>CM071686.1:19692500-22652500 GCA_036553675.1 Solanum okadae | reverse complement strand
TGCACACTTCCACAAAGCTTTGTACATACCTCGTGCAGATCTTCATGCTCTAACCCTCCAAATAAACCTCTAGACTGTATGAGTTAAAGTGTTGCGCTGATAACTTTGAACATTACTTTTCCGTCAACTTGTGGTATGCAATTTTCACCCATCTTGCCCATGTCAGCAGAGTTATTAGCACTTTTACCATCATCGATGTCATCTCCATGAAAAAAACCACCCCTTGAGTGGCCCGCTTGGCAACTATTCTCCCCGTTTGCACTCATATGTCCTTTTGTGGCACATAAATACTCGAAGAAAAATTGAAAAATTAGGTAAGTAGACTACAACTAAGAAGAACAAAAATTATACTAATCTAAGAATTCTCAAATAACACCACTCCCCGGCAGCGGCGCCATTTTAATGCTTATCGTGACCAACGACACTAACCTACAGTAAGAGTGTCTACGATCGTCGATAGTATAGTAACCCAACTAAAGGTTGGGGTCGTGTCCCAAGGGAGTGGTTTTGAGAATTGATAGAAAAATAAAATTTAGCTCTAACTAGTTGTAGCTAAAGACATTAACGAACAAAAACATAGTAAATTAAATGGGGTGACACAAAGGTGTCAAATATATAATGGGGGTTTTGTCACAAGTAGTAAAAATAGCTAAAATTAACAAGAAAATCAAGTATGAGGAGAATTTCTTGAGGTGTGACCGCAATACAAGCTGATATAAATTGTTCGGTACATGCTTTCGATAGGAAATTTGAAAAATAATAGTGACTAGCCTAAGCTTTAAATGGAAATAAGTTCCCTCTTAGGAAACTTACCTCGTTTCAAATGGGTTCCTCTCGGACACCCATTTGCCGCATGAAGACCAGCCTACGCCTTACTGCACTCACTCTCTGGAGCTGAGTGTTAGGATATGGGACTAGGGCTCACTCACTCGGGCTGAACCTAATGTCGACCCACTCCTTAGGCCATCAGTCTAGTGGTCTTGGTTTTGCGACATCACTCTCGGGCAACCCGAAAACACATTAGTTGCTTTGTATTTGCAACTACAAACCCTTTATATTAAACCACAACCACTAGGTGAAATCACCATTAAAATACATCGATCCTATCAGCAAGCAAGACCCAACAACAATATCAACACATATTTGCTAAATCACACCCCAAGAATGGGGGTTTTTAGCCACACATCACGAAATAACAAAATACACCTAAACTGATAGTAAAATCAAATGGGTATAAGAAATGAAACCTTAATTTAAGCAAAGGAAGAAGAATAGAGAAAACCCACTTCCAACTTGGGGAAGATGAATTCCTTTCTACAAGTTCCCAATAACCCTCTCCAAACATGAGAGAAAATATCTAAAAAGTATTATTCTATTTTGGAAATTAAAATAAAATTTTGACACTTAAAAATAATAATAAGTTAAGTATTTATAGACTTCAGAAAATAGCGTTGGCGGATCTTTCGGTGAAGTTAGTCGATGTCGTCGAATGACTTTGGTGACTCGCCATTCGTCTGTCTCATCGCCATTTCATGCTTGCCTTCAGCACCTTCACGTTCTGCACCATTGGGCGGTATAGTACTGCTTCGCGGAACTATTTGACGAAGCGTCGACTGCTCATTTCATCGCCTTTTTAATCCTTATCCTTTAGAGCTTCGCGTACTGGAACAAAGGGCGTAGTATATCCCATCGGTGAATCACCAAGTTTGCTTGGCGATGCTCGGGTTTCAGCTTCGTCGTTCTTTTCAGCCTTTTTGTTCCTTTTTGCGCCTAAGTGTCCATGCTTTCATTAAAACTTCAAATACCTGAAACTTAAGAGTTTTCATCAGATATTTAGACAAAATAAGCATTCGAGGACACTATTCTAGTAAAAATAAAGCCCTAAATGAGACTAATTTGTGGACTCATCAAACATCCTCAAACTACTCATCGTAAACTTTCACAAGCGAGTGGCAAGGGTAAACAACAAGTAGTAGACGACACAGGGTCGGATGAAAGTTCACACAACAATTCAATACAATTCACCTTATCTGAGTTGGGGAATGAAGAAGTAGAGGGTTCTGGAACTCCAATCCACACTCTAGTATTTGAAGCTGACTTGACCAAGAGGAAACAATCTAAGTTGCGCTCCAAAGCAGTCCATGACACACTGGCCCTTCCTCATTCACCACAGGTACTTTCTGTACATGCTAACCCTCCTCGTCTAAGAATCGTCTCAAGTTTTTAGGGTTTCAAACCATACATGATGATAAAGGGTTGTTCAAGGATGGGGTAGTATATATGTATCCAGATGTTTGGGAGATGTTGCGGTACCACAAATTCCAGAAATTCACAAAGCCTCGAAGCCCATATGTTCTTACGTGGGATCGAGAGTTTTAAGAAGGGTATGCCAAGTTGATCCCAAAAGGGAAGAATAAGGCTAGTTCTATGGCCCCTGTTGATTTTGTAGAGGTGCAGGGAAAGAATGTGTGGTGTAGTGAAACAAATATCAACAATGAGTTGGATCTCATAGTGCAAACTCGATACTCTTTGGCCGATAAAATCAAAATACAGACTTTGGATGAGTTGAAGGGGTGGCTTGCCCTATTGTTGAGTGATACAACATCCTCGTGGATCGAGGTATGGGCCATTATTGACAAGAAAGATATCAACATTGCCACACGGTATTGGTTTGGGTTTGTTAGTAGCACGGTGACGCCGTCTCAGAATGAGTTCATTATTAGGCATCCAAAGGATGCACTATTGGGTTGCATCATTAACTTAGAGAGACTGAATTTGGGATCCATTATTGCACCGGAGATGGCTATGAGTGCCAAACAAATTCAAACCTCATTGCCATTTTCGGTACTAATCAGTTCTCTGTGTGGCAAATCGGGTCTGTCTTTTTTGAAAATAAGGATATTTAGGTCACTCAATCCTCAACTTGTGATATTAGTCAGATTGAAGTGGAGTACTTGAAAGATGAGGCAGAGAAGAAGAAAACTACGGTGGACACTTCCTCGGTAATTGATATGGAGTCCATGAAGGTTAGTTCTACACCTCCGACTACAGCGGTCGAGCTACCAGGTACACCTACCCGTCCTAGATCTACTTATCCTACTCCCATTTACCGTCCCCCTTTGACTCAAGCCATGATATACAAAATGAGAAACCTTACCCATTCGGCCGATGTGAGAGCTTCTCGGGTTAAGGACGTTGTTCCTTCTATGATTGATCGTTCCATTGATGATTCTTTTGCTCTCATTTGGGAGAAGTTGAAAGGCAACATGATGTGATCACTGCCTATGGACAAGCGTTGGATGCCCATACCACTCGGGTTGAGGTGTATGAGAAGACGAACTACAACCCCCACTGATTTGAGAGTCCTGTAGGCTGATATTGCGTGTTTAAATTGTGATGTTGATGAATTGAAGTGCATCGACATATCGATGATTTGGGGCGGTGTAGATGTCTCGAAGGACCCTAGTTCTGAGTTTCCTTCGATTTGTAAGACCGGGTAAGTGGGGCCAGCTAACCTTTGAGATCCCTCTAGCTACTGTGATTGGAGTTGTTGTTGCGACTGATGAGGATGGGGATTCCGATACTCTCCTGACATATGAACAAGACTTAGTTGATTGTGAAATTGATGTGTATGTGGATTTGGAGGACCTAGAGGGCGATATGTTATAGCTGACCAAAGAGGCATTGCTTCGCGACACTCCATGGTTGGTTCTAGTGGGTCTAAGCCTATATAGGAGGTCAATCCACAACCTACTGGAGTCGGAGTTGAGCAAGGCACTGATGCCAAAGTTTGGGCGACACACCAGTGAGCCGATGTTTTCCTCCGGCTTAGCCTGATAAGGGGATCTGTACACTGTCTCTATTTTATTTTCAACTTTTTTAGCATTGAGGACATTGCTTGTTTATTTTTGGTGTGGTGAAGGCACCTACTGCCTCCCTTTTGGTTGTATTTTGTTTTTCATTTTGAGATATTTGTTATTTTCATTTGGGTTGGAATTATAACTTCTTCATTTTGTTTTAGCAATTTAATAATGTTTTGGCTATGATTCATTAGCCTCCCTCGTAATTTCTTAGTGAATGTTGGTTAATATGTTCTAGTATATTTGAGTGTTGATTGTGGTCAATATCGATGACTTGAATTGTGCTTTTGAGGAACGATATGTTTGTGTGAGTCCAACAAGGTAAATTGAGTTGCATAAGTCTTGTGTGAACTCTAAGTATTTCATTATGACTAGTCAAATATCAAGTGTGAATCATGCAATGACCGTTGCACGCGAGCGTAACTTGTAGAGCTATGTTCAATGATTGTGTTTAAATGCCATGTGTGATGAGGTTTACTTGAAAAGTGTGCATGAGGATACCTAGAACTTGCCCCGTTGGTTCAATTGATTATCATCGGCGAATGAAAGAAATGATCTTAGGCATAAACATTGAGAGTGAACCTAATTGCAATACCTTTGTGTGATCACCTTGTGAGTGTGTGAATCTAGCTTGGCACCATTTGAGTCTAACCTTTTCCTTGGATGAAACATGAACGCAAATGTTTAAATTAGTTGTTGAAATTTCCAAGTCCTTCCCACGTATAACCTTCATGAAGCATTGGTTCATTTGAATAGCCAACTTATGCCAAAAGCCTAAGTTGGGGGGGCGGGTGTTGTAAGAATGAGGAAAGAAACCGTGCAAGAAGTTCGTGAAGTTTGTCCTTGGAAATTTGTGATGAAAAAGATGGGACCCCTCCAAATAAAAAAAGTGAAAGAAATGAAATGAATAATTTTTATCCGTTGTGCATTGTTGTGGAAATAAAAAGGTTATTCGATAAGCTATACAAAAAAAATTGTGTGCTATGAATAGGCCAAGGATGAGTTGTGATTATGAAAAGAATGATAAAAAAGGAAAATAAGTGATATTTGAGCCATGCTTTATAAAGGTAGATTCAATAAACCGAAATGATCATACCCTTATCCTCAGCCCAATTACATGCTTTGAAAGACCTTTGTGATCTTGCATAAGCTAAGTGTTGTGTTGGTTGGAAAATACGGGCATGCCTATGGGTAAAATCATGCATGTTTTTCTCATTGGGAGTGTGAGAGTTGATTTGGATTTCTTAATTTTTGTCCTTGATTGGCTCTGTGAGAGCATGAAATCATTCTTGTTGTGAGGGCACTCAAATACTTTTGTAGGGCATACATTTGCATTCGAAGTTAGCGTTTGTGAGCATGAACTCTAGTTGATGATGGCTAGTCATAGTTTGAAACTTTGAGTTTACAATTGAACATTGCATGTTTAGATTGAACCTTGGGTGCACTTTCATGTTGAGTCTCAAGGAGCACAGCTTATAGACATCCCTGCTGATCTGATTGATCTCGTGTTTTACTTCAAGAATAACAAAAGTTTAAGTTGCGGTGTTGATGAGCTGGGAATTCTGACTCATTTAGGGCTTGTTATTTAATGAATTAGTATCCTCAATGCCTATTTTGTGTTCATAATTGATGTTAAATTGTTTATGTGCAGCCATGAAGGCTTAAGAACAAGGCAAGAACCTTTGATTGAGAAAAGAAGTCAAAAAGTTGGAAAAGTAAGGCTAGACCTCGCAAAAGTCAGTCGGCAATTCACTGAGTGAGCATTGAGCTCGCCAAAAGATCCAGTGAGTTTGGCTCATGAACTAAGGCAAGTCGGTGAACTCAAGTGCAAAATGGCATATCACCAAATGAAATGCAGAGCTCGACCCAAATCACCTAAAGGAACAGAGCAACTGGAGAAGGAAGTCAAGTCCAATCAGCGAGAAAGGATCCAAACGAAGAGTTGCTGAAGCCTTCCGGCAACATCCATCGGTTTCCCCAACTGAGACGTCCAACATTCAAAATCTAAAGCAGAAGTTTGGTGATAAGGCCTACGCATAGGCGGTCCGCCGATTCCTTCGGCGATCCTGACTAATCTCTCTAACTTGGTCTCGAGATTGAATTTTAGGAAGTTATTGGAAACATATAAATTGGTTTTTGACGAGAGAGAAAAGAGATTTATATGTTTCCATAAACATCGTAAAATTTATTCTCGAGACCAAGTCGTCGAGATTACTTAGGTTCACAGAATGACTCGGCAAACCGTCGATGGGTAGGCCTTATCGCCAAAATTTGCTTAAGCTTTTGAATTCTTGACGTCTACAGTTGCGAACCCAGTGGATGTTGCCGAATGGCTTTTGCAACTCATCATTTTGATCCTTTCTCACCGATTAGACTTGACTTCCTTCTCCAAATGTTCTGTTCCTTTAGGCGATCAGGATCGAGCTCGCCGTTTCATTCGGCGATGCGCTGTTTTGCACTCCAGTTTTTTGAGTTGGCTTAGGTCATAAGCCAAACTCACTTGATATTTTGGTGAGCTAAAAGCTCACTCAACGAGTGACTTTCGAGAGATCCAGCCTTACTTTTCTTCAACTCTTCAAACTTTTTTACTTATTTTTGCAATTTAATATCCTTACCTTATACTTAAGTCTTCATGGCTGCACATAAATGATTTAACATCAGTTGTGAACACAGAATAGGCATTGAAGACACTAATTCATTAAATAACAAGCCCTAAATGAGTTAAAATTCCTGACTCATCACTTGTGTAGGGCCTCTCGGGGACTTATATGCCATGTCGCATTTGAGGTGTACTTTGGTTCATGACAAAGTTAGTATTCAGAGTACAAGGTTATAGAAAAGGTCCTAGGATGTTTGATAACATTTAACGACATTTTATCCAATTTTATGTGTAGGCGGTCAATAACACGTATAAACCAAACTAAGAGTTGGGGTAGATCCAACAGAGAGTGGTACAGTAGAGAATTCAATTAAGAAGTAAAATAGTGTCCTAACCATTTGTAGAAGTAAAGGTGTTGAATGCTAATTTTTCACAATGGGTGATTATTAGTTACTCAAAGGTGTTAAGTCTCAATGGGTAGGCTAGGTTTTAAGTGCAATAGCCATTTCACAATCAACTATTGCGATCAAGGGAGTTCCTTAGTCAAGACTCAGTGGTACCCCCTAGATGTAACATGGCGTATAAGACCCCGAGAGGACCCCATACAAGCTAGTTAGCATTCATAACATAAGCAATAGAACAAAAGAAGTAAAACAACATTTTCAAGTGAAGTAGTTTTTCTAAAGTAAAGCGGAAGTCTAAACACCTTGTCTCAATATCCATCTAATAAAATATAATGAAATTGAGCCTAGCCCATACATGATGTCCAACACTGAATATAAGAAGTAAACTGAAAAAATGAAAGTCCGTCCTCGAAGCATGAGGACTCACCAAAGCTTAGGAACCTCGCAAATAAACCACTAACCACAAAACTGAGAAACCGGACCCTACATTTGGGGAAATGAAGGCAAAAGTATGCGTTTATAAAAACCTTTTACCATGTATGATAGCTATGCATAAAAAATTTACATCATGCCAAAAGAGGACATTTCATGACATGCAATTGACCAAGTTAAAACATGATATAAAAGGGTTAAAAACCATAAGTCATAAAATATGATCAATACAAGCTAACATCATTAAAGTCTTTGAATAAATATGAGATACTTCTTAAAGTAACCTTAGTTCATTATTTTTGTGGGAAGTAGCCTTAACCGACATAGAGACCATGTGAGCTATAACACGATCCTCGGTTTCTCCCACACCGGAAAGGGTTGTCCTAATATCCAAGGTAAGGACCATGAACTTCTGGCTTAGGTGGATCCACCAGCTAATGTCTATCTAGAAAATCATCCTATGGGGGTACATTGGTAAGGGATAAGGAGATTTCTTCTCGAAACCCGACCTCCACTAATGGGAGCGCTTCCATCTCAATATCCTCTCTGTGCTAAGTATAAATCCCACAAAAGAGTTATTTTTTAATTGTTCTTATCATCCATGCAAGGGCATGTCATCTTGCCAATCCAAGCTAAGTCATTATCCATGAAAATGTATCATTCAATAACCAATCGAAGCAAGATTTCATTAGGATAGCTCTTAATCTTTGATTCAAGTAGATGAGAAATCCTTTCAACATTAGAATCCTTATTATGTGAGAAAACTTTTCACAATCATGCTTTCATGTGTATATGAGCAAATATTTTCAACAACATTAACATCCTCATTGGTACTTTACTCTCAAAGCGTCCTTAAAACATTTGCATAGATTTCATAAGAACATGAATAATTTCATAATTTACCTTCCAAGGTTAAAAACTCTTTTTCAATCATCAACATTTAGAAAGCATGGGTTAGATATGGATTTCATCATGAATTGATGTAATTTTACCAATACATGTTTAATTTCATAAAACTCTTCCTTCATAGTCAAAATCCCACATCATATGGTCATAACTTGAAAACATGGGGATTACATGGGTTCATAGGGGAATCATCATAAATTCATAGTACTTAATCAATTCATTCATAAGAGATCATAATTCAATCATTTAAATCAATAATTAAGAGAACCCATGACAATTGAAGAAAAGCCAAACTCAAATGGGGATTTCTAACTTTGAAAATAGGAGAATTTGGAAACTCCATGAATGGAAGGAATACATGGATGAAAACTATCATACCTTACTATCAAAGCCCACAAGCAAATTGGAGAATTTGGGAACTTGATCTTGAGCCCTAGCTTTACCCTTCTTCTTCTCCAAGTTCTAGAGAGAGAAATATTTTGGAGTGGAAGAACTTTGGTTTTCTTTTGGGTTTTGAGAAAAATGACTTGAAAGGGTGAGTTTTGGGGTTAAAATGATTTATATAGGGGCCCTAGGATTGGGTAAAAGGACATAGCTTAGATTTAATTTAATCTGGAGAAAACCCATTTGCCCTAGACTTAAAACTGACGCAGCCTCATGATGGAAGCTACCACGAGCCATCAAGGACTTCATGCCCCATTGTGGTGGACGTGGTCCTTGACCAGTAGCTTGGCATTGGCACTCTTAAACTCCACTTCCCACATGCCCACCTCCATGAGCTATCTAGGCTTTCACGGGCCGTCAAGTGGCTCGTGGGAGTAGGCTGCCTTGGAGAGCTCAGTACCTAACCTTTCACAGGCCTCACCACGAGCCGTGAAGGTGCTCATTGGAGGTGAGCTTCCCTTGGCTGGGTTCTGTGAGCCATCACAGGCAACACTATGCCTTGTGGTGCCCTTCATGATCCGTATGGGCCTTCTTGAAGGGCGCCCAGGCTCAAATAATTTCTTGTGACCCTTTCACTTTGTCCCTTGATTAGACTACTAGATTCCGAGGTGTTACATTATCTCCCCCTTAGGAATATTCGTCCTCAAATCGAATCCTTGACACCTCTTGAAAGAAAAGACTCAAAACTAGCAGCCCATCATGCATGCACCTTCATAAATGCACATATCAAGGAAGGAACATTGACTCCAAGCTAAACATACTCAATGCGTCACAAGGAAGGTAGGAACTGGAACTAGCAACCCAATATGCAAGAAATTTCAAAATTAATCATATTCGAGGAGGAACTACCATCTCGAAGCCAAAATCATTCTCAACATCATCTCTTTAAGTCTATAGGAAAGGCACACTAAATGCACAATAGTATGAAGAAAATCAATCATGTAAACTAAATTTCTTTCAAAACATAAATTTTTCATGAATATGCATAAAATAGGTGTCACAACCCAACCCTAGGTGAGGTGGACAAGTACCATATGAACACATGCTTTACTAGTTACCTATGATGAGAAAGTAAACTACTATGTAGATAGATTTACTAGTGAAAAGCTTCATATACAACACATGTTGACTAGCTGGACCGATAAGTGAAACTATGAATACAAATGATAACTTTACAGTGTCTACAAAGCCTCTACTAGAATCCATGACTGTACTACTATAAAAATACGCATATTAAAGACTCGGCAATGCCCATAATGAACCTGGAGCCCACCAACAACTGTTGAGTATCATGTACTTCTATTGGGAGATCTACTAGTTGAGTACTTGTACCCACATCATGAAATGGAATGTCCCCAATAAGGGACGTCAGTACGAAAGAATGTACTGAATATGTAAGGCATAATACAACCATATGTAAAATGAGAGCTCAAGCGAGACTAATTGCCAATAGATAAGGATTAGAGACCATCTTTGCTTATACTTATGGAATTATATATGTTATATTCTTTTCTGTGCGTTATAATCTCTATAAGACATATGATACAAATGAATAGCCTATTAGCGGTAGAAGAGGATGACCCATGGTAGACATTTAACCCCTGGGATGTTGTCCTCATAATTTCACAAATTGGAATCGGCCCATGCTAGGCTTTCACCCCTGAGCTGCCACCCTTCCACACCAACTGGGATCGGCCCATGGTAGGCTTTCGCCCCTGAGCTTCCACCCTTTTATACCAATTGGGATCGACCCATGCTAGGCAGTTTCCCCTGGGCTGCCACCCACAATTATACAAATAGCTTCACTTAAATTCTTTATCTTTGAGATTGTTGTTTTGATGATCATAACTCTTTTGAGATTGCTGTTTTGGTGGTCATAATCATAGTTGAGATTTGGAGCTATGAATCACTAGTAGAAGACATGTGAATATGGACTTACGATAATAATAATGACATGGGAAGCAAATGTGACACCAACGTAATACTTAGGATCTTATATGACTCAGTAAGCACTTTGACATCTCAAATTGAAACACGTATTAAGTAAAGACATTTAACATTCAGCCAAGAGATTTAAACTCTTTATGATAGCCACATACTGACTAACTAATATCAAATACGAGGTATACATGAACGTGGAACCAAGAGAGAACGTGGGAAGATTCAACTTAAGGAAGGATACATACTCCAAGTAAGTACATATAAAATGTACAATAGACCAAGTAGAGATCTTGTGAGGTAACATTATATTCTAACACAATGAGAGTAATAACCAATAAAGGGAACATATGAATATGTGAAAAAATGGCATAGATGATGGAATAGACAGTTGAAGTAAGTTGGCAAGATATGGGCAGATTGTATATCTAACATATAAACATATGTACCATGTGCAATCTAGGATCATTTTGATTTATATAAGGGTATACGTGCCAAGGGTTAGCACTTTGACGATGAAATGCATTTAAACCTTGTATGCTAATACTTGGTAGAGTAAGCACACACATTTAGTAATAAACTCATATTAGAGTACTCACTTTAATGCTCTAGGGAGTAGGTACTGCAAATATAGATCAGTCACTACCAAGGGCACTTATAAAGCTTACTCTGTAATACAAGTGTTGGATTCATGCCAAATAAATAGGAAATCGAATAGCCTTACATACCTTTCTATCTGATCAATACAACTATCACGATTCAACCTTCCTTTGAGGTGTTAATCTACAATATAATTCATGATTAAACAAATGTTAGCAACTAATCACATTAAAGACCTTGTAAAACATTAGCTAAACACTTGACGGACAATAGGCCCATACAACCCTTACAGAAATGGTAAATCACCACACCCTTCTTCTATATACATACTTTGCCATGATACCCAAGCTGCCCCCAAAACCAATATACATAAGGCAGCCACTATCAATCCCCAAAAATCCTTCAGCATAATAGGAGAATATTGAACTCAAATATTCATCACCATCCATGAGTTATTGACAAATATATACAGAATTTTCCACCCCAAACCTGTATTTAAAGAGGAAAAAAATGGGCAATAGCCTTACCTTAGTTTCTGGAAAATTTTCCACTAAACTTGTACTTTAAGAACTTAAGCTTTGGTTCAAACTTTTACTTGAAAGGGGGACAATATTCAAGAACCCTAAGGTGTTTTAGGGCTGCTGTGTTAAGCCAAGAAAGACCAAGGGAGAAACTTAATAAATCTGAAATTTTGCATTTTAAAAAAGAAGCAAAATATCTGATCTTTATCCCTTTAAAAAGGAGGTGTATTGGCCGACTTTCTTGGTCAATTTTGGGCCATATATTGTCAAGTAGGTGACCCACCTACTTGGCCTTTTAACTTGGGCCTTTGAGGACTTCAACACTTGTTGGGCCTTGCTGCCATTTATCCCTCTAGTCTACTCAATTTGGGCCATAATTAATATATGTAGGTGGTATTGTACTTGGCCCAATAACATGGTCAAAAGAGTCCTAGTAGGTGATGCACCTACTTGATCCTTTGGGCTGGTCAATAAGTCAAAGTAGATGATGCACCTACTTGGTCCTTTGGGCTGGTCAATAAGTCAAAGTAGGTGATGCACCAACTCATTAGGCAAATCTAGTTCATAAGCAACCTTACCAACACGTCTCAAAATCTTATATGGGCATACATATCGGGGAAGAAACTTCCCTTTATTACCAAACCTCATTACACCCTTCATGGGTTAGATTTTCAAGTAAACCCAATCATGAACATCAACCTCAAGATCTCTTCTTCTCACATCGGCATATGACTTTTGCCGACTTTGAGCCATTTTCAAACTTTCTCTATGGCCTCATGTACCAACTCAGGACCTATTAGGGCAAGTTAACCCACCTCAAACCATCCTATAGGAGATCTACACCTCCTACCATATAATGCCTCAAATAGATCTATATCAATACTGGAGTGATGGCCATTTTTATAAACAAACTTAATAAATGGCATTGGTCATCCCAATTACCTTTAAAAGCAATCACACAAGCCCTCAACATGTCTTCCAAAGTTTAAATAGTACACTCCGCTTACCCATCGATTTGGGGATGAAAGGCTATACTAAGCTTAACACGAGTACCAAACCCTTTTGAAAAGACTTCCAAAACTATGAAGTGAATTGGGTACCATGACCTGAAATAATGGACAAAGGCACACCATGGAACTTTACTATTTCCCTCAATTACAACTTGGCATAGTCCTCTGCTAAATAGGAAAACTTGATGAGAAGAAAATGAGTCGATTTCGTCATCTGATCTACAATTAAAAAAATTGAATCATGTTGTCACCGAGTGCGAGGCAAACCAACAATAAAGTCCATGTTCAAATCTTCCCACTTCAAAGTAGGAATTCTAATATCTTGGCAAAAACCTATCAGAGTTTCTGATGCTCAACTTTCACTTGTTGACAATTAGGACACTTAGCCACAAATTTTGCAATATCTTTCTTCATCCCATTCCACTGATAGATTGTCGTAAATCATGATGCATCTTGGTGGCTCCCGGGTTAATGGAATACCGTGACTTATGGGTTTCTAACAAGATTTCTTCCCTCAAGTTGTCAACATTTGGAACACACAAGCGACCTTGATATCTAAGGACACTATCTCCTTCTTTGGGAGAAAGCCTCTGCGGATTTCTTAAGCACGCTTCTTTTAACTCAACAAAAATTGGATCAAGACCTTGCTTGGCTTTCACATCCACCACAAAAGACAATTTGAAACCATAACACCACCCTTGGGGGAGTCCACTAACTAAACACTCAATCGGGCCAATCTATGAACATCTCAAGAAAATACTTTCTTACCTTCTTCAATATGAGCAACACTACTAATGGATAACTGACTAAGAGCATCTACCACCACATTGGCCTTTCCAGGGTGACAGAGAACACTCATATCGTAATATTTCAATAACTCAAGCCACCAATTTTGGTGAATATTTAGATCCATCTGACTAAATACATATTGCAAACTCTTACGGTTGGTAAACACATCTACATGAACACCATCCAAATAATGCCTCAAAATTTTTAAGGAAAAAACAACCGCCACTAATTCAAGGTCATGGGTAGGATAATTCTTCTCATGAATCTTAAGTTTCCTTGAGGCATAAGCAATAACTTTCCCATTTTGCATAAGCACACACCCTAGCCCAACTCCCGAGGCATCATAATTAACAACAAAGCCATTAGTCCATTATGGTGAGGTCTACACTGGAGCGGTAGTAAGTCTATCCTTCAACTCTTGGAAGCTCTTCTCACACGCTTTAGACCATACGAACCTAGCATTCTTTTGAATCAAAGCCTTCAAAGGAGATACAATTGAAGAAAATCCCTCAACAAATCTGGGTTAGAGGTCTAGGCCAACTCTTGACCACGTCCGTCTTTTTAGGATCTACCCTAATGCCCTTACTTTAATCAATGTGACCAAGAAAAGCTATTGACCTTAGCGAAAACTCACACTCGCTAAACTTTGCAAAAAGTTGTTGGTCTTTAAGAGTTTGAAAAAAGATCCTCAAATGATCAATATTCTCATTCTCACATATCGAATAGATCAATATGTCATCAATGAACACAATTAAGAACATATCAAGGTATTGTCTAAACACCCTATTTATCAAATACATAAAAGTTGCCGGAGCATTAGTCAAACCAAACAACATCATCAAAAACTCATAATGACCATATCGGGTTCCAAAAGCAATTTTTAGAATGGCATCCTCTTTCACCCTCAATTGGTGATAACCCGATCGAAGATCAATCTTAGAGAAGTAACTCGCTCTTTGAAGTTTGTCAAACAAGTCATTTATTCTTGGAAAAGGATATTTATATTTAATGGTCACCAGGTTCAACTGACGATAGTCAATACACATACGGAGATAACCATCTTTCTTCCTAACAAATAAAATTGGAGCACCGCATGGAGAGATTCTCAGTCGGATGAAACCCTTATCCACCAAATGCTTCAATGGTTCCTTCAACTCCTTAAGTTTTGTCGGAGTCATATGGTAAGGAGGAATAAAAATAGGTTGTGTATCCGGGAGAAGGTCATTACCAAAGTCTATTTCCCTTTCAGGAGGAATAGTAGGTAAATCCTGTGGGAACACTTCCAGAAACTCGTTAATATTGGGGACCGACTCAAGAGTAGGGGTTTTCGGAATCCACACCCCTCACCCTAACTAGATGTTAAATGCAACCCTTAGAATTCATCTTTCTACCTTCAAGACAAGAGACGAACTAAATCTTAGGCTTAGAATTTCCTCCTTTCCACTCTAGAAGATGCTCATTCGCGAACTGAAACTTGACTACACGAGTTCTACAATCGATAGAAGCATAACATGAGTGCAGCCAATCCATACCAAGGATAACATCAAAGTCTAGCATATCAACCTCTACCAAGTCAACAAGAGTAACTCTAAGGGACAAGGAAATGAGACACTTTCAATAGACCCTCTTAGCCACAATAGAATCACCAACAGGAGTAGAGATAGAAAAAGTATCTAACAACACGTCCGAAAGAAAATCAAACCTCATAGCCATATATGGTGTCACAAAAGACAAGGTAGCACCAGGATCATGCAAAGCATAAACATCAAGTTGGAAAACATTCAACATATTGGTAACCATAACAGGAGAACCCTCTTGTTCACCCCAAGTCTGAAGTACATAGAATCAGTTTCGCTTGGGAGCATTGGGACCCGAAAAACTAGGAGGAACTTGCTTGCCCTCTCTTCCTTTAGCCGTAAGCATCAGGCAATCCCTCATCTTATAACCACTTTTACCACAGCTGAAGCAACCATCCGTGCCGGCTAGGCACTTACCCTCATGCTTCTTTCCACACCTAGCACAAGTAGACATAGGCAATGAAGATCCAACACCATTCCCTCCGTGAGGCTTAGGGTTAGAGACCCTATATTTGTTGAACTTATGAGGAGCATTAGAGGAACCTTGATTGGAAAATGTTTGTTGAACCTAGGACGACCATGTCCATAGGACTTTGCATGAGAGAAATTACCATCACTAGTTTTAGCCCTCTTTGTCTCCCTAGACTTCTCCTTAAGTTTCTTATCTTTAATCTGTTGTTCATGAAACATGAGACAAGAGATGTCCATGTCATTAATGAGCATGACGGTACGACACTCTTTAACCACCATTTCAGACACACCCGAAATGAAATTACTCATCCTTGCCCTTGAATCAAAAACCATTATTGGAGCATATTTAGACAATTGTGTGAACTTCTAAATATATTCCCTCACACTCATAATTCTTTGTCGAAGGTTGGTGAACTCAAGAACCTTGGCATCCCTCATCTCAAGGGGGAAAGAACCTATCAAGGAAAGCGGCCTGAAACATCTCCCATTCAACAGGACCTACATTTTCCTCAACCTTAGAACAATGAAACTTCTGAGGATTCATCCTAGTGAAGGCCCTTACTCTAGATGCCTCCGTACCCACATTTGGGTTCATGGGAACATCAACCTCCCTATTGGCTTGGGCTGTCACAGCTTGACTGAACCCTTGAAGAGTAGCCCTACACTCTGCATCAGTCACTTGCTCAGTCAAAGGATCGACCGAAACTTGAGGATATTGGGGAGGAGCTTCTTGTTCCTCATTCTCCCTCACATTCATTCTAGAATAATCTCTTCGAGTAGCCATATCCTATAGAGCATCAGATAACGATTAGGAGAGAGACCTTATAGAGTTAAACTCTACTGCACGACTTTATAGCAATGAAAGAAATGGAGTTTCCTAATCATCTTGTAGCCTCTAATTTATAAATGTGGAGCACTTCACGCTCATGAACAAGACTCTACTTGACATGGCTTATGAGATATCATAGGACCATTCTAAACCTTGTGTTCTGATTACCAAGTTTGTCACGACCCAAGGGTACCCCCTAGATGTAACATGGCGTAGAGGACCCCGAGAGGAGCCTTTACAAGCCACTTTGTTTTCATAACATAAGAAGTAAAACAAAAGAAGTTAAACAACATTTTCAAGTCCAATAGTTTTACTAACGTAAAAAAGAAGTTTAAATATTTGTCTCAATAGCCATATAATACAATAGAATGAAATTGGGCCTAGCCCATACATCATGTCCAAAACTGAAATATAAGAAATAAACTGAAATAATGAAGTTCGTCCTTGTAGAATCAGGACTCACCAAAGCTTGGGAACCTCACAATCACCCACTAGCCATGAAACTGAGAAACTCGATTGTCGGACCCTACATTTGAGGAAATGTAGGCAAGAGTGTGCGTTATTACAAGACAATGTACCAAGTATGATAGCTATGCATAAAACATTTAAATCATGCCAAAAGAAGACATTTAATGACATGCAATTGACCAAGTTAAAGCATGATATAAAAGGGTTATAAAACATAACTCATAAAACATGGTCAATAAAAGCTAAAATCATTAAAGTCTTTGTACACATATGCGATACTTCTTGAAGCAACCTTAGTTCATTATTATTGTGGGAAGTAGTCTTAGCCGACAGAGAGACAATGTGAGCTATAACATGATCCCCCAGTATCTCTAACACTGAAAATGGTTTTCCTACTTGCCAAGGTAAAGACCATCAATTTCTATCTTAGGTGGATCCACTAGCTAATGTCTATATAGACAATCATCCTATGAGGCATATAGGTAAGCGATAAGGAGATTGTTTCTTGAAATCCGACCTCTACTAACGGGAGAGCTTCCATCTCAATATCCTCTCAGTTCTACAACATGAATCCCCTGGAATAGTCATTTATTACTTGTTCTTATCATCCATGGAAGGGCACGTCATCTTGCCAATCCAAGCTACGTCATTATCCATGGAAAGATATCATTCAATAACTAATCCGAGCAACATTTCATTATGATAGATCTTAATCTTTGATTCAATTAGGTGACAAAACCTTTCAACCTTACAATCCTTATTATGGAGAAACTCTTTCACAATCATGCTTTCATGTGTATATGAGCAAATCTTTTCAACAACACAACATGAACATCCTGATTCACTTTATTCTCAAAGTAGCCTTAAAACATTTGTATCGATCTCATAAGAACATGCATAATTCCATAATTTACCTTTCAAGGTTCAAAACCCTCTTTAAATCATCAACATTTAAAAAACATGTTAGATATGTATTTCATCATGAATTCATGTAATTCTACCAATACATGCTTAATTTCATAAAACTCTTCCTTCATAGTAAAAATCCCACATCATGTGGTCATAACTTTAAAACATAGGGATTACATGAGTTCATAGGGGAATCATCAAAAAAATATTGTATTTTATCAATTAATGCATAAGAGATCATAATTCAATCATTTAAATCAATAATCAAGAGAACCCATTACAATTGAAGAAAAGCCTAACTCTAATGGGGATTTCTAACTTTGAAAATAGGAGAATTTGGGAACTCCATGAATGGAAGGAATCAATGGATGAAAACTATCATACCTTACTATCAAAGCCTACAAGCAAATTGGAGAATTTGGGAACTTGATCTTGAGCCCTAGCTTCACGCTTCTTTTTCTTCAAGTTCTAGAGAGAAATATTTTGGTGAGGAAGAACAGTGGTTTTCTTTTGGATTTTGAGAAAAATGACTTGAATGAGTGAGTTTTGGGGTTAACATTATTTATATAGGGGCCATAGGCTTGGGTAAAACAACATATATTTGATTTAATTAAATCTAGAAAAGACCCAACTGCCCTTGACTTAAAACTGACGCAACCTCATAATGAAGGCTACCACGAGCCGTTAAGAACTTCATGACCCGTTGTGGTGGTCGTGGTCCTTGACCAGTAGCTTGGAATTGCCACCCTTAAACTTCAATTCCCACAAACCCACCTCCACGATCCGTCTAGGACTTTACGAGCCATCAAGTGGCTCGTGGGAGGAGGTTGCCTTGGAGAGCTCACCGCCTAGCCCTTTACGGGCACCACCATAAGACGTGGTGCCTACCACGAGTCGTAAAGGTGCTTGTGGGAGGTGAGATTCCCTTAGCTGGGTTCTGTAACACCTCAGATTTCAAAAAGGGTAAACTTTTAGTTTTTTCACAACTTGGTGTCAGCAACCACGACACCATACAAAGACCCTATGTAGGATGACGGTCTGTAGGTAGTGGCCGTGGTTGGTTAGTTCAATTTTTGAAAAATATTAAAGTTTCAGTACTTGGTGACAGTTCACCAGGACGACCCATCATCCATTCAATGAGTTGTAGATAGGGTTCGTAGGTGAGTTCCAGAATTAGAAAGATTTTAGAGTCAGAAGTCCAGAACAACGACCACAACCTATGGTCCGTAGATTAGACCACGGCTCGTAGGAAGGGGTCCGTCATTGGTGGCCCAATAATTGAGTCTCTGAAGTCAACGATGGACGAACATGTCGATTCATAGGTTAAGGCACGGACCGTGGTTGGCGTCATTGACCACAACAGTTATTTGGAAAGAAAAGGCTTTCGGGTCAACTTCAAACGGTCATATCTTTTAGCACAAAATGAATTAGGTGGCCCATGATCTTTTAAATTAAAGATAATTGAATCCTCTTTCCAACTCCATTGAGTTTGCTAAAGTCCAAGATTCGATTAAAACATTATTCTCATATTAGTGAAGCCCTGTCGGGTAGACCATGAACGACAGACCCAGTCGACGGATGGTAGTCTGAATGACGGTCTGTTAGTCCTGTAGTAGATGGAATTCGGCAATTTTTAAGTCAGGGAATATTTGGTCTTTTCCCAATTGTTTTAACTCAATACTATGTCGTTTTGACTTCTACCCAAAGCCTATATAATGAATTTAAGCCCACAAATTACCTAAATCTAATTCATTCTCTCAAATTCTCAAAAGAAGATCATGCTCTTCCTCTCAAATATTTCTTAAGAAGTTGAAGAAGAAAGCTACGGTTTCAACATCAAGCCTCCAAATCCTTCATTAGCTCCAAGATTTTGACATCAAGGTATGGTAGTTGTCATCCATGTAAGTCTTTCCTCCATGGAGTTCCCAAATTCTCCAATTTATAAAGTTAGAATCTTCCAATTGAGTTAGGGTTTTCCTCCATGTCATGATTCCTATCAATATTGATTTATTTGATTGATTTATGAACTTTTATGCATGAATTGAAGTAATTGCATGTTTTTAAGTTGATTTCTCACGAACCCATGCATAACCCATGTTTTCTAAGCTATGTTGATATAATATGGGTCTTGAACTATGAAAGATGAATTTATGAAGATATGCATGTCTTCTCTTTATGAAATTAATGTAAATGAATTGAACATGCACTGACTTTGATACTATGATGAAGCTTATAAATTATTGAAAAGAATGACTGATCATGAAAGTATGTTTATGACTCAAGAAAGCCTATAGATGAGATTGTCTATATGTTCTATGAAGCTTGGCTACATGACTTGAATGACATCTAGATTTTCCCTCAATGCTTTTTGGGGTATTTTCCTAAATTAGGTCTTGATTCGTATGGTAGCCGGTTATGCTATCAATTATTACAGGCCACGATTTCAAAACTATTTACATTAGTATGAGGGGCATCTCTAACATGAAGTGAATGACTATGGGCCTTAAAAGCTATTATTAAAAGATCATGGATGGTGAAAGGTATTCTCACGCATGGTCTAATGAGCTATCCTAATGAAATCTAGCTTGGATTGGTTATTGAATGATATCTTTCCATGGATAATGACTTAGCTTGGATTGGCAAGATGACGTGACCTTCCATGGATAATAAGAACAAGTAAGAAATGACTATTCGATGGGATTTATATTTAGCACTGATAGGATATTGAGATGGAAGCTCTCCTGTGAGTGGAGGTCGGGTTTTTAGAAGCATTTTCCTTATCCCTTACCTATGTTCCCCAATAGGATGATTTTCTAGATAGACATTAGCTAGTGGATCCACCTAATCTAGAAGTTCATGGTTCTACCTTGGCAAGTAGGACAACCCTTTTCCATATGGGATACACCGGGGGATCATGTTATATCTCACATGTTCTTTCTATCGGTTAAGGATCATTCCCACAATAATAATTAACAAAGGTTACTTGAAGAAGTATCTCATATGTGTTCAAAGGTTTTAATGTTGTTAGCTTGCATTGACCATTTTTTTATGACTTATGTTTTCTAACCCTTTTATTTCATGTTTAAGCTTGGTCAATTGCATGTCATGAAATGTCCTCTTTTAGCATGATTTAAATGTTTTATGCATAGCTATCATGTAGCGACACTTTCGGAAGGATACTACCAGTTAAAGAAGAATTCTAATTTAATACTTGTGACATTTAAAAGAGATTAACGAAGGCATATTGATTATAATCTAGTAGATAAATTAGGTTCATAAAAAAATGGTTAAGGATGTGCACCCTTCCCATTTAAACATTTATTTTGTCAAATTGAAACCGCGTAGAATTTTAACTGATGGCTGAAAAACCCTTCCAAGATAATCTAAGCAAATAACTTACGAGATTTTCATGCATATATTATCCTCACACTTAAAAATGATATAAAAAGAATATTACCAACTTCCGTGTACCAAAATTAGTCGGTTCATGCTTCATACAAACATTCAAAACAAATAGTAAATTTCTTATATTACAAGGCTTGGGTTTACACACCCCAAAAAGAACAAAACATATAGCCATACTTATATTACAACCCCCGGTGACATGATCAAATTATTCCTCAAAATTTCATGTAAATATACAACACATAGATAATGTACAAGTCCCAAGGTTTATAAAAAATATAGATGCCTATATGCAAATGTGATCTTCCTTAAGGCTCTCAAAATCTACATCTCCAATGGCTAGCTTCATGCATCATCTTGATCATTCCCTACATTAGGAACAACTATCGCTAAGCATATAGCTTAGTGGTGAAAAAACTATAGGTTTGGAGCCCTCAGATTCACAAAGCTACCTTTCCCAAGTCATGGGCAGCACAATTGAAACATTATAAATAAATCAAATAAACAATATATAAAGAGTCTCCAGTTCGATATTTAAAGGTCCAAATGTCAAGAATGCTCATAGAACCATTTTCCAAGAGATTCAATAACAAGGCTCTCCCAATATATACATCATGTCTTCACACCAAGCAGAAACAGGTATCAAGAAGTGGCGACTCCCTGTATCAAGGAGGGTCAAGCCCAATAATCAAGGGAACCAAGAACCATATTAAAAATGGCTTTCCAGTTCATACATAAAATGGACAACTTCCATTCTTAAGACAGACTAAAAATCCAGAGTCAAGATGACATATGATCTGAATTAAGAGGCATGCCAATTGTGACAAAGTCACAGCCACAAGAAGGATAAGGTCCCAACAAGAGTGCCAAGTGATCAAAAAATCCATACAAGTGGGCGAGTTACCCAAGTGTCTTTAATGTCATAAATTATACCATCACGACAATGCAAAGTGACAATAGGTAACCAAGGTACCAAGATAAAATTTCTGATATACCAGCAGGTAAAAAGAGTACAAGTACAAGTTTATACACAAACCATAGTGCTTAGCTTAGAAACAGTCCAACACAACTTCAAGAATTCAAACCGTAGACCAACCAATGTATCAAGGTCCTCAAATAATTCACGAGTATATACAACCTTAAATATAAAATAAAATAACTTCTTTAATTCCTAGTAGATCAATAATGTTGATGTAAAATAGGATTATCATCACAAGTAAGCTTAGACTGTACAAATACGAGTATACTCCCAAAACAGTAATTTTGGCCTACCTAGTACCTCATGTCGCAACTTAGATTTGAAAAGGAAAACGGAAAAACTGGAGTGTATATCCTTCATTAAAGATGTAGGTACATCTCCTAAGGTTGCAAATAATCAAGAATCACCACAAAATACATTTTGTACAAAAGGATATAATCAAAACACTAACAGTTGATCATACAGGATTTCAAATTCCGAAATCTGGACAGAACTTGTCCTATGTTGCGTCCCATATATCGAATCGATAACATCTAAATTAGAGTTTTACATAAACATAAGATTTGTAGGTATATGAATTATCTTTTCAAATCATATTTATTCACTGTAACGAAGTTCTAAAGAACAAGATATGCTTAAAATACTAAACACTACCCAGCTCAAAAACAGATTTCATAACTTACCAAAGGGAAGGGTGTGTCTCCAATTCAAGCCAAAAGGACCAAGTTTTTCTCTTGTGATTTTGAAGAACAATATGTTTAGATAGAGTTCTAAGGTTCTTAGACTTCAGGGAAACAAATTTCACAAGAGGGGGTGTGAAAATATAGTCCACAAGTGATGTTTAAAACATACACATCTGTCACTAAAAGGTGGCTGACCAAATAAAAGTGTGCTGCCTAAAATGCATACATATATACCTATATGTATATCCCTCACCTCCCTTTTAAGTTATAGGTAATTATAATTATAATATTACGCAAATGCGCCAATACAGTCCCTTAAATTACGATCACATTTTATGTTAAGCAAGTTTGCAAATATCACAACATTTCAAGTTCCTGAAATGAGAGCAAAACAAACTGTAGAAATTAAGCAATGCTGTATCGACAAGCGACTCTTGGTCAGTATTTTAGGGGTGTTACATATCATACTTGGAACATTGTTTTGTACTAATGCATACTCTTGCCTATATTTCCCCAAATATAGGGTCTGTTAGTGAGGTTTGTAAGTTTCGTGGCTAGTGATTGATTACGAGGTTCCCGAGCTTTGGTGAATCCTCATGTTTCGAGAACAGATTTTCACTATTCAATTTTGACCATGTTGTATGGGCTAGGCCCAATTTCATTCGTTTGTATTAGATGGCTATTGAGACAAGTGTTTAAGACTTCCACTTTACTTTTATAAAACTATTGGACATGAAATGTTGTGTTTACTTCTTTTGTTCTATTTCTTATGTTATGAATCCTAAGTGTCTTGTATGGGGTCTCTCAGGGTCCTATACGCCATGTTAAATCTAGGGGGTACCCTAGCGTCGTGACAGATTTTGTGAGCCACCACGGGCAACAGAACTCCTTGAATCATAGCTTGTGACCCTTTCATTTGGTCCCTTGCTTAGACTACTAGATTTCAAGGCGTTACATATTTCAAACCTCAACAAGAAAAACACAATCGAGCAATTCAATTCCTTAATTAATCTACTCTTTCAAGCTACATTTTAAAGAATGCAAGCAAACCCACTTTCTCAAGGCAGATTCTTAAAGATACAATCAATACAATTGTCAATCAATACTTCGGCTCTAATACTTCTTTCTCAAGCAAGTAGAGAGAACTAAGCTAGAATTGCATTTGCAACAATAATTCCTCAATTAAAACATGAACAATTAATTGAACCCACTTCAAAACAGCAATAAAATAAGTAACTAACAACATAAAGCATTAAACTACATAATCACACCAAAAGGATTGGGGTTTTAGCCAAGCATAGTGAAAAGCAAGAAAGTGTTACCAACGAGGTTTTCCATCTGATTTGACAATGATCTGCGATTCCGAAATGCTGTAATTTAAGATAAAAATCTCACAATCTCTAAATCTCTATTCTAAAATGTAAAAATAATGTTCTAGAATGTCAAAACTCAAAAACCCAGAAGTAAATAATTTGGGAACTCCTTCTCTTGTTTTTAAAATTATATTTATACGTTCAAAGAATTTTAGCACGGAGTCAACTCGGCGAAATAAGACAGCTTCACCAACCAGTTCGGTGAACTGCCGAGTTGCTCCTTTCTTGCCTTTTTGGCTTGGCTTTTTCATCAAAGCATGTTGCAACTTTAGGTGAGCCAAGTCGTCATCGCCGATCTCTTCAATGTGTCACCGAACACTTGTTCGCTCGCCGTGTTGGTTTTGTCCATGGGTTGGCATGCTGGAACTTTAGGCGAATTGAAGGTCTACTCAGTGTGTCGCCGAATGGCTTTGGTGAGTACCAACTTTTATTTCCTTCAATTTTTTTAGCTTTTTCACTCCTTTTTGCCTCGTAATGTGCTCGCCTTGCTCTTTAGACTTCATTACTGCATATAGACATTTTAACATCAGTTATGAGCATAAAACATGCATTGAGGACACTAAATCAGTGAATAATAAGCCCTAAATGAGTCAAAATCCCTGACTCATCAACACCCCCAACTTAAACTTTTGCTTGTCCTCAAGTAAAACACAAGATCAATCAGGCCAGCATGGATGTCTACAAATAGTGATATTTGAGACTTAACTTGAAGGCACATGAGGTTCACTCTACACATGCTATGTTCAATTGTGCACTAAAAGTTTCAGACTGCGACTAGCCATCACCAAATAGAGTTCAAGCTCATAATGCTAACTTCAAATGAAAATTCATGCTCAACAAGAGTATTTGAAAGCCCTCACATCAAGAATTATTCCATGCTCTCAAAACGCCCATCAAAGATTATAATTCATGGAATCAACATTAACTCTTACACTCATAATGATAAACACATGCATGATCTTACCCATATGTTTGCCCTTATTTTCCGATCAACACATCAATCGGCTTATGCAAGATCACCAAGGTCTTTCAAGGCTAGTAATTGGGCTGAGGATGAGGGTATGATAATTTTTGCTTAGTCACTTCTACCTTCATGAACCATGTCTTGCATTTCATTCCGTCACCTTTTCTTTTACTCTTTTCATCTTTACACTCCACCCTAGGTATTTTCCAGCACAAAAATTCTTATATGGCTCATCAGATACCCCTTTTCTTCCCACCAAAATTGCAAATTTCTTTTTCATTCTTTTTCTTTTGATTTTCTTTGTTCTATTGTTTTTTTATATATGGAGGGGTTCCATATCTTTCAACATAATTCTTCAAGCGTGAATTTTACACACTTCTTTATCAATTTCCTTCCTTATTTTTCACCACACCCCCAACTTAGGATTACGTTGATTATTTGAACGAACCAGGGCTTCATGAAGGGTTTAGGAGGGGAGGAAAAGGCCAAATATGTTCATGTTTCATCCAAAGAAAAGGTTAGGCTCAAATGGTTCCAAGTTAGGTTCACATTGTCACAAGGTGGTCACAAAGAGGTATAATAGAAATTTGGTGCACACTCAAAAATATTGTAATCAGACAGACGGGGAATGTTCTAGGCATCATCAAGCACATATTTCAAGAAAACTCACAAATCAAGGCATTCAACACAATCGATCATGACTCTACAAGTTCAGCTCGCGTGCAATGATCAATACAAGACTCACTTCAACAATCCCTTAGTCCCAATAAGATTGTAAGAGTTCACACATGAATTATTCAACTTAAATTTGCCTCATTGGACTTGCAAAAAGATCTTGTTCAATCAAGAGCACTATTCAAGTCATCGGTATTGATCACAACCGATACTCAAATATAAGAGAAAAAACACAACATTCACACATCAAGAAATTAGGAGATGGATCAATGAGATTAAAAACCAACATTGACAAATTTTGCCAGAGTAAATTAGAAGTTTCGGACATAGCCAAAAGTAGTAAAACACACAATCATCCAAAACAAACCAAATACAACTCAAGGGGATAGGTATGAAGATACCCTCACCCCACCAAAATAAACTAAATAATGTCCTCAATGTAAAATAAAATAAATGACTCAAAAGAAGAAGAAGAAGAAGAAAGTGAAGATCCCCTTGTCAGGCTAAGCCTACGACAAACGCTGTGCATCTAGGGCTCTCTCAATTTGTGCATCAGTGCCCGGCTCTCCTCCAAGAATGGGTTGCGATCCACTAGGACTAATCATCGATGTGTCCCACAATAAGGCCTCCATAGTTGTCGGGACAAAATCACACTCAAGGTCCTCCAAGTCCTCGTACACCGCCTCATCTAGAGTCACTAACTCTTCCTCATTTGTCCCCAACACATTCGACTCCTCACCATCAACAGCTAAGGCAGCATCTCCTAGTCACATTAGCCGGAGGGATCTCAGAAATTGATGGGAAATCTAAACTAGGGCCCTCGGGAAAGTCAACTCCACCCCAAAGCATAGAGATGTCCGTGGACTTCAGCTCGTCCACGTCACGGTATAGTCCAACAATATTAGCCCTCAAGGCTGTCAAATCACTAGCCTAGTGATCAGTCCGCCCACATGCCTCCACCCTCACAGTCAGTGTCTCTAAAGCTTGGTCATGGGCTGTAATCAACTCATGTTGTCCCCGTAGCACTTCTCGAATGGGGATAAGTGTGGCCTTAATAACTCCCT
Source organism: Solanum okadae (assembly GCA_036553675.1). Taxonomy (NCBI): domain Eukaryota; kingdom Viridiplantae; phylum Streptophyta; class Magnoliopsida; order Solanales; family Solanaceae; genus Solanum; species Solanum okadae. The sequence continues at coordinate 22,625,600 of CM071686.1, read as the reverse complement.
CAATCATGGAAGGGAAAATTGCATCAACTCTCGCCGCATGCACACCGGACGAATTGGCGAGGTGGCATATTTTATATATCATAGCCTGAGTCAGTGGAGGCGGGAGGTAGCAACAATAAAAGTAGCAGAGGTGGAAGAGCTACGCATACCTGTTGGCTCACTGTCCAGAGTGAAAGGAGTAGTATCTGTTTACATAGTCTCTACATCGATAACAGGGGATGTATCCATCGGTGCTGCCATTCTCCTCTTGAACTCATCCTTCATATACTCCGCCTCGATCCTCATATATTAATAGAAGACGTAGGAGTAACCTCTACTTAATTCTTAGCAACGAACGCCACTCCATCCCGATGAAATAAATCACAAATAAAAATATAGAAAGGCAACGAGGTCTGACTCTGCTTGGCCCTTACGACCATCTCATGTGCTATAATTGACTCCATGTTAAGCCTCTCTTGATCAATAATGCACCCCTAGAAGTGCAGCCTTCGGGTGCCGGAGAATGGACTCATTTTGTGACAGCATTAAGGTGCTGCTAATGAACCCAAACTAGTATCGAACAACGATGTGAATGTCCCTCTGCTCAATCGGGACCCCTGACTCTATCCATGGAGGAGATATATCTGACAAAAATGCCGCCAACCACCCCTTCAAGTCATCTAACGACTTGGTCTTGAGCATTGTGGTCAAAGCATATGTCACCCGAACCGTGCAAGAAGGTAGCTCATTTATATCTGTCTCACTTCATTTGACCTTCTTCCGACAAACCTCTACAAAATCCAAAGGTGCCCCTACTCCAGCCTTCTTCTTCCCTTTCAGGGGCAACCTGGCATAACTCTCGTAGAATTCTTGAACCCATGCCGGCACATAGGGATTACAGGGATTTGTTAATGATTTCACGTATCATAACACTTCATCCAATTCTAAGTGTCAACGATCATTAGTCAGTAATATAACCCAACTAAATGAGTTGGGGTTGAATCCCAAAGGGAGTACCTGTTGGAGAATCAATCGAAAAGCATGAATATGTTCGAATCTGCCATAGGAATAAACATTTTCGAATAAAAACTTAATTCAAATTAGGGGATGACACGAATGTCAAATAATAGGGGGGTTTGGTTTCATATTATTAACCACAACATCAACAAATAATACGAAAATAACAATATTGAGACGGGTTCTTGCGATGTGATTCGATTATAGGCTAATGTAGACAAATGATTAATTGCAATTTTTAGTAAATAGCTATAAATTAGTGAATAGGCTAGACTATAGAGGAGGTAAACTTTCTCTCAAAGAATTTACCCTGAATGAAGTAAGTTTTTCTCAAACACCAACAAGCAAGAAAATAAGAACAACCTACGCCTTAGTCCATTCACTCTCTCGAGCTGAATGTGTGGAAAAAGGTTTAGGATTCACTCTCTCAAGCTGAACCCATGACAACCCAATACCCACATACCATCAATTCATTAATCTTGGTTTTAAAACCTCTCTCTCTCTCGCAAGAAAAAACACGAAAGTAGAATTGCATTTGCAACTACAATCCTTTACATTAAACCAGGAAAATGCATAAGTACCCCCCAACCTATGCTCAAACTCCCTGAAGCACACCTTACCTTTACTAACGTCCTATTACCCCCAGACTTATTTTTTAATTAATTTTCTACCCCTTTTTCTCTTACGTGGCTGAGTCCGTGACTTCACCTATGTTAGGCGCGTGGGTGCAGTTTTTAAACAACACTGACCAATAAACATTAACTCAGTTGTTTTCTTCTTTATAAGTGTTCTTCATCTTTGAAAAAAAAAGTCTCCATTATCATTCAAGTTACATTGCTCCTTGCTCCGAAAAGGTAGAGTAAAATTTTAATATATTCTTTATATTTTCACCTTTTTATTTCGATTATTAGTTCTGATTTTAAATTTCTTTCACAATTTTTATGTATAAATGTTAAGGTTATGATAAAATCCGAGTTGAATAAGTTGTTTATGGATGAGAATGATTCAATGATCAATGCGGAAGTGCGATGCAAGCATGGATGAAGGTGAAAGTCTTCGAAATCGTTATGAAAATCTCAATATCAATTCAAAGGAGAAGGGTGGCGATGTAAAAGAAATGGGTGATTTGAAAGAGAAGAAGATGAAAGGGATGAAAATGAAGAAAATGATGAAGGTTGTGGTTGTTTTTGGAAATTTCTTTGTGAAGATGAAATGGATGAAAATGAAGAAAAGTGATAGCTTTTTGAATTTTTTGAAAGTGTAAAAGCTACTTTTGAACTGATAGCTTACTTTTTAGAAAGTTGAAAAAGTGGGGCCCAACGCGTGTTGAACAAAGGTTTCAACCTATCTGATTTATATTGCCACGTAGGTCAAAAAGTGGTAACTAAATTAATTAAAAAATATGTTCGGGGGGGGGGGGGGAGTAATAGGACCTTAGTAAAGGTTAGGTGTGTCTCAGAGATTTTGGGCATAGGCTGGGGGGATACTTATGCATTTTCCCATATTAAACCACAATTGCTGAATGAAATCACTTCTAAACAACTTTGAAATTAATAATTAGCAATACCCATCAACTAAATCAACCCATAATAACATAATCACACTCCAAGAATTGGGATTTTAGCTAGACATCATAAAAAGATAAAATTCATTACCAAATTGTGTTTCCATCAACTATGTAAGATTAATTTCGTCTTTACAAAGGTCCAAATTGAAGAATCTCAAAGACCCATTTCTTATTTCTCAAAAATGGAAAACTTCAATTCTTCAAAGCTAAGGAAAAACTTGTCTCAATACTCTCGGTTCAAAACTCCAAAATCTATGATAAAAACTTCTCTAAAAGATACTAAACTAAATATTCAAAATGTATTTATAGTCGCCAAGAATATGCTGCGAAGGACCATTCGGCGCAGTAAGTCGGGATCGCCGATCAACTCAGCGATCCGCCCTTTGGTCAGTTTCAGCGCCTTTTTGCTTTAGCCTTAAGCATCCTCAAGTGCTGTACCTTTTGGAGATGAACACTGCGTTGCGGAACTACTCGGCGACACACCGAGTACTCCTTTCTATCACCAAATTGATTTTCTCCTTCAGGCTTGGCACACTGGAACTTTAGGCGATCTAAAGGCCATTAGGTGACTCGCCAAACGGGCTCGACGATCACCAGACCTTCATTTCTTCATTCTTTCAGCCCACTTCATTCCTTTTTGCAAATTAGTGTTCATGCTTTGTTCATGAATCAATATACTTGGAAACCAAGTATTTTACATCAGCTATTGGCACAAAGCAAGCATTTGAGGAAACTAAATCATTATAAATAAGCCTTAAATGAGTCCAAATTGTGGACTCATCAACACCCCCAACTTAAACTTTTGCTTGTCCTTAAGTAAGACTCAAGTTCAGCAATTCAAAAAGGATGTCTCAAACAGTGCTACACAAGACTCAATTATGAATGCACACAACAAGACTCAACTTATTCATGCAAAGATCAATTGTGTACTCAAAGATTCAAGTTGTGACTCACCATTATCAAAGATTCTCAACTTCACAATATTTGCTTCAAATACAAGTTCAAGCTCAACAAGGTACTCAAATTTCCTCACACAAAAAATGATTCCATATTCACACACAATGGTTCAACAATTTAATGTTCCAGAATCACATACAACACTCACACTCACAAAGATGAACACAATGCATGATTTCACCCATAGGTTTGCCCTTATTTTCTAATCAACACTTGTTTCCGCTCACTCAAGATAAAAAATGTTTTTTCAAGTCTTGTAACGGGGCTGAGTGTAAAGGTATGGTCATTTAGGCTCAGTGGCTTCTATCCTCATCAAATGTGGTATGAAAAACACTTCATTTTCTTCTCCTCGTCATTCTCATTTATGCTCATAAGTCACCCCATTATTCACTTTCCATGGAATACCGGACAACCCATTATCTTTGCACTTTCACAACTTTATTTCAACCTTTTTCATGCTTTTTCTTTTCCATTCTCCTTTTCTTTTTATTTTTTTTTAATATGGAGGGGTTCCATCTTTCTCAAAACCATGGGTAGAGGGGACTTCTTTCCACTTCTTGGTTTACCTTCTCGTTTCACCACACCCACAACTTAGGCTTTTGGCCTATGTTGGCTATTCACAGAAACCACATCTCATGAGGATTAAGGGTGAAGGGATAATGAAATGTCACAATTTCATCAAATTTCTTCCAAGGAAAGGCTAAGGTTCAAAAGGTGTTCAAGAGAAATTCACACACTCACAAGGTAAGGCAGGCCACAAAAGAGGTATAATGTTAACTTGTTTCACTCTTCAAAATTGTTGCCTAAGATCATTTCAAGAGCTTGCATCACTTAGTCAACCGGACCAACGGGGAAAATTCTAGGTGTCATCACACATGGTTCACAGTAAGATCATCACACAAGGCATTGGCACCAATGTCAAACAAGACTCCACACTTTCGCTAGTGTGCAATGTTCATCACAAGAGACTCAATTTGATAATCGGCTAGTCACAACGAGATGCAAAGAGCTTACATACTGTCTATGCAACTTCATCTGGCCTCATCGTAGCCGCACATTTTTATTTTTTTATGATGAGCACTATTCAAGTCATTGGTATTGATCAGGACCGATACTCAAATTTGCAAAAGAATAGACACAATCGAGAGGTGGCACGGAAAATCAATTACAATTAAAACAAGGAGCTAGAAGCTCAATCTGCCACAAAAAAAGTGCCCATAACAGAATTTATAGCACAAAACCCAATATATAGATAAAAATAATATTCACAAGCGGTAGGTATGGAAATACCTCACCCCCACCACAAAACAAAAAGCAATTTGTCCTCAAAAGCAATAAAATCATCCAAAAATCAATAAAAGAAGACAAAGAGGGAAGTAAAGAGAAGTCCTGTCTAAACAGTCACTCCATCTATTAAGGCATCAATTCCCGGTGCATCACTCTGAACTTGGGCATCAGTTCCACGAGTCACACTAGAAGGAACAACTCCACTGGACCCACCCAGAGTGGCGTCTTTCAAAGAGGTCTAGCGCGCAGTCTCGAACATAACATCCTCAAGGTTAGCTAGATCGTCATAGACCTCAGCATCATTCATATCTATCTGCTCCTCGTCGGTCTCTACCTCTGACTCATCAGCTGCCATATCATCCCGTTGTACATCTCCAGTGGTGGCCGGAAGAATCACAGAGGTCTCTAGGGCATCCACATCATCCGTCGTCTCTAACAGTGAGGTGAAGTCTGTAAACTTGAGATTGTGTACATCATTCCTCAGATCCGCAACCTCAGCTTTCAAACCTGTAACCTCAGAAGTCTCCACCTGTCTGCTCTCGCAGTGAGAGTCTTAATGGATGTCCGGAGGGGGGTCAGGGCAACAAGGAGGGCATTCTCAATCATCCACGGGACTGCAGCCTCTAGTCAGGTAGCCCTCACATCAGCTGAATGGGCCAGGTGCCCCATCTTCAGGATCATAGCCTGAGGGATCCTAGTGGGTTGGGTAAAGGAAGAAGTGCTAGGAGCTTGGGAGGAAGAAGTACATGAAGGCCCGGAGGACGGAGGAGGAAAGGTGCCTTTACAAGAATAGAATCAACATCTACATCCGGGGTTGCATCTACTGGAGCTGCTCTTCTCCTATCAGCCTCCTCCCAAGTGTACTAGCCCTCTATACACCATACATCTATGGAGGACGTAGGGGTGATATCAATATCCCTCATCTCATGAAGAGTTACTCCAGCACATATACACATATCTGTAATCAACACCATAGTGGCAAGGGGGTCTAACTCTGATTGGCCTTCATGGGCATATCCTGCTCTATGATGAGTCCCAGGTTGATGCTCCTCTGGGATATGATAGACCCAAGGCAGGCCACCTTAGGGTGGCGGTGGATGGAATCGTTCTGGAATGGCATGATGGTACTGCTAATAAAGCCAAACCAGAAACAAGAAGCAATATTCATGTCCCTCTTCTTGATGGGGGCGCCTTCCTCGATCCACCTCGGGGTTGTATCAGAAATCAACGGAGCAAGCTAGCTGTTCAAGTCATCCAAAGACTGAGTAGTAGGCAAGCCCTCATATTCTATTTTACCTCCTATATCCCTGTGAAGTACAATATTAATGTACTCGCTACTGCACCTGACTTCCTCTCCCCGTACCATGATCGACTTCACCGATCTGAAGGCATTGGCATTCTTCTTCCCCTTTGGCACAAAATCGTCGTATGCTGTATAGAACTCCCAAACCCGTGAAGGAATATAGGGGCCTCGGGGCCTGGTGAACTATCAAAATGATGGAAATGGAAGGTGTCCCTTACTCCTGAGTATCTGCCCTCAAGGCCCTTTGTAGAAAGTAGCTTCTCCTCGAGGATAGTCCGCAACCCATCAGCTTTTAAACTATTAAGTAGCCTGGGAGGAGGAACCACTGGTGGCACTAGAGCTACAAGAGGTGCCGAAGCTGGCACCGAATTTGCTACGATGTAAACTGTAAGGACTCTAGCTGATTCAAGGTGAGATCTAGCAGGGATCTCCGCTCTCCGGGACTGTAAAGGCTGGTCATCCTCTGGCATAGATAACACAACTTGGGAGTTAAGGGCTTCTCCCTCATGGGAGTCTTAGATACGGGCTCTTGCCCTTGCCTTTTCCGCCATTTTGAGTCCCTTGTCTTCCCTTTTTAGAAGGGTTGGATCCTCCTTCATTTATAGTTATACCCCATGCCCTTTTATGGGGTGGCATGTCAAGGTTAGTACTATTCATATCTGCAAAAACATCATAAAAAGATTAGAAATGAATCACACACACTTACAGAAAATAGTTGCAGACGGACTCACCGAACCAGTCGCCTAGTGTCTTTGGTGAGCCAGATCGGGCTCGTGATGAGTCCACAAATTAGACTCATTTAGGGCTTTATTTTGATAATAATAGTGTCCTCAAATTATTATTTTGTCTAAATGTCTGATGAAAACTCTTAAGTTTCAGGTATTTGAAGTTTTAGTGAAAGCATGGACACTTAGGCGCAAAAAGGAACAAAAGGGCTGAAAAGAACAACGAAGCTGAAACCCGAGCATTACCAAGCACACTTGGCAATTCACCAAAGGGATTTACTCCGCCCTTTGTTCTAGTACGCGAATCCCTTAAGGAGAAGGATAAAAAATTCAATGAAAGGAGTAGTTGGCATATCGCTGAAAAGTTCTGCGAAGCAATACTATATTGCCCAATGGTCTAGAACATGAAGGTGATGAAGGCAAGCTCAAAATGGCGTTGAGATAGACGAAAGGCGAGTCACCGAAGTCCTTCAGCAACATCGACTAACTTCGACGAAAGATCCGCCACCGCTATTTTCTAAAGTGTATAAAAACTGAAGTTATTATCATTTTTAAGAGTCGAACTTTTATTTTAATTTCAAGAATAGAATAGTACTTTTTTAAGATATTTTCTCTCAAGTTTGGAAAGGGTTTGTAGGAAGTTGAAGAAAGGAGTTCATCTTCCCCAAGTTGGGAGTGGGCCTTATCTATTCTTCTTCCTTTGCTTAAATTAAGGTTTAATTTCTTATTCCTATTTTATTTTACTATCATTTTAGGTGTATTTTATTATTTCTTGATGTGTGAATAAAAACCCCCATTCTTGGGGTGTGATTTAGCAAATATGTGTTGATATTATTGTTGGGTCTTGCTTGCTGATAGGTTAGATGTAGTTTATTGGTGATTTCACCTAGTGGTTGTGGTTTAATCTAAAGGGTTTGTACTTGAAAATACAAAGCCACTCATGTGTTTTTGGCTTGCCCGAGAGGGAGGTCGTGAAACCAAGACCACTAGACTGATGGCCTAAGGAGTGGGTCGACATGAGGTTCAGCCTGAGAGGGTGAGCCCAACAACCATATCCTTACACCCAGCTCGAGAGAGTGAGTGGGGTAAGGCGTAGGTTGGTCTTCATGCCGCTATCGGGGAATGGTGATATTTGGGAATTCGTAGTTCAATAGAATTTTTGTGAGGGCGGTATGCTACGCCAGCCCTATGAATTTGTAGAAAAACTCCTTGATGGGATGGTAGAAGCCAACAAAGCAGCCAAAGAGAAGCATGAGTGGGACGGACTAGCTACCCAGTTGAATGCTCTATCTACAAGAGTCATAGAATTGGAGGCACAAGCCATGGGGAAATAAAAGCACTCTTCTCTTCGATAATGTAGGCATGGGAAGAAGCAGAGAGGTATATAGGATGATGAAGCCATGTCACTCATTCAATAAAAGATAAAAGCACATGAGAAGATGTTGAATAAGATGAAGGGAAATGCCGAAATGCTAAACGAATCGTCAGCCTCTCACTCCATGACAATTCAACTGCAGGATTCTCAAATCACCCATTTACTAGCTCGTCACTATCCTCCGTTCCCCGATGATTCACCTAATTACACCATGGGTAATTCCAAGGATGAAGAGTAGTCTTTGATTTCCATCGTGCCGCAACGTTAACTCATGCGTTGTTTGGGAGGCAACCAAAAAACCTAAATTATCTTATATTGGCATACTAGTAAACTAATAGTGTCTTAAGTTTTATGGACTGAAGTGTAATAGGTGCCAAAGAGGTGCATAATGTCGAGCAGCAAATCCAGTTGGCAAGTCGCCGAAGAAGTTGGCGATTAAATCTATTATGCAGTTTGATTCAAGATATCTTCAAAATCTGGAGTCTGTAAAACTCCGCGAGCTCAGGACAGTTTTGGTGAATCGCCCACCTGATGGATGACCCAGATGGTCAGAACCGTTTGAACATCCACAACTGCTGAGAAGTTCTGTAAAACTCGGCGAAGTAAAAATTTATTCAGCGAAGCACCGAATCACACAGAAACCAAAACTCGACCATATAATAGGAATGAACTAAATAAGTTATAGGCCAACAGAGAGCTTGATGAATCTCTCGGCAATGCACCAAACGTCCCAGCATACCTTCTACTTTACACGACATCTGTTGAAGCACTCCAACCTGAAACAATTGCCTAACCAGTATTATTCTCTAGCCTTATCTCTGTCTTTCTTTACTTTGCCTTATGGATTATGTATTACTTGCATTTGAGGACAAACTATTTTTTTTATTTGTGGTGGGGTGAGGCTCAATTTTGTTGGCTATTTGTGACTTTTGTTTTGTATACATTTAGGTTGTCTGTTTATAATTGTGTGTAAAACTGCTTTTGCAATTGTTTGATCTTATTGCTCTATGTTGGGTTTAATTGCAAAATTAGTTTGACCCTTCGGAAATTTTTTGAATTTTTTGAACATTTTTGCCACCCCTCGTGAATTGAATGTGGTTGTTCCTTTGTAAAAAATTAGGTGTCAATTTCGATCAATACCGATGACTTGAATAGTGCTCTCAATTGAACGAACATGAATGTATGGCTACGATGAGGACAAATGAAGTTGCATACACAATATGTGAACTCCTTGCATCTCGTTGTGACTAGCCATTTATCGAATTGGTTCTATTGTTTTGACCGTTCGACACTAGCGAAAGTGTGTAGTCTTTCATAACTTAACTATCGATGCCTTGTGTGATTAGCTTGCTTTGAACCATGCATGGATAAACCTAGAATTTGCCCTGTTATTCTGATTGATTTAGAAAGGTGTCTTCTTGATATGATCTTAGGCAACTTTAAAGAGTGTGAGCCAAATTTGACATATACCTATTTTGTGGCCTACCTGTGAGTGAGTGAAACTCTTTTTGAACACCCTCTGAGCCTTCCCTTTCTTTGGAAGAACCTTGATGAACCCTAGACGTCACTTGACCCACTACCTATAATCTTCTTTATTTGTGGTTTAGTGAAAAACGAACTTAGGCCAAAAGAATAATTTGGGGGTGTGGTGAAAAGGAAAAGGAAAAGTCAAGAAGTGCAGGAAATGTCCCCTTTAACCCATTGTGTTGCCGAACAGTGGAAACCCCTTCAACTAAAAAAGAAAATATGTGTGAAATAAGGTACGAAGGAAATAGGGTTTCCAAGCAATCCAAAAAGGTGATTAAACATGTTACTTAGAAGCATTAGAAAAAGAATCAATAAAACAAAAAAAGAGAATGCCCTAAGAGTACCACATCCCACGAGGAAGGAGCCACTGAGCCTAAATGACCATACCTTTGCACTCATTCCCATTACAAGCCTTAGAAAGACCTTTTTGATCTTGAGTAAGACAAATCGAAAGTCGATTGGAAAATAAAGGCAAACCTATGGGTAAAAACATGCATTATGTTCCTCTTTCTGAGTGTGAGCATTGCATCTGATTCCTGATCTTGAATTGATTAACCTCTGTGTGTGAATATGGAATCATTCTTCATGTGAGGGCATTTAGGTACTTTTTGTCGAGCTTGAACTTGCACAAGTAGCAAGTATTGCGAGCACGAGAACCTATGGTATGCTACACCAGCCCTATGAATTTGTACCAAAACTCCTTGATGGCATGGTAGAAGCCAACAAAGAAGCCAAAGAGAAGCATGAGTGGGACGCACTAGCTACGCAGTTGAATGCTTTATCTACCGGAGTCATAGAATTGGAGGCACAAGCCATGGGGAAATAAAAGCACTCCTCCCTTCGATAATGTAGGCATGGGAAGAAGCAGAGAGGTATATAGGATGATGAATCCCTGTCACTCATTCAAGAAAATATTAAAGCATATGAGAAGATGTTGAATGAGATGAAGGGAAATGTCGAAATTCTAAATGAACCGTCAGCCTCTCACTCCATGATAATTCAACTGCAGGATTCTCAAATCACCCATTTAATGGCGGGTCACTATCCTCCGTTCGCCGATGATTCACCTAATTACACCCTGGGTTATTCCAAGGACGAAGAGCAGTCTTTGACTTGCGTCGTGCCGCAACGTTGACTCATGCGCTGTTTGGGAGGCAACCCAAAACACCATATTATTTATATTGGCATACTAGTAAACTTATAGTGTCTTAAGTTTTATAGACTGAATTGTAATAGGTGCCACAGAGGTGCATAATGTCGAGCAGTAAATCCATTTGGCGAGTCACCGAAGAAGTTTGCGATTAAATCTATTATGCAGTTTGATTCAAGATATCTTCAAAATCTGGAGTCTGTAAAACTCCGCGAGCTCAGGACAGTTTTGGTGAATCGCCCACCTGATGGATGACCCAGATGGTCAGCACCGTTTGAACATCCACAACTGCTGAGAAGTTCTGTAAAACTCGGCGAAGTAAAAATTTATTCAGCGAAGCGCCGAATCACACAAAAACCAAAACTCGACCACATAATGGGAACGAACTGGATAAGTTGCAGGCCAACACAAAAAAAGGCAGTTGATTAATTACTCGATAGCGTGGGTTGAAGATAGGCACACTGGAATGCTATGCAAAGCTGTACAGAGCTTAATGAATCTCTCGGCAATGCACCAAACGTCCCAGCATACCTTCTACTTTACACGACATCTGTTGAAGCACTCCAACCTGAAACAATTGCCTAACCAGTATTATTCTCTAGCCTTATCTCTGTCTTTCTTTACTTTGCCTTATGGATTATGTATTACTTGCATTTGAGGACAAACTATTTTTTTTATTTGTGGTGGGGTGAGGCTCAACTTTTGTTGGCTATTTGTGACTTTTGTTTTATATACATTTGGGTTGTCTGTTTATAACTGTGTTTAAAACTGCTTTTGTGATTGTTTGATCTTATGGCTCTCTGTTGCGTTTAATTGCAAAATTAGTTTGACCCTTTTGAAAATTTTTGAACTTTTTGCACATTTTTGCCACCCCTCGTGAATTGAATATCGCTGTTCTTTTGCAAAAAATTAGGTCTCAATTTCGATCAATACCAATGTCTTTAATAGTGCTCTCAATTAAATGAACATGAATGTATGGCTACGATGAGGACAAATGAAGTTGCATACACAATATGTAAACTCCTTGCATCTCGTTGTGACTAGACATTTATCGAATTAATTCTCTTGTTCTGACCGTTGCACACTAGCGAAAGTGTGTAGTCTTTCATAACTTAAGTGTTGATGCCTTGTGTGATTAGCTTTCTTTGAACCATGCATGGATAAACCTAGAATTTGCCATGTTATTCTGATTGATTTAGGAAGGTGTCCTCTTGATATGAACTTAGGCAACGTTAAAGAGTGTGAGCCAAATTTGACATATACCTTTTTTGTGGCCTACCTGTGAGTGTGTGAAACTCTTTTTGAACACCCTTTGAGCCTTACATTTCTTTGGAAGAACCTTGATGAACCCTAGACGTCACTTGACCCACTACCTCTAATGCTCTTTATTTGTGGTTTAGTGAATAACGAACTTAGGCCAAAAGCCTTAGTTGGGGGTGTGGTGAAAAGGAAAAGGAGAAGTCAAGAAGTGCAGGAAAAATCCCCTTTAAAGGAAAAGAAGGGAATGTCCTGAGAGTACTACATCCCATGAGGAAGGAGCCACTGAGCCTAAATGACCATACCTTTGCACTCATCCCCATTACAAGCCTTAGAAAGACCTTTTTGATCTTGAGTAAGCCAAATCGAAAGTTGATTGGAAAATAAGGACAAACCTATGGGTAAACACATGCATTATGTTCCTCTTTCTGAGTGTTAGCGTTGCATATGATTCTTGATCTTGAATTGATTAACCTCTGCGTGTGAATATGGAATCATTCTTCATGTGAGGGCATTTAGATACTTTTTATCGGGCTTGAACTTGCAAAAGAAGCAAGTATTGCGAGCACGAGAACCTCTGGTAATGGTGTGTCACAACTTGAATCTTTGAGTACAATTTAAATCTTGTTGTGTATGTTCATGATTGAGTCTTGTGTAGAACTGTTTGAGACACCCTTTTTGAATGGCTGAACTTGAATTTTCTTGAGGACAAGAAAAAGTTTAAGTTTGGGGTGTTGATGAGTCCACAAATTGGACTCGTTTAGGCATTATTTTGATAAGAATAGTGTCCTCGAATGCTTATTTTGTCTAAATATCTGATAAAAACTCGTATGTTTTAGGTATTTGATGTTTTAGTGAAAGCATGGACACTTAGGCGCAAAAAGGCGCAAAAAGGAGCAAAAAGGCGGAAAAGAACGACAAAGTTGAAACCCAAGCATCGCCAAGCACACTTGGCGATTCGCCGAAGGGAGATTTACTCCGCCGTTTGTTCCAGTACTCGAAGCCCTGAAGGAGAATGATAAAAATGGCGATGAAAGGAGCAGTCGACGCTTCGCTGAATAGTTCTGCGAAGCAGTACTATACTGCTCAATGGTCAAGAACATGAAGGTACTGAAGGCAAGCACGAAACGACGATGAGACAGACGAAGGGCAAGTGGCAAAAATCATTCGGCGACATCGACTGATTTCACCGAAAGATCCGCCAGCGCTATTTTCTAAAGTCTATAAATACTGAAATTATTACTATTTTTAAGAGTCGAGCTTTTATTTTAATTTCCAGAATAGAATAGTACTTTTTTTTAGATATTTTCTCTCTTTTTTGGAAAGGGTTTTTGGGAACTTGAAGAAAAGAGTTCATTTTCCCTAAGTTGGAAGTGGGTCTTCTCTATTCTTCTTCCTTTGCTTAAATTAAGGTTTAATTTCTTATACCTATTTTATTTTACTATCATCTTAGGTGTATTTTGTTATTTCTTGATGTGTGGATAAAAACCCCCCATTCTTGGGGTGTGATTTAGCAAATATGTGTTGATATTATTGTTGGGTCTTACTTGCTGGTAGGTTAGATGTAGTTTATTGGTGATTTCTCCTAGTGGTTGTGTTTTAATCTAAAGAGTTTGTACTTGCAAATACAAAGCCACTCACGTGTTTTTGGCTTGCCCGAGAGGGAGGTCGCGAAACCAAGACCACTAGACCGATGGCCTAAGTAGTGGGTCGACATGAGGTTCAGCCTGAGAGGGTGAGCCCTAGTCCCATATCCTTACACTCAGCTCAAGTGGTAAGGCGTAGGTTGGTCTTCGTGCAGAAAATGGGTGTCCGAGAGGAATGCATTTGAAACGGGGTAAGTTGCCCTAGAGGAAACTTATTTCCATTTAAAGCTTAGCCTAGTCACTATTATTTTACAAATTTCTTATCAAAAGAATGTACCCAACTATTTATCTCAACTTGTATTGCAGTCACACCCCAAGAACATTTCCTCAAACTTGATTTTCTTGTTAATTTTTGCTATTTTTACCAATTGTGACAAAACCCCCAAATCGTGATTTGACACTTTTGTGTCACTTCTTTTATTTACTATGTTTTTACTCGTTAATATCTTTAGCTACGACTAGTTAGAGCTAAATTTTATTTTTCTATCAATTCTCAAAACCACTCCCTTGGGACACGATCTCAACCTTTAGGTGGGTTACTATACTATCGACGATCGTAGACATTAATATCGTAGGTTAGTGTCGTTAGTCACGATAAGCATGAACTCACTGAAAGTATTGGCTCAAAAATTCCCAGAAAATTTTGCATGTAGGCAATGGGAAGGGCCTTTCGGTGAATTACTGATAGCATTCGGCAAGCAAGGACTAACCCGCAAAATGTTACAGTGCTTTTAGAGATTAGGGGCGCAGAGAAGGGTGATGAAGGAAGACATTCGACGAGTCGATGAGTGCACTCGGTGAACTCAGGCTTCCCGCGAAAGTTACAGAACCTAACTCAAGATTAGTCATGAAATTAAAGGTGATAAGAGGGACTTTGGCGAACCGCCGAGTGGTTCGGAGAGCTCGACCCTGCTCACCAAACGGCTCAACGTGCCTAGTTTCCACCCCAACTTCCAAATTCAACCCCGCAAAACCCAAAAACAAAATAAAAAAATGCACTATTACAATTAAACTAAGACCCATTACACCCATACCTCGGGACACTCAGACTTTTCTCATTTTGGCCAAATTTGGCCATTTAACGACTTTTTCCCTTAAGAATGACGTCAACCGCTCCATCATTGAGAAAAATACGTCATTTGGCACAAATGTGGGTTACTTAGACTTCACAAGACTAGAACCAACAAAATTAAAGCAGCAACCAACAATTTTAATTACTTCTAAACATGAATAATTTGGGAATTAACGACAAAGGCAACACAGGCATGATATTCGAATTAAAACAAGCACACACATATACAATTACGAACAGAGAGGACCAACACGCATAGCTAAGATAAAAAAATTATTGCAAAATAGTATAAATCGATAAATATAGATTCGGGGTTCGGAAAATCAACCTTATAAGCCGAAGAATCAAGTTGTAAAGCTAGGAGGCAATGATATCCAACTCAGAACACAAACTTAACGACTAGAAAGCAATAATAAAGCAAGAATATAGGAAAATATTGCGCGGCTGTGAATTTGTGAAGTTCAAAAGTGAGGGAAAGTGAAAGAGTTTGAAAGTTTAAACCTTTGGCCTTTAAAAACCCTCTACTTCTCACCCATTCGACGACATAAGTTTTGCTCGCCGACCCACTCGATGACTCGCCGAGTTTTACATGACCTCCAGTTAATGTGGGGGTCCAAACTGCGGATTAAATTGGGATCGCCAACCTGGGCTCGCCGAGTTTTATAGACTCCAATTTAAAAATGTATTGAGTCCAACGATGGTCCAAGTCGGGCTTGCCGACCTCTTCGGCGAGTCAACGACTGGACTTTTTAGCTCGCTAACCTGCACTTTTCAGACATATTCCACACTTTGACCTGCACAATCAACACACCATTATTTCAAAATAAAAAAAGAAAGAAAATAAAACTTGGCTTGCCTCCGAAGCAGCGACTTAGTTAATGTCGCGACACGACGCAAGTCCATGCTAAAACCTCATTCTTGGGGTTGACCATAGTGTAACTAGGAAACCCTCCTTATTGTCTCAGATTTAGATGAGACGAGATATGACCTATTTGGCTAAAATTTAAAAGATAAAATTTCTAACGACACAGACAGAAAATGAAAGCCTCGAAGGTCAAACCAACCATTCTATTAGACAAAAAAATGACCTTCTCAACCTAACCGCATTGACAGAACTATCATTCGAGCACGTTTACCAAATATGTTGATCGATGTAAAATTTTGGCCAAAACATAAAAGGTAAACGCCTAACGGCACAAAATGAAAATGAAAGCCCCCGAACCAGCAATCCTATTAGACAAAAAATGAACTTCCAAAGCTAACCGTTCTGACATATTTCTCATTCGATCACCTTTACAATTTTTTTTGACCAAAGTCAAATTTTCGCCAAAAGTTAATAGGTAAAACACCTACCGACAAAAATTGAAAAATTAAAAACCTCAAAACCAAATCTAACGATCCTATTAGATGAAAAATGACCTTCCGGATAAAACTGCACTGACGGAATTCTCATCTGAGCATGTTTGCCAAATGTATTGTCCGAAGATAAATTTTGGCCAAATCATAAAAGTTAAAACACCTAAGTGTACAAACTAAAAATAAAAGCCTAAAAACCTGAAACAACAATTCTACTAGAGAAAAAAAATATTTCGAAGCTAACCGCACTGATGAAATTTTAATCTGAGCATCTTCACCAAAATTTTTAACCAAAACATAAAAGCTAAAATGCCAAATAGCACACACATAAAACAGAATCCACAAAACCTGAACCAATCATCCTATTAGATCAAAAATTACCTTCCAAAGCTAACCGCACTGACGAAATTCTCATGTGAGCATGTTTAAAAAAAATGTTAAGCAAATTGAAATTTTGACCAAAAGCTAAAAGTTAAAACACCTAAAGGCACAAACTGAAAATAAAAACCTCAAAATCTAAACCAACCATCCTATTAGACAAAAAATGAGCTTAAGGTTGCTTCTGAGTTAGATTTACCAAATGATTTAATATCGGTGCATCTAGTTTTCCATGTCTCTATGTTGAAAAAATATGTTGGTGAGTTGACATCCATAGTTCCCTTAGAAGGGTTGGGAGTTGATAAAAGTCTTTAATATAAGGAAGTTTTGGTTGAGAATTTGGACCGGCAAGTTAAGAAGTTGAGAATTAATGAAGTAGTTTCCATGAAAGTGTTGTGGAGGAATCAGTTAGTTGAGGGTTCTACTTGGGAGGCCAAGGATGATATGGTGTCCCTATATCCTCATATTTTTCCTTCTACTCCAATTCTAGCTTGAGGTAATGAGTTCCTCTTTGGTTTTCTATGTTTTGGTGGCATCTGTTTTATGTGTTTGCATGATTTCCTTATGTTATGCATGTTCATGAAAACTTGAGTTTTTAAAGAAAATGAGTTTACAGGATTGTTCTCATCATGATCTTGCGTATTAAGTATGATTTGCCTATAGACTTCATGAGATGAATTGATAAACATGCTTTGGCTATGCTTTTTGAGAATGAATTACATATAGGCTCCATCAGATGGTGTTGAGTATGCTTTTAGCTTGGAGAAGGTAGTTCCTCCTTGAACATGAGTAATGTTGATATTTAATGCATAATGGGTTGCTAGAAGTAGTTCCTAGTTCCTTATGATGCATTAGAGTATGTTTAGCTTGGAGTTGATGTTTCCTCTTTGTATATGTGCATTGCATGCATGTTGGGATGTTAGGATTAGTTTCACCCCTCTTATGATTTTTTGAGAACACCCTAGCTTGGAGTTGATAGTTCCTTCTCAGTTGCATGCATTGAATTTTAGGTTGGGTTGTTAATTCCTCCCCTACTCTTTTAGAACCAGTTTGAATCTCATTCGAGGACCAATGATCCCAAGGGGGAGATAATGTAAAGCCCCGAATTTAGAAAAGGGAAAATAATAATTTTGTAGTCTACTAGGCGATCCGCCGAGACAACTTGGTCATCCACCGAGACAACTTGGCCATCCACCATATAGACCCTCCTCGCCTTTTGGCTTGGTCCCTGTTTGCCACAATTTTGTATTTCTAGGCGAGCCAAGTCGGGCTTGCCGTTCCAGTCAACACCTCGCCAAAGTTCCTCCCCCATCGCCAAAGTGGTATGCCTCCTTGGTGGGTACACTATAAAATTAGGTGAGCCAAGGGCACACTTGGCGACTCGCCTAGTGCCCTTAGGCGAGCCTCAACGTGCAACATCCAATAGTAAGTTAGGGTCCTTTGTGTCTTTTTAGATTTCTTTTAATTTGATACAACGTCATTTTACCCCTCATCTAAAGACCTATATAAGTCGCATACTCTCAAATCTTCCCAATTTAAGATCCATTCTCTCAAAACTCCAAAAGAAAAACCAATCTGCTCTCCAAAATATTTCTCTCTCTAGAAACTTGAAGAAGAAGAAAGGATTTAAGCTAGGATCAAGGTAAATACTCAATTCCTCCATTGAAGGCTAGATTTTGGATTCAAGTATGATAGTTTTCATCCATGGATTCCTTCCATCCATGGAGTTCCCAAATTCCTCTATTTCAAAGGGTAGAATTCCTCAATTGAGTTAGGGGTCTCTTCAATTATCATGGGTTCTCTTTAATGTTGATTTAAATGATTGAATTATGATCTCTTATGCATGAATTGATGAAATATGAGGATTTCATCATGAACCCATGTAATCCCCTATGTTTTCAAAGTTATGAATCATATGATGTGGGATTTTGATCTTCAAGGAAGAGTTTTATAAAATTAAGCATTTATTGCAAGATTTACATGTATTTATGATGAAATCTATATATAACTCATGTTTTCTATGCATTGATGATTGAAATTGGGTTTTGAACCTCAAGAGGTAAATTATAGACTTATGCATTTTCTTATGAAATCGATGCAAATGTTTTCAGGGTGCTTTGAGAGTAAAGTACCAATGTTGTGGTTGTGTTGTTGAAAGGACATTCTCATAAACATAACTATCATGATGTGAAAGTTTTCTCACATAGAAAGAATTCTTAGGTTGAAAGGCTTTCTCACCTAGTTGAATCAAAGAGAGAGAGCTATACTAATGAACTAGCTTGGTGGTGTTGTCCAAGGGCACCTTTCCATGGATTATGAGATAAGTCACGACTTAATAATTATTGTGTGGGATTTATTCTTAGCACCGAGTGGATAGTCATAATGAGATGGAAGCTCTCGCGTAGTAGGGATGGGTTTCTAGAAGAAATCTAATGAGATGGAAGCTCTCCCGAGTAGAGGCCGGGTTTCTAGTAGCAATCTCCTTATTTGTTAACTATGTGCCTCCATAGGTTGATTAACTAGTGGATCCACTTAAGCTAGAAGTTCATGGTCCTTACTTGGGCATGTAGGATAACCCTTTTTTCAGTGTGGGAGACACTGAGGGATGATGTTATAGCTCAGATGGTCTCTATGTCGGTTAAGACTAGTTCCCCACATTAATAATGAACTGAGGTTACTTCATGAAGTATCACATATGATTTCAATAGTTTTAATGACGAAGGTAGTGTGCATTTACCATGATTTTGTGATCTATATTTTATAACTCTTCTATATCATGTTTAGCTTGGTCTATTGAATGTCATGAAATGAAATGTCCCTTTTAGCATGATACATTATTTTGTACAAACTCATTCTCTTGCCTACATATCTCCAAATGTACGGTCCGATAGTCAGGGTCATCGTTCTTGTGGCTAGTGGTTCAGTTCTAGATTTCCGAGCTTTGGTGAGTCCTCATGCTTCGAGGACGAAGTTATTGTTTTAGTTTCTTTAATGTATTTATCTTCTGAACATGATGTATTGGCTAGGCCCAATTTCATTCTATTGTATTATATGGCTATGATAGGAGAAGTGTTTTAGACTTCCACTTTGCTTTTATAAAAAAATGTTTTGGACTTGGACTATTGTTTTATTCTTATTTTTATGGAGTCCTCCGAGGTTCTATACACCATGTTAGATATAGGGGATAACCCTAGGTCGTGACACATAAGGGAATGAAAAGTATTATATTCTTCTACATATCTTTTGTAATGTTAAATGGAAGGGGCCCTCGCTAGGAGTTAGAATTCAAAAAATAAAGAAGACGGTCACTCTACTACTATATACTACATTTAGACTCTTCTAATTCCGGGGCACCTCCAAGATACCTATTACGATGTTCTTTCAAAAGGGTGTTCTAGCTGGCTTTTCAAAGACCTATCTGAATTTATAGAATTAACGCAGAATCTCGTCTAACAAATGGTTCGAATCTAAATTTATTTTAGGCTGTACACCTAATTTTCCTGGGATTGTAGTTCAATCGGTCAGAGCACCGCCCTGTCAAGGCGGAAGCTGCGGGTTCGAGCCCCGTCAATCCCGACGGATTCAATAAATATATTCATCTCTCCATTTTCTGTGAAAGGGGGGCCGCTAATAGAAAACCGAAATAACTAGTTATAGTAGGCATGAAGGGGCTAAATTAAATGAAATATTTTCTTTTTATACATATGTTTAAAAAGCACTTACCTAAGTTTCAAATTTTGCAAAAGAAAATAGGAGGGTAGACAAAAATCTCAATTTCAATTGAAAGAATAAGTTGAATGAAAAGTTTTTGATTCAGCTATTATTATAGGCAGACAGCACACCCAACCTTGTCTCTCGCCTGTCGACTTGAGTCGAGCTAACTTTCGATCGAGGACTACCGGTGAAAAGTGTTTGTAGCGTCAATTCCTTTCGGTGTAATCTGTAGTGGAATAGTCTCACCAGCCCGTAGACTAGTCCAGTAGTGGGTGAGTAGAGTCTGTGCTTTGGTGGGCACCGGGCATCCAGTAAGAATTTATTTTTTTCTCTTGCGGTTTCAAACTTAAAGGAGATTGCAGAAGTTATGTGATACAAAGTGAGTAGTTTTCCTGTAACATACTTGGGACTTCCACCGTAATGATTGAGATGGAGTGATTGAAAAAATTGAAAGGAAATTGACCTCCTAGAAAATGTAATATCTCTCTTTTGGTGGCAGACTTAGACTCATCAATAAAGTGTTGCACAACAATCCTACCTACCTCATGTCCCTATTTCTATTACAAAAAAAGATTTCGGAAAGACTAAACCGATTAAGTAGAGATTTCTTATGGGAAGGTAACTGTGCAACTAACAAATTTCATTTGGTTATTATACCCAAGAGACATTGTGGTTTAGGGGTTAAATATTTGATCTTGCACAACAATAGTTTTCTAATGAAATGTTGTTTTAGATACAACATGAACAATACTGTACTTTAGAAAGTTGTAATATGGAAAATATATGGGATGGAAAGCAAGTAGTGCACAAGCCAAAATAGAGATCTCCATGGCTCAAGTCTCTGGAAACCCATCTCAAAGCAATACTTGAACCCAAGTTTTCACTTAAGTTGGGGAGTGGATATCATATCTCTTTCTGGAAAGAATGATGGTTAGAGACAAAGAGTGCGAAAGATGAATTCTAATCTCTTTTTCTAATCGCCAACAATCAGGTATCCACTATTTCTTAGTATTGGCAAGACAACTCCTGGATAGAGTAAGCTTCATTAAAAATACTAATATTTGGATAAAATATGTTGATTTTGAAGTTTTATATACTTACGATACACTAAATAAACTAAAAGATATTTTCACATACAACTTTTGCTCAAAATTGTTTCTAACTGTGGCGTTTAGAATTTTATTTCTGGCCGCTCAATATAATATCCCTTTAAAGATTAAAAGATATAGTCAGTTTGTTATTTGAAGGTTCAAAAATGGTTTTCACTTTCAAACAGTAAGTACTTCTACTAAATTCCATAATCACTTTGTTAAGTTTTGAATGACGTGGCTTGATATTTAAAAATATAAACTTATCCTTCAGTAGGGGGTGCAAAAATAGTTTACCGAATAGTGAACCCAATTCACAAATATGTTAGAGAAATCTCCATATCAAGGGGATTCAAAAACACAAGTTTGTATGTTACATATATAAATGCTATATATTAATTGAGAAAATAGAGCACATCAAAAGTTCTACAATTGACTAATCGAATCAAACAAAAAGGAGAAACTAAGCTTGATAATGAATACTTACAACTTAGCGGAAATGATTGTGAAACTGACAATCCAAGAGCGACGGGTGAATTGAGAGTCAGTGTAGTCGGAGACAATCTTTAAAATAGGATTAAGATGAAAATTATTTTAAAAAAGTATTGATAGTGAATGTGGGAAAAATTATAGAAAGAAAAAACTGAATAGTGGTGCGAGTTTCTATATTTTAGGGAGGTGGGGAGTTTAGCGGGAAAAGTTTTTACCTTTTTTTCTCTTCTTTTCAATTTTTTTAATACTGTCAAATCTAATGAATTCTTCCAATTTTTATTTGAAGCATTTGTACAATTCTTTTAAGATATTTTCTATATTCACCACAAATTAAGCAAAAAACAAAACCCAATCTTTAAACTGATAAATTGAAATACTAAAAATGTAATAAAATACAGGAATTGGAGCAAGTACCAAAATCTACAATAAGCTTAGTACCTCAGCAAAAACAAGCAACACATGCAATGGTTAATTGAACAAAAGAGGGGTGAATGGGGATAAAGAATTACCCAGCAACATGATGTGAGTCTTTCTATAGATCTGAGATGAAGTCCATGAGTTGTGATATTCTTGAAAGATTAAAGACCAAATTTTCTCTAAGAAATACTCCATAGATGAAATCGCTGCAGTTTATTAGAGCTTGAGATGAAAACTTAGGCGATTTGTAGTTTGATCTGTTCCACTCTTCAGAGGAGATATATCATTGATATGTAGTGGACCTTAGAAAACATATCAGTAAAAAGTTTACAAGTTCGATCTAGCTAAGCTTAGAAAATTCTTGAGGAAATTTGGTCTTGTTCATTCAGCTTAGAGAATCAAGTGAGTTGATAGTTTTTTCTAGTTAATTCCGCCTTTGTTGTTCTTTTTGGACATCTATTCTTGTTTTTTTCCTTTCTATATATTATTTAATAAAATTACCTCTTCTATGTTAAATTATATGTTAAGTGGTCTTTTAAAAAATAGAAGGATACGAATGAGTGAGATCCAACATCGATATAATATAAGTAAAATATGTTTCGTACTATTTTTTATCATAATTTATTTGATATAGTTAATTTAATTGGATACGAATGAGTGAGATCCAACATGGATATAATTTTAATAATATTGAATTATTTTTGTAACAACTCATATCTGAAAAAGGGCGAAAAACCAGTTTCCAAAAAATTGCAGGTGCAACCCACGCCGGCCACCCACGACCTGTGGAAGGGACCACAGACCGTTGGTGTGGTCCATGGTTGGGTTGCCTAGAAAGTGGTCTGCGGGCCAAGAACCATGGCCAGTGGTTAGGGTTCATGGTTCGAAGCCTCAAAATCGTAGTCTCTGACCACCATTTACGATCCACCAAGACGGACCGTAGGTTAGACCACGATTAGTCTAATGTGTCTGTCGGTGGCAGCTGTCTATTTTTTTTAGGGGCGGTTTGATCTCTTCCTAATTAATTAGTTCCTATACTATATCATTTTACCCTTTACTAAGACCCCTATATAAGTATTTCAACCCACAAATTATCCTATTTACTTCATTCTTCGAAATTCACAAAAGAAGAACTCTCAAATAATTTAATCTCTAGAAACTTGATGAAGAAGATTCATCCTAGGGTTTCAAGTCAAGGGTTCAATTCCTCCATCGAATGCTAGCTTTTGGATTCAAGGTATGATATTTTTCATCCATGGGGTTCCCAAATTCTCTATTTCTAAAGGTAGAATTCCCCAATCAAGTTAGGGTTTTCTTCAATTACAATGGGTTCTTTTGATTATTGATTTATATGATAGAATTATGATCTATTATGCATGAATTGATTATACATGATGATTTTCCCATAAACTTATGTAATCCCCCATGTTTTGAAGTTCTGAATCACATGATGAGGGAGTTTGAGTATAAAGCAAGTGTTTTATGAAATAAATCATGTATTGCAAGCTTTACATGTAGTTATCCATATCTAACCATGTTTTCCAAGAGTTGATGATTGAAACTTGGTTATCAACCTCAAGAGGTAACGTATGGACTTATGCATTTTCTTATGAAATCTATGCAAATGTTTTAAGGGTGCTTTGAGAGTAAAGTACCACTGTTGTTGTTGTTGTTGTGTTGTTTAAAGGACATTCTCATATATATATAACTACCATGATGTGAAAGGTTTTCTCATATATAAAGTATTCTTAGGTTGAAAGGCTTTCTCACCTAATTGAATCAAAGAGTAAGAGCTATGCTAATGAACTAACTTGGTTTGGTCGTCCAAGGGCACCTTTCCATGATTAATGAAGTCAAGTAAGAAATGACTATTACATGGGATTTATCCTTAGCACCGAGTGGATATTGATGATGAGATGGAAGCTCTCCCGTAGTAGAGCTCGGGTTTCTAGAAGCAATCTAATGAGATGGAAGCTCCCCCGTTAGTACTAGCTAGGTTTCTAGTAGCAATCTCCTTATCCCTTAACTATGTGCCCCCATATGTTTATAAGGTAGTGGATCCACTTAACCTAGAAGTTCATGGTTCTACCTTAGGAAGTAGGACAACTCTTTTCGGTGTGGGAGACACCAGGGGATCATGTTATAGCTCACATGGTCTCTATGATGGTTAAGGTTAATTCTCCACAAGCAATAATGAACTAAGGTTACTTCAAGAAGTATCTCACATGAGTTCAAAGGTTGTAAAGATTAAGTTAGCTCTCATTGACCATAATTTTATGACTTATATTTTATAACTCTTTTATATCATGTTTATC
Organism: Solanum okadae; assembly: GCA_036553675.1. Classification (NCBI taxonomy): domain Eukaryota; kingdom Viridiplantae; phylum Streptophyta; class Magnoliopsida; order Solanales; family Solanaceae; genus Solanum; species Solanum okadae. Next base: position 22,600,978 of record CM071686.1, on the reverse strand, counting down.
TTGGTCAATTGCATGTCATAAATTGAAATGTCCCTTTTAGCATTTTTTAAATGTTTTACGCATTGCTATAATACTTGGTACATTTTTTTGTACTAATGCATACTGTTGCATACATTTTCCCCAAATGTAGGGTCTGGCGAACAAGTTTCTGCGTCGCCTGACTAGTAGTTGAGTTTGTGATTTCCTGAGCTTTGGTGAGTCGTCATGCTTCGAGGACGGAGTCATTATTTTCAGTTTCTTTCATGTATTTCTCTTTTGGACATTATGTATGGGCTAGGCCCAATTTCATTCTATTGTATTAGATGGCTATGATGAGACAAGTTATTAGACTTCTAATTTTCGTTATTAAATGTTTTGGACTTGGACTATTGTTTTACTCTTAGTGTTATATTTCTTATGTTATGTGAACTAAGTGGCTTGTATGGAGTTCTTCGGGGTTCTACATGCCATGTTACATCTAGGGGGTATTCTGGGTCGTGAGAAACTTCGTATCAGAGAACAAGGTTTAGAATGGTCCTAGGTTATCTCATAAGTCACATCTAGTAGGTCTTGTTCATGAGTGTCAAGCGCACCACATTTATGAATGAGAGGCTACAAGATGGGTATGAAACTCAAATTCTTTCATTACTCTTAAATCGTGTGATAGAGTTTAACTCTATAAAGTCTCTCTCCTAATCCTTATCCTTTGTTCTTCAGGATATGGCTGCCCGAAGAGCTTATGGTAGAAGGAAAGCGAGGGAAAATAAGGAACAATGAGCTCCTCCCCAAGCACCTCAAGTTTCAGCCTTTGGCCGAGCAATTGCAGAATGCAGAATTTAGGGCTGCTTTTCAAGTGTTGGCTCAAGCGGTGATGGCCCAAGAAAATAGGAAGGTTGCGGTTCCCATGAACCCAAATGTGGGAACGACAACTTCAAGAGTGAGGAACTTCACAAGGATGAATCCTCCAGAGTTTCATGGTTCTTAAGTTGAGGAAGATCCTCAAGAGTTTATTGATGAGGTCTATAATATTTTGATGATCATGGGAGTTACGCTGGTGGAAAAAGTGGAGTTGGCCTTTTATCAACTAAAATGAGTTCCTCAAATATAGTATAATCAATAGAAAGAAGGGAGACCAAAAGATGCAGGTCCTCTTGATTGGGAGAAGTTTAAAGCCACTTTTCTTGATAGGTTCTTTCTCCTTGAGATGAGGGAAGCCAAGGTTCTTGAGTTCATTACCCTCCGACAACGGAGTATGAGTGTGAAGGAGTATGCTCTAAAGTTTACTCTATTATCGAAATATGCTCCAACAATGGTTGCAGATTCAAGGGCAAGAATGAGTAAGTTCATTTTGGGTGTGTCCGAAATGGTAGTTGAAGAGTGCCGAACCGCCATGCTCATTCAGGACATGAGCATATCTCATCTCATGGTACATACAAAATAATTTAAGGAGGAAAAACTTAAGGAAAAGTCTAGAGAGGTAAAGAGGGCTAAGACCGGTGATGGTAATTTCTCTTATGCAAAGTCCAATGGACCAGGTCGTCCTAAATTCCAACAAAAGTTTTTCGGCTGAGATTCCTCTAATGCTCCTCCAAAGTTCAACCAAGATAGTGTGTCTAACCCTAAGCCTCAAGGAGGTAATGGTAGTGTATCTTCGTTGTTTAGTCTACTTGTACTAAATGTGTAAGGAAGCACGATGGTAAGTGCCTAGCCGGCATGGGTGGTTGTAATAAAATTGGTCACAAAATGAGGGATTGCCCAATCGTTACGGCTAAAGGAAGAGAGGGCAAGCAAGCTCCTCCTAGTGTTTCGAGTTCTAATGCTCGTAAGCAATTATGAATATATGCACTTCAGACTCGTAGGGAACGATAGAGTTTTCCCGATGTGGTTATCGGTACGTTGGAAGTTTTTCAACTAGATTTATATGCTTGATCCTGGTGCTACATTGTCTTTTGTGACGCCATATGTGGCTATGAGGTTCGATGTACTCCCAGTGTGTTGTTAGAACCTTTTTATGTCTCTACTCTTGTTGGTGATTCTATTGTGGCTAAGAGGGTCTATAAAAAGTGTCTCATTTCCTTGTCCCATAGAGTTACTCTTGTTGACTTGGTAGAACTTGATATGCTAGATTTTGATGTTATCTTGGGTATGGATTGGCGGCACTCTCGTTATGCTTCTATTGATTGTAGAACTCGTGTAGTCAAGTTTCAGTTTCCAAATGAGCCTGTCCTACAGTGGAAATGGGGAAATTATATGCCTAAGGGTCAATTTAATTGTCTCTTGTCTTAAAGCTTGAAAGATGATTTCCAAGGGTTTCATTGACCATCTAGTTAGGGTGAGGGATGTAGATTCTGAAACCCCTTCTCTTGAGTGGGTCCCTATTGTAAATGAGTTTCTGAAAGTATTTCCAGATGACTTACCTGATATTCATCCCGAGCGGTAAATAGACTTCGGTATTGACCTTCTCCCAAATACACAACCTATTTCAATTCCTCCTTACCGTATGGCTCCAACAAAGCTTAAGTACTTAAAAGAACAATTGAAAGATCTGTTGGACAAGGGTTACATCCAATCGAGTATCTCTTCGTGGGGTAATCCGGTATTGTTCGTTAGAAAGAAGAATGGTTCTCTTGGTATGTGTATTGACTATCGTTAGTTGAACAAGGTGACTATTAAGAATAAGTATCCTCTTCCAAGGATAGATGATTTATTTGACCAACTTCAAGGGGAAAGTTATTTCTCTAAGATTGATCTTTGATCGGGCTATCACCAATTGAGGGTGAGGGAAAATGACATTCTGAAGACCAGTTTTCGAACTTGGTATATTCATTTTGAGCTCCTAGTAATATTGTTTGGTTTGACTAATGCTCCGGCGGAGTTTATGGACTTGATGAATAGAGTGTTTAGACAATACCTCGACATAGTTGTTATTGTGTTTATTGATGATATTTTGATCTACTCAAGAAGTGAGAATGAACATATTGATCATTTGAGGATCGTGTTGCAAATTGCAAATTATAAACAAGTTTTTGCAAAGTTTAATAAATGAGAATTTTAACTAAGGTCCGTAGCTTTCCGTGGTCATGTTGTTTCAAGGTTATTGAGGTAGATCCTAAGAAGACGGATCTGGTCAAAAGTTGGCCTAGACCTCTAACTCCTTCAGATATTAGTAGTTTCTTGGGTTTGGCCGGTTATTATAGGCAGTTTGTTGCAGTATTTTTTGCAATTGCCTCTTCTTTGACGACTATGAATTATGTGGAAAGTGTTTTCAAGAGTTGAAAGATAGATTTACTTCCTCTCCGGTGTTAACCTTACAGGAAGGGACGGATCACTTTGTGGTTTATTGTGATGCTTCAAGAATTGGGCTAGGATGTGTGTTTATGCAAAATGGGAAAGTTATTGCCTATTCCTCAAGGCAACTTAAAGTTCATGAAAAGAATTATCCTACCCATGACCTTGAACAAGCGGTGGTTGTTTTTGCCTTAAAGATTTGGAGGCATTATTTATATGGTGTGCATGTAGATATGTTTACCGACGACAAGAGTTTGCAATATGTGTTCAATAAAAAAAAATTGAATCGTCGCCAAACAAGGTGTCTTTTGAATTATTAAAAGATTATGATATGAGTATTCTTTATAACCCCAGTAAAGCTAATGTGGTAGAGAATTCTCTTAGTCGATTGTCTATTGGTAGTGTTTCCCATATTGAAGAAGAAAAGAAAGAGTTGGTTCGAGATATTGATAGATTGGCTCTATTACTTGTTCAATTGGTGGACTCTACCAAGGGTTCTGTTATGGTTCACAATAGTTTTGAATCGTCTTTTGTGGCGGATGTGAAAGCCAAGCAAGGTCTTGATCCATTTTTTGTAAACTTGAAAGAAGTGGTTCTTAAGAAATCCGTTGAGGATTTCTCCCAACGAGGAGATGGTGTACTTAGATACCAAGGTGATTTTTGTGTTCCAAATGTTGATGACTTAAGGGAACATCGTAGAAGCCCATAGTTCGTAGTATTCCAATCACCCGAGAGCCATCAAGATGTACCGTGATTTATAGGAGGTCAATTGGTGGAATGGGATGAAGAAAGATATTGCGGGATTTGTGGCAAAGTGTCAAAATTTCCAACAAGTAAAGGTTGAGCATCAGAAATCGGGAGGTTTATCCCAAGATATTAGCATTCCTACTTGGAAGTGGGAAGAATTGAATATGGACTTTATTGTTAATTTTCCTCGCACGCGTCGACAAAATGACTATTTGGGCGATATTAGATCGGATGACAAAATCAGTTCATTTCCTTCCCATCAAGGTTTCCTATTCGGTGGAGGACTATGCCAAGTCATACTTAAGAGAAATGGTAAGGTTTTATTGAGTGCCTTTCTCCATTATTTCCGATCGTGGTACCCAATTCACTTCTCAGTTTTAGAAGTCATTCCAAAAGGGTCTTGCCACAAACATTAAGTTTAGAATAGCCTTTCATCCCCAAATCGATGGGAAAGCGGAGCATACTATCCAAACATTGGAGGATATGTTAAGGGCTTGTATGATTAATTTTAAGGGTAATTGGGATGACCGTTTGCCATTGATTGAGTTTGCTTATAATAATATCTATCACTTGAGTATTGATATGGATCCATTTGAGGACTTATATGGTAGGAGGTTTAGATCTCCTATATGTTGGTTTGAGGTGGGTGAACTTTCCCTAATAGGTCTAGAATTGGTGCATGACGGCATAGACAAAGTTTGACTTATTAGAAAAAGGTTGAAAAAGGCTCAAAGTCGGCAAAAGTCTAATGCCGATGTGAGAAGGAGAGATCTTGAGTTTGACCTTCATTATTGGGTTTACTTGAAAAACTCACCCATGAAGGGTGTAATGAGGTTTGGTAAGAAAGGGAAGCTTAGTCCATGATATGTAGGCCCATATTAGATTTTGAGGCATGTTGGTAAGGTTGCTTATGAGCTAGATTTTCCAAATGAGTTGGCATCGATGCATCCAGTTTTCCATGTCTCTATGTTGAAGAAATATGTTAGTAAGCCAACATCCATAGTTTCCTTAGAAGGGTTGGGAGTTGATGAAAGCCTTTCTTATGAGGTATTTCCTATTGAGATTTTAGACCGGCAAGTCAAAAAGTTGAGAAATAAAGAAGTGGCTTCCGTGAAAGTATTGTGGAGGAATCAGTTAGTTGAGGGTTCTACTTGGGAGGCCGAGGCCGATATGATGTCCCGATATCCTCATCTCTTTCCTTCTACTCCTACTGTAGCTTGAGGTAATGAGTTCCTCTTGATTTGACCTTTGTTTTGGAGCCATGTGCTTTTATGTGTTTCCATGATTTCCTTATATTATGCATGTTCATGAAAACTTGTGTTTTGAAAGAAAATGAGTTTATCTGATTGATTTTTCTCATGTTGTTGTACATTGAGTATGAGTTGCCTATGAACATCATGAGATGAATTGATGAACATGCTTTAGCTATGCTTTATGAGAGTGAATTGCATATAGGCTCCATGAGACTGTATTGAGCATGCTTTAGGCTTGGAGAACGTAGTTCCTTCTTCAACATGAGAAATTTTGAAAATTCATGCATACTAGGTTGTTAGATGTAGTTCCTACTTCCTTATAATGCATTTGATTTTGTTTAGCTTGGAGTTGATGTTTGCTCCTTGTATATGTGCATTGCATGCATGATGGGCTGTTAGAGTTAGTTTCACTCCTCTTGTGATGTTTTGAGAACATCCTAGCTTGGAGTCAATAGTTCCTCCTTGGTTGTATGCATTGCATTTTAGGCTGGGTTGTTAGTTCCTGTCATAACCCAAGGGTATACCCTAGAAGTAACATGGTGTACCTGACCCCGAAGGGGTCTCATAAAAGCCCTTAGCATATCATGAACATAAGATAATAGAAAAGTGCAAAAAATTTATAACTTTTTACAATCGAAGTCATTTTCATAAAAGCAAGTGGAAGTCTTTCTATACTTTGTCTCAAACCATCTTATACAACTTCAGAGTAAAAATCTTGGGACACAGCCCATACAATAGTCTCAAAAATATGAAATAAAGACATAAAGTAAATGGTGGGTTTTGTTCTCGAAGCTAGGAGGACTCACCAAGATCTTCAACTCGTTAGCTTCTTAGAAACCTAGCTTCAAGATAGTACTCAAGTCTCCAAACCCTACATTTGATTAGAATGTAGGCAAAGTATGCATTAGTACAAAATGTACTAAATATGTTAGCTAGCATAATCATAAGAGCATAAAACAAGGGTTAGTCAGTATAAGACATAATCCAAAATCATATGAAATACATCATGAAACATCAACAATAAGCATAAGAGACAATATCATCATAATAAGCAAAGTCTCCAACCTAAGCATCGTGTAAGCATCAATAGAACTATTCTCAAGTAACCTAAATGTATACATGTGCAATGCTTGAATAGCATCCCATAATACCACCCAAGCCAAGTATCCCTTTTTGTTTATCTTAATCATAGCCTATATGCATGGTTAAATCTTAATCTTTTCTACCATAAGGGAACCATACTCCTAAGTAACCTCAAAGCACACTTGTGCAATGTATGAAAGGCATGCCATGCTACCCTTCAAACTAAGCATAACCTTGAAGTCATCATAGTCATATTTACTCTACTTTGGTCTCATTATAAGCTTACTTCATGTAGACAAAGGAACTATCACCTTTAGCCAATCATATCATGTCAAGGAAGTTAACTATAGCACAATCCTATCTAAGCATACATCATATAAGAGAAAACATCTCATGAGTCACCTTAAGGCAAGTTTATGCCATTCATGAACAAGACCCCATAATCTTACCAATGCTAAGCTAGACACTCTAGGTTCATCATTCATGTTCATCATCTCTTAACATCATAAAGACAAGGGGAGTCACCACTAGTCATGCATGTAATGGAGAGGAATCTAAAGCTACAATCCAAACTAATCATGCTCATGTTCATAAATGCAACGGAGAGTCACCTCAAGGCATAAATGTTTGGTTCATCATGAAAGACAAGGGGAAGTCACCTCAAGCCACACATATCATGGAATCCTAAAGACAAAGCTAATAACCTCTGGTCACACATACTATTGAATTATAAGGACAAGAGGAGTTTCCAAAAGTCATACAAATCATTGAATCATAGGTATTCGCCTCCATGTTCATTATTAGTGTAATATAGGTATTCGCCTCCACATTCATTTTAATATTTAACGTAGGTATTCTCCTCCACACCATCACATAAGGATCATAGGTAATTGCCTCCATTATCAACCTAAAGGCTAATGGGTATTCACCATTTGCCTTGGGAGTCACACATATGTGAAGGGTAATCACCTCACACTCCCAATGTTTCACTAATTAGGAGTAAGGGAAACTCACCACACATTCCTACCATGTAAAGTTCATTTAGGGGAATCAACACAAGCCTCGTCACATTCATAGTCCTACGACTTAGATTCATTTTAGGTGAGAAAGCCTTCCAACCAAGAATCATTCTATATGAGAGAACCTTTCAGGTCATGCTATATTCATGCATAATATCATATCTAGAATTCTACATCATACATTGGTATCCTCATGACTCAACTGAATCTATCACTTTACATATTCACGCATTTATTAGGCAGATTAGGTAGGCCAAGATCCTCTACCATAGCTCTATCCATTAAGCTTCTATTCTCTTTTAGACTTTACTCTCAAAGCCTTAGCACATCTAGATCATCACATTGGTTTAACTCTCAAAACCCTAATGATCGTCATTCATGACTACAAGCCTTATACTCAAAGCTTTACTTCTTATTATCATCATTCATACCTAAATTCAAAGTATTCTAATCATATTCTTCAGTACTAGGAGATTCTAGTGATAATTGATCATAAAGGTTCAAATTCAACTTTACTAGTTATGATCCTTCATATTCAATAAAGTCTAGTTCAATTCAAGATTTTATTTTCCTAACCTTGAACCATTACTACACATGACATTGATTTAAAAATATCACCTATGAACCTTCGATTTCACCTCTAATGGCATAAACCCACAAAATATCACATTCATTAAATAGATTAGCGTTTACCATGGAATCACATAAATTCATCATAATATCATAATTCAATGTTAGCAAAATCATAATTAGTTATTATCCACTAGATTGTAATCATACCTAAGCCCTATCCACAATGTAGAAGGAAACCCTAGTTAGAATTGGGTTTTTGACTTCACAATTGGAGGAAAACCTAGGGGGATCTATGGGTGGAAGAACCCATAGATGAATAAGCTAACATACCTTGATTCAAAGCCCTAACCAATCTTACATCAATGGAGGAAAATCTTCCCTTCTCTTTCTCTTCTTCATCTTCTTCTTCACTTCTAGAGAGAGAATTATTTGGAGAGAATTTGGGGTTCTTTGATGAATAAGTTAATTGATTTAGTTTAGAGGTGTATTAGGCTTATATAGGTGGTAATAACTAAATAACCGACCTCCCTTAACCCCTAACTAATTACTAATTAATTCCTAAACCCCTAACTTTAAAACTAAAGTTTAAAATCTCCCCACACAATACGACTCCCCCACCCACGGACCATGCCTTGATCTACTGAGTGTGCTGCACCTCCTTAGGTGCGGTATTGCAGCTTAAAGTGGTAGGAAAACTAATGCCTTGACCCACGACCCCAACCCACGGGGTGTGGGTCCATCCACGGCCGGTAGATGACAATTGTGGGTGGCTGCAAATTGACAGCTTTTGGGCTATTTTAAGGGTCCTTCTCAAGGACCCCTTGGGGGGTCGTACCTTGATGCGCTGACCCTAAAACCCTCATTCTAAGTACAGGAAACATTTTTGTGAATTTTAATCCTCATACCACACTCTAAAACTCTTACGAAAAGTTCTAGAACTCTCCAGTTCAACTTACTAGTTTCCGGCATATTACATTTCCTCACCTAATCTTTTTAGAAATAGTTTGAATCTAATTCAAGGATGAATGGTCCCAGGGGGAGATATTGTAACACCCCACATTCAAAAAAAAGGACAAAAACCTGTTTCCAAAAAAATTGCAGATGCAACCCAGCCCGACCACCTACAATCTGTGGAATGGACCACAGACAGTAAGTGTGGTCTGTGGTTTTGCTGCCTAGCAAGTGGTCTGAGGGCCAAGAACCATGACCAGACCTACAGACCGTAGGACAGACCATGGTCCATGGTCAGAGTCTATGGTTCGAAGCCCCCAAAATCATAGTCTCTGACCACCATTGACGGTCCACCAGGATGAACCGTAGGTCAGACCATGGTCTGTCGATTGCGTCCGTCGGTGGCAGCGGTCAGTTATTTTCAGGGGTAATTGTGTCTTTTTTTAATTAATTAGTTCCTATGCTACATCATTTTACCCTTCATTAAGACCCCTATATAAGTATTTTTAAACCCCAAATTACCCATTTACTTTATTCTTCCAAATTCACAAAAGTAGAACTCTCAAATAATTTTATCTCTAGAAACTTGATGACTAAGAAGATTCATCCTAGGGTTTCAAGTCCACGGTTCAATTCCTCCATTGAAAGTTATCTTTTGGATTCAAGGTATGATAGTTTTCATGCATGGAGTTCCCAAATTCTCTATTTCTAGAGGGAGAATTCCCTAATCAAGTTAGGGTTTTCTTCAATTACCATGTGTTCTTTTGATTATTGATTTATATGATAGAATTATGATCTCTTGTGCATGAATTGATGATACATGATGATTTTGTGATAAATTTCCCATGAATCCCTGTAATCCCCCATGTTTTCAAGTTGTGAATCATAAGATGAGGGATTTTGAGTTTAAAGCAACTGTTTTATGAAATTAAACATGTATTGCAAGCTTATGAACACTAAAGAGAATGATGAAGGAAAAGGAAAGGAAGTGTTGTGAGCACCACATTTCATGAGGATAAAAGTCACTGAGCCTAAATGACCATACTTTTGCACTCAGCCCCATTACAAGCCATCTTAAGACCTTCGTGATCTTGAGAGAGTCGAAACAAATGTTGATGGAAAAATACAAGTAAACATATGGGTGAAGTTATGCATTATGTTCTTCTTTGTGAGTGTGAGCGTTGGATATGATTCCGAAGCTTTAAACTATGAAACCATTTTTTGAATATGGAATCATTCTTTCTGTGAGGGAGCTTGAACACTATAGTTGAGCTTGAACTTGCATTTGAAGCAAGTATTATGAGCGTGAGATTCATTGATATTGGTGAGTCACAACTTGAATCTTTGAGTACACATTTGATCTTTGCATATGTAAATTAAGTCTTGTTATGTGTATTCTTGATTGAGTCTTTTATAGCACTGTTTGAGACAACCTTATTGAACTGCTGAACTTGAGTTTGCTTGAGGACAAGCAAAAGTTTAAGTTTGGGGTGTTGATGAGTTCGCAAATTGGAATCATTTAGGTCTATGTTTTAATAGAAACTGTGTCCTCAAATGCTTATTTTAACACCATATCTGAAGAAACCCCTTAAGTTTCAGGTATTTGAAGATTTGAGGAAAGTATGGACACTACTTCGCAAAAAGGAACAAAAAGGCAGAAAAGAACGAATAAATGAAGGCTTGAGGATCGCCGAGTTCACTTGGCGAGTCGCCAAAGGGTCTTACTTCGCCTTTTGTTCCTCTGTGCTGAGCCCTGAAGGAAAAGATCAAGTCGGCGGAAAAAGGGAGCAGTCGACGCATCACCTAGAAGTTCTGCGAACCAAGTACCATGTCGCCCAATGACCCAGAGCACGATGATGTTGAGGGCTGGTGCTAGACGGCGATGAACTACACTAAAGGTCGAATCCCCGAGTTGATCAGCGATTACAACTAACGACCCCGAATGATCCGCTACGGCATAAATCCTTGGAAACTAAAAATACTAGTTAGAGTTCTAGTTTTAAGTGTGGAACAATTATTATAATTTTTTCTTAGAGTCTAACATTATTATAATTTTTAGTCTAGAATATTAGCTTTTCATATTTTTACTCTAAGTTTGAGAGGGTTTTGAAGACTTAAAGAAGAAGAGGGTTTCATCTCCAAGGATTTGGACTTTCTTCTATTGGATTCTTCATTCTTGGCATGTAACAAGACTTAAATATTCATACCCATTTGAATGCAAGCTCATTTAGCTATATATTTCTATCTCTTGATGTATGGCTAAAAACCCCAATTCTTGGGGTGTGATTTAGTGAATATGGATTAAGTTAATTGTTGGGTCTTGCCTGCTGATAGATTAAATTCAGTTTAAGGGTGATTTCGTGTAGCAGTTATGGTTGAATATAATGGATTTGTAGTTGAAAATACAAGTTCACTCATGTGTTTTTGGCTTGCTTGAGAGAGAAGTCGTGAAAACTAAGACCACTAGATTGATGGCCTAAGGAGTGGGTCGACATAAGGCTCAGCCTGAGAGGGTGAGCCGTAGTCCCAAATCCTAACACTCAACTTGAGAGAGTGAGTGGGGTAAGGCGTAGGTTGGTCTTCATGCGGCAAGTGGGTGTCTGAGAGGAACGCATTTGAAATGGGGTAAGTTGGTCGAGAGAGAACTTATTCCCACATAAAGCTTAGCCTAGTCACTATTGTTCTAGAAATCTTCCATCGAAAGCATGTACCCAATAATCTAGATTAATCTGCATTCCGGTCACATCCCAAAGATCCCCCTCTCATTGCTTACATTTCCTTGTTGATTTCGCTAATTTTAGCTTACTTGTGACAAAACCCCCATTTGATAATTGACACTCTTGTGTCCCCCTTTAATTTACAATGTTTCTAATCATTCATGTCTTTAGCTACGACTAGTTAGAATGAATTTGTAATTTTATAGTAATTCTCACCACTGCTCCCTTGGGACACGACCCAACCCTTAGTTGGGTTACTATTCTATTGCACGATCCTAGACACCCGAACTGTAAGACCTATCATTGATTAACTAAACATCAATTGTCCAAAGGCTAAGGTTACAAGAAGAGAGGGTAAGCAAGTTGCCTCTAGTAGTGGGGATGTGGAGCCTCCAAAGAAGAATAGGTTTTATGCTCTCTAATCTAGAGAAGATCAAGAGTGATCTCCTCATATCCCTTCCGCTATGTGTTTTATGCTTTAGTAATTTTCCGGATTTCTTGTCTTTTGTGACTTGTTATGTTTGACTTTGAAGTTGTCTTTAGTATGAATGATGTTTAGAAGAGCTTGTGTAGGCTTACTCCCAAGGGGGAGATAGTTTTCATATCTAGTAAGGTTATTGTGTGATTATGTGTTGCTATGATTTCCTTATATGCATGTTCATGAAAATGCGTAGCTATTGTTAGAAATGATCTATTTGCATTGTTTTACCTCATGTTGTAGCATCTTTTAGTCAATTTGTATTTAGGCTCCTTGAGTATATGTTGAGCATGTTTTAGCTAGGAGATTCTAGTTCCTTCTAAGAAATGAATAGATATAGATTTTCATGCATTTTGGGTTGGTAAAAGTAGCTCCTACTCCCTTGTGTGGCATTGATTATGTTTAGCTTGGAGTTGAAGTTTTCCTCCTTGGTTGTGTGCATTTAGATATATTGCATGCATGATGGGCTGCTAGTCTAGATCTGTTTCCTTTAAGAAGTGTTCAGAAATGTCATTCGCGCATGAATGTTCCCAAGGGGGGATATTGTAACACCCCGAAAATTACTAGATCTAACTAGAGCCTCAAGCTAGGTTTCTAAAGTTTGATGTATGTGGATTAGAGTCGTAGACAAGATTTCCCGTCCATAGAATAAAGGGGCCTAGTGGTTAAACGTCAAGGTATGTGTTAGACCCCGCAATTTAGAAGACCATCTAAGGTTTGGGTATGGGTTGCAAGGACAAGTGCCAAGGCAAGCGAGCAAAGCCTAAGCCAAAAGCCAAGGCTGCCTAATCTTGGCCATGTACTGCCCAAGGTTCACGACCACCTTCACGACCAGTGGTCTTGACCACGGTCCGTGAAGGCGCTCGTGAGGTCCACTTAGGATTGTGGGAGGCAAGGCCCTTAGGCCTAGCTACTGCCTAGGGTCCACGACCATCATTATGACTTGTGGTCTTGACCACAGATCGTGGGAGGTCTCATGGTCTTCTCTTAGTTTTTAGGGGAACGAGTTATCATGCCATAGCCACTGCCCTACGACCACGGCTCGGGGTCTTGACCACGGCCCGTGAAGGCCTCTCGTCGTGCCTTGAAGTGGGCTGCCTTTGGAGGGGTTATTTAGTAAATTACTTGTTAGTTAGTTTTAAGTGGGGGTCATTTTATATGGACTTTATACACCTAGATAGACTATTTTATGTCATTAACCACCCCAAATAAGTCACGTAGAATCAAAACCCAAAACACTCTCCTCTCAAAATATGTCTCTTTTTACAAAACCCAAGAAGAAGAAGAAGAAGATAGAGCTTGAAGCTTGGACCAAGAGCAACCTCCATTGTTGAAAGCTTGTGTTAGGGATTTGATTAAAGGTTTTTATTTATCTTATTCATTTATGGGTTCTTCCACCCATAGAGCACCTTAGAAATCCCCCAATTGTGAAATAAAAAACCCAATTCTAGCTAGGGTTCTTCTTACATTGTGGGTAGGGATTGGGTATGATTCCAATCTAGTAGATAATAACTAATTATGATTGATTTAGATTTTTTTTAGTGATATTATGATGAATTTATGTGATTTGTATGGTAAACCCTAGTCTAAATTGATGAAAGTGATATTTGTGGGTTTATGCCATTAGAGGTCAAATTGAAGGTTCAAAATTGATCTTCTTAGATCAAGGTCATTAGTAGTAATTGTTCAAGGTTAGGACCATATAATCATGAATTGAAGTTGAATTTATTGAATATGATGGGTCTTGACTTGTAAAGATGGAATTGAGCCTTCATGTTGAATTATGACAAAAATCACCTAGTAATAAACAATGAGGTTGAAAATCTTGTAATCTAGACATGAATGATGATAGAATGAATTCAAGCTTTAGAATAAGGCTGGTAGTTATCAATGACAGGGCTTTGGGGGTAAAGCCAATATTATGTGATCTTGTTGTGTATTGTTTCCCTTTTACACAGCTAGGCATGAATGTGCAAGGAGACCCAAGGTTCTATCACATAGAATGATTCTAGGTTGGCTTAATAAACTTAAATGAATCAAAGCATGTTATTAATCAAAGCATGTTAGACTAGAATAGCTTGAAGTTGTGATATATGATCCCTTCATGTGTAACTTGACTTGGTAAGACCAGACCATTTCATAGTGGCTAGGATTGAGGATTTATACTTTCCTATGGATAGCTTGACTAGCATTGTAAAATGCATTTCATGGTAGCTTGATTTGGTTAGGTGATGAGTCCACAAATTGGACTAATTTAGGGCTTTATTTTAATAGAAATAGTGTCCTCAAACGCTTATTTTATCTCAATATCTGATGAAAACACTTAAGTTCAGGTATTTGAAGTATTGGTGGAAGCATGGACACTTAGGTGTAAAAAGGAACAAAAAGGCTTAAAAGAACGAAGAAACTGAAGCCTGAGCGTCGCCAAGCATACTTGGCGAATTTCCAAAGGGACACACTCCGCCCTTTGTTCCAGTACGCGAAGCCCTGAAGGAAGTGGATCAAAAGGAGATGATGGGAGAAGTCGGCTTGTCGCCGAATAGTTCTGTGAAGCAAAAATATACCACCCAATGATCCACAACGCAGAGATGCTAAAGGCAAAGCACTAAAGGCAATGAACTAGAAGATGGAAAAATCACTGAGTCATTCGGCGATCGCGACTAACCTCGCCGAACGATCCGCCACAACACTATTTTTTGAATCTATAAATACTAGATCTTCACTAGTTTTTAGGATTCGAACATTATTGTAATTTTGAGACTTAGAATATTAGCTTCTGCATCTTTCTCTAAAGTTTGGAGAGGGTTTTTGGGAGACTTGAAGAAAGGAGTTCATCTTCCCCAAGTTGGAAGTGGGTCTTATCTATTCTTTTTCCTTTGCTTAAACCAAGGTTTAATTTCTTATACCCATTTGATTTCTCTATCATTTTAGGTATAATTTAGTACTTCTTGATGTGTGGCTAAAACCCCATTCTTGGGGTGTGATTTAGCAAATATGTGTTGATATTATTGTTGGATCTTGTTTGCTAATAGGTTAGATGAATTTTAATGGTGATTTCACATAGTGGTTGTGGTTTAATTTAATGGGTTTGTAGTTGAAAATACAAAACCACCTGTGTTTTTGGCTTGTGAGAGAGAGAGGTCGCGAAACCAAGACCGCTATACTGATGGCCTAAGGAGTGGGTCGACATGAGGTTGTGCCTGAGAAGGTAAGCCCTAGTCCTATATCCTAACACTCAGTTCAAGAGAGTGAGTGGGGTAAGGCATAGGTTGTCCTTCATGTGGCAAATGGGTGTCCGAGAGGAACCCATTTGAAACAGGGCAAGTTCCCCGAGAGGGAACTTATTTCCATCTAAAGCTTAGCCTAGTCACTATTATCTTGCAAATTTCCTTCCGAAAGCATGTACCCAATGATTCAAATCAATATATATTGCGGTCAAACTCCTAGAATTTTGCCCCATACTTGATTTTCTCTTTATTTTTGTTGTTTTAGCTACTTGTGACAAAACCCCCTTTGATATTTGACACTTTTGTGTCACCCACTTGAACTTACTTTGTTTCTATTCAAAAATTTCGTTAAAACTACAACTAAATAGAAGGAAATTCTAGTTCAACTACTATTTTCACTACCACTCCCTTGGGACACGACCCCAACCCTTGGTTGGGTTACTATATTATCGACAATCGTAGACACTCGAGCTGTATGTTAGTGTCATTGGACATGATAAGCTTCATTAGGCCAAGATAATTTCATGGTAGGATTTAGGACACATACTCTCCTAATGGTAGCTTGGGATTGAGAATCATACTCTCCTAAAGATAGCTTACATTAGCATCTTAGTGTACCTGTAAGGATAGCTTGAGTATGCGTTGTAAGAGGCATGTCAAAGGTAGCTTGAATTAGTAGTACTCATGGTAACTTAGGATAGAGGATCACACTCTCCTAAGGATAGCTTGGATAACATTATGGATTGTGTTGCATGGTAGGTAGGATGGGACATTGCTATCCTTTCTTAAATAGCTTGGACTTTCATGATAGTATGCCCTCCATGGTAGTTTGACTTAGTATAATGTAGACATGTTAGTTAGATTATTAGCTTGGCCTAGCGTAGTTGGGTGCTATTCCTTTGTAGCCTTGAATTGATGACTTGTGCTCATTAATGTGTGATGTCTTTCTTTCTACTAAGAAGAGAAGTACCTTAAGTGCATAGAGGCAAATAGTCAAGAAGGACTAGTCCCCAACTAGTGAGCATTCATGATAGCCTAAGGGAGTACTTAGTTTAGATAGTAGTATAGGATGCTATTCATACATTGCACAAGTATTATTTAAGGCTATGTATGAAGGGTTCCTTTACATAGTATAGTTTATCTTGGGTTGTAGTTATAGTTTCCTTCCAAGAGGTGATTGACTAAAGGTGATAGTTCCCTTGTCTACATGAAGAAATCCAATAGTGAGACCAAAGGAGGGTGAATAGGACTAGGATGACTTCAAGGTTATGTATAGTGTGAAGGGTAGTATGGGATGCCTTTCATGCATTGCACAAGTGCGCCTTGAGGTTACGTAGGAGTATGGTACCCTTATGGTAGAGAAGCTTAAGAGTTGACCATGTATATAGACTATGATTAAGATGACCAAAAAGATATACTTGGCTTGGGTGGTAGTATGGGATGCAATTCTTGATTTGCACATGTATGATTTTCAGGTTACTTGAGAATGGTTCTATTATGGTCTAGATGACTAAGAGTCAATTATGCTTATTATGATTATGACTTATCTCTTATTATCATTAACTATCTCTTATGCTGACTTATAATTATAAGATGCTTATGTTGGAAATGTTTTTATCTCTTAGTCCTATGTCTTATGTTGACTATCCATTTTGAGATGCTCTTATGATGTTGTGCTAGCTATCATACTTGGTACATTTTGTACTAACGCATACTTTGCCTACATTATAATCAAATGTAGGGTTTCGTAAATTGAGTTCCTTTAGAGGCTAGGTTTCTAAGGAGCACGAAGAGTTGAAGATTTTGTGAGTCATCATGGCTTCGAGGACAAACCCATTAATTCCTTTATGTCATTTCTTTATGTTTTAGACTTTGTATGGGTTGCGTCCCAAGTGTTTTATTCAAGGGTTTACTAGATGGTTTGGGAAAAATATAAAGTAAAGACTTCCACTTGCTTTATGTTTTTGAATGTATGGATAATAGAAGTTATAAATTTTCTATACTTTTATAGTATCTTATGTTATGATTATTCTAAGGGCTACTATGAGACCACTTTGGGGTCAAGTACGTCAGGTTACGTGTAGGGGGTACCCCTGGGTCGTGACATAATGATGATTCTAAGGTTAAAAGGCTTTCTCACCTAATTGAATAAAATATTAGATGCTATCTTAATGAACCTAGCTTGGAATGGTTATCGAAAGATACTTTTCCATGGATGATGACTTAGCTTTGATTGGCAAGATGACGTGCCTTTCCATAGATGATAAGAACAAGTAAGAATTGACTATTTCGTGGGATTTATGCTTAGCATCGAGAGGATATTATGATGGAAGCCCTCCCATTAGTAGAGGTTGGGATTCTAGAAATTATCTCCTTATCCCTTACTTATGTGGCCCCATAGTATGATTTTCTAAAAAGACATTAGCTAGTGGAGCTAGTTTAGCTCTGATTCATGGTCCTTATCTCGGAAAGTGGGACAACCCTTTTCGGTGTGGGAGATACCTGGAGATCATGTTAAAGCTCACATGGTCTCTATGTCGGTAAAGGCTAACCCCCACATTAATAATAAACTAAGGTTACTTCAAGAAGTATCTCATAGGTGTTCGAAGACTTTAAAGATGATTAACTTGCGTTGACCATGGTTTTGTGACTTATGTTTTCTAACACTTTTATATCATGTTTTATCTTGGTCAATTACATGTCATGAAATGAAATATCCCTTCTAGCATGATTTAAATCTTTTATGCATAACTATCATACTTGGTACATTATTTTGTACTAACGCATGCTCTTGCCTACATTTCCCAAAATGCAGAGTCCGATAGTCAGAATCATCAGTTCCGCTACTAGTGGTTGAGCTCGAGATATCCGAGCTTTGGTGAGTCCCATGCTTTGAGGAACGAGTCTTATTATTTTACTTTCTTTTTATGTATTTCACTTTTAGACATGATGTATGGACTAGGCCCAATTTCATTATATTGTACTAGATTGCGATTGAGATAAGTGTTCTAGATTTCCGCTTTCTTTTATAAAAACCATTGGACTTGGTCTATTTGTTTACTAGTATTGTTCTATATTTTATGTTATGGAAGCTAAGTGGCTTGTATGGAGTCCTTCGGGGTTCTATACGCCATGTTACATCTAGGGGGTACCCTTGGGTAGTGAAAACTTGATAATCAGAGCAAAAGGTTTAGAATTGTCCTAGGATGTCTCATAAGCCACGTCAAGTAGATTCTTGTTCATGGTGTAAAGCCCGCCATATTTATAATGAGAGACTACAATATGATTAGGAAACTCCACTTGTTTCTTTATTCTAAAGTTCTGCGATAGAGTTTAGCTCTATAAAGTCTCTCTTCTAATCAATATTTGATACTCTATATGATGTGGCTACTCGGAGAGCTTTTTCTAGAAGGAATGCGAAGGAGAATGCGGAAAAAAGAAGTTCCTCCCCAAGCTCCTCAAGTCCGTTCGATCATTTGAACGAGAAAGTGACTAATGTAGAGTTTAAGGCTTATTTTCAAGTGCTGGCACAGGCCATGACGGCCTAAGGCAAAAGGGAGGTTGCGGTTCCCGTGAACCCAAATGTGGGAACAACGACTTCAAGAGTAAGGGACTTCACTAGGAGGAATCCTTGTCGTTTCATAGTTCTAAAGTTCAGGAAGATTGTCAAGAGTTCATTGATGAGGTTTATAAGGTATTGATGATCATGGGAGTGATGTCGGTGGAAAAGGCAGAGTTGGACACTTATCAACATCGACATCTCTCATCTCATGGTGCAAGCACAAAAAATTGAGGAGGAGAAACTTAAGGAAGAGTCTAGAGCGGTAAAGAGGGTTAAGACCGGTGATGGTAATTTCTCTCATGCAAGGTTTGATGGACATGTTTGTCCTAGATTTCGATAAAGGTTCTTCAGTTAAAGTTCCTCCAATGCTCCTCCTAATTCAACAAGGATAGGGTGTCTAACCCTAAGCCTTAAGGAGGTAATAGAAGTTGATCTTCATTGCCCATGTCTACTTGTGCCAGGTGTGCAACAAAGAATGAGGGCAAGTTCCTAGCCAGCAAAGATGGTTTCTTTAGTTCTGGTAAAAGTTGTCACAAAATGAAGGATTACCCAATGCTTACAGCTATGGGAAGAGAGGGAAAGCAAAATCCTATTATTGGTGCAGGTCCCAATGTTCCTAAGCAAAACTGATTTTATGCATTTCAGACTCGTGGCGAACAAGAGGGTTCTCCTGATGTGGTTACCGATATGTAGAAAGTTTTCCAACTTGATGTCTATAATTTAATTTATCCCGGTGCTACCTTTTCTTTTTTGACGCTATATGTGGCTATGAGATTTAATGTTCTTAATGATGTGTTGTTAGAACCTTTTTCTCTCGTTGCTCCTGTTGGTGATTCTATTTTGTCTAAGTGGGTCTATAGAAAGTGTCTCATTTCCTTGTCCCATAGAGTTACTCATGTTAACTTGGGAGAGCTTGATATGCTAGATTTTGATGTTATATTGGGTATGGATTTGTTGCACTCGTGTTATGATTCTATCGATTGTAGAACTCGTGTAGTCAAGTTTCAATTCCCAAATTATCATGTCCTAGAAGAGAAAAGGGAAATTTATTTCCTAAGGGTCAGTTTGTCTCTTATCATAAAGCTAGAAAGGTTATTTCTAAGGGTTTCATTATTGTCCAATTAGGGTGAGGGATGAGGATTCTGAAACCCTCACACCCGAGTCGGTCCCTCTTGTTAATGAGTTTCCAAAACTTTTCCTCGATGATTTACTAGGTTTTCCTCCCGATAGGGAAATAGACTTATGTATTGACCTTCTCCCATATATGCAACCTATTTCTATTTCTTCCTACAGTATGGCTCCGTCATGAACTTTAGGAGTTGAAAGAACAATTACATGACTCGTTGGATAAGGGTTTCATCCGACCGAGTCTCTCTCCATGGGGTGCTCCAGGTTTGTTTATTAGAAAGAAAGATTGTTATCTTCATATGTGTATTGATTATCGATAGTTGAATAAG
Organism: Solanum okadae; assembly: GCA_036553675.1. Taxonomy (NCBI): domain Eukaryota; kingdom Viridiplantae; phylum Streptophyta; class Magnoliopsida; order Solanales; family Solanaceae; genus Solanum; species Solanum okadae. The sequence goes on along the minus strand of CM071686.1, from coordinate 22,580,644 downwards.
GTGACCATTAAGAATAAGTATCCTCTCCCAAGGATAGATGATTTATTTGACCAACTTGAAGAAGCAAGTTATTTCTTTAAGATTGATCTTCGATCGGGTCATAACTAATTGAGGGTAAAGGAAGATGACATTCTGAAGATGGCTTTTCAAACTCTGTATAGTCATTATGAGTTTTGGTAATGTTGTTTGGGATGACTAATGCTCCGGTGGTATTTATGGATTTGACGAATAGGGTGTTTAGACAATACCTTGATATGTTTGTGATTGTGTTCATTGATGACATATTTATCTATTCGTGAAGTGAGAATGAGCATATTGATCATTTGACGATCGTTTTGCAAATTCTTAAGGACCAACAACTTTTTGCAAAATTTAGCAAGTGTTAAATATTATTGAAGTCCATACCTTTCCTTGGTCATATTGTTTCAAGTAAGGGTATTAAGGTAGATCCTAAGAAGATGGATGCAGTCAAGAGATGGCCTAGACCTCTAACTCCTTCGGACATTAGAAGTTTCTTGGATTTACCTGGTTTCTATAGAAACTTTGTTTAGGGATTCTCTTCAATTTCCTCTCATTTGACGGCTTCGACTCAAAAGAAGGCCAAGTTCATACGGTCGGAAGCGTGTGAGAATAGTTTTCAAGAATTGAAAGATCGACTTACTTCTGCTTCAGTGTTGATATTACCTGAAGGAACGAATGGCTTTGTTGTTTAATGCAATCCCCAAGAATTGGGTTAGGATGTGCGATTATGCGAAATGGGAAAGTTATTGCCTATGCATCAAGGAAACTTAAAATCCATGAGAAGAATTATCCTACCCATGATCTAGAACTAACGGCGGTCATTTTTTGACTTAATTATTTGGAGGTACTACTCGTATCGGGTTCATGTATTTGTGTTTACCGACCACAAAAGTTTGTAGTATGTGTTTAATCAAATATATCTATATCTTCGCTAAAGAAGGTGGCTTGAGTTATTGAAGGATTATCAACTGAGTGTTCTCTATAACCACGGTAAAGGTAATGTTGTAGCAGATGCTCTTAGTTTGTTCTCTATAGGTAGTGTTGCTCATATTGTTGAAGAAAAGAAAGAGTTGGTTCGAGATGTTCATACATTGGCTCGATTAGTTGTTTAATTTGTGGACTCCACCAAATGTGGTGTTATGGTTCACAAAACTTCTGAATCGTCTTTTGTTGCGGATCTAAAAGCCTTAAAAGGTCTTGATCCAATGTTGGTCGAATTAAAAGAAGCGATGCTTAAGAAATCCATTGAGGCTTTCTCTTAAGGGGGAGATGGTGTCCTTAGATATCAAGGTCGTTATGTATTCCAACCATTGATGATTTGAGGGAACATATCTTGTTAGAAACCCATAGTTCGTGGTATATCATTCACCCGGGAGTCAGTAACATGTACCATGATTTATAGGAGGTCTATTGGATGAATGGGATGAAGAAGGATATTGCGGAACTTGTGGCTAAGTGTCCAAATTTCCAACAAGTGAAAGTTGAACATCAAAAACCGGTAGGTTTGTCCCAAGCTATTAACATTCATTCTTTAAAGGTGGAAGACTAGAATATGGACTTTATAGTTGTTTTGCCTCACACCCAGGGACTACATGACTCTATTTGGATTATAGTAGATCGGATGACGAAATCAGCTCATTTCCTTCCAGTGAAGGTTTGCTACTCGGCGGAGAACTATACCATGTTATACTACAGAGAATGGTAAAGTTGCACGGAGTTCCTTTGTTGATTATTTCCGATCGTAGTACCAAATTTACTTTTCAGTTTTGGAAGTCTTTCCAAACTATGGAAGATATGTTAAGAGCTTTCGTGATTTATTTTAAGGGTAGTTGGGATGACCATTTTCCATTGATTGAGTTTGCTTACAATAATAGCTATCACTTGAGTATTGACATGGCTCCATTTAAGGCCTTATATGGTAAGAGGTGTTGATCTCACATAGGTTGGTTTGAGGGGGTGAAGTTGCCCTAATAGGTCCCGAGTTGGTTCCTGAGGCGATAGAGAAAGTTTGACTTATAAAAGAACGGTTAACTATTAATCAATGTTGGCAAAAGTTATATACTGATGTGAGAAGAAGGGATCTTTAGTTTAATATTCCTGATTGGGTTTACCTGAAAATCTCACCCATGAAAGGGTAATGAGTTTTTGTTAGAAAGGGAATCTTAGTCTCCGATATGTAGGCACATATCAGATTTTGAGGCGTTTTGGTGAGTTTTTTATGAGCTAGATGTTAGATTAAATATTTTAATATATAATAGCGGGATCTTGAACACGATAATCATACATAGAGATCGTTAGGGGCACATAACTGATGAGGAAGACATCATCACAGAGAGAAAAGCAGAAGCGTTAGTCATAAATTGGTTTCTACCTCATTTCCCTAACTTTATGTTACCACAACCGTCAGCGATGGAATTATTGTAGAGAATATTTGGTAACCCTAGGAGGTGGAGGGAGGACCAATTTATAGAGGTTAAGACTTAATCTGGTACGTCCATCGAGTAACCAATATACAGACGAGATTTATTCTTTATTAAATATTATTTATGGTATTACTTAGGTCACAAGTAAACTTGGGCCATAAGTAAGAAATAATTAATAATTCTTACATTCTCCCACTTGGCCTAATGACCATATATAACATCAATATTTCATAAACATTAGTTGCGCATACAATAAATCTCTTCTATAGTGTCCATCATGCATACCACAATATAACAACTACTAATGTGAGTTATGATGGTTGTACATAAACTTTAAGCTACATACTTCTTTCTATATACTACTGCATTAGAAATTTATCATACTAGGTTCATAAAAAACATATAACATTACGGTCCACAATAATGTCTCATAGAGACTCATCTTGTGATATGTCAAAACAATAATGTGTACACTATTAAGAGAAACAATATATTCATTAATGTATATCAAAAACACACAATTGAGCTCAGAGCGTAAAAGCATCATAAATGTAACAATCATAAGTATAACCAAGACCCATTATTTGAACATGTTCTTTAAATGTCTTGGGTTGTAGGCCTTTTGTTAATGGATATGCAATCATGAGATCAGTTCTAATATTGTCAAGTAACACTCTTTGTTTCTAATCTTCTTCCTTGATAGTAAAGTACTTTAATTCCATATGTTTGGCACATTTGAAGTACTTATTGTTCTTGGATAAGAATATTGCTGCAGTATTATCACAATAAATTTTCAGTGGCTTTGTAATGGTGTCAACAACTCCATGTCCTAAAATAATGTTTTGCAGCCATAATGCATGAATTGTGGCTTCATAACATTCCATAAACTTTCTTTGCAACCTTCCAGTTATCAATTCCATGATTACTTTCATATCTTCATAACATTCTGAGTGCAAAACTAATATCTGGTCTTTTGCAAGTTTGAACATACATCAAAAAACCAACAATTGAAGATTAAGGAATTGTTTTCATTTCATTTAATTCTACATCGTTCTTTGGGCATTGCATGAGATTAAATTTGTCCCCTTTTCGAATAGGAACTATTCATGTTGAACAATTGTTCATGTTAAATCTCTTAAGAACTCTTTCTAAATAGCCTTTTCGAAAAAGTCCCAATAATCCTTGTGATATATCGCGATATATTTCTATCCCTATCAAATAGGATCCCTCACCCATATCTTTCATTTCAAAGTTCATAGAGAGAATGTATTTCATCTCACGCAATATGCCTAAATCATTAGCAGCAAGTAAAATGTCATCAACATACATGACTAATATAAACTTACTCCCACTGATCTTTTGGTATGTAAACCAATCAACGGTAATCTCCTTAAATCCAAATGATTTTATGTTATCATTATACATTATATACCATTGTCGTGAGGCTTGTTTGAGTCCATATATTGACTTCTTTAGCTTACACAACATTTCATCTTTTTTCCTTTAATTTTGAAACCCTCTGCTTGGTCCATATAAACATCCGCCTCAAGGTCTCCATTAAGAAAGGCAGTTTTCACATCCATTTGATGTAACTCTAAATCATAATGAGCTAGCAAAGCCAAAACAATTCTTAATGAGGCTTTCTTTGAGACCGGTGAAAGGTCTCTTTATAATTAATGTCTCCTTTTTGAGTGTATCCATTGGCAACAAAATATTTACCCTTAACTCATTAATTTCCACACTTCGTTGTTCAACACTCCGACTAACTTCACCATTCTCAATGAATTTTGCCTCACCGATTTCAAAACAATTCTAAATATGATTTGGATAGTAAAATCTATACCCTTTAGATTTCTCGTGATAACCAAAAAAGTAACCACTTACCGTTTGAGAATTTAATTTCTTTTCATGTGGATGATAACTCTATCTTCCGCTTGACAACCCTAAACATGCAAGTATCTTAAACTAGGCTTCCTTCAAGTCCACACCTCAAAAGTGGTCTTTGGAACTACCTTACTAGGAATCATGTTCAATAAATATACAACGGTTTTTAAGAGCATACATCCACAATGATTTAGGTAATGAGTAATTACTCATCATACTCCTAACCATATCCATGAGTGTTTTATTATTCCATTCAGCAACACAACTTTGTTGAGGTGTTCCTGGCATAGTATACTATGCACATATGCGATGCTCTTCGATGAATTTTACAAACAGACCTATGCATTGTCCTGATTCATTATACTTTCCATAACATTCACCACCTGTATTTGACCTTATGATTTTTACTTTTATTTAATTTCTTTCAACCTTATTAACGTACACTTTGAGAATGTCCGCTTCTTGATATATTTTTCTTTCAATAAATAGATAAATCCATAACGTGAAAAATCATCGATAAAGGTGAGAAAATATTTGTCTCCATCAAAAGATGGAACATCAATGGGTCCGCAAATATCAGTGGGTATAATTACAAGAAGATGAATGCTTCTTGTGGCACCTTTCTTGATATGTTTGGTTTTCTTTCCTTTAATGCAATCCAAACAATATATCAAGAACAATAAAATTCGGATTCGAAAGAATCTCATTCCTTACTATTCTTTTTAATATTTCTTTGGTTATATGACCTGAACATTTATGCCACAAATAAGCAGAACTTTAATTTAGTTAAACAGTCCTTTTTTTCTACAGAAACGACACACATCGACCTTGAGTTCCTTCTGAGCATCCTGTGGAACTTTAGTAGGTGCTTTCTGTTTTCTTTTTTAAAAAAACTTTTGGGCCTTCACTTTAAGTCCTTTACCAGCTCCTTTACCCATGAGGTTAATGGAATGACCTCCTTATTTTTTAAGTCTTGACTCCTCTTTAGTAAGCACATTTGACAATTCACTAACATCCCACTTATCCTTAATAGTGTTATAATTATTTGGAATGGTCCATACTCAAGAGGCACTGATTTCAGAATAAACTAAACCAAGAAGATGTCGTCCACTTTCATCCCCAAGGTCAAAAGTCTTGTTGCAATGTTAGTCATCTCGATGATATGATTTTGCATACTGCACAACCCATCAAACTTTATGGTCGTGAGTTCAGTTGTTAGTGTACTAGCGAGAGACTTATCAACATACCAAAAACATTGTTCCACAAACTTCAGGTATTTGCTGGCACTTTCTGTTTGTGGAATATTACTCTTAATGTTGTTAGCAACAATCATTCGAATTAATATAAGATTCAATATGTTAGAGCGCTCCCATGATTTATGGAAAAACTTCTCATTCTCACTACTCTTATCAGTAATGAAAGTAGGTTTATCATTCAGTAGAGCCAAGTCAAGATCCATCATACCTAAGTGGAAGTAGACTTGTTCATGCAATTCCAACAAGTTCAATCCATGTGAATGAAGAGGAATTACTGCAAATAGATATACATGCTCACAAATCAAAAATAATGTGAATGTAGTAAAACGATTAAAGTATATCGTAATTCTCCTTTGGGTAGATACTACAACACAGTATCATATTTTAAATGCCATTTTTTAAATATTTAATAAGGAATTAAATATATTTAACCAAACATACACAACATGTTTTGATATACATTATATGTTTGACTGAAAATATTAATTTACCTCATAATGTTCACTATTGGTAGAATGATTAATTAACCTTTGGGTAAATTCTTAAGTTCTAGCAATAGATGCACACATAATATCATAAAATTTTATGCATGTGAATAATTTTATACATTTTAGTTTGGCCACTTTGGTGACTAACAAATTATAGAAACACAATACATGCATAGAGTGATCAAAAATATGATATGCGTAGACATTAATATCTTTAGTTTGGCCACTTTGGTGACTAACAAACTATATAAATACAAAGCACACAAAATATCAAAAAAAATTGTGCATGTGAATAATTTTATACATTTTAGTTTTATCACTTTGGTGACAAACAAACTATAGAAACATCACACATGAATCAACTAATCATAAAAATGATATGTGTAGACGTTAATTTCTCTAGTTTGGCCACTTTGGTGACTAACAATCTATATAAATACAAAGCACACATAATATCATAAAATTTTGTGCATGTGAATAATTTTATACATTTTAGTTTGCCACTTTGGTGACTAACAAACTATAGAAACATAATGCAAGCATTAAGTGATCATACACATGATATGTGTAGACGTTAATTTCTCTAGTATGGCCAGTTTGGTGACTAACAAACTATATAAATACAAAGCACACATAATATCATTAAATTTCATGCATGTGAATAATTTTATATATTTTAGTTTGGCCACTTTGGTGACTAACGAACTACAGAAACAAAATACATGCATCTAGTTATCATAAATATTATACGTGTAGACGTTAATTTCTCTAGTTGGTCACTCTGGTTGTTAACAAACTATATAAGTACAAAGTACACACATATTATTTATTTCTTAGTATAATGATCAATTTAATTTATTGCACAATTTAAAAACAAAACCTAATTATTACATTATGAGAAGATTAAGTTTTTTCACAATTTGTGCAAATTAAACTTTGCTAACAACACTTTATTAACATAAGAATCCAAAAACATTAAATAATCAAGTACAAAAATTAGCTACTACAAAAGTACTTAACATATTTTGATTGGACCATTAATTCATTAATTTCAACCGTAAAACATGAGTCTGTGTTATCATATTAATTTAATGCCAGATTAATTAATTACTATACTATGAACTATTAAATATAATATATTAATGTATGCTTGATTATTTAGAACACCTTTATTGTCTTTCTTTGGACTTTCAGTCAGCCTACTATGCAACATGACGTGAATCATTAAACAACAATCAATTATGCACGATGAAGAATATTTCATACGCAAATGATTATCAGTTCAAACAATGCAGGATCTAATGCCGCATGTTAGATTAAATACTTTAATACATAATATCGGGATCTTGAACATGATAATCCTACATAGATATCGTTAGGGGCACATACCTGATGAGGAATACATCATCACGGAGAGAAAAACGGAAGCATTAGTCGCAAGTTGGTTTCTACCTCCTTGCCCTAACTTTAGGTTACCACAACCGTCACCGATGAAATTTTTGTAGAGAATATGTGGTAACCCTAATAGGTGGAGGGATGACCAATTTATAGAGGTTAAGACATAATCTGGTACGTCCATTAAGTAACTTATATACAAACGAGATCTATTCTTTATTAAATATTATTTATGGTATTACTTGGGTCACAAGTAAACTTGGGCCATAAGTAAGAAATAATTAATAGTTCTTACACAAGATTTGCCAAATGAGTTGGCATCGGTTCAGCCAGTTATCCATGTCTCTATGTTGAAGAAATGTGTTGGTGATCCAACATCCATAGTTTCCTTAGAAGGTTTGGGAGTTAAGGATAATCTTTCTTATGAGGAACTTGCGGTTGAGATTTTAGACCGCCAAGTCAAGAAGTTGAGAAATAAAGAAGTAGCTTCCATGAAAGTGTTGTGGAGGAAGTTAGTTTAGGTTACTACTTGGGAGGCCGTGGCCTATATGATGTCCCGATGTCCTCATCTCTTTCCTTCTAATCCTATTCTAGCTTGAGGTAATGAGTTCCTCATTGTTTACCCTTTGTTTTGGAGTCATGTCTTTTATGTGTTTTCATGATTTCCATACTATGCATGATTTATGAAAAGTTCATAGTTTTGAGAAAATGAGTCAATTTGATTGATTTCTACTTTTTATGTGCACATGAGTATGAATTTCATGTAAACTACTTGATATGATGACATGAGCATGTTTGTATTTTGCATTGAAGTTTCCTCCTCGGATATATGCATTTCAGTATGGTTTTAGCTTCGAGTTGATGTTTCCTCCTTGGATGATAACTTGGAGTTACTGTTTCCTCCTCAGATATGTGCATTGCATGCATGATGGGCTGTTAGATTTAGTTTCACCCCTCTTAAGATGTTTTGATAACGTCGTAGCTTGGAGTCAATAGTTACTCCTTGGTTGTATGCATTGCATTTTAGGTTGGGTTTTTAGATCCTCTCTTACTCTTTTCGTACCATCTTGAATCTCATTTCAGGACGAATGATCCCAATGGTATGATATTATAACACCTCATATTTGAAAAAGGCCAAATAGCAGTTTTCAGGAATGTTGCAGGTGCCAACCAGGAGGGCCACCCACGGACTATGGATGGGACCACGGACCGTAGGTGTTGTCCATGAGAACGTACCCAAATAGGGGTTCGAGCAATTGGAACCACGGCCCAAACCAACAGACTGTTGGTGGGACCACGGTCCGTGGTTGGGGGTCCATGGTCTAAGACCCCAATTCTCAGTTACTGACACCAGACAATGGTCCACTACGGCGGCCATGGCTCAATCCACGGTCTGTTGACTAGGGTCTGTATGGTTGGTAGGTCGGCAGTTAACTTGAGGGGTAGTAGGGACTTTTCCTAATTAATTAACTCATATACTGCATCGTTTCACCCTTCCCTATGACTCCTATATAATTATTTTCAACCCCCAAATTAGCCCATTCAAGTTATTCTTTCAAAATCACAAAAGAAGATCAATTTTTTTCTCAAAAATATTTCTCTCTCTAGAAACTTTAATTCAACCTAGGGTTTCAAGTAAACTCTCAATCCCTCAATTGAAGATTATCATTTGGCTTCAAGGTATGATAGTTTCAATCAATGGATTCCTTCTGTTCATGGAGTTCCCAAATTCCACCATTTCTAAAGTTGGAATTCCCCAATTGAGCTAGGGTTTTCTTCAATCATCATGGGTTCTTTTAATTATTGATTTAAATGGTTGAATTGTGATCTCGTACGCATGAATTGAAGAAATACTATGGTTTTGTGATGATTTTCCCCAATAAAACCATGTAACCCCATGTTTTCAAGTTATTGCTAGCTTTACATGAATTTATGATGAAATCCATATCTAATCCTTTTTTCTAAGTAATGATTATTGAAAATGGGTTTTGACCTTTAAAGGTAAATTATGGATTTAAGTATTTTCTTATGAGATCTATGCAAATGTTTTATTGATGCTTTGAGAGTAAAGTATTAATGATTATGATGACGATATGTTGTTGAAAGGATTTTTCTCATGTATACATAAGAGCTAGTTGTGAAAGGTTTTCACGCATAATAATGATTCTAAGGTTGAAAGTCTTTCTCATCTAATTGAATCAAATGTTCAGAGCAATCCTAATGAACCTAGCTTAGTTTGGTCATTGAAAGATACATTTCCATGGATGATAACTTAGCTTGGATTGGCAAGATGATGTGTCTTTCATGGATAATAAAAACAAGTAAGAATTGACTATTTCGTAGGATTTATGCTTTGCACTGAGAGGATATTGAGATGCAAGCTCTCCCGTTAATAGAGGTTGGGTTTCAGGGGAAATCTCCTTATTCCTTACCTATGTGCCCCCATATAATGATTGTCTATATATACATTAGCTAGTGGATCCACTTTACCTCAAATTTATGGTCCTTACCTTGGAAAGTAGTACAACCCTTTTCAGTGTAGGAGACACCGGGGATCATGTTATAGCTCACATGGTCTCTATGTCGGTTAAGGCTAATCCCCCACATTAATAATGAACTAAGGTTTCTTCAAGAAGTATCTCATATGTGTTCGAAGACTTTAAAGATGATTAGATTGCATTGACCATGGTTTTGTGACTTATGATTTCTAGCTCTCTCATATCATGTTTTAGCCTTGTCAATTGCATGTCATGAAATGAAATGTCCCTTTTAGCATGAATTAAATGTTTTATGTATTGATATCATACTTTGTACTAATGCATAATCTTCCTTACATTTCCCCCAATGTAGGGTTCGACAATCGAAGTCATCGATTTCATGGCTAGTGGTTGAGTTCGAAATCTCCAAGTAGTAGTGAGTCCTCATGCTTCAAGGACAGGCATTTTATTGTTTCACTTTCTTTAGTGTATTTCACTTTTGGACATGATGTATGAGCTACGACCAATTTCATTCTATTGTACTAGATGGCTATTGAGACAAGTGTTCTAGACTTCTGCTTTCATTTATAAAAATTATTGGACTAGGACTATTGTTTTACTCTTATTGTAATATATCTTATGTTATGAAAGCTAAGTTGCTTTTATGGAGTCCTTGGGGGTTCTATACGTCATGTTACCTCTAGGGGGTACCCTTGGGTCGTGACAATAACCATTTTTACTCTTCAAAACATAACTCAATCCCCTCATTCAGTCAATTCTCCCAAATTCAAGATCTAGTCTTCTTCTCCAAGTTCTCTCCAAAGCTTCAAAGAAGAAAGTTAGGATTTCATCAAGAGATTAAGGTTTTGTCTTTCTTTTTACACTTTAATTACCCAAGGTATGTGGAAATTCAACAACGGATTCCATTCATCCATTGGGTCCCAAAAGAATCTCAATCTCCAATTCAATTTTCACCCAATTTGATTAGGGTTTCATTCAATTATACATGGGTCCTATTTGGTATTATTATTCAATTATATGTTTTTAGTATTATTATGCACGAGTTGATTCATTTACGTGGTTTACAATTTATCTCATATGGACCTATGCTTTTAACTTGATTTTCACTATGAACTTACGAACAAAGCTTATGAAATCATGAATATGAATTATGATATTATTATGAAAGTTGTACATGTTTTATGAAAAGGATGTAAATGAATGTAACACCTCAAATTTGAAAAAGGGCCAAAGAACAAGTTTTCAGGATTTTCTCATGTCGTCAAACTGAGGCAATTTCCATCCAACAAGGCCTAGAGGACCACGAGCCACGACCTTGACCAACACACCATCGTTGGGTCCATGGTCCTTGGATTTAGCTTTGTGGGTCATGCCCTTAATATTAACTTTCTAACGTCCAAAGACAAACGTGTAGGACAGACCGCCGGTCAAACCACGGTTCGTCAGTCAGAGGAGTCATTTGGGTTTAGCAGTTAGTTCTTAGAGGCAGTTGGGTCTTTTCCTAATTAGTCTAGCTTAATACTATGTCATTTTGCCAAAGCCTAAAACCCTATATAAGTGTTTTAACTCTAAAATTTCCCCATTCAAAGTCAATCTCTCAAATTCACCAAAAGAAATCAAGTTCTTCCTCCTAAATATTTCTCTCTATAAAAAACTTAAAGATTGAAACAACCCCAAAAATGCCCGAAAATGTGCTTCGGAAACACCTATAATTGTAATTTCCATATATCTCAAAATCCGTGCATGATTTCGGAAATTCGACTTCATATTCTTATTCAGGGGGTCAAATTGAGTGGCAAATGGGTCTAACCCGAATTTTAGAGCAACCGTATCAAAATTCGAAAATCGCAAAAAATGCGATTTTCAGGGTCAACTTTAAAGGGACATATCTCTTAGCACACAAGCAACTGGAAGGGCCGCCACCTATTAAATTAAAGCCCTTCGAGTTAGCTTTCCAATGCAATTGGTTTCACCTCATTCCGAGTTAGGATAAAGGAGTTATGACCATTTTCGTAAAACCTGTCCGGGCAGAATTGCAATTTCCAGAGAGCTTAGTTACTGTAGCGGGCTGGACGTTTTTCTTTTATAAAAAAGAGGATTGTCCCATACTTAGTTATATTTCTTTCTAGCTTCAAAACACTCAAAAACACTCACTAATCCCTCTCCAAAATTCCACCAAGATCTTCAACCAAATTCAAACATCTCAAACTCTAATTCCGGATTCAAGACTCAATCTCAAGTTTCAATTCTCCATTCCAATCTTCATCAAGGATTCTCCAAAGTTGAGGTATGTGGGTTTGATTGTGGAAACCTTCCTTTCCACAAGTCCAACCATTTATCCTCTATTTTTACTTCAAGTTTATGGATCCTTGTGATTATTTATGAACTCTTGAATTATGGAATTACTACTACACACCCTATTATGGTATATTTTGCATATTGTCATGAAATGGAATTTTTATGTGATGTTTATGATTTTTATGCTTCCATGATCAAATTATGAAGGTTGATATATATATATATATATATGTATGTTGTTGGTGGGCTGATTTATATGGATTTTGGAATTGGTTGGACTTAGTACTCTTGAAATACATGATTTTAATTACATGAACAATAGCCCACCATGTGTTTGATAAAATGCCATTTATAGAATTCTTAGGAAATGGAAGGTCCAATGTACATCCTATGAGTTGGATGATTATATAATTATTGAAATGATGATGAAGGGGATACATGTATATGATTTTCTCTATATAGTGTTGTGAGACGACCAAGCCTAGTACGGGGAGTAGTAGGCCCGTATAACCGTATCGAAGGGTTGGTACCTTGGTTGCCTAGTACGGGGGGTAGTAGGCCCGTATAACCGTATCGAGGGGTTTGTACCTTGGTCCCTAGCTCGGGTGGTGGTAGGCCCGGGTAACCACATTGAGGGGTTTGTACCTCTTTCGCCTCTCCAAGGGGGTGGTAGGCCTTGGAAATACTATATTGATGGTCACTCACCACACATGAACTACGTCCCACTAAATACAATTTTTATGTAAGCGTCATTATATACATCATTTCATCTATGTGCTATCTATCGGGTATGATTATGCATTTTCCTATGATGTCCATCTATTGTAGCATTGCATTGCATCCCATATACTTAGTACATTCAAACGTACTAACGCATACTCTATGCCTACATGATGTCACCATGTAGGGACCGGAGCACCGCTTGACCCTCGTCCTCCGCGTGGCTAATACGATCTTCTAACAAGGTTATTGGTGAGTCCTCCATTCCGGGGACGTTGCTTATGATCTTTTGCTATGTATAAGACTTTTCCTTTTAGTTATGTTTTGACTATGAGGGTGAGCCCGGTTGTTTGTCTTGGCCCCCGCTAAGTACCTATGTTTAGAGGTTGTGTTGGACAAGTTGTGTATTATGCTTGAGCTTGACTCACCTATGGTATTTTTGTATCATTTTCTTTTCTCTTGCTCCCTTAGTCCCGATTTCCCCTTGATTATGCTTATCGCTTATGGTCATTTTAATTGCTTCCGCGACCAAGGATGTGTAATGATATGCTATGAGGCTTGTTTGGGGTTCCTTCGGGTTCCCCATTCGCCGGTCACGTCTAGGCCCTAGGCTTGGGTCGTGACAAGCTTGGTATCAGAGCACTAGGTTGATAGATCCTCGGAGTCCAACACACAGCGTTGATTAGAGTCCGATTCATGGTTGTGTTGTGCACCACAACTATGAGTAGGAGGCTATGAGACGTTTTAGGAAATGTTTCCCTTCTCCATGTTCTAAGTCGTGCTGTAGAGTTGAATTAAGGTCTTCCCTAACGGTTGCTCTTTGCTATGCTAGATCATGCCTAATACAAGAGGAAGACGAGCCCGCGCACCCGAGGAGCAACCGACCAACGGGGATCTTCGGGATGCCCTTACTTTATTTGCACAAGCTATGGCTAATCAAGCCAACCACGGGGCCCAATCCCCTCAGGCTCCTACCCCGGCATCTCGGGTGAGAGACTTCGTGCGGATGAATCCCCCGGAATTCTATGGGTCTAAGTTAGATGAAGACCCTCAAGAGTTCATTGATGAAGTCCACAAGATATTAGCTATCATGGGCATGAGGTCAGAAGATAAGGCGGAGTTGGCGGCCTACCAACTAAAAGGGGTGGCCCAAATATGGTACAACCAATGGAAAGAAGAGAAGGGGGCAAACTATGTGGTGCCTTGGGAAGAGTTCAAAACGGCTTTCCTTAATCGATTCTTTCCTCTTGAACTTAGGGAAGCCAAATTGGTGGAGTTCATGAATTTAAAACAAGGGTCTATGAGTGTGAGGGAGTATGCCCTCAAGTTTAACCAACTTTCAAGATATGCTCCACACTTGGTTGCCGACTCACGGTCTAGAATGAACAAATTCGTGATGGGTGTGTCCGACCTAGTGAGTGAAGAATGTCGGTCCGCAATGTTGATTAGTGACATGGACTTATCCCGCTTGATGGTCTATGCCGAACAAATGGAGGAGGAGAAGTTGAGGAAGAGGAGGGGTCATGAGGCCAAGAGGGCCCGTTTTGAGGGCAAGTTCCAAGGTCGAAGGGGAGGCCGATTTCATCAAGGCCAAGGGTCTTCTCATGCGCCCCATAGGGGGTTTGCCAATGATGTTCCAAGGGCCCAAGGTGTTAGTGGTATGGGTCCTATTGATGTATGTCTGAAGTGTGGTAAGGGCCATGGTGGCCCGTGCTTGAGAAATATCGGTGCTTGCTATAGTTGTGGGGAAATGGGGCACAAGGCAATGGATTGTCCTCGAAATCGCAACAAGGGTAAGGAGGTCCGTCCACAAGGTGCCAATGCGGTTCCTTTGGGGAGAGGGGGCCGACAAGATGGTGCCCCAAGGCACAATCGATTTTATGCTTTGCATGGGAGGCAAGGGGTCGATGAAGTCCCCGACGTCGTTACCGGTATGTTGAAATTTTTTGACTTTGATGTATATGCATTAATTGATCCGGGTGCCTCTCTTTCCTTTGTCACCCCCTTTGTTGCCAAAAAGTTTCATGTTGAGCCCGAATTGTTGCGTGAGTCATATAAGGTGTCTACTCCTATTGGTGCATATGTTGTTGCTAGGAAGGTCTATAGAAATTGTCCTATTTGCATCTTGCATAAAATATTGCCTTGTGATCTTGTTGAGTTGGACATGGTCGATTTTGATGTTGTTCTTGGGATGGATTGGTTGCATGCATACTATGCTTCCATTGATTGTAGAACCCGTAGGGTCAAGTTCCAATTTCCAAGTGAACCCATTCTTGAGTGGGAAAGCCAAAATGTGGTAGTCAAGGGTAGGTTCATCTCTTGCATTAAAGCCCGTAAGTTGATCTCTAAGGGGTGTCTCTATCACCTTGTGAGGGTTAGGGATGTGGAGTCCAAAACCCTTCCTATAGAGTCGGTTCCGATCGTAAATAAATTCCTTGATGTCTTTCCTAATGACCTTCCCGGTGTTCCTCCCGAAAGGGAAATAGATTTTGGCATAGACCTCCTCTCCGATACTCAACCCATTTCTATTCCCCCTTACCGTATGGCCCCGGCGGAGTTAAAGGAGTTGAAGGAACAATTGAAGGACTTATTGGAGAAGGGTTTTATTAGGCCTAGCCAATCACCATGGGGTGCACCGGTGTTGTTTGTGAAGAATAAAGATGGGTCCCTTAGGATGTGTATTGATTACCGGCAACTCAATAGGGTCACCGTCAAGAATAAATATCCTCTTCCTAGGATTGATGACTTGTTTGACCAATTGCAAGGGGCTAGCCACTTCTCTAAGATTGATCTTCGGTCCGGGTATCATCAAGTGAAGGTGAGGGAGTGTGACATTCCTAAGACGGCCTTCCGGACTAGGTATGGGCATTATGAATTTGTGGTCATGTCCTTTGGGTTGACCAATGCACCGGCTATCTTCATGGACCTAATGAATAGGATCTTTAAACCCTACCTTGATTCCTTTGTTGTGGTCTTCATTGATGATATTTTAATCTATTCACATAGCGAGGAAGAACATATGGGTCACTTGAGGGTTGTGTTGCAAAGATTAAGAGAGGAGAAGTTGTATGCCAAGTATGAAAAGTGTGAATTTTGGTTGAGGGAGGTTGCCTTCCTAGGTCATGTGGTGTCGGGGGATGGTATTAAGGTAGACCCTAAGAAGACCGATGTGATTAGAAATTGGCCTAGGCCATTGACCCCGTCGGATATTAGGAGCTTCTTGGGCTTAGCGGGTTACTATCGGAGATTTGTGAATGGGTTTTCTTCTATTGCTTCTTCCATGACTAAATTGACACAAAAGAAGGCTAAGTTTGAGTGGACCAACGAGTGCGAAAGGAGTTTTCAAACCTTGAAAGATAAACTTGTGTCCGCTCCTATATTGTCACTACCGAACGGGCTTGAGGGATTTGTCGTGTATTGTGATGCTTCTAGAGTTGGCTTGGGTTGTGTCCTAATGCAAAATGGTAAGGTGATAGCCTATGCTTCTAGACAACTCAAAGTGCATGAAAAGAACTATCCTACGCATGATCTTGAATTAGCCGCGGTGGTGTTTGCTTTAAAGATTTGGCGTCATTACTTGTATGGGGTACATGTTGATGTGTTCAACGATCATAAGAGCCTCCAATATGTCTTCACCCAAAAAGATCTCAACTTGAGACAAAGAAGGTGGCTAGAATTTCTTAAAGATTATGATATGAGTGTGCATTATCATCCCGGTAAAGCTAATGTGATGGCGGATGCTTTGAGTAGGGTGTCTATGGGTAGCCTAGCTCATGTTGATATTGGTGATAGGGAAATGGCTAGGGAGGTGCATCGGTTGACAAGGTTGGGAGTTAGGTTGGAAGAGGTTGGTAATGGCGGTGTGGTCGTTGTTGATGGTGCTAGGTCTTCCTTGGTTGATGAGGTGATAGAAAAACAAGATCTTGACTCGTCCTTGTTAGAATTGAAGGCCTTGGTGAAAGAGGGCAAGGTGGAAGTTTTCTCCTAAGGGGGAGATGGTGCCCTTAGGTACCAAGGTAGGTTGTGTGTGCCTCGTGTTGATGGTTTGAGGGAGAAAATTCTTGAGGAGGCTCATAATTCTTCCTACTCCATTCACCCCGGTTCCACCAAAATGTATAGAGATTTGAGGGATGTGTATTGGTGGGGAGGCATGAAAAAGGACATTGCCAAATTCGTCTCCGGTTGTCATAGTTGTCAACAAGTCAAGGCCGAACATCAAAGGCCGGGTGGTCTAACCCAAGACATAAAGATTTCTACTTGGAAGTGGGAAGAAATTAATATGGATTTTGTAGTTGGTTTACCCAAGACTAGAAAAGGTTTTGATTCTATTTGGGTGGTGGTTGATAGGATGACAAAATCAGCTCATTTTCTACCGGTAAAGACAACATATAGGGCGGAAGATTATGCAAGGTTATATATTCATGATTTGGTAAGGTTGCATGGGATTCCTCTATCCATCATATCGGACCGTGGTACTCAATTTACTTCACACTTTTGGAAGTCGTTTCAAAGGGGTCTAGGTACGAGAGTTAAGCTTACTACGGCCTTTCACCCGCAAACGGATGGACAAGCCGAAAGGACTATCCAAAAACTTGAGGATATGCTTAGGGCTTGTGTATTGGAGCTTAAGGGTAGTTGAGATGATCATCTTCCATTGATTGAGTTTGCCTATAACAATAGCTATCATTCTAGCATTGGTATGGCTCCTTTCGAGGCTCTCTATGGGAGGCGTTGTAGATCACCGGTTGGGTGGTTTGAGGTTGGTGAGGTTGCCTTGTTAGGACCAGATCTAGTTATGGAGGCTCTTGAGAAGGTTAGGATGATTAGAGAAAGGTTGAAGACGGCCCAAAGTCGCCAAAAGTCCTATGCCGATGTGAGGAGAAGGGCTCTTGAATTCCAAGTTGGTGATTGGGTCTATTTGAAGGTGTCACCCATGAAGGGTGTGGTTCGTTTTGGTAAGAAGGGCAAGTTGAGCCCAAGATACGTGGGTCCTTATATGGTGATGAGGAGAATTGGCAAGGTAGCTTATGAGTTGGAATTGCCTAGCGAAATGGATTTGGTTCATCCGGTATTTCATGTGTCTATGTTGAGGAAGTGTATGGGTGATCCGAATGCCATTGTGTCTCTTGATGTTGTGGGTGTTGTTGAAGATAATTTGACCTATGAAGAGGTTCCTGTCCAGATTTTAGATAGACAAGTGAGGAGGTTGAGAAACAAAGATGTGGCTTCCGTTAAAGTCCTTTGGAGAAATCAACAAGTTGAAAGTGTTACTTGGGAGGCCGAAGCGGACATGCAAAGACGATATCCTTATCTTTTCCACTCCACTCAAGCCTAAGGTATTGATCTAAGCCCTTTATAAAATCTCATGTCTTAAGTTCAGCCCCCATGTCATTCCATACATTCATGTTTAAATTGACAAGTTCATTGTGGTTTTACAACTATGTTGAGGTTTTTGAAATAAGATGTAAGTGCATTGTTGCATCATTATGTGGGCTGATATTGCCATGTTTGTGTCCCTCATGTACGTTTCTTTAACATTCGGGGACGAATGTTCCCAAGGGGGAGATATTGAAACAACCCCAAAAATGCCCGAAAATGTTCTTCGAAAACACCTATAATTGTAATTTCCATATATCTCAAAATCCGTGCATGATTTCGGAAATTCGACTTCATATTCTTATTCAGGGGGTCAAATTGAGTGGGAAATGGGTCTAACCCGAATTTTAGAGCAACCGTATCAAAATTCGAAAATCGCAAAAAATGCGATTTTCAGGGTCAACTTTAAAGGGACATATCTCTTAGCACACAAGCAACTGGAAGGGCCGCCACCTATTAAATTAAATCCCTTCGAGTTAGCTTTCCAATTCAATTGGTTTCACTTCATTCCGAGTTAGGATGAAGGAGTTATGATCATTTTCGTAAAACCTGTCCGGGCAGAATTGCAATTTCCAGAGAGCTTAGTTACTGTAGCGGGCTGGACGTTTTTCTTTTATAAAAAAGAGGATTGTCCCATACTTAGTTATATTTCTTTCTAGCTTCAAAACACTCAAAAACACTCACTAATCCCTCTCCAAAATTCCACCAAGATCTTCAACCAAATTCAAACATCTCAAACTCTAATTCCGGATTCAAGACTCAATCTCAAGTTTCAATTCTCCATTCCAATCTTCATCAAGGATTCTCCAAAGTTGAGGTATGTGGGTTTGATTGTGGAAACCTTCCTTTCCACAAGTCCAACCATTTATCCTTTATTTTTACTTCAAGTTTATGGATCTTTGTGATCATTTATGAACTCTTGAATTATGGAATTATTACTACACACCCTATTATGGTATATTTTGCATATTGTCATGAAATGGAATTTTTATGTGATGTTTATGGTTTTTATGCTTCCATGATCAAATTATGAAGGTTGATATATATATATATATATGTATGTTGTTAGTGGGCTGATTTATATGGATTTTGGAATTGGTTGGACTTAGTACTCTTGAAATACATGATTTTAATTACATGAACAATAGCCCACCATGTGTTTGATAAAATGCCATTTATAGAATTCTTAGGAAATGGAAGGTCCAATGTACATCCTATGAGTCGGATGATTATATAATTATTGAAATGATGATGAAGGGGATACATGTATATGATTTTCTCTATATAGTGTTGTGAGACGACCAAGCCTAGTACGGGGGGTAGTAGGCCCGTATAACCGTATCGAGGGGTTGGTAGCTTGGTTGCCTAGTACGGGGGGTAGTAGGCCCGTATAACCGTATCGAGGGGTTTGTACCTTGGTCCCTAGCTCGGGGGGTGGTAGGCCCGGGTAACCACATTGACGGGTTTGTACCTCTTTCGCCTCTCCAAGGGGGTGGTAGGCCTTGGAAATACTATATTGATGGTCAATCACCACACATGTACTACGTCCCACTAAATACAATTTTTATGTAAGCGTCATTATATACATCATTTCATCTATGTGCTATCTATCGGGTATGATTATGCATTTTCCTATGATGTCCATCTATTGTAGCATTGCATTGCATCCCATATACTTAGTACATTCAAACGTACTAACGCATACTCTATGCCTACATGATGTCACCATGTAGGGACCGGAGAACCGCTTGACCCTCGTCCTCCGCGTGGCTAATACGATCTTCTAACAAGGTTATTGGTGAGTCCTCCATTCCGGGGACGTTGCTTATGATCTTTTGCTATGTATAAGACTTTTCCTTTTAGTTATGTTTTGACTATGAGGGTGAGCCCGGTTGTTTGTCTTGGCCCCCGCTAAGTACCTATGTTTAGAGGTGGTGTTGGACAAGTTGTGTATTATTCTTGAGCTTGACTCACCTATGGTATTTTTGTATCATTCTCTTTTCTCTTGCTCCCTTAGTCCCGATTTCCCCTTGATTATGCCTATCGTTTATGGTCATTTTAATTGCTTCCGCGACCAAGGATGTGTAATGATATGCTATGAGGCTTGTTTGGGGTTCCTTCGGGTTCCCCATTCGCCGGTCACGTCTAGGCCCTAGGCTTGGGTCGTGACAAAGATCCAAGCTAGTGTTTGCAATCCAAGTCTCCAATTCTTCCATTGAAGTTAAGCAATTGGTATTAAGGTATGATAGTTTTCATTCATGGATTCCTTCCATTCAAGGAGTTCCCAGATTCTCCTATTTTCAAAGTTAGAAAATCACCAATTTAGTTAGGGTTTTCTTCTATGATGTGGGTTCTCCTAATAATTGATATAATTGATTTATTTATGATCTATGATTCATGAATTGAGTTAAGCTCATATTTTTTATGATGATCCCCCATGAACCCATGTAATCTCCATGTTTTCCAAGTTATGAGCATATAATGTGGGTCTTGGATTTTGTTAGAAGATTATATGAAATCAAGTATGGATTGATAGAATTACATGAAATTATGATGAATTTCTATGAACCCATGTGTAACTCATGTTTTCTGGATTTTGATGATTAAAAATGGTTTTTGAACCTTGGAAGGTGAATTATGGAATTATGCATGTTCTTATGAGATTGATGTAATTGATTTAAGGATGCTTTGAGATTATGGTATCAATAATGTTGCTATTGTTGTGTTGTTGAAAGCATTTCTCATATACACATGTAAGTATGAATTGTGAAAGTTTTTCTCACATGATAAGTTTTCTTAGGGTTGCAAGGATTTATCACCTAAAATGAAACAATGTTAAGAATCCATTGTAATGATGAGGCAAGAGGTGATTACCCATTATATCTAAGTAAAATACAGGAGGCGATTACCCATGTCACATGAAAGAAGGACAAGAGTTGAATACCCATGTTCCTTCATGAGCTATGATGAATAGGATTAAGAAATATTCCTTGGAAGTTAAGCTTAGAATCGAGTGGACAAGTGGCGATTACCCGTATTCAATAACTATGTGCCAACATAGGATTGCCTAGATAAACATTATCTAGTGGATCCACAATAGCTAGAAGTTTGTGGTCCTTAACGTGGCAACTAGGACACCCCTTTTCGGTGTGGGGTAGACACTGGATTCCATGTTTCTAGCTCACATGGTCTTATATGTAGGTGAAGGCTACTTCCCACCAACCAGTAAAGTTATTAAGGTACAAGGTTACTTCATGGAAGTACTGTAAGAATGTTTTAAGATGATGTTCACTTGCATTGATCATGGTTGTATGACTTATGGTTTATAAACCCTCAAGATACATGTCTTAGCTTTATCATTGCATATTTATGACAATGTCCCTTTTTAGCAGGATTTAAATGTTTTATGCGTGGCTACCAAACTTGGTACATTGTTTTGTACTAACGCATACACTTGCCTACATTTCCCCAAATGTACGATTCGACAGTCATGGTTCTCAGTTCCGTGGCTAGATGATGAGTTGGGAGTTTTCCGAGCATTGGTGAGTCCTCATTCTTTGAGGACAAATTTTCATTGTTTCAGTTTTCTTTCCTATTTCCAATTTTGGATATGATGTATGGGCTAGGCCTAATTTCATTCTATCGTATTAGATTTCTAATGAGACAACTGTTTATACTTCTGCTTTGCTTTTATAAAACTTTGGACTTGAAATGTTGTCTTTATTTCCTTTCTTCTATTTCTTATGTTATGAATGTGAAGTGTCTTGTATGGGGCCTCACGGGGTCCTATACGCCATGTTACATCTAGAGTGTACCCTTGGGTCATGACAGACTTGGTTATCAGAGCACAAGGTTTAAAATAGTACTAGGATTGCTCATAAGCCACGTCGAGTGGAGTCTTTTTCATAAGTGTGAAGTGTTCCACATTTATAAATGAGAGGCTACAAGATGATTAAGAAACTCCACCTTTATCATTAGTCTAAATTCGTGTGAACTCTATATGGTCCCTCTCCTACTCCTTATTCGATATTGTACATGATATGGCAACTCGAAGAGCTTATGCTAGAAGGAATGTGACGGAAAATGCAGAACAACACACTGGAACAAAAGGCAAAGTAAGACCTTTCGGTGACTCGGCAATCCTCAGGCCTTCATTTCTTCGTTCTTTTCAGCCTTTTCATTCCTCTTTACAATGTAGTGACCATGCTTTCCTTAAAACATTAAATACCTGAAACTTAAAGGTTTTCATCTGATATTGATATAAAATAAGCATTTGAGGACACAATTTCTATTTAAATATATCCCTAAATAAGACCAATTTCTGGACTCATCACCTCCCAAGAAGCGCCTTAGTTAACGTCGTGGCTCGATGCAAGTCCTCACTTTCTTAAACTTTGTGTCCAGTCAAAATACCTCACATAAAATGGGATGGAGAGAGTACTACATTAACCGAGAAAATGTATAATCTAGAAATTCAAGAAACATATCGCCAAAAGAGAACGCATTTTATTTAGCCTTATCGTAGCCGCACATTCATTTTTGTTCGATTATGAGCACTATTCAAGTCATCGGTATTGATCACGACTGATACTCCAATTTGCAAAAGAACAACCACAATCAAACACAAACAAGAGGTGGCACAATTTTTTTGGAAGGGTCCAAAAATCATTTACAATTAAAAACAAAGAGCCCCAAGCTCAATCATCCACAAAATAGTATAAAACATAATTTATAGATCAAAACCCAAATATATATACACAAAACCATAGTCACAAAAGTTTACAAAAGGTGGGCCTCACCCCACCACTAATAAAATTCATTTGTCCTCAAATGCAAGCAAATTATTATCCAAAAGTCAAAATAAAGTAAGACATAGAGGGACGTAAAGAAGGATCATGTCTACTCAGTCACTCCATATGTCTGGGCATCAGTTCCTGGTGTAGTGCTTGGAATCTTGACATCAGTACCTAGATTCACCTTAGAAGTATAAGCAACTCCACTAGGAGTTGCCTTGGATGTCTCTGTCAGCGATGTCTGGATCACCAACCGCATAATCGTCTGCTCCATATCTGGCAAATCTCCATATATGCTCTCCTCCCTTATCTCTATCAGCTTCTCATCGGTCTCCACCTCTGAATCATCAACTGCTGCATCATCCCTATGCACATCTCCGGTGGTAGCCAGAGGAATCTCGGATGTCTCTGGAGCGTCCAAATCATCTGCAGCCTACAATAATGATGTGAAGTCAGTAGACTTTACATAGTCTACATCCTTCCTCAAATCTGTTACCTCAGCTTTCAAAGCCGTAACCTCGGAGTTTTCCCGCTGCCTGCTCTCACAAGTCTCAACTCGCTTGGTAAGAAAGTGAATAAAAGTCTGAAGGGGGGTCAGTGCAGAAAGAAGGGCACGCTTGATCATCCATGGGATGGATCTCTCAAGTCTGGTAGCCCTCACGTCAGCTGAATGGGCCAGGTGTCTCATCTTCAGGAGCATTGCATGAGTGATCTTGGTGGGATAGGCAGAGGTAGAGGTACATGTGGCCTATGAGGAAGAAGAAGGGGCAGATTTACCTAAAGTGTCACGACCCAAAAGCACCCCCTAGTCATAACATGGCGTACTCGACCCCGAAGAGGTCGTATACAAGCCTCATAGCATTCATAACATTCGATATAAGGAAAATAGTACGGAATTAAAACTTATTTAAAATTCTTTCAAAAGACACAACAAAAGTCTAAGGGTGTGTTTGGTATGAAGGAAAACATTTTCCGGAAAATGTTTTCCAATTTTCTCATGTTTGGTTGGGTTAATTGTTTTGGAAAATGTTTTCCAAATCAACTCATTTTTCTCAAATTCAAGGAAAATGACTTCCCTTCAAAAATCAAGGAAAACATTTTCCCAAAGTTTCCACCAATTTCAAATTACTACTTTTTTGTTGAAAAAATCAATTTTTTTTTTGTTGAAAAAGTAAATTTAAAGCTTTTTTAAAAAAAAAAAATTTCAACTTCAATTTTTTTATCCCACCCTCACCCGACCCACCTCCCTCCCTCCAGCGCCCTACCACCCCCACCCCCACCCCCACCCCCACCCCCACCCCCCAAAAAAAAATTTAAGTTTTTTTTTAGAATATATTTCCAATTTCAAAAATTTATTTTCACCCACCCCACCCTCGACCACCCCCAACCACCAGCCCCACACTACCCCTCTCCCCCGAAAAAAAAAATTAAAAGTTTGTTTTTAAAAAATATTTTCAA
Source organism: Solanum okadae (assembly GCA_036553675.1). Classification (NCBI taxonomy): domain Eukaryota; kingdom Viridiplantae; phylum Streptophyta; class Magnoliopsida; order Solanales; family Solanaceae; genus Solanum; species Solanum okadae. The sequence goes on along the minus strand of CM071686.1, from coordinate 22,556,034 downwards.
TTTCAAATTTTTAGTTTCACCCACCCCCACCCCCACCCTCAACCCCCCCCCACCAGCCCCTACCCTACCCCAATAAAATGATTTTTCAAAGTTTGTTTTTAAAAGATATTTTCAACTTCAAAATTTCATTTTTTGACCGTACCCTTGACTCTCCCCACCCACTCACCCCTACTAGTCCCCCCACCCCCAAAAAAAATTATTCAAGTTAATTTTATTTTAAAAAATTCAATTTCAAAATTTCACTTTTTTCACCCCTACCCTCGACCCCCCCACAAACCCACCCCCTACCAGCCCCCCGCCCCCTTAAAAAAATTTAAGTTTATTTTTAAAAAATATTTTCAATTTAAAATTTCATTTTTTCGCCCTTACCCTCGACTCCCCACCCACCCGCCCCCTACCAGCCCCCCCCCAAAAAAAAACTTAAGTTTGTTTTTAAAAAATATTTTTAATTTCAAAATTTTATTTTTTCACCCCTATCCTCGACCCCCCACCCACCAAGTCCCCTACCAGCCCCCACCAAAAAAAATAATTTAAGTTTGTTTTTTTTAAAAATGTCTGCTTCAAAATTTTAGTTTTTTAGCCCAACCCTCGAGCCCCCCACCCCCTACCAGCCCCCCACCCCACCCGCCCCCTTACCAGCCCCCAACCCCAAAAAAAAATTTAAGTTTGTTTTAAAAAAATATTTTCAACTTCAAAATTTCAATTTTTCACCCCTACCTTTGACCTCCCCCCCCCCTCACCCACCCCCTAATACCACCCCCCCGACACCCCAAAAAAAATTTAAGTTTTTTTGTAAAAAGTATTTTCAATTTCAAAAAATATTTTCTACTCTAGTAATAATGAAAGATATTTCTCAAAAATATTTTTTCATTCATAAATTAAACACTAAAAATATTTTTGGGAATATATTTTCTACTCACCAACCAAACATGAGAAAATAAGTCAAAAATCAACTTGTTTTCTAGGAAAACATTTTCCTTCATACCAAACACACCCTAAGTCTCACATGGTCATCTTAACAATGTACTTGAAAACTAAAGTAGGGACATGGCCCTTTACAATCAAAAGACTACAATTGTCTATTACATGAATAAAAGGAAACATAAACGTTTTTGTCCTCGAATCCATGAGGACATACCAAGTCTTGGGGATACTCAAGCCAAGCACTTCAATTCTAGCTAGAGGCCATCACTTGTTGTAACCTACAGTTGTAGTAATAAGGGAGAAATATGGGTTAGCACACAGAAATGTACTAAGTATGATGACCATGCAAAAACATGCTTGAAAAGAGATATTTGGTTGGAAACCATGCATTATGCCACTTTTTAGAAATATCATCTACAATAGTATAAAAGACATACAATACAAGTATAATCATCATGCAAGTCATAATACCACATTTAGACGATATCATAATGTAAATCATTACCTTTTTCCTTAGACCTTCACTCCAAGTAACCTCATGCTATGCCTTGTGCAATGCATGGATAGCATCCCATGCCACCATCCACACCAAGTCACCACATTAAGGTCAGCAAAGTGAAGTTACCATTCCTTCTTTTTCACCTTTACACAATATCCATACATAAGTTACATAACATTTCATAAGGTATGACAAGGGAAAATAACTCATAATCTAACCCAAGTATAGCATGCATATCACATTTGGGCATTTAAGAGTCAACATTCTTCAATAACTTCATTTAGGAAACATTCATGCATTTAGAAAACTTTCATGCATTTAGTCATTAAGAGTTAGGGAACTCACTACAGCCCTTTCAAAGCCTACTCGTGCAATGTGTAGGTACCATCCCATACTACTACCTACACTTTGTAGAACCTATCAAGTAACTAGAGTTCACATCCCACGTGATGGGAATAAGTATTAAACTGATATTAGTGTACTACTGAAGAATGTCATAGGCCTATCGACCCTTAATAAATTATTACCAAGGAAGGAATGCTATAAGCCTATCGATCCATGGTACATTAAAGGTAAGCTATAGGGTCCTCATAAAAAGAATGCCAAAAGCCTATGGATTCATTGTCCCTCATTACATTCTTATACTCATGAAAGGAATGCTATAAGCCTATCGATTCATGGTACATTGACTCATTAAATATAACGACCCTCAAAATGAAGTAGGATAATGTAGAGCCTCACATGGATTTTATTCATTAATAACTTGTTAAAATAATGAATAATAGCCTTTTAAGTCATTTTAAAGAGTTTGGAAATCAAATGTCAAGGGACGACCAAGACGTTCAAAAACTAGTCTTTTGCGTGTTGGTGTGTTCTAGTATGTTGTTCATGTTTTTATGTGTTGTTTGGAGTCTAAATTCAGTGGAGGTGACCGTAGTGTCTTAATAAATGTTTTTAGGGTCAAAACGTCCGGGTAACATTCCACGGGACCACCCTAAGGGTCCCCGAGGAGGACCCCAACCCTTGGACAAACAAGCTGCCAAGGCAGCTTGAAGTTGCTCATGGAGGAGCATGTCCGCGTCGCGGACTAGCTCTACCAAGGGCCAAAAGTTTGGTCAGCGTCGCGGACGTATCGCAAACTCTACTGTCTCGAAATTTAATTTATGAAAACTTGTGGGAATACCTCAGCATCGCGAACTTGTTTCCCGACAAAATCTGCGAAAATAAAACTTAAGTTTGACTTGTTTTAAAGGTCCAACTAAGTGAGGGGTAGTTTGGGTACTTTGGGGAATTATTATAAATGGTTATTCTACCTATTTTAGGGTATTTTAAGTTGGTTAAAACCCAAAAACCTAGAATTACACCCCATTCTTCAAATTGACCCTTCCCTCTCAAAATAGATTCTCTCAAAAACTCCTTTGAAGACCTTGATAAAGCTCAAGCTAGAAGATTGGTTTTCAACTGATTTCTTCTTCAATTTCATGGAGCTTCAATAATTAAGGTATGGTAACTCTTAATTCTAGAATAACTTCTCATTCAAGGAGTTCTATCAAAGATTTTCAAAAGTTATTCAAAGACCAAAAATTCCCAATTTTCAATTTAAACATCGGTTCCTTGTCAAACGATTTACTAAATCATTCTATTGATTAATTAATGTGAAATTAAGGTTTTTAATATAATTTTCAAAGGAATTCTTAAAGAACCTATGATCCCCAAATTCTCAAAAATTGGCATATGATGTGGGTCTTTGTGAATATGATCTCTATCGGTGAAATTATGTTTAGATTATATTGTATTGATTTTTTCTATATTTATCTATACTTATTCTTGTTGAATTGTTGGTATATTGATGAGTTGGAAATTTTGGCCTTATGGGCAAAGTTATGGGTTGATCCCTTTGTTTATAGAATTATACTTATATTATGTTTATGTTATTAAATTACATTGTTGATTCCTATTACTATCTATGTCAATTGATTCTGAATTGTTGAGGATTGATCCATGGTGTTCATGGCTTGGAGATTGGTAAGTTGACCTAACTTCTAGTCTATAGTATGAGAATTGATGTTGGGTGGTTTGATCAACTTATGGTGGAGGTGTTCACTTTTTGTCTATCTATGCATAATGAGATCATGGCCTTGAAGACAATAGATGTGAAGTGAATTGATGATTATGATGCTTATGCTTATGAAGTTGTGCCATGAAGGTTATGTATGAAATACTCAATGCTATCATGATGGTTAAAGTGTGTTGATGATGAGGAGTATAATGTGAATGATAATGTTAGGGATAAGGTGTGGTCTACATTATTGATTATGTTAAGTACTATTGTGGAATGACCCCTACCTATATGACCCATATAAGAATGTGTGATCATATACATGTTACGAGTACCTATTCAATTTTGAATATGTCCTTGTCTCCTATGATGAAGTGTGGGTGTGTGGTCTAGAATCCCTAAAGGCTTTATATGTGAATTGCTCATGATTTGGGGACATTGTGAATGTGTTGTGATCCCTTGAAGGGAAGTGCACTCAATAACAATGTTGTTGCTATTATGTCACTATAAGGACTAATATACACACACACTCTACATGTATAGCTATGAATATGATGTGTTATGGTGTCTATTGAAAGCGTAACTCGTATATGCACCCTTACATCTTATTATGCATGCAAAATGTATGATTATCAAGGTATGAATATGTGTTGCATAAAGGTATTTATGTGGAAGGCTTTCTCACATATGTACACACACACATGAATGAATGAATAAGGTTTATGATAATCTAGTGAAAGTGAGTCTCTTGAAAGGTTTCCTCAATTGTACTTTAAACTAGACTATGTTATCAATATGGTATGACTATGCGAAAGGTCATTCTCACATAATGTAGGTTCTATGATGAAAGGTCATTCTCAACATAGAAACCTTTGAGATATATGATATGAGGGATTAAGTCCCTAAAGCTTATTTTATGAACTAATGTTAAATAAAGGCTTAAAGATGTTTGAAAAGGGAGTTGGAGCTTAGCACCGAGTGAACATGAAAATTGAGAGTGGGGGCTTCACGTTTAGGAAGTCCGGCTTCCCACAAGAGAACCTTCACATTTAGCAAGTCCGGGTTCCCAACATAGATGTTGTCTCATGAGAAGGAAACCTCCACAGCTAGCAAGTCAAGGTTTCTAGTAGCAATCTCCTTGTTCCATAACTATGTGGCCTCGTAGGTCTTAGCTTAGTGGATCTACTAGATAGCTATTATGTATGAAGGTCCTACCTTGGCAAGTGGTACCCACTCTTTTCGGTGTGGGAGTAGAACACCGGATTCCATGTAGCTCACATAGTCTATGTCGGTTATGGCAATGTCTCCCGAAAGTTAAGAAATGAAGTAAGATAAGAATATGAACTCTAGTCATGAATTCTTGAAGAGTTACTTAGTGTAGGTATGTAACATCCGACGATTTGAAGTGGCTTCGAAGAAGATCGAAATTTGGAAAATAATTTTTTTTTTTTTAAATCTGGAAATTTGGCTAAGTGTGGAAATCATGAGTTTTTGGCCATCTTTGAGTAGTTGTAACTCCTAGCTCAGGATGAGTTAGGAGTAGTTCCAGTTATGGTTGCGAAGTCCTTGGAACGATCTTTCCAATGCCACCGAGTTTGCTCAATTCCGAGTTCGTATGAGGGAGTTATGACCTGTTGAAGTTGGGTAGTTGGAAGGGATTTTCGTCCGGAAATTTAAGGGCATTTTGGTCCTTTCACAATCTTTTATTTTGAGCTCTTATGATTGAGTTAGGATGATCTTTGGATCATTTTGTCCCTTTTTGGAAGAGAAAGAGTTAGGGTTCTTGAGGTTTAAGAAGAGAAGGAGGAGAAGAAGAAGAAGAGAAGGAAGAGGAGCTTAGTCAAGATCATTGTGGAAATTCGTCGGGGGTGATCCCTATCTAAGGTATGTGAGTTTTTCGTGTGGGTTGATTCTTTCCCCCACACACACACCTAGTTTATTATATGATTGAGAAAGGATTGGAATTGTTGTTGAAGTTGTTAAAGTTAGTGAAGTTGTTAGTTGTTGTTGATGTTGTGGATTGTGTAGTTGAAACCTTTTGTATGATGAGGGAATTGTGATTCTAAGAGTTTTGACCCTTAAAAAGTTGATCCACCATCGAATTGCAGAATTCTGGGCTGTCGATCCCGATCCACGGGACTGACCTACGGACCGTAGATCAATCGACGGTCCGTACTGGTCAACCGTCGATTGGGACAGAAGTTGGATCTTTGGGGTATCGATCTACGGGCCCGACCTACGGTCCGTAGATCGATCCACGGACCGTAAGTCAGGACCGTAGGTCAACACTTAGACTTTTTTTCAAAGAAATCGATTTTTGGGGAAAACTCTCTGACGCGATCTACGGACCTGCAGTACGGACCGTAAGTCCATCTACGGTCCGTCGATGGCGTCCGTAAGTCCCCTGTGTCACCAGAAATCTAAAGTCTCAGCCAAGTTTCCCTATTCCTTTTCTCTCTTTCTCAGGCAAGTTCCAAGGTATTATACCTGTGTTTATAGTTGTGTTCCGATACTCTAAAGTACGTCAAAGCAGTCAAGTTCCTAGTCAAGTGAAGTTAGCAGTCAGGTTTCAAGTCGAGTAAGAGTCCCAGTTTCGAGTTAAGTCCGGAGTTTAAAGTTGAGTTCATTTCTCAAGTTATTAGGGAACTATGTATTCCCAAAGAAGTTTTAAAGAAAGGTCTTTGCATCTAAATAAGGTTGGAAACCGAGATTTCCAAAGGAGCCTTCGGGCTAGTTTTTGAGTAATTATCTCATATCAGCAGTAATAAATATGTTTTAAAAACATAAGAGCCAGTACATTTTTGGGAGTAGTATCGAGCACCGAGTTGGGGGAGCGTTCTAAAGAACCCACAGCCCCCATAGAACCATGTTAGCCACCATGGGTAGAAAAGGATCATGCTTTTCAGATGAATCCTTTTCAGATTAGACTAGTGGATCCATTAGGCAGTTCAGGTCTTATACCTTTGGCCGGGTGTAAGATGCTCTGGCAGCGTGAGGTCGATCGCTGTATCATCACTATAGCTCTTATGTGATGGTTGTCGGTTAGAGAAACTCCCACAGCAGATATTGTATTTTCATACTCAGAGATTAATGTATTTTTTTTTTATATACATCAGTTCATTGTATTTCTATATACATTTCAGGCTTATTGTATCTTGTATACACACAGAGTTTATAGCATGTTTTAAACAGTCTTTCTTTATATCGCACTTGTTTTAAATTGCCTTATATTGAAAGAAGTCAGTCAGGTTGAGTTGAGTTGAGACAGGTATGCTATTCAGTTTCTTCCAGATTTCCTTCTAGCCGTTGTTGCTTAGTTTTCCAGCTTGCATACTCGTACATTCCATGTACTGATGCCAGTTGGCCTGCATCGTTTCATGATGCAGATTCAGGTATCCTAGATCAGCAGCCTGCACGTCGTTGATCCAGCTGAGCACTCCAGAGTCAGTGGTGAGCCTCCTTGCATTCCGGAGGGCTCAATTATTGTGTGTTCTTAGTTTTTGGTTTTACTAGGATGTTGCGGGGTCTGTCCCAACATCCATCTCAGTGTTTTTAGAGGCTTCATAGACAGACAGATAGACAGACAGATAGACAGTCAGTCAGCTAGTTCTGAGTCTCTTATCTATATATATGTAAATATCCTATTTTGAGACTCGGGTTGCCTTTTGGCCATACTTTATAAGTTAAGTTCTTTTGAAATATTGCATTGCTTTGAGTTATTCTGTTGAGTTAGGTTTCCGCTGAGTTAAGAAAGCCAGACCAAGGGTTCGCTTGGGGCCAGCAATGGTCTCCGAGTGCCGGTCCCGCCCAGGGTGTAGGCTCGGGGCGTGACAAGGTAGAACTATGGGCCCTACTTATGCATTGAACAAGTGGACTCTAAGGGAGGTTATGATTAGGCTCTTTATATAATGAAGACTATGGTCTATGTATGTTAATATGAAAGCATGTTAAGGTTGACTTTACTTATGTCAAGACGTGAAGTATGATTATGCATGTGAATTACACTTATGACTTCTAAATGGGTTTGCTTAATATATGTGGGGGTGTATGATTCCATCTGTACATTGCACAAGTGATCTTGTGAAGGGGTTGTGAGGGTGGTTAACCTATGATATGAACTAAATGGGTTATGACTAATGATGTAGTAAATGAATGTGTCCTTATATGATGTTATGAAGTATGTTTGTAACACCCCAAAAATTCTATGGCATAATTTAGAGCCTCACTTTATTAATAATGACTTAAAAATATTTAAAATGATGTTTATAAACCTAAATTAATGCAATTGACTTGGTTTGGAAGTGTAAAAGTCTAAATGTCAAGAAACCACCACGACGTCCGGAAACTAGAGAAGAATGTGTTCTAGTGTGTCCTTAAGTTTTGGGCAGGTTTGGGAGTGTCGTATAATGGTATAATCTTGTAAAAAGGTTTAAATTAGGTAAATATATGTTTATAGGGTAAAAATGTTCGAATACGACTCCCCGGGTCCTCCCTAAGGGACCCCGAGGAGGACCCCAACATTGGCCAAGCAAGCTTGCAAATTGCACTTGGAGGGAATAGCTCCGCGTCGTGGACTAGCTCCCCCAAGGATAAAAAGTTTAGTTGATGACGCGCTCGTGTCGCATACTCTACTGTCTTGAAATTTAATTCCAAATATCTTCAAGGAACAGCTCCGCGATGAAAATGCAGAAATTTAGAAATTGAACTTTACTTCACTAAAGAGTCCAACTAAGTGAGGAGTATTTAGGGTACTTTAGGAGACGTGTATATAATGATTTTTAAGTCAAATTACCCCACTTTTTATCACTTAAACACAAAACCCCAAAGATCCAAACCTAAAGTTCCTCCTTCTCTCTACTCTCTCTCTCTTCTCAAGGACTCCATTAAAGAAGATTGGAGCTTCAAGAAGAAGACCAACTCTCCAAGGTTTCAACTCGAATTTTCGTGGTTAATTCGTCAATAAGGTGTGGTTGCTTATCACTCTTGGGATTCCTTTCCCCAAGAGGCCCCTTCAAGATGAATTTCAAAACCTCCAATTTCTAGGTTTCAATCCAAAAACGTGGGTCTTCTTTCTAAAGTGAAATTGATGTTATAAACTGACTATGACTGATGTTATATGAAAAATTATGGATGAATTTATGTTGTATTGGTGGTTTCTTGAAGAATTCCCCATGAGACCCATGTTTCTCCTTCTTTTCATAATTCTAACCCTAGTTTGTGTTGGATATTGATTGAAGGCTAAGAATTGGATGTGATTTTATGTAATTCATGTTTGTATGATGATTTTACCCTAGGTTATGTATAATTTCTATGAAATTAGGGTTGAGTTTTTGAATGAAACCTTGAAGGCTATGAAGGGAATATGTCAATTGCTTATATTGATGTGGATTAAGTTATTACTTCATGAATTAACTTGTATTATGTATTGGTTATGAATTGTTTGGTAATTGAAGTATGAATGTCCCATGAAGGGCAAGAAGGTATGAAGGTTGGTTTTTCTTTGAACTCAAGTATGAAAGGTGAATTACATCGATTGTAATGATGTTATACCTAATGTGTTATTGTGGTGTTGATGACCTAGTTTCTTGATCCTTAACCCTCTACACTTGAATTAGCTATGAAGTATATATGTATTTTATGGTATGATTGCTATATGATTGAAAGGTAGTCCTCATGATTATAGTGAAATGTAAAGTGAAAGGTGTACTCACTTGCTAAGTGTTTCTAAAGTGAAAGGATTGTTACTCACTTATGAACACATATAGCCTATTATGATAAGATGTCTACATAAGAGTCTATTAAAGGCTAATGTGAACTTATGTGATGACTAAAGATGATTACAAAAGGGAATTAGATGCTTAGCACCTAAAGGGCATGTAGATGAGATGGGGGTCTCACGTTTCGTAAGTCCGGCTCCCCACATGGGTTTCCTCACGTTTAGCAAGTCTGGATTACCCACGGTATGTGTTGTCTCATGTGATGGAAACCCCCACGTTTATTAAGTTAGTGTTTCTAGAAGCACTCTTCTTGACCCTTAACTATGTGCCCACATAGGATTCTAGCTTAGTGGATCCACCTATATAGCTATGTACGAATGGTTACACCTTAGGCAAGTGTTAACCCTCTCTTTTCGGTGTGGGAGTAGAACACCGATTCCATATAGCTCTCATGGTCTGGTTGGTTATTGCAATATTTCCCTAATGTAAAAGTAAATATAGGTATGAAAGGTGTGAACTCTTACTAAGGTTTTGTTAAGGGTTTCTACATAGTGTAAGGGAGGGTATGGGACTTCTCTTGCACATTGCACTTGTGGGATCCTAAGAGATGGTTGTAGTAGTGTTCTCTTATGATTATGATGATTATGGCTTATGTATGTTGAAGCTATGTTATGTATGATCATTATGAATATAGTAAGTTATGATGAAATATGATCTTAGGAATGTATGCATGAAGTAGGTTGCTTAATGTGATACTTGGCTTTTGATAGGATTATGGGATTCTATCCTTTGCATTGCACTAGTATTTCTTGGGTTGTTTACATGTTGGTATGATAGTATGTTGGTTCTGCTTATAATGTTTACCTTATGTGCATAATGGGATGGTTTTTATGCATAGTAGTCATACTTAGTATATGTATTGTACTAATCCATATTTTCTTCCCTTTTCTCAAACAATGTATGTTCGGGCCTTTGACGAGAATCAAGGCTATTTCTCAAGATACTTGGATGTGCTTCTCCAAGTGTGTGAGTCCTCAAGTCCGAGGACAAGAACCCTATGTTCTAGCTTTTTTAGTCTTTTGCTTATATTGAAAGACATTGTTGTAATTTCCTATTCTAGACTTCCTATTGGTGTAAGGGCTAAGTCCCAATTTCTATACTCCTATGCCTAGATTGTATGTTGAGACAAATTTAGTTTCTATTTTTCATATATGAAGGGAAGTTGAACTTCCAAAGTAAATGTTTTAATTTTTCCGCTATTTTTCTATGATATATGCAATGATGAATGCTAAGGGCTTGTATAATAACTCTGAGAGGTCGAGTACGCCGGTAACGACTAGAGGGTGCTCCCGAGTCGTTACAAACTTTGTATCAGAGACTAAAGTTATGAAATGGTCCATAGGATTCAAAGTCTCATAAGGCCGCATCAAGTAGAGTCTTGTTCATCGGTGTGAGTCGCGACACATCTATGAGCGAGCGGCTATAAGACGGTAGAAGTTTTACTTTCTTCTTTACTCTTGTGTCGTGCCACAGAGCTTAAATCCATATTATCTCTCTCTTATTTCACTTGTTCGGTGGTCTTCTAGATGTGATTACTTGGAAGGGATGATGTTGCAAGGTTTGAAGAAGATAAAGGTGAGTTTTGATGCTTATTATGGTTTTGTGACTAGATGAGGTTATGTGAAGGTAGATATGGAAATTCTATTATGGTGTAGTTCTAGCATGATAAGAATTGTTAAAGTTGAATGACGTCCTTTTTGGGATGATGAGTTGCTTTATGGTTATGTGTAATGATAGTAGAAAGTTATGATGTAGATTTGAGGAGTTTTGAAGGAATATGATAAATAGTGAGAGTTGAAAGTTGCCCTTTTGTATGAGCAATGCTTCATAGTGGTCATCGTGTTGGTTAGAAGAACTTGTGTAGGCTTATTCCTAAGGGGGGAGATAGTGTGCCTACCTAGAAAGGTAGTTGTGAGGTCATGTTTGGATTATGTTGTGCTTTAAAGTTGACCTTGAGGGTTGCATGTACTACCTAGTTGAAGTAAGGGAGAAGAGTGAAGGTGTTGACCAACTTCAAAAAAAGTTAGTTGTCCTTTAAGATTGATCTTCAATATGGTCATTTGAGTAGGGTGCTTAGATTATACCTAGCCAAGGTTGGTTGGTAGATTCCACCAAAAGTGATGATAAAGGACTGAAATGGTCTAGAGTTATTTTGATCCAACTATAGTGAAAGAGAAAAAGGTTACTTGGTCAAAACTCTTCTAAGTTTCCCCTAAGGGTTAACAAAGAAAGGATGTCTAATCCTTAGTCTTTAGAGTAAGGGGTAGTGGATCTTAAGGGTCCTAATATGTATTTTATGCTTTATTAGAATCCGGAATTTCTATGGACCTAAGGAAGGGACATCTTCTAGAGACTATAAATGAGGTACCTAAGGTGATGAACCTTGCAGGACTAATCCGGAAGTACTTCTCTTTTATGACTTGATAAATAGGATATGGTGAACTTTTGGGTTACCCTTATTATTCATGGGTTTACCTATTGCCCTAGGTGGTTGAATTGTATAGCCCAACCTAGTTCTTATAAGCCTTATGATGAGATGAACCTTGATGAATAGTGGTTGTTGAGTGGTACCTATTGATGTTGAGGGTAGAAGTGAAATCCTCTATGGTTGAGAACCCTTTTGTGTAAGGAATGATGAAACTTAACTATGATTTGTTTTGAGTTTATAAATTATGAGCGTGCTATTGTAAAGAGCTTGTTTAGACTTACCCCATATGAGGGACAATGTGCTTAAATTGTAAGGATATTGAGTCTTTGATTTCATAAGCTAGGCACGTTTAAACTTTTCCATCTAGAGAATCCCCTTGAGTGATTAATATGAAAAAGTTGAGCATTTTGGATGTTCATGTTTAGGTTTACTTGAAATGCTCACCTCATGGAGTGTGGTGAGTTCGAGGAGTTATAATTCCGGATGGTAGGTTCCTATGAGATCTGAGTGGTGTTGGTGAGGTTGCTAGTGACCAAGAGTGCCTATAAGAGAACCTCTCTAATGTGGAAGTGCCAATTGGGATCTTAGACCTAAAGGTTAAGATGTAGGAGAGTAAGCAATTGCTACTATGTGAATGTGAGGAGTGGTATTTGAGTAAGGGTCCTTGTGAAAGGTACATAATTGGGAGGCCTAGGGCCAATGAGATGTCCCAATACCCTTATGCCCCCTTCTATTCCTCCCCTAGCTTAAAAATGATTAACTTTCCTCGACTCATTCTATGATTTTGGAGTGTTGAATGTTCTGTGTCTCCTTTAAATTCCTTGTCCCATAAGGTTACTTTTGTTAACCTTGGTAGGATTTGGATGCATGGTTATTAGACCTCTATTGATTTTGAGCCCGGAAAGGTTAAAAGTGAGCCTTGGAAAATTTTGAATTTTTGAGAAGGGCATAATGTTGAGGTTGTTGTAAAGAGGGGACTCATTCCCAAGGGGAAGGTCATGTGCTTGTAAAGCAACATTGATTAAAAATCCCAATATCCTCATCTTTTCTTCTATTCCTAGTTTAGTTTGAGTCCATGAATTTCCTGTTGGATTTTACTATGTGTACGAGTCGTGTGTATCTTAGCAATTTCCATGATCTCCTTAGGTTATGCATGTTTTTAAAGAGATTTTTATTTCATGTAAATGGAAACTTGGATTCTTGGTAAATTTCATGTTTCTCATGTTGTTGTGCATCTTAGTATGGTGATTGCATAATTGACTCAATGAGGTAATTTAATGAACATGCTTGGTTATGCTTATAATGAAAGGGCATTTTGACCCCATATTGAGGTGTTGAGATTTCCTTAAAAGAGAAAAGATAAGTTCCTTATCTTTAGTATGTGATCTTATGATGTTTGGAAGTGTTGGTATAGGCTCATTCTTAAGGTGTAATGGTGTGCCTAGCCAATATTATTGATGTGTTCCTATGAGTTGTAATAACTCCCTTAAATGATGCATATTCATGAAAAAAAAACTAGTGTTGTGCAATAAATTGAAAAATTGGTGAAGTTGACTTTTATGTTGTGATGTGTTTGGTATGAGTTGCCAATTAGATTTCTTGAAAAGGGAATTATGAGCATAAGTGGTAGGGAGTTTAGAATTCCTCCTTAAAAGAAATGCTCTTGGTAAGGTACTTACACATGGAACCTATGAAAAGGTAAAGATCATGTCATGATTATGAGAAGGTAGTTCCTCCTATGAACGTGAGAAATGTTTATGTATATGATGCATGATGAATTGTAGATATAGTTCCTACTTTCTTTGTGTGGTATTGACCATGCTTTAATGGGGAGTAGATGTTCCTCCTATGCTTATGCATTATTTTATGATTGGCTTTACTTATGATATGAACTATATGAAATATGACTAGGTTGTATGATATGAATGTGTTGCATGAGCTAGGACTAATGCCTACCCTAGGAGAACTACTTAGTGTGAAGGGTATTATGGGATGCCACTCATACATGACACAAATAGACTTCTAAGGTAGTCATGGTTTTAGCTCCATGATTATGAATGATCCATGCTTTAAAATGAATTAGCTTTATGGTTGGTTTTCCTTAATATGAGCTCATGTTCATGACTAACCTCCTCTTATACATATTGGTTATTAATAAATCAGATATGAGACTAGTATGATGTTGGTTTGTTTATGTGATAGTATGACCTTATGTTAAGTATGATCTTGGTGGCCTAAAGGTTATACTTAGTGTAGGTAGGACTATGGACCCTACCTATGCATTGCACAAGTAGGAGCCTAAGGTTACTCATGTGGGTGTTCTATTAAGATGTGGTGAACTTTATAGATGACCATGCAAGTGTATTGTATCTTTTATAAGATGGTATGTGCATATTAAATATGTATGAGAATATTATCTTCATGAGAGTTGTATTGAGCATGCTTGATAAATAAATATCATGTTGTTTCTCTAAATGCCCAAAAAGATGCTCATTGAAATGGAGAAGGTAGTTCCTCTTATAGTTATGTGAAATAATTAGTTGGGTGCATACTGATGTTGTGGATTAAATTCCTATATGATATGATAATATGATGTTGTTGATGTTACTGGTTGTTGTGCTGCTAGTTAGAGTCTTTGTCTCCCTAGAAAAAATTCAAAGTGACATTCGGGGACGAATGTTCCTAAGGGGGGGATATTGTAGCACCCCGGAAATTCTATGGCTTAAGTTAGAGCGTCACATTATGAATGATGACTTAAAAATAGTTTAAATGATGTTTCTAAACCTAAATTAATGCAATTGACTTGGTTTGGAAGAGTAAAAGTCTAAACGTCAAGAAACGACCACGACGTTCGAAAACTAGAGAAGAATGTGTTCCAGTGTGTCCTTAGGTTTTGGGCAGGTTTGGGATTGTCGTATGATGGTAGAATCTTGTAAAAAGGTTTAAATTAGGTAAATATATGTTTATAGGGTCAAAATGTTCGAATACGACTCCCTGGGGCCTCCCTAAGGGACCCGAGGAGGACCCCAACCTTGGCCAAGCAAGCTGCCAAGGCAGCTTGCAAATTGCACTGGGAGGAAATAGCTGCGCGTCGCGGACTAGCTCCCCCAAGGAGCAAAATTAAGTTCGCGAAGCGGTCATGTCGAGGACTCTACTCTCTCGAAATTTAATTCTAAATATCTTCAGGGAACAGCTCCGCGTCGCGAATTTGTTCTGCGATGAAAATGGAGAAATTCAGAAATTGATCTTTACTTCATTAAAGAGTCCAACTAAGTGAGGGGTATTTAGGGTACTTTACTGGACGTGTATATAATGATTTTTAAGTCAAATTATCCTACTTTTTTATCACTTAAACACAAAACCTCAAAGATCAAAACCTAAAGTTCCTCCTTCTCTCTACTCTATCTCTCTCTCTTCTCAAGGACTCCGTTGAAGAATATTGGAGATTCAAGAAGAAGACCAACTCTCCAAGGTTTCAACTCGAATTTTCGTGGTTAATTCGTCAATAAGGTGTGGTTGCTTATCACTCTTGGGATTCCTTTCCCCAAGAGGCCCCTTCAAGATGAATTTCAAAACCTCCAATTTCTAGGTTTCAATCCAAAAACGTGGGTCTTCTTTCTAAAGTAAAATTGATGTTATAAACTGACTTTGATTGATATTATATGAAAAATTATGGATGAATTTATGTTGTATTGGTGGTTTCTTGAAGAATTCCCCATGAGACCCATGTTTCTCCTTCTTTTCCTTTTTATAACCCTAGTATGTGTTGGATATTGATTAAAGGCTATGAATTGGATGTGATGTTATGTAATTCATGTTTGTATGATGATTCTACCCTAGGTTATGTATAATTTCTAGGAAATTAGGGTTGAGTCTTTGAATGAAGCCTTGAAGGCTATGAAGGGATTATGTCAATTGCTTATATTGATGTGGATTATGTTATTACTTCATGAATTACCTTGTATTATGTATTGGTTATGAATTGTTTGGTAATTGAACTATGAATGTCGCATGAAGGGCAAGAATGTATGAAAGTTGGTTCTTCTTTGAACTCAAGTATGAAAGGTGAATTACTTAGATTGTAATGATGCTATACCTAATGTGTTGTTGTGGTGTTGATGACCTAGTTTTCTCATCCTTAACCCTCTACACTTAAATTAGCTATGAAGTATGTATGTATGTTATGGTATGATTGCTATAAAATTGAAAGGTAGTTCTCATGATTATAGTGTAATATAAAATGAAAGGTTTACTCACTTGCTAAGTGTTTCTAAAGTGAAAGGATTGTTACTCACTTATGAACACGTATGAGCTATTATGGTAAGATGTCTACATAAGAGTGTAGTAAAGGCTAATGTGAACTTATGTGATGTCTAAAGATGATTACCAAAGGGAATTAGATGCTTATCACCGAAAGGGCATGTAAATGTGATGGGGATCTAACGTTTAGTAAGTCTAGCTCCCCACATGGGTTTCCTCACTTTTAGCAAGTACGGATTACCCACGGTATGTGTTGTCTCATGAGATGGAAACCCCCAAGTTTAGTAAGTTAGGATTTCTAGATGCAATCTCCTTGACACTTAACTATGTGCCCATATAGGACTCTAGCTTAGTGGATCCACCTAGATAGCTATGTACTAATGGTTACACCTTAGGCAAGTGTTAACCCTCTCTTTTCGGTGTAGGAGTAGAACACCGGATTCCATATAGCTCTCATGGTCTCTGTCGGTTATTGCAATATTTCCCTAATGTAAAAGTAAATGAAGGTATGAAAAGTGTGAACTCTTACTAAGGCTTTCTTATGGGTTTCTACATAGTGTAAGGGAGGGTATGGGACTTGTCTTGCACATTGCACTTGTGGGATCCTAAGAGATGTTTGTAGCAGTGTTCTCTTTGATTATGATGATTATGGCTTATGTATGTTAAAACTATGTTATGTATGAAGTAGGTTGCTTAATGTGATACTTGGCTTTTGGTAGGGTTATGGGATCTTATCCTCTGCATTGCACTAGTATTGCTTGGGTTGTTTACATGTTGGAATGATTGTATGTTTGTTTGGCTTATGATGTTTACCTTATGTGCATAATGGGTTTTTACTTGACAAAAGCATGTCTTTAACTAAAATGTCCTTTATGCATGTTTTAATGGTTTTTATTCTTAGTAGTCATACTTAGTACGTGTGTTGTACTAACCCATATTTTCTTCCTTTTTCCCAAACAATGTAGGTTCGGGCCTTTGACGAGATTCAAGGGTATTTCTCAAGATACTTGGATTTGCTTCTCCAAGTGTGTTAGTCCTCAAATCGGAGGACATGACCCCTATGTTCTAGCTTTTTTAGTCTTTTGCTTATATTGAAAGACATTGTTGTATTTTCTTATTCTAGACTTCCTATTGGTGTAAGGACTAAGTCCCAATTTCTATACTCCTATGTCTAGATTGTATGTTGAGACAAAGTTAGATTCTATTTTTCATATATGAAGGGAAGTTGAACTTCCAAAGTAAAAGTTTTAATTTTTCCGCTATTTTCCATGATATATGCATGATGAATGCTAAGGGCTTGTATAAGACCTCTGAGAGGTCGAGTACGCCGGTAACGACAAGGGGTACTCTCGGGTCCTTACAATGTTGGTCTTATGTCTAATGTTAAGTGAAGATGTTATGACTTGTTGAATCTGATGTGCCTAGTCTATGGTGTCTTCCTAGGAACACTTGGTGTGAGTAGTATTATGGGATGCTACTTGCACATTGTACTAGTGTGACTTGGGGGTTCTCTTAGGTGATGGTCCCTATTTGAAGACTATGTCTTATGGTGTGCTTATGACTCTATGAATATATGTGGTTGGATTGATGAAGGCTATATGTAAGTTCACCCTTGGTAACCTTAAGGTGATACATTGCACCAAGTGTTCCCAAAGGGTTGCTTGACGAAAGGAGTTAACATAAAGAGGAAGGTAATGTGTTGTATGCATTGAATGTGCCTAAAATGTTATAAGTGGCTCTATGTGCTATTATGAATGGTTTCCATGTGTATGATGATGTATGTGGTTTATATTGTTCCTATTGTACTAAATGTTCTTGAAGTTTCTCTAAAAAGGCATGATGCATGGTTTCCACCTAAATGTTCCTTTTAAAAGCATGTTTTGCATAGTTATCAAACTTAGTGCATTCTTGTACTAACACCATTCTTCTTCATATTTTTACACCAAGGGTAGGTGGTGGTGGCTAAAGGGCCTTTCCTAGAAGTGATGAGCTTGGCTTACTATTCCCATGTTCAGGTGTGTCCTTAAAGATTCAAGGACCTTTATGTTAAAGAGTATTCTTAAGTTCAATGTACTAGATAGTAGTTTCTTTTGTATTGTAAGGGTTGTGTCCCTCTTGTGTTGTAGTCGTGTTTTAAGATGGCTACCTGGAGACGTAGTACTACGATTTTGTATTAAAGGTTTAAATGAGATGACTTTTAAGTCTTGTGTTATATTATGAAAAAGTTTTAATTTTTCTGCCATTTTTCTATGATAAATGCTATGACAAATGCTAAGGCTTGTCTAAGACCTTTGAGAAGTCGAATACGCCGGTAACGACTTGGGGGTGCTCTCGGGTCGTTACATTAAGAAAGGAATGACACTAGCCTATCGATTCTAGAGTCTTCATTACATTAGCTCATTTATGAAAGAATGCCTTAAGCTTATTAATTTATATACATCAACTAAAGACACATTCATTACTCATACATGAAATGAATGCCATAGCCTATCGATTGACATTCATCAAGTCAAGACACATTCATCATACAAGAGAGTATGCCTAAGCCTACCAACTCAAGACATACATCATCACCTTACTTTCATTTATACAAGAAAAGGGTGCATAAAGCCTACAAATTCAAGATATACATCATATAGAAGAAAACCCTTCACATTCTATCATCAACATAGATGAGTGTCAAATTGAGAATTAGCCTTTCAATCACAAAACAAATACCTTCAAGACATGACCACTTTAACTTTATTGAATTCACATTCATATACTTAGTAAGAAAACACCTCCACCTTTCAAGTGGATCAACATCTCTAGCACAATTCTACTTCAACATGAACATTTAGCCATAACTTGGCTTCTAAGGCCATGAATCTCAAATCATCAACACACCAACAATTTACCATAATTAAGGCATAGATAATGATATAATTGAATAACCCAAAGAAATTTAGGCATATTACCATCATAAGCTTTCATAATCAACAAACCAACTTCATAAAGGCACAATTTAGGAATTGAGAGAAATCATGGGTTCATAGAGGATTTTCATTATAAACCTTCAATTAAACATCAAAACAATCAATACATGCCATTAGAAACCAGTTGAAATTGTTTGTTGAAGGAAGAACCCATGAGATTGAGTAAATCCCTAGGTTTTTCATGAACTTGAAAACTTTGAACCTTCTTCGAAATGGACTCTAGGGTGAAAGCTAACCCTAGATGAAGGATCACCATACCTTTACTAAGATTCCTCAAGTAATTTGATGATGAAACATCTTGGAAACACCAAACCCTAGCTTCAATGGCTCCCTTCTTGTTCTTCACTAATGGAAGAGTTCTAGTGAGAGAAATATTTGAGAGGTGATGGGTGTTCTTTTGATTCTATTTGGAGTGACTTAAATGAAAGGATTTAGGTCTAAAATGTTGTTATAGTTGCTAGGAAAGAAGTATAATAAGGTAAACTCAACTTAAGAAAAGAACAAAGGACCCACAAAGTCTTAACTTAAAATTCTGCCCCATGCCCGTCTTAGCTCGCCCTTTGGACACTTGGGCTCGCCAAGTGCGCCCTTGGCTCGCCCAAAGTTCCAGTAGCTCACTAAATGGGGCAGTCCACTTGGAGGTCTAAAGGGGAGATGGGCGACTCGCCAAGCTGGTTGGCAAGCTTGGGCTTTGCTCACCCTTTTGTCCAACACCTTGGCCTGGGCAGTCTACTAGGCGAGCACAAGGGTACAAGGGCGATCAAACAACCCCATCGCCAAACAGCCTCTCAAGGAACAAGGCTTCTTTCACCCTTTCTTTCTATCCAAGGCCCTTTGTTGCACCCTAGGCTTCCACCTTGCTCCACTCAAGTTCTAAAACATCCTACACATCAACCTAAAGTCACACTAACCCAAACGTCAAGGCTCTAGTTCAACCTATCATTTTGTGAGTCATTATATTATCCCCCACTTAATTACATTTGTCCTCGAATGACAATTAAAATACATTAAGGGAAAAATGACTCAAGACTAGCAGCCCAACCATCATGCCACATCATAAACAATGCATAAACATGGGACGAAACATCAACTCCACATCAATAAGCTCTATGCAACATAAGCAAGTAGGAACTACATCTACAAACTCATTATGCATCATAACCTCATCATTTCTCATTTCATTGGAGGAACTACCTTCTCCAACATAAATCATGCTCATCACAACATCATTAAGCTAATTATGCATTTACACTCAAAAGAACATTTAATCATGTTCAATATTCACCTCATGAAGCATATAGACAACTCATAATAGATGCATATTTAACATGAGGAACATAAATTGTGAAAACTCATTTTTCTCATATAAACAAGAATTCAACTAGAACATGCATAACTTAACGATACCATGGAAACACATTTTCACATAAGACTCTAAAATGTGAAACAAGCTACAAGGAACTCTAGGTCTCAAGCATGAATAGGTATAGAAGGAACGAGATAAGGATATCAACAGTCTTAACAACCTTACTATTCAACATACCATCCCTCACTTAAGGGTAAAACCATCTAAGGCTAACATGAAAACAACACAAAAAACTCAACAAGACATTCACAACCATAAGGAACTATCAACTTACAGGTAACTTCATCCAGATTAGCTCCTTATTTCGAGCATTAATACCCGGGCCAACATAAGAAGCTTGTTTGGCCTCTTTTCCTCTAGCCATAAGAGTAGGACAATTTCTCACTTGATGATCACTTTTGCCACACCCATAACACCCACTAGTACCGTCTAGGCACTTCCCATGATGCCTCTTCCCACAAGTGGTACAAAGAAGTTTAGAAAATGGCGGTCCACCACATCTCTCCTCATTATCCTTAGGAGCACTTGAAGAATCTTGGTTAATGGGTTCTCTTCTTGAACCTAGGTTGACCTTGCTCATCGGACCTACCCCTTTTCAACTCCCTACTCTTCCTCTTATGTTTGGACTCCTCAATCACTTGAGCATACACCATAAGCCTAGAAATATCCATATCATTATGGAGCATCGTCGTTCGACACTCTTCCTCATCTATGTGTGATATCTCCATCACATACCTACTCATCTCATCCCTAGGGTTAGACACCAAAGATGGAGCATACTTAGACAAGAGAGTATATTTCAAGGAATAGTCCTCAACACTCATGCTACCTTGCTTAAGATTGATAAACTCCTCAACCTTACACTCCCTGTTCTCACGGGGAAAGTACATACCAAGGAATTCTCTCATAAACTCCTCCCATTTTATAGGACCCGCTTCTAAAGGCCTACTGCTTTTCCATTGAGTGAAACACACTTGAGCAACCTCTTTCAATTGATAGGAAAGCAACTCCGCTTTCTCACTAGAAGAAACCCCCATAGCATTGACTATCTTATAAACTTCATCCAAGAATTCTTGGCGATCCTCTCCCACTCTAGAGCAAAGAAAAATAGGAGGATTCATCCTCACAAAGTCTCTCAACCTTGAGGCCACAGTACTCTCATTAGCATTCACCTTAGGCCCCACATCTCGGTTAACTTGAGTCGTCATGGGTTGAGCTAAGGTTAGAGAATCCGTCCTAATCTCTTCATTAGTCATGTCCGGGGGAACCACCAAAACTTCATTCTATTGAAGCACTTGGTCACCTTGAGGACCTTGAGGAGGAACTCCCTCATTCATAATCTCCTCTTCCATCCTTCTTGGGTTAGCCCTTGTATTCATATTCTATAAAATAAAGAGAAGGGTTAGGAAAAGGATATCTATAAGCTAAACTCTAAGCACGATTTCAAGAATATGAAAGAAATGTAACTTTCTAACGTCCTATAGCCTCTCGCTTATAGATGTGTCACAACTCCCACCGATGAACAACACTCTACTAGACGTGGCTTGTGATACATCGATCTGAAGAACTATTCCCAAAACCTTATGCTCTGATACCATGTTTGTCACGACCCGAGAGCACCCCCTAGTAGTAACACGGCATACTTGACCCCGAAGGGGTCATATACAAGCCTCATAGTATTCATAACATTCGATATTAGGAAAATATTGCGGAATTAAAACTTATTTAAAAATCATTCAAAAGACACAGCGGAAGTCTAAGTCTCACATGGCCATCTTAACAATGTACTTGAAAACTAAAGTAGGGACACGACCCTTTACAATCAAAAGACTAGAATTCTCTATTACATGAACAAAAGGAAACATAAACATTCTTGTCCTCGATTCCTTGAGGACATACCAAGTCTTGGGGAAACTCAAGCCAAGCACTTCAATTCTAGCTAAAAACAATCACTTGCCGGAACCTAAACTTGTAGTAAAAAGGGAGAAATTTCGATTAGCACACAAAAATATACTAAGTATGATGACCATGCAAAAACATACTTTAAAAGGAACATTTGGTGGGAAACCATGCATTATGACACTTTTTAGAAATATCATGTACAATACCATAAGAGACATACAATACAAGTATAATCATCATGCAATCATAATACCACATTTAGACAATATCATCATGTAAACCATTACCTTTTTCCTTAGACCTTCACTCCAAGTAACCTTATGATATGCCTTGTGCAATGCATGGATAGTGTCCCATACAATCATCCACACCAAGGCACCACATTAAGGTCACCAAAGTGAACTTACCATTCCTTCATTTTCACCTTTACACAATATCCATGCATACGATACATAACCTTTCATAAGGCATGACAAGGGAAAATAACTCACAATCAAACCCAAGTATAGCATGCATATCACATTTGAACATTTAAGAGTCAACATTCTTCAATAACTTCATTTAGGACACATTTATGCATTTAGAGAACTATCATACATTTAGTCATTAAGACTTAGGGAACTCACTGAATCCCTTTCAAAGCCTACTCGTGCAATGTGCAAATAGCATCCCATACTACTACCTACACTTTGTAGACCTATCAAGTAACTAGAGTGCACATCCCACGTGATGGGAATGAGCGCTTAACCGACATAGATCATGCAAGCTAGACATGGAATCCGATGTCATATAGCCCCACACCGTAAAGAGGTGTTCTACTTGCCTAAGGTAGAATCGTAATATTAGCTCAGATGGAATCCGCCGGATAATATCCTATGTGGGCACATAGTTCTGGGATAGGAAGATGTTCATTGGAACTCTATCCTAACATTGGGAGATTTTGATCTAACCATATTCACTCGGTGCTTTGCCTACATTCCCATAGATTATTTCATTCACATTACATTAGTGTACTAGGGTGGAATGCCATAGGCCTATCGACCCTTCATACCTTATTACCAAGGAAGGAATGCTATAAGCCTATTGATACATGGTACATTCAAAGATATATCTAGGGTCCTCATAAAAAGAATTCCATAAGTCTATTGATTCATGGTCCCTCATTACATTTTTATACTCATGAAAGGAATACTATAAGCCTATCAATTCATGGTCCCTCATTACATTTTTATACACATGAAAGGAATGATATAAGCCTATCGATTCATGGTACATTGACTCGTTAAGAAAGGGATGGCACTATCCTATCGATTCTAGAGTCTTCATTACATTAGCTCATTTATGAAAGAATGCCTTAAGCCTATAGATTCATATCCATCAACTCAAGACACATTCATTACTCATACATGAAAGGAATGTCATAGCCTATCGATTCATATTCATCAAGTCAAGACACATTCATCATACAAGAGAGGATCCCCAAGCATACCAACTCAAGACATACATCATCACCTCACTTTCATTTATACAATAAAAGGGTGCATAAAGCCTACAAATTCAAGATATACATCATAAAGAAGAAAACCCTTCACATTCTATCATCACCATAATGAGTGTCAAACGAAAACTAGCCTTTCAATCACAACACAAATACCTTCAAGACATGATCACTTTAACTTCATTGAATTCACATTCATATACTTAGTAAGTAAACACCTCCACCTTTCAAGTGGATCAACATCTCTAGAACAATTTTACTGCAACATATACATTTAACCATAACTTGCCTTCAAGGCCATGAATCTCAAATCATCAACACACCAACAATTTACCATAAGTAAGGTATACATAATGATACAATTCAATAACCCAAAGTAATTTAGACATATTACCATCATAAGCTTTCATAATCAACCAACCCACTTCATAAAGATACAATTTAGGAATTGAGAGAAATCATAGGTTCATAGAGGATTTTCACCATAAACCTTCAACTAAACATCAATACAATCAATATATGGCATTTGAAATCGTTTGAAGGAAGAATCCATGAGATTGACTAAAACCTTAGGTTTTTCATGAACTTGAAAACTTTGAAACTTCTTTGAAATTGAATCTAGGGTGAAACCTAACCCTAGATGAAGGATCACCATACCTTTATTAAGATTCCCCAAGTGATTTGATAAAGAAACACCTTGGAAACACCAAGCCCTAGCTTCAATGGCTCCTTTCTTCTTCTTCTCTAATAGAGGAATTCTGGTGAGAGAAATATTTGAGAGGAGATGTGTCTTCTTTTGATTCTATTTGGAGTGACTTAAATGAATGGATTTAGGTCTAAAATGGTCTTGTAGTAGCTAGGAAAGGAATAGAATAAGGTAGACTCAGCTTAGGAAAAGAACTAAGGGCCCACAAAGTCTTACCTTAAAATGTTGCAGCTTGCCTGTCTTGGTTTACCCTTTGGGCACTTGGGTTCGCCAAGTGCACCCTTGGCTCACCCAAACTTCCAGTAGCTCACTAAATGGGCAGTCCACTTGGTGGGATAAGGGAGCTAGGAGACTCGCTAGCTGGTTGGCAAACTTGGGCTTAGCTCGTCATTTGGTCCAGCACCTTGGCCAAATAGGCAGTCCACTAGGTGAGCACAAGGGCACAAGGGCGATTCGCCCAATCCTTTGGGCGATCAAACAACCCCTCAAGGAACAAGGCTTCTTTCACCCTTTCTTGTTAGCCTATGCCCTTTTTTGCACCCTAGGCTTCCACCTTGCCCCACTAAAGTTCTAAAATAGCCTACACATCAACCTAAAGTCACTCTAACCCAAACATCAAGGCTCTAGTTCAACCTATCATTTTACGAGTCGTTAAGGCTACATCAACCTAAAGTCACTCTAACCCAAACATCAAGGCTCTAGTTCAACCTATCATTTTACGAGTCGTTACATGAAGGCACATAGGCCGGAGTAGGCAAAGATGACTCTGCAGGTATCGAATCCGTATCCACTTCTGGGGATGTACCCACCGGAGCTGCTCTCTTCATGTCGGCCTCCTCTCGTGTGTACTCGACCTCATTACATTGGATGTCGATGGAGGAAGAAGGGGTAACCTCGCTATCTCTCGTATCATCCTGGGGGACTCCAGAATACCGACACACCTCCGTGATTAGGACCATAAATGGTAGGGAGGTATGACTCTGCTTGGCCGTCATAGCCATCTCTTTCTTTATGAGGAGTCCCAAGTCGATGCTCCTCTGGCATATGATAGCTCCAAGGTAGGCTTCCTTAGGGTGGCGTCGGATGTTCTCGCTTATAGGAGGCATTATGGTGATGTTAATGAATCCAAACCAGAACAGAGCAGTGATGCTCAAATCCCTCTTCTCTATGGGGACCCCTGCCTCGATCCACCCCGGGATGGTATCAGATATCAATGGGGCCAACCAACCCTTCAGGTCATCCAAAGACTACGTAATCGGCAAACCCTCATATGTTGTTGTAGCTCCAAGACCCTTTCTGAGTACAATATTTATGGTCTTCCTATTGCAGCTGACTTCCTTACCCCTGACCATGACCGACTTAACCTTTCTGAACTCAATGGCCTTCTTCTTGCTCTTGGGAATCGGGTCACCATACGCTATATAGAATTCCTAGACCCATGAAGGAATATAGGGGTCTCGAGGTCTGGTGAACTATTCGAATTTATAAGGTGTCCCTCACCCTGAAATATTTGCCTTAAAGGCCCTCTGTAGATAGCAACTTCTCCTCGAGGATAGTTCGCAATCCATCACATTTCAACCTGTTGAGAAGCCTGGTAGAAGGGACGACTGGTGGCACTGGAGCCACAGGAGGTGCCGAAGCTGGCACTGAGTCTGCTAGTGTGTGAACTAGAGGGACTCTAGATGATTCAAGGAGAGATCTAGCAGAGATCTAAGCCTGTCGAGACTGTAAAGGCTGGTCAAACTCAGACTCAGATAAAGCAGCCTGGGAGGTAGCAGTCACTTTCTTAGATGTGCGCATCTTGCCCCTGTTCTGACCTCCAGTTGGAGGCTCTTGCCTTCCTCTTTTTGGAGGATTTGATCCCCCTTCATTAATTGTGATACACCGTGCTCTTTTTTAAGGTTGCATGTCGATGTTGGTCCTTACCAAATCCACAAAACATCAAGAAAAATTAGAAACATTTCAATGAAAACCATAGAAAAATAACAGTTGCAGACAGACTCGTCGAACCGGTCGGTGAGTTGCCGAATCACTTTGGCGAGCTAGATCGCGCTCGCCGTAAGGATTTCCTCAAAAATCTCAAAAAAAATTAGCATGTCGGTGATGGGAAGGCCTTTCGGCTAATCGCCGACAACATTCGGCAAGAAAGGATTAGCCAGCCGAAAGTTACAGTGCATACAAAGGTCAGTAGTGCAGACAAAGGGCAATCAACAAGGACTTTTGGCGAGTCGCCAAGTGCCTTCGGCAACCTCAAGCTTCTCGCCGAAAGTTACAGAACCAAACTCCCAATTTAGCATGAAATAAAATGCGAGATGGGGAACTTCAGGGAGCTCAACCCAGCTCGCCAAACGACCCAACTTCTCGAATTCAACCCTACAACCCCCAAACACAACATCAAAGTATGCACCCAACAAATTAAAGTAAGACCCAATACACCCATTACCCCGAGATACTCAAACTTCTCTCAGTTTTACCATATTTGTCCATTTGACAACTTTTGCCCTTAAGAATGACATCACCTGCTCTATCTTTGGGAATACTACGTCATTTGGCACATACACAGGTTACTTAGACTTCACCCTACTAGACTCAACAACATGCAAGCCCAACCCCAAAAAATTTAACCAATTTTAAGTCACAAAATTATGGGAATTAAACATTATAAACATTACACGCAAGATTATCAAATTAAAGTAGGCACACACATAAAAAAAATTAAGATTAGACTGGCACAGGCCCTCATCTCTAAGATAAGATCATTGAAAATGAATACAAAATCGCTAAATCAAGATTCGGGGTTCAGAAAACCTACATTTGATGCTGATTAAATAATTTGAAAAGCTAGGTGGCAAAGTATTCCAACTCCGAGCACCAATCAATGACTAAAATACTTTAAAAATACAAAAATATTGAAAGCTAAAGTGAAGGTGTGAGTTTGGGAAGATTAAAAGTGAGGGAAACTTAAAGAATTTAAAAGTTTAAACCTTTGGCCTTTATAAACAGTCCAATTCTCGCCAATTTGGCGACATTAGTCTTGCTTACCGTCCCACTCGGCGACTTGCCAAATGGTCACTTACCTCACCGAGTTTTATAGGACCTCCAGTTAATGTGAGGGTCCAAACGGTAGAATAGATCGGAATCGCCGACCAGGTCGGCGATTCGTCAATCATTTCCTGGGCTCGCCGAGTTTTACAGACTCCAATTCCAAATTGTCTTGAGTTCAATGGTGGTCTAGGTCGGGATCGCCGACCTCTTCTGTGATGCACCTGCTGGACTATCATCTCGCCCACCTGCACTTTTTTAAACACATTCCACACTTTAACCTGCCAAATCAACACCACATTATTTCAAAATAAAAATTAAAGAAGTAAAACCTTGGGTTGCCTCCCAAGAAGCGTTGTAGTTAAAGTCATGGCACGACGCAAGTCCCCACTTAAGTTCCATTAGTGGGGTTTGCCTCATTCTCATATGGAAACCACTCTTCTGGCTCTAGGATAAGACAAAGCAGCACTTGGTCCATTTGGGACTCTAGTAGATGAATGAACATGACATGACAGGTTGTCATCTAATTCAGCATCAAGACATTTTCTCTTATCTCCTACAACACTCTGTCGTGTTCTTCGACTTTCTGAAAGATGAGTAAGAGCACCTCTTTAATTTGTCCCCCCTCTTGCTTCTTCTTCTTTCGACGCTCGTGAGGAGGGATGTACTTGTCCTTCTTTTTGGATAATAACTCCAAGTACTTGACCTATTGGGTCAAAATATCCAGCTGACCCAACAAAGTGGCCAATCTTGGTCCCTTTCTTTCTCCATCTTCTCCTTGTTGGCTTTGGCCACACAATCAAGGAGTTGGGTTGCGGTCTCATAGGAATGTCGCATCAAGCATCCTGAAGAGAGTTGATTAACCATTATTGTATTTTCGGTGCTCAGTCCTCGGTAGAAACATTCCAGAAGTACTTTATTCGAAATGTCATGAGTTGGGCATTGTTTCAATAGGATTATAAACCTTTGCCACAACTCATAAATGGAATCACCCTCTAATTGCTTGAAATTTAGGATGTCATCCCTAAAAATCATCAATCTCGAAGGAGGGTTGTAACGACTTGAGAGCACCCCCTAGCTGTTACATGCGTATTCGACCTCTCGGAGTTCTTATACAAGTCTTAGCATTCATTCATCGCATAGATCATAAAAAATCACTAAGAATTTAAAACTTTTATTCAATAAAACAATAAGACTTCAAGAGTCATCAACATTTAAAAACAGCAATACGCAAGCGGAACTACTAAGTCTCTTTAGCCAATCTTAGACAAGAACTTAAAACATACTAAGGGACATGGCCCTTTACAAATGAAATGAAACTTAAGTGTCTATTACAATGACTAAGAAACTTCTAAACATAGTCCTCGAATCTTGAGGACATACCAAGGACTTGGAAGAGTGAAGCAATCCAAGCAACTACAAAGCACAATCTCCTCCTAGTTACCACAACTACACTTGTAGTAAAATAGAAGAAAGGGGTTAGTACAACACACGTACTAAGTATGAGGATATGCAAAACATGCTAAAAAGGACATTTGTGAGGAAGTAATACTTTCATGCCATTTTGATAAAATCTCATGAACATCAACATAATAGGCACCTTACAAGTCACAACCAACAATACAAAGTGATATGCTTCACAATACATCATAAACATACATAACCCATTTACCTTTACCTTCTTGCCTTGGACCTCCACCTTAAGTAACCCTTAAGCAATACATTTGTACAATGTATGGGCAACGTCCCATACCATCACCCACACTAAGGCACCACCTTAAGGTCACACAAAGTGCACTTACCATGCATACCTCAACCTTCACCAATTAGTCACATGAGACATATAAGCACATAAGTCAACAAGTCACTTCATAAAACTAGAACACTCATCAAATGTCATCCCAAGATTCACCTAAGTAAGACATGGTGAAGCAGCCCATACTACCTCTCCATACCACACCTAAGTGATCCTTAAGGCTACACAAGATAAGCTCCATTCACATCTCAACATAACTCGTTGATTCAACTTAATGCATTTAAACAACTTCCTTCACTAATGACATAAGATCATCACATACATTCAATTAAACATAAGCACTTACATTCAATTCATTATGACTCAATTTCACATTAGCATGCTCAAAGACCAACACTTTCATTAATTAGCCCAATAAGACTCATTCATTCATTATCATTACTAAGACACACCAAGATCTCCCTTAAATGTCTACTTGTGTCATGTCGAGATGATGTCCCATTCCACCACCTATCCTAGGTAGTACACCCTTAAGAGACCCTAGTTCATTCATTCATTAATGTGGGGGAAGAGCCTTAACCGACATAGACCATGAAGCTTGACATAGAATCCCAGTAATACCCTTACCGGATGAGGGATAGCTACTTGCCTAAGGTAGGGTCATTCTTTTAGCCTTTATGTGGTAGAGATCACTAGCTAGTCCTATGTGGGCACATAGTTAAGGGATAGAAGGATTGCTTCTAGGTACTCTCATCTCAACTCACGAAGGAGCACCCATCTTAAGGGTTGCTACTAGATACTCACATCTCAACTAACAAAGGAGTATCCACCCATCTTCATATCCTCTCGGTGTTAGACATTACTCCCTCATGGAGTTTGGACATTCATTTCATTCATTTATTTAGGGATAAGGATTTCTGCTAAGAACTCTCATCTCAACTGACGAAGGAGTACACATCCTAGCCCAACATTCATTCATATAGGGATAAGGATTGCTACTATGTATTCTCATCTCAACTGACGAAGGAATACCCATCCTAACCCATATTCATTCATTTAGGGATAAGGATTGCTACTAAGTATTCTCATCTCAACTCACCAAGGAATACCCATCCTAACCCTCATTCATTCAATAAGGAAGCTCTTGGATTCAAAGATGAGAAAACCTTTCATCTAGGAACCCCATTCATTTAAAGGAGTACTTTATGAGATTATCCTTACAATAGACCCAACTTTCATTCATTAGCATTAACTCCCATTCTTTTCGTTCATTCACACATTTTTTCATTATTTTCATTCATTCTTCACTAGGTGTGAGAGTAGGTAAGCATAGTCTACCCTAACCTCACCTTCATTATAAGTCATTCAAAGAAGACAACAACCAAGCATAACACATAAAGACTCTACACAAGGTCACTTTTCATGCTCTTAAACCATAACAAATTCACATCATATCACATTACCATCACATAATCAACATTACTCAAAACAACAATCATTCAACTTTGCCTACAAGGCCACGATCATAACATGCTTATAAAGTAAACCTCCCCACTTTCAAAGGGATCAAACATCACAATTCTAACATCTACTACGTATATATATAAAATACTAGAATCAATAATCTATTCACAACTTCATCATCATCATAAGCCTTAGGTCACAATTGCCCATTCAAGGCCAACATCCAATATAACACAATTGACCATTAATTCCTCATAATTCAATATAGAACGATACATAAAACAATAGCCCATAACAATCTACACATTAATATCACATTATTAGCTCATAATCAATAGACCCACTTTAGACCCAAAATTAGGGTTTCAAGATATGCAAGGTTTCATGGATTTTTTTACCTTAAAACCATCAATATTAACATAAAACATCATTTGAAATATTTTCATGCAAGAACCCAAGCTTAGAATTGAAATTGGGGGGTTTTAGTGTTTTTTGAAAAAATTTGAAATCACTTTGATTTGGCTCTTTGATTGAAAGGGGAATCAAAGATAAAATCCCCATAACTTTGTGATTAATTTCCTTAGGAATTGAAGGAGAGATCAGTAGAAACCCATCCCCTAGCTTGAAGCTTCACCAATGTCTTACATGGAGTTATAGAGAGAGTTTATTTGAGAGGGAAGGTTCAATTGGAATAATGAGATCCAACTCTAGGTTTTGGGGTTTTATCCACTTAAAATACCCTAAAATAGGTAAAATAACCATTTATAATAATTCCCCAAAGTACCCAAACTACCCCTCACTTAGTTGGACCTTTTAAACAAGTCAAACTTGAATTTTATTTTCGCAGATTTCGTCGACCCAGACGTTTTGACCCTAAATACATTTATTAAAACACTAGGGTCGCCTCCACTGATTTTAGACACCAAACAACACAAAAACATGAACAACATACTAGCACACACCAACACGTAAAAGACTAGTTTCTGAACGTCTTGGTCGTCCCTTGACGTTTGACTTCCAAACTCTTTAAAACTGACTAAAAAGTCTATTCTTCATTATTTTAACAAGCTATTAATGCATAACACCCATGTGAGGCTCTACTTTATCCTACTTCATTTTTTAGGGGTGTTACAAGGGTGATCCATTGGGTTACTGTTGCTACCAAATATGTTCCAATTCTCTGCTCAAAACAGCAACACACCCAAACCAAAACTAAAAATTAAGTTAGTTCAAATATGGATAACACGAACAAAATTCAAATCAACTAAAAATTCACAAGTAACACCACTCTCGGCAGCGGAGCCATTTTTTTATTAATAACATTTCAAAGACACTTCATCCAATACAAAGCGTCAATGATCGTTAGTTAGTAATATAACCCAACTAAGTGAGTTGGGGTTGAATCCCACAGGGAGTGGTACGTACTCGAGAATCATTAGAAAAGCATGAATATGCTCAAGTCAATCATAGCTAAAAACATTTACGAATAAAAGTATGGTTCAAGTTAGGGGTGACACAAGTGTCAAATAACAGGGGTATTTGATTTCAACTATCAACTACACAGCAAATAACACGAAAATAGCAAGTATAGAGACGGGTTCTTGGGATGTGATCAAATTATGGACTAATTTAGATAATTGGGTAATTGCAATTTCTAGTATATACCTGTAAATTAGTGAATAAGCTAGAATTTTTTGGGGATAAACTTTCTCTCTAACAGTTTACCCCGAATCAAATTGGTTTCTCTCGAACACCAATAAGCAATAATTAAGAACAACCTTCACTTTAGTCCATTCAGACTCTCGAGCTGAATTTGTGGAAAAGGGTTTAGGATTCACTCTCTCGATCTGAACCCATGACAACCCAATACCAACAAACCATCCAGTAAGTAATCTTTGTTTTAAAACCTCTCTCTCGAGCAAACCAAAAACGTGAAGGTAGAGTTTCCTTTGCAACTACAACCCTTTAGATTAAGCCATAATTACTGAATGAAATCACTTTAAAATGGCATTTACACTATCAATTAACAGTACCCAACAACTAAATCAACCCATAATCACATAATCACACCCCAAGAATTGGGGTTTTAGTTAGACATCATAAAAAGGCAAAAATCATAACCAAATTGTGTTTCCATCAACTGGGTAAGATTAATATCGTCTTTACAAAGGTCAAAGATGTAGAATCTTGAACACCCACTTCCAATTTCTTAGAAATGGAAATCTTCAAATCTTCAAAGTTAAGAAAAAATGTCTCTATTCTCACTTCTCCACTCTAGAACTGATAATTAATAAAAGCTAGATTAAAAATCTGATACTAAACTAAAAATTCAAACGTGTATTTATAGTCGCCAAAAATGTGTTGCGAAGGACCATTCAGCGCAATAAGTCGGGATCGCTGATCCACTCGGCGATCCGCCCTTTGGTCAGTTCCATCACCTCTTTGGTTTTGCCTTCAGCAACTTCACGTTCTGTAACTTTAGGTGATATAGCACTATATCGCGGAACCGTTCGCCGACTCGCCGACTGCTCCTTTCTATCACCAACTTAATTTTATCCTTCAAGGCTTGGCACACCGGAACATTAGGTGAGACCATGGCCGCCCAATGGTTTAGGCGATCCTCAGGCCTTTTTTTCTTCGTTCTTTCAGCTGCCTTGTTCCTTTTTTCTCATTAGTGTCCATGCTTTGTTCCTCAATCTAAATACCTGAAAATCAAGGATTTACATCAGTTATTGGCACAAAATATGCATTTGAGGACACTAAATCTATTAAAATAAAGTCCTAAATAAGTCCAAATCGTGGACTCATCAGGCTTGAAGAAACAAGACTTTTTCACTCAATTTCTTGGGAGAATAACAACTAAGGCATGGTAGCCCTTAATCCATGGATATTTTTCATCCATGGAATCCCTCCAAACTTAATTTCAAACCTAGTGATTTCCCCAAAAGTTAGGGTTTGACTTCAATCATCTGGGATCTATCCAAAAAATGTTTTAATGGTTTATTTATGATGGATTATGATTGAATTAATGATTTATTGTTGATTTATGATGAAATCCACCCAAGAACCCACGAAAACCCATATTCCTCAATTATGATCTTGTGATGTGGGTTTGATGATTTGAAGAGGATGATATGAGAGTATGATTGTTATAGTTGGGTTACTTGAATTAGGTCATTATTCATGTCTAATGTAGTTATTCTAACTCTTGATGGAATTATGATCTATGTTCCTTGAAGGACAAAGTATGAGAATTATGTATGATTATTATAGTTATGTATATGCTTTATGAACACTTTTAGAGTAAAGTGATTATGATTATGATCTAGTTGTTTTGTTTTTGGAGGTTATCCTCATGTACACATTTATGCATGAATATCATATGATGTGAAAGGTTTGTCACATGTAGTGATTCTAAGGTTGGAGGAATAGTCTTTTCTATTGAATCCATGAAGTATAGTATGAATTATGTATGATGAAGTGCCAAGACATTCTTCCACAAATATGAACTTCAGTAAAGACTTAATATGTAATCTATGGGAATTAACTCTTAGCACCGAGTGGATATGAATATGAGATTAAAATTGTCTACCTTAATTGAGTCTGGGTTTCTAGTAGCAATATTCTTATACCATAACTATGTGACCACATAGGTCTTTAGCTAGTGGATCGACCTAAGCTAAGAGTATGGTTCCACCTTAGGCAAGTAGAGAAACCCCTTTTCGATGTGGGGTAGACACCGGATTCCATGTTAGCTCACATGGTCTATGTCGGTTAAGGCTCATTCCCACTAGTACAATAATATGAACAAGAATATGAAATATGGACTATGGTTACTTAAGAGGCTTTACTTAGTATGGGTGGGATTATGGGATCTCACTCATGCATTGCACAAGTAGACTTTGAGGGTATCTATGTTATGTTCCTTTTTATGATGTGATGATCTATGAGTTGATTATGCTTATGACTTATGCTTTTCCACTATCTTCAAAATGATGCTTTCAATTAGGAAATTGCATATATTTAATTAAAATGTCCTTTTTAGCATGTTTTCAAGGTTTTCATTCATGGCTATCATACTTGGTGCATTTTAATACTATCCCATATTTTCCTATATTTTTTCAAGTGTAGTGTCCGGTTATCAAGGTGGTCCCCATTGTGACTAGATCTTGGAATTGATCATTCTCCTTGCTAGTTGGTGAGTCCTCATGGTTCGAGGACGGATATTGTCATTTAGTAGATTCATTCTTGTATTTTCACTTCAATATTATATTGTTTTGGTTGTGACCTATTTTGACTCAAGTATTATAATATAATAGATGGCTAATTGAGACATCTTTAGACTTTCGCTTTCCTATATGAAAGTTTTTGGAAATAAATATGTTTTAACTCTTTATTGTTCTTCACTTATGTAATTATATGCTAAGTGGATTACATGTTTCCTTTCAGGGTTCCATGTGCCTTACTACATCTAGAGGGTACACGTGGGTCGTGACAAACTTGGTTATCAGAGCACACAATTTTGAATGATTCTAGGATGATGTCTCATATGCCACGTGTAGTAGAGTCTTGTTAATGGGTGTGAAGTGCGCCACACTTATGAATGGGAGTCTATAAGATGTTTAGAAAACTTTACTCCTTTCATTACTCTTAAGTCGTGCCTTAGAATTTAGGTCTATAAAGTCCCTGTACTAATCCTTATGTTGTGTCGTCAAGAAATGAATACACGAAGGGCTAATGTTAGAAGGATGGAAGAGGAGAATAGGAATAAAGAAGCTCTTCCCCAAGCTCCTCAAGCTTTGATTGATCCTTTGGCTATGTCAAATAAGGATGTTAGGTCGGCTTTTCAAATTTTGGCCCGAGCTTTGGACGCTAAAGCACATAGAGATATGGTAGCTCCAGTCAATACTAATGTGAATTCGGCATCTTCTAGGGTTAGTGATTTTTCTAGAATGAGCCATCCCTAGTTCCATGACTCCAAATTGGGAGAGGACCCTCAATAATTTGTGGAAGAGGTTTACAAGATACTTGACATTATGGGGGTGACTTCAGTAGAGAAAGTGGAGATAGACGCTTACTAATTGAATAGTGTTGCTCAAGTATGGTATACTCAATGGAAGAACCATAGGCCGGTAGGAGCGGGCACGATTGAGTGGGAAACATTCAAATCATGGAAAGTGTCTTGTTGGTACCGATGGATCTTTTAGTTATGGGAAGGTTGGCCACAAAATGAGAGATTTTCAAATGCTCAAGGTTAAGGGAAGGGAATATAAACAAGCTCCTCCAAGTGGTTCCAACTATAATGCTCAAAAGCAAAACCGCTTTTATGCTCTTCAATCCCGATGAGACCAAAAGAGCTCCCCATATGTGGTAATCGGCATGTTAAAAGTCTTTTATATTGATATATATGAATTGTTAGAATCCGGTGTCACTTTTTCCTTTGTGACACCTTTTGTGGCCATGAAGTTTGAAATAATCCCCGAAATGTTAGTGGAACCTTTTTCACTCTCTACCCCGATTGATGACTCGGTAGTGGTTAAGAGGTTTTATAGAAGTTGTCCCATTTCCTTGTCCCATAGAGTTACTTTGGTGGATTTGGTAGAGTTAGACATGTTAGACTCTTATGTGATTTTGGGTATGGATTGGTTGCATGCATGTTATGCCTCTATAGATTGTAGCACTCGGGTGAATAAATTCCAATTTCCAAATAAACCTATTTTAGAATGGAGGGGGGGGGGGATTCTATCCCTAGAGGTCAATTTGTTTTTTTACCTTAAAGCTAGGAAAATGATCTCCCAAGGGGATATTTACCATGTTGTTAGGGTGATGGATGTTGAGTCTGAAACCACTTCTCTAGAGTCAGTTCCGGTAGTGAATGAGTTCCCGGATGTTTTCCCCGATGATTTGCCCGATATTCCTCATAAGTGGGAAATAGATTTTGGCAATTACCTTCTTCTGAATACACACCCTATTTCCATTCCTCCTTATAGAATGGTTGGGGGGGAGTTAAAGGAGTTGAAAGAACAACTAAAGGATTTGCTAAACAAGGATTTTATTCAACCGAGTATCTCTCCTTGGGGTGCTCAAGTGTTGTTTGTTAGAAAGAAGGATGGTTCTCTTAGAATGTGAATTGATTATCGTCAATTGAATAAAGTGACCATTAAGAAAAAGTATCCCCTTCAAGAATTGATGACTTGTTTGACCAACTTCAAGGGGCTAGTTATTTCTCCAAGATTGATCTTCATTCGGGTTATCACCAATTGAGGGTGAGAGGAGTTTATATATCCAAGAATGCTTTTTGAACAAGATATGGTCACTATAAATTTCTATTAATGTCCTTGGGTTTGACTAACGCTCCACGACGTTCATGCAGTTAATGAATAGAGTGTTCCGAAAATATCTTGACATGTTTATAATAGTGTTTATCGATGATATTTTGATCTAATCAAGGAGTGAGAATGAACATGTTGACAATTTGAGAGTTGTATTTGAAGTTCTTACGGACCATCAATTTTTTGCAAAGTTTAGCAACTGTGGATTTTGGTTAAGGATTGTAGCATTCCTTGGTCATATTGTGTCAAGCAATGGTATTGAGGTATATCCTACGAAGATATATACGGTCAAGAGTTGGCCTAGACCTCTTACTCCTTCTGATATTACAACATTCTTGGGTTTGGCCTGTTACTATAGGAGGTTTGTTGAGGGGTTTTCCTCTATTGCTTCTCCATTGATGGCTTTGACTCAAAAGAAGGTTAAGATTGTCTTGTCGGAAGCTTGTGAGAAGAGTTTCCAAGAGCTAAAAGATAGACTTACTTTTGCTCCGTTGTTGACCTTATCGGAGGGTACATATGGTTTTGTGATGTATTGTGATGCCTCTAGAGTAGGATTGGGATGTGTTCTTATGCAAAATGGTAAGGTGCTTGCCTATGCTTCAAGGCAACATAAAATCCATGAGAAGAGTTATCCGACCCATGACCTGGAGGTAGCGGCGGTTGTGTTTGCCTTAAAAATATGGAGGCATTATCTATATGGGGTACATGTTGACTTTTTCATGGATAACAAGAGTCTACAGTATGTATTTAGTCAAAAGGACTTGAATTTTCGCCAAAGGAGGTGGTTAGAATTATTGAAAGAATATGATATGAGTGACCTTTATCACCCCGGCGAAGCTAATGTTGTAGAGGATGCCCTTAGTAGATTTTTCATGAGTAGTGTGGCTCATGTAGAGGTTGGGAAGAAACAATTGGTTCGTGATGTGCATAGGTTGGCCCAGTTAGCTGTTCAAGTTGTGGATTCCACCAAGGGTGGTGTCATGGCCAATAATGGCTCAGAATCGTCCTTTGTGATGGGTGTGAAGTCTAAGAAAGACCTTGATCCTCTATTAGATGAGTTGAAAGAGTCGGTACTAAAAAACTCCATTGAGGGTTACTCCCAAGGGGCAGATCGGGTTCT
Source organism: Solanum okadae (assembly GCA_036553675.1). NCBI lineage: Eukaryota > Viridiplantae > Streptophyta > Magnoliopsida > Solanales > Solanaceae > Solanum > Solanum okadae. Next base: position 22,517,926 of record CM071686.1, on the reverse strand, counting down.
TAGGTACCAAGGTCAGTTATGTTTAATGAATGTTGATGGGTTGAGGGAGAAAAATCAAGAAGAAGCCGATAATTCTCGTTACTCTATTCATTCGGGAGCAACCAAGATGTAGCATGATCTACAAGAAGTCTATTGGTGGATTGGTATGAAGAGAGACATTGTGGGATGTGTAGCCAAATGTTCTAATTGTCAACAAGTTAAGAATCAGCATCAAAGGTCAGGTGGCTTATTACAAGATATACCAATTCCCTCTTGGAAGTGGGAAGAAGTGAATATGGATTTTATCATGGGTTTGCCTCGTACCCGAAGGAAACACGATTTTATTTGGGTCATCATAGATCGCATCACAAAATCAACCCACTTTATTGCCATCAAGGTTTCTCATTCGGCGGAAGACTATGCCAAATTGTATTTAACTGAGATAGTGAAGTTGCATGGGGTCCCATTATCTATTATTTCGATCGGGGTACTGAATTTACTTCACACTTTTGAAAGTCATTCCAAAAATGATGCGGTACTAAAGTTAAGCTTAGAACGACTTTTCATCCCAAAACCAATGGGCTAACGGAGAGTACCATCCAAACACTAGAATATATGTTGAGGGCATGTGTTATAGACTTCAAAAGTAATTGGGATGACCACTTTCCATTAATAGAATTTGCCTACATTAATATTTACCACTCTAGTATCGATATGGCTCCTTTTAAAGCCTTGTATGGTCAGAGGTGTAGGTCTCCGGTTGGTTGGTTTGAGGTAGGTAAAATTTCTCTTATGGTCCCGAATTGGTTTATGAAGATATTGAGAATGTTTGGCTCATAAGAAAGAGGTTAAGAATGAATCAAAGTAAACAAAAGTCTTATACGGATGTGAAAAGGAGGGATCTAGAATTTGAAGTCAATGATTGGGTCTAGTTGAAAATATAATCCTTGAAGGGTATGATGAGGTTTGGCAAGAAAGGAAAACTTAGTCCCCGATATGTTAGACCATATCAAATTTTGCAACGTATTGGGAAGGTTGCCTATGAGTTGGATTTTCCAAATGATTTGGCTCCGGTTCATCTGGTATTTCATATTTCTATGCTAAAGAAGTGTATTGGAGATCCGACGTTTATTATTCCCCTAGAAGGGTTTGGAGTTGATGAGAGTCTCTCATATGAGGAAGTTTCGGTAAAAATCCTAGATCGACAAATTAAAAGGTTGAGAAACAAGGAAATAACTTCCGTAAAGGTTTTATGGAGAAATCATCTAGTTGAGGGTGCTACTTGGGAGGACGAGGCTGATATGAAGTCCCGATACCCTCATATTTTTCCTTCTACTCATATTCAAGCTTAAGGTGAGTAGTTCCTTTTGAGTTTTAGTGTTTTGGGGTCATGTGTGTTATACGATCTTTTCGATGATTTCCTTATGTTATGCATGTTCTTTATGAAATTCGTATTTAATAAGAAAATTAGTTTTATGATTTATGTTTCTCGTGTTGTTGTGTATTTAGTATGAGTTGCCTATTTTACTTCGTAAGATGAGTTCATGAACATACTTTAGTATGCTTTTGAGAGTAATTGCATATAGGCTCCATAATATTGCGTTGAGCATGATTTTAGATAGAGAACGTAGTTCCTTTGATAACTATGAGAAATATTGAATTTCATGCATAATGGGTTGTTAGATGTAGTTCCTACTTCCTTGTGTTGCATTGAATATGTTTGAGATGGAGTTGATGTTTCCTCCTTCGAATTGTGCATTATTTTGATGTTGCATGCATGACGGGCTGCTAGTCTTTAGTATTTACTTCTGTAGGGTGTCTAGATCATCATTCGAGGACGAATGTTCCCAAGGGGGATAATATTCTAATACCTCGAAAACTAGTAGGCTAAAACTAGAGGATTAATGTCAAGAGTGAAGGGTAAGGGCCAAGGGAATTAGGTGAGGGCCATGGAAAGGGGGCCAAGGCTGCCCAAGAATTTGGCCAAAGCACTGCCCCCACCTTCACGAAGGTCTTCACGACCAGTGGTGCAACCCGTGGGAGCTAGGCAGTAGCTCCCCAAAATCTGCCAAAAGAAGTGATCCTCTTCAAGAGCCACTTCATGGTTCGTGGTGAACACCACTACTTTTGGTAAGGCTCGTGGAAGGGAATTGGCAGAGTGTGAGTGGAGAAAAGTTGCTTAGCCACTGCCTCAAGGTCCACGAGAGGGACGACGGCTCGTGGCTTGACCATGTCTCGTGGAGCCCGTCGTGAGATTTTCTTGGGCTTGTGAGCTAAGGGCACTTGTTACCCAAGACACTGCCTCATGTCCACGAGTGGGACCACGGCTCGTGGGGCCCCTCGTTGCATCTGGGCGGATCACCTAAATTGAGGGTTAAATGGGGTTTTCCCTTTTTAAGTCCTATCAAAGTGTGGTCATTTTGGGTAAGTTGGGTCACTATATAAGCCATTTTAAAGTCAAATTCACCTAAACTAAGTCATATTTTCACAACACCCAAATCTAATGCCAAAAAGTTTATATTCTCTCAAAATTTCTCTCTTTCTCAAGGAAGAAGAAGTTTAATGTTGGAGCTAGGGCTTGAAGAAACAAGAATTTTTCATGCAATTTCTTTGGAGAATCATAAATAAGGTATGGTAGCGCTTCATCCATGTATAGTTTTCATACATAGAGTCCCTCCAAACTTAATTTCAAAACTAATGAATTTCCCAAAAAATAGGGTTTGACTTCAATCTTATGGGTTCTTTCCAAAAACGTTTTAATGGTTGATTTATGATGGATTATGATTGAATTGATGATTTATTGTTGATTTATGATGCAAAACCCCCCAAGTACCCATGAAACCCCATATTCCCCAATTATGATCTTGTGATGTGGGTTTGATGATTTTAGGAGGATGATATGAGAGTATGCTTGTTATAGTTGGGTTACTTTAATTAGGTCATTATTCATGTATAATGTAGTAATTCTTAGTATGTTGATGGAAATATGATATATGGTCCTTGAAGGACAAAGTATGAGAATTATGCATGATTATGATAGTTATGTATATGCTTTATGAAAACTTTGAGAGTAAAGTGATTATGATTATGATATAGTGGTTGTGTTGTTGGAGTTTATCCTCATGTACACATTTATGCATGAATATCATATGATGTGAAAGGTTTGTGACATTTTGTGATTCTAAAGTTGGAAGACTAGTCTCACCTATTGAATCCATGAGCTATAGTATGAATTATGTTGGATGGAGTGTTAAGACATTCTTCCACGAATATGAGCTTAAGTCAAAACATAATATGTAATCTATGGAAATTAACTCCTATCACCGATTTGATATGAATATCAGGTGGAAACCTTCTACCTTAGTTTAGTTTCGGTTTCTAGTAGCAATCTCCTTATCCCATAACTATGTACCCACATAGGTCTTTAGCTAGTGGATCCACCTAAGTTAAGAGTATGGTTCTACCTTAGGAAAGTAGAGCAACCCCTTTTCGGTGTGGGGTAGACACCGGAATCCATGTTAGCTCACATGGTCTATGTCGGTGAAGGCTCATTCCCACTAGAACAATAACATGAACAAGAATATGAAATATGGACTATGGTTACTTAAGGAGCTTTACTTAGTATAGGTGGGATTATGGGATCTCACTCATTCATTGCACAAGTAGGCTTTGAGGGTATCTATGGCATGTTCCTTTTTATGATGTGATGATCTATGAGTTGATTATGCTTATGATTTATGCTTTTACACTATCTTAAAAAATGATGCTTTCACATAGTAAATTGCATTCATTCAACTAAAATGTCATTTTTAGTATGTTTTCATGCATTGCTATCATACTTAGTGCATTTTTGTACTAACCCATATTTTCCTACATTTTTCCAAGTATAGGGTCTGGTTCTCAAGGTGGTCCCCATTGTGGCTAGAGCTTGGAATTGATCATTCTCCTTGCTAGTTCGTGAGTCCTCATGGTTCGAGGATGGATATTGTCGTTTAGTAGTTTCATTCTTGTATTTTTACTTCCGGATTATATTGTTTTGAGCTGTGATCCTAGTTTGACTCAAGTATTGTATTAGATGGCTTATTGAGACAAGTCTACACTTCTGCTTTCACTACTATAAAAGTGAACTTTAGTGATATTTGTTTAGCGGCAATTAGCTAATTGCTGCTAATGTATTTACGTGAGGTAAAATATCAATTGCTAATGTATAATGGCCAGCAATAAACATATTTTTAGTAGAATTTAGAAACAATGCCACAAAAAAGTCTCCTTCTTTCTAAAAATAAAAACTCTCACCGTTCTCTAAATTATGTACCTCAACCTTTCTGTATTATCTTTGTTGGTTTATAGATCTTAATTGAGAATTCAACCCTGCAATTTGTTTTTTACCAAGTTCATTAATAGATATTTAGTAATTAATTGGGAAGATATCAGAAAATACACTTGACAAACTAATTAGTTTTTAGGCATTGATTGTGATATTAAAGTGATTTAAGATTCGTAAAAGTATATTTTTTTGTGTTTGTGATCTCTTGTTGTTGTTGTTTGATTGCAATTGATCGAAATTCCTTTGTTAATATACATTAAGGTGTGTGGCTGTTATGTTAAGGGGAGTGGTTGTTTATATATTATGGCGTGTGGTTGTTTATGTATTAAGGCGCTTGGCAGTTAATAAATTAAGGCATGTGGCTGTTAATCAATCAATTTTTTTTACTATATATCTTTATGTTAATTATAAAGTGTAATGTTGAAGCCAATGTTTATATTTCTTGTTCTACTGCATCGCTCATTCATTAGTTAATTTTTTCTTCGAACTCTCTCAATTAATAAACATGTTATAACTGTAGGTTCCTTAGTTAAAGTTTTCTTCAAAATCTCTCAACTATAAACATGTTATTGTTGACACCCAATTTTAACCCTCTTTTCTTCTAATTTATCATTTTCAAGCTTCTAAATTAACAATGTATCGAATTATCTCTTTTCACAACTATTTTTACTATTACGACTATTTATCTACTAAAATTATAGGTTTTTATTATAGAAATGATTATTATCACTTTTTACACCTCTTTTCTTAAATAATCAATTGTCGTCATCTTATTTCTAGTTTCGTATTTATTAAATTAATTATAATTTAATATTTTGTATATATATATATTTTATATTAGCGATATTTTTATTATGTAAATTTCTAGTTGTTACCATATCATAATATATATTTTATTAATTTAGAAGCCCAAAATAATACAAAGAAAGAAGATAAAAGACCTTCAAATTCAACCCAAAATTGGCCAGCAAAACGAGCCCAAATCCACTCCAAAATATGGCCCAACTGAACTTTAAGATCAGCTCACAAAAGAAAATTTAGCACCAGCCCAACTCATTTTTAAACCCCACATTAGCAGCAACAAAGCACCTCTGTCTCTTCCTCTTTCTTTCTGTGTTTTTCCCCTTTTCAAGCTTCAAACGTTCGGATTTGAAAATTTTTTGACCATTTTTTAAATTTCAAAATTCTATTCCCGCTCAACACAAATGAAGAACCCTAATTTTTCCCTATAAATACTTACATCTCAGAGCTTATTTGGGAGGATTTTTCAAGATCTGGCCGCCCCTCACCTCTAAAATTTTTAGTTATTTCTCCTCTAAACCATCTCTTCTATTTTCGTATTTTACAATTTTCTTTGGCATTCCAGTCGCAGCAATAGTTTGTGTGTTCATTTCGACCATTAATCGTGGTCATTAGAGTTAGTAAGTAGATCTATGATCGAGACCGCAAGCCCCCGTTCACTGCCCCGCAGCAGGTGATCTTCGTCCCTTTACTTTTACTTCTATTATTGTCTTCGTGAAAATGTTATGCTTATTGTAAGAAAAACCATGCGTCAAGTATAGTACTAACTTATTTTTAGCTATCATGAAAGTGATGTTTAAAAAATATGTTTTTTTTTTTTTTAGTTTGAGGTCTGGAGATATTTGAGTTCATGTCTCCTTCACATTTTAATTTAAAGAATGATTTTGTTTTGGAAGGGGTTGGTGATATGTAATTTGTTTTTGGTTCCAAGTTTGGTATATTATTTGTATCTCTATGTGATAAACCGATATTGTTTTCGCTATTCTTTATGTTTTAAGATTATTATGTTGTGTTGAGAATCATGTCACAGATATATCTATTTATTTGTTTTATATGCAGAGAAATTGAATACAAACTTACCACATTTATTAGTAATCTTGGTATTTAGAAGTTGTGGCCTTATTTATGCTTAAACTCGCCGATGAATTTTAAATTGATAAAAGCAAAATTCTTGTGCTAAAGTTTATTGCTATATTTTTATTTTTTATTTTTTTTTATTTTTCTCAACAGTATGTATTAAAATATATTTTGGAAAGAAAACTTGCTTATTGGATTCAGATTTGGTTCTAATTTGACTTGTGAATGCTACTTTATAAATATTATATATAGTTCGAGCTTTAGTTTCTTCTTACATTGTATATTTGAACCAAAATGTGCTATACATTGAACTCAATAATATTACCTAGAGCCTTTCTATAATTGACTAAATAGGCCTTAGACATTAAATAAATATATTTGTTTATATATTGTATTCATGTGAAGCTTTTCTTTCTTGTTTGATATGTTGTGATGTGTTGTGATGATTGTTATCCTTTAATCAGAATGGTATTGGTTTAATTTAAAGGCTTCGAGATATTTATTCACTGTAAGCATACTTGTAAATATTAGTTAAAGAAATTTTATTTTCTTCTTATAGAAGAATGTATAAATTAGTTGGGTGTTACAATTTATTTCATACTTACTATTAAGGTACTTGTGTTGGACTTGAATAAATGAAATGTATATTTGTTTCACCTATTAGTTACCTGCATGTGTAATCCTTTTATTTCTCTTATTGTTGTACATGTACACTTTGGGAGAAAAAAACGGAGTTTCGATTAGGACTCTACCAATTATCGAGTCTCATAGACTCAACATTATCCTCACACTCGCACATGGAGTCTTCACTACATCTTTGACCATTCGAAATTGCAAGCAAAACAAGTGGTCCTATCTTGGAGTCATTTATGGCTACTTATATTTTGCATTATTTGTTTATGTGTTTTTCTTTACATGTTATACTTGCTTGTGTGATTTAGATATTTCTAGTTTTGATTCATGATAGTTGACTTAATATAGATGTTTGTATTTGTGTTCCTTTAGTTAGAAACAAACCTTATTAGTCACTTTAGATTTTACGAACTTCATTTGGGAAACTTTTTTGAAAAACACTTCTTTTTGCACCATTTTAAACTCACTAATTTATTAATTTTTGTTCACACTTAGCAATGTCTTTCAAAAAAAACAAAATAATATATATTTGTTCTAAACTCTTATTTTTCTAAAACTTTTTCTAAAGGGAGCACCTTGTTAGTCAACTAGCAAATGTTTTTTTTTTAATTATCTTTTTTAGCCATGGATTTGTCTACATTAATAATCTAAACAAATTACTCTCTTTTTTTTAAAAAAAAAAAATCTTTTTTATTCTAATCTAATTGCAAAAGAACTTTTTAAAGTAAAAAATTAGTTACTCAATTACTTAATCTTTAGAACTCATATCTTTTTAAAAAAAAATTAATTAACCTAAGTTTGGTCGGTTAACCGTTTTAAAACGGATCTTAAAGCATGTCTTGCTCCTTCCCTTTAGGATAAATTAGAACCCTTACCTAGAATTGCATAAGGTTAAGTAAACTTTATTATAGAGTTTATTTAGCATAACTTTAGCAAAATAGGTGTCCTAATTCACCTTTAACCTAATTAGGTGGCGACTCTTTAAAATAACATTAAGATTCACCAATATGTTGTACACCGTTTGGACCTCGAGTTAAAATGGGGTATAACAGTTATAACTTTAGGTTCTTGGTCACAATGTTTACTAGAATTTGGTCAATTTGTGTTATTTACAATCTGATATAGGATCTGGTTGTATGGTAATCCTACATCAAAGATCAAAACATATACTATACACACAAACTAGTGGCAGAAAATATCATAACAGCAAAAACATAATTCAAAAACCTCATAAATTGTACAGATGTATGTTTGTTTTGATTCAATAACAGCTAAATTCGCTCATCCATATTTCCTTAAAAGAAAAAGGGGAAAGAATAAGCAAATAACATATCTCCTGTATCCTATGTATTATCCTTCTTGCCAAAATCCAAAATAGTCCTCTTTAACTACTAACAATTTGAAGAGATTCTAATCATTGAATAAATTATGCAACATACCAAACAATATCCTATTCCTAGAAGTCTTCCGTCCAGTTTTGCTCCCTGCGGAACTTCTACCAGATTCACTACGATAAATTCCCCAATTCCATTAGAAATCTAAGACACCTAAGTCATCCAAGCAGAAGTTGAAATCCTCATGCCTGCCTGGTCTCAGAAAATCAAGATCGTAATAAATCTCTATAGGTGCTTGCTGCTCCATTTGCTACAAACCTTCCACCGTGTTGCCATCTGCATTGTCCAACTAATATGATGGATTTGAGAACTGATCATCTGCATTTTTCAACTGGTATGATGGATTTGAGAACTGATCATAGGTAGCACTCTACAATTGATATGAAGGATAATAGGCATACTACTCTTGTTTAGGAGAAACATAGCAAATATCTTGACCTGGAGCCGAGGCATCTAGTGGAGTCGAATATATCATTACTATCAACTCATTTACATCAAACATCTCATCATCCAAACACAAGTTTCCTAGGTCCTCTTGTTCGATGTCCCACGTATCATAACTACAAGCCACATGCTCTTCTTTTATTTCAATGGTCTCACTTTTATCGAACACCTTGTCTCTATCTCTTATCATGGCATCAGCAAGGCACACCTCAGAGAAACTTGATCCTGTATTCGAGTACAAATAAGATACAGTAGGCAACCTCGGCCAGTCATGCCTTTTACTTTGACAATTTCAATTTTTTTATGAATCTCCCATTAAGCACTCAACCTTGGCCAGTCATGTCTTTGGTTTCCTGCTCCATTTGAGCAGAAGATACAATACGAAATGGATTTGTATTACTCCCATGAGTAGAGGTAGTAACAAGAAGATTTCCACTAGGGTAAAAAATAGAGCAGATATTGGACTTGTATGTGCCTTGAATTGTGATATAACTGCTCAAGAAACAAAATCTTTAATAATAACATATCGTAAAAAAGTTAGAAAGAAAATTCAGATCTCATCACCACCATACTGTAAACAAAGTTGATGCAATCACCAATGTATAAGCTAAAGTAAAGAGAAAAATAGGAGGGCATTTGAAGTGGTTGAAAAAGATTTAGCAAAATCACTAAGTAGTATTTTGTTTGTAGTTCCTTTTTGGAGTGCCTATGAGGTCCCCCGTCCCCATTTATACAGAAGATTGGGTTCCTTTTCTAGAGAGACCTTCTTAGTTGTAGGTTCTCTTCTTTTAGTTATACGACTTGTATAGGTTTTACTCCAACTGTTAATAATATTCACCATACCAGAAAACAATATTTAGGATCTAAAAACTGTTTCTTAGAGCTTAGTATGCAACATATAGAGAAAAAACTACTTTTATTAGATACAAGTTTAGTTGTTTTGTCGAGAGCATCGACTGTGTGTTCACTTCTTTTATCTTTTATATTTTACTTTCTTTTAGTTGTGTGTAGTTTTATTACTTGCTTGTTTTATGAGTCTTCTATCACATATTGAACAATCTGGCAATCTTGTAAGATTAGCTATGAGATATTTACAATGGTGAAAAATGTAGTAGTAATAAAATAAGAAAATTTGAAGAGACATGGAAATCTGGATGACTACCTAGCGGATGATAAAGCTTACAAACGACAATGCTAGATTACTTCCACTGTTTATTACCTGCTCATTTTAGGAGAGAAAAGAAGCAAACATAGTGTAGTTTTCTTACTTGCTCGTTTAAGGAGAGAAAACAAAGAATATATAAGAAAAGTATTTGTTAACATAACTGTGAAATAAGCAACTTGGAACTCGAAATATTGTTCTTACTCCATTAAATAGTCACTAGCTACTACATCACTTAGGAATCACCTATTCGACTGGATACAAGTTTTGTTATTATGTCTATAACATCGGTTGTACTCTCTTCTTTTATCTTTTCTATTTTTCTTTATTTTAGTTCTGTTAGTTTTATTACATCCTCTTTTTATGACTCTTCTATCACATATTTAACAATCTGGCAATCTTGTATGATTAGCTATGAGATACTTACGATGGTGAAAAATGTAGTAGTAATGAAATAAGAAAATCTGAAGAGACATGGAAATCAGGATGATCTCTTAGCGGATGATAATGCTTACAAACGATAATGCTAAATTACGCCCATTGTTTATTACCTGCTTGTTTTAGGAGAGGAAACAAGCAGACATAGTGTAGTTTTATTCCTGCTCGTTTTAGGAGAGAAAACCGAGAATATATAAGAAATGTATCAATTAACATAATTGTGAAATAAGCAACTTGGAACTCGAAATATTGTTCTAACTTCATTTAACAATTGCTAGCTACTACATTATATAGGCGTCAACTATTCAACTAGATACAAGTTTTGTTATTATGTCAAGAACATCGACTGTGTTAGTACAACACATTGTACCAGGGTAACCCCTAGATGTAACATGGCGTATAAAGCCCCGAATGACTCCACACAAGCCACGTAGCTGTCATAACATAATAAATAGAATAATTAAGGTAAAACAATAGTCCAAGTCTAAATCATCTTATAAAACAAAAAGTGAAATTCTAAACTCATTCTCATCATAGCCATATAATCAATCGAATAAAATTGGGCCTAGCCCATACATCATGTTTTAAAATGATATACAAGAATGAAACTAAGGAGATAAAACTCCGCCCTCAAAGCATGAGGACTCACCAAATCTCAGGAATATCTCAAAGTCAACCTCTAGCCACAGAAACCTTAAACCTGACCGTCGGACTCTACATTTGGGGAAAATGTAGACAAGATTATGTGTTAGTACAACACATTGTACCAAGTATGATAGCCATGCATAAAAAATCCAAAAAGGGACACATTTCATTTCACGATATGCAACTAACCAAGCTAAACATAATATAACATCTTTATAAGACATAAGTCAAAAGGTCATGGTCAATGCAACCTAACTTCATCTTTAAAAACTTCGAACTCATGTGAGATAGTTCTTGAAGTAACCTCAGTTCATTATTACTTAACTGACATGAAACCGTGTGAGCTATAAAATGATAACACGGTGTCTCCAACACTAAAAAGGGTTGTTCTACTTGCCTAAGGTAGAACCATGAACATCTAGCTTAAGCAAAGACAGTAAAATCAATCTTTTCACCATTAGAACTTCTCTGGTCAATTTTACAAGTTTCTCATCTAAATTTTGTGCTTCTTTCACCTGTTCAAGTAATATTGGCCTTACTTGCAAATTAGCAATAACTGAACCATTTGAATCAAGAGTAAAACAAACATTCATGGCTTTTAACTCAAGGAGAAGGGGCAAAGGACTCAAAGAAATGCTTGCGAAGGATTTTCGACTTAAGGCATCTGCAACCACATTAGCTTTACCTGGATGATAATCAATCGTGCAGTCATAATCCTTGATGAGTTCAAGCCATCTACGTTGTCTTAGGTTTAGCTCCTTCTGAGTACCCAAGTACTTTAAGCTCTATGGATCAGTGAATATATGACATTTCTCTCCATACAAATAATGCCACCATATTTTTAAAGCAAAGACTACAGCAACAAGTTCAAGATCATGAGTAGGATAATTCAATTCATGCGGTTTTAATTTCCGAGAGGCATAAGAAATAACCTTCCCTTCTTGCATCAAAACTCATCTTAGACCATTGTGAGAAGCATCATTGTATACTACATACTCTTTCCCATCAATTGGTAGAGTAAGTATAGGCGCTTGAGTCAACAAGGATTTGAGAGTTTCAAAGCTCTCTTGGAATTTGTCATCCCAAATAAACTTTACTTCCTTCTGCAAGAGTTTAGTCAATAGAGAGGTGATAATGGAAAAGCCTTTCACAAATCTTTTGTAGTATCCTACTAAGCCTAAGAAACTTCTAACCTCGGTTGGACTTTTGGGAGGTCACCATTTAACAACTGCTTGTATCTTACTAGGATCCACCTTCACGCCTTCGATTGATACAACATTTCCCATAAAAGCCACTTCATCAAGCCAAAATTCACACTTGGACAGTTTAGCATAAAGTTCTTTCTCCTTCAAAATTGTCACAACAATCCGAAGGTGTATATCATGGTCTTCACTACTTCTGGAAAATATTAAAATATCATCTATAAAGACCACCACAAAATGATCAAGATAAGGCTTGAATATTCGATTCATTAGATCCATGAATACGGCAGGGGCATTTGTCAATCCGAATGGCATCACCAAAAATTCATAATGACCATACCGAGTTCTTAAAGCAGTTTTAGGGATTTCTTTTTCTCTAACATGGAGTTGGTGATATCCAGACCTTAAATCAATCTTTGAGAAAACTTTAGCACCCTTCAATTGGTCAAACAAATGATCGATCCTTGGTAGTGGATATTTGTTCTTGATTGTTATTCAGTTCAATTGTCTATAATCAATACAAAGCCTAAGAGTGCCATCTTTCTTCTTTACAAATAAAACAGGGGCTCCCCAAAGAGAAACACTAGGTAGAATAAAACCTTTCTCAAGAAGTTCTTGCAATTGAGATTTCAATTCTCTTAAGTCTGCTGGAGCCATTCTATAAGGAGTGATAGAAATACAGGTAGATCCAGGAATAACCTTGATTAAAAATTCAACATCTGTTTCCGGGGGCAACCTAGGAAGATTTTTTGGGAAGACTTCTGGGAAATCACATACAACATGTATGTCCTGTGAGCAAGGTATGCCCCACAACCTTGACACATCAACTTTCTTGCCAAGGCCGCTGAAATAATACTAGATGTCAACGATCTTTCACCTTGTACAATGATGTGTGAAAATGTAGGATCTTTTAAAGTCACATGCTTAGACCTACAATCTACGACTGCATGATAGTTATAAAGCCAATCCATCCCGATGATAACATCAAAATCCTTGAAGGGCATTTCAATCAAATCAGCAAGGAAGACTAGGATTTGAATCACAGAGGGACAACCTTGGTAAACTTGATTACACAAACTTGATAACCCAAAGGACTTTTAACCAGCACATCATAATTAAGTCTCACAGATTTCACGTTTTCAGGAAGAACAAGTGATGAACAAAAATATGAATGTGTAGAACCAGGATCAAATAGTGTAAACACACATAAGCCAAATAAGTAAAATTTATCGACAACCACATCTTGTCCATCTTGATCATCCCTCTGCCTCATAGCATAAGCGCGTGCACTAGCCCTTGGTCCACTAGCTTTAATAGCTCCACTTGCACATGCTATTTGGGTGTTTTTAGGTCTTGCACCTCTATTAGTTTGAGGAGGATTAATAGAAGGCTTATGAACTGAGCCTTCAGTTCTCAAGGAAAGAGTATTATTAGGATTAGGAAAATACTTCACTTTATGATTAAAGCTCCCACAATTGAAACATGCACCAGAAGCTCTCCTGCAAGTAACATAATGATTCTTTCCACATTTTGGGCAAGTGGGAACGCGAGGTTAGCCTTGGCCAAAATTTGGAGTGCTAGCTGTAGAATATTCTAATCTGTTTTGCCTTTGTTGAGGTGGCCTGTTATCACTACCAGGCTTAGAATCATCAAACCTTCCCTTTTTGGATGGACCTCCAAAATTTGGTCTAGGCTTTCGGAACTTGTTTTCATTTCTACTAGCTTCTTCTTTATCAAGTCGCTCCCAAGTAAAAGAAGCAGACACTAACTTACAAAAGTTCACATGTTGTAGGATCGCCACATTCTTCCTAATGGAATCATTTAAACAATCTTCAAATTTCCTGCACTTGTCTTTTTCCTCTTTAAAAATACCTCCAACATAACGAGATAGCCTTAGAAACCTCTGTAGGTACTCAGCAATAGACATGGCTCATTGCCTTAGATTCAAAAACTCATTTTTCTTTGCATCACAATAAGCAGGTGGGACATACTTCATACAAAATTCCTTAAGAAAATCATCCCAAGTAAGAACAGGAGGTTTTACCTTGGCATTCGGAACACTTACCCACCAATCATAAGCATCCTTTTGTAATAGTGAAATAGAATACTTAAATTTGTCAACATCTGAATACTCCAAATGCTCAAATACCTTCTCCATGCGCTCCAGCCATTGTTCAGCATCTGTGGGATCAACAATACCTTCAAACTCCACGCCACCAATATTCCTCATCTTCTCAAAGTTATTCCTGTTGGGATCATGCATCGATTCAGCCATGTGGCGGAAGAATTCAACCATTTGTTGAAAAGGAGGATTCATGGCTTGAGTACCACGACTCATGTGAGGATGTGGACCAGCTCTTACACCCTGATGGTTTCCCACTTCAGACCCACTAGTGTGGGGAACATAATGATTCAAGAAATGTTCTCGAACCTCTTCTAATGCATGAGGTTGGGAAACAGAGGTACCCGACCCTTCATGAGCAGCTTCCTTAGGTCGGTCAGAAGAAGAGGTCATAACTTAATTCCTTCAAAAGGGAATATCACATTGCATTAGGGACATTTACTTGATGCATATACACTCTACATGCAATAAAAATATTATAAACCATGTAGGTGAACAAATAATCTATGTAGAAACTTTTTCAAAAACATACAAGTATACAAGTAATTCACAGCAAAAGTCCTAGAACCACGAACCTAGGCTCTGATACCAACCCTTTTGGAAGGATACTACCACTTAAGAAGGAATCAACTTTAATACTTGCGACAGTTAAAAGAGATAAATGTAGGGAGTGTTGATTAAAATCTTGCAGGGGGATTAGGTTCATAAAAAAAATAGGTAAGGATGTGCATCTTGATCATTTAAACACTTATTTGTGTCAAATCGAAATTGCATAGAATTTTAACTTACGGTGGAAAAACCCTTCCAAGATAATCTAAGCAAATAACTTACGAGATTTTCATGCATATATTATCCTCACACTACAAAAATTATATAGGAGGAATATTACCAACTTCCGGTACCCAAATTAGCCAGTTCATGCTTCACACAACCATTCAAAACAAATAATAAATTTAATATATTACAAGACTTGGACTGACACACCTCAAAAGAACAAAACATATAGCCATACTTATATTACACCCCATGGTCACTTGATCAAATTAGCCCTCAAAATTTCATGTAAACATACAACAGATATATCATGTAAAAGACCTAAGGTTGTACAAAATATAGATGTCTATATGCAAATGTGATCCTCCTTAAGGCTCTCAAAATCTCCATCTTCAATGGCCAGCTTCATGCATCCTCTCAAACATTCACTACGATAGAAACAACTATCGCTAAGCATGTAACTTTGTGGTGTAAAAACTATAAGTTTGAAGCCCTCTGATTCACCAAGCTACCTTTCTCAAGTCATAGGCAGCACAATTGAAACATAATAAATAAATCAAGTAAACAATATATAAAGAGTATCAAGTTTGATATTTAAAGATCCAAATGTCAAGAATGCTCATAGCACGATTTTCCAAGAGACTCAATAACAAGGCTCGCCCAATATATACATCATGTCGTCACACCAAGCATAAGAAGGTATCAAGAAGGATAACCGCCTTGCATCAAGAAGGGTCGAAGCCCAATAATCAAGGGAACCAAGAACCATATTAAAAATGGGTTTCTAGTTCGTACTTAAAATGGACAAGTTCCATACTTAAGACGAACTAAAAATCCATAGTCAAGATGGCAAATGATCTGAATCAAGAGGCATGCCAATAGTGACAAAGTCACAACCACAACAAGGACAAGGTCCCAACAAGAGTGCCAATTGATCAAACAATCCGTACAAGTGGGCGAGTTACACAAGTTTCTTTAATGTCTTAAAGGATACCAACACGACAATTCAAAGTGACAAGAGGTAACAAAGGTATCAAGATAAGCTTTCAGATACACCAACAGGGAAAAAGAGTACAAGTACTAGCTTATACACAAACCTTAGTGCTTAGCTTTGAAACAGTTCAACACAACTTCAAGAGTTCAAACCGTAGACCAACCAACATATCAAGGTCCTCAACTTGTTCACGAGTATAGACAACCTTAAAATAAAATAAAATAACTTCTTTAATCCCTAGTAGATCAATAATGTTAATGTAAAACATGATTATCATCACAAGTAAGCTTAGCCTGTACAAATACGACTGTGCTCCCAAAACAGTAATTCTAGCCAACCTAGTACCTCATGTCGCAACTTAGATTTGAAAAGTAAAACTACAAAACTAGACCATATATCCTTCATGAACGATGTAGGTACATCTCTTAAGGTTGCAAACAATCAAGAATTACCGCAAATTATATTTTGTACAAAAGGATATCATTGATACACTAACAGTTGTTCACACTGGATTTCTAAATCCGAAATATGGACGGAACTTGTCCTATGTTGCGTCCCATATTTCGAATCCATAACAGCTAAACTAGAGTTTTACATGGACATAAGAGTTGTAGGTATATGAATTATCCTTCCAAATCATATTTACTCACCGAAAAAGATGTTCTAGAGAATGAGATATTCTAAAAGTAATATATACTACTCATCTCAAAAACAGATTTTGACTACTCACTAAAGAGAAGGGTGTATCTCGAATTCTAGCTAAAAGGACCAAGATTTTCTTGAAATTTTGTGACTAATATGGTTAGAGGAAGTTCTACAGGTTTCTTAGAGTTAAAGGAAACAGATTCTTATAAAGGAGGTGTGAAATTATATGTTATAAAAGTGATATTTATCACTTACTAGATGAAGCCAAAAGTCAAAGGTTAGCTGCCCAAAAGTAAAAGGTGTGCTGCCCAAAAGTATACATATATACCAATATGTATATACCTCACCTCCCTTTCAAGTTATAGATAATTCCAACTAGAATATTATGCAAATAACCCAATACAATCCCTTAAATTACGATGACAATTTATATTAAGCAAGTTTGTAAATATCACAACATTTCAAGTTCCCAAAATGAGAGTAAAACATACTGTAGTAATTAAGCAATGGTATATCAACAAGCGACTCTTGGTTAGTAACTAGGGGTGTTACATTATCTCTACTGAAGCTTGAGGTATTTAGCTCGTTGTGATTTACTCATTTGGTGTCATGTGTCTAAAATATTCCCATGATTTCCTCATTATGCATGATTCATGAAAAGGTTAAATTTTGAGGAAATAAGTTGTTTTATTGCTTCCTACATGTTTTTTTGCATTTGTGTATGAGTTGCATATACACTTCATGATATGATGTTTTGAATATGTTTTAGCTTGGAGTTTATGTTTCCTCCTCAAATATGTACTTTTATGTAATTGCATGTATGTTGAGCTTTTAGATTAAGTTTCTACCATCCTTATGATGTCTTGAATCTCATTCGAGGACAAATGTTACCAAGGGGGAGATAATGTAACACCTCGAAATCAAGAAGGATAGGAAAGTGGCCAAACAGGATGTCACCAGCCCAAAACTGGACTATGGGACCCTTCATGGAGCCCTTGACGGTCCGTGAAGGGGACCCCAAAAAGTTATGGGGCTCATGAAAAGGTTCCAGAACCAGACCAAAATGGGTTCCCCACCCACGACCTCTTAGACAACGTATGGTGTGCATCACAGAGCGTTAAGGTGGTCTTGAAGAGTGCCAGGCCATAGGGGTTATCCCCTAGCCACTCAAAAAGGACCACGACATACATGACGGTTCATGGGGTTTTAGACGGGCAATGATGGCCACCGTGGTAGAGGTCGCATTAACTTTTGTCAGAGTGTTTTGGGTCGTTTTATACTTATTCTATCCTAAAACTATGTTGTTTTACCCTTACCTAGAAGTTCTATATAAGTGTATTTGAAATCATTCTCTTAATTTCTTAAAAGAAGAATAAGTCTTCCTTTCCAAAATATTTCTCTCTATAGAAAGCTTGAAGAATAAGGAGTCAACCTAGGGTTTCAGGTCATGCCTCCAATTCCACTATTATAGACAAGATCTTGGCATTGAGGTATTATAATTTTCATCTATGGAGTCCTTTCCTCCATGGAGTTCTCAAATTCTCCAATTTACAAAGTTACAATTCCCCAATTGAGTTAGGATTTTCTTCCATGTCATGGGTTCCTTTCTAAATAGATTTAATTGATTGGTTTATGGATTATTATGCATGAATTGAATTATATTCCATGATTTTAAGATGAATCCATATGAACCCATGCTTAATCCACATTTTCTAGATATTGTTGATTGAAAGTGGGGTTTGAACTTTGAAAGGTGAATTATGGAATTATGGATGTTCTTATGGAAATTATGAGATATGATACAATTTCTTTAAGATTAAAAGCATATATGTTGTTGTTGTGATTCATTGATGTGAAAGGATTGCTCATATAACTACCTCATGCATGAATATGAGATGTTTTCTCAAATAAAAGATTCTAAGGTTGAAAATGCTTCTCCCCTAAAGTGAATTAAAGTTAAGGAACTATTCTAAGAATGAGGCAAGCGATGATTACCCATGACCTCTAATGAAAGACAATAGGTGATTTCCCATGTCACATGATGTAAGAACAAGAGACGACTACTCAAGTCCCTTAAAGAAAAGATTAATAAGAATAATCGATATTTTTTGGGAGTTATTCTTAGCAACGAGTAGATAAGTGGTGATTACCCATGTCCCATAAATTATGTGCCAACATAGGATTTTCTGATTCATCTTTCCAACGCAACCGAGTTTGTTGGATCAGGCAGTGGTTCGTGGTCCTCTAGTCTTGTTGGGTGGCCAATCCATGGACCAGACCAACGGTCTGTGGCTTAGTCCATGAGTCGTGGCTGGTCTCCGTTGGATGGCATCAGAAAATTCTGAAAACTTGCTATTTGG
This sequence comes from Solanum okadae, assembly GCA_036553675.1. Lineage (NCBI taxonomy): Eukaryota > Viridiplantae > Streptophyta > Magnoliopsida > Solanales > Solanaceae > Solanum > Solanum okadae. Next base: position 22,498,929 of record CM071686.1, on the reverse strand, counting down.
CCCTTTCTCGAATCTGAGGTGTTACATTATCTCCACCTTGGGATCATTCATCCTCGAATGATATTCAAGACATCATAAAAAGAAAATGATACTAAACTAGCAACCCATCATGCATCCAACTTCATCTAAATGCACACAATGAATAAGGAACCTCGACTCCAAGCTAGAGCATATACAAAACATCATATGGAAGATAAGAACGAGACCTAGCAACCCAACATGCATGAAATTACATAAATGCACATATCCGAGGAGAAATCATCAACTCCACGCTAAATCATGTTGAAACATCATATCGTGAAGTCTATATGAAACGCATACTCAAACGCACATAGACACGTAGAAATCAATCAAATCGACTCATTTTCTCAAAAGATAAGCTTTTTCATGAACATGAATAAATGAGGAAATCATAGGATTATCTAAGACACATAACCCCAAAACAAAGAGTAAACCATGAGGAACTCATTAGCTCAAGCTAGAGTAGGGGTAGAAAGAAAAAGATGGGGGTATCAGGACATCCTATCGGCCTCAGCCTTCAAAGTACTACACTCAACTAACCGATTCTTCCACAACACTTTCACGGAAGCAACTTCTTTATTTCTCAACTCCTTGACTTGCTGGTCAAAAATCTCAACCTCAACTTCTTCATAGGAAAGAATCTTCTTAACGCCAAAACTTTCTAAGGAAACTATAGATGTTGGATCACCAACACATTTCTTCAACATAGAGACATGGAAAATTGGATGTACCGATGCCAATTCATTAGGAAATTCAAGTTCATAAGCAACCTTACTAACACGCCTCAAAATTTGATATGGGCCTATGTATCGAGGACTAAGATTCCATTTCTTACCAAACCTCATTACACCCTTCATGGATGAAATCTTCAAGTAAACACAATCATGAACATCAAACTAAAGATCTCTTTTTCTCACATCGGCATGTTATTTTTGTCGGCTTTCAACCATACTTAGTCTTTCTCTAATAAGTCAAACTTTTTCCATGGCCTCATGTACCAACTCAGGATCTATAAGGGCAACTTCAACCACCTAAAATCAACCTATAGGAGATCTACACCTCCTACGATAAAGTACCTCAAATGAAGCCATGCAAATACTTTAGTGATAATTATTATTCTACGCAAACTCGATCACTAGCAAATGGTCATCTCAATTGCCTTTGAAATCAATCACACTAGGCCTCAACATATCTTCCAAGGTATGGTTAGTATGCTCCGCCTGCCGATCGGTTTGTGGATGAAAGGCTATACTAAGCTTAACACGAGTACCAAGACCATTTTGGAAAGATCTCCAAAATTGAGAAGTGAATTGGGTACCACGATGAAAAATAATGGGCAAAGTCACTCCATGAAACTTTACCATCTCTCTCAAATACAACAAACCATAGTCTTCCACCAAATAGGAAGCCTTGACGGGGATAAAATGAGTTGGTTTCGTCATTCGATCTACTATAACCCAAATAGAGTCATGTTATCATCGAGTACGAGGTAACCAACAATAAATTACATATTAAATCTTCCCACTTTTGAGTAGAAATGCTAATTTATTGGGACTAACCTACTTGTTTCTGATATTCAACTTTCACTTGTTGACAATTAGGATACTTTTCCAAAAATCCCGCAATGTCCTTTTTCATCCCATTCCACCAATAAAAATCCCACAAATCATGGTACATCTTGGTGGCTCCTGAGTGAATAGAATACCAATAACTATGTGCTTCTGACAAGATTGTTCCCTTAAGTCATCAACATTTGGAAAACACAAACGACCTTGATATTTCAGTACACCATCTCCCACTTAGGAGAAAGCCTTTGTTGACTTTTTAAGGGCCGTTTCCTTCAAGTCGACCAAAATTAGATCAAAGACCTTGCTAAGCTTTCACATCCGCCACAAAAGAGGAGTATGAACTATTGTGAACCATAATACCACCCTTGGTAGAGCACACTAACTGATCAACCAACCAGGGCCAATCTACGAACATCCTAAACCAACTCTTTCTTCCCTTCTTAAATATGAGTAACACTACCCATAAATAACCGGCTTAGAGCATCCGTCACCACATTCACTTTACCGGGTTTATAAAGAACACTCATGTCATAATCCTTCAATAAATCTAGCCACCTTCTTTGGTGAAGATTTAGATCCTTCTGATTAAACACATATTTTAAGCTCCTGTGATCGGCAAACACATCTACACGAACACTATACAAATAATGCCTCCAAATCATTTACGCAAAAAAAATCAACCACTAGTTCAAGTTCATGGGTAGGATAATTCTTTTTATGAACCTTAAGTTGCCATGAAGCATAGGAAACTTTGAACTTTCCCCAATCGAGAGGACCCGCATCTTCTAGTCCCCCTTCCTTCCTTTGGTTAAACAAAATTGTAGACAAACCTTTAAGTTGATAAGCGGCCAACTCTGCCTTTTCCACCTGCGTCACTCCCATAATCAACATTACATTGTAAACCTCGTCAATGAACTCTCGAGGATGTTCTTCAGCCTTAGAACCATAAAACTCTGAAGGATTCATTCTAGTGAAGTCCCTCACTCTAGATGATGTCGTACCCACATTTGGGTTCATGGGAACCGCAACCTTCCTATTGGCTTGGGCCTTTACGGCTTCAGCTAACAATTGAAAAGCAGCCATAAACTCCACATTAGTCACTTTCTCAGCATAACAGTCAATTGGAACTTTAAGGGGTCAAGGAGGAGTTTCTTGAAGGAAAGGAGCAAATTGGTAGTGAAAAGAAGCAGTCGGCGTCTCGCCGAGTGACTTCACAAAGCAGTGCTACATCGCCCAATTACCTTGGATACAAAGATGTTAAAGGCAACTGATTAAATGTGACAAAGTAGATCAAAGGGTGGATCGCCGAATGCATCGGCGATTCCCACTAACGTTGCCGAAATATCCTTCGGAGCACATTTTCTGAAAACAATAAATACTAGTTCAGTTTTTATTCTAAGGAGCAAATTTTACATTGTTTATCTAGTCTTTAGATTATTAAGATTGAGAGAGAGTTTTGGAGATATTCTCTCAAAGTTTTAGAGAGGGTTGTGAAGAACTTGGAGTTTTCAAGGGTTTCATCTTCAAGAAATTTAACTTGGGTCTCTTGGATTCTTCACTTGTGGCTTGTTATAAGAATTAATCTTGCATATCCATTGATGGAAATTGATATTAGTATACATCTTTATTTCTTTTACATGCGTTGCTAAAAACCCAATTCTTGGGGTGTGATTTTCTGAATATGGGTTAGATTAGTTGTTGGGTCGTGCTTTCTGATAGTATATTTGTAGTTTAAATGTGATTTCATTTAGTGTTTGTGGATGAACTTAATGAGGTTGTAGTTGCAAATCTAATCTCATATATGTGTTTTTGGCCTGCACGAGAGAGAGGTCATAAAACTAAGACCACTAAATTGATGGCTAGTGTTAGTGGGTCCACATAAAGTTCAGCTCGAGAGAGTGAGTGGGTTAAGGCGGAGGTTGTTCTTCATGCAGCAAGTGGGTGTCCGATAGGAACTCATTTGAAATAGGGTAAGTTGCTGTAGAGAGAGCTTATCCCCCTTGAAGTCTTGCTAGTGTAACGATTATTAAAATGAAGTAGGATAAAGTAGAGCCGCACGTGAGTTTTATGCATTAATAACTTGTCAAAATAATAAAGAATAGCCTTTTAAGTCAGTTTTAAAGAGTTTGGAAGTCAAACGTCAAGGGACGACCAAGACGTTCGAAAACTAGTCTTTTACGTGTTGGTGTATTCTAGTATGTTGTTCATGTTATTATGTGTTGTTTGGAGTCTAAAATCAGTGGAGGTGACCCTAGTATCTTAATAAATATTTTTAGGGTCAAAACGTTCAGATACGATGCCCCGGGGGCCACCCTAAGGGTCACCGAGGAGGACCCCAACCTTGGCTAAGCAAGCTGCCAAGGCAGCTTGACATTGCTCATGGAGGGCGCATGTCCGCGTCTCGGACTAGCTCCACCAAGGGCCAAAATTTTGGTCCGCGTTGCGAACTCTACTGCCTCGAAATTTAATTTCCAGAAACTTGTCGGAACACCTCCGCGTCGCGAACTTGTTTCCCGACGAAATCTGCGAAAATAAAACTCTAGTTTGACTTGTTTAAAAAGGTCCAACTAAGTGAGGGGTAGTTTGGGTACTTTGGGGAATTATTATAAACGGTTATTCTACCTATTTTAGGGTATTTTAAGTTGGTTAAAACCCCAAAACCTAAAATTAGACCCCATTCTTCAAATTGACCCTTCCCTCTCAAAATAGATTCTCTCAAAAACTCCATTGAAGACCTTGATGAAGCTCAAGCTAGAAGATGGATTTTCAACTTATTTCTTCTTCAATTTCATGGGTCTTCAATAATTAATGTATGGTGACTCTTGATTCTTGAATAACCTCTCATTCAAGGAGTTCTATCAAAGATTTTCAAAAGTGATTCAAAGACCAAAATTCACAATTTTCAATCTAAACATGGGTTCCTTGTCAAACGATTTTCTAAATCATTGTATTGATGAATTAATGTGGAATTAATGTTTTTATGACAATTTTCAAAGGAATTCTTGAAGAACCCTTGATCCCCAAATTCTCGAAAATTGGCCTATGATGTGGGTCTTTGTGAATATGATCTTTATTGGTGAAATTATGTCTAGATTAGATTGTATTGATGTTTCTTATGATTATCTATACATATTCATGTTGAATTGTTGGTATATTGATGTGTTGAGAATTATGGCCTTATGGGCAAAGTTGTGGGTTGATTCCTTTGTTTAAAGAATTGTACTTAGATTATGTTTATGTTATTGAATTACATTGTTGATTACTATTGCTACCTATGTGAATTGATTATGAATTGTTGAGGATTGATCCATGGTGATCATGGCTTGGAGAATTGGTAAGTTGACCTAACTTCTAGTCTATAGTATGAGAATTGATGTTGTGTTGTTTGATCTACTTACGGTGGAGGTGTTCACTTCTTGTCTATCTATGCATGTTGAGATCATGGCCTTGAAGTCAATAGATGTGAAGTGAATTGATGATTATGATGCATAGGTTGATAAAGTTGTGCTATGAAGGTTATGTATGGAATCCTCTATGCTAGCATGATGTTTAAAGTATGTTGATGATGAGGAGTATAATGTGAATGATAATTTTAGGGATTAGGTGTGGTCTACATGATTGATTATGTTAAGTACTATTATGGAATGACCCCTACCTATATGACCCCTATATGAATGTGTGATCCTATACATGTTGGGATTTCCTATTCAATGTTGAATGTGTCCGTGTCTCCTATGATGAAGTGTGGGTGTGTGCTCTAGAATCCCTAAGGGCTTTATATGTGAATTGCTCATGATTTGGGGACATTGTGAATGTGTGGTGATCCCTTGAAGGGAAGTGCACTCAATATCAATGTTGTTGCTAATATGTCACTATGAGGACCAATATGCACACACACACTCTACATGTATAGCTATGAATATGATGTGTTATGGTGTCTATTGAAAGGTTAACTCTTATATGCACCCTTACATCTTATTATGCATGCAAAGTGTATGATTAGCAAGGTATAAATATGTGTGTATAAAAGTGTTTTTGTGAAAGGCTTTCTCACATATGTACACACGCATGAATGAATGAATAATGTTTATGATAATCTAGTGAAAGTGAGTCTCTTGAAAGGTGTCCTCAATTGTACTCTAAACTAGACTGTGTTATAAATATGGTATGATTATGTAAAAGGTCATTCTCACATAATGTAGGTTCTATGATGAAAGGTCATTCTCATATTAGAAACCTTTGAGCTATATGATATGAAGGATTAAGTCCCTAAAGCCTATTTTATGAACTAATGTTAAATAAAGGCTTAAAAATGTTTAAAAAGGGAGTTGGAGCTTAGCACCGAGTGAACATGAAAAATGAGAGTGGGGACTTCACGTTTAGCAAGTCCGGCTTCCCTCAAGAGAACCTTCATGTTTAGCAAGCCCGGGTTCCTAACATAGATGTTGTCTCATGAGATGGAAACCTCCACGCTTAGTAAGTCTAGGTTTTCTAGTAGCAATCTCCTTGTTCCATAACTACGTGCCCCCGTAGGTATTAGCTTAGTAGATCCACTTGATAGATATTATGTATGTAGGTTCTACTTTGGCTAGTAGTACCCAACACTGGATTCCTTGTAGCTCACATGGTCTATGTCGGTTATGGCAATGTCTCCCGAAAGTTAAGAAATGAACTAAGATAAGAATATGAACTCTAGTCATGATTTCTTGAAGAGTTACTTAGTTTAGGTAGGACTATGGATCCTACTTATGCATTGCACAAGTGTACTCTAAGGGAGGTTATGATTAGGCTTTTTATGTAATGAAGACAATGATCGATGTATGTTAATACGAAAGCGTGATAAGGTTGACTTTACTTATGTCAAGACATGAAGTATGATTATGCATGTGAATTACACTTATGACTTCTTAATGGATTTGCTTAGTATATGTCGGGGTATGGGACTCTATGTGTACATTGCACAGGTGAGCTTGTAAAGGGGTTATGAGGGTGGTTTACCTATGATATGAACTAAATGGGTTAGGACTAATGATGTAGTAAAGGAATGAGTCCTTATATGATGTTATGAAGTAGGTTGGTCTTATGTCTAATGTAAAATGAAGATGTTATGACTTGTTGAATACGATGTCCCTAGTTTATGGTGGCTTCCTAGGAACACTTGGTGTGACTAGTATTATGGGATACTACTTGCACATTGCACTAGTGTGACTTGGGGGTTGTCTTAGGTGATGGTTCCTATGTGAAGACTATGTTTTATGGTGTGCTTATGACTCTATGAATATGTGGTTTGATTGATGAAAGCTATATGTAAGTTCACCCTTGGTAACCTTAAGGTGATACATTGCACCAAGTATTCCCTAAGGGTTGCTTGAGGAAAGGAGTTAAGATAAAGAGCAAGGTAATGTATTGTATGCATTGAATGTGCCTAAAATGTTATAAGTGGCTTTATGTGCTATTATGAATGGTTTCCATGTGTATGATGATGTATGTGGTTTATAATGTGCCTATGTACTATATGTTCTTCAAGTTTCTGTAAAAAGGCATGATGCATGGTTTCCAACTAAATGTCCTTTTAAAAGCATGTTTTGCATGGTTATCATACTTAGTGTATTCTTGTACTAACACTATTCTTCTTCATATTTTTACACCAAGTGTAGGTGATGGTGACTAAAGGGTCTTTCCTAGAAGTGATGAGCTTGGCTTACTATTCCCAAGTTGGTGTGTGTCCTTAAAGATTCAAGCACCTTTATGTTAAAGAGTTTCCTTAAGTTCTATGTACTAGATAGTAGTTTCTTTTGTATTGTAAGGGTTGTGTCCCTCTTGTGTTGTAGTCATGCTTTAAGATGGCTACCTTGAGACGTAGTACTCCAATTTTTGTATTAAAGGTTTAATGAGGTGACTTTTAAGTCTTGTGTTATATTATTAAAAAGTTTTAAATTTTCCGCTAGTTTTCTATGATAAATGCTATGACGAATGCTAAGGTCTTGTTTAAGATGTCCGAGAGGTCGAATACGCTGGTAACGACTAGGGGGTGCTCTCGGGTCGTTACACCTAGTCACAAATGTTCAATGAATTTACTATCAAAAGCATGTACCCAATGATATAGTCTATCCCGTATTCCTATCACATCCTAAGAATCCCATCTCCATACTTGTATTTTCCTTATTTTCACTGCTTTAGTTGGTTCTTGCTTACAAACCCCTATTTGATACTTGATGGTTGCATCACCCTTTTTAATGTGTTATGTTTTCATTCGCCAAAGTCTTTAGCTACGATTAGCTTTAGCACTTTCGCCCTTAACCACTAATTCTCATGCCCACTCCCTTGGGACTCGACCCCAACCCTTAGTTGGGTTACTATACTATTGCACGATCGTAGACACCCGAACAGTAAGACATGTCGTTGATTACGCTAAACATCAAAATGGCGCCGCTGTCGGGGAGTGGTGTTACATGAATGTATTTTGTTTAAGTCAAATTCTGCTTTAAATTATTGTAGTTTACTAATCTTATTTTTTGTTTTGTTTTCCTTTGAATTTGTTGTTGTAGGTAGGTACCATAAACTTGGCTGGGGAAATGGTGATAACTCGGCTAAGACGACCGAAGAAGTCGAGAGTGACTTCGAGTTAACTGCACTGGTATCTCAGTTGAATGAGTTGTCCACTAAAATAACTAAGGTAGAAGACCAGTGCAAGAGTAAAGGGAGGTACATACCTCCTAGCGAGAGGAAGCAGTCTACAGATAGGGAGAAAATCGTGTCGAGGACACACTTCAAATCATTCTCCAAAAGATCACCGAACAAGATCGAATGTTAGAACAGATGAAGGAGAGTATTGAATTGTTGAATCAATTGGTTGGCTCTCACTCTAGATCGATCCAGCTGATCAGGACACTCCTGAACAATGCAGTGCCTCATATTCACTCAAACAAACTATTGGGGTTACCTAGTAGCACTAGGACCAACCTAACCAATAAGGAGTGAGTAAAGACTCGCATCGTGGCATGATGTTATATAAGGTGCTTCTTGGGAGGAAACCCAAGGTTTTAAATGCTTTATTTTGCTTTTATAAATAATGGTGTGTTACTGGTACAGGTTTAAATGAGGAAAATGGTGAAAAATGCTGACTGGCGAGAAAACAGTCAGTCAGCGTATCGCCGAGGAGGTCGCTAAGCCCGACTCGAACCACCATTTAGCCTAATTCAAAGTTGAGTCAGAGCTTGTAAAACTTGGAGGACTTACGAAGCAGTTCGGCGTGTCACCGACTGTGTCGGCGACCTCGATGCATATCAACATCTTGACCCCATAAAGCTGAAAGAACTTTAGCAATCGGCGCGCAAGTGATCACTATGTGAATTGGTGAGTGTGACTAACGTCACCCAACAGGCGCGAACTGGATGGTTTATAATGGCCAAGAGACTTCAAATTTGAAATTCTTCACTTTCCCTCGCTCTTAAATCTCGTAAACTCACACTAAGGTAGTATTTTCTTTATTTTAGCAATTTTCTAGCATTTTAGTTTGTTGATTTGTTCTCGGAGTTGGGATACTTTGCTTCCTAGCTTTTCAATTGCATTTTAATCGGTATCAAAGGTTGGTTTCGTAATCCCGAGTGTACATTCGAATTTTTTATACTCATTTACAATAATTGTCTCTCAGTGATTTATGCTAGGCCTCTGTGATACGATTAGAATGATGAAATGTGTACTTTAACTTGAAAATCTTGCCTGTAATGTTTGATTGCCAAATGCCCGTAGCTTTTGTGCTTTTTAATAAGTTGGATTGTGATTGTGTGTTGTTAAATTGATTGGGTGAAGTCTGAGTAGCCACATTTGTGCTAAATGTCGAAAAATTTCTCAATGATAGAGTAGGTGACACCGCTCTTAAGAGCAAATATCATCAAATAGCCAAATTCGGCAAATCCGGGTGAAGTTTGAGTATTTCGGGGTGATGGGTAGTATTGGTATTGATTGAATTCCAAGAGTGCATGCATTTCTTTTATTTTTGGGGGTTACGAGATTGAATTCAAGAAGATGGGTTGAAAACATGCATGTTGGGTTGATTGGAGAGTTAGGTCGAGCACGCCGAACGACTCGGTGGTGAGCCTAATGTCCCCATCTCACCAATAATTTGGCGCCTTTATTGACATTTGGTATTGTAACTATCAGCGAGAAGTCTGAGGGCACCGAAAGCACTCGGTGACTCATCGAAAGTATTCTTATCGCCCTTTATCTTCATCCCTGGAACCGTTGAGCACTATAACTTTCGGCGGAAAAAACCTGCTCGCCGAAAGTAGTCAGCGATTTGCCAAAAAATCCTCCCTTTCGCCGACTTTTCTTAATTGTTAAGCCAATCCCTTCGACGAGCTCGACTTAGCTCACCAAAGAGGCTTGGCGACTCGCTGACTGGATCGGAGAGTCTGTCTGCAATAACTTTTCTATTCTTGCATTTGAGTTTCTTCTCGATCTTTTGCAGATATGGTACGCACCAATCTAACCGAACCACCTCAAAAAAAGGCAAACGGCACTACGGTAAATGAAGGAGGATAACGTCCTTTACAAAAAAGAAAGCAAGATATCCCACCGAGAGATAAAGGAAAATGGAAAAAGCATATAGCAAAGAAAGGAGCAGCTATTAAGCCAGATATCTCTGAACCAGAGGATGAACAACTTTTGATGAACCGAAGGGATGCTCTCCGAGCCACATCTCAGTCCACAGCCACCAGTACTCCCTCAGCTGCCACTCCTCCGACTACAGAATCAGTGCCAGCCTAGGCACCCTCAGTAACTCATGCACCTCCTATAGCTCATCCTCCGAGGCTGTTAAACAGAATGAAAGGTGATGGTTTACATACCATCATAGAGGACAACTTACTATCCTTGAAGGGCCTAGAAGGCAAGCATCCTGATGTGCTTGAAAATCTCTGATACCATGGATTAGAGCAGTTCACACGGCCCCAAGACCCCTACATTCCCTCTTGGGTATGAGAGTTTTACACTGCTTATGAGGAGCTAGTGGCGAAGAACAAGAAGAAGGCAAGTGAGTTTCTATTGGTGAAGTCGGTCATGGTTAGAGACAAGGAGGTGGAGTGTCACAACGAGCATATTAATGATGTATTAGGTAGACCGCTACACTCTGCACACCATTAGGAGGGGTTGCCGATTGTTCAGTACCCGGATGACTTGAAGGGTTGGTTGGCTATGATGATTTCTGACCCCACCCCGAGGTGGATGGATGCAGGAGCTCCCATTGAGAAGAGGGACATGAACATCGCCTGTAGGTTCTGGTTTAAATTCATCAGCAGCACTAGCATGCCATCCTAGAATGAGTCTATTCTACGCCATCCTAAGGCGGCTTGGCTTTATTCTATTATGACCAGGAGGCGGATCGACCTAGGACTGCTAACTTCGCAGGAGATGGCCATGAAAGCTAAGCAGAGACTTACCTCTCTGTCATTCCCGGTCTTAATCACTGAGTTATGCCGGTATGCTGGAGTACCTCAGGATCCTGCGAATGATATAGAGGTCAACCCATCATCCTCCACCGACATCCGACATATTAAGGCCGATTTCACTAGAGTGGAGGTTGACAAGAAGAGAGCAACTCCAGCAGACACCTCTTCAGAGGTCAATTTGACTCATTACCAGCAGAGGCATCTTCGCCTACTCCCACCTCTGAGCCTTTAGGTATACCCGCTCCTTCTTCCTCTTTCTCACAAGCTACATGTGCTTTCTCATCATCCCAGCCTCTCAGGATTACTCAAGCCTTGATCCTGAAGATGGGGCAGTTGGCCTATTCAGCTGATGTGAGAGCTACCCGATTGGAGATATCCATCTCGAGGATGATTGGAAGTGCCATACTAGCAATACTTACCGCCCTTTATACTTTTGTTGATTCCTTGACAGTGAGATTCATTGCTTTTGAGAGCATACAAAAGGAGGCTTTTGCGGTGACGACTTTAAAAGCTCAGGTTACCAGTTTGAGGAAGGATGTAGACTATTTGAAAGCTATGGACTTCACTTCACTGATGCGGGATGCTGATGATGAGGATGCTCCTAATACCTCAGGGATTCCTCCGGATACCACTAGATATGTCTAGGGGGATGGTACAGCACATGGCGAGTCAGATGCAGAGACCGATGTGGATTTGATATCAATACATGTTGAGGAGAGCAAAGATGAGGGTATATTGAGAGACTTACCAGATTTTATAGAAATGGTTGTGCAATCGGTGATCTAGTCATTGTTGACTAAGATGTTCACAGTAGCACTTAGTGGATATGGCATTACTATTCTGTCTGAGGCTACTCCGAGCACTGATGCCCATATACAGACTTCTACACCAGCCACCGAGACCCCGATAGAGAGAAAAACTGCATAGACAGGACTTTTCTTTACCTCCCTCTCTATCTTATTACAGTTTTACTTTTGGATACTTTTATTTTCATTTGAGGACAAATACTTTTTAATTGTGGTGGGGTGAGGCCCACACCTTTTGTGTTGATAGTGGTGTTTTGTGTATATATTTGGTTTGTGCTATTTTACAATTGTGTTTTATCTGTTTCTGTGGATGATTGTGCTTATGGCTCCTTTTATTTATGTTATTGCAAATGATTTTAAACTGTCCAAAATTATTTGCCACCTCTTGTCTGTGAATGTGGTTGTTTTTGTCCAAAATTTGAGTCTCAGTTTCAATCAATACTGATGACTTGATTAGTACTTTCAATCAAACGAACATGAATGCGCAGCTACGATGAGGCAAAATGAAGTTGCATAGACAGTATGTGAACTCTTTGCAACTCATTTTGACTAGCCTAATATCGAATCGTGTTTCGTGTGATGATCATTGCACACTAGATAAAGTGAGCAATCTTGTTTGACTTATAGTGTCAATGCCTAGTGTGATGAGCTTACCTGTGAACTATGCATGGTAGATCCTAGAATTTTCCCTTTCATTCCGGTTAATTAGGTGATGCTATATCTTGATATGATCTTAGGCAACTTCTAGGAGTGTGAGTCAATTGACATACACCTCTTTTGTGACCTATCTTGGGAGCATGCGATTCTCTCTTGAACACCCTTTGAGCCTTACCCTTCTTTGGAATAAACTTGATGAAAACTAGACCTTTCTTAATACATTACCTATAATCTTCTTGAATTGTGGTTGACTGAGTAGCCAACTTAGGCCAAAAGCTTAAGTTGGGGTGTGGTGAAAAAGGAAAAAGAAAAGTCAAGAAGTGCAAGGAAGTTTCCTTTAACCCATGGTGTTGAGAAAAATGGAACCCCTCCATGTTAAAAAACAGAGAAGATAAAGAAATAGAAAAAGAATAAAAAAGAAAGTTGTGGAATAAAGTACAAAAGAGATGGGGTTCCCAAACAATCCATGGAAAGTGAATAATAGTATGATTTATGATCACTAAAGAGAATGATGAAGGAAAAGGAAAGGAAGTGTTGTAAGTACCACATTTCATGAGGATGAAAGTCACTGAGCATAAATGACGATACCTTTTCACTCAGCCCCATTACAAGCCTTGTTTTGAGAGAGTCGAAACAAATGTTGATTGGAAAATACGGGTAAACCAATGGGTGAAATTATGCATTATGTTCTTCTTTGTGAGTCTGAGCATTGTATCTGATTCCGCAGCTTTAAACAGTGAAGCCATTGTGTGAATATGGAATCATTCTCTGTGTGAGGGGATTTAAACAATATAGTTGAGCTAGAAATTGCATTTGAGGCAAGTATTGTGAGCATGAGATTCTTTGATATTGGTGAGTCACTAGTTGAATCTATGAGTACACAATAGATCTTTGAATAAGTAAATTGAGTCTTGTAGTGTGCGTTCATGATCGAGTCTTGTGTAGTACGGTTCAAGACACCCTTTTTGAATGGCTGAACTTGAGTTTGCTCAAGGAAAAGCAAAAGTTTAAGTTGCGGGTGTTGATGAGTCCACAAATTGGACTCATTTAGGGCTTTTATTTAATAGATATTGTGTCCTCAAATGCTTATTTTATCTCAATATCTAATGAAAACACTTAAGTTTCAGGCATTTGAAGGTTTAAGGAAAGCATGGACACTACGTCGTAAAAAGGAACGAAAAGGCTGAAAAGAACAAAGAAATGAAGGCCTAAGGATCGTCGAGTCCACTTGACGAGTCGCCGAAGGGTCTTACTTCTCCTATTGTTCTAGTGTGCTGAGCCCTAAAGGAAAGAAGCTAATTGGTGGTGAAAAGAAGCAGTCGGTGTATCAATAAGGGATTCCGCAAAGCAGTGCTACATCTCCCAATTACCCAGGACACAAAGATGTTGAAGGCAACTGATGAAAGGCGACGAAGTAGATCAAAGGGTGGATCGCCGAATGCATCGGCAATTCTCACTAACGTCGCTGAAAGATCCTTCAGACCACATTTTCTGAAAACTATAAATACTAGTTCAATTTTTATTCTAGGTGAGAATTTTACCTTGTTTTGTCTAGTGTTTAGATTATTCAGTTTGAGAGAGAGTTTTGGTGATATTCTCTCTAAGTTTTGGAGAGGGTTTTGAAGAACTTGGAGTTTTCAAGTGTTTCATCTTCAAGAAATTGGACTTGGGTCACTTGGATTCTTCACTTTTGGCTTGGTTTAAGACATAATAGTGCATATCCATGGATGGAAACTGATATTGGTATACGTCTTTATCTCTTTTACATGCGTAGCTAAACCCCAATTCTCGGGGTGTCATTTTGTAAATAAGGGTTAGATTAGTTGTTGGGTCTTCCTTGATGATAGTCTATTTGTAGTTTAAATATGATTCCATTTAGTGGTTGTGGATGAACTTAATGAGGTTGTAGTTGCAAATACATTTTCATATATGTGTTTTCGGCCTGCTCAAGAGAGAGGTCGTAAAACTAAGACCACTAAATTGATGGCCAGTGTGAGTGGGTCCATATGCGGTTCAGCTTGAGAGAGTGAACCCTAGTCCCATGTCCACACACTCAGCTCGAGAAAGTGAGTGGGTTAAGATGGAGGTTGTTTTTCATGTAGCAAGTGGGTGACCGAGAAGAACGCATTTGAAACGGAGTAAGTTGCTAGAGAGAGAGCTTATCCCCTTTAAAGTCTAGCCTAGTCATAAATACTCAATGAATTTACTATCAAAAGCATGTACCCAATGATTTAGTCTATCTCGTATTCCTATCACATCCCAAGAACCCCGTCTCCATACTTGTATTTTTCCTTATTTTCACTGCTTTAGTTGTTTCTTGCTTACAAACCCCAACTTTATTTTTGATTTAGAAATAATGGTGTGTTGATTTTGCAGGTTGGAGTGTGGAAAGTGTTTGAAAAAGTGCAGGTGGGTGAGATGATAGTCCTGTAGGCGCATCGCTAAAGAGGTCGGTGATCCCGACCTAGACCGTCGTTGGACTCAAGACAATTTTGATTGGAGTCTTTAAACCTTGGCAAACCCACGAAATGATTAGCGAAACGCCGTTTAGACCTCCACATTAACTGGAGGTCCTGTAAAACTCAGAGAGGTAAGTTGTCACGAACCAAGTCTAGGGCCTAGACGTGACATGGCGAATGAGGAACCCGAAGGAACCCCAAACAAGCCTCTCAAACTTGTCCTCACACTTCATCGGTCGCGGAAGTACATTCAACATTTATTAACGGGAAAATAGGGACTAAGGGCAAACCATTTCAAAATGACATCATAGAACAAGAGTCAAGCTCATTTACAAAATACTTGTCCAACGCACACCTCTACATACATAGCTAGGACGGGGGCCATGACATACTACCGGCTCCCCTCATAGTCAAAATACAATTGCAAGCTAAAGTCTCAAAACATAGGAGTAGGAAACATAACATAGCCCTCGAATCATTAAGGACACACCAACAAACTCGGATAAGCACCGTACTAGCCACGTGAATGGAGAGAAGGATCAAGAGTAGCTCCGGTCCCTACATGGTGACATCATGTAGGCAAAATATGCATTAGTACTTGGAATGTACTAAGTATGCGGGGTGCAACACAACAATAGACAAGGACACAATCGAAATACAAGAAATAGTTTCATAGGCATTATGAATAACAATATGAGGATGCATGATCAAAGTGAAGTCAAAACATGTTTAAGTAAATCTATACTAATAGTAGATATCATATGTGTATGCATGATCCAACCAATCTATAACCCCAACTTAGGATGGGGGATGCCGTTCACACCCGGACACCCTGGTGGCAAGGTATAAACCCCTCACATGGTTGATGTTGGTCACACCCCACCTAGGATGCTTGGGGTGTGACCAACATCAACCATGTGAGGGGTTTATACCTTGCCACCAGGGTGTCCGGGTGTGAACGGCATCCCCCATCCTAAGTTGGGGTTATAGATTGGTTGGATCATGCATACACATATGATATCTACTATTAGTATAGATTTACTTAAACATGTTTTGACTTCACTTTGATCATACATCCTCATATTGTTATTCATAATGACTACGAAACTATTTCTTGTATTTCGATTGTGTCCTTGTCTATTGTTGTGTTGCACCCCGCATACTTAGTACATTCCAAGTACTAACGCATATTTTGCCTACATGATGTCACCATGTAGGGACCGGAGGTACTCTTGATCCTTCTCTCCATTCACGTGGCTAGTACGGTGCTTATCCGAGTTTGTTGGTGAGTCCTCAATGATTCGAGGGCTATGTTATGTTTCCTACTCCTATGTTTTGAGACTTTAGCTTGCAATTGTATTTTGACTATGAGGGGAGCCGGTAGTATGTTATGGCCCCCGTCCTATTTATGTATGTAGAGGTGTGCGTTGGACAAGTATTTTGTAAATGAGCTTGACTCTTGTTATATGATGTCATTTTGAAATGGTTTGCCCTTAGTCCCTATTTTCCCGTTAATTAATGTTGAATGTACTTTCGCGACCGATGAAGTGTGATGACAAGTTTGAGAGGCTTGGTTGGGGTTCCTTCGGGTTCCTCATTCGCCATGTCACGTCTAGGCCTTAGGCTTGGGTCGTGACAAGCTTGGTATCAGAGCACTAGGTTGTTAAATCCTCGAAGTCCAACACACTGTGTTGAGTAGAGTCCTAATCATGGTTGTGAAGCGCGCCACGACTATGAATGGGAGGCTACAAAATGTTTTAGGAAAGGCTTCCCTTCTTCATGTTCTATGTCGTGCTTAGAGTGCGATAAGGTGATTCCTCCCTAACGCTTGTTCTTTGGATTGCTAGATCATCATGCCAAACATGAGGGGAAGACGGGCCCGATCACCGGAAGAGCTACCCACCAATGGTGAGCTCCGTGATGCACTCACCATGCTTGCACAAGTGGTAGCTAACCAAGTGCAACAAGGAGCCCAAGCTCCTCGAACTACCACCCCGGGGGAAAGGGGGAGAGATTTCATGAGGATGAACCCTCCGGTCTTTCATGCTTCGAAGGTGGATGAGGACCCGCAAGAGTTCATCGATGAGGTATGCAAAATCTTGACCATTATGGATGTTGGTGCTTGTGAGAAGGCGGAATTGGCGGCCTACCAACTCAAGGGGGTTGCTCAAATTTGGTTTGATCAATGGAAGGGTGAGAAAGGTAATGGCTATGTGGTGTTGTGGGAGGAGTTTAAACTTGCTTTCCTTAATAGGTTCTTCCCTCTTGAGCTTAGGGAGGCAAAGTTGGTGGAGTTCATGAACTTGAAGCAAGGAGCTATGAGTGTGAGGGAGTATGCCCTCAAATTTGTCCAACTCTCCAAGTATGCACCTCACTTGGTGGCCGACTCTAGGTCGAGGATGAACAAATTTGTGATGGGTGTATCCGACTTGGTTAGTGAGGAGTGTCGGTCCGCTATGCTCATTGGAGATATGGATTTGTCTCGGTTGATGACTTATGCCGAGCAAATGGAGGAGGAGAAATTGAGGAAGAGAAGGGGGCACGAGGCCAAGAGGGCCTGATTGGAGAATAGGTTCCCTAAGGGTGCTAGATTTCATCAAGGCCGAGGAAACCCTCATGTCAACCAGGGATTTGCTATCAATGTTCCTAGACTTCAAGGGGGAGGTGAAGTGGGTTCTACGGATGTATGCCCTAAGTGTGGGAGGAAGCATGGTGGTCCTTGCATGAAGGGTTCGGGTGCTTGCTTTGAATGTGGAGAAGTGGGTCATAAGAGGTTTGAGTGTCCCAAGATCCGCAATAAGGTCCGAAGTGCTAACACTACTCATTTGGGTAGAGGTGCTTCTCAAAGTGGTGCCCCAAGGGACAATCGATTTTATGCTTTGCATGGTAGACAAGGTGTTAATGAGACTCCGGATGTGGTGACCGGTATGTTGCAAATCTTTGATCTTGATGTTTATACTTTGATTGATCCGGGTGCCACCCTTTCTTTTGTTACCCCCTTAGTTGCTAGAAAATTTCATGTCGAGTCGGAATTGTTGCATGAGTCATATGAAGTATCTACTCCCATTGGTGTCTCTATTGTTGCTAGAAAAGTGTCTAGAAATTGTCCGGTTTGCATATTGAATAAGTTGTTGCCTTGTGATCTTGTTGAGTTGAACATGGTAGATTTTGATGTTATTCTTGAGATGGATTGGTTGCATGCATATTATGCTTCAATTGATTGTAGGACTCGTAAAGTCAAGTTCCGATTTCCTAATGAACCCGTCCTTGAGTGGGAGAGCCGGGATGTTGTGGTGAAGGGAAAATTCATTTCTTGCATTAAAGCCCATAGGTTGATTTCCAAAGGGTGCTTGTACCATATTGTGAGAGTCAATGATGTGGAGTCTAAAGTCCCTCCTATTGAGTCTATTCCGGTTGTTAATGAGTTTCTAGATGTCTTCCCAGAAGACCTTCCCGGTGTCCCTCCCGAAAGGGAGATAGATCTTGGTATAGACCTCCTTCCCGATAGTCAACCTATTTCTATCCCCCCTTTACCTTATGGCCCCGGCGGAGTTGAAAGAGCAATTAAAAGATTTGTTAGAGAAGGGGTTTATTAGACCTAATCATTCTCCCTGGGGTGCTCCGGTTTTGTTTGTGAAGAAGAAGGATGGGTCTCTTAGAATGTGTATTGATTATCAACAACTTAATAGGGTCACCGTCAAGAATAGGTATCCTCTTCCAAGGATTGACGATTTATTTGACCAATTGCATGGGGCTAGTCACTTCTCTAAGATTGATCTTCGGTCAGGGTATCATCAAGTGAAGGTGAGGGAGTGTGATATTCTCAAGAAGGCCTTTCGTACTAGGTATGGGCACTATGAGTTTGTGGTGATGTCTTTCGGGTTGACTAATGCTCCGGCTCTCTTTATGGATTTGATGAGTAGGGTTTTCAAACCCTACCTTGATTCTTTTGTGGTGGTGTTTATAGATGACATCTTGATCTATTCTCGGGGTGAGGAAGAGCACAAGGGTCACTTGAGGGTTGTACTCCAAAGATTGAGGGAAGAGAAGTTTTACGCTAAGTATGAAAAGTTTGAGTTTTGGTTGAAGGAAGTTGTTTTCCTAGGCCATGTGGTGTCGGGGGATGGTATTAAGGTGGATCCTAAGAAGACCGATGTTATTAGGAAATGGCCTAGACCTTTGACCCCGTCGGATATAAGGAGTTTCTTGGGTTTAGCGGGTTATTATAGGAGATTTGTGGAAGGGTTTTCTTCTCTTGCTTCTCCTATGACTAAGTTGACTCAAAAGAAGGCTAAATTTGTGTGGTCGGATGAGTGTGAGGAAAGCTTACAAACTTTGAAAGAAAGGCTTGTGTCCGCTCCTATTTTGTCACTTCCGGATGGGTTAGAAGGTTTTGTTGTTTATTGTGATGCTTCCCGTATTGGTTTGGGTTGTGTGTTGATGCAAAGTGGTAAGGTTATAGCCTATGCTGCTAGGCAACTTAAGGTTCATGAAAAAAATTACCCAACCCATGATCTTGAATTGGCCGCCGTGGTTTTTGCTTTAAAGATTTGGCGTCATTATTTGTATGGGGTGCATGTTGATATCTTCACCGACCATAAGAATCTCCAATATGTGTTCACGCAAAAAGATCTTAACTTGAGACAAAGGAGGTGGTTAGAATTCCTTAAGGATTATGATATGAGTGTTCACTATCATCCGGGGAAAGCTAATGTGGTGGCGGATGCATTGAGTAGAGTGTCCATGGGTAGCTTGGCTCATGTGGAGGAAGGTAGTAAAGAGTTGTCTAAGGAGGTCCATCGGTTGGCCAAATTGGGAGTTAGGTTAGAAGGGGTGGATAGTGGAGGAGTAGTTGTTGTTGATGGTTCAAGGTCTTCCTTGGTTGATGAGGTGATAGTCAAGCAAGATCTTGATCCTTCTTTGGTAGAATTAAAGGCTTCCGTGAGTAGTGGTAAGGTGGAGGTTTTCTCCCAAGGGGGAGATGGTGCCCTTGGGTACCAAGGTAGATTATGTGTTCCTTGTGTGGATGGTGTGAGGGAAAGGATCCTTGATGAGGCTCATAATTCTCTTTATTCTATTCATCCGGGGTCAACAAAGATGTATAGAGACTTGAGGGATGTTTATTGGTGGGGCGGTATGAAGAAGGACATTGCAAAATTTGTTTTGGGTTGCCATAGTTGTCAACAAGTCAAGGCCGAACATCAAAGGCCGGGTGGCCTAACTCAAGACATTGAGATACCTACTTGGAAGTCGGAAGAAATCAACATGGATTTTGTAGTGGGCTTACCCAAGGCTAGAAGAGGCTTTGATTCGGTTTGGGTGGTGGTTGATCGGATGACAAAGTCGGCTCATTTCCTACCGGTTAAAACTACTTACGGGGCTAAAGAGTATGCCAAAATGTACATTCATCAGTTGGTAAGGTTGCATGGGATTCCTTTGTCTATCATCTCGGATCGTGGTGCCCAATTCACTTCTCACTTTTGGAAGTCATTCCAAAGGGGTCTTGGTACAAAGGTAAAGCTTAGCACAACCTTCCACCCTCAAACGGATGGCCAAGCCGAAAGAACAATTCAAACCTTGGAGGATATGCTTAGAGCTTGTGTATTAGAGTTGAAAGGTAGTTGGGATGATCATCTTCCTTTGATTGAATTTGCATACAACAATAGTTATCATTCTAGTATCGGTATGGCTCCTTTTGAGGCACTTTATGGTAGACGGTGTAGGTCACCGGTTGGGTGGTTTGAAGTTGGAGAGGTGGCCTTGTTGGGTCCGGATTTGGTCATGGATGCTCTTGAGAAGGTAAGGATGATTAGGGAGAGGTTGAAAATAGCCCAAAGTCGTCAAAAGTCTTATGCCGATGTGAGGAGACGGGATCTTGAATTCAAAGTGGGTGATTGGGTTTATTTGAAAGTTTCTCCAATGAAAGGTGTGGTTCGTTTTGGTAAGAAGGGGAAATTAAGTCCTAGGTATGTCGGTCCTTATGATATAATAAGAAGGGTTGGTAAAGTAGCCTATGAGTTGGGGTTGCCCAAGGAGATGAAATTAGTTCATCTGGTATTCCATGTATCGATGTTGAGGAAATGTGTTGGTGATCCTAACGCTATTGTACCTCTTGAGGTTGTGGGTGTTGTAGAAGATAATTTGACGTATGAAGAAGTCCCGGTTCAGATCTTAGATAGACAACTTAAAAGGTTGAGGAACAAAGAAGTGGCGTCCGTTAAGGTGCTTTGGAGAAATCAACAAGTGGAGAGTGCTACTTGGGAGGCCGAAGGGGACATGCAAAGACGTTATCCTTATCTATTCAACTCCACTCAAGCCTAAGGTATTAAATCAAGTCCTTTGTACTCCATTGAGTCTTACATTTCAGCCCATGAATCATTAATGTACATATATGTTTAAATTGATGAGTTATGGATGCTTTACACTAAGTTTTGAAATCTTGAAGTGATGTTTAAATAAAAAATTTGCATTCATGTTGGGGCTGATATGTTCCTACTAAGTCTTGCCTTGTACGTCTCTTCCACATTCGGGGACGAATGTTCCCAAGGGGTAGATATTGAAATGACCCAAAAAGTTCGTAAAAATGTGCTTCGGAAGTTACCGGAAACTTGTTTAGCTATATCTAGAAAATATCCGTTTCGTTTTTCGAAAATTCGACTTCATATTCTTGTTTAGGGGGTCAAATTGAGTGGGAAATGGGTCTAACCCAAATTTTAGAGCAACCGTATCAAAATCCAAAATTTTCAAGTGAAGCCTTTTTCGAGGGTCATATCTCCTAGCACACAAATAATTGGGTGGCCCATAACATATCCATGGAAATCCCTTTGAGTTAGCTACCTAACGCACTTCGTTTCACCTCATTCGGAGTTGGGACGAAGAAGTTATGCCCATTTTCGTAAAATCTGTCCGGCAGGAAATGCAATTTCCAGTGAGCATTTTTACTGTTCACCCGCCTCATTTTTTTTTCCAAGTGTTGGACCATTTTTCCAAAGGGCATATGTTATTTCCTATATACCATTAGTTCAATTCCCATCTCTAAAACATTTCCCAAAACACCTCTCCCATACTTAGACACATTTTCTCTCAAGTTCTTTCAAGAACCCTAATCCAAAACCTTCCTCAAGATTGAAGAGACTCTTGCTCCAAGTTCCAAGCTTCCATTGAAGACACTCTCAAGACCTTCATAAGAACTCAAGGTATGTGGTGTTGAACTCATGGGTCCTTCCACCCATAGTGCCTAGACTCTATTCTACTCACTAATTCATGGTTTAAGTTAAGATTCATAAGTTAGTCTTGTTCTTTGTAATAATTTCCTGCACATTGAATTTTAAACATGAAAAGTGATTGTTTTGAGCATGTTGTGACTCTAGAACTTGAATCTAAATTTGGAATGGATGTGGAGATTTTCATGTGGTATTGTGGGTGTTAAAAGGTGTTGTTGTAGGTTGTTCACTGGTTTGGCTGCATAATTACTACCCTATTTTCCATGCTCTTTGATTCCATTACATGCCTTCAAGGTGTTTGACAAAATGTCCAACTATGGAGAATTGATGAATCGATGCTTTAAAGCTTGAGTTATGAGATGTATGGCAATCCAGAGATGTGTTGATGACAAACTAAGTTTGTGTATATGTTCATTCCATACGTGAGATCCCATTAGAGCCTAATGGGAATTTCCTATATAAAGTGTTGCATGACCATGCCCGGTCCGGGGAAAAAGAACCGGACAACCATGTGAGAGGTTTATATCTCACCACCTAGGATGCTTGGGGTGTGACCAACATCAACCATGTGAGAGGTTTATATCTCACTACCTAGGATGCTTGGGGTGTGACCAACATCAACCATGTGAGAGGTTTATATCTCACCACCTAGGATGCTTGGGGTGTGACCAACATCAACCATGTGAGGGGTTTATACCTTGCCACCAGGGTGTCCGGGTGTGAACGGCATCCCCCATCCTAAGTTGGGGTTATAGATTGGTTGGATCATGCATACACATATGATATCTACTATTAGTATAGATTTACTTAAACATGTTTGGACTTCACTTTGTTCATGCATCCTCATATTGTTATTCATAATGCCTATGAAACTATTTCTTGTATTTCGATTGTGTCCTTATCTATTGTTGTGTTGCACCCCGCATACTTAGTACATTCCAAGTACTAACGCATATTTTGCCTACATGATGTCACCATGTAGGGACCGGAGCTACTCTTGATCCTTCTCTCCATTCACGTGGCTAGTACGGTGCTTATCCGAGTTTGTTGGTGAGTCCTCAATGATTCGAGGGCTATGTTATGTTTCCTACTCCTATGTTTTGAGACTTTAGCTTGCAATTGTATTTTGACTATGAGGGGAGCCGGTAGTATGTCATGGCCCCCGTCCTATCTATGAATGTAGAGGTGTGCGTTGGACAAGTATTTTGTAAATGAGCTTGACTCTTGTTCTATGATGTCAGTTTGAAATGGTTTGCCCTTTGCCCCTATTTCCCGTTAATTAATGTTGAATGTACTTCCGCGACCGATGAAGTGTGATGACAAGTTTGAGAGGCTTGTTTGGGGTTCCTTCGGGTTCCTCATTCGCCATGTCACGTCTAGGCCCTAGACTTGGGTCGTGACACCTCCCTCCTCCCAGGTTTCTCAAAGGTGATGGATTGTGAACTATCTTCGAGGAGAAGTTGCTATCTACAGAGGGCCTTTAGGAAAAATATTTCAGGGCGTGGGACACCTTTCACTTCCACAAATTCAAGTAGTTCACCAGGCCCCGAGGTAACTATATTCCTTCATAGGTCCGGGAATTCTATACAGCATATGGTGACCTGGTTCGTAAGAGCAACAAGAAGGACAACGAGATTCGACCGGTTAAGTCGTTCATGTCCAGGGGTAATGAAGTCAATTGCAATAGATAGAGCATAAATATTGTACTTAGAAGGGGTCTTGGAGCTACAACAACATATGAGGGTTTGCCGGTTACGCAGTCTTTGGATGACCTAAAAGGATGGTTGGCCCCATTGATCTCAGATACCACCCCAAGGTAGACCGAGGTAGGGTTCTTCATAGAGAAGAGGGATTTGAGCATTGCTACTTGGTTTTGGTTAAACTTCATAAGCAACACCATAATGATATCCCCAAACGAGTCCATCCTACATCACCCTAAGGTAGGCTGAAGTGGATATGGATTCGATACCTGCAGAGGCATATTTGCCTACTCCGGCTTCAAGGTCTTTAGGTACATATTCCCTTTCTACTTCCTCACATGTCACATGGACCTCTACCTCTGCCCAGCCCACCATGATCAATCATGCTATGATCTTGAAGATGGGGCACCTGTCCCATTCAAATGATGTGAGGGCTACCAAACATGAGATATCCATTCCGTGGATGATCGGGCTTGCCCTTCTTTCTGCACTAACTCCCCTTCAGACTTCTATTGACTTTCTCACCACGAGAGCTGAGTCTTGTGAGAGCAAGCAGGGGGAGACCTCTGAGGTTACGACTTAGGAAGCCGAGGTCACAGATTTTGAGGAAGGATATAGACTATCTAAAGTCTACTGATGTTACTTAATTACTTGAGGCTGCAGATGATTTGGACGCTCCTGAGACTTCAAAGATTCCTCCAGCTACCACCTGAGATGCGCATAGGGATGATGGAATTGTTGATGAGTCGGAGGCATAGACCGATGAGGAGGTGATAGAGATAAGGGAGGAGAGTATATACAGTGATTTGCCAGACCTGGAGGAGGCGATTATGCAGTCGGTGCTCCAGACATCACTGACAGAGATGTCCATGGAAGCTCCTAGTGGAGTAGCTAGTACTTCTAAGGTGACTCCTGGTACTGATGCCAAGATTCTTTGCACTACACCAGACACTAATGCCCAGGCAGATGGAGTTACTGAGTAGACATGATCCTTCTTTATGTCCCTCTATGCCTTACTTTATTTTGACTTTTGGATATTATTTTTCTTGCATTTCAGGACAAATGATTTTTAATAGTGGTGGGGTGAGGACCACCTTTTGTGACTATGGTTTTGTGTATACATTTGGGTTTTGATCTATAAATTGTGTTTTATACTGTTTTGTTGATGATTGAGCTTGTGGCTCCTTATTTTTAATTGTAAATGATTTTTGGACCCTTCCAAAAAAAATTGCTACCTCTTGCTTGTGTTTGAATGTGGCTATTCTGTTGCAAATTTGAGTATTGGTCGTGATCAATACCGATGACTTTAATAGTGCTCATAATAAAACAAAAATGAATGTGCGGCTATGATGAGGCCAAATGAAGTTGAACCTTTTGAATCTCGTTGTGACTGGGCCAGTATCAAATTGAGTCTCTTGTGATGAACATAGCACACTAGCAAAAGTGTGGAGTCTTGTTTGACAGTGGTGTCAATGCTTTGTATGATGAGCTTACCGTGAACCATGTGTGATGACACCTACAATTTGGCCCATTGGTCCGGTTGACTAAGAGATGCAATCTCTCTATATGATCTTAGGAAACTTTGAAGATTATGAAACAATGTGACATCATACCTCTTTTGAGGCCTACCTTGTGAGTGTGTGAACTCTGTTTGAACAGCCTTTGAGCCTTAACCTTTTCTTGGAAAAAACTTGATCAAATTGTGACCTTTCTTTATCCATTATCCATAATCCTCATGATTTATAGTTTTCTTGAATAGCCAACTTAGGCCAAACGCCTAAGTTGAGGGTGTTGTAAAAAGAGAAGGTAAATCAAGAAGTGCAAGAAAGTTCTCTTTGACCCATGGTTTGAGAAAAATGGAACCCCTCCATATAAAAAAAAGAAAAAGAAGAAAAGAATGAAAAAGATAAAGGAACGAAAAAGTTGTAGAATAAAGTTGTGAAAGTGCAAAGGAAATGGGGTATCCAACAGTCCATGGAAGATGAATAAGGGGGTGACTTGTGAGAACGAATGAAAATGATGAAGAAAAGGATAGAAAGTGTTGTTCACACCACAATTCATGAGGATGACAACCATTGAGCCTAACTGACCATACCTTTGCACTCACTCCCGTTACAAGCCTTGAAAAGACCTTTTTGATCTTGAGTAAGCTAAAACAAGAGTTTATTGGAAAATAAGGGCAAACCTATGAGTTAAATCATGTATTGTGTTCATCTTTGTGAGTGTGAGCATTGCATTTGATTCTGAAACTTTCAATTGTTGTTGTGTGTGAATATGTAATCATTCTTTGTGTGAAAGCATTTAAATACCTTTGTTGAGCTTGAACTTGCATTTGAAGCAAGTATCGTGAACTTGAGAATCTTTGATAGTGGTAAGTCACAATTTGAATCTTTGAGTGCACAATTGATCCTTGCATGAGTAAGTTAAGTCTTTTTGTGTTCATTCATCATTGAGTCTTGTGTAGCACTGTTTGAGGCATCCTTTTTGAATTGTTGAACATGAGTTTACTTGCGGACAAGCAAAAGTTTAAGTTGTGGGTGTTGATGAGTCCACGATTTGGACTCATTTATGGCTTTATTTTAATAGATTTAGTGTCCTCAAATGCATCTTTTGTGCCACTAACTAATGTAAATCCTTGATTTTCAGGTATTTGGGTTGAGGAACAAAGCATAGACACAAATGAGCAAAAAGGAACAAGGTAGCTGAAAGAACGAAGAAAAGAAGGCTTGAGGATCCCCTAAACCATTTGGCGAGTCGCCGAATGACCATGGTCTCTCCTAATGTTCCAGTGTACCAAGCCTTGAAGGAGAAAATCAAGTCGGCGATAGAAAGGAGCAGTCGGCGAACGGTTCTACGATGCAGTGCTATATCGCCTAAAGTTACAGAACTTGAAGTTGCTGAAGGCCAAAGCAAAAAGGCCATGAACTGACCAAAGAGTGGATCGCCGAGTGGATCAGCAATCCCGACTTATTGCCCCAAATGGTCCTTTGCAGCACATTTTTGGAGACTATAAATACATGTTTGAATTTTTAGTTTACTATCAGATTTTTTATCCAGTTTTTATTAATCATCATTTTTTGAGTGGAGAACTGAGAAAAAGAGACATTTTTCCTTAGCTTTGAATATTTCCATTTCTAAGAAATTGGAAATGGGAGTTAAAGATTCTTCATCTTAGACCTCTGTAAAGGCAGTATTAATCTTGCCCAGTTGATGGAAATAAAATTTGGTAACAATTTCTGCCTTTTTATGATGTCTAGCTAAAACCCCAATTCTTGGGGTGTGATTATGTCATTATGGGGTTATTTAGCTGCTGGGTATTGTTAATTGATAGTGTAAATGTTGTTTTAAAGTTATTTTATTCAGTAATTGTGGCTTAATCTAAAGGGTTGTATTTCAAATGCAACTCTACCTTCGTGTTTTTTGTTTGCTCGAGAGAGATGTTTTAAAACCAAAATTACTAATTTGATGGTCTGTGGGTATTGGGTTGTCAAGGGTTCAACTCGAGAGAGTGAATCCTAATGCCTTTTCCACACATTCAGCTCGAGAGAGTGAATGGACTAAGTGAAGGTTATTCTTAATTGTTGCTTATTGGTGTTCGAGAGAAACAAATTAGATTCGGGGTAAACTATTTGAGAGAAAGATTATCCCCACTAAAGTCTAGCTTATTCACTGATTTATAGCTATATACTAGAAATTGCAATTACCCAATTATCTAAATTAGTCCATAATTCGATCACATCCCAAGAACCCGTCTCTATACTTGCTATTTTCATGTTATTTGTTGTTGTAGCTTATAGCTGAAATCAAATACCCCAATTATTTGACAGTGGTTTCACCCCTAATTTGAACCATGCTTTTATTCTTAAATATTTTTAGCTATGATTGACTTGAGCATATTCAACTCGGATTTTCGTGGTTAATTCATCAATAAGGTATGGTTGCTTATCATTCTTGGGAATCCTTTCACCAAGAGGCCCCTTCAAGATGAATTTCAAAATCTCCAATTTCTAGGTTTCAATCCAAAAAAGTGGGTCTTATTTCTAAAGTGAAATTGATGTTATAAACTGACTTTGATTCATGTTATATGAACAATTATGGATGAAATTATGTTGTATTGGTGGGTTCTTGAATAATTCCCCATGAAACTCATGTTTCTTCTTCTTTCCCTAATTTTAACCCTAGTTTGTGTTGGATATTGATTGAAGTCTCTAAATTGAATGTGATGTTATGTAATTCATGTTTGTATGATGATTCTATCCTAGGTTATGTATAATTTCTATGAAATTAGGGTTTAGTGTTTGAATGAAGCCTTGAAGGCTATGAAAGGAATATGTCAATCGCTTATATTGATGTTGATTATGTTATTAATTTATGAATTACCTTGTATTATGTATTGGTTATGAATTGCTTGGTAATTGAAGTATGCATGTCCCACGAAGGGCAAGATGGTATGAAGGTTGGTTCTTCTTTGAACCCAAGTACGAAAGGTGAATTACTTAGATTGTAATGATGATATACCTAATGTGTTGTTGTGGTGTTGATGACCTAGTTTCCTCATCCTTAGCCCTCTACAATTGAATTAGCTATGAAGTATGTATGTATATAATGGTATGATTGCTATATGATTGAAAGGTAGTACTCATGATTATAGTGTAAGGTAAAGTGAAAGGGTTACTCACTTGCTAAAAATTTCTAAAGTGAAAGGATTGTTACTCACTTATGAACACATATGAGCTATTTTAGTAAGATGTCTACATAAGGGTCTATTAAAGGCTAATGTAAACTTTTGTGATGACTAAAAATGATTACAAAAGGGAATTAAATGCTTAGCACCAAAAGGGCATGTAAATGAGATGGGGGTTTCACGTTTAGTAAGTCCTGCTCCCCACATGGGTTTCCTTACGTTTAGAAAGTCTAGATTACCTACGGTATGTGTTGTCTCATGAGATGGAAACCCCCATATTTAGTAAGTTAGGGTTTCTAGAAGCAATCTCCTTGACCCTTAACTATGTGCCCACGTAGGACTCTAGCTTAGTGGATCCACCTAGATAGCTATGTACGAATGGTTACACCTTAGGCAAGTGTTAACCCTCTCTTTTTGGTGTGGGAGTAGAACACCGGATTCCATGTAGCTCTCACGGTCTATGTCGATTATTGCAATATATCCCTAATGTAAAGGTAAATGAAGGTATGAAAGGTGTGAACTCTTACTAAGGCTTTCATAAGGGTTTCTACATAGTGTAAGGGAGGGTATGGGACTTCTATTGCACATTGCACTTGTGGGATCCTAAGAGATGGTTGTAGTAGTGTTCTCTTATGATTATGATGATTTTGCCTATGTATGTTGAAGCTATGTTATGTATGATCATTATGAATATGGTTATTTATGAGGAAATATGATCTGATGAATGTATGCATGAAGTAGGTTGCTTAATGTGATACTTGGCTTTTGATAGGGTTATGGGATCCTATACTTTGCATTTCACTAGTATTGCTTGGGTTGTTTACATGTTGGGATGATTGTATGTTGGTGTGGCTTATGATGTTTGCCTTCTGTGCATAATGGGTTTTTACTTGACAAAAGCATGTCTTTAACTAAATGTCCTTTATGCATGTTTTAATGGTTTTTATGCATAGTAGTCATAGTTAGTATGTATGTTTTACTAACCCATATTTTCTTCCCTTTTCCCAAACAATGTAGGTTCTGGCCTTTGACGAGATTCAAGTCTATTTCTCAAGATACTTGGATTTGCTACTCCAAGTGTGTGAGTCCTCAAGTCCGAGGACAAGACCCCTATGTTCTAGCTTTTTTAGTCTTTTGCTTATATTGAAAGACATTGTTGTATTTTCCTATTCTAGACTTCCTATTGGTGTAAGGGCTAAGTCCCGATTTCTATACTCCTATATTTAGATTGTATGTGGAGACAAAGTTAGTTTCTATTTTTCATTTATGAAGGGAAGTTGAGCTTCTAAAGTAAAAGTTTTAATTTTTCTGCTATTTTTCTATGATATATGCAATGATGAATGATAAGGGCTTGTATAAGACCTCTGAGAGGTCGAGTACGCCAGTAACGACTAGGGGGTTCTCCTGTGTCATTATATACTTGGTATCATAGCCTAAAGTTATGAAATGGTCCATTGGATTCAAAGTCTCATAAGGCCACATCTAGTAGAGTCTTGTTCATCGGTGTGAGTCGCGACACATCTATGAGCGAACGGCTATAGGATGGTAGAAGTTTCACTTTCTTCATTACTCCTGTGTCGTGCCATAGATCTTAAATCCATATGATCTCTCTCTTATTTCCATTGTCCAGTGTTTTTCTAGATGTGATTACTTGGAGGGATGATGTTGCAACGTTTGAAGGAGAACAAGATGAGTTTTGATGCTTATTATGGTTTTGTGACTTGATGAGCTTATGCGAAGGTAGATATGGAAATTCTATTATGGTGTAGCTCTAGCATGAAAAGAATTATTATCGTTGAATAACGTCTTAGTTGCTTTATGGTTAAGTGTAATGATTGTAGAAAGTTATGGTGTAGATTTGAGGAGTTTTGAATTAATATGGTAAATAGTGAGAGTTGAAAGTTGCCCTTTTGTATGAGTAATGCTTCATAGTTGTCATAGTGTTGGTTAGATTGAACTTGTGTAGGCTTACTCCTAAGGGGGGAGATAGTGTGCGTACCTAGAAAGGTAATTGTGAGGTCATGTTTGGATTATGTTGTGCTTTAAAGTTGACCTTGATGGTTACATGTACTACCTAGTTGAAGTAAGGGAGATTAGTGTACGTGTTGACCAACTTCAAAAAAAGTTAGTTGTCCTTTAAGATTGATCTTCAATATGGTCATTTGAGTAGGGTCCTTACATAATACCTAGGCAAGGTTGGTTGGTGGATTCCATCAAAAGTGATGATAAAGTATTGAAATGGTCTAGAGTTATTTTGATCCAACTGTAGTGAAAGAGAAAAAGGTTACTTGGTCAAAACTCTTCTAAGTTTCCCCTAAAGGTTAACCAAGAAAGGATGTCTAATCCTAAGTCTCTGGAGTAAGTGGTAGTGAATCTTAAGGGTCCCAATATGTGTTTTATGCTTTATTAGAATCTGGAATTTCTATGGACCTAAGGAAGGGAGATCTTCGAGATACTATAAATGAGGTACCTAAGGTGATGAACCTTGCAGGACTAATCCGGAACTACTATTCAAAAGCATGCATAACCTAAGGAGATCATGGAAATTGCTAAGATACACATGACTCCTACACATAATCAAGTCCAAAAGGAAATCCTTGGACTCAAACTAGACTAGGAATAGAAGAAAAGACGAGGACATTGGGACTTTTAATCAATGTTGCTTTACAAGCACATGGCCTTCCCCTTGGGAATGAGTCCCCTTTTTTACAACAACCTCAACATTATGCCCTTCTCACAAATTCAAAATTTTCCAAGGCTCACTTTTAACCTTTCCGGGCTCTAAATCAATAGAGGTCTAATAACCATGCATCCAAATCCTACCAAGGTTAACAAAAGTAACCTTATGGGACTAGGAATTTAAAGGACACACATAACATTCAACACTCCAAAATCATAGAATGAGTCAAGGAAAGTTAATAATTTTTAAGCTAGAGGAGGAATAGAAGGGAACATAAGGGTATTGGGACATCTCATTGGCCCTGGGCCTCCCAATTAAGTACCTTTCAAAAGGACCCTTACTCAAATACCACTCCTCACATTCATATAGTAGGAATTGCTTACTCTCCTACTTCTTAACCTTCAGGTCTAAGATCCCAATTGGCACTTCCACATTAGAGAGGTTCTCTTATAGGCACTCTTTGTCACTTGCAACCTTACCAACACCACTCAAATCTCATAGAAACCTACCATCCGGAATTATTATTCCTCAAACTCACCACACTCCATGAGGTGAGGATTTCAAGTAAACCTAAACATGACCATCCAAAATGCTCAACTTTTCATATTCATCACTCAAGGGGTTTCTCTAGATGGAAAAGTTTAAACATGCTTAGCTTATGAAATCAAAGACTAAATATCCTTACAATTTAAGCACATTGTCCCTCATATGGGGTAAGCCTAGACAAGCTCTTTACAATATCACTCTAATAATTTCTAAAGTTAAAACAAGTCATAGTTAAGTTTCCACATTCCTTACACAAAAGGGTTCTCAACCATAGAGGATTTCACTTCTACCCTCATAAAAAAGAGTTTACTAATTGAACATCAATAGGTACCACCCAAGAACCACGATTCATCAAGGTTCATCTCATCATAAGGCTTATAAGAACTAGGTTGGGTTATACAATTCAACCACCTAGGGCAATAACTAAACCCATGAATATTAAGGGTAACCCAAAAGTTCACCATATCCTATTTATCATTTCATGTAAATGGAAACTTGGATTCTTGGTAAATTTCATGATTCTCATGTTGTTCTGCATCTTAGTATGGTGATTGCATATTTGACTCAATGAGGTAATTTAATGAACATGCTTGGTTATGCTTATGATGAAAGGGCATTTTGACCCAATATTGAGGTGTTGAGATTTCTTTAAAACAGAAAAGATAAGTTCCTTTTTTTTTGTATGTGATCTTATGATGTTTTGAAGTGTTGGTATAGGCTCACTCTTAAGGTGTAATGGTGTGCCTAGCCAATATTATTGATGTGTGCCTATGAGTTGTAATAACTTCCTTAAATGATGTATGTTCATAAAAAAAAACTAGTGTTGTGCAATAAATTGAAAAATCGGTGAAGTTGACTTTTATGTTGAGATGTGGTTGGTACGAGTTGCCAACTACATCTCTTGAAAAAGGAATTATGAGCATAAGTGGTAGGGAGTTTAGAACTCCTCCTTAAAAGAAATGCTCTTGGTAAGGTACTTGCACATGGAACCTATGAAAAGGTAAAGATCATGTCATGATTAGGAGAAGGTAGTTCCTCCTATGAACATGAGAAATGTTTATGTGTATAATGCATGATGAATTGAAGGTGTAGTTCCTACTTTCTTTGTGTGGTATTGACCATGTTTTAATGGGGAGTAGATGTTCCTCCTATGCTTATGCATTATTTTATCATTGCTTTTACTTATGATATGAACTATATGAAATATGACTAGGATGTATGATATGAATGTGTTGCATGAGCTAGGACTAATGCCTACTCTAGGAGACCTACTTAGTGTGAAGGGTATAATGGGATGCCACTCATACATCGCACAAGTAGACTTCTAAGGTAGTTATGGTTTTAGTTCCATGATTATGAATAATGCATGTTTTAAAATGAATTAGCTTTATGGTTGGTTTTCCTTAATATGAGCTCATGTTCATGACTAACCTCCTCTTATACATATTGGTTATTAATGAATTAGATATGAGATTAGTATGATGTTGGATTGTTTATGTGATAGTATGACCTTATGTTAAGTATGATCATGGTGGTCTAAAGGTTATATTTAGTGTAGGCAGGACTATGGACCCTACCTATGCATTGCACAAGTAGGAGCCTATGGTCACCCATGTGGGTGTTCTATTAAGATGTGGTGAACTTTATAGATGACCATGCAAGTGTACAGTATCTTTTATAAGATTGTATGTGCATATTAACTATGTATGATAATATTTTCTTCATGAGAGTTGTATTGAGCATGCTTGATAAAGAAATATCATGTTGTTTTCTAAATTCCCAAAAAGATGCTCATTGAAATGGAGAAGGTAGTTCCTCTTATAGTTATGTGAAATAATGAGTTGGGTGCATAGTGATGCTGTGGATTAAATTCCTATATGATATGATGATATGATGTTATGATGTTGTTGATGTTACTGGTTGTTGTGCTTCTAGTTTGAGTCTTTGTCTCCCTAAAAAGAAGTCCAAGTGACATTCGGGGACGAATGTTCCTAAGGGGGGATATTGTAACACCCCGGAAATTCTATGATTAAAGTTAGAGCCTCACTGTATGAATAATGACTTAAAAATAGTTAAAATAATGTTTCTAGACCTAAGTTAATGCAATTGACTTGGTTTGGAAGAGTAAAAGTCTAAACGTCAAGAAACGACCACGACGTCCGGAAACTAGAGAAGAATGTGTTCTATTGTTTCCTTAAGTTTTCGGCAGGTTTGGGAGTATCGTATGATGGTATAATCTTTTAAAAAGGTTTAAATTGGGTAAATATATGTTTATAGGGTCAAAATGTTCAAATACTATACCCCGGGGACACCCTAAGGGACCCTGCGGAGGACCCCAACCTTGGCCAAGCAAGCTGCCAAGGCAGCTTGCAAAATGCACTTGGAGGGAATAGCTCCGCGTCGTGGACTAGCTCCTCCAAGGATAAAAATTTTAGTTCGCGATGCGGTCGTATCGCAGACTCTACTATCTCAAAATTTAATTCCAAATATCTTCAGGGACCAGCTCCGCGTCGCGGACTTGTTCCGTAATGAAAATGCAAAAATTCAGAAATCGATGTTTACTTCATTAAAGAGTCCAACTAAGTGAGGGGTATTTAGGGAACTTTAGGGGATGTGTATATAATGATTTTTATCACTTAAACACAAAATCCCAAAGATCAAAACCTAAAGTTCCTCCTTCTCTCTACTCTCTCTCTCTCTTCTCAAGGACTCCATTGAAGAAGATTGGAGCTTCAAGAAGAAGACCAACTATCCAAGGTTTCAACTCGGATTTTTGTGGTTAATTTGTCAATAAGGTATGGTTGCTTATCACTCTTGGGATTCCTTTCCCCAAGAGGCCCCTTCAAGATGAATTTCAAAACCTCCAATTTCTAGGTTTCAATCCAAAAACGTGGGCCTCCTTTCTAAAGTGAAATTGATGTTATAAACTGACTTTGATTGATGTTATACGAACAATTATGGATAAATTTATGTTGTATTCGTGGTTTCTTGAAGAATTCCCCATGCGACCCATGTTTCACCTTCTTTTCCTAATTCTAACCCTAGTTTGTGTTGGATATTGATTGAAGGCTATGAATTGGATGTGATGTTATGTAATTCATGTTTGTATGATGATTCTACCCTAGGTTATGTATAATTTTTATGAAGTTAAGGTTGAGTCTTTGAATGAAGCCTTGAAAGCTATGAAGGGAATATGTCAATTGCTTATATTGATGTGGATTATGTTATTACTTCATGAATTACCTTGTATTATGTATTTCTTATGAATTGTTTGGTAATTGAAGTATGAATGTCCCATGAAAGGCAAGAAAGTATGAAGGTTGGTTCTTCTTTGAACTCGCCTTATGAATTACTTAGATTGTAATGATGCTATACCTAATGTGTTGTTGTGGTGTTGATGACCCAGTTTCCTCATCCTTAAACCTCTACACTTGAATTAGCTATGAAGAATGTATGTATGTTATGGTATGATTGCTATATGATTGAAAGGTAGTCCTCATGATTATAGTGTAATGTAAAGTGAAAGGTTTACTCATTTGCTAAGTGTTTCTAAAGTGAAAGGATTATTACTCACTTTTAAACACATATGAGCTATTATGATAAGATGTCTACATAAGAGTCTAGCAAAGGCTAATGTGAATTTATATGATGACTAAAGATGATTACAAAAGGGAATTAGATGCTTAGCACCGAAAGGGCATGTAAATGAGATGGGGGTCTCACGTTTAGTAAGTCCGGCTCCCCACATGGGTTTCCTCACGTTTAGCAAGTTCGAATTACCCACGGTATGTGTTGTCTCATGAGATGGAAACCCGCACATTTAGTATCTTAGGGTTTCTTGAAGCAATCTCCTTGACCCTTAACAATGTGGCCACAGAGGACTCTAGCTTTATTGAACTACCTAGATAGCTATGTACGAATGGTTACACCTTAGGCAAGTGTTAATCCTCTCTTTTCGGTGTGGGAGTAGAACACCGGATTCCATGTAGCTCTCATGGTCTATGTCGGTTATTGCAATATTTCCCTAATGTAAAAGTAAATGAAGGTATGAAAGGCGTGAACTCTTACTAAGGCTTTCTTAAGGGTTTGTACATAGTGTAAGGGAGGATATGGGATTTCTTTTGCACATTGCACTTGTGGGATCCTAATAGATCGTTGTAGTAGTGTTCTCTTATGATTATGATGATTATGGCTTATGTATGTTGAAGCTATGTTATGTATGATCATTATGAATATGGTAATTTATGATGAAATATGATCATATGAATGTATGCATGAAGTAGGTTGTTTAATGTGATACTTGGCTTTTGATAGGGTTATGGGATCCTATCTTTTGCATTCCACTACTGTAAACACTTCGTCTATAAAGCCTTATGGGTCTTTATGCACTTTAGAGCCATGGAAGGTAGGGGGATTCATCCTTGTCAAATCCCTAATTCATGAAGCGCGTGTACTTGAATTGGGGTTTACCCAAGGTGCAACATCTCGAATAGCTTGGAACGTTATGGCTTGAGCATCAGTGGTGATAGCTTGAGTTTGAACCGTTATGAGTTGGGTCAAAGTTTGGAAAGCCTCCGTTATCTCCACATTAGTCATGACCCCTTCATCATTAGGAGCTTGAGGTTCTTGAGGAGCTTGAGTGTAGCGACCCTAAAAATGAACTCATGAAACTAGAGCCTCGTGTGTTGGTATTTAGTTGGTAATCTTGTATAAATGCTTAAAAATGGTGTTAGAGGTCCGTTTGGTTGTGTTTGAGGTCAAACGTCAACAGACGTCCATGATGTCTGGAAACTAGTCTTTTGGTGGTAGTGTGTTCTAGTGTGTTGTCATTGATATTGATGTGTCATTTTGAAGGTGAAATTATAAGGAAGTGGTTCCAATGTGTAGTTGAACTGTGTAGGGGTAAACGTCCGCGTACGACTCCCCAAGGACCACCCTAAGGGTCCTTGAGATGGACCCTAAGTTCAACCCCCAAGGTTGCCCATAATGAAATGATTCACCAGAAAGTGGTGACCTACGGATGGGGTTCACTCCCCGTAGGTCCATCCACGGTTCGTAGATGGCCTCCGTAGGCCAATACTTAGTTTTTGGAGCTTAACTCCATTTGGCCCCCCCACAGTACGAAACCACGGATGCACAACACGGGGTCGTCAATCCATCCATGGTCCGTGGATGGTGGCCATGGTTTGGCACCTATGTTGTTGTCATTTAAGTCAGCCATGGTGGGGGTGAATTGGTAAATTCACCCCAAGTCTTTTTAAGTGTGGGGTCGGTTGTTTTAACTTACTTTAGGTATTTTAAAGGTATTAAAACATTTAAATGGTATTTTTGAATTCATTCTTCAAGTTCAAAATCCCAAAGAATTTCTCTCTCTAGAGTTCTCTTAAGTTCAAGGAAGAACAAGTCGGAGAGCTAGGGTTTCAAATTTGGAGAGGGTTTTGTGGGAGGCTTGAAGAGAGAAGCATTTCATCTTCCCCAAGTTGGAATTGTGTCTTCTCCATTCTTCTTCCTTTGGTTAAATAAAGGTTTAATTTCCTATACCGATTTGATTTTAGTAACATTTTAGGTTTATTTCGTTATATCTTGATGTGTGGCTAAGAACCCCCATTCTTGGGGTGTGATTTAGCAAATATGTGTTGATATTTTTGTTGGGTTTTGCTTGCTAATAGGCTAGATGTATTTTAATGGTGATTTCACCTAGTGGTTGTGTTTAATTTAATGGATTTGTAGTTGCAAATACAAAACCACCTATGTGTTTTCGGCTTGCCCGTGAGGGAGGTCGCGAAACCAAGACTACTAGACTGATGGCCTAAGCAGTGGGTCAACATGAGGTTCAGCCCGAGAGGGTGATCCCTAGTCATATATCCTAACACTCAGCTCGAGAGAGTGAGTGGGGTATGGCATAGGCTGGTCTTCATGCGGCAAATGGGTGTCCGAGAGGAACCCATTTGAAATGGGGTAAGTTGCCCAAGAGGGAACTTATTTCCATTTAAAGCTTAGCCTAGTCACTATTATTTCCCAAATTTCCTATCGAAATCATGTACCCAATGATTTATCTCAACATATATTGTGGTCACACCCCAAGAACTTCTCCCCATACTTGATTTTCCTGTTAATTTTTTGTTGTTTTTACTCCTTGTGAAAAAAAACCACCATTTGATATTTGACACTTTCGTGTCCCCTCCTTTTATTTACTATGCTTTTCTTCGTCAATATTTTTACCTACGACTAGTTAGAACGTAGTTTATTTTTTCTATCAATTCTCAAAACCACTCACTTGGGACATGACCCCAACCTTTAGTTGAGTTACTATACTATCGACGATCGTAAACATTCATACCGTAGGTTAGTATAATTGGTCACGATAAGCATCAAAATGGCATCGTTGCCGGGGAGTGGAGTTATTTGGGAATTCTTAGTTGTTAAGTAGAATTTATATTTGTTAATAGTTGTGGTTTTACTAACTTAATTTTTAATTTTGTTTTGCTTGATTATGTGTTGAAACAGGAAGAATGAGTGTAAATGATGACAAAAGTCCCAAATGGACCAAGTACTATCTTTTCTCTATCTTGAGCCAGAAGAGGGGTGGCCTCATGAAAATGAGGCAAGCCTCACTAATGGAACTTGAGTGAGGAGTTGTGTCGTGCCACGACGTTAAATAAGGCGCTTCTTTGGAGGCAACCCAAGGTTTTACCGCTTTATTTTTGCTTTAATAAATAATGGTGTGTTGTTTATGTAGGTCAAAGTATGGAAAGTGAGTGAAATGTGCAAATGGGCCAGCCAAAGGTCCAGTCGGCGCATCGCCAAAGAAGTTGGTGACCCTGACTTAAACCGCCGTTGGAATAAAGTCAACTTAAAAGTGGAGTGTATAAAACTCGGTGTGCCTAAGAACTTATTGGTGAAGGGGCGACCTGGTCGGTGATTGCGATATAGTCCACCGTTTGGTCCTCTTGTATAACTAGATGTCCAGTAAAATTCAGCGAGGTAAGTATCCACTCGGCAAGTCGCCGAATGCATCGGTGACCACGACTAATGTCGCTGAATGGGCGAGAACTGGATGGTTTCTTAATAGGCCAAAGGTTTAAACTTCCAACTCTTTCACTTTCCCTCGCTTTTAATCTTCCAAATGTCGCACCGACTTAGTATTTTAAATATTTTTCCATTCCATAAGTATCTTCGTTGTTGATTTGTGCTTGTAGTTGGACTTCATTGCCGCCTAGCATTTCAAAGTACTTTAATCGGCACAAAGGTTGGCTTTCTGAACCCTGAGTTTACTTTCGAAAACTTGGTACTCATTTGCAATGATCATATCATATTGTCGTGTGCTGGTCCTTCTAAGGTTACTCTAGACACTGATGCCTATATTCAGAGCACTAGACCGGGCACTGAGGCCGCGTTAGATTGAGCGACTGGGTGGATCGGATCCCTCTTTACCTCCCTCTCTGTTTTTATCTATTTTTACTTTTGGATACTTTCATTTGCATTTGAGAACAAATGTTTTTATTTGTGGTGGGGTGAGGCTCACCTTTGTGTGTTGTTTTGAATGTTGTCTTGCGTACATACTTGGGCTGTTTTGCTTTAAATTATTTTATACTGCTTGTACGAATGTTTGGAATTGAAAAGGGATTTTGACCCTTCTGAAAAACATTTATTTTTAAAAAAAAATTGCCACCTCTTGTGTCACGACCCGAGAGTACCCCTTAGTCGTAACATGGCGTATTCGACCCCGAAGGGGTCTTATACGAGCCACATAGTCATTCATTGCATTCAATAATGAAAATAGTGCGGAATAAAAAAAAAACTTATTTACATCCACACATTTAAACTTCCTTAAAACAACTTTAAAAACACACAGCGGAAGTCTAAGTCTCACATGGCCATCTTAGACACAGTCACAAAATATAAGTAGGGACACGGCCCTTTACATTCAAAAGAAGTCTATTAAGTCTATTACATGAACAAAAGAACTTAAAAGTCTTATCCTCGAATCCATGAGGACATACCAAGTCTTGGAGGAAAGCAATCCAACACTTCAAACTAGCTAGGAGGGATCACTTGCCGGAACCTACACTTATAGTAAAAATATGAAGAATATGGGTTAGTACACAAAATGTACTAAGTA
The DNA here is from genome assembly GCA_036553675.1 of Solanum okadae. NCBI lineage: Eukaryota > Viridiplantae > Streptophyta > Magnoliopsida > Solanales > Solanaceae > Solanum > Solanum okadae. The sequence goes on along the minus strand of CM071686.1, from coordinate 22,459,014 downwards.
TGATGACCATGCAAGACATGCTTTAAAAGGGACATTTTGGTTAGAAACCATGCATTATGCCACTTTTTGAAGTACCATGAATAGTTGCATAAAAGACATACAATTCAAGCATAAACATCAAGTAAGTCATAATATTACTTTTAAACAATTTCAACATGAAAACCTTTACCTTGGACCTTCACCTCAAGAGACCCTTATACTATACCTCGTGCAATGTATGGATGGCGTCCCATACCACCATCCATACTAAGGCACCACATTAAGGTCACTTAAGGTAACTTATTATTCCTTTCTTTCACCTTTGCACAATATTCATACATAAGAGGTATATCATTAATTAAGACATGACAAGGGAAAATAACTCGTAATATAACCCAAGTATAGCATGCATCTCATATTAAGCATTTGAGAGCCAACATTCTTTAATAACCTCATTTAGGCCACAATTGTATCACATACATTAGGATTTAGAGAAACTCACTATGACCCTCTCCAAGCCTACTCGTGCAATGTATAGGTAGCATCCCATACTACTACCTACACTTTGTAGAACCTATCAAGAAACCATAATGAAATCTCGCATGATGGGAAGTAAGCGTTTAACCGACATAGACCATGAGAGCTTGTCATGGAATCCGGTGTCATAAGTCCCCACACCGTAAAGAGGTGGTCTACTTGCCTAAGGAAGACCGGTATATAGCTTAATGGATCCACTAGCTACCTATGCGGGCACATAGTTTATGAGATAAGGTAGACGATCATTGAAACTCATGCCTAACTATTGGGGGAGTTTCCATCTAACCAAATCCACTCGGTGCTTAGCCTACATTCCCATAAAATAGTTCGTTACATTGACATTATCACATATGAGAGGTGCCATTGGCCTACCAACTCCAAATTACATTTATTAACACGTGAAAGGGTGCTTTAAGCCTACCGTTTCAAGGTTCATTTAGGAAAGCTCATTAACTCCTCTTGAAAGGGTGCCATGGGCCTACCGGTTCAAGTCTCATCATTAACCTTCATGGAAAGGTGCCATAGGCCTACCGATTCCAAGGTTCATTATAAGCTCGTGTGGAAGGGTGCCACTAGCCTACCGATCCGAGGATTCAACAATCAACAATATAATCATTTATACAAGAAAATGATGCATAAGCCCTACCAATTCAAGGTATACTTTATATTGAAGAATCCTCATATTCTATCATCAACATTCATGAGTGTCAAATTGAGAAATAATCTTTCACTAGCAACACCTTTACGTTCATAACATGATCACATTATCTTCATTGAATTCTCATTCATATAATGTCATGATAACACTCTAATTTCTCATACTATGCCTTTAAGGCCATGGTCACAATACATTCCATAATTAAACACCTCCACCATAAGTGGATCAAACCAAGCAAGAACAATTTTTATCCATAATATGAGATTAAGCCAACTTACCATCCTCCAAAGCCATAATAAACAACACTCAAGTCCCAACCATTTTTCTTACCACAAGAGAATTCATCCATAACTTGCCCATAAGGCCACAATCCTCAATTCATCCATATACCAACAATTCATCATAAATAGGTATAGAAAACCATATAAATCAACAATACAATCCAATCTAAACACAATTTCATCAACATTAAATCATAGGCATTAAACCCACTTCATTAGCAAATTCTAGGCTTTTAATGAAAACATGGGTTCTTGAAGAAGTTTCATATAAAAATCATCTTAAAATCATAAATAGAACTTCAATTCACCAATATAATGACTTTGAAAAACATTTTACCCATGAACCCATACCTAGAATAGAAAATAGAAGTTTTGTTCTTTGAAGACTTTTGAAACCCTTTTGAATGGACTCCTTGAAGGAAAGATAATCAAGGATCAAGGGTCACCATACCTTTGCTATGATCTCCCACGAAATTTGATGAAGAAAGCCTTGAATCCAAAGCCCTAGCTCCCACTTCTTCTTCTTCTTAATGGAGGATTGTAGAGAGGGAAATATTTTAGGGATGGGAATTGAACTAATGGTATCTAGGGAATAATATATGTCCTTTGGAAGAATGGTCCAACACTTAGAAAAAAAAAATGAGGCGGGTGAACAGTAACCACGCCTATTGGAAATTGCCTTTTCCTGCCGAACAGATTTTACGAAAATGGGCATAACTTCTTCTTCCGAACTCCGAATGAGATGAAACAAAGTGCGTTAGGTAGCTAACTCAAAGGGATTTCCATGGATATATTATTGGCCACCCAAATAATTTGTGTGCTAGGAGATATGACCCTCCAAAGTAGACCCTCAAAAAAGGCTTCACTTGGAAATTTCGGATTTTGATACGGTGCTCTAAAATTTGGGTTAGACCTATTTCCCACTCAATTTGACCCCCTAAACAAGAATATGAAGTCGGATTTTCGAAAAACGAAACGGATCTTTTTATATACAGCTAAACAAATTTCCGGTAACTTCCGTAGCACATTTTTAAGAACTTTTTGGGTCAAATTCAAATATAATCATTTCATTAAGTTGTCGACTCCAAACTCACATGTGAGGCTCTAGTTTCACTCTATCATTTTCCGGGTCGTTACATCTTGTGATTTAAAGTGGTTGTTGTCTTGCATATTTGAGTCTCAGTTTCGAACAATACCAATGACTTCAATAGTGCTCTCAATTGAACAAACATGAATGTATGGCTACGATGAGGCCAAATGAAGTTGCATAGACAATATGTGAACTCTTTGCATCTCATTGTGATTAGTCATTTATCAAATTGATTCTCTTGTTATGACCGTTGCACACTAACGAAAGTGTGTAGTCTTGTTTGACTTAAGTGTCGATGACTTGTTTGATTAGCTTTCTTTGAACCAGGCATGAATAAACCTAGAATATTCCCTATTAGTCTAATTGATTTAGAAAGGTATCCTCGGGAAATGATCTTAGGCAACTTTAAAGAGTGTGAGCCAAATTTGACATATACCTCTTTTGTGGTCTACCCGTGAGCGTGTGAAACTGTTTTGAACACACTTTGAGCCTTACCTTTTTTGGAAGAACCTTGGTGAACCCTAGACCTTACCTGACTCACTACCTATAATCCTTTTGATTTGTGCTTTAGCAAATAGCCAACTTAGGCCAAAAGCCTAAGTTAGGGGTGTGGTGAAAAGGAAGAGGAAAAGTCAAGAAGTGCAAGAAAAGTCCCCCCTAACCAATGGTATTGCAAAAAAATGGAACCCCTTCAATTCAATTAAAAAAAAATCTTACTGTAACGACCCGAGAGAACCCCTAGTCGTTACCGGTGTATTTGACCTCGAAGAGGTCTTATACAAGCACTTAGCATTCATCATAGTATGTATCATAGAATAAAAACAAGGAAAATTTAAAACTTTTACTTTGGAAGTTCAACTTCACTCCATATACGAAAAATAAAATCTAACTTCATCACAATATATCATCTAGACATAGAAGTATGGAAAATGGGACTTAGCCCTTACATCAATAAGAAGTCTAGAAACATGAAAGTACAACAATGTATTTCAACATAAGAAAAGAACTAAACATAGAAGCTAGATCATAGGGTCTTGTCCTCGGACTTGAGGACTCACCAACTTGGGGAAGCAACTCCAAGTGTCTTGAGAGGTAAGCTTGAATCCTCAACGGCCCAAACCTAAATGTTTGGGGAAAAAGGAGACAATATAGGTTAGTACAATACACGTACTAAGTATGGCTACTATGCATAAAAACCATTGAAACATGCACAAAAGGTCATTTAAGTCAAAACATGCTTTTTACCAAGTAAATACAATATGCACACAAAGTAAGCATCATAGTACAAACCAACATAATAGCATCCCAACACGTAGACAACCCAAGTAATACTAGTGCAATGCAAGGAATAGCATCCCATAACCCTATTCAAAGCCAAGTATCACATTAAGCAAACTACTTCATGCATACATACATAAGATTATACTTCATCATAACTTACCATATTCATAATGATCATACATAACATACCTTCAACATAAATAAGTCATAATCATCATAATCATAAGAGAACACTATTAGAACCATCTCTTAGGATCCCACAAGTGCAATGTGCAAGAGACGTCCCATACCCTCTCTTACACAATGTAGAAACCCTTAAGAAAGCCCTAGTAAGAGTTCACACCTTTCATACTTTCATTTAGTTTTACATTAGGGAGATATTGCCATAACCGACATAGACCATGAGAGTTACATGAAATCCGGTGTTCTACTCCCACACCGAAAAGAGAGGGTTAACACTTGCCTAAGGTGTAACCATTCATACATAGTTATCTAGGAGGATCCACTAAGCTAAAGTCCTATGTGGGCACATAGTTAAAGAGTCCTATCTCATTTACATGCCCTTTCGGTGCTAAGCATCTAATTCCCTTTTGTAATCATCTTTAGTCATCACATAAGTTCAAATTAGCCTTTACTAGACTTTTATGTAAACATCTTACCATAATAGCTCATATGTGTTCATAATTGACTAACAATCCTTTCACTTTAGAAACACTTAGTAAGTGAGTAACCCTTTCACTTTACATTACACTATAATCATGAGAACTGCCTTTCAATCATATAGCAATCATACCATAACATACATACATATTTCATAGCTAATTCAAGTGTAGAGGGTTAAGGATGAGGAACTAGGTCATCAACACCACAACAACACATTAGGTATAGCATCATTACAATCTAAGTATTTCACCTTTCATACTTGAGTTCAAAGAAGAACCAACCTTCATACCTTCTTGCCCTTCATAGGACATTCATATTTCAATCACCAATCATTTCATAACCAATACATAATACAAGGTAATTCATGAAGTAATACATAATCAACATCAGTATAAGCAATTGACATATTCCCTTCATAACCTTCAAGGCTTCATTCAAAGACTCAACCCTAATTTCATAGAAATTATACATAACCTAGGGTAGAATCATCATACAAACATGAATTACATAACATCACATTCGATTCATATCCTTCATTCAATATCCAACAAAAACTAGGGTTAGAATTAGGAAAAGAAGGAGAAACATGGGTCTCATGGGGAATTCTTCAATAAACCACAAATAAAACATAAATTCATTCATAATTGTTGATATAACATCAATCAAATTCAGTTTATAACATCAATTTCACTTTAGAACGAAGACCCACGTTTTTGGATTAAAAACCTAGAAATTGGAGATTTTGAAATTCATCTTGAAGGGACCTCTTGGGGAAAGGAATCCCAAGAGTGATAAGCAACCATACCTTAGTTGATTCCTTGAGAATCAATGGAGAACTCCAAGCAATTTGGGAAAGAACCTTGAAACCCTAGCTCCAATGTATTCTTCCTCTTCTAAGGTATTTAGAGAGAGAGTTTAGAGAGAAGTGGGAGAGTTTTGATTTCAATTGGGTGTTGTTTATTGTCACGACCCAAGCCTATGGCCTAGACGTGACATGGCGAATGAGGAACCCGAAGGAACCCCAAACAAGCCTCTCAAACTTGTCATCACACTTCATCGGTCGCGGAAGTACATTCAACATTAATTAATGGAAAATAGGGGCTAAGGGCAAACCATTTCAAAATGACATCATAGAATAAGAGTCAAGCTCATTTACAAAATAGTTGTCCAACGCACACCTCTACATACATAGATAGGACGGGGGCAATGACATACTACCGGCTCCCCTCATAGTCAAAATACAATTGCAAGCTAAAGTCTCAAAACATAGGAGTAGGAAACATAACATAGCCCTCGAATCATTGAGGACTCACCAACAAACTCGGATAAGCACCGTACTAGCCACGTGAATGGAGAGAAGGATCAAGAGTAGCTCTGGTCCCTACATGGTGACATCATGTAGGCAAAATATGTGTTAGTACTTGGAATGTACTAAGTATGCGTGGTGCAACACAACAATAGACAAGGACACAATCGAAATACAAGAAATAGTTTCATAGGCATTATGAATAACAATATGAGGATGCATGATCAAAGTGAAGTCAAAACATGTTTAAGTAAATCTATACTAATAGTAGATATCATATGTGTATGCATGATCCAACCAATCTATAACCCCAACTTAGGATGGGGGATGCCGTTCACACCCGGACACCCTGGTGGCAAGGTATAAACCCCTCACATGGTTGATGTTGGTCACACCCCAAGCATCCTAGGTGGTGAGATATAAACCTCTCACATGGTTGATGTTGGTCACACCCCAAGCATCCTAGGTGGTGAGATATAAACCTCTCACATGGTTGTCCGGTTCTTTTCCCCCGGACCGGGCATGGTCATGCAACACTTTATATAGGAAATTTCCATTAGGCTCTAATGCAATCTCACGTATGGAATGAACATATACACAAGCTTAGTTTGTCATCAACACATCTCTGGATTGCCATACATCTCATAACTCAAGCTTTAAAGCATTGATTCATCAATTCTCCATAGTTGGACATTTTGTCAAACACCTTGAAGGCATGTAATGGAATCAAAGAGCATGGAAAATAGGGTAGTAATTATGCAGCCAAACCAGTGAACAACCTACAACAACACCTTTTAACACCCACAATACCACATGAAAATCTCCACATCCATTCCAAATTTAGATTCAAGTTCTAGAGTCACAACATGCTCAAAACAATCACTTTTCATGTTTAAAATTCAATGTGCAGGAAATTATTACAAAGAACAAGACTAACTTATGAATCTTAACTTAAACCATGAATTAGTGAGTAGAATAGAGTCTAGGCACTATGGGTGGAAGGACCCATGAGTTCAACACCACATACCTTGAGTTCTTATGAAGGTCTTGAGAGTGTCTTCAATGGAAGCTTGGAACTTGGAGCAAGAGTCTCTTCAATCTTGAGGAAGGTTTTGGATTAGGGTTCTTGAAAGAACTTGAGAGAAAATATGTCTAAGTATGGGAGAGGTGTTTTGGGAAATGTTTTAGAGATGGGAATTGAACTAATGGTATATAGGAAATAACATAGGCCCTTTGGAAAAATGGTCCAACACTTAGAAAAAAAAATGAGGCGGGTGAACAGTAAAAACGCTCACTGGAAATTGCATTTCCTGCCGGACAGATTTTACGAAAATGGGCATAACTTCTTCGTCCCAACTCCGAATGAGGTGAAACGAAGTGCGTTAGGTAGCTAAATCAAAGGGCTTTCAATGGATATGTTATGGGCCACCCAATTATTTGTGTGATAGGAGATATGACCCTCAAAAGTAGACCCTCGAAAAAGGCTTCACTTGGAAATTTCGGATTTTGATACGGTTGCTTTAAAATTTGGGTTAGACCCATTTCCCACTCAATTTGACCCCCTAAACAAGAATATGAAATCGGATTTTCGAAAAACGAAACAGATTTTTTCTAGATATAGCTAAACAAGTTTCCGGTAACTTCCGAAGCACATTTTTAAGAACTTTTTGGGTCATTTCATTTATAATGACCAAAACTTGTGAATTTAGACTTAAAAACCAATATATAATTAACTTCTAAAAATACCCAAAACACCCCTACTTAAATAGGACTTAAAAGGAAAAGTCCTAAAACTTCTCATTTAAATGGTCCCCGTCAGGGACCACGGCGAACATTCACGGACCGTGAAAGTGCACCACGGGCCGTGGTACTGCCCGTGGTGTTGGAGGCAGTGGCTCCCCTTTCGTGTACAAGCCAACACTTGTCCAAGGCAAGACCACAGAGCCTCCCACGATCCGTGGTCATGGTTTTGGTAATGACTTGGCCTTGTGGAGGCAAGGCCTTCAAGCCTTTGTGCCAAGTGATGTTCATGAGCTACCCCTCTCCCTTGTCAAGTGCACCACGACCCGTAGTGGTGCTCATGGTGCCTTGGGCAGTAGCTACCCTAACAACCCCCGACTCCCTAAAAGCTAAGAGAACTCCACGCCCACCTTCACGATCTGTGAAGTGGACCACGACTCGTGGTCCCTCCCGTGAAGGGTGAGGCAGTGTCTGGGACACTTGGAGGTCCCTCTCCCTCGACCAAGGAAACTTCACAAAGCCTCCCACAGTCCGTGGTCATGACCACGAGCCGTGGTGATGGCCATGAAGTTTGAGGCAGTCGCTCCAAATTTGGGGCAGCCTTGGCCTTAGGCCTTGGCTTGCCCCTTTTGTTTGGCACTCCTCCCTTAAGCCTTAACTCATAGACCACCATAACACACCTAGATGGTCTACTAACTTAGGGGAATTCATTTTATACCTCATTGACACTACGTTTAGGATCTAGTTCAACCTACGAAATTTCTGGGGTGTTACAATATCCCCCCATTAGGAACATTCGTCCCCGAATGTAACTAGGACTTCTTTCTAGGGAGACAATGATTCGAACTAGTAGCACAACAACCAGCCACATCAACATCATCATATCATCATATCATATAGAAATTTAATCCACAACATCACTATGCTCAAAACTCTTTACTTCACATAATTATAGGAGGAACTACCTTCTCCATATTCAATGAGCATCAACATATATTTTCAGCAATCAACAAGACATTTTGTTAACAAGACAACATCAAGCATGCTCATTACAATTGTCAAGAAGACAACATCACACAACATCTGTGGGTGCAATTTCAATCATGAGAAACAAAATTCATGAAAATTCAACATACAACTTAAGCATGAATTTTCACAAAAATATGCACATACAAGGAAATCATGTCATAATCATCAACACACATGATTTTCAATTTATACCAAATTAAGAGAGACTACTAACCTCAACTATGGCTAGGAGTAGGAGGAAAAAGACGAGGGTAGCGGGACTTCATGTCGGCCTCAGCCTCCCATGTTGCACCCTCAACTAGGTGGGTTCTCCATAGGACCTTTACGGAGGCAACTTCTTTATTCCTCAACTTCTTAACTTGACGATCTAAGATTTCGACTGGAACCTCTTCATAAGAAAGGTTCTCATCCACACCTAAACCTTCTAGAGGGAGGATGGACACCGGGTCACCTATACACTTCTTTAACATAGAAATATGGAACACTGGGTGAATCGGGGCCAATTCATTGGGCAATTTCAACTCATAAGTGACCTTTCTGACATGCTTCAAGATCTCATAAGGCCCAACATACCGGGGGCTAAGTTTCCCCTTCTTACCAAACTTCATCACCCCTTTCATGGGTGAGATCTTCAAGTAGACCCAATCACCTACTTCAAATTCAAGATCTCTCTTTCTATTATCAGCATAAGACTTTTGCCGAATATGAGCCATTTTCAACCAATCTCTTATAAGTCAAACTTTATTTGTGCCCTCATAGACTACCTCGGGACCAAGAAGAGCAAATTCACCCACTTCAAACCACCTAATCGGAGATTGACACTTTGTACCATAAAATGCATCAAAGGGTGCCATAGCAATACTTGAGTGGTAGCTATTGTTGTAGGAAAATTCTATCAAAGGTACGTAGTCATCCCAATTACCTTTGAAGTCAATGACACACGCTCTCAACATGTCCTCTAGGGTTTGGATGGTGCGTTCCACTTGACCATCCGTTTGAGGGTGAAATGCGGTACTAAGCTTCACTTGAGTACCAAGCCCACTTTGGAAAGACCTCCAAAAATGGGAAGTAAATTGGGCACCTCTATCCAAAATAATCGGCAATGGGCCCACATGCAACTTCACAATCTCATTAATGTACAACTTAGCATAAACTTCCGCCGAATAAGAAACCTTGACAGGGAGAAAATGGGCTGATTTAGTAAATCTATCCACAATGACCCAAATGGAGTCATGTTGCTTACGAGTTCGAGGCAAACCTACCACGAAGTCCATATTGACCTCTTCCCACTTCCAAGTGGGGATATCGATATCTTGAGTTAGACCTCCCGGTCCTTGGTGCTCGGCTTTGACTTGTTGGTAATTTGAGCACGCAGCCACAAATTTTGCTACGTCTCTTTTCATTCCGTTCCACCAATAAATCTCACATAAGTTGCGATACATCTTGCTGGCTGCTGGATGGATGGAGTATCAGGACCCATGGGCCTCCTCTAAGATTGTCTCTCTTAGGCCATCCACATCCGGCACACATTACCTCCCTTGGAGCCTAAGTACCCCATCTTCTCCTTGAGAGAAAGTTTCTATTGCTTTGTTCAGAACCAACTCTTTTAGTTCCATCAAAATAGGGTCAAGATGTTGCTTAGACTTCACGTCAACAACAACCAATGACTCGAAATTATGACGAACCATGACACGTCCTTTTGGGAAATCTTCAAGTTAGAGACCCAATTGGGATAGCCTATGTACATCACGGACTAACTCCCTTTTCTCTTCTTCCACATGAGATACACTACCCATAGATACACGACTCAAAGGATCCGCAACTACATTTGCTTTTTCGGGGTGGTAAAGGACACTCATATCGTAATCTTTCAAGAGTTCCAACCACCTCCTTTGTCGGAGATTCAATTCTTTTTGGGTAAAAACATATTGAAGGCTCTTGTGGTCGGTAAACACATCCACATGTACCACATAGAAATAGTGTCTCCAAATCTTTAAGGCAAAGACTACGGTCGCTAGCTCAAGGTCATGAGTTGGATAATTCTTCTCATGCACCTTGAGTTGTCTCGAGGCATAAGCTATAACCTTACCATGCTGCATGAGGACACAACACAAACCCACTTGGGAAGCGTCACAATATACTACAAACCCTTCGGTGCCCTCTAGTAAGGTCAGAACCGGAGCGGAGGTGAGCTTATGTTTTAACAATTGGAAGCTCTTTTCACAAGATTCCTACCATTTGAACTTGGACTTCTTTGAAGTTAAAGCGGTTAATGAAGATGCAATACATGAAAATCCCTCAACAAACCTCTGGTAGTAACCGGCCAAACCCAAAAGCTTCGGATGTCGGAAGGACTCAAAGGTCTAGGCCAACTTTTGACCACATCAGTTTTCTTTGTATCAATTTCTATACCCTCAATAGAAAAAATGTGACCAAGGAAAGCAACTGATCTTAGCCAAAACTCACACTTGCTAAGCTTAGCATACAGTTGGTGATCTTTGAGGGCTTGGAATACTATCCTCAAATGATTCATGTGATCATCCTCACTTCTTGAGAATATCAAGATGTCATCAATAAAGACAATAACAAATGAGTGTAGAAAATTTCTAAACACACGGTTCATAAGGTCCATGAAAGCCGCCAGGGCATTTGTAAGACCAAAGGACATCACTAAGAACTCAAAATGACTGTATCTTGTTCGGAAGGCTGTTTTTGAAACATCAACACCTCTCACCCTAAGGTGGTGATAACCCGACCTCAAATCAATTTTTGAAAAGTAACTCGCTCCTTGAAGTTGATCAAATAAGTCATCGATTCTAGGGAGTGGGTACTTGTTCTTAATGGTCACCTTATTTAATTGTCGGTAATAAATACACATGCAAAGAGATCCATCCTTCTTCTTCAAAAATAATACCGGTGCACCCCAAGGAGTTATACTAGGTTGGATGAAACCCTTATCCAACAAATCCTTGAGTTGAGCTTTTAATTTCTTCAACTCCGCTGGGGCCATCCGGTAAGGAGGCATTGAGATGGGTTGTGTATCTGGCAATAAATCTATGCCGAAATCTATTTCCCGTTCGGGAGGAATCCCGGGTAAGTCATCGGGAAAGACTTCGAGAAAATCCTTCACTACGGGGACCGACTCCAAAAGAGGAGTCTCGGACTCAAGATTCTTGACCCTCATAATGTGATAGGGACAACCTTTAGAAATAAACTTATAAGTTTTTAGACATCAAATGATCCTTCCCCTAGGGACGGAATTTCCTCCCTTCCATTCTAAAATGGGTTCATTAGGAAATTGAAACTTCACAATTCGGGTCCTATAATCTATGGACGCAAAACAAGCATGAAGCCAATCCATCCCCAATATAACATCAAAGTCTAACATATCAAGTTCCACCAAATCAACCAAAGTGACTCTATTGGGAAATGATATGGGACAACCCATATACACTCTTTTAGCAATTATGGAATCACCCACCGGGGTGGAAATCGAAAAGGGTTCATTTAAGATATCGGGAAGCATATCAAATTTCATAGCCACTAAAGGGGTTACAAAAGACAAAGTGGCACCGGGATCTAACAATGCATAAACATTAATTAAAAATACATGTAACATAACAGTCACAACATCTGGAGAACTCTCTTGATCACCTCGGGATTGGAGAGCATAGAAGCGATTCTTCTTAGGAGGATCGGGATTTGGGCCACTTTCTTGTGCTTGAGCATTTTCCCTTCCTTGAGCCTTTAGCATAGGGCAGTCCCTCCTCATATGGCCACTCTTACCACAACCATAGCAATTACCTGTGCCAACTAGGCACTTGCCTTCATGTTTTCGGCCACACTTTGTACAAATAGGCTTCTCAACATAAGGACCACCACCTTTTGTTTCTTGAGGCTTGGGGATAGACACTTTACCTTTGTTGACCCTTGGAGTGTTAGGAGGACCTTGGTTGGAAAACCTCTTTTTGAACTTTGGCTTATCTTGGATTTCAAACCTAACCTTAGAAGAATTTCCATCATCGGCCCTTGACCTCTTCAATTATCTACCAACATTCTTAAGCTTTTGCTCCTCAATTTGTTCGGCATGAACCATAAGACGAGAAATGTCCATGCTTGGGATTAGCATAGCCGACCTACATTCATTCACCACAAGATCGGATACTCCCATAACAAATTTGTTCATTGTAGCTCTATAGTTCGACACCAAAGTAGGAGCATGCTTGGACAATTGAGTGAACTTGAGGCCATACTCCTTCACACTCATACCCCCTTGACGGAGGTTGATGAATTCTTGCATTTTCCTCTCCCTTAGCTCCAAGGGGAAAAACCTATCAAGAAAAGCCATCTTGAATGTAGCCGAACTTATCGGACCCTCTCTAATAGGTCTCCCCTCCTTCTATTGTTCATACCACACTTGTGCCACATCTTTGAGTTGATAGGCGTCTAACTCCGCCTTTTCTTGAGAAGACACACCCATAGCCTCTAGAACCTTAAACACTTCGTCAATGAATCCTTGTGGATCTTCTTCCACCTTGGAGCCAAAGAAAGTAAGGGGATTCATCCTTGTGAAATCCATTATCCTAGAAGCGGTAGTGCTAGCATTGGGGTTCACTTTCACCCTAGCATCCCTAGCAACTTGAGTGGCCAACACTTGAGTCAAATTATGAATAGCTGACCTTATCTCAACATTAGACATAGCCCCTTCGTCAATACGAACTTGAGGGTTTTGAGGAGCTTGAGGGGGAACCACCTCATTCACATTCTCCTCACCGACCCTTCTTGCATTGTTCCTTCTTGTATTCATTTCCTATAAGAACAAGAGAAGGATTAGAAGAAAAAGACTAGATAGAGTTAAGACTCTTAGGCCCGAATATGGAGTAACAAAAGAGCGAAAGTTCCTAAGCATCTCGTAGACTCCCATTCATAAGTGTGGCGCGTTTCACACCCATGACCAAGACTCTACTCGATGTGGTATCTTGTGACATGGATCCTACATTATTCTCAACCATATGCTCTGATACCAAGTTTGTAACGACCCGAGAGCACCCCCTAGTCGTTACCGGTGTATTTGACCTCGAAGAGGTCTTATACAAGCCCTTAGCATTCATCATAGCATGTATCATAGAATAAAAACACGGAAAATTTAAAACTTTTACTTTGGAAGTTCAACTTCACTTCATATATGAAAAATAGAATCTAACTTCATCACAATGTACCATCTAGACATAGAAGTATCGAAAATGGGACTTAGCCTTTACATCAATAAGAAGTCTGGAAATAGGAAAGTACAACAACGTATTTCAACATAAGCAAAGAACTAAACATAGAAGCTAGATCATAGGGTCTTGTCCTCGGACTTTAGGACTCACCAACTTGGGGAAGCAACTCCAAGTGTCTTGAGAAGTAAGCTTGAATCCTCAACGGCCCGAACCTAAATGTTTGGGGAAAAAGGAGACAATATGGGTTAGTACAACACATGTGCTAATTATGGCTACTATACATAAAAACCATTGAAACATGCATAAAAGGTCATTTTAGTCAAAACATGCTTTTTACCAAGTAAATCCAATATGCACACAAAGTAAGCATCATAGTACAAACCAACATAATATCATCCCAACACGTAGACAACCCAAGTAATACTAGTGCAAAGCAAGAAATAGAATCCCATAACCCTATTCCAAGCCAAGTATCACATTAAGCAACCTACTTCATGCATACATACATAAGATCATACTTGATCATAGCATACCATATTCATAATGATCATACATAACATAGCTTCAACATACATAAGTCATAATCATCATAATCATAAGAGAACACAACTATAACCATCTCTTAGGATCCCACAAGTGCAATGTGCAAGAGACGTCCCATACCCTCCCTTACACAATGTAGAAACCCTTAAGAAAGCCCTAGTAAGAATTCACACCTTTCATACCTTCATTTAGTTTTACATTAGGGAGATATTGCCAAAACCAGCATAGACCATGAGAGTTACATGGAATCCGGTGTTTTACTCCCACACCGAAAAGAGAGGGTTAACATTTGCCTAAGGTGTAACCATTCGTACATAGCTATCTAGGTGGATCCACTAAACTAAAGGCCTATGTGGGCACATAGTTAAAGAGTCAAGGAGATTGCTCCTTGAAATCCTAACTTACTAAACGTGGGGATTTCCATCTCATGAGACAACAGATACTGTGGGGGTAATTCGGACTTGCTAAATGTGAGGAAACCCATGTGGGAAGCCTGACTTACTAAACGTGAGACCCCTATCTCATTTACATGCCCTTTCGGTGCTAAGCATCTAATTCCCTTTTGTAATCATCTTTAGTCATCACATAAGTTCACATTATCCTTTACTAGACTCTTATGTACACATCTTACCATAATAGCTCATATGTCTTCATAAGTGAGTAACAATCCTTTCACTTTAGAAACACTTAGTAAGTGAGTAACCCTTTCACTTTACATTACACTATAATCATGAGAACTACCTTTCAATCATATAGCAATCATACCATAACATACATACATATTTCATAGCTAATTCAAGTGTAGAGGGTTAAGGATGAGGAACTAGGTCATCAACACCACAACAAAACATTAGGTATAGCATCATTACAATCTAAGTATTTCACCTTTCATACTTGAGTTCAAAGAAGAACCAACCTTCATACCTTCTTGCCCTTCATAGGACATTCATACTTCAATCACCAATCAGTTCATAACCAATACATAATACAAGGTAATTCATGAAGTATTACATAATCAACATCAGTATAAGCAATTGACATATTCCCTTCGTAGCCTTCAAGGCTTCATTCAAAGACTCAACCCTAATTTCATAGAAATTATACATAACCTAGTGTAGAATCATCATACAAACATGAATTACATAACATCACATTCGATTTATAGCATTCACTCAATATCCAACACAAACTAGGGTTAGAATTAGGAAAAGAACGAGAAACATGGGTCTCACGGGGAATTCTTCAAGAAACCACAAATACAACATAAATTCATTCATAATTGTTCATATAACATCAATAAATTCAGTTTAAAACATCAATTTCACTTTAGAAAGAAGACCCGCAATTTTGAATTGAAGACCTAGAAATTGGAGATTTTGAAATTCATCTTGAAGGGACCTCTTGGGGAAAGCAATCCCAAGAGTGATAAGCAACCATACCTTAGTTTATTACTTGAGAATCAATGGATAACACTACAAGGGAGAAGGGATTTTCCAACAAAATATTTTGTTGCAATATATTCAATGTTGTTGCCAAAAGTACTTTTAGTAACAAATTTTTTTTTGTTGCACGTTGTTGCCTAAAATGCTGTTGGGAAATGTTCTGCAACAACAAAAAAAATATTGTTGTAAAAAGTTAACTTACGCAACAAAAAAAATTATTACCATAAATTATATTTTGTTGGTAAAAAGTACACGATTGTTGTTTACGTAAATCTTTAGCAACCAAAAATATTGTTGCAAGAAATTATTATTTTTCCCAATAAAATTAGTTGTTGCAAATAATGGACAGAAAAATCGGTTACCAATCTGTTATTTAGACTTTTAGCAACAACCATTATTGTGACTATAATTACATTTTTTTTGTCAACAATTAGTCATCACATTTAAGCTATTTGTGAATAAATATTTCTGGTATATCTTTAGTAACAACTTATTATTAGCTGCTACATGTATAATTTACATTTAAAGTTAATAAAATCCATGAATGCATATATAAATTAATGCATACATACATACATATATATATAGATAATAGTATCAAACGGCAATACATAGAGCTGATGCACTAGATATTTGGACTTTAAAAACTAAAAATTCCTACATAGGATGTCTTAATTTACGAAATGAATAAAAACATAATATAAGAAATATCATTAAGTAGTACTAATCTACTAGTAACTTAACAAGTAAATATTCCTCCGATAGCTTGTGCATACATGAATCATACTGTAAGTAGTGTTGATTTAAGCACGTTCATCCTACAAAAGAAGATAAATATAATTACATTTAAAAAAAAATCAATGAAAATAATATATTCAATGTAAATTTATAAACGAGGTATGAAAAGAATAAAATATATGCAATCTTATATTTACCTTTGTGGGGGTTGGGAAGCTAATTCAAATAGACCTTTCACTTAGAAGAGAAATAAGACTAAATAGTGACCACATGAACTCATATAATATATGCACAACATATAATGGGGGAAAGTAAATCATAGTCCAATCAAATCATTTTTTCAATGACTACTCAAAATTGAAAGAGAACTTCAAATCTGCTCTTTTGACTACCAAATGAGCACCATGAGCTGATTTGTTAGAGAACAATACATCTTTTTTGTTTCATGCATTGTTCTCTAACAAATCAACTTATGGTTCTTATTTGGTAGTCAAAAGAGAAGATTTGAAGCCTTGTCTTTATAGAAGTACAATAATAACAATCATATACTTATGTCATTGAAAATAAATAGATATAAAACATAAGAGGCTGACTTTCAGTTTCACATGTCATTCAAACCAACAATCCAGTGATAAGACATAAAGAACATTAGCATATTGAAATTGGATTTTCTTACGGAATGGACAAGTCATTGTACAATCTAAAGTCCATCATTAAAAAACATTAAGAATCTAAGCACATTTTCATTTTTTATAAATTTTACATTGTAGTTACCATATCAAGATACCATGACAATTTAAAAATCAAATCAGTTATTTTTTTAAAGAATCTACTTAGAAATCATATGACTTGTCTTAGATGAATAAGCTCTAACTATCCTTCTGTAATAAAGTCTCTTGTAATAAACTTAAAATTTAAACTTACTTACTCCGATGTCATTCATAAGACTTGTAGGATTTGCAACATCTGAATCACTTGAATCGGTAATAATGTTGAGAATTGCAGATGGAAGACCACTCTGTTAAGCATAGCAAATATGAGGAATTGAAAAATGATTGATCTAATAAAGAGAAACTATGTTCTAACATCAAAATAACTAGGACAAGTTTTTTAAGAATAGCATAATCAAAATACTCTTAGGATCAAAAGCAAGAAATTAAATCATTAACGCTTGTACCTTAGAAATTTGCATATGGGATACCAGTGCCTTTATGCCCTCTTTTACCATTTTTTGATCACGCACTAGACGGGTTTCCATAACTTCTCGATTTTCTTGCTCCTCTTCAAGTTTTTTTTGAACTTCAATTAGCTTGTCTTCAACACTTTCACGTTTACGACGTTCTTCTTCTGTCTCTTTTTGTTGTGCTTGTAGTTGCTCTTGAATTTCATTCATAGATCTCCTGCTTGGCTTAGTTCCTGAGCTTTGACCACGATAATATCCCGACTTTTCTCCCATAATTCTCACAAATGCTGCATTAGCAATAGGATCTGCATCAATTTCCTCTTCATTTTCTTGAATTTGATCAGCAACAATTTCTTTCACCTTATCCTGCAAAAGAGTAATACAAACTTACGCTTTTAATATAATGCTTTAATATTTTTATGCTCTAAAAATAAAGATAAGAGTTATGCATGTACATTCAGTTCAGAAGATGCATCATTAACCCAATGTCCATTCTTCATGTGAGTCAACTCCCAAAGTTTCTGAAAATTTGGCTCTTTTCCAGTGTTTGTATCTCTCTAACAAAAGAAATCAAATTATGAAGTTGAATGAAGAATGATTGAAGTTCATAAAAATAAAGAAATATCTCATCACCTTATCAAAAGATACTGCTCGGAAGGATTTTCTTCCACAAATATGAGGTATTTCTTGTTTTGCTTTATTAGCTTTATTTCTTTCACTCATTTTCTGCATTAAATTTGAATTTTTAAGTGTCATAAATTTAATTATAACAAGAAAACCAATAAATTAAATAATAATATTGTTAAATTCATTTAATTCTGATGTACTCCTAATTACCTTAAAAGAATCAGAGCTGAAATACTCCACCAAGAATTTCCATTCAACTTCATTAACCTCTGCAGGCATCTTCAAAAAGCTCTCCTCTTTTGTAGCATATTTCTTGAAATGATCATGGAGTCTACTACGACGATATCGATACAGTTTATTAGCTTGATCCAAGATAGTATCCCGAACGTGTCGTGTGTCGGATAGTTGGAAGGTGTCCTGCTCCCAATAAAATTTAAGTGAACTTACTTGAAATAGAACTTTGATTGTATATGACTAATTAAAAAATGAAATAATTATTATTTGATTCTTGAAAAAAATAGGAAACATATATGTAAGTTGCTAATAGAAGGATAACAACCATAAAAATAATCAGATTAATACAGTGAATTCATGTAAGAATGAAGAGAAATATCAAGGTCATAGTAACTTGTCCCCAAATTTGTTTATTAGAAGATATCTATAGCTTATAACAACAACACAATTAGGAAATCAATTGTCATTGACAAATAAATATAAGCAAAAAGTAGACTTAGCACAACTAGAGTTAAAATAATTCTTGACTTGTTGGACAATTATCTTAAATGATTGAGACTATAATATTTAGACAAAAGAACTAGACAACAATTGTTCAACATGAGAAGAAAACTGAGCATTAGATAGATCAGATTTTTAAGGAGAAATGAAGTAAATTACCAGTATATGCGCAATGATTCTATCTTTTGCTAGATCAGAAACATTCTTCCAATTCTTGACATCATGCCTAGCATGCTGAAAAACTTTCACAGAAATCTCGGTAACAAAATCGTTAGCTCCAGGACCTACTGCAACTCTTTGATCCGGTGGAATAATCACATTCAACTTGCCATTTATATTTTTACGTTTCTTTTGAATTGAAAGCCCTGTTGTCTTTCCCCTCCCCTTTCTTTTTTGTCCTAAAAATTATAAGAAAGTATTTAGATCTACAATAAGCAAAATATATAAAAGCTAAAAAAAATTAAAAGATAATATTTAGTGAATGATTAATTTACCTGATTGGGGATGCGAAATTACATCAGTACTTCCTACACTCTCAGAAACAGGCACATTTGTCATCATGATATACTGAAACACATGTTAAAAATAATTGTACTATTGAAATCTAGAATATAAATAAAAAGAAATGTTAGAAAGTAGACAAAATATTCTTAGAAATTGAGAGAAATAATTCAAATTATAAGGTAAAGATAAAGTATTAACAAGTTGTTTACGCGTCGTTTAACACAATAAACAACCAACCAAAGGAGTTAGTTTCATATTATAGTTATCCTTGTTGACTAATAGAAATAATTGAGCACATCAACATAAACTATCATAATCTTACAATTTTCATGAAGAAATTATAGACCAAAAAAAAGAATCAGCAAAATGGAGCAACACCAAATGTCCAAAAAATAATTCAGATAACATTATTTTCAACACCAAGCATAGCGGTTATGTTGCATGTAGATGGGAGGAGCTAAATCTTTTAAAAGAAGAGATTGTAATAAGTAAAATTGTCTTGTGCACTAACTAAAAATCACAACCAATCATCATCTTCGTCAGCTTCATGTTCATCTTCAGAAGGATATTCTCCATCTGATGAAAAATTATTGAAGTTATCTCCATTTTCACCATCAGATTCATCAATAACTTCTAGGTTTATTTCTTCCTCGTTATTGAGAGAAGGTGCTTCAACACTCACTCCATCAATGTCTTCTCTTTGTATTGTAACATTATCATTATCCGATTCTACTTGAAGACTTGTTTCTCCCCTTTCAACCAAGTCAATTAGTTGATATGGCTCTGGTTCACTTTCTTGCTCGGGTACATCATACAAATTTCGTGGTCTTATCCTTACCACTGCATGCCATTTTTCATTTTGACTATGTTTAAGATAATACACAGATTGAGCTTATGAGCCTAAAATAAATGGATCATTTGTGTAATGAATCTGTGTCACATCTACAAATACAAATCCATATTCATCTCTTCTGTAACCTCTACTTTGACTTCGACCTTGAGGTGGAACTTCAAACCAGTCACATTGAAATAATATGACTGAATTACCACCTATGTATGATATCTCTAAAATCTTTCTAATTCTTCCATAATAATCAACATTTTCTATATTTTCATCACTCTTTACTACCACACCACTGTTTTGTGTTTTTAAGAATAATTCAGATTCCTTTGTACGAAATCTAAAACCATTCAAGGTATAACCATTATGACTATAAACACGAGAATCTGGGAGTCTTGCCAAAGCAAATAATTCATCGGTAATTCGATCATCACCATTCTCTTTTAATTGTACCACCTATAATATTTCAACAACAAACATTAATACTACTTAGAAAGTAAGACAGATTCTTCTGAATAAAGATAAATTAACATAAAATAATATAATTTACCTTTTCTTCAAACCATAAAGAAAATTCCTCATTGTGCCTCTTGAAAACATTTTTATTGTTTTCTTTTGTTAATATTTCTAGATGTTCCCTATGAATTATAAATTTTTTCATAAAAAAAATAGAAGAAGAAAATATTAGATTATAGTCATGGATAGGTTCATTTTAAAAAAAAAGTAAACTAAGTAAAAGGCGTCTTACTCAATCCAAGGACGAACTTCCTCACAATTTTGGAGGATGTAAAAATGAGCTTGCTTTATTTTAAGATCACTCATATTTTCCCAAGAACCTCCTGATAATGGCTTACCACAACATTTAAATATAGATAACACATTGGAATCTTTGTTGGAAGAATCAAAGTTTCTATCTAGACGATTCTGCTTTGTCTCTATATCTGGTAAATATTTGCAACAGAATGTCATGCAATCCTCTGCAAGATGGCCCTCAGCAATTGCTCCTTCCGGACGATATTTATTGCGTACATAATTTTTTAATGTGCGCAAATATCTATTTGTAAATATATATCAGTTTTGTAACAAATTTTAATTAAAAAATACTTCACAAGAATAAGAATCTAACCTCTCGATGTAATACATCCATCGATATTGAACGGGACCAGCTAACTTTGCCTCATTTGCCAAATGAATTGCCAAGTGAATCATAACATCAAAGAAGGTTGGCAGGAATACACGCTCTAACTTAGAAATTGTTATTCGTATACTTTTGTCTAGTTGATCTAACTTCTCTACATGTAACTCCTTAGCACACAAATCAGTAAAGAATAATGACAATTCAATTAACGGATCATAAGCATCCTTTGGCAAAATTTCTTTGATGATAAGTGGAATGATACGCTGAAAAAGAACATGATGATCATGACTTTTAAGTCCCAAAAGTCTAGCTTCCTTAACACAACGACTAATGTTAGACGCATAAGCATCAGGAAACTTGATTTCTTTGATGAGGTTACAAAACTGAATCTTTTCCATTTTAGACATTGTATAACTTGCAGGAGGAAGTATATACTTATCCCTACTTTTTATTGGATGGAGGGACTTTTTGATTCTCATCTCTTGTATGTCCAGCCGTGATTTTAGTGTGTCCTTTGTTTTTCCTTCAATATCTAACAATGTTCCAAGCACACTTTCACTAATATTCTTTTCAATGTGCATTACGTCCAAATTATGTCTCAATAACACACTCTTCCAATATGGAAGCTCAAAGAATATACTTTTCTTCTTCCAATTGTCAGATCTTCCAGCATCTCGTTTTCTTTTTTTTTGTGTTGGGATCAATTGAGCCTTGTGAGAATGTATTTAGTTGTGCAAGCACATCATCTCCACTCAAAGCTTCTGGTGCAATTCTTTCTTCTCTTGTGTTATCAAAACAACTTTTATTTCGACGATAAGAATGATCTTTCTCCAAAAACCTACGATGACCCATATAGCAAAGCTTTCGACCATGCTTTAAGTAAGTGGAACAAGTATGTACATGACAAACCGGACAAGCTAATTTACCTTTAGTGCTCCAACCGGACAACATACCATAAGCTGGAAAGTCATTAATTGTCCACAACAAAGAAGCATGCAATTTAAAATTTTGTTTCTTAAAAGCATCATAAGTGTCGATTCCACTCTCCCATAAGATTTTCAAATCATCAATCAGAGGTTGGAGATACACATCAATATTCATACCAGGGCCTTTTGGGCCGGGAATAAGCAAGGACAACAAAATATTAGATTGCTTCATGCATAGCCATGGAGGAAGATTATATGGAATCAAGACTACTGGCCAAATGCTATAAGAATTACTCATAGAACCAAATGGATTAAAACCATCTGAAGCAAGCCCAAGTCTTACATTACGTGGATCTAAAGCAAATGTCGTATGTTCTTCATCAAAAGTTTTCCAAGCTAATGAGTCAGCTGGATGCCTTAGTACTCCATCATCAACTCGCTTATTTTTATGCCACCTCATATCTTCTGCATCTTGTTTTGTCATAAACAATCTTTGTAATCTTGGTATCAAAGGAAAGTATCTAAGAATCTTTCTAGGAATTCCTTTAGTTTTCTTATTCAAATTTCTGGAAGTAGGCTCATCATCACTATCTTTTTCTTTTCTTACAATCCATCGTTTCTCACCGCATTTAGGACATTGCTCAAGATCAACATATTCCTTTCTATATAAGATGCAATTATTAATACATGCATCTATCTTCACATAATTTAGACCCAAATTTTTTATGATCTTTTTTACTTCATAGATAGAATTAGGGAGCACATTTTCCTTTGGAAAAGCATCACTCAATAATTTCAACAAAGAGTCAAATGAAGTATTACTCCAACCATGTAGACATTTCATTTGAAACAGGCGCACTACAAAGGAGAGTTTGGAGAACTTTTCACAATCTGGATATAACTTTTTCTTTGCATCCTTTAATAAGTTATAAAATCTCTTTGCTTCTATGTTAGGCTCTTCATATCTAGGCTCAGTGGTCTCATCAAACTCATGATTATTAGTGGGGATACCACGATACATGTCATTTAACATTTCAAAAGTGGAAGTATCATCGTTGTCAAAATTTATATCTGCACCAGAATTCATTTCATCATCTGAAGATGCCTCCGACTCACCATGAAAAATCCACCTATCATAAGTTGGATTTATTCCCCACTTAAGCAAATCATTCTTTACTTCTTCTCTTGTTTTCCAAAGCACATTATTACACTTAGTACAAGGACATTGAATTTTTACACCAACCTCAGGATTGCAAAAGGCATAGTCTAAAAAATGTTCCATACCATTCAAGTACTTTGGTAATGTCCTATTCTTAATATGTATCCAACTTTTATCCATCATATACTTACCTACAATGACATATAATATATTAAATATAAAATTATATGATTAACTATATCTTAAATTGCTATTGTTTATAGTACAAAAAATTAGTAGAGAAAAACTCACAAAAATAATTCTTTAAAATGGACTCCAAATTCAAATATTATCCCATCCACCCTCTCACACGCATATATAACCAAATCAAATAACTTAGCACAATTCAATGAAATCTCTCAGAGATACATATATGGGTATATCACTATTGCATATTTAAAAATTACAATTACACGAAAGAGAAAGAGCGAGCGACAAAGAGAGAGAGAGAGTCCCATTAATTGGAGAAACAAATAACTAAAAAGAAAAGTTGAGAAGTAAAGCACACGACATAGTAAGATATTAAGTAGAAAACTTACCTAATTGAGCAAAAGTTTCAGAAATCTTATAAAGTGCTTAACTCACTTTACTGAGATCTGCAAGAAAAAAAATAAGCAGCTACTGTTTTTTATGTATCCTTATGTGTCTCTGTATTGACATATATGATATACACAACGAGAAAACAAGAAAGAGATAAAACAAATTCAGACAATCAATGCATTCTAATATACAACACGAAGTTAGTGACCAAAAAATAACATGATATCTCTTTGTGCTCATCCCACTTCATTGACCACTAGATCATATCTTGGGTGACAAAAAAAATGTTACTTCACATTATTTCAAAAAATAATTTTGTCACTTTTCCCTTCTACACTTTTTCAACATCCAATATAATTATCCATTCAAATCTTAGAAGTCAACCCACATCAATTAAAATGGTAAGGAGTGAAAGTGTGCATTATTATCTTAAACAATGAAAGGTGAAATCCATTGTGCCAAAACCAATTTACAGAGAGTAACTGATGCTTTAACACTTAACTAATAACAAGAAATGCGTGAAAAGCAACAACTAAATGATCACATGGACATATAAGCTCATTTTCTTTGCTCATAAACATCATAAGAAGAACAATTTGAGGTAACAATAAAGTTAAAATAGATTTCTCATATAGAAGACGAAAATAGAGAAACATACCATTGAACACCCTTAACAATATTACTAGCTTTGCCACCGACAACTACATTCACAAGTCACGGTAAGTTAGTCTAGATTGAACTTGAGCAGGACAATATTGCAGGATATTACATACACAATACACAAGATTAGATACAAATAATATACTATATCTCATTATGAGATGATTACTTATCGTATTAAGCACAAAGATTAAATTTCCTTCTTTGCTTTCATTTTTTAAATAATGCACAATGTTGTCATTGCAACTTTGTTCAATGCATCTTTTTAACTAGAAAACATATCAAAAGAAGCTTAAAATCTGTGGGTATTTAATATGCTTAAAATCTGTTATGGACAACTATGTAAAATTAAAACATATCAAAAAAAGCTTCATATGATATATATATATATATATATATATATATATATATATATATATGGAGCTAAAAGAACAAAATTGACTAAAAGATTGAGCCCCTTTGAGTCCAAGCTAGTGTGCTAAGTTAAATGTCCAAGTTATTAATCAAATACAAGAACTAAAACACCTTCATACGTTATGAAAATTAGCTAATCTCTCAAAAAGTTCTCTCAAGTTTTTGATACCAAAGTAAGGAACCATTCGAGGAGCTTATTGTGTTCCACGTTGTTTCTATGATAAATACAATCTCAACAAGAATAAATATTTTTTTTAAATAGCGAATTTTGAAGAATCAAAATAGCATAGTATACAAGACCCATACCAAAGAACCAAATCGAAGTCAATTCACTTGATATATATTATCAAAAATCGAAATCGAAGTACCAACCGAAGTTCTTAAAAAATCGAAAGGAAGAATCAAATGCCCACTCAAAAATTTACTATCAATTTGGAGAAGAAATTTCATCCTTCCACACCCAACTAAAATCTGTCTCTAACCTATCTTCATTAAACCCCTATAATAGAAGAGTTATAACCATTATCGGGGTAAAGGAGTGACTGTAACTAAGGAGTTATATGATTCTAATGATTTCAATACGCAATTAAGAACTCTATTCACAAAAGACCATAAAAAATTCTTTGGATAATTACAAAACGCATCAGATAACAAAATAGTCATTGAAAATTAAATATTGCTTACAGTTTCTTCTCTATTCAATAGCAAAAGGACCCAACAGACGAAGAGGAAGGTGATGCAACAGAGGGAAAGCTCAATATAGTGCAGAGAAAAATAAAACCTAGAAAGAGGTGGGTTAACTGGAAGAGTGGGCTAAAAAATCGGAAAAGAAATAAAAAAGAAATTTGGCGCATTTTTTTGGCGGAAAGTTGAAAAATAAGCAGTTATTCTAATATTTTAAGCGACAATTAACTTGCGTTGTTGGCAAAACAAAATTTATAGCCAACAATTCTAATTTGTGGTTGCTAACTCTATTTGTATTTCAAATTTATTATACTTCCCACAAATATGGCAACAACTAATTAAACATTTTGTAACAACAAAAAAATTGTGATTAATATTTTTTATAATATAGCAACAATTAAAAAGAATTGTTGCTATTTATTCAAATTTGCTAACAATACTATCGATTGTTGCTAAAATGTTGTTGCAAATTTTTAAAATTTAATAGTTATCATTTTGACTATATAATATTGCAACAACATCAAAATATTTGCTAACAACAAAGTAGTCGTGGTTAAAAGTTTAATGATATAGCAACAATTTTATTAAGTTGTTGCCATTTATCGATTTTAGCCAACAATTTTTCCTTTGTTGCTAAAAAATTGTTGCCAATTATATACTTTCTTGTAGTGTAACTCCAAGCAATTTGGGAAAGAATCTTGAAACCCTATCTCTGATGTATTTTTCTTCTAAGGTTTTTAGAGAGAGAGTTTAGAGAGAAGTGGGAGAGTTTTGATTTCAATTGGGTGTTGTTTATAATGACCAAAACTTGTGAATTTTGAATTTAAAACCAATATATAATTATCCTCTAAAAATACCCAAAACACCCCTACTTAAACACGACTTAAAAGGAAAAGTCCCAAAGCTCCTCATTTAAATAGTCCCCGTCAGGGACCACGACAAACATTCACGAACCGTGAAAGTGCACCACGGGTCATGGTACTGCCCGTGGTATTGAAGGCAGTGTCTCCCCTTTCATGCACAAGCCAACACTTGGCCAAGGCAAGACCACGGAGCCTCCCACGATCCGTGGTGATGGTCTTGGTCATGACTTGGCCTGTGGAAGCAAGGCCTTCAAGCCTTGGTGCCAAGTGATGTTCACGAGCCACCCCTCTCCCTCGTCAAGTGCACCACGGCCCGTAGTGGTGCCGTGGTGCCTTGGGCAGTAGCTACCCTAACAACCCCTAACTCCCTAAAAGCTAAGAGAACTCCACGCCCACCTTCACGAGCCGTGAAGTGGACCACGACTCGTGGTCCCTCTCGTGAAGGGTGAAGCAGTGTCTGGGACACTTGGAGGTCCCTCTCCCCCGATCAAGGAAACTCCCCAAAGCCTCCCATGGTCCGTGGTCATGACCACGAGCCGTGGTGATGGCCGTGGAGTTTGAGGCAGTCGCTCCAAATTTGGGGCAGCCTTGGCCTTAGGCCTTGGCTTGCCCCTTTTGTTTAGCACTCCTCCCTTAGGCCTTAACTAATAGACCACCATAACACACCTAGATGGTCTACTAAATTTCTGGGGTGTTACACTTACGAAGGAGATCGGGTTCCAAGAAATTCATGAAGGTGAATAAAATGGTGACTTGGAAGCACTAGAAAAAGAATTGATAGAAGAAAAGAAGGGAACGCCTTGAGAATACCACATATCACGAGAACAAAGTCACTGAGCCAAATTGACCATACCTTTGCACTCAACCCCATTGTGTTCCGCTTTTCGAGTGTGAGCATTTCATCTTATTCCTGATCTTGAATTGATTAACCTCTCTGTGTGAATATGGAATCATTCTTTATGTGAGGGCATTTCGATACTTTTGGTCGATCTTGAACTTACACAAGTAGCAACTATTGCGAGCATGAGAATCTCTGGTAATGGTGTGTCACAACTTGAATCTTTGAGTACACAGTTGATCTTTGCATAAGTAATTTGAATCTTATTGTGTATGTTCATGACTGAGTCTTGTGTAGCACTATTTGAGATACCCTTTTTGAACGGCTGAACTTGAGTTTGCTTGAGGACAAGCAAAAGTTTAAGTTGGGGGTTTTTGATGAGTCCACAAATTGGAGTCATTTAGGGCTTATTTTGATAAGAATAGTGCCCTCGAATGCTTATTTTGTCTAAATATCTGATGAAAAGTCTAAAGTTTCAGGTATTTGAAGTTTTAGTGAAAGCATGGACACTTAGGCGCAAAAAGGAACAAAAAGGCTACATAGAACAAAGAAGCTGAAGCCTGAGCATCACCAAGCACACTTGGTGATTTTCCAAAGGGATTTACTCTGCCCTTTGTTCTAGTTTGCGAAGCCCTGAAAGAAAAGGATCAAAAAGGTGATGAAATGAGCAGTCGACGATTTGCCGAATAGTTTCGCGAAGGAGTACTATACCGCCCAATGGTCTAGAACATGAAGATGCGGAAGGCAAGCATGAAATGGGGATGAGACAGACGCCGAATCGCCAAAGTCATTAGGCGATATCGACTAACTTCGCCGAAAGATCCGCCAGCGCTATTTTCTGAAGTCTATAAATACTGAACTTATTATAATTTTAGAGACTCTCAAACATTTTATTTTAATTTTCACAATAGAATAGTACTTTTTAGATATTTTTCTCTCAAGTTTGGAGAGGGTTTTGTGGGAGACTTGATGAGAGAAGGATTTCATCTTCCCCAAGTTGGAAGTGGGTCTTCTCGATTCTTCTTCCTTTGCTTAAATCAACGTTTAATTTGTTATACCCATTTGAGTTTAGTATCATTTTAGGTGTATTTTGTTATTTCTTGATGCGTGGCTAAAAACCCCCATTCTTGGGGTGTGATTTAGCAAATATGTGTTGATATTGTTGTTGGGTTTTGCTTGCTGATAGGCTAGATGTATTTTGATGGTGATTTCACCTAGTGGTTGTGGTTTAATTTAATGGGTTTGTAGGTGCAAATACAAAACCACCCATGTGTTTTTGGCATTCCTGAGAGGGAGGTCGTGAAACCAAAACCACTAGACTGATGGCCTAAGAAGTGGGTCGACATGAGGTTTAGCCCAAGAGGGTGAATCCTAGTCCCATATCCTAACACTCAGCTTGAGAGAGTGAGTGGAGTAAGGCGTAGGCTGGTCTTCATTCGGCAAATGGGTGTCCGAGAGGAACCCATTTGAAACGGGGTAAGTTGCCTGAGAGGGAACTTATTTCCATTTAAAGCTTAGCCTAGTCACTATTATTTCACAAATTTCCTATCGAAATCATGTACCCAACGATTTATCTCAACCTGTAGTGCGGTCACACCCTAAGAACTTCTCCCCATAATTGATTTTATTGTTAATTTTTTGTTCTTTTAACTACCTGTCACAAAACCCCTATTTGATATTTGACACTTTCGTGTCACCTCCTTTAATTTACTATGTTTTTATTCATCAATATCTTTAGCTATGACTAGTTAGAACGGAATTTTATTTTTTCTATCAATTCTCAAAACCACTCCCTTGGGACACACCCCCAACCTTTAGTTGGGTTACTATATTATCGACGATAGTAGACACTCATACCATAGGTTAGTGTCGTTGGTAATGATAAGCATCACAATGCACCATTGAATTTCATGTGTGGAGTCGCACATGGAGTAAGCATCACGCAAGGCGAGTGGCAAGGTAAAATAAACTTCACTATCGCTGCTTTAGATCTCTTTGACATAATTCTTGGGCAAGAGTTTTTCAAGCAGTAGCACACAGTGATCGATGCACATCTTCAACAACTCTTGGTCATGGAGCAAGGAGGATCTTGCATGGTTCCCCTGGTTAAGGTACCAATGACGGAAGGATGAGTTCGACTAATGACCATGCAGTTCGAGAAAAGCCTAAGAAAAAGGAGGCGTCGCTTATAGCCACCTTTGCAAGTTTGAAAGAAGACAATGGTGCTAAAAAGTACTTTCCACCATGCATTAAGAAGGTTACCAAAAAGAACAAAGTCGTGATGCAAAAGAAGCCGCCAAGGCGCTTGCCTCCTAGGAAGGAGGTAGATCATAAGACCGAGCTAGAAGGGATAATGACGCAGCTAAAGGAGTTGCATGCAGGTGTTTATCAAGTCAATGGACTATTTTCACGCTTACGAGAAGGCAAGACGCGTTTGTCGATGCAGCGACGATGCGATGTGGTCGTCACATCAATAGGTGGGAGAGAGTGTCACGTCCCGCCACTTCCCAGTACAAATTCGACACTGGAATAAGGGAGAAAAATCTAGAGTTCTGGGTAGGTTAGTAGAACACTCTAGAACTCCCTAGATAATTCCCTAGAAGACTCTTGAATGTCATAGAAAATGTCTTGGAAAGCCTTAGAGTTTTCTAGACTAGTAGGGAATTGTAGAACATGCACCAAAGTGTAAATAATGTAGGGACTTGCCAAGTAATTTTTAATTACACTTTAGCCTCTAAGTTATAGTATAAACAAAGGGGACATTAAATTGCAAAGGATCCAACAAAGTTGTAAGCATTCCACAAGCAATATAAAAGCCTTCTTCCAAAGCTCTCTAATCGTTCTAAGTCTTTTTTTACATTCTTTTAGCGATCTAGCTTCAAAGGGCTTACTTGATCTTACACGATCGTGAGAGATTTGTGAGTAAGTTGTCAAGTGCCGCACGGAACATTAGTGAGAATTCTAAGTTCGTGACATTTCGGTGTGGAAAGAAGGGTCATAAGATGAGAGATTGCCCAACACTTTTGGCAAAAGGAAGTTAGACCAAACAAGATTCTCTTAATAATCCAGATCTTGATGCTCCAAAGAGAAACCGTTTCTGTGCTCTTCAAGATAACAAGGACAAAGGAGCTAATCGGGATGAAGGTACCGGTAAGTTATAGTTCCTTATGGTTGTGAATGTCTTATTGAGGTCCTTATGTTGTTTTTCATGTTATCCTTAGTAGGGTTTTATCCTAAGTGGGGGATAGTAAGGTTGTTGAGAGTGTCGATATCCTTATCTCTTTCCTAAGAGTTCCTTGTAGCTTTTTTCATGTTTTGGAGTCATGTGTGAATTTGAGTTTCCATGGTCTCCTTATGGTATGCATGTTCTATTTGAATACATGTTTAAATGAGAAAATGAGATTATGTGATTTGTGTTCCTCATGTTAAATATCCATCTATATTAAGTGGTCTAAATGCTTCATTAGTTGACTTGGTGGACATGCCTAATTGTGCTTTGGAGAGTAATTGCATAATGTGCTTAATGATGTTGTGTTGAGCATGATGTGCGTTGGAGAAGGTAGTGCCTCAAATGTAATGAGAAATGTTGAATTTTTGGTGCATAATGAGTTTGTTGATGTAGTTCCTACTTTCTTGTTTGCATTAAGCCTTTTTGATGTGGAGTTGATGTTTCCTCCTATGGTTTACGCATTATACTGATGTGTCATGATTGTCGGCTGGAAGTCTTGAGTTGTTAACCCCTTAATGTGTTTAAAGTGTCATTCGAGGACTAATGTTTCTAAGTGGGGGATAATATAACGACCCGTAAAATGAATAAGTTAAACTAGAGCCTAACTAATGTGTGTTAAAGTTTGGTGTGAGGTTTGAGGGTGTTTGACGTTGTCCCGAGCCATGGTTGAGGGGTTTAGGGGTTAAACGTCAAGGTATGACTCCCCATGGACCACCCTAGGGATCCATGAGGAGGACCCTAAGATTAACCCCCAAGTCTACCCCAAACGAAGAATGTTTCCAAAGACTCGGTGACCTACGGAAGGGGTCCACGCTCTGTAGGTCCACTCACACGCCGTGGATGGCCTCTGTAGGTCAAAGGGCCCCAATCCAAGCTGCAGCCCCAGACCATGGACCAACATCACGGTCCGGTAATGGACTCACGGTCCGGTAATGGACTCACGGTCTGTGAGTCACACCTGCGTTTGTTGTCTCTGTTCGGCCTAGCTAGGGGTGGATTGATAAATTTACCCCAAGTCTTAATTAGTTGGAATAAGGTTATTGTAAATTCTTTATGGTATTTTTAGAGTATTAAAAGCATTAAAATCTATTTTTCATCTCATTACTTCAAAAACCAAAATTCAAAACCTTCCCTCCCCTCCAAAAGATCTCTCTCTAGAAACCTCCGTTGGAGGTGAAGACTTCAAGCTTCCAAGGTCAAATTCTTCAAGGTTTTGAAAGGATTTTTTTGGGAATAAATAGAAAGGTATGGTAGTCTTGATCCTTGTCTAACTTTTCATTCAAGGAGCCAACTCAAAGATGATTTCAAAGTTTGAAAAATCTAGGGTTTTACTCAATCTCAACGGTTCTTTCATCAAACGTTTTCCAATGGTTTCTAATAACAAATTCTGATTTTATTGGTGTTTAATTGATGATTTGTGTTGAAAATACTCTATGAAACCATGAATTCTCTTAATTCCTAAATTGTTCCTTACAAAGTGTGTTTGTTTATCCTGAGTGAATGTTGATGTATTACGCCTACATTGATTTAGATTGTTAAATTGTATCATTATACATGCCTTAATTGTAGTAAATTGTTGGTGTGTTGGTGACTCTTGATCATGGCCTTGAAAGGGCAAGTTATGGTCAAATTACATGTTAAAGTAGAATTGTATTTGATTTATTGATCCACTTGAAAGGTGGAGGTGTTTACTTACTATGTATATTGCAGTATCGAATTGATGGATATATTCCTTGTACCCTACATGTGAAGGTTAATGTATAACTATGATGTGAAGCATGTGTGTGATTTAAATGAATGAATTATGATCTTGTTTAAAAGCTAATTGTCTTGGGATTGAACGTTATCTCTCTCTATTAACAATAATGAATGATGGTGATTATCTGAAAGGCTATCCTCACATACAAAAACACACTTGAATGAAGAATGAATGAAATTCAATGATAATGTTAATTATGAAGTACTTATGAAAAGGATATTCTCAATTGTTCTCTAATGAATGTTAATGACTTGTTGTGAAAGGAATTTCGCACAATAAGGGGGTTCTTAGGAGAAAGGCAATTCTCATCTTTGAATCTATGAGCTTTCCAATGAATGAATGAATGTTGGGTTGGGATGGATGCTCATCCGGGAGTTCAGGCAGGGTATCTAGTAGAAATCCCTTATCCCATAATAAACTAATGTAATGAATGTAATGTACTCCGTGGGGAATAATGCTAAGCACTAATTGGATATGGCTTGAGATGGGTGCTCATCTGGGAGTTGAGGCGGGGTACATAGTAGCAATATCATGATATGGTTGCTAATCCGTGAGTTGAGAGGGGTATCTAGTGGCAATCTCCCTATCCCTTAAACAATGTGCCCACATAGTTCTGGCTAGTGGATCCACTTAAGGCTAAACAAATGATGGTCCTACCTTAGGCAAGTAGGAATCCCTTTATCCTGTGAGGGTGACACCGGGATTCCATGTCAAGCTCACATGGTCTATGTCGGTTAAAGCTTACCCCCACAATAATGTCAATGAACTATGGTTTCTTAAGGATGTACTACATAGTGTGGGTGGCCATATGGGATGCCATCTATGCATTGCATAGGTAGGCATTTGAGAGCGGTCATCGTGTGTTCCTTTATAATGATAATCAATGAATGGGCTCTTATGATGACATTCCTGAGAATGTTGATCTAATGTCTAATGAATGAAAGTGCTCTTAATGTAATGAAGCTAATGAGGAAAGTTGACTTATATGGTTAATGTAATGATGCATGCTACACTTGGATTATATTATGAGTTACTTCCTTGTTATAACTTTTTTTATTTGAATGTGCCTTGCTTATGGTGACTTCAAAGGAGTACTTAGAGTTAGTAGTAGTATGGGATTCTACTTACACATTACACAAGTATGACTTAGAGTTGTCTTAGCTGATGGTCCTTTTGATGCTATGACTTTTGTAATGTTTATCTCTTGTATGTGAGTATTGTTGAAGATGGAAAGGTTGGATGGTAAGTTCACTTTTGGTGACCTTAATGTGGTACCTTGGTGTGGATGGTGGTATGGGACTCTATCCATACATTGCACAAGGTATAGTATGAGGGTTACTTGAGGTGAAGGCTTAAAGTAAAGGTAATGGGTTGTATGGTTGATCATGTTCTAATGTGGATAAAGGACCTGCATGTTGGTTGTGACTTATATTATTCCTCTTTTATCAATGTTCATGAAGTTTTACCAAAATGGCATATATCGTGACTTTGCAAAAAAAAAGTCCTTTTTAAGCTTGTTTTGGGATGGCTATCATACTTTGTACTTAATTGTGCTAACCCATTTTTTGTTTACTTTTATAAAGTGTAGGGATTGGCACTCAACTTGATTCCTCCTAGTCGAAGTTTGGATTAGAGTTCTTCCAAGACATCGTTTGGTATGTCTTCATAGATCGAGGACAAGGACTTTTAATGGTTCTAGTTCTTTTATATTTTAAGACTATTATTAAGTCTTCGATTGTAAAGGGTCGTGTCCCTACTTTGTTTCAAGTATTGTTTGTTTATGGCCATGTGAGACGTTAGACTTCTACTTGCTTTTAAATGAAGGTCTTTTGATTGTATGGTTTTAAATAATATGTTTTAACTCTGTACTATACGATGAATGAATGCTATGAGGCTTTTATCAGACCACTTCGGGGTCGAGTATGCCAGGTCGCATCCGATGTCTAGACTTGGATCTTGACACCCATCTTCAAACTCATCCTCTTCTTAACAATCATCTGCTGGCGCTTCCTCAACATTAAGATATATTTCCCCTCCTTGCATTAGAGCATTCAATCGATTGGGACATTCACGCATTATATGACCCAATCCCCTACATTTATGACATTGAATACCTTTAGGCAGCTTGGTTGGGTCAGTGATACCTTTGTCCCTTGGCGGGTACTTTGGAATGTTTCCTTCAAAGGGATTCTTCTCATAAGTCTTCATGACATCCGAAACTTTGTTCCAACCAAATGATTTTTTAACTCCCCCTTTGTTCTTGCTCCAAGATTGGAAGATGAAGTTTTATACTTAGACACCTTCTCCTCTTTGAATTCCATCTCTATCTCATGGGCTGCCTCAATGACATCATTCCAGGTGGCAAACCTATTAATGGTAATCTTTGAATAAATCTCTTTGTTTAACCCTACCTTGAATAGAATCACGGCATGCTCTTGAATCTCACGATATTCTAGCTTCATGACTATGCTTTGGAAGTCATCATGATAGGCTTCAACTCTCCTACTTCCTTCCCTCAACTTATACGATTTGGCAAGTAACCCTTGGCGGTATCTATCCGGCACATACTTGGCTCTCATCAATCTTTTCAATTCGGGCCATGGTGGATGATGACCTTCTTGAACGACCAAGTGATATTTGTTCATGTATTCCCACCATGTGATAGCATACCTTTCAAATTCAGCGATAGCATAGCAACTACTTTTGACCTCCGACAAATCATTAACATTGAAAAGCCAGTCACATTGTGACTCCCATTCTAAGTAAACATCAGGATTGTACTCCCCTTTGAATGATGAAAGAGTCATTTTGATAGAGTTGATGCCAACATCTCGACCTCTATGGCCTCCTTGGTCATTGTAATGGTAACCTCTTTGATGCCCCTCTTGATAGCGGTTACCATGTTCTTCTCTAGCTTCTTGACCAACTCATGATTGACATTGACTTCCCATTGATCTCCACCTTGAAGGTACTTTCGATGTTGTCTCCTATCAAATGGTACTGGACCCAATCTTTCTCTTGGTCCTTTATGCAACACCTGACCTCTTGGTCGATTTCTTGGTGACTCATTCCATGGTGCCTCTTTACCTTCACCTTCATAACCTCCTTGACCCTCATCATTCCTCACCTCATTGACGGGATTTGGTTGGGGTTGCAGTCTTTGGTAGGGAATATTTTGGTTAGGTGGTGTTTGATAAGGATGTCTTTGACTTGGTGGAGCATCTTGACTAAGAAGAAAATGGAATGGTCGATTGATACTTTGGCTTTTTGAATCCAATTGATTGAAAGTTGGGTGCAAAGCTTGGTGGAGGGTTTTAGGTGTGAGAGTAGGAGAATTAGTGTAATCGTGCCCACCTGTAGAAGCAGGAAAAGTAGCTTGTGGTGTAGAGTCATTTGAGTTGATTCGACCTTCTACATTGGCCAACCTACCATCCATCCTTGATATATCACCTCTCACATTGTTCAGTACTTCTAATAAGGTTGCCAAAGTAATTTCTCCGATAGGTGCTTGAGTTTCGCCTCCTGTCTCCACTTTACCTAACATTTAGATAACTCGCAAAAATAGCAAACAATGTTAGTGTTAATAAGATGAACTCACAATCGCTCGTGTTTACACACCTTTGTTTGCCTCTCAAATTGGCTCAGCTAATGCTGACAGTTGTTTGTACTCAGTTGATCACTAGGTACCTATTTCTATCCTTGGTCTAAATAGATTCTTGTTTTAAGAAGAACGGACGACTCAATTGAAAACAAACGGACTTGAATCAAGAATTAGCTACGAAGTAAATATGAGAAAATCACGAAAATAAAAGGCAAAAACAAAGAAATAGATTCAAGAACCAATATCCAACAAGTAGAGTAATTATGAGTTGAAAATCGGTTTAGGATTATTGAGAACATTTGAGAATCAAAAGAAAGAAACTAAGAATTTAGAACCTGAGGAAAGGAGTGTAACTTGAATTTTTGATTGCCGAATGACCTGTTTTCTTCTCCAAAAGTGAAGTTTAGCTCGCCAACTTGAAGAAGGACTCGCCAAACTCTACAAACGGATAAGGCAACTCGGTGATATCAGTGGTAGTTCGGCGATGCACCGATTGGACTCTGTGACCAAGACTTGAACTCACCGAAAATTCCAATAGCTCCCTCAAATTGGCAGCCAATTCGGCGACCAACCTTCCCAAAGGGCGAGGCGCCGAGTGGATTAGGCGAGCTAAGTTGGGGCTTTCCTAGTGGACCACTGCTGAATCTTTAAGCTTCTGAAATTTGAATTTTGGTGGTCCCCCTTTACACTTGTCCTTTACTACTTACCCTTTTTGGTAAATTCCCTCTTTAATAAACACTTTTACACTTTCTCTTTCTTCCCCTTTTGAATCAAACACTTTCTTTTTAAATATTATTCCCATTGAAGATTTGAATGTTCTACAAGAACTTCAAAAACAAGAAGAAGACCAAAATAAAACCCTCAAAATTTTTGTTTCGGAGTTTCAAGAAAATTTAGGTGAAGGCTCTCCTTGGTGTGGGGAACAACACCCAATACTTTTTAGCCCTCAATTTCTACCCAAAACCTTCAAATTTCAAAACCCATTTTCATCTTCTTCAAGCTTTTTCAAGCCTTCAATGGAGGAATCTTCAATAAGGCACCAAACTCCTTCCAATCTCATCCCTAGACTCAAATAGGGTTGGGGAACACTATTCCAACCTTAGAAACTCAAACAAGACTAAAATTAAAGAGACCCATTTTTGCAATTTCATAAAAATGAAAATGAGCAAATTTTTTTAGTAACAAAACCCTAAGAATAGAATCGTAGGAATGAATCTAACCTCAGCTCTGACGGAAATTAAATGATCACTAGATTTACACAAAAAGAGGAAACAAAGGCAAGCAAACGGTATATTAAACCCAATGACTGCGATTCATTAATCCTACAAGAAGAACCTAACTCTTACGATGACCTCAAGGGAATCGATATCCCAAGCAACCAACGTTTCTAACAAAGTTCAACAAAATCTTATCCAAGCGCTCAAAACTCAAATATAAGTTTTCAGTTTTCAATAAACAAAATAACCTAAGTCTAAAATGAACCCAAACTAGCTATTTATAGTTTTAGGATAAAAGGGAAAAAAGTGACCCGAAATGCCAAAGGGAGAGCCAAGTCGAGCTCGCCTAGAGACTTTGACGATGCGCCGACCAAGTCAGCGAGTAATCCTGTGTGGTCTTCAGACTAGCCACATTTTGGATCTTTAGGTGAGATGGGATCATCGCCTAGTCCCTTGGACGATGCGCCAAGTGGGTCTTGCTCTCCAAATGAACCCCATGCAATTTTCAAGGTCGGCAATCCCTTGTTTGCCATCAATACTGTCACGACCCAAGCCTAGGGCCTAGACGTGACATGGCGAATGAGGAACCCAGAGGAACCCCAAACAAGCCTCTCAAACTTGTCATCACACTTCATCGGTCGCGGAAGTACATTCAACATTAATTAACGGGAAATAGGGGCTAAGGGCAAACCATTTCAAAATGACATCATAGAACAAGAGTCAAGCTCATTTACAAAATACTTGTCCAACGCACACCTCTACATACATAGATAGGACGGGGGCCATGACATACTACCGGCTCCCCTCATAGTCAAAATACAATTGCAAGCTAAAGTCTCAAAACATAGGAGTAGGAAACATAACATAGCCCTCGAATCATTGAGCACTCACCAACAAACTCTGATAAGCACCGTACTAGCCACGTGAATGGAGAAAAGGATCAAGAGTAGCTCCGGTCCCTACATGGTGACATCATGTAGGCAAAATATGTGTTAGTACTTGGAATGTACTAAGTATGCGGGGTGCAACACAACAATAGACAAGGACACAATCGAAATACAAGAAATAGTTTCATAGGCATTATGAATAACAATATGAGGATGCATGATCAAAGTGAAGTCAAAACATGTTTAAGTAAATCTATACTAATAGTAGATATCATATGTGTATGCATGATCCAACCAATCTATAACCCCAACTTAGGATGGGGGATGCCGTTCACACCCGGACACCCTGGTGGCAAGGTATAAACCCCTCACATGGTTGATGTTGGTCACACCCCAAGCATCCTAGGTGGTGAGATATAAACCTCTCACATGGTTGATGTTGGTCACACCCCAAGCATCCTAGGTGGTGAGATATAAACCTCTCACATGGTTGTCCGGTTCTTTTCCCCCGTACCGGGCATGGTCATGCAACACTTTATATAGGAAATTCCCATTAGGCTCTAATGCAATCTCACGTATGGAATGAACATATACACAAGCTTAGTTTGTCATCAACACATCTCTGGATTGCCATACATCTCATAACTCAAGCTTTAAAGCATCGATTCATCAATTCTCCATAGTTGGACATTTTGTCAAACACCTTGAAGGCATGTAATGGAATCAAAGAGCATGGAAAATAGGGTAGTAATTATGCAGCCAAACCAGTGAACAACCTACAACAACACCTTTTAAAACCCACAATACCACATGAAAATCTCCACATCCATTCCAAATTTAGATTCAAGTTCTAGAGTCACAACATGCTCAAAACAATCACTTTTCATGTTTAAAATTCAATGTGCAGGAAATTATTACAAAGAACAAGACTAATTTATGAATCTTAACTTAAACCATGAATTAGTGAGTAGAATAGAGTCTAGGCACTATGGGTGGAAGGACCCATGAGTTCAACACCACATACCTTGAGTTCTTATGAAGGTCTTGAGAGTGTCTTCAATGGAAGCTTGGAACTTGGAGCAAGAGTCTCTTCAATCTTGAGGAAGGTTTTGGATTAGGGTTCTTGAAAGAACTTGAGAGAAAATGTGTCTAAGTATGGGAGAGGTGTTTTGGGAAATGTTTTAGAGATGGGAATTGAACTAATGGTATATAGGAAATAACATATGCCCTTTGGAAAAATGGTCCAACACTTAGGAAAAAAAAATGAGGCGGGTGAACAGTAAAAACGCTCACTGGAAATTGCATTTCCTGCCGGACAGATTTTACGAAAATGGGCATAACTTCTTCGTCCCAACTCCGAATGAGGTGAAACGAACTGTGTTAGGTAGATAACTCAAAGGGCTTTCCATGGATATGTTATGGGCCACCCAATTATTTGTGTGATAGGAGATATGACCCTCCAAAGTAGACCCTCGAAAAAGGCTTCACTTGGAAATTTCGGATTTTGATACGGTTGCTCTAAAATTTGGGTTAGACCCATTTCCCACTCAATTTGACCCCCTAAACAAGAATATGAAGTCGGATTTTCGAAAAACGAAATGGAGTTTTTCTAGATATAGCTAAACAAGTTTCCGGTAACTTCCGAAGCACATTTTAAGAACTTTTTGGGTCATTTCAAATACCTACTTGAGGACCTCCATCTTCATGAATAGGACTTGTATCCTTTGAAGGTCTTGTGCTTGGCTTCTAGTAAATGTCCTTGAGGTAATCTGTATTGAATCACTCTTAGTTACTCGAACTCGCAACCTTCGGGTTGGAAGTGAGGGGTGCTTACCATTCAAGTAACTCCCTCTTGTCGGGCTTAGGGTTCACGGTTTAGGGTTCAGGGTTTAACATTTAGTGTTTACGATTTTGGGTTTATGGTTTAGAGTTTAGGAGTTAGGATTTATGGTTTAGCATTAACGATATAGAATTTTGGGTTTAGGGTTTAGGGTTTAGAGTTTATGGTTTATGATTTATGGTTTAGGGTTTAGGGTATAGGGTTTAGGATTAGGGTTTAGGGTTTAGGTTTTAGTTTTTAAGGTTCCCAGTTGTAGGTTTAGAGTTTAGGGTTTAGGTTTTGGTGTTTAGGGTTTTGGGTTGTAGGTTTAGGGTTTCAGGTTGTAGGTTTAGGGTTTAGGGTTTAGGATTTATGGGTTAGGATTTAGGGTTTAGGGATTATATTTTAGGATTTAGGGTTTAGGATTTACGGTTTAGGGTTTAGTTTAAAACCCCAGAAACTAGTACCAAACTAGAGCCACAAGCTAGGGTTCTAAGGTTTGACGTATGTTAAATAGAGTCGTAGATGAGAATTTATGTGCTTATAATAGGGGTTTAGTGGTTGAACGTCAAGGTTCGTATTAGACCTACTAGCCTAGATGACCATTTAGAGTTTGGTTTAAGCATGGGAAGGGGATGTACCAGGGCAAAAAGGGCAAGCCAAAGCCAATGGGCCAAGGCTTCCCAACATGGCAAGATACTGCCTAAGGGTTCACAAGCACCTTCATGACCAGTGGTGTGGAATACGGTCCGTGAAGGGGTCCTTGAAGACTCCTTAGTCTCATGGGAGACAAGGCCTTGAGGCCAAGATACTGCCCCAAGTTCACGAGCCCTTGGCTTGACCATGGCCCGTCAAAGTGCTCGTGAAGGTTCTTTAGTGTTTTAGGGGCTTGGAACTTAAAGGGAGCTATTGGTAAAGGGACCACGGGCACCACCACGGGCCGTGGTGACCTTGACAGTCTGTTTGGGTGGGCGTGTAACTGGACGGGGGCTGCCTAGTTTAGGGGTGTTTAAGTAAATTCCTATTCAACTTTTATTACGTGGGGGTCATTTTGTGAGGTTTTATACACCAATATATATTATTTTAAGTCATTATCCCCCAATTTTAAGCCATTTTACATTAGACACAATTCATAACCCTAAATCACTCCTCTCTTAAATATTTCTCTCTCTAAGAAGAAGTTAGGATTGAAGCTAAGGTCAAGAACAAAGGCTCCATTGCTAAAGGCTTGTGCTAGGACATTGATTAAGGTATGTTTAGCACTTCATATACGGGTTCTTACACCGATAGAGTCCCTAGAATTTCCCCTAATTTGTGTAGAAGAACCCCAATCAAGCTAGGGTTACTTCCAATGTATGGGTTTTAGGTGGGTATTATTCCAAATGGTTGGATACTACTCATATATGGTTAAATTAATGTTGATTCATGATATTATGAAGATTTTATATGAATTCCTTCGTTAATCCTAATTTTC
Organism: Solanum okadae; assembly: GCA_036553675.1. Taxonomy (NCBI): domain Eukaryota; kingdom Viridiplantae; phylum Streptophyta; class Magnoliopsida; order Solanales; family Solanaceae; genus Solanum; species Solanum okadae. The sequence continues at coordinate 22,417,368 of CM071686.1, read as the reverse complement.
AAAGTATGTGGGTTAATGCTTTTGGATTACAAATTGATGATTCTTGCTAGATTCTCTTGGGTTGTTATCATGTATAGGGCTAATCCAAGAATGTGAATATGAAATCATGAATTGAACTAGTCTTATGCATGTATGATAGAATATGAATTGAAATGATTAAGAATTGGTACTCTTGATGAATTATGCTTAGAATTTCTTATGATTAAGGCTTAGGGCTAATGTGTCTTGTGATCTAGACTAGTATGATGATTGTGGAGTAATGCTTGAATGTAGGGCTTCAATGTAACACAATGGAAGCTAGTGAGTTTAACTAGTGTGTTGTAGAGTCTTGTAGTGGCCTTTTTGGAGTGTTGTATGAGGGTTACAACTCATAGGAATGACTCCCGTACTTAGAATAATATGTTTAGGGGTTAAACGTCTGGGTATGACTCCCCAAGGACCACCCAAGGGGTCCTTGAGGAGGACCCCAACACTGCCCAAAAAGCTGTCAAAACAGCTTGATTCATGACCTCAATTCACGGCCAGTAGATCAACCTATACCCCATAGGTCATTCATGAGTTGGCCTGAAAAATATGAGCCTCTGACCCAAACCACATCCTGTAGACCCATCCACGGAACGTGGATGGGGTCTCGTGAGTGCTGCCAGTTTTTAGTAAATTAGTTTTAAGTGAGGAGTTGAGGGTTAGTTTAGTAATTAGTTTAGGGGTTAGGATGGGTGATTAGTTAGTTAATTAACCTCCTATAAATATTTAATAGACCCTAAACTAATCACTTTAACTCATTCATCTTAGAACTCTCAAATTACTCTCAAGAAATTCTCTCTCTAGAAGAAAGGAAGAAGAAGAAGTTGGGGCAGCAACTAGGTCGAGTTTCTCCACTGATTTAAAGCTTTTTTTAGAGCATTGATTAAAGGTATGTGAAGCTTAATTATCCATGGGTTCTTACACCCATGGAGCCTCCATAGTTTCCCCCCAATAGTGAACTCATAAGCCCCATTAAGATAGGGTTGTGATTACATTGTGGGTAGGGCCTGGATGAGATTCCAATCTAATGGATACCATCTAATTATGATTGAATTTTTTTTTTTCGATGATATTATGATGAATTCATGTGATTTCCCTGATGAACCCTAATCTAAGTTGATGAATGTGATCTTTGTGGGTTTATGCCATTAGAGGCAAAATTCACGGTTCTAAAGTGATCTTCCTATTTCAATGTCTTGAATACTAATTGATCATAGTTAGGATCATCTAAGTATGAATTGAACTAAAATTTATTGAGTAGGAATGATCTTGACTTGTAAATGTGGAATTGAACCTTTATGATCAAGTATGACTAGAATCACCTTCTAATGAACAATGTGATTGAATAGCTTGTAATTTAGAGATGGATCATGATAGAATGAAGTTAGGCTTGAAATTGAAATTAGGGCTCGTAGCCATCATTGTTAGGGTTTTGGGGGTAAAGTCAATATGATGTGCTCTTGTGGTGTATTCTCTTTCTCTTATACACTTAGGCATGAATATGCTAGGAGAATCAAGTTCCTTCGCATAGAAGGATTCTAGGTTGACTTAATAACCAAAAATGAATCAAATCACGTTAGACTATAATAGCTTGAAGTTGTGATATATGATCCCTTCATGTATAGCTTGACTTTCCAAGACAAAACCAAGACAGGATAGCTTGAAGTTGGGGCTTGTGTTTTCTTCATATATAGCTTGGCTTAGTAGGATAAGGTCAAGGTTGATAGCATGGGATGGAGGATCTAAACTCTCCTAAGGGATAGCTTGAACTAGCATTGTAGAATGCATGTCATGGTAGCATAAGTTAGTAGTAGTCATGGTAGCCTAGGATTGAGGAGCTATTCTCTCCTAAGGGTAGCTTGAACTAGAATTGTTAGGATTCATTCATGGTAGCTTGACTTGGTTTGGCCAAGACCATTTCATGGTAGCTTTGGGATAGGGGACTTATATTATCCTAAGGGTTGCTTAGGATTGAGGATCCATATTCTCCTAAGGGTAGCTTGACTTTCATTGTAAGATGCATTTAAAGGATAGCTTCAGTTAGATTAGTCATGGTAGCTTGGGATCGAGGGCTCATACTCTCCTAAGGATAGCTTAAGGTTGAGAATCCTACTCCTCTATGGATAACCTGTATTTGTATCATAGTATACTTGTAAGGGTAGCATGACTTAGTTGGTTTAGGACTATTTCATGGTTGCTAGGATAGGACACTTGTACCTTTCCTAGAGTAGCTTGGACTTGCATGTTAGTGTGCCTTCCAAGGTAGTTAGCTTAGCTTAACCTAGTTATGTTAGTATGATGATAGTATGGTCTATCCTATTAGGGGGTTATTCCTTGGTAGCCTTGAAGTGGTAAACAGACTAGGGGATTAGTCCCCAACTAGTGAACATTCATGATACTCTAAAGAAGTACTTAGTGTGGGTTGTAGTATTGGATGCTATCCACAAATGGCACAAGTATGACTTGGGGCTAGTTGTGAATGGTTCTCTTATGTAGTATGAGTTAGCTTGGGTTGTTGCCATAGTTGCCTTCCAAGATATGATTGAAAAAGGTGGTAGTTCCCTTGTCTATATGAAGTAAGCTTTTAGTATGATCAAAAGGAGGGTTAATATGACTAAGATGATTTCAAGGCTATGCTTAGTGTGAAGGGTGGTATGGGATGCCTTTCATGTTTTGCACAAGTGTGTCTTGAGGTTCCTTAGATGTATGGTGCCCTTATGGTAAAAAGACTTATAACTTAACCATGCATGTAGACGATGATTAAGAGGACTAAAAAGGGATACTTGGCTTGGGTAGTGTTATGGGATGCTATTATTGCTTTGCACTTGTATGCTTTTGAAGTTACTTGAGAATGGTGCTATTATGGTATGGATGACCAAGGGTCAATTATGCTTATGTGATTATGAATTGTCTCCGATGCTCATTAAATATGTCTTATGTTGACTTATTCTTATACGATGCTTATGTTGGAGACCATGCTATGATTATGATGATTATGTTATGACTACGTTATTATCTCTTATTCTTATGTCTTACTTTGACTAACCATTTGAGATATTCTTATAATGTTGTGCTAGCTTTCATACATGGTACATTTTGTACTAACGCATATTGCCTACATTCTAACCAAATGTAGGGTTGGAGGCTTGAGTTGCTTTGGAGGCTAGGTTTTAAGGTTCTAGAAGAGTTGAAGATCTTGGTGAGTCCTGATTGATTCGAGGACAACATCTACTTTACCTTTATGTCATTTCTTTATGTTGAGACTATTGTATGGGTTGTGTCCCAAGAGTTTATTCTAAAGTAGTATAACATGGTTTGAGAAAAAGAGTATAGAAAGACTTCTGCTTGTTACTTTTATTAAATTTGACTTAGATTGTAAAAGTTTTAAATTGTCCCATACTTTCAATTCAATTACCTATGTTATGATGGAAAGGGCTTGTATTAGACCCCTTCGGGGTCGAGTACGTTGTGTTACGTCTAGGGGGTACCCCTGGGTCGTGACAAACTTGGTATCAGAGCATAAGGTTTTGGGATAAATTTTAAGATGTCTCAAACCACGTCTAAATAGAGTCTTATTCATGGGTGTGAGTCGCGATACATTTATGAATAGGAGGCTATTGGATTCTTAGGAAAAATCTCACTTCTTCATTCTCTTAATCGTGCCATAGAAGTTTAGCTCTTGTAGGTCCTTCTTATAATGTTTGCCTATGATTTTTCAGGTTATGACCAATACTAGGGCTATTTATAGGAGAGAAGGGGAAGACACTGGAGACCAAGAGATTCCTCCCGAAGCTCCAAATCAAGTTCCTGCTCAAGCTCCAAATGACCCTCCAATTGGGAATTCCACACTTGAGGAGTTTAGGACTTCTATGCAACTATTGGCTCAAGCCTTGATGGCGCAAGCCAATAGAGAGGTGATGGCTCCGGCAAACCCTATTGGAGGAATGGGTGCTTTTATGGTGAGAGAATTTTTGAGAATGAACCCTCCGGAGTTCTATGGCTCCAAAGTGGAAAAAGATCCAAATGGGTTCATAGAGGAGGTTTATAAGGTGCTAGCAATCTTAGGGCTGTCTTCTATTTAGAAAGCGGAACTAGCCGCCTATCAATTGAAGGACATTGCCCAAATTTGGTATGAGCAATGGAAATATCAGTAGGCCGATAGGAGCAGGCCCTATAGAGTGGGAAACTTTTAAGTCAGAATTTCTATATAGGTTCTTTCCCTAGGAGTTGAGGGAAGCTAAATTGGGAGAATTCATCAACCTTAGGCAAGGTAGTATGAGTGTTAGGGAATACTCTTTAGAATTCACCCTTTTATCTAAATATGGTCCAAGCTTGGTAGCTAGTCCAAGGGATTTAATGAATAGGTTCTTAACAAGGGTGTCTGAGTTGGTAGAAGAAGAGTGTCATGCGGCAATGCTCCATGGCAACATGGATATCTCAACGTTGATGGTGTTTGCCCAACAAATAGAACAGTCAAAAATCAAGAAGGAGAGAGCTAGAGAAAGGAAGATGTCTAGGTTGGAAGGTGATAAGTCTTTTCATGACGGGTCCGAAGGACATGGTCATTCTAGGAAATGACAAATGTTTTCCGGGAAAGGCTTTCCTAATGCTCCTAAGTATAAAGATGAGAGGGTGTATACCCCTAGTCCACAAGGGATGAGCAGTGAGTCCCTGTGGCCCTCTTGCGCTAGGTGTGGTAAGAGGCATAAGGGTGGGTGTTTGGCTAGTAGAGAGGGTTGCTTTAGTTGTGGTGAGAGTGGCCACATGATGAAAGATTGCCCTAAGTCTAAGGTTACAAGAAGAGAAGGTAAGCAAGTTACCTCTAGTAGTGCGGATGTGGAGCCTCAAAAGAAGAACATGTTTTATGCTTTCCAATCTAAAGAGGATCAAAAGTGATCTCCTCATGTCCCTTTCCGGTATGTGTTTCATGCTTTAGTAAATTTCCATATTTTTTGTCATTTGTGACTTGTTATGTTGGATTTTGAAGCTATTTTGGCATTTATGATGTTTAGAAAAGTTTGTGTAGGCTTACTACCAACTGGGGGATAGTGTGCCTATCTAGTAGGGTTGTTGTGTGCCTATATAGTAGAGTTGTTGTGTGCCTTATGTGTTGCCATGATTTCCTTATATGCATGTTCATTAAATTGCTTAGGTCTTGGTAGAAATAATTTATATGCATTAGTTGTCTCATGAGGTAGTGCTTTGAATAAGATTGCATATAGATTAATGAGTAGATTATGGGCATGCCTAGTGGTGGGGTTGAATTTCTTCCTTGCTTATGTGTATTAGAAATAATTCATGCATATGGACTGCTAAGTTAGATTTTAGACTTTATGAAGTGTTTAAAGTGTCATTCGAGGACGAATGTTCCCAAGTGGGGGATATTGTAACACCCCAAAAACTAGTGTGTTGTAGAGTCTTGCAGAGAAGTTTTGGAGTGTTGTATGAAAGTTAAAATCATAAGAATGACTCCCGTACTTAGAATGACATGTTTAGGGGTTAAGCCTCCGGGTACGACTCCTCAAGGACCACCCAAGGGGTCCTTGAGGAGGACCCCAACACTGCCCAAAAAGCTATCAAAACAACTTGATTCACAACCTCAATTCACGGCCAGTAGATCAACCTACGCCCCAAAGGTCATGAGCGTAGGTAAGGCCTTAGTTGGCCTACAAAATATGAGCCTCTGACGCAAACCACGTCCTGTAGACCCATCTACGGTCCGTGGATGGGGGTCTCGTGAGTGCTGCTAGTTATTAGTAAATTAGTTTTAAGTGAGGAGTTGAGGGTTAGTTTAGTAATTAGTTTAGGGGTTAGGAGGGGCGATTAGTTAGTTAATTAATCTCCTATAAATAGTTAATAGACCCTAAACTAATCACTTTAACTCATTCATCTTAGAACTCTCAAATTACTCTCAAGAAATTCTCTCTCTAGAAGCAAGGAAGAAGAAGAAGTTGGGGGCATCAACTAGGTCGAGTTTCTCCATAGATTTCAAGATTTTTTTAGGGAATTGATTATAGGTATGTGAAGCTTAATCATCCGTGGGTTCTTCCACCCATGGAGAGTCCATAGTTTCCCCCCAATTGTGAACTCAAAAACCCCATTCTAGCTTGGGTTGTGACTACATTGTTGGTAGGGCTTGGATGTGATTCCAATCTATTGGATAGCATCCAATTATGATTGAATTATGTTTGTTTGATGATAATATGATGAACTCATTAAATTTATGTGTTGAACCCTAATCTAAGTTGATGAATGTGATATTTGTGGGTTTATGCCATTAGAGACAAAATTGAAGGTTCTAAAGTGATCTTCCTATTTCAATGTCTTGAATACTGATTGATCATAGTTAGGATCTTCTAAGTATGAATTGATCTCGACTTGATTGAATAGGAATAATCTTGACTTGTAAAGTTTGAATTGAACCTTTATGGTCAAGTATGACTAGAATCACCTTCTAATGAACAATGTGATTAAATAGCTTGTTATCTAGACATGGATCATGATAGATTGAAATCAAGCATGAAAGTAGGGCTTGTATCCATCATTGTTAGGGCATTGGGAGTAGAGTTAATTTGATGTGATGTTGTGGTGTATTCTCTTTCTCTTATACACTTAGGCATGAATATGCTAGGATACTCAAGTTCCCTCACGTAGAAGAATTCAAGGTTGACTTCATAACCTAAAATGAATCAAATTAAGTTAGACTAGAATAGCTTTATGTTGTGATATATGATCCCTTCATTTGTATCTTGACTTGGCAAGACAAAACCAAGATAGCATAGCTTGAAGTTGAGGCTTGTGTTTCCTTCATGTATAGCTTGGCTTAGTAGTATAAGACCAAGGTTGATATCTTGGGATGAAGGATCTATACTCTCCTAAGGGATAGATTAACCTAACATTGTAGAATGCATGTCAGTATAGCAGGATTTAATAGTAGTCATGGTAGTCTAGGATTGAGGAATTATACTCTCTTTCGGGCAGCTTGAACTAGCATCGTTAGGATGCATTCATGGTACCTTGACTTGGTTTGTCCAAGACCACTTCATGGTAGCTTTGGGATAGAGGATTTATACTCTCCTAACGGTATCTTAGGATTGAGGATCCATACTCTCCTAATGGTATCTTGACTTGCATTGTAAGATGTATTTCAAGGATAGCTTGAGTTAGATTAGTCATGGTAGCTTGGGATTGAGGACTCATACTCTCCTAAGGATAGCTTAGGATTGAGAATCATACTCCCCTATGGATAGCTTGTAATTGTATCATAGTATACTTGTAAGGGTGTCTTGACTTAGTTAGTCTAGGACTATTTCATTGTAGCTAGGATAGGACACTTGTACCTTTCCTCGAATAGCTTGAACTTGCATGTTAGTGTGCCTTCCAAGGTATTTAGCTTAGCTTAACCTAGTTATATTAGTACGATGATAGCATGGTCTCTCCTATTAGGGGGTTATTCCTTGGTAGCCTTGAAGAGGTAAATAGAATAGAGGGATTAGTCTCCAACTAGTGAACATTCATGATAGTCTAAAGAAGTTCTTTTGTGTGGGTAGTAGTATGAGAAGCTATCCGCACATGGCACAAATATGACTTAGGTCTAGTTGTGAAGGGTTCTCTTATGTAGTATGACTTATCTTGGGTTTTTGGCATAGTTGCCTTCCAAGATATGATTGACTAAGGTGGTAGTTCCCTTGTCTATATGAAGTAAGCTTTTTGTACGACCTAAAAGAGGGTGAATATGACTAAGATCGTTTCAAGGCTATTCTTAGTGTGAAGGGTAGTATGGTATGCCTTTCATGCAATGCACAAGTGTGTCTTGTGGTTCCTTATAAGTATGGTCCCCTTATGGTAGAAATACTTTTGACTTAACCATGCATGTAGACGATGATTAAGAGGACTAAAAAGGGATACTTGGCTTGGGTAGTATTATGGGATGTTATTCTTGCTTGGCACTTGTATGCTTTTTAAGTTACTTGAGAATGGTGCTATTATGGTATGGATGACCAAAGTACAATTATGCTTATGTGATTATGAATTTTCTCCTTTGCTCATTAACTATGTCTTATTTTGACTTATGTTTATATGCTGCTTATGTTAGAGACCATGCTATGATTATGATGATTATGTTATGACTATGTTATTATCTCTTATGCTTATGTCTTACGTTGACTAACTATTTGAGATGCTCTTATTATGTTGTTCTAGATTTCATACTTGGTACATTCTTTACTAACGCATACTGCCTACACTCTAACCAAATGTAAGGTTGGAGGCTTGAGTTACTTTGGAGGCTAGGTTTTAAGGATCTAAAAGAGTTGAAGAACTTGGTGAGTCCGCATAGCTTCGAGGACAACATCCACTTTACCTTTATGTCATTTCTTTATGTGGAGACTATTGTATGGGTTGTGTCCCAAGAGTTCATTCTAAAGTTGTATAAGATGGTTTGAGACAAAGAATATAGAAAGACTTCCGCTTGTTGCTTTTATGAAATTTCACTTAGATTGTAATAGTTTTAAATTGTCCCACACTTTTAATTGAATTACCTATGTTATGATGCAAAGGGCTTGTATTAGACCCCTTCGGGGTCGACTACGCCGTGTTACGTCTACGGGGTACCCCTGGTTAGTGACATTTAAGTCATAATGTTGGTCACTAGGGCTTAAACAGTAAGTCTAGTAGGATGAACTATCTTGCATTGATTTGATTCACAATACTGATAGAGTTATGGTGGAAGGCTCTTACCCACATGACCTACTTTGAACTATATGAATGCATGTATGTTGAATGTGAAGGGTTAATCAACTAAAATGAATCATGCTTGTTAGTATATAATAGCTTAAGGTTGAGTCTTATGATTCCTACATGGATAGTTAAATTATGTAGCTTGGGATGGTAGATCTCATGGTAGCTTGGGATTGAGGAATTAAGCTCTCCTAAGGTTAGCTTGAACTAGAATTAGTAGGATACTTTTCATGGAAGCTTGCATTAGTATAGGCATGGTAGCCTAGGATTGAAGATCTATACTCCCCTATGGGTAGCTTGAGGTAGCATTGTTAGAATGCCTTCATGGTATCTTGAATTTCTTAGGCCAAGACCATTTCATGGTAACTTAGGATTAAGACACCATACTCTCCTAAGGATAGCTTAGGGTTGAGGATTCATACTCCCCTAAGGATAGCTTGCATCTTATTGAATAATTTCATGGTGTCTAGGTTGGTATACTTGTAACCTTCCTTGGATAGCTTGGATTTCATAATAGGATGTCTTCCATGGTAGTTAGGTCTAGCATGGTAGTATGCTATTCTTTGATAGTCTAGAATAATAAATAGTTAGCATTGAGTAAGATAGCCTAAAGGAGTACTTAGTGTAAGTGGTAGTGTGGGATGCCACTCATACATGGCACAAGTAGGACTTGAAGCTACTTATGAAGTGTCCTCTTATGTGATGTATGCCTAGCTTGGATTGTTACTATAGTTGCCTTCCATGATATGATTGACTTAAGTTGATAGTTCCTTGTCAATATGAAGTAGGTCTATAGTTCCATCTAGAAATGGTAAATATGAATAGTGTGACTTTAAGATATGTTTAGTCTGTGTGGTATTATGGGATGCCCCACATGCATTGCACAAGTGTGCCTTGAGGTTACTTAGGGGTATAGTTCTCTTATGAAATGAAAACCTAGGTCTTGACTATTAAGGTGGGCTATGACCAAGAATGACCAAAGAGAGGTACTTAGGTTGGATAGTATTCTGGGATGCTATTTTTGCCTTGCACAAATATGCTTGGAGGTGGCTTGTGAAGTAGTTCTATTTAATAGAAAAGGATAATGGTTGAAGTATGAAATTATTAATGTCTTATGTTGAATTGTGATGATATTATGCTATGTTGGAGTTTATGTTATGAATATGTTACTATCTCTTATGATTATGTCTCATGTTCACTAACCATTTTTGAGATGTTTTATGTTGGTATGTTAGCTTTCATACTTGGTACATTTTGTACTAATGCATATTGCCTACATTCTAATAAAATGTAGGGTGTTGGGAGATTGAGTTGCTTGGAGGCTAGGTTCCTAAGTGCAAGAAGATTTAAAGAATTGGTGAGCTCTTATAGCTTCAAGGTCAAACCCTTTATGTTTCTTCTATGTCTTTTCTTATGTTTTAGACTTTATATGGGCTACATCCCAAGACTTCTCTTCATGTTATTCATAGATGGTTTGAGACAAAGATGTTAGTAAAGACTCCGCTTTTATAAAATGCTTTTCGATTGTATGTTTAAGAAAGTTTTATGTTTTCCCTAATTTTCTACGATAATATGTTATGATGATGCTAAGGGCTTGTATGCGACCCCCTTCGGTGTGAAGTACGCCACGTTACATCTAGGGGGTACCCCTGGGTCGTGACATTTACGGTTAGGGTTTATGATTTCGAGTTTAGAATTTAGGGTTTAGGGTGTAGAGTTTAGGATTTAGGGTTTAGGGTTTAGTCTAGGGTTAAGAGTTTGGATTTAGGTTTAGTGTTAGGGATAAGGGATTAGGGTCAAGGTTCAATGTTTAGAGTTTAGGATTAATTACGGTTTAGGGTTTAGAGATTAGGTTTAAGGTTTAAGGTCTAGAGCTAAGGATTAGGTGTTAGGGTTTAGGGTTTATGGTTGATGGTTTAGTGTTTAAGATTTAGGGTTTAGGGTTTAGGGTTTAAGGTCTAGGATTTTGGGTTTAGGGTTTAGGGTTTGGGTTTAGGGTTTAGGGTTTAGGGTTTACGGGTTATAGTTTGGATTTAGGGTTTTGATATGCTCAAATTAGACCTCCCTAAAGAAGTATAAGCAATCGTTATCAAACAAGGAACCCAACTATTAGGTTGGGGTCGATCACATGAAGAATATGGTTTAGACTTACACTTAGCGTTTTGATATTATCAAATTACACCTCCCTAAAGAAGTATAAATGACCGTTGTCAAACAAAGAATCCAACTAGTAGGTTGGGGTCGATCCAATGAGGAATATGGTTTAGACGTAAACTTGACCTACAATTATATTGGTTTAGTAAACGTATTTCCTATTCAAGTAAGTAAAGGGGGGATTTGTGAAACAAATAATGGATTGTTGTTAAGTAACAAGTGAAAAAGATTCAAACTTTGTTTTTATCAGTGAGAGAAAGTAACTAGGGTGTATGTGTTCCCCATAAGCTCATAACGCCTTAATCCTAGTAATGGTAATGTGTTCCCAGTGTACTACATGCAAAGTGATAAGTTAGGTATCTCTAATTCCTTGGTCCGGCAGGCAGAGAATTTCACCCCGCACCTTGGTCTGGCTACGTGTGTATTATTTACTAACCCTTACCTTTACCTCATATTAGACATCACATCAATGTATAGCTTATATTTCACCCTCGCACCAATTGACATTAGACTATTAAATAGTATCACACTAAATCTAGGTTGATAATTATTTTCTTATTAACTACCTCCTTGGTCCGGCAAGTAGCAACAAGGCGAGTTCTAACGTTTGCAACCATTAAAAAGACTTATAAAAGAAAGAATTATCAATGCATGCAATAGAACTATTCAAGAATTACTTAGTTACTATTCATACTTTGTTAATCGCTAATGATTCCCACAACCCTAGTTGTGGATTTAGTTACCCATAGTAGAAAGAACACAATTCATATTTTTTAGATGAAGAAATCATGAACTTACGTAATGAGAAGAATAAACCCACAATGTCAACTTGAATTTCAAAGCCAAAATCTTCAAAACGAACTTAGAAGATCAAGAATTGCTAAAGTTGCAAGTTAATCTCCAAAGAAAAAATCTAGAACTAAAACAATAAGGTCTAACCCCCAAAAATGAGGTTTACATGCCCTATATATAGAAAAACAAGTCCCAACTAAAAAAGAAACGAAATAAGGAAATAAAGTTTCTGGACGCGGTTGCAGTTGACGACACTGACCTAAAGACCGTGGACTAACCTTAAAATCTCCTCATGTCAGTCGCAATTTACGGATCAGAAGGACGGACCTTGATTCCATCCACGGTTCGTGGATCCTCCTCCGTAGTTTAACACATAGACTTTTGAAATTAGGTACTGGAAAACCTTCTCTGCTTCAATTGACGAAGCTGCAGGACGGCCCGTAGGTCGACCTACGGTCCGTAGTTTGTAGTTGTGGTTCAACACTTAGTCAAGAATTCCTTTATTTTTCCTTCGAGCTTTGCCTGTCCTTCTATGTTCACCATCTACGGACATGACTGGACCTACGGTTCATAGGTCACTTTCGTAGATGCCCTTTTCTGCACAATTCTCAGCTGTGTCTCGATACTACCACATCCAACTTATTTCCTGCAAACATGATAAAAACACAATAATACCAATATAAAATGGCCCTAGACACACACAACTCTTAAGTGAAATGTATTTAAAATACAGTAAACTTACAGTATATCAACACCCTCAACTTAAATTCATTGTTTGTCCTCAAGCATCGCACTAAGACTCTAAACGACACGTGCATAGAATGAGACGTTCAAGCACAAGCAATCACGTGGCTTTTTATCCCGACTCTCTTTTTGAGTGCAAATCTTTTCTCTTAGACTCAACAAGCTAACTCATTCGGATCAAAATATGACACAGATCGACCAATCAACATACAACATAAACTATTTCACTATCACCAAGGTACCAAGTTTTTGACAATGTAACTAGTGCCCTCACTCCAAATGAAATCCTTTTCACACATAAGATATGAATTTTCAAATTTTAGGATTCATTCAACACTCGCTGTAACGACTTGGAAAATGATAGGTTAAACTAGAGCCTAATCGTGGGAATTAACGTCAAGAGTTAAGGGAAAGGGATAAGGATTTTGGGTGTAGGCCATGGTTTGGGAACCTAGGCTACCTAAAACTTAGCCTAACTAGTGCCTCCCTAGGCCACGTCTTAACGACCTGTGGTGCCACCCGTGGTGGCTAGGCAGTAAGCCCTAGAAGGGTGCCAAGTGAAGGGTCCCCTTCACGAGCCACTTTATGACTTGTGGTCATGACCACGGGCCGTGGGAAGGCTCGTGGGGTTGCCTTAGCTTCGTGGGAGGTGTTGGAAGATAAGGAAGATACTACCCCAAAGGCCACGGTCACCACCACAAGCTATGGTGCCCTAGACGGTCTGTCAACTTGGGCTTGAGGCTCATTTAGCCTGAAAAGAGGCAAGGCAACTTTGCCTAGTTTCTGCCCCATAGTTCACGAGCATCACCACGACTCGTCGTGTTGACCACAAATCGTGGGAGCACTTGTGGATTGCCTTGGCCTTGGAGGGCTTAGCAAGGAAGGGAGGCACAATGCCTAAAGGACCACGGGCACCACCACGAGCCGTGGTGCACCTCACAGCCCATATAAGTGGGCGTGGTCCCTGACGAGGTTGCCTCATTTAGGGGTTTTTGGTAATTTCTTATTTAAGTTGTATTGATGTGGGGTCATTTTAAATAGATATATAATATGTATATATATAGTTTTAAGTCTTTTAACACCTATTTTACCTCATTAATCAAAGGACCCAAATCAAAACCCCAAAGTTCCTCTCTCTTAATATTTCTCTCTAACTCAAGGAAGAAGAAGAAGTGGGAGGTAGGGTTTGGAGTCAAGGTTTTATTCATCAAATATCTTGGGAAAATCATAGTAAAAGGTATCGTAATCCTTCATCTAGGGTTAGTTTTCACCCTAGAGTCAATTCCAAATAAGTTTTCAAAGTTTTCAAGTTCAAGAAATTTCAAGGGTTTTATTCAATATCATGGGTTCTTCTATTAAACGATTTTAACGGTTTACAATGTCATATTAACATTATATTGAGTGTTAATTTATGATTTGAGATAATTTCACTTGTTATACCCATGATTTCTCTAAATTCCTAAATTTGGCTTATGAAATGGGTTTTATGATTTTGAATGAATGTTGATAGAATTGTGCTTAGATTGAGTTGTATTATGCATTTATATTATTATCTATGCATATATATGGTGAAATGTGGACCATTGTGTAATGGTGATTATGGCTTTGGAGAAGGGTAAGTTCTGACATAATTCTCATGTAGTAGAGTTACTCTTGAATTGTTGATCCACTTGAAAGGTGGAGGTGTTTACTTACATGTACATTGTGATTATGGCCTTGAAGGCATTATATGAGGAATTGAAGTATTGTCTTGATGTTGTTAACATGATTGTATAATGTGAAGGACTTATATGTGCTCCAATGATAGAATGAGCAACATGTATTCAATGTATTTTGTGTTAGTATTGAAAGGCTATTACTCTACTTGACACACATGAATGATGATGTTGGAATGTGAAGAGTTTCTATAATGTGAATGTTGAATCTAGAATTGGTAGGCTCATGCACCCTTTTCTTGTAGTATGAATGTGTATTGACTTGATGGCTATGAATTGATTGGATTTATGCATTCTTTTCATAAATGATCTAATGTAGTGAAGACTATAGAATCGATAGGCTAATGGTATTCCTTTCCTAATGAGTCAATGTACCATTAATCGATAGGCTAGTGGCATTCCGTTCATGAGTATAAGCATGTAATGAGAGACCATGAATCAATAGGCTAGTGGCATTCTTTTCGTGAGGACCCTAGAGCTAGCCTTTAATGTACCATGGATCGATAGGCTTATAGCATTCCTTCCTTGGTAATGATGTATTATGGGTCGATAGGCCTATGGCATTCATCCCTAATACACTAATACAATTTGAATGAAATAATCTATAGGAATGTACGCTAAGCACCGAGTGGATATGGTTAGATGGAAACTCTCTCAATGTTAGGCTAAAAGTTCCAGTGAACATCTTACTATCCCATAACTATGTGCCCACATAGGATAAAATGAACACATATTTTACCCCATTATTCAAAAGACCCAAATCAAAATCCCAAAGTTCTTCCTCTCTAAATATTTCTCTATCTAAATCAAGGAAGAAGAAGAAGTGGGAACAAAGTGAGCTTCAAATGATTTCAAATGACCTAATGTTTAAATTCAAGTCTTTCTTCATCAAATTTCTTTGGGAATATTATTAAAGATATGGTGATCCTTCATCTAGGGTTATCTTTCACCCTAGAGTCAATTTCCAAGAAGTTTTCAAAGTTTTCATGTTCATGAAAAACCTAAGGATTTGCTCAATCTCATGCCTTCTTTTTGCAAATGATTTCAAATGGTTTATAATGGCATATATTGATTGTATTGATGTTTAATTGATGATTTGTGATGAAAATATTCTATGAACCCATGATTTCTCTCAATTCCTAAATTATGCCTTTATGAAGTGCGTTTGTTGATTGTGAAAGCTTATGATGGTAATATGCCTAAATTGCTTTGGGTTATTGAATTGCATCATTATAAATTCATTAATTATGGTGAATTGTTGGTGTGTTGAGGATTTGAGATTCCATGGCCTTGAAGGCAAGTTTTGACTAAATTACATGTTGAAGTAGAATTGTGCTAGATATGTGGAGGAGTTTATCAACCTTAGGCAAGGTAGCATGAGTGTGGAGGAGTATTCCTTGAAATTTAACCTATTGTCTAAGTATGCTCCATCCTTGGTGTCCAACCCTAGAGATGAGATGAGTAAGTTTGTGACAGGTGTATCTGACCTAGTCAAGGAAGAGTGCCATAGAACAATGCTCCATGATGACATGAACATTTCTAGGCTTGTGGTGTATGCTCAATCTATTGAGGGGTCCAAACTTAAGAGGATGACTTAGGATTTGAAGAGGGGAAGATCCGATGAGCAAAGTCAACCAAGGTCGAAAGAGAGGTTCTACAATCAAGATTCCTCAAATGATAACAATGATAGGATGTCAAACCCTCAATCTCAAAGAGGGAATGAATGTTTTTCTTCTTTTGAAAGGTCTAGGTGTGCCAAGTGTGGGAAGCAACATTTGGGTAAGTGCCTTGCCGACACGGATCGGTCCTTTGGGTGTTGAAAGAAGGGTCATAAAATGAGGAATTGCCCAAAACTCTCAGCAGAAGGAAGGGAGACCAAACAAGCTTCTTTTGATGGCCCAGATCCTAATGCTCCAAGGAAGAGTCATTTTTATGTGCTTCAAGCTATCAAGGACAAAGGACCTAATTCGGATGAAGGCACCGGTAAGTGATGGTTCCTTATAGTGTGAATGTCTTATTGAGGTTCTTATGTTGATTTTCATGATTTGCCTTAGTTGGGTCTTCTCCTAGGTGCGGGATGGTATAATGAATAGTAAGGTGGTTGGGAGTTTGATATCCTTATATTTTTCCTTCTATTGTTATTCAAGCTTGAGATCAAGAGTTTCTTGTAGCTTGTTTCATGTTTTGGAGTTATGTGTAATTTTATGAATTTCCACAGTCTACTTATGCTATGCATGTTCTAGTTAAATTCTTGTTTAAATGAGAAAATGAGTTTTCATATTTTATGCTTCTCATGCTAATGTGCATTTGTTATGAGTTGTATGTATGCTTCATGAGGTTAATTGTTGAACATGCCTAAATGTGCTTTTGAGAGTAATTGCATATTGTGTAGTATGATGTTGTGTTGAGCATGATGTGAGTTGGAGAAGGAAAGTTCCTCCAACGAAATGAGAAAAGTTGATGTTTTGGTGCATAATGAGTTGGTAGATGTAGTTCCTACCTTTTTCTTGTGTTGCTTTGTGCCTTTTGATGTGGAGTTGATGTTTCCTCCTATGGTTGATGCACTATTTTTATATGTCATGATTGTTAAGCTGCTAGTCTTGAGTCGTTTCCCTTAATGTATTTAAAGTGTCATTCGAGGAGGAATGTTACTAAGTGGGGGATAATGTAACATCTCGGAAAAAGATAGGTTAAACTAGAGCCTAAACGTGAGGGTTAACGTCAACAGTTAAGGGCAAGGGCTAAGGGTATTGGGTGTAGTCCATGATTTGCGAACCTAGGCTGCCTAAAACGTAGCCTAGCTACTGCCTCCCTAGTCCACGAGGGTCTTCACGACCCATGGTGGTCACCACGATCCGTGGTGCCAACCGTGGTGGCTAGGCAGTAAACCTTTGAATTTTGTCGTGCAATATTGTAGCCACAACAAATGGTTGCCTCATTATACCACCTCTAATCAGTTGATTATCTACACGTTTGTTGATTGTGTCAAGGCTCCGGTAGAAATATTGCAAGAGTACATGATCCGGCAATCCATGAGTTGGGCATTGGAGCAGTAGCTTTTGGCTGAGATTCCAAAAGCTACTGCTTTAATTGACTCCCTTGGTAGTTCGTTCAACCACTTCTTTGCTTCACCTATTAGAGAAAAGGGAAACAAATGGAGTCGGACTGACTATTCAGTGATGTTTTAGAAGGAAAATGGACAACACACATCCACGAAGTTTCAAATATGGTCATGAGGGTCCTCATGAACAAGTCCTCCAAAGAGACCTTTCATTTGCAACAACTGCAACATTGTGTTGGTCACATGAAACACCGCATTTCTAACGGTCAAGGAAATATAATAGCACCTGCACTTTCTAACTGGTACTCATTGACATCATGCAAATTCTCGATGTCATCTTTGTTCCCAAGTTGACTGGTGTTGCTCCCATTTACACTCATTTATTCACTTGTTTTAGAGCAGCCAACACGAACATAAATAATATAATTCAACTACAATAAAATTAGTTCATGACTAAACTTCAATAAAATAATTCTAAACACCACTCCCCGGCAGCGGCGCCATTTTTATATCGCTCAGTTACACTTCATCCAATTCTAAGTGTAGGAGGTCGCTAACAAGTATAAACCCAACTAAGAGTTGGGGTTGATCCCACAAGGAGTGATACAGTAGAAATTCGAAGAAGGAGTAAAATTGTTTCCTAATCATTTGTAAAAGTAAAAGTTTCTCAATATTAAAGTAAATCACAAAGTTTTTACAACTAATATCAAATAGTGGGGGGAAGGGGGGGGATTTGGGTAACCAATTTAAGAAAACTAACACGGGAAGTAAATAAGTAGATATTGGATCGTAGGAGTGTGATAAGTTGAATGCTAATTTCGCGTAATGGGTAATTACTAGTTACTCAGAGGTGTTGAATCTCATAGGGTAGGGTAGGTTTTGAGTGCAATGGCCATTTCTCAATCAACTATTGTGTTTCAAGTGAGTTCTTTCGAACCTCAACGAGCAAAACACAACCAAACAACCCAATTCCTTAATAAATCCACTCTTTCAAGTTAGATTAGTAAAGACGCAATCAAGCTCACTTTCTCAAGCTAGATTCTCAGAGACGCAATCAATACAACTATTAATCAATAATTAGACTTTACTACCTCTTTCTCAAGCAAGCATAGAGAAATAAACTAGAATTGCATTTGCAACTACAATTCTTCAATTAAAACATGAATAATTAATTGAACTCACTTCAAAACAACAATAAAATCAGTAACTAACAACACTCATTAGCTAATTAATGCATTCAACTACATAATCACACCCTCAAGGAAAGGGGTTTTAGCCAAACATAGTGAAAAATAGGAAATCATTACCAACGAAATTTTCCATCTAATTTGCTACGATCTGCAATTCCCAAATACTTAAATTTAAGCTTAAAATCTCACAATCTCTAAATCTCTACTAAAACATGTAAAGACAATGTTCTAGATTGTAAAAACTCAAAAACCCAGAGATAAACAACGTGGGAACCCCTTTTATTCTTTTCAAAATTGCATTTATATGTTCTCAAAATTTCAGATGGAGTCAACTCGATGAAGTAAGTCAGTTTCACTTACTAGTTCGGCAATGCACCGAGTTTCTCCTCTTTTCGCCTTTTTGGCTTGACTCTTTTCATCAAATCATTCTGTTACTTTTGCTGAGCCAGATCGTCATAGCCGATCTCTTTGGTGAGTCGCCGATTTGCTTGTCTGTTTGCCAAGTTGGTTTTGTCCATGGGCTGGCATGCTTGAACTTTAGGGGAGAAGAATGTCCACTTGGCGACTCACCGAGCGTCTTTGGCGAGTTCTAGTTATGCTTTCCTTCAACTTTTTTAGCTTTTTGTCTCATTTTTGTCTCATAATGTCCTTGCCTTACAATTGAGCCTTCATTGTTGCATATCAACATTTCAACATCAGTTATGAGCATAAAATAAGCTTTGAGGATACTAAATCCTTGAATAATAAGCCCTAAATGAGTCAAAATCCCTGGATTATCAATGACTTAGCCTATTCATGAATGTTCATGATTATAGAGCAGCACAATCACCTCTATGTGACATCAATTTCCAATTGTTTCTTCTATTACAAATGAGCTAATTTAAAGTCCAAATTTCTTGATAAGGAATTTTATACAATATACCATTTCCTGTGGGATTCGACTTCAACTCTTCATTGGATTTTTACTAACTGCGATCGCTCATCTTTTAATTTGATTTGGAGGGTGATTTTAGCATTATCAAAAATGGTGTCACTGTCGGAGAGTGGTGGTTGAGAATTCTAATTGAGAAATTATATTCTTAATTTGGTTTATCTGTAGTAGATTTGTTGTTTGGTGTTTCTTTTGGCTGATTTTCAAGTTGACTAAAAGAGTGACCATGAAATTTACAATGATAGTCACTATGGTCAAAACGCAATATAAGTGATCTAAATGACATGCCCATAAATATCATTCAAACCACGGGAGCAATCCGGATACCTCAGAGGTATGGTTGATCAGGTGGATTTATGACACAGTCGTATGATGTGGCTACATTGTTGCTAGATGATATGACTAAGGTCAACCGAGCATGGCACACTAGAGAAGAACCAAGTGACTCATGTACAACTGGGTTTGAGCAAAGAAAAAGTCGAGAAGGACCATGAAAGAGATGAAAACATGGCCAAAATGATGACCCAAATATATATGTTGTCTAAACATGTCATAGGATGTGGAACAAAGATGGTAAATGCGGTTGGAACCAATACTGGGCATTGCCCGGATGATGCCAAATTCGAGGCATTTTAAAATGAGGAAGTTCAATAATTGGGAAATCAAGTGGGGGTTGTCACACCAATTATCAATGACAAGGTGGGAACCAAGGTTGAAACAAGGATAGAGATGGTGGTTTGAAAGACTGGCGGAGAGGAAATTGGAGAGATAGGGAGATAGAGAAAGATAGATACGTACCTCCCCAAGATCAACCACACCCAAAAGTACTAGTTGGGCTAGAAGGAAGCCAGATTGAAGACATGCTTGTAAGGATCTACAACAAGGTTGAATGATCCGATAAGGTGTTGAAGGATTTGAAAAATGACTTCTCCACTTTATCCCAGACGGTGAATTCACACTCAGTTTCTATCAAACAACTGGGATCTAACTGGGTCAAATTGTCACTCATCTAAATCCAAGGCAGGGTATTGCCTAGTGACACCATCCCGAACCCCAAAAATGATTGTTCAATTTAAGCAATATGTCCTGATACTAAATTAAATAAGGCACTTCTTAGGAGGAAACCCAAGTCTTTGTTTTTATTTTTACTACTTCCAAATAATGTGTGTTGTGAGTTCAGGTTGAGAAGAGGTTGAAAGATAGAAAAGGGACTCATAGGCGATGCAAAACCCAAATGGTGATCTGCCGAAGGCATTATGGGGACTAATCTTTGTCCTCATTTTGAGCTTGAATAGATGGAAAAGTGTACTTTCAAGATCGGCGATAAGAACTCCAAAGGGCGATATATTAATGAAAGTGCATTTTGCGTCAACCTTTAGGTTTTATATTTGCTCAGACATTTTCAATGAGCTCAAGCTCAAATTGGTGATTTGGCAAACACATTCGGTGACACTTAGTTGAGATCACCAAATAGGCCTGATATAAAAAGTCCAAGGGTCTTTTCAAAGTCCAAAATCAAAACATTTGAAATTAGAGAGTCTTTCAATTCCTTGTGATTCCTTTGCATTTATTGAGAGTTTTAAGTCTCTTGTGAGTGTTTACAAAGTGCGAGGAGTGCTTTTGCATGAAGTTCGTGTCAGCCCAACCCCAATCCCTCATTTAAGCGATTGTTTTCATCATTAAGGTTGGTGTTTTGATTTTTTGTTGATGTTTTTGAGTTTAGAATGCATATAGAGTCTGAACTTGAGCCCTTTAACTTATATTGTGTGCCTGATTTTGATGGGTAGCATCGTATTTTTGGAACTGACTTGTACCCATGTGATTTTAATTTTGAATGCCTATAAAAATGTGAATTGTAATTGTGTTGGTTATCTTGTGAAATTAAGTTGCTAAATATGTTGGGTATATGCCTAATTGAATGTTGGTGAAGTCTCAGTAACCTAGGGTTGACCCAAATTTGATGATTTTGCCCATTGATAGACAGGGTGACTACTTTCTTAAGGGTAAATTGTCAATAAGTGCAATGCTTAGTGATAGATAGGGGGAAATCTGAGTACCCATGGATAGAGAAGCATATAGGTGGATTGTAATGTTGGGGGGAAACTAGTATTTATTGTATGTGTTAGATTATCTATAAAAATTAGGCACATGGCTGAACGATTTCAGTTCGGTGGGCTTGTCTTAGCTCGCCAACGAAGTTAGGTGAATCACCGAGTAAGACCCAGCTCGCGTTATTTAGCATATGCATGGCCTTGGGTATTGTCCCATTCGGTGGGTTTATCTTGGTGCTGGTAGGTTGTACCCTCCAAAGGCTCATTTATAGAAATGAACTGACGTCTCTTTAGTGGAGGAGGAGGAGGAGGAGGAGGAGGAGTAGGAGAAGACTCTCTATCAGACTCAGTGTCAGAGAAAACCATCTGTTTGCCCTTTAGTGGGATTATCCTTGCTGTCAAAAAACTGCCCCTCCACAATCATCTACCTAAGAAAGGGTACACCCTAGATAGGGGTAGTTAGAAAGAGGACGAAGATTTGATCCAAGTTGATGCAGCCTTCATCTACATAGGCGCCGACTTACAAAGTCCTTTCACTTATCACTCCAAGAGCCCTAAATAGGCTCAAAGCTTCTGGAGAGAGGACCATACTTGAAGCAAGATGACTTTTCATAGATAGAGTAGTGAGCGACTATCCATCGATCTGGGATACAATACCATTCCATAAGTTTGAGGGATCCACCATACCCAAGAATCCTTACATCCCTTCTTGGGTAAGGGTGTTCTACACCGCATATGCCCAGGCCCTTCCAAAGAAGCGAAAGGGCGTATTTTGGAAACCACTTGAAGAAGTGAAGGTAAGAGGAAGAAAAGTCAGGTGTGACACAGGAGCCATTAATACTGCACTAAAGATAACAGTGTTTGAGTCAGACTTAAATTCACTCCGTATGCGCCACGACTTGGATTGCCTAAAAGGTTGGTTGGCTCCATTGATTTTTTACTATTCTCCCTCATGGATGGTTGATGGTACCCAGATCAAAGGATTTGAATGTAGTTGCAAGATATTAGTTTGGATTCATCAGCACCAACCTTATTCCATCCTAGAACGAGTCCATCCTTCGTCACGACAAAGCGGTCTTGGTAGGAACCATCACAGATAGGGAGCACATACATGTTGGTGCCATTATTTCTGAAAAGATGTTGATGAGAACCAGGAAAGAGCATACATCTCTCCTATTTCCAGTACTAATCACACTGCTTTGTGAGAGGGAAGGATTCCTTTTCCAGGCATCTATAGAAGTAAGGGCCACACCTACTTCATCCAGTGACATTATATAGATTGAGGAAGAGTGTTTGCAGGACGATGCGGCTCAGAGGAAGCCTGCACCACAAGATTCTACACTCGTGGTTGATCTCACTACCTTGGCAGCTGAGGCTAGTGCACCTGCTCCTTCTGTGGAGTAGGAAAGTATTTCCACACTTTCCTCCACTGCTAGTCCTACTGTTTCAGCATATTTTCCTCCTCTCACTGTTGTTGCAACTTCTATGAGGCCTCTCTCCTCTCCTATTACCAGTCCCCCACTTGACCCAAGTCTTGATCAGATGGGCAGCCTTGCTTAGTCAGCAGATGTTAGAGCTACCCAAGTTGAGACGGACATGCCCAAGCTCATTGAGTGAGCCATTCAGAAGGTCTTGGATCCTTTGATAGTGCAGGTGGTCAAGTGTAAGGGGTAATTGAGAGTCACACTTTGAGGATAGATGTTCTCACTGCTAGGATAGAGGCTCGGTAGAAGGTCAAGGATAACTCTGGTGTGCTAGAAACCATAAGGGTTGAGATTGCTACCCTGCGAGCGGAGGTTGTTCAGTTGCAGTCGACTGACATATCTATGATTTGGGGTGAGGTTCTCTTTCTAGATACACCTACGCATGTGCCTGAGATGCCGAGTGTTGCGCTTTTCTCTAGTGAGCAGCCTGAGGTTGTTGTGAATGTTGAGACTAAGGTTGAGGATGAGAGCGAGAGGGCAGACGAAGAGTTGGCTGAGGAGACTGATGAAGAGGAGTTGCAGGGTGAAGAGAACAAGATTGCTGAGACACAGACTGAGCTACAGGAGATCAAGGAGGTTATTCTTCAGGCAGCCTTGGAAAGATCTCTTCGAGAGACTTTAGAGGTTTAGTCTAGTGTAGTCACTCCAGACTCTACCATACCTCTTACTGTTGCGTCGAGCATTGATGCACCAATTGAGCCTTCCGTGCTGCCTCTACTAATTTTTTTTCGGTCATCAATGCCCCTCTTGAGGCTTCTCCACCCGAGACTATAGATGAGAGGTTTCCATAGGACTAGCCTGTTAGGGGGACCATTTATCTCAGCTCCCGATACTTTTATTTTGAGTTTTGAACCGTTGTAGTCGTACTTTTGTTTATATTAGAGTGCTCTTTTGGGTTGAAGCTTGCTTCTCTATTTCTATTTCGTTCTCCCTCTACGTTTGAACCCCCATGAGTTTAAATCGTGAAGTGCTTGAAGGTTTTATTGATAACAATTTGAAGGATTAATTGTGTTCAATATAGATGTCTTGAATAGTACTCATGATGAGCATGATGCATTGTGTTGGTGCTGTTAGAATGAGATCGATGTGATTACACCTTTGAGCGATCTCTTTGAATATTTTGTTGACTAGCTAGGTTTTGATGTGAGCCTTGCAATGAAAATCACACGTACGTTTTTTATCTTTTCGAGATGTGCTGAATGAGTGTATTTTGAAGTGCCATGTGTGGTGGTCTTAATTAAAAGCATGCACGTGGAGTCCGAGATTTTGCCTTATTAGTCCAATTGTGTGAATCTTGATGAATGTGATACATAAATATTGCCTAATTTTATTAGGATTCAATAAACTCAATATTAAAATGAATGTGATGGTGTAAGATAAGGCTTATCACAATATATATGTGTGTGTGTGTGTGTGCGCGCGCGCGTTTTATCTTGATGGGATCACAATTCACCTTCAAAAAAGATAGAGTAATTAGAAGAAATAAATCTGAAATTTACTCCCCATAGTAAATCTGAAATTTATTCATGTAATAGTAAATCGTAAATTTACTTAAGTAAAAAGCACATGTCATGGTAAACTTGAAGTTTACTAGTACAAATAATATATCATTTAGCATGAAAGAATTTGGCCCTCTGGAGGATGTGAATATTAAATATTCAAAATATATTGAAGAACTAAAAAATTCTTCAAAAGTTTTGTTCGTTGCTTGTTCTCATGATAAGTTTATCATATCAACTAAAGATTGAGACTAAATATTTAAATTTTGTAAACCGTTAAAGGTGAATATAGATCCGTGCATTTTTCATGGGATATGACAAAAAGATGCATGCATAAGATAACCACATATGTGCTTTATTGTCAACATGTAGTTCGACATACGCAAAATTGTTTGTGCAAAATAATAGAGTTAAGAGCACAACTTTCAAAACATGTAATAAAGACAATTCATCTTGATAATATTGATAAATGACAGTAAATGTCTCAAATAAATAGTCAATCCTTACATATGAGAACAAAGCTTCATGATCTTAAATATAATATATTGCATACAAAAGTAATTATATGTATCTGACCAATAAATAATGATATTTCTTTCTCTCAATTGGTTCAGGATCAAGGACCAAATATTGTTCATCTAATAATTTTGATGTGTGAAATATGATTAATCGATATACCAGGATATATGAACAAATATGAACTTTCTTAAGTAGATTAAGATATATATAATAATTTTCCAAACATAAAGGGGAGCTAATAAGCAGTTAAGAAATATGTTGTAAATTATCATTAATATGATCATCATTTAAAAGATAATTCAAGTCAAATGCTGACCCAAAATTGATTTCATATTTAGTTGTAGATGCTCCTATTGAATGTCCTTGAAGGACAGAGTCTACCACATGCGTGATAGACTATCAGTTCTAAATAAAGTATTCCTTACGAAAAAGGGAGGAGTAAATGATTAAAATAGTCATATTGAGGAGGTAATGTGTTCTTGAAGAGCCTAAAACATATCACTTCATGAAACCTCATTAAAGAGGTATCTACCTGAAAATAATGAAGTGATGATATCTCAATATGTTATGTCGCATTGTGAATCAATACAAAATGAAATATCCTTAACAATATCTTAATATAATAGTGTGAAATATTGTAAAAGATTATAAGGATCTAAATTATATGGTTTATTAAAACATGATGACGTAGAAATGTTTGGCAAGTGAAAAGTGGAATGATGTATCTTGGTAAGCCAAAAAGCTTATTTGACTAGTAATCTAGACACTAGAAGATGCCATAAATGTAATGTTGTCACTTGACGAAATTGATATGAAAATTCATGAAGAATACAAAATATAAAGCCTATGCAAGTTTTTGAAAAAAACATGTATTTTTCACCCAGTGTTCGGTACCCACATTGAAGCCGACTAAATCTGAATTCTCGCTAAAAAATATCACATTTGGAGTTAAAAAGCTCCATAACAAAGGTAAATTTGTACCAAGGGAGAATGAAGTGATGAGATCTCAATACTTTATGTGATTATGTCACATTGTGAACCGATACAAAATGATTATATCTTCGACAATGCATTTAATACAATAGTGCACAATGTTGTAAAGGATTATGAGGATCTAAATTTTACGGTATATTAAAGCATATTGACATAGATATATTTATCAAGTAAAAAGTGGAATGATGTATATTAATAAGATTAAAGTTTATTTGACGTGCAGTCTAGACACTAGAAGATGACACATTTAATGTTGTCACTTGACAAAATTGATAAGAAATTTTTTAAGGATTCAAAATATAAACCATATTCAAACATTTACAGAACTGGTTATAATCTTCATATGGATTAAATCAATCAATAATCTTTCATATTGTTATTCAAGTTGATGATTTGAATTGAAAATCTTGAAGAGTTTTCAAAAGGCAATAGATTATTTGCTTAAAGAACTTGCAGGAAGGAACTTGAAGAATTATTTGGTCCTGAAGGAAGAATTTATAAAATGAGATAGAATGAAACACATTTCACCAAACTTTTTCTACACACATGAGCTCCCAAGAATGGTGATACCAACATGCAACATATTTGTTCAAATAATAATATGGTTGATTGATCATCAAGTCTCTACTAACTATAACTTTCAAGAAAATGGTGCACAAACTCTGAATGCAAAGATTCAAGTTTTTGGATTAATATTCTCATTAGGGGAGTTAATACACAATGTATTCTTTTGAGAAAATTTAATAAAATATGTTAAATAAGTCTTGGTTTTCTTTTTAGTGACATTGACATAGATAAATAGGATTAACTGAAAAGTGGGCTTGATTAGTGTAATTAAAAACTTTGGAGTGTATACATTAATATTTCAAAAAAATTGAAAAGTTTTCCCTCTCATTTTAAATTTCAAAATTTGAATCCCTCCTACCCCTTTTATCATCTTTATAATCTTTCTTTCTCTTTTCAGATATATATCTCCTTCTTCTCCTTCTCCTCCTTCTCCTCCTTCTCCTTCTTCTTCTTCTTCTTCTATTTTTCTCTTTCCAGATTTCTTCCTCCCATTTTTTTTTCTTTCTTTCTCTCTTCCTCTATTTACTTCTTCTTCATCTTCTTTATCGCCTTTGTTGTCGCTATTATTAACGTCGAAGTTTATTTATTTTTATTAAGTTTTTGTTATTTTTCTCGTTTTCGTCCTATTTGACAAATTATTTTGCTTTGATTTTAAATGTTTTTTTTACTTTTCTTTTGAATTCATTGAAAAAATATGTAGAAAATCAAGCAATTGTTGAAGTTGTAACATATGTCTTATATGTTGTAACTTATAAGTTATCTGTTGCAATATATTAATATTCTACGATAAGTCATCTATTGCAACATATGATTATTTTGTTCCAATAGATAAGTCCTTTGTTGCGACAGACGTCTTAGATTCTGCAACAAGATAAATTATCCTTAATTAATTAATTAAATAATTATCACTTATACTCAATTAAAATAACATGAGTCACTATAATTTAATTTTGAAACCTTTTTGTTACCCTCAATTCATTGTCCCTGCTCTTTTTCCTTCACAAGGTTTTGTCCCATTTAATTTTTCTTGTAAGATTTTTTATGAGGCATCCAAAATGCATATTATCATAAATGTGTATTCTTTTCCCTCCACTAGAATTTCCACAAGGTTTTTTTGTATTAAGATTTTAATGAGACACATAATCTATTAAATAGTCAGCCAAGAAGGAGTGATAAACATATTTATATTATAATAAATGTCTATTAGGTGGATTCCTTTGAAGAAAAGTTAGGAATCTTGCTTTTGGACCAAGTCAGTTTTCTCCTTATAAACAAAAGAATTTTCCTTCATTTTAATTGATCAATAAATATACTTCAATCCTCAAATATCCTTCGAGAGAAATAAGAAGTCATCTTTTTTCTCCCTACTTTCTCCTTCTTCTTATTTTATAGTTTTAAAATAGAGAAAAAAAATTCAAAAATGTTAAAAACGTCGTGAGAATATGATCAAATAAGAATATTTTTTATTTTTTTTGCTTTATCTTAATTATATTCCTTAAATTATTAAACAACTTTTTTTAAAAAAATATTTTTGAAATCTTTAGAAAATAATGAAGATGAGATAATTAAAAATTTGCACAATTACCAAATGAATAATTGTGTTGTGATTAAAGGATATAGAAAAGATAAATTGATTGATGAGTAAAGATTGATGTTTTTATTAAATAATTAATAATTTTTACTTTTAATTTTATTTTCTGTGAAGCACAGACGAAGTCACTACTCTTTAGGAGAAGCCTAAAATTTAGAAAAAAAAATATAAATAAGAATAATTGCTTGTGAGATATGCCACATCACCTGCCTAAAGATCCTATGCTCAATGACTCTTGAAAGTTAATATCTCTTGCAAGGCCCCCCTATAATTGAACACTAGGACTGAAAATTTTCGCTTAGTAAAGGAAAGCTCGGCTAAATTAAATAAGCTCTTTCATTAACACACGAAGCGAAGCGAGATAAAGTTTCCTAGTGTTTCATAAACAAACACTTAGAATACTTTGACTGTGTTATCTATCTTCTATCTAATAGGAGAAGAAAAAATGACAAATGTCAGCAACACAAATTTTCAAAATTTTAAATTATAAATTATTAAATATTATATAACTAATTAAATATTCTAAATTTAAAATTTGAAATAAAAATACACATGTCAAATAAAGATCAATTGGTTATGAAACTTCCTCTTTAATACACGTTAAATAATTATTTTTTTAAAATTAATCTTAGACAGATTTACTTCTTTTAAAAAAAGAACTATTTTATACACTTTAGTTATAAAAATAAAACAACAGTTATATATACATTGAAAAATGTTATCAATTTACTTGGGCACTAACAAAGGTCAGCACACAAGAAAATCTATATTTTATTTTTAAAAAAGTTCAATTTATAAATTTGTGAAGACTCATTTTTTTAAAAACCATTTAATTTAGAAAAGTTTTAATATTTCCAAAAATATCCAATTTATAAAATTCAATTAAAATAAGAGTTCAATTAGTTCTAAAACCCCACTTCTATGCACGTTCTTAAAACGATGGCTCCTTTAAAATTGGAGAAGGAAAAATAGGTGGAGTCTTCATATTTGATGAATATACACACCAACATTATTAAAACGATGGCTCCTTCAAAATTTGAGAAGAAAAAATAGTTTGAGTATACACACCAACATTCGTATTTGATGAATGAACACACCAATATATTTTTAGGACTGTAGTATAAATATATCAGTATTTTGTTTAAAATTTATAACAAATATATTTTTAAAGATAAAAAAAATTAGAGTAGTTTCATAACTCCTCAACAACCATTCACTTTTCAAGGAAACTTAAATTGCATTGATAAATGGCATGTGTTATATATAGAACTTCTTTCAATAAGAAATATACATTGCTCTGTGAAATTCAAAAATAGACATGACCTTGCAATTTAACACAATTTCAGAAATTACAGTCAAATCAATGCAATGGAACTTGAAACTTCGTATTTTTCGTTTGTGGATAATACCATTGTTGGTATCAAACAAAAATCTTGATTACTCCAAATCTCACAGCCAACTGCCTTCAAAGAATGGTTTGAGAAAATCATTTTACTTTACCTATGAATGTATCTTCAGCATTAGCAATGTAGTTATGTATGCATTGTATTTAAAAATTGAAAATCTATCAAAATTATGTGTTATAAATACTTCTGCATATTGATTTCGTCATGTGATTATAAATATGAGAGGCTTTTCTAAACAAGTTCTCAACAACGTCATTCTATCTCTAATGAGTTGTCAAAAGGAACTGTCTCTTTTACATATCTTCGTGATATCATCCAATACTAAATGTCAACGATCGTTAGTCAGTAATATAACCCAACTAAGTGAGTTGGGGTCGAATCCCACAGGGAGTGGTACGTACTCGAGAATCAATAGAAAAGCATAATGTGCTCAAGTCAATCATAGCTAAAAACATTTACGAATAAAAGCATGGCTCAAGTTTGGGGTGACACAAGTGTCAAATATCGCGGGGGGGGGGGGGGGGGAGGGTTTGTTTCAACTATCATCTACAACATCAAATAACACGAAAGTAACAAATATGGAGATGGGTTCTTGGGATGTGATTGGATTATGGGCTAAGGTAGACAAATGGGTGATTGCAATTAATAGGGAATAAGCTAGACTTTAGTAGGGATAACCTTTCTCTCGAACAATTTACCTCGAATCAAATTGGTTTATCTCGAACACCAATAAGCAGTAATTAAGAACAGCCTACGCTTTAGTCCATTCACTCTCTCGAGCTGAATGTGCAGAAAAGGGTTTAGGATTCACTCTCTCGAGCTAAAACCCATGACCACCCAATACCCACAGACCATCAAATCAGTAATCTTGGTTTTAAAACCTCTCTCTCGAGCAAGCCAAAAACACGAAGGTAGAGTTGCATTGGCAACTACAACCCTTTAGATTAAGCGACAATTACTGAATGAAATCACTTTTAAACAACATTTACACTATCAATTAATAATACCCAGCAACTAAATCAACCCATAATCACACCCCAAGAATTGGGATTTTAGCTAAACATCATAAAAAGGTAAAAATCGTTACCAAATTATATTTCCATTAACTAGGTAAGATTAATATTGTCTTTACAAAGGTCTAAGATGAAGAATCTTCAACACCCACTACCAATTTCTCAGAAATGGAAATCTTCAAATCTTCAAAGCTAAGGAAATATTGTCTCCAAACTCAGTTCTAAGCTCTCCAACTTGAAAACAGAACAATTATGAAAATTAGATAAAAATGTGATACTAAACTAAAAATTCAAACATGTATTTATAGTGGCCAAAAAATGTGATGCGAAGGACCATTCGGCGCTATAAGTTGAGATCGCCGATCCACTTGGTGATCTGCTCTTTGGTCAATTCCATCGCTTTTTTGCTTTGGCCTTTAGCATCTTCAAGTTCTGTAACTTTGAGCGTTATAGCAATGCATCGGGGAACCGTTCGGCGACGCGTCGACTGCTCCTTTCTATCATCGGCTTGATTTTCTCCTTCAAGGCTTGGTACACTGGAACATTAGGTGAGACCATGGCCATTCGGCGACTCGCCCAATGGGTTAGGCGATCCTCAGGCCTTCTTTTCTTCGTTCTTTCAGCTGCCGTGTTCCTTTTTTCTCAATAGTGTCCATTTTTTGTCCCTCAATCCTAATACCTGAAATTCAAGGATTTACATCAGTTATTGGCACAAAATATGCATTTGAGGACACTAAATCTATTAAAATAAAGCCCAAAATGAGTCCAAATTGTGGACTTATCAACACCCCCAACTTAAACTTTTGCTTGTCCTCAAGTAAAACTCAAGTGCAGCAGTTCAAAAAGGATGTCTCAAACAGTGCTACACAAGACTCAATCATGAATGCACACAAAAAGAGTCAATTTACTCATGCAAGGATCAATTGTGCACTCAAAAATTCAAGTTGTGACTCACCACTATTAAAGATTTTGAAGCTCACAATACTTGCTTCAAATGCAAGTTCAAGCTCAACAAAAGTAATCTAATGCCCTCACGCAAAGTATGATTCCATATTCACACACAATGGTTCAATAATTTAAATCTCCAAAATCAAATGCAACGCTCACACTCACAAAGATGAACACAATGCATGATTTCACCCATAGGTTCACCCCCATTTTCCAATCAACCCTTGTTTCAGCTCACTCAAGATCAAAAAGGGTTTTTCAAGGCTTGTAACGGGGTTGAGTGCAAAGGTATGGTCACTTAGGCTCAATGATTGTAATCCTCATGAAATGTGGTGTGAACAATACTTTCTTTTCTTTCCTTCATCATTTTCATTCATGCTCACAAGTCACCCTATTATTCACTTTTCGTGGACCGATGGAAACCCCATTTTCTTTGCACTTTCTCAACTTTATTCCACATCTTTTTCATTCTTTTTCTTTTCCATTCTTTTCTTCTTCTTTTTTTTTTTATATATATATGGAGGGGTTCCATTTTTCTCAAAACCATGAGTCAAAGGGGACTTTCTTGCATTTCTTGATTTACCTTCTCTTTTCACCACACCCCCAACTTAGGCTTTTGGCCTAAGTTGGCTATTCACACAAACCACAAATCATGAGGATTATGGGTAATGGATCAAGAAAGGTCGCAATTTCATCAAGTTTCTTCCAAGAAATAGTTAAGGCTCATAGGGTGTTCAAGCGGAGTTCACACACTCACAAGGTAGGCCACAAAAAGAGGTATAAGGTCAAATTGTTTCACACTCTTCAAAGTTGCCTAAGATCATATCAAGAGATTGCATCACTTAGTCAACCGGACCAACGAGGCAAATTCTAGGTGTCATCACACATTGTTCACGGTAAGCTCATCACACAAGGCATTGACACCAATGTCAGACAAGACTCCACACTTTCGCTAGTGTGCAATGTTCATCACAAGAGACTCAATTTGATACTTGGCTAGTCACAACGAGATGTAAAAAGTTCACATATTATCTGTGCAACTTCATTTCGCCTCATCTTAGCCGCACATTCATTTTTATTCGATTATGAGCACTATTCAAGTCATCGGTATTGATCAAGACCGATACTCAAATTTGCAAGAGAACAACCACATTCAAACACAAACAAGAGGTGGCACAATTTTTTTCAAAAGGGTCCAAAAATCATTTACAATTAAAAACAAGGAGCCACAAGCTCAATCATCCACAAAAATAGTATAAACACAATTTATAGCTCAAAACCCAAATACATACACAAAACCATAGTCACAAAAGGTGAGCCTCACCCCACCACAAATAAAATCATTTGTCCTCAAATGCAATCAAGATAATATCCAAAAATCAAAATAAAAGTAAGAGTGAGAGGGAGGTAAAGAAGGGATCCTGTCTACTCAGTCACTCCATCTATCGGGGTATCAACGCCCGATGCATCAATTTGGACTTGGGCATCAGTGCCTGGAGTCACCTCAGAAGTACCAGTTGCTCCACTAGGAGCTGTCATGAATGTCTCTGTCAGCGATGTCTGGATCACCGACTGCATAATCTTCTCCTCCAGATCTAGCTAATCTACATATATGCTCTCCTCTCTTATCTCTATCAGTTCATTATCAGTCTCCAAATCATCTGCAACCTCCAGTAATGAAGTGAAGTCAGTAGACTTTAGATAGTCTACATCCTTCCTCAAATCTGCTACCTCAACTTTCAAAATTGTAACCTCGAAGGTCTCCCTCTGCCTTCTCTCACAAGCCTCAACTCTGGTGGTGAGAGTGTTAGTAGAAGTCTAGAGGGGGGTCAGTGCAGCAATGATGGCACTCTCGATCATCCATGGGATGGATCTCTCAAGTCTAGTAGCCCTCACGTCAGCTGAATGGGCTAGGTGCCCCATCTTCGGGAGCATAGCCTGAGTGATCTTGGTGGGCTGGGATGAGGTAGATGCACCTGGGGCCTGTGAAGAGGAATGAGGGGCAGAAGTATATGAAGTCCCGGAGGCCAGAGTAGGCGAAAATTCCTCTACAGGTATAGAATCGATGTCCACCTCTGGGGATGTATCCACCGAAGCTACCCTCTTCCTATCAGCCACCTCTTGAGTGTACTCAGCCTCAATGCGTCGGATGTAAGTGGAGGAAGATGGGGCAACCTCAAAATCTCTAGTCGAATCCAGGGGAACTCCAGCATGCCGACATAACTCCATAATCAGGACTGGGAATGGCAAAGATGTCTGTCTCTGCTTGTCCCTCATGTCCATCTCCTGCTCAATGATAAGTCCCAAGTTGAGCCGCCTCTTTCCTAAGATAGACTCTAAACAAGCCGCCTTCGCGTTCCGGAGGATGGATTCGTTATGTGAAGGCGTGATGGAACTGCTGATGAATCTGAACCAATACCGAGCAGCTACATTCAAATCCTTCTTCTAAATCTGGACTCCTACTTCTATCCATATCAGAGTGACATCAGAGAGAAGGGGAGCAAGCCAACCCTTCAAGTCATCCAGGGACTGAATTGTAGCCAAGCGCTCATCCTCGTGCTCGAACCCCGTGGCTCTCTAAAGGGAAGCATTTATGAGACCGCTGCAGCACCCAACTTCCACACCTCGGACCATGACCGACTTAACCGGTCTGAACTCGCTGGCCTTCTTCTCACTCTGTGGCACCAAGGCACCATATGAATAATAGAATTCTCGGACCCATGAAGGAACATTGGGGCCTCGGGGCCTGGTGAAAATCTGAAACCTATGCCACTGTACTATCTCCCTCACACTGGAGTATCTACCCTCTAGCCCCTCTGTAGATAATAACTTCTCCTCCAGGATCGCTTGCAATCCCCTTTCAACCTATTGAGAAGCCTAGAAGGAGGGATAATTGGTGGCATATGAGCCACAAGAGGTGTCGGGACTAGCACTGAACCTGCTGGGGTGGAAGATAAGGGGACTCTGGTAGAGTCAGGGTGAGATCTAGCCCGAATCTCATCTCGTCGGGACTGCAAAGGCTGGTCATCCTCAGGCTCAGATAAAGCAGCCTGGGAGTCAGCAGTTGGTCTCTCAAATGTAGGCATCTTGCCCCTGCTCTGACCTCCAGTTGGACGCTCTTGCCTTCCTCTTTTTGGAGGATTTGATCCCCCTTCATTGATTATGATACCCCTTACTCTTTTCGAAGGTGGCATGTCGATGTTTGTTCGTACCATATCTGCAAAACACTAAGAAAAAGTTAAAAACAATTCAATTAAAATCACAGAAGAGTAGTTGCAGACAAACTCGCCGAACCGGTCGGCGAGTTACCGAATCACTTTGGCGAGCTAAATTGGGCTCGCCGAAAGGATTTGATGTTTAGCGTAATCAATGACACATCTTACAGTTCAGGTGTCTACGATCGTGCAGTAGTATAGTAACCCAACTAAGGGTTGGGGTCGAGTCCCAAGGGAGTGGGCATGAGAATTAGTGGTTAAGAGAGAAAGTGCTAAAGCTTATCGTAGCAAAAGACTTAGGCGAATGAAAACATAACAAATTAAAAAGGGTGACGCAAGTGTCAAGTATCAAATGGGGGTTTGTAAGCAAGAAACAACTAAATCAGTAAAAATAAGGAAAAATAAAAGTATGGAGACGGGTTCTTGGGATGTGATAGGAATATGGGATAGACTAAATCATTGGGTACATGCTTTTGATAGTAAATTCATTGAGTATTTGTGACTAGGCTAGACTTTAAGGGGGATAAGCTCTCTCTCGAGCAACTTACCCCATTTCAAATGTGTTCCTCTCAGACACCGACTTGATGCATGAAGAACAACCTCCGCCTTAACCCAGTCTCTTTCTCGAGCTGAGTGTGTGGACATGGGACTAGGGTTCACTCTCTTGAGCTGAACCTCATGTCGACCCACTCACACTAGCCATCAATTTAGTGGTCTTAGTTTTACGACCTCTCTCTCGAGCAGGCCGAAAATACATATATGTGATTATATTTGCAACTACAACCTCATTAAGTTCATCCACAACCACTAAACAAAATCACATTTAAACTACAAATAGATTATCAGCAAGCAAGACCCAACAACTAATCTAACCCATATTCACAAAATCACACCCCAAGAATTGGGGATCTAGCTACGGATGTAAAAGAGTTAAAGCCGTATACCAATATCATTTTCCATCAATGGTTATGCAAGATTAAGTCTTAAAACAAGACAAAAGTGAAGAATCCAAGAGACCCAAGTCCAATTTCTTGAAGATGAAACCCTTGAAAACTCCAAGTTCTTCAAAACCCTCTCCAAAACTTAGTGAGAATATCTCCAAAACTCTCTATCAAACTTAATATTCCAAAGACTAGATAAAATGAGGTAAAATTTGCTACAAAGAATAAAAATTGAACTAGTATTTATAGTTTTCAAAAAATGTGCTCCGAAGGATCTTTCGGCGACGTTAGTGGGAATCGCCGATGCATTCGGCGATCCACCCTTTGATCTACTTCGTCGCCTTTCATCAGTTGCCTTCAACATATTTGTGTCCTAGGTAATTGCGTAATGTAGCACTGCTTCGCAGAGTCGCTCGGCGATACGTCAACTGCTCCTTTCCCCACCGCCGATTTGCTCTTTTCCTTCAGGGCTCAGCACACTAGAACAAAAGGCGAAGTAAGACCCTTCGGAGACTCGCCAAGTGGACTCGGTGATCCTCAGGCCTTCATTTCTTCGTTCTTTTCAGCCCTTTCATTCCTTTTTGCAACATAGTGTCCATGTTTTCCTTAAAACTCCAAATACCTAAAACTTAAGGGTTTTCATCAGATATTGAAATAAGATAAGCATTTGAGGACACTATTTCTTTTAAAATATAGCCGTAAATGAGTCCAATTTGTGGACTCATCAGGATTGGCTCAAAATTCTCAGAAAAATTTGGCATGTCAGCGATAGGAAGGCCTTTTGATGAATCGTCGAGAGCTTTCGGCGAGAAAGAATTAGCCTGCCGAAAGGTACAGTGCAAATAAGGGTCTGGGGTGCAGAGAAAGGGTGATCAAGAAGACTTTCGGCGAGTCGCTGAAATCTCCCAAATGTTCATTCATAATTCTCAGCTTTGCCTTTCTACAGCTTGTCTTACTAACATACAAATCATATTGCTTTTGTATCAAAGAATGAATCTGATGTAGTTTGATGGTAGGCTCACTCATAATCCTCTCCTTGTAATGTTTACTAATCCAAATGAGGGTACACAATTTGTTTCTTGTTCTTTTAAAACACTTGTGGACAGAAAAATATGTTTTAACAGTGAAGTTTCCAGTGTTACCATCAATACTTCCAAGAATATGCCAAGGACAATACTTTTTCTTACACTTTGCCCTTATCATTTCCTTCTCATTAGGTTTCAACTTAATATTCACACTCTTCTGAATAGAGTAAGTTTGCAGTGCCTCCCTGAACTCAATATGATTAAAAAAAACCATATACAATTGAAATAAAACCTTTTTAGCAGTTGGATCAAAGTAGATCTTTGTAGTTTCCTTCCTAGGTACTGGATCTACCACTTCATCATTCTCAAAATAAGGGTCATCACCACCTAAATTGCCTTCAAATCTCCCCCTCTTCTCCTTATAAATGTCTTCAAAATCAGCATCTATACATACAGGACCAGATGGTATCTCATCTGGATTTACTCTATCAGCCTTATCTTTAACTTGTTCTTGAATGTTAGACTGCCTAGCTTGAAGTAACTCCTCATCCAAATTACTCAAATCATCAATATTTTCATCAACATCATAGAGTGAATCAGAATCAGAATGAGAATGTTCTTCAAATCTAGGGGCTTGTTCTTCAACTCTAGGGGACTACTCTTCAACTATAAGGGACTGATTTTGGTTTAAATGCTTATTTTTATTTTCATCAAATGGTTGAGATGAAGACACACCAGCCCTATCTATTTGTGGGGAGGATGACAGATCAACCATATCTATTTGTAGGGAGGATGACAGATTAGCCCTATTTTTGTGTGGGGAGGAGGACACATCAACATTATCTTTTTGTGGAGAGGAGGACACATCAACATTAGTGCTAGGCAATATAAGTATCTCCTCAACAACTAAAGATATACTAATGGGATATACAACATTTACATAAACAAAATTAGCACCCTTCAAACCATTAAGAAAGTTTAAAACGTCAAAATCAGTATTTAACATGTAATAACCACCCTTCTTGTTGACTCTACATCCAAATGCTCAACATTTTCAACACCCAATTTCAGTGTTATTTTATGAAACAACATAATATGCAACTCATCTACATCTATATTAATCCTTTCAAGACTAGTGATTCCATTGGCATACCTTACAGTAGGATCAGATACAAAACAACCCCCATAGTGAAATTGAAGTGTCACTATAGTTAAAGCCATTAACTTATCATGCCTATAAAGTCAAATGAAAAACAACTATCGTTAATGCCATTAACTTACCAAGCCTGTAAGTTAAAATAACAAAAAGACCTATTTTTTTAAGGAGACAAGGTGTCAAGAATCTTATACACCTATGATATGTAACAATGGACCACTAACACTATCAATACCCAAGACAATTAACGAGAAAAAAATTATTAATTTTAGTCGAAATTGAGAATTACGAATAAACCCTAGAATCTAGTCGAATTCACGAAATATGTCATTGAAGTCACTCGAAGTCATACATCCACTACGAAAGCATAGTACACTAACAATAGACACAAACCAAAGTAAAATCTCCAAAATATTTTAGAAAATCGAATGACAATGACCCTAAAGTCAAATAGATACGCACGAAGAAAATGAAAAAAAATCAGAATTAACGCAAAAGGCAAGAACTTATAATGAAAATCACAGTGGAACTGAGCTTCAACTAAGCTTCAATTGTGCTTCAACTTAGCAAAATCATTGAGAAATCGCGGAGAGGAGAAAGGGAAAAGTCGCGATGGTTTTGGAATTGCCTTTGGAATACAATGACGACTATTCTTACTTCATATGTGTGATAGGCTAAGTGGAATATAATATTCATACGTGGATTGAAATTTTTTTCTTTTTGGTCAACGTGTACGAGTTTGTGCAACACGCACCATACCACATCAAAAAGTGTGTTTAAAATGTTGTATTTGGATGGGTTCAGGGGTTCAGATGACAAATGGATAAGTAGAAGAGTACAGAATACAAACAGATACAAGTAAAAGGGTCTACCAGACCATTTCGTCAATCTTATATGCCAGATCAATTAATCATAACCTGCTTGAAGAAAGTCTTTATTATGCTATCTTATCATCTGCATGTTTAAATGTTGAAACGGTAAAAAAATTATCATAGTTATGATAAAGAGTATCGAAGTAGAAAGGAGAATCGAAGAAGTATTAAAGAAACGAAAGAAAGAACACTCACAGTGATGGTAAAGCACGCAAGAGCTTAGAGAAGATCGACACTAGCTCTGGTCAGAGACAATCGAAAGAACAAGCGCACCTCCCTTCTCAAAATTTAGCTTCTATCACTGCATATGTTTGGTCTCCTTCTTGAGAGAAAAAAGTTTTCTTTTTTTTCTTTTTAATATTATTTTAACAGCTTCCTTTTTGGGTGTGTTTGGTATGAAGGAAAACATTTTCCGAAAAATATTTTCTAATTTTCTCATGTTTGGTTGAGTTAAATGTTTTGGAAAATGTTTTCCAAATCAACTCATTTTCCTCAAATTTAAGGAAAATGACTTCCCTTCAAAACTTAAGGAAAACATTTTCCAAAACTCTCTTCCAACTTCAAACTACAATTACTTTTTTGTTGAAAAAATCAATTTATTTTGTCCCTACCCTCAAACCAGCCCCCCAACCAACCCACCCCCCCCCCAAAAAAAATAATTTAAAACTTGTTTTTAAATTCAAATTTTTACCCACCCTCACCCCTACCCCTACCCCCACCCAACCCCTCCCAAAAAATATTAAAAATTATTTTTAAAAGATATTTCTAATTTCAATTTTTTATTTTTTACCCCACCCACTACCCTCGCCCCTCTATCAATTTTTTATTGTTTTTAAAAAATATTTTCAATTTCAATTTTTTATTTTTTCATCCCAATCTTCAATCACCCACGTCCCCTCCCCGGCCTACCCCACCCCCCCCCCCACCCAAAAAAAATTGAGTTTGTTTTTAAAAAATATTTTCAACTTCAAAATTTTATATTTTCACCCCTATAGTCAATCCCCCCCCCCCCCCGCTGTCACGACCCGGGAGCACCCCCAAGTCGTAACAAGGCGTACTCGACCCCGAAGGGGTCTTATACGAGCCACATAGTCATTCATTGCATTCAATAATGAAAATAGTGCGGAATAATAAAAAAAAAACTTATTTACATCCACACATTTAAACTTCTTAAAACAACTTTAAAAACACACAGCGGAAGTCTAAGTCTCACATGGCCATCTTAGACACAGTCGCAAAACATAAGTAGGGACACGCCCTTTACAATCGAAAGAAGTCTATTACATGAACAAAAGAACTTAAAAGTCTTATCCTCGAATCCATGAGGACATACCAAGTCTTGGAGGAAAGCAATCCAACACTTCAAACTAGTTAAGAGGGATCACTTGCCGGAACCTACACTTATAGTAAAAATATGAAGAATATGGGTTAGTACACAAAATGTACTAAGTATGATGACCATGCAAAACATACTTAAAAAGGGACATTTTAGTTAGAAACCATGCATTATGCCACCTTTTTGAAATATCATGAACAATAGCATAAAAGACATACAAGACAAGCATAACATCAAGTAAGTCATAATATCACCTTTAAACAATATCAACATGAAAACCTTTACCTTGGACCTTCACCTCAAGAAACCCTTATGCTATACCTCGTGCAATGTATGGATGGCGTCCCATACCACCATCCATACTAAGGCACCACATTTAGGTCACTTAAAGTAACTTATCATTCCTTTCTTTCACCTTTGCACAATATTCATACATAAGAGGTATATCATTAATTATGACATGACAAGGGAAAATAACTCGTAATATAACCCAAGTATAACATGCATAACATATTAAGCATTTAAGAGCCAACATTCTTTAATAACCTCATTTAGGGTACATTCATGTCACAGTCATTAGGATTTAGAGAAACTCACTATGACCCTCTCCAAGCCTACTCGTGCAATGTATAGGTAGCATCCCATACTACTACCTACACTTTGTAGAACCTGTCAAGAAACCATAATGAAATCTCACATGATGGGAAGTAAGCATTTAACCGACATAGACCATGAGAGCTTGTCATGGAATCCGGTGTAATGAGTCCCCACACCGAAAAGAGGTGGTCTACTTGCCTAAGGAAGACCGGTATATATAGCTTAATGGATCCACTAGCTTCCTATGTGGGCACATAGTTTATGGGATAAGGTAGACGATCATTGAAACTCATGCCTAACTGTCGGGGGAGTTTCCATCTAACCAAATCCGCTCGGTGCTTAGCCTACATTCCCATAGAATAGTTCATTACTTTGACATCATCACACATGAAAGGGTGCCATAAGCCTACCGATTCAAGGTACATTATTTAACACATGAAAGGGTGCCATAAGCCTACCGATTCAAGGTACATTTAGGAAAGCTCATTAACTCCTCTTGAAAGGGTGCCATGGGCCTACCGATTCAAGTCTCATCATTAACCTTTATGGAAAGGTGCCATAGGCCTACCGAATCCAAGGTTCATTACTTATCATTAATGGAAGGGTGCCATAAGCCTACCGATCCAAGGTTCATTATAAGCATGTGTGGAAGGGTGCCATTAGCCTACCGATCCAAGGATTCAACAATCAACAATATAATCATTTATACAAGAAAAGGATGCATAAGCCCTACCCATTCAAGGTATACTTTATATTGAAGAATCCTTCATATTATATCATCAACATTCATGATGTGTCATCAACACATCTCTGGATTTCCATACATCTCATAACTCAAACTTTAAAGCATCGATTCATCAATTCTCCATAGTTGGACATTTTGTCAAACACCTTGAAGGCATGTAATGGAATCAAAGAGCATGGAAAATAGGGTAGTAATTATGCAACCAAACCAGTGAACAACCTACAACAACACCTTTACATTCATAACATGATCACATTATCTTCATTGAATTCTCATTCATATAATGTCATGATAACACTCCAATTTCTCATACTATGCCTTTAAGGCCATAAGCCTCACATACCAATACACCAACAATACACCATAAAATAAGCATGGGTAATGACATACTTCAACAATCTAAAGACCTTTAAACAAGTTTGATTCATATACATTCATTATCTAGCAACCCACTTCATAAAGGCATAAACTAGGAATAGAGAGAAATCATGGGTTCATGGAGTATTTTCATCTTAAATCGTCAATACAACAACAATATAACCATAAAGTGCCATTAGAAACCTTTTAAAACCATTTGGTGGAAGAACCCATGAGATTGAGTGAAAACCTAGATTTTTCATACTTTGAAATAACTTTGGATTTGGCTCCTTGAATGGAAAATTAGACAAGGATCAAGACCACCATACCTTTGCTATGATCTCCCACGAAATTTGATGAAGAAAGCCTTGAATCCAAAGCCCTAGCTCCCACTTCTTCTTCTTCTTAAATGGAGGATTGTAGAGAGGGAAATGTTTTTAGGGATGGGAATTGGATTATGGTATCTAGGAAATAATATAAGTCCTTTGGAAAAAATGGTCCAACACTTAGAAAAAAAATCAGGCGGGTGAACAGTAAATGAACAGTAAAATCAGCTACTGGAATTTGCCTTTTTCTGCCGGACATATTTTACGAAAATGGGCATAACTTCTTCGTCCGAACTCCGAATGAGGTGAAACGAAGTGCGTTAGGTAGCTAACTCAAAGGGCTTTCCATGGATATATTATTGGCCACCCAAATAATTTGTGTGCTAGGAGATATGACCCTCCAAAGTAGACCCTCGAAAAAGGCTTCACTTGGAAATTTCGGATTTTGATACGGTTGCTCTAAAATTTGGGTTAGACCCATTTCCCACTCAATTTGACCCCCTAAACAAGAATATGAAGTCGGATTTTCGAAAAACGAAACGGATCTTTTAATATACAGCTAAACAAGTTTCCGGTAACTTCCGAAGCACATTTTTAAGAACTTTTGGGTCAAATTCAAATATAATCATTTCATTAAGTTCTCGACTCCAAACTCACATGTGAGGCTCTAGTTTCACTCTATCATTTTCCGAGTCGTTACACCCGCCAACCCACCCACCCCTACTCGCCACCCCTACCCCAAAAAAAATAATTTAAGTTTGTTTTTAAAAAATATTTTCAAATTCAAAATTTCATTTTCTCATCCCTACCCTCGACTCCCCACGCACCCACCCCCTACCACCCCCCTCCCAAAAA
Source organism: Solanum okadae (assembly GCA_036553675.1). Classification (NCBI taxonomy): domain Eukaryota; kingdom Viridiplantae; phylum Streptophyta; class Magnoliopsida; order Solanales; family Solanaceae; genus Solanum; species Solanum okadae. The sequence continues at coordinate 22,374,522 of CM071686.1, read as the reverse complement.
AAAATTTATGTTTGTTTTTAAAAAATATTTTCAATTTCAAAAATTCATTTTTTCACCCCTACTCTCGACCCCCCACCCACCCACCCAGCCCCCCCACCACCACCACCACCCCAAAAAATAATTTTAAGTTTGCTTTTAAAAAATATTTCCCTACCCTCGAACCCCCACCCACCCCACCCCTTACCAGCCCCCCCACCACCACCACTACCCCAAAAAATAATTTTAAGTTTGTTTTTCAAAAATATTTTCAATTCAAAATTTCATTTTTTTCGCCCCTACCCAGCCCCCCCCCACCCCCTACTAGCACCCCGCCCACCACCCCTAAAAAAAAATTTATGTTTGTTTTTAAAAAATATTTTCAACTTCAAAATTTTATTTTTTCACCCCAACCCTCGACCCCCCCCACCCCACCCACCCCCTATCAGCCCCCCACCCCACCCACCCCTAACATCCCCCACCCCCAAAAAAAAATTTAAGTTTGTTTTTAAAAAATATTTTCAACTTCAAAATTTCAATTTTTCATCCCTATCCTCAACCCACCCACTACCACCCCCCCCCCACCCCATCCCCAAAAAAATTTAAGTTCGTTTTAAAAAAATATTTTCAATTTTAAAAACTATTTTTCTACCCTAGTAAAAATAAAAAATATTTCTCAAAAAAAATAATTCATTCATAAATCAAACATTAAAAATCTTTTCCGGAAAATATTTTCTACTCATCAACCAAATATGAAAACATAAGTCAAAAATCAACTTGTTTTTCAGGAAAACATTTTCTAGGAAAACATTTTCCTTCATACCAAACACACCCTTTATCCAGACTCATTTGATGGTTTGTCCAAAGTTATATTTCATTTTTTAACTTATTCAATAAAATTGGCCCATGGCCATAGTTTAATTTTTGAAATAAATAAATATTGAAATGAGTACAAACATGAGTCTTTACCATCTATAGACAATGATGAAGGGACGCGTATCAATATACCTAGGAAGTTGTATTTTTTTTATTACTTCATTTACCTCTTTCCATATTAGTTTACTATTTTACTATCTCCGTCTATTTTTAATTGTCATAATTTTTTCATTTAGAGTTAAACGATAATAACTTTGACTAACATTTTATGAATGTATTTTTAGCATATTGATATGCAAAAAAAAAAATGAAATTTATAATACTTTTAGTATAGTTTTTTATTATCTTATTTTATTTTATTTTAAATATCGAATTAATGTTATCTAATTCAATTTAAAAATTAGTCAAATTGACTTTTGAAAAGCGCAACATAACAATTAAAAATGAATAGAGGGAATAATAAATATAGTTATCCTATATTATTTGATTATCTTCCTAAATCACTGCTTCAACTGTCAACGGATAAAAAAAAATTAGTTTTCTATATATTAAATTTGACAAATTGATTTATAGTACCTTTTAAGTGATTTTAAGAAAATATATATTTCTCTTTTTTCCAATTTATTTATACAGATAGAATTTTGTGAGTCAATCAAATATAGCATAGTAAATTTTTTACATATTTAATTTGTGAATTATTGTAATTTATAATACTTTTAACGTTTTTTTTAGATCAAATATGTTGCTTTCTTACGAGTGTCCTAATTAATGTTACGTAAAATAAACTTTCAATATTCAATTTAGTTCTTTAAATAGTTCAAATTATTTATTATTGTAATTTATAGTACTTCATATTATTTTTCAAACAATATATGTTACTTTATCTATCACAATTTATATAGAGTTAATAGAGTTTTTATGTCTTAAATTTTTTTCTTTATGACAGCTTACTATTTTTACGTGATTTTCAATTAATTAAAATAATAATAAAAATTTAATTTAGAAAAATACATAAATACCCAGTGCTAGAAGCATACACATTGACCAACAGGCAACAAGTGTCACCTTCAACACTTTTATATATAATATTATCTTTTAAAAATATAATTGACTAATAATAACATTAATTTAATGAAATAAAATAAATATAACTAATGAATTCTGATATTTATTTGAATAAACTATTAACAAGTTAATAATAGATTTTTAAAAAATTTATATTTTAAAATATCGGCGCAATGCGCGGATACGCATACTAGTTTATCAATACCACAATAAAAACTAACAAGTTTTGTGTAATGCAGAGTTCTCCATACTTAGTGATACACAATACTGTGTTAGACTAACACATTACCCATTTTCAGTTAGCATTTCTAAGTGTTACAGTTCATCCATCTCAGGCTACAGTCTGATATCATAAAACAAGACTGCCTACCAACACTGAGGTTAAGGGAACTGTTAAGTTGTCATCGAGTTCACTGCTTAGAGGATGGGATTCAACCAGTGCTGCAGCAATAGACATAAACAAGAACCCTAAGACCGTCTTGGAGCTCACCTGAATATACCCCAACAAGGAGAAATAGAGCAAGAATCTGTAGCAAAACCATAGAGACCAGTAAGAAATATGCAGTATTTAAGCAAAACATGATAACAATGAAAGCTTTCAATTACCCAAGGGATGCTAAGAAACCAGCAGCTGCCATTGCAATACTACCAGCAAATGATTTGTTTTTATTGTATGGGAGTTTCTGTTTTCCGAACCTCCTGCCAACAATGTCAGCAATACCTGGAGCACGAAAACAGTAACTTTTACTATTTCTTAGAACATCGTCAGTCAATCAGGGAGGTCAAGTAACCATGACAGACAGAAATTAAATTGCCTCAGCATAGCATACCATCACCAGCACAAAGGTTGCAAATTAGTCCAATTGAAATAGGAGAATATCTCCAATATATAGCACAAGCATAAGTGATTGAAAAGGCATAGTACAATGGTCCCTTGAGAAGCTCCCTAATGTAAGAGGCATGCCAAACACAATGTAAGTTGCCAATTAAATTGCTTAACAAAGAATACGAGGTCATTGAAGGACAATAAGAAGTAATCCTTAGCTTAATTAGGACTACAAAAAAAGGAATGGGGTTGACCCGGCAATTATGCTTTACCAATTTTGGCACAGCTGCCTGTTTTCAGAAACTTTTCTCCCGCATCATTTTGTTATGATATAGGAGAAATAGTAGGACTAATAAGAATAAATAGCGTTAACATGTTCAAGTGTTTACAGATGTTGGCAGCATCATATTACGCACAGATTGCAGCTTTAGTAAAATTAACAAACAGCCTGTTGCCAACTTACCATTAGAGGAATGAAGATATGGATGCACATAAATAAATATGGTTTGCAACCTCCTCCTCAAGGGAACCAGTTTTTGGTTGTGACGTCTCGCTATTTTCAGTAATAGTTAAGTTCTATAACAAGAGATGGTTTAATGAAATTGTCCAAGTAAAAGCTAAAAATATTCTTCTGATTACTAAACCTGTGGTCTCCAAATCGGCTCATAGACTTGACAGTTGCATCATCTTTCCATATTCCTAATCCCAAAAGAAGCATTTTTATTATGTTAAGACCGGGAATAAAAGCTGCTAGAATTGCTCCTTGTTGACCAGAACTGGAAAAACAAAACACCACCTCACTCACCAGGTATATTATTAGGAATTGAATGAATGAAAGGCTTCATGGTTAGGTTGGAAAGCATTACCTGAACATTGGCCAGCAGAGCATGAAGACTAGCCCAATGCTAATATGAACAAGCTTTCTGTTAGTTTTCTGGGTAATACAAAAATTGTAGAATTCAGAAAATACAGTACAAAGGCCATATCGGGACATCATTAAGCAGAAAAGGTAAGGATATCACTTCCAAAAGATGAGCGAATCCAGCAATATGCTTAAGGTGGGCTAAGGTCATAAATTTAGTTATAACTTATAACATCCTCTTCAATGGATTTGATAAACCTTACTTGTTTAAGTATATAGTAATTACAGATTACAGCTAAATACTAAAATCATACAACCTTGGAATAATTTCTCGATTTTCAGTCTAATTTCTGAATTGCATAAGGAAAAATACGTGAATGTAGTCCACACCCTATAATATGGCATCTATATAGCAGTAAATGCACTCAAGATTAGCAGTGTTTGCCAATATAAACACTGCCTGTGTTACAGTAATTTGGAATTCAAAAGTTAGTTAAACACTGTTAAGCTACAATAATCAGTGTAGTGGTAGTTAGTTAGATGTTAGTTGTAATTGATTTGTGTTAGATGGAATAAGTAAGTCAAGTTCTTTATAAATAGACATTGTAATCATCAGTTATATTCATATATGGAATATACAAAATTCTCTTTCTCTTTCTAATCTCTCTCTTTCTATTCTTCTTCTTCTTCTTCTTCATTACTAACTGTTTTCTCGAGAAATCCTGAAACAGTGCTTCGATCCTCGAATTCATTGTGAATTCCTGCAATCGAGTAACATTGGTATCAGAGCTACACTATCCTTGGATTTTAATGGTGAAAGGAACAAGATCTGCTGATAATTCTCCAACAGAAATGGGGGAATTGAAGGAAATGATGCAGAATTTGGCAGAAAAAATAGGAACGTTGGCAGGGGAAGTTACAAACCTGTAGAGATTGGATCAGGTGGTCATGGAATTGAAGGAACAGTTGGTCACTAATCGAGAATCTGGGAGGGAGAAAACTCCTATAGAAGATGGTCCTTCAACTGCAAGACATTCTGATGAGAGAATTCACCACTCTGAAGGGAGAAGTCATAGACCCAGGAGTCCTACCAGTTACAACACCCATCATTCAACCTTCTCAAGATGGTCCCGAATGGAATTCCTCAGGTTTGCAGGGGAAGATCTGAGATCGTGGTTGTTCAAGATTGAACAATTTTTCTCCATGGAGAATGTAGCTGCAGAAGCCATCCAATGGCATCTTTCTTTCATGAGATACAGACAGTATTTACAACCAGCTACTTGGAATGAGTATGTGATGTCTATGGTGGGGAGATTTGGGACAAATTTTGATGATCCCATGGAGGAAATCAAGAAGATCAAACAAGTGGGGAGTGTTAAGGAATATCAATCAGTGTTTGAAAGACATCTAACTAGGGTGAATTTGTCACAAGAGAATGCAATCATTTGCTTTATTGGAGGGTTAAAACATGAGCTGAACATTGCTGTGAAGATCACCAATCCGACTTCTTTATCACAAGTATACATGATTGCAAGAATGCAAGAAGCATACTTAACTGTTGTGAGACAGCCAATATCTAATCAGTCTCAGATGGGTGCAAAAAGATTCATGGACCAAAGGATTGGTAACAATAAGCCTCCGTTATCTACCTGGTACAAATACTTCTAGTTTTTCTAAGGCAGTAAATAAAAGAACTTTGAGCATAGAGGAGATGAATGAAAAAAGGGTAAAGGGGTTATGTTACTTTTGTAATGAAAAGTACATGCCTGGGCATAAGTGTAAGAATTCCAAGCAGTTGTATCTGTTGGAAGTGGAAGAATTAGAAGAAGGGCAGGATTCAATGCAGGAACAAGGTGGAGAATTACAAGAGGAACAGAATGAACAACTAGAGTTGGGACCACCTGTGGAACACATGGAGATTTCTATGCATGCGTTAAATGGGTCTTTGGGATTTAGAACCTTGAAGGTGACTGGTTATCACTCAAAAATGGCATTACACATTAATTGATACAGGAAGTTCTCATAACTTCATTGAACCTGATCTGGTCAAGCAATTGGGGTGTGAAGTGAAGTCTATTAAACCTGAGATGGTAGCCGCAACAAATGGTAGCATGCGGGTGGACAAGATGACGTCTGTGACTTGGTTACTACAAGGAGCGGAGTTTTCTGCTGATTTTCTATTATTACCTTTAGGTTCTTGTGGAGTTGTGCTGGGGTCTAATGGCTATTAACGTTGGGTGATATCAAATTGAATTTCAGAAATTTAACAATGGAGTTTTGGTACAAGAGAAGGAAGCATTTACTCAGAGGGTTTGGTAGTCAAGTGTCAACTCCTAGTGCTGGGAAACTGACCAAACACTCCGGAAATCAGTCTCAGCTTTGTATGATTCAAGTAATTCCTCAGGGAAGTGATGAAGACAAGTGGCATCCATTAGAAGTAGCAGCTGATAAAGATCTTGAAGAAGACCCTGCACTACTAGAGGTATTGTCAGAATTTATGCATTATTTGAAGAACCTGTTGGTTTACCACCTTCTAGAGGTGTATTTGATCATAGGATTGTGTTGCATTCTGGAGCTGAACCTGTGAATAAGAGACCTTATAGATATCCTTTAGTGAAAAAGGATATTATTGAGGGTCTTGTACAACAAATGTTGGATCAAGGGATCATTCAACCTAGTTGCAGTCCTTTTGCATCACCAGTGGTATTAGTAGGCAAAAAGGATGGCACCTGGAGACTATGTGTAGACTATAGAGACTTGAATAAGTTTACTATAAAGAACAAGTTTCCAATCCCTATTGTAGAAGATCTATAGGATGAACTAGGAGGATCCAAAATATTTTCTAAAATAGACTGAAGGTCTGGATACCATCAACTAAGAATGGCAAAGGAGGATGTGACTAAGACTGCATTTAGAACACACTCGGGACATTTTGAATACTTAGTCATGCCTTTTGGTTTATCAAATGCCCCAGCTACATTTCAAGGTTTGATGAACACTGTGTTCCAGAATTTTCTAAGGAAGCATGTCTTGGTGTATTTTGATGACATACTAATATATAGTAGAACTATGGAGGAACACATATTACATCTGAGGTCTGTTTTTTTTAAAATGGTGGAGCATCAACTATTTGCCAAGAAAAGCAAATGCATAGAATTGAATACCTTGGTCACTTTATCACATTAGAAGGTGTTTCTACCGATCCTCAAAAGATCCAAGTTGTGAGGGATTGGCCTGTCCCAACTACTCTTAAGCAATTAAGGGGTTTTTTAGGCTTGGCTGGTTATTCCAGAAGATTTATACAGGGATTTGGAGTTATTTGTAAACCTCTTACTGATCTAACTAAAAAAGATAAATTCAAATGGCACCACACAGCTCAGGAGGCATTTTTGCAATTAAAGGAAGCTTTGACTCAATCTCCTGTATTAGCTTTACCTGATGCCAACAAAATTTTCATTGTTGAAACTGATGCTAGTGGTTATGGAATTGGTGTTGTTCTTATGCAAGAGGGACATCCTATAGCCTTTATTAGCAAGGCATTATCTCCAAGACATGCTGCTATGTCAGTTTATGATAGAGAGTTATTGGCCATTGTCCAAGCTGTTACTAAGTGGTCTCAGTACTTGTTAGGTCGGAGGTTTATTATAAGGACTGATCAAAGAGCTTTGAAGTACCTTATGGAACAGAAGTTGCACACAAACTCACAGTTATTGTGGTTAACAAAGTTGATCCCATTTGACTATTCTATTGAGTACAAAAAAGGAGTTGAGAACAAAGTCGTTGATGCACTGTCGAGAGTTACCGGGGCTGAGTTACTTGCTTTGGTGATTTCCCCAACCAACACTGATCTCTTTCAAGCTATTGTGGATAGTTGGCACTCCGACCCAGAGCTTACACAATTGATTGCAGATTTACAAGTTAATCCTGACTCTCATAGGCAGTTTACTTGGTTGCAAGGCCAATTAAGAAGGAAAGGAAACTAGTGATTGGCAAGGTGCAGAGTTTAAGGAATGACATTATGTCCCTATGGCATGCTGGCCCTCTAGGAGGTCATTCAAGTGTAGAAGCTACCCTCAAGAGATTGTTGACACTATTTTATTGGAAGAACATGAGAACAGAAGTGAAGGATTTCATTCAAAGGTGTGATGTTTGTCAGAAGAACAAATCTGATTTACCTACTTACCCTGGGTTGTTACAACCATTACCTATTCCTGAGGTGGTGTGGTCTCAAATTAGTATGGACTTCATTGATGGTCTTCCCAAGTCTCATGGCTGTGAGGTGATTCTGGTGGTCGTCGACAGACTCAGCAAATATGGTCATTTCCTCCCACTGAAACATCCCTATACTGCTCAATCAGTTGCCCAGGTGTTTTTGGATACTATTGTGAAGTTACATGGCTTACCTGATACTATAACTAGTGATAGAGATGTTGTGTTCCTGAGCTCTTTTTGGCAGGAGCTATTTACTCTTCAACTGGTATTGTTGCATACATTTACAGCTTATCATCCTCAGTCTGATGGACAAACAGAAGTGCTGAATAGATGCCTTGAAACCTACTTAAGATGCTACGGCAGTGATGATGCTTCCAATTGGTTGGCTTGTTTGCCTATGGCTGAGTATTGGTATAATACTTGCTTCCATTCAGCCATACAAACCACACCATATGAAGCCTTATATGGCAGGCCGCCTCCTCTACATCTCCCTTACTTATCTGGTGAATCAGCTTCTGCCGAAGTTGACACTACCTTGGTGAACAGAGAACTTACGTTGCAACTCCTTAAGCATCATTTGCATAGAGCTCAACTCCGAATGAAGAAACATGCAGATTCCCATAGAAGTGAGAGGCATTTTGCTGTAGGGGATTGGGTCCTACTTTAAGGTGCATCCGTACAAACAAGCGACTATCTCTCATCACTCTTATCCTAAGCTTGCTGCTAAATACTATGGTCCCTTTCAGATCATTAAGAAGGTTGGCCCTGTGGCCTACACTCTTTTGTTACCTAGTTCTGTCAAGATTCATCCAACTGTGCATGTCTCGTTGTTAAAAAAGTGTTATGAAGTGCCTTCCCACGTTTCTTATCCTCCGACTGTTGACCTAGCCAATCCAAATTGCCCTACTCCGGAGTCTGTTTAATAGCGAAGAATGGTCAAGAAGGGCAACAAGGTTGTTGCTCAGTTATTGGTTAATGGGTTGGTCTTCCCGCTGATGTAGCCACTTGGGAATTTGCTACCATCTTGAAGACAAGGTTTCCATCCTTTGATCCTTGAGGACAAGGATCTTTTGTATGGGGGAGTACTGTTACAGTAATTTGGAATTCAAAAGTTAGTTGACAAAGTTAGTTAAACACTGTTAAGCTACAATAATCAGTGTAGTGGTAGTTAGTTAGATGTTAGTTGTAACTGATTTGTGTTAGATGGAATAAGTCAGTCAAGTTCTTTATAAATAGACATTGTAATCATCAGTTACATTCATATATGAAATATACAGAATTCTCTTTCTCTTTCTAATCTCTCTTTCTATTCTTCTTCTTCTTCTTCATTACTAACTGTTTTCTCGAGAAATCCTAAAACAGTGCTTCGATCCTCGAATTCATTGTGAATTCCTACAATCGAGTAACAGCCTGCCTTTGTTTTCTTCTCTGGTACTCAATATACACCACATATGAAAATTCTGCATATTTTGCAACATCAGATTTAGAAAAGCTTATTGCACACAACGGTGTGGACAAGTTGTCAATGAAGTGAGTGCACGCCTTGAAAACTAGGGTTCACATAGTAAAGACAAAAAAACACTAGGTGATTTCATTCCACTGGCTGGAACCTTGGTGGGCAGAGTTATTAATCACCAGTGCAAGTGGGAGATAACAGGTACCCATGAAATAGCTGAGATGTGCCCAAGTTGTCCCAAACACCACCATCATCCATAAGAAAAAAACCGAAGAAATTCATTTCATTATTAAACTTAGCACATGGAGATTAGCATTCATATTTAGGATTTATCAAAACCTTAACTGCAATTCAATGAATCCCCGATACTTAAATAAGCAGACAGTTCCTAGCACCCAATACTTCTATTCTAAGCTTCCTCAAGTTAGAACAGAGTTACAAGTGACTCTGTCAAAGATGGCCATTCATGTTATGAAGTCAGTTCCATCATGCGTGACACATAGATAAACGCTCACCAAGTCGAACACCATTATGATGCTGAAACAAGTCAAGGGAACAAAATGATAGCACCAGTTAGCATCATAAGCAATTTAAAATGCTGGTCTAGAGTTTTGTTTAGCAAACTTCTATCACCCAGTAGTTACAGCATTAATTGTGAGAAACATGAAAAATCACACGCATTTGTAGACTTGAGGAACTTGGCATGACAAATTAAACCATTGAATTTCTTTGTCCAATAGGTGAACTCTCATGCTAGAGGCCAAAAGTTGAAGAGGAATGGAAGACTCTGACTTCAACAACAACATACCCGCTATAATCCCACAAGTGGGGTCAGGGAGGATAGAACGTATGCAGACCTTACCCCTATCTCGTGGAGGTAGAGAGATTGTTTCCTAAATACCCTCGGCTCAAGTAAAACATATTAAAGCAGTTTGAAAAGGAAAATATAAAAGTAAGGAGGACATATGAAATGATAGGCGAAACATGACATAACATTCAGAAAACAAGGAAGAGTTAACAACAATCAAATAATTCAATAACGCACAAGAAACAACAATATTAATCAAGGACTTGATAGATTAATATTCAACTAAGAGTGTTTTTCATAGAAATACAACAGAAAAGCAAAAAAGGTGCTCAAGCCAAGCAGAGATTCAACATAAGCTCACACGAAATTGCTCTAACAGTTTAACTTAGAACACGCGAGACAATATTTTTGGAGCTGTTTTGGACCAGCTGACTGCCTCTGCCATTTTTCCTTTAGTCATACTTACCTTTTATATAAAGCTTGAAACTTTTTTTCGAAATTTACCTCTTTGCACCATTACATCAGAGGAGAATAATGCCTAAAAAAAACCTAGCATCTAAGATGTGAGCAAGAAATCAAAGAAAATAAGTTGTCTTTGTTGCTTCGTCGTGGTTTAAATGGTATGCTATTTTGAATGTAACCATAAACAAAGATATTCGAAAACTAGTGCGTTTACAACTAAATAGTAAAGATTGAGAGAAACAAAATTCAGTTCGGCTTAAAAGTAAAGAAAGATAAAAAGCATGAAAGACCTGATTGAAAACCCCTCTCTTGGCTGTTTCTTCCCACAATCGAAGCATGGAAAGGGCAATACCACCGGAAAATGCAGTGGCGATTAAATCTCCGATGAGTGGATTTTCTGAAAACATTGCAAAATGTACCACCACTTTAGTCCTGTGTAATCTTCTGGTTTTAAGCTTCTGGAATCCCAAATTGAACCCTTTCTTGGTGGAGAACAGACGATAGGGATCTGAGTTTGACTTAAACAGAGGAAGAGGGAAGACAGACGAAGCAAAGAGAGCCATATACTGTTAGTTGAGTATTTCACCAACTTTCAATGCTCCCATTACCTATCTGTATTTCTGCTTACCTCACACCTACACTAATTTATGTCCTATAATAAATAGCACAAAATGAAATCAATATTTAAACAAAGCCAAATATATTCCACAATTAGAAATGTTATATCAATTTATCCCACTATAACTAATTTTAACATAATTTTAATTATTTCCATTACTTAATCGCAATAGATATTTTTATTATCTTTTGAATTGGGTTTTGTAACAACTGAATTTAATTTATATATCATGGGAAATTTTGTATTATTTTATCTTTTTATATCACAAACACTTCAATACTGTACTAACCCATCTTGTTATTTTATTCTGCTTCCTACTAATTTGCTTTGTTGAAATACACAAGTGAAGGTCTTTATAATGATACAATTATATTCTATCTACTAATATAGAATATAGATAGATATATACACAAAGTATATATATCTATCTATATTCTATATTACCTTAAAAACATGAACTCCTAACTTGAATGTTAAATTACTATAATATTCCTAACTTAAGTTGTGACTTTTTCGATCAGTTGTGACTTTTTCGATTAGTTGTGACTTTTCCGATAAGTTGTGACTCTTTTCAAAGGTTTGTGATTTTTCGAAGAGTTGTGAACTTTTCAAAGAGTTGTGACTTTTTCAATAAGTTGTAACTTTTTCGATCAGTTGTGACTTTTACGATAAGTTCTGACTTTTTTCAAAGGGTTGTGATTTTTCGATGAGTTGTGACTTTTGCAATGGGTTGTGACTTTTTTAATAAGTTATGAATTTTCCAAAGGGTTGTGACTTCTCGGAAAGGTTATGAATTTTTAGATAAGACACATAAAAAACACTTGTTCATACTACCCTATGTTGACTATAAATAGAGGGGATTCCTCTCATTTTTCAACCGCATTTTTTTTAATCTTCTACTTTTCTTCTTCTTGCATTTAAATTTTTTTGTGTATTTGTTATGGTTGAGTGAGTTCGAAGTTCAGCGGAATATGAGGTACCACTATTCTGATGAAGTAAATCGACTATCCTAAGAGGGTATATTCCATAACCTCGAGTACTTGATAAAAATAATTTTGATGATATAATATTAATTTTTTGCTTAATATATTAATTAGTATGTAATGCTCTAATATATGAAGTTAACATGATGTAGTCTAAATTTATTTGTTTTTGTTAACAATTTATCTTGTGATGTAGATATATGCTTCTAAATATCGTTTTACAAAATTTAGAGAATTGTCATGATTTGGTTTTTTGATGCTCAAGACAAAAGAATGACTTTATTTATCAATGCTACTTATGTGATTTAGATTGTCAGGAAGTTTGCTTCAAAATAGGTATTACGATATGAACATTAGACCTTTTGTTTTACTTATTTACTATTTTTCCTTTGCCGAATCAGGTTGAATAAATTGAAAATCATTTAAAGTATATGAACTTATATTTGTTGGGTGTAAGATGAACAGTTGATTATATATATGATTTCACAGTTACAATATACTCTTTTAATTTTTATTTTTATTTTTCTGGTAAAAAAAAGGAAACCTTTCTCAGCTATCGTAGTTGTTCTCTTCACATGTTCATATGACATCTAAATAGTTTAACGTGGAATACACGTGCAAAGCAAATCTGGTTAGATGACAAGAAAAATACACAACAAATATCATTTATAAGGTAATATTAGTGAGATACGACAAATTACATGATTGAACCTCATCAAATTGAAACAAATATAAACATTGTTGCATTTAACTAATAAAATCTTTCATTGACCATCTTCATAGGTTCGTGTGAATAAGAGACATGTATAACGATCTACATTGAACATTCACAAAAGAATTTGCAATAGTATTTTGTGCTAAACTTATTATTCAAATCTTCACTAAAATAAGCAATACTATTTACTATAACATATATTTTCTGAATTGGTAATCATGTGCAACGCACGTGTCAAAAAACTAGTATATATATATGGCCCAAAAGTATGATGCAAGCATATATGCAAACTTAAAGTATAAATGGAAAATGTATACATACAATTTCTAATAGTTCAGGGTAGATTTGAATTTTTCCCATTCCCTAAATAGTCACTCAATTTTTGACAAATGTCTATTAACATTGCTTTCCATTCACTTAGAATAAGAACATCACTTATGTTATGACTCTCGTGGTCATTTCATGCTTTTGCATTTCTTTATTATTTTTCTCTTCCCCGTAGCTTTTGTGTTGTATTTGTGACTTGCCAGGGTGGACGACTGCTTTTCGAGGTGGTCGGGACAGTTTTGGATTGTTTTCCCCTTTTTGAGCTCTTATGTTGAAAGGGTTGACTTTGGTCAATATTTTTGCTGATGGGCTCAAATGAGATTTTCGTCAGTGTCATTAGCTCTAGAACATTGAATTATTGTGTAGTAGGACCTTTGGTTTGAGTCTTGTAGTTACTGGTTTGGTTTTGGAACAATTAGTTGTTTTGATTATAGTGTTGACTTCTGCCAACATTTCGTTGAGATGACCTCCGTTGGTTTTCTTTTTCATTCCACTCAGTACGAAATGTCTTTTTTATTAGATAGTGCAATTGGGCCAACCATTCCTGTTTTAGCCCACTAAGTTGTAATACCTCAGAATTTAGAAAAGGAAAGAATGCCAAAAGATTGGATACTAGTTCAGTCTACGAGACCAGTCTATGGTTTGTAGAATGTTCTACGGATCGTAAACCAGTCTCCAAGGATGTGAAAAAATAATTTTGAAAATCAAATCCCAGTATCTCATTCTATGATGGACCAGGACGGTCTATCGAATGCACTACTGACTGTAGGAAGGTCCCGTAGAGAAGTTCTAGACTTCGTGAAATTTTGGGGTTAAAGTTGAGTTCTACGATTTGGGTATACAGACCATAGGAAGTCCTACGGGCCGTAGAAAGGTGTTGTTGAAAGTTGGTTGATTTTAAGGTTCTATTACTTTAGTCTACGGCTGACCAGTACGGTCAGTAGAAATTCCTACAGACCATAGGTCAGTTTCGTAGACTAGGTCCCGACAGTTATTTTTAAAGGGTATTTGGATTTTTTCCTATGAACCTAATTCCTATACAATGTCATTTTACCTATAAAAATGACTCTAGTACTGATTTTACTCCTAAAATCTACCTATTCTCCTTCATTCCCCCAAATCCCAAAATTTCCTCTCAAGGGTTTTCTCTCCTAGAGGTTCTTTAAGTTCAAGTATCCTTTCTTCCTCAATTACTTAGGGCTTCAAGATCAAGTATCCTTTCTTCCTCAAAGCCATCTACTACATAAGATTGATCAGGGTGTAGCCTGTACATCAAGTTCAAAAAGTGAAAGTAAAGAAAAAAAAAGGAAATCAAGCTTGGTCCTTGGTTGATGAGGATTTACCAATCTTCAATCTTCTATATGAGATCCCTAGCCACGAAAGTGCAAATTAGTAAGGTCAGATCCTACATTTGGGGAAATGTAGGAAAAAGTATGCATTAGTACAAACATGTACCAAGTATGATAGCCATGCATAAAAACTTTAAAAACATGCTTAAAAAGAGATATATTAATGAGATGCAATAACCAAGCTAAAACGTGAGATAAGACATTAAAAACATGAATCATAAAAAATGGTCAATACAAATAAACGTCATTTTTAAACACATGTGAGATACTTCTTGAAGTAACCTTAGTTCATCATAGCTTACTTGTGGCTAGTAGCCTTAACCGACATATAAGACCATGTGGGCTATTAACACAGAATCAGGTATCTCCCACACCGAAAAGGGTTGTCCCACTTTGTCACACCCCGAGAGCACCCCCTAGGCGTAACACGACGTACTTGACCCCAAAGGGGTCTTATACAAGCCCTTAGCATATTCGTCAACATTGAATAATGCGGAAATTAAAAACTTTTCAACATCAATGTCAAAGTGTCTCATAATAGAAAATAGAAAGTAGGATGCCTAGACATCATCATCTCCATGAAACCATCTAAGTACACATAAGAATCTCAAATAGGGACCATAGCCCTTTACAATAGAATTGTCTCAAAATGACAAGTACATAAGGATTCTAATAGTCTATTACAATATAAGGAATATAAGTGTCATAATGTGTGTCCTCGAAACTTGAGGACACACCAAAAAGTCTAGGAGAAGTCTAAATTCAAGCTTAAGTCTCTTAGTAGCACAATCACTTCCCGGAACCTACACTTACTAGAAAAAGGAAGAAATATGGGTTAGCACAATCAATAGTACTAAGTATGGAAGCCATGCAATTAAAACCATTTAAATCATGCAAAAAGGGACCTTTAGTTGAAAACATGCTATTTCAAGTTAGAAGCCATAATGCATATTCAAGGAACCTTTAGCCAATCCACATTACAAGGTAAAGAGACATTCATGATCATAACAAGAAGCCATAACCTATACCTTATATATTCGAGTTCCATTTACATTATACCATCATAAGACAACACCCATCCCCCCCCCTTCAAGTTCACTTGTGCAATGTACATATGAAGTCCCATACCCCCATATATACTAAGTAAAGCCTTCAAGAAGACACAAGTATAGTCACATACATAATCAACATCATAATAGGTGAAACCAACCTTAACATAATTCATACCTTACCATATATAAAGGACTTACACAATAACTCCTCAAAGAAACCACTTGTGCAATGCATAGGTAAAGTCCCATACCCTCACCTATACTAAGTAGTATCCCTTAAGTAGTCCTAGTTAGAGTTCATAAGTCATTTACATAAGTCCTATTCATACATTAGATCATCTTCCTAACACACAGGGATATTAGCAATAACCGACATAGACCATGTGAGCCTTATGGAATCCGGTGTTCTATTCCCACACCGAAAAGAGAGTGTTCCATTTGCCAAGGTAGAACTAACATTTTAGCATCTAGGTGGATCCACTAGCTAATACCTATGTGGGCAAACATAGTTAAGGAACAAGGAGATTGCTACTAGAAACCCAGACTTGCTAAACGTAGAAGGTTTCCATCTCATGAGAGAACATATATATTGGGAACCCAGACTTGCTAAACGAAAAAGGAACCCATATGGGTAGCCGGACTTGCTAAATGTAAAACCTTCCATCTCATATTCATGTTAACTCGGTGCTAAGCACAAGTCCCTTTTTAAAGTAGTATTAGGCCTTTACTTACACATTAATTCAATAAGGAGTACATTAGGGATTCAACCCATCATTCATCATATAGCTCACAAGTTCTAAGATGAGAATAACCTTTCATCGTAGAACCATCAGCATACAGTAATGTTCATTCATAAAATAGTCATATAGTGTTCATGAGATTTACCTTCTATTCATCATACCAACACTACCATAATCATTGCTTAACATTCATGTTCGTATCATAGCATACTTGTCAACACTTGGGGTTGCAGGGAAGAGGAACCAGAACTAACTCATTGCAATTCATAATCAAGTAGCACGTCCACCATAAGTGGATCATCAATTCAATATATAACGTTCATCAATTTTACAATCTTAATTCATAACCTTCAAGGATCACATCAAGATTCAACCCTAATTCATTGGTAATCATTCACCATTTAGAGCAACATCACAAAACAATAATGAATTCCACAATTTACATATTAGATGCACATCCTTTATTGACCAGTAAAGTCATACTAGGGTTTAATGTGAGAAAAAAAGGGAATTCATGGGTCTTGTGGGGATTTGTTCAAAACCAACAACTCTAAATTAATTCATCCACAAACCGTAATATACAACCATAATTAATCATTGTAAACCAAAGAAAACACATTTGGAAAGTGACCCACGAAATTGAGAGAAACCTAGAATTTTGGGGAACCTTAAAATCATATTTTTAGAGGGCCTCTTGGGGAAAAGATCCCAAGAGAAAAAAACAACCATACCTTAGTTGATTCCTTGAGAATCAATCGAGAAACTCCAAGCAATTTGGGAAGAAACCTTGAAACCCTAGCTCCAATGTAATCTTCTTCTTCTAGAGTCTTTAGAGAAAGAGAGAGAGAGAGTTTAGAGAGAAGTGAGTTTTGATTTTATGATTTGGAGTTAGGAGGTGGAAGACTTGGTTATTACCCTAAAGTACCTAATATAACTATTTATAACCGTTTTTAACCCTTAAGCAATTAATTAGTGAATTACTAAACTACCCCCACTTAAACCGTGTGGAGGCAGTGAGCTCGAGTGCCATCCACGAGTCCCCGCCCACCGGGCGTGGATTGAACCACGGGCCGTGCTGGCCACCTGTAGTTTGGTACTGAGAGGGTGTAGAGAAAGGTCTTGGTGAGGAGAATAAGTCTCAACTCACGAGACCCTTCCATGGAGCGTGAGTCGGTCTACGGACCATACTGCATGCTCGTGGTTTGGGACTGAGGGGGGTGATTTGGAGGCCACTTGGAGGATTCTAAGTGTGGACTCACGACTCCCTTCCACGGGGTGTGAGTCAACCTACGCCTCGTGGTTTACCCCTCGTGAGTCCAATCTTTTTTGGTTCTAAGTTTGGGTCTTCCTCAAGGACCCCTTGGGTGATCTTTGGGGGGTCGTACCCGGACGTTTGGACCCTAAACATGATATCGTACCTTTTACACCCGTTAGTTTAAACTTTAGTCCACCTACGACACTCTAAAGTCAATTCACAAGACCTAGCACCTCACTAGTTCAATGCACTAGTTTCCGGACGTTAGTGTCGTTCCTTGACGTTTATGCACTAAAATTTTCTTACTAATTTAGTTACATTAAATTAGGTCTTGAAACATCATTTCTACTCTCATTAAGTCATTAGTCATCATTTAGGCTCTAGCTTAGGTCGTTAGATTTCCGGAGTGCTACAATATCCCCCCTTAGGAACATTTGTCCTCGAATGACAGTTTAATCACTCCCAGAGGGGCAAGGACTCAAGACTAGTAGCCAAACAACAACGCATATCAATCACATACACATTGCATAGGAGGAAACACCTTCTCCACATCATTAGCTCAATGCAACACAAGAAAAGAAACTACTACAAAATAAATCTCATTATACACCAAAATTACCATTTCATATAAACATAGGAGGAACTACCTTCTCCAACACAAGCAAGCTCATCATAGCAATATTAAACAATCATGCTACTTCATCACAGCATAACCAACATGTTCATCAACTTATCTCATGAGGTCACTTATGTCAACATCATAACCATATGCAACACAACATGAGATTTAACATATCTTTTTATTATACACCATTAAGCATACTCATAATTTTTTACCTCATAAGTCAAATTATGCAATCATCATACTAAAGCAATTCAACAAGAGGGACATATAATACATAAGCGACTCAATTATGTACGTCATGCTTCCTCACATAGACCTACACCATATAAGAGGAAAACATGGCAAAAGATCATACCACAAACATAACTCCTAATTCATTACAAATTCAAGAGAAACTACTTACCTCAAGTTTGAATAGGAGTAGCAAGAAAGAGATGAGGGTAACGGGACTTCATATTAGCCTCGGCCTCCCATGTAGCACTCTCAACTAGATTATTCCGCCATAGAACCTTAACGGAAGCTACTTCTTTGTTCCTCAACCTCTTCACTTGTCGGTCTAGGATCTCAACCGGAACCTCTTCATAAGAAAGGTTCTCATTGACACCCAAACCCTCTAAAGGAAGTATGGATACCAGATCACCTATACAATTTTTGAGCATAGAGACATGAAACACCTGGTGAACCGGAGCCAACTCATTAGGCAATTTCAATTCATAAGCAACATTCCCAACCCTCTTCAAAATCTCATAAGGGCCCACATACCGGGGACTAAGCTACCCCTTTTTACCAAACCTCATTACCCCTTTCATGGGTGAGATATTCAAGTAGACCGAATCACTAACCTCAAATTCAAGATTCCTCTTTCTATTGTCGGCATAAGACTTTTACCGTCTTTGAGACATTTTCAACCTATCTCTTATAAGTCGAACCTTTTCAATAGCCTCATAAACCATCTCGGGACCAAGAAGAGAAAATTCACCTACTTCAAACCAACCAACCAGAGATCTACACCTCCTACCATAAAGTGCTTTAAATGGTGCCATGGCAATACTTGAATGGTAACTATTGTTGTAGGCAAATTCAATCAAGGGAAAGTGATCATCCCAATTTTCTTTGGAATCAATAACACATGCTCTCAACATGTCCTCCAAGGTTTGAATGGTCCTTTCTGCTTGACCATCCGTTTGAGGGTGAAATGCGGTACTAAGCTTCACATTAGTACCAAGCCCATTTTGAAATGCCTTCCAAAAGTGCGAAGTAAATTGAGTACCTCTATCCGAAATGATAGACAAAGGAACTCCATGTAACCTTACCACTTCCTTAAGATACAACTTAGCGTAGTCTTCCGTCGAATACGAAACCTTGACGGGAAGGAAATGGGCTGATTTAGTTATCCTATCCACAATGACCCAAATAAAATCATGTTGCCTTTGAGTACGAGGCAAACCTACGACAAAGTCCATATTGACATCCTCCCATTTCCAAGTGGGAATACTTATATCTTGAGATAGACCTCCCGGTCTTTGATGCACGGTTTTGACTTGTTGGCAATTTGGGCATTTGGCCACAAAGCTTGCTATATCCCCTTTCATTCCGTTCCACCAATAGATTTCTCGTAGGTCACGATACATTTTGGTAGCTCCCGGATGAATAGAATATCGAGAACCGTGAGCCTCTTCGAAAATTCTCTCCCTTAAGTCATCCACATCCGGCACACACAATCTTCCTTGGTACCTAAGCACCCTATCTCCCTCTATGGAGAAAGCCTCAACGGACTTATCAAGAACCGACTGTTTCAAATCCATCAAAGTGGTATCTAGGTGTTGCTTGGACTTAACCTCAACCACAAGTGATGACTCGGAACAATGATGAAACATAAACCCACCCTTGGAGGAATCCCTTAGTTGGACACCTAATCGGGTCAACCTATGTACCTTCTGAACTAACTCTTTCTTCTCATCCTCTATGTGAGGAACACTACCCATAGACACTCTACTCAACGCATCCGCCACTACATTAGCCTTTCCGGGGTGGTATAAGACACTCATATCACAGTCCTTCAAAAGTTCCAACCACCTCCTTTGCCGGAGATTCAACTCTTTTTGGCTAAAAACATATTGAAGACTCTTGTGGTCGGTAAACAGATCGACATGAACCCATAGAGATAGTGTCTCCATATTTTTAGAGCAAAAACTACCGCCGCAAGTTTGAGATCGTGGGTTGGATAGTTCTTTTCATGAATCTTTAATTGTCTAGAAGCATATGAGATTACTTTACCATGTTGCATAAGGACACACCCCAAACCTACTCTTGATGCATCACAATATACTACAAACCCTTCGGTACCCTCCGGTAAGGTCAATACCGGAGTAGAGGTAAGCTTATCTTTCAACAGTTGAAAATTCCTTTCACATGACTCCGACCATTAGAATTTAGCCTTCTTTTGAGTTAAGGCCGTTAATGGAGAAGCAATTGAGGAGAAACCCTCAACAAACCTTCTATAGTAACCGGCCAATCCCAGAAAGCTTCTAATGTTGGAAGGGCTTAAGGGTCTAGGCCATCTCTTAACCGTCTCCATTTTCTTTGGATCTACTTCAATTCCCTCACTTGACACTATATGACCGAGAAACGCAACCGATCTCAACCAAAAGTCACATTTGCTAAACTTAGCATACAACCGTTGGTCCTTGAGAACTTGCAACATCATTCTCAAATGTTCCATGTGGTCATTCTCACTCTTAGAATATCAAAATGTCATCAATAAAGACAATCACAAATGAGTCAAGATATTGTCTAAACACCCTATTCATAAGGTCCATGAATACTGCCGGGGCATTTGTGAGACCAATAGACATTACTAGGAACTCAAAATGACCATATCTTGTTCGGAATGCCATTTTAGGAACATCAACACCTCACACTCTAAGTTGGTGATAACCTGACCTTAAGTCAATCTTCAAAAAGTAGCTCGCCCCTTGGAGTTGGTCAAATAAATCATCAATCCTAGGGAGCGGGTACTTATTCTTTGTGACCTTGTTCAATTGTCGGTAATCAATACACATTCTAAGCGACCCATCTTTCTTCTTCACAAACAAAACCGGTGCACCCCATGGTGATATGCTTGGTTGAATAAAACCCTTATCTAGCAAATCTTTAAGTTGTGCCTTCAATTCCTTCAATTAAGCCGGGGCCATCGGTAAGGAGGAATTGATATCGGTTGTGTATCCAGCAAGAGATCTATGCCTAAGTCAATTTCCCGTTCATTTGGAAAGACTTCCGAAAACTCCCTTACTACAGGGACCGACTCTAATGGAGGCGGTCTCGGACTGAAGGTCCTTAACTATCACAATATGATAGATACAACCCTTAGAAATCATTTTACAAGCTTTTAGACATGAGATAATTCGACCTCTAGGAGTCAAGTTTCCTCCTTTCCATTCCACAATGGGTTCTTTAGGAAATTGAAACTTCACAACTCGGGTTCTACAATCTATGGAAGCAAAACAAGCATGAAGCCAATCCATCCCCAATATGACATCAAAGTCCAACATATCAAGTTCTACTAAATCAACCAATGTGACTCTATTGGACAATGAAATGGGACAACCCCTATACACTCTTTTTGCTATGACCGAATCACCAACCGGGGTTGACACGAAAAAAGGTTCTTTTAAGGTTTCGGGGAGCACATCAAATTTCATAGCCACTAAAGGAGTAGCAAAAGATAAAGTGGCACCCGGGTCTAACAATGCATAATCATTAATTGAAAATACTTGCAACATACCGGTAACAACATCTGGAGAGCTCTCTTGATCACCTCAGGATTGGAGAGCATAGAAGCGATTCTTCTTAGGAGCATCGAAGTTAGACCCACTTACTTGAGCTTGCTTATTCTCCCTCCCTTGAACCTTCAACATAGGACAATCTCTCCTCATATGACCACTTTTCCCACAACTAAAGCAATTGTCCGTGCCAACTAGGCACTTGCCTTGATGCTTCTTGCCACACTTTTCACAATTAGGTTTTTCAACATAAGAACTACCACCTCTTCCTCCTTGTGATCTAGTGGTAGACACCCTGCCTTTGTTGGGCCTAGGAGCATTGGACAGACTTTAGTTGGGAAACCTCTTCTTAAACCTTGGTTCACCTTGACCTTCAAACTTACCCTTAGATGCATTTCCCTCATTGGCCCTTGGCCTCTTCACTTCTCTATTCCTCTTCTTAAGCCTTGACTCTTCCACTTGTTGAGCATGTACCATCAACCTAGAGATATCCATGTTGTCATGAAGCATTGCCGCTCGACACTCTTCTTCAATAGCATCAAACACACCGGTGACAAAATGACTCATTTCATCTCTTGGATTAGAAACCAAAGAGGGAGCATATTTGGACAACTTTGCGAATTTCAAGGAGTATTCTTGGACACTCATACCTCCTTGGCGAAGATTGATGAATTCCTCAATTTTGGCTTCTCTTTTCTCATGGGGGAAAAATCGATCAAGGAAAGCCTTCTTGAATATCTCCCAAGTTATGGGACCTACCCTTAAAGGCCTATTGTCTTTCCATTGAGTGTACCATACTTGGGCCACGTCTTTCAATTGATACCCGGCCAACTCGGCCTTCTCCTTAGAAGAAACTCCCATAGACTCCACAATCTTAAAAACCTTCTCCAAGAACTCTTGTGGGTCTACACTCACCTTGGAACCCAAAAAGATATGAGGGTTCATCCTAGTAAAGTCTCTCAACCGTAAGGTCATGGTACTCACATTGGTCTCCACCCGGGGTCTAGCTTCCCGGTTAGCTTGTGCCGTCATGAGTTGAGTCAAGGTATGAAGAGCCGCCCTTATCTCCATATTATACATAACCCCTTCATCAATAGGAGCTTGAGGGTTTTGAAGAACATGAGGGGAACGTCCTCATTCACATTTTCCTCTCCGGCCCTCCTAACATTAGTCCTTCTTGTATTCATAGCCTATAAGCACAAGAAAAGGATTAGGAGGAAATACTTAATAGAACTAAGATTCATGAGGCACGACCAATGAGTAATCAAGAAGTGAAAATTCCTAAGCATCTTGTAGCCTCTCATTCATAAGTGTGGAGCGATGCACACATATGAAAAAGACTCTACTCGACGTGGTTTCATGAGACATCAACCCTAATATTATCCAATTAACCTTCTGCTTTGATATCAAGTTTGTCATTCCCCGAAAGCACCCCTTAGGCGTAACACGGTGTACTTGACCCCGAAGGGGTCTTATACAAGCCTTTAGCATATTCGTTAACATTGAATAATGCGGAAAGTAAAAACTTTTCAACATCAATGTCAACGTGTCTCATAATATAAAATAGAAAGTAGGATGTCTAGACATCATCATCTCCATGAAACTATCTAAGTACACATAAGAATCTCAAATAGGGACCATAACCCTTTACAATAGAATTGTCTCAAAATGACAAGTACATAAGGATTCTAATAGTCTATTACAATATAAGGAATATAAGTGTCATAATGTGTGTCCTTGAAACTTGAGGACATACCAAAGAGTCTTGGAGAAGTCTAAATACAAGCTTGAGTCTCTTAGTAGAACAATCACTTCCCGAAACCTACACTTAGTAGAAAAGGGAAGAAATATGGGTTAGCACAATCAATTGTATTAAGTATGGAAGCCATGCAATTAAAACCATTTAAATCATGCAGAAATGGACCTTTAGTTGAAAACATGCTATTTCAAGTTAGAAGCCATAATGCATATTCAAGGAACATTTAGCCAATCAACATTACAAGGTAAAGAGACATTCATGATCATAACAAGAAGCCATAACCTATACCTTACACATTTGAGTTCCATTTACATTATACCATCATAAGAGAACACCCATCCCTCCCCTCCCATTCAAGTTCACTTGTGCAATGTACATATTAAAGCCCATACCCCCATATATACTAAGTAAAGCCCTCAAGAAGACACAAGTATAATCACATACAAAATCAACATAATAATAGGTGAAACCAACCTTAACATAATTCATACCTTACCATATATAAAGGACTTACACAATAACTCCTCAAAGAAACCACTTGTGCAATGCATAGGTAAAGTCCCATACCCTCACCTATACTAAGTAGTATCCCTTAAGTAGTCCTAGTTAGAGTTCATAAGTCATTTACATAAGTCCTATTCATACATTAGATCATCTTCCTAACACACAGGGATATTAGCAATAACCGACATAGACCATGTGAGCCTTATGGAATCCGGTGTTCTATTCCCACACCGAAAAGAGAGTGTTCCATTTGCCAAGGTAGAACTAACATTTTAGCATCTAGGTGGATCCACTAGCTAATACCTATGTGGGCAAACATAGTTAAGGAACAAGGAGATTGCTACTAGAAACCCAGACTTGCTAAACGTAGAAGGTTTCCATCTAATGAGACAACATATATATTGGGAGCCCGAACTTGCTAAATGAAAAAGAAACCCATATGGGGAGCCGGACTTGGTAAACGTAAAAGCTTCCATCTCATATTCTTGTTCACTCGGTGCTAAGAACAATTCCCTTTTTAAAGTAGTATTAGGCATTTACTTACACATTAATTCAATAAGGAGTACATTAGGGATTCAATCCATCATTCATCATATAGCTCACAATTTCTAAGATGAGAATAACCTTTCATCGTAGAACCATCAGCATACAATAATGTTCATTCATAAAATAGTCATATAGTGTTCATGAGATTTACCTTCTATTCATCATACCAACACTACCATAATCATTGCTTAACATTCATGTTCGTATCATAGCATACTTGTCAACACTTGGGGTTGCAGGGAAGAGGAACCAGAACTAACTCATTGCAATTCATAATCAAGTAGCACGTCCACCATAAGTGGATCATCAATTCAATATATAACGTTCATCAATTTTACAATCTTAATTCATAACCTTCAAGGATCACATCAAGATTCAACCCTAATTCATTGGTAATCATTCACCATTTAGAGCAACATCACAAAACAATAATGAATTCCACAATTTACATATTAGATGCACATCCTTTATTGACCAGTAAAGTCATACTAGGGTTTAATGTGAGAAAAAAAGGGAATTCATGGGTCTTGTGAGGATTTGTTCAAAACCAACAACTCTAAATTAATTCATCCACAAACCGTAATATACAACCATAATTAATCATTGTAAACCAAAGAAAACACATTTGGAAAGTGACCCACGAAATTGAGAGAAACCTAGAATTTTGGGGAACCTTAAAATCATATTTTTGAGAGGGCCTCTTGGGGAAAAGATCCCAAGAGTGAAAAACAACCATACCTTAGTTGATTCCTTGAGAATCAATGGAGAAACTCGAAGCAATTTGGGAAGAAACCTTGAAACCCTCTCTCCAATGTCTTCTTCTAGAGTCTTTAGAGAGAGAGAGAGAAAGTTTAGAGAGAAGTGGGTTTTGATTTTATGATTTGGAGGTATGAGGTGGAAGACTTGGTTATTACTTAATAATACCCTAAAGTACCTAATATAACTATTTATAACCATTTTTAACCCTTAAGCAATTAATTAGTAAATTACTAAACTACCCTACTTAAACCGTGTGGAGGCAGTGAGCTCGAATGCCATCCATGCGTCCCCACCCACGGGGAGTGGATTGAACCACGGGGCATGCTGTCCACTCGTAGTTTTGTACTGAGAGGGTGCAGACAAGGGTCTTGGTGAGAAGACTAAGTCTCAACTCACGAGACCCTTCCACGGAGCATGAGTCGGTCTACAGACCATACTGCATGCTCGTGGTTTGGGACTGAGGGGGGTGATTTGGAGGCCACTTGGAGGATTCTAAGTGTGGACTCACGACTCCCTTCCACGGGGCGTGAGTTAACCTACACATCGTGGTTTTCCCCTCGTGAGTCCAATATGTTTTGGACAGCTTCTACTTTGTTTTTTGGTTCTAAGTTTGGGTGCTCCTCAAGGACCCCTTGGGTGATATTTGGGGGGTCGTACCCGGACATTTGGACTCTAAACGTGAAATCTTACCGTTTACACCCTTTAATTCAAACTTTAGTCCATCTACGACACTCTAAAGTCAATTCACAAGACCTAGCACCTCACTAGTTCAATGCACTTGTTTCCGTACGTCAATGGCGTTCCTTGACGTTTATGCCCTAACATTTTCTTACCAATTTAGTCCACCTACGACACTCTAAAGTCAATTCACAAGACCTAGTACCTCACTAGTTCAATGCACCAGTTTTCGGATGTCAATGTCGTTCCTTGACGTTTATGCACTAATATTTTCTTACCAATTTAGTTACATTAAATTAGGTCTTGAAACATCATTTCTACTCTCATTAAGTCAATAGTCATCATTTAGGCTCTAGCTTAGGTCGTTAGATTTCCGGAGTGTTACACACTTGCAAAGGTAAGGACCATGAACTTCTAGCTTATGTGGATCCACTTGCTAATGTCTATGTAGACAATCGTATGTTGGCATAGTAATGGGACAGGGGTAATTGCCACTAGTCCACTCGGTACTAAGCTTAACTTCCACCGAATAGTTCTTCATTGGGTAATCGCCTCTTATCCTTGCATCATGTGGCATGGGTAATCACCTCTTGTCTTTCAATTGAGAGTATGGGTAATCACCGCTTAGCTCATTCGTAGAATAGCTCCTTAAGTTTGATTCATTTTATGTGAGAAGACCTTTCAACCTAAGAATACTTTATGTAATAAACCTTTCACATTCATGTATGAGATATTTATGTGAGCAACCCTTTCACAACAATTAACCACAATAACAACATATATGCTTTTATTCTCAAATCACTCTACAACATATCTCATCAATTTCATAAGAACATGAATTCCATAATTCATCTTTCATAGTTCAAAACCCACTTTCAATCATCAATCTGTAGAAAACATGGGTTAGACATGGGTTCATGGGGATTCATCTTAAAATCATGAAATTATGTCAATTCATTCATAAAAGTTCATAAATCAATTAAGTAAATCAACATTTAAAGCAACTCATGACATGGAAGAAAACCCTAACTCAATTGGGGAATTCTATCTTTATAAATTGGAGAATTTCGGAACTCCATGGAGGAAAGGGCCCCATGGATGAAAATTATCATACCTTAATGCCAACAACTTAACTTCAATGGTGGAATTGGAGACTTAACTTAGGAATTGGAGAGAATGATTTCAATTGGGGAAATTTGGGGGTAAATGTAATTATATAGGACTTTAGATGAAGGGTAAAATTACATAGTAGTAGGCTAGGATAATTAGGAAAAGACCCAGAATCCCCAAAGAAAATAACTACTGACACCATCAATGATTGGGACCCATGGTCCGTGGTTCCACCAACGGATCGTCTTAGTCGGTCGTCGATGGGTTCAGAGACCTTAATCTTTGGACCTCAACTGACGGGACCCACACACGGACCGTGGGTCTCAACTTTTGACCCTGGAATTTCTCTAATTTTGTGACTCATCTACGAGACCTATTTACGACCTGTACACTGAACGACAGACTGTCCTGGTGAACCGTTGAAAAAGTACTGAAACTTGGCATTTTAGGAAAACAGGACCGGCCAACCACAGGGCTACCTATAGTTTGTGTATCAGATGATGGACCATTGGTGGCGTCCGTCGGTTTTGGCACTAGATTTTCTGAAGGACAAAAAATTTCTCTTTTCTGAATCCGAGGTGTTACAATATCTCCCCCTTAGGGACATTCGTCGTCGAATGAGATTCAAGACATCGTAAGAAAGGTAGAAATTAAATCTAATAGCCTATCATGAATGCAATCTTATAAATGCACATATCCGAGGAAGAAACATTAACTCCAAGCTAAAGCATGTTCAAAACATCATATCATGAAGTCTATACGCAAATCATACTCAAATGCACATAAACATGTAAGAATCAATCATGTAAGTCCATTTTCTCAAAACTTAAGCCTTACATAAATCATGCATATGAGGAAGTCATGGGAATACCTATGACACATGACACCCAATGAGTAAACCATGAGGAGCTAAATACCTTAAGCTTTAGTAGGGATAGAGGGAAAGAGATGAGAATAGCGGGACATCATATCGGCCTCGACCTCCCAAGTAGCACCCTTAACTAACTGATTCCTCCAAGGAACTTTCACGTAAGAAACTTTTTTATTTCTCAACTTCTTAACTTACCGGTCTAAAATCTCAATCAGAACCGACTCATAAGAAAGATTCTCCTTAACTTACAAATCTTCTAAGCGAACTATATATGTCGGATCTCCAACACACTTTTTCAACAATGAAACATGGAAAACCGGATGCACCGATGCCAAGTCATTAGGCAAATCAAGTTCGTAAGCAATCTTTCCAACTCGCCTCAAAATCTGGTATGGGCCCACATATTGTGGGCTAAGTTCCCTTTCTTCCCAAATCTTATTGCACCCTTTATGGGTGAAATTTTCAAATAGACCCAATCATTATCATCAAACAAAAGATCTTTTCTCCTCACGTCGGCATAAGACATTTGTTGACTTTGAGTAATTTTTAACCTTTCTCTAGTAAGTTGAACCTTCTTCATAGACTAATGTACCAATTTGGGACCTATCATAGCAACTTCGCCCACTTCAAACCAACCTATATGAGATCGACACCTCCTACCATATAGAGCCTCAAATGGAGCCATACTGATGCTTGAGTGATAGCTATTGTTATACACAAACTCAACTAAAGGCAAGTGATCATCCGAATTACCGTTGAAGTCAATCACACATGCTCTTGATATATCTTCCAATGTTTGGATAGTAAGCTCTACTTGCCCATCGATTTGTGGATGAAAGACTCTACTAAGCTTAACACGAGTACCAAGACCCTTTTGGAAAGATTTCCAAAATTGAGAAGTGAATTGGGTACCACGATCAGAAAAATGGATAAGGGCACTCCATGCATCCTCACCATTTCATTCAAATACAACTTAGCTTAGTCCTCCGCCGAATACGAAATCTTGACAAGAATGAAATGAGCCAATTTCATCATTCGATCTACAATAACCCAAATCGAATCGTGTCACCGCCAGGTGCGAGGTAAACCAACAATAAAATCCATGTACAAATCTTCCCACTTCCAAGTAGGAATGCTAATGTCTTGAGATAAACCTCCCGGTTTTTGTTGCTCAACTTTCACCTGATAATTAGGACATATAGTCATAAATTTCGCAATATCCTTCTTCATCACATTCTACCAATAGATCTCCCGCAAGTCATGGTACATCTTTGTGGCTCCCGAGTGGATGGAATATCGATAACTATGGGCTTCTGACAAGATTTGCTCTCTCAAGTCATGAACATTAGGAACATACAGCCGACCTTGATATCTAAGTATGCCATCTCCCCCTTGGGAGAAAGCCTCTACAGACTTTTTAAGCACCGCTTCCTTCAATTCAACCAAAGTTGGATCAAGACCTTGCTTGGATTTCACATCGGTGAGAAACGGTGATTCTAAACCACTGTGAACCATAACACCACCCTTGGTAGAGTCAACTAACCGAACACAAAATCGGGCTAATCTATGAACATCATGAGCTTACTCTTTCTTATTATCCTCAATATGAGCAACACTACCCATTGGTAATTGACTAAGAGCAACAACCACCACATTCGCCTTACCAGGGTGGTAGAGAAGACTTATGTCATAATCCTTCAGTAATTCAAGCCATCTCCTTTGGCGAAGATTTAGATCCTTCTGGTTAAACACATATTGCAAACTCATGTGGTCAGTAAAGACATCTACATGGACACCATACAAATAATGCCTCCAAATTTTTAAGCCAAAACAACCGTCGCTTGTTCAAGGTCATGGGTAGGATAATTCTTCTCATGAATCTTAAGTTGCTCTGAAACATAGGCGATATCTTTCCTATTTTGCATAAGAACAC
This sequence comes from Solanum okadae, assembly GCA_036553675.1. Classification (NCBI taxonomy): domain Eukaryota; kingdom Viridiplantae; phylum Streptophyta; class Magnoliopsida; order Solanales; family Solanaceae; genus Solanum; species Solanum okadae. The sequence goes on along the minus strand of CM071686.1, from coordinate 22,344,372 downwards.
ATCCTAACCCAATTTTTGAGGCATCACAATAAACCACAAAACCATATGTCCCTTCTGGTAATGTCAACACCGAAGCAGAAGTATGCTATCTTTCATTTATTGGAAAGTCTTTTCAAATGCTTCGGACTATATGAACTTAACCTTCTTTTGAGTCAATGGAGAAGAGATCGAAGAGAACCCTTTAACCAACCTTCTATAGTTACTGGCTAGACCCAAGAAACTTCTAATATCTGAAGGGGATAGAAGTTTAGGCAAACTTTTGACCGTATTCATCTTCTTAGGATCTACCTCATTACCTATACTGGAAACAATAAGCCCAATAAAAGCCATGAACATTAACCATAACTCGCATTTGCTAAACTTTGCAAAGAGTTGTTGTTCCTTGAGGACTCACAACACAATCCTTAAATGATCGGTATGCTTGTCTTCACTTCGTGAATAAACCTATATATCATCAATGAACTCAATCACAAACATGTCAAGGTGTTGTCTAAACACCCTATTAATCAAATCAATAAATGCCCCGGGAGCATTAGTCAAACCAAACAACATTACTAAAAACTCATAATGACCATACTGAGTTCAGAAAGCTGTCTTCAGAATGTAATCTTCCTTCACCCTCAATTGGTGATAACCCAATCAGAGGTCGTTCTTAGAAAAGTAACTTGCTCCTTTAAGTTGATCAAACAAATCATCTATATTTGGAAGAGGATACTTATTCTTTATAGTAACCTTGTTGAATTACCGCTAGTCAATAAACATACAGAGTGAACCATCTTTCTTTCTAATAAACAAAACCGAAGCACCCCATGGAGAGGTACTTGGTCGGATAAAACCCTTATCCAACAGATCTATCAATTGATCCTTTAATTCCTTAAGTTCTACTGAAGCCATACAATAAGGAGGAATAGAGATAGGTTGCGTATATAGGAGAAGGTCAATACCGAAGTCTTTTTCCCTTTGGAGAAATATCGGGTAAATCATCAAGAAACACTTTTGGAAACTCATTTACAACGAGGACCGACTCAAGAGTAGGGGTCTCGAAATCTATATCCCTCACCCTAACTAGATGGTAAATGCAACCCTTCGAAATCATCTTTCTAACTTTAAGACAAAAGACAAACTATCCCTAAGGCATAAAATTTCCCCCTTTCCACTCCAAGATGGGTTCATTTGGAAATTGAAATTTGATTACACTTGTTCTACAATCAATAGAAGCATAACATGAGTGAAGCCAATCCATACTAAGGATAAAATCAAAATCTAGCATATCAAGCTCAACAAGGTCAACTTGAGTAACTCTATGGGACAAGGACACGAGACACTTTCTATAGACCCTCGTAGCCAAAACAAAATCACCATCAGGAGTAGAGACAAAAAAGGGATCTAATAACATATCCGGAAGAATATCAAACCTCATAGCCACATATGGCGTTAGAAAAGACAAGGTAGCACTGGGGCCAAGTAAGGCATTAAAATCAAGTTTGAAGACTTTCAACATACCGGTAACCAGATCGGGAGAGTCCTCTTGTTCACCATGAGTCTGAAGTGCATAAAATTTGTTTTGCTTCTAACTTCCACTAGCACCAGATGAAGGGTTAGGTTGAGCCCTTCAACGACTATCTCCATCATTCTTAACAACTAAAGGACAATGTCTTATCTTGTGTTTTATATTACCACAACCAAAACAAGCATTGGAACCCATAAGACATCTACCATTGTGCTTCTTTCCACACTTAGCACAAGTAGGCAATGAAGATCCACTACCACTTTCTCCTTGAGGCTTCGGGTTAGACACCCTATCTTTGTTGAACTTAGAATGAGCATTGGATGAACCTTGGCCAGAAAACCTTTGACGAAACTTAGCAGGACCATGTCCATCAGATGTGAGAAGTTACCATGATCGGTCTTATCCTATTTTCCTCCCTAAACCTTTCCTTAAGTTTCTCCTCTTCAATTTTTTGAGCATGGACCATGAGACGAGAAATGTCTATATTATTGACAAGCATAGCCGTATGACATCTCTTAACCACCATCTCGAACTCTCCCGAGATGAACTTACTCATCCTTTCCCTAGGATCGGCAACCATAGAAGGATCATATCAAGATAATTGTGTGATCTTCAAAGCATATTCCTTCACACTCATATTTCCTTGACGAAGGTTGATGAACTCAAGAACCTTTGCGTCCCTTATCTCAAGGGGAAAAAATCTATCAAGGAACACAACTTTGAACTTTTTCCAATCAAGAGGACCCACATCATCCATTCTCCGCTCATTCCATTGGTTGAACCATATTTGAGCAACACCCTTAAGTTGGTAAGCGGCCAATTACACCTTTTCCACCGGCGTCACTCCCATGATCATCAACACCTTGTAAACCTCATCAATGAATTCTTGAGGGTCTTCCTCAACCTTAGATCCACAAAACTCTGGAGGATTCATTCTAGTGAAGTCCCTCACTCTAGATGCCACCGTACCCACTTTTGGGTTCAAGTCAGTCACAACCTCCCTATTGGCTTAGGCCGTCATGGCTTGAGCCAACACTTGAAAAGCAGCCCTAAACTCCACATTAGTCACTTGCTCGGCCAAAGGATCAACTGGTACTTGAGGAGATTTCTCTTGATTCACATTCCTTCCTGCATTCCTTCTAGCATATGCCCTTCGAGTGGCCATATCCTGTAGAGAATTGGATAAGGATTAGGAGAGAGACATTATAGAGTTAAACTCTATCGCATGACCTTAGAGTAATGAAAGAAGTGAAGTTTCTTAAAAATCTTATAGCCTCTCATTCATAAATATAGCGCGCTTCACACTCATGAACAAGACACTATTCGACATAACCTATGAGACTTTCTAAGACCTTGCTAAACCTTGTTCTCTAATTACCAAGTTTGTCATTACCCAAGGTAGCCTATAGGCGTAACATGACGTATAAGACCCCGAGTAACCCCATAAAAGCCAGTTAATATTCATCATAAAGGATAATAGAATATAAGAGATTTAAACGATAGTTTTAGCATACCAAAGTTTTATAGAGAAAAGCAGTAGTCTAAACATCATCTCAAAGCCATCTAGTACATAAGATTGATTGGCGCGTAGCCCGTACATCAAATTCAAAAACTTAAAGTAAAGATAAAAAATGTAAATCAAGCTTTGTCCTAGGGAGAGTAAGAAAGCAAGTGCTAGTGGGAGGATTCCCATTGATCCCACCATTCCTTCATGGTGACGCAGATTATACACAGCCGCAAATTCCTTTTTGGCGGCCCATGACGTGGATAGAATGGTTGAAGCTAAAGTCGCTGCAGAAGCTAGAACAAAGAAACACAATGAAACCCAAAATGACAACCAGGGGGCCATTGTCGAGTTTCAGACTAATGCAGTAGGCAACAATGCTCCGACAGATGAAGCAAATGCGTGAACAAGACCTTTCTCTACCCTTCCCTCTTAATTACTAGCATCTACTTTTGGATACTTATTAGTTGCATTTGAGGACAAACGCTCTTTATTTGTGGTGGGGTGAGGCCCACACCTTTTGTGTTGGCATTCATGTTTTGTTCTGTATATATTTGGATTGTTTGCTTTAATTTGTGTTTTAAATACTGCTTTTCTGTGGATGTTTGAGCTCATGGCTCCTGTTGTTCTAACTGAAAATAATTTTGATCCTTTCAAATTTTTTTTGCCATCTCTTGTGTTGAAAGTGGCTGTTTTTTTGCGAAAAATTTTTGAGTCTCGATTTCGATCAATACTGATGACTTGAATAGTGATCCCAATTGAACAAACATGAATGCATGGCTACGATGAGGCCAAATGAAGTTACATAGACAATATATGCACTCTTTGCATCTCGTTGTAACTAGCCATTTATCGAATTGATTTTCTTGTGAGGACCGTTGCACACTAGCGAGCGTGTCTAGTCTTGTTTGACTGAAGTATCGCTGCCTTTTGTGATTAGCTTACTTTGAACCATGCATGAATAAACCTAGAATTTGCCCCGTTAGTCTGATTGATTTAGAAAGGTGTACTCTTGAGATGATCTTAGGCGACTTTTGAAGAGTGTGAACCAATTTAACATATATCTCTTTTTGTGGCCTACCCGTGAGCGTCTGAAACTCTCTTGAACACCCCCTTGAACCTTACCCTTTTTTGGAAGAACCTTGATAAACTCTAGACCTTACTTGATCCGCTACCTATAATCCTCTTGAATTCTGGTTTAGTGAATAGCCAACTTAGGACAAAAAGCCTAAGTTGGGGGTATGATGAAAAGGAAAAGGAGATGTCAAGAAGTGCTATAAGAAGTCCCTTTTAACCCATTATGTTGCAGAACAATGGAACCCTCCTAAAAAAATGAATGAAAATTTTTTTGGTGGAATAAAGCAAAAAGGATATTGCGATTCCAAGCAATTCATGGGAAATGAATAAAAAGATGACTTAGAAGCACTAGAAAAAGAATTGATAAAGGAAAAGAAGGGAATGCCTTGAAAATACCACATCTAATGAGGAAAGAGTAACTGAGCCTTAACGACCATACCTTTACGTTCAACCTCATTACAAGCTTTAGAAAGACCTTTTTGATCTTGAGTAAGCTGGATCGAAAGTCGATTGGAAAATAAGGGCAAACCTATGGGTGAAAACATGCATTGTGTTCCTCTTTTTGAGTGTGAGTGTTGTATCTGATTCCTAATCTTAAATTGACTCATATCTGTGTGTGAATATGGAATCATTCCTTACGTGAGGGCATTTAGATACTTTTTTTGAGCTTGAACTTGCACAAGTAGCAAGTATTGTGAGCATGAGAATCTTTGGTAATGGTGTGTCACAATTTGAATCTTTGAGTACACAATTGATCCTTGCATAAGTAAATTGAGTCTTGTTGTGTGCATTCATGATTTAGTCTTGTGTAGCACTGTTTGAGACACCCTATTTGAACTGCTGAACTTGAGTTTGCTTGAGGACAAGCAAAAGTTTAAGTTAGGGATGTTGATGAGTCCAAAAATTAGACTCATTTAGAGCTTTATTTTAATAGAAATAGTGTCCTCGAATACTTGTTTTATCTCAATACCTGATTAAAATGATGAAGTTTCAGGTATTTGAAGTTTTACTGGAAGCATGGACATTTAGGTGCAAAACGGAGCAAAAAGGGCTGAAAAGAACAAGAAATGAAATTTTGCGAATCGCCAAGTTCAACTGGCGAGTCACCGAATTGACATGCACCGCCCTTTGTTCCAGTACGCGAAGCCTTGAAGGAAGTGGATCGAAAGGCGAGGAAAGAAGCAGTCGGCGAGCCGTCGATTAGTTCCGCGAAGCAGTACTGTACTACCCAATGATCCAGAATACGAGGATGCTGAAGGCGATGAGCTGTTTAAAGGGCGGATCGCCTAGTTTATCGACGATCTCGACTAATTTCACCGAATGATCCTCCGTAACACAATTTGTGAAAACTATAAATACTAGTTAGAGTTGTAGTCTTAGTGTGGAACATTTTAGAGTAAAAATTATTATTAGTCTATAGTATTTTTCTCTCAAGTTTGGAGAGGGTTTTGTGGAGACTTGAAGAAATGAGTTCATCTTCCCCAAGTTGGAAGTGGATCTTCTTTATTCTTCTTCCGTAGTTTAATTCAAGGTTTAATTTCTTATACCCAATTGATTCCTTTATCATATTAGGTATAATTTCTTATTTCTTCATGTGTGGCTAAAAAAACCCCATTATTGGGGTGTGATTTAGCAAATATGGGTTGATATTCTTGTTGGGTCTTGCTTGCTGATAGGTTAAATGTATTTTAATAGTGATTTCATCTAGTGGTTGTGGTTTAATCTAAAGGGTTTGTAGTTGCAAATACAAAGCCACCCATGTGTTTTTGGCTTGCCCGAGAGGGAGGTTGCGAAACCAAAATCACTAGACTGATGGCCTAAGGAGTGGGTTGACATGAGGTTCAGCCTGAGAGGGTGAGCCCTAGTCCCATATCCTAACACTCAGCTCGAGAGAGTGAGTGGGGTAAGGCGTAGGCTGGTCTTGATGCGACAAATGGGTGCCCAAGAGGAACGCATTTGAAACGGGGTAAGTTGCCCGAGAGGGAACTTATTTCCATTTAAAGCTTAGCCTAGTCACTATTGTCTTGCAAATTTCCTATTGAAAGCATGTACCCAACGGTTTATCTCAACTTGTATTGCGGTCACATCCCAAGAACATTCCCCATACTTGATTTTCTTGTTTATTTTGCTGTTTTATCACTTGTTACAAAACCCCTTTTGATATTTGACACTTCTGCGTCACCCCCTTTAATTTACAATGCATTTTATCGCAAATGTTTTTAGCTACGACTAATTCAAACGAAATTCTAATTGGCTACTGATTCTCAAAATCGCTCCCTTGGGACACGACCCCAACCCTTGGTTGGGTTACTATATTATTGACGATCGTAGACACTTATACTGTAGGATAGTGTCGTTGGTCACGATAAGCATCAAGGAGCAGTCGGCGCATCGCCGAGAAGTTCCACGAAGTAGTACCATGTTGCCCAAAGACCCAGAGCATGATGATGCTGAAGGATGGTGCAAGACGGCGATGAACTACACCAAAGGGCGAATCACCGAGTTGATCGACGATTCTGACTAACGACGTCGAATGATCCACTGCAGCATAAATTTGTGAAAACTTCGGAGCAGCTCACGATTTGCATAATATAGCTAAGGCTAATATCGGTGCAGCAATTGAGGCAAACACAAATAATGAAAACCAGAGTCAGAATGACAACACTCCGAGCACTGATGCCCAGACAGATGGAGCAACTGCGTAGACAGGATCCCCTCTTTACCTACCTCTCAGTCTCTCTTTGTTTTAATTTTGGATATTATGTTATTTGCATTTGAGCACAATTGCTTTTTAATTGTGGTGGGGGTAAGGCTCACCTTTTTTGTGCTATTTGTGACTCGTGCTTTTATGTATGTATTTGGGATGTTCTATTTAAAATTGTGTTAATACTGCTTTTCTGTGGATGTTTGAGCTTGTGGTTCCTTTTATTTTAAATTGCAAAATGATTTTGACCCTTCCAATTTTTTTTGAATTTTTCGTACATTTTCCCCACCCTTTATATGCTCGTGTATTGAATGTGGCTGTTCCTTGGCAAATTGGAGTCTCGGTTTCGATCAATACCGATGACTTGAATAGTGCTTACAATTGAACGAACATGAATGTACGGCTACAATGAGGCCATATGAAGTTGCATAGACAATATGTGAACTCTTTGCATCTCATTGTTATTAGCCATTTATCAAATCGATTCTCTTGTGATGACCGTTGCACAGTATCGAAAGTGTGAAGTCTTCTTTGACTTAAGTGTGATGCCTTGTGAGATAAGCTTACCTAGAACCATGCATGACAATACCTAGAATTTGCCCTGTTGGTCCGGTTGACTAAGTAAGACTTTCTCTTGATATGATCTTAGGCAACTTCAAATAGTGTGAACCAATTTGACATATACCTTTATTGTGACCTACCTTGTGAGCGTGTGATTCTCTCTTGAACACCCTTTGAGCCTTACCCTTCTTTGAAAGAAACTTGATGAAAACTAGACCTTTCTTAATCCATTACCTATAATCCTCTTGAATTGTGGCTAATTGAATAGCCAACTTAGGCCAAAAGCCTAAGTTAGGGGTGTGGTGAAAAAGAAGAGGGAAAGTCAAGAAGTGCAAGGAAAGTCTCTTTTAACCCATGGTGTTGTAAAAAATAGAACCCTTCCGTATATAAAAAAAAAGAGAAAGAGAAAAAGAGTAGAAAAAAATATAAAAAAAGAAGAGAAAGTTGTGGAATAAAGTACCAAAGAAATAGGGTTCCGAACAATCCATGGGAAGCGAACAATAGGATGACGTATGATGCACTAATGAAAATGATGAAGGAAAAAGAAAGGAAGTGTTGAGAGCACCACATTTCATGAGGATAAAAGTCACTGAGCCTAAATAAGCATACCTTGCACTCAGCCCCGTTACAAGCCTTGTTAAGATCTTTGTGATCTTGAGAAAGTTGAAACATATGTTGATTGGAAAATACAAGCAAACCTATGGGTGAAAGCATGCATTGTGTTCATCTTTATGAAAGTCAGCGTTGTATCTGATTCCTGAACTTTAAATTATATATACCTTTGCGTGCAAAAATGGAATCATCATTTGTGTGAGGGCATTCGAAGGCTTTTGTTGATCTTGAACTTGCATTTGAAGCAAGTATTGCGAGCTTGAGAATCTTTGGAAATGGTGTGTTACAACTTGAATCTTTGAGTACACAATTGATCATTGCATATGTAAATTGAGTCTTGTTGTGTACATTCATAATTGAGTCTTGTGTAGCACTGTTTGAGACATCATTGTTGAACTGCTGAACTTGAGTTTTACTTGAGGACAAGCATAAGTTTAAGTTGGGGGTGTTGATGAGTCCACAAATTGGACTCATTTAGGGCTATATTTTAATAGAAATTGTGTTCTCAAATGCTTATTTTATCTCAATAGCTGATGAAAACCATTAAGTTTCAGGTATTTGAAGTTTGAAGGAAAGCATGGACACTATGTCGCAAAATGGAACGAAAAGGCTGATAAGAACGAAGAAATGAAGGCCTGAGGATCGCCGAGTCCACTTGGCGAGTCGCCGAAGGGTCTTACTTCACCTTTTGTTCTAGTGTGCTGAACACTAAGGAAAGGATCAAGTCGGCGGAAAAAGGGAGCAGTCGGTGCATCGCCGAGAAGTTCCGCGAAGCAGTATCATGTCGCCCAATGACCCAGAGCACGATGATGCTGAAGGCTGGTGCAAGACGGCTATGAACTACACCAAAGGGCGAATCGTCAAGTTGATCGGTGATTCTGACTAACGACACCGAATGATCCGCTGCAACACAAATCAATGAAAACTATAAATACTAGTTAGAAGTGTAGTTTTAAGTGTGGAACAATTATTATAATTTTCATATAGAATAGTACTTTTTGATTTTTTTGCTCTAAGTATGAGACGGTTTTGAAGATTTGAAGATCGGGTTCCATCTTAAAGATTTGGATTTAGGTCTCTTGGATTCTTAAATTTTGGCTTGTATTAAGACTTAAATCTTCATACCCAGTTGAATGCAAGCTTAATTTGGTATAAATTTCTATCTCTTATACATGTGTGGCTAAAATCTCCAATTCTTGTGGTGTGATTTAGCGAATATGGGTTACGATAACTGTTGGGTCTTGCTTGCTGATAGTTTAATCGTAGTTTGATTGTGATTTCGTTTAGTTGTTGTGGATGAATTTAATGAATTTGTAGTTGTAAATACAAGTTTATTTATGTGTTTTCGGCTTGCTCGAGAGAGAGGTCGTAAAACTAAAACTATTAAATTGATGGTTGGTGGGAGTGGGTCAACATGAGATTCAGCTCGAGAGAGTGAATCATAGTCTCATTCCCACACACTTAGCTCGAGAGAGTGAGTGGGTTATGGCGTAGGCTGGTCTTCATGCGACAAGTGGGTGTCCGAGAGGAATGCATTTGAAATGGGGTAAGTTGCTCGAGAGAGAGCTTATCCCCTTTAAAGCTTAGCCTAGTCACAATTATTCTATGAATCTTCTATCGAAAGTATGTACCCAATAATCTAGCTTAACCCGTATTCTCGTTACATCCCAAGGATCCCCTCTCATTTCTTAGAAATCCTTGTTTATTTTGTTGTTTTTACTTACTTGTGACAAAACCCCCCATTGTTAATTGACAATCTTGTGTTCCATTTAAATTTACAATGTTTTTAATCGTTAATGTCTTTAGCTATGACTAGTTAGAACTAAATTTTATTTTTCTATTAATTCTCAAAACCACTCCCTTGGGAACGATCCCAACCCTTGGTTGGGTTATTAAACTATTGTACGATCGTAAACACTTGCATCGGAAGTTGTGTCTTGATTACGCAAACATCAGTGGCAGGGGTGATGAAGTGAAGAATGTTTAACAAGTGGAGTGCAATATATTTTTAAAGCAATTTATGGACGTGATGGACAAAAATAATTCAAAACTCAGAGAACTGGAATCAATAATGATGGAACATAGAGCAAAAAAAAATTAAACTGCAGGCAAAAATCATGGAATTGCAAGCTAAGGTTGATGCTGATCAATTCTAAGTTACAGACCTACCTAATGCTCAATTAGAGGAAGAGATTGAATTCCAATTGAGCTTAAGTGTGGGGTGCATACGACCCTTGATGAAAATGTATAAAACATGCTACTAGCTAGGCTTAGATGCCTTAGGGAGTTTTTCGTAACCCTTATTTTAAATTTTATTTAATTCTTTGGGGACATTACATCTCTTTAAGTGTAAGGTGGAGGAATGAATTCCTAGTTTTTACTGTTTTATTGAGTCTTTTTTTAGAATGTGTTCCTTGGCTTTTCTTTTCGGTTCTTTTCTCGAGGATAGTCCCTTTGAACCGAGTATCTTTTAGTTTTTTAGGAATACATTTTCTATAAATATTTTTTGGAGAGAAAAGAAAAGGCCCTTTTGAGTTATGTGATACTTGCTATTTAGGCCTAATTTTTATTAGTATTGTCTTGTGAGTGCTTGATTTCTAATGAAAACCAGACTCTTTGACACCTAGGCTCATGATTGTGACTTTGTATATAACTTATTTTATTTTGTAGTCTTTATGATCTTGTCTCTCTTAGAAGTGAAATTGATCCTTGTTGATTGATACTTGTGCCATGTGTGGTGAGAATTTGTTTATTCCATGTTTTGCATCATAGTGTAGAACTTGCCCTGCATATTATTGGAGCGAAATAAAAAGTGTTGTTTTGTTTAGGAGATGATAATAATAGGATTTCTTTGATTTGTCTTTTAAATTTTAGCCTTTTCAGATATTAGATCACTAGTTACCTCTTTTGAGCCTGTAGCCTTTTGTTGATAGTCATATTTTGTCCTTAACTATTTTTGTAGAATCCTTAGTTTTTGCACCATGCTTCCTTGAGCATTGTAGCATAGACATATTATAATTCTTAAATCTGAAGAAAAGAGATTGTTGAGTGTTAAAGGTAATCAATGGTATCTACAAAGTAATGAAAAGGCCCTCTTTGAAAGAATGTGATATAAGAAAGGAAAAAAAAAGATAAATTCTTTAAGACAAAAATAAAAATGATTGAAGCATTCTTGAAAGGATGAGAATTACTTGTGAAATAATTGTTGAAGATAGGGCTGACAATAAAGAGAATAAAATAATGGGTGATGAAGTCTAAAATTATGAAGTTCTTAGGGAAGTGGAAGTCACTATTATGTAGGTTTCCTACCCGTCACTTATCCTACGTTACAACCCGTTAAAGTCCTATTTGATTCTATTCGAGCATGCTTAATTAGTGGAGATTTACATAATGGGCAAACATATGGTTCTTTGTGCATACATGTGAATTTTGTTTGTGAGTGTGAGGGTTGTTCTGTGATGTGAAGTCCTTAATTTATATTCTATCTTTCAAATTGAGTGTGTGAACTATTTCTTCTTGTGAGGGCGCTTTTGTCATGATCAACGTTCATAGACAAGCATTGCTAGTTTTTCGCTTTGTTGATTCCAATGAGTGTGGTATCATTGTTCAAAATGGGCTTGAATTGTCTTTTGTTTCAGATGTGAAAGCTAAAAAAGTTCTTGATCCGGTTTAGGTGGATTTGAATAAGTCAGTTTTTAAAAGTGTTATTGTGGCTTTTCCCAAGGGGGAGATGGTGTTCTTCGTTACCAAGGTTGATTATGTGTTCTGAATGTCCATGACTTGAGGTAACAAATTCTATTGGAAGCCCATAGTTCTCAGTATTCTGTTGATCTAGGAGCCACCAAGATGTACCATGATTTGCGAGAGGTCTATTGGTGGAATGGGATGAAGAAGGATATTGCATAATTTTTGGCTAAATGTCAAAATATCAACAACTTAAAGTTGAGCATCAGAAACTGAGAGGATTGTATCAAGAAATTAACATTCCTACTTGGAAGTGGAAAAATTTGAATATTTATTTCATTACTGTTTATTCCACACTGGGGGGCAACACAATTTGTTTTGGATCATTATGGATCGTATAAAAAAGTTGGTGGCTCATAATATTCTCGTGAATACTTCTTACTCAGTAGAAGATTATGATAAGTTCTTTATATCCAAGAAACAGATAGGTTGCACAGAGTGACCTTATCTATTATATCAGATCAAGGTATCCAGTTTACTTCCAGTTTTGGAGGTCTTTCCAAAAAGGGCTTGGTACCTGAGTAAAGCTTAGTTATGACCTTTCATCCTCAGACCAATGGGTAAGACTAGCATAGTATACATACTTTTGAATATATGCTAAGAGCTTGTGTGATTGAATTCAAGGGTAGTTGGGATGATCATTTGCCTTCGATCAAGTTTGCTTATAATGGTAGTTACTAGTCGAGTATTTCTATGGCTCAATTTGAGGCTCTCTATGGTAGGAGGTGTGCGTTTCTTATTAGTTTGTTTGAAGTTGGTGATGTCACTTTTATAGGGCATGAGTTAGTGCATGAGGCTATGGAAAAAGGATGATTTATTCTAGAATGGTTGAAAATGACTCAAAGACCACAAAAGTCTTATGTTTGTGTTAGAAGAAAAGAGCTTGAATTCGATGTTGATGATTAAGTTTACCTGAAAATCTCACCTTTGAAGGGTCTGATGAGAATTGGAAAGAAAAGGAAGCTTAGTCCCCATTATGTCGACCCATATACAATTTTTAAGCGTATTGGAAAAGTGTCCTATGAGTTAGAGTTACCTTCTGATGAGTGAAAGATTTGCACTCATTTGAGTCCTTTTTAGTTCAACAATTAGTGTCCTCAATGGATAAGTATGTCCTATTATGATGATAATTTGATGTTTAGAAACTATGAAGGCCAAAGAATAAGACATAGATGAATATATGAAAAAGAGGCAAAAACATTAAAAGGAGTAAAAACTTCTAATTGGAAGTCACCTAACAAAAATGTAGGATCGCCCATGTGGTCTCACCTTTCCCAAAGTGATAGTGCTAACACGTGAAGATATTCAACAAAGGTCGGTGGACTGAAAATGAAATAGTGACTCACCGAAGTGAAATGGCGTATTAGAAGACCACTGCAAAAGGTGAAAAACTTATGGAGTAAAAAGAAGGCTTAAAAGGCAAACAAAGGTGGTAATCAGTGATCAATTGAATGTGAAAGGAAGACTCAATCGATTCCGGCAATAAAGGTTAAAACACCTGAAGCCTGAAGCAAATGAAGGGTGAGCTGAGAAACAAATGACGATTGAAGAGTCTGGGATTTTGACTAATTTAGGGCTTTGTTTTTATAGTTTGTTGTCCTTAATGCCCAATTTATTCTCTAAACTAATGTTAAAGTGTTGATTTGAAGCAATGAAGACTAAGGAGCAAGGCAAGGATATTACGGGGCAAAAAGGAGCAAAAAAGCTGAAGAAGTTGAAGAAAGGCAATCCTAGTAATCTCCAAGACCACTTGGCGAGTCGTCAAGTGGCTCTTTAGCTCGCCTAAAGTTCCTGCATGCCAGACCTTGAAGAAGTGCATTTGGGTGAGGTAACATACTTTTCGGTGGACCACCGAATGGTTTTGCAAAAGAGGCTTAGATCGCCTAAGATTACAAACTTGTTGGTGAATACACAAGCAAAACGATGATTAGCAAGGACGATTGGCGCATCACCGATCAAGTCTGCGATCTCGACCTCGATTGCCTAAGTTTGCAGTGTTGAAATAGTGGTAAAGTAAGAAAAAAGGTGATCAGAAGAAGCGTTGGGCGTGTCGCTGACTGGTTCGGTGACACTTGACTTATACCCTTGAATGACCTAGAGGACAAATTTTGAGAAAGTATAAATAGATTTTTAAGAAAAGATGAGAGCATCTTATCATTTTAAAAACTCATAGTTGGAAGAAAAAGATTGTTCTTGCTTAGTTTTGAAGCGTTTTTCGAGTATTTTTGAATTAGGTTTTGGAATTGAAACTACACTGAATTATTAGAAGGATTTGGAGATTAATACCCAGCTATGGAAAATGTAATAGGTATTGATTTCTTAATTTTTATGATGTGTATCTAAAACCCCTATTCTTGGGGGTGTGACTATGTGACTAATTGTCTAATCTAGCTTATGGGTGCTAGGGATTATTGATTTTATTAATGTTTTGAAGTGGGTTTGATCTATAGCTGATGTTCAATTTTCGAATAGGAATGATGAGTTCAATTCTAATTTAGTATTTTATGCTTTCTTGAGAGAGAGAGTTGTAAAGTCAAGGTTATAAATCAACATTTGTAGTGATTGGGATGTCGTCGGTTCATCTCGAGAGAGTGAATTCTATACTCGATTCTAGCTATCTAGTTCGAGAAAGTAGATAAAGTGAGGTATTAGGCTGATTATAGTGTTAAACTGTTCAAGGTTCTATAGAACAAGCTTGAAACGTAATAGTTTTTTGAGAAAAAGCTATTGCATCATAAGTCAAGCCTACCCACTAAGATTTAGCAAACTTTAGTAATTACCGACACCCGTTTAGCGAAATTGACAATTATTCGGTCACATCCCCAAGTATTCTTCAATTACTTGATTACTCCCCTTGTTGTTCGTAATTGCTTAGTTGGCGTACCTATTCCCCCCTTTTGACATTCGTGTCAACCATTTTGATTTATGTAGACGTTTTTGATAAGTTTTATTCCTATAACAAATTAGACCACATTTACAACTTCATAATTGAATTCAAACTTGTACCGCTCCATGTGGGTTCGACCCCAACTGTGCTTTGGGTTTTATACTAGATTACGATCGCCTACACCTAGTATTGAATGAGGTGTAGTTGAGCGTTTATCAAAATGGTGCCGCTGCCGAGGAGTGGTGTTTAAAGTTCTATTATTGAAGTTTGAATTGTGATCTTTTGGTGTTGTAGTTGAATCGACTTACCTTGTGTTGTGAGCTGTTTGTGATCAAGTTACGAGATGAGTGCAACTGAAGCACTGTGAACTAACTTGGTCACCAAGATGATGTTGATGATTTCAATCATGACAATCAAGCTCAATTGGGGAGCGTAGGTGCTATTCGCTTACCTCTGATTGTGGGTCATGGCGCATTCCATGTGACAAACACAATGCTGCAACTCTTGCAAGCTAAGGGTATATTTGAAAGGTTGGATCATGAGTACCCCCATGACCACATTCAGAACTTTGTAGATATATGCAGTCCATTTTCACTCAAGAATATTTCACAAGAATCAGTTCGGCTTCGGTTGTTCCCTTTCTCCTTGATGGGGGAAGCAACCAAGTTGCAAGACGGTCTACCAAGGGACTCCATTGCGTCATGAGAATAGCTTACCAAGGCATTTTACATAAGATTCTTTCCAGAACATCAAGCGAGTAGAAGGGGAACCGATTCATGAAACTTGGCTAAGATTTCAAAAGCTGCTACTACAGTGTCCTACTCATGGGCTTCCTGGTAATATGATACTTCAATATTTTTACCGGAGCTTAGACTCAGTGAACAAAGGGGTAGCTGACCAACTGGCTTGAGGGAGGATAATTTTTTAACCATTTGAGGTAGTCTCATCCCTTCTTGATGAAATGACAAAGATCAATCGGGCATGGTATAGTCAAGAAGACCAAGTATCTCCCTTAAACTTTAGGATATTAAAGGAGCATCTTGACAAGGAGAAAGAGCGGGATGCGAATATTAGCAAAATAATGTACCAAATGGTGTTGTTGAGTAAACAAATGTTAGAAAACGTTGGTGAACACAAAGATGTAAAAAGAGTGTTTAGACTTAAGGAGGGTTCTCACCCGAGCTATTTAAAGTCAGGTGGGAATCAAGGTTGGAACTCACATAATGAAGAACAGTGGAGACGATATAATCATGATTGGACTGCACAAAATGGCCTTTGGAAGAGAGAAAAAGAGTACCACACGCAATCAAGCGACAGTCCAAGATCTAAGGGTAGTTCAGGCAAGCAATGAGTGGATGAACTATTGTCGCGTATCCTAGATAAGGTTGAAGGATCTGATGAAATGCTTAAGGATATAAAAGCGGATTTATCATCATTGAATAATTGGGTAAATTCTCACGCGGATGCAATCAAGCAACTTGAAGGTCAAATGAGCCAACTTTTAGCACAATTGAAACCCAAGATAATTGAAAGGAGTGAAGATGAGTGCACAACCAGTTCGAGAGCTGATAATGACAAAGATTTGGCACTTGTGACTCAAAGTGGGAAGGTAGCAGTCGCTAATGTGAGGGTTAATGATGGGACAAATTCTTATGAAGAAGAAAAAGACATCATTGAGGAAGAGAGGTCTGTTCAAGCACCGGAAAATGATATGTTCAAAGATGAGGAAGAGAGTCCATAACAAAATCCCACCGAAGAGTTGCAAAAAGCCAAATAAAGGGTTACATCATCTCCAAAGTTAGTGCAACCTCTTCCCAAAATAAATCCCCCACTCCCTCAACGTCTCAAAAAGAAAAATGAAGATGAAAAGTTCAAGAAATTCCTATCAGTGTTCAAGACACTTTCTATAAACCATCCTTTAGTGGAAGCATTATTGAAGATGCCGGGATATGCAAAATTCATGAAGGAGTTGGTCACTAAGAAGAGAAGCATGGACTTCAAAACAATTGAAGCTTCTCATAATTGTAGTGCCATTATGACTAGCGATGTGATTACAAGGAAAGAAGATCCGAGGGCATTCATTATCCCACGTACCATTGGTATGCTTCAGTTTGCCAAAGCTTTATGTGATTTGGGGGCGAGTAGAAACTTGATGCCATATGCAATCTTCAAACAACTTGGGCATGGTGAACTGAAATCCACGACAATACGACTTCTTATGGCGGACCGGTCTATCAAACACCCCGTTGGGATACTTAATGACATATTGGTGAGAGTTGATCGATTTATCTTTTTCTGACTTATTTTGTTATACTAGATTGTGAAATTGATGTGGAAGTTCCTATTATTTTGGGTGGACAATTTTTGTCAACCGGAAGAGCTTAGTGGATATTAAAAGTGGTAAGTTAAAGTTCCGAGTAAATAAAGAGGAGGTCACCTTCAATGAGTGCAAATCAATGAAGCAACCAAGTGACATTCACGTAGTTTCAAAGATTGATGTGATTGATGAAGCAGTGGCTAGTGTGAGTGAAATGATGTGTATGGGTGAACCCCTTGAGGCTATTTTTTTTGAATTATGATAAGACCTAAGTTCAATGGTATGATGAAGTGGTAGCTGCTTTATCGAGACTAGGTGCGCACTTAAAGAACACATTGAAGCTATACATTCACCTAAAGAATCGAGAGAGTCCTCCCGCTAAACCAACCATGGAGGAACCTCCAAAGCTTGAGTTGAAAGTTCTACCTGCTCATCTTCGGAATGCATTCTTGGGGGTGAATAATAACTTGCCCATTATCATTGCATCAGACTTGCTTGAGTGGAAAGTAAAATTGCTTCTTTAGTTGTTGAAACGTTACATCAAGGCAATAGGGTGGACAATTGCTTATATTGTAGGTATTCCACCTGGAATTTTCACTCACAAAATCCAATTGGATAGTGAATGCAAACCAAGTGTTGAACATCAAAGAAGACTAAACCCACCTATGCAAGAGGTGGTGAAGAAATAGATCATTAAATGGCTAGATACAGGCGTTGGGTGCCCTATTGGGGGTAGCGAATGGGTAAGCCTCGTATAATGTGTACCCAAAAAGGAGGCATCATGGTGCTCTCGAAGGAGAAATGAGAACTTGTACCCATGAGGCCGGTCACCAATTGGAGGGTATACATGGACTACCGGAAGCTAAATTCTTGGACCTAAAAGGATCATTTTCCAATGTTGTTTATGGATCAAATGCTCGATAGATTTGCGAGGCGTGGATGGTACTGTTTCTTGATGGAAAATCCGGGTACAACCAAATCTTTATTAGGGGTGGCAGGGGGACCGGGTCGGCCCGCCCCGGCCCGCGACCGGTCCGAGAACCGGCCCGCCAGACCTGGTCCCGTTTGAAGAGGGCGGGATGGGGGCCTTCGGGATAGGGGACCGGTACCGGTCCGGTTCACCCGTTGGTCCCGGTCGACCCGGCCCGGTCCCGGCCCGGATGAACCGGCCGGTTCGCGGGATCCCCTAACAATTTTTTTTTTTTAAATTCTATCTGTTGGGCAACGGCTAGTGGGCCCCCCCAACGGATATTTTTGCAGTTTTTCCCCCCAACCAACACCCCCTACCACCCCTACTTTTAATAATTTACTTTAAACCCTCAAGTTATTATAAATACACTTTAATCCACTTTTAATATTATAAATACCCCTCTATCCCTTATTATTTCTTACAAAATTATATATTCTCTCATCTATTTTTTATATTCTTTCAAGTCTCAACTCTCAATCTTAAGTCTCAAATCTCAATATTTTATTTCATTTAAGTGTCATATTATATCATAATACATATATTTCAATTCTAAGTTTTCATATTATATATCATAATATATATATCTAAGTTTTCATATTATATTTGCTATCAAATATTGGAGTTCCAAATTACAAGTTACAAGTTACAAGTTACAACAAACTACAAGCTTCAATAATCGGTTATAACGTCTGCTATTAACGCAGACGTTTGGTACATTCGTTTCATAATATTTATATTTTATTTTTCGTCATTAATTTTTGTGTTATTATTATTTTTATATTATACTTTACATATAATTAAATATTAGTTCTAACAAAAAAGATACCGGTAAAGGAAAAGAGAAGGAACCAAGTGGCATTAGTAGATTATTTAATTTTACTAAAAAAAGTAGTAAGGAAAAAAATAAGAGTAAATGTGGTGGTACTTCTAGAGTTAGATTTAACACAAATGATTCTACTTATGTTGATGATACTGCTTATGATATTGATTCAAATGCTCAAGTTGAGCATGAACTTTTACAACAAATTTATGGTGATATTAATCCTTATCTTGATGAAAATTCAGGTGAAGAAGTAGAAGTTGGTTCGGGAGAAGATGAATTAGAAGATACACCTACTAGTCCGGTGACAAATGTTCCAAATGAAACTTCAAATTCAACGGAGCAAAATTCTGGACGCCCACCCCTTATACCTCCTACAAGGGAGAAGGTGAAGTATCAACGCCCTAAAACTTCTGTTGTGTGGCAATTTATGACTTTAGATAAGGAAAATTCTATTGCTATTTGTAATAAATGTAAGCAATCTTTTAAACATAAACAAGGTGGAGGTCAAGGTGGGACGGGGGGCTTAAATAGACATTTGTTATCTTGTGTGCCAATTCAATATAAAGAAGCTAAATCATTAGCCGATAGAAAAAAAGGAATTCCAGTTAATGATTTTGATATTAATGTTAATGAATCGGTAGGGGCTTCTAACATGGTTCAAGGAACATTAGATCCTTCTAACCCCGGTGGTCCACTAACACAACGTAAATATAATAAGGAAAGAGATCGTGAAAATTTAGCTAAAATGGTTTCTGTTTGTGGTTTACCTTATAGTTTTCCTTCACATCCCGGTTTTATTGAATATATTCAACAAACTTATAATCCTAATTATAGAGGTTTTTCAAGAAATACTTTTAAATCTGATGTTTTTGTATATCAAGGTAAACATTGTCAATATCTTCGTTGTCTGTTTAGCATATTAGATTGTAAAGTGTCTATAACTTCGGACATGGGTCGTAGTGTTAATGGACGTGATTATTTAACTGTTACAGCACATTGGATTGATCATAACTGGAATTTGCAAAAAAGAATCTTAAGTTATAAAGAATGTGTAGAGAAAAAAACTGGTGCATATTTAGCTTCAAATATTTTGAGTGTTATAGATTATTACATGCTTATAGATAAAGTAATGTCTATCGCATTAGATAATGCATCTAATAATGTAAACGCTGCTAGTATGTTAAAAAATAGAATATGCCCAATTGATGATAATTCTTTTCATGTTAGATGTGTTGCACATGTATTAAATTTAGTTGTACAAGATGGTATTTCATTATTTGAATGTGGTTGTATGAAAATTGAATATGCTGTTGCCTGGATTTTTTATGCTAATAGAGTTGCTAGAATTAGGGAATTTAATGAGCGTTGTGTACTATGTGATTTGCCACCAAGAAAAATTCCAAGACATATTAAAACAAGGTGGAATTCTTTTTACGAAATGCTTTCAGTTGCTTACGAATATAGAAGACCCATACAAATGGTGTTTAATGCTCATAATGCTAACCCATTAGACAGAATTTGTGAAGAAGATTGGGAAGAAAGTAATGAACTATTAGAATTTTTAAGACTTTTTTATGATGCAACAACCATGTTTTCTGGAATTTATTATCCTACTATTTCATCAGTATTAATAAATATTTGTGCTATTTCAATTCAATTTTCTAAATACAAAAATATTGAAAAATTTAGAGCTGCAATTGAAGGTATGATTGAAAAATTTTAAAAATATTTTTTTCCTATTCCTCAAATTTTTTTAACTGCTACTTTACTTCATCCTGACTATAAATTACAAGGTGTGCAGGGACTTGTTGACACTTTTTATGATACCTTAGAAATTTCACCGAAAATAAATCCAACTAGTCAAATGTGTAAGTGTAGCATAAAAGTAGAAGCAAAAATTTGTATGAAAAATATAGAACTACAAGAAATATTCAAGAAGTTGGTCAAACTTTTAATCCTCAGAGTAAAGCTCGAATTTCAAGTTATATGCGAGATTTTCTTGGTCTTAATTCTACTAACCGTGATGATTTTGAAGAATATCTTAATCAATCTTTAGAAACAGTGGAAGACGAAGATGGCAATGAAGATTTATTAGCATGGTGGAGGAGGCGGAGCGTTGCATTTCCAATTTTAAGAAAAATGGTTCGTGATGTTCTAGCTATTCAAGCTTCATCAGTTGCATCAGAGGCTGCTTTTAGTGCGGCAAGGTTTCAACTTGGCGATCATAGACATTCATTGGCGGAAGACAGTTTGGAAATATCAGTTTTATTTAGAGATTGGGTCAACGCCGAAAGGAGAAATGATAATTTGCCAAAGTTAAGTTCCAAACAAGAAGCTTGGATTAATGCGGTACTTGGATCTAGTGATGATGAATTAGAGTCACAAGAGTTTCTAGCAAGTTTGCCAACACCGGAGGATGTTACCGTCGATATGATGCGACAATTAGAATTGAATTTTAAAGGAAAATACAAATATTAGATTACATCCGAGAACTAATTGAAACAGAACCCTTCCTAGAAGGTGGCTGCGTAAATTAGTTACTCATCTAATATTTGTAACAAATATTAGTTTTACATATGAGAACTTATTGAAACAGAACCCTTCCTAGAAGGTGACTGCGTAGATTAGTTACTCCACTAATATTTGTAAATTGTAACTTCTAAGTTCTAAGTTGCAATTAGATTTTATTGAATAAATTTGAAGGCTTTATTAAGTCTTTTTTATATAACTATTGTCTTGCATTTTAATTTTAATATATTGATACATATTTACATATATACTAATTTGTTTGAAAATAGTTGAACATAATAAAAAGAGAACTAGCTATTACAAAATTTTATAATAAGGAACAAATGTTAAAAAATGGAACTTTAATACATCAACTAACACCTAGATTATTAAAAAAAAAAAAAAAAGAAGGAAAATTCAAAGTATTGCACATAACGTCCTTTTTTGGGGCCTTTTCTTCAAAATCAAAATTTCAAGTTTAAATTACTTTAAAATATTTAAAAGACAAATTTGAACTTCTCAAATTTGTAATTTCAAAATTGAAAATTGAAGTTTGAAATTTGAAAGTTGAATTTGAAATTTGAAAGTTGAATTTGAAATTTGAAATTTGAAATTTGAAATTTGAAATTTGAAGTTTGAAATTTGAAGTTTGAAATTGAAATTTGAATTTTGAAATTTGAAAACTTAAGCATTATTTATTAGCTAAAAATGTTATTGAAAAAAAATCAAATAAACTAAAAATGTTATTCAATAACATATAATTTCAAATTTTCAATACAAATAAATAAGTATATAAAAAATAAAAAATCCCCCGTCCCGTCCCCCCAAAACCCGTCCCATCCCGTATATATAGTGGGACGGGATGGGACTTATTTTTGTCCCCCCAATCCCGGTCCCCCCAAAATCCCCCCAGAACCGTCCCCCGTCCCGTCCCGTCCCCCTTCGTCCCGTCCCCCAGTCCCCGTCCCCGTCCCCTTGCCAGCCCTAATCTTTATTTCACCGAAAACTACTTTCACATATCCCTATGGGACTTTCGCCGTCAAGAGGATACCACTTGGATTGTGCAATGCTCCGGTGACATTCCAACGGTGCATGCTTTGTATTTTCGCTAACATGGTGGAAGACTCAATGGAAATCTTCATGTATGATTTCTCAGATGTAGGTGATTCATTTGAGACATGCTTGGCTCATCTTGGGAAAGTCTTTCAAAGGTGTGCGAAAACCAACTTAGTCTTCAATTGGGAAGAAAATCATTTCATGGTCAAGGAAGGAATAGTCCTAGGTCATAAGGTGTCACAAAAGGGATTATAGGTGGACAAAGTAAAGATTGAGGTTATTAAGAAGTTGCCACCACCAATCTGTGTAAAAGGTATTCAATGTTTTTTGGGTCATGGAGGGTTCTATAGAATATTCATCAAAGATTTCTCCAAAATTGCACATCCATTGTGTAAGCTATTGGAGAAACCTGCGAAGTTCCTTTTTTATCACACTTGCTCAAAAGCCTTTGAGTGCTTGAAAGAAAAGCTAATCTCTACTCCAATAATGTAGCGACCCATTTGGTCGTTTTGAGTACTAGAGCTTTTTATTTCATAACATACTTAACATACTTTCCGATAGATTCTAAATGGATATTTTGGACTATTCGTAACTACAATTATGAATTTAGTGGGGTAGTTTTAATAATTAATTTAGTTGGTGGTTAAAGAAGATAACATTAAAATTAATAGTGTGTTACTTTCACCACTTTATAATTAGGTATGTATAATAATTAGGGTAGTAAATAATCTGTAGAAGAAAGGAAAAACAAAAGCATCCGCAACAACTCCGTAAGAACTCGAGGAAATCCAAGTCAAGGTATAACGATAGCCTTAACTCTTGCAATTTGTACATGGACAGAGGATAGTATGTTATTAATTATATTGTATAGTGGGGTTGAGGGAATAAGGGATCAAAATTTGAAGAAACTTTGAATTGCTTTTCTTATCGCTATTTGTAACTTTTCAGCCTAGGGGTTGGGGGGGGGGGGGATTCTATTGATCAATATTGGGAAATAGTGAGGGTTAATTATATATATTATATATGTGTGTAATTGGACAGTAACTGTTGTATATGAATAGGGTGTGGGTAGCTGCTTGTCTGTTTGCCATTGGTTTCGTGACCAGTGGCTTCCATCTTTATATATTAATATTTTGTTCTCACATTATAAACTATATTGAGATAAGTAATTAAGTATTAGGTGTATCGAATTATTTAAATTCCATTAAAGTTATGCTAATTGGAGGAAATAAGACTTACCCTTAGGTTTGAACTTTAGGAAATTGATTATAGAATTAGGTGAATTTTTTTGTCTAGGCTAGACATAGAATAATATGAGTGTTTATAGTCCCCTTAAATTATAAATTATGCATATATACTTGATTGATTGGAAAGGTTAGGAGACATTGAAGAAATGAAAAGTATTGGAGAAGTAGCTTGCTTGATTTCAGATCTTAGGTTGAGGTAGGTCATGATTTATTCGATTTGATAGATAGAGTCTTAATAGTGATTGATATGCATTGAGTGATATTGTGAAGTTCTCTATGTACTTGATTATGTGGTTTGGTTGTGTGGTTTGTGATTGGTCTAAAATCATGAGATCGTGAAATTTATAATCTTGAACCCTCTTTATCGAAGTGATGCCCTTAATAAAGGAGGCTTGATGAAATTTTTTTAATGAAGTGAAAAGTGGTGATAATAAATGATAAATTCACAATATATTGGATAGGATGCCACGAGCCAGCATGATATTATAGGATCGGATTCCCCGAGTCGGCATTATATTATTGGATCGGATGCCACGAGCCGACATGATATTATTGGATCTGGTGTCACGTTCCGACACGATAACATATATATATATATATATATATATATATTTAACGTAATGTACTCAATTTCAAAGAACTCAATTCCCAAAATAGCTTTGTTTGGAGGAATGAGTCCTCATGTGTGATCTTGATATTGTTGATTGATTACGTACTTACTTTAGTGTTGTTGACACTGGTTCATGTTGTTTGTTGCTTGGCACCTGCTAAGTGTCATAGTTAATTTTATACTATTATTCATTACATATTATGTCACGACCCAGGGGTACCCCATAGACGTAACACGGCGTACAAGGCTCTGAAAAGTCTCATATAAACCTCATAGCATATCATAATATAAGATAATAGAAAAATGGTGCGGAATTTAAAACTTTTCTTTACAATCAAAGTCCTTTATAAAAATAAGTGGGAGTTTATAACACTATGTCCCAAACCATCTACAACACTTTGAATAACCCATAGGGCTACAACCCATACAAAAGCTCTAAAAATAAAATTAAAGACTTAAAGGAAATAGTGGGTTTGTCCTCGAAGCTATGAGGACTCACCAAATCTTCAATTCCTTGCTCCTTAGAAACCTATCTTCCAAGAATAGAACTCAAGTCTCCAAACCCTACACTTTGTAAAAATGTATAAGAAATATGGGTTAGTACAAAAATGCACTAAGTATGTTAGCCATGCATAAAAACCTTTGAAAATATGCTAAAAAGGGACATTTTAGTTGAAACCATGCTATATGCCAATTTTGAACATCATCCTTGAAATAGTTGGACAACATAACTCATAAGAAAACTCATGTATAGTTCATCATAGCATAAAGGATAACAACATAATCATAAGCATAACCTCTAACATGGACACAATATAAGCATAAGTCAACATAAGACATAATTCAATACTTCAAGAAATATCAACTATAAGCATGAGAGACAATATCATAACAATAAGTAAAGTCTCCAACATAAGCATCATATAAGCATTGTCCAACTCCTAGTCATTCATATAATAATAGAACCATTCTCAACTAACCTCAAAGCATACTTGTGCAATGCATTGATGGCATCCCATAATACTATCCACACTAAGCATAACCTTGAAGTCACCACATGCATACTTACCATTCATTTGGTCTCATTCTTAGCTTACTTCATAACCAAGGGAATCTCTCACCTTTAGTCAATCATAACATAACAAGAAACATAACTATAGCAACAATCCAAACTAAGCATACATCATAAGCATAATCCATAAGCCTATTAAACATATATATCATCATAACATAAAAGGAACCTACCATAAATACCCTCAAAGCATATTTGTGCAAATGAAACATCTATTTTGAGAATTCCCGGAAAAAGGTAGCAATCTTGGGTAGAAAAACGCGATAGGAAGGATGCTTGATTAAGATCCCATGCTCTCACCCATACTAAGTAGGCTTCTTATGTACCCATAGTGCATAATTCCTATTCTATTTAATACTACTACCATACTGGGGACATAAGCCTTAACCGACATAGACCATGTGAGCTTAACATGGAATCCGGTGTCTACCCAACACCAAAAATGGGTATCCTATTTGCCTAAGGTAGAACTAAAATGTATTAGCTTGAAAATGAATCCAATGGCTAAATAACCTACGGGGGCACATATTTATGAGATAAGGAGATTGCTACTAGAAACCTAGACTTAACTAAGGTAAAAGGTTTCCATCTCATGAGATAACTACTTTGGGAACCCGGACTAAACTAGTGTAAAAGGAACCCAATTGTAAAGCCGAACTCAATTAGTGTAAAAGCTTCCATCTCATATTCATATCCACTTGGTGCTACACATTAAGTCCCATTGAGTTCACATTAAGTCTTGACTTAAGTTCATATTTGTGGAAGAATGTCTTGACACTCAATCCAACATAACTCATACTATAGCTTATTAGATCATGCGTGAGCAACTATCACTATCCATGACCTATTTATGATGGCTCTAGACCCTTTGATTCAAGTAGGTGAGACTAGTATTCCAACCTTAGAATCACTATATGTGACAAACCTTTCACATTATATCATATTCATGCATGAGTGTGTAAATCAAATTAACCTTTCAACAACACTACCACTAGGTCATGAGCATATTCACTTTACTCTCAAAGTGTCTCTAAAGTATGTACTAAACTTCATAAAACATGCATACTATCATATATTGCCTTTTCAAGAGTCAATGCTCTCATTAAATCATAAGATCTAGAATGACTACACTAGACATGGATACAATCAAAATTCAGGTAGTTCAATTTCTACATGCACAATAGTCCTTCCACAATAATACCATATACAATTCGACATACACAATAGCTTCCCGCATAAGGCCTTAACATCCTTAGCTCATTCATCTTAGCTTTTACCCTTAAAGCTCTAGAAGTTATTTTCATTCTACAAGACTTACTCTCAAGCAATACCTCACATGATCATAATCTATACCCAATTATCAAGGTAATCTACCCACATGCTTCATTCTTAACCAATTATAGTCATATAGCATCATATAAATTCCATCTCAATACTAATTCAACCATTATCAATCCTATAAGTCCTAATCTAATCAATTCATGTCTAGAAGCTTTAATTTTAAGCAATTCATATCTAGGTGCTCTAATCTCAAGCAATTCATAAAGAAGTTCATCAATCTTAGAAGGTCACATCTAAACCCTCAATTGCCTCTTCCATGGCATAAAACCAAAGTATATCAATTTCACCCTAAAAACATAGATTAATCAAAATACATGTATAATCATACTAAAATCATGTAATTACACCATAAAAAACCTTTATTCATTCAATTGGGTCAACATATAATGATACCCACACTTTAAGATCTACTTTAGGAAAATAGGGAAATTTATGGAATCTTGAAGAATTCATCTTAAAACAGTAAGTAATCATCAATTTGATAATAATATAATGAAATTAAACCATTGAAAACGTTTTAGAACTGAATAATGACTTGGAGTGAAAACCCTAGGTTTTAGATAATTTTCTACTTTGAAATTGAGAGTTTAAGGACTTCATGGATGAATAGCTAATCATGAATCAAAACTACCATACCTTAGATGAAGATTCTTCACGAATTTGAGTGGAAAAGATGAGTTCTTGAGTCCTAGACCTTGACTTCTTCTTCTCCAATGGAGGTTCTTACTGAGAGAAATATTTGGGGGTAAAGTTAGTTCTGATTTGGGGTCTTGGGAATTATAAAGTAAATAGGTTAGTTAATGGTTTAAGAGTACTTATATTAGTGTATTAAAATGATATAAAACAAACCCACATTAAAATAATTAAACTAGGAATTACCTAAAATGAACTCACCTTGGCCGAACCTTGGAGGTAGATTGTAGGCCCCATCCACAACCCCCACCCATGGGG
The DNA here is from genome assembly GCA_036553675.1 of Solanum okadae. Taxonomy (NCBI): domain Eukaryota; kingdom Viridiplantae; phylum Streptophyta; class Magnoliopsida; order Solanales; family Solanaceae; genus Solanum; species Solanum okadae. The sequence continues at coordinate 22,316,878 of CM071686.1, read as the reverse complement.
CATGGATGGAACCACGGACCATGCTTGTCACTCATGGCTAGGGGTCTGCAGCCCCTCAACTTGGTCTTGATCCATGAAGCACCACCAACGGAGCGTGGACCACTCTAAAGGGGGCAGGTCCCTCCGTGTGTCACTATTTTTAAGCAGTTTGGCAGTTTTGGGGTTAGTCTTTAGGGTCCTCCTCAAGGACCCCTTGGTTGGTCCTTGGGGAGTCGTACCTTGATATTTAACCCCTAAACCCCTTAACCTAAGTCCGGGAAACCATTTTACACTTATAAACCCCACATCAAACTCAAAAACTCTAATATAAGGCTCTAGTTTCTCCTACTAGTTTTACGTTAGGCTCTAGCTTAGTCTTCCTGTTTTACAGGGTGTTACATATTAGTTTCTATTTTTGGTTGGCCAATGATATCTACTAAGTACATGTTGCCCTATACTGAGCCCTACTTGTGTTTTTCTTTGTTTTGGTTTTGTGGAGTGCAACGAGTGTACCAGTGACTTCAATTCGCCCTCAACTCTAGCCAGTCTCCAGCACAACCGGTTCCAGGGTGAGCTATTCATTCTAGTTCGTGTTGAATTCTATCTGTCATGGCATGATGTCCTTATTTTTTGGACACAAACTATCTTATTCAGTATTTGGGTGTCTTTGATACTCTTAGACTTAGTATTTGGAAATTAGATGTCCTTGATGTGATGACTTCCAGGTTTTTGGAATGACATATAGTAGATTTTAGTGGATTTGTGTTTCTTACCTTAATAAGATTGAGCTTCCGCGTTATGGTTTGTATTTCGTAAGATTAACAATTAATATATGTTGGGGTTTGGATTCCTTGCTTTGCCCACCTAGGAGGTTAAGTCTGGGTGCCGCTCATGACTCCTTTTGGGTCATGACAAACATGGTATTAGAGCTTTAGGTTCGATGATCTCATCACACAAGGACAAGTCTAGTAGAGTCTTGCGGAACGGTACAAGAACACCTTTACAGTTCTTCGAGAGGCTAAAGGACTTTGGGAAAACTCTATTCCTTCTTTGTTTTGTACTATTACATGAATCCAATTAATTTCTAGGTGATACAAATTGGTATCTGACCTTCTTCACCATATTTCACATATGTTCAAAACTAGAGCAACAAAAGTGACAATACCAACACCAGAAAGAGAGGATGCGTCTTTTGAAATAGGCATGCTTCTCTGATAGGCTACATGCCTGTAATGACTAGTGACCAGACATGATCTCTTTATTATGTTCTTAAAGTTGAAACCCCCATTCTTCATGGGTACTGAAGATGAAGATGCTTATGATTTACTTGTTGATTGCCATGAGTTACTTCATAAGATAAATATAGTGGAGAGGCTTGATTTTTAGTTTGTGACATACCAATTTTGGGGAGACACCAAAATGTGGTGGCGGTCTTGTGCCGACCAGTAAAGGCACTACCTATGATGTGGGAATTTTTTTTAAATTTTTTCATGGGGAAGTATATTCCCCAGACTTTGAGGGATATGAGGAAATATGAGTTCCTAAACATAGAGCAACGAAATATATCTTTTGCATCATATGAGGCTATTTTTTATGCTTTATCCAGATATGTGAATCAGCTTTGCTTCAGTTTGGAAGAGAGGATTCGCTGCTTTGTGAATGGATTGGGGTCTGATTTGTAGATTCAAGCTTTATAGGTGGCTGCTTCAGTAAAATCTTTTAGGAAGTGGTTGATTTTTTGATGTAGGTAGAGGGGGTGAATCCATATGACTTTGCCAATGCAACAACATTCAAGAACTTTCGTAAGGGACGACTAGATAATGAACATCAGTACTTTGGAAAATATAGTTACTATATTTGTCATAACATGTATGGGTTTCTTAGCAAATTATGAAATTATGTTGCATAAAATTAAGGTTAGATGATGTTTGCATAATCAAGACATAACTTCCAATGCAAGTGTCTATGATCGTACAATAGTAAAGTAACCCAACCAAGGGTTGGGGTCGAGTCCCAAGGGAGTGGGCTTGAGAATTAATAGAAAAATAAAACTAAGTTCTAATTAGTCATAGCTAAAAACATTATCGAATATAAACTTAATAAATCTAAGGGGTGACACAAGCTTCAATTATCAATGGGGATTTGTGAAAAGTAAGAAAAACTAACAAAAATAAAAGGAGTACTAATCAAGGAGACGTGATTCTTGGGATGTGATAGGAATACGGGTTAGACTAAACTATTGGGTACATGCTTTTGATAGTAAATCCGTTGAGTATCTGTGACTAGGCTAGGCTATAGTGGGGGTAAAATCTCTCTCGAGCAACTTACCCCGAATCAAATGGGTTCCTCTCGGACACCCACTTGCCACATGAAGAACAACCTTTGCCTTAGCCCACTCACTCTCTCGAGCTGAGTGTGTGGGAGAAGGACTAGCGTTCACTCTTTCGAGCTGAACCTCATGTCGACCCACTCCCACCGGCCATCAATTTAGTAGTCTTAGTTTTACGAGCTCTCTCTCTCGAAAGCCGAAAACACAAAGGTGAAATCGTATTTGCCACTACAATTTCATTAAGTTCCACCACAACTACTAAATGAAATCACATTTACACAACAAATAAACCATCAACAAGCAATACCTAAGAGATAATCTAACCCATATTCACAAAATCACACCCCAAGAATTGGAGTTTTAGCTACACATGTAAAAGATATAGATATTTATACCAATATGAGTTTGCATTCAAATGGGTATGAAGATTTAAGTCTTAAAACAAGCAAAGAGTGAAGAATCCACAAGACCCAAGTCCAAATTCTTGGAGTTGAAACCCTTTGAATCATCAAGTTCTTCAAAAGCCTCTCCAAACTTAGAACTCAAAATTCTATGTTAAAAATTATATATTTAAAATATGATATTAAGCTACAACTCTCAACGATTATTTATAGTTTTCAAAAATCTGTGCTGCAGTGGATCATTCGGCGTCGTTAGTCGAGATTGACAATTAACTTGGCGATCCTCCCTTTGGTAGGTTTCATCGCCGTCTTGCGTTAGCTTGCAGCATCGTCATGTTTTGAATCATTGGGGGACATAGTACAACTTCGTGGAACTGCTCGGCGATACGCTGACTACTCTTTTTCACCACCGATTTGATCCGTTCTTTCAGGGCTCAGCATACTGGAACAAAAGGTGAGGATAAGACCTTTTGGCAACTCACCGAATGGGTTTGGCGATTCTCAGATCTTCATTTCTTCGTTCTTTCAGTTGCTTTTGTTCCTTTTTGCTAAGTAGTGTCCATGCTTTCCCTCAAACTTCAAATACCTAAAACTTAAGGGTTTTCATCAAATATTGAGATAAAATATGAATTTGAGGATAGTAATTCTATCAAAATATAGCCCTAAATGAGTCCAATTTGTGGACTCATCATTAGATCTCTACCACGATTTCATAGACTGATTATACATCAAAGAGGGTCATGATATGACTACTAGAATAGTATCGATGCTTACTTGGTTAGAGTTATGAAGTGTGTTACTTTTGTTATCAACTTGATCTAAGAAAGAATGTGAATCTCTTGGGTTAGATATAGAATGGATTTGATAATGTTTTATAGTTATTCAATGGGTAAAAATGTGTGGGCTATTTGGGTACGATCTTCTCGATAGGTATGATATGTGATTGATCTAATAGACTTTCACACTGTGGTTCTAGTGTTATATAAAAATGAATATGTTGATTGTCATGTGGGAGTAATAACTACTTATGGAATTATTAGTTGTATGACATGTTCAAATAATGAGATTCGGTGGTGCATTTACATTTGAGAAACCAACTAATGTGTTACAACGGATGTTTGGTTAAACATTGTCTTAAGGAAGATTTTAGTGGTGGATCTTTGGTACGGTATTAATGTATTTAGATTTTGAAGTGTATCTTAAGGATTCTAAGGGAGGACTGGTAACTTTATCTTAAGCTCCGAAAGAGTTGATTGATATTGGAATGACAAGATTATGGGTAAAGAAATTCCCAGTGAGGATACTTGGGTGAAAGCAATTGAATATTTTAGTCAGAAAGTGCGTATGAAATTGATCTAGTCATTTGGGTTTTATTGGTATAATTGAGTTAGATGAGTCATGTCGATGAATATGTTGACTTTATGGTGATGGCAAAGGCTAACTGAGCATGATGGTAATAAGAGTTTATGGTGGATTGTGATTGAGATGCAACTATATATTGAATATTGTTGGTTAAACTAATTTTATATAGTAACAATGACTTGGGATTATCAAAGGTTGTGCTTTTCTACTATTTCTTGAGTAATGTGGTTAGATGGAAAATTTTAGGAGATGCTAGGACACCACTCTAATAGAATTTAAAAGAGCTATAGTCATAATGGAAAGAAAATTTAGTGGGATATAATGTAGCATTCAGAATGAGATGAGAGCAAGAATAATTTCTCTGATTCCATTGGCTAAAGAGGTATCTTCAGAGGGGTTGAGAATTGGGTTTAGAGACACGGGGTTTCATTTTTTTTGCTCTGGTTATGGTAATCGTGTCATGGGCTCTTCAGATTGGTTAAAACTATTGGATAAGACTTGAGAAAAGAGTGCACAGTCTTTTAGCTCGAGTGTGATGATAAGTTCTTTTGTGTTTTTGAGTTTGGTAATGAGTACTGTTGAATTTTTAGCAAAGGATATGGTAAGGTCGATGGAGAGGCGATCAATGATAATCTAAGATACTTGAATTCATAATAATCTTCAAGGTATGAGCTAATGTTGATAGATAAGGGGATTGAGTTGCACAGTTTGATTCACAATTTAATACTTTTTTTTCATTGTAAGTATACATTTGTAGTGGTATATTTTGTCAAGGTATGAATTTGTAAGGTAAGAAACAATAAATTGCATCGGGTATTGATCATATGGAAGGACTTATGTATGCTTTGGGTCATAATGTTTGTTAGTATTGAGAGTGTGAGCTTCAGTTGAATAATGTGAAGAGTATGTGGAATCTGATAAATAAAGTATAAGTATGATCGTAATGGGGATCAGACCGGTGGATTGTGGGTAGCTAAAAATCAAATAAATGGAGTTAGATGAATGTAAATGTTTGATATGATCTCTTTAGATGAAACATTTAGTGGTATTCAACCTTGGTGTCAACTTTCTTAGGTGACCATGTATTTCGTTTTGTATATGGTTTAGAGTATGATTCACTAGCTATGCCGATGCGTGTTTTCACTTTTGTTGGTGGATCCCTAGTGGTGGATCGGGTGCACCGACCTGCGATGTCCTCTTGTTTGGGTAAGGATGTTTAGGCAGACTTGGTTATCTTAGATGGAATATTTGGTGGTGTCTTGGAGCTATTGAAGTATTCCAGTGGTTCTATATCTACCACCTTACTTATGAGAAATTATAGAAGAGCTACCGTGAATATTTACAGTTGTTCGACAGTCTTAATATTCATATATTCATCAAGCTCATATTTCAATTATGTGTGGTTGAATTGGGGACCATTGGGTCTAGCTCTAGAATTTTTAAAGATTATTTATAATCAAAATTGCTAATTTAGCATTTCGATAGTGTGGTTACAGGTTCTGAATGATTTGGTGTATCACTTGATTGATGGTTACATGATCATTCCTTCATTGGGTTAGATAAGTTTGATTCTACCTTGATGAGTACTTGATATCTAAAGATCAATTTTTATAACTTAAGCTCATGGAAAGTTTATGTTGTGAGAAGGAAATACAAATAAGATTTGTGATAGTTTGTGCATTATGAGTTTGTGGTGGTTGGTTCAGGTTCACTTCTGGTTATAGCCAGTATTGATTCAAGATTTTATCATGGTTATGTGAGAAGAGATTCATCCTGATGGTTGTGTCAAGGTCCTTGAGAACATGTTGCGGACGTATGTACGATTAACTTTGGTAGTCATTGGGAATAGTTTTGTTGTCAGGTATGCACCATGTATTTCATGTGTTTATGCTGAAAAAATATCATGGTGATGGAAACTACATCATTCGTTGGCATTCAGTCCTGGTTGACGAGAATCTGTCTTATGAGGAGGAGCATGTACCTATTCTAGATAGGGAGGTCCGCAAGTTGAGATCAAAGGAAATTGCATCTATCAAGGTTCAGTGGAAGAATCGATTGGTTGTAGTGAGGCTTATATGGATGAAATATATCCGCACCTTTTTATCGATTCAGGTACCTTCCTTACCCTCGCCTTCTTTTGATCATTCGAGGATGAACGATAGTTAAATTGGTAGCCAATGTAATGACCCATTTGGTCGTTTTGAGTACTAGAGCTTTTTATTTCTTGAAATACTTTTCGATATATTCTACATGGGTATTTTTTACTATTCGTAACTACAATTATGAATTTAGTGGGATAGTTTTCATAATTAATTTAGTTGGTGGTTAAAGAAGATAACATTAAAATTAATAGTGGGTTACTTTCACGACTTTATAATTAGGTATGTATAATAATTAGGCTAGTAAATAATCTGTAGAAGAAAGGAAAAACAAAAGCAGCCGCAACAACTTCGTAAGAACTTGAGGAAATCAAAGTCAAGGTATAACCATAGCCTTAACTCTTACAATTTGTACCTGGACAGAGGATAGTATGTTATTAATTATATTGTATAGTGGGGTTGAGGGAATAAGGGATCAAATTTTGTAGAAACTTTGAATTGCTTTCCGTTTAGCTGCTCCTAACTTTTCCTCCTAGGGGTTGGGGGGATAAACTTTTAATTATCATAATTGGGAAATAGTGAGGGTTAATTATATATATTATATATGTGTGTAATTGGATAGTAACTATTGTATATGAATTGGGTGTGGGTTGCTTCTAGTCTGTCTGCCACTGGTTTCGTGACCAGTGGCTTCCATCTTTATATATTAATATTTTGTTCTCACATTATAAACTATATTGAGATAGGTAATTAAATATAAGGTGCATCGTATTATTTAAATTCCATTAAAGTTATGCTAATTGGAGGAATTAAGACTTACTCTTAGGTTTGAACTTTAGGAAATTGATTATAGAATTAGGTAACTGTTTGGGTCTAGGCTAGACATAGAATAATATGAGTGTTTATAGACTCGTTAACTTACAAATTATGCATATGTACTTGATAGATTGGAAAGGTTCGGAGGCATTGAGGAAAGGAAACGTATTGGAGAAGTAGCTTGCTTGATTTCGGATCTTTGGTGGAGGTAGGTTATGGTTTATTATATTTGATAGATAGAATCTTAATAGTGTTTGATATGCATTGAGTGATATTGTAAAGTTCTCTATGCACTTGATTGTGTGGCTTGGTTGTGTGGTTTGTCATTGGTCTGAAATCCTAAGACCGTGAAATTTATAATGTTGAACCCTCTCTATCGAAGTGATGCCTTGAATAAAGAAGGCTTGATGAAATATTGTTAATTAAGTGAAAGGTGGTGATAATAAATGATAAATTAATGATATATTAGATCGAATGCCATGAGCGGACATGCTATTATTGGATCGGATACCACGAGCCGACATGATATTATTGGATCGGGTGTCGTTCCAACAAGGTAACATTAAAGGAAAACATCTATATATATATATATATAACGTAATGTACTCAATATCAAAGAACTCAATTCCCAAAATAGCTTGGTTTGGAGGCATGAGTCCTTATGTGTGATCTTGATATTGTTGACTGATTACGTACTTACTTTAGTGTTGTTGACACTGGTTCATTTTGTTTGTTGCTTGCCACCTGCTAAGTGTCATAGTTTATTTTATACTATTATTCATTGCATATTAGTTTCTATTTTGGGTTGGCCGATGATATCTACTCAGTACATGTTGCCCTGTAATGAGCCGTACTTGTGTTTTTCTTTGTTTTCTTTTTATGGAGTGCAACGAGTGTACCAGTGACTTTGACTCGCCCAGCTTTAGCGAGTCTCCAGCACAACAGGTTCTTGGGTGAGCTATTCATTCTAGCTCGTGTTGGATTCTATTAGTCATGTCATAATGTCCTTAGTTTTTGGACACAACCTATCTTATTCATTATTTTGGTTTCTTTGATACTCTTAGACTTAGTATTTGGAGATTAGATGTCCATGATGTAATGACTTTCAGGTTTTGGGAATGACAAATAGTAAACTTTAGTGTATTTGTGTTTCTTACCTTAATAAGATTGAGCTTCCGCATTACGGTTTGTATTTCGTAATTTTAACAATTAATATATGTTGGGGTTTGGATTCCTTGGTTCGCCCACCTAGGAGGTTAAGTGTGGGTGCCACTCATGACTCATTTTGGTTCGTGAGAAGTGATCATTAGCCCGGACTGGTTCAAACCATTTGAGGTGATGTGTGACGCAAGTGGTAGCGCTCTAGGAGCTGTGTTAGGGCAAAATCACAACAAAATATTTCATCCAATTTATTATACCAGTAAATCGCTAAATGGAGCACAACGTAACTACACTATTACTAAACAAGAACTACTTGTTGTAGTATATGCATTTGAAAAGTTCAGGGTATACTTGCTGGGCACTAATGTGATAGTTCATACTGATCATGCAGCGCTGCGGTACTTAATGGACAAGAAAGATGCCAAGCCGAGGTTCATTAGGTGGGTCTTGTTGTTGAAAGAGTTTGATTTTGAAGTAAAAGATCGAAAGGGGTGTGAAAATCAAGTGGCAGATCATTTGTCATGGTTAGAAACCACATGATCGACTTAAAAGAAAGGGACATTATGGCCGAATTCCCAGATTAAACAGTGCTGATGATAACCCAAAGCAACACCCTATGGTATGCTGTCCTTGTTAACTATGTAGTGTGTGGAATAATACCTGATGTCCTGAATTTTTACCAACAAAAGTGGTTATTGTTCAATGTAAAGAAATATATTTTGGACGAACTGTCTCTCTTTAGAGAATGTGCAGATCATATAATCCGACAGTGCGTATTGAAAGAGGAAGTCAATGAAATTCTCAATGCGTGTCATGCTTCACCTATTGGCGAACATCATAGAGGAGTGCGAACAATAGCAAAAATGTTTCAAAGTTACTATTGGCCATCTCTATATTGAGACGCGCATGACTTTATGACACATTGCATACCTGATGAATCTAGGACTCATTTAGGACTTCGTTTTGATAGTTTTAATGTCCTCAAATGCCTAACTTATGCTATAAACTGATGTTAAAGCCTTGATTTTCAGGTATGGGGATTAAGGAGCAAGGCAAGGATACTAACATGCTAAAAGGAACAAAACAAGCTGAAGAAGTGGAGAAAGGTGAGACTGGTGATCGCCAAGACCACTTGGCGACTCGCCGAGTGGCTATCCAGTCCGCCTAAAGTTACTGTGTGCCAGCCCTGAAGAAAGAAAGAAAGTTGGCAGTCGGCGAACCGCCGATCAGTTCCGTAATGACAAGACTGATCGCCCAAAGTCACAGGACGTAAGGATACTGAGAGCCAATGCACAAAGGATGTTGAGAGCCAATGCACTTGAATACTCTTACCTCAGTTCCGTGATGACAAGACCGATCACTTGAATACTCTTACCGAGATCATGGCTAATGCATTTGGTGATTGTTTTTTTTCTGTTTTATGAGGTGTGGCTAAAACTCAATTCTTGGGGTGTGATTATGTGATTATCAGTTGAATTAGCTTATGGGTATTGCTTATTACTAATTTAAATGCTAAATTGAAGTGGGTTTAATCATTAGCTTTGATTTTACTTTTGAATTGTAGTTGCAAATTGAGTTCTTACTTTGTGTTCTTAGCTTGCTTGAGAGAGAGGTTTTGGAACCAAAGCTTTTGATTAATGGTTTGTGGTTATTGGGTTGATTTGGGTTCAACTCTAGAGAGTGAATCCTAAACCCAATCCTACCCATATTTCTCAAGAGAGAAGATGCATTAAGGTTGTGGGATGTTCTTAGTAGTTAAGCTTGTTGATGTTCGAGAGAATTCACTTGATTCGAAGTAGTTGTTCGAGAGAAAGGTATTTCACTCATAGTCTAGCCTACACACTGATATTTAGCTATTTATTAGTAGTTTCAATTACCCATATAGCGAAATTTTCCTATAATCAATCACATCTAGAGAATTCCTTTCTATATTGTTAATTTAGTTTTGTATGACTGCGTTGTAGCTGATAATTGCAAATCAAAACCCCCATCTGATATATGTTGTCACCCCATTTGACTTTCTTCCATGTTTTTTTCGATAATGTCTGTTCCTATAGCTAGTTAGATCATGTTTGTACTTCGTAATTGAATTTGAACACGTACCACTACTTGTGGGTTCGACCCCAACTCATTTGTTGGGTTTTATACTCCTTAACGATTGTTTGCACCAAGAATTGGATGAGGTGTGCTTGCAACTTTAATGAAAATGGCACCGCTACCAGGGAGTGTTGTTGTTTAAAATTATTTTAGTGAAGTTAAATTGTGATCTATTTAGTTGTAGTTGAATTTACTTACTCTAGGTTTTGGTTATGTGTTGCTTGTGTTGAACAGAGAAAGAGATGAGCGTAAATGGGAGTAATGGTAGCCAAGTGGGCCACCAAGATGATATTGGAAACCTTAATGATGTAAACGACCTAAATGTCAATGACCCAATCCAATTGGGTGGTGTTGGTGCCATTCGTCTACCTCCGGTTAAAGGAAACAATGTTTATCACATTACTAGCAAAATGTTGCAGCTCTTACAATTGAAAGGATTATTTGGGGGCTGGCTCATGAGGATCCCCATGAGCATATTCGGAACTTTGTGGACGTTTGTGGTCCGTTCTCATTTAAGAACAAATCACAAGAATCAGTTTGCCTAAGATTGTTCCCATTTTCTTTGATGGGTGAAGCTACAAAATGGTTATTTGAGTTACCAAGAGACTCCATCACCTCTTGGGATAAGCTGATCACAGCATTCCAAGTGAGATTCTTCCCCCCATTGAAGTTGATGACACTTAGAGATAACATCCAAGGTTTTAAATGCATGGAAGGTGAGCCAATCCACGAGACATGGATGAAGTTTAAGAAGTTGGTGTTGCAATGACCTACTCATGGACTTTCAAATAACATACTGCTGCAATACTTCTATAGGAGCCTAGATTCGGTGAACAAAGGAATGGCTGATCAACTTTCTCTAGGTGGTATAATGCAACAGCCCTATGAAGTAGCATCTCAACTCCTTGATTGCATGACCAAGATCAATTGGGCATGGTACACTCGTGAAGACCAAGTCTCTCCTCTCACTTTTAAAATGACAAAAGAGCATATCGAAAATGATCAAAAGATAGACCAAAAAATTTCCAAAATGATGACCTAGCTGAATATCTTGGCTAAAAATGTCATGGGTGTTGGTATAAAGAGTTTTAATGTCATGGGTGTTGGTGGAGCAAACCCCGATGAAGCACAATTTAAAGCGCTATACAATTAGGAAGTGAACTTCCTAGCCAATCAAGGAGGAGGTTATCGTTCCAACTACCCAAGATCGAGTGGAAATCAAGGTTGGAATAGAGATGAGGGTTAGAGAGACCATGACAGAGATTAGAGTAATCGTAACGCTACATGGAAGGGGAGAGAGGGGGACAAAGACAAGTATGTTCCTCCTTATGAGCGTCAAAAGCCCAAGGAATCTGAAGGTGGTCGTACAGAAGATATGCTTTCACGCATTCTCAGCAAAGTTGAAGGGTTGCTTAATGACACAATGGAAAATCCCAAAAATGAAGCTTGATTTGGTATCCTCGTCGTGCCACACCGGTAACTAAGGCGCTTCTTCGGAGGTAACCCGAGTTTTTAATGCTTTAATTTTTTATTTTGAATAACGGGTCTTTATTGTGCAAGTTGAAAAGTGAAGAATGTTGGAAAATGGGTAGTTTGGCGAGCCTAAAGTCCAGTCGGTGGCACGCTGAACAGGTTGCTGAGCCCCAACTTGGACCACCGTTAGAATAACCAAGCTTGAAGGGGAACTCTATATAACTCAGTGAGCTAAGTGCTTAATCGGTGACTCACTGAATAGGTTGGCGAGCCCAATTCTGTCAGCCGTTTGAACCCCTAAATTTGCTGGAGGTCCTGTAAAACTCGGGGAGGGAAATACCACTCGGCGCATCACCGAGTGGTTCTGCGAGCACAACTTACTTCACCGAAGGTGCCACAAACTAAAAGGTTTTAAAGGCCAAACGGTTTAAAATTTAAAAATCCTTTACCCTCTCTCATTTCTAACTCTTATACCCTCTCACCCGAACTTTTGATCTTCCATATTTTATTGCTTTTAATTGATTTTTGTGTTATTTCGTGCTCGGGATTGGAGAACTTCACCGCCTAGCTATTCAAACTTGAAATTAGCCATTAAGGTTTGTTTTTCGAACCCCGTACTTTAATTTTGTGGTTGAACTCGAATGCAATAGATAAATGTTTGGTTGTTTGATGTTGGGTAATTGCTTTAATCATGTGTAATGTGTTGGTTTGCTCGTTTTGATTTGAAATGTGTACCTAAATGATTAAAACTGTTCAATTCCCGTGTCTTGTTTGTTAAAATTGGTACTAAATTGTTTGGTTGCAGTTTATTTGTGTTGGGTCTAGTGGGGTAAAGTCTAACTAACTCCGAAATATGCCAAATGATGTAATTTTCCAAATGATGGAGCGTTTGACGTCATTCTTATGGGAAAAAGTCATCAAATGACCAATTTTGGTCAAATCGGGGGAAGTCTGAGTACCCCGGGGGTATGGGTCTGCTTTTAATTGAATAGTTTTTGTGTTTGATTTTGAATTCGTGGGCAGAAGGCTTGATTTTAAAGTTTGGGGTTTAAAACTGGCACGTTGGGCCGTTTGGTGAGTCGCGTCGAGCTTGTTGAGTGGTTCGACGGTTTGCCGAAGGCCCCCTTTTATTGCCCTTAATTTCCAAGATTGGTTGATTTTGTTTTGTCAATTTTGGCGAGATGCCTGAGCTCGTCGAGTTCACTTAGGGACTCATCGAAAGGTCTTCTTGATCACCTTTTCTGCGCCTCGAACCCTTAAAATGCTCTGTAACTTTCAGTGGGTTACTCCTAGCTCACCGATTTGTGTCGGTGATTCGCCCAATGACCCTAAACATCATCGACCTATCTTTATTTGAGAATATTTTTGCATTGGTACTTTTGGCGAGCCTGATCTGGCTTGCCAAAGTAACTCGATGACTTGTCGGCTGGTTCATCAAATTTTTCTACCACTTAATGTCTGCACTTTTCTTGGACTATTTCTAACACTTTTCTATGTGTTTTGCAGATATGGCTAGAACAAAGTTGGATGATAGTGGCATGCAGCCACGAAAGAGGGCACGAGGAATCATGATAAATGAGGAAGCAGCTGCTTCCAACACAAAGGGAAGATGTATCTCCAAATAGAGGCAAGGGAAAGGGCAAAGCGCCAATAACTGAGACACCAGAGCACAACTTCGGCAGCGAGGGAGAATCATTTGATTCTGAGGCTTCATTCTCTGAGCCTGAGGATAATCACTTACTACAGGCCCGACGAGCAGAGGTTCCTTCAAAATCTCGTCATGATCCATTTAGGATTCTGGAGTTGACCCCTCATGCCTTTTATTCAGTGCCAGCTCCAGCACTGACGGTGGTTCCAGCACCACCAGTTCAGGGTCTTCCTCCCCGGTTACTCAACCGGTTAAAGTCTAAGGGATTAAGGACCATTTTGGAAGAAAACAGATTGTCCACGGATGGTGTAGTGGAAAAATACCCAGATTTATGGGACACTCTCTGGTTACATCGTTTCAAGATCTTCACCAAACCCTGTGGCCCATATATTACAACCTGGGTCGGGGAATTTTATGCTGCCTATAGTAATCTGGTACCCTAGGGGAAAAAGATGGCCAGTGCCTTCAGATCGGTAGAGTCTGTGATGATTCGAGAAAGGAAGGTTAGATGCAACAGCGATGATATCAACACTGTACTTGATAGGGCTACTGATTTCATGCACGAGTACCAGAGTTTGATTAATAAATAGACTCTGGATGACCTTAAGGGTTGGCTGGAACCCCTGATTTCTTACACCACCCCGAGGTGGATTGAGGCTGGAGACCCTATAGAGAAGAAGGTCCTAAATGTGGCAGCGAGATACTGGTTTGGATTTATTAGCAGTTTGATCATGCCGTTTCAGAACGAATCTATCCTCCGCCATCCAAAGGTGGCCTTCCTCGGGAGTATCATAGCCAGGAAGAGCCTCAATTTGAGGCTAATCATTGAGTAGGAGATGGCTATGAGGGCCAACCAGCAGCATACGCCCCTTCCCTTTCCAGTACTGATCACAACTTGTGTCTTCGGGTAGGGGATCATCTAGATGAGAAGAGGGATGTCGAGGTTACTCCCACATCTTCCATCGACATCCGGCACAAAAAGGCCCGAGTACACACGGGATGAGGCTGATAGGAGGAGAGCAGCTCTGGTGTACATATCCCCGGAGGTAGATATTATACGATACCTGTAGAGTCAGCCTTTCATACTCCAGTTCCAGGGCCTTCAGGTACCTTGAGCTCTATTCCCTCTAGCACTCCGAGCACCTCCTCTACTCCCCGTTCTGCTAGGTTTGCCACTGGTTCTACTGCCTCCAAACCTCCGATCATCCAGGCCATGCTTATCAAGATAGGACACCTAGCCCATTCTGCCGATGTGCAGGCTTCCCGGCTAGGGGCTGAGGTGCCCTGGATGATTGAGAGAGCTATTACTATTATACTAATACCTCTTAGGTCTTCCATTGATGCTCTCACAGTGAGAGTAAAGGTTAGTGAGAGAGGGAAGGGTGTTACTACTAAGGTGACAGCCTTGAAAGCCGATGTTTCTAGCTGAGGAGGGATGTGGACCATCTGAAGTCCATAGACTTTACTTCGCTATTTGGGACGGTGGAGATCCCAGATGATTCGGGTGTTGAGATTCCAGCCTGTGCTGAGGTACCTCTGGCTACCACCAGAGATGCTACTATTTAGGATTCTGCAGATGATAAGTCTGAGGCCGAGACATCTAAGGAGCAACTTGAGGTGTGAGATGCAGCTGTTTTGGAGGGTACTATTCTCGAGAAATATAGACAGGTCTCCTTGATAGATATTACTATGGTAGGCTCCAGTGCAACTCCAGCTGATGCCCCCAAAGATGGAATTACTATGCAGACGTCACCCCATGCTTAGCCTGTCAGGATTTTCCCCCTCCCTCTATGTTATTTTGTGATATATTATTGTTGTTTTAGTTGCATTTGAGGACAACTGCTTGTTTTGTTAGGTGGGTGAGATATTTCCATACCTACCTATTGGGATTTTAACTTGTTTGTGAATATTGGGCTTATTTTACTGATATATATATATGTTTTGATATTGATCTTGTGGATGTTTTAGCTTCTGACCCATTGTTTTGACTGAAAAATAGTTTGGAGCCTAATTTTAAAATTTTGCCACCTCTTTTGCGTGTGATTATGGCTGTTCTTGAGCTAATTTGAGTGTCGATTGTGATCAATACCGATGACTTGAATAGTACTCTTAATTGAACGAAATGAATGTGTGGCTACGATGAGGCAAACCAAGTTGCATAGACAATATATGAACTTTTAGCATCTCATTGTGACTAGCCATTTTTCGAATGAGTCTCTTGTGATGAACATTGCGCGCTAGCTAGAAGGTGTGGAGTCTTGTTCGATATTGGTACCAATGCCTTGTGTGATGAGATTACTTTGAACATTGTGTGTGATGAAACCTAGAATTTTCCCCGTTGGTCCGATTGATCGAGTGATGCAAGAACTTGAAATGATCTTAGGCAACAATTTTGAAGAGTGAAAACAATTTGACAGTATACCTCTTTTGTGGCCAACCTTGTGAGATGTGTGAACCTTGCTTGTCACATTCTGAGCCTTACCCCTTTTTCTTGGAAGAAACTTGAGGAATTATGACCTCTCTTTATCCATTCACCCATAACTTTCATGAAGTATGGTTTGTTTGAATAGCCAACTTAGGCCAAAAGTCTATGTTGGGGGTGTGGTGAAAAGAGAAGGAAAGTCAAAAAAGTGTGAGTAATCCCCCTTTTGTATGATCGATTTGAAAAAGATGGAACCCCTCCATGTAAAAAAAAAAGAAAGAGAGAAAAGAAAAAAAAGAATTGAAAAGGAAGAAAGAAAAAGACCAAAAAAGTTGTGAAATAAAGTAGTGGAAATTGCAAACGGAATGGGGTATCCAGTGGTTCTTATGAAGTTGAATAATGGGGTAGATTATAAGCATGTTTGAAATGATTATGAAAAGAAGGAAAGTAATGTTCAAACCATACTTTATGAAGTTAGAAGCCATTAAGCCTAAATGACCATACTTTTGCACTTAGCCCCATTACAGGACTTGAAAAGACCTTTGTGATCTTGAGCAAGCAAAACAGATGTTGATTGAAAAATAAGGGCAAACCTATGGGTGAAGTCATGCATGTGTTCATCTTTGTGAGTGTGAGAGTTGTATGTGATTTCAGGATTTTTAATTGTTGAGAAATTTTGTGTGAATATGAAATCATCTGTGTTGTGAGGGCATTTGAGTACCTTTGTTGAGCTTGAACTTGCATTTGAAACAAGTATTGTGAGCTTCAAGATCTTTGATAATGGTGAGTAACAATTTGAATCTTTGAGTGCACAATTGATCATTGTATGAGTAGTTTAAACCTTGTTTTGTGCATTTATGTTGAGTCTTATGCAGCACTATTTGAGACATCCTTACTGAACTGCTGATCTTGAGTTTTACTAAGGACAAGAAAAAGTTTAAGTTGGGGGTGTTGATGAGTCCTAGATTTGCAATCATTTAGGGCGTAGTTTTGATAGTTTTCGTGTCCTCAAATGCCTAATTTATGCTATAAACTGATTTTAAAGCCTTGATATTCAGGTATGGGGTATTAAGGAGCAAGGCAAGGATACTAACAAGCAAAAATGAATAAAATAAGCTGAAGAAGTGGAGAAAGGGGAGACTGGTGATCGCCAAGACCACTTGGCGACTCACCGAGTGGCTAACCACTCCTCCTAAAGTTATAGTGTGTCAGCCTTGAATGAAGAAACCAAGTTGCCAACAGGAAAGGGTCAGTCGGCGAATCGCTGATTAGTTCCGCGATCACAAGACTGATCGCCCAAAGTCACATGACGTGAGGATGCTGAGAGTCAATGCACAAAGGCGATAGAAGATTGGTAAGGGTAGTTCGCTGAACCACTCGGCGAACCCAACTTACCTCGCCTAATGACCCTTCGTGGCTAATTTTTGGGAAACTATAAATTGGATTTTAAATGTCATTTTGAGGAGTCCTCTCCAAGATATTACAGTTTCCATTCTAGACTTAGAGTTTTCTCTGTATTTTTGAGTTTGAATTTTTCAATTTTGGAGGATTTTTCAAGTAGGTTATTAATTTTCTGCAATTTGGAACATTGTAAAGGCTTTAATACTCTTACCCAGATCATGACTAATGCATTTGGTAATTGTTTTTTTGTTTTTATGATGTGTGGCTAAAACCCTAATTCTTGGGGTGTGATTATGGGTTGAATTAGCTTATGCATATTGCTTATTACTAATTTAAATTATATATTGAAGTGGGTTTAATCATTAGTTTTTTTGTTACTTATGAATTGTAGTTGCAAATGCAATTCTAACTTTCTATTCTTAGCTTGCTCGAGAGAGAGGTTTTGGAACCAAAGCTTTTGATTAATGGTTTGTGGGTATTGGGTTGATTTGGGTTCAGGTTGAGAGAGTGAATACTAAACCCAATCCTACCCATCTTACTTGAGAGAGAAGATGTATTAAGGTTGTAGGCTGTTCTTAGAAGTTAATGTTCGAGAGAAATCACTTGATTCAAAGTAGTTGTTCGAGAGAAAGCTATTTCACTCATAGTCTAGCCTACCCATTGATATTTAGCTATTTATTAGTAGTTTCAATTACCCATATAGGGAAATTTGCCTATAATCAATCATATCCCAAGAATTCCTCTCTATATTGTTATTTTAGTTTTGTGTGATTGCATTGTAGTTGATAATTGTAAATCAAAACCCCTATCTAACATTTGTTGTCACCCTATTTGACTTGTTTACATATCTTTTTCGATAATGTCTATTCCTATAGTTAGTTAGATCACGTTTTTACTTCGTAATTGAATTTGAACACACAACACTCCCTGTGGATTCGTCCCCAACTCATTTGTTGGGTACTATACTGCTTAAAAATTGTTTGCACCTAGAATTTGATGAGGTATAAGTGAAACGTTAATCAATACCCTGCCAAAAGCAAGGAGGGGTATCAAGTAAGCATGAGTTACCTAACTTAGAAGTTCAGTTGTTTAATGTTTGGGGTATAGATTTCACGGGACTGTTTGTGAGGTCTTTTGGCAACAAGTATATTTTGGTGGCGGTCATTACATTTCATAATGGGTGTAGGCTATAGCATTACCCAACAATGAAGGTAAGAGTGTGGTACAATTCTTAAAGATATATATTTTTGCACAATTTGTCACACAACGTGCTATCAGTGATGGAGGATCTCATTTTTACAACCGGGTATTTTCCTCATTGTTGAGCAAATATGGGGTCAAGCATAAAGTTGCAACACCAAACTATTCGCAAACAAGCGACCAAGTGGAGGTTTCAAACCGATAAAACAAAGGTGTTTTGGACAAAATTGTGAATGCTAATCGGACTGATTCGTCTCGAAAATTAGATGATGCTCTACGAGCATATCGTACTGCGTTCAAAACACCGATTGATATGTCACCATACCAGTTGGTGTTTGGAAAGTCATGTCACCTGCCAATGAGTTTGAATATAAAGCTCTATGGGCGTTGAAGACACTAAACCTGAACTGGGAGAAGGTTGTGAAAGGGAGAGTAAGTCAACTCCATAAGTTGGAGGAATTTTGGTTGCAAGCATATGAAAGTTCAACCCTGTATAAGGAGAAGATGAAGAGGCGGCATGATGCCAAAATCATTCAACGCGAATTCCGAGTTGGTGATATTGTGTTGCTTTACAATTCTCGACTGAGACTTTTTCCGGGTAAACTTAAGTCGAAGTGGTCTAGTCCATTCAACGTAACCCGAGTATTCACAAATGGGGCAATTAAAATTGAAGGTAAAAAGGGCACTTCTTTTAAGATGAATGGGCAACGTCTGAAACTCTATTTTGGAGAATGTCATGAGAATTCGATAATTGAATTGGTGTATTTGGAATATGCTTAAAAGAAATTCCACGTCGTGCCACGACGTTAAATAAGGCACTTTTTGGGAGGCAACCCAAGCTTTAGTTGTCTCAGAATAATATGTGCTAGATGTGCAGGAACAAGTGATTTTGCGAGGGCAAGGTCATCTCGGCGATCCAGATTTGGCTCACCTTTTTCACAATGACAAAAAGACTATAGTTCTGGAATATTTGGCAAAGCAGCCAAGCTGCTTGGTGATCCACCGATGAGGTTCGACGAACTCGACTTCCACCGCTTTTTGATCAATCCTGAAGGGCAAGTGTTCTGGGAAGTTTGGCGACAATTTTAGTATACTCGACGATGTGCGGATGCTGCTTGGCGAGCCCGATTTAAATCTCATTTTGGTCCCAACTGGAGAGCCACTGTTCTGGCTATTTTGGCGAGCTGCATATAACTAGGCGTTGAGTTTAATGGTTCAACGCTCTCCACAACACTTCGCCAACTGGCCACATAGTGAAGAATCCTCCTGAATCCTGCTCTTTTCATTCAGTGCTATTCTCTTTCTACTTCTGTCTTTATTTCATGTTCATTTTCTTTTTTACATTGAGGACAATGTAGGATTTTTTTGTGTGTTTGAGTATCACCTCTTGATGTGTTTGAGTATCACCTCTTGATGTGTTTGAATGTGACTGTTCTTTTGCAATTTTGAGTGTCGGTTGTGATCAATATCGATGACTTAAATAATGCTATTAATTGAACAATATGAGTGCGCGGCTACGATGAGGTGAAATGAGTTACATAGGTGATATGTGAACTCCTAGCATCTTGTTGTGACTAGCCAATTGTCGAGTCAATCTCTTGTCATGATCATTGCATGCTAGATAGAAAGTGTAAAGTCTTGTTAGATAATTGTGTCGAATGCCATGTCTGGTGAGGTTATCTTGCATATTGTGCTTGATGACACCTAGAACATGCTCTATTTGTCCAATTGATTTATTGAAGCAAGCGATTGAAATGATCTTAGGCAGAAATTGTGAAGAGTGAAGCAAATTGGCAGTATACCTTATTGTGGCCACCTTGTGAGAAGTGTGAACCTTGTTTGGCAGCGTTTGAGCCTATCCTTTTCTTTTCTTTGGTAGAAACTTGAACCACTTTAACCACTTTACCCCATCACCTTTAACCTTCATGAAGTGTTGGTTCGTTGAATAGCCAACTTAGGCAAAAAGCCTAAGTTGGAGGTGTGGTGAAAAAGGAGGAAAGTCAAGAAGTGTGAAGAATTCCCCTTTGATGGATTGTTCTAAAAAAGATGGAACCCCTCTATGCGAAAAAAAGAGAAAGAAAAGAAAAAGGCGAAAATGGAAAAAGATAGAAAAATAGAATAGTTTGTGAAATAAAGTGTGGAAGGAGTAGAAGAAATGGGGTATCCAATGAGTTATGCTTAAATGAATAATAGGGTGGATTGTGAACATGTTAGAAGTGTTAAAGAGAAGGAGAAAATAAGTGAATTGCAATCCATACTTCATGAAGATAAAAGACACTAAACCAAAATGACATACCTTTACACTCAACCCCATTACAAGTCTTGGAAGACCTTTTTGATCTTGAGCGAGCTGAAAATAATCTTGATTGGAAAATAAGAGCAAGCCTATGGGTAGAATCATCCATGTGTTCATCTTTGGGAGTGTGAGAGTTGTATTTGATTCCGAGATTATAAAGTATTGACTAATCTTGTGTGAGTATGGAATCATTTTTGGTGTGAGGGAATTTTAATACTTTTGTTGAGCTTGAAATTGCATTTGAGGCAAGCATTGCGAGCTTGAGTCTATTTGATGATGGTTAGTGACAATTTGAAACATAGAGTGTATAATTAAATGTTGTATGTGTAGTTTGAACCTCTGTGCATTTGTGGAAAGTCTTGAGTAGCACTGTTTGAAGACATCCTTGTTGAACTGATTGATCTTGAATTTTACTTGAGGATAACCAAAAGTTTAAGTTAGGGATGTTGACGAGTCTAGGATGTTGACTCAATTAGGTCTTTGTTTTAATAGTTTTATTGTCCTCAATGACTAATTTATTTCTAAACCAATGTTAAAGTGTCGATTTGCAGAAATAAAGACTAGGAGCAAGGCAAGGATATTACTGGGCCAAAAGGAGCGAAAAAGCTAAAGAAGTTTAAGAAAGGCAATCCTGGTGATCACCAAAACCAGTTGGCGAGTCACAGAGTGGCTTTTTAGCATCTTCTTAAGTTCCAGAATCCCATCCCTTGAAGAAGTGGAATTGGGCGAGGTAACATACCTTTCGACGGACCGTCGAATGGTTTGGCGAATGAGGCTCAGATCGCCAAAGATTACAGACTTGTTGGTGAAGACATAAGCAAAACGGCGATTAGCAAGGACAATTGGAGCATCACCGATCAGGTCGGTTATCCCGACTTCAATCTCCCAAGTATACAGTAGTTAAATAGTGGTAACGCAAGAAAAGAAAGTGATAAGGAGGAGCATTGGGCGTGTCACCGACTGGTTTGGCGACACTCGACTTTTACCGCTTAATGACCCAGAGGCCAAATTTTGAGAAAGTATAAATAGATTTTTAAGAAAAGATTATAGCATATTATCATTGTAAAAACTTATAGTTGGAAGAAAAAGATTGTTCTTGCTTTGTTTTGAAGCATTTTTCAAGTATTTTTGAATTGGGATTTGGAATTGAAGCTATTCGAATTATTGTAAGGATTTGGAGATTAATATCCAACTATGTGACTAATTGTCTAATCTAGTTTATGGGTGTTAGGGATCATTGATTTTATTGTTTTGAAGTGGGTTTGATCTATAACTGATGTTCAATTTATGAATTGGAATGATGAGTTTAATTCTAATTTAGCATTTTATGCTTGCTTGAGAGAGAGGTGTAAAGTCAAGGTTATAAATCAACATTTGTAGCGATTGGATTGTTGTGGGTTCAGCTTGAGAGTGTGAATTTTATACTCGATTCTTCATAGCTAGCTTGAGAGAGTAGATAAGGTGAGGTATTAAGTTGTTTGTAGTGTTAAGCTTATCAAGGTTTGAGATAACTCGCTTGAAACGTAATAGTTGTTTGAGAGAGAGCTATTGCATCTTAAGTCTAACCTACCCACTAAGATTTAACAAACTTTAGTAATTACCGATCACCCGTTTAGCGAAATTGACAATTATTCGATCACATCCCCAAATATCCCTCAATTGCTTGATTACTCCCATTGTTGTTCGTAATTGCTTAGTTGGCGTACCTATTCACCCTTTTTACATTCGTGTAAACCTTTTTGATTTATCCAGATGTATTCGATAATTTTTATTCCTATAACCTATTAGACCACATTTACAACTTCATAACTGAATTCAAACTTGTACCGCTTCCTATGGGTTCGATCCCAACTCTTTGTTGGGTTTTATACTAGATTACGATCGCCTAAACCTAGTATTGGATGAGGTGTAGTTTAGAGTTAATCAACGATCCACCAAATACGTTGGGTGAGCTCGACTAATGTCTCCATGTTGGTCACACATTGGATTTTTGACCAAATTTTAGGAAATTATAAATAACCCAAATGAGAGAGAAAATAGAGAGTTTTTTACAGATAATATTTTTGTATGAGATTTGTGTTTGTAACTTTTGACAAAGTTTGAGGACTTTTTACGTTGTGAGAAACACTTTTTAGTTTTGGTGTTTAAGAATACACTCTTTAAATTGACAATTGAAGGTTGAAATAGAAGTGGGAGTTGATTATAATTGGTTAATTTCAACGCATTCATGACTGCAATCATGATAGGTATAATTTCTTTACTTTTTGATGTGCGGCTAAAATTCCAATTCTAGGGGTGAAGTTATGGGGTTGGGTGTTGATTTAATGTGGTGGATTTTGTGTTTGCTCTGTTTTACTACTCTGCATTCGTGGATTTAGACTAATTAGCATGGGGTTAATTTATGGGTTAAGGTTACAACCTTAATCTTATTCTCTATCTTTGATTGATGGTCGAAAGAGATCAATGTGAGTAGGTAATTAGTTTAATGTATGCAATTTAGGTCTGATTTCCTTAGTTTGCTCGAATTAGAGATTATGGTTCAGATATTTTTGCCCAAATCTTCTCAAAAGAGAAATTTCGTATGGTAATGTATTGATTGGTGATTCACAGAGATGAGACTAAAAGGAGATTCTATGATTTGGTTCTATGAGATCGAAAGAACATTATCATTGAAGATGACTCAGCATATCCATAATTGTTTAGTACTGTTGAGCAACACAATTACCTCTTTGTGACATCGATTCCAATCCCCGCACCCCTAGATTATATTTTTATTGCTTGAATTTATGAATTTTAGTTTAATTATGATATTTGATACTTCAAACTATTTTAGTAAATTTTTGAAATCATCCAACATTTCTCTAAGGCACTACAATGAATAGGTCCGCATTCTTATTTTCCTAGCTGGATTCTTATCCCTAAACCATTCCTTGTGGATATCGACACCGACTCTTTGTCAGATATTTTTTTTGACAATGACCAGTGACTCTTCAAATTGTTTTTAGGGTAGTTTGAGTTATCAAAAATTGCTCCATTATCGTTGAATTGTATCTAATAATTCAATTAGTGAAGTTAGTTTGTAAACTTGTTAAGTTGCAGTAGATTGTTGCTCGGTTTTTGGTGTTGCCTATTTGTAGGTACAAACATGAGTTATAATGGTACTGACAACGCTATTCACTGTAGGTAAAATGATCAGATGGGCGACTTGAAGATCATGCACATAAATGTAATTGGGACAAATGGAACTATTCAATTACCTTCTAAAACAAGGAGGGCAATGTTCCATGTAACCAGAACAATGCTACAACTGCTCCAAATGAGAGTATATAATGTTCAGGGTTTATCTCATGAAGATCCTCATAAAAATCTTCAAAACTTTATGGGTATTTGTGGACTGTTTTTCATCAAGAACATCTGACAATAATCTACTTGGCTGAGATTATTCCTATTCTCCTTAGCTTGGGAAGCTACTAGATGATTTGCTGAGTTTTGGAATGATTCTAACACTTCCTGGGAGGAGTTAAACAAAGAATTCATAGAGAGATTCTTTCTTTACTTGAATTTGGTCAATCTTAGGGACAACATCTAGATCATTAAAAGAGTGGGAGGTGAACCTCTTCATGAGACATAGTTGTGGTAAAAAAATGATACTACAATGTCGAACACATGGCGTTCTGGAAATTTTTGTGCAACAATACTTTTATTGTAGCCTTGATTCAGTCAACAAAGGCTTGGCTGACCAAGTTGTTCATGGTAAGCTGATGCAACAACCGTTCGATGTGGCAACATTGTTGCTTATTGGTATGACTAAAGTAATCTGAGCACGTCATACTGTTGATGATCAAATATCTTCTCAACAATGGAGCATGATCAAGGAACAAATGGAAGGGATCATGAGTGTGAAGAAAACATGGCTAAAATGATTACCCAATATGACTTGTTGTCCAAATATGTCACTAGAGTTGTATTGAAAATTGTAAATACAGGTGTAACAAGCATTTTGTAGTGTCTGGAAGATGCCAAATTTGAGGCATTGTATAACGTAGAGGTGAATTATATGGGAAATCAATTAGGGAGGGGGGTGTTCTAATCCTAACTACCCAAGACTTGGTGAGAACAAAGTTTGGAACAAGGATTGAGATAATGGTTGGAGATATTAGAGAGATCGAGGTGGAAATTTGAGAGATAGGGAAGCTAAAAAAGATAGGTATGTCCCACCTCAAGATAGTCCAAAACCGAAGGAACCAGCTGGACTGTAGGGAATTCGAACCAAGGATATGCTAACAAGGATCTTCAATAAGGTTAAAGGGTCAGACAAAGTGTTGATGGATTTGAATAATGACTTATCCACTTTGGCTCAAATGGTAACTTCTCATTCCATGTCAATCAAGCAGGCGGAAACTCAAATTTTTCAGATCTCTAACTATCTAAATTCAATGCAAAAAAGAATGTTTCCTAGTGACACAATCCCAAAACCTAAAAATGATTATTGACGAGTAGGAACTATGTCATGCCACAATTTTAAATAAGGAGCTTGTAATACCTCAGATTTTGGTAAAGAGAGGAAAAAGGGTTTTTGGGTTGCAGGCTGGTTCTACTGGTCTTCATAAACGGATCGTAGAAGCTTCTACATGCCATACATGACATCATTAGAAAATAATGGATATAATGTTTTAAAACCAAGTCTTTGTACCTATTTTACGATTCACCAGTGCGGCCCGTCAAGCGATCTACGAGTCGTTCATAGGTCTTTAGGTATGTTACGCCCCAAGGGTATCCCCTAGACGTAACACGGCGTATAAGACTCCAAAACGTCTCATACAAGACCTTAGTATATCATGACATGAGATAAGAGAAAAGTATAGAAAAAATTAAAACTTTTTACAACCGAAGTTATTTTCATAAAAGCAAGCGGAAGACTTTCTATACTTTGTCTCAAACCAACTAATACAACGTTAGAATAAAACTCTTGGGACACAACCCATACAATAGTCTCAACATGAAAATAAAATATATAAAAGAAAGGTGGGTTTTGTCCTCGAAGCTATGAAGACTCACCAAGATCTTCTACTCCTTGCAACTTCTAGAAACCTATCTCCAAGAGTAGCACTCAATCTCCAAAACCTACATTTGATTAGAATGTAGGCAAAGTATGCATTAGTACATAATGTACTAAATATGTTAGCCTAGCATAATCATAAGAGAATGAGACAAGGGTTAGTCAATATAAGACATAATCCAAAATCATATGAATGTGGTTGTTCTTTTGCAAAAAATTAAGTCTCGGTTTTGATCAATACCGATGACTTCAATAGTGCTCTCAATTGAATGAACATGAATGTATGGCTACTATGAGGCCAAATGAAGTTGCATAGACAATATGTGAACTCTTTGCATCTCGTTGTGATTAGCCATTTATCAAATTGATTCTCTTGTTATGGCCGTTGCACACTAGCGAAAGTGTGTAGTCTTGTTTGACATAAGTGTCGATGCCTTGTGTGATTAGCTTGCTTTGAACCATGCATGAATAAACCTAGAATTTTCCCTGTTAGTCTAATTGAATTAGAAAGCTGTCCTCTTGAAATGATCTTAGGCAATTTTAAAGAGTGTGAGCCAAATTTGACATATACCTCTTTTGTGGCCTACCCGTGAGCGTGTGAAACTCTTTTGAATACCCTTTGAGCCTTACCTTTCTTTGGAAGAACCTTGGTGAACCCTAGACCTTACTTGATCCACTACCTATAATACTCTTGATTTGTGGTTTAGCGAATAGCCAACTTAGGCCAAAGGGGGCGTGGTGAAAAGGAAAAGGAGAAGTCAAGAAGTGCAAGAAAAGCCCCCCCTAACCCATGGTATTGCATGAAAATGGAACCCCTTCAATTCAAAAAAAAATCAATAAAATTTTACGAAGGAGATCGGGTTCCAAGCAATCCATGAAGGTGAATAAAAAGGTGACTTAGAAGCACTAGAAAAAGAATTGATAGAAGAAAAGAAGGGAATGCCTTGAGAATACCACATCTCACGAGAATAAAGTCACTTGGCATAAATGACAATACCTTTGAACTCAGCCCATTACAAGCCTTAGAAAAACCGTTTTGATCTTGAGTAAGCCGAATTGAAAGCCGATTGGAAAATAAGGGCAAATGTATGGTGAAAACATGCATTATGTTCCTCTTTTTGAGTGTGAGCGTTGCATCAGATTCCTGATCTTGAATTGATTAACCTCTGTATGTGAATATGGAATCATTCTTTATGTGAGGGCATTTAGATACTTTTTGTTGAACATGAACTTGCACAAGTAGCAAGTATTGCGAGAATGAGAATCTTTGGTATTGGTGTGTCACAACTTGAATATTTGAGTACACAGTTGATCTTTGCATAAGTAATTTGAATCTTGTTGTATATGTTCATGATTGAGACTTGTGTAGCACTGTTTGAGACACTCTTTTTGAACAGCTGAAATTGAGTTTGCTTGAGGACAAGCAAAAGTTTAAGTTGTGGATGTTAATGAGTCCACAATTTGGACTCATTTAGGGATTTATTTTGATAGAAATAGTGTCCTCGAATGCTTATTTTGTCTCAATATTTGATGAAAACTCTTAAGTTTCAGGTATTTGAAGTTTTAGTAGAAGCATGGACACTGAGGCGCAAAAAGGAACAAAAAGGTTGGAAAGAACGAAGAACTGAAGCCTGAGCATCGCCAACCATCTTTGGCGATTCGCTGAAAAAACAGACTCCGCCCTTTTTTTCCAGTATGCGAAGCCCCTAAAGGAAGAGGATCAAGAAGGCGATGAGAGGAGCAGTTAGTGCTTTGCCGAATAATTCTACGAAGCAGTATTATACCGCCCAACGGTCCAGAACGTGAAGACGCTGAAGGCAAGTACTAAACGGCGATGAGAGAGAAGATGGGCGAGTCGCCGAGTCACTCGGTGAACTCGACTAATTTCGCCGAGCTATTCGCCAGCACTAATTTCTTATGGCTATAAATACTAAACTTCTTATTAATTTTAGGAGTTCCGAACCATTTTCATATTGTTCACAATAGAATAGTAATTTTTAGATATTTTTCTCCCAAGTTTGGAGAGGGTTTTGTGGGAGACTTGAAGAGAGAAGGATTTCATCTTCCCCAAGTTGGAAGTGAGTCTTCTCCATTCTTCTTCCTTTGCTTAAATCAAGGATTAATTTATTATACCCATTTGATTTTAGTATCATTTTAGGTGTATTTTGTTATTTCTTGATGTGTAGCTAAAAACCCCATTCTTGGGGTGTGATTTAGCAAATATGTGTTGATATTGTTGTTGGGTTTTGCTTGCTGATAGGGTAGATGTATTTTAATGGTGATTTCACCTAGTGGTTGTGGTTTAATTTAACGGGTTTGTAGTTGCAAATAAAAAACCAGCCATGTGTTTTCAGCTTCCCCGAGAGGGAGGTCGCGAAATCAAGACCACTAGACTGATGGCCTAAGGAGTGGGTTGACATGAAGTTTAGCCCGAGAGGGTGATCCGAAGTCCCATATCCTAACACTCAGCTAGAGAGAGTGAGTAGGGTAAGGCGTAGGCTGGTCTTCATGCGGCAAATGAGTGTCCGAGAGGAACCCATTTGAAACGGGGTAAGTTGCCTGAGAGGGAACTTATTTCCATTTAAAGCTTAGCCTAGTCACTATTATTTTGCAAATTTCATATCGAAAGCATGTACCCAACGATTTATCTCAACTTGTATTGCGGTCACACCCCAAGAACTCCTCCCCATACTTGATTTTCTTGCTAATTTTTTGTTGTTTTTACTACTTGTGACAAAACCCCCATTTGATATTTGACACTTTCATGTCACCCCCTTTAATCTAATATGTTTTTGTTCGTCAATATCTTTAACTACGACTAGTTAGAACGTAATTTTATTTTTCTATCAATTCTCAAAACCACTCCCTTGGGTCATGACCCCAACCTCTAGTTGGGTTACTATAGTATCGACGATCGTAGAAACTCATACCATAGGTTAGTATCGTTGGTCACGATAAGCATCAAAGGCTTCCATCTCATGAGACCTAAATTTGGGAAAACCCACACTCTACTATGTAAGAGTTGCCCTTTTAACTTGGATAGTCCTCACATCAACTAGGTGTGTTCTCCTTTCTACTTGGAGCCCAGACCCTATATTGTGTGACACTCCATCTCATTGTCAATATCCACTTAGAGCCAAGCATACACCTGAAGATTTACTATTAAGCCTTGCTTAACATTCATGTCTCATGGAAAGATGTCCTTGACAAATCAATCCATATTCAAGTGACTCTATCACTTTATACTTTAAAGCATTCATAAGGTAGGTTAGGTGAGTATAGGCCTTTCACCACAATTCTACCTATTAGACTTCTATTCTTCATCTAAGCTTTACTCTCAAAGCCCTAGTGATTCAATATTCTTGACTACAAGCCTTACTCTCAAAGCTTTACTTCATTCTACAATCATTCTCATCTAGATTACGAGACACTCAAGTCATAAGATTCATCTTTTAAGCAAATCTAATCATATTCTTCATTATCAAGAGATTCTAGTCATAATTCATTATATAAGGTTCAATATAAACTTTACTTAATCATGATCCATCACATGCACTAAAGTCTAATTATATTCATATATATATGATCCTAATCTTGAACCATTACTACACATGGTATTAAATTTAGAGGATCAATGCTAATTCTTCAATTTCTTCTTTCAAGGCATAAGCCCATAACATATCAAATTCATCACATAAACTAGGGTTACCATATAAATAACATAAATTCATCAATACATCATGATCCAATACTAAAACAATCATAATTGAGTATTATCCAACCAATTGTATCAAACTCAAACACTACCCACACTTAGGAAGAAACCCTTGGTTAGATTGGGGGTTTTCTTCAAAATTAGGGAAAACCTAGGGGGCTATATTTGTGGAAGAACCCATAGATGAAGAAAATAACATACCTTAATGAAGATTCACCACGAATTTTAGGAGAAAATGCAGCCCCTTGAACCCTAGACTTCACCTTGATCTTGTTCTAGTGACAAAATTATTTGAGAGGGAGTTGGGGTCTTTAGATGAATGAGTTTATGATTTATTTTAGGGTCCTATTAAGCTTATATAGGGGGGTTAAATAACTAACTAACTGACATCCTTTAACCCCTACGTAATTACTAATTAAATCCTAAGTCCCCTAACTAAAAACTAAACTTGCAAATCTGCTGTGACTCACGAAACCATCACCCACGGACCATTGGTTGAGTCACAGAGCGTACTGAACTTCCGTTGGTGAGGTACTTAGGCTATACAAAGCAGGCCAACTCAGGCCTTGACCCACGATCCCAACCCATGGGGAGTGGGTCCACTCACGGCCAGTAGGTGGCAAACGTGAGTTGCTGAAATTTGACAGCTTTTGGGCAGTCCTAAGGGTCCTCCTATAGGACCCCTTGGATGGTCTTTGGTGGGATGTACCTCTATGTATAGACCCTAAAACCTCCATTCTAAGTATGGGAATCATTTTTATGAGTTTTAATTCTCCTACCACACTCCAAAACTCTTTCGAAAAGCTCTAGAACTCCTAGTTTAGCTTACTATTTTCCAAGGCATAAGAATATCTCCTCCTTGGGATCGTTCGTCCTCGAATGACGATTCTAAACACTTATTAGAGTCACAACTCTAGACTAGCAGCCCATCATGCATGCAACATATCTATATGAACACAACCAAGCAAGAAAACTTCAATTCCAAACTAAATATAGTCATTTCAACACAAGGGAGTAGGAACTACATCTACCAACCCAAAATGCATGAAATTCTTTATTTACTCATTCTCAAGGAGGAACTAACATCTCCTAAATAAATCATGCTCAATACACACCCATGGAGTCTAAATGCAATTTACTATCAAGAAGCATTCATTCAAGAAGGAATGTTTCAACTCCAAACTAAGGCATGCTCATTAATTCATCTCATAAAGTATATATTCAATTCTACTCAGATGCACTACATCATGAGGCAAAACCATGCATACAAGTCATTTCTAACAAGACCTAGGAATTTTCATGAACATGCATATAAGGAAATCATGGCAACATATAATCACATAATAACCTTGCTAGATAGGCACATTATCTCCCCCTTGGTAGTAAGCCTACACAAAGTCTTCTAAAAATCAATCATACTAAGGACAATTTCAAAGTTCAACATAACAAGTCACAAAAGGCAAGAAATCCGGAAATTTACTAAAGCATAAAAACATATACCGGAAGGGACATGAGGAGATCACTCTTGATCTTCTCTAGATTGGAGAGCATATAACCTATTATTCTTTTGAGCACTCTCATCCGGACCACTAGAGGCAACTTTCTTATCCTCCCTCCCCTTAGCCTTAAGAACCGGGCAATCTCTCATTTTTTGCCCATCCTTTCCACACCCATAGAAACCATCCATGCCGGCTAGGCACTTACCATAATGACTTCTCCCACACTTGGAGCAAGTAGACTTGGGAAATGGAGACCCACTACCCTTCTCTTGGTCAAACCTAGGGGTGTATGAAGAATCTTGATCGGAATACCTTAGTTTAGTCTTAGGCCTACCTTCCCCATCGGACTTAGATTTAGAAAAGTTCCCATCATCGGTTTTATCTCTTTTCATCTTCCTATTCATTTTATTAAGTTTTTGCTCCTAAATTTGTTGAGAATGCACCATGAGACAAGAAATATTCATACTAGGGATAAGCATTGCCGAACGGTATTCATTGACCACTAATTCGGACACTCCCATCACAAACTTATTCATCTTGGCTTTTGAATCCCCCACTATGGTTGGATCATATTAGGATAGTTGGGTGAACTTAAGGGAATACTCTTTCACACTCATACCCCCTTGTTTAAGATTTATGAACTCTTGTATCTTTAGTTCCCTCAACTCTAGGGGAAAGAACCTATCAAGGAATGCCTTTTGAACCCTACCCACTCTATTGGTCCCTCTTCTACCAGCCTACTATTTTTCCATTGTTCATACCAAATTTGTTCTACATCCCTCAATTGATAAGCGGCTAGCTCCATTTTCTCTACCAAAGTTAATACCATGATGGCAAGCACCTTATACACCTCATCTGTAAAACCTTGAGGATCTTCCTCCACCTTGGAGCCATAGAACTCCGGAGGGTTCATCCTCAAAAACTCTCTCACCCTAGAAGCAACCATCCCCCTTATTGGGTTTGCCGGAGCTACCACCTCTCTATTAGATTGGGCGGTCATAGCTTGGGCTTGAGTGGTCATGTTTTGAACTTGAGCCGCCATGGTTTGAGTTAACATCTGGAGAGTGGATCTAAACTCTGTATGACTCACATTTACCACTATAGGGTCAATCAGAGCTTGAGGATGAGCTTGATGTGGCACTTGGGGAGGAACCACTTGCTCCGCATTGCCTTCCTCTTTTCTTCTAGCATTCGTCCTTGTCTTAGCCATACCCTGAAAACAACGGGCACAGATTAGAAGAAGGGCCTACTAAACCCAAACTCTATGGGAAAACTTAGAGAATGAATAAGTAAGATTTCCTAAACATCTAATAGCCTCCTATTCATAAATTGGCACGCTTCACATTTATGAACAAGACTCTACTAGATGTGGTTTGAGCCATCCGAAAACCATCCCAAAACATTATGCTCTGATATCAAGTTTGTTACACTCCAAGAGTACCCCCTAGACGTAACACGGAGTATAAGACTCCGAAAAGTCTCATACAAGGCCTTATCATATCATGAACATGAGATAATAGAAAAGTATGGAAACATTTAGAATATTTTACAATCGAAGTCATTTTCATAAAAGCAAGTGGAAGACTTTCTATACTTCATCTCAAACCAACTTATACAACTTTAGAATAAAACTCTTGGGATACAGCCCATACAATAGTCCCAAAATGAAAATAAAAGATATAAAAGAAAGGTGGGTTTTGTCCTCGAAGCTATGAGGACTCACCAAGATCTTCTACTCCTTGCAACTTCTAGAAACCTATCTCCAATAGTAGCACTCAATCTCCAAACCCTACATTTGATTAGAATGTTGGCAAAGTATGAATTAGTACAGAATGTACTAAATATGTTAGCCTAGCATAATCATAAGAGAATGAGATAAGGGTTAGTCAATATAAGACATAATCCAAAAATCATATGGAATACTTCATGAAACATCAATAATAAGCATAAGAGACAATATCATCATAATAAGCAAAGTCTCCAACATAAGAATCATATAATCATTCTTTTACTCTTAGTCATCTATAACAAAATAGAACTACTCTCAAGCAACCTAAAAGCATACATGTGCAATGCATGAATAGGATCCCATAATACCACCCAAGCCAAGTATCCCTTTTTGGTCATCTTAATCATAGTCTATATACATGGTCAAGTCCTTAAGCTTTTCTACCATAAGGGAACCATACTCCTAAGTAACCAAGAAGCAGACTTGTGCAATGCATGAAAGGCATCCCATACTAGCATTCACACTAAGCATAACCTTGAAGTCATCCTAGTCATACTTACCCTCCTTTGGTCTCATTTTAAGCTTACTTCATTTAGACAAGGGAATATGTCACCTTTAGTCATTACTAACAAGGAAGGCAACTGTAGCACAATCCTATCTCAAGATACATCACTCACAAGAACACTTTCTTAAATAACCTTAAGTCATACTTGTGCATTGCATGGATAGCATCCCATAATACTATACATGCTAAGTACCACTTTAGGGCCTCATGTTAATACATCTTGGTTTGGAACCTAGTTCTTCTCTTTAACTTTAGAACACTATGAGGTACTCTCTTAAGCACATCTTAGTTCATTCTTAGCTTACTTCAACCTGTACGAACAGCACACCATTACTTTACTAATACGCAAATATAATATATTAAGGGTTTTAGGTTGCCTCCCAAACAATGCCTTAGTTAATGTCACGGCACGACGCAAGTCAACAACTATTCTTCATCCTCGGAGTCGCCCATGTTGTCTTAGGCAAGTCCTTGGTGAATGGTGGGTAATGACCTAATATCAAATTGCTGATTTGAGCAACCTGCAGCTGAATAGTCATGGAGTGAGAGCTTTACGCTTCATTTAGCATTTCGATGTTTTTCTTCATCTCATTCAACATCTTCTCCTGTTCCTCAATATTTTGCTGAATCAGTGAAAGAGCTTCATCATCCTGCACACCTCCATGTTTCTTCCCATGACAACACTCTCAGAGGGAGAAGTGCTTTTCTTTTCCCATGGCTTGTACTTCTAATTTTGTGACTCAGTTATATAGAGCATCCAACTGGATGACTAGTGTGTCCCACTCCTGCTTCTTTTTGGATTCTTTGTTGGCTTCTACTATGCCATCAAGGAGTTTTTCTACGACTTCATAGAGCTAGTATCGCATGCCTCCCTCGCAAAGTTGATCTGCTACACTTCTTTTCTTGGGTCCAAGACCCCTATAGAAGCACTCGAGTAGCGCCTTGTCCGTCATCCCATGAGATGGGGATGCTTGCAGCACCGCTTAAAACTTCAGCCACATTTCCTGAATTGTCTCATCCCCTACCTGTGTAATTGTCAGGGGGTTGTCCCTGAGGTTCCGTAGTTTCAGGAGGGGATGGTCCGTGTGCTACCCATAATGATCATCCATTCTTATTTCCCTGCTTTGATATTCAAACAAGCAAAACAAAACTACAATTTAGATTAATGAAGCTAAAACTAAGAAGGAACAAAAATTCTATTTAACTAAGTATTCCCAAATAACACAACTCCCCGGTAGCGGTGCCATTTTGATGTTTACGTAATCAACAACACGTCTTACAGTTAGGGTGTCTATGATCATGCAATAGTATAGTAACCCAACCAAGGGTTGGGGTCGAGTCCCTAGGGAGCGGTGGTGAAAATTAATAGAAAATTTGAATTTCATTCTAACTAGTCATAGCTAAAGACATTAACGATTAAAACATTATAATTTAAAGGGGGACACAATAGTGTCAAATATCAATTTGGTGGTTTGTCACAAATAAGTAAACTAGCAAGATTAACAAGAAAATCTAACAATGAGAAGGGGATTCTTGGGATGTGACCGGAATACGAATTAATCTAGATTATTGGATACATGCTTTCGATAGAATATTTATACAACAATAGTGACTAGGCTAAGCTTTATGTGGAAATAAGTTATCCCTCGAGCAACTTACCCCGTTTCAAATATGTTCCTCTCGGACACCTACTTGCCGCATGAAGACCAACCTACGCCTTACCCCACTCACTCTCTCGAGCTGAGTGTTAGGATATGGGACTAAGGCTCACCCTCTCAGGCTGAGCCTCATGTCGACCCACTCCTTAGGCCATCAATCAAGTGGTCTTGGTTTCGCGATTTCTCTCTCGAGCAAGCCAAAAACACATTAGTGAACTTGTATTTGCAATTATAGATCCATTACATTGAACCACAACTACTAGACTAAATCACCTTAAACTACATTTAATCTATCAGCAAGCAAGACCAAACAATTATCTTAATCCATATTCGCTAAATCACACCCCAAGAATTGGGGTTTTTAGCCACACATCAAGAGATAGAAATTTTTACCTAAATGAGCTTGCATTCAAATGGGTATGAAGATTTTGGTGTTGTTACATGCCAAGAATGAAGAATCCAAGAGACCCAAGTCCAAATCCTTGGAGATAAAACCCTTTCTTCTTCAAGTCTTCAAAACCCTCTCAAACTCAGAGCAAAAATATGAAAAGTTAATATTCTAGACACAAAATTATAATAATGTTCGACTCTAAGTGAAAATTATAATAATTTTTCCACACTTAAAGCTACAATTCTAACTAGTATTTATAGTTTTCATAGATTTCTACTGCAACGGATCATTCAGCGTCGTTAGTCAGAATCGCCGATCAACTCGGCGATTTTCCCTTTGGTGTAATTCATCACCGTCTTGCACCAGCCCTCAACATCATCATGCTCTGGGTCATTAGGCGACATGGTACTACTTCACGGAACTTATCGGCGATGCACCGACTGCTCTCTTTTTCTGCTGACTTGATCCTTTCCTTCAGGGCTCAGCACACTAGAACAAAGGGCGAAGTATGACCCTTGGGCGACTCACCAAGTGGAATCGGCGATCTTCATGCCTTCATTTCTTCGTTCTTTTCAGCCTTCTCGTTCCTTTTTGCGACGTAGTGTCCATGTTTTCCTTAAAACTTCAAATACCTAAAACTTAAGGGTTTTCATTTGATATTGCGATATAATAAGCATTTGAGGATACAATTTCTATTAAAATATAGCCCTAAATGAGTCCAATTTGTGGACTCATCAGTGTTCAACATACCTCTCTACCCCTCTCAAACATTGAAAGTCATGTTGACTTATCAGAATAACTAAAACACATCCAAAGATTTGTAGCCAAAGACTCCAACACCAATGACTTTCATCCAATGAATCCAAAACTATTCGAGTCATGCTTTGAAATAAAAAACAAAGCAATTTAGTCAGTACTTAATTATTCCATGACCATACTAATAGATCATAAAATGCTAATGTAAAGGATTCAACAGAACATACCATCAACTATAAATGGAAACAAAAGTAAAGTATACAAGTCATAAATAATATAGATAATGTGTTGAACATGCATCCTTAATAGATGATAAATTCCTCATCTCAAGAAGATACTCTATCTTCATATATTTCGTATTTTGGACAAGGTGATAGCCTTGTTGTATATCTAATGATAAAACTGTCTTGATTTTTCTTGTTGCCTAAAGTCAATTGCGGTGAGTTTAACGAAATTAACTGCTTTTGAGTAAGAACATTATATTTACATGAAGGAGAATGAAGATTACCTATTAGGAGTAGCGAGCCTAGAAACGCCAAAATGTTGGAGCTTTCCACCAACTTCAACCTTGATTTCACTGGAAAATGAAAGGTAACCAAACAATCATTTAACTACCGCCTATGGATCTCAAAATATCCAAAGATCCAGAGAGCCTTTAGATTTACCGATCCCATTTTTAGGTGAAAATTTTTGTGATTAAATCTTTTATGCAAAGTGATACAGAGGGACTCATATAGGAGTGAAATTATTTTGGAGTAATCCGAGCAAAATTGATGTGAGATTCCTCAGATTCTTAACATTCTAAGAAAGGATAAGATGGACAGTCAGTAATGTACATAATCATATCAATTTCTTGAAGGGATATTAGCAGGGCACCCATTATCATACTCTATAGGGAGATGAATCTGAAAAGGGCTTATCATTATCATCTGAGAGAATATCATGATAGATCGACGTGACTGTAGAATTTTTTTCTATGTTTCTCACTTTTGAAGCACTTGCGTAAGGAGAAAGCAAAGGCCAAGAAAATTAGACTACTTTTAATTTCATGTATTACCCATGCAACACTAACTACAAAAATAACAACGACGATCACAATTCTAATGTAAAAGAATGTTCAGGAATGTAAAAATTGGTGAGTAAATCTAATGTTAGGAAACAAACATCAGAGAAAGGATAACTAACATAAATATGGAAAGGAAACAGTCAAGATTTCCCAATACATATCAATTAACTGAATATTGAAAAGTTTTAAACAACTCAATTTTTGCTAACTTTTCCAGTTGCACATGAAAATTATATACTGAGATATTGAGGCCCTTAGCCTAACCATCAATGCTCAGGCAATTAAATAATCTTTTCATACTCTACCAAACATAATGAATTAATCGATGAACCGATCATGGCAATTACAAATTGGGCGCTTAGGCAATATTTATATTTTTGTCAACACACAAATGCTCAATCAGCTTTAACTGATGAAGGAGAAATAAGGTATAGACTTTTCTTAATTAAGACTGATAGAGAACACACTCTTCTACCTTGTTCTTCTAATGTGTTGCAGTAATCTACTTAGAGGGCTTACAATATTCGATCTTGCCGAAGAAATTACAATTAAAAGAAAGCAGAAGTATACCTTATCCATCAATGAGAAGCAGTAGAACTAACTTGAACCTCCTAATACACTTAGAATGAATGCAAGAATAGTTCAAAAACCAATAACAGAAGACCACTTTCCCTACGGAAACGAAAATGAATAATTGCTTCTAAAGAAGTGAAAGTTGGCATTTTTTATCATATTACATGGACTTGTTTTTCATTTAAATTTGTCAATTGTATTCCCAAAAAATCACCCGCATGAAATTACCTTAAATACTACAGGTTTCAAGTAGGCCCGAGTAGGATAATTAAAGTGCAGGGTGTAAAGGAGATTTTTAGTGAAGCCTATCATATTACTTTGCTATCGTTTTCTTCTATGATAAGTCAGAGCAATGGATAAAAAATAAGTTTTGTATGATCATGTAGAGTGTAGAAAAGTAAGTGTCAAAGTAGAGTGTAGACAGGTAAAGGGAAAAGAATGAAATATGAAAAAAAAAAACCAAGAAGCATTGGTCAGCCATTTAACTAGAAACGGAAAAGATAGAGTAATTTCAACTTATATAAGTAAACAAATGAAACTTACTTGTTGGATCAAACTTTAAAGATAAAAGTAAATACAACTGGGAAGTTTCAGAAGAGAGAAAATCCTTAGAAAAGCAACATCACCCTATTATATGGCAAGTGAAAACCTTTAGATATTTTCAAATGTGCATTTAAGCTCAACTTCACAGAACCTATAGCTATTTAAAATATGCATCTAGTTCCACAAGCGATCTTCTAGATGTTTAGTATTTAAGGGGTTAACATGATTTCAACAATATAATCAAACATGATTTTTACAGTACCAACTTAGAGAAAATAATATAGTATAGCATATTAATCAAACACTAGAGATCTTAGGTCCCAGGTCCAAACCTGAACTACAAAAATTGGTGTGAGTCAATCTGCTAGTGTCGTGGTATACAGGATTACCATTGATACACAAGCTAGTGGACCAGACAGGCTATCTATTGAATTTGTTGAAGTGTGTTCAAATTAGTTAGGCATAAGATTATAGATCATTTAGAAGAATGTTGATTGAAGAAATCAGCTTCACACTCTATGTCAGCTATCTTTCTTTTTCCAGAATTGTACATCAATATTCTGTAATTTCTCTTTGAGCAATATCTCTCCCAACCTTGTATCATTTGCCAACATCCCTTCCACTCTCAAATATTTCGGCAGAAAATCTTTATCACAAACCTAAAAATGCGTTAGGAACTCATTTTAACCCTAGAGGATCAAAATAAATACTAAATAAAATGCATCAACATCTAACCTGCATTCACTATTATTTGCTTAATAGACTAAATAAGTACGACGAAGAAACTAGGCATGTTACCATAACATTTAAATTCAAGTATTCTCAAAGATTGTGCGTAAACTGAACATCTAAGTGCAACATTGCATAACATTTTCCCTCATTAATCAAGAACTACATTTACTAGATGGTAACTGCTTCACCAAGTAATATGCCCACTAGTAAATGACATTTCTTAAGCATACTTCCAATCAGATGAACTGAATATATATATATATATATATATATATATGCTAGTATAATGTAGTATTAAAGAAGTTTTTACCCTATCTAGAAAGGTCTTCATAGTGTCCAACAACTTCAATTGAATTTGCTGATGGAAAGAAGATGGACGGTAGTGTAACAAGAGCGTTGCATCACTATTTTTTTTCTCCCTTTGTCACTATTGATAGCTAAAATCTTATTGACGATAACCTTAAAAGTTGATGGAAGTAAAATTCTGTTTTCTCAAAAATGCATACATGATGAGGTGAGTATCTACAATACCAAAAATGAATGACATACAAAAGTCGATTCTGAGCTTTCTCCTATTCCCCTGGCAAGTCCCGAAACATTGAGCATTCCAAATACATTTGTCTTAATTGTTGCAAAATGAACCAACAAAATTCATTAATGTGCTTTCTAAGAATCTAACTTCAGATAACTATTAAAATGAGTAGAAGGAAACTTTTCCAATTACTTAAATTTAACAATATTATACCATAAAAAATGGTGAAGAGATGTTATAAATTTGGTCAACATCAATCAACAATGGATCAAGAATATCTGCATCAATAATGGCTCAGTAACATCTGCATATGAAAAGATCGACAAAAGGATATAAACATGATGGTTCCTGCAAAGCCAGAGTGATAAGCACTATGCTTTTAAAGAGAACACCAACATCAATTTCGAGAAACATTTATATTATACGTACGAAGAACTTATAAGCCTGGTAATCTTCATTGTTGTTGTTATTAGCACGAGAACTCATATTGTACTTAACCATATCTGCCAAAATCGACAAATCAAAAACACTGCTTTTCATGGCGAAATAGATAAATCAAAATCTATGATTTACCATGAAGAAATAGACAAATCAAAATCAGTGATTCCATTGGCGTTACCCTTCGGATCTGCGATGAAATTTGCTGAAGAGTTGATAGGTACAATGAAAAACCCTTAAGAACAAAAAAAATTGTTATACTCAACTTTGGGGCAATACTCTTGCTTTTAAGAAATTGTGGGAAAATAGATTTATGGGGCGGGGGATATTATTTTAAATTTAAATTTTATGAGAATTAATAGAGCATATTTATAAACTGTTCTTTTAAGAGTTACAAATATATCACACTTAAAAGTGTGATATATGTATAAATAAGCATTGCCAATTATTTTATAATTTGTCAATGTTTATAACATGTAGCCTATAATTATGAAGAGCACAATTTACGAGTGTCGCCAAAGTTACTGTGGCCAAAAACTCTACCCAAAAGTCACGCCTTAAAAGTGTTCCCTTAGATACTTTTGACAACACTTTTTAAGTGTTGCCTAGAGTTGGTGTGGCCGTTGGCCATATTTGTTGTAGTGGGTTTAGTGTAAATTGACTTAAATTTGGGGGATAATTACTTAAAACCATATATATATTTGTATAGAACACATATAAAATGATCTCCACTTAAAAGTAGTCGGATAAGAATTTACCCAAAAGTCTCTCAACTTGGCAGTCCCGTCCAGGCACCACGGCCACTTTGACGGCTCGTCAAGGGTACCACGGCCCGTGGTGGTGCCCGTGGTCCCTTGACTAGTGGCTCCCCCCACTTGCCAAACCCCTGAAATCTAAGGCACCTTCACGACCACTTTGACGGACCATGGTCAAGACTACAGAACGTGAAGTGGCTAGTGGACTTGGGGCAATAGCTTGGCATCAAGGCATTTCCTCCCATGAGACTCACGAGTCTTCACGGACCCCTTAACGGACCGTGATCAAGAACACTGGTCATGAAGGTGGTCGTGAACCCTTAGGTAGTAGCCTGCCAAGGTTGGGTAGCCTTGGCCCTTTGGCTTAGGCTTGCCTTTTTGCCTTGGTACTTGCCCTTCCCATGCTCAACCAAACTATAAATGGTCTTCTATATTACGAGGTCTAATACGTACCTTGACGTTCAACCACTAAACCCCTCATTCTAACCACGTAAAGTCTCATCTACGACTCTATTTCACATACATCAAACCTTAGAACCCTAGCTTATGGCTCTAGTTTGGTCTACTAGTTTTTGGGATGTTACAATATCTCCCCCTAGGGAATATTTGTCCTCGAATGACCTTTATAAACACTTATTTAAGGAAATGACTTTAGACTAGCAGCCCATCATGCATGCACTATATCTATATGCAGAAAACCAACAAGGAAACTTCAATTCCAAGCTAAACATACTCAATGCAACATAAGGGAGTAGGAACTACATCTACCAACCCGAAATGCATGAAATTCTATATCTACTCATTTTCAAGGAGGGACTAACATCTCTTATTACAACATTCTCAACATACATTCATGGAGCCTAAAATGCACATTGACTCAAAGATGCTACAACATGATGCAAAACAATGCATGTATGCCACTACTAATAAGACATAAGCATTTTCATGAACTTGCATATGAGGAAATCATAGGAACACATAATCACATAATAGCCTTACTAGGTAGGAACACTATCTCCCCTTTGGGAGCAAGCCTACACATGCTTTTCTAAACATCAGTCATGGCAAGGACAACATCAAATCCAACATAACAAGTCACAAAAGACAAGAAATCTGGTAAATTCACTAAAGTATAAAACACATACCGAAAAGGACATGAGGAGATCACTCTTGATCTTCTCTAGATTTGAGAGCATAAGACTTATTCTTCTTTTGAGGCTCAACATCCCCACTACTAGAGGCAACATGCTTACCCTCTCTTTTCTTAGCCTTAAGAACCGGGCAATCTCTCATACTCACTACACCTCACATGGTGAAATTTATAGCAATCCTAAATCATGAACATCAAGGATACTCAATGACCTTGCTACAAAGCACATCATCTCCCCCTTGGGATCAAGCCTATTCAAACTCTTTAAGGCATCACTTCTTTCAATTCTAAGGTCTAAGTAAGGCGTCACTAAACTTTCACATCATCACACAAATGCTTCTAGACCATGGTGAATTACATTTCTACTCTTCTTAGAGGAGTCTATTCACTCAACCTATCTAGGCGTTACTTAAACACCCTATTCCACCAATCTATCAACATACCTCAAAACTCATCATGACCTTCTACCAACATCACACATAACCATAAAGCAACCCATTCATACTAAAGACAACATCATAATCTATCCTCTCAACTCTATTAAGTCACATAGCCATAATTGGCATATCAACCAACCTTTCTCCCTCACTCCTTGTAGCATAAACACTTCTAATAGTCACATCCTAAAGACCATCAGATAAAAGATAAGAGAGAGAGCTTATAGATCTATGGAACGACTTGGAGAATGAAGAAGTGATATTTTCCTAAGCATCCGATAGCCTCCTATTCATAAATGTGTCACGACTCACTCCCATGAATAAGACTCTACTAGACGTGATTTGAGACAATCCTAGAACCATTCTAAATCTTCTGCTCTAATTACCAAGTTTGTCACGACCCAGGGGTACCCCCTAGACGTAACATGGCGTACTTGACCACGAAGGGGTCTCATACAAGCCCTTAGCATCATCATAAAATAAGATCATAGAAAAGTAGGGAAAATTTTAAAAAAAAATTCTTTAAACAATCTAAAACATTTTCATAAGCAAGCGGAAGTCTTTACTAAGTCTTTGTCTCAAGCCATCTATGAATAACATGAATAAAAGTCTTGGGACACAGTCCATATAAAGTCTAAAACATAAGAAATGACATAAAAGGAACATAGTGGGTTTGTCCTCGAAGCTATGAGGACTCACCAAATCTTGAAGTCTTCTTGCACCTTACGAACCTAGCCTTCAAGAAACTCAATCTCCCAACACCCTACATTTGATTAGAATGTAGGCAATATGCATTAGTACAAACTGTACCATGTATGAATGCTAGCACAACATCATAAAGCATCTCAAATGGTTAG
The DNA here is from genome assembly GCA_036553675.1 of Solanum okadae. Lineage (NCBI taxonomy): Eukaryota > Viridiplantae > Streptophyta > Magnoliopsida > Solanales > Solanaceae > Solanum > Solanum okadae. The sequence continues at coordinate 22,273,739 of CM071686.1, read as the reverse complement.
TCAACATAAGACATAAGCATAAGAGACAATAACATATTTATAGCATAAACTCCAACATAAGCCTTATATCATTACAAGTCAACATAAGACATTCATAACTTCATACTTCAACCATTTGTTTTTCATATTCAAGAGAACTACGTCACAAGCCACCTCCAAGCATACTTGTGCAAGGCAAAGATAGCATCCCATAATACTATCCAAGCTAAGTACCTCTCTTTGGTCATTCTTGGTCATAGTCCACCTTCATACTCACGACCTAGGTTTTCATATCATAAGAGAACTTATATTGCTACGTAACCTCAAGGCACACTTCTGAAATGCATATGGGGCATCCCATAATAATACACACACTAAGCATATCCTTGAACTCACCATATTCATATTTACCATTTCTAGGTGTCACTATAGACCTACTTCATATTGACAAGGAACTATCAACTTAAGTCAATCTTATCATGGAAGGCAACAATAGAAACAATCTAAGCTATCATACATCACATAAGAGGACACTTCATAAGTAGCTTCAAGTCACACTTGTGCCATGTATGAATGGCATCCTATACTACCACTCACACTAAGTACTCCTTTAGGCTAGCTTACTCAATGCTTACTATTTATCATTCTAGACTATCAAAGAATAGCATACTACTACGCTAGACCTAACTACCATGGAAAACACCTTATCATGCAATCCAAGGAAGGATACAAGTATTCCAACCTAGATACCATGAAAACATTCAATATGATGCAAACTACCCTTAGGGGAGTATGAATCGTCAACCCTAAGCTATCTTTAGGAGAGTATGGCGTCTCAATCCTAAGCTACCATGAAATGGTCTTGGCCTAACCAAGTCAAGCTACCATGAAGGCATTCTAACAATGCTAGTTCAATCTACCCTTAGGAGAGTATAGATCCTCAATCCTAGGCTACCATGCCTATACTAATGCAAGCTACCATGAAACGCATCCTACTAATGCTAGTTCAAGCTAACCTTAGGAGAGCTTAATTCTACAATCCCAAGCTACCATGAGATCTACCATCCCAAGCTACATAATTCAACTACACATGAAGGAATCATAAGAGTCAACTTCAAGCTATTCTATTCTAACAAGCATGATTCATTTTAGGTGATTAGCCTTTCAATCTAGAATCACTCTATGTGAGAAGACCTTTCACATTCTACATACAAGCATTCATATAGTTCTAGGTAGGTCATGTGGGTGAAAGCCTTTCCACCATTACTCCATCTATGTTGTATATAATCCTATGCAAGCTAGTTCATCACATTAGACTTACTCTTTAAGCCCTAGTGATCAACATTATGACTTCCAGCCCTACATTCAATATTTACTCCACAATCATCATACTAGTCTAGACCACAAGACACATTAGCCCTAGGCCTTAGTAATAGGCAATTCTAAGCATAATCCATCAAAAGTCCCAATTCTAATCATTTCAACTCATATTCTAGCATACATGCATAAGTCTAGTTCAATTCATGTTTTCATGTTCCCATTCTTAGATAAGTTCTATTCATGGTGACAATGCTAGAAAATCTATCAAAAACCATCAATTCCTCATCAAAAGACATAATACTTTGAAAATTAGGGTTAAACAAGGAATTCACATAAATTCTTCATAATATCATGAATCAACACTAAAATATTCATATATGAGTATTATCCAACCTATTGGAATCATACCTACCTAAAACCCATACATTGGAAGTAACCCTAAATTGATTGGGGTTCTTCTTCATAAATTAGGAGAACTTCTAGGGGACTCTATGGGTGGAAGAACCCATAGATGAAAATCTAAACATACCTTAATCAAAGCCCTAGAACAAGGCTTAAGCAATGGAGCCTTTTTTCTTCACCTTAGCTTCAACCCTAGCTTCTTCTTCAGTGGAGATTCTTCTTAGAGAGAGAAATATTTGAGAGAGGAGTGATTTGGGGTTTTGATTTGGGTCTAGTATAAAGTGACTTAAACTTGGGGGCAAATGACTTAGAACCATATATAGGTGTATAAAACACATACAAAACGACCCCTACATAAAACTAGTCGGATAGTTATTTACCCAAAAGTCCCTCAACTTGGCAGTCCCGTCCAGGCACCACGGCCTCTTTGACGGCTCGTAAAGGGTCCCACGGCCAATGGTGGGGCCCGTGGACCCTTGACCAGTGGCTCCCCCCACTTTCCAAGCCCCTAAAATCTAAGGCACCATCATGGCTATTTTAACGGACCGCGGTCAAGACCACGGATCGTGAAATGGCTCGTGGACTTGGGGCAGTAGCATGCCAAGGTTGGGCAGTATTGGCCCTTTCCCTTAGGCTTGCCCTTTTGCCTTGGTAATTGCCCTTCCCATGCTCAACCAAACTCTAAATGGTCGTCTATATTACGAGGTCTAATATGTACCTTGACGTTCAACCACTAAACCCCTCATTCTAAGCACGTAAAGTCTAATCTACGACTTTATTTCACATACCTTAAACCTTAGAACCCTAGATTGTGGCTCTAGTTTGGTCTACTACTTTCAGGGTGCTACAGAATGCCATGCATTGAACCTCAGCCACGTCTCATGTAGAGGCTCACGTCCAATACATTTTAAATTTTGGATCTGGGTTTGAAGTTTAACCATATTCGAGAGTGGAAAGAATCTCTCCAAGAAGGCATCACCTAGCTCTTTCCATGAAGTGATAGAATCATTTGGCAATTCTGCCAACCATCTTGTAGCCTCTTTCGTTAAGAAGAACGGGAATAACCTTAACCTTACGGAATCTTGAGAGATATTCTTGAACACAAATGGTCCAAATAACTTCATGAAGTTCCTAAGGTGTTCATAAGGATCCTGATGAGTTAGGCCCTCAAAATTTCCTTTCATCTAGGGAAATTGTAGTATTTTTCCGGTAATTTGAAACATATCCCTCCCAAACGTGGGAGGTATCCTGATGGCTACCGTAGTTTGAACAATGTTCATATGCATATAGTGACTATCTTTGCCACTCCCATGGTCACTCATTGTATAAAACCTGCAAAGCAGCCAATAACAAGACCAAAGAAAAATCTACTACAACTAAACGAAATCAAAATCTAATTTCTCAATTTGAATTCTCAACCATCACTCCCCGACAGTGATGCCATTTTTTATAAACCTCAAATGTCTTCTTTAAAACCAATTAAAATGGACAGCGATCGTAGTCAATAGAAACGCCAACGAACAAATTGGGTCGAATCCCACATATAATGTTATATAGTAGAGAATTCCTATCTAAGAAATTTGGATTATAAAATTGTTCATTTGCAATAGGAAGAACAAATGGGTGGATAATTCCACCAATTTAATAAAAAGTTTAGGTTATCAATTATCAGAATTAAAATAAAATATTGAAGAATTCAAGAGTTAACAAGCAATCAAGGGGTATTGGGATTGGAAATCATTGTCACATAGGGGTAATTGTGTTGCTCTATAGTGATGAATATTCATGAATAGGCTAGGTTGTCTCTATTGACACTAATCGTCTTTCGATCGCATAGCATCTATACATAAAATCTCCTTTCGGTCTTATCTAATTGAAAATCTAAACAATCCAATACCTTCCTCTATTCTCTCTTTAAAAAATAGGGAAAATAGATCCGACCCATAACCTCTATTTTCAAGCAAGTTACAAACGTCAAACCTAAATTAATAGTATCGGACTAATTACCTACTCAAATCAATTTGTTTCGAGCATAGACCAGATATTTGGAAGTAGGAATTAATTTATAAACCTTAACCCATAAACAACCCTATTCTAATTAGACCAAATTCAAGTATGAACAGCAGTAAAACAGAGCATAGCACAATACCCACTACAATAAGTCAACACCTAACCCCATTATTGCACCTCTAGATTTTGGGGTTTTAGTCACTCATCACAAAAAGTAAAGAGACTATACCTTCCATGAAAGCAGTCATGGGTAATATGAAATTAAGCAATTACAGGTAAACCTACTTTGTACTCAACTTTAATTTGTCAATTTCAAGCACAAATGTTGAAAAACCCCAAAAGCTAGAAAGTGCTCTTCACAAAAGTAAAGTGTTCTCTCTATCAAAACTCAGAGTTTTTGCTCTGTATTCACAACTTTACATCACTCTCTTCACCACTCTCTTTAATTTCTCTCTCCTTTGAGCTATTTATGATTTCCCAAAATTATGCCCGAAACCCAACACATGATCCATTCGATGACATTAGTCGAACTCGCCAAACGTGTTCGATGATTTGCCTCTTGCTCTTTTGCTCATATTTTCATTCTCTAGGCTTCAGGTGTTCTAACCTCAGTTGGAGAACTTGTTTGAGTCTGCCTTTCAGACTCGGGAATCACTGAGTACCACCTTGATTGACCTTTCGAGCATTCAATCTTTTCTTTTTACAACATCATTTTAAACGATGTTCAGCAAGGTTGCCTTTCTCATTTGGTGCATCACCTTGTCCAATGAAGTTCACCAACCTAATCCGATAGGGACAAGTGTTATGCAGTGTAATTTTGGGCGAGGCCGTGCTTATTTGGCAATCCACCCTACTTGTTAGGAGATCAACATTGTGTAGTTTGCATTTCTTTTGGCATTTTGACCATTCTTTCAAACATCAATCCTTGTCTTGGATATAGCTGAAAATCATCAATATATCATCAGAATAGGAAAAAATTATGCATTGGGGCACTGATTATTGAGCTAAATTAACCTCAAATGAATACAAATCTACCACTCATTATCGTGCTTGGAGTCGGAGGTCACTACTATTTTGCCTTTTGTTTTTGCCATTTCCAGCAAGGTTTAACAATTCAAAATAAAGATCGGGTGAAGGTTAGTCAAAAAACAAATTCAAAACCAAGCACAGTTCATAAAAAGTTCTGAGGCTCGCCGACTGGGAAGGCGATTCACCAAACAAGTTGGGTGAGCTCGCCAAAGTTGACAAAACATAGAGTAATTTCACTCAGGCATGAAAGGTGGAGTCATCTCCAACTCAGGGATCTGCCTAGTTTGTTTTGTCGGGCATAGATAAATCCACAAAACTGACAGATCTCAACTAAAAGGGACAAACAAATAGGTGATGACTACTCCAACTTGGTGGTTTACCAAGTTAGTCGTTAACCGACTTGGTTTTGGCATGCTAATACAAGATCGCCGAATGAGATAGTTCCAAGGCCACAAGTTCAAACTGAGAAAATAATTTGGGGCTTACTCGGTGATTCACCTAATCACCTTAGTGAGCTAAGATAAGCTCGTCGAACAAGTAATTTTAGCCTAATGCCTATTTTTCATGATTTTTAACACATACATGCAACAAAATCCATTACCCAATTAGTTTTACAATCTACCCATATATTATTCTACCCATAGTTGCTCATATTTCCCCTAAATTTCACAATGTATTGCCCTAATTGACTATTTTCCTTTAAAAAGTGGCCACTGTATCAATAATTCGGCAAATACAGGCCTTTTGGGCAACACTAGGGCTAATCTGACTTCACCAACACTTAAATCAAGAAAGACCCAACAAATTTAACACACCATTTGACCTTCACATTCAAGTTTCACAAGTTAAGACACATTGTCATCTATCCTAAGCCATGGGTAAAGTTCAATAATTATCATGTAGCATGACCTTACCAAATTAAACAATCATAACAATAATATTGCATAAGACCCATACAAAAAACATGAAGATGAAGAAAAAATATCACTAAAAGCCTCGAAAACCAAACTCAGAGAAGCTCACAAAGTAAAAACCAAGAGATAAGGGTCTTAGGATTGAGAAGCATGCACCACGCTACACTTCATGCAAGGGAATCTATGCAAATGGGTACACAAATGCAAACAAATGAAGGTACAGAGAGTTCAGGAAGTGAAAGAGCTCACAACGTTAAAGGTTGATTTTTAAATTTGAAAAGACTCTTGGACTATTCATCCTAGGCACACTCGGCGATCTATGACTATTATCACAATGCATTCGGCGAATCGCTGAAGGAGCTTTACCTTGTCAATACTACCTGAATAACTTTCAAACCTATTTGTCAATTCAACGAACCTGATGCAGTTCACCTTGTATGATTCGGTGAGTCACCAATTTTGTCTTTGTTCACCAAAGTTAACAGTACCATTTATCCAAAACTTTTGCGCAAAAGGCAAACATGAAGATATCTGCTTAATCATTTGGGTGCATCACCAACTACATACTTTGCATTGCCTTCTGCATCCTTTTAAACTTTTTGACTTCATTTTAACCTATAATCACAATACCCGCTATTGAAAGAAATAAAAAAAACATTTGTTGCCTCCCAAGAAGCGTTGTCTCAACCCAAAGTATACCCTAGGTGTAATATGGCATATATAATTGTGAGAGGCCCTATACAAACCACTCAGCATACATCATACAACATAATAAAAATAAGGAATTCAAAAGATAACATTTCATATTCCAAAAGAGTTTGACAAAGTGGAAGTCTAACATAAGTCTCAAGAAGCCATCTAATAAATCATAAGAAAATTGATTGGGACATAACCCGTACATCACATACAAAGTAAAAAATGGAAATGACAAAAATCTATAAAGTATCTCGGTCCTCAAAACATGAGAACTCACCCATCAAGAAACCAAGGGAACCAACTAGCCACGAGTTTTGGAGGTAGGAGCATCAGACTCTACATTACTTAAACAATGTAGGTACAAGTATGCATTAGTACATGGAATGTACTAATTATGGGGAAATATACATAAAATAGACATGGTAGTATGAACTGCTTAAAACATATTAGACATGATAAATATTTAAACATTTAAAACCTTAAAGAAGAAATGGCATATAAATCATGAAATATAGTCAATAAATTTAAAATAGGAGACATAAGAAAAGCTTTGAAGAAACATAGTCATTTTTGTGGGATATTAGCTTTAATCGACAATAAGACCTTGAGAGCTATATCATCAAATCCATTACATCCCTCACACCGAATGAAGTGGAATCTACTTGCCAAGGTAGAATTTGTACATATCATCTTTTGCTATAGTAGATTCACTAGCTAGATCATTTAAGATAATCCTACAGGGCACTTAGTTTGGGAGTAGAGGTTGCTACTAGAAACTACCCTATATGAGCCTCCACCTCAAAAACCTCTCGGTGCTAAGTCTAAATCCCAACAGAATGGATAAATGTCAAATATCATTTTAGCATAGGAAAGGAAATGATCAACACCAATCCACATCATTAAAATCAAAACATAGAATAGCTCGTTAAAACACAAGTCAAGCATAGGTGAGAAATACCTTTCAAAATCATGATCATAATAGCATGTGAGAAAACCTTTGAAAATCATGAAAATAATAGCATGTGAGAAAACTTTCACAATAACATTGATACTTGCCTTTCAAAGCATCGCCAAATCATGTACCATAATTTCATAAAAAACAGGCATATCTTCATCAATTCATATTTCTTAGGTTCATGGGTTCATCATAGGTTCATAGTTGAAAATCATAATTTAGGCATAGGTCAATATAATTTAAACTAAAAAATATATTAACATTGAATCATTCATTAGAAGACTTAATCAACAATAATTAATCATAATTGGATGAAACCCACAAAGACTGAATTGAAACCCAAACCTGAACAATTGAATTTGAGATTGAGAAATTGGAATATTTGGTGACCTTATGGAGAAATGAATTCCATGGGTGAATACCCACATACCTTGATACTCAAATCCCAAGATGAATGGTGAATTAAAAAATTGAATGGAATCATAGATCTTCTTATTCTTCGTTAGGGTTAGAGGAAATTGGGGAGTGAATTTGGTTAGGTTTTGGGGAATTCAAAAAAATGGGTTTGAAATGGGTACTTTTAGGACTAAAAATCTTTATATAGGGCTTAGGTTAGAAGACAAAATGGCATAGTATTGGTTTAAAAAATTAGGAAAATTTCCAAATAAACCCTTGGAAAATAATTGTCGAAGACCTTATACGAATTAGACCTACGGTCCATAGAAAAGTTCAGAAACCTTTTACTTGGACAAACTTTTGACGGAACTTGTCTATGTCTCATAGGTCTTCCTATGGTTCGTAGACACCAACCGTAGAAACCATTATTGACCCTCAAAATTTCACTAAGTCTAAGACCTACCTTGTTACGCCTCGGAAAATAGTAAGTTGAACTAGGGAGTTCTAGAGGTTTTGGAAAGAGTTTCGGAGTGTGGTAGGAGAATTAAAACTTATGAAAATTATTTCCATACTTATAATGGAGGTTTAGGGGCTATACCTCGAGGTACGACTCCTAAGGACCACCCAAGGGGTGAGGAGGACCTTTAGGACATCCCAAAAGCTGTCAAATTTCAGCAACTCACGTTTGCCACCTACTGGCCGTGAGTGGACCCATGACCCATGAGTTGGAGTCGTGGTTCAAGGCCTGAGTTGGCCTTCTTTGTATAGATCAGTACCTCACCTATGGAGTTGAAGTACGCTCTGTGACTCCACCCACGGTTTGTGGGCGGTGGTTTCGTGAGTCGTGGCAGATTTGCAAATTTAGTTTTTAGTTAGGGGACTTAGGGGTTAATTAGTAATTAAGTAGGGGTTAAGGGATGTCGGTTATTTAGTAATTTAGCCCCCTATATAAGCTTAATAGGCCCCTAAACTATGTCATTAACTCATTCATCTAAAAACCCCAACTCCCTCTCAAAATATTTTTCTCACTAGAACTCCATAGAAGAACAAGATCAAGGTGAAGCCTAGGGTTCAAGGGGCTGCCTTTTCTCCTCAAATTCGTGGTGAATCTTCATTAAGGTATGTTATTTTCTTCATCTATGGGTTCTTCCACAAATATAGCCCCTTAGGTTTTCCCTAATTTTGAAGAAAACCCCCAATCTAACATAGGGTTTCTTCCTAAGTGTGGGTAGTGTTTGAGTTTGATACAATTGGTTGGATAATACTCAATTATGATTGTTTTAGTATTGGATCATGATGTATTGATGAATTTATGTGATTGCTATGGTTAACCCTAGTTTATGTGATAAATTTGATATGTTGTTGGTTTATGCCTTGAAAGAAGAAATTGAAGAATTAGCATTGATCCTCTAAAATTAATATCATGTGTAGTAATGGTTCAATATTAGTATCATATATATATGTATTTAATTAGACTTTATTACATGTGATGGATCATGATTAAGTAAAGTTTATATTGAACCTTATATAATGAATTATGACTAGAATCTCTTGATAATGAAGAATATGATTAGATTTGCTTAAAAGATGAATCTTATGACTTGAGTGTCTTGTAATCTAGATGAGAATGATTGTAGAATGAAGTAAAGCTTTGAGAGTAAGGCTTGTAGTCAAGAATATTGAATCACTAGGGCTTTGAGAGTAAAGCTTAGATGAAGAATAGAAGTCTAATAGGTAGAATTGTGGTGAAAGGCCTATACTCACCTAACCTACCTTATGAATGCTTTAAAGTATAAAGTGATAGAGTCACTTGAATATGGATTGATTTGTCAAGGACATCTTTCCATGAGACATGAATGTTAAGCAAGGCTTAATAGTAAATCTTCAGGTGTATGCTTGGCTCTAAGTGGATATTGACAATGAGATGGAGTGTCACACAATATAGGGTCTGGGCTCCAAGTAGAAAGGAGAACACACCTAGTTGATGTGAGGACTATCCAAGTTAAAAGGGCAACTCTTACATAGTAGAGTGTGGGTTTTCCCAAAGTTAGGTCTCATGAGATGGAAGCCTTTGATTCTTATTATGACCAACGATACTAACCTATGGTATGAGTTTCTACGATCGTCGATAGTATAGTAACCCAACTAAAGGTTGGGGTCATGACCCAAGGGAGTGGTTTTGAGAATTGATAGAAAAATAAAATTACGTTCTAACTAGTCGTAGTTAAAGATATTGACGAACAAAAACATATTAGATTAAAGGGGGTGACATGAAAGTGTCAAATATCAAATGGGGGTTTTGTCACAAGTAGTAAAAACAACAAAAAATTAGCAAGAAAATCAAGTATGGGGAGGAGTTCTTGGGGTGTGACCGCAATACAAGTTGAGATAAATCGTTGGGTACATGCTTTCGATATGAAATTTGCAAAATAATAGTGACTAGGCTAAGCTTTAAATGGAAATAAGTTCCCTCTCAGGCAACTTACCCCGTTTCAAATGGGTTCCTCTCGGATACTCATTTGCCGCATGAAGACCAGCCTACGCCTTACCCCACTCACTCTCTCTAGCTGAGTGTTAGGATATGGGACTTCGGCTCACCCTCTCGGGCTGAACTTCATGTCAACCCACTCCTTAGGCCATCAGTCTAGTGGTCTTGATTTCGCGACCTCCCTCTTGGGGAAGCTGAAAACACATGGGTGGTTTTTTATTTGCAACTACAAACCCGTTAAATTAAACCACAACCACTAGGTGAAATCACCATTAAAATACATCTACCCTATCAGCAAGCAAAACCCAACAACAATATCAACACATATTTGCTAAATCACACCCCAAGAATGGGGTTTTTAGCTACACATCAAGAAATAACAAAATACACCTAAAATGATACTAAAATCAAATGGGTATAATAAATTAATCCTTGATTTAAGCAAAGGAAGAAGAATGGAGAAGACTCACTTCCAACTTGGGGAAGATGAAATCCTTCTCTCTTCAAGTCTCCCACAAAACCCTCTCCAAACTTGGGAGAAAAATATCTAAAAATTACTATTCTATTGTGAACAATATGAAAATGGTTCGGAACTCCTAAAATTAATAAGAAGTTTAGTATTTATAGCCATCAGAAATTAGTGCTGGCGAATAGCTCGGCGAAATTAGTCGAGTTCACCGAGTGACTCGGCGACTCGCCCATCTTCTCTCTCATCGCCGTTTAGTACTTGCCTTCAGCGTCTTCACGTTCTGGACCGTTGGGCGGTATAATACTGCTTCGTAGAATTATTCGGCAAAGCACTAACTGCTCCTCTCATCGCCTTCTTGATCCTCTTCCTTCAGGGGCTTCGCATACTGGAAAAAAAGGGCGGAGTCTGTTTTTTCAGCGAATCGCCAAAGATGGTTGGCGATGCTCAGGCTTCAGTTCTTCGTTCTTTCCAACCTTTTTGTTCCTTTTTGCGCCTCAGTGTCCATGCTTCTACTAAAACTTCAAATACCTGAAACTTAAGAGTTTTCATCAAATATTGAGACAAAATAAGCATTCGAGGACACTATTTCTATCAAAATAAATCCCTAAATGAGTCCAAATTGTGGACTCATTAACATCCACAACTTAAACTTTTGCTTGTCCTCAAGCAAACTCAATTTCAGCTGTTCAAAAAGAGTGTCTCAAACAGTGCTACACAAGTCTCAATCATGAACATATACAACAAGATTCAAATTACTTATGCAAAGATCAACTGTGTACTCAAATATTCAAGTTGTGACACACCAATACCAAAGATTCTCATTCTCGCAATACTTGCTACTTGTGCAAGTTCATGTTCAACAAAAAGTATCTAAATGCCCTCACATAAAGAATGATTCCATATTCACATACAGAGGTTAATCAATTCAAGATCAGGAATCTGATGCAACGCTCACACTCAAAAAGAGGAACATAATGCATGTTTTCACCATACATTTGCCCTTATTTTCCAATCGGCTTACTCAAGATCAAAAAGGTCTTTCTAAGGCTTGTAATGGGCAGAGTTCAAAGGTATGGTCATTTATGCCAAGTGACTTTATTCTCGTGAGATGTGGTATTCTCAAGGCATTCCCTTCTTTTCTTCTATCAATTCTTTTTCTAGTGCTTCTAAGTCACCTTTTTATTCACCTTCATGGATTGCTTGGAACCCGATCTCCTTCGTAAAATTTTATTGATTTTTTTTTGAATTGAAGGGGTTCCATTTTCATGCAATACCATGGGTTAGGGGGGCTTTTCTTGCACTTCTTGACTTCTCCTTTTCCTTTTCACCACGCCCCCTTTGGCCTAAGTTGGCTATTCGCTAAACCACAAATCAAGAGGATTATAGGTAGTGGATCAAGTAAGGTCTAGGGTTCACCAAGGTTCTTCCAAAGAAAGGTAAGGCTCAAAGGGTGTTCAAAAGAGTTTCACACGCTCACGGGTAGGCCACAAAAGAGGTATATGTCAAATTTGGCTCACACTCTTTAAAATTGCCTAAGATCATTTCAAGAGGACAGCTTTCTAATTCAATTAGACTAACATGGCAAATTCTAGGTTTATTCATGCATGGTTCAAAGCAAGCTAATCACACAAGGCATCGACACTTATGTCATGCATTTTGGGTTGGTAGATGTAGTTCCTACTCCCTTGTGTTGAAATGACTATATTTAGTTTGGAATTGAAGTTTTCTTGCTTGGTTGTGTTCATATAGATATGTTGCATGCATGATGGGCTGCTAGTCTAGAGTTGTGACTCTAATAAGTGTTTAGAATCGTCATTCGAGGATGAACGATCCCAAAGAGGAGATATTCTTATGCCTTGGAAAATAGTAAGCTAAACTAGGAGTTCTAGAGCTTTTCGAAAGAGTTTTGGAGTGTGGTAGGAGAATTAAAACTCATAAAAATGATTCCCATACTTAGAATGGAGGTTTTAGGGGATATACATCGAGGTACATCCCACCAAAGACCATCCAAGGGGTCCTATAGGAGGACCCTTAGGACTGCCCAAAAGCTGTCAAATTTCAGCAACTCACGTTTGCCACCTACTGGCCGTGAGTGGACCCACTCCCCATAGGTTGGGATCGTGGGTCAAGGCCTGAGTTGTCCTGCTTTGTATAGCCTAAGTACCTCACCTACGGAGGTTCAGTACGCTCTGTGACTCAACCAATGGTCCGTGGGTGGTGGTTTCGTGAGTCACAGCAGATTTGCAAGTTTAGTTTTTAGTTAGGGGACTTAGGATTTAATTAGTAATTACGTAGGGGTTAAAGGATGTCAGTTAGTTAGTTATTTAACCCCCCTATATAAGCTTAATAGGACCCTAAAATAAATCATAAACTCATTCATCTAAAGACCCCAACTCCCTCTCAAATAATTTTGTCACTAGAACAAGATCAAGGTGAAGTCTAGGGTTCAAGGGGCTGCATTTTCTCCTAAAATTCGTGGTGAATCTTCATTAAGGTATGTTATTTTCTTCATCTATGGGTTCTTCCACAAATATAGCCCCCTAGGTTTTCCCTAATTTTGAAGAAAACCCCCAATCTAACCAAGGGTTTCTTCCTAAGTGTGGGTAGTGTTTGAGTTTGATACAATTGGTTGGATAATACTCAATTATGATTGTTTTAGTATTGGATCATGATGTATTGATGAATTTATGTTATTTATATGGTAACCCTAGTTTATGTGATGAATTTGATATGTTGTGGGCTTATGCCTTGAAAGAAGAAATTGAAGAATTAGCATTGATCCTCTAAATTTAATACCATGTGTAGTAATGGTTCAAGATTAGGATCATATATATATGAATATAATTAGACTTTAGTGCATGTGATGGATCATGATTAAGTAAAGTTTATATTGAACCTTATATAATGAATTATGACTAGAATCTCTTGATAATGAAGAATATGATTAGATTTGCTTAAAAGATGAATCTTATGACTTGAGTGTCTTGTAATCTAGATGAGAATGATTGTAGAATGAAGTAAAGCTTTGAGAGTAAGTCTTGTAGTCAAGAATGTTGAATCACTAGGACTTTTAAAGTTAAGCTAAGGTGAGGAATAAAAGTCTAATAGGTAGAATTGTGGTGAAAGGCCTATACTCACCTAACCTACCTTATGAATGCTTTAAAGTATAAAGTGATAGAGTTAATTGAATATAGATTGATTGTCAAGGACATCCTTCCATGAGACATGAATGTTAAGCAAGGCTTAATAGTAAATCTTGGAGTGTGTGCTTGGCTCCAAGTGGATATTGACAATGAGATGGACTGTCACACAAGATAGGGTTCAGGCTCCAAGTAGAAAGGAGAATCACACCTAGTTGATGTGAGGACTATCCAAGTTAAAGGGGGAACTCATACGTAGTAGAGTGTGGGTTTTCCCAAAGTTAAGTCTCATAGATGGAAGCCTTCACATAGTTTAGTTAAGGTTTCTAGTAGCAATCTCCATATCCAATGAACTAAGACATGCTTGAAGAAGCATCTCATAGTGTTCTAAAGCAGTATTGAACTAAGACATGCTTGAAGAAGCATCTCATAGTGTTCTAAGGCATACTTAAACTAAGACTTACCTAATGAAGTACCTCATAGTGTTCACGAGTATAAATGGACTTAGACATGCTTAAGATGTATCTCATAGGGTTCATGTTAATAATGAACCTAGACATGCTAAAATAAGTATGTCATAGGGTTTAAGCTAAGAATGAACTAAGATGTGCTTAAGAGAGTACCTCATAGTGTTCTAAAGTTAAAGAGAAGAACTAGGTTCCAAACCAAGATGTATTAACATGAGGCCCTAAAGTGGTACTTAGCATGTATAGTATTATGGGATGCTATCCATGCAATGCACAAGTATGACTTAAGGTTATTTAAGAAAGTGTTCTTGTGAGTGATGTATCTTGAGATAGGATTGTGCTACAGTTGCCTTCCTTGTTAGTAATGACTAAAGGTGAGATATTCCCTTGTCTAAATGAAGTAAGCTTAAAATGAGACCAAAGGAGGGTAAGTATGACTAGGATGACTTCAAGGTTATGCTTAGTGTGAATGCTAGTATGGGATGCCTTTCATACATTGCACAAGTCTGCTTCTTGGTTACTTAGGAGTATGGTTCCCTTATGGTAGAAAAGCTTAAGGACTTGACCATGTATATAGACTATGATTAAGATGACCAAAAAGGGATACTTGGCTTGGGTGGTATTATGGGATCCTATTCATGCATTGCACATGTATGCTTTTAGGTTGCTTGAGAGTAGTTCTATTTTGTTATAGATGACTAAGAGTAAAAGAATGATTATATGATTCTTATGTTGGAGACTTTGCTTATTATGATGATATTGTCTCTTATGCTTATTATTGATGTTTCATGAAGTATTCCATATGATTTTTGGATTATGTCTTATATTGACTAACCCTTATCTCATTCTCTTATGATTATGCTAGGCTAACATATTTAGTACATTCTGTACTAATTCATACTTTGCCAACATTCTAATCAAATGTAGGGTTTGGAGATTGAGTGCTACTATTGGAGATAGGTTTCTAGAAGTTGCAAGGAGTAGAAGATCTTGGTGAGTCCTCATAGCTTCGAGGACAAAACCCACCTTTCTTTTATATCTTTTATTTTCATGTTGGGACTATTGTATGGGCTGTATCCCAAGAGTTTTATTCTAAAGTTGTATAAGTTGGTTTGAGATGAAGTATAGAAAGTCTTCCACTTGCTTTTATGAAAATGACTTCGATTGTAAAATATTCTAAATGTTTCCATACTTTTCTATTATCTCATGTTCATGATATGATAAGGCCTTGTATGAGACTTTTCGGAGTCTTATACTCCGTGTTACGTCTAGGGGGTACTCTTGGAGTGTAACAAACTTGATATCAGAGCATAATGTTTTGGGATGGTTTTCGGATGGCTCAAACCACATCTAGTAGAGTCTTGTTCATAAATGTGAAGCGTGCCAATTTATGAATAGGAGGCTATTAGATGTTTAGGAAATCTTACTTATTCATTCTCTAAGTTTTCCCATAGAGTTTGGGTTTAGTAGGCCCTTCTTCTAATCTGTGCCCGTTGTTTTCAGGGTATGGCTAAGACAAGGACGAATGCTAGAAGAAAAGAGGAAGGCAATGCGGAGCAAGTGGTTCCTCCCCAAGTGCCACATCAAGCTCATCCTCAAGCTCTGATTGACCCTATAGTGGTAAATGTGAGTCATACAGAGTTTAGATCCACTCTCCAGATGTTAACTCAAACCATGGCGGCTCAAGTTCAAAACATGACCACTCAAGCCCAAGCTATGACCGCCCAATCTAATAGAGAGGTGGTAGCTCCGGCAAACCCAATAAGGGGGATGGTTGCTTCTAGGGTGAGAGAGTTTTTGAGGATGAACCCTCCGGAGTTCTATGGCTCCAAGGTGGAGGAAGATCCTCAAGGTTTTACAGATGAGGTGTATAAGGTGCTTGCCATCATGGTATTAACTTTGGTAGAGAAAATGGAGCTAGCCGCTTATCAATTGAGGGATGTAGAACAAATTTGGTATGAACAATGGAAAAATAGTAGGCTGGTAGAAGAGGGACCAATAGAGTGGGTAGGGTTCAAAAGGCATTCCTTGATAGGTACTTTCCCCTAGAGTTGAGGGAACTAAAGATACAAGAGTTCATAAATCTTAAACAAGGGGGTATGAGTGTGAGAGAGTATTCCCTTAAGTTCACCCAACTATCCTAATATGATCCAACCATAGTGGGGGATTCAAAAGCCAAGATGAATAAGTTTGTGATGGGAGTGTCCGAATTAGTGGTCAATGAATACCGTTCGGCAATGCTTATCCCTAGTATGAATATTTCTTGTCTCATGGTGCATTCTCAACAAATTTAGGAGCAAAAACTTAATAAAATGAATAGGAAGATGAAAAGAGATAAAACCGATGATGGGAACTTTTCTAAATCTAAGTCCGATGGGGAAGGTAGGCCTAAGACTAAACTAAGGTATTCCGATCAAGATTCTTCATACACCCCTAGGTTTGACCAAGAGAAGGGTAGTGGGTCTCCATTTCCCAAGTCTACTTGCTCCAAGTGTGGGAGAAGTCATTATGGTAAGTGCCTAGCCGGCATGGATGGTTTCTATGGGTGTGGAAAGGATGGGCAAAAAATGAGAGATTGCCCGGTTCTTAAGGCTAAGGGGAGGGAGGATAAGAAAGTTGCCTCTAGTGGTCCGGATGAGAGTGCTCAAAAGAATAATAGGTTATATGCTCTCCAATCTAGAGAAGATCAAGAGTGATCTCCTCATGTCCCTTCCGGTATATGTTTTTATGCTTTAGTAAATTTCCGGATTTCTTGCCTTTTGTGACTTGTTATGTTGAACTTTGAAATTGTCCTTAGTATGATTGATTTTTAGAAGACTTTGTGTAGGCTTACTACCAAGGGGGAGATAATGTGCCTATCTAGCAAGGTTATTATGTGATTATATGTTGCCATGATTTCCTTATATGCATGTTCATGAAAATTCCTAGGTCTTGTTAGAAATGACTTGTATGCATGGTTTTGCCTCATGATGTAGTGCATCTGAGTAGAATTGAATATATACTTTATGAGATGAATTAATGAGCATGCCTTAGTTTGGAGTTGAAACATTCCTTCTTGAATGAATGCTTCTTGATAGTAAATTGCATTTAGACTCCATGGGTGTGTATTGAGCATGATTTATTTAGGAGATGTTAGTTCCTCCTGACCAAGAACGCGATGATGTTGGGGGCTGGTGAAAGACGGCATTGAACTACACCAAAGGGCGAATCGTCGAGTTGATCGGCAATTTCGACTAATGAAGCCCTATAATCCGCTGCAGCACAAATCTATGAAAACTTAAATACTAGTTAGAGTTGTAGTTTTAAGTGTGGAACAATTATTATAATTTACACTTAGGGTGTGTTTGGTATGAAGGAAAATGTTTTCCTGGAAAACAAGTTGATTTTTGACTTATTTTCTCATGTTTGGTTGGTGAGTAGAAAATATTTTACGGAAAAGATTTTTAGTGTTTGATTTATGAATGAAAAATATTTTTGAGAAATATCTTTTATTTTTACTAGAGTAGAAAATAATTTTTGAAATTGAAAATAGTTTTTAAAAACAAACTTAAATTTTTTTTGGGGGTGGGAGGGTGGTAGGGGGTGGGTGAAGAAGGGAGGGGGTCGAGGGTAGGGGTGAAAAATTGAAATTTTGAAGTTGAAAATATTTTTTAAAGACAAACTTAAATTTTTTTGGGGGTTGGGGGGGGGGGCTGGTAGGGAGGTGGGTGGGTGGGGGTCGAGGGTAGGGGTGAAAAAATGAAATTTTGAAAATTGAAAATATTTTTTAATAACAAACTTGAAATTTTTTATTTTTTTTGGGAGGGGTGTGGGGGGCTGGTAGGGGGTGGGTGGGGGTTTTAGGGCTGAAAAAAATGAAATTTAGAAATTGAAAATATTTTTTAAAGACAAACTTAAATTTTTTGTGGGGTAGGGGGTGGGGGGGGCTGGTGGGGGTGGGTGGGTGGGGGGACTGGGTAGGAGGTGGGGGGGTCAAGGGTAGGGTGAAAAAAAATGAAATTTTGAGGTTGTTAATATTTTTTAAAAACAAATTTAAAAAAAATAATAATTGGGGGGGGGGTGGTAGGCGTGGGTGGGTGAGGGGGTGGGTAGGAGGTGCGTGGTTGGGTCGAGGGTAGGGTGAAAAAATGAAATTTTGAATTTGTAAATATTTTTCAAAAACAAACTCAATTTTTTTTGTGGGGGGGGGGGATGACTGGAGAGGGGGGTCGGTAATCGAGGATCGGGATGAAAAAATAAAAATTTGAATTTTTTTTTTAAAAACAAACTTAAATTATTTTCTTTTTGAAGGGGGTTGGGGGCTGATAGGGGGTTGATGCGGGGGGGCGAGGGTAGTGGGTAAAAAAATAAAAAATTGAAATTAGAAATATCTTTTAAAAAAAAAATTTAATATTTTTTTTGGGAGGGGATGGGGGTAGGGGTGAGGGTGGGGTAAAAAAATTGAATTTAAAAACAAGCTTTAAATTTATTATTTTTTTTGGGGGGGGGGGGGTGGTTGGGGGTGCTTTGAGGGTAGGGGAAAAATAAATTGATTTTTTCAACAAAAAAATAATTATAATTTGAAGTTGGAAGAGAGTTTTGGAAAATGTTTTCCTTAAGTTTAGAAAGGAAGTCATTTTCCTTAAATTTGAGGAAAATGAGTTGATTTGGAAAATATTTTCCAAAACATTTAGCCCAACCAAACATGAGAAAATTGAAAAAGATTTTCCGGAAAATGTTTTCCTTCATACCAAACACACCCTTAGAGTCGAACATTATTATAATTTTCAGTTGAGAATATTAGCTTTTCATATTTTTGCTCTCAGTTTGAGAGGGTTTTCAAGACTTGAAGAAGAAAAGGGTTTCATCTCCAAGGATTTGGACTTGGGTCTCTTGGATTCATCAATCTTGGCCTGTAACAAGACATAAATCTTCATACTTATTTAAATGCAAGCTCATTTAGGTATAAATTTTTATCTCTTGATGTGTGGCTAAAAACCCCAATTCTTGGAGTGTGATTTAGCGAATATGAGTTAAGATAATTGTTGGGTCTTGCTTACTGATAGATTAAATGTAGTTTAATTGTGATTTCGTCTAGTAGTTGTGGTTGAATCTAATGGATTTGTAGTTGTAAATACAAGTTCACTTATGTGTTTTCGGCTTGCTCGAGAGAGAAGTCGTGAAACCAAGACCACTAGATTGATGGCCTAAGGAGTGGGTCGACATAAGCCTCAGCCCGAGAGGGTGTGCCCTAGTCCCATGTCGTAACACTCAGCTCGAGAGAGTAAGTGGGGTAAGGCGTGGGTTGGTCTTCATGCGGCAAGTGGATGTCCGACAGGAACACATTTGAAACAGAGTAAGTTGCTCGAGAGAGAACTTATTCCGACATAAAGCTTGGCCTAGTCACTATCGTTCTATAAATCTTCTATCGAAAGCATGTACACAATAATCTAGATTAATCCGTATTCCGGTCACATCCCAAGAATTCCCCACTCATTGTTAGATTTTCTTGTTAATATTGCTAGTTTACTTATTTGTGACAAACCCCCAAATTGATATTTGACACTCTTTGTTTCCTCCTTTAATTTATAATGTTTTTAATGGTTAATGTCTTTAGCTTCGACTAGTTAGAATGAAATTCTAATTTTCTATCAATTTTTACCACCGTTCCATTAGGACTCGACCCGAACCCTTGGTTGGCTTACTATACTATTGCACGATCATAGACACCTGAACTGTAAGACGTGTCATTGATTACACAAACATGAAAATGGCGCTGATGTCGGGGAGTGGTGTTATTTGGGAATTCTTAGTTATATAGTATTGTTGATCATTCTTAGTTTTAGCTTTACTAATCTAAATTGTAGTTTTGTTTTGCTTATTTTAATATCAAAGTAGGGAAATAAGAATGGATGATCATTATGGGTACCACACGGACCATCCCCTCCTGAAACTACTGAACCTCAGGGATAGCCTCCTGACATTTAAACAGGTAGGGGATGAGACAATTCAGGAAATGTGGCTGAAGTTTTAAGCGATGCTGCAACCATGCCTATATCATGGGATGAAAAAACAAGGTGTTACTGAAGTGTTTCTATAGGGGTCTTGGACCTTAGAATAGAAGTGTAGACGATCAACTTTGCGAGGGCGGCATGCTATTTCAGCCCTATGAAGTCGTAGCAAAACTCCGTGATAGCATGGTAGAAGCCAACAAAGAAGCCAAAAACAAGCAGGAGTGGGACGGACTAGTCACCCAATTGGATGTTCTATCCAACCGAGTCACGGAATTGGAATTACAAGCCATGGAAAAAGGAAAGCACTTCTCCCTCCGAGAGTGTAGTGATGGGAAGAAACAAGGAGGTGTGCAAGATGACGAAGCACTTTCACTCATTCAACAAAACATTGACACACATGAGAAGATGTTGAATGAGATGAAGGAAAACATCGAAATGCTAAATGAAGTGTCAACCTCTCACTCCATGACTATTCAACATCAGGATGCTCAAATCGGCCATTTGATATAAGGTATTACCCACCATTCGCTGAGGACTTGCCTAATTACAACATGGGCAACTTTGAGGATGAAGAATAGTTGTTGACGTGCATCGTGCCGCGACGTTAACTAGGGCGCTATTTTGGAGGCAACCCAAAACCCCTTAATACTTATATTTGCGTATTAGTAAAGTAATGATGTTTTGTTCGTACAGGTTGAAGTATGGGAGGTGCTCGAAAAGTGTAGGGTTGCAAGCAATAGGTCCAGTTGGCGAGTCGCCGAAGAGGTCGGCGAACCACCCTTATCCGCCATTTCACTCAAGACATCTTAAAAAAAAATTGGAGTCTGTAAAACTTGGCTAACCCAGGAAAGTATAGGTGAATCGTCGATCATGTCGACGATCCCGATGGTAATCGCTGTTTGAACTTCCAGATTTACTGGGATGATTTGTAAAACTCGGCAAAGTGAGTGATTAGTCGGCGAAATGCCGAATGACTTAGCGATCGGGACTATTGTCGCCTAATGGGAAAGGACTGGAATGTTTGCGAGTAAAAGGTTTAAATTTTCGAACTCGCTCACTTTTACACGCTTCCATTCCTCTAACTGCACCGGTGCACACTAATTTCCATGTATTCCTACATTACCTAAGTGTTTTAGTTAGCAATTTGTGCTTGGCACATGGATCGCACTCTATATTGGCCAGTGATGCTTATCGTGACCAACGACACTATCCTACGGTATGAGTGCCTACGATCGTCGATAGTATAGTAACCTAACTAAAGGTTGGGGTCGTGTCCCAAGGGAGTGGTTTTGATAATTGATAGAAAAATAAAATTTAGTTCTAACTAGTCGTACCTAAAGATATTAACGAGTAAAAATTTGGGGGTTTTGTTATAGATAGTAAAAATAGCAAAAATTAAAAAGAAAATCAAATTTGGGGAAATGTTCTTTGGGTGTGACCGCAATACAAGTAGAGATAAATAGTTGGGCACATGCTTTTGATAAGAAATTTGTAAGATAATAGTGACTAGGCTAAGCTTTAAATGGAAATAAGTTCCATCACGGGCAACTTACCCGGTTTCAAATGCGTTCCTCTCGGACACCCATTTGCCGCATGAAGACCAACCTACACCTTACCTCACTCACTCTCTTGAGCTGAGTTTTAGGATATGGGACTAGGGCTCACCCTCTCGGGCTAAACCTCATGTTGACCCACTCCTTAGACCATTAGTCTAGTGGTCTTGGTTCCATGACCTCCCTCTCGGGCAAGCCGAAAACACATGAGTGGCTTTGTATTTGCAACTACAAACCCTTTAGATTAAACCACAACCATTAGCTGAAATCACCATTAAACTACATCTAACCTATCAACAAGTAAAACCCAACAATAATATCGATACATATTTGCTAAATCACACCATAAGAATGGGGTTTTTTAGCCACACATCAAGAAATAAAAAAATACTCCTAAAATGATAGTCAAATCAAATGGGTATAAGAAATTAAACCTTAATTTAAGCAAAGGAAGAAGAATAGAGAAGACCCACTTCCAACTTGGGGAAGATGAACTCCTTTCTTCAAGTTCCCAAAAACCCTCTCCAAACTTGAGAGAAAATATATAAAAAGTACTATTCAATTCTGCAAAGTGAAAATAAAAGTTCAACTATTAAAAATAGTAATAAGTTCAGTATTTATAGACTTTAGAAAATAGCGCTGGCGGATCTTTCGGCTAAGTTAGTCGATGTCGCAAATGACTTCGGCGACTCACCCTTCATCTGTCTCATCGCCGTTTCGTGCTTACCTTCACGTTCGGGACCATTGGGTGGTATAGTACTGCTTCGCGGAACTATTTGGTGAAGCATCGACTGCTCCTTTCATCGCCTTTTTTATCCTTCTCCTTCAGGGCTTCGCGTACTGGAACAAAGGATGGAGTAAATCCCTTCGGCGAATCGCCAAGTGTGCTTGGCGATGCTTGAGTTTCATCTTCATCATTCTTTTTAGCCTTTTTGTTCCTTTTTGTGCCTAAGTGTCCATGCTTTCACTAAAACTTTAAATACCTGAAACTTAAGAGTTTTCATCAGATAGTTAGACAAAACATTCGAGGACACTATTCTTATCATAATAAAGCCCTAAATGAGTCAAATTTGTGGACTCATCAACACCCCCAATTTAAACTTTTGCTTGTCCTCAAGCAAACTCAATTTCAGCCGTTAAAAAAAGGTGTCTCAAATAGTGCACAAGACTCAATCATGAACATACACAACTAGATTCAAATTACTTATGCACATATCAATTGTTTACTAAAAGATTCAAGTTGTGACACACCATTACCAGAGATTCTCGTGTTCGCAATACTTGCTACTTGTGCAAGTTCAAGCTCGACAAAAAGTATCTAAATGCCCTCACATCAAGAATGATTCCATATTCACACACATAGGTTAATCAATTCAAGATCAAGAATAAGATGCAACGCTCACACTCAAAAAAAGGAACACAATGCATGTTTTTACCCATAGGGTTGCCCTTATTTTCCAATCCACTTTTGATTCGGCTTACTCAAGATTAAAAAGGTCTTTCTAAGGCTTGTAATGGGGATGACTGCAAAGGTATGGTCATTTAGGCTCAGTGGCTCCTTCCTCGTGTGGTATTCTCAAGGTATTCCCTTCTTTCCCTTTATCGATTCTTTTTCTAGCGCTTCTAAGTCACCTATTTATTCACCTTTATGGATTGCTTGGAAACCCGATTTCCTTCGTACCTTATTCTAGACATATTTTTAAAAAAATTAAATTGAAGGGGTTTCCACTGTTCTGTAACACCATGGGTTAAGGGGGACTTTTCCTGAACTTCTTGACTTCTCCTTTTCCTTTTCACCACACGTCCAACTTAGGCTTTTGGCCTAAATTGGTTATTCAGTAAACCACAAATTAAGAGGATTATAGGTATTGGGTCAAGTGAGGTCTAGGGTTCATCAAGGTTATTCCAAAGAAAGGTAAGGCTCAAAGGGTGTTCAAAAAGAGTTTCACAACTCACGAGTAGGCCACAAAAGAGGTATATGTCAAATTTGGCTCACACTCTTTTAATTTGCCTAAGATCATATCAAGAGGACACCTTTCCAAATCAATGAGACTAACAGGGAAAATTCTAGGTTTATTCATGCATGGTTCAAAGCAAGCTAATCACACAAGGCATCGACACTTAAGTTAAGCAAGACTACACACTTTCGCTAGTGTGCAACGGTCATAACAAAAGAATCAATTTGATAAATGGCTAGTCACAAGGAGATGCAAAGAGTTCACATATTGTCCATGCAACTTCATTTGGCCTCATCATAGCCATACATTCATGTTCGTTCAATTGAGAGCACTATTGAAGTCATCGGTATTTATCAAAACCGAGACCTAAATTTTTGCAAAAGAATAGCCACATTCAATTCATGAGGGGTGGCAAAAATGTGAGAAAATTAAAAAATTTTCAGAAGGGTCAAATTCATTTTGCAAATAAACCCAACAGAGAGCCATAAGCTCAAACAATCGC
Organism: Solanum okadae; assembly: GCA_036553675.1. Taxonomy (NCBI): domain Eukaryota; kingdom Viridiplantae; phylum Streptophyta; class Magnoliopsida; order Solanales; family Solanaceae; genus Solanum; species Solanum okadae. The sequence goes on along the minus strand of CM071686.1, from coordinate 22,249,468 downwards.
AAAAGCAGTTTTAAACACAATTATAAATAGACAAACCAAATGTATATAAAACACAAATAAAAAATAGCACACAAAAGGTGAGCCTCACCCCACTACAAAAAAATAGTTTATCCTTAAATGCAAGTAATACAGAATACAAAAGGCAAAGTAAAGAAAGACAAAGAGGGAGGTAAAGAGGTGATCCTGGCAAATCTGTTGCTCCATCTATCAAGGCATCAGTATCTGGAATGACCACCAGAAGAAACAGCTCCACTGGATCCCGCAGTAGGAGACTTTGCTAAAGAAGCTCGCACAACAACATTTATCATGATTTCTTCAGTCTCGGCTATGTCATCTGCTGTAGCTTCCTCAAATAGCTCTTCATCAGTTTCTACCTCCAATTTAGGCTCAACTATATGCTCCATTCCATCTCAATGTGTTGCGGCATTTTGAGGCATTTCGGGCGCATCTGGAACTTCCACTATTCCAAAGATCATGGATATATCAGTGGACTTTAGGTAGTCCACATCTTTTTTCAACTCTGCAATGGTGGCCTCTATGGCTTTTACTTCCTCTGTGGCTCCTTGCTCGTGGAAGCCAATTCCACATCCTTCGTTGTATCTCTAGGCACCCGAGCTCTTTTGCATAATTCAGTGATTAATACAGGGAAAGGGAGAGATATATGTCCCTGCTTTGCACGCATATGGATTTCAGAGGAAATGATCTTCCCAAGATTTATCCTAGTTTTTTCCATGATGTATCAAAGACAAGATGCCTGAGCATGACGAAGAATTGATTCATTTTGTGATGGCATAACTGTGTTGCTGATGAATCCAAACTAGTACCGTGCATCTATGTTCATATTTTTCTTCTCAATTGGAGCTCATTCTGCTAACCATGTTGGAGCATTATCATCTGAGACTAGCGGGGCTAACCACTTTTTCATTGCATCCAGCTTCTGTGTCCTGATCGAGTGATGGCAGTGGTCATTAGTCTTATCGAACATTTCCAAAGCTACGATAATAGTTTCACTATCACAGGCCACCTTCCTTCCTCTGACAACCACATGGTCAGCTACATTAAAAGATGAGACCAACATTTTCCGTTGAGGTACTAATCCACTGTATGCATCATAGAACTCTCTAACCCAGCTTGGTATGTAAGAGTCGCGATGTCTTGTGAAGGTTTGGAATTTTTGGTATTTCAGGCACTCCATCACTTCTGGATACCTATCAATAACCCCATTTATGGAAAGTCATTTCTCCTCAATAATCGTCCTCAGACCAACCACTTTTGATCTATTCAATGATCCATGTTTGGGGCCTTGTACTGGATGTGCCAACACTAATGTTTTCCCTGGAGTTGGAGGAGTTGGAGTGGTGGATTGACTATCTCTGATCCGATATGGATCATGATTCCTTTTGGATCGTAACTCAGCCCTTCTTGCCTCTGTCTGGTAATCTTCGTCAGACTCTGTACTCTCATTTTTATATGTGGGTGGGTCAATAGTGTAGAAGCTTGTGCTGTCAGAGCTTTCGTTAGATAATTCGAGGGCTTTGCCCTCTCCTTTACTTTTTGAAGTTGTGGTAGCCTTGCCCTTGGGTGGAGGTGTATTTTCTCTGATCACAATTCCTTTCTCCTTCCCTCTAGTCGGTTGTTTGGCCATATCTGCAAAATGTTAGAGAGAGAATAGTGAGTAATTACATTGTAGCATAAAATATCAGACAGAATCACCGATCTAATCAGCGAATCGCCAAACCTCTTTGGCGATCATACGTATGTCCGTCTAAAGTTATAGAACCCACAACACTTCAGATAAGAATTTAAAAGCGATTTAGATCTAGGGGGCGAACTGCTGAGTTATTCGGCGAGCTCAACTCAGCTCGCCGACTGACTTAATGTGCTTGAGATGAAACTCACTTTTCACAATTTATCGCGCAGACCTCAAAAGCAAAATTAAACCACACATTAATGAAATTTAGCCCAGACCCATAACACCCATTCATGGTCAACACCAAATATGCATAGTTTTTCACATTTAGATTCAAAGTAAGCAGAGGAAAAAAAGGAGTTGAATCAGTAAAAGCAAATAGGCTCTAACTTACAAAATAGAAACAGGTACTCGAAAATGTCTACTCATATCAGAGAGAGATAACACACATTAGTGGATTCCTAGGTTGCATATGAGGTCTATCTCTTCCAAAGAGGACGAAGTGTTTTCAGAAACTAACCTTTTCTCTGAGTAAACAAAGTTGTAATGCTAGGCGGCAACAAAAATCTGAGTTCCAAACACTAATCCGCTACTAAAATACTAATTTAAAGTGAGAAATTGTAAATTACTACCTTGGTGTGAAGTTATGGAGTTTGAAAGTGAGAAAGAATGAAGAAGTACGACTATTGGTCATATATACTTTTCAATTTGTGTCTATTTGGTGACATTAGTCGCACTTACCCACCTACTCGGCGATCGCCGAGTGGTCATTTATCCAGCCCTATCTTCAGAATTCTTCAATTTTCAGTGGGTAAATTTGGAGGTCTACATCGAGATCGCAAAAATTGTTAGCGATGCACTGAGTTGCTTTTCGAATCTGCCGAGCTTTACATGCTTTGTACGACTCTCGTATTGAGCCAAACGGCAGATCCAGTCAGGCTCGCAGACCTATTTGGCGACTCACGGAATAGACTTTCTGCTCTCCAACCAGAATTTTTCTACACTTTCCTCATTTTAACCTATAACACAACACACCATTATTCATAAAAGTAAAATCCTAAACGTTTAAGACCTTGAGTTGCCTCCCAAAAAGTGCCTTGTTTACCATAGTGGCACGACATAAATCTTTGCTCAAGTTTCGTTGTAGGGGTTGGCCAGGTACTCATTAGGCCACCCCTTGTTTCTCTATTGATGGAGTTGAGGCAACGCATTACTCATTAGTTCCTCGAGTAGTTGGACGACTTTGGAATGAGACCAAATCATCCACTTTATTCCTTTAATGTCTTCCTTCAATTCTTTCAGCTCTCTATCTTGCTCAGTCAACTTGTGGAGAATGATTGAGAGTGTTCCCTCAAGGCATTTAACCTCATTGTCCTTGATATTTATTTGCTCATGAGGAGGGATCTATTTATCCTTCCTCTTACACTGGATTTTGATTTTCACCATATTTTAGCCAACTCATCCATCTGAGTCATTAGGGCGGCCAACATGAAATCCTTTTCTATTTCTTGGTTCATTTCAGTCATTTGATTAAGAAATTGGGCTGCTATAGCATATGATTGTTTCGCAATGCCTCCCGAAATGAGTTTGTCGACCAGCCTCTTATTTCAAGGACCAAGACTTCGGTAGTAACAATCAAGAAGAGCTATGTCGGGAATGTCATGAATTGGGCATTGATTGATCAATTCGTTAAACCTTGCCCATGACTTGTGGATCCGTTCACTCTCTAATTGCTTGAAGGTGAGGATACGCTCCCGAAATAGCATTACCTCTAATGGAAGAAACTCCATTAGCTCTTGAGGGTTGCTCACCATACTCACTTCTTCTGCTTCAATATAAACAAGATAACAAAACTACCAGTTAAGTTAGTAAACTACAACTAAGAAGAACAAAAAATCTACTAGTCTAAAAATTCTCAAATAACACCACTCCCCGGCAGCGGTGCCATTTTGATGCTTATCGTGACCAATGACACTAACCTAGAGTATGAGTGTCTATTATCGTCGATAGTATAGTAACCCAACTAAAGGTTGGGGTCGTGTCCCAAGGGAGTGCTTTTGAGAATTTATAGAAAAATAAAATTTATCTCTAACTAGTCGTAGCTAAAGATATTAACGAGTAAAAACATAGTAAATAAAAGGGGTGACACGAAAGTTTCAAATATCGATTTTGGGGTTTTGTTACAAGTAGTAAAACTAACAAAAATTAACAAGAAAACCAAGTTTGGGTAAATGTTCTTGGGGTGTGACCACAATACAAGTTGAGATAAATAGGTGGGCACATGCTTTTGATAAGAAATTTGTAAGATAATAGTGACTAGGCTAAGCTTTAAATGGAAATAAGTTCCCTCTCGAGCAACTTACCCCGTTTTGAATGCGTTCCTCTCGAACACCCATTTCCGCATGAAGACCAGCTTTCGCCTTACCCCACTCAGTCTCTCGAGCTGAGTGTTAGGATATGGAACTAGGGCTCACCATCTTGGGATGAACCTCATGTCGACCCACTCCTTAGGCCATCAGTCTAGTGGTCTTGATTTAGCGACCTTCTTCTCGGGCAAGCCGAAAACACATGAGTGGCTTTGTAGTTGCAACTACAAACCCTTTAGATTAAACCACAACCACAAGGTAAAATCGCCATTAAACTAGATCTAACATATCAGCAAGCAAGACCCAACAATAATATCAACACATATTAGCTAAATCACACCCCAAGAATGGGGGGTTTTTAGCCACACATCAAGAAATAACAAAATACACCTAAAATGATAGTAAAATCAAATGGGTATAAGAAATTAAACCTTAGTTTAAGCAAAGGAAGAAGAGTAGAGAAGACCCACTTCCAACTTGGGGAAAATGAACTCCTTTCTTCAAGTTCCCAAAACCCTCTCCAAATTTGAGAGAAAATATCTAAAAAATACTATTATATTCTGGAAATTAAAAATAAAAGTTCGACTATTAAATATATTAATAAGTTCAGTATTTATAGACTTCAGAAAATAGCGCTGGCGGATCTTTCGTCTAAGTTAGTTGATGTCGCCGAATGACTTTGGAGACTCACCCTTCGTCTGTCTCATCGCCGTTTCTTATTTGCCTTAAGCACCTTCACGTTCTAGACTATTGGGTGGTATAGGACTGCTTCACAGAACTATTTGGTGAAGCGCCGACTACTCCTTTCATCACCTTTTTGATCCTTCTCCTTTAGGGCTTCGCTTACTGGAAAAAGGATGGAGTAAATCGCTTTGGCGAATCGCCAAGTGTGCTTGGCGATGCTCGGGTTTTAGCTTCGTCGTTCTTTTCAGCCTTTTTTTCCCTTTGTGCGTGTAAGTGTCCATGCTTTCACTAAAACTTTAAATACCTGAAACTTAAGAGTTTTCATCAGATATTTAGGCAAAATAAGCATTCGAGGACACTATTCTTACCAAAATAAAGCCCTAAATGAGTCCAAGTTGTGGACTCATTAGCCATGGCAAAAGGGTGGCTGTGACGCATTCGAGTACGAGGGTTGAAAATAAGTGCATTGGGTTGCTTAGCAAAGCTGTGTATGGCTAGCTGAACCACTCAGCGGACTGCTTAACGTCCCCACCTCGCCTTCCTTGTAATGCAAAATTTGTTAAAGGAACTATGACTTGAAGCAACAGATATAACGAGACATAAAGTTGCAAGAAGGAACATTCCGCCCCGACAGATGGATAAAATGCGTCCCCAAGATTATTCTCTAGCCCTCTTTCTGTCTTTCTCTAATTTGACCCTTGAATTATTGTTATATGCATGTGAGGACAATAGTTTTTGTGTTATGGTGGGGTGAAGCCTACCTTTTGTGCAACTATTATTATCTATGTTTTTGTGTATATAATTGGGTTATTCCGGTTAAATTATTTTATCTTTTTATCATGGATGTTTGAGCTTATGGCTCCCTTTTTTGTTTTAAATTATAAAATGATTTTGATCCTTCCGAATTTTTTAAAAAAAAATTCACACATTTTCGCCACCCCTCGTATTCCCTTTAAATGTGGATGTTCATTAGCAAATTGAGTCTCGGTTTTGATCAATACCGATGACTTGAATAGTGCTTGCAATCGAACGAACATGAATGTGTGGTTACGATGAGGCCACATGAAGTTGCGTAGACAATATGTGAACTCGTTGCATCTCGTTATGACTAGCCTTGTATCAAATTGATTCTCTTGTGATGATCATTGCACACTAGCGAAAGTGTGTAGTCTTGTTTAACTTAGAGTGTCAATACCTAGTGTGATGAGCTTACCTGTGAGTCTATTTAAAATACACATCTTTTGTGACTTAACTTGTGAGCGTGTGATTCTATCTTTAACACCCTTTGAGTCTTACCCTTCTTTGAAATAAATATGATAAAAAGTAGGGCTTTCTTAATCCATTACCTATAATCCTCTTGAATTGTGGTTAATTGAATAGCCAACTTCGAACAAAAGCCTAAGTTGGGGGTGTGATGAAAAAGAAAAAGGGAAAGTCAAGAAGTGCAAGGAAAGTCTCCTTTAACCCATGGTGTTGAGAAAAATGGAACCCCTCCATATAATCCATGGAAAGTGAATAATAGGATGACTTATGCGCACTAAAGAGAATGATGAAGGAAAAGGAGAGGAAGTGTTGTGAGTATCACATTTCATGAGGATGAAAGTCACTGATCCTAAATGACCATACAATTGCACTCAGCTCCATTACAAGCTTTGCTAAGACCTTCGTGATCTTGAGAGAGTCGAAACAAATGTTGATTGGAAAAATACGAGCAAACCTATAGGTGAAATTATGCATTATGTTCTTCTTTGTGAGTGTGACCGTTGCGTCTGATTCTATAGCTTTAAATTGTGAAACCATTTTGTGAATATGGAATTATTCTTTGAGTGAGGGCATTTGAACAATATAGATGAGCTTGAACTTGAATTTGTAGCAAGTATTGTGAACATGAGATTCGTTGATATTGGTGAGTTACAACTTGAATCTTTAAATGCACATTTGATCTTTGCATAAGTAAATTGAGTCTTGGTGTGTACATTCATGATTGAGTCTTGTGTAGCACTATTCAAGACACCCTTTTTGAACGGCTAAACTTGAGTTTGCTGGAGGACAAGCAAAAGTTTAAGTTGGGGGTGTTGATGAGTCCACAAATTAGACTCATTTATCGCTTTACTTTATTAGAAATTGTGTCCTCAAATGCTTATTTTTTCTCAATATCTGATGAAAACCCTTAAGTTTCAGGTATTTGATGTTTTAAGGAAAGCATGGACACTACGTCACAAAAAGGAATGAAAAGACTATAAAGAACGAAGAAATTAAGGCATGAGGATCTCCGAGTACACTTGGCGAGTCGCCGAAGGGTCTTACTTTGCCTTTTGTTCTAGTGTGTTGTGCCCTGAAGAAAAGGATCAAGTCGGCAGAAAAAGGGAGCAGTCGGCGCATCGCCGAGAAGTTCCATAAAGTAGTACCATGTCGCCCAATGACCCAGAGCGCAATGATGTTCAGGGCTAATGCAAGACGGCGATGAATTACACAAAAGGGAGAATCGCTGAGTTGATCGACGATTCCGACTAACGAAGCCGAATTATCTGCTGCTGCACAAATCTGTTAAAACTATAAATACTAGTTAGAGTTGTAATTTTAAGTGTGGAGCAATTATTATAGTTTTCACTTAGAGTCAAACATTATTATAATTTTTAGTCTAGAATATTAGCTTTTCATATTTTTGTTCTGAATTTGAGAGGGTTTTGAAGACTTGAAGTAGAAGAGGGTTTCATCTCCAAGGATTTGGACTTGGGTCTCTTGGATTCTTCATTCTTGGCCTGTAACAAGACTTAAATCTTCATACCCATTTATATGCAAGCTCATTTAGGTATAAATTTATATCTCTTTATGTGTGGCAAATAACCCCAATTCTTGCGGTGTGATTTAGCGAATATGAGTTAAGATAATTGTTGGGTCTTGCTTGCTGATAGATTATATATAGTTTAATGGTGATTTCGTCTAGTAGTTGTGGTTGAATCTAATAGATTTATAGTTACAAATACAAGTTCACTCATGTGATTTCGGCTTGCTCGAGAGAGAAGTCGCGAAACCAAGTGTAACACCCTAAAATACTAGACCAACTCTCTTGCATGTTGATGCATCATTTCTTAATTACTACAATATGTTTTACTCTTATTTTGGGAACTTGAAATGTTGTGATATTTGCAACCTTGCTTAAAATAAATTATGCTCGTAATTTAAGGTATTATATGGGGGTATTTACGTAATTTTTCTAATTAAAATTTCATATGAATTGAAAGTGTTGGTATCAATTATATACATATAGTTGTGTTTGTAAACATTTTGCGCAGTACACAATAATTTGGGGCATCACCTTTTAGTGATATTTGTATATGTGACTAAGCATCACTCTTAAGACTATATTATCACACCTCCTCTTGTGATTTTCGTTTGGAACTGAAGTCCAAGAACCTAAGAACATTTTCTAATCAGTTGTTCATCAAAATAACAAGAAAAAACCTTGGTCCTTCTAGCTGGAAGTCGAGACATCCTACCTTTTGGTGAGTAATCAAAATTTGTTTTTTTAGCTGAGTGGTGTTTTGTGCTCCTAGAATTTCTCGTTCTGTATAACTCCTTTTTCGGTGAATAATTATGATTTAGAAAGCTTATTCCTATACCTAAAACTCTTCTGTTTATGATAAACTCTAATTTAGCTTTTATGACTACGAAATAAGGGACACAACATGTGATATGTTCTATCCAGATTCTGGAATTTGAAATCCTGTGTGTTCAACTGTTAGTGTTTTGATTATATCTTTTGATACCAAGTGTATTTTGTGGTGATTATTGAGGATTTACAAACTTAAGAGATGTACCTACATCTTTTAGGAAGGATATGAATTCCATTTTGGCCATTTTCTATTTCAAATCTAAGTTGCGACATGAAGTGCTTTTATTGGGCAGAATTTCTGTTTTCAGAGTATAGTCATATTTGTACAGGCTGGGCTTACTTTTGATGATAACCCTATGTTATGCCATCATTATTGAGCTAATAGAAAGTAAATAAGTTATTGAACTCATTTTTTAAGGTTGTATATCCTCGTGTACGAGTTGAAGACTTTGATACGCTGGTTGGTCTACGATTTGAACTCGTGAAGTTGTGTTGGACTGTTTTTGTGCTAAAGAACTGAGTTTTTGTATAAATTTATACTTTTACTCTTTTTACCAGTTGGTATATCTGGAAGTTTACTTTGGTACCTTGGTTACCTCTTGTCCCTCTGCATTGTCGTTTTGGTATTCTTTAATACATTAAAGACGCTCGTGTAACTCGCCCACTTGTACGGATTGTTTGATCACTTGGCACTCTTGTTGGGACCTTTTCCTTCTTGTGGTTGTGACTTTGTCACTCTTGGAATGCCTCTTGATTCGGATCATTTACCATCTTGACTCTGGAATTTTAGTCCGTCTTAAGAATGGAAGTTGTCCATTTTAAGTACGAACTAGAAAGCCATTTTTAATATGGTTCTTGGTTCTCTTGATTATTGGGTTTTGACCCTTCTTGATACCTGCTTGTGCTTGGTGTGACGACATGATGTATATATATTGGGCGAGCCTTGTTGTTGAATCTCTTGGAAAGTTGTGCTTTGAGCGTTTTTGGCATTTGGATCTTTAAATATAAAACTTGATGCTCTTTATATATTGTTTACTTAATTTATTTCTTATGTTCAATTATGCTGCCCTTGACTTGAGAATGATAACTTGTGAATTTGAGGGCTCCAAACCTATAGTTTTTACACCACTAAGCTATATGCTTAGCGATAGTTGTTTCTATCATAGGGGCTATTCGAGATGATGCTTGAAGCTGTCCATTGGAGATGGATGTTTTGAGAGCCTTAAGGAAGATCATATTTTCATATAGGCATCTATAGTTGGTATAAACCTTGGGACTTGTACATGATCTATGTTTTGTATATTTACATGAGAATTTGAGGGCTGATTTGGTCATGCCACCATGGGTTGTAATATAAGTATCGCTATACGTTTTTACCTTTTTGGGGTGTGTAAACCCAAGTCTTGTAATATACTAAATTTACTATTTGTTTCGAATGTTTGTGTGAAGCATGAGCAGGCTGATTTCGGTACTCGGAAGCTTGAAATATTCTTGTTATTTCATCCGTGAGAGTGAGGATAATATATATACGTGAAAAGCTCGTCGGTTATTTGCTTAAATTACTTTTCGGAGGTCTTTATGAATCTAATTCCTCTACTAGATTTGAATCAATATGCCCTCGTTAATCGCTTTTGAATGTCACAACTATAAGTTAGGTCTATTTAAAAGGGGTAGCTACAAGTGTCCTTTTTCGGTGAATAAATATGATTTGCAAAGCTGATTCCAATACCTACAACTCTTCTGTTTATGATAAACTCTAAAAGTACTAAACAGTACTCAGCTAAAAAAAAAGTTTTGATTACTCACCAAAAGGTAGGATGTCTCGACTTCCAGCTAGAAGGACCAAGGTTTTCTCTTGTGATTTTGATGAACAACTGATTAGAAAATGTTCTTAGTTCCTTAGACTTCAGTTCCAAACGAAAATCACAAGAGGAGGTCTGATAATATAGTCTTAAGAGTGATGCTTAGTCACATATACAAATGTCACTAAAAGGTGTTGCCCCAAATTATTGTGTACGGCCCAAAATGTATACAAACACACCTATATGTATATAATTGATACCAACACTTTCAATTCATATGAAATTTTAGTTATAAAAATTAAGTATATACCCCCATACAATGCCTTAAATTACGAGTACAATTTATTTTAAGCAAGGTTGCAAATAGCACAAAATTTTAATTTCCCAAAATAAGAGTAAAACATATATAAGTAATTAAGAAATGATACATCGACATTCAAGAGTTGGTCTAGTATTTTAGGGGTGTTACACCAAGATCACTAGATTGATGGCCTAAGGAGTGGGTTGACATGAGGCTCAGCCCGAGAGGGTGAGCCCTAGTCCCATATCCTAACACTCAGCTCGAGAGAGTGAGTGGGGTAAGGTGTAGGCTGGTCTTCATCTCGCAACTGAGTGTCCGAGAGGAACACATCTGAAATGGGGTAAGTTGCTCGAGATAGAACTTATTCCCACATAAAGCTTAGCCTAGTCAATATTTTTCTATAAATCTTTTATTGAAAGCACGTACCCAATAATCTAAATTAATCCGTATTCCGATCACATCCCAAGAATCCCCCTGTCATTGTTAGATTTTCTTGTTAATCTTGCTAGTTTACTTATTTGTGACAAACTCCCAAATTGATATTTGACACACTTATGTCCCCCTTTAATTTACAATGTTTTTAATCATTAATGTCTTTAGCTATGACTAGTTAGAATGAAATTCTAATTTTCTATTAATTTTCACCACCGCTCTGTTGGGACTCGACCCCAACCCTTGGTTGGGTTACTATACTACTGCACAATATTAGACACCCTAAATGTAAGACATGTCATTGATTATGCAAACATCAAAATTACGCCGTTGCCGGGGAGTGGTATTATAGGGGAATTCTTAGTTAGATAGAATTTTTATCATTCTTAGCTTTAGTTTTACTAATCTAAATTGTAGTTTGTTTTACTTGTTTGTATATCAAAGCAGGGAAATATGAATGGATGATCATTATGGGTACCACACAGGCCATCCCTTCCTGAAACTACTGAACATAAGGGACAACCTCCTAACATTTAAACAGGTAGGGGATGAGTCCCTTCAGGAAATGTGGTTGAAGTTTCAAGCAGTACTGCAACCATGCCCATCTATAGGGGCCTTTAACCCAACAATAAAAGTGTAGCCAATAAACTTTGTGAGGGCGGCATGCTATACCAACCCTTTGATGTCGTAGAAAAACTCCATGGTGGCATGGTTGAAGCCAACAAAGAAGCCAAAAAGAAGCAGGAGTGGGACGCACTAGAACCTAGTTGGATGCTCTATCCAACCGAGTCACGAAATTTGAAGTACAAGCCATGGGAAAAGGAAAGCACTTCTGCCTTCGAGAGTGTAGTCATGGGAAGAAACAGGGAGGTGTGCAAGATGACGAAGCTCTTTCACTCATTCAGCAAAACATTGAGGCAAATGAGAAGACGTTGAATGAGATGAAGGAAAACATCGAAATGCTAAATGAAATGTCAACCTCTCACCCCATGACTATTCAGCTGCAGGATGCTCAAATCGACTATTTGATATCAGGTCATTACCCACCATTAGCCAAGGACTTGCCTAATTACAACATGGGCAACTCCGAGGATGAAGAATAGTTGCTGACTTGTGTCGTGCCGCGACGTTAACTAAGGTGCTATTCGGGAGGCAACACAATACCCCTTATTATCTTGTATTTGTGTATTAGTAAAGTAATGGTGTGTTGTTCGTACATGTTGAAGTATGGGAGGTGCTTGAAAAGTGCAGGGTTGCAAGCAACGGGTACAGTTAGCTAGTCACCGAAGAGGTCGGCGACCCACCCTTATCCACTATCTGACTTAAGATATCTTCAAAAAAAATTGGAGTCTGTAAAACTCAGCGAACCCAGGAAAGTATGGGTGAATCGTTGATCATGCCGACGATCCCGATGGTTACCACCGTTTGAACTTCCAGATTTACTGGAAAAATCTGTAAAATTGGGCAAAGTGAGTGATTACTCGGCGAAACACCGAATGACTTAGCGATCGCAACTGATGTCGCCTATTTGAAAAGGACTGGACTGTTTGCTAGTAAAATGTTTAAATTCTCGAACTCGCTCACTTTTACACACTTCCTTTCCTCCAACTGCACCGGTGTACACTAATTTCCATATATTCATGCATTATCTAAGTGTTTTAGTTAGCAATTTTTGCTCGACTCATGGATCGCATTCTATATTGGCCAGCGCAAAAGGGTGGTTGTGACGCATTTGAGAACTGGGTTTCAAATATGCGCATTTGGTTGGTTAGCAAAGCTATGTATGGCTAGCTAAACCACTTAGAGGACCGCTTAACGTCCCCACCTCGCCTTCCTTGTAATGAAAAATTTGTTGAAGGAACTATGACTCGAAGCAACAGCTATAACTAGACAAGAAGGAACATGTCGCCCCGACAGATGGAAAAAATGCGTCACCAGGATTATTCTCTAGTCCTCTCTCTATGTTTTTCTAATTTGACCCTTGAATTATTGTTATATGCATGTGAGGATAAATAGTTATTGTATTATGGTGGGGTGAAGCCTACCTTTTGTGCGACTATTATTATGTATGTTTTTGTGTATATATTTGGGCTATTCTCATTAAACTGTTTTATCTACTTATCGTGGATTTTTGAGCTTATGGCTCCCTTTTTGGTTTTAAATTGTAAAATGACTTTGACCCTTGCGATATTTTTTAAAAGTTTTTGCACATTTTCACCATGCCTCGTACGCGCTTTAAATGTGGATGTTCATTAGCAAATTTGAGTCTCATTTTCGATCAATATCGATGACTTGAATAGTGCTCGCAATCAAACGAACATGAATACGTGACTACGATTAGGCGAAATGATGTTGCATAGACAATATGTGAACTCTTTGCATCTCGTTATGACTAGCCTAGTATCAAATTGATTCTGTTGTGATGATCATTGCACACTAGAGAAAGTGTGGCGTATTGTTTAACTTAGAGTGTCAATGCCTACTTTGATGTGCTTACTTGTGAACTATGCATGATAGATCCTAGAATTTTCCCCGTTGTTCCGGTCAACTAAGTGATGTTATCTCTTGATATGATTTTAGGCAATTTCTACGAGTGTGAGCCAATTTGACATACAACTCTTTTGTGACCTACCTTGTGAGCGTGTGATTCTCTCTTGAACACCCTTTGAGCCTTACCCTTCTTTGGAAGAAACATGATGAAAATTAGGGCCTTCTTAATCCATTACCTATAATCCTCTTGAATTGTGGTTAATTGAATAGCCAACTTAGACCAAAAGTCTAAGTTGGGGGTGTGGTAAAAAAGAAAAAGGAAAAGTCAAGAAGTGCAAGGAAAGTCTCCTTTAACCCATGGTGTTGAGAAAAATGGAACCCCTCCATATAAAAATAACAGAGAGAAGAGAACGAAAAAGAAAAAGAATGAAAAATAAAATTGTGGAATAAAGTACAAAAGAGATGGGGTTCCCAAATAATCCCTGGAAAGTGAATAATAGGATGAACTTGAGTTTGCTTGAGGACAAGCAAAAGTTTAAGTTGGGGGTGTTGATGAGTCCACAAATTGGACTCATTTATGGCTATATTTTAATTGAAATTGTGTCCTCAATTGCTTATTTCATCTCAATATATGATGAAAACCCTTAAGTTTTAGGTATTTGAAGTTTTAAGGAAAGCATGCAGACTACGTCGCAAAAAGGAACTAAAATGATGAAAAGAACGAAGAAATGAAGGCCTAAGGATCACCGAGTCCACTTGGTGAGTCGCCGAAGGGTCTTACTTCGCCTTTTGTTCTAGTGTGCTGTGCCCTGAAGGAAAGGATCAAGTCGGCGGAAAAAGGGAGCAGTCTGTGCATCGCCGAGAAGTTTCGCGATGCAGTACCGTGTCACCCAATGATGCAGAGTATGACGATGTTGAGGGCTGGTGCAAGACGACGATGAACTACAACAAAGAGTGAACCGCCGAGTTGATCGGCGATTCCGACTAACGTCGCCGAATGATCAGCTACAACACAAATCTGTGAAAACTATAAATACTAGTTAGAGTTGTAGTTTTAAGTGTGGAACAATTATTATAATTTTCACTTAGAGTCCAACATTATTATAATTTTCAGTATAGATTATTAGCTTTTCATATTTTTCTCTAAGTTTGAGAGGGTTTTGATGACTTCAAGAAAAAGAGGGTTTCATCTCCAAGGATTTGGACTTGGATCTCTTGGATTCTTAATTCTTGGCCTATAACAAGACTTAAATCTTCATACCCATTTCAATGCAAGCCCATTTAGGTATAAATTTATATCTCTTGATGTGTGGCTAAAATCCCGAATTCCTGCGTTGTGATTTAGCAAATATGTGTTAAGATAATTGTTGGGTCTTGCTTGCTGATAGATTAAATGTAGTTTAATGGTGATTACGTCTAGTAGTTGTGGTTGAATCTAATAGTTTGTAGTTGCAAATACAAGTTCACTCGTGTTTTTTCGGCTTGCTCGAGAGAGAAGTCGCAAAACCAAGACCACTAGATTGATGGCCTACGGAGTAAGTCAACATGAAGCTCAGCCCGAGAGGGTGTGTCCTAGTTCCATATCCTAAAACTCAGCTCGAGAGATTGAGTAGGGTAAGGCGTAGGCTGGTCTTCATGCGGCTAGTGGGTGTCCGAGAGTAACGCATCCGAAATGGGGTATGTTGCTCGAGAGAGAACTTATTCCCACATAAAGCTTAGCCTAGTCACTACTGTTCTATGAATCTTCTATCAAAAGAATGGACCCAATATTCTAGATTAATCCGTATTCCGGTCACATCCCAAGAATCCCCCTGTCATTGTTAGATTTTCTTGTTCATCTTGCTAGTTTACTTATTTGTGACAAACTCCCAAATTGATATTTGACACACTTATGTCCCCCTTTAATTTACAATGTTTTTAATCGTTAATGTCTTTAGCTACGACTAGTTAGAGTGAAATTCTAATTTTCTATTCATTTTCACCACCGCTCTGTTGGGACTCGACCCCAACCCTTGGTTGGGTTACTATACTACTGCACAATATTAGACACCCTAAATGTAAGACATGTCATTGATTATGCAAACATCAAAATGGCACCGCTGCCGGTGAATGGTGTTATTTGGGAATTCTTAGTTAGATAGAATTTTTTATCATTCTTAGTTTTAGCTTAACCAATCTAAATTGTAGTTTTGTTTTTCTTGTTTGAATATCAAAGCTGGGAAATAGGAATGGATGATCATTATGGGTACCACACGGATCATCCCCTCCTGAAACTACTGAACCTCTAGGACAACCTCCTGACTTTTAAACAAGTAGGGGATGAGACAATTCAGGAAAAGTGGCTGAAGTTTCAAGTGGTGCTGCAACCATGGCCATCTCATGCGATGACGGACAAGGCGCTACTGGAGTGCTTCTATTGGGGTCTTGGACCCGAGAATAGAAGTGTAGACGATCAACTTTGACAGGGCGGCATGCTATACCAGCCCTATGAAGTTGTAGCATAACTCCTTGATGGAATGGTAGAAGCCAGCAAAGAAGTCAAAAAGAAGCAGGAGTGGGACACACTAGTCACCTAGTTGGATGCTCTATCCAACCGAGTCACAAAAATGGAAGTACAAGCCATGGGAAAAGGAAAGCAATTATTCCTTCGAGAGTGTAGTCATAGGAAGAAAACAGGGAGGTGTGCAAGATGACTAAGCTCTTTCACTCATTCAGCAAAAAATTGAGGCACAAGAGAAGATGTTAAATGAGATGAAAGAAACCATTGAAATGCTAAATGAAACGTCAACCTCTCACTCCATGATTATTCAGCTGCAGGATGCTCAAATTGGCCATTTTATATCAGGTCATTACCCACTATTCACCGAGGACTTGCCTAATTGCAATATGGGTGACTCCGAGGATTTAGAATAGTTGCTGACTTGCGTCGTGCCGCGATGTTAAATAAGGCATTGTTTAGGTTGCAACCCAAAACCCCTTAATATTTTATATTTGTGTATTAGTAAAGTAATGGTGTGTTGTTCGTAAAGGTTGAAGTATGGGAGGTGCTCAAAAAGTGCAGGGTTGCAAGCAATGGGTCCAGTTGGCGAGTCACCAAAGAGGTCGGTGACGCGCCCTTATCTGCCATTTGACTCAAGATATCTCTGAAAAAAATTAGAGTTTGTAAAACTCGGCGAACCTAGAAAAGTATGGGTGAATCGCCGATCATGTCGGTGATCCCAATGGATACCGCAGTTTGAACTTCCAGATTTACTGGGAAGATCTGTAAAACTCAGAAAAGTGAGTGATTACTCGACGAAACGACGAATGACTTAGCAATCGCGACTGTTATCTCCTAATGGGAAAGGACTGGGTTGTTTGTGAGTAAAAGTTTTAAATTCTTGAACTCGCTCAATTTTACACGCTTCCATTCCTCCACTGCACCGGTGCACACTAATTTCCATATATTCCTACATTACCTAAGTGTTTTAGTTAGTAATTTGTGCTCGGTACAAGGATCGTACTCTATATTTGCCAGCGCAAAAGGGTGGCTATGACGCATTTGAAGGAACTATGACTCGAAGAAACAGATATAACCAGACATAAAGTTGCAAGAAGGAACATGCCACCCCGACTAATGGAGAAAATGTGTCACAAGGATTATTTTCTAGCCCTCTCTCTATATTTCTCGAAGTTAACCCTTGAATTATTGTTATATGCATGTGAGGAAAAATAATTTTTGTATTATGGTAGGGTGAAGCCTACCTTTTGTGCGACTATTATTATCTATGTTTTTGTGTATATATTTGGGTTATTCCGATTATATTATTTTATCGACTTATCGTGGATGTTTTAGCAGATGGCTCCCTTTTTTGTTTTTAATTATAAAATGTTTTAACATTTTTGAAAAAATTTAAAAAATTTCGCTCATTTTCACCACCTCTCGTATGCTCTTTAAATTTGGATGTTCATTAGCAAATTTGAGTCTCGGTTTTAGTAAATACCGATGCATTGAATAGTGCATGCAATCGAACGAACTTGAATGCGCGGCTACGATGAGTACAAATGAAGTTCCGTAGTCAATATGTGAACTCTTTGCATCTCGTTATGACTAGCCTTGAATAAAATTGATTCTCTTGTGATGATCATTGCACAATAGCGAAAGTGTGGAGTCTTGTTTAACTTATAGTGTCAATGCCTAGGGTGATGAGCTTACTTGTGAACTATGCATGATAGGTCCTAGAATTTGCCCGTTGGTCCGGTCAACTAAATGATGCTATCGCTTGATATGATCTTAGGCACCTTCTACGAGTGTGAGCCAATTTGATATACCCCTCTTTTGTGACCTACCTTGTGAGCATTTGATTCTTTCTTGAACACCCTTTGATCCTTACCCTTGTTTGGAAGAAACATGATGAAAACTAGTGCTTTCTTAATCCATTACCTATAATCATCTTGAATTGTGGTTAATTGAATATCTAACTTACTCCAAAAGCCTAAGTTGGGGGTGTAGTGAAAAAGAAAAAGTGAAAGTCAAGAAGTGCAAGGAAAGTCTCCTTTAACCGATGGTATTGATAAAAATGGAACCCCTCCATATAAAAAAAAGAGAGAAGAGAAAGAAAAAGAAAAAGAATGATAAATAAAGTTGTGGAATAAAGTAGAAAAGAGATGGGGTTCCCAAACAATCCATGTAAAGTGAATAATAGGATGACTTATGAGCACTAAAGAGAATGATCAAGGAAAAGGAAAGGAAGTGTCGTTTGCACCACATTTCATGAGGATGAAAGTCACTAAGCCTAAATGACCATACATTTGCACTCAACCCCATTACAAGCCATGGTAAGACCTTAGTGATCGTGAGAGAGTCGAAACAAATGTTGATTGGAAAATACGGGCAAACCTATGGGTAAAAATATGCATTATGTTCTTCTTTCTGAGTGTGGGCGTTGTATCTGATTCCAAACCTTTAAACAGTGAAACCATTGTGTGAATATGGAATCATTCTTTGTGTGAGAGGATTTGAATACTATAGTTCAGCTTGAACCTGCATTTGAAGTAAGTATTGTGAGCATGAAATTCATTGATATTGGTGAGTTACAACTTGAATCTTTGAGTGCACATTTGATCTTTGCATAAGTAAATTGAGTCTTCTTGTGTACAATCATGATTGAAGCTTCTGTAGCACTGTTAGAGACTATCTTTTTGAACGGCTGAACTTGAGTTTGCTTGAGGACAAGCAAAAGTTTAAGTTGGGGGTGTTGATGAGTCCACAAATTGGACTCATTTAGGGCTATATTTTAATAGAAATTGTTTCCTCAAATGCTTATTTTATCTCAATATCTAATGAAAACCCTTATGTTTTAGGTATTTGAAGTTTTAAGGAAATCATGAACACTACGTCACAAAAAGGAACGAAAAGGCTGAAAAGAACGAAGAAATAAAGGCCTGAGGATTGCCGAGTCCACTTGGCGAGTCGCCGAAGGGTATTACTTCGCCTTTTGATCTAGTGTGTTATGCCCTGAAGGAAAGGATCAAGTCAACGAAAAAAGGGACCAGTCGGTGCATCGCCAAGAAGTTTCGCAAAGCAGTACCGTGTCACCCAATGACCCAGAGCACGACCATGTTGAGGGCTGGTGCAAAATGGCGATGAACTACAACAAAGGGCGAATCACCGTGTTGATCGGTTATTCCGACTAACGACGCCCAATGATCCCTTGCAACACAAATTTGTGAAAACTATAAATACTAGTTAGAGTTGTAGTTTTAAGTGTGGAACAATTATTAGAAATCTCAATTAGAGTCGAACATTATTATAATTTTCAGTCTAGAATATTAGCTTTTCATATTTTTTGCTCTAAGATTGAGAGGGTTCTGAATACTTGAAGAAGAAGAGGGTTTCATCTCGAAGGAATTGGAGTTGCGTCTCTTGGATTCTTCATTCTTGGCCTGTAACAAGACCTAAATCTTCATACCCATTTGAATGAAAGCTCATTTAGGTATAAATTTCTATCGCTTGATGTGTGGATAAAAACCCCAATTCTTGTGGTGTGATTTAGCAAATAGACGTTAAGATAATTGTTGGGTCTTGCTTGCTGATAGATTAAATGTAATTTAATGGTGATTACGTCTAGTAATTTTGGTTAAATATAATGGATTTTTAGTTGTAAATACAACTTCATTCATGTGTTTTCGGCTTGCTCGAGAGAGAAGTCGCAAAACCAAGACCACTAGATTGATGGCCTAAGGAGTGTGTCGACATGAAGCTCATCCCAAGACGGTGAACCCTAGTCCCATATCCTAACACTCAGCTCGAGAGAGTGAGTGGGTAAGGCGTAGGCTGGTCTTCATGCGAGAGGTATGTATTTGAAACAGGGTAAGTTGCTCGAGAGAGAAAATATTCTCACATAAAGCTTAGCCTAGTCACGATTGTTCTATAAATCTTCTATCAAAAGCATATACCCAATAATCTAGATTAATCCGTATTCCGGTCACATCCCAAGAATCCTCCTCTCATTGTTAGATTTTCTTGGTAATCTTGCTAGTTTACTTATTTGTGACAAACCCCCAAATTGATATTTGACACTCTTGTGTCCCTCTTTAATTTAGAATGTTTTTAATCATTAATGTCTTTAGCTATGACTAGATAGAATGAAATTATAATTCTCTATTAATTTTCACCACCGCTCCCTTGTGACTCGACCCCAACCCTTGGTTGGGCTACTATACTATTGCACAATCGTAGACAGCCTAACTGTAAGTTGTGTCATTGATTACGCAAACATCAAAATGGCACTGCTGCCGCGGAATGGTGTTATTTGGGAATTCTTAGTTAAATAGAATTTTTTATCATTCGTAGTTTTAGCTTTACTAATCTAAATTGTAGTTTTGTTTTTCTTCTTTTAATATCAAAGATGGGAAATAAGAATGGATGATCATTATGGGTACCACACGGATCATCCCCTCCTGAAACTACTGAACCTCTAGGACAACCTCCTGACTTTTAAACAAGTAGGGGATGAGACAATTCAGGAAAAGTGGCTGAAGTTTCAAGTGGTGCTGCAATCATGCCCATCTTATGCGATGACAGACAAGGCGCTACTGGAGTGCTTCTATAGGGGTCTTTGACCCAAGAATAGAAGTGTAGCCGATCAACTTTGACAGGGCAGCATGCTATACCAGCCCTATCAAGTCGTAGCACAACTCCTTGATGGCATGGTAGAAGCCAGCAAAGAAGCCAAAAAGAAGCAGGAGTGGGACGCACTAGTCACCTAGTTGGATGCTCTATCCAACCGAGTCACAAAATTGGAAGTACAAGCCATGGGAAAAGGAAAGCAATTCTTCCTTCGAGAATGTAGTCATAGGAAGAAACAGGGAGGTGTGCAAGATGACTAAGCTCTTTCACTCATTCAGCAAAAATTTTAGGCACAAGAGAAGATGTTGAATGAGATGAAGGAAACCATTGAAATGCTAAATGAAACGTCAACCTCTCACTCCATGATTATTCAGCTGCAGGATGCTCAAATTGGCCATTTTATATCAGGTCATTACCCACCATTCACCGAGGACTTGCCTAATTGCAATATGGGTGACTCCGAGGATTTAGAATAGTTGCTGACTTGCGTCGTGCCGCGAAGTTAAATAAGGCGTTGTTTAGGTGGCAACCCAAAAACCCTGAATATTTTATATTTGTGTATTAGTAAAGTATTGGTGTGTTGGTCGTAAAGGTTCAAGTATGGGAGGTGCTCAAAAAGTGCAGGGTTGCAAGCAATGGGTCTAGTTGGTGAGTCACCAAAGAGGTCGGTGACCCGCCCTTATCTGCCATTTGACTCAAGACATTTCTAAAAAAAATTAGAGACTGTAAAACTCGGCGAACCTAGAAAAGTATGGGTGAATCGCCGATCATGTCGATGATCCCGATGGTTACCGCAGTTTGAACTTCCAGATTTACTGGGAAGATCTGTAAAACTCAGAAAAGTGAGTGATTACTCGGTGAAACGACGAATAACTTAGCAATTGCGACTGTTGTCACCTAATGGGAAAGGACTGGTTTGTTTGTGAGTAAAAGTTTTAAATTCTTGAACTCGCTCAATTTTACATGCTTCGATTCCTCCACTGCACCGGTGCACACTAATTTCCATATATTCCTGCATTACCTAAGTGTTTTAGTTAGTAATTTGTGCTCGGTACAAGGATTATACTCTATATTTGCCAGCGCAAAAGGGTGGCTATGACGCATTTGAAGGAACTATGACTCGAAGCAACAAATATAACCAAACATAAAGTTGCAAGAAGGAACATGCCACCTCGACTAATGGAGCAAATGTGTCACAAGGATTATTCTCTAGCCCTCTCTCTATATTTCTCGAAGTTATCCCTTGAATTATTGTTATATGCATGTGAGGACAAATAATTTTTGTATTATGGTGGGGTGAAGCCTACCTTTTGTGCGACTACTATTATCTATGTTTTTGTGTATTTATTTGGGTTATTCTGGTTATATTATTTTATCGACTTATCGTGGATGATTTAGCTCATGGCTCCCTTTTTGGTTTTCAATTATAAAGTTTTTTGACATTTTCGAAAAATTTTAAAAATTTTCGATCATTTTTGCCACCTCTCGTATGCTCTTTAAATTTGGATGTTCATTAGCAAATTTGAGTCTCGGTTTTAGTAAATATCGATGTATTGAATAATGCATACAATCGAACGAACTTGAATGCGTGGATACGATGAATCCAAATAAGTTGCATAGACAATATATGAACTCTTTGCAGCTCGTTATGACTAGCCTTGTATAAAATTGATTTTGTTGTGATGATCATTGCACACTAGCGAAAGTGTGGAGTCTTGTTTAACTTATAGTGTCAATGCCTAGGGTGATGAGCTTACCTGTGAACTATGCATGATAGATCCTAGAATTTGCCCGTTGGTCCGGTCAACTAAAAGATGCTATCTCTTGATATGATCTTAGGCATCTTCTACGAGTGTGAGCCAATTTGATATACCCCTCTTTTGTTACCTACCTTGTGAGCATTTGATTCTCTCTTGAACACCCTTTGATCCTTACCCTTCTTTGGAAGAAACATGATGAAAACTAGTGCTTTCTTAATCCATTACCTATAATTATCTTGAATTGTGGTTAATTGAATATCTAACTTACTCCAAAAGCCTAAGTTGGGGGTGTGGTGAAAAAGAAAAAGTGAAAGTCAAGAAGTGCAAGGAAAGTCTCCTTTAACCGATGGTATTGATAAAAATGGAACCCCTCCATATAAAAAAAAGAGAGAAGAGAAAGAAAAAGAAAAAGAATGATAAATAAAGTTGTGGAATAAAGTAGAAAAGAGATGGGGTTCCCAAACAATCCATGTAAAGTGAATAATAGGATGACTTATGAGCACTAAAGAGAATGATCAAGGAAAAGGAAAGGAAGTGTCGTTTGCACCACATTTCATGAGGATGAAAGTCACTAAGCCTAAATGACCATACATTTGCACTCAACCCCATTACAAGCCATGGTAAGACCTTAGTGATCGTGAGAGAGTCGAAACAAATGTTGATTGGAAAATACGGGCAAACCTATGGGTAAAAATATGCATTATGTTCTTCTTTTTGAGTGTGGGCGTTGTATCTGATTCCAAACCTTTAAACAGTGAAACCATTGTACGAATATGGAATCATTCTTTGTGTGAGCGGATTTGAACACTATAGTTCAGCTTGAACTTGCATTTGAAGTAAGTATTGTGAGCATGAGATTCATTGATATTGGTGAGTTACAACTTGAATCTTTGAGTGCACATTTGATCTTTGCATAAGTAAATTGAGTCTTCTTGTGTACATTCATGATTGAAGCTTCTGTAGCACTGTTAGAGACTATCTTTTTGAACGGCTGAACTTGAGTTTGCTTGAGGACAAGCAAAAGTTTAAGTTGGGGGTGTTGATGAGTCCACAAATTGGACTCATTTAGGGCTATATTTTAATAGAAATTGTTTCCTCAAATGCTTATTTTATCTCAATATCTAATGAAAACCCTTATGTTTTAGGTATTTAAAGTTTTAAGGAAAGCATGAACACTACGTCACAAAAAGGAATGAAAAGAACGAAGAAATAAAGGCCTGAGGATCGCCGAGTCCACTTGGCGAGTCGCCGAAGGGTATTACTTCGCCTTTTGTTCTAGTGTGTTGTGCCCTGAAGGAAAGGATCAAGTCAACCGAAAAAGGGACTAGTCGGTGCATCGCCGAGAAGTTTTGCGAAGTAGTACCATGTCACCCAATGACCTAGAGCACGACCATGTTGAGGGCTGGTGCAAAATGGCGATGAACTACAACAAAGGGCGAATCACCGAGTTGATCGGTTATTCCGACTAACGACGCCCAATGATCACCTGCAACACAAATTTGTGAAAACTATAAATACTAGTTAGAGTTGTAGTTTTAAGTGTGGAACAATTATTAGAATTCTCAATTAGAGTCGAACATTATTATAATTTTCAGTCTAATATATTAGCTTTTCATATTTTTTGCTCTGAAATTGAGAGGGTTCTCAATACTTGAAGAAGAAGAGGGTTTCATCTCCAAGGATTTGGACTTGGGTCTCTTGGATTCTTCATTCTTGGCCTGTAACAAGACCTAAATCTTCATACCCATTTGAATGAAAGCTCATTTAGGTATAAATTTCTATCTCTTGATGTGTGGATAAAACCCCAATTCTTGTGGTGTGATTTAGCAAATATGGGTTAAGATAATTGTTGGGTCTTGCTTGCTGATAGATTAAATGTAATTTAATGGTGATTACGTCTAGTAATTTTGGTTAAATATAATGGATTTGTAGTTGTAAATACAAATGTCATGAAATTCCTCACCTACCACACTACCAAAAATATCTTAGTATATCATGAATTTATCACCTACCAATAAAATAAATTCCGCACCGAAAAATGGTATATAAACAACTCAATATCACAAAAACTGATAAAGACAAATTAGATCAATTAATAGATAATATATCTAAAATAGAATATAAATATATTCAATATTTAAAGATACAATGAATAACGAGAATAACGAGTATAGACAGAAACTTACTGAAATAATTATAGCAAAAAGACAAGATTTGAGACATAGACAAAATAGACTTAACAATAATATATTTGCAAGAATTTGTAAAATATCTGCAGCCTGACTATAAAAATGCGGAGATAAGTCGATCGGAAGACTTTAAAAATCCAGAGCTAAGAGGTGACGTTGGGAAACACCTTAAAACCCATAATATTTGTTTAAATACAGCTGCAGGTACAAGTAAACAATTTAGTGAAAAACATCATAAGAATGCAAACTTAAACCAGCTATTTGAAAAACCATTTACCCGAAGAACTTCAAGAAACACATTGACTACGGAACCACAAACCTCTACATATGCAGATAGTCTACATAATGATTTGTTTTGTAGTTACTGAATACTATATTTTTCTTGTTAGCCACTATTTTATTTGTGTGTTATCTGTCCTTATAATAAATTTGTTATATACATTATATGGTTCAAATGATAGTAAACATTTATATACTGAATATCATTCTTTCCTATTTATTTCCCATCTTATTTCTGCATTAGTAAATGTTCATCTAAGTGGATCCACTAGCTAATACCTATGTGGGAAAACATAGTTAAGGAACAAGGAGATTGCTACTAGAAACCCGGACATGCTAGACGTAGAAGGTTTCCATCTCATGAGACAACATATATATTGGGAACATGGACTTGCTAAACGTAGAAGGAACCCATATGGGAAGCCGAACTTGCTAAATGTAAAAGCTTCTATCTCATATGCATGTTCGCTCGATGCTAAGCTCATATCCCATTTAAAGAAGTATTAGGCCTTTACTTACATACTAATTCAATAAGGAATGCATTAGGAATTCAACCCATCATTCATCATATAGCTTATAAGTTCTAAGATGAGAATAACCTTTCATCATAAAACAATCAACATAAAAGAATGTTCATTCATAGCACAGTCATTTAGTGTTCATGAGATTTACCTTCTATTCATCATACCAACACTACCATAATCATAACTTAACATTCATGTTCATATCATAGCATACTTGTCAACACTTGGGGTTGTAGGGAAGAGGAATATAACTCAATCACTACAATTCATAATCAAGTAGCACCTCCACCATAAGTGGATCAACAATTCAATAGATGAACTTTCATCAATTTGACAACCTTCATTCACAGCCTTCAGAGCTCATATCAAGATTCAACCCTAATTCATTGATAATCAACCATCATATAGAGCAACATCATAATACAATAATGAACCCCACAATTACATATTAGATATTTATCCTTAATTCACCATTAAAGTCATACTAGGGTTGAAAGTGAGAAAGAAAGGGAAATTCATGGGTCTTGTGGGGATTTTTTCAAAAACCAACATGACATTAATTCATACACAAATCATCATATACCACCATAATTAATCATTATAATTCAACGAAAACGCATTTGAAAAGTGACCCACGAAATTGAGAGAAAAACCTAGAATTTGGGGAACTTTGAAATCCAATTTTGAGAGGGCCTCTTGGGGAAAAGATCCCAAGAGTGAAGAGCAACCATACCTTAATTGATTTCTTGATAATCAATGGAGAAACTCCAAGCAATTTTGGAAAGAACCTTGAAACCCTAGCAATCCTAGCTCCAATGTCTTCTTCTTCTTCTTGAGTCTAGAGAGAGAAATATTGGAGAGGAGGGGACGATGAACATTTTTTTTAAAGTGGGTTTTGTGAAAAATGATTTTGTTTTGGCAGTATTTTAACTTTAAATATCTTATATAGTTATTTAGAAATAATATAAAATATACCCACTTCTTAATTTAACTTAAAAATAATATTTACGAAAACGCCCCTTGCCCACATTGACTTGCCAAATAAAACTAAGGCAAAGTCCAAGGGAGCATTTAAGGTCCTTGAATTGGTCCACTAGCCTTGGACCCTCCCTTGAACTTTACCTTTGGGTTTTTAAAGCTAAGGCATATCCCTGGGAGTATTCAAATGACCTATTAATTTGATATATATATATATATATTTATTTATTTAAAAATAAAATAGATTATACACATTTAATTTATACTAAAAAGAAAATTATGAAATTACCCCTTTTTATGCCTTCTTTGGATTGCGAAAAAAAAACTAAGTAATTGTTTAAGGGACCCTTTAAGGGTCGTGGATTGCTTCAAGTCCCTTGAACTCATACGTGAACTGCCAACTTTGCCGAAAATGGCTAAGGCTAAGTTCACGAGGCCCTTCAAGGACAGTGAACTGCTTCACTGTCCTTGAAGCCTCAAGCGAACTTCCTACTTTGCCGAAAATTGCTAAGGGAAAGTTCACGAGGCCATTCAAGGACAGTGAACTACTTCACGTCCCTTGAAGCCTCAAGTGAACTGCTTTTATGCCAAAAAATGGTTAAGGCATTTTTCACGAGGCCCTTCAAGGACAGTGAACCACTTCACGTCCCTTGAAGCCTCTCTTGAACAAATGCCTTTTTGCCCACACGGCTAAGGCAAAGTTCAAGGGAGCTTCTAAGGGCAGCGATGCCTTTCACCTTCCTTGAACCCTCTCTTGAACTTATACTTACTCAAAATATTAGACTATATTACAACTTCACATTTATGCAAAAACTTCTAAACCTCAAATGTTAGGCTCTAGTTTCACCTATCAATTTTCCGGGTTGTTACAATATCCTCCCCTTGGGAACATTCGTCCTCGAATGACACTTTGAACACTTGTAGGGGAATAAAGACTCGAGACTAGCACCCCATCATGCATGCCATATCAATCAAATGCACAAATCATAGGAAGAAGCATCAACTCCTTCTCATAAGCTCAATGCACACAAAGATGTAGGAAATACATCCACAACTTCATTCTGCACCAAAATTTCCATTTCATTCAAACATGGGAGGAACTACCTTCTCCAACACAAGCCAGCTCATCACAACAATATTAAACCAACATGCTATTTCATCACAACATAACTAAACATGTTTATCAACTTATCTCATGAGGTCACAAATGTATGCAATACAACATGAAATTCAACATATCTTTTCATTACACACAATTAAGCATGCTCATAAATTTACCTCATAAGTCAAATTATGCAATAATCAAACTATAGTGATTCAACAAGAGGAACATATAATTCATGAGAGACTCAATTATGCACTACATACTTCCTCGCATGGACCTACACCATATACGAAGAAAACATGGAAAAAAGAAAGAAAAAAGATTACATAATAAACAAAACTCCTAATTCATTACAAACTCAAGAGAAACTACCTACCTCAAGTTTGAATAGGATTAGCAAGAAAGAGATGAGGTTAACAGGCCTTCATATTGGCCTCGGCCTCCCATGTAGCACTCAAAGCTTGATTATTCCGCCATAGAACCTTAACGGAAGCTACTTCTTTAGTCCTCAACCTCTTCACTTGCCGGTCTAGAATCTCAACCGGAACCTCTTCATAAGTGAGGTTCCCATCAACACCCAAACCTTATAAAGGAAGTATGGATACCAGATCACCTATACACCTTTTGAGCATAGAGACATGAAATACCGGGTGAACCGGAGCCAACTCATTAGGAAAGTTCAATTCATAAGCAACATTTCCAACTCTCTTCAAAATCTCATAAGGGCCCACATACTAGGGACTAAGCTTCCCCTTTTGACCACACCTCATTACCCCTTTCATGGGCGAGATCTTCAAGTAGACCCAATCACCAACATCAATTTTAAGATCCGTCTTTCTATTGTCGGCAAAAGACTTTTGCCGACTTTGAGCCGTCTTCAACCTATCTCTTATAAGTCAAACCTTTTCAATAGCCTCATAAACCATCTCGGGACCAAGAAGAGAAAATTCACCTACTTCGAAACAACCAACCAGAGATCTACACCTCCTACCATAAAGTGCTTCAAACGGAGCCATGGCAATACTTGAATGGTAACTATTGTTGCAGGTAAATTCAATCAAGGGAAGGTGATCATCCCACTTACCTTAGAAATCAGTCACACACGCTCTCAACATGTCCTCTAAGGTTTGAATGGTCCTTTCTGCTTGACCATTTGTTTGAGGGTGAAATGCGGTACTAAGTTTCACTTTAGTACCAAGCCCATCTTGGAAAGCCTTCCAAAAGTGCGAAGTAAATTGAGTACCTCTATCCGAAATGATAGACAAAGGAACTCCATGTAACCTTACCACTTCCTTTAGGTACAACTTAGCATAGTCTTCCGCTGAATACGAAACCTTGACGGGAAGGAAATGGGCTGATTTAATCATCCTGTCAACAATGACCCAAATAGAATCATGTTGCCTTCGAGTACGAGGCAAACCTACCACAAAGTCCATATTGACATCCTCCAACTTCCAAGTGGGCATGCTTATATCTTGAGATAGACCTCCCGGTCTTTGATGCTTGGCTTTGACTTGTTGGAAATTTGGGCATTTGGCCACAAAGCTCCCTATATCCCTCTTCACCCCGTTCCACCAATAGATCTCTCGTAGGTCACGATACATTTTGGTGGATCCCGGATGTATAGACTATCGAGAACCGTGAGCCTCTTCCAAAATTATCTCTCTTAACTCATCCACATCCGGCATACACAATCTTCCTTAGTACCTAAGCACCCCATCTCCCCATTGGGAGAAAGCCACAACGAACTTATAAAGAACTGACTCTTTCAATTCCATCAAGGTAGTATCTAGATGTTGCTTTGACTTAACCTCAACCACAAGTGATGACTCGGAAAAATGATGAACCATAAACCCACCCTTGGAGGAATCCCTTAGTTGGACACCTAACTGAGCCAACCTATGTACCTCCCGAACTAACTCCTTTTTCACATCGTCTATGTGAGCAACACTACCCATGGACACTCTACTCAACGCATCCGCAACCACATTAGCCTTTCCGGGGTGGTATAGGACATTCATATCATAGTCCTTTAAAAGTTCCAACCACCTCCTTTGTCGGAGATTCAAATCTTTTTGGCTAAAAACATATTGAAGACTTTTGTGGTCGGTAAACACATCTACGTGTACCCCATAGAAATAGTGTCTCCATATCTTTAAAGCAAAGACTACTGCCGCTAGTTCGAGATCGTGGGTTGGATAGTTCTTTTCATGAATCTTTAATTGTCTAGAAGCATAAGCGATTACTTTTCCATGTTGCATAAGGACACACCCTAACCCTACTCTTGAAGCATCACAATATACAACAAACCCTTCGGTATCCTCCGGTAAGGTCAATACCGGAGCGGAGGCAAGCTTATCTTTCAACAATTGAAAATTCTTTTCACAAGACTCAGACCATTCAAATTTAACCTTCTTTTGGGTCAAAGATGTTAGTGGAGAAGCAATTGAGGAGAAACCCTCAATAAATATCCTATAATAACTGGCTAGTCCCATAAAGCTTCTAATGTCGGTAGGGCATAAGGGTCTAGGCCATTTTTTAACCACCTACATTTTCTTTGGATCTACTTCAATTCCCTAACTTGACACTATATGACCGAGAAACGCAACCGATCTCAACCAAAATTCACATGTGCTAAAATTAGCATAAAACCGTTGGTCCTTGAGAACTTGCAACACAATCCTCAAATGTTCCATGTGGTCATTCTCACTCTTAGAATATATCAAAATGTAATCAGTGAAAACAATCACGAATGAGTCAAGATATTGTCTAAACACCCTATTCATAAGGTCCATGAATGCCGTCGGGGCATTTGTGAGACCAAAAGACATTACTAGGAACTCAAAATGACCATATCTTGTTCAGAATGCCGTTTTAGGAACATTAACACCTCTCACCCTAAGTTGGTGATAATCCAACCTTAAGTCATTCTTCGAAAAGTAGCTCGCCCCTTGGAGTTGGTCAAATAAGTCATCAATCCTAGGGAGGGAGTATTCTTTATAGTGACCATGTTCAATTGTCGGTAATCAATACACATCCTAAGCAACGCATCTTTCTTCTTCACAAACAAAACTGGTGCACCCCATGGTGATATGCTTGGTTAAATAAAACCCTTATCTAGAAAATCTTTAAGTTGAGCCTTTAATTCCTTCAATTCGGCCGGGGCCATCCGGTAAGGAGGAATAGATATCGGTTGTGTATCCGGCAAGAGATCTATGCTGAATTCAATTTCCCATTCGGGAGGGATTCCGGGAAAGTCATTAGGAAAGACTTCCAGAAACTCCCTTACCACAGGGACAGACTCTAATGGAGGAGTCTCGGACTCAAGGTTCTTAATTCTCACAATATGGTAGATACATCCCTTAGAAATCATTTTACAAGATTTTAGACATGAAATAATTCGACCTCTAGGGATCAAATTTCCTCCCTTCCATTCTAGAATGGGTTCATTTGGAAATTGAAACTTTACAACTCGAGTTCTACAATCTATGGAAGCAAAACAAGCATGAAGCCAATCCATCCCCAATATGACATCAAAGTCCAACATTTCAAGTTCTATCAAATCAACCAAAGTGACTCTATTGGACAATGAAATGGGACAACCCCTAAAAACTCTTTTTGCTGTAACTAAATCACCTACCGGGGTAGACACGGAAAAAGTTTCTTTTAGGGTTTTGGGGAGCACATCAAATTTCGTAGCCTCTAAAGGAGTAACAAAAGATAAAAGTGGCACTCGGGTCTAACAATGCATAAACATTAATTGAAAATACTGGTAACAACGTACGGAGAGCTCTCTTGATCACCTCAGGATTGGAGAGCATAGAAGGAATTCTTCTTAAGAGCATCGGAGTTAGACCAACTTGCTTGTGCTTGCTTAATCTCCCTCCCTTGAACCTTCAACATAGGGCAATCTCTCCTCATATGACCACTCTTTCCACAATTAAAGCAATTGTTTGTGCCGACTAGGCACTTGCCTTGATGCTTCTTGCCACACTTTTCACAATTAGGTTTATCAAAATAAGAACCACCACCACTTCTTCCTTGTGGTCTAGGGGTAGACAACCTACCTTTGTGGGGCCTTGGAGCATTGGAAGGACTTGGGTTGGGAAACCTCTTCTTAAACCTTGGTTCACCTTGACCTTTAAACTTACCCTTAGATGAATTTGCCTCATCGTCCCTTGGCCTCTTTACCTCCCTATTCCTCTTTCTAAGACTTGACTCTTCCACTTGTTGAGCATGTACCATCAACCTAGAGATATTCATGTCATCATGGAGCATTGCCTCCCGACATTCTTCTTCAATAGCATCGAAAACACCGGTGACAAAACCACTCATTTCATCCCTTGGATTAGAAACCAAATATGGAGCGTACTTGGATAACTTCGTGAACTTCAATTAGTATTCTTGGACACTCATCCCTCCTTGACGGAGATTGATGAAATCCTCAACTTTTGCCTCTCTATTTTCACGGGGAAAAAACCTATCAAGGAAAGCCTTCTTGAAAATCTCCCAAGTAATGGGACCCGCTCCTATAGCCCTATTATCCCTCCATTGATTGTACCAAGTTTGGGCCACATCCTTCAATTGATACTCGGCCAACTCAGCCTTCTCAACGGAAGTAATTCCCATAGCATAGACTATCTTGTAGATCACCTCTATGAACTCTTGTGGGTCCTCATTGACCTTGGAGCCAAAGAACATAGGAGGATTCATACGGGTGAAATCCCTCAACCTTGGGGCCATGGTATTAGCATTGGGATTTGCCCGTGGCCCCACATCTCGGTTAGCATGGTACGTCAAAGCTTGAACTTGAGTTTGTGTCGTCGTGAGTTGAGTCAAGGTATGAAGGGCCGCTCTTATCTCAATATTAGACATAGCCCCTACATCAATAGGATCTTGAGGATTTTGAGGAGCTTGAGGGTTTTGAGGAACATGAGGGGGAACCTCCTCATTCACATTTTCCTCTCCGGCCCTCCTAGCATTAGTCCTTCTTGTATTCATAGCCTATAAGCACAAGAAAAGGATTCAGGAAAAGGATTAGAAGGAAAACTTAATAGAATTAAAACTCTTAAGGCACGACCAATGAGTAATCAATAAGTGAAAGTTCCTAAGCATCTTATAGCCTCTCATTCATAAGTGTGGCGCGCTTCACACTTCTGAACAAGACTTTACTCGATGTTGTTTCATGAGAAATCAACCCTAATATTATCCATTAACCTTATGCTCTGATACCAAGTTTGTCACGCCCCAAGAGCACCCCCTAGGCGTAACATGGTGTACCTGACCCCGAAGGGGTGTTATACAAGCCCTTAGCATACTTCTCATTGCATATAGACATTGAATAATGTGGAAATTTTAAAAAATAACTTTTCAACATGAATGTTAGAGTGTCTCATAATAGAAAATAGAAAGTAGAATGTCTAGACATCACCATCTCAATGAAACCATCTAAGTACACATAAGAGTCTCAATTAGGGACCATAGGCCTTTATAATAGAATTGTCTCAAAATAACAGGTACATAAGAAGACTAATAGTATATTACAATATAAGGAACTTAATTGTTGTAATGTTTGTCCTTGAAACTTGAGGACATACAAAAAAGTCTTGAAGAAAGTTTAAGTCCAAGCTTGAACCTCTTAGTAGCACAATCACCTCCCGGAACCTACACTTATTAGAAAAAAAGGAAGAAATATGGGTTAGCACAAACAATTGTACTAAGTATGGAAGCCATGAAATTAAAACCATTTAAAAGATGCATAAAAGGGACCTTTAGTCGAAAACATGCTACTTCAAGTTAAAAGACATAATGCATATTAAAGGAACATTTAGCCAATCCACATTACAAGATAAGTAGACATTCATGATCATAACAATAATCCATAACCCATACCTTACATATTTGAGTTCCATTTACATCATATCATCATAGGACACCACTTACGACCCCCTTTCAAGTTCACTTGTGCAATGTACATATGAAGTCCCATACCCCCATATATACTAAGTAAAGCCATCAAGAAGACACAAGTGTAGTCACATACATAATCAACATCATAATAGGTGAAACCAATCTTAACATCATTCATACCTTACCACATATAAAGGACTCACACAAGAACTCCTCAAAGAACCCACTTGTGCAATGCATAGGTAAAGTCCCATACCCTCACCTATACTAAATAGTATCCCTCAAGTGTGATTTACATAATTCATATTCATACATTAGACCATTTTCTTGAAACATAAGGATATTAGCACTAACCGACATAGACCATGTGAGCTTACATGGAATCCAGTGTTCTACTCCCACACCGAGAGAGTGTTCTACTTGCCAAGGTAGAACTAACATAATAGCATCTAAGTGTATCCACTAGATAATACCTATGTGGCCAAACATAGTTAAGCAACAAGGAGATTACTAGTAGAAACCCGGACTTGCTAGACGTAGAAGGTTTCCATCTCATGAGACAACATATATATTGGGAACCCGGACTTGCTAAACGTAGAAGGAACCTATATGGGAAGTCGAACTTGCTAAACGTAAAAGCTTCCATGTCATATTCATGTTCACTCGATGCTAAACTCATATCCCATTTAAAGAAGTATTAGGCCTTTACTTACACACTAATTCAATAAGGAATGTATTAGGAATTCAACCCAGCATTCATCATATAGCTCATAAGTTCTAAGATGAGAATAACCTTTCATCATAAAACCATCAACATACAATAATGTTCATTCATAGCATAGTCATATCGTGTCCATGAGATTTACCTTCTATTCATCATACCAACACTACCATAATCATACCTTAACATTCATGTTCATATCATAGCATACTTGTCAACACTTGGGGTTGTAAGGAAGAGGAACATAACTCAATCACTACAATTCATAATCAAGTAGCACCTCCACCATAAGTGGATCAACAATTCAATATATAAACATTCATCAATTTGACAACCTCCATTCATAGCCTTCAAGGATCTTATTAAGATTCAACCCTAATTCATTGATAATCAACCATCATATAGAGCAACATCATAATACAATAATGAATCCCACAATTACATATTAGATCTTCATCCTTAATTCACCATTAAAGTCATACTAGGGTTTAAAGTGAGAAAGAAGGGGAAATTCATGGGTCTTGTGGGGATTAGTTCAAAAACCATCAACATGACATTAATTCATCCACAAATCATCATATACCACCATAATTAATCATTATAATTCAATGAAAACACATTTAAAAAGTGACCCACGAAATTGAGAGAAAAACCTTGAATTTGGGGAACTTTGAAATCCAATTTTGAGCTGGCCTCTTGGGGAAAAGATCCTAAGAGTTAAGAGCAACCATACCTTAGTTGATTCCTTGAGAATCAATGGAGAAACTCCAAGAAATTTGGTAAAGAACCTTGAAACCCTAGCAATCCTAGCTCCAATGTCTTCTTCTTCTTCTTGAGTCTAGAGAGAGAAGTATTGGAGTGGAGGGGAAGATGAACTTTTTAAAAAAAAGTGGATATTGTGAAAAATGATTTTATTTTGGGAGTATTTTAACATAAAATACCTTATACCCACTTCTTAATTTAACTTAAAAATAATATTTATGAAAATGCCCCTTGCTCACATTGACCTGCCAAATAAAACTAAGGCAAAGTCCAAGGGAGCATTTAAGGTCGTTGAAGTGGTCCACTAGCGTTGGACCCTCCCTTGGACTTTGCATTTGGCTTTCTTATGTTAAAGTATATCCATGGGAGTATTCAAATGACCTATTAATTTCATATATATATATATATATATATATATATATTTATTTAAAAATAAAATAGATTATACCCATTTAATTTATACTAGAAAGGAAATTACCCCTTTTTATGCCTCCCTTGGATTGCCCAAAAAAAACTAAGTAATTATTTAAGGTACTCTCTAAGGGTCGTGGACTACTTCAAGTCCCTTGAACGCATACGTCAACTGCCAACTTTGCCGAAAATGGCTAAGGCAATGTTTACGAGGCCCTTCAAGGATAGTGAACTGCTTCACGTCCCTTGAAGCCTCAAGTGAACTGCCTACTTTCCGAAAATGGCTAAGGCAAAGTTCACGAGGCCCTTCAAGGACAGTGAACTGCTTCACGTCCCTTGAAGCCTCAAGTAATTGCCTTTATGCCAAAAAATGGTTAAGGCATTGTTCACGAGGCCCTTCAAGGACAGTGAACTGCTTCACGTATCTTGAAGCCTCTCTTGAACAAATGCCCTTTTTCCCACACAGCTAAGGCAAAGTTCAAGGGAGCTTCTATGGGAAGCGATGCCTTTCGCCTTCCTTGAACCCTCTCTTGAACTGATACTTAGTCAAAATTTTGGACTATATTACAACTTCACATTTTTGCAAAAACTTCTAAAACTCAAATGTTAGGCTCTAGTTTCACCTATCAATTTTCCGGGTTGTTACACCTAATAGATTCCAACTACGACTAAAGTTCAAATTGGATGCCCACAAGAAATGGTTGCAACCCCTTATTGCATATGCTTCCATCCCATGGATGGTAAAATGGAGGCCATTTGAACAAAAAGATATTAATATATGTTTGTTGGTTTGGATTCATTAGTAGCAAGTAGATTTTCGTCTCAAAATGAGTCCATACTAAAAATGCCTAAAGGACTATTGGTGGGTTGTATCATTAATCAAATTGAGCATAATATTGGGTCGATCATTATCGAGTAAATGCTTATGAGGGCTCTGCAAGAAAAAACATCTCTCTTATTTCCAATTTTTATGACACACTTGTGTGGGAGAGCATGAGTTCCTTTCAAGAACAGTGATGTAAGGATTAAGGCTATGCACTTGAGAACCGATATGACTTTAAGGAAGACACCACCACTAGAAAAGACTCCTTTGTTTAATCAACCACAATAGTAGCTCAGGCTAGCACACTTACTCATTTTCTAGAGCAGGCAAGTAGTTCTTCTACTATGGCACCTACTCATGTTGCTTCTAGTAATATTTTATCTTCTTCTGCTACTGCTGCTATTGTGAGACTTGCCCCCACTGATGAGTCAGGGATTTCGACTCATTTAGGGCTTATTATTTAAGGATTAAGTGTCCTCAATGTCTATTTTATGCTCATAAATGATGTTAAAATGTTGATATACAAAAATGAAGGCTTAAGAGTAAGGGAAGGATATTATGAGACAAAAAGGAGTGAAAAAGCTTAAAAAGTAGAAGGAAAGAAAAGTTGGTACTTGCCAAAGTCACTCGGCGAGTCACCTAGTGGACCTTAAGCTAGCCTAAAGTTCTACCATGCCATCTCATGAACAAAACTAATTTGGCAAGCAGACAAGCAATTCGGCGACACGCCGAAGAGATCGACGATAACGATCTGGCTCCCCAAAAGTTACAAAATAATTTGATGAAAAAACCAAGCCAAAAAAGCGAAAAAAGGAGAAACTCGGCGCGTCGCCGAACTTGTTGGTGAACCCTACTTACTTCACCGAGTTGATTCCGTGTTGAAATTCTGGGAACGTATAAATGTAATTTTTTAAAAGAAGAAAAGGAGTTACTACATTGTTCACTTCTGGTATTTTGGAGTTTTTACATTCTAGAACATTGTCTTTACATTTTTTAGTAGAGAGTTAGAGATTGTGAGATTTTTAGCTTTAATTTCAGCATTTGGGAATTGCAGATCTTTAGAAAATCAGATGGAAAATTCTGTAAGTAACATTTTCTTATTTTTTTACTATGCTAGGATAAAAACCCTGTCCTTGGGGGTGTGATTATGTCGTTGAATGCATTAATTAGCTAATGGGTGTTGTTATTTACTGATTTTATTATTATTTTGATATGGGTTCAATTAACTGTTCATTTTTTAATTGAGGAATTGTAGTTGCAAATGCAATTCTATCTTAGTTGTCTATATTTTCTTGAGAAAGAGGTATTAGAGTCGAATTATTGATTGATGGTGGTATTGATTTCATCTTTAAGATTCTAGGTTGAGAAAGTGGGTTTGATTGCGTCTTTACTAATCTAGCTTGAAAAAATGGATTAATTAAGGAATTGGGTTGTTTGGTTGTGTTTTGCTCATTGAGGATCAAAAGAACTCACTTGAAATGCAGTAGTTGATTGCGAAATGACTATTGTACTCAAAACCTAGCCTACCCACTGAGATTCAACACATTTGAGTAACTAGTAAACACTCATTACGTGAAATTAGCATTCAACTTATCACACTCCTAAGGTCTAATGTCTACTTGTTTACGTCCCGTGTTAGCTATCTTAATTTGGTTACCTCAATCCCCTTATTTGATATTAATTGTTAAAACTTTGTGATTTACCTTAATGTTGTGAAACCTTTACTTGTACAAATGATTAGGATACAATTTTACTTCTTGATCAAAATTTGTATTGTATCACTACCTGAGTGATCAACCCCAACTCTTAGTTGGGTTAATACTTCTTAGCGACCGCCTACACTTAGAATTGGATGAAGTGTAGTTGAGCGTTATAAAAAATGGCGCCGCTGTTGAGAAGTGGTGTTTAGAATTCTTTTATTTAAGTTTAGTCGTGAACTGATTTTATTGTAGTTGAATTATCTTATTTGTGTTCTTGTTGGCTGCTCTTAAACTGGTCAATAGATGAGTGTAAGTTACAGCAATGCAATCCAATTTGGGAGCAACGATGACCTAAGGAATTTGCATGATTTCAACGAGGATCGGTTGGGAAGTGCGAGTGTTATTCGATTGCCTCCGACTGTGGGTAATGCAGTGTTGCATGTGACCAACACAATATTGCAATTGTTGCAAATGAAGGGTCTCTTTGGAGGACTCACTCATGGCTACATCTTAAACTATGTGGATGTGTGTGGGCCATTTTCTTTTGAAAAAATTATTCAAGAGTCAGTCTGACTCGTTTTGTTTCCCTTTTTTCTAAAGGGGGAAGCAACAAAGATGTTGACTTAACTGCAAAGGGATTCAATCACTTCTTGGGAGGAGCTCATCGATGAACTTTATGAAAGGTTTTCTCTCCTTCAAAGATGGTTAAGTTGAGGGATAATATGCAGAACTTCAAGCAAGTGGATCAAGTCAAAGTTGAAGTTATTGCTAAACTACCTCCTCCCATTTCGGTGAAAGTGTCCAGAGTTTTCTACGACACACATGCTTTCACTGGTAGTTTATAAAGAATTTCTCTAAGGTTGCTTATCCTCTTTGAAATCTACATGAAAAGTTATCTACTTTCAGCTTTTATGAAGCTTGACTCAAAGTATTTTTGTGCTTAAAAGAAAAGCTAGTGTCGGCTCCAATCATTGTTGCACCTGATTAGAGCATTCCATTTGAGCTAATGTGTTATTCAAGTGGTGTGGCTCTTGGAGCTGTTCTTGGTCAACAAAAAGGAAAATTGTTCCACTCGGTTTATTAGGCAAGTAAGACATTGAATGTAGCTCAAAAGATATACATTTTCACCGAGAAAGAATCGTTAGCTATAGTGCACGCTTTTGGAAAATTTAGAGCATATTTGTTGGTCACTAAAGTGGTGATGCACACAGATCATGCTGCAATCCAATATTTGATGGCTAAGAAATATGCAATGCAATGCTTGATTCGGTTGGTGTTGTTGTTGCAAGGGCTTGATTTCAAGGTCAAAGATCGAAAAGGGTGTGAGAACCAAGTGGCAGATCACTTGTAGAGGTTAGAAACTGATATTGTTGTCTTCAATTAGAGGGATATTGAGGAAGCATTTATCGATGAGTCAGTAATGGTTGTATCTCATAGAAATCCGTGCATATTATGTTGTGTGTGGAAATATTCTCGATGGACTAAATTTCTACCAACGGAAGAGGTTTTTGTTTGATGTGAAGAAGTATTTTTGGTATGAACCATACCTATTTCGGGAATTGACAGATCACATAATTAGAAAGCGTGTACCGAAAGTGGAGGTAAATGCAATTCTCGATGCTTGCCACGCCTCACCAGTTTGTGGGATTCATAGTGGGGCACATGGCTCCAAAAGTACTTCAAAGCAATTATAATTGGCCGACGTTATACCAAGATGCACACTTTCTTACTAAACAATGCGTTCAATACCAAAAGCAAGAAGAAATGTCGAGAAGGCATGAATTACCTCCCCATCATATTCTAGAGGTAGAATTGTTCGATGTCTACGGAATCAACTTTATGGGACCGTTTGTGAGTTCATATCTTAGTGGCGGTCTGTAGCTTTACCCAACAATGAAGGGAGAAGTTTTGTGCAATTCCTGAAGCGATACATTTTCACACGATTCGATACTTTGCGTGAAATAAGGATTGGGACTCTCACTTTGTTAACTGTTTGTTTGAATCTTTGTTTAGCAAATATGGAGTTAAACACAAAGTTACAACCACTTATCTTCCACAGACAAGTGGGAAGGTTGAAGTGTCGAATCGGGAAATTAAGGGACCTCTGGCAAAAACAATCAATGCAAACCGGGATGAATGGTATCAGAAGTTAGTTGATGCTCTTTGGGCATACCGCACTGAATTCAAGACCGCTATTGGCATGTCACCATTCAAATTGGTATTTGGAAAGTAGTGTCACTTACCAATTGAACTTGAACATAAAACATTATGGACATTGAAAGAATTGAACTTGAATTGGGGGAGGCTTTATAGGATAGGGTCAACCAAGTCCATGCATTGGAAGAGTTCCGGCTGCGAGCTTATGAGAGTTTAACCCTTCACAAAGAGAAAATGAAGTAGTGGTATGATGCCAAAATCCTTCAGTGAGAGTTTAAAGTTGGATAACTTGTCCTTCTCTATAACTCCCGTTTGAGACTTTTTCCAGTAAACTCAAATCAAAATGGTTAGGCCCATTCAAAGTGACTCGTATGTTAAAGAATGGAGAAATTGAAGTTGAAGGCAAAGAATGGTCGGTATTCAATGTAAATGGGCAACGATTGTATCTCTACTTCGGAGAATGCCTAGACATGCAGTTATTGAAGTGGTGTATTTGGAAAATTCTTAAATGCATTTCCCCAGAGAGCCACAACGTTAACTAAGTTGCTTTTGTGGAGGAAACTCAAGTTTTACTTATATTTTTAATAATGTTTGCTGAATGTGCAGGTTGACGCCCTTATTTTGAAAGAATGACAATTGCGAGGGGGATCGACCGACTCAGCGAATCATCAACGGGTCCCCATCTTGCCTACGTGCATCACCCTTCCTAGGGCCAGGTTTGGGATTTGTATTAAAATATTTGGTGACACTACAGTAATTTTGGTGCATTACCGAGCTGAATTGGCAAGGTCGATTAATCTCATCTTTTTGTTTAACCTGTGAGGCCAACTTTCTGTAAATTTGGGCAAACAAAATTCTACTTGGCAGTTCGCTGAATGGCTCGGCATCACTGGTAGCACTTTTCGATTGGGCATGAAGTTAAAAAACCACTCTTGCTTTGATCCTTTCATTCAGTGATCCTTACTTCCCCTTTTTACTATTTCAATTAGTCTGTATATGCATTGAGGACACTGCTTAGTTTCTCTTAGTGGGGTAAGGCCTTACCGTTGTTGGTTTGGTTTTCTCTTATTGATTTTTTCGATGTTCCCATGAATATTTAAGTGTCAGTTGTGATCAATACCGATGACTTGAGTAGTGCTCTTGAATGAACGATATGTCATACAAGTCTAATGAGGTAAATTTGTGTTGCATAAATCATGTCTGAAGTCTTAGCATCTCATTGTGACTAGTCTATTGTAGAAGTGAGTCTTGTAATGATCATTTCACGCAAGCTTAACTTGTAGAGTCATGATCGATGATTGTGTTGAATGCCTTGTGTGGTGATGTTTTGTTGAAATAGGTGCTTGGTTATCCCTAGAACTTTCCCCGTTGGTCCAATTGACTAGCATTGGTGAATGAAAGAAATGATCTTAGGCACAACATTTTTTTAGGGTGCACCAAATTGCTAATTATACCTCTTTGTGACCAATTTGTGAGAGTGTGAACCTAGCTTGGCACCGTGTGAGCCTAACCATTTCTTTTGATGAAACATGAACACATTTGGCCCTTTTCTTCCCCACCTAGAACCAACATGAAGTCTTGGTCTGTTTGAATAGATAACTTAGGCCGATGAAGTCTTTGTCTATTTGAATAGCCGAAGTTGGGGGTGTGGTAAAAATGAGGAAAGAAATTGAGCAAGAAGTTTGTGAAATTTACCCTTGAAGACTTGTGTTGAAAAAGAAGAAAAAGATGGAACCCCTCCATATAAAAAAAATAAGAAGTAAAAAAAAAGATTGAATTTTTTTCTTCTATAAGTTGTGCATTGCTTGAAATAAAAAGGGTATCTGATGAGCCATTCAAAATTTTTTGCGTTTGAATATGCCAAGGGTGAGTTGCGAAGATGAAAAGAGTGAAAGAAAAGGAGAAGAAGCGAAATCAAGACTTGCTTCATGAAGGTAGAAGTCACTAAGCCAAAATGATCATACCTTTACACTTAGCCCAGTTAAAAGCCTTGAAAGACCTTGGTGATGTTACATAAGCCGAATGAGGTGTTGATCAGAAATTACGGGCTAGCCTATGGGTAAACTCATGCATGACTTCAACATTGAGAGTGAGAGAGTTCATTTTGATTCCTTAAGTTATAACCTTTGATGGGCTTTGTTTGAGAATGAAATCTTTCTTAATGTGCAAGCATTCAAATAATACTCTTGTTGAGCTTGAATTTGCATTTGAAGTGAACATTGTGAGCTAGACTTCTATTTGATGATGGCTAGTTATAGTTTGAAACTTTTAGTGCACAATCGAACATTGCATGAGTAGATTTAACCTCATGTGCATTCATGTTGAGTCTCAAGTAGCACTATTTGTAGACATTCCTATTGCCCTAATTGATCTTGCGTTTTACTTGAGGACAAGCAGAAGCTTAAGTTGGGGGTGTTGATGAGTAGGGGATTTCAACTCATTTAGGGATTATTATTTAAGGATTTAGTGTCCTCAATGTCTATTTTTTGCTCATAACTAATGTTGATATGTAGCAATGAAGCCTTAAAAGTAAGGCAAGGACATTATGAGGCAAAAGTGAGCGAGAAAGCTGAAAAAGTTAAAGGAAAGCAAAGCTGGTACTCACCAAAGCCACTCGGTGAGTGATCAAGTGGACCTTTAACTCGCCTAAAGTTACAGAATGCCAACTCATGGAAAAACCAAACTTTGCGAGCAGACAAGTGATTTGAGGAAAAGCCAAAGAGATCGACGATGACGAACTGGCTCGCCAAAAGTTACCGAACGATTTGATGAAAAAGCCAAGACAAAAAGGTGAGAAAATGAGCAACTTGGCGCATAACGCAAACTGGTCGGTGAACTCGAATTACTTTGTTGTGTTGACTCTGTGCTGAATTTCTGGGAATATAAAAATGTAACTTTTAAAAGAAGAAATGGAGTTCCCACATTATTCACTTCTCGGTTTTTGGAGTTTTTACATTCTACAACACTGTCTTTACATGTTTTAGTATAGATTTAGAGTTTGTGAGATTTTGATCTTAAATTTCAGTTTTTGGGAATTGCAGATGGTTAGCAAATCAAATGGAAACTTTTGTTTGTAATGATTTCTTGCTTTTTTACTATGCTTAAATAAAACCCCTTTCCTTGGGGTGTCGTTAGTTACTGATTTTATTGTTGTATTAAAGTGGGTTCAATTAATTGTTATGTTTTAATTGAGGAATTGTAGTTGGTGTGATGTGTTGGTCGAGGGCCATATTGTGAGGTTGGATAACCTCACTTCTAGACTTGACGCATTGGATTAGGCAAAGGGTAGTTCACGTGCACTAGACACAATGAGAGATGAGTTTACCACTTAGCGAGTGTAGGTGATCCAATTGCAATCTACTGATTTATTCATACTATAGGGCGAGGTTCCCCTACTGGATGCACCTACCTCCATGCTAGAGATTCCTAGTACTGAACCTCTTCTGGTAAGCACCCTGAGATAGCTGCTAGTGTTGATGTTGATGATGATGATGTCGAGATGGCCTAGGATGAGTTGGCCAAGGAGCAGATGAGGAGGAGTTGATGAGTGAGGAGCATGGGATTGCTCAGAACTTTATTGAGATTTAAGAGACCGAGGAAGTCATTCTTCAGATCCTTGAGCGATCCCTTTGGGAGACTTCATAGGCTTGCACTAGTAGAGTCACTTCAGACTCACCCATCCTTCTGACTTTTGAGGCGAACATTGATGCCCAGTTAAGTCTTTCCTCCGCCTACAATGATCCTATTTCCAGTAATTGATGCCCCTCTTGAGGCTTCCCCATATGATACTCTGGATGAGAGTGCTCTAAAGGCCTAGCATGTTAGGGGGACCCTTTTATCTCAGCCTCCAACCTTTTCATATTATCGCATTGAGGATACCACTTTATTTTTTTTGTAGGGTGAGCGCCTTTAAGCATATATTCCCATTTTTATTGTATTTTTTTATTTTGAGTTTTAGATAATTGTAGTACTTTACTCTTGTTTATATTATAGTGCTTTTTTGGTTGAAGTGTGTCTCTTGTATCTATTTCGTTCTCTCCTTTTTTTGCAGCCCATTTTGCAACCCCCCATGAGTTGTAAGAATTGTGAAAAGTTTAAAGTTTTCATTGATAACAATTTGAGGATTAATTGTGATCAATATTGATGTCTTGAATAGTACTCATGATGAACTTGGGGTAGAGTGTTGGTGTTGCGAGAATGAAATTGATGTGGTTGCACTTTTGATTGATCTTTTTGAAATTTTCATTCACTAGATAGGTTATGATTTTAGCCTTGCAATGAACATCATACGTACGCTTTTGATGCTTGCTAAATGAGTGTATTTAAAAGTGCCATGTGTGGTGAGGTCTTACTTGAAAGTATGTATGTGGAGTCCTAGAATTTTCTTTGTTAGTACAATTGTTTGAATCTTGGGGAATGTGAGACACGATTTTGGGCAACAAATCAAAGATGGAACCCAAATGTCCATAGTCTTTTGTGACTAACTTGTGAGGGAGTGAATCCATGTTGGAACCTTTTGATCCTAACACATTTGTTGGCAAAACAAAAATGTCACGCCCAAGCCTAGGGCCTAGACGTGACCGACGAATGGGGAACTCGAAGGAACCCCAAACAAGCCTCATAGCGTATCTTACACATCATTGGTCGCGGAAGCAATTAAAATGACCATAAGCGATAAGCATAATCAAGGGGGAAATCGGGACTAAGGGAGCAAGAAAAAAAAGAAGAAA
Organism: Solanum okadae; assembly: GCA_036553675.1. Taxonomy (NCBI): domain Eukaryota; kingdom Viridiplantae; phylum Streptophyta; class Magnoliopsida; order Solanales; family Solanaceae; genus Solanum; species Solanum okadae. The sequence continues at coordinate 22,204,927 of CM071686.1, read as the reverse complement.
TGATACATAAATACCATAGATGAATCAAGCTCAAACATAATACACAACTTGTCCAACACCACCTCTAAACATAGGTACTTTAGCGGGGGCCAAGACAAACAACTGGGCTCACCCTCATAGTCAAAACATAACTAAAAGGAAAAGTCTTATACATAGTAAAAGATCATAAGCAACGTCCTCGGAATGGAGGACTCACCAATAACCTTGATAGAAAATCGTATTAGCCACGTGGAGGACGAGGGTCAAGCGGTGCTCCGGTCCCTACATGGTGACATCATGTAGGCATAGAGTATGCGTTAGTACGTTTGAATGTACTAAGTATATGGGATGCAATGCAATGCAACAAGGGATGGACATCATAGGCAAAATGCATAATCGTACCCGATAGATAGTATATTAATGAGATGATATGTATAATGATGCTTATATAAAAATCATATTTAGTAGGGCATAGTATATGTGTAGTGAGTGACCATCAATATAGTATTTCCAAGGCCTACCACCCCCTTGGAGAGGCGAAAGAGGTACAAACCCCTCAATGTGGTTACCCGGGCCTACCACCCCCCGAGCTAGGGACCAAGGTACAAACCCCTCGATATGGTTATACGGGCCTACTACCCCCCGTACTAGGCAACCAAGGTACAAACCCCTCGATACGGTTATACGGGCCTACTACCCCCCCGTACTAGGCAACCAAAGTACCAACCCCTTGATACGGTTACCCGGGCCTACAACCCCCCGAGCTAGGCTTGGTCGACTCACACACTATATAGAGAAAATCATATACATGTATCCATTTCATCATCATTTCAATACTTATATAATCATCCGACTCATAGGACGTACATTGGACCTTCCATTTCATAAGAATTCTATAAATGGCATTTTATCAAACATATGGTGGGCTACTTGTTCATGTAAATAAAATCATGTGTTTCAAGAGTACTAAGTCCAACCAATTTCAAAATCCATATAAAACAGCCCACCAACAACATACATATATATATACATATATAACAACCTTCATAATTTGATCATGGAGGCATGAAAACCATAAACATCATATAATAATTCCATTTCATGATAATATACAAAAATAGACCATAATAGGATGTGTTGTAGTAATTCCATAATTCAAGAGTTCATAAATGATCATAAGGACCCATAAACTTGAAGTAAAATAGAGGATAAATGGTTGGACTTGTGGAAAGGAAGGTTTCCACAATCAACCCACATACCTCAACTTTGGAGAATTCTTGATGAAGATTGGAATGGAGAATTGCTTGAGATTGAATCTTGAATTCGGAATTAAAGCTTGGGATCCTTGAATTTGGTTGATGATCTTGGTGGAATTTTTGGAGAGGGTTTAGAGAGAGTTTTTGGATGTTTTGAAGTTAAATTACTAAGTATGGATATGTCCCTTTTTTATAAAAAAACGTCCCAACACTTAGAAAAAAAAATGAGGCGGGTGAACAGTGTTTTCGGCTACTAGAATTTGCATTTTCTGCCGGACAGGTTTTACGAAAATGGTCATAACTCCTTCATCCTAACTCGGAATGAGGTGAAACAAATTGCGTTGGAAAGCTAACTCACAGAGCTTTAATTTTGATAGTTTGAGCTCCTTCCAGTTCCTTGTGTGCTGAGAGATATGCCCCTTTAAAGTTGACCCTCAAAATCGCATTTTTTGCGATTTTCGAATTTTGATACGGTTGTTCTAAAATTCGGGTTAGACTCATTTCCCACTCAATTTGACCCCCTGAATAAGAATATGAAGTCGAATTTCCGAAATGATGCACGGATTTTGAGATATATGGAAATTACAATTTTAGGTGTTTTCGTAGCACATTTTCGGGCATTTTTGGGGTCGTTTCAATATCTCCCCCGTGGGAACATTCGTCCCCGAATGTCAAAGAAACGTACATGAGAAACACAAACATGGCAAATTCAGCCCACATAGGGATGCAACAATGCACTTACACCTCATTTCAAAAACTTCAACATAGTTGCAAAACCACAATGAACTTGTTAACTTAAACATGAATATATGCAATGACATGGGGGCTGAACTTACGACCTGAGATTTTATAAAGGGCTAAGATCAATACCTTAAGCTTGAGTGGAGTGGAAAACATAAGGATATCGCCTTTGCATGTCCGCTTCGGCCTCCCAAGTAGCACTTTCAACTTGTTGATTCCTCCAAAGGACTTTAACGGAAGCTACATCTTTGTTTCTCAACCTCTTCACTTGTCTATCTAAAATCTGGACCGGAACCTCTTCATAGGTCAAATTATCTTCAACAACACCCACAACATCAAGAGATACAATGGCATTTGGATCACCCACACACTTCCTCAACATAGACACATGAAATACCGGATGAACCAAATTCATTTCGCTAGGCAATTCCAACTCATAAGCTACCTTGCCAATTCTCCTCATCACCTTATAAGGACCCACGTATCTTGGGCTCAACTTGCCCTTCTTACCAAAACGAACCACACCCTTCATGGGTGACACCTTCAAATAGACCCAATCACCAACTTGGAATTCAAGAGCCCTTCTCCTCACATCGGCATAGGACTTTTGGCGACTTTGGGCCGTCTTCAACCTTTCTCTAATCATCCTAACCTTCTCAAGAGCCTCCATAACTAGATCTGGTCCTAACAAGGCCACCTCACCAACCTCAAACCACCCAACCGGTGATCTACAACGCCTCCCATAGAGAGCCTCAAAAGGAGCCATACCGATGCTAGAATGATAGCTATTGTTATAGGAAAACTCAATCAATGGAAGATGATCCTCCCAACTACCCTTAAGCTCCAATACACAAGCCCTAAGCATATCCTCAAGTGTTTGGATAGTCCTTTCGGCTTGTCCATCCGTTTGCGGGTGAAAGGCCGTAGTAAGCTTAACTCTCGTACCTAGACCCCTTTGAAAGGACTTCCAAAAGTGTGAAGTAAATTGAGTACCACGGTCCGATATGATGGATAGAGGAATCCCATGCAACCTTACCAAGTCATGAATATATAACCTTGCATAATCTTCCGCCCCATATGTTGTCTTTACCGGTAGAAAATGAGCCGATTTTGTCATCCTATCAACCACCACCCAAATAGAATCAAAACCTTTTCTAGTCTTGGGTAAACCAACTACAAAATCCATATTAATTTCTTCCCACTTCCAAGTAGGAATCTCTATGTCTTGGGTTAGACCACCCGGCCTTTGATGTTCGGCCTTGACTTGTTGACAACTATGACAACCGGAGACGAATTTGGCAATGTCCTTCTTCATGCCTCCCCACCAATACACATCCCTCAAATCTCTATACATTTTGGTGGAACCGAGGTGAATGGAGTAGGAAGAATTATGAGCCTCCTCAAGAATTTTCTCCCTCAAACCATCAACACAAGGCACACACAACCTACCTTGGTACCTAAGGGCACCATCTCCCCCTTGGGAGAAAACTTCCACCTTACCCTCTTTCACCAAGGCCTTCAATTCTAACAAGGAAGAGTCAAGATCTTGTTTTGCTATCACCTCATCAACCAAGGAAGACCTAGCACCATCAACAACGACCACACCACCATTACTAATTTCTTCCAACCTAACCTCCAACCTAGCCAATCGATGCACCTCTCTAGCCATTTCCCTATCACCAATATCAACATGAGCTAGGCTACCCATAGACACCCTACTCAAAGCATCCGCCACCACATTAGCTTTACCGGGATGATAATGCACACTCATATCATAATCTTTAAGAAATTCTAGCCACCTTCTTTGTCTCAAGTTGAGGTCTTTTTGGGTGAAGACATATTGGAGGCTCTTATGATCGGTGAACACATCAACATGTACCCCATACAAGTAATGACGCCAAATCTTTAAAGCAAACACCACCGCGGCTAATTCAAGGTCATGCGTAGGATAGTTCTTTTCATGCACTTTGAGTTGTCTAGACGCATAGGCTATCACCTTACCATTTTGCATTAGGACACAACCCAAGCCAACTCTAGAAGCATCACAATACACAACGAATCCCTCAAGCCCATCCGGTAGTGACAATATAGGAGCAGACACAAGTTTATCTTTCAAGGTTTGAAAACTCCTTTCACACTCGTCGGTCCACTCAAACTTAGCCTTCTTTTGTGTCAACTTAGTCATGGAAGACGCAATAGAAAAAAACCCTTTCACAAATCTCCGATAGTAACCCGCTAAGCCCAAGAAGCTCCTAATATCCGACGGGGTCAATGGCCTAGGCCAATTTCTAATCACATCGGTCTTCTTAGGGTCTACCTTAATACCATCCCCCGAAACCACATGACCTAGGAAGGCAACCTCCTTCAACCAAAATTCACATTTTTCATACTTGGCATACAACTTCTCCTCTCTCAATCTTTGCAACACAACCCTCAAGTGACCCATTTGTTCTTCCTCGCTATGCGAATAGATTAAAATATCATCAATGAAAACCACAACAAAGGAATCAAGGTAGGGTTTAAAGACCCTATTCATTAGGTCCATGAAGATAGCCGGTGCATTGGTCAACCCAAAGGACATGACCACAAATTCATAATGCCCATACCTAGTCCGGAAGGCTGTCTTGGGAATGTCACACTCCCTCACCTTCACTTGATGATACCCGGACCGAAGATCAATCTTAGAGAAGTGGCTAGCCCCTTGCAATTGGTCGAACAAGTCATCAATCCTAGGAAGAGGATATTTATTCTTTATGGTGACCCTATTGAGTTGCCGGTAATCAATACACATCCTAAGGGACCCATCTTTCTTCTTCACAAACAACACCGGTGCACCCCATGGTGATTGGCTAGGCCTAATAAAACCCTTCTCCAACAAGTCCCTCAATTGTTCCTTCAACTCCTTTAACTCCGCCGGGGCCATACGATAAGGGGGGATAGAAATGGGTTGAGTATCGGGGAGGAGGTCTATGCCAAAATCTATTTCCCTTTCGGGAGGAACACCGGGAAGGTCATTAGGAAAGACATCAAGGAATTCATTTACGATCGGAACCGACTCTATAGGAAGGGTTTTGGACTCCACATCCCTAACCCTCACAAGGTGATAGAGACACCCCTTAGAGATCAACTTACGGGCTTTAATGCAAGAGATGAACCTACCTTTGACTACCACATTTTGGCTCTCCCACTCAAGAATGGGTTCACTTGGGAATTGGAACTTGACCCTACGGGTTCTACAATCAATGGAAGCATAGTATGCATGCAACCAATCCATCCCAAGAACAACATCAAAATCGACCATGTTCAACTCAACAAGATCACAAGACAATATTTTATGCAAGATGCAAATAGGACAATCCCTATAGACCTTCCTAGCAACAATATATGCACCAATAGGAGTAGACACCTTATATGACTCATGCAACAAGTCGGACTCGTCTTCCTCTTGTATTAGGCATGATCTAGCATAGCAAAGAGCGGCCGTTAGGGAAGAACTTAATTCAACTCTACAGCACGACTTAGAACAAGAAGAAGGGAAACATTTCCTAAAACGTCTCATAGCCTCCTACTCATAGTTGTGGTGCACAACACAACCATGAATCGGACTCTTATCAACGCGGTGGGTTAGACTCCGAGGATCTATCAACCTAGTGCTCTGATACCAAGTTTGTCACGACCCAAGCCTAGGGCCTAGACGTGACCGGCGAATGGGGAACTCGAAGGAACCCCAAACAAGCCTCATAGCGTATCTTACAAATCATTGGTCGCGGAAGCAATTAAAATGACCATAAGCGATAAGCATAATCAAGGGGGAAATCAGGACTAAGGGAGCAAGAAAAAAAAGAAAAAATGATACATAAATACCATAGATGAATCAAGCTCAAACATAATACACAACTTGTCCAACACCACCTCTAAACATAGGTACTTTAGCGGGGGCCAAGACAAACAACTGGGCTCACCCTCATAGTCAAAACATAACTAAAAGGAAAAGTCTTATACATAGTAAAAGATCATAAGCAACGTCCTCGGAATGGAGGACTCACCAATAACCTTGATAGAAAATCGTATTAGCCACGTGGAGGACGAGGGTCAAGCGGTGCTCCGGTCCCTACATGGTGACATCATGTAGGCATAGAGTATGCGTTAGTACGTTTGAATGTACTAAGTATATGGGATGCAATGCAATGCAACAAGGGATGGACATCATAGGCAAAATGCATAATCGTACCCGATAGATAGCATATTAATGAGATGATATGTATAATGATGCTTATATAAAAATCATATTTAGTAGGGCATAGTATATGTGTAGTGAGTGACCATCAATATAGTATTTCCAAGGCCTACCACCCCCTTGGAGAGGCGAAAGAGGTACAAACCCCTCAATGTGGTTACCCGGGCCTACCACCCCCCGAGCTAGGGACCAAGGTACAAACCCCTCGATATGGTTATACGGGCCTACTACCCCCCGTACTAGGCAACCAAGGTACAAACCCCTCGATACGGTTATACGGGCCTACTACCCCCCCGTACTAGGCAACCAAGGTACCAACCCCTTGATACGGTTACCCGGGCCTACAACCCCCCGAGCTAGGCTTGGTCGACTCACACACTATATAGAGAAAATCATATACATGTATCCATTTCATCATCATTTCAATACTTATATAATCATCCGACTCATAGGACGTACATTGGACCTTCCATTTCATAAGAATTCTATAAATGGCATTTTATCAAACATATGGTGGGCTACTTGTTCATGTAAATAAAATCATGTGTTTCAAGAGTACTAAGTCCAACCAATTTCAAAATCCATATAAAACAGCCCACCAACAACATACATATATATATACATATATAACAACCTTCATAATTTGATCATGGAGGCATGAAAACCATAAACATCATATAATAATTCCATTTCATGATAATATACAAAAATAGACCATAATAGGATGTGTTGTAGTAATTCCATAATTCAAGAGTTCATAATTGATCATAAGGACCCATAAACTTGAAGTAAAATAGAGGATAAATGGTTGGACTTGTGGAAAGGAAGGTTTCCACAATCAACCCACATACCTCAACTTTGGAGAATTCTTGATGAAGATTGGAATGGAGAATTGCTTGAGATTGAATCTTGAATCCGGAATTAAAGCTTGGGATCCTTGAATTTGGTTGATGATCTTGGTGGAATTTTTGGAGAGGGTTTAGAGAGAGTTTTTGGATGTTTTGAAGTTAAATTACTAAGTATGGATATGTCCCCTTTTTATAAAAAAACGTCCCAACACTTAGAAAAAAAAATGAGGCGGGTGAACAGTGTTTTCGGCTACTAGAATTTGCATTTTCTGCCGGACAGGTTTTACGAAAATGGTCATAACTCCTTCATCCTAACTCGGAATGAGGTGAAACAAATTGCGTTGGAAAGCTAACTCACAGAGCTTTAATTTTGATAGTTTGAGCTCCTTCCAGTTCCTTGTGTGCTGACAGATATGCCCCTTTAAAGTTGACCCTCAAAATCGCATTTTTTGCGATTTTTCGAATTTTGATACGGTTGTTCTAAAATTCGGGTTAGACTCATTTCCCACTCAATTTGACCCCCTGAATAAGAATATGAAGTCGAATTTCCGAAATGATGCACGGATTTTGAGATATATGGAAATTACAATTTTATGTGTTTTCGAAGCACATTTTCGGGCATTTTTGGGGTCGTTTCAAAAAAGAAACCCTCTTTATCAAAATTTTCCCTACTTTCTCAGAAAAAATCCATTTTGAAGGATTGCTATGTTTGAATTGCCCATTTAGGCCAAAATCCTAAGCCTAAGTGGGGGTGTGGAAAGGAAGGAGGAATGAAAGCCTAGTAAAGGGAAAAGAAATATGAAATGAGACTCAACTTTGGAGCTTGTTACAAAATGAAGGCTTCTTATAAAAAAAGAATCATTGTGATGAAAATGAACAAGAGAAGTTAATAAAATAAAGGGGATCCCAAATAAATTTTGTGATAAGTCAAAGTTTGAGTTCTCAAATGAAAAGGAATTAAAAAAACTTGAGAAAAGGTGAAGATTATTGCAATAATGCTTCGAAAAGGTAAATTCACCAAGCCTAATCGACCATACCTAAACCCTCAGCCCCATTACAAGAGTAAAAGACCCTTGAGATATTTTATGAACTAGGTTATGTGGAGATTGAAAAATATGAGCAAACTTATGGGACAAAGCTGGCATGTGTTTCTCTTTTGAGAGAGTAGACTTGCGTTGATTCCTTATAACATTGTTGATTTGGTTTTTGAGAGCATGTAATCATTCTTGATGTGAGGACACTAGAATGCATTTATTAAAACATGTTCTTGCATTAGACAAGAAGAAAAAGTGAGCTTGAGCTTGTGTTGAGACCGAATAGTCATCATTTAAAGCATTTTGATCATGATTGAGTGTAGCATATTATTGTGAGTAGCCCTTGCTATGGAACTTGCATGTTAGCTCTAATTGAGTATTATTTTAGACACCCTTATTGAGCTTATTGTGTTCATGATTTACTTGAGGAAATGCAAAAACTTAAGTTTGGGGTGTTGATGAGTGGTAGATTTGCACTCATTTGAGGTCTATTTAGCTCAATAATGAGTCTCACCAATGACTAATTTTTTCGTATTGTGATGATATATTGATGATTTGCAGGAAGTGCAAAATAGACATTCTTGATCCCCTACCAAGAAAGGTGGATCACAAAAAGAGCACGACACTTCCCAAAACGACAGTGCATAACACTTATGTCTATTGAATCAGGTCGGCGAACTTCTTTGGATAAGGCGATGCGTTAAATGAGAAAGGTGCCCTTTCTGAACATCTCCTAAAATGACAATGTAAAATGAAAATATTGAATGTTCGAATGACGAACAAAGGTGGAACATGGCAATTCGCCGAATGTGAAAGCTCAACTCAAATGAATTTTCCGACTTAGGTTCAAACACCATAAGTCTAGAACATGAAAAGCTTAGGAGAAAGAGTCGATTCACGAAATACGTTCGGCGAGCCCGACTAATATTGCAAAATGAATCTTGTTTTGGGTTTTGGGCCTAATTTTTGGGAAATTCTAAAAAGCCCAGAGAAGAGAGAAATTAAACGAGTAGTGTAGAGAGTGGTGTATAGAGTGAAGAAGAGTTCTGAACAGAGAGAAAATCTTTGAGTTTTGAGAGAGAGAGAGAGCACTTTACTTTTGTGAAGAACATTTTCTAGCTTTTAGGGTTTTTAACTTTTGTGCTTGAAATTGACAAATTAAAGTTGAATCCAAAGTTTGTTTACTTTTAATTGCTTAAATTCATGTTACCCATGGTTGCTTTCATAGAAGATATGATCTCTTTACTTTTTGTGACGGGTGGCTAAAACCCCAAGATCTAATGGTGCAATTATGGGGTTGGGTGTTGATTTAATGTAGTGGTTATTGTGATATGCTAGCTCTATTTTGATGTTGTTTATACATGAATTTGATATAATTAGAATGGGGTTTATTTATGGGTTAAGGTTGTAAACTTAATTCCTACTACCGATCTTCAGTCGATGCTCAAAAGCGGTTGATTGGAGTAGGTAATTAGTCCTATATTACAAATTTATGTTTGATGTTGGTAACTTTCTTGAAAATAGAGGTTATGGGTCAGATCTATTTACCTTATTTTTTAAAGAGAGGATAGAGTAAGATATTGGGTTATTTAGATTGACAATTAGATGAAACCAAAAAGAGATTTAATGAAAAAATGTTCTGAGATCAAAATATGATTAGCATCAATGAAGATGACTCAGCCTATTCATGAATGCTCATCAATATAGAGCAGTACAATTACCCCTATGTGACATCGATTTCCAATCCCCACATCCCAAGATTGCTTGTTAACTCTTGAATTCTTCAATATTTCTTTTGGTTGCGCTAATTAATAACCAAACATTTTTATTAAATTGGTGGAATTATCCAACCACCTGTTTTTACTATAGCAAATGAGCAATTTTACAATCCAAATTTCTTTTTAGGAATTCTCTACAATATACCATTCCATGTGCGATTCGACCCCGACTCTTCATTGGGATTTTTATTGACTACGACCACTATTCCTTTCAATTAGTATATAGAGGACATTTGAGCATTATGTAACACCTCAGAAACTAGTAGACTAAACTAGGGCTAAGTGTGTGAAGGCTAGAGCCAAGGAAGAGGGAAAGGGCATAGGAAATGGGCTAGGGTAGCCACTCTTCCCAGTGACACTGCCTCACCTTCCAAGACCACCTCCTCAGCCAGTGGTGAGAACCACGGCCCATGGTGTGGCTCGTGGTAGGCTAGGCAGTAGCCTCTTCAACACTACCCAAAATAAGTCCTTGATACGAGCCACTTCACGGCTCATGGGAAGGCTTGTGAAGGTGAGTTAGGTTTTAGGGGTTAGGGGAGTAGTGGCCAAGCCGCTATTTTGTGACCACGAGAGGGACAACGGCTCGTGGAGCCCCTCGTGAAGATGGGGCAGACCCTTGTAAGATGGGGGTTAATTGGTCTTTTCCAATTTTTATCCAACTAAAGCTACGTCATTTTGTCTAAGGGTAGAGCTCATTTATAAGTCATTTTAACTTTAAAACTCACCCATTTAATTCATATATTCCAAAACCCAAAAGAAATCCCCAAAAGTTCTTTTTCTCAAATAATTCTCTGTCTAGAAACTTGAAGAAGAAGGAGATTCAAGCTAGGGTTCAAGAACAAGATTTCATATTTCAGTTTCTTTGGGCTTTGATAGTAAGGTATGGTAGTTTACATCTATGGATTTCTCTCAAAATCTACAATTTTGAAAAGATAGAAATTCCCAATTGTTTTGGTTTTCTTCAATTACCATGGATTCCTTTCAAACATGATTTAGATGATTGAATTGAGTTATATTAAGCTTGAATTGATGATTTCCTGTGATTTTTATGATGTTTCCCGATGAACCCATGTAATTCCCATAATTCTCAAAGTTGATGATATGATGTGGGTCTTTTTATATGTAAGAGGATTTTATGAATTAATGCATGAGGTGATAGAAGCACATAAAATTATGATGAATCCCTATCTAATGCTTCAATTCTAGATGTGGTGATTGAAAGTAGGTTCTTAATCTTGATAGAATAAAGTATGAGATTATGCATGTTTTTATGAAATATATGTAAATGCTTTTAGGATGCTTCGAGAGTAAAGTATCAATAATTACTATATTTTTCTTGTGTTGATTGAAAGGACATTCTCATGAACACATATGAACATGATGTGAAAGTTTTTCTCACATACTGAAAATTCTAAGGTTGAAAGGATTTCTGACCTAATTGAATCTAACATTTACATGTAGGCATGGACGGTGAAAGGTTTTCTCACGCATGATCTATAGAGCTATCCTAATGAACTAACTTGAATTGGTTGTCAAGAATATCCCTCCATGACACATAAGTTAAGATAAGACTTAATAACTACTCCGTGGGATTTATGCTTAGCACCCAGTGGATATTGTAGTGAGATGGAAGCTCTCCCAATAGAAAGACCGGGTTTCTAGAAGCAATCTCTTGAGATGGAAACTCCCCCAACAGAAAGATTGGGTTTCTAGCAGAAATCTCCTTATCCCATAAACTATGTGCCCCCATAGGTTATTTAGCTAGTGGATCCACCTAATCTAAGACTCCATGGTTCTACCTTAGGCAAGTAGGACAACCCTTTTCGGTGTGGGTAACACCGGGTGATCATGTTATAGCTCATATGGTCTCTTGTCAGTTAAGACTAATTCCCAAAACAACATGATTAATAATGAAATAAGGCATGCTTAGAGAAGTATCACATCAGTTTTCAAACGTTTAATGAAGATACTAGTTACTTAACTATGATGTTATGACTCATGTTTTCCAACTCTCTCTCATATGATGTTTTAGCTTGTTTAATTGCATGTCATGAAATAAAATGTCCATTTTAGCATGTTTTAAATATTTTTATGCATAGCTATCATACTTAGTTCATTCTTGTATTAATGCATACTCTTACCTACATTTTCCCCAAATGTAGGGTCCGACAGTCAAGGTCGACAGTTTTATGGCTAAAGATTGGATTCGATTATTTCCCAAGCTTTACGTAATACCCCGAAAAGTAGTAAGTTAAACTAGAGAGTTATAGAACCGTGTTTTAGGGTTTTAGAGTTTGTTATGAGGGTTAAAATCGTAAAAATGATTTCCTGTACTTGGAATGAGGGTTTTAGGGTTAGGGCGTGAAAGTACAACCCCCCAAGGACCAACCAAAGGGTCTTTGAGGAGGACCCCATAATAGCCCAAAAGCTGTTAAAAACAGTGGCCTTCCACGAAGGGCATATACGAACAATGAATGGACCCACACCCCTTGGGAAGGGGTCGTGGGTGAAGGCCTGACCATCCCCTGCATGTTGATCCCCAGACCGTCACCCACGAGTGACCAGTATGGTCCGTGGACCCACCCACAGTCCGTGGGTGTGGTCTCATGAAGGGGCATATTTGTAGTAAAATTGCTTTATGTTGGAACTTAGGGGTTAATTCCTTATTAGTTAGGGGTTAAGTGGGGACGGTTAGTTAGTTATTAAACCACCTATATAAGCCTAATACACCCCTAAACTAAGTCAATTAAAATCATTCTTCCAAGACCTCAAAATAAACTCATCCCTCCCAAATATTTATCTCTAAAACTGCATAGAAGAAGAAGAAGAAGAAGAAGAAGAAGAAGGTGAAGTCTAGGGTTCAAGGGGATGCCTTTTCTCCTAAAATTCGTGATGAATCTTCATAAGTCATTTTAGCTTATTCATTTATTGGTTCTTCCACCCATAGAGCCCCCTAGGTTTCCCCCAATTGTGAAGACAAAACCCCAATCTAGCTAGGGTTTCTTTCTACATTGTGGGTAGTGTTGAAGTATTACTCAAATCAAGTGGATAATACTTAATTGTGATTGATTTAGTATTGAATTATGATATTATGATGAATTACTTGATTTCCATGGCTAACCCTATCTTAATTAATAGAATTGATATTATGTGGGTTTATGCCATGAAAGGTGGACTTGATGAATCATAGGTGATCTTCTAGAATTAATGCTATGAGTAGTAATTGATCAAGAATACAAACATATATACATGAATTGATTTAGAATAAAGTGAATATGATGGATCTTGACTAGTAAAGTTGAAGTTGAACCTTGATGATGAATTATGACTAGAATCACCTAATAATAAAGAATCTGATTAGAATACCTTGAATGTAGGTATGAATGATGATTGTAGAAGTAAAGCTTTGAGAATAGGGCTTGTGGTCAAGAAAGTTGATCACTAGGGCTTGAGAGTAAAACTAATATGATTAACTATGGGTCCTAAGGTTTTCAGAGTAAAATCTATATGTGAATAGAAGGATAATGAATAGAATTGTGATGAAAGATCTTTACCTACCTAATTTACCTTGTGAATGGTAGATGGTAGGAAGTGATAGAATCACTTGAGTCATGATGATATCCATGTCTAATGTAGAATTCTAGCTATGATATTAAGCATGAGTATAAACATAACATGAAAGGTGTTCTCACATAGTAATGGTTCTAAGGTTGAAGGGCTTTTCTCACCTAATTGAACCTAAGCCTAAAGAGCATTCACACGTAGGTCATGGGTGGTGATAGTTGCTCACACATGGTCTAAAGAGGTATTTTAGTAAGTTAATATGGATTGGTTGTCAAGGACATCCTTCTATGAAACTTGAGTCAAAGTAGAGAGTTAATAGCAATGTTGTGGGATTTAGGCCTAGAACCGAGTGGATATTGAAATGAGATGGAGGTTCCCACATAATTGAGTTTGGGCATCCAAAATGGGAACTCTCACCTAGTAGAGTTCGGATTTCCCAAAGTATGTCTGATGAGATGGAAGCCTTCACCTAGTGGAGTTTTGGGTTTGTAGTAGCAATCTTCGTATCCCATAACTATGCGCCTCATAGGAAAGTTAGCTAGTGGATCCAACTAAGCTAACAAATTGGTTCTACCTTAGGCAAGTGTACCAACCCTTGACAGTGTGGGTAACACCGGGAGAGATCATGTGATAGCTCAAATGTTCTCATGTCGGTTAAGGCTATATCCCAACTACAACAAGATTAGTAATGAACTAAGATTATGAATAATGTAGCATCTCGTAGAGTTCAAACCTAATGGACTAAGATTATGCTTAAAGAAGCATCTCCTAGAGTCCATCACAATTAATGAGCTATGATTTTTCTTGAAAAAACATCGAGTTCAAACTTAAATGAACTAAGATTATGCTTGAAGAAGCATCTCCTAAGGTTAAAACTTAATGAACTAAGACTATGCTTGAAGAAGAATCGAGTTCAAGCTTGATGAACTAAAATGTACTCAATGTAGCATATCCTAGGGTTAAAAACAAAGGGGAACTAAGATAGGCTTAGTAAAGTACATCATAGTGTTCCAATGCTTTTAAAGATAGACTAGTCCCTAATTAAAGAACTTGAGTAGGATGACCAAAAGAATTACTTAGTATGAATATTATTATGGGATGTCATTCATACATTGCACAAGTATGACTTAAGGTTAACTAAGAAGTGTTACCCTTAGATGATGTATGCTTTGGTGGATTGTTGCTATAGATGCCTTCCATGACATAATTGACTAGAGGTGATAGTTCCCTTGTCTATATGAGGTAAGCTAAGAATGAGACCAAATGAATGATAAGTTGAAATATGGTGACTTCAAGGTTATTCTTAGTGTGAGTGGTATTATGGGATGTTATTCATGCATTGCACAAGTATGCTTTGAGGTTATATGAAGTATAGTGCTCTTATTATATAAAGCCTAGGTCTTGACTATGCATATAGACTATGATTAAGATGACCAAAAAGGGATACTTACCTTGGATGGTATTATGGGATGCTATTTATGCATTGCACAAGTATGCCAGGTTACTTAAGAGTGGTCTTACTATGATGTAAATGACTAGTGTTGAATAATGCTTGTATGATGCTTATGTTGGAGACTTTACTTATGATTATGATATTTTCTCGTATGCTTATAATCTATGTTTCATGAAGTATTTCATATGATTATGGATTATTTCTTATATTGACTAACACTTATGTTGTGGTCTTATGGTGTTATACTAGCTAACATATTTAGTACACTTTGTACTAACGCATACTTTGCCTACAATCTAATCAAATGCAAGGTTTCGGAGAATGAGTTCCACTCTTGAAGCTAGGTTTCTAAGGAGCAAAGGAGTTGAAGATTTAGTGAGTCCTCATAGCTTCGAGGACATACCCACTATTTCCTTTATGTTTTTTATTTTCATGTCATGAGACTATTGTATGGGCTATGTCCCAAAGTTTTAATTCAAGTTGAGTTAGATGGTTTGAAACAAAAATGTAGTAAAGACTTCCGTTTGCTTTTATAAAATACTTCGATTGTGTGGATAAAAGTTATTAAATTTTTCGTAATTTTCTATTATCTTATGTTATGATATGCTAAGGTATTGTATGAGACCCCTTCGGGTCAAGTACGTCATGTTACATCTAGGGTGTGCCCCTGAGTCGTGACAAACTTGGTATCAGAGCACAGGGTTTAGAGTGACTCTAGGATTGTCTAAAACCACATCTAGTAGAGTCTTGTTCATGACTGTGAAGCATGCCACATTTATGAATAGGAGGTTATTGGATGTTTAGGAAATCTCACTTCTTCATTCTCTAAGTCGTGCCAAGAGTTTGGCTCTAGTAGGTCCTCCTTCTAATCCGTGCCCTATAGTTTTTCAGGGTATGACTAATACAAAGGGAAATGCTAGGAGGGATGAGCAAGGCAATGAGGAGCAAGAGATTCCTCTCCAACTTCCACACCAAGCTCCTCCTCAAGGTCCAGTTGATCCTCCGGCTATGACAAATGTGGAAATTAGGTCGGCCATTGTAATATTGGCTCAAACTATGCGGCACAAGCTAATAGAGATGTTGGGCCCTATGTGAACCCTAATTCAAATACCGTGGCTTCTAGATTGAGGGATTTTACAAGGATGAACCCCCCTATGTTCTTTGGTTCGAAAGTGGGAGAAGATTCTCAAGAATTTGTGGAAGATATTTACAAGATAATTGATGTTATCGGGGTGACTTCAGTACAAAAAGTGTAACTAGACAGTTATCAATTGAAGGGTGTGGCCCAACTATGGTATACTCCATGGAAGAGGAATAGGTCGGTAGGAGCAAGTCCCATAGATTGGGACGTGTTCAAGAAGGCATTTCTTGATATGTTCTTTCCCCGAGAGATGAGGGATGTTAAGGTGGAAGAATTTATCAACCTTCGTCAATGAGGTATGAGTGTTCAAGAATATTCTCTAAAGTTTACCGAATTGTCCAATTATGCTCCGGCTATGGTTGCGGATCCAATGGATTAAATGAAGAGGTATGTGATGAGTATATCCAAGGAGGTGAGATAATAATATCGTACAACAATGCTCCTTCATGACATGGATATCTCAGGTCTCATGGTTTATGCCCAGTAAATGGAGGATAAGAAACTCCAAGCCAAGAATAGAGAGGTAAAAAGGGATAGGACCGGTGATAGGGATTTCTCCAATGTTAGATCCGATGTATATGGTCAACCTAGGACCCAAGAAAAGCTTTCCAACTAAGAGAGGGTGTCTAACCCTAAACCTCAAAGAGGGAGCAATAGTGAATTTGTGTCGCTCAAGCCTACTTGCTCCAAGTGTGGAAGAAAGCATTATGGTAGGTGTCTGATGCTTATCGTGACCAATGACACTAACCTACAGTACGAGTGTCTACTATCATCGATAATATAGTAACCCAATCAAGGGTTAGGATCGTGTCCCAAGGTGTCAAATATGAACTGGGGGTTTTGTTAGAAATAGTAAAAAAAACAACAAATATAATAAGAAGATCAAGTATGAGGACAAGTTCTTGGAGTGTGATCGCAAAACAAGTTGAGATAAATCGTTGGATACATGCTTTCGATAGGAAATTTGCAAGATAATAGTGACTAGGCTAAGCTTTAGATGGAAATAAGTTCCCTCTTGGGCAACTTACCTCGTTTCAAATGCGTTCCTCTCGGACACGCATTTGTCGCATGAAGGACAGCCTACGCCTTACCCCACTCACTCTCTCGAGCTGAGTGTTAGGATATCGGACTAGGGCTCACTCTCTCGGACTGAACCTCATGTCGACCCACTCCTTAGGCCATTAGTCTAGTAGTCTTGGTTTTGCGACCTCCCTATCGGGCAAGCTGAAAATACATGGGTGATTTTGTATTTGCAACTACAAACCCAGTAAATTAAACCAGAACGACTCGGTGAAATCACCATTAAAATGCATATATCCTATCAGCAAGCAGGACCCAACAACAATATCACCACATACTTGCTAAATCACACCCCAAGAATGGCGATTTTTAGCCACACATCAAGAAATAACAAAATACACCTAAAATGATACTTACATCAAATGGGTATAAGGAATTAAACCTTGATTTAATAAATGCAAGAAGAATGGAAAAGACCAACTTCCAACATGGGGAAGATGAAATCCTTCTTTGTTCAAGACTCCCAAAATCCCTCTCCAAACTTGAGAGAAAATATCCCAAAAACTACTATTCTATTCTGGAAATTAAAATAAATGTTCGACTTTTTAAAAATTAATAACAATTTTAGTATTTATAGACTTCATAAAATAGTGCTGGCGGATCTTTCGACGAGGGTAGTCGGAATCACCGATTCACCCTTTGGTGTAGTTTATCGCCATCTTGCACTAGCCTTCAGCATCTTCGTGCTCTGTGTCATTGGGCGACTTAGTATTGCTTCGCGGAATTATTCGGCGAAACACCGACTGGTCCTTTCATCGCCTTTTTGATCCTGCTCCTTCAAGGCTTCGCGTACTTAAACAAAGGGCGAACTGCATCCTTTCGACGAACCACCAAGTGTGCTTGGAGATGCGCATGCTTCAATTTCTTCGTTCTTTTCAGCCTTTTTGTTCCCTTTTGCGCCTAAGTGTCCATGCTTCCACTAAAACTTCAAATACCTGAAACTTAACAGTTTTCATCAGATATTGAGACAAAATAAGCATTTGAGGACACTATTTCTATCAAAATAAAGACCTAAATGAGTCCAATTCGTGGACTCATCAACATGCTTAACTTAAACTTTTGCTTGTACTCAAGCAAACTCAAGTTCAGTAGTTCAATAAGGTGCCTCAAATAGTGCTACACAAGACTAAACCATGAATGCACACAACAAGACTCAAATTTACTTATGCAGGGATCAATTGTGTTGTCAAAGATTCAAGTTGTGACACACCATTACCAAAGATTCTCATGATCGCAATACTTTCTACTTGTGCAATCAAGCTCAACAGGAAGTATCTAAGTGCCCTCACATCAAGAATGATTCCATTTTGAACACACAGAGGTTAATCAATTCAAGAACAAGAATCAGATGCAACGCTCACACTAAAAAAAAAGGAACACAATGCATGTTTTTACCCATAGGTTTGCCCTTATTTTCCAATCGACTTTCGATTCGACTTACTCAAGATCAAAAAGGTTTTTCTAAGGCTTGTAATGGGGATGAGTGCAAAGGTATGGTCATTTAGGCTTAGTGACCTTTTCCTCGTGAGATGTGGTATTCTCAAGGGATTCCCTTCTTTTCCATTATCAATTCTTTTTCTAGTGCTTCTAAGTCATCTTTTCATTCACCTCCATGGATTGCTTGGAAATCCAATTTCCTTGGTACTTTATTCCATAATTTTTTTTCGTTGTTCTGCAACACCAGGGGTTAAGGTAGACTTTTTTTGCACTTCTTGACTTCTCCTTTTCCTTTTTACCACACTCCCAACTTAGGCTAAGTTGATTATTTACTAAACCACAAATCAAAAGGATTATAGGTAGTGGGTCAAGTAAGGTCTGGGGTTCATCAATATTCTTTCAAAGAAAGGTAAGGCTAAAAGGGTATTCAAAAGAGTTTCACACGCTCACGGGTAGGCCACAAAAGAGGTATATGTCAAAATTGGCTCACACTCTTTAAAGTTGCCTAAGATCATTTCAAGAGCACACCTTTCTAAATCAATCAGACTAACAAGGCAAATTCTAGGTTTATTCATGCAAGGCTCAAGGAAAGCTAATCACACAAGGCATCAATACTTAAGTCAATCAAGACCATACACTTTCGCTAGTGTGCAACGGTCATTACAAGAGAATCAATTCGATAAATGGCTAATCACAACGAGATGCAAAGAGTTTACATATTGTCTATGCAACTTCATTTGGCCTCATCGTAGCCATACATTCATGTTCTTTCGATTGAGAGCACCATTCAAGTCCTTGGTATTGATCGAAACAAGGACTCAATTTTTTTGCAAAAGAACAGCCACATCAACTCACGAGGGGTGGCAAAAATGTGTGAAAAATTCAATTTTTTTTGGAACGGTCAAAATCATTTTGCAAATAAAAATAAACGGAGCGACAAGCTCAAACAATCACAAAGCAGTTTTTAAAAACACAATAAAAAATGGACCACCCAAATATATACAAAACACGAATCCCCAGTAGCACACACAAGTGGGCCTCACCCCACTACAAATAAAAGTTATTTGTCCTCAAATGCAAATAAAATTAACCAAGATTTTGAAGATAGCAATAGTTAGAGAGGGAGGTAAAGAGGGTATCCTGACTAATGGGTCACTTTATCTATCTGGGCATTAGTACCCGGAGTGACTCCCTGAAGGACTAGCTCCACTGGATCTAGTAGCAGGAGATTTTGCCGAAGAACCTTGCACAACAACATCTATCATAATATCGTTCGTCTTAGTCAAGTCTTCATGTGCAGCTCCCTCAGTCTCTTCATGCGTCTCTTCATCAATCTTTTCTTTTGACTCATGATAGCTACCTGTTTCACTCTACCCCTATGTCCATTAATCTTCTGAGGAAATTTAGGCATGTCTGGCATTTCCACTGTTCCAATGACCACGGACACATCGGTGGCCTTTAGGTGGCTTACATCTTTTCTTAGTGTAGCAACGACAACTTTTAATGCCATCACCTCATCTGTGGACCCTTGGTTGTGCTCACACGCCACTACTTTGGTTGCTACGGCATCAATGATAGTGTTCAGAAGTGTCATAGCATCAGTTAAGGCAATCTGGATCATTCTTGGAACAGAGGCCTCTAGGCTAGAATCTCGACAATCAGCAAAAAGAGCCAGCTGTCCTATTCATAGTGGGGACGCCTGGGTGAGTGGAAACTAGGGAACAGAAGCAACAGTAGTGGGTCTTGGCGATTATGAAGCAGCAGGAGAATCTGGAGTATCAGTGGGAGTAACAGTGGTAATGGATATACCTGAAGGCCCAGAGGCCAAAGCAGGCATAACTACCTTTGCAGGCAATGATTCTGTATTGACTAACTCCATCGCTGCTGCCTTCTTCCTTTCTGCTTGATCCTTAAGGTACTCATCTTCGATCTTCCAGATATCAGTAGAGGCTATGGGGATCACTTCCACATCCTTTTTGGTATCTCGAGGTAGTTGGGCTCGTTTGCATAATTTTGTGATCAAGACTGGGAATGGAAGTGAGGTGAGGTTCTGCCTTGCATGCATAAGTATCTCTGAAGCGATGATTGTACCCTAATTTATTTGAGTCTCCTCTATTATGCAACCCAGGCAAGCTGCCTTGGCAAGGAAAAATATTGACTCATTCTGAGATGGCATAATTGCGCTGCTGATAAAACTGAACCAAAACCTTGCTGCTATATTTAGTTCTTTATTTTCAAACGGAACTCCTTCCGCTAACGACTTGGGAGTCTCATCTGCATTTAGTGGGGCTAACCACTTTTTCATCTCAAGTACTAGAGGTGATCCCCAATGTTTGTGGACATGCCCAAGACTGCGTTGATTTACTCACTATCACACTTCACCCTTCTATCTCTGACAACCACATAGTCAACTTCTTTGAAGGCTGCTGCGAGTTGCTTTTGCTGAGGTATTAGTGCACTGTAGAATTCTCTTACCCAGTTTGGAATATAAGGGCCACGAGGTTTGGTGAAGATTTGAAACTTGTAGTATCTCACACACTCCATTATCTCTGGGTGCCTGTCTATAACCCCTTCTATGGACATATGTTTCTCCTCCAAAAAAATTCTCAGCCCCTCAGCCTTTACTTGATTCATAGATTTGGGCGGAGGACCTTGCACTTGAGGTGTTAATACTATTGCCTGCTTTGGAATTGGAAGTGTAGTAGTGGTAAGCTGGTACGTCCTGGGCCTGAATGAATCATTCAGCTTCTTAATTCACCGCTCAGCCCTCTGTACTATTAGCATATCTTCCTTATCAGAACCCACATCTTCATTTTTAGATTGGTTGGGGTTATTTCTATAAAAGCCATTACTTTTGGTGCTTGCATCTATCAATTCAAGGGTCTTGTGTTTCCCCTTATCTTTTTCACCATTTATGGAAAATTTAACAACTTTGCTTGTGAACATGTCTGCATCCTCTTTGATTGTGATCCCTTTTGTTTTACTTCTAGGTGGCTTGCATATTCCTGCAACTTTAGATCTAGCCATTTCTGCAAAGAATCTGGAAGAAGTTAAAACAACTAAATTAAGTTCAGAGGGATGCAATTAGAGACATACTCGTCAAATAGATCGGCGAGTCGCCAAGTTGCTTTGGCGATCACGGCTTTATCCGCCGAATTATGCAGTGTAGAAAGGTTCGGGAATGCAGACAAAGGGTGACCAAGGAGACCTTCGGTGAGTCACCGACTGCGTTTGATAATCATGGCTTTGCGCCGAGAGGTACAGAACACTAACTACGAATAATATAAATTTAAAAGCGAGATGGAGTCCCTTGGGCGAACTGCCAAGTGATTCGGCGAGCTTGTCTCAGCACGCTGCTGAATAGCCTAAATTTATCAGAGAGGCACAACACATGACATATGATAAAATTACTTGAAATGAGAGCATAAATATCATATTTAAATACAGAGTTTGGAGAACCAACCTTTTGGGAAGATTAGGTCAAAACTGTGATGCAAGGAGGCAGGTTATTACAGATCCAAGCAATACCAAAGCAGCTAAAATACTTACGAGGTGCGAAAATTCTGAAAATACTAAGTAGGTGTGATTTTGCAAAAATTGAGAGTGAGAGATTATGAAAAAGGTTGAAAGTCCAAACCCGTAGTTTTATAAAATATTTCTAGATCATATCCATTCGACAACATTAGTTGGATTTGCTTCGCTACTCGGCGATCCACCGAATGTTCATCTCTCTCGCCGAGTTTTACAGGCCCCTCAGTCAATGTGAGGATCCAAACGGCGGTCTTTGTAGCAGTCGCCGATCTTTTTCATCCTGCTCTTTTTCACAAACATTTCATGCCCAATCCTACAAAATCAAAACACCTTTATTTCAAAATTGAAAAAATTACAGTAATTAAGGGCTTTGGGTTACCTCCCAAACAACGCCTTAGTTAACGTTGTGGCACAACGCGGGTTAGCACCTAAATTTCAACTTTGGGGTTAGCCAAAACATTGTTTGGCGACCCCTTGTCTTGTGCTTGATGGAGATGAAGCATTATATGACCCAAGAGAGTTTCAATTCCATGGATGGATCTAGAGTGAGAACCACTCATCTAGTTTAGCACTTCTACATTTTCTCTAATCTTCTCCAGTACTCTATCTTGCTCATTTAGCTTTCGAAGAATGGTTAATAACATATCTTCTATATGTTAATATTAAATGTCCTTAGATTCTCCCTTCTTAATAGGTGGTCTGCATTCGCTCTTCTCTATGGACATCACCTCCAATTCCTTGACCTTTTGGGTCAAGGTATCCATCTGACCCAGCAAAATGATCAATTGCTGGTCCTTCTCAGTATCCTTGTTGGTTTATGCCACATGGTCAAGGAATTTGGCTGCGGTCTCATAGGGATATTTGTCATGACCACCTGGCATAAGTTGGTCGATCAACCCTCTGTTTCCTGGATTTAGACTCCTATAGAAGCATTCCAGTAGAACTAAATCGGGGATTTCATGAGTTGGGCACTGTATCAATAGTTTTTTAAACCTCAATCACGACTCATGAAAAGGTTCTCCTTCTAGATGCTTGAAGTTCAAGATGTGATCCCTGAATCTCATCACTTCTACTGGGAGGTGCTCTATTGGTCCACCATCCCCATCATGTATACTCATTATCCTGTCTCAACACACAAACAAGCTAGACAAAACTAAGAGTTAGGTAAGTAGACTACAACTAAAAAGAACAAAAATAATACTAATCTAAAAATTCTCAAACAAAACCACTCCCCGACAGCGGCACAATTTTGATGCTTATCGTGACCAATGACACTAACCTACAGTACGAGTGTCTACGATCGTCGATAATATAGTAACCGAACCAAGGGTTGGGGTCGTGTCCCAAGGGAGGTACTTTGAGAATCAATAGAAAAATAAAATTAGTTCAAACTAGTCGTAACTAAAGACATTAATGATTCAAAACATTGTAAATAAAAAGGGGTGACACAAAGGTGTTAAATATCAACTGGGGTTTTTGTCACAAGTAGTAAAAAAAAACAAATATAATAAGAAAATCAAGTATGGGGACAAGTTCTTGGGGTGTGACCGCAATACAAGTTGAGATAAATCGTTGGGTACATGCTTTCGATAGGAAGTTTGGAAGATAATTGTGACTAGGCTAAGCTTTAGATGGAAATAAGTTCCCTCTCGGTCAACTTACCCTGTTTCGAAAGCGTTCCTCTCGAACACCCATTTGGCACTTGAAAGCTAGCCTATACCTTACCCCACTCACTATCTCGAGCGAAGTGTTAGGATATGGGACTAGGTCTCACCCTCTCGGGCTGAACCTCATGTCGACCTACTCTTTAGGCCATCAGTCTAGCGGTCTTGGTTTCCATCTCGGGAAAGCCAAAAACACATTGGTGATTTTGTATTTGCAACTACAAACCCATTAAATTAAGTCACAACCACTAGGTGAAATCACCATTAAAATGCATCTATCCTATCAGCAAGCAAGACCCAACAACAATATCAACACATACTTGCTAAATCACACCCCAAGAATGGCGGTTTTTAGCCACACATCAAGAAACAACAAAATACACCTAAAATTATACTAAAATAAAATGCGTATAAGGAATTAAACCTTGATTTGGGAAAAGGAAGAAGAATGGAGAAGACCCACTTCCAACTAGGGGAAGATGATATCCTTCTTTCTTCAAGTCTCCCAAAAACCCTCTCCAAACTTGAGAGAAAATATCCCAAAAAGTACTATTCTATTCTGGAAATTAAAATAAATGTTCGATTCTTTAAAAATTAATAACATGATTATTATTTATAGACTTCAGAAAATAGTGCTGGCGGATCTTTCGACGAGTGTAGTCGGAATCGCCGATTAACTTGGCGATTCGCCCTTTGGTGTAGTTCATCGCCGTCTTGCACTAGCCTTCAACATCGCCGTGCTCTGTGTCATTGGGTGACTTAGTACTGCTTCACAGAATTAATTAGCAAAACAGTGACTTCTCTTTTCATCGTCTTTTTTATCCTGATCCTTCAAGGCTACGTGTACTGGAATAAAGGGTGGAGTGCGTCTCTTCCACGAATTGCCAAGCGTGCTTGGCGATGCGCATATTTCAGCTACTTCGTTCTTTTAAGCCTTTTTGTTCCTTTTTGCGCCTAAGTGTCCATGCTTCCACTAAAACTTCAAATACCTGAAACTTAAGAGTTTTCATCAGATACTGAGACAAAATAAGCATTTGAGGAAACTATTCATATAAAATTAAAGCCCTAAATGAGTCCAATTTGTGGACTCATTAGTGTCTAGCCGAAAAGGATAATTGTTATAGTTGTGGCAATGAGGGTCATAAGATGATAGATTGTCTAATACCTAGGGCGAATGGGAAGGAGGCCAAGAAAGCTTCTCTTATTGTCCGGATCGCAATACCCCCAAGCAAAAATAGGTTCTAGGTTCTCCAAGCTAGTGGTGATCAAGAGTAACCTCCTTATGTGACTACCGGTATGTGTTTCATGCTTTATTAGATTTAGGTGTTGTGTGGTATTTTGTGACTTGATATGTTAGACTTCAAAGTTTTCTGTAGCATGACTGATGTTTAGAAGAGCTTGTATAGGCTTACTCCCAAGAGGGAAATGGTGTGCCTATCTAGCAAGGTTAATGTGTGTTTATATATTTCCATGATTTCCTTATATGCATGTTCATGAAAAAGTTTATGTCTTGATAAAAATTACTTATATGCATTTTTTTTGCCTCATATCGTACTGCATTTGATGTAGAAGTTGCATATAGACTTCATGAGATAAATTAATGAGCATGCCTTAATTTTGAGTTGAAACATTCCTCCTTCAGTAAATGCTTTTTGAGAGTAAATTTCATTGAGGCTCCACGAGGGTATGTTGAGCATGTTTTAGTTAGGAGATGGTAGTTACTCCTTGAAAATGAGTAAATATAGAATTTCATGCATTTTGGGTTGTTAAATGTAGTTCCTACTCCCTTGTGTTCCATTGAATATGTTTAGCTTGGAATTGAAGTTTTGTTCCTTGCTTATGTGCATTTAGATGAGTTTCATGCATGATGAGATGCTAGTCTAGAGTTGTGACCTTAAGAAGTGTTTAGAATCGTCATTCGATGACGAATGATCCCAAGGGGGAGGCATTGTAATACACCGGAAACTAGTAAGTTAAAGTAGAGACTTCTAGAGCCTTGTGTTAGGGTTTTAGAATTTGATATGAGGGTTAAAATCGTAAAAATGATTTCCTGTACTTACAATGATGGTTGTAGGGTTAGGGCATCAACATACGAACCCCCAAAGACAAACGAAGGGGTCCTTGGGGAGGACACCAAAACAAACCAAAAGCTGTCAAAAACAGTGACCTCCCACAAAGGGCATCCAAGAGCCGTAGATAGACCCACACCCCATGGGAAGGGGTCGTGGGTCAAGGCCTGACCGTCCCCTGCATGTTGAGACCCAGACCCTCACCCACGAGTGAGAAGTATGTTCCATGGACCCATCCCCCCCCCCCTAATTTAAGCACTTTATGGGCAATTATTAACAACTTAGGCATATAAATATGCCTAAGATCACCACCCCACACTTAGACTTTTGTTTGTCCTCAAACAATCTCTAGACTATCAACTCTTTTTCACCACCCTTGGACTTATCAACCCACCTTAAAATCAACCAAAACATTTTTAATCATGATCTTGTAGTTCACAATGGATGCAACAATTCACAACATTTACACCAAGTTACCACACATGCTCAAAGAATGACTCTTTTCTTATTTTTCCTGGGCTAATGCAAACTCAAAAACACACATCAATTAGATAATCTTACACATGCCATGAATGCCCTCGCTTGTTCTTGTTTAGTAACGCCTTTCAGTTAAGCAATTTGCAATATCAACAAGTCCTATTTTTCAAACAATCAACTCACCCTCACAAAAGGAGTTCTTACTTTTCTCAACATACCATAAGCTTGTCAATAATGTATTATTACTTTCACATATATTTCTCAAGGAACCAAGAGGACTTTCATTTGGTTGTAATGTCGGCTTAAGGTAAGGGAGGGAATATTTAAAAATCATTTTAGTGACTACACTTCCCTAATGCATATGTCCTTATTTTGCCAACAATCTCCTTTATAGCTTTTCTTTCCTCCTAGTACACACTTCATGACTATTTACCCGTTTTATTGCTCCATATTTGCCCTTCATTTCTTTTTCATCTTTTATTTAAAATTTTTATCATGCCTTTGCACTAGCCACCCAAACCCCAGATTTTAGTATCCGAGTATAATACACATTATCCTTGATAGGATCATGGCCAATGTTTCGAGCAGAGTTCTAAATTAGCCACCCTCAATTTTAGTCGAGGTGCACATTGTCACTAAGGACCAGGGCCATAATAGAATTTTCTTTTCCACACAATATAGCATTTCACCCTTGGCTATATCAACCAGCGATTTTCAACCCTTATTGTTAAACATAGTGCATTTAGGATTTTCGTAGGATCAAAAGACTTGGTATCAACAAACGGGTTTCGACTTGTCATGTGATTTATCAATAAACAAGGCTAAAGGCTCAATGGGGCTTCACTAGGGATAATTTCAATGGTAGGAATACAAGTAGATTTAAGAATTGGCAATTTCAAAGAAACGCCTCAATCACATTCCCTAAGTCATACAAGGTACTAATTCAAAACTCATAAGGCAAGTTCTAGACATCAAGTTAAGCAAAAACTAATCAATTCTCACCACTCATGGCATCATGACACATATAAGGATATATCAACTAACATACTCCTACAATTTGCATTACGGTATCATTACACAAGTAAGCCCATTTATTTATATTTTGAGTCAAAACTAAGGACACATGCTTGTTACAAGTTTAACACTATATTGCACTTTTCCACTTGTGACTACCCATGACGTTTGGCTGACTTTTTTGGAAATAGCTTCAAAAGATCAAGGTTGGTGTTTCAATCCTACTCCTCTATGTGACTAATTTTCCGTTAAGACGGTCGTCATCCATCCATCATTGGGAACACTGTCACTCCTAAGACAAATCTAAGACTCAATAAAGCAATACACTAATTCTATACGGTTCAAAGGGGCAATCCTCAGTAAAAGTATCGAAAACAAACACTGAGGAACCCAAAATAAAAAAATTAAAAACCTAACTAAAAACTAACACTAGACTCGATAAAGCAGTAAACAGCTATATACAACAGAGAATATTACCACACCCCACACATTAAAATTAAGCACTGTTCTCAGTGCACAATTAAAACAAAGTATAAGGTCAGGAATACTCCCTGGGGACTCTAGGCCTCGTCGTCACCCCCATCGAACACCATCAAGGCATTCGTCTCTTGATCAATAATAACATCCTCCTCATCATCCGTATCCTCATCAGCAGTAGCCTCATCATCATCCAAAGGCTCCAAAAAGGCAGGACCAGTTTTGCATAAAAATGCTGCACTCTCACACAAAGAATAGCGTTCTGCCATTGTTTCCATCTTAGCATCAGTAACCGGACGTCCATTGATCTGCTATTGCAACTCAGCCATCCCAAATATCCTAGCCATGACACTATCGTCACGGGCTTGCCTCTCTGGGGCAGACAGAACCGGTCCATGAGATGTGTCAAGTGCCTTAGTCCTCGTCACATCAACTAGTTTACCCGTCAGATTCGGGTGATAAGCAATACTCATGTCGACCGTTTCCTCTTCGATACCCTCAGCCCTTAGAAAATGGGTGATCAACTCCCCGTAACAGAATCTCCAACTCAAATTTTTCCTAAATTTCCTCATATTTTGCCTCAGGATTGCTCCCATATTAATGGGCATTCCCTTCATCAGCATATAGACTAACACCACCCTATCCCTTGTCACCTCAGTCAAATGTTTTGCTGGCAACAAGACACTACACACTATCTTCAGCCACACCCGAGAAACTTGATTAAAGTTAGCAAAATGGAGGGTATTATGCCTCCCAGTATCCTTACTGCGCTCCCACCTAGCAGTTGAATCAACCCCACACAAGGTATGCCAGATATTCCTATATGGTGGTTTATCCTTCATTCTATTAAACTCATCAAGGTCACAATTCGGGGTTCCTAGCAACTCATTCAGAATTCGAGCAGAAAACTTGACATCTTTCCCCCTAATCGACATAGTATTATACTTCGTTTCAGTAAGCCAGTTAGCATAAAATTCCCTCACTAATGTCAAATTGCAATCTCCCGAATTGTCATATATAAACCTCAGTCCTAACTCAATCACAGTCTAATATATAACAGGAAATTGCGACTATAATCTTACCTCATTCACAAATTTGTCTCCCATATACTTAGCCTCTTGTTGACATGTGAACCATTTCCTGCCATACCTTTGGACAACCTTTCGGCTGAATTCTTGTACCGGTTCCCGGCCACTAGAGGACCTGGAAGTTTCTCCATGTCTACTCTACTTGGAACCCGCCACATTCTTGGCTTTTGGTGCCATTGTAACCTGTGCAGAAAAGAAAACTAGAGAAAAGGAAAAAAAATAGAAAATTAGGGGGGGGGGTTGGATTAGGCAGCGGGTGAAGGAGAAGAAGGAAAAGGAATTTTTTTTTGGGAATGATGGTGTAAAAGTGAAAAGAAGTGGGGAAGTGGAGAATATATAGTTGGTGGTGCGGAAGAAGAAATGTTTTGGGAGTTTTGATGGAGAAATTGGGAGTTTAATGAAGGAAGGAGAAGAGTTAGGGAAGAAGAATGGAGAAAAGTTTGAGGGATTTTAGGGGTTGGATCGGTTAGAATTTAGGAGAATGGGGGAAGAATTTGGGATTTGGGGGTTTTAAAAGGGAGTGGGTCGGGTTTGAACTGGGTCAAAACCCGGTTAAAAAAAATTCTGGGGAGTGGGGCGATGGGAGAGGCGATGTGCCTCTCAACGTGCCTAAGAGGGCACTCTGATTTAATACCCCTGGCGCGACATGCCTCTTAGCGCGCCTGAGAGGCTCTTTGACGTTCAATGCGAGGTGCGGCGCGCCAACCAGTGCACTTGGCGCCAGATTTTAAAAAAAAAAAATTGGTTATTACAAGCTAAGTTACAAATAATGAAAATTCCTATTTAACTAAAACTAAAAGAACTTCCTAGATTCTACAAATTTACACTAAGCTAAAACAATAAAAATCAAAATTTCAAACACGAACTACCTATCTATTACATATTATTCAAGGGTTCCCTCCCATGTAGCGCTTGATTTAACTTCATGGCACGACGCAACTTGGATCATTCATCATTTAGCTCAAGAGCTTCCCGATCATGATCTGAATCCTCACCGAAATAGTGTTTCACCCTTTGCCCATTGACCAAGAACGTAAGTCTAGACTTATCTTTAAGTTCAACAGCCCCATGTTGTGTCATTCTGACCACTTCGAAAAG
Source organism: Solanum okadae (assembly GCA_036553675.1). Lineage (NCBI taxonomy): Eukaryota > Viridiplantae > Streptophyta > Magnoliopsida > Solanales > Solanaceae > Solanum > Solanum okadae. The sequence continues at coordinate 22,174,961 of CM071686.1, read as the reverse complement.
ACCACTCCACTTCAACCTTAGTTTTCCAGGGAATAACATTAGTCTAGAGTAAAAGAGTAGTACCTTATCTCCTGGATTTAAAGTACGAGCTACTATGTGCTTGTCATGCCACCTCTTCATCTTTTCTTTTTAAAGCTTGCCATTCTCATACGTGTGAAGCCTAAACTCCTCAAGTTCATGGAGCTGATTCACTCTCTTTTTACCAGCTAGCTCAGGGTCCAAGTTCAACCTCTTAATTACCTAATAAGCTTGATCTTCTAATTATGTTGGAAGATAACATGCTTTACCAAATACTATGTGATAGGGAGAAATCCGTAATGGTGTCTTATACGCAGTCCTATATTCCCACAATGCATCATCTAATTTCTTAGACCAATCTTTCCGCTGTGCATTCACCATTTTCTGCAAAAGTTTCTTCACCTCTCTATTCGAGACCTCCACTTGGCCACTCGTTTGAGGATGGTAAGTTGTAGCAACCTTATGACGAATACCATACTTAGCAAGAAGGTTTTTAACAGATGGTTAATGAAATGCTTACCTCCATCACTTATAATTGTCCTTGGAGTGTCAAAGCGAGTGAAGATGTGCTTCTTTATGAACTTTATCACCACCCTTGAATCATTGGAAGGAAGAGAGACCGCTCCAACCCATTTACTAACATAATCCACAGCCATAAGAATGTATTGGTTTCCACTAGATGGTGGGAATTGACCCATGATGTCAATACCCCACACATCAAAGATTTCCACCTCCAAAATGTTACTTAGCGGCATCTCATGTCTTCTTGAAATAGTACCCAACCTTTGGCAGCTATCACAGCCCTTCACCAAAGCAATAGAATCTTTAAATAACTAGGGCCAAAAGAAACCAGATTGTAGTACTTTATGAGTAGTGCACTCTCCTCCATGGTGACCTCCATATGGGATAGCACGACAACTCCCGAGTACTTTGTGAACCTCAGACTCCGAAATGCACCCTCTCACTACCCGGTCTACAGCTTGCTTGAACAAGAATGGTTCATCCCATATATAGAACTTGTCATCATGATTAAGCTTTTTCTTTTGTTGGGTGGTTGCACCCGGAGGATACTCGCCACTTACTATCAAATTCACAATGTCTGCATACCATGGCACTTGACAGATATCTAATGTCATCAATTGTTCATCCAAAAACTCTTCCCGGATTTGCTTACCTTCATTCACACATTAAAAATCCTCCAACCTAGATAAGTGATCTGCAATTTGATTCTCAATACCTTTACTAGCTTTGATCTCAAGGTCAAATTCTTGGAGAAGTTATATCCATCGAATCAGCCTTGGTTTAGCATCCTTCTTATTGAATAGGTACCTAATAGCTGCATGGTCAGTAAAAACAATCACTTTAGTACCTACCAAATACGATCTGAACTTGTCGAAGGTGAACACTAGAGTCAGCATCTCCTTCTCAGTTACTGTTTAATTAGCTTCTGTAGAGTCAAGGGTCTTGCTTGCATAATAGATTGACTGGAACACTTTATTCTTTCTTTGTCCCAACACTGCACCCATTGCTACGTCGCTTGCATCACACATGATTGCAAAAGGTAATCCCCAATCAGGAGCAATTAGCATGGGATCCTCAATTAAGTTCCTCTTCAACATCTCAAAAGCTTTCAAACAAAACTCAGTAAAATCAAACTTCACCTCCTTCCCAAAAAGACTACACATAGGTCTGGCAATCTTGGAAAAATCCTTGATGAATCGCCTATAAAAACCTGCATGACCAAGAAAACTACACACACCTTTTACAGAAATGGGAGGGGGCGATTTCTCAATAACTTCTACCTTTGCCTTATTAACCTCCAAACCAGATTTAGACACCTTGTGTCCCAACACTATTCCTTCTCTTACAAGAAAATGACACTTTTCTCAGTTTAGAACTGAGTTAGTGTCTTCATATCTAGCAAGTACTTTATCAAGATTTCAGAGACATACCTCAAAAGACTTCCCAAAGATGGAAAAATCATCCATGAACACCTCAACAAGGTCTTCCACCATATCATGAAAAATGGCCATCATACACCTTTGAAAAATTGCTGGTGTATTGCAAAGTCCGAACGGTATGCGCTTGAAAGCATATCTGCCATAAGGACAAGTGAACATGGTTTTTTCCTTATCCTCGGGTGCAATCAATATCTGGATGTAACCGGAATATCCATCTAAGAAACAATAAGTCCTGCCCTACTAGTCGGTCAAGCATTTGATCAATGAAGAGAATGGGGTAGTGATCTTTCCGGGTAGCATCATTTAGTTTTCGGTAATCCATGCAAATTTGTCACCCGATAACTGTTCTAGTAGGAATCAACTCATTTTTTTCGTTCCTTACCACTTTCATACCTCCCTTCTTGGGAACACATTGTACCAGACTTACCCACTTAATATCAAAGATTGGGTACACAATTCAAGTATCTAGCCACTTAATGACTTCCTTTCTTACCACTTCTTTCATCACAGGATTTAGTCGATGTTGATGTTGTGCTTTGGGTTTGTGATCCTCTTCCATGTAAATTTTATGCATGCATAATGCCAGACTAATCCCATGAATATCATCCATCTTTCATCCAATTTCTTTCCTCCTCCGCTTTAAGATCCTCAATGCCGCATTAACCTGTAAGTCAGACAATTCTGCAGAAAGTATAACATGCAAATTTTCATTAGTACCCAAAAAAGCATACCTTAGGTGAGCTGGCAGAGTTTTTAATTCCATAACAAGGTCTTCTACTATTTATGGCTTTGGTGGGGGCCCTAACTCGCGATCTAAGGACTCTACTTGATTCCTATGAGTGTCTACTAGAGCTGTCACGCCCCGAGCTACCCCCGAGACGCGGAAACGGTACCTAGGACCACAAGTGATCCCAAGCTAACCCTGCTGGCATGATCATGAGCATACTAAAGATAATAAACTGATGCGGAAGCTAAATCATAAATAAATCTGAAAAGATGGGGAATACCCATATACTATAACTGAATATATCAAATCTGAGAGTTTAATACAAAAGAAATATCAAACTCAAGTGCTAAGCTGAATCTAACTATGTCTGAAATAAGCCTCTAAACTGACTAGAAATGTTGGGACATGCCCCAACTAGGTCTAGCAAAACTGAAACTAAAGACTAAAAGCGATAAAGATAAACATGTCACTAGTCCTCGAAAAATGAGGACTCACCAATGATGCTGCTGAACTGAAGATCGGGAACCCATTTAAGCGTGATCTGGATGCTGAGAACCTGAACCTACATCACGAGAAGATGTAGCGCACGTATGCGTCAGTACTTGAAAGGTACTGAGCATGCAGGATAGAGTAAAGCTGAAATAACATATAATTGAACAAAGCAATAAAGCAATGAAATAATCTGAACATGATATAGATACTGAATATACTGAATACTGAGCTAACTGATGCAATGACCAATTTATAACATGCTGAGACTGAATACTGAATATACTGATAAATGGTCAATGCAATAGAGTCTGACTGAACTGTGGGAGCTACTAATAACCGACATAAACCACATGAGCTAAATGTGGAGTCTGATGTATACGCCCCATCGAGAGGACCCAATATACCCTGCCAGAGGTTTAGAGGCATGCTGGCGTGATCACTAAACTGATGTTGCCCACAGAGGGGACTTACACCTACGTGGCTCGTAATTCTGGGACTATATGGGTATGCTGAAACCCTAGTCCAACTCGGTATTATGCTACTCCCAATGAATTAAGTGGTTAACTGGTTATGACTGAATTTCTGTAAATACTGGATAGCTCGAAACTGAACATGCAAACTGAGAATGCAACAATTAATCTGATAATGATGCATTCATAAATTGAGGCATGTAAAACTGAATACTGAAATATCTGACCTAGCATGTGTAATTCAAGAACTAAAGAAATACATAGCTAGGGTTCTGAAATTCATGCGATAAACTGAGCAATAACATGATAATCTGATTTGGAATATTTAAATAACTAATTCATGATGATCTGTTGAAATTCTAGAAACCCTATGTCTGTTCAAAATCATGGAATCAAGAATCTGACTGAATTCTAGGGACCTAATGGGCGAAAGGAACCCACTAGTGAAATCCCACATACCTGGTGACGAATTCCATGGAGAAATCTTTTGATTTCGGGGCTGGAACTGAAGGAAACTTGTTGCGTTCTTGAACTAGGGTTCTTGACCTTTTTCTCCTTTCTTGCTTCTAATTCTTCTAAGTTTGATTAATGATTTTGACTAAGGTAAGTTCTAGTTATGTTTCTAGGCTTAAACTGATTAAAACCTCATGATTTAGGGTCTAAACGACGTATATTAGGGGTTAAACTAAATAGGAAAAGACCAAAAGACCCCTGAATTAACTGCTGTCGGAGTGACCTACGGATTGGACCTACGGGCCGTAGGTCAATCTACGGTCCGTAGATTGTATCCGTAAGTCAAGCCTGCTCGACAGGCCTTCACTAAAAGGAGCATAAATTTTTACTCGGAGGTCGTATTTTAGCAAACTCGGTGGCGTTGGAAAGATAATTCAATTACCTATTATATCATAGGGCATGGGACACACAATTATTTTTGTGCTAAAAGTTATGACCATCTGAAGTTGACCTATCAGAATTTTCAGCTAACTGGCTGCTGACCCTCATCTACGGTCAGACCTACGCACCGTGGATTGAATGACGATCCGTGCTCGTCGACCGTAGTTTGTGTCAGAGGCTGGGTAAGGGAGGTCTCGATCCACGGACATAGACCACAGACCGTGGTCTGATCTACGAACCGTGGGTCTGTCCGTGAGTCGGGACTTAGCCAAATTTCTGAGCTAGGTTTGGGAGGGGCTGCAGTGGTGAACCACAGACCACCAGCACGGGCCGTGATCTGACCTACGGTCCATGGATGGCAACTGTGGGTTGCACCTGCAACTTTTCAAAATCTACATTCTGGTCTATTTTCGGATACGGGGTGTTACATTATCTCCCCCTTGGGACCATTCGTCCTCGAATGAAGACTAAACTAGCTGAAATGGAGGGAGAGGGCTGCAATCCCTACCAATAAACACTGAGAACTGAATTTCTGACTGAACTGAGTTTCAAAAACATGCAAATACGCTGAAAATGCAAGTACAAACTGAAGGAACATGATTCTAAGACTGAATTTACGCATGAATGACTGAAAAACTGAAGAAGAACTATTACCTCAAGCTGGAATGGAATCGGAAGGAAAGAGGTGAGGATACTTGGACTTCATGGCTACTTCTGCTTCCCAAGTAGCTCCCTCGACTGACTGACTCCTCCACAAAACCTTGACTGAAGCGACTTCTTTATTTCTCAACCTTCTACCCTGGCGATCGAGAATCTCAACTGGTACATCCTCATAAGAAATACTATCTTTTACAGCCAGTCTCTAATGGCACTACGGATGCTGGATCACCCACACACTTCTTCAAAAGAGAAATGTGAAAGACTGGATGCACTGCTGCTAAATCTGCTGGCAACTCTGACTCATAAGCCAATTTACCAATCCTTATCAAGATCCGATAAGGGCCTACATATCTTGGACTGAGCTTCCCTTTCTTGCCAAATCTCATCACCCCCTTCATAGGTGACACTTTCAGGAAAACCCAATCATCAACTTAGAACTTTAGTTCCCTTCTTCTCACATCTGCATAAGACTTCTGGCGACTCTGAGCAGTCTTAAGTCTATCTCTAATGAGTTACACTTTCTCCATAGCATCAAAGACTGAATCTGGTCCTATCAAGGTTGTTTCACCTACTTCAAACCAACCAACTGGAGATCTACACCTACGTCCATACAATGCCTCATAAGGGGCCATCTGAATGCTGGAATGGTAACTATTATTGTAGGCGAACTCAATAAGAGGAAGGTGATCATCCCAACTACCCTTGAAGTCGATCACACAAGCTCTCAACATGTCTTCTAAGGTCTGAATGGTACACTCTGCCTGACCATTTATCTGTGGATGAAATGTTGTGCTAAGGTTAATCTGAGTACCAAGACCCTTCTGAAATGACTTCCAGAAATGAGAGGTAAACTGAGGACCTCTATCTGAGATGATAGACAAAGGAACCCCATGTAACCTCACAATCTCATTAATGTAAAGCTTGGCGTAATCCTCCGCCGAATCTATAGTCTTGACCGCTAAAAGAGAGAAGACTTAGTAACCCTATCAACAATCACCCAAATGGAGTCATGCTGTCTGCGAGTACGAGGTTTCTGATGTTCTACCTTGACTTGATGGAAATTGGGGCACTTAGCCACAAAATCTGCTATATCTTTTTTCATACCATTCCACCAATAGACGTCCCGCAGATCGCGGTACATCTTAGTGGCTCATGGATGGATAGAATATCTGGAGTTATGGGCTTCTGCAAGAATATATTGTCTCAACTCACCCATATTAGGAACACACAATCTACCCTGATAGCGAAGTACACCATCTCCCCCTTGCGAGAAAACCTCAACTCTCTAATTGTGGATTGCACCCTTAAGTTCAAGAAATATCAGATCGTTATCTTGCTTTTTCTTAACTTCCACTACCAAAGAAAATTCTGATCTATTCTGGACTATCATACCACCATCTGATGTGTTAGTAAGACTAACTCCTAAGAGAGCAAGCTGATGAACATCTTTTTCTACTTCCTTCCCCTTTTCCTCAATATGTGCTACACCACCCTCTAGATTCACCTCTTTCTGGCCTTAAGGTAAGAGATAATCGATATATAGGCACTAAAATACTACCCTTCTATTCTAAGACTAACTCGTTTGGAAATTGGAACTGAACAACCCGAATTCTACAATCGACTGAGGCATGACAGAACTAAAACCAATCCATGCCTAGAATTATATCAAAATCTACCATTTCTAACTCTACAAGATCTGCTGAGGTGACTTTCTGAGAAACTGTGACAGGGCAATTTCTGTATACCCATCTAGCTATAACTGGGTCACCGACTGGAGCAGAGACTGAGAAAGGTTCTGAGAGAGTTTCTGGACTAACACTGAATTGGACTGCTATGCAATGAGTTAGAAAAGATAAAGTAGCCCCTGAATCTTTCCACTGAGTGTACCATATGTGGGCCACATCCTTAAGCTGGTAGGATGCCAACTCAACCCTACCATTATCAGTCACTTGTATCACTCCAAAGATTTTCTTAACCTCATCAATGGAGTTTTGCGGGTCTTCACCAACTTGTGACCCTAAAACTCAGGCGGATTCAACCTTAACAAAATCTCAAACTCTAGCTACCACTGATCCACCATTTTTATTAGTAGGAACTGGAACCTGCTGATTGTTCTTGTTGGTCATACTCTAAGCCAAAAGCTGAATTGGCATTCCGAAACTCTGCATTCGAAACTTCCTGATCTGGGACTAGAGGAACTACGTTAGCATTGCGTGCATTAGCATTCCTTGCCTAAGCTCTATGAGGAGGCATGATCTTAAGCGCATAACGATGAATTAGAAAGGAGATCATACCAACGCACGTTAAGAATATCAAGAAAGTGAAGTTATCCTAAAACACTCCATAGCCTCCCTCTCATTAGATATGGTGCACTTCACACCCATGAAAAGGACTCTACTTAGTGCGGCTTTTCAGACATCCTAGGACACTTAAACCTAATGCTCTGATACCAAGTTTGTCACGCCCCGAGCTACCCCCGAGACGCGGACACGGTACCTAGGACCACAAATGATCCCAAGCTAACCCTGCTGGCATGAGCATCAGCATACTAAAGATAATAAACTGATGCGTAAGCTAAATCATAAATAAATCTGAAAAGATGGGGAATACCCATATACTATAACTGAATATATCAAATCTGAGAGTTTAATACAAAAGAAATATCAAACTCAAGTACTAAGCTGAATCTAACTATGTCTGAAATAAGCCTATAAACTGACTAGAAATGTTGGGACATGCCCCAACTAGGTCTAGCAAAACTGAAATTAAAGACTAAAAGCGATAAAGATAAACATGTCACTAGTCCTCGAAAAATGAGGACTCACCAATGATGCTGCTGAACTGAAGATCGGGAACCCATTTAAGCGTGATCTGGATGCTGAGAACCTGAACCTACATCACGAGAAGATGTAGCGCACGTATGCGTCAGTACTTGAAAGGTACTGAGCATGCAGGATAGAGTAAAGCTGAAATAACATATAACTGAACAAAGCAATAAAGTAATGAAATAATCTGAACATGATATAGATACTGAATATACTGAATACTGAGCTAACTGATGCAATGACCAATTTTTAACATGCTGAGACTAAATACTGAATATACTGATAAATGGTCAATGCAATAGAGTCTGACTGAACTGTGGGAGCTACTAATAACTGACATAAACCACATGAGCTAAATGTGGAGTCCGATGTATACGCCCCATCGAGAGGACCCAATATACCCTGCCAGAGGTATTGAGGCATGCTGGCGTGATCACTAAACTGATGTTGCCCACAGAGGGGACTTACACCTACGTGGCTCGTAGTTCTGAGACTATATGGGTACGCTGAAACCCTAGTCCAACTCGGTATTATGCTACTCCCAATGAATTAAGTGGTTAACTGGTTATGACTGAATTTCTGTAAATACTGGATAACTCGAAACTGCACATGCAAACTGAGAATGCAACAATTAATCTGATAATGATGCATTCATAAATTGAGGCATGTAAAACTGAATACTGAAATATCTGACCTAGCATGTGTAATTCAAGAACTAAAGAAATACATAGCTAGGGTTCTGAAATTCATGCGATAAACTGAGCAATAATATGATAATATGATTTGGAATATTTAAATAACTAATTCATGATGATCTGTTGAAATTCTAGAAACCCTATGTCTGTTCAAAATCATGGAATCAAGAATCTGACTGAATTCTAGGGACCTAATGGGCGAAATGAACCCACTAGTGAAATCCCACATACCTGGTGACGAATTCCATGGAGAAATCATTCGATTTCGGGGCTGGAACTGAAGGAAACTTGTTGCGTTCTTGAACTAGGGTTCTTGACCTTTTTCTCCTTTCTTGCTTCTAATTCTTCTAAGTTTGATTAATGATTTTGACTAAGGTAAGTTCTAGTTATGTTTCTAGGCTTAAACTGATTAAAACCTCATGATTTAGGGTCTAAATGACGTATATTAGGGGTTAAACTAAATAGGAAAAGACCAAAAGACCCCTGAATTAACTGCTGTCGGAGTGACCTATGGATTGGACCTACGGGCCGTAGGTCAATCTACGGTCCGTAGATTGTGTCCGTAAGTCAAGCCTGCTCGATAGGCCTTCACTAAAACGAGCATAACTTTTTACTCGGAGGTCGTATTTTAGCAAACTCAGTGGCATTGGGAAGATAATTCAATTATCTATCATATAATAGGTCATGGAACACACAATTATTTTTGTGCTAAAAGTTATGACCATCTGAAGTTGACCTATCAGAATTTTCAGCTAACTGGCTGCTGAACCTCATCTACGGTCAGACCTACGGACCGTGGATTGAATGACGGTCCGTGCTCGTCGACCGTAGTTTGTGTCAGAGGCTGGGTAAGGGAGGTCTCGTTCCACGGATATAGACCACGGACCGTGGTCTGATCTACGGACCATGGGTCTGTCCGTCAGTCGGGACTTAGCCAAATTTCTGAGCTGGGTCTGGGAGGGGCTGCAGTGGTGAACCACGGACCACCAGCACGGGCCGTGATCTGACCTGCGGTCTGTGGATGGCAACCGTGGGCTGCACCAGCAACTTTTCAAAATCTGCATTCTGGTTTATTTTCAGATACCGGGTGTTACAAGAGCTAGATTTAAGCATGATTCAATCTCTTGAGATTCAGTGTCTCCCTCTATCTCATGACCCACTAACACTCATTCTAAAGGATCTTCGAGCACAACTACTTGTGATTCTACTATGCGATCTACCACAGTAATAGCAAACAACTCTTCATAAATAGAAGGTAATTTTAAAGTGCGGTAAACATCAAATACCTCAACCTTATCCTCTGCCCTCATATTTAGTTGACCAGCTGCTATATCAATCAATGCCCTACCCATGGCCAAGAATGGTCGTCCCAAAATGAATGGAACTTCAAAATCGGGTTCAAAGTCTAAGACCACAAAATGTACCAGAAAAATCAATGAACTTACCTATACTAACACATCTTCTACCACCTCATCTGGTCTAGTAATGGATCTATCAACGAGCTGAGAATAACAGTGGTTCGTTTTGGGCTACCCAACCCAAGATTTTGTTACAAAGATAAGGGCATCAAATTTATACTTGCCCCAAAATCACACAACCCTCGGGCATGAACACTTTGCCCAATTGTAATCTACACACTAAAACTACCCGAATCTTTTAACTTTTTAGGTAGTCTGTTTTGGATCCTTGAGCTACACTCCTCAGTAACTGCTACAGTTTCATATTCAGTGAGTCTCCTCTTGCTGGCCACTATGTCCTTCACGTATTTAGCATACTTCAGGATACCCTGCAAAATGCCAACCAAACGTAGATTAATGTGAACTTGTTTAAGGAGAGAGAGAAACTTACCCAAATATTCATCTTCATTCAGCTTTTTCAGCCTTTGTGGAAATAGAGGTGGTAATTTCATTTGAGGAACGGGTACCTCAATATTGGAGCTTTTACTACCTCTTCCACCTTCTTTTCTTTGTTACTTACCTCAGTGTCTCTCTTCTTTGGAGCTAGTTCCTATAATTGCAGCCCACTTCTAGTACTTACCGCATACAATTTCTTTGGGTTGGGCTCAGTATATCCGGGCAGCCCACCTTGGGGATGCAAGTTCAAAGAATTAGCCACTTGCACAACTTGTTTCTCTAAACTCATCTGGGACATCTGGATGTTTCTGATGTTTTCATCTTGCTTATCTACTCTATCATTTAATTTGGTCCCTATCTCAGTCAGGAGCTTTTGTAGTAGCTATTCATTGGTCATCCCCCCTTTTGGTGCACTAGGATTTGAGCCTTGTTAGGATTGTAGTATTGTTGCCCAGCCCCGTGAGAATGGTATTGGTTAGCCCCTTGCGCCTGATTTTGGTTTTGGTTACCACCCCATGAGAAGTTAGGATGGTTCTTCCAACTAGGGTTGTAAGTGTTACCGTAAGTTTATTGCACTCCACCCCTTTGTGAATTACCCACATAATATACGGAATCTGGATTTTCCTCACATTGCTCAGTTTCATGAGTTCCACTACCACATATGTCACACCAATTTGCTGCCTGATTTACCGCATTTATCGGTGCCTAATTTAGAGCCATTTGTTTAAAATGTAAGGTCATGTTATGTTGCATTGCATATAATTTGGCATTTATGGCAGTAGCTTGGTCTACATCTAAGATCCCTGCAGCCTTTTCGGTTGGGATTCTAGACATTTCCCCTTCATACCCTTCGTTCCCTTCAGAAAGTTTATCGAGTAAGGCGAATAACTCTTCACTCATTATGGATAGGGCATGTACACCTGCTACACTATTAAGAAGAGAACGGGCATTATAGTCGAAACCCTCAAAGAATGTGTGAGCAAGTACCTCATTGGTTTGCATGTGGTGTGGGGAAGCATTCAACATTTGTTTGAAACACGCCCATGCTTGGTACATGTCCTCCGCTTGCTTTGAACAAAGTTTATTATCTCACCCCTCAGCTTCAGGGTTTTATTGGATGGGAAAAATCGACTCAGGAACTTCTTCGCTAGATCATCCCAAGTAGTGATGGAGTTTGGTGACTCAGAGTGTAACCAACGTCTTGCAGCTCCTAACAATGAGTAGGGGAACAAAGTCCATCTTACATAGTCTGATGAGACTCCAATTGGGATGTATGTATTGGTAATTTCAATTAAAGTCCTAAGATGGATTTGAGGATCCTCGGGGGGAGACCACTGAATTGCTCATTAGTATGGAGGATCTGTACCTTGCTCTGCTTTAGTTCAAATATACCCTCTGATGGAGGTTTCCTAATAGTGCATGGTTTTCAACTAAAATATTCTTTTTAGCATGCTTTAATGATTTCTTGCATGACTATCATACTTAGTACATTTTTGTACTAGCCCATATTTCTTCTACATTTTCTATAAGTGTAGGTCCCATTTCTTGAGGTGATATCCTTCTTGGTCTAAGCTTGGATTGACTATTCTCCTTGCTTATTGATGAGTCCTCATGGTTCGAGGACGGATGATGATTTCCTAGTTTCTTTTGTTGTACTTTCATTTGAGAACTATGTTGTAAGGGCTGTGACCCTATTTTGATACTCAATTTTAGTAGATAACTAATTGAGACAAGTCTATACTTCCGCTTGCTTTTATGAAAATTTTTAAGACTCGTATTGTGTTTTTACTCTCTATTGTTCTTTGCTTATGTTATGATATGCGAAGTAGCTTACATGATGCCTTTCGGGGTCCTATGTGCCATGTTACGTCTAGAGGGTACCCTTGGGTCGTGACATGATGTATAGGCTAGACCCAATTTCAGTATATTGTGTTAGATGGCTATGTTGAGACATGAGTTTAGATTTCTGCTTTTCATTTTATAAAATGTTTTGGACTTTAAACTATTTTTACTCCTATTGTTCTATTTCTTATGTTATGAGAGCTAAGTGGCTTGTATGGAGTCTTTCGGGGTTCTATACGCCATGTTACATCTAGGGGGTACCCTTGGGTCATGACAAACTTAGTATCAGAGCCATGTTTAGAATGGTCGTAAGATGTCTCATAAGCGACATCTAGTAGAGTCTTGTTCATGAGTATGAATCGCGCCACATTTCTGAATGGAGGCTACAAGATGATTAGGAAACTCCACTTCCTTCATTACTCTTAAGTCATGTGATAGAGTTTACCTCTACAAGGTCTCTCTCCTAATCCTTATCCTATGTTCTTCAAGATATGGCTACCCGAAGAGCTTATTCTAGAAGGAATGTGAGTGAGAATGCGGAACAAGAAGATCCTCCACAAGCTCCTTAAGTTCTGATCGTTCCTTTGGCCGAGCATGTTTCTAATGCGGAGTTTAGGGCTGCATTTCAAGTGTTGGCTCAAACGGTTACGGCCCAAGCCAATAGGGAGGTTGTGGTTCCTGTAAGCTCAAATTTGAAGTCGGCGGCTTCAAGAGTGAGGGACTTCTCAAGGAAGATCCTCAAGAGTTTATTGATGAGGTCTATAAGATTTTGATGATCATGGGGGTTATGCCTTTGAAAAAGACGGAGTTTGCCGCTTACCAATTGAGAGGTGTGGCTCAAGTGTGTGGTATAACTAATGGAAAGAAAGGAGGCCGGGATATGCGGGTCTTTTTGATTGGGAGAAGTCTAAGGCCACATTTCTTGATAGATTCTTTCCCCTTGAGATGAGAGAAGATAAGGTGCTAGAGTTCATTAACCTACAACAAGGGGGTATGAGTGTTAGGGAATATGATCTAAAGTTCACTCAATTTTCTATGTATGCTCCATCAATGGTTGTGTATTCAAGGGCTAAGATGAGCAAGTTTGTATTGGGGTGTTCGAGATGGTGGTTAAAGAGTGCCGAACCGCAATACTCATTCATGATATGGACATTTCACGTCTCATGGTACATGCACAAAAAATTAAGGAGGAGAAACTCAAGGAAAAGTCTAGAAAAGCAAAAAGGGCTAAGACCGGTGATGGTAATTTCTCTAACACAAGGTCCGATGGACAAGGTCGTCCAAGATTCCGACAAAGGTTTTTCAATCAAGGTTCCTCCAATGCTCATCCAAAGCTCTATCAAGATAGGGTGTCTAACCCTAAGCGTCAAGGATGTAATGGTAGTGGATCTTCATTTCCTAGGTCTAATTGCACTAAGTGTGGAAGGAAGCCTAATGTTAAGTGCCTAGCCGTCTCAAATGGTTGTTATGGTTGATGTAAAAGTGGTCATAAAATGAGGGATTGTCCAATGCTTACGGCAGAGGGGAGAGAGGCCAAGCAAGATCCTACTAGTGGTGCAGGTTCCAATGCTTTTAAGCAAAACTGCTTCTGTACTCTTCAGACTAGAGTTGAATAAGAGAGTTTTCTGGATGTGGTTATCGGTATGTTAAAAGTTTTTCAAATTGAAGTATGCTTTACTTGATTCCTGTGTTACTTTGTCTTTTATGACACCATATGTGGCTATGAGGTTTCATGTGCTCCTTGATGTGTTGCTAAAACCTTTTTTTGTTTCTACTTCTGTTGGTGATTCTGTGGTGGCTAAGAGGGTCTATAGAAAGTGCCCCGTTTCCATGTCCCATAGAGTTACTCTTGTTGACTTGGTAGAACTTGACATGTTAGATTTTGATGTTATCTTGGGTATGGATTGGATGCACTCATGCTATTCTTCTATCGATTGTAGAAATCGTGTAGTCAAGTTTCAGTTCCCAAATGAGCCTATCCTAGAGTAGAAGGGAGGAAATTATTTGCCTAAGGGTCAGTTTGTCACTTATCTTAAAGCTAGAAAGATGATTTCTAAGGGTTGCTTTCACCATCTAGTAAGGGAAAAAGAGGAAGAAGAAGAAAAAACCGAGCTTGGATGGAACTGAACAAGAGTGAGAGATGTAGATTCTGAAACCCCTTCTCTTGAGTCGGTCCCCGTTGTCAATGAGTTTCCAGAAGTTTTCCCAGATGACTTACCTGATATTCCTCTCAAGCGGGAAATAGTCTTCAGGATTGACCTCCTCCCAGATACGCAACCTGTCTCTATTCCTTCTTAGCATATGGCTCCGACAGAACTTAAAGAGTTGAAAGAACAGTTAAAGGACTTATTGGATAAGGGTTTCATCCAATCGAGTATCTCTCCATGGGGTGCTCCAGTTTTGTTCGTTAGAAAGAAGGATGGCTCTCTTCGTATGTGCTTTGACTATTGTCAGTTGAACAAGGTGACTATCAGAACAAGTATCCTCTCCCAAGAATTGATGATTTGTTTGACCAACTTCAAGGGGCAAGTTATTTCTCTAAGATTGATCTACGATCAGGTTATCACCTACTAAGGGTGAAAGATGATGACATTCTGAAGATGGATTTTTCAACTCGGTATGGTCATTATGAGTTTTTGCTAATGTCGTTTGGGTTGAGTAATGCTTCGGTGGCATTTATGGTTTTGATGAATAGAGTGTTTAGACAATACCTTGACATGTTTGTAATTGTGTTCATCGATGATATTTTGATCTTCTCACGAAGTGAGGATGAGCATATTGATCATTTGAGGACTGTGTTGCAAATTCTTAAGGATTAACATCTTTTTGCAAAGTTTAGCAAATGTGAATTTTTGTTAAAGTGCGTAGCTTTCCTTGGTCATATTATTTTGAGTAAGGGTATTGAGTTAGATCCTAGGAAAACAGATATGGTCAGGAGTTGGCCTAGACGTCAAACTATCTAAGATATTAGAAGTTTCTTGGGTTTGGCCGGTTACTATAAAAGGTTTGTTGTGGTTTACTCTTCTAGTGCCTCTCCTTTGTCAACTTTAACTCAAAAGAAGGCTAAGTTCATATGGTCCGAAGCATGTGAAAAGAGTTTTCAAGAGTTGAAAGATAGACTTACTTCCACTCTGGTGTTGACCCTACCGGAAGGGGCGAATGGTTTTGTGGTTTATTGTGATGCCTCACGAATTGGGCTAGGGTGTGTGCTAATGCAAAATGGGAAAGTT
This sequence comes from Solanum okadae, assembly GCA_036553675.1. Classification (NCBI taxonomy): domain Eukaryota; kingdom Viridiplantae; phylum Streptophyta; class Magnoliopsida; order Solanales; family Solanaceae; genus Solanum; species Solanum okadae. The sequence goes on along the minus strand of CM071686.1, from coordinate 22,159,294 downwards.
ATTGCCTATGCCACAAGGCAACTTAAAGTGCATGAGAAGAATTATCCTACTCACGACCTTGAGTTAGCGGCGGTCAGTTTTGCTCTAAAGATTTGGAGACATTATTTGTATGGAGTTCATGTAGATGTGTTTACCGATCACAAGAGTTTGCAATACCTGTTTAATCATAAAATATTTGAATCTTCACCAAAGATGGTGGCTTGAATTATTGAAGGATTATGACATGAGTGACCTTTATGACCTCGGTAAAGCTAATGTGGTAGCGGATGCTCTTTGTCAGTTGCCTATGGAAAGTGTTGCTAATATTGAAGAAGAACAGAAAAATTTTGTTCGAGATGTGCCTAGATTGGATCGATTAGGTGTTCAACTAGTGGACTCTACCAAAAGTGGTGTTATGGTTTACAATTGTTACAAATCATCTTTTGTGGCAGATGTGAAAGCCAAGCAAGGTCTTTTTCCAATTTTTGTAGAATTGAAAGAAGCGGAGCTTAAGAAATCTGTTGAGGCTTTCTCCCAAAGGGGAGATGGAGTACTTAGATACCAAGGTTGTTTATGTGTTCCAAATGTTGATGACTTGAAGGAACATATTTTAGCAGAAGCCCATAGTTTGGGATATTCTATTCACTCAGGAGCCACCAAGATGTATCGTGATTTATGGGAAGTCTATTGGTAGAATAGGATGAAGAAGAATATTGCGGGATTTATGGCTAAGTTTCCAAATTGCCAACAAGTGAAGGTTGAGGATCAGAGACCGGGAGGTCTATCCTAAGCTATTAGCATTCCCACTTGGAAGTGGGAAGACTTGAATATGGACTTTATTGTTGGTTTGCCTCGCACCCATCGACAACATGACTCTATTTGGGTGATAGTAGATCGGATGACGAAATCGACTCATTTCCTTCCCGTCAAGGTGTCCTATTCGGTGGAGGACTATGCCAAGTTGTACTTGAGAGAAATGCTAAGGTTGGATGGAGTGCCCTTGTCCATTATTTACGATCATGGTACCCAATTCACTTCTCAGTTTTGGAAAGCATTCCAAAGGGGGCATGGCACTAAGGTTAAGCTTAGCATGACTTTTCATCCCCAAACCGATGGGCAAGCAGAGCGTACGATCTAAACTTTGGAAGACATGTTAAGGACTTGTGTGATCGATTTTAAGGGTAATTGGGATGACCATTTTCCATTAATTGAGTTTGCTTAAAATAACAGTTATCACTCAAGTATCAATATGACTCCATTTGAGGCCTTAAATGGTAGGAAGTGTAGATCTCCTATAGGTTGGTTTGAGGCGGGTGAAGTTTCCCTAATTGGTCCCGAGCTAGTTCATGAGGCTATTGAGAAAGTTTGACTCATTAGAGAGGGGTTGAGAATGGCTCAAAGTCAGAAAAAGTCTTATGCCGATGTGAAAAAAATGGATCTAGAGTTTGAGTTCAACGATTGGGTTTACTTGAAAATCTCACCCATGAAGGATGTGATGAGGTTTGGCAAGAAAGGGAAGCTTAGTCCCTGATATGTAGGCCCATATTAGGTTTTGAGGCATGTTGGTAAGGTTGTCTATGATTTAGCTTGCCAAATGAGTTAGCAACCGTGCATGTCATTTTCCATGTCTCTATGCTTAAGAAGTGTGTTGGAGATCCGACATCTATAGTTTCCCTAGAAGGGTTGGGAGTTAATGAGAGCCTCTCATATGGGAAGTTTCAGTTGAGATTATAGACCGGCAAGTTAAGAGATTGAGAAACAAGGAAATAGCATCTGTGATGGTTTTGTAGAGGAATCAATTAGTTGAGGGTGCTACTTGGGAGGCCAAGGTTGATATGATGTCCCGATATCCTCATCTCTTTCCTTCTACTCCTTTTCTAGCCTAAGGTAATGAGTTCCTCTTGAGTTGTACTAATTTTGGGAGTCATTCATTTTTTTTATGTGTTTCCCTGATTTCCTTATGATTACGCAAGTTCATGAAAACTTGTGTTTTGAAAGAAAATGAGTTTATATGATTGATTTTCCTCATGTTGTTGTGCATTGAGTATGAGTTGCCTATAGACTTCATGAGATGAGTTGATGCACAAGCATTAGCTATGCATTTGAGAGTAAATTGCATAAAGGCTCCATGAGATTGTGTTGAGCATGCTTTTAGCTTGGACAAGGTAGTTTCTCCTTGAACATGAGAATTTTTGAGAATTCATGCATATTGGGTTGCTAGATGTAGTTCCTACTTCCTTATGTTGCATTTGAGTATGTTGAGTTTGGAGTTGATGTTTCCTCCATATTTATGGGCATTGCATGCATAATGGGCTGATAGAGTTAGTTCACCCCTCTTATGATGTTTTGAGAATGTCCTAGCTTGGAGTCGATAGTCCCTCCTTGGTTGTATGCATTGCATTATTAGGTTGGGTTGTTAGTTCCTATACTACACTTTTAGAACCAGTTTAAATCTCATTTGATGATGAATAGTCCCAAGGGGAGATATTGTTACAACCCGTATCCAAAAGAGGGCAAATTGCAGCTCTCCAGGTGCTACAGGAGCAAAACCACGCCGGCCACCCACGGCCCGTGGAAGGGACCATGGACCGTAGGTGTGGTCTGTGGTTGTCCTTCCAAAGCACTGGTCATTGGTTAGACCACGGTCTGTGGAAGGGGCTCGTGGTTTGAAGCGCCAGGAACATAGTTGCAGACCCACGAGTGTGTAGGACGGACCGTAGGTCTACCCACAGTCCGTCGGTGGGGTCTCGTGGTTCATTTGCTGGTAGTTATTTTCAGGGTAAATTGGGTCTTTTACTAATTAATTAATTCATATACTATGTCGTTTGCCTATGTCTAGGACCCCTATATAAACCTTTTAACCCCCAAACTTACCCCATTTATTTTATTCTTCCAAATTCCCAAAAGAAAACCAATTTCACTCAAATATTCTCTCTCTAGAAATTTGAATAAGAAGAAGAAGGATTCACCTAGGGTTTCAAGCTAAGGTTCCAATTCGTTCATTAAAGGCTAGCTTTTGGACTCAAGGTATGCTAGTCTTTATACACAGAGTTCCTAAATTTCTCTATTTCAAAACGTAGAATTCCCCAATTGAGTTATGGTTTTCATCTATTATCATGAGTTCTCTTTATTATTGATTTAAATGAGTTAATTATGATCTTCTATGCATGAATTGTTGAATTGCAATGCTTTTGTGATGAATTCCCCTATGAACCCATAGGATCCCTATGTTTTCAAGTTATGAACTATATGTTGAGGGATTTTCATCTTCAAGGAAGAGTTTCATGAAATTGAGCATGCATTACTAGTTTTAAAAGAATTTATGATGAAATCCATATCTAACCCATGCTTTCTAAGAGTTGATGATTGAAATTGGGTTTTGACCTCAAGGAGGTGAATTATGGACTTATGCATTGTTTTATGAAATCTATGCAAATGTTTTAAGGGTGCTTTGAGAGTAAAGTACCAATGATGATGCTATGTTGTGAAAGGATATTCTCACTAAAACACATACTAGCATGATGTGAAAGCTTTTCTCAAATAGAAATGATTCTTAGGTTGAAAGACTTTCTCACCTAATTGAATCAAAGAGTATGAGCTATCTTAATGAAACTAGCTTGAATCAGTAGGCCAAGGGTACCCTTTCATGAATAATGAAGTCGAGTAAGAAAGGACTATTCCATGGAAATTTATGCCTAGCACCGAGTGTGTATTGATAATGAGATGGAAGCTCTCTCGCAGTAGAAGTCGGGTTTCCAAAGTAATCTCATGAGATGGAAGCGCTCCCGTAGAAGAGGCTGAGTTTCTAGTAGCAATCTCCTTATCCCATAACTATGTGTCCACATAGGTTAATTAGCTAGTGGATCCACTTAAGCTAGAAGTTCAAGGTTCTACCTTCGGCAAGTAGAACAACCTCTTTTTGGTGTGGGGTAGACACCGGATTCCATGTTATAGGTCACATGGTCTCATGTCTCCTAAGGCTAATTCCCTAGAAGTAATAATGAACTAAGGTTACTCAAGGAGTATCAAGTATGGTTCAAAGATGTTAAAGAAGAAGTTAGCTTGCATTGACCATGATTTATGACTTATGCTTTATAACTGTTTCATATGATGTTTAACTTGGTCAATTGCATGTGATGAAATGAAATGCCCTTTTTAGCCTGTTTTAAATGATTTTATGCATGGCTATCATACTTGTTATAGTTTTTTGTACTAACGATATCCATGGTGCTCAATTTCGTGGCTAGTTGGTGATTTTATTGATTCCCGAGATTTGATGAGTCCTCACACTTCGAGGACGGAGTTTCAATGTTTATTTTATTTCATGTATTTCCCGTTTGGACATGATGTATGGGCTAGGCCCAATTTCATTCTTTTGTGTTAGACGGCTATGATGTGACAAGAGTTTAGATTTTCGCTTTCCATTTTGAAAAATGTTTTGGACTTTGAACTATTTTTACTCCTATTGTTCTATTTATAATGTTATGAGAGCTAAGTGGCTTGTATGGAGTCCTTCAGAGTTCTATACGCCATGTTTCATCCAGGGGAACCCCTGGGTCGTGATAGTTAATGGTGCACTATAAACCAAATTAATGATTTTTGAGTTTATATTTTTAGTTCCGTAACAATTTGATAGTTAAAAAATTTCTTGGATGAGTTAGGAATCATGTTCGATTAAGAACATCGATGCTCTATTCTCTATCAAGTTACATGAAACACTTGTCGTAGCTGCATAACTATTATGCCTTAATTGAATGCACATATTTAAGAATTGTAAGTGTGTGTGTGTATATATATAATAATAATTATTATTAGAAATGCAAGTTGAAAGAACGAACGCAAACATTGCAATTAATATATTATTAAATTATATTATATTATATATATATTAGAAGTGAGAGTTGAAAGGATGAACATTGCAATTAATACTTGTACAAAAATAAGTTTGTGTTGTACTATAAATTTGATATCGTGAATAATCAAAGTAAGAGTTGAAAGGACAGATATTGCAATTAATACTTCTACAAATAATAGTTTGTGTTGTAGGGTGAAATTTGATCTCATGAATAATTTCTTTTCTGCTTTTTTTGACACATGTATGCAGCTTTTTGCTTTTTCTTTTTTTGGGCTACATATGTTTATTCCTTTTGGCATTCTACTTCAACTTTGCTTCTTTTCTTTCCGATCAAAAGGTTACTTATATTATAATATTAAGGTGTAGTATCAGTTTATTCGATCATTACTAGGGAAAGATCGTTGATAATAGTTTGGGTCACATCCCCACCCTGGAAAATACTAATTGGGTCAATCCTAACATAAATAGTTCCTAATACATCTGCATCAACTTCATTATGCACCCATGTGGGAGAAGTTTTCAGAATGATGGATTGGTCAAAAACATCATTCTTCACCCCTTCCTACGATATCTTATCTACCACTTAATTTTGTTCGCGGAACACATTCTTCATCCTTGTTATTTCCTGCTTTCTCATCAAAAACCTGCATTGAACAATTAGATCATCATTAAGAAGATTATTATAAGTAAGCATATTGATAACATCGGAAGAGTCAGTATTGAATACAATTGGGCTCAGGTTATGCTCCATGACTAATGTTAGGCCTCTCTGCATGGCTTGGATTTCATCTCTTATTGGGCTTGTTAGGGGAATGTGTTCAGTGAAGCCCACCACCCAACTTCCTAGATCATTTCTAATCATCCCCACTCCTTGGCCTAGACATGGTTTTTACTGAGCCATCAACATTGAGCGTAGAGGTGTTATTGCCAGGGGGTTCCCATTTGACATGGATTATACTTTTACTAACCTTGCTTCTTTCTCCTTTAGCGATCATCAACTGGTATTCAGTTGCTTGAGAGATGGTGAGGCTAATGCTGGTGTCCTCTCTTTTGTTGTTTAAGGTGTTATTGTTCCTTGTGAGCTAGATGCTCTAGAGGCAAAATGGGAGTAGAATTCCCCAGTTTACCCATCCATTGTACTATCTCCTTCCACTTTTAATTGTCATAGTTTCCTTTTGACTAACATTTTACGATGTATTTTTTCATCATATGGATATGTAAAAACTTGCAATTTATAGTATTTTTCGTATAGTTTTTGAATATCTAAATGTTTTGTTTAAAATATCAAATTAATGTAATCTAATTTAATTTGGAATATTAGTCCAATCAACTCTTGGAAATCTCAACATGATAAATAAAAGTGGACGGAGGGAGTAACATTTATCCTTCATGTTGTCCCATTGCTCGATCCCATCAATTTCATTGGTGGATATTGTATTGGTGACGCCAGAGTTGTGACTTGTGGAAGGAATGTAACTCCAGAAGAATAGGGAGTTTGGGCACTGGAAAAAGATTTGAGTGGTATCCTCCTTGGAGTTGTCACTGTACTGGCATTTGGGGTTAACATTGAGTCCCGTATGGTGTAAAGCATGATTTGTTGGGGGCCTCTAGTGGTAGAGGAGCCATAAGAAAGTTTTGATCTTATTTGGTGCCTTAGTAGACCAGATCCACTTGAACCTCTTATTAGGTTCAAGTCTTCTCTTATCATTGGTCTCTTTTACGCGCACGTAGGCAGTGCTCGTCAAGAAGAGCCCATTTTGAGTGAGCCCCCAGATCAGGGTGTCCTATTTTATTTCATCACTTGTGAGCCTGTAGCTCTTGATGATGGCATTAATCTCCTCCGGTAGTGTGAATGGGAGTTTTATCAAAGTTCCATTCTCCATTTTGGTAAACTTCTTTTACTTTGAGGTGTTCTTCTCCTTCAAGGAAGGGTCCATGGATGCTTTGGCTAATTGCATTGTAGTGTGGTATCCATTTATCAGTAATGAAGTTTACTTTATTCCCTTTATGAACTCTTCATTCAATTGCCTTGATAGCATCAACAATTTTAGATGTTTTTCCAAGTTCTGAATATTATCCTCTTGGGACCATGATCTCTGTTTGGTTTCTGGTACTTGTCGGTAAGGATCTTGCTCCGGAGTTTGTTAGGGTTCTTCAAGGCTCTCCAGGAAAGGCCGGAGAGAGTAGCCCTATTCTTGAGTTCACTTTTCTATAATCCTAGTCCCCTCGTGGCCCTTGTACTAGTGATGTTATCCCAATAGAGCATGTGTATTTTCCTTTTTTCTATAGTAGTTCCCCACACAAAGTCCCTCTACACCTTGTTGATTGTGTCACTTGTTTTTGTGGGTAGCTTTATGTATTGGATCACATGGGAAGGGATGGAGCTTTTGCAAAAATAATCCTCCCAGTAAGGTTCAAGAACATAGTTTTCCAACCTGTTCGCCTTTTCCTCATGTTGTCAATGATGTACTGGAAGTACACATTGACGGGTGTCGTATGGAAAATGGGGAAACCTAGATATTTCCAAAGTACTCAGAAGCGCAAATACCTAGCATGTTCGAACAAGTTTCTCGATCCTAGTTTGTGTAGTTTCTTGACAAAAATGTTTTCGATTTATGGTGTTTAACTTGCTGAACCATTCAATTGCAGAAGGTATGAAGGATGTTTTTATGGTGTTTTAATTCCTTTGGTCAGCTTTGGCAAAGAGGTAGAGATCGTCTATCAAAGAAAAAATGAGAGATTTTTGTACCCCTAGCTGAAATTTGAATGGGGTTCAATGCTTGTCTCTAAAAACTTTTCCGATATCTCTTGAAAGTCTTTTTATGCAAATGATAAAAATGTAAGGGGACCTTTTGAGTAGCTCTAGGATTGAGGGTTCCTCACCATTTTTGTTTTGGGTCACTCCCTGACGAGGTTGAGAGTATATTGCATCCAGTATGTCCTGTTTTATCCTGAGGATGAAGGTTGGACTATGAGAGCTCATTAGTTATGGGTGGGAGGGAAAGAAGGGCAATGTCTGGAGAGTGTGCTCATTATGGTGTTGAGTTCCTCCAGACACCATCTTGAATATTCCCCAATTTTCTGCCTCTCCCTTAGAGCTTGCATCCAATTTTGGTTCTCTAATCCCGCTATTGCTTGGTCCACTCTTTTCTTGATAATTTAGGATAAGTATGTCAGATTCTGGAGGATTCAGGTCACCGGCTATCCTGCTATGATAACCTTAAAGGTTAGTTGTTTGTCCTATAACGCTAATTCAAGCTACGATGAGGGGGTGTGGTTTTGGGCCATTGGCGTTGTGATGAAAATTAGAGGTTGGGGAGTTGACAAGTCGGAGTCCATTATTGTGAAGTTCTTGGATTACTCTCTGAGTGGCATTGTCCTTTAAATTGGTCTCTTTTTCCATGGTTGGGAGAGCAGGGGATGAGTTCTTTGATGTGACCTTCCTTGTAAAAACTTTCATAGCGTAGAGATGATTACTTTCCTCAGTGAGAAGGTCTTCCTAGGCAGGTGGAAGGGCGCCTCTTGCATTCTCCGGAGAGGCTGAGAGACCGTTATGACTTCGGGCCCCATCTATGATTAATTTAGTTTGGCTACTGGCAACATGAGAATCTTTTATATTAATGGGATTCTCTTTGATAGCCATTCTTGACGAAGTGGGATTAGGAGCATTTAAGTTAGATCTAGGTAGGGATTCAACATTAGGAGTAAATGTGTTGGTCCCTTATTACCATTATTAATATTTGCACAGTTATTTTTATTTTTTTCAATTTTCTTTTTTCTGCCATCTTCGTGTGCTTGGAGGGTGATGGCAATGCCAAGGAACTTTCTTGGATGGGGATTGTAAGTTTTTACCAGGTGCGGATTTAGTTTCATTTACACTTTGTGATCCACTGCCTTCATTGAATTTTTTACTCCAGACTTTTTCATTTTTGCAATGGAGATAATTTTCCAATTGTCTGCCTATTTTATTTCACTTGTTGAAGGAATGTTCTGACTATTTTGGTGGTTTGGGTGGTTCTGTATATTTAGTGTGCAACTCCTAAGAGTATGTCCTATCCTTCTACAACCCACACACATAATTCCATAATCCTCATATACTATCTTTTGTGTATGACTATCGATGGTCACTTTTGTTTTAATTAGTACTTCTAGGGGACTTTGTAAGCATATTCTTGCACATCTCCCCTTAATAGTAGCTGAGGTGAAAGTGTCGATCTTTAGTAATGCTCCTAATCTCTTCCCCACTTTTTCTAGGATTGCTTTGTCGCAGAACTCTGTTGTCAGTTGGGGAAACCTAGCCCATATTGTTGTATGGGTCATGGTTGATTGGTGTGAGACAAAATTTGGTTATGATATTTTGAATGATAAGAAGTACCCAGCTACGAACCATGGCCCTTCATAGAGGACCTTGCTCATGCTATGCACTTGGTTGAATTTGGTGATATGATAGTCGCATTCTAGATCTATTAGTATTTGTGGTTTTGAGAATTTCCATGGATCTATCAATTTGTTTTTTAGATAGGCATGTGATATTATTTTTCCAAACACTTTGATTATCACTGATAGGCACCAGGATTGATATATACTTTGTTTATATTCCCCAATTAGTGGAATTGCTCTCTGCTAGGCAAGGGGGTCTTCCATCAGATTGTTGCCCTTTGGGCATTTCATAGGTCTGGTTGGGTGTGTTGTTCCTATCTAACATGATCTATTTGAAGAATTATGGTCTGTTTTTGTCGTCCACCATATGATTGCTCGAGTCTGGTGATTCTAGTGGGTCTGGTGGTCTCTGAGCCGGTGGGTTTGTTTATTGTTTCTAAGGTTTTATCATACTCTTAGAGAGACATCAACATTAATTTGAGTGGTTTGTTTTTTCTTTCATTTTATTGTGTTTGGGTTGTTGTAATATTTCATTCATTGAATTTAGACTTGGATAGATAGGGTTAGGGTTGTTGCTTCCTTTTTTGTATTTCTTTTCCATATTTTCATATTAACGAGTTTGCATGCTTAATTAATTTTTTTTCTTTACTTTATTTTTCAAATTGTTAATGTCACATCTGTATGTCTTCCTATGTACTTTCAGAAAATAAATGAAATTGCAAATACAAGATGCAGGGAAAAAACAGAGGAAGCTTTGTATTTTAAAAAAATACTCAATTTTTTTAGATAAATTCTGATATCGTCATACTATTAATGTAACACCTCGGAAGTTGGAATGTAGAGAAAGGCAAGAAAAGTGCAGAAAATTCTTTGAGGAAGAGATTTACAATACAAAACTATGGATCGTAGGAATTCCAACGAGCCGTAGGAATGGAATCGTAGGACCTAGAATGGAGTTTTGGAAAATTAACTTTCTGAAGTTTATCCTATATATGAACAAGACAAATTTTAGAAAATTTGATGAGTCGTTGATGGGTTCCGTAGAAAGGTTTTAGACTTAGTGAAATTTTGGACTAAAAATTAAGTCCTATGGATGAGGTCAACGGATTGTAGGAATTGAGACGGACCCTAGAAAGGTCTCGTGGATAGTAAGGTGAAATTTGGGTTTCTGAAGTTGGTTATACGGTTGACTAGTACGGACCGTAGAAAGTTCTATAGACCATAGAAACCATCCAACAAATATTTTAAGGGTATTTGGGTTTTCTCCTATTCATCTAATACCTATACTACGTTGTTTTACCCCTATTTGTAGGTCCAAATTGTAGGAACCATTGGACAATTATTTTTAAGGGTAATTGAGTCTTTTCTGATGCATCTAATACCTATACTACGTCATTTTCTTATTTCTAAGTCCTACAACTAGTTTTCTATTCCTAAAACTAACCAAGCTCTCTCATTCTCTCAATTCCCCAAATTCCATCCACACTCATCCCTTCTAATTCTCTACCAAGGTCAAGAAGGAAACGCTCGAGTTCCAAGTCAAGTCTCCTTTTTCACCATTGATTTGGGGTTTTGAATATAAATGTATGCATGGATTCATCAATGGGTTACATTCACCCATTGAGCCCCCAAGGTTTCTCAATTCTCCAAGTTCAATTTTAATCAAATTGATTAGGTTTTCATGCAATTATTCATGGATTCTATTTATGTTGATCCATTTGTTTGAATTTGATCTTATTATGATTGTTGTAACTCATTTACATGCTTTCCAATTGAAATCACATGAATCCATGCATTCATAATCAATTTTGACTATGAACCCTAAAAGACATGAATTCATGAAAAAATTTCGAATCTATGATTTGATGTTTTCATGAAGTTATGCAAGATTTATGAAAAAAGGAATGTATTATGAATCAGGTTGCTTTAATGTGAGTATCAATGTGAACGGATTTTCTCACATATTTAGGAATCGTGGTTTGATTAAAGACTTTTTCCCAAATGTAATGAGCTACTCTATGATGTTTTAAGCTTGAACTTGTATTTGAATTCTACTTTTCCATGGATAATGATATGTTTATAAAATTGACTATTCCATTAGGATTTAACTTAGCACCGAGAGAACTTTGAGGTGGAGGCCCAAATAGGGTAGTCTATAGTAACAATCTCTAGTTCCAAACTGTGTCCTCCGTAGGCTTGTCTTAAATGACCTAGGTAGTTGATCTATATATAGAATATGAATCATGATACAAAGTTCTACCAGGGCACGTAGATTCTCCTTTCTCGATGTAATATTTACATTAGATTCCATGTTATAGCTCGCATGGTCTATTGTCGGGTAAATTGATATCCGACAAAATGATCTATGTTTTTGCTTAAATGAAGATTACTTGATGATTTTAAGATGCATTGACCATGTTCATGATTTACGATTCTACTTCTAAAGGTTTTTATAATGCTTAGCTTGGTCATGAATATCATGATCTCGATTATATCTTTTTATGATCATATTTTCATAGTTTATTAATTTCTTTCATACTTTGTACATTTAATATACTAATGCATACTTGTGCCTACATTGTTCCACTAATTTAGGGACTGACGATTCCTCTCCCTCCGTTCGTGGCTAGTGGATGACCATGTAGATTCGAAGACTTAGTGAATCTTGATACTCCGAGGACTATGTCAGCTTTATTGCTTTCTTATATCTTAAAATTTTTGATGTTGTATGTGGTGTATAGGTTACGTCCTTACCACTTCTTTTGATGTAGTAGATGGCTTTTCAAGACTGTTATTAGAATTCCGCTTTATGTCAAACTTTTTCATTATATGAGATTTTTCTACTTTTCTCTATTATGTTGTGTATATGTTTATTAAGTGGCTTGTGCAGGGCCTCCCGTGGTCTTATACATTATGTCATGTCTAGGGTGTACGTAGGGTCATGAAAAACTTAGAATTCAGAGTACATGGTTTTATAAGAGGTCCTAGGATGTCTGACAAAGCATGTTGAGTAGAGTCTTATTCTTGGATGTGAAGCACACCACTTTTATGAATATGAGGCTACAACACGTTTAGGAAACTCCACTTCTTTCATTACTTTAAAGTCGTGCCATAGATTCTATCTCTGATATGATACTTCTCCCAAATCGTGTTTGATTATTTTCAGGATATGGACCCTCAAAGAGCTTATGAGAGAAGGAATGCGGGCAATAACAATATGGAGCCCGAGGTCCCTCAAGTTTGATTGTCCCTTTGGCTGACCAAGTGACTCATGCAAAATTTTAAGCCACTTTCCAAGTGTTGGCTCAAGATATGATGGCCCAAGATAATATAGAGGCCATTGCTCTCATGAACCCAAATATAGGTACGACGACATCGAGGATAAGGGACTTCACTAGGATTAATCCTCTAGAATTTGATTGTTCCATGGTTGATGAGAGTCCTCAAGAGTTTATTGATTATATGTATAAGATAGTGGGAATTCTGGGATTGATTATGGTAGAGAAGGTGAAGTTGACCATTTATCAACTTAAGGGTGTTTCTCAACTATGGTTTGAACAATTTAAAGGTGAGAGGGCGGCTGATGCGGGTCCTCTTGATTGGGAGAATTCAAGGGAGCTTTTCATGATCGTTTCTTTCATCTTGAAATAAGAGAAGTGAATGTGCTTGGGTTCATTAATCTTTAACAAGGGAATATGAGTGTGAAGGAGTACGCTTTGAAGTTCACTCCATCGACTAAGTATGCCCCGACTATGGTTGCTAATTCTAGGATAAGGATGAGTAAATTTGTGTCAGGTGAATCTGACTTGGTTGTTAAGGAGTATCGTACCTCCACATTGATTGAAGAGATACATATCTCCCATTTAATGACACATGTCAATAAATTGAAGAGTAAAAGCTCAAATAAAGGGTAAAACAGTCCAAGAGGGCAAAGGCTGGTGATTGTGACTTTTCTCATACTAGATCCGGTGGACATGGGCATCCTAGATTCATGTAGAAGTTCTCCGGTAAAGGTTCTTCTTATGTACCGACTCCTAAGTTCAACAAAGATATGGTGTCTAACCCTAAACCTCAAGGAGGAGGTGGTAATGGATCATCTATTACCGCTTGCTCAAGGTGTGGTAAGAAACATGATGTCAAATATTTAGCCAACACAAATGGTTGATTTTGTTGAGAAAAGAGTGGCCACAAAGTTAAGGACTCTCCATTACAAGCTATCAAGGGTAAGGATGGTAGGCAAGCTCAGTCTAGTTGTTCTGGTGTGGGTGCTCCTCATCAGAATATGTTCTATTCCCTTCAAACTTGACATCGAGGGTTCCCTGGATGTGGTGACTAGTATGTTGAAAATATTTCACCTTGATGTTTATGCTTTACCTGATTTGGGTGCTACTTTGTCGTTGTTACTCCTTATTTGGCCATGAGATTTGGTGTTGGTTTCAAAATCCTTTCTAATGTCTCTACTCTCGTTGGTGATTCTATAGTGGCTAAGAGAGTTTATAGAAATTGTCCTATTTTCATTTCTTATATAGTCACTCAGGTTGATCTCGTAGAGCTTGATATGTTAAATTTTGATGTTATTCTTGGTATGGATTGTCTTATGCATGTTATGCTTCCATAAATTGTAGGACCCAATTGGTCACATTCAAGGTTCTAAACAAACCTATCATGTCATGGAAAGGGAGAAACTATGTCCTTAAGGGTCAATTTATATGTTGCATATATGCTAGGAAAATGATTTCTAAGGGTTGCATTTACCATCTTGTTTGAGTTAGGGATAGAGATTCCAAAACTTCTACTTTGGAGTCAGTTCGGATTATAAATGAGTTTCTGGAAGTTTTCCCTAGTGATGTTCTCGGTATTCCTCCTAAAAGGGACATCCACTTCAATATTGACCTTCTCCAAGATACAAATCCTATCTCTGTTCCTCCATACCGTATGGACCCGGTAGAACCCAACTAGTTAAAGGAACAATTGAAATATTTGTTGGATAAAAGTTTCATTAGATCAAGTATCTCACCATGGGGTGCTTCAGTGTTGTTTGTTCGAAAGAAGGATGGTTCTCTCTGAATGTGCATTGACTATCGACAATTGAACAATGTTACCATTACAAATAAGTATCTTATTCAAAGGATCAATGATTTGTTAGATCAATTCCAGGGAGCGAGTAACTTTTCTACGATTGACCTCCGATTGAATTATCACCAATTGAGGGCGAATGAGACTGGCATTCTGAAGACGACTTTCCCAACTCGGTATGGTCATTATGAGTTTTTGGTGATGTCTTTTGGTTTAACTAATGCCCCCATGACATTTATGTATTTTATGAATAAGGTCTTTAAGCAATACCTTGATATGTTTGTGATTGTGTTTATTGATGATATCTTGATTTATTCATGGAGTGAAGATGAGCATGTTGAACATTTGAATATTGTTTTGAAAATTATCAAGGATCGTGAATTGTAGCTAAGTTTAGTAAATGTGAATTTTGGTTGAGGTCCATTGCCTTCCTTTACTAGATTGTCACTCGTGAAGGTATTCAAGTTGATCCAAAGAAAATTGTGGTGGTCAAAAAATGGCCTAGACCTTTGTCCACTTTAGATATACGGAGTTTCTTAGGTCTGGCTAGTTACTATAGAAGGTTTGTGGAAGGATTTTCATCTATTGCTTCGCCTTTGACAACATTTACTCAAAAGAAGATAAAATTCCTATGGTTGGAAGCTTGTGAGAAGAGTTTCCAAGAGTTGAAGGATAGACTCACTTCGACCTCTATTTTGGCATTATCAAGAGAATTTGGATGGTTTTGTGGTGTATTATGATGATTCACAGATTGGTGTTGGTTGTCTTCTAATGCACCTTGGAAAAGTCATTGGCTACGCTTCAAGGCAACTGAAGATGTATGAGAAGAATTATCTGACTCATGATTTGAAGTTAGTAGCACTGGTGTTTTCACTAAAGATTGGGAGACGTTTGTATAGTGTTCATTTTGATATGTTTACCTACCACAAGAGTTTGAAATATGTGTTTACTCAAAAGAACTTAAATCTTCGCCAAAAGAGATGACTTGAGTTATTGTTAGATTATGACATGAGTATCCACTATCATCCCGATAAGGCAAATATGGTGGCAGATGCTCTAAGTAGACCATCGATGGGAAGTGTTGCTCATATTGAGGATGATAAGAAAGAGTCAGTTAGTGATGTTCATAGATTGGCCCTGATTGTGGTTCGCTTGGTTCATTCTAATGGTGTTGTAGTTATTCATAATTGTTCTGAATCACCTTTTATATCGGATGTAAAGGCTAAGCAAGATCTTGACCCGGTACTAGTTGGTTTGAAGAAGTTAGTTTCTGAAAAAGATGTTGAGGATTTCTCCAAGGGGGAGATAGTGTACTTCAATATCAATGTCGATTATGTGTTCCAAATGTTGATGAGTTAAGGAATATTATTCTCACAGAAGCTCACAGTTCTTGGTATTCTATTCACCCTGGAGCCACCAAGATGTGCCATGACTTGTGGGAAGTCTATTGGTGGAATCGGGTGATGAAGGATATTGCGGAATTTGTTACTAAATGTCAGAATCAACAAGTGAAAGTTGAGCATCAAAACTGGGGTGGTTTGGATCAAAACATTAGTATTTCTACATGGAAATAAGAAGATTTGAATATGGACTTCATCATAGGTTTTCCTTGCACTCATCGACAATTCGATTAGATTTGGGTTATTATGGACTGAATGATGAAATCGGCTCACTTTCTTTCCATTAACGCTTCATTTTTAGTTAAAGAGTATGCCAAGATTTATATCCGGGAAATGTTAAGGTTGGATGGAGTGCCCTTGTCCATTATCCTCTATAGTGGTAATCAGTTTACATCTATGTTTTGGAAGTCGTTTCAAGATGGTATTTGTACTAAGTGAAACTTAGCATGAACTTTCATCCTCAAAATGATGGTCAAGCCGAGCGTACCATTCAGACATTAGAGGATATGTAAAGATCTTGTGTGATTGATTTCAAAGGAAATTTTGATGATGATTTGCCTTTGATTGAGTTTTCTTATAATAATTACTATCATTCTAGTATTAGGATGACATCGTTTCATGATCTCTATGTTAGGAGGTGTAGGTCCTATTGGTTGGAATTTGGTGAGGCTGCGTTGATTGGGCACGAGTTGGTGCATGGATATTGAAAAGGTTCAACTGATTCATGAGATATTGAAAATAGCTCAAAGTCAACAAAAGTCTTAAGATGATGTTAGGAGAAGAGAACTTGAGTTTGAGGTTAAAGATTGGGTCTACTTGAAAATTTCACCCATGAAGGGTGTAATGAGGTTATGAATGAAAGCGAAGCTTAATCCTTGCTATGTCGGCCCATATAAGATTTTGAGGCATAATGGCAAAGCTGCTTATGAACTTGAGTTGCATAATGGCTTAGCATCAGTACATCCAGTATTCAATGTCTCTTTGTTGAAGAAGTGTGTTGGAGATCCGACATTTATTGCACATTTGGAAAGCTTGGGAATTAAAGATAATCTTTCTTATGAAGAAGTTCAAGTTGAGATTTTAGACCGGCAAGTCTGGAAGTTGAGAAATAGAAGAAGTTTTTTCCGTCAAAGTTCTTCGGAGGAATCAATTAGTTAAGTGTGCTACTTGGGAGACCGAAGTCGATATGATGTCCCGGTATCCTCATCTATTTCCCTCCTCTCCTATCTTGCTTGAGGTATTAGTTCCTCATGGTTCATTCTTTTGGATTCATGCATTTTGGTCATTCTCATGCTTCCATATGCATGCATGTTCATGAAAATATGATTTTTGATGTTATGATTTAGCTTGGAGAGGTTCTCCATGTTAACGTGCATTTTGATGAGATTTGCATTCATGTTGGATTGTTAGTTTCTCTTCTACTCTATTCATGTTAGCGTTAGTCCCATTCGAGGAAGAATGTCCCAATCGGGAGATATTGTACCACCTCGAGAGATGGAAAGTTTAGAAAGGAAAGAGAAGTGTAGAAAATTCTTTGAGGCAGAGGTTTACGAGACATGCATATGGACCATAGGATTCCAACAAGCCGTAGATATGGAATTGTAGGACCTAGAATGGAGTTTTGGAAAATTAAGTTTCTGAAATTTTCCTACGAATGAATAGGATGAACCATAGGAAAGTCGACGAGTAGTAGATGGGTTCTATATTCAGACTTAGATAAATTTTGGACTAAAAGTTGAGTCGTACGGATGAGGTCTACGGACCGTAGAATTGTCTTGTGGAAAGTAAGATGAAATTTGGGTTTCTGAAGTTGTTTCTACAGTAAAACCATCTGAAAATTATTTTAAGGGTATTTGGGTCTTTCCTATGCTTTTAATATTTATACTGTGTCCTTTTACCCCTATTTCTAAGTCCTATAACTACCTTTCTATTCCTAAAATGAACCCTACTCTATCATTCTCTCAAATCACCAAATCCCATCCAAATTCATCCACTCCAATTATCTTCCAATGTCAAGAAGAAGAAGCTACGGTTCCAAGTCAAGTCTTGGCTATCACCATTGCTTATGGGGTCCATTCACCCATTGATCCCTAATGTTTCTCAATTATCCTAGTTCAATTTAAATTAAGTTGATTAGGTTTTTATTCAATTATTCATGGGTTTGATTTATGTTGATTCAATTGTTTGATTTTTATCTTATTATGTCTATTTTAACTCAATTACATACTTTTCAATAAAAATCACATGAACCCATTCATTGATCATGAATTTTGATTATGAACCTTAAGAATTTTTTAAGAAACTATGAATCTATGACTTAATGTTTTCAAGAAGTTATGCATGATTTATTAAAATCACTGTATTTTGAATAAAGTTTCTTTAAGATGAACATCAATGAAATTGTGAAATGATTTTCTCACATACTAAGGAATCATGGCTTGATGAAAGGTTTTCTCCCAAAAGATTGATTCAATATTTACTCTATGATGTTTTAAGCTTGGACTAGTATTTGAATTGTACATTTCTATGGATTATGATAGCTTTATGAAATTGAATATTCCGTTGAGATTTAACTTAGCACTGAGAGAACTTTAAGGTGCAGGCTCAAATAGGCTAGTCTCTAGTTGCAACCTCGAGCGCCAAACTAAGTGCCCCTGTAGGATTGTCTTAAATGGCCTAGCTAGTGGATCCACATATAACATATGAATCATGATACAAAGTTCTACCTTGGCAAGTAGACTCTCTCTTCTTATTGTGAGAGTTACATTGGATTCCATGTTATAGCTCGCATGGTCTATTTTCTGTTAAAGCTAATATCCCACAAAATAATATATGTTTTCTATCAATGTTTTAATGATGTTTACTTGATTATTCTAAGATGCATTGACCATGTTTATGATTTATGATTCTACTTCAAATGATTTTTATAATGTTTAGCTTGGTCATACATGTCATCATTTCTATTATGTCCTCTTATGATCATGTATCATGTTTTATTGCATTAACCCTATATATAGTAAATTTCATGTACTAATGCATACTTGTGCCTACATTCTTTTACTAATGTAGGGTGTGGCAATTCTTTTCCCTCCGTTCATGGCTAGTGGATGACCGTGTAGATTCGAAGACTTGGTGAGTCCTGATACTCCGAGGACCATGTCACCTTTATTGCTTTTGTATGTATTTACTTTCCAAATGTTGTATGTGGTGTATGGATTACGCCCCGACCACTTCTTTTGATTTAGAAGATGACTTGTTAAGACTATAATTAGAATTCCGCTTTATGTCAAACACTTTCATTATATGAGATTTTCTAGATTTCTCTATTATGTTGTGTATATGTATGTCAAGTGGTTTGTGTAGGGCCTTTCGGGGTCTAATATGTCATGTTACGTCTAGGGTGTACTTTGGGTCATGACAATTGGGTATGGTGAATTTTACTTTATGAATGAATTATATATTATCATATATATTTTTAAATATAAAGAAGTATGTTTATGGTACGTTTAATGTATAATATTAATTGTTTTACAAAGGATATGGTTGTATTTCCTTAATCTCTATTCATTGTGCAATGATTTAAGTTAAAAATCTATTTCTTGACAGGTAATTATTCAGTTTGATGTTCTTGCGTTGTGCAGGGCTCTAAAAGTATGGAATTTATATTTTAATAGTGAGCATTAGTTTTATGGGCAAGTAAAATTATTATTGTCAATGAAAATCAATTGACTTATTGAAATCTTTTATAAAATTAATTTATATGTTGTATACATTATCTGTGCATTTTGAATGTATCTGTGGAATTGTATTTATTTTGAAGACCTTGACTTTCCTCTCCATTTCACACTATTCCATTGCACTCTCAATATAAGACCTTGTGTTTTCTCTAACTCAGAGCATATGTCAAGATTGACATAAAATGTAATGTAAGTGAAGCGGACGCCATTTTCGATCTAAGTACATTTGAAAAGGAAGAACCCATATGTTTCATGCTAATGACTAGCACAAAAACACATATCAAATGAAAAAATTTAAATTTTGATATACCTTATATAATTTGCCTGAATATAAATGAGTCTTATGATATTTCCAGTCATTGATTTTTATTAGATTTTTTTGAATAGGCTTCTTAAGATTTTAACAAACAAAAAATGGTAACTTGTATTATTTTTCATAAATAAAACAAGCATTCTTAATTACTACATTTCTTTCAGAATTCTTTTTCAATCATATTGAGAAGTAAATTGCCTCATGCCCATTAGTTGCTCATTGTTCATCCTTTGCTCTGGAATGTAGTTTGATAACATTGCAGGAACATAATTTTTTTATCACAACACCGTGATAGTTTGTAACACCTCGGATTCGAAAAGAAGGAAAACAATTTCAAGTTTCTAAAAACTAGTTTACGTTTCGATAGACCCACCGATGGTTTGTAAGTCGAACCACAGATTGTAGGTGGCAAATCCAAATGAGTTGAAATGTCAAGTCTCAGTACTCTGTTTATGGTTCACTATGATGATGTATCGTTTAATAAACAAGTCATAGGTAGGTCTCGTAGGTGGCTCCCACACTTAGTAAAATTTTGAGGAACAAAACTGGGACTTACAGTTTCCATGTACGGACCGTAGGTTCACTAATGGACCGTACATTGGTCCCATCGTTCAAAGGTCAAGAAACTAGTTTCTGAAGCCACCGATTGTTGACTAGGACGGTTAGTAGCTGGACGTGTGAACTGTAGGTCCAGCCGTTGATGGGGTCTTACATTTATTTTTAAAGGGGCTTGGGTCTTTTCCAAACTGCTTAACCCAATACTATGTCATTTTACCCTCTACCCTAAGCCTTATATAATGATTTTAAATCCCTAAATCACCCAACTCAATTCACTCTCTTCAATTCCCAAGAGTTGATCAAGTCATCATCTCAAATATTTCGCTCTTTAAGGAAGAAGAAAAAGGATAGGATTTCAAGATCAAGTCTCCAATTCACCATATATTTTTGGCTTTGAACTCCAAGGTATGATAGTCTTCACCTATGGAGCTCTTTCCTCCATAGGATTCCTAAAATCTCCAATTTTTGAAAGTTAGATTCTCCAATAAAATTAGGCTTTTATTCAATTGCCATGTGTTCCTTTCAATGTTGATCCAATTGATTATTTTATGTCTTCTTATGCATGAATTGAAGTAATTGCATCTTTTAAGTTGAATCTCCCATGAACCCATGCATAACTCATGTTTTAGAGACCATGATGATACAATATGGGTGTTGAACTATGAAAGATGATTTTATGAAGATATGGATGTTATTTATGAAATTGATTAAAATGATTTAAGTTTCTTTGAGAATAAAGCATTAATGTTGTTGTTGTTGTGAAACAATTACTCTCATAGTACTCAATACATGAATGTGTAAGGTTTTTCTCACATAAAGGATTCTTAGAGTAGAAAGGTTTTCTCAAATAAAATTTGAATCAAGATTTAGGAGCTATTCTAATGAAACCTAGCTTGGATTATCTACTTGATGTGCCTTCCATGGACAATAAGACAAGCGGCGATTACCCATTTCTCATAATAATAAGATAAGTAAAGACTAGTGACTTTTCCGTGGGATTTATGCTTAGAACCGAGTGTATAAGAGGCGATTACCAATGTCTCATAAACTATGTGCCACCATAGGTTTGTCTTATATAGACACTAACTAGTGGATCCACTTAAGCTAGAAGCTTATGGTTCTTACCTTGGCAAGTGAGGACATCTCTTTTCGGTGTGGAATAGACATCGGATTCCATATTATAGCTCACGTCTATATGTCGGTTAATGCTATTTCCTACAATACTATTGAGCTAAGGTTACTTCTAAAAGTATCTCACATGTGTTTAAAGATAGTTTTTACTTGCATCGACTATGATCAAGGTTCTGGTTCTAACCTCTTATCTTATGTTTTAACTTGGCCATTGCATATCATGAAAAGTCATTTTAGCATGATTTTATAACTCTTATATATTGTTATCATACTTGATACATTCTTTGTACTAACGCATACTCTTGTCTACATTGTTTCCCAAATATAGGGTCTGGCGCTCTAATTCCAAATCCTCATGGCTAGTGTTCACTTTAGTAGCTTGTGAAGATTGGTGAGTCCGTATGTTCCGAGGACCGAACCCTTTATTGCTTATTGTCTTTATGTTTCCGTATTCTATGTTATGTATGTGTTATGTCCTAATCATCTTGATATACTAAATGACTTTGAGACTATGTTAGACTTCTGCTTCATTTTTAACAAACGCTTTATGATATAAATTATAATTAAAACTCTTCAACTCTATTATATTGTATAATGTATGCTAAGTGTCCTGTGTAGGGTGTTTTGCAGTCCTATGTGCCATGTCATGTCTAGGGGGTACTTTGGATCATGAAGAACTTGGTATTCAGAGCACACAGTTTAGAAAGGTCATAACAAGTCTCATAAGCCACGTTGATTAGAGTCTTGTTTATGAGTGTGAGGTGTGCCACATTTATGAATAAGAAGTTATAAGATGATTAGGAAACTCCACTTCTTTCATTACATTAAAGTGGTGCGGTAGAGTGTAATTATATATGTCCTTCTATCATAATCCCTATCCGATGCTTTTAAGTGTATGTCCCCTCGAAGGGCATACATTAGGAGGAATATGAATCCGAATATGGAATGAGAAGCTCTTCCTCAAGCTCCTCAAGTTCCGGTCGATCCTTTGGCCGAACAAGTGACTAATGCATATTTTAGGGTCGTTTTTCAAGTATTGGACCAAGCTATGATGACTCAAGACAATCGGGAAGTTGTTTTCCTTGTGAATCTAGTTTGGGGTACCACGACATCTATAGTGAGGGACTTCACTAGAATGAATCCTCCGAAGTTTAATGGTTCCAAGATTAAGGAAGATCCTCAATATTTTATTGATGAAGTGTACAAGGTGTTGATGATCATGGGAGTGACGCCGGTGGAAAAGGTAGATTTGGTCGCTTATCATCTTAAGGGTGTTTCTCAAGTTTTGTTAAACCAATGGAAGGAAAAGAGGGTGGTTGATGCGGGTGCTCTTGATTGGGAAAAGTTTAAGGTTGCTTTCTTTGATAGGTTCTTTACCCTTGAGACGAGGGTGGCAAAGGTACTTGAATTCATAAACCTCAGCCAGGGGAACATGAGTACGAAGGAATATTCTTTGATGTTAACACAATTATCTAGGTATACTCCTACTATGGTTGATGATCTTACGGCAAGGATGAGTAAGTTCGTTTCGGGAGGGTCCGAGATGATAGTCAAGGAATGTCGTACTGCCATGCTTATTATTGATATGGAAATTTCTCGTCTAATAGTGCATGCTCAACAAATAGAAGAATAGAAACTTAAGGAAAGATCTAGGGAGACAAAGAAAGCAAGGATCGATGATGGTGAGTTTTCACATTCAAGGTCCGATGGACAGGGTTGTTCTAAGTTCTGACAAAGGTTTTCCATTCAAGGCTCCTCTAATGCTCCTCCTAGGTTCAACAAAGATAGGGTGTATAACCCTAAGCCTTAAGGAGGAAATGTTAATGGATCTTCATTGTCTACTTGTGCTAAATGTGGAATAAAGCATGAGGACAGATGTCAAGCCGATTCTAATGCATGTTTTAGTTGTGGAAAGATAGATCATAAGATAAGGGATTGTCCCTCAGTTGCTAAGAATGAAAGAGATAATCATCGACGGGCTCAACCTAATCCTTCATCCAGTTCTAGTGGGAGTCACAAGAAAAATAGGTTTTATGCACTCCAGACTCGTCATGAGCAAGAGGGTTCTCCCGATGTGGTAACCAGTATGTTGAAAGTCTTTCATCTTAATGTTTATGCTTTGCTTGATCTTGGTGCTACGGTGTCTTTTGTGATGCCATATGTGGTTATGAGGTTTGATATTCTTCCGAATGTGTTGTTAGACCCTTTTTCTATCTTCACTCCTATTGGTGAATCTATTGTGGCTAAAAGTGTCTATAGAAAATTCCCCATCTCCTTACCCCATAGAGTCACTCATGTTGATCTTGTAGAGGTTGATATGGTAGATTTCGATGTTATTCTTGGCATGGATTGGTTTCATTCTTGTTATCCTTCTATTGATTATAGAACCCAAGTGGTGAAATTCCAGTTTCCAAATGAGCTATCCTAGAGTAGAAAGGGGGGAATTATATGCCTAAGAGTCAATTTGCTTCTTCTCTTAAAGCTAAAAGATGATTTCTAAGGTTTTCTTATACCATCTAGTTAGGGTAAGGAATATGGATTCCAAAACCCCTACTCTTCAGTCAGTCTTTGTTGTTAATTGGTTTCCAGAAGTGATTCCTGATGATCTACATGGTAATCCTTCTGAAAGGGAAATTGACTTCAATATTAACCTTCTCCTAGATACGCAACCTATCTCTATTCCTTCTTACCAAATGGCTCTGACAGAACTTATGGAATTTAAGGATTAATTGTAAGATTTTTTGGATAAGGATTTCATCCAACCAAGTATCTCTCCATGGGGTGCTCCAGTTTTGTTTGTTCAAAAGAAAGATGGTTCACTTTGTATGTGCATCGACTAACGTTAGTTGAATAAGGTTACCATTGGTAAATACAATCTTAGCATGTTTAAAACACTTTGTGAGGTAAATTCAAAATAACTTAGTTCATTATTATGAGAAGTGTACCATTAATCGACATACACCATGTGAGCTAATACATGGAATCTGATGTCTATCCCACAACAAAAAGAGATGACCTTACTTTCCAAGATAAGAACCATGAGTCTAAGCTAAAGTGGATCCCCTAGCTAATACTTATCTGAGACAATCCTTTGGCTACACATAGTTATGGGACTTTAGGGATTGTTACTAAAGCTCCATGGATGCTAAACAAAAACCTTCATCCCAAAAGCCCGCTCGGTACTAAGTAAAAATGCCACGAAATAGTCAGTATTCATATTCATATTATTATCCATGGAAAGGTACAATTAAACAATCAATCCAATCTAAATTTCATTTGGAATAGCTCCTAAAACTTGTTTCAACTTAGGTGAGAAAAACCTTTCGACCTCATGAATCGTTATGCAAGAAAACCTTTCACAATCATTTTCTTAGTAATATGCGAGAAAAACTTATACAACAACATTGATACTTTACTCTCAAAGTATTCTTAAAACATCTACATAAATTTCATAAAACATGCATATCTTCATATAGTTCATAAGCTTCATCATGGGTTCATTGTCTAAAATCATGGATCATGCATAGGTACATATGAGTTCAACTCAAAATCATGTAATTACTTCAATTAATGCATTAGAAGATTGAAATTAATCAATAAGATCACAATAGAAGAGAACCAATAAGGATTGAATAAAACCCTAACTTTTAAATTGAGAATCTAACTTGTAAATTGGGAGATTTTTGGCAACCCTATGGAGTAAAGGAATCCATAGGTGAATACTAACATACTTTAGTAATCAAGTCCAAATACCTGTAGTGAATTGAAAATCTTGAACTGAAACCCCTATTCTTCTTCCTTAGCATTAGAGAGAGAATTTGGGATGAACTTGGAGGGAAATTAGAATTTAGGTAAATGACTTAGAATGGTTAGTCTTAGGACTAAATTAACTTGTATAAGGTTTATAATAGGGGTTAAAATGGCATATCTTAGGTGTTAAACACATTGGGGAAGGACCAAAATGACCCTAATTTAAAAGTTTATGGGTGACCCTAAAAGGACATCTAAACGTATTGTACAAATCACCATGGGTCGTTTAGTGTTCTGTCCAGATGACCCAAATTTCTGTCAGCCCTAAGCGGTTGGGCTACATAAGCCTAAATGGGTCATGGAACCCTAAAAAGACCGTTTAGGGTTCCGTGAAGGGTTCACGATCCATTTTAGGTTCATGTACTTGCCCGTTATCCAACTTTAACCTTTTTCCAAAGTCTGAGGTGTTACAATATCTCCCCCTTGAGAACATTCGATTTCAAATGGAACTCAAGCTAGCATGAAAAGAATAGGATAGAAACTAGCAACCCCACATGGATACAATTCATCAATAATGCATATATTCGAGGAGGAAAATCTACTCCAAGCTAAAACATACTCAAAATCATTTCATAAAATATACATGCATGCATATGGAAACGTGAGAATGACTAAGACACATGAAACCAAAAGAATGAATCATCAGAAGCTAAATACCTCAAGTTAGAGTAGGATCAGAGGGAAAGAGAAGAGGATATCGCAACATCATATCGTCCTCGGCTTCCCAAGTAGCACCCTCAACAAATTTATTTCTCCACGATACCTTTATGGATATAACTTCCTTGTTTCTCAACTTTTTAACTCACCGTCAAAACCTCAACCAAATGCTCTTTGAAAATAAGACTTTTATTTATACCAAGATTCTCTAATGTTGCAATAGATTTCGGCTCTCCACCACACTTTTTCGGAAAGGAAACATGGAAAACCATATGTACCGATGTTAAATCATCAGGAAAATCAAGTTCATAAGTAACTTTACCAGTACGCCTCAATATCTGATATAGGCCTATATATCGGGGACTAAGCTTCCCCTTCTTTTCAAACCTCATTACACCCTTCATAGGTGAAATTTTTAATTAAACCCAATCATCAATATTAAACTTAAGATCTCTTCTTCTAACATCGGCTTAGGACTTTTGTCGGCTTTGAGTCGTTTCAATCATCTCTAATGAGTCAAACTTTTTCCATAGCCTCTTGAACTAATTTGGGACCTATCAAAGCAACCTCACTAATTTCAAACCAATCTATAGGAGATCAACAACTCCTACCATAGAGAGCCTCAAATGGAGCCATACAATACTTGAATGATAGCTATTATTATATGCAAAGTCAATCACGGGCATGTGATCATCCCAATTACCCTTGAAGTCAATCCCACAAGCTCTTAACATATCTTTCAAAGTTTAAATAGTACGCTCTGCTTACCCATCAGTTTGAGGATGAAAGGTCGTACTAAGCTTTACATGAGTACCAACACCTTTTTGGAAAACTTCGAAGATTGAGAATTAAATTGGGTACCATGATCAGAGATAATGGATAGGAGCACTCAATGCAACCTATCCCATAGATACAACTTAGCATAATCTTTCACCGAATAAGAAACCTTGATGAAGATTAAATGAACCGATTTCGTCAGACGATAAACAATAAACTAAATCTAATCATGTTGTCACCGGGTAAACCAATAATAAAGTCCATATTCTAATCTTTCCACTTCTAAGTAGGGATGATAATATCTTCGGACAAAACCTCCCGGCTTTTGATGCTCAACTTTTACTGGCTAATAATTAGGACACTTAGCCACAAATTCCACAATACCCTTCTTCATCCCATTCCAGAAATAGACCTCCTGCAAGTCACGATACAGCTTGGTGGCTCCTGGGTGAATGGAATATCGAGAACTATCGGCCTCCGATAAAATTTTCTCCCTTAAGTCATCAACATTAGGAATACATAAACGACCTTGGTATCAAAGCACACCATCTTCACCTTGGGAGAATACCTCGATAGACTTTTTAAGCATTGCTTCCTTCAACTCAACCAAAATCAGATCAAGACCTTGCATTGCTTTCACATCTGACACAAAAGACGATGCCGAACCATTATGAACAACTACACCTCTTCCATTGGATTCAACCAACTAAACACCTGTTCGAGCCAATCTAGGAACATCACGAACCAACTTTTTCTTGTCATCCACAACATGAGTCACGCTACCCATTAACAACCAACTTAAGGCATTGGCTAACATACTGGTTTTGCTCGGGTGATAAAGGACACTCATGCCATAGTCCTTCAAGAGTTCTAGACACATACATTCACGAATATTTAGATCTTTTTTCTTGAATACATATTGTCAAATTTTTTGGTCGATAAGACAACAACATGGACACCATACAAATAAATGCCTCTAAATCTGTAAAGCAAAAACAACCGCCGCTATTTTCAAATCATGGGTAGGATAGTTCTTCTCATGAATCCTGAGTTGTATTGAAGCAGAAGCAATGACTTCCCCATGTTGCATCAAAATTGTCATGCCCCAAGGTAGCCCCTAGGCGTAACGTGGCGTATACGACCCCAAAAGGCCTCATACAAGCTACTTAGCAGTCATCATACAAGATAATAGAATATTAAAGATTTAAAAGACAGTTTCAACGTATAAAAGATTTATAGAGAAAAGCGGAAGTTTAAACATCTTCTCAAAGCCATCTAATACAAAAGATTGATCGGGGCGTAGCCCATACATCAAATTCCTAAACATAAAGTAAAGACAACAGGGAAACAAAAGCTCAATCCTGAGAAAATAAGGACTCACGAATCTTCAAGCTTCTATATAAGATCCTTAGCCATGGAAGTGCGAATCGTTAAGGTCGGACCCTACATTCGAGGAAAATGTAGGCAATAGTATGCGTTAGTACAAATATGTACCAAGTATGATAGCCATGCATAAAAAAATTGAAAACATGCTTAAAAAGGGATATGTTCATGAGATGCAATGACCAAGCTAAAACATGATATAAAAAGGGTTAGAAGAGATAAGTCATAAACATGGTCAATGAAAATAGAAATCATCTTAAAACACATGTGAGATACTTTTTGAAGTAACCTAAGTTCATTATTGTGGGAGAGTTACCTTTAACCGACATATAAGACAATGTGAGGTATCAACATGGAATTTGGTGTCTACCCCACACCGAAAAGGGGTGTCCTATTAGCATAGGTAAGACCATGAAATTCTAGCTTATGTGGATCTACTAGCTAATGTATATCTAAGACAATCATCCTATTAGGGCACATAGGTATGAGATAAGGAGATTTCTATAAGAAACCCAACATCTACTAATGGGAGAGCTTACATCTCAATATCCTCTCGTTGCTAAGTGTAAATCCCAAGAAATAGTCATTTTCTTAACTTTTCTTCATAGCCATGGAAGGGCACGTCATTTTACAATCCAAGCTAATTCATATGTCATCCATGGAAAGGTACAATTAAGTAACCAATCCAAGCTAGGTTTCATTAGAATAGCTCCTTAACTTTGAATCATTTAAGGTGAGAAAACCTTTCAACCTTAGAATCTTTTATGTGAGAAAACCTTTCACATTCATGCATGAGGTAGTTATGTGAGCAATAATTTCAAAACAATTAACCACAACAACAACATATTTGCTTTTACTCTCAAAGAAATATACATCATATCTCATCAATTCCATAAGAACATGCATAATTCAATAATTCATCTTTCATAGTTCAAAACCCATTTTTAATCATCAATATCTAGAAAAAATGAGTTAGACATGGGTTCATAGGGATTCATCTTAAAATCATGAAATTATATCAATTCATGCATAAAAGTTCATAAATCAATTAAGTTAATCAACATTGAAGGGAACCTATGACAAGGAAGAAAACCGTAACTCAATTAGGAATTTTTAGCTTTGTAAACTGGAGAATTTAAGAACTTAATGGAGGAAAGGGCTCCATGGATGAAAACTATCATACCTCAATTCCAAAAGCTTGTCTTCAATGGTGGGATTGAATACTTTACTTGAAACCCCAGGTTGACTGCTTCTTCTTTAAGATTTCTAGAGAGAAATATTTTGGAGAGGAAGACTTGTTCTTCTTTTAAGAATTTGAGAGAATGATTTTCAATTGGGCAAATTTAGGGTTAAAAGGGTTATATAGGACTTTAGATGAAGGGTATAACGACATAATATTAGGCTAGAATAATTAGGAAAAGACCCAAAAGCCCCTAAGAAAATAACTATCAAGCTCACTGACAACCTCGACCTACGATCCATCAATCAACTCATGGATCGTCTTGGTTGGTCATCAATAAGTTCAGAGACCAACATTTTTTGGCTCCCAACGATGGACCACACCTACAACTCGTGCCATCGATGGACCGTGGACCACGGCCGTAGGTTTGAACTCTTGACCTAAAAATTTCTCCAAGTATGGGACTCACCTACGAAACCTATTTACGACTTGTGCATTGAATAACGGACTGCCCTGGTGAACCGTTGAAAAAGTAATGAAAGTTGAAATTTTGGGAACTTGGGCTTCCATCCACAGAGCTGACCTATGCACCGTGAGTCAGTCCATGGGCTGTGGGTGGCTCTATCAGAACTGGCACCAGATCCTACAAAAAGATGAAATTCTACCCTTTCGAATCAGAGTTGTTACAATATCTGCCCCTTGGGAATATTCATCGTTGAATGAGATTTAAGACATCATAAAGAGGGTAGGAACTTAATCTAACATCCCAACATGCATGCAATTATATAAATGCACATATCCGAGGAGAAAACATCAACTCCAAGCTAAAGCTTTTCAAAACATCATATCATGAGGTCTATATGCAACTCATACTCAAATGCACATAAACATGTATAAATCAATCAAGTAAACTCATTTTCTCAAAATTTAAGCTTTTCATGAATCATGCATAATGAGGAAATCATGGGAATATCAAACACACATGACACCAAGAGAGTGAAACATGAGGAACTAAATACCTCAAGCTAGAGTAGAATTGGAAGGAAAGAGATGAGGATAACATGACATCATATCCACCTCGGCCTCCCAACTAGCACCCTCAACTAATGGATTCCTCAAAATAACTTTCACGGAAGCAACTTCTTTATTTCTCAACTTCTTAACTTGCCGACCAAAAATCTCAATTGGAACCTCCTCATAAGAGAGATTCTCCTTAACTCCGAAACCTTCTAAGGGAAATATATATGTCGGATATCCAACACATTTTCAACAATGAAACATTGAAAACTGGATGCATCGATGCCAAGTCGTTAGGAAAATCAAGTTCATAAGCAACCTTATCAATACGCCTCAAAATCGGATATGAGCTCACATATTGGGGACTAAGCTTCCCTTTGTTGTCAAACCTCATTACACCCTTCATGGATGAAATTTTATAATAGACCCAATCATTAACATCAAACTCAAGATCTTTTCTTCTAAGATCAGCATAGGACTTTTGTAGACTTTGAGACGTTTTCAACCTGGATCTAATAAGACGAACATTCTCCAAAACCTCATGTACCGATTCAGGACCTAATAGGGAAACTTCAACCACCTCAAATCAACCTATTGGAGATCTACACCTTCTACCATATAGAGCCTCAAATGGGGCCATGCCAATAATTGAGTGATAATTATTGTTGTAATCAAATTCAATCAAAGGTAAGTGATTATCCCAACTACCCTTGAAATCAATAACACATTATCTCAACATATCTTCTAAAATTTGGATAGTACGCTCCGCTTGCCCATAGGTTTGTGGATGAAAGGTTGTACTAAGCTTAACAAGAGTACCAAGATCCTTTTGGAATGATTTCCAAAACTGATAAGTTAATTAGGAACTACGATCAGAGCTAATGGATGAGGGCACTCCATACAACCTCACCATTTCCTTCAAATACAACTTAGCATAGACCTCCACAGAATAAGAAACATTGAAGGGAATGAAATGAGTTTATTTCATCATTCGATCTACAATAAACCAAATCGAGTCATGTTGTCGTCGGGTGCGAGGCAAGCCAACAATGAAGTCCATGTTAAAATCTTCCCGCTTCCAACTAGGAATGCTAATATCTTCAGATATACCTCCCAGTTTTTGATGCTCAATTTAACTTGTTCATAATTAGGAAACTTAGCCACAAACTCCACAATATCCTTCTTCATCATATTCCACCAATATATTTCCCTCAACTCATGCTACATCTTGGTGGATCCCGGGTGAATGGAATATCGAGAAATATGGGCTTCTGACTAGATTTTCTCTCTCGGGTCATTAACATTAGGAAGACACAAATGACCTTGATATTGAAGCACACCCCCAGGGAGAAAGCCTTAACAGACTTTTTAAGAACCGCTTCCTTCAATTCAACCAAAGTCGGATCAAGACCTTGCTTGGCCTTCACATCAACCACAAAAGATAATTTTGAACCATTGTGAACCATCACACCACCCTTGGTATAGTCAACTAGATGAAAACCAATCAAGCCAGTCTATTACGTCAACTAGCTGAAAACCAATCGGGCCAATCTATGAACATCTTGAACTAACTCTTTCTTATTATCCTCAATTTGAGCAACACTGCCCATCGATAATCGACTAAGAGAATCTGCCACCACATTCGCTTTATCGGGGTGATAGAAAACACTCATGTCATAATCCTTCAATAATTCAAGCCACCTCCTTTGGCGAAGATTCAAATCTTTCGGATTAAGCACCTATTGCAAATTCTTGTGGTCAGTAAAAATATCTACATGAACACCATACAAATAATGCCTCCAAATCTTTAATGCAAAAATAACTGCCTCTAGTTCAAGGTCTGGGTAGGATAATTCTTCTCATGAATCTTAAGTTTCCTTGAAGCATAGGAAATTACTTTCCCAATTTGCATAAGGACACATTCTAACCCAATTCTTGAGGCATCATAATAAACAACAAAACCATCAGTCCCTTTGGGTAATGTCAACACTGGAGCAGAAGTAAGTCTATATTTCAATTCTTGAAAACTCCTTTCACACGCTTCGGACAATATAAAATTAACCTTATTTTGAGTTAATGTCGTGAATGGAGAAGCAATCAAAGAGAACCCTTCAAAAACCTTCTATACTAACTGGCTATACCCAAGAAACTTTTAATATCCGAAGGGGAAAAAGGACTAAGACAACTCTTAACCACACCCGCCTTCTTAGGATCTACCTCAATACCCTTACCGAAAACAATATGATCAAGAAAAGCCACAAACCTTAGCCAAAACTCACATTTGCTAAACTTTTCAAAGAGTTGTTGGTCCTTGAGGACTTGCAACAAAATCCTCAAATGATCGGTATGCTCATCTTCACTCTTTGAATAGATCAATATATCGTCAATGAACATAGTCACAAGCATATGAAGGTATTGTCTAATCACCCTATTCATCAAATCAATGAATACTGCTGGAGCCTTGGTCAAACCAAATGACATTACTAAAAACTCTACATGACTATTCCGAGTTTGGAAAGCTCTCTTCGGAATGTCATCTTCCTTCACCCTCAATTAGTGATAACCCGACTGGAGGTCAATCTTAGAAAAGTAGCTTGCTCCTTGAAGTTGGTCAAACAAATCATCTATCCTTGGGAGAGGATACTTATTCTTAATGGTAACCTTGTTCAATTGCCGGTAGTCAACACACATATGATGTGAACCATTTTTCTTTCTAACAAATAAAACTGGAGAACCCCACGGAAAGATACTTGGTTAGATGAAACCCTTATCCAATAAATCTTTCAATTGCCCCTTTAATTCTTTAAGATCTCCTCGATCCATACGATAAGAGGAATGCAGATAGATTGCATAGCGGGGAGAAGGACAATACCAAAGTCTATTTCCCCTCTAGGAGAAATATCGGGTAAATCATCAAGAAACACTTCTGGAAACTTATTTACAACAGGGACCAACTCTAGAGTAGGGGTCTCAGAATCTATATTCCTCACCCTAACTAGATGGTAAATGCAACCCTTAGAAATCATCTTTCTTGCTTTAAGACAAGAAGCAAACTGACCCTTAGGCATAGAATTTCCCCTTACCACTCTAGGATGGGTTCATTTGGAAACTGAAAATTGACTACACCAGTTATAAAATTAACAGAACCATAACATGAGTGCAGCCAATCCATACAAAGAATTACATCAAAATCTAGCATATCAATCTCTACAAGGTCAAGATGAGTGACTATCGGAAAATGAGATGAGACACTTTCTATAAACCCTCTTAGCAACAACAGAATCACCAACATGAGTAGAGACTAAAAAAGGATCTAACAACACATCCGGAAGAATATCAAACCTCATATATGGCGTCACAAAATACAAAGTAGCACCGATGTCAAGTATAGCATAAATGTCAAGCTGGAAGGCTTTCAACATAGCGGTAACTACATCGGGAGAACCCTCTTGTTCACAATGAGTCTGTAGTGCATAAAATTGGTTTTTCTTTGCGGCACTAGAACCCAAACCACTAGACGGAGCTTGTTTACCTTCTCTAACTTTTGCCGCAAGCGTTGGGAAATCTCTTATTTTATGACCACTCTTTACACAACTAAATCAACCATTCATGCCAGCTAAGCATTTACCCTCGTGCTTTTTTCCACACCTAGCACAAGTAGACGTAGGCAATAAAGATCCTGTACCATTCCCTCCTTGAGGCTTAGGGTTAGATACCCTCTCTTTGTTGAAATTAGGAGGAGAAATGGATGAGCCTTGGCTGGAAAACCTTTGTCGGAACTTAGAACGACCATGTCCATCGGACCTTGAGTGTGAGCAGTTACCATCACTGGTCTTAGCCCTCTTTTCCTTCCTAGACTTTTCCTTAAGTTTCTCCTCTTCAATTTGTTGAGCATGAACCATGAGGCAAGAAATGTCCATATCATTGATAAGCATAGTGGTACGATATTCCTTAACTACCATCTCGAAAACACCCAAGACGAACTTATTTATCCTTGCCCTAGGATTGGCAACCATAGTAGGAGCATATCTAGACAATTGCGTGAACTTCAAAAAATATTCTTCCACACTCATATTTTCTTAATGAAGGCTGATGAATTCAAGCACCTTTGTCTCCTTCATCTCAAGGGGAAAGAATCTATCAAGGAAATCAACTTTGAACTTTTCCAAATTAAGAGTACCCGCATCTTCCGCTCTCCCCTCTTTCCATTGGTTAAATTATATTTGAGCAACACCCTTAAGTTGATAAGCGGAAAACTTTACCTTTTCCACCGGCATCACTCTCATGATCATCAACACCGTATACACATCATCATTGAACTCTTCAGGGTCTTCCTCAACTTTTAAACCATGAAACTCCAGAGGATTCATCCTAGTGAAGTCTCTCCCTCTAGATGCCACTGTACCCACATTTGGGTTCACAAGACCGCAACCTACCTATTGGCTTGGGTCATAATGACTTGAGCCAACACTTGAAAAGAAGCTCTAAACTCAACATTAGTCACTTGCTCGGCCAAATGATCGACTAGAATTTTTGGATCTTGAGGAGGAGCCTCTTGAGTAACATTCTCTCCCTCATTCCTCCTACCATATTCCCTTCAAGTGGCCATATCTTATAGAGCATCAAATAAGGATTAGGAGAGAGACAATATAAAGTTAAACTCTATCGCACGACTTTAGAGTAATGAAAGAAGTGGAGTTTCCAAAGCATCTTATAGCTTCTCATTTATAAATTTGACGTGTTTCACACTCATGAACAAGACTCTACTTGACGTGGCTTATGAGACATCCTAGGAACTTTCTAAAACTTGTACTCTGATACCAAGTATTTCACGCCCCAAGGTAGCCCCTAGGCGTAACATGGCGTAAAAGACCTCGAAAGGCCCCATACAAGACACTTAGCATTCATCATTCAAGATAATAGAATATGAATGATTTAAAAGATTGTTTGAACATATAAAAATTGTATAAAGAAAAGAAAAAATCTAAACATCGTCTCAAACCCATCTAGTACATAAGATTGATCAAGGTGTGGGCCATACATCAAATTCAAAAAGTGAAAGTAAAGACAAAAAGGAAACCAAAGCTCGATCCTTAGTATATGAGGACTCACCAATCTTCAATCTTCTATATGAGATCCTTAGCCATGGAAGTGTGAATCTGTAAGGTCAGACCCTACATCTGGGGAAAATGTAGGAAAGAGTATGTGTTAGTACAAATATGTACCAACTATGATAGCCATGCATAAAAAATTGAAAACATGCTTAAAAGGGATATCTTCATTAGATGCAATGACCAAGCTAAAACATGATATAAAAGGGTTAGAAGACATAAGTCATAAATATGGTCAATGCAAATTGACATCATCTTAAAACACATGCGAGATACCTCTTCAAGTAACCTTAGTTCATTATTGTGGAAGATTTACCTTTAACCGACATATAAGACCATGTGAGCTATCAACACGAAATCTGGTGTCTACCTCACACCAAAATAGGGTGTCCTACTTTCGTAGGTAAGACCATGAACTTTTAGCTTATGTGGATCCACTAGCTAATGTGTATCTAGGACAACCATCCTATTGGGGCACTGATACACTCAAATTACACCTCCCTAAAGAAGCGTAAGAGATCGTTATCAAGTAAAGAACCAAACTTGTAGGTTGGGGTCGATCCCACGAGGAATATGGTATAGACTTAAGTTCAGCTTATGATTATATTCGTTTAGTTAACGTATTTTCGAAACAAGTAATTAAGGGGGAGGGATTTTTGAAACAAATTCTGAAAGTTATGTGAACAATTAGTAAGCAACATTCGGGTACGACTCCCCGGGACCACCCTAAGGGTCCCCGAGGAGGACCCCAACCCTTGGCCAAGCAAGCTGCCAAGGCAGCTTGAAGTTGTTCTTGGACAGAGTGACTCTGCGTCGCGGAGACACCGCGGACTCTACTGTCTCGAATTTAATTTCCAGAAAAACTTGTGGGAACACCTCCGCGTCAGGAACTTGTTTCCCGATGAAATCTGCGAAAATAAAAGTCAAGTTGGACTTGTTTAAAAAGGTCCAACTAAGTGAGGGGTAGTTTGGGTACTTTGGGTTATTATTATTTTAAGTGTTTTTAAGTATTTTAAAGGTATTAAAACATTTAAGAGGTGTTTTTGAATTCATTCTTCCAAAATCCAAACCCCAAAGTTCTTTCTCTCTCTAAATTTCTCTCAAGTTCAAGGAAGAAGAAGGTGGAGAGCTAGGGTTTCAATTGAGGGTTCCCTTCGACCAAATTTCGTTGAGATTTCATCAATTGAGGTATGATGGTTCTTCATCTAGGACTCATCTTCATCCTAGAGTCAATTTCAAAGGACTTTACAATGTTTTCAAAAAGTAACTAAAAGCTTGTTTTTGAATTCTATCAAGGGTTCTTGCATGAAAATTATTTGGAACGTTTGGGTATGGATTAATTGATGTTTGTTTGTGGTTTTTGAATGAAATACTCCATGAACCCTTGTCTTCTACAAAACCCTAAAATTTGCTATGAAGTGGGTCTATTTCTATAAATTCAAAGTTGATGGAATTATGTGTAAAGTGAATGGTATTGACATCTCTTGTGTTATTTAATGTTTATTTATGATTAATTGTTGATAATGGATGAATTAAGGGTGGTAAGCCTTATGGGTGAAGTATTGGTGATTATGGCTATGGCTTTGGATTATGGTAAGAAGGCTTGAACTCTCTTTATTGAATTGATTGTTGTTGGTAGGTTGGATCCACCTTTGGTGGAAGTTTTATATCTTATTCTTGTGTGGTATTATTGTGAATTGTAGCCATGAAGGCAATGGTGAAGTTGTTGTATAATGTGGGAATAGTGCATTATTGTGAATTGAGGCCACGAAGGGCATTATATGAGTGTTATTACATTGTTGTATTATTATACACATATGAGGCTATATGTAAAGTCCTATATGAAGCTATATGTAAAGTTTGTGTGAAGCTATAATGTGAAGATGTTCTAATGGTATTAATGTGATATTGTATAAAGTGGTATTATGCTAATGTGAAAGCATGTTTCTCTTGAAATGGTGATATGTGGTGATGATGGACTATGATGAGTCTCTATAGGATGATGTTGTAGCTCATATGCTAAACTTGAGTATCTTGTCTTGTGTCATGAAAGCTTGATTATGTATATGAGTATATGAATGTTTGGTTGGGCTATGACTTAGTAATGGAGCTCTTCCTATAAATGCTAAAAGAGGAATTTTAGGCCAAGACTTGAATTGGTAAGACTTAAGCATAGTGCCTTTTCATGAGTCTAGCTTTCCTAAGTAAATGTATAACCTTGAAGGATAGGCCTTAGGGTGATGTTCCCTTCTTGAGTGAAATGATAGACTTAGAGATGGATGGAGCCGGAACGGCATGAGAATCCTTATCTAAAAAAGTCAAATGAGCTATCCATATGAACCTAGATTGGCTATGAGTAAGAAATGGGGCCTTTCTTGGGAAGAGGTACTATGAGTTGGTTTAACTAGAAAAGGAACCCTCTCTAGTACATATGTGATTGAATACTCTATGGAAACCAAGGATAAACACCGAGTAGATGTGGTTAGGATGGTGGCCTAGTTGAGCATGAGATTAGGCACAATGAACATCGTTGGACATTTCTTAAACCATGTGCCAACATGGGTTGCTTTTAGTTCTACCTTTGGCAAGTAGAACAACCTCCACGGAGTAGGATAGACTCCAGATTCTATACCTTGCTAGTATGGTCTATGTTGGTTAAGGCCTATTTCCATCATATGGGATGTGCACTCTAATATTGGATAGGTTCTACAACGTGTAGGTAGTAGTATGGGATGCTATCTACACATGGCACGAGTAGGCTTAGAAGATACTAAAGTGAGTTCCCTAAGCCTTAGGGATATTATGTGATTGTCCCCTATATTCTTGTGTGTATCCTAAATGGTTTTATAAAGAATGTTGACTTAGTATGTTATAATGTAATGATAAAACCCTTGTCTATGGTAAATCTTAGGAACACTTAGGTGCATATGAAGAGGTTGTATGGGTGGTCACTTCATTATTCACTTAAGTGTGGCTTAGGGTGACTTGAGATAGAGGCTTAAATGGTAATGAAGGACTTACTTTGCTATCTTTTTTTTAGTATTGTACACTTGTGTTAATTGAGTTGTAAATGATGTGAATATGGTCTTATTTGTGAATGGTGACTTGAAATGTAGGTTTATGCTTTGGGTTGTAAAAGTTTGTTAAAGAAGGTTTTAAAAGCATACATTCCTTGTAAATGTCTGTTGTGCATGTTTTCTTGCATGGTCATCATACTTAGTACTTATTGTACTAATTCCATATCTCTCTATTGTTACAAGTGTAGGTGGTGGAAAGTGAAGAGATCTTTTGAGGAAGCTTGGGATATTGACTCTTCTCAAGAAGCTTGGTATGTCCTCATATATTCGAGGACATAGTTGTTACCTTTCTAGTATTTCCACTTAGACATTGTATAAGACTTATATTTTGTTGTAAAGGGTCGTGCCCCTAAGATGTTCTATTCATGTCTAAGATGGTACATGAGATTTAGAAATTCTACTTCGTTACATTTGAAAGATTTTATCAGTATTATGAATTTGTTTTAAAAAGTGTTTAAATTCCTTACGATTTTTATTACCGAATGCAATGAATGAATGCTAAGAGGCTTGTATTAGTCTCCGAGAGGTCGAGTACGCATGTTACGAGTTGGGGGTGCTCTCGGGTCGTTACACTACGGAACCTATTTATGGCTCGGGCATTGAATGACGGACCAGCCTAGTGAACCGTTGAAAAAGTACTAAAACTTGACATTTTTGGGAAGTTGGGCTGGCCATCAACGTAGCTGACCTAAGGACCATGAGTCAGTCCACAGGCCGTGGGTGGCTCCGTCGGAACTGGAACAAGATCCTACAAAAAGCTGAAATTCTACCTTTTCGAATCTGAGGTGTTACGAAACATAACCAAGACCAACCCATGAATCATCAAAATAAAACACAAAACCATGTGATCCTTCTAGTGGTGTCAATAAAGGAGCCAAAGTGAGCCTATCCTTCAATTCTTGGAAACTCTTCTCACAAGCTTCCGACCATAGGAATTTCAGCTTCTTCTGAGTCTATCTTGTCAAAGGCAAAGCAATAGAGGATAATCCTTTCACAAACCTTTTATAATAACCGGTCAAACCAAAGAAACTTTATATATCTAAAGCAGAGAAAGGTCTAGGCCAGTTCTTAACAGCCTTTGTTTTCTTAGGATCAACTTGACTACCTTCACAAGAGACAATATGGCCAAGGAAAACAACAGACCTCAATCAAAACTCACATTGAGCTTAGCATAAAATTCACGATCCTTGATAATTTGCAACGCAATCCTCAAATGTTCAACATGCTCATCCTCTCTCCGTGAGTGAATCAAAATATCATCAATGAACATAATTATAAACATATCAAGGTATTCTGTAAACACTCTATTCATCAAATCCATGAATGCGGCCGGAGTATTATCAAAACCATACGACATTACTAAAATCTCATAGTGACTTTATCGAGTTTGAAGTCATCTTTGGAATATCACTCTCTTTCACCCTCAATTGGTAATAACCCGACTGGAGGTCAATTATAGAGAAATAACTCGCTCCTTGAAGTTGATCGAACAAATCATCAATCCTTGAAAGAGGATACTTATTCTTAATGGTAACCTTATTCAATTGTCAGTAATTAATCTCATGCAAAGTGAACCATCTTTCTTACGAAAAAACAAAACTAGAGCACCATATGGAGAGATACTTGGTCGGATAAAACCCTAATCCAACAAATCTTTCAATTGCTCCTTTAACTCCTTATGTTCTGCCAAAGCCACATGGTAAGGAGGAATAGAGATAGGATGCATATCTAGGAGAAGGTCAATACTGACTCTATTTCCCTTTTGGGAGGAATACCGGGTAGATCATCGGGAAATACTTCCAGAAACTCATTTACAACGGGGACCGAATCAAGAATAGGGGTTTTGGAATCCGTATCCCTAACTCATACGATATGATATATGCAACCCTTAGAAATAATTGTTCTAGATTTAGGACAAGAAACAAACTGACCCTTACGCATAAAATTTCACCATTTCCACTCTAGGAAGGACTTATTTGAAAGTTAAAACTTTACCACTCAAGTTCTACAATCAATAGAAGCATAACAAGAATGGAGTCGATCCATAACCATAATAACATCGAAATCTAACATATCTAGCTCTACAAGATCAACATGAGTGACTCTATGGGATAAGGAGACAAGACAATTTTTATAGACTCTCCTAGCAACAATACATTCACCAATAGGAGTAGAGACAGAAAAAGGGTCTAACAACACATTCAGAGAAACATCAAATCTTATAGCCAAATATCGCATCACAATAGACAAAGTAGAACCTTGATCAATAAAAGCATAAACATCGATATGAAAGACTTTCAACATATTGGTAACCACATCGGGAGAACCCTCTTAATCAAGTCAAGTTTGAAGTGCATAAAATATGTTTTTCTTTATATCACTTGAACCCGAACAACTAGACGTATCTTGCCTACCTTCTCTTCCCTTAGTAGTAAGTGATTGAGAATCCCTTATCTTGTGACAACTCTTACCACAAAACAAAACAACCATCCATACTGGCTAAGCATTTACCATCATACTACCTTCCACACATAGTACAAGTAGACAAAGAAGATCCACCACCATTTCTTCCTTAAGGCTTAGGGTTAGACACCCTATCTTTGTTGAACTTTTGAATTGGAGCATTAGAGGAACCTTGACAGGAGAACCTTTGTCGTAACTTAAAATGACCATGTCAATCAGACCTCGAATGTGAAAAGTCACTATTACTAGTCTTTGCCGCTCTCTTTGCCTCCCTAGACTTTTCCTTGAGCTTATCCTCTTTTATTTGTTGAGTATCTACCATTAGATGTAAAATATCCATTTCGTTGCTGAACATGGTGGTACAACATTTCTTGACCACCATTTCAGACACACACAAAACAAACTGACTCATTCTTGCCCTAGACTCGGTTACCGTAGTTGGAGCATGCTTAGCCAATTGCATGAACTTCAAGGCATACTCTTTTACACTCATATTTCCTTGATGAAGGTTGACGAATTCAAGTACCTTTGCTTCTCTCATCTCAAGGGGATATAATCTATCAAGAAAAACAACCTTAAACTTCTCCTGATCAAGAGGACTTGCATCAACCGCCCTCTCTTCCTTTCATTGTTCAAACCAAACTTGAGGAACACCCTTAAGTTGGTAAGCAGCCAACTCTGCCTTCTCAACCAAAGTCACACCCATAATTCCCACCAACTTGTATACCTCATCAATAATTTCTTGGGGATCCTCATCAACCTTAGAACCATGGAACTCCAGATGATTCATCCTAATGAAGTCCCTTATCCTTGCAGTCGTTGTACCCACAATTGGGTTCACGGGAATATTCGTCTCTCTATTGGCTTGAGCCATCATAGCTTGATCCAACACATGAAAAGAGGCTCAAAATTCTACATGAATCACTTCCTCGGCCAAAGGTTTGGCCAAAACTTTAAGAGCTTCTTGTTCCATATTCTCACTTGCATTCCTTCTAATGTATGCTCTTCGAGGGGCCATGTCCTGAAAAGTATCGGATAAGGATTAGGAGAGAGACATATAGAGTTGCACTCTATCTCACGACTTTAGAATGATGAAAGAAGTGGAATTTTCTAAACATCATATAGCCTCTTATTCATGAATGTGGCATGCTTCACACTCATGCATAAGACTCTACTTGACGTGTTTTGTGGACAACCTAGGATCTTTATAAACCTTGTGATCTAAATACAAAGTTTGTCACGACCCAAAGTATTCCCTAGATATAACATGGCACATAGAACCCCGAAAGACCCTATACAAGCCATTTAGCATACATTATACAAGACAATATAAATAAATATTTCAAAGAGCAGTCTTATATCATAAATTAGTTTGACAAAGCGGAAGTCTAACATAGTCTCAATAAGCCATATATTACATCATAAGGAAGTTATTGGGACGTAACCCAAATATTGCATACAAAGTTTAAAAACTGAAATAAAGAAATCAATAAGAGTGTCTCGATTCTCGGAATAACGGACTCACCAATCCTTGAGTGCCAAAAGATGAACTAGCCATGAGTGTGAGAGATAGGAGCATCGGACCCTATATAAGTTGAATAATGTAGGCACAAGTATACATTAAAACATGGAATGTACAAAGTATGATAGAAATGCATAAAAGATATGAAATCATGCTAAAAAGGACTTTACATGACATGCAATGACCAAGCTAAAGCATAAGCTAATAGGTTAAAAAACATAATTCATAATTATGGCCAATGAAAGCTTAGCATGTTTAAAACACTTTGTGAAATACCTCATAAGTAACTTAGTTCATTATTGTGGGAAGTTTACCATTAATCGACATAGACCATGTGAGCTAAAATATGAAATTTGGTGTCTATCCCACATCGAAAGGAGATGTCTTTACTTACCAAGGTAAGAACCATGAGTCTGAGCTTAAGAGGATCCACTAGCTAATGTCTATTTGAGAACATCCTATAGTGGCACATAGTTATGGGACTTTAGGGATTGCTACTAAAGGTCCATGGACGCTAAATGGAAACCTTCATCCCTAATTCCCATTCAGTTCTAAGTAAAATCTCATGGGATACTCATTAATCATATTCAAATTATTATCCATGAAAAGGCACAATTAAGCGACCAATCCAAGCTAAAGTTCATTCAAAATATCTCCTAAAACTTGATTCAAGTTATGTGGGAAAACCTTTCAACCTCATAAATCATTATGTGAGAAAACCTGTCAAAATCATGTTTTAAATAATATGTGAGAAAAAATTTCACAAAAACATTGATACTTTACTCTCAAAGCATCGTCAAAACATTTACATCAATTTTATAAATGCATGCATATCTTCAATATTCATAGTGCATAGTTCATAAGCTTCATCATGAGTTCATAGTTTAAAATCATGGATCATGCATGGGTTCATATAAATTCAACTCAAAGTCATGTAATTACTTGAATTCATGCATTAGAAGATATAAATTTATCAATAAGATCTTAATTAAAGAGAACCCATTAGGATTGAATAAAATCCTAACTTTTCAATTGAGAATCTAACTTGTAAAATTGGGAGATTTTGGAAACCCTAGGGAGGAAAGGACTCCATAGGTGAATACTGGCATACCTTAGTGATCAAGGTCCAATAGCTATGGTTAATTAAGGATCTTGAAGTGAAACCCTTCTTCTTCCTTAGCTTTAGAGAGAGAGAATTTTAGGGATGAACTTGGAGGGAAATTAGAATTTAGGTGAATGATTTAGAATGGGTAGTTTTAGGACTTAATTCAATTATATAGGGCTTAGAATAGGGGTTAAACGACATAGCTTAGGTGTTAAACACATAGGGGAATGACTAAAATGACCCTAACTTAAAAGCTGACAGGTG
Source organism: Solanum okadae (assembly GCA_036553675.1). Taxonomy (NCBI): domain Eukaryota; kingdom Viridiplantae; phylum Streptophyta; class Magnoliopsida; order Solanales; family Solanaceae; genus Solanum; species Solanum okadae. The sequence goes on along the minus strand of CM071686.1, from coordinate 22,115,499 downwards.
ACCCTAAAAAGACCCATAAACAGATTGTACAAATCAACACGTGCTATTTAGAGTTCCGTGCAAGTGACCTGGAAGCCCTAAAGGGTTGGTGCGCTTAAACCTCTAAATGGACCATTTAGGGTTGCATGAAGGGTTCATGGACTTACGCGTTAACCCACTTTAACCTTTTCCAAAGTCTGAGGTGTTACACTTTCACGGGTCGTGCACTGGTCCGTAAACCAAGCCCCAAAACCTAGACCTCAGATTTTTTACGGGTACAATTATGGGCTTTAGGGTGATCTCGGAACCCTTGAAGGGTCCGTGAAAGACGACCTTTAGAACCCAAATATCTTTCCATTTCACAGGCACCTTCACGGATTGTGAAGTGGTGTATCGTCCGTGAAAGGCAACCATCGACAGCTCCGTTAGTTTTTAAGTCAAAGTTTATTTTTTCCCAATCTTTCAGTTTCTATACTATGTCTTTTTGACCTATTTTATGTGAGATTAAGTAGTTCCTAAGTCCCTAACCTCTCCATTCTCTCATAATTTCCCCAAAATTAGATTTCTTTTTTCTCTCAAAGAAAAATGAGGGTTCCAAGAATCAAGTCAATGTTTCTACTCCAAGTATGTGGAAATTTATCAATGGGTATCAGTTCACCCATTGAGCCCCAAAGAAACCTCAAATTTTCAAGTTTATGATTCCTAGAAGCTATAACTTTTTATAATCTTCATGGGTTCTTAATGTAAATTAGTTTTTCTTCATGTTCACTCCCTAGTTACATGTTTTACTCGTGGATTGTATGATTTCAAGTATAATTCCATGTTTCCAATGATAATTTCATGAACTATGGCATGGAAGTATTTTTATAACTCTGAATTATGCTACTTCAGAATGCATATATTGTACATCATATTTTCATGAATTAGAAGCTTTCATATAAAGTATCTTCCATATTATTTTTATATTTTCATAGTATATGATACTTTTAGATAAAGTATATCTCAGTATGATTTTAGTTATCATGATTTAGGAGCTACTCAGTATGTATTAGTTATTAGTATGATTCAGTGCTATCAGATTATTATTGTTTCCAAATTATTCATCTTTTCGTTAAGAGTACACTTAGTATCGAGTGACCTTAATGGATGAAGGTTTTTAGTAAGAGTTCACGGGTCTTTAGTAGAAATCCTTAAGTCCTAGAACTATGTGCCACCATAGGACTTTCTCAAATAGACATTAGTTAGTGGATCCACCTTAACTCAGTTATTTGATCCCTTACAATGGCAAGTATTAGATGCGGGAGCAATACATTAAACTCCACGTTATAGCTCACATAGTTTATGTTGGTTATTAGTATCTCCCACAATCATATTTTGATTATTGCATGAACTTGTAACCGTGTATTTCAGATCACTATATCTCAATTTCATGTCATTTTACTTGGTTAGTGCATCAACATATTATATAGATTCAGTATGTTCAGATATCATGTTTATTATGCAAATTCCTCATATCGAGTACATTCAAAATATTAACCGCATAATTTCTATCTATATTATTTAATAATATAGGTTCATACATTCAACATTCGGGCCGATATTAGTACGAGTTCTATTCAACGCAACAGTAGCTTGGTGAGTCCCCATTCTTTGACGACGACATTATTTTTCTTTCAGTATGTCATTTTTAGTTTCATACGGTTAGAGTGAGCTAAGGATTTTCCTTAGCCACTCATATTAGTAGAGGCTTTTCAGACATTTAGATATAGATTTAGCTTATTTCATTTCTTTTAGATATTAATCTATCTCAATATTATGGGCCTTATTAAGATATTTTAGATTTAGCTTTTGTGTTTACTTGCTAGTTTTCTATTGATTTATGTAAATATTAGTGTCATGTCATGCCATGAGGCTAGCTTAGGCTTACTTGTGGTTCTAAGCACCACGTCGCGTCTAGGTAGTAGTTCCAGAACTACGTGCCACCATAGGAATTTATGGGTCACCTGCAAGACTAGAACTGACTCCTTAGTCCTCTATAGATATCAGCTTAGTGGTACCACATTAGCTCAAATCATCCTCTATACCTTCATAAGGTATATTGGGCCTTTGTTATGGAGATTATACATCGAACTCCATGTTGGCTCGGTTATTAGTAGCTCCCACAGTTCAATTTCAATTATTGTATGGCCTTGTAGTCATTTACTTCATTTTCAGTACTATCAGTGCATGTTCTTATTTGATCATTGCATCAGTTTATGTAATTCGGTTTAGCGTCTCAAGTTTTAATCATATTCAGGTTGTTAGACTTATATGCATATCTTAAATACTCAATACATTCAAAGTATTGACCGCATATACTTCGCATTATATTATTTGATAATTGTAACACCCCGAATTCGAAATGAGGCAAAATAGCACCTGTTGGGAAATTACAGGTGTCATCCACGAGAGCCAACCACGGTCCATGGGTTGACCCACAAATCATAGGTAGGGTCGTGGGTAGGCAACCTCAGAAAATGGTCCAGGCCATGGAACACAGTGGGACCTACGCCCAGTAGGTGGGTCCACACCCCGTTGTCCCATCAACTATCAAATGGCCAAAAGTCTCTTACCAGACGACAACTGACCAGGACGGACCATAATGGTCCATCGGTCGTGGTCTCATGGGTGGGGACCTGGCAATTATTTTAGGTTGGGCCTACCTTAAGGTAGGAGGTGATTGAAAAAGGGGAAGCCGGTCCCCTTACATAGCCATAATAGTAAGTTTTAGTTAAGGGTCTTTTCTTATTTTAATTAAATCAATGTGGTGTCATTTTTCCTAAGCCTAGACCACCTATATAAGGATTTTAGACCCCTAAACTCATTCAATTAAGTCATTCTCTCAATTCTCAAAAGAAAACCCAAATCCTCTCTCAAATATTCTCTCTCTAGAGGTGGAAGAAGAAGAAGAACGAGATTGAAGCACGATCAAGGTCAAGTCTCCCATTTTTTAAACTTTTGTGGGCATTGTGACTAAGGTATGATGGGATTTCATCCATGGGATCCTTCCTCCCATGCAATCCCCTAGAATTCCACAATTTGAAGATGAATTTCCCCAATTCTAGTTAGGGTTTCTACCAATGTTTTGGGTTTTGATAAATGTTGATCCAATTGAGTGAATTATGATTGTTTATGATTGAATTGATAGAATTGCATGTATTTAGGATGAAATTACGTGTACCCATTCCTATTATATGAATTTAGGGTAGAATTGATATGATTGGGTTGATGCCATGAAGGGAAACTCTGTGGGTTAGATATCTCTTTATAGAATTGATGAATTATGATTAGAACCACTTGAGATCAAAGCATATATGATGAATATGATTTTAATTTCTTGATATTAGAGCATAGATGATGATCATGAGATGTAGTGCTTTGAGAGTAAAGCCTAAGCTATGAGTTGTTGATTGTTAATGTTATGATGTGGAAGTGATACTTTCCATAATGAATTAATAAGCATGGTTGAATGAATGTGAAAGATTTACTCACATAAATGAATTTAGGTTGAAAGGATTTCTCTCCTAAAATGAATCTAGACTAAAATCTTATGTAATTGAGAGGGCTAGAGGCGATTACCCTTGACCTTCATATGTTAGGATATGAGGTGATTCCCATAATCCTTATAATTGAACAAGAGGTGAGTCCCCATGTTCTTACTGAAATGACCCAAAAAGTTCTTAAAAATGTGCTTCGGAATTTACCGGAAACTTGTTTAGCTATATCTAGAAAAAAATCCGTTTTGTTTTTCGAAAATCCGACTTCATATTCTTGTTTAGGGGGTCAAATTGAGTGGGAAATGGGTCTAACCCAAATTTTAGAGCAACCATATCAAAATCCGAAATTTCCAAGTGAAGCCTTTTTCGAGGGTCTACTTTGGAGGGTCATATCTCCTAGCACAAAATTAATTGGGTGGCCCATACACTATCCATGGAAATCCCTTTGAGTTAGCTACCTAACACACTTCGTTTCACCTCATTCGGAGTTCGGACGAAGAAGTTATGTCCATTTTCGTAAAACCTGTCCGGCAGAAAATGCAATTTCCAGTGAGCGTTTTTACTGTTCACCCACCTCATTTTTTTTTCTAAGTGTTGGACCATTTTTCCAAAGGGCATATGTTATTTCCTATATACCATTAGTTCAATTCCCATCTCTAAAACATTTCCCAAAACACCTCTCCCATACTTAGACACATTTTCTCTCAAGTTCTTTCAAGAACCCTAATCCAAAACCTTCCTCAAGATTGAAGAGACTCTTGCTCCAAGTTCCAAGCTTCCATTGAAGACACTCTCAAGACCTTCATAAGAACTCAAGGTATGTGGTGTTGAACTCATGGGTCCTTCCACCCATAGTGCCTAGACTCTATTCTACTCACTAATTCATGGTTTAAGTTAAGATTCATAAGTTAGTCTTGTTCTTTGTAATAATTTCCTGCACATTGAATTTTAAACATGAAAAATGATTGTTTTGAGCATGTTGTGACTCTAGAACTTGAATCTAAATTGAATGGATGTGGAGATTTTCATGTGGTATTGTGGGTGTTAAAAAGTGTTGTTGTAGGTTGTTCACTGGTTTCGCTGCATAATTACTACCCTATTTTCCATGCTCTTTGATTCCATTACATGCCTTCAAGGTGTTTGACAAAATGTCCAACTATGGAGAATTGATGAATCGATGCTTTAAAGCTTGAGTTATGAGATGTATGGCAATCCAGAGATGTGTTGATGACAAACTAAGTTTGTGTATATGTTCATTCCATACGTGAGATCCCATTAGAGCCTAATGGGAATTTCCTATATAAAGTGTTGCATGACCATGCCCGGTCCGGGGGAAAAGAACCGGACAACCATGTGAGAGGTTTATATCTCACCACCTAGGATGCTTGGGGTGTGACCAACATCAACCATGTGAGGGGTTTATACCTTGCCACCAGGGTGTCCGGGTGTGAACGGCATCCCCCATCCTAAGTTGGGGTTATAGATTGGTTGGATCATGCATACACATATGATATCTACTATTAGTATAGATTTACTTAAACATGTTTTGACTTCACTTTGATCATGCATCCTCATATTGTTATTCATAATGCCTATGAAACTATTTCTTGTATTTCGATTGTGTCCTTGTCTATTGTTGTGTTGCACCCTGCATACTTAGTACATTCCAAGTACTAACGCATATTTTGCCTACATGATGTCACCATGTAGGGACCGGAGCTACTCTTGATCTTCTCTCCATTCACGTGGCTAGTACGGTGCTTATCCGAGTTTGTTGGTGAGTCCTCAATGATTCGAGGGCTATGTTATGTTTCCTACTCCTATGTTTTGAGACTTTAGGTTGCAATTGTATTTTGACTATGAGGGGAGCCGATAGTATGTCATGGCCCCCGTCCTATCTATGTATGTAGAGGTGTGCGTTGGACAAGTATGTTGTAAATGAGCTTGAATCTTGTTCTATGATGTCATTTTGAAATGGTTTGCCCTTAGCCCCTATTTCCCATTAATTAATGTTGAATGTACTTCCGCGACCGATGATGTGTGATGACAAGTTTGAGAGGCTTGTTTGGGGTTCCTTCGGGTTCCTCATTCGCCATGTCACGTCTAGGCCCTAGGCTTGGGTCGTGACACTTACTATGATGAATGGACATGGAAGCGAGTACCTATGCTCCTTATGAAATGATGTGGAAGCGAGTACTCGCGATCTAAAAGTAAGTAAGGCAAGAGGCAAATACCCATAGCCTTTATAAGCTAGGAATTGAGGCGAATCCCCATGTCTTTAAAAGTAATTATGAACAATGTAATTATGTTATGAAGATGATATGATTGGAGTGTTGCTAGATATGTCTTCCATGATGCAAGCTTGACTAGAGTTTGTTGACCTATGTCTTGGCAAAGGATAAGTGAGGTTACTTAAGGAAGTATTCCTGTTTCATTGTGAGGCTTATTATGACTTGATTATTCTTATGCCTTATATCTTATGTTGACTACTATTTATGTTTTTGTTGTTTATGCTAGCCATCATATTTAGTACTTGATTGTACTAACACATTGTCTTGCCTACATTCTTATCAAAAAAGGGTCCGGTTCTCACACTCGTGGCTAGCTTCGTTATTGATCAAGGAAGTGAAGTTTTGGTGTGTCACTATTGTGTTCGAGGATGTGATCACCACTTTATTTTATGCTTTTCTCTTATGTCTTGGACTATTGTATGGGTTGTGACCCAAGACTTTATTCATGTTGTTTAGATGGTTTGGGACAATGTTGTTAGTCTTCCGCTCGTTTTATAAAAGACTTTGATTGTATTGAAAAGATTTAAATTCTCGCTCATTTCTATTACTTTATGTTATGATAGGCTAAGTGGCTTGTATGAGGCCTCTCGGGGTCTTATACGCCTTGTTACATCTAGGGGTACCCCTGGGTCGTGACAAACCTTGTAATCAGAGCACAAGGTTTAGAATGGTTCTAGGATGTCTCAAACCACGTCTAGTAGAGTCTTGTTCATAAGTGTAAAGCACGCCACATTTATGAATGAGAGGCTATTAGATGTTTAGGAAACTTCACTTCTTCAATTTTCTAAATCGTGCCATGTAGTTTAACTCTATAATCTTTCTCCTAATCCGTGCCCGATGGTTTTTAGAATATTACTACTAGAACGGCTAATGCAAGAAGTATGGAGGGAGACAATGTTGATCAGGAGGTTCCTCTTCAGGTTCCTCCCCAAGATCCTCCTCATACTCCGATGTACCCATTGAATGAGAATGTGACAAATGCAGAATTTGGGTAAGAATTCTAAGTGTTGGCTCAAGCCGTGATGGCACATGTAAATATAGAGGTGGTAGTCCTTGTGAATGATACGCTCAAATTACACCTCCTTTCAGAAGCATAAGCGATCGTTATCAAGTAAAGAACCCAACTTGTAGGTTGAGATCGATCCCACGAGGAAAATGGTTTAGACTTTACTTTTAACCAACAATTATATTCAATTAGTCAAATTATTTCCAGAAACAGGTAATAAAAAGGGGGGTTGTGCTTGTGTGAAACAAATAGTAAGAACTTAATAAGTAATCAATAATTAAACTCAACTTTGGTTGTTATCAAGATAAGAGAAATAACTAGGGTATACGTGTTCCCCATAATCTCATAACGCAGTAATCCTAGTAATAGCAATCCTTTTCTAGTGTATTACATGCAAAGTGATAAGTTAGGTATCTCTAAATCCTTGGTCCGGCATCTAGAGAATTTCACCCCGCACCTTGGTCCGGCTACGTGTGTATAATTTACTAACCCTTACCTTTACCTCATATTAGACATCATAATCGATGTTTGGCTTAGTTATTACTTCGCACCAATCAACACTAGCCTATTAGATAGTATCACACTAAATCTATGTTGATAATTCTTTTCTTGTTAATTACCTCCTTGGTCCGGCAAGTAGTAACAAGGCGAGTTCTAACGTTGGCCACCGTTAAAAAGACTTCTAAACGAAAGAATTATCAATGCATGCAAAATACTAATCAAGAATTGCTTATTTACTATTCATACTTTGTTAATTGATCATGGTTCCCACAACCCTAGTTGTGGATTTAGTTACTCATAGCAAGAACACAATTCATAATTGTAGATGAAGAAATCATGAACTTACTTAACGAGAATTATAAACCCAAAAAATTAACTTGAATTGCAAAGCAAAAATCTTCAAAACGAACTTGGGAAATCAATAATTGCTAGGGTTGCAAATTAATCTCCCAAGTTACAAAGTAAAAAATATAGAATAATAGTGTCTAATCCCCAAAAACGAGGTTTACATGTCCTATTTATAGAAAACAAGTCCTAAATAAAAAGGGAAACAAATTAAGGAAAGTTTTGTTCATGTACGCGTCTTCGAATCCACGAGACTGACTTACGGACCGTCGATGGATCTACGGTCCGTAAGTCCCTTCCGTCACTCGAGACTTAGAAAATATTTCAGCATCCAACAATCAGCTTCTCTGAAGCAAACGGCGGACTAGCAGCACGGACCGTAGATCGACCTACGGTCCGTCAATCCCTTCCGTAGCTCCATACTTAGAATCTTCAAAAATTAGGTACTGGAACCCTCGCAGTCTCACTCTACGGATCAACAGTACGGTCCGTAGATCAATCTACGGACCGTGAATGGGCACCGTGGTTCCACACTTGGTCAGATTTCCCTGATTTGTCCTCAACACCATGCCTGCTGATCTACGGTCATCACCTACGGACCGTGAATGGACCTACGGTCCGTAGATGACCACCGTGGATACCCTTTTCTGCATTTCCTTCAGCTGTCTCTAAACTTCCGCGCCTGAACACCTTTCCTGCAAAACATGATAAAACACATAAAAAACACAATATAAAAAGGCCCTAGACACACACAACTTGTAAGTGAAATGTATTAGAAATATCGTAAACTCACGGTATATCAGTGAACCTAAGTATGGGTACGACGGTGGCAAGAGTGAGGGATTTTACAAGAATGAACCCTCCTTAATTTTATGGCTCCAAAGTTGAGGAATACCCTCAAGAGTTTATCAACGAGGTCTACAAGGTACTTGCTTTTATGGGTGTGACTCTGGTAGAGAAGGGAGAACTAGCAGCTTACCAACTCAAAGGGGTTGTTCAAATTTGGTTCAATTAGTGGAAAGAGGCAAGGTCGGTGGAAGTGGGTCCCATAGAATACAAAAGGTTCAAAAGTGATTTTCTTGATAGATTCTTCCCTCTAGAGATGAGAGAGGCCAACGTACTTCAGTTCATCAACCTTAGGCAAGGAAATATGAGTGTAAGGGAATACACTTTGAGGTTCACTCAACTATCCAAATATGCCCCTTCCATTGTGGCGGATCGTAGGGCCAAGATGATTAAGTTTTTGTCGGGAGTGTCTGACATGGTAGTCAAAGAGTGCCGCACAGCTATGCTTTTTCATGACATGGACATTTCACGCCTTATGGTGCATGCCCAAAAAATTGAGGAAGAAAAGCTCAAGGAAAGATCTAGAGAGGCAAAGACAGCAAGAGTGGATAATGGTAACCATTCACATTCTAGGTCCGGTGGACGAGGTCGTTCAAGGTTTCGGCAAAAGTTCTCTTGGCAAGGTTCTTCTAGTGCTCCTCCAAGGCCAAATAATGAAAGGGTGCCTAATCCAAAATCTCAAGGAGATGGTAATAGGTCTTCGATGCCTAATTGTTCAAAATGTGGGAGAAATCATGAAGGGAAGTGTCAAGCGTGTCATGCCTCAAATCCCATTAAGACGTACACGCACCCGATGCCCTAAAGGTCCGAGAGAACCAACATGTAACCTATGCCTACTATGCATATAACTATGACAATCTTGTGACAAGTTCACATAGGATGCAGCGATACGAACCAACATAAATAGACCCAAAACTTATATACAAGACTTGGCCGTTGAGGGTACAACTTGTTAAGACGCAACTGAAGCATATACATAAGTCTACAAAGCCTCTAAAAGATAGAAAACCTTAGAGTAGGTTGGGACAGACCACGCCTTACCCTTAACTACGATACAATACCAAAATGAATCTACCAAGGACTCAGTAAAGCTTCGAATCAATCTGGAGCTCACCGAAAGTAGCTGAGTGTCGTGTGCTTCAACTGAGGAGGTCTACTAGCTGAAGTACTTGTACCTGCAGCATGAAGTGCAACGTCCCCCGCGAGGGACTTCAGTACGAGAAAATGTACTGAATAAGTAAGGCAATAACATATCTAAATAGGAGTTCAATGAAACTAAGTATCAATATATGTGTGCATAAATCATAACAGAAGACCACCTACGTTAACTCTTATGGAATCATGTATGTTACATTCTTGTCTTTACCTTTCTGTGTGTTATGATCTTTATAAGGCATTTGATATGAATGACCAGCTGATCAGTGGTAGAAGAGGATGACCCATGCTAGGAATTTTAACCCCTGGGATGCGGTCCTCATAATTATACAAATTGGGATCGGCCAATGCTAGGCTTTCGCCCCTGAGCTGCCACCCTTCTATACCAATTGGGATCGGCCCATGCTAGGCTTTCGCCCCTGAGCTGCCACTCTTAATTATACAGATTGCTTTACTTAGATTCTTTAATCTTTGAGTTGTTGTTTTGGTGGTCATAATCATTTTTTATATTTGGGACTATGGCAGTAGTAGAAGACATGAAAATAATACTTCAAGGTAGTAAAAATGACATAAGGAGCTATGTAACATCAATGCATTACCTGTGAGCTTAAATGACACAATTGACTTTAACTAACTAAGAGGAGGATTCACCAAACTTGCTTTTTGCAAATACCATTTCTATACCAGCACATAGGAGGATAGTTACACAAGTATAGAGTACTGAACATATACTGAAGTAATTCTATACACTAAGAAGAAGGGGAAATAAAGTTAGCTATTTGGAGATCATACGCTGCCACTATCTTTCCTTTACTAGGAATAGAACTTAGGAAATTCACTTATTGATATTAATCTCAAGTATCAAATTTCATGCCGAAGAATATTGAATCGAATAGCCTTACATACCTTATCCCCTGATCAATACAACTATCACGATTCAGCCTCCCTTTTCAAGTTTTAATCTACAATATAAGTCATGATAAATTTAAATTAGCATTTATCACACCGTGAGCCTCATAAAACAGTAGCTAACTTTGACGGATAATGAGCCCATACAGCCCTTAAAATAATGTGTATCACCACAACCTCCTTCTCTGCCTAATACGTACATTATATATCATTTTCCAAGATTACCCAAACTGCACCAACAACAATACACATAAAACAGCCTCAAATATTCTTTTATCATACAACCAATTATTGAACTCACCACCCCCTTGAGTTCTTTATGACAGCACACCCCTAATTCCTCACTCAAACTCATCCATAAGGAGGAAGAAAATGGAGCAGTCACCTTACCTCAATTTCTGCAACTTCTCCTTATAACTTGAATTCCTCTAGAACTTCAACTTCCCTTCACACTTAAACCAAAGAAAAAGAGAAAAGTATCTTAATAACCAAGGAAGTGAGCAGTAGCTTTTGGAAATATTATGCCTTTATACCTATACTTGAGCATGAATAACATGTTTTCCTAATCATCAATGGGAGAATTAAGCTAAATCCATAAGTGTTTTCCCTTACCTTGTCTTGCAGAGATGAGGGTTTCTTCAAGAACCCTAGAAGAACTTTAAGGCTACTGTTTAATCCTTAAGAGAAAAGAGAGAGAAAGTGCTGGAGCGAATCCTCAATAATGTGTGTTAAAATGAATGAGAATAGCAGCCAATATATCTTTATATTGAGCTTTCTTCACCTTTAAGAATATCCACTAGAAAGCTTCATTTTCAACCACTAATTGGTCAAGTAGGTGATGCACCTGCTTATGTACATCAAGCAGCTCAAAAGGTCAAACTAGGTGATGCACCTACTTCCTTTCACTTAGGCTTAAATATTGGGCCTTGACAGATTTGGCTAATGGGCTTTCATTTCATTTTGTTCTATTTAACATAGTTTGGGCCTCAAGTGAGTCCATTAGCATAGGCCCAAATCTGATCTACAAACCTTGGCCTTTTTAACTAAATCCATATAGTTCAAGTAGGTGATGCACCTACTTGGTTCTTTGGACTGGTCAATAAGTCAAAGTAGGTGATGCACCTACTTGTCACCTACTAGCTTAGTTAAGTCAAGCAAGCAGCTCACCTATTTTAATCCATTTTCTAATTATTAATCTCTTTTTCTTTAACATAGCACTTAACTTTCAACTTTAAGCTCAATTACCACCTTCCCGTCTCGAGTTTAAATATTTTTGTTGGAGTTATAACTTCCAGTACAGATGCTGCAACATGCAAGGCATCACATCACCTTCCGAGCTAGTTTAAACCAACACTAATCATATAAGAAACATGGTCCCTCACCTTTACTATAAGGCTATGTCAAGTATTATAATAACAGCACAAGCATATGCATAATACATGTTGTTACAAAGCGGGTTCTAATGCTTGCTTTTGTTGTAGAGAGATGGATCACAAAATAAGGAATTTTCCTTCGGTTACCTAGAATTATGGAGATGGTCATCGTTGGGCTCAACCCTACCCTTCATCCGGTCCAAGTGGTTCGGGTGTGAATGCTCCTAAGAAAAACCGTTTCTATGCTCTCCAAACTAGAGGTGATCAAGAAAGTTCCCCGGATGTGGTAACTAGTGTGTTAAAATTTTTCCATATAGATGTGTATGCTTTACTTGATCCGGGTGCGAATTTGTCATTTGTAACTCCTTATTTAGCTATGACTTTTGATATGCTTCCCGATGTGTTATTAGAACATTTTTTTGTCTCTACCCCTATTGGTGATTCTGTGGTGGCTAAGAGGGTTTATAGGAGATGTCTCTTTTCTTTGTCCCATAAAGTTACCTTGGTTTATTTGATAGAGCTTGAGATGATAGATTTCAATGTTATCTTGGGTATGGATTGGTTGTATTCACGTTATGCCTCTATAGATTGTAGAACTCAGGTAGTCAAATTTCAATTCCCAAATGAGCCTATCCTAGAGTGAAAAGGGGGAAATTCTATGCCTAGAGGTCAATTTGCTTCTTACCCAAAATCTAGGAAAATGATTTCAAGGGGTTCTGTCTACCATATAGTGAGGGTAAGGGATGTGGAGTCCGAAACTTCTATTTTGAGTTGGTCCCAGTTGTTAAAGAGTTTCCAGAAGTTTTCCCTGAAGATTTACCCGGTGTTTCTCCCGAAAGGGAAATAGACTTTGGGGATTGACCTGCTCTCCGATACCCAACATATCTCTATTCCTCCTTATATAATGGCTCCGGCAGAACATAAGGAGTTGAAGGATCGTTAAAGGACTTATTGGATAAGGGTTTCATCCAACCGAGTATCTGTGCATAGGGTGCTCCGATGTTGTTTGTTAGGAAGAAAGATGGTTCACTCCGTATGTGTATTAATTATCGGCAGTTGAATAAATTAACCATCAAGAACAAGTATCATTTTCCAAGAATAGATGACTTATTTGACCAACTTCAAGGGGCAAGTTGTTTCTCCAAAATTGATCTCCGATCAGGTTATCACCAATTGAGGGTAAAAGAGGAAGATATTCCGAAAATGGCTTTTAGAACCCGATATGGTCATTATGAGTTTTTGGTTATGTCCTTTGGTTTGACTAATGCCCCGGTGGCATTTATGGACTTGATGAATATGGTGTTTAGACAATACCTTGACATGTTTGTAATTGTGTTCATAGATGTTATTTTGATCTATTCGAGAAGTGTGAATGATCATATTAATCATTTGTGGATTGTATTGCAAATTCTCAAGGACTAACAAATCTATGCGAAGTTTAGTAAATGTGAGTTTTGGTTAAGGTTCATAGATTTTCTTGGCCATATAGTTTCAAGCAAGGGTATTGAGGTAGATCCTACTAAGACGAATGTGGTCAAGAGTTGGCCTAGACCTCTATCACCAACAAATATTAGAAGTTTCTTGGGTTTGGCCAATTATTATAAAAGATTTGTTAAGGAGTTTTCATCCATTGCTTCTCCTTTGACAGCTTTGACTCAAAAGAAGGTCAAATTCTTATGGTCGGAAGCTTGTGAGAGAAGTTTCCAAGAGTTGAAAGATAGACTTACTTCCGCTCTGATTTTGACCTTACCGGAAGGGACGAATGGCTTTGTAGTATATTGTGACGCCTCTAGAGTTGGATTGGGATGTGTGCTTATGCAAAATGGTAAGGTGATTGCCTATGCTTCAAGGCAACTACATGTTCATGAGAAGAACTATCCTACCCACGACCTTGAATTAGCAGCAGTGGTACTTGACCTAAAGATTTGGAGGCATTATTTCTATGGGGTCCATGTTGATGTGCTTACCGATCAAAAAGTCTGCAATGTGTTTACCCAAAAAGATCTAAATCTTCGCCAAAGTAGGTGGCTCGAGTTATTGAAAGATTATGCTATGAGTGTTCTATATCATCCCGGTAAAAAAAATGTGGTGACGGTTACCCTTAGTCGGTTATCCATGGGTAGTGTTGCATATGTTGATGATGAGAGAAAGGAGTTGGTTCGAGATGTTCATAAGTTGGCCCTATTGGGAGTTCAACTAGTGGATTCCACCAAGGGTGGTATCATGGTCCATAATGGTTCCAAATCGTCTTTCGTGGCGGATGTTAAAGCAAAGCAATGTCTTGATCCAACCTTAGTTGAATTGAAATAGGCGGTTCTAAAGAGGTCTGTAGAGGCTTTATCCCAACGGGGAGATGGCATCCTAAGGTACCACGGTCTTTTGTGTGTTTCGAATATTGATGACTTGAGGGAAAAGATCTTGTAGAAAGCCCATAGTTCTCGGTATTCTATTTACCTGGGAGCCATCAAGATGTACCGTGATTTGCGGGAGATCTATTGGTGGAATGGGATGAAGAAGGATATTGTGGGATTTGTGGCTAAGTGTCCTAATTGCCAACAAGTGAAGGTTGAGCATCAGAGACCGGGAGGTTTATCCTAAGATATTAGCATCCCTACTTGGAAGTGGGAATATTTGAATATGGACTTCATAGTGGGATAGCCTCGAACTCAGCATCAATATGATTCGATTTGGGTTATAGTAGACTGAATGGCGAAGTCAGCCCATTTCATCCCCATCAAGGTTTCCTATACGACAGAAGATTATACTAAGTTGTACTAGATAGAGATGGTAAAGTTGCATGGGCCCTTGTCCATTATCTCCAATAGAGGTACTTAGTTTACTTCACAATTTTAGAAGTCCTTCCAAAAGGGTTTTGGCATGAAAGTTAAGCTTACCACAACTTTTAACCCCCAAACTGATGTGCAAGCGGAAAGAACAATCCAAACATTGGAAGATTTGTTGACGGCTTGTGTGATTGATTTCAAGGGAAATTGGGATGACCATTTTCCCTTGATAGAATTTGCGTATAATAATAGCTACCATTCAAGTATTGGTATGGCTCCGTGTGAGGATTTTTATGGTAGGAGGTGTAGATCTCCTATAGGATGGTTTGAGGTGGGTAATGTTGCTTTGATAGGACCCGAGTTAGTTCATGAGGCTATTGAGATGGTTCGACTCATTAGAGAGAGGTTGAGAACGGCCCAAAGTCGACAAAAGTTTTATGCGGATGTTAGAAGGAGAGACCTTGAGTTTCAGGTGCTTGATTGGGTTTACTTGAAAATCTCACTCATGAAGGGTGTAATGAGGTTCCGTAAGAAGGAAAATTTAGTCCCCGTTTTGTAGGCTTATATCAAATTTTGATGCGTGTTGGTAAGGTTACATATGAGATTGATTTGCCAAATGGTTTGGCGTCGGTGCATCCTATTTTCCATGTCTCTATGTTGAAGAAGTGTGTTACAGATCATACATCCATAATTCCCCTAGAAGGGTTAGAAGTGAAAGAGAACCTTTCTTAGGAAGAAGTTCCGATTAAGATCTCTGATGTTTTACGTAATCAAAGACACGACTTCCAATTCAGGTGTCAATGATCGCGTGCAGTAATATAACCCAACCAAAATGGGTTGGGGTCGAGTCCCAAGGGATTGGTTGCAAGAATTAATAGAGAAGTAAAACTATGTTCTAATTAATCATATCCATAAATATTAATAAGTAAAACATGATAAATCAAAGGGTGACACGAATGTCAATTATCAATGGGGGTTTTTGTATTTGACTAAGAAACAAAAATAGCAAAAATAAAGATAAGTAATAGGGAGACGGGATTCTTGGGATGTGATAAGAATATGGGATAAAATATACTATTGGGTAAATGCTATTGATAGTAAATCGCTAAACATTTGTAACTAGGCTAGACTTTAGTGGGGGTAAATTCTCTCTCGAGCAACTTACCCCGAATCAACTTGGTTTCTCTCAAACACCAAGTTGCCGTAACTAAGCACAGTCTTTGACTTAGCCCATTCACTCTCTCGAGCTGCATGTGTGGGAAAAGGCTTAGGATTCACTGTCTCGAGCTGAACCCACGACGACCCAATAACCACCGGCTATAGATTCAGTAGTCTTAGTTTTAAAACCTCTCTCTCGAGCAAGCCAAAAACACTAAGATGAAATCGTATTTACAACTACAATCCCATTAAGTTCAAACACAACTACTAAACGAAATCACATTTAAACAGAAAATAGCCTAATAATAAGCAATATCCAACAGTAAATTTAACCCATATTCACAAAATCACACCCCAAGAATTGGGGTTTTAGCTAGACATGAATAAGAGATAGAAATCAATACCAAAAAGTGTTTCCATCAAGTGGGTACAATAGAAAATGTCTTTAAACACGTCTAGGATGAAGATTCTTGGATACCCACTTCCAATTTCTTGGAGTTCAAAACCTTCAAGCTCAAGAACAATGTCTCCCAAAAACTCTAAGAACTAAAAACTTAAAATATTCTAAGTTTCAGTAATAATTCTCTACAACTTGATACTAAGCTACAGAATTAAATGAGTATTTATAGTTTTCAAAAATTTGTGCTGCGAAGGATCACTCGGCGCAGTTAGTCGGGATCGCCGATGCACTCGGTGATCCTCCCTTTGGTCTGGTTCATCGCTTTTTAGCTTTTACCTTCAGCATCTTTGCGTTTTGAATCATTGGGCGATATGGAACTGCTTCGCGGAACTACTTGGCAATGCGCCGATTGCTCTCTTTTCTCACAGACTTGATCTTTTCCTTCATAGCTCAGCACACTAGAACATTAGGCAAGATTTGAGGCCTTTCGGCGACTTGCCTAATGGATTAGGCGATCTACAAGCCGTCTTTTCTTCCTTCTTTCAGCCCGTTCGTTCCATTTTGCTCGATAGCGTCCATGCTTTGTCTCTCAAGTCAAATACCTGAAACTTAAGGATTTACATCAGATATTGAGACAAAATATGCATTTGAGGACACTAATTCAATCAAAATATAGCCCTAAATGAGTTCAAATTGTGGACTCATCAATACCCCCAACTTAAACTTTTGCTTGTCCTCAAGTAAAAATCAAGTTCAGCAGTTCAAAAAGGATGTCTCAAACAGTGATACACAAGACTCAATCATGAATGCACACACAAGACACAACTTACTCATGCAAGGATCAATTGCGTACTAAAAGGCTCAAGTTGTGACACACCAATATCAAAGAATCTCGAGCTCACTATACTTGCTTCAAATGCAAGTTCAAGCTCAACAAAGAAAATCAAATGCCCTCACACAAATAATGATTCGATCTTCACACACAATGGTTTAATCATTGAAAGTTCCAGAATCAAATGCAAAGCTCACACTTACAAAGAAGAACACTATGCATGCTTTCACCCATAGGTTTGCCCGTATTTTCCAATTGACAATTGTTTCAACTCACTCAAGATCAAAAAGGTATTTTCAAGGCTTGTAATGGAGTTGAGTGCAAAGGTATGGTCATTTAGGCTCGGTGACTTTTATCCTCATCAAATGTGGTATTCACAACATTTCCTTTCCTCTTCTTTCATCAGTTTGTTTAGTGCTCTTAAGTCATCCCATTATTCACTTTCCATGGATTGTTCGGAAACCCCATTTCTTTTGTACTTTATTCCACGACTTTTTATTTTTCATTCTTTTCTTCACTTTTTCTCTCTTTTTTTTGTATGGAGGGGTTCCATTTTTCTCAACACCATGGGTTAAAGGAGACTTTCCTTGCACTTCTTGACTTGCCCTTTTCTTTTCACCACACCCTCAACTTAGGCTTTTGGCCTAAGTTGACTTTTCAATCAACCACAAATCAAGAGGATTATAGGTAGTGGATTAAGAGAGGTCATGTTTTCATCAAGTTTCTTCCAAAGAAAGGTAAGGCTCAAGGGGTGTTCAAAATAGGTTCACACACACTCACAAGGTAGGCCACAAAAGAGGTATATGTCAAATTAGCTCACACTCTTCGAAGTTGCCTAAGATCATATAAAGAGATAGCCTTACTTAGTCGACCGGACTAACGGAGAAAATTCTAAGTGTTATCATGTATGGTTCACAGTAAGCTCATCGCACAAGGCATTGACACCAAAGCCAAACAATACTTCACACTTTTTCTAGTGTGCAATGTTCATCACAAGAGAATCAATTTGATACTTGGTTAGTCACAACGAGATGCAAAGAGTTCAGATATTGTCTATGTAACTTCACTTGGTCTCATCGTAGCCGCACATTCATGTTCTTTCGATTATGAGCACTATCTGAGTCATCGATATTGATCAAAACTGAGACTCAAATTTGCCAAAGAACGGCCACATTCAAGTACATACAAGAATGGGTGAAAAATTTGGAAGGGTCAAAAATCATTTACAATTAAAGCAAGGAGCCACAAGCTCAAACATCCACTAAAAGTAGTGCAAAACACAATTGTAAGCATAACGACCCCAAATATATAAACAAAACATTAAACCTCAATATTCACACAAAAGGTGGGCCTCACCCCCACCACATATAAAAAAATCATTTGTCCTCAAATGCAAATGAAGTAAAGTATCCAAAAAGTGAAAGAAAGTAAGACAGAGATGGAGGTAAAGAGGGGATCATGTCTACATAGTCTCTCCATCTGTCTAGGCCTCAATGCCCGGTGCAGCGGTCTGGACTTGGGCATCAGTGCCCGAAATCACCTCATAAGCAACAACTCCACTAAAGACAGCCATAGAGGTCTCTGCTAGTGATGTCTGCACAATCGTCCTTGCAAGATCTGGAAAATCTCTAAATATGTTCTCCTCATGTACCCCAATCTGCTCCTCATCGGTTTCAGCATCCGACTCCTCAACTGCAGGCTCATCCCGGTGTACATCACTAGTAGTATCCATAGGAATCCCTAAGGTCTCAGGAGCATCCATGTCATATGCATCCTGAATCAATGTAGTGAAGTCGGTAGACTTCAAATATTCTATGTCCTTTCTCAAATCTGCTACCTCAGCTTTCAAAGCCAGAACCTCGGAGATCACCCCCTGTCTGCTCTCACAAGCCTCAACTCTCGTAGTGAGAGTGTCAATAGAAGTCTGCAGAGGGGTCAGTGCAGCTAGAATCACAGCCTCAATCATTAATAGGACATCTCTCTCCAGTCTGGTAGCTCTCACGTCAGCTGACTGAGCAAGATGCTCCATCTTCAGGATCATTGCTTGAGTGATCTTGATCTACTGGGAGGAAGAGGATGTACATGGGGCCTGTGAGGAGGAAGAAGGAGCAGAAGTACCTCAAGGCCCGGATGTCAGAGTAGGCAAAGATGTCTCTGCAGGTATAAAGTCGACATCCACCTCTGGAGAAGTATCTGTTGGGGCTGTCCTCCTCCTGTCAGCCTCCTCTCTAGTGTACTCGGCCTCAGTACATAGGATATCAGTGGAGGAGGAAGGGGTGATCTCAATATCTCTCGTATCATCATGGGGCACTCCTGCTCGTCGGCATAGTTTTGTGATTAGTACTGGGAACGGCAGTGAGGTCTGATTCTACTTGGCCCTCATAGCAATATCTTGTTCAATAATAAGCCCAATATTAATGTTTCTCCTAGAAATAATTGATCCCAGACATGCTACCTTAGGAAGACGGAGAACGAACTTATTTTGGGATGGCATGATGGAGCTGCTGATAAATCCAAACCAACAACGCGCAGCGACACCCAAGTCCCTTTTTTCAATAGGGACTCCCGCCTCGATCCACTTCAGGGTGGTGTCTGAAATGAGGGGTGCCAACCAGCCCTTTAGTTCATCCAATGAAGCTATAGCGGTAGATAGGTTAGGGTAGTCAAAGTCATGCCCTTTGTCAAGCAAAGAGTTGATGTACTCTCTATTGCATTGAACATCCTTTCCCCGAACCATGACCAACTTAACTGGTCTGAACTCACTCGCCTTCTTTTTGCTCTTTGAGACCAACTCACCATATGTCGTATAGAATTCCAGGACCCATGAAGGAATTTAAGGGCCTCGGGGCCTGGTGAACTGCCCAAATCTATGAAAGTTAAGGGTGTCTCTTACATTGGAATACTTTCCTGAAAGGCCATCTGTCGATAAGATCTTCTCCTCGAGAATAGTTCGTAGCCCATCTCCTTTCAATCTGTTCAGTAGCCTAGGAGGAGGAATGATAGGGAGCACAGGGGTTACAGAGGGTGCCTGAGCTGGCACTGATTCTGTTGCATGAGGAGTGGCAGCTGAGGGAACTCTGGTGGATGTGGTTTAAGATATAGACCGAAGATCATCCCATTGGGAAATCAAAGGATGCTCGTCTTCAGGCTCAGACACATCAGCCCAGGTGTCAACAACAACTCTCTCATATGTGTGCTTCTTTCTTTTGCCTTTGTCTCCCAGTAGGAGTTCTTTCCTTCTCTTCTTCGGAGGATTTGATCCCCCTTCGTTTATAGTAATGCCCCGTGCTTTCTTCTGGGGTGGCCTATCTAGATTTATTCGCACCATATCTACAAAACATTGGAGAAAAGTTAGTAAATATTCATATCAAAGCACAGAAAGTTAACTGCAGAAAGATTCTTCGATCAATTCGGTGAGTCGCCGGATCTCTTTGATGAGTTAAATCGAGCTCGCCAAAGGGATTGTCTTAATGTTCTCAGCAAATCGGCGATGGGAGTTCCCTTTCGGCGAGCAAGGGCTAGCCCACCAAAAGTTCCAGTGCAAAAGGGCTAAGCGGTGCAAACAAAGGGCGATAAAGAAGACTTTTGGTGAGTCACCGAGTGCTTTCGGCGACCTCAGGCTTCTCGCCAAAATTTACAGAGTCAATCATCAAATAAGACATGAAATTAAAGGCGAGATGGGGACATTAGGTAAACCGCCGAATGGTTCGGCAAGCTCGACCCAGCTCGCAAAATGGCCCAACGTGCCTATTTTCAACCCCACTTATCGAATTTAACCTCGCAACCCCCGAAAATAGAATCAAAGCAAGCATTAGTTAAATTAAGTTTAGATCTGTAACACCCATCACCCCGGTATACTCATATTTCTCCCGATTTTGCCAAATTTGGCCATTTGAGGACTTTTGCCCTTAAGAATGGTGTCAACCAGTCTATCATTGTGCAATTTACGCCATTTAGCACAAATACAGGCTACTCAGACTTCACCCAACCAATCTAACCAACATGCAAGCACACAAAAATCTTAATTCATTTTAAAGCGCAAGAATACGGGATTTCAACAATCATGACAAAACGGGAAAGAGTTTCGAATTTAAAATAGGAATATTCAAAACAACTCAGATCAGAGAGGCCCATCACACATCACTAAGATCATATCATCTGCAAATGAGTACAAAATGCAATAAAAATGAACATAGGGTTCGAAAAACCAACCTCTTATGCCGAACAATACAAAATTTGAAATGCTAGGCGGCAAAGTTTTCCAACTCCGAGCACAAGTCAACGAATACAACACTCAGGAAATGCAAAAATATTCAAAATACTAAATAAGTGTGAGATTTGGAAGATTAAAAGCGAGGGAAAGTGAAAGAGTTGGAAGTTTAAACCATTAACCCTTTTTAAAGACCGTCTAGTTTGCGCCCATTCGACGACATTAGTTGTGATCACCGACCCACTCAGCGACTCGCGGAATGATCCCTTGCCTCACCGAATTGTATAGGGCCTTCAGTTATATTAAGGGTCCAAATGGTGGACTAAATCAGCATCGCTGACCTATTCGGCAACTCGTCAATAATTTCACTAGCTCGCCGAGTTTTATAGACTCTCATTTGAATTTGTCTTGAGTCTAACGGCGGTCTAGGTCAGAGTCACCAACCTCATTGGCGATATGCCTCCTGGTCTTTTGGTTCGCCAACCTGTACTTTTTGAACAATTCCCACACCTTAACCTGCACAATCAACACACCTTTATTCTAGAATAACAAATCAAAACGATAAAACCTTGGGTTGCCTCCCAAGAAGCGCCTTAGTTAACGTCATGGCACGGCACAAGTCAACACTCATACTTCATTCTTGGGGTTAGCCATAGGATTACTTAGCAACCCCCTGATTTGGGGCGGGTGGAGATGAGGCATCACATGATTCGTAAGGTTCTCGAGGAGCTGAATGGATCTAGAATGAGAACCAATCACCTGTTTCATCACTTCGATGTTCTCCTTCATCTCTTCCAGCACTCTATCGTGCTCATTTACCTTGTGGAGAATGATTTTGAGCATTCTTTCGACACGTTTACCCTCATTGTCCTTAGGCCTTCTTCGCCCATGAGGAGGGACGTATCTGTCTTTCCTTTTGCATTGAACTTCAATCTCCACTAGCTTTTTGGCCAACTCATCCATCTGAGTCATCAGTACGGCCAACATGAAGTCCTTCTTTACTTCTTGGTTTGTTCAGCCATGTGATCAAGCAGGTGGAATGCTTTCTCATAGGGCTATTGTGTAATACCACCCGGAATGAGTTGGTCAGCCATTGCTTCCGGGACCAAGACTTCTGTAAAAGCAATCCAGGAGGACTATATCAGGAATTGCATGAGTTGGGCATTAAACTAACAGTTCTTTAAACCTTGCCCATGCCTCATGAATCCGTTCACCTTCCAATTGTTTGAAGGTTAGAATGCGATCCCTGATAATCATTACTTCTAATAGAGGAAACTTCATATGCTCGCGAGTACTGCTCGACATATTCACCTCCTCTGTTTCAAAGCTCAAACATGCAAAACAAAACTAAAAATTAAGTAAGTAGAACTACAACTAATAAGAACAAAAATTTTACTAAACTAAACATTCTCAACTAACACCACTCCCGGTAGCGGCGCCATTTTGATGTTTGGCGTAATCAAAGACACGACTTCCAATTCAGGTGTCAACGATTACGTGCAGTAATATAACCCAATCGAATGGGTTGGGGTCGAGTCCCAAGGGACTGGTTGCAAGAATTAATAGAGAGTAAAACTATGTTCTAATCAATCATAGCTATAAATATTAACAAGTAAAAACATGATAAATCAAGGGGTGACACGAATGTCAATTATCAATGCGGGGTTTTGTATTTGACTAAGAAACAAAAATAGCAAAAATAAAAATAAGTAATAGGGAGACGGGATTCTTGGGATGTGATAGGAATATGGGATAAAATATACAATTGGGTAAATGCTATTGATAGTAAATCGCTAAACATTTGTAACTAGGCTAGACTTAGTGGGGGTAAATTCTCTCTCGAGCAACTTACCCCGAATTAACTCAGTTTCTCTCTAACATCGAGTTACCGCAATTAAGCACAGCCTTCGACTTAGCCCATTCACTCTCTCGAGCTGAATGTGTGGGAAAAGGCCTAGGATTCACTCTCTCGAGCTGAACCCACGACAACTCAATAACCACCGGCTATCGATTTAGTAGTCATAGTTTTAAAACCTCTCTCTCGAGCAAGCCAAAAACACTAAGATGAAATCGTATTTGCAACTACAATCCCATTAAGTTCAAACAAAACTACTAACGAAATCAAATTTAAAAAGCAAATAGACTAACAATAAGCAATACCTAACAGTAAATTTAACCCATATTCACAAAATCACACCCCAAGAATTGGGGTTTTAGCTAGACATGAATAAGAGATAGAAATCAATACCAACAAGTGTTTCCATCAAGTGGGTATGAAATAAAATGTCTTTAAACACGTGTAGAATGAAGATTCTTGGATACTCACTTCCAATTTCTTGGAGTTGAAAACATTCAAGCTCAAGAACAATGTCTCCCAAAAACTCTAAGAACTAAAAACTGAAAATATTCTAAGTCTTAGTAATAATTCTCTACAACTTGATACTAAGCTACAGAATTAAATGAGTATTTGTAGATTTCAAAAATTTGTGTTGCGAAGGATCACTCAGCGCAGTTAGTCAGGATCACCGATGCACTCGATGATCCGCCTTTTGATCTGGTTCATCGCCTTTTAGCTTTTGCCTTCAGCATCTTCGCATTTTGAATCATTGGGCGATATGGAAATGCTTCGCAAAACTACTCGGCGATGCGCCGACTGCTCCCTTTCCTCACAGACTTGATCTTTTCCTTCAGGGCTCAGCACACTAGAACATTAGGCGAGATTTGAGGCCTTTTGATGACTCACCTAATGGATTAGGAGATCTTCAGGCCGTCTTTTCTTCCTTCTTTCAGCCGCTTCATTCCTTTTTGCTCGATAGCGTCCATGCTTTGTCTCTCAAGTCAAATACCTGAAACTTAAGGATTTACATCAGATATTGAGACAAAATATGCATTTGAGGACACTAATTCAATCAAAATATAGCCCTAAATGAGTCCAAATTGTGGACTCATCAATCTTAGACCGGTAAGTTAAGAGGTTGAGGAACAAAGCGGTTGCTTCCGTTAAGGTGTTATGGAGAAACCATCAAGTTGAGGGTTCTAATTAGGAGGCCGAGTCCAAGGCCGATATGATGTCCCGATATCCTCATCTTTTTCCTCCTATTCTAGCTTGAGGTAATGAGTTCCTCTTGGTTTTCTTATGTTTGAAGTCATGTGTGTTTTATGTGTTTCCATGATTTCTTTAAATTGCATGTTCATGAAAAAGCTTCGGTTTAGAAAAAAATGGATTTTGTGAATTATTTTTCTCATGTTGTTGAGTATTGAGTACAAGTTGCTTATCGACTACATGAGATGAGTTGTAGAACATGCCTTGACTTGGAGTGGAGATCCCTCTCCTTGAATTTGTGCTTTTTGAGATTAAATTGCATATGAGCTCCATGAGATTGTGTAGAGCATTATTTTTGAGTTGGAGATGATAGTTCCTACTTGAACATGAGAAATGTTAATATTTCATGCATATTGGGTTGTTATATGTAGTTCCTACTCCCTTATGGTGCATTAAGTATGTCGAGCTTGGAGATGATGTATCCTTCTTAGTTGTGTGCATTATGATGAGTTGCATGCATGATGGGCTACTAGTCTTGAGTCTTTTTGTTTTGAAATGTGCCTAGAATCTCATTCGAGGACGAATGATCCAAGGGGGAGATAATATAGCACCCCGAATTCAAAACGAGGCAAAATAGCAGTTGTTGGGAAATTGCAGGTGCCATCCACGAGAGCCAACCACGGCTCGTGGGTTGACCCACGGACCGTAGGTTGGGTTGTGGGTAGGCAACCTCAGAAAATGGTCAAGGCCATTGAAATGACCCAAAAAGTTATTAAAAATGTGCTTCGGAAGTTACCGGAAACTTGTTTAGCTATATCCAGAAAAAAATCCATTTCATTTTTCAAAAATCCGACTTCATATTCTTGTTTAGGGGGTCAAATTGAGTGGGAAATGGGTCTAACCCAAATTTTAGAGCAACCGTATCAAAATCCGAAATTTCCAAGTGAAGCCTTTTTCGAAAGTCTACTTTGGAGGGTCATATCTCCTAGCACACAAATAATTGGGTGTCCCATAACATATTCATGAAAATCCCTTTGATTTAGCTACCTAACGCACTTCGTTTCACCTCATTCGGAGTTCGGACGAAGAAGTTATGCCCATTTTCGTAAAAATCTGTCCGACAGGAAATGCAATTTCCGGTGAACGTTTTTACTGTTCACCCGCCTCATTTTTTTTCTAAGTGTTGGACCATTTTTCCAAAGGGCATATGTTATTTCCTATATACCATTAGTTCAATTCCCATCTCTAAAACATTTCCCAAAACACCTCTCCCATACTTAGACACATTTTCTCTCAAGTTCTCTCAAGACCCCTAATCCAAAACCTTCCTCAAGATTGAAGAGACTCTTGCTCCAAGTTCCAAGCTTCCATTGAAGACACTCTCAAGACCTTCATAAGAACTCAAGGTATGTGGTGTTGAACTCATGGGTCCTTCCACCCATAGTGCCTAGACTCTATTCTACTCACTAATTCATGGTTTAAGTTAAGATTCATAAATTAGTCTTGTTCTTTGTAATAATTTCCTGCACATTGAATTTTAAACATGAAAAGTGATTGTTTTGAGCATGTTGTGACTCTAGAACTTGAATCTAAATTTGGAATGGATGTAAAGATTTTCATGTGGTATTGTGAGTGTTAAAAGGTGTTGTTGTAGGTTGTTCACTGGTTTGGCTGCATAATTACTACCCTATTTTCCATGCTCTTTGATTCCATTACATGCCTTCAAGGTGTTTGACAAAATGTCCAACTATGGAGAATTGATGAATCGATGTTTTAAAGCTTGAGTTATGAGATGCATGGAAATCCAGAGATGTGTTGATGACAAACTAAGCTTGTGTATATGTTCATTCCATACGTGAGATTGCATTAGAGCCTAATGGGAATTTCATATATAAAGTATTGCATGACCATGCCCAGTCCGGGGGAAAAGAACCGGACAACCATGTGAGAGGTTTATATCTCACCACCTAGGATGCTTGGGGTGTGACCAACATCAACCATGTGAGAGGTTTATATCTCACCACCTAGGATGCTTGGGGTGTGACCAACATCAACCATGTGAGAGGTTTATATCTCACCACCTAGGATGCTTGGGGTGTGACCAACATCAACCATGTGAGGGGTTTATACCTTGCCACCAGGGTGTCCGGGTGTGAACGGCATCCCCCATCCTAAGTTGGGATTATAGATTGGTTGGATCATGCATACACATATGATATCTACTATTAGTATAGATTTACTTAAACATGTTTTGACTTCACTTTGATCATGCATTCTCATATTGTTATTCATAATGCCTATGAAACTATTTCTTGTATTTCGATTGTGTCCTTGTCTATTGTTGTGTTGCACCCCGCATACTTAGTACATTCCAAGTACTAACGCATATTTTGCCTACATGATGTCACCATGTAGGGACCGGAGCTACTCTTGATCCTTCTCTCCATTCACGTGGCTAGTACGGTGCTTATCCGAGTTTGTTGGTGAGTCCTCAATGATTCGAGGGCTATGTTATGTTTCCTACTCCTATGTTTTGAGACTTTAGCTTGCAATTGTATTTTGACTATGAGGGGAGCCGGTAGTATGTCATGGCCCCCGTCCTATCTATGTATGTAGAGGTGTGCGTTGGACAAGTATTTTGTAAATGAGCTTGACTCTTGTTCTATGATGTCATTTTGAAATGGTTTGCCCTTAGTCCCTATTTTCCCGTTAATTAATGTTGAATGTACTTCCGCGACCGATGAAGTGTGATGACAAGTTTGAGAGGCTTGTTTGGGGTTCCTTCGGGTTCCTCATTCGCCATGTCACGTCTAGGCCCTAGGCTTGGGTCGTGACACTAGGCTACCATGAATAACTCATGCTACCCTTGACATACATCCTACAGTGCTAAGCCAAGCTATCCTTTGGTGCTTCTCAAAGTGGTGCCCCAAGGGACAATCGATTTTATGCTTTGCATGGTAGACAAGGTGTTAATGAGACTCCGGATGTGGTGACCGGTATGTTGCAAATCTTTGATCTTGATGTTTATACTTTGATTGATCTGGGTGCCACCCTTTCCTTTGTTACCCCCTTAGTTGCTAGAAAATTTCATGTCGAGTCAGAATTGTTGCATGATTCATATGAAGTATCTACTCCCATTGGTGTCTCTATTGTTGCTAGAAAAGTGTATAGAAATTGTCCGGTTTGCATATTGAATAAGTTGTTGCCTTGTGATCTTGTTGAGTTGAACATGGTGGATTTTGATGTTATTCTTGGGATGGATTGGTTGCATGCATATTATGCTTCTATTGATTGTAGGACTCGTAAAGTCAAGTTCCGATTTCCTAATGAACCCGTCCTTGAGTGGGAGAGCCGGGATGTTGTGGTGAAGGGGAAATTCATTTCTTGCATTAAAGCCCATAGGTTGATTTCCAAAGGGTGCTTGTACCATATTGTGAGAGTCAATGATGTGGAGTCTAAAGTTCCTCCTATTGAGTCTATTCCGGTTGTTAATGAGTTTCTAGATGTCTTCCCAGAAGACCTTCCCGGTGTCCCTCCCGAAAGGGAGATAGATCTTGGTATAGACCTTCTTCCCGATACTCAACCTATTTCTATCCCCCCTTACCGTATGGCCCCGGCGGAGTTGAAAGAGTTGAAAGAGCAATTAAAAGATTTGTTAGAGAAGGGGTTTATTAGACCTAGTCATTCTCCCTGGGGTGCTTCGGTTTTGTTTGTGAAGAAGAAAAATGGGTCTCTTAGAATGTGTATTGATTATCGACAACTTAATAGGGTCACCGTCAAGAATAGGTATCCTCTTCCAAGGATTGATGATTTATTTGACCAATTGCATGGGGCTAGTCACTTCTCTAAGATTGATCTTCGGTCAGGGTATCATCAAGTGAAGGTGAGGGAGTGTGATATTCTCAAGACGGCCTTTCATACTAGGTATGGGCACTATGAGTTTGTGGTGATGTCTTTCGGGTTGACTAATGCTCCGGCTCTCTTTATGGATTTGATGAATAGGGTTTTCAAACCCTACCTTGATTCTTTTGTGGTGGTGTTTATAGATGACATCTTGATCTATTCTCGGGGTGAGGAAGAGCACAAGGGTCACTTGAGGGTTGTACTCCAAAGATTGAGGGAAGAGAAGTTGTACGCTAAATATGAAAAGTGTGAGTTTTGGTTGAAGGAAGTTGCTTTCCTAGGCCATGTGGTGTCGGGGGATGGTATTAAGGTGGATCCTAAGAAGACCAATGTTATTAGGAATTGTCCTAGACCTTTGACCCCGTCGGATATAAGGAGTTTCTTGGGTTTAGCGGGTTATTATAGGAGATTTGTGGAAGGGTTTTCTTCTCTTGCTTCTCCTATGACTAAGTTGACTCAAAAGAAGGCTAAATTTGTGTGGTCGGATGAGTGTGAGGAAAGCTTCCAAACTTTGAAAGAAAGGCTTGTGTCCGCTCCTATTTTGTTACTTCCGGATGGGTTAGAAGGTTTTGTTGTTTATTGTGATGCTTCCCGTATTGGTTTGGGTTGTGTGTTGATGCAAAGTGGTAAGGTTATAGCCTATGCTTCTAGGCAACTTAAGGTTCATGAAAAAAATTACCCAACCCATGATCTTGAATTGGCCGCCTTGGTTTTTGCTTTAAAGATTTGGCGTCATTATTTGTATGGGGTGCATGTTGATATCTTCACCGACCATAAGAATCTCCAATATGTGTTCACGCAAAAAGATCTTAACTTGAGACAAAGGAGGTGGTTAGAATTCCTTAAGGATTATGATATGAGTGTTCACTATCATCTGGGGAAAGCTAATGTGGTGGCGGATGCATTGAGTAGAGTGTCCATGGGTAGCTTGGCTCATGTGGAGGAAGGTAGTAAAGAGTTGGCTAAGGAGGTCCATCGGTTGGCCAAATTGGGAGTTAGGTTAGAAGGGGTGGATAGTGGAGGAGTAGTTGTTGTTGATGGTTCAAGGTCTTCCTTGGTTAATGAGGTGATAGTCAAGCAAGATCTTGATCCTTCTTTGGCAGAATTAAAGGCTTCGGTGAGTAGTGGTAAGGTGGAGGTTTTCTCCCAAGGGGGAGATGGTGCCCTTAGGTACCAAGGTAGATTATGTGTTCCTTGTGTGGATGGTGTGAGGGAAAGAATCCTTGATGAGGCTCATAATTCTTTTTATTCTATTCATCCGGGGTCAACAAAGATGTATAGAGACTTGAGGGATGTGTATTGGTGGGGCGGTATGAAGAAGGACATTGCAAAATTTGTTTCGGGTTGCCATAGTTGTCAACAAGTCAAGGCTGAACATCAAAGGCCGGGTGGCCTAAATCAAGACATTGAGATACCTACTTGGAAGTGGGAAGAAATCAACATGGATTTTGTAGTGGGCTTACCCAAGGCTAGAAGAGGCTTTGATTCGGTTTGGGTGGTGGTTGATCGGATGACAAAGTCGGCTCATTTCCTACCGGTTAAAACTACTTACGGGGCTGAAGAGTATGCCAAGTTGTACATTCATGAATTGGTAAGGTTGCATGGGATTCCTTTGTCTATCATCTCGGATCGTGGTGCCCAATTCACTTCTCACTTTTTGAAGTCATTCCAAAGGGGTCTTGGTACAAAGGTAAAGCTTAGCACGGCCTTCCACCCTCAAACGGATGGTCAAGCCGAAAGAACAATTCAAACCTTGGAGGATATGCTTAGAGCTTGTGTATTGGAGTTGAAAGGTAGTTGGGATGATCATCTTCCTTTGATTGAATTTGCATACAACAATAGTTATCATTCTAGTATCGATATGGCTCCTTTTGAGGCACTTTATGGTAGACGGTGTAGGTCACCGGTTGGGTGGTTTGAAGTTGGAGAGCTGGCCTTGTTGGGTCCGGATCTGGTCATGGATGCTCTTGAGAAGGTAAGGATGATTAGGGAGAGGTTGAAAACAGCCCAAAGTCGTCAAAAGTCTTATGCCGATGTGAGGAGACGGGATCTTGAATTCAAAGTGGGTGATTGGGTTTATTTGAAAGTTTCTCCAATGAAAGGTGTGGTTCGTTTTGGTAAGAAGGGGAAATTAAGTCCTAGGTATGTCGGTCCTTATGAGATAATAAGAAGGGTTGGTAAAGTAGCCTATGAGTTGGGGTTGCCCAAGGAGATGGAATTAGTTCATCCGGTATTCCATGTATCGATGTTGAGGAAATGTGTTGGTGATCCTAACGCTATTGTATCTCTTGAGGTTGTGGGTGTTGTAGAAGATAATTTGACGTATGAAGAAGTCCCTGTTCAGATCTTAGATAGACAAGTTAAAAGGTTGAGGAACAAAGAAGTGGCGTCCGTTAAGGTGCTTTGGAGAAATCAACAAGTGGAGAGTGCTACTTGGGAGGCCGAAGCGGACATGCAAAGACGTTATCCTTATCTATTCAACTCCACTCAAGCCTAAGGTATTAAATCAAGTCCTTTGTACTCCATTGAGTCTTACATTTCAGCCCCTGAATCATTAATGTGCATATATGTTTAAATTGATGAGTTATGGATGCTTTAAACTAAGTTTTGAAATCTTGAAGTGATGTCTAAATAAAAAATTTGCATTCATGTTGGGGCTGATATGTTCTTACTAAGTCTTGCCTTGTACGTCTCTTCCACATTCGGGGACGAATGTTCCCAAGGGGGAGATATTGAAATGACCCAAAAAGTTCTTAAAAATGTGCTTCGCAAGTTACTGGAAACTTGTTTAGCTATATCTAGAAAAAAATCCGTTTCGTTTTTCGAAAATCCGACTTCATATTCTTGTTTAGGGGGTCAAATTGAGTGGGAAATGGGTCTAACCCAAATTTTAGAGCAACCGTATCAAAATCCGAAATTTTCAAGTGAAGCCTTTTTCGAAGGTCTACTTTGGAGGGTCATATCTCCTAGCACACAAATAATTGGGTGGCCCATAACATATCCATGGAAAGCTCTTTGAGTTAGCTACCTAACGCACTTCGTTTCACCTCATTCGGAGTTCGGACGAAGAAGTTATGCCCATTTTCATAAAAATCTGTCCGGAAGGAAATGCAATTTCCAGTGAGCGTTTTTACTGTTCACCTGCCTCATTTTTTTTTCTAAGTGTTGGACCATTTTTCCAAAGGGCATATGTTATTTCCTATATACCATTAGTTCAATTCCCATCTCTAAAACATTTCCCAAAACACCTCTCCCATACTTAGACACATTTTCTCTCAAGTTCTCTCAAGACCCCTAATCCAAAACCTTCCTCAAGATTGAAGAGACTCTTGCTCCAAGTTCCAAGCTTCCATTGAAGACACTCTCAAGACCTTCATAAGAACTCAAGGTATGTGGTGTTGAACTCATGGGTCCTTCCACCCATAGTGCCTAGACTCTATTCTACTCACTAATTCATGGTTTAAGTTAAGATTCATAAATTAGTCTTGTTCTTTGTAATAATTTCCTGCACATTGAATTTTAAACATGAAAAGTGATTGTTTTGAGCATGTTGTGACTCTAGAACTTGAATCTAAATTTGGAATGGATGTAAAGATTTTCATGTGGTATTGTGAGTGTTAAAAGGTGTTGTTGTAGGTTGTTCACTGGTTTGGCTGCATAATTACTACCCTATTTTCCATGCTCTTTGATTCCATTACATGCCTTCAAGGTGTTTGACAAAATGTCCAACTATGGAGAATTGATGAATCGATGTTTTAAAGCTTGAGTTATGAGATGCATGGAAATCCAGAGATGTGTTGATGACAAACTAAGCTTGTGTATATGTTCATTCCATATGTGAGATTGCATTAGAGCCTAATGGGAATTTCATATATAAAGTATTGCATGACCATGCCCAGTCCGGGGGAAAAGAACCGGACAACCATGTGAGAGGTTTATATCTCACCACCTAGGATGCTTGGGGTGTGACCAACATCAACCATGTGAGAGGTTTATATCTCACCACCTAGGATGCTTGGGGTGTGACCAACATCAACCATGTGAGAGGTTTATATCTCACCACCTAGGATGCTTGGGGTGTGACCAACATCAACCATGTGAGGGGTTTATACCTTGCCACCAGGGTGTCCGGGTGTGAACGGCATCCCCCATCCTAAGTTGGGATTATAGATTGGTTGGATCATGCATACACATATGATATCTACTATTAGTATAGATTTACTTAAACATGTTTTGACTTCACTTTGATCATGCATTCTCATATTGTTATTCATAATGCCTATGAAACTATTTCTTGTATTTCGATTGTGTCCTTGTCTATTGTTGTGTTGCACCCCGCATACTTAGTACATTCCAAGTACTAACGCATATTTTGCCTACATGATGTCACCATGTAGGGACCGGAGCTACTCTTGATCCTTCTCTCCATTCACGTGGCTAGTACGGTGCTTATCCGAGTTTGTTGGTGAGTCCTCAATGATTCGAGGGCTATGTTATGTTTCCTACTCCTATGTTTTGAGACTTTAGCTTGCAATTGTATTTTGACTATGAGGGGAGCCGGTAGTATGTCATGGCCCCCGTCCTATCTATGTATGTAGAGGTGTGCGTTGGACAAGTATTTTGTAAATGAGCTTGACTCTTGTTCTATGATGTCATTTTGAAATGGTTTGCCCTTAGTCCCTATTTTCCCGTTAATTAATGTTGAATGTACTTCCGCGACCGATGAAGTGTGATGACAAGTTTGAGAGGCTTGTTTGGGGTTCCTTCGGGTTCCTCATTCGCCATGTCACGTCTAGGCCCTAGGCTTGGGTCGTGACAGCCATGGACCATGGTGGGACCTATGCCCCATAGGTGTGTCCACGCCCCATTGTCCCAGCAACCGTCAAATGGCCAAAATTCTCTGACAAGGACGGACCATAGGTCCATCCACAGTCTGTAGGTCGTGGTCTCATGGGTGGGGACCTGGCAGTTATTTTAGGGACTTTAGGGTCTTTTCCGGTTTTAATTAAATCAATGTGGTGTCATTTTTCCTAAGCCTAGTCCACTTATATAAGGATTTTAGACCCCTAAACTCACTCAATTAAGTCATTCTCTCCAATTCCCAAAAGAAAACCCAAATCCTCTCTCAAATATTCTCTCTCTAGAAGGTGGAAAAAAAAAAGGAGATTGAAGCTAGGTCAAGATCAAGTCTCCCAATCTTCAAGCTTTTGTGGGCATTGTGACTAAGGTATGATGGCTTTTCATCCATGGGATACTTTCGCTCATGGAGTCCCCTAGAATTCCACAATTTGAAAGAAAAATTTCCCCAATTCTAATTAGGGTTTCTTTCAATGTTGTGGGTTATGATGAATGTTGATCCAATTGAGTGGATTGTGATTTTTTATGATTGAATTGATAGAATGGCATGTATTTAGAAAGAAATTATGTGTACCATGCCTATCCTATGATTTTAGGGTAGAATTGATATGATTGGGTTGATGCCATGAAGGGTAACTTTGTGGGTTAGATATCTTCTTATAGAATTGATGACGTATGATTAGAATCGCTTGAGATCAAAGCATATATGATGAATATGATGTTAATTGCTTGAGATTATAGCATTGATGATGATCATGAGATGTAGTGCTTTGAGAGTAAAACCTAGGCTATAAGTTGTTGATTGTTAATGTTATGATGTGGAAGGGATACATCCCATAATGAATTGATAAGCATGGTTTAATGAATGTGAAAGGTTTACTCACATAAATGATTCTAGGTTAAAAGGATTACTCACCTAAAATGAATCTAGACTAAAAGCTTATGTAATTGATGAGGCTAGAGGCGATTACCCTTGACCTCCATATGTAAGGATATGAAGTGATTCACATACTCCTTAGAATTGAACAAGAGGTGAGTCCCCACATTCTTACTATGATGAATGGACATGAAGGTGAGTACCCATGATCCTTATTAAATGATGTGGAGGTGAGTACCCATGTCATATGATGAGATTGTGGAGGCGACTACGCACGATCTAAAAGTAAGTAAGGCAAGAGGCGAATACCCATTAGCCTTTATAAGCTAGGCATTGAGGCGAATCCCCATGTCTTTAAAAGTAAATATGAATAATGTAATTATGTTATGAAGATGATTTTATTGGAGTGTTGCTAGATATGTCTTCCATGATGCAAGATTGACTAGAGGTGGATGACCTATGTCTTGGCAAAGGATAAGTGAGGTTACTTAAGAAAGTATTCCTCTTTCATTATGAGGCATATTATGACTTGATTATGCTTATGCTTTATGTCTTATGTTGACTAATACTTATGTTTATGTTGTTTATGCTAGCCATAATATTTAGTACTTGATTGTACTAACACATACTCTTGCCGACATTCTTATCAAATGTAGGGTCCGGCGACATTGATTCTCACACTCGTGGCTAGCTTTGTTGTTGATCAAGGAAGTGAAGTTTTGGTGAGTCCTTATTGTGTTCGAGGATGTGATCACCACTGTCTTTTATGCTTTTCTCTTATGTCTTGGACTATTGTATGGGTTGTGACCCAAGACTTTATTCATGTTGTTTAGATGGTTTGAGACAATGTTGTTAGACTTCCGCTCATTTTATAAAAGACTTTGATTGTATTGAAAAGTTTTAAATTCCCGCTCATTTCTATTACTTTATGTTATGATATGCTGAGTGGCTTGTATGAGGACTCTCGGGGTCTTATATGTCTTGTTACATCTAGGGGGTACCTCTGGGTCATGACAAAAATATAGGTTCATATGCTCAATATCCAGCTCGCGGTTAGTATGACTTCATATCAGTTCAGAACAAGATTTTGGTGAGTCCTCATCATTCGAGGACAACCTTTATATTTATTTCATTTATTTAGTCTTCAGTTTTCATATTGTTATAGTTAGTTGGGGGGCTTGTCCTAGTAATTCATCTAAGTAGAGGTTTTTCGATAGTCAATCAAATATGAGTCTTTCAGCATTATCTTATGTTTGGATGAACTCATTTTGAGTATTTAGTTTTACTCAGACTCATGGTATATTTCAGTTTAGTTTCCCCATCAATACTTTCAGTCATTATCTATATGTTATTCTTAGTGTCATGCCATACCATGGATCAGCTTGGAGTCACTTGTGGCTTTAAACACTGTGTTATAAGTAGGGAATAGTATCATATCTTGACATCAAGAAACCTAAACATTTTAGCATCACTGCACAAGTGATGTGTACAATCACTAATGAATCATTTGTTGAGAAGTATGAAACTGCAAAAAGATCTACCTCATGTGCATCAATAACTTCTGCTAGTTGTTCTTGCAAAGTTAAGAGACCTTTAATTTTTTAAATTTTCAAACTTGGATATGTGCCCTATTTGCTTATATTTTCTGTATATAGAATCGACTCTCCACCAATAGTACTTTTTCTGATATGCTGTTTTTTGCAATGTTTACTCGGAGAAAACTTTTACTTTACCTCTTCAATATTTTTTGACTATCATGCTTCCCCTTATTTTTTTTTGTTGAATTGTTGCTTTTCTTTACATAATATTGTTTTTGTATAGAGAAAGCTCCTTCACTGAACTTGTCCCATCTCATAGTCTTTCTTTGCTCTTGCACTTAAAGAGCACTCATTAGTTCACCTAATGACCACTTTCTTAGGTCCTTGAATTTTTCAAGAGGGAAAATCTTAGAGTCAAATCTCTCGGGTGAGTTACAAGAATGATTGTTTCATCCTCCTGCATATTCAAGGACTCAAACTCTCTTTTCAAGTTCAACACTTGCATTTGACGTGTCCTATCGTCATCTTATATATTTTTTCAATATATCACAAACTTCTTTTGCTGTCTTACAAGACTTGATTTTGTAGAACACGAACTGCCACAAAATTCTGCATAATAAACTTTGCCCTAAGATTTTTTTTGCCTTCTCTTCACTACTAGATTTCATCTAAGACAATATAGGATTTGCCTGTAAACACATGTACAGGTCTATCTTCTGCCGTAATTTTTCGATTTCATATGCTTTCAAAAAAAAAGCATGCATCTTCACAAATCAAATTTGATAATTTTCACTAATGAAAGTGAAATGTTGTTTTAAAGGTAGGTTGCTAGATGTTGTTTGTGTTGTCGCTAAATTAAAATTTTTTGAGCCTATAAGATCAACAAGATCTCTGATGTCACTGTTAAAACAAAGACTATCTAAAGTTGAATTGAAGTATAAAAGTACAAACAACTCATTAAAATTCCAGCATATTATTAACTTGGAGAACATTAGAATTTACACAAAAAATCCTATCTAATAACCACTTACAAAGTGGATAAAAAAAAAATTAATAAGAAAATGTGTCGCTAACCGCCATAAAAGGCGCTAACTTTAGAAAGTTAAGCAAGTATGTTTGACTACGTATTTTGCTAGAAAATAAGAAAGCAATAAATTGAAATTTTAAAAAAAGTTAGGCAACTAACTTTGACCAAGTATTTTCCTAGAAAATAGGAAAGCAATAAATTGAATTAAAAAAAAAGTTAGGCAACTAACTTTGACCAAGTATTTTGCTAGAAAGCAATAAACTAAAAAAAAAAAAAATAAGTAAAAAACAGTAAAAACAATAAGTTGAAAGTAAAAAAGCCAATTGTGCAAGGATGATAACCAACTACATCTAGCATTTCTATGGACAGTGATAAGGCACTTCATGTATAATGTACTATACATATACAAGGGTTGTCTGTCACAACAGATTCTTGAGGAATATACATAAATCTAGAAGCAGTAAGATGGTATTATTGTACACTCGTATACAACATAAAAGACAAGTCGTATAGACTTCTACTAGTCATAGTGTACAAGCCAATGTTTATGCAGTGGAAGACAAGCTAATGTTAACGAGGTGTAATATTAAGAGTAACACCACTAATAAGATCACCACCTGATACATTGGATGATGATATAAATAGGTCTCCACTTCTAGTATTAGAAAATGAAGCTGATGATGTAGTTTCACTGAAACTGGCTTTATTATCCAAAGGATCGGTGTCAGTATATGGCATCATTTGGAGTATGGTTTCTAGCGTCCTAACCACCTCCAGCATTGAGGGTCTGTCTTCTGGTTTGTCCTGGCAACACTTCAGGGCCAACTCCACCATCTTCTCCGCACATTCGGAGGGGTAAGATCCCATGTTCTTATCCATAATGGAGAACATTACTCCCGATTTATGAGCCATTTTTACCTGTCATGGACAGTTAAAGGTTATATACATACACCTATGCTTTTATTGCTAAAATGCTAGACAAATATTCACTGTTCTTGTATTCCAATAGGTGTTCAGCCGACAGAAATACCTCACGGACAATGTTTTTTCCATGTGAGATAGGATGCATGCCAGTTAAGATCTCCAGAAATACAACCCCAAGGCTGTAGACATCACTTTTATCTGTCATTTTACGGGTCAAGAAATATTCGGGATCAAGGTAACCCTGTGCATATACATAAGAAAATCAGTAAGATCATTGCACAATTATTTCCTTAAATCTAGAGCATAGACAGACTTACAGGTGTCCCCTTCACCATTGTTGACACATGATTAGGCAGAAGACCTTCATCATCCTGGACAGGTGCAAGCCGAGACAATCCAAAATCAGCAACTTTGGCAGTGAGTTTAGAGTCTAAAAGAATGTTGCTGGCTTTAATATCCCTGTGGAATATGGGAGGATCAGCTTCAGTATGGAGGTAAAGGATGCCCTTAGATGCCCCCAGTGCGATCCCCAACCTTGCTCCAAACTTCAAAAATTTTTTACATTTGGCTGTCAAATGATGGAAATCACCTACTTAGATAGCAATACAAAAGTTTCTTGACCGATGTCAATTTTAAGTTTATCACAGCCGCATAAAGAAACTAACTACTTTTCTTGTTCTGATAAGGAAAAAGAAGATGGAATCTATGTTTCTCTGACTATTAGATTTCCTGCGATATCTTTTCCATTATGCAACTTTTAGATCGATCACCACCTTGACAATGGTTTCTCCACAAACACAATAAAATACTGAAGCCTGTATTATCAATTCACCATAGTACTACTAATGACACAACATGTGCAAGGAACATCTATAAACATTGCAACTCCGCATTGGATCTTCACTACTAAACTAAAAGAAAGAAATTGAGGATGATTAATCATATGAAAGCTAGAAACAACCAGGAAACAGTTCTTACCAGAAAGCCAGTCTCGCAAAGTTCCATTGGGCATGAACTCATAAATCAACATCTGCAAATGTATACAGAAGACTCATAATTGCTCGACTATATCACTCTTTGTGCTAAACAAGAAGACTTCAGTAGCTCAAGAAAGCATTTAGTCTGCTACACATTCAGTCTGATCATTAGCAACTGAAGTGAGAAAGAATACAAGAAGGTTTATGATGCTACACTAAAGAAATATGACTAACTATGATTAAAAATGATGAATGGTGTGAATTATTAGTAACTAAAACAGTTGGAATTGAAAAGGTTTTCAGCTTTTGTCATACCTGATCTCCTTCTTCGTCACAGTATCCAAGCAACACAACCAGATTACGGTGATGTAACCTTGATAATAGTTCTATTTCGGTCAAGAATTCCTTTTGCCCCTGCAGGGATCCTACTTTTGCTCGCTTGATAGCAACAACTGTTTTGTCAGCTAAAATTCCCCTAAAGACGGAACCATATCCTCCTTCACCAACTTGAGTTGAGGTATCAAAGTTATTAGTGGCCGAAGTCATTTCTCTGAAGGTGAAACTTTTAACGCCATCTACTTTTATAGAGAGGCTTGAAGCTGCAAACAAACCCATAGTCATCAATTTTGCAGAAAGAATTAAAAATAGCAGACTTGATAAAGTAAATTATAGCTAATCTAATAAGAGGACTTACACAAACGTTTTCTTGACAAGATCTTTTGATACTTAGCACGTCGTCTTGTGATTAATATAGTGGCAATTGAGGAAACAAAGGCAGCAAAAGCACCTGCTGCTACAATGCAAGCTATCACAACGCCTTTGCTTTGTTTTTTACCTTTCATTTCAGGATTCACTGCAGATAATATAAGAAATCAAAGCTCGTACAAAGGAACTCAAACAATTGAGCCATTATCTTGTCTGTGATAACCAAGCAGCCCTTGATATCACATCAAATCGGTGGTATTTCATGAGAAGACTAAGTACATTGAGATTGACTGGTACTTTGTCAGAGAAAAGATGATCCCAAGAGATATTGTTACAAAATTTGTGAAGTCGAGTGATGAGTTTGCAAATATTTTCACCAAGTCCCTCCCTGATCCTCATATTAATTACATCTTAACAAACTCGGTACATCTGACTTGTATGCACCAGCTTAAGGGGGGAGTGTTCGAATAGGATTGTGTATATTGTCCTACTTGGAAATGAATTGTAATGTAGAATCTATAAATAGGGCTCAATGTAATAAAAGAATACATAATTTTAATACTCCCTCCATCCCATTTTATATGAGTTGGTTTGACTTGGCACGGAGTTTAAGAAAGAAAGGAAGATTTTTAAAACTTGTGGTCTAAAAAAAAGTGATAGATATTTGTGTGGCTATAAATCATTTCATTAAGGTAAAATTGACATTTTAAAACTAAATTATTACTTGATATAGAAATGTGTTATTCTTTTTGGGACTGACTAAAAAGAAAAGTAAGTCATATAAACTGGATAGAGGGAGTAATATTTTTCTTCTTTATTTCTCACATGGTCTCAGATCCACACTGATCCCAATTTATTGTTTCCGGTGTTGAACCCCCCCTTATTATATTGTCCACGCTCCAATGTCAAGTCTTGGGAGTGCAGCAAGGTGTTGGAGTGACAAGGGTTATTCTCCTTATATGATTTTGGACAATCCCCTCCTCATGAGCTAGCTTTTTGGGAGGCCTAAGGTCCATTTTTTTTTATCCACTTTCATCCCAACAAAAACTGTAAGGGCTGAGACCTCCAGAATTGAAGCTCTTGAAGAGAGACTGGACCAAACTATCTAAGTTTGAACCCCTTGAAGTTTCAACCTTTTAATCAAGTAAGTGAGATCCTTCAAGGTTCCTCAACGTAAAATATCTGAAGTCTTAAAAAAACTTTGGATATAAACAAAGACTTCATTGTCTTTTCAACCCAATATATATGAAGTCCTAAGAAGTTCATGGATCATAGTCTTTTGTTGCTTATCTAAACTATTTGATTATATGAATTAAGATCCTTATACTTGTTGACTAGAAGTGGCAATGATAGTCAAATATTTCAATCTTATCCACATGCTGCATGTCAATGATTCAATTGTCATGCAATTGTAGTAACACAGCCTAAGTTGTTACAAGTTGAATTAGAATCTATTTAAGCTGTGAATACTTACAGTGTGAATAAGGTCCGAGGAGTGTGAAGTTCAGGAGCTCATATGGTCCAAATAGGTGACTTCCTCGGAATTCCCAAGAGGCAAAAATCTCGCTGATACGAAGAATCTCACTTTCATTAAATGTATTGTCCCCAACCACCGGGAAAAGCTTCAAATACATCCTCAGACGAGGTCCTTTTTCCCAAAAATATGAATCGATCCACAATTGGTAAAGGTTCAACTGAAGGGAACTAGTCACATAAGACTCGAATAGTTGCTTGTACGGATCAAAATAAGAAATACTAGGACTTTTCAACCTGTACCCAATTCTAAGAGGTGAGGCACAAAAGCATGGTTTAGGTGATGCAGGAACATATTCATAATAGTTGTCAGTTGGACAAGCATGAATAGGACAAACACCACTTGGATTTGTTGAATTACTAGGCTCGTCGTCATCTGCTCCAAAGTCAGGGCCACAGTATTTACCAATGTTTCTGATACTTGTACTGCTGCAGATGGGATTGCTTTGGAACCTGGAAATTGTCTGCTAAAGTTAGGGGAAGACTATGAAAATAATAACTGAATTTTAACATAGTACAAAATCTAAAACATTTTTATTGACATGTTTCTTTTGAGAAACATTGAGCAGATTTTCAATTAAGAATTCAAGATGAATTGACCTCATGAGATAGAAAGAGATCAGAAAGCAATTTTTGAAAGATGACCTCAATTCACTGTCAAAATCAGATATTTATGAATAATTGGACAACAAGAATGAGTGCATAACTGAAAACATGAACTCCAGAGACAGTAACAAAGATGTACCAAGTAATTTTAGACCAATAACTCTTTTTGTTTGGCACAATTTCCATTCTCCACTTTCCTAAATGTGATGTTTTCCTTCTTCAAGAATTTAATGATACCAGTTTATATCACTTGTCTTGATGTGATATACTGCAGAAAAACTCACTCAGTTTCACAAACTATTAGAATCTAAGTTGCTTGGACTAGGGTGTGGGTGTCCGATACGGGTGCGGATCTAAAGGTCCGATCCTTCATGATATGATATAACTTTTAAGATTCAGGGATATGGATCCATGAATGGATACGGGTGCGGGAATTCGCCTAAATATAATTAAAATATCTAAAAGAGTTATAAAACCTATATTATGAGATATTATGTGGAGAACTTGAAGAGAATCTTGGAAGGAGATCAAAAGAAAATGAGTGACATAGAAATTTCTATATAAAAGATATTCCATTTTCTTCAATTTCACCTTAGCTTTTGTATTGATTATAAAAATCATTAAAACTGTCCAGACTTTCTCCATCAATTTTGGTCCAAATACCCAAAATCGGACACGAATCCCACACCCACACCCATATCTTGTCGACACGGGTGCGGCACCAAAAGTGAAGAGTCCGAGCAACTTAGATTAGAACTACATAGTGACACATTAAAAAATCATCATAAGGCATGTAGTGGACTCAAATTTTACAGAAACTTCCTTCCTCTCCATTTGTTCAGGCCTCCTTTCAACGAATAAATGAGAGACTCAACAAAAGACGAAAACTCCTTTTATGCTCATAGTTTCCCTCTATTTATATCTATTTACCTCCCCCCCACCCCCCACCCCACACACACACACACTTCTCATTTATATTATTGGGTAAAACTTTGTACTTTTTCAAGATTTACGCTGATCAGGACCATAACCAATATTATAGGGCCCTTCATCATTTCATCCTTTTCCATTGCAACTAGATGAAAATATGTGACTAAGAATTTCAGAATTCCCTTTTCTATCTATACCTCCTTTTTAAGCATACTTCAATTTTTCAAACAATGAAAAAACTGATAACCACAAAGGTTCTCTCAACTCCTTGTTCTTTCCATTTTGTTTACATTTTATAAAGCACCATATATGAATTTGCTAAAAGCATGTGTATCGGTGTGTGTGGATAAAACATAACAGAATTGATTCCATGCATTTGTGCTTCTTCAAGTAATTTAAGTAATTGTTGTCACACACACGAGGAAAATCGACGTACTTTCCCTTTTTGGTATGGCATATTGCTTCTGTTATTCTAGTTTCTTTACCCATTTGTTTGTCCTATTTATGTGGCCCATGAGGACATAAACTGACATTCAAATTGTTCTATTTTTGAATTTGAAAGAAGAAATCATACCTTAGTGTGACATTTACAGGAGGTTCAAAAGCACCCAAAATGTTTGAAACTGAATTATTCCGCAGATCACTAGGTTTGCAAAATCAATGAAAGAGTTGTTAGAAAGAAATCCTCATTCAAAGGTTTGACTCTGGAAGTAAATACTTCTATTGAAATAAGATCTGTTATTTTTCTGCTTCAC
Organism: Solanum okadae; assembly: GCA_036553675.1. Lineage (NCBI taxonomy): Eukaryota > Viridiplantae > Streptophyta > Magnoliopsida > Solanales > Solanaceae > Solanum > Solanum okadae. Next base: position 22,072,500 of record CM071686.1, on the reverse strand, counting down.
ATCTTACATCACAAGTCTGGAAGTTGTATTAAAGATCTTGTTTTGCCAAATGTCAGTGGAAATGGAACCATTCAGAAAGTTGTTCTCAAGAGACCTGTGACAAATTTGTCCCACCAATTCGTTAATGGTACATTTCCTTCAGTGAAATAGTAGATATTGCAAGACAAAGTCCAGATTCTCACAGTTTCTGCAGGGAAGGAAGGAGAGAAAAGCTCTTGGGTATAGATCCATTAAGACGGTTATGTGATAGAATACTGCATCATGCATTTGAAATATACATTAGAATATGCTAAGAAGTAAAAGGAACCCAGGCAATCCAGTTCAAATGCTGTGGAAACAAAAGCCAACATCTGTCAATTTATATAACTTTATGAAGAAACTATCGAGGCCAAATCAAAAGGCTTACATAGTTGTCATATTGTTGGAAAGCTTATTCTGTGGTATAGATCCAGAAAGTTGATTCCAGCTGAGATCACTGTATAGCAAGCAGAAGCTAGACATTTTCAGAGATCTACTAGTTGAACAATCTTGAAGTAAAAATATACAGATAAAGCTTAACAAAAGAAGAACAAAACAATAACAAACTTGCACTTACAGATAGCTTAGGTTTGCAATTCTGCTGAAATCAGGAATGGATCCTTGCAAAGAGCAATTTCTGACACTTCTGCAATATCAGAAGCAGCATTTGATCTTCAATAAGTGTGCAAGATGAGGACCTAACTTCATGTTTATTTCTACCAACATGTTCTATCATGATAAAATATTCCATAATCTGTCTTTCAAAAATTCAAACATAATGTGGGAGTCCAAATATGTTTCGGTTTATTCCTTTCTCATATATAACTTTTTGGTAAGTTGTCTTTTCACAACATGTATCATGAATTCATTATATCTGCTATACCTTCATACCCTTTCTCTCCATCATCATCTAACATGTAAAGAAAAGTAAAAATAGAATAAGAGCTCTGCTAGGATCGATGCAATTTAAAAAAGTTAAAGGTGAAAATTGAACTGATCACTATCAATATTAGCATCTTAGTCTTCAGATGTTTAGTGAACTTATTGAACCCTCACACCATTTTCCTGATAGACTGAATAGGAAAGAGAAACCAAAAGGCAAATAAAGGGTCAAACATTATCAAAAGAGAGAAAGGGAATAGAACAGATGAAGAAATGCACAAGCTGAAAGTCGAAAAGGGATACAAACCCAAGGGTGTGGCCTAGTGGTCGATGAATATAGAATCATGAAATCTAGAGTTTGAATCCTAGCTGACAAAAAAAGAGTTAGGCATCTTCTTCCTTATATGCCTAATGCTTAGAGGTAAATGCAGGTTTATGTTGGAACAATCAAGGTCCTCACAAGACACCACCGTAATCACGAAAGAAATGGCCAGGCGTTATACAATTAACAGCTCCATGAGCAAAAAACATATGTTTATCCAACTTTTCAATTATTGGCTTTAAAAACTACCTGCATTGGTTCATAATTTCACACCTTTAAAAATACAACGCAAGTTCCAAAATCTTACTCACAAGTAAACAAAAATTTTAAATAACTATGCTATGCATCAGAGACCTAAATATACAGAAATGCAATGACACTTGATCTCCTTAGCTCTGTACGTTTACTATTTACAAGACAAAGCATTAGTCTTGGAAGCAATAAATGTTGTGTAAAATAAAATGTTTCTTGTCAAGCAAGGAAGATCTATACCATACGACATAGAGCTGAGGATTTGCATCAAGAGATAATAAGGACTGAAGATTATCATTCAATGGCTTCCTTTTAACGGATACACAATATTCAAAACTTGTCTTAAACCAATTAACATAAATGGCACATTAAAAACGGAAGGGAAAAAGAAAACAAACAGAAGGATACTAGCAACAAAGGCGCTAGAGCTAAGTATAAGCAGAAAGCAAATTTCTATAGATATCTCACAAACAAGTATCAGGCTCCACAAATATGAGAACTCTATGAGAAAAGGAAAGGTAAAACTGTCATGTGTGACATGCGTGAAGATGCAATTTCAATGCTTATTCTAAAGAATGGTCAGACTGACAAATCCAATATATTTTATGGATTAATACCCAAGTCTCTAAACTTCATGATGAATGAGAGAGAACTAAAAAGATTTTAAATGTCATGGTGCATAAGCCTACACATACTCATGAATTCATTTCCCTCATCAGTCTAGAATATAGTAGTTATACTAGCTCTTTCAAAGTGTGATTAACTGTATTGTCCCTTAGAGACAACACACGCATTCTCATCAACGGGATATAAAATAAGGAAAAATGAAAATAATAAACTAAAGGATATTTCCAAGGAGCATTTACAGTTTCAGTAGTGACGAAAGGTTTCCATAAGAAGCTGGAATCTCAGATCCACTGAAATTGTTATTGTCAAGTTGGCTGCATAAAGAAAAAGAGAATGAGACTCTAGTGTCTATGGATCACAGGAAAGGAAACTTCACACACATTGCATATATAAAAACTAAAGCAGCTAGATTACATGAAAGGTTTAAGCTGAAGGCAATTTACATCTCCATAAAAAAAAATTTAGTATCAGTTATGGTGAGGGATAGATAGATTTTACGATTTACAGTAATAAAAAACTCTGAAGATGGTGATCAGGAGTGTTCTTAAACTCTATATCTGTTACAAGATGTATCATAAAATATGCTTTGTGTTATGAGTTGTCTGGCTATTTGGTCGATAAAGTGAGTACAACTAAGATAAACAAGACAATGTCAGGCAAATTTTTATTTTTTTTTTCAAAAAAATAACATGTCAATAGCCCTTCATAATCTATGACTAGTCTATTCTAATCTTTATTATTCAAACATGACTTTATGTTCTATTTATAAACGAACTAGCCAAAATTGTTAAACCACTTGACAGAAACACGTACAGTGGAAGCTGTTTCAGCAATTAAGTAGGACACAGTATAAAATTTACAAAAAGATAACTTGTCAAGATTGTTTAACCACTTGATGGAAAACATTTGGTGAGGGTAGTATCTGCAATGATATATACAAGGAACTTACAGTATTGCCAGATCTGCGAGCGCAGAAAACTCGGGAGGAAGGTAGCCAGATAGATTGTTATTATCCAGAAGCCTGTTGAAAAAGATATTGTCATAAGACCATGTAGCAATCAGGTAACTAACAGAAACAGACTAATTTCAAGGGTTATGCCCTAGAAGCCTCTGAGATTATGTGTGTCAGCTTGAAAAGTGACAGCTAAGAGGAATCTTTCTTGTTAACTTACAAGTGAAGAATAGTGGACAAGTTGGAAAGCTCGTGAGGAATTTGACCACTCAGTGAATTGTTATTGAAGTGGCTGCAGACATATCATATGTTAAATTAAATAAAGAAAATGAAAATTTAGATTTGATTGCATCTGAAAGTTAGCAATCAAAGGAGGACTCACATATGTCTGATCTTATTTAAATTAGAAAAGGATTTTGGAATTTCTCCCGATATCTCATTCTGGTCTATCTGGAATCTATTGAGATTTGATAGATTACCAAGTTCATCCGCTAAAGATCCTGACAATTGGTTTCCATTCAAAAGCCTGCATGAACATTATTGCTCCAGGATCAAACCAAAATTGAGATCAATAATTTCACTAGCAAAAGGCTTCACTTTTCCCTCAATGAACTTTCCATCAAAAGAATTTTCCAAGTGCCGAAAATTCCTCAAATCTGCAGAATTCAGGTAAATCTTGTTCCTCTACAATAATAAACAATAAAGTATCTCCATCCCAAAGCGGAATACCTTAACTTATTCAAGAAAAACAATTAAGGCCTCCAATATGAGGTTACACAGGAACTATCAGCTATTAATAATATGAATTCATATTGAATCTGCCAAAGGTCAGGTTCTACTGTTAACAGCATAATAAATATAAACACTATTTTGATGTTATCTCAGCATTTGCCGGTGGGTGAGTAGAGGGGGATATGTGCAAGAAAATGACACTGGAAAATGGAGTTCAGAAGTCCATTAAGTCTAACTTACAGAAGTTTCAAAGTTGTGATGCTTCCAATCTCTTTTGGTATGCTCCCAGTCAAATTATTCCACATGAAATTTCTTCGTTGTAAACAATAAGAAGAGTAAGTATCATAGATAAGCAAACAATGAAACCTATCATACTATTATTATCTGTAAAATATAATATTTGTTACAACTTACAAAATTCGAAGATGGGATAGTAGTCCGAGTTCAGGAGATAAACTTCCAGAGAGATTCATATTCATGAAACGGCTGTAGAAATAGTCAAGAGGAAGAGGTTTGGCAGTCTTTCATACTTAGTCCATAAAAATAAAACCACAGATTTGACGGCCTTTCTTGTATTGCGGTCACACAACAAAAATAAAATATATTTTGTTTGAGGAATCTAAGGCAATGATAAAGAAACTAGAATGACGAGAGAAGTCAACTAACAGACTATAAATATTGTGTGCAGCTGATGGCTCTACATATTGAACAAAAAATTGCTGATACCGTACACTACAGAATGCAGAAAAATAACCTACAGTTCCCTGACATGCAAGTACCCATCAGCATCAGAAATGTTGCAAAAAACTCCTGTCCAGTGTGAAGTACAGGGATCACCCCGTTTCCAATCATTCAGGTGCTTCATATTATCAATCAAACTACCCTTAACAGATATTAGAGCTGAAACTGCAAATAGGAACAAAACTTTGTTAAGTTTCAAAATAAACCACTATAAGGAGTGCTAGAATAGAAATAAGTATTTCCTACTTAGAATAGAAATAGGAATAGGAATAGGAATAAGAATAAGAATAGGAATCCTAGTTGGAAAAGGATTCCAATGTAGTGTCTATAAATAGGGTCTCAATGTAACTATTTAGATACACAATTCAATAATATTTTTCTTATATATATTTCTCACATGGTATCAGAGCATTGGTGAGAACAAACAAGTCACCGTATGTCTACGTCAATTTCCGGTGACTGTTGGGTCTGATTTTGTTATTCTTTTTTCTTTCTGTGGGTGTTGTGCGAAAACCAACACCACCACGAGGCTCGGAAAGCCCCCGCGACCAAACCCCAGCCAAAACCACCGGAAAAAAATCACCCCACGCGCCGATCGGAGGTGGTAGTTTCCGGCGAGATCTGGCTCACGCGCCGGCGCGTGAGGGCTTTTCTGAACATATTTTTTGAGAATTTTTTTGACAGTTGGGGTCGTCCAGCCATTCCGACCAGGCCCATACTGTTTTTGACCAGATCCAATCGCCGGAATTAGGGTTCCGGCTCTTTCCAGGCAGTTTCTGGCGACTTTTCTTCGAGATTTGAATTTTCCGACAATCAGATCTCAATAATCAAGTTTTTTTTCATTGTTTCCAAGACAAATTTAGCATAATGTCTTTTGGGTGTGATGTTTTTGGTTCTAAAAATATGGGGATTGGAAGTTCTAGCCCTATAATCACTTCAGAACTTTTATTGGGAAGTTCAAACTATTTATCTTGGGCTTCCTCGGTTGAGCTGTGGTGCAAGGGTCAAGGTATCCAAGATCACTTAACGAACAAGGCTTATGTGGTAGATGTAAAGGCAAAGACTAGTGAGGAAGATGCAAAAGCCAAAGCACAATGGGAGAAAGTAGATGCTCAATTATGTAGTCTCCTATGGCGTTCTATTGATTCCAAGTTGATGCCCCTGTTTCGCCCATTCCAGACGTGTTATACAGTTTGGGAAAAGGCTCGTGCTTTATACACTAATGACATATCTCGATTCTATGATGTGATATCTCGATTGACCAACTTAAAGAAACAAGAATCCGATATGTCTACTTACTTGGGGCAGGTACAGGCAGTCATGGAGGAATTTGACACATTGATGCCAGTTACTACGAATGTGGAAAAACAACAAGAACACAGACAAACATTGTTTCTAGTTCTTACTCTTGCTGGACTTCCTCCTGATCATGATTCTGTACGTGATCAGATTTTAGCTAGCCCTACAGTTCTTACAATCGATGAATTATTCTCTCGTCTCCTTCGTCTTGCGGCACCTCCCAGTCACAAGGTAGTTTCATCACCCACTGTTGACTCATCTATTCTCGCATCTCAAACCTTTGAAAAGCGTACATATCAATCTATGGAGAATCGGCGAGGGGGAGGGCGTTTTGGGAAACCTCGATCCAAGTGTAGTCATTGTCATAAGCCTGGACACACTCGTGATATATGTTATATTTTGCATGGTCCACCACCCAGTTATGATCCTATTGTTCTAAAGGAATATAATGAGTTCCTTCGAAATCGCGCAAGTAAACAGACATCTCCACCAGTAGCATATGGTGCTCAACCTAATCAACCATCCAATAATGCTCATATTGCTCAGACAGAATATGATGAGTTCCTTCAGTATCGTGCAAATAAGCAAACGTCTCCACAAGTAGTTTCGGTTGCACAACCTGATGTCTCTGTTGCAGGTAATTCTTTTGCTTATGTGTCGCAATCTAGTACTCTTGGAACATGGGTCATGGACTCTGGGGCTTCTGATCATATCTCTAGTAATAAATCACTTTTATCCGATATTGTTTATTCACAATCTCTTCCATCTATTACTTTAGCCAATGGGATCCAAAGAAAACCAAAAGGGGTTGGAAAAGCCAAACCCCTATCTTCTGTCACCCTAGACTCTGTTCTTTATGTCCCTGGTTCTCCTTTTAATCTAGCATCTGTTAGTCGTTTGACGAAAGCCCTACATTGTAGCATAACTTTTTTCGATGATTTTTTTCTCATGCAGGACCACAGTACGGGACAAATGATTGGAACAGGACATGAATCACAAGGCCTTTACTATCTTACCTCTTCAAATTCCTTAGCAGCATGCTCCGTTACAGATTCCTCAGATCTAATTCACAAACGTTTGGGACATTCGAGTCTATCCAAACTGCCAAAGATGGTGCCTAGTTTGTCTAGTTTATCCACATTAGATTGTGAGTCGTGTCAACTTGGGAAACACACTCGTGCTACGTTTTCTCGTAGTACTGAGGGTCGTTCAGAGTCTATTTTTTCATTAGTTCATTATGATATTTGGGGTCCTAGTAGAGTCAGTTCCACCTTAGGATTTCGTTATTTTGTTAGTTTCATTGATGATTATTCAAAATGTACTTGGGTTTTCTTAATGAAAGATCGTTCTGAGTTATTTTCTATTTTCAAAAGTTTCTTTGCTGAAATACAAAATCAGTTTGGTGTTTCTATTCGTACTTTTCGTAGTGATAATGCCTTAGAACACTTATCCTCCCAATTTCAGGAGTTTATGACTCACCAAGGTATTATTCACCAGACTACTTGTCCATACACCCCTCAACAAAACGGTGTAGCTGAAAGAAAAAATCGGCATCTTATTGAGACCGCTCGTACTCTTCTCCTTGAATCCAATGTTCCACTGCGTTTTTGGGGAGATGCAGTTCTTACGTCTTGTTATTTGATAAATAGAATGCCCTCTTCTTCTATTCAGAATCAGGTTCCACATTCCATACTGTTTCCTCAGTCACATCTCTATCCTATCCCTCCTCGTGTCTTTGGGAGCACATGCTTTGTTCATAACTTAGCCCCAGGAAAAGATAAATTAGCTCCTCGTGCCCTCAAATGTGTCTTTCTTGGTTACTCTCGAGTCCAAAAAGGGTATCGTTGTTATTCACATGATCTTCATCGATACCTTATGTCCGCTGATGTTACATTTTTTGAGTCTCAGCCTTACTATACATCTTCTGGTCATCTTGATGTATCTATGGTCTTGCCCATACCTCAGGTTTTACCTGTGCCAACCTTTAAGGAATCTACGATTACTTCTACATCTCCAGTTGTAGTGCCACCACTACTAACTTATCATCGTCGTCCACGTCCAACCCCAGTCCCAGATGATTCATGTCATGCGTCGGACCCTGCTCCTATTGCGGACTTGCCTCCTCCTAGCCAACCACTTGCACTTCAAAAAGGTATACGATCAACTCGAAATACTAACCCACATTATACCTTCTTAAGTTATCATCGTCTATAATCACCCCATTATGCATTTGTGTCGTCTTTGTCCTCTATTTCCATTCCTAAGACTACAGGTGAAGCACTTTCTCATTCTGGATGGAGGCAGGCTATGGTTGATGAGATGTCTGTTTTACATAAGAGTGGTACTTGGGAGCTTGTCTCCCTTCCTGCAGGTAAATCTACTGTTGGTTGTCGTTGGGTTTATGCAGTCAAAATTGGTCCAGACGGTCAGGTTGATCGACTTAAGGCTCGCCTTGTTGCCAAAGGGTATACTCAGATATTTGGGCTAGATTATAGTGACACTTTTGCTCCTGTGGCTAAAATTGCATCTGTTCGTCTTTTTCTATCTATGGCTGCCGTTCGTCATTGGCCTCTTCATCAGTTGGACATTAAGAATGCTTTTCTGCATGGTGATCTTGAGGAAGAAGTCTATATGGAGCAACCACCTGGTTTTGTCGCTCTGGGGGGGAGTCTAGTAGCCTTGTATGTCGATTGCGCAGGTCACTCTATGGTCTAAAACAGTCTCCTCGAGCTTGGTTTAGGAAGTTCAGCACAGTAATTCAGGAGTTTGGCATGACTCGTAGTGGAGCTGAGGAGACAGGAATGATGGGATGTAGACCTATTGACACTCCTATGGATCCGAATGTTAAACTCCTTCCAGGACAGGGGGAGCCACTTAGTAATCCTGAAAGGTATAGACGGCTTGTTGGAAAGTTGAATTATCTCACAGTGACTAGACCTGACATCTCTTTTCCTGTGAGTGTTGTAAGTCAGTTTATGACTTCCCCTTGTGATAGTCATTGGGAAGCAGTTGTTCGTATTCTGCGATATATAAAGTCAGCTCCAGGTAAAGGACTACTCTTTGAGGATCAAGGCCATGAGCATATCATTGGATATACAAACGCTGATTGGGCAGGATCACCCTCTGACAGACGTTCGACATCCGGATATTGTGTTTTAGTAGGAGGTAATTTGGTGTCGTGGAAGAGCAAGAAACAGAATGTGGTTGCTCAATCTAGTGCAGAATCAGAATATTGAGCAATGGCAACAGCAACGTGTGAGCTAGTTTGGATCAAACAGTTGCTGGGAGAACTAAAATTTGGCAAAGTTGATCAGATGGAACTTGTGTGTGATAATCAAGCGGCTCTTCATATCGCATCAAATCCAGTGTTTCATGAAAGGACTAAGCACATTGAGATTGACTGTCACTTTGTCAAAGAAAAGATACTCTCGGGAGATATTGTTACGAAATTTGTGAAGTCAAATGATCAGCTTGCAGATATCTTCACCAAGTCCCTCACATGTCCAATTACATCTGTAACAAGCTAGGTACATATGATTTGTATGCACCAGCTTGAGGGGGAGTGTTAGAATAGAAATAAGTATTTCCTACTTAGAATAGAAATAGGAATAGGAATAGGAATAGGAATAAGAATAGGAATCCTAGTTGGAAAAGGATTCCAATGTAGTGTCTATAAATAGGGTCTCAATGTAACTATTTAGATACACAATTCAATAATATTTTTCTTATATATATTTCTCACAAGGAGAAAGTATGCATGGCTTAACATTTCACAGATCAACGTGTTAGCTATATAAGGGACATGATCGACCAGATTTATACCAGGGACTAATATGAGAAAGCAGATATCTAGTTGTCAAGTCTGAATTGAACTATTGGTATGAATTTAATATGATGGGTCATACAAGGAAAAAAATGAAACAATATGATACCAATATCATGAGTTCTTTCGTCCAAAAGAAAGTGCTTGGACTAGCAGTATTAGTTGTGAAGCTCAAAAAGGAGAATATGGATGCCGGTGACTAAAGGTTAGAAGAAAGGCCGGTTGAAAGGAACAACAACAGTTGCAAAATACTTTTCCCAGATTGCCTCTGCCCTTTGACGTACCAAAAGTCCCAAATATGACGCATGATGTTGACATGGATCTCTTTCTGCCTTCAGTAAATCAGAGAGCCTTAACATTAGCGTGTAGAAAACATGGACCTCACTGTCATTCTCACACTTCTACCTGTATGTGCACGTGGGCTTATCTTTCCTTAGTGAGCAGTGAACAGCCTTTGATGAACAACCAACCAAATAAAAAACCTGTGTTCTGGCAGTAAAACTGAATTCCAAATAAGTTAAGCAGCATGTAGTCAAGGATGATTACCTAGAAGAACAATATAACTTCTAGTGATGGAATAACTTGCACCAGAAGTTAAGACAAATCTCCCCTGAACATACCATTCCCTCATTCTATCCTTCAAAGATTTTGATTTCCTCCAATACAAGCTTCATCCAAAGGGGCCATGTGAGTCCATATACTAGTATCAGACTTTATATAATTTCCATGCACCCATTTCACCTATAGTGAATCTTTTTTCATGACTATTTGCCACAACAACTTACCAACAGAAGCCATGTTCCACAGCCCACAACCTTTAATATTCAGCCCTCTATTCTTTTTAGGTAGACAGGTTCTGTCCCAGGCAATCAAAGACACCTTCCTCTTTCAGCTGTGCTTCCCCATAAATATTCTCTACACTTCATTCACTACACTCTGTCGTAAGATGAAAACTGAACCCCAAAAACTATGTATAGAAAACAGAACAGCAATGATCACATGTAGCCTCCCTGCATAAGATAGTTGCCCAGCATATGTAGTTTTAATTCTCACTGGGATCTTCTCAATGAGTAAATGGCAATCTAGCTTGCTCGACTTTTTAGAGGATAAGGGCATTCCTAAATATCTAATAGGAAGCACCCCCTGTGAGAAACCTGTTACGGTTAATAGCTGCTCCTTTATCTGATCATTCATACTTGCAACGGATATGTTAGATTTGTCCATATTTGCTATCAATCCAGTGGCTGCACTAAAGTGTGCTAAAGCTTCTTCAATCCTTGTCACTGACTCCACTTCACCATGAGATCATCAGCAAATATTGAGTGAGTGGAGCGACTTACACATAGGATGAAACTTGAAATTTGGCAGCATACTCATACATTTCAGAATCCTTGAGATCGAATCTCACCACAACTCATATCAAAAAGAATTTCCACGTGTTTGGCCCATGAAAAAGAATCAGGCCCACACGTGGGGTCATGTTGAGAATACAATTAAATAATAAAAGTGTGTTCTTTCTAACAGCTTAAGCTTTTAGATCAGATAGTCACGCAATTCAACATGGTAGCCAGAGATCCATCGAATCTCGATGCCACCCATATTAAAAAGAACCTTAACGTGCTTGGCCCATGAAAAAGAATCAAGCTTGCACGTGAGGGGGCATGTTGGCTTGCAAGATGTCTTCATCATTATGTATTACAAAATAAGTGAACACAGAATTTAGTTAGACGAAACAAGTTAGTGAGAATAAAAAGCTTTAGGCCACACAAGCACGGGGTAGTGCAAGAAAGATAATTAAAGCTTTAGAGTGTCCACTACCGTAACCTTACAATTGAGGTCTTGCACAGAATGTCTTTATCAGTTTACAATTTCACATCACAACTTTTCAATAATTAGAACACGTACGAATTTCAAATGAATATAAGTCAGTTAGAAAAAAATGCTTTAGGGAACCCGAACAATGAATGTACTCAATAATATTGCAAGTATGACAATTTAACCATTAGAAGAAAGCCCACCTTCAGAGGGGTCGGTTGTTTGAGCAGCCACAAGAAGCATATAGCAATGAATTGCTGCAGTTAAAACATATATACAATATCTGAGTCCCTTCATCTTGAAGACCTATAAACATTCAAGGCAAAAGATGAGTCAGGTGATAACTTTCCACTAATAAAGCTAGAAATTACCAAAACATACCTCTATAGCCAGATTCACTACAAGATCCTTTTAGTGGCTAACTAAGGATTTAACTAAGCAAAATTCAAATCTATATTTTGTACACAACCTTGTGGCCTAAAGCCAGTCCTCATTTCGTAAAAGAATACAAGTGGAAGGTTACATAAGATACTATAGTTGATGGAGATGTCTTACTCAGTCGGTGAGCATTCTTTTCCCTACATAGTAAATTTATAAGCAATGAATCTGGTAGTGAATGGAACCCAAAAAGGAGTAAGTTGTACAGACTAATAACTATTTTAGCAAGTCAATTTTTTTATAAAAAATAAAAGCTAGTGTTCATGTTCATGGTCTTCTTTGTTGATTCATTCGAGGAAAGCAGTTACTCTTCAGAGTAAAAGTTTGCCACAACTGTTTGGATTAAACACTTGGAACGAACAAGCTAGATAGCCTGAAACAATACCCAAAAACCACAAAAAAAAAAAAAAATTGAAATCTTAGGAACGAGAAGTTGAATGAATACTTGGAATTGCTGGGTACTAGACAAATATTCCTTCGTTAGTGCTTGACAGGCAATTTTGTTTGACAATTGTTTGTCAGGCAACGCATGTTTACACTGTTAAAGTTTTTGACACAAGTTATGCTACCGAAAAACAAAAATCAAACATCAATAAGTGGACCTCAAAAGATTTTACATTAAATAGCAGGGGAGGGGCTAGACTAGACTCATTAATTTGGATCAGTTCATTTCTTATATTAATAACAGTTTGTTCTGTTAATTCATGAATGAAAAATCAATAAGTATTTGTTGAAATAGAGTTAGTACAACTGTTTTTACTCTATAAGAAAAAGAAAAGAGGTGCAAAAACATTAGCATACCTGAGGTGAGAGAAGGAGGAATGATTTCCCTTGGTTAAAGTAAAGCCTGGAGAAGAAAGAAGTTTATGATGCCTGTTACTTGGTAGGATTCATTATAGCCCAATAATAATAATAATAATATAGTACAGAAAAAGTAAGAGATGGCATCGTTGTCGTTGACATGGTTGATCCATAAAATAGTTGGGTAGAAAGAGAGATATTTATTATCAAAAAAAAAAAAAAAAAACAAAGGGGAAAAGTAAACTGATTTGTTGTAGAGAGTTGTTGGGTTTTGGGTGATGATTATCGAATCACTAAGTTAAACATTTGTTTCAAGTAAGAAGGAAAAAATGTTACAGTGTTAGAACAAGATATAAAATATGTATAATTAGAGGTTAACATTTGACCAATCAACGAGATAGGTTGATGTTGACTCTTTCTTTTTTTTCATTGTCGCAATGAATGTACAATTTCCAACTACGCTGCCGCCTATTATTTCTTTAGCAAGAAAATTTTAAATTTTTTATTTATCGACTTCATAATTAATAGGGTTAAAATGATAAATTTATTATATTAATCATTATTTTTTTTAATTGGTGTTTTCAATTCAAAAGTGAATAAGTAATTATGGACAGAAGGAAAATTTATGAATAGGGGTGTCAAAAATGAGTCCCAATATAGATAACTAGTCTAATCGGTTCAGTATTTTAACAAATGGGTTCCGCATAATTTAAATTGGATTTAATTTGGGTAAACTTACATAAATATACAACATTAAAAAATAATTATATTTATAGCAATAACATTTTTTTTCTCATTTGATCACTTTTAATACATTTATAATACAATTTTAATACATATTACAAAGAACAATTTATTATTCACATATAATACAAGTTTTATTAATGGATAATACATTTATCACATATTTTAATACACTTATAATACAATGTGTCAATTTCTTATCAAACAAGCATAATATATTTTAAAAAATAATTATAATACATATATATTGCATACATAATTCACTTTTAATACATATTGCAGAATTAACATAGTATTGCTAAAAATGGTAATAAATAAAAAAATCTCGCTAAAATTAGTAATTATTTATTAAAAGGTACCCATCCAAATATTTTTTCCTAATTTCAACGCATTCAAGTCTTAATCCATTTAAGAGAATCATCAATTGAGCCCAATTTAATATCTAATTTCAATTCGCTTTAAGACTCTTTGTTTGCATTGAAGTACGGTATATTCCTATACTAAATGTATGAATTACTATTTATTTTATATCTTTTAAATTTTAGTTATCTATTTGTAACTTTTTTTTAAAAATTGAGTTGAAATTCAAATTGTGGTTATAAAAGTTAAATAACGGTATGTTAAAATTATTGAGATCAAGCGGATCAAATTAGACGGGTCTTGACCCAATGCGATTTTTAGCTCATTTGAGCTAAAGTAAACTTGGGCGGATCAACACTCAACCCAATTTCTATTTCAACACATTTTAATATCTCTAATTTCAATCCAATCCGCTCATTTGACACTTTAGTTATGAAGCGGTCTTAATAGGTGTTACTGTATGTAAAAACAAGCTCAAAATAATTTGATATTTATCTATATATATGATATATTATTATATTAAAAATGAATAGGCCATAAGTCAAAACTCAAATTGCTAAAATGTCCCTTTAATTAAATATATGTTTTACTAATCTAAAATTATAAGTATTTTGAAAAAAATAATTAATGAAACTCTTGCGAAGAGTGTTTAATTTGCCTCCAGATAGATGCCTTTCTCTAAGGGTCTAATGTCTGTTTCAACTTTCAAGTGTCATTTTATTTATTTATTTATTTTAACATGAAAAGTCTTCCCCTTGTCATTTTCATGACTGCTTAATTTTGTACGTAAAGCTTCAATTCATTTCCCCCTCTTTCTCATGAGGTCTTAATTTTTTACAATATATATATTATGAAATATTATGAAATATTTCTGGAAACTCATGTACAATCAGAACTAACTCAAGAATAGGGGTTTCGGAATATGTATCCCAAACCCTAACAAGATGATAAATGCAACCCTTAGAATTCATTTTTCTAGCATTTAGGCAAGATATAAACTAACCCTTAAGAGCATAATTTCCCCATTTCCATTCTAAGATAGACTCGTTCGGACCCTGAAATGTGACCAGTTGGGTCATACGATCTATGGAAGCATAACAAGAATGAATTTAATCCATTCTAAGAATAACATCAAAATCTAACATATCAAGTCCTACAAGATCAACATGAGTGACTCTATGAGAAACAGAAACATGATAATTTCTATGAATTCTCTTAGCAACAATAGAATCTACTCCTCTAACAAATTGACAATGTAGCACCCAGATCGATCAAAGTATACATATCAAAATGAAAAACTTCCAACATATCGGTCACAACATCGGGAGAACCCTCATGATCCTTTCAAGTCTAAAGTGCATAAAATTTATTATGACGAGGAGCACCCAAACCATAACCACTAGGTTGAGCCTGCTTACCATCTCTTACCTTAGTGGCAAGCAACAGACAATCTCTTATCTTGTGACCATTCTTACCACAATTAAAGCAATCATCTGTACTGGCTAAGGATTTTCCTGAGTGACTCTTGCCACACCTTTGGCAAACGGGAATAGAAGATTCATTACCACCACCTCCTTGAGGCTTAGGGTTAGACACTCTATCTTTATTGAACTTAGGAGCCGGAGCATTTGACAATCCATGACCAAAGAACTTTTGTCGGAATTGAGAACGACCATTTCCACCAAACCTAGAATGAGAAAAGTCACCATCACCGGTCCTCACCCTCTTTGATTCCCTAGACTTCTCTTTTAGTTTTTCCTCTTTAAATTGTTGGACATGTATCATCAAAAAGGAGATATCCATATCCTTAATCAGCATGGTGGTACGACACTCCTTAACCACCATTTCTGACACACCGACAAGAACTTACTCATCCTTACCCTAGAGTCGGCAACCATAGTTGAAGCATACTTAGCCAATGAGAGAACTTCAAAGAATACTCCTTCACACTCATATTTCCTTGATGAAGATTAATGAACTCAAGCACTTTTGTGTCTTTCATATGAAGAGGAAAGAAACTATCAAGAAAAGTTCCTTTGAATTTCTCCCAATCAAGAGGACTTGCATCAATAGCCCTCTCTTCCTTCCATTGGTTGAATCAAACTTGAGCAACATCCTTGAGTTGATAAGCGACCAATGTTGCCTTCTCTACCATTGATACTCTCATAATCTCCACTATCTTATAAATCTCATCAATGAACTCTTGAGTATCCTTATCAACTTTCGACCCATGAAACTCCGGGGGATCCATCCTAGTGAAGTCTCTTAGCCTTATCACTATTGTACCCATATTTCGATTCATGGGAGCAATGGCCTCTCTATTAGCTTGGGCCGTCATAGCTTGAACCAACACTTGGAAAGTTGCTCGAAATTTGGCATGAGTCACTTGCTTGGCCAAAGGATCAACCGGCACTTGAGGAACCTCAGTCTCCACATTCCTTATTGCATTAGCTCTTCGAGGAGGCATATCCTGAAATTCATTGGACAAGAGTTAGGAGAAATATCTTTATAACGATGAACTCTATGACACCACTTTAGAATAGTGAAAGAATTGAAGTTTCCTAAACTCTTTGAAGTCATCTATTCATAAATGTGGCGCATTTCACACTTATGAACAAGACTCTACTTAATGCGGCTTTTCATACATCCTAGAATCTTTCAAATTAAAACCTGTTGATTTGAATACTAAGTTTATGACGACCCAAAGGCTACCCTAGATGTGACATGATGAATAATATCCCGAGAGACCTTAAACAAGCCACTTACATACGAATAATG
The DNA here is from genome assembly GCA_036553675.1 of Solanum okadae. Taxonomy (NCBI): domain Eukaryota; kingdom Viridiplantae; phylum Streptophyta; class Magnoliopsida; order Solanales; family Solanaceae; genus Solanum; species Solanum okadae. The sequence goes on along the minus strand of CM071686.1, from coordinate 22,055,916 downwards.
TAATGAAGCACAATTTAAGAGATATAATCAATACAGGTCTCAAATCATAGAATGACATAAAAGATACCAACAGAGTTCATAAGCAATTTGCGGAATACTACTAAGTTTGATACAAGCCTTTCTAACACCATGAGAGACGTTGAGACGTAACCCTACACCATATACAAGTATGAAACAAAAGACATCAGAAGTAGTAAAGGAACATTAATGGCCTTGTCCTCGGAGCATGAGGACTCAACAATCCAAGTAGTCAATCTAAGCAATCTCGAGCTAAGCACTTCTAGGAGGAGAAGCATCCAACTCTCTATTATGAAACAAACTTCATAAATCCAAAATTCATCTGACTTCCCACGATACCATTCTACTATTCGTCGTCTACTCTACAGACCATAGACCCCTCAGTAGAATCCAAATCCAAGTCCAAAATTTCAGTAAGTCTAGATCACTATACAGATTAGTCCTATGACCTGTCAGAAATCCTATGGTTCGTAATGTCCATTCATCGGTCATACATCAGAGACTTCATATTTCCAAAATTCAACTCAAATTCTATGACTACCTTTATACGACCCGTCGAACCTCTTACGGTTTGTAGATAGGACTTGTAGATCCCAATACTAGTGCCAAAACTAAACTTTTCCTTTGTTATTCAACTTTCCAATTATTGAGGTGTTACAACATCAAAGTCTAGCATATCCAATATTAGTAAATCTACCCAAGTCTACGGAACCATAAACATCACAGAACAAGTATGATACACATAGGTTACTACTATAGAATCTCTAATTAGGGTAGTAACATAGATCGGGGAATCAAAGATACCACAATTCAGGTCAAGTCCCAACGTAAGTTTAATAGATAAATATAAATAGGTGGAACCCAGATCAAATAAAATAGAAGTCATTCGGTCACACACAAGAATAGTACATGTTATCATTGTGTTTGACACCTCAACCTTTGTCCTTCTCAGAAAAGCGTAACACTAAGCTCTATTATCATTACAGATAGTCCTTCTACCTAGTTAAATCACTCCTCTCTCTACATTACCATTTCCTCGGCCTCTCTAATTAACTCATTGACCATCATGTAGACGTCCTCTACAGTTATTACCTCTACCTCTTCGGACTACTACTAGAGTATATTGTCACGCCCCGAACGAGGGGAGGCGTGACTGACACTCGATACCTTATGCAATCGAGTTAGCTACTGAAACATACCAACTGACTCAACTGTGGGCCTAAAATGTCGGGCAGCATAACATCTAAAATGTTAAGCCTGGACCATTAGGGTCATAACCCAAATAACAACGCATATAGACAAAGGTAGACAAGCCAAAAAATTAATAAAGTACTAGCTGGCCTACGAGGCCACAATTGAGGACATACACACATACATACATATCTATACATGCCAACCCTATGTGGCTAGAAACTGGAAGTGGCAGAAAGAAACCCAGAATATTGTGTCCACAATAGCCTCTATGAGTATCATAAGCACTAGTCGAGACAAGGCCCCGACTATACCCAAATTGTACAACAAAATTAAACATCCTATGAAAGCTCCAAGAAGAGGTGGAGCTTACCAACTCACAGCTGAATCACGAATCATAGTGGAGGGGTCAATTAGAATCCTTACCTAGACATGCACGTATGAAACAAAAATGCAGCGTCCCCAGGCAATGGGACGTCAATACGGATAAAAATGTACTGGTATGTAAGGCGGAAAATATAATCATAAATAGCTGCTATAAAAAGGGTAATAAAGATACCACCTAAAACAGAAACTCTGATAGCCCTATGGTTGACATCATACGTTATATGAATTAAATATGCATGGTATGCTCGCATAATCGTATGTCGTGAATACATATATATAGATGCAAATGCATGTCATACCCAACCAAGTGATAGTAATGGTGGTGCCTTTCGGTAGCGAACCGGCATCATATTCGCCAACTTGTGTCCATTTGTATCTCATACGTATAAATATAGGCAATAGGCCCCATACCTTCCGATTATAGCTCGGAAGTAGAATGCATATCATGTAATGTCATGGATTCGTAATGCATTTTCATTACTTGAATCATGTTGCCAATATTGGCTCATTGGTACTCTTGTCCTCATAATCTCGTAATCACTTTCGTATCACATGTAAAAAACTCGTATAACCATATGCTTGTAGATTTAACTAGAACAGTTAAATCAAATTAAGAAAGGTAACTTAAACCTGAGAATGTTCATAAAGATTTAAGGTGCTTCACCTAGTTTTTATATATGTTTCCTTAGTAATTTGTAATAGAAAGTATTTTAAAAAAACATGTCCTTTAGTAGTTTAAACATACGAGTTACATTTAAGAGTTTCGAAAATCGACAAATTATTTTTAAGGTTTTCAAAAAAGAAAAAAGTAGCGAGGAAGAAGGACTGATTTCAAACTCTTAATGTTCCTCTCTAATATTTCTATGTTACAACACCTAAAGAAGAATAATACTATATACACACGGACCTACAATCAAGGGAATCGACAAAATGACACATAAACGCCGAGTAACCTATATAACCGAACGAGTGGAATATCAACATAATGGAGTCACAAAAATACGCCAGCTGCAATCCTAATGCCTTTCACAGAAGGTCTTTCTAACAATAGAATAGTAAAACAACCTTTCACTATTTAGGATTCAAAAATTCATGCTCAAATGAAGTAACACTTAGCCTTAACATACCTCAATTCTGGGTCTTGTAGTATTAATATGGATTGTAGCCCTTCCTTAGAGTATGTAATCTACATGAAGTCATGTCACACAACCATTACAGGCAGAATATTAACACGTCAGGGTCAAAGTAGCAATTTAGAGCTTATTAGCAGAGTAATTAGCTCACCAGGCCCATTTTAAATGTATGTTTCATTACCTTTTCTTCTCCAAATTAAAACCCCAAATTAATGACGTAACATAAATTTTTGCAGAAGCTATTAACAAGTGGAAGCCTACGCAGTAGTCAACAATAACCAAAGAGAGTATGCCTGCACAATAACAAAAACTTATCGCCACACCCTTCCTTTCCAACCACAAAATAACCACAACGAAATCCAAATCATGAGTCATCAAACCAATAAATCCAGAAACAATATATGTAATACATTCCTATAATTGTTCAATATAACCATAATAACTTGAACTTACGGCTTTCAATCACCATCTTGTGCGTTAGTCCAATAATTAGGCTTGGAATCATGTCTTTCTCTTCATAAGCAATAAGAGAATAAAAGGGAAGAATCTTAACTTAAAATTGATGGAGCTTATAGTATTGTAGCATATCTCCTCAATTACAAAGAGTCTCCTCAAACACAAGACGTTGAACCAAGAAGAAGTCATTTGAAAATCGCAATGCAATAATAGAATCAACGTTACACTTATTTATCTTACAATTAGTTACCCATCTATACTTCTTCTTCTCTTCCAGACTCATATCAACAACAACCACACACAAACATATAATTTCCAAAAATTCCAACAACAACAACATCAGAAAATACTTCAAAAATAGCCCAACATCACATAACTATAAAAATACAATTTTCCAGCTGTCTATTCGTTTTCTTTCTTATATAACATAGCTATAACTTGGACTCACTCAATAAAATAAAGGGTGAGAATTATTACCTCCAAACAGAAGCAACACCACCTAAAAATGATACTCCATCACCACGAAGAATACTTCAAATCACAACCAACGAGGAGGAAAGAAGTAACATAATCTCTATGAACATTCAGAGGGTGAATCCACGTTGAAATCTTGTATATATTTGCTTTGATGATAGGGGAAGCTTTAGAGAGGATTTAGGAATGTTTTCGTCTTATTTGGTAAAAAAATGAGTTTAAACGAAGGGAAACCAAATCTTATAAAGCTAAACCGACATAGGGCGAGGGACCCACCTTTACGTGCCTGCTTGTGCAATTTCACAAAATTATGAATATCTCTCAATTCTGAAGTTGTATGGACAAATGGTTTAGTGCGTTGGAAAGTAGACTCATAGACCTTCAATTTAGTATATTGGAGTTCTTCTAAAGCTTTATAGATTGGGATAAAATCTCCGAGACATTTAACCCAAATTTAAGAAAATTTATCAAAGAAACTTACTCTCACTTTTGCCAACTTTTTATTTCCCAACTTGCTTGACTTCAAAACTTAACTTACGATCATTGGGCGACTATATAACCTTATAAAACACCCTTCTTAACATATAAGACACTCTTTGTCTTACCCCAAAGGTACTGAATAACTTGAACTTTCCGAACAAGCGGGATGTTAGAAGAGTCATTCTTTAACTCGAACTTGTTTAAGGGCATCCTTGACCCATAACGTTAGTCTAATTCTTAGATTTCTTTTCCTCCCCTTTTCAACCTTATTCTCCTGAAATGATACACCAAGTCATATAAGCCTCATACACTTATGCAATGATACGCATATTATGCCAAAGAACCACGGGGTCTCATATATATTGTCGTACTTGGCAAACTGTCTACCAGTGAGGGCATTCCATTTTGAAGCGTCCATGATCACCATACTTAAAAGCATATGTGGTCAAGTGAGGACTTGCTAGCTGATGCATGAGAAGCTCCTTAACCACTTTGAGTTAGAGACTACTGTGGAACCCCTGAACAACCACACGTAAAAGCGGGCATATGTGACTGAATCAGACGAGCTAAATACACTTGCTGACCAGAACCGTTTGAAATAATAACCATTGTAGTTGACCTCATGCTTGGGCCTTTAGGCTAATGCCTTGGCCTTCCCAACCTGTCGAACACCCTCCAGCTTCTACACATAGTCAATCACCTCATTGAAACTTTTACTAGCTGAGGCCATGTGTACTGATAATACCTACAACTCAGAACTTAAATTGTTGACAAACAAGTGAATCCTCTCTTCTTTAATGTTCATAAGTTGTATAACATAGTTGGAAAAGGCATGAAACTTAGCCTCATAAGCAGATAAAGACATGCTTCCCTGTTCAAGGGCCATAAATTATTCGTCCTTCTTCTGATTTATAAAGGTACACAATACATACTTCTCTAAGAACCAATCATGAAATTGGGTCCAAGTTACCTGAGGTAGGACTGATGATCGACATTCCACAAAAACCCTCAACCGCTGCTTTGCTTCACCCTAAAGCTGAAAAGTCCTGAACTCAACCCCATCCTGCAACATAATGCCTAGTTTAAATAACATCTCACATTAGTTCAAGATGAACTCAAAGGCATCCTCAACTTGGTCAGCATCTCATGTAACATTCTACTCAATACAGGGCATAGTAATGGACGGAAGAAAATATCAATGAGTAAGGCTCTATCTTAGGGATCTTAGTAGATATAGGACGAGTAACATGAACCTGAGTAGTCTACATAATAGAAGTGGGTCTAGCACCTGCCAACCTTCTCAGGAAAGATAGCAATTCTTGAACCACCTTAGAAAACATAGAAGGAAGACATGCGACCCCAACTTGGGTCCTCACCTATAGCTCATCATGCTCTTCGATCTCTATCTCAACCTCTACTTCACCATGGTTATGGGTTGGGGAAGGATCTCTTTCCCTAGTCCAGTCCCTACCTCAATTCCACCCCTGGTAGGTGTTGCTCTCCCCCGACTCCTACCTCTGCCTTTGTCGCATCCTTGAGTTGTTGGCTCCACTGTTGGAGCTGTTGTCCTCACACAATTGTGTCTAGTATCAAACATATGTGGAATAAGAGTGAAGGGAGATAGATACCAATTTGGATCACCAGATACCAATTGTAATTAAGCTATAACATGAAGGAAGAAATGAGCGATAATTTCCTAAGGCCATGTAGCTTCTTGTAGAAAAATACATATGTCTCCGTACAATTTTATAACACTCTACTAGACTCATTTTGGTACCACAAGATCAAAGAACCTAGTCTTATGATACCAACTTTGTCATGACCTTGACCCACTCTGATCACCACCCACATGAACCCTTCAGTGGGAGAACCAACTACCAACCCAAACCAAACCCATCAAACCACTTTAAGAAACAAGTCATGATATAAAATTCTAGGAAAATAGTTTTAGAAAAATTAAAGGATTAGGTTCCCATAAACTAAATCATTTAATAGAACCCATTTGCAGAATTTAATTTCCTAGAACATGAATGTCATAATACCAAAACTCTAGAGTATGGAGAATAAGGGCATCCAACCCCAATAAGAAAACTTAAGTCTAAAATCAACATGTCTATGTCTGAGAGGATGGACAACGAGATAAGGAAGAATCCATGGAAGCCTAGAAGAAGTAGCTCACCATTAGAATCAGATTTCTTGCTTCTCACAACTGCGATGTAGAAGCCACTAACATATGCCATCTACTCCACGAAGAAAGAGAAAGTGTAGTATCAATATACAAATGCTGTATACTGGTAGAATCATACGACCAATTCCAAAACATAAATGTAAACAAGTAACTACAAAACAGTAATACATGTCAACCCATCTACCAACTGTAACAACATATACTACTAGAAAATTATAAATTACTTGGAGATTTTACTTGAGGATTATTTCAGCAGAAATTTGCTACGAATTTTCATGCGGAAATAAGAAATTCCTAAATTCTAATCTTTTTTACATGGGAAAATAATTTTTCCAGAAAAATTGGTATGTAAATTTGGCGCCATTTTAATAAAATTATTACCTGGGGAATTATTTGGGGAAAATGATTTGCAAGTACCATTTTCATAAGTAAATTCACAAGTAGTGAATTTTTTTTTTATCTATTTAGTAAAAAAAATTGCTAGATAAACTTATTTTCAAATTTAGCTAGGAATAGTTACTTGAAAATTTATCTAGAAATAATTTTATATGTGATATTACATGGGGATTCACGTTCTACGAATTTTGTTGGGGATTTATTTCTTGAGGATTTACTTGAAAATTTTCCGACTTGAAGAATTTCTTGGGGATTTTATTGTTGTGCATTTGGTTGGTAATTTTTAGAGGAATTTACTTGGAAATATGAATACTTTAAATTTTTTTGATATAATTTTACTGAAAGTTTTTTCTTGGAATTTAAGAGGATTATTTTTACTTGGAGTTTTCAAGGAATATTTTCTTAAAAAATATTTAACGAAAATTATAATAATATAAAAAATGACAATGACATTAGAATGAATTTTATTGTTAAATATTTACTTTAACTTTAGGTTAAAATTATATCGCTAATTATTCATCCAATAGAAAAATAACTATCATAAATGTAATTAATTTTAATTTAATACTTTTTTTTATATTAAATCGTGTATTATTAAATAAGTCAAAATTATTTCTAAGTAGAGAAAAATTTGGTTATTTACATTATTAATGTGAAGTTTGTACCCCTCATGATTTTTTTTACTAGTATATCCAATTGATATATCTTTTTTGCAAACATTAAAAATGATCTAATTCTTCTATAGTAAGTTATTGAATAATATTATTTGTAAATATAATTGAGTATGTTAAAATATAATTATTAAAAGATAAATTAAAATAATAAATGTCACAAATACCTAATAAGCTATACTATCAATTACTGGTAATAACTTTTTTGCACTTTAAACTACAAATTTATTTATATTTTTCATTATTTATTTATAAGATTTTGTATGTATAATTTAGTTTTTGTTTGTGTTTATTATGCTTAGATATGAATATCATGTCATAGAAAGTGTAAGCTTAAAATTTTCATGGTATGTGGGTGGTAGTGATTTATTTTAAATATATAAATAGTTATTATGTTTCATTTTTTAAGAGTCAAATTACATAAATGCTAGCCAACATTTTAGGATATATTTTGTAACAATATTTATATGACATGGATTTATAATATTTTTTGTACAATCATGAATTTCTAAATTGTATTTTAAATACTTCATTTATTTAAATAAATTTAACTTTAAAAATTAATCAAATCGGAGGAAGACATCAAAAATTGGTGGTGTTAATGGTACTTCTTGTACCACATCGATGGAAGACACCAATAGTTTTGCATTTATACTGCTTTGACTAAGAACAACGATGGAATGCAATTTGAAATATGAAGAGGTAGGCTTTGGGCAATGGGTGGGGATTAATTTACTTGTAATTAAGTTGTGTAATATAATTGGTGGGCAGCGATTAATTAACTTGTGTTATAATATAATGGGTGGGCAGTGGAGGTAAATACTTGATTAACCCAGGAATAAGTCAAATGAACAACATAAATAATAGAAGATAATTGTGTTAATAATATCGTTTATAGGAAATTAAGAAAATTCATTTGTTTTGTTATTTTTTATCAAAAATTACTGGGATATTTTTAATATTATTTGCAAGAAAATTCCCAAGTAATTTACCTGTAAAATTTATATCCCTAGGTAAATTATTTGGGGATTTTTAAATCCGCAGGAAATAATTACCTACGAAAGTTTTACCATCGGATTCTTTTTCGTAGGAGAATCCTTAGGAAACTTAGTTTCCTGCGAATTTTCGTATATAATTCCTAGGAAAATCCCCATGTAATTGACATTTTTCTTGTAGTATAATACAAATTACCAATCACAACCTTGACTTTACCAATGCATGAAACATGTCCTGCATGACCACAAAATGTACATTCCCAATCCTCTCATAAAACCCACACACAAATTATTACTGTACTGGTGCGGTACTCAAGCCAACCATTAATGATTCATACCGTGTATGGTATCCTAGCTAACCGTTAGTATTTTATACACGCGTGATACCCGAGGCAACTATCAATCACAAATAGCATGCGTAATCACAATCACAATGAACAATGAACTTGAAGCCACAAGTAAATAAACAAGTTCATTGCAAAAGATTATCAAATGAAGTCGTTTCACATTAGCCTTCTAGTTTCCCCCACATGCATCACACAAATAATACTACAAAGCAGGTAACATGCACATATTACATACTTTGGAAAAAAACAAACCATCACCTACCTCAAAAAAAGCCTAAATGCTCTAAAGAACTTGAGCTTTTTTGTAACACCCGGGAACTAGTAAGTTAAACTAGAGCTTTACGTAAGGGTTCTAGAGCTTTACGTAGGGGTTAGAGTTGTAGAAATGATCTCCCGTACTTAGAATGAAGGGTTTAGGGGTTCAACGTCAAGGTACGACTCCCCAAGGACCAACCAAGGTTCCTTGAGGAGGACCCTAGCAAAACAGCCCCAAATCTGCCCAAAAAGGCAGTCCACCCACGAGGGGACCCATGCCCCGTAGGGGATCCACGCCTCGTGGATGGGGTCGTGGGTCAAGACCCCAAAGTGGAGCTGTAGAACTCCACCCACGGAGGACCAGCATGGCCCGTGGGTCCATGCACTGCCCGTGGGTCGGGGTCTCATGGGTTGGGTAGTGTAGTCCCTTAGGCGGTTTAGGTTAGGGGTTAAGAGAAAGTTCTAGAATTAATTAGTTATTAAGTAGGGTCGTTTTATTCGTAATTAGGCCACCTATATAAAGCTAATAGACCCATAAATCTATTGAACAAAAATCATTATTTTAGTTCACCCAAAGAGACCCAATTCCTTCCAAGAAACTCTCTCTCTAGGAAGCAAAGAAGAAGAAGAAGAAGAACAAGAACAAGAACAAGAACAAGAAGAAGAAGAAGAAGAAGAAGAAGAGAAGCAAGTTAGGGCAATTTCCTCTAATTTTACAAGAATTGTGAGGGATTTATAATCAAGATATGATAGCTTATTCATCCTTGGATTCTTCCATCCATGGAGCCCCCTAGATTTCTCCCAATTGTGAAGATGAACCCCAATTCTAGCTAGGGTTTCTTCCTATATTATGGGTAGTGTTGAGTGTGAATCCAATTGAGTGGATATTACTTGTTTATGATTGTTTTAGTATTTAATCATGATATTATGGTGAATTTATATGTTTTCCATATCTAACACTAGTTAATTGATGAAATTGTAGTAAAGTGGGTATGTGCCTTAAAGAGAGAAATTGAAGACTTAGAGATGATCTTCTAGAATGGATGTTATGAGTAGTAATTGTTCAAGAATAGAAACATGTAGACATGAATTGAATTAGATTATGGTATATATGATGGATCATGACTAGTAAGGCTTGAAGTTGAACCTTTATGATGAATTATGACTAGAATCACTTGATAATGAAGAATGTGATTAGAATGCCTTGAAGTCTAGGTATGTAAGATGATTGTAAGAAGTAGATATTTGAGAGTGAAGTGTCTATGATCATGATACGTTGTTGTGTTGTTGAAAGGATATTCTCATATACACACTTAGACATGAATATGCTAGGCGATGAAAGGTTCTCTCACATAGAATGATTCTAGGTTGAAAGGCTTACTAACCTAAAATGAATCAAAGCTTGTTAGACTAGAATAGCTTGAAGTTGTGACATAATATCCCTTCATGAATAGCTTGAATTGGTAAGATAAGACCATTCTTGGTAGCTTGAGTTAAGAGTTTTCATAGTAGCTTAGGATTGAGGAATCATACTCTTCTAAGGGTAGCTTACATTAGCATCATATGATGCTTGCATGGTATCATGAGTTGGTTAGGACAAGACCATTTCATGGTAGCTTAGGATTGAGAAATCGTACTCTCTTAAGGGTAGCTTAGGATTGAGAAATAATACTCTCCTAAGGGTAGCTTACATTAGCATAATATGGTGCTTGTAGGGTAGCATGACTTAGTTGGTCTAAGACTATTTCATGGTAGCTAGGATGGAACACTTGTACCCTTCCTAGAATAGCCTGGACTTGCATGATTCATATGTTTTTCCATGATAACTTGGTCTAACCAAATATGGTGACTTTCCTTGTTTATCTTGGACTTGCATGTTAGTATGATATTCCTTTGGTAGCTTGATCTAGCCTAATAGGGTGCTATTCTTTGGTAGTCTAGAATGATAAATAGTAATCATTGAAGTATGATAGCCTAAAGTAGTACTTAGCATGGGTAGGATTATGGGGTCTTATTCATGCATTGCACAAGTATAACTTGAAGCTACTTATGAAGTATGTCTATTAGGTGTTGCATGCTTAGCTTGGATTGACTAATAGTACTTTTCCTTGGTAGCCTTGAATAGGTGAATTATGACCATTCATGAGTAATGACTTGTATTGGACTAGTAAATAGGTACTCTTCCATGACTATTATGAATATGAGGGACAAGCCCCTAATCGAAGTAGCATGTATGTGATGGAACTAGATTATCTCAAGGAAGTATTGTGAGCATGTTCTAATATGAGCGTTGCGTATATGATATATACTTAGCTTGAAATGTTGCTATAATTGCCTTTCCTTGATATGTTTGACTAAATGTGAAGATTCCCTTGTCTATGAGAAATAAGTTAAGGATGAGATACAAAGATGGTAAGTATGATTATGATGACCTAAAAGTGATACTCAGTGTGGGTGGGATAATGGGGTCTCATCCATGCATTGCACAAGTATTCTTTGATGTTACTTGAGAAATAGTTCTCTTATGGTATGAAGGACTAAGGGTTGAATAATGCTTATATGATGCCTATGTTGGAGACTTTGCTTGTGATTATGGTATTATCTCTTATTCTTATAGTTTATGCTTCATGAAGTATCTCTTATGCTTATGGATTATGTCTTATGTTGACTAACCCTTATGTTATGCTCTTATGATGTTATGCCATCTATCATATTTAGTACTTTTGTACTAACACATTCTCTTGCCTATATTCTCATCAAATGTAGGGTCCGGTGATTTTGAGTTCCATTGTGCAAGAAGTTGAAGACTTGGTGAGTCCTCATAGTATCGAGGATAAAGCCAAAAATTTCCTTTTATGTCTTTCATGTTAGATTTTAGACTTTTGTATGGGCTGCGTCCCAAAGTTTATTCCATGGTTATATATGGTTTGAGACAAAGTGTAGTAAGACTTCCGCTTGCTTTATAAAAGACTTAGATTGTATGGATAAATTTTTTAAAATTTCCGTACATTTCTATTATCTTATGTTATGATATGCTACGAGCTTGTATGAGACCCCTTCGGGGTCAAGGACGTCATGTTACATCTACGGTGTACCTCTAGGTTGTGACAAACTTGGTAATCAAAGTACAAGGTTTAGAATGGTTCTAGGATTGTCTCAAACCACGTGTAGTAGAGTCTTGTTCATAAATGTGAAGCGCGCCACATTTATTAATAGGAGGCTATTGGATGTTTAGGAAAATCTCACTTCTTCATTCTCTAAGTCGTGCCATAGAGTTTGGCTCTAGTAGGTCCTTCTTCTGATCCGTGCCCGTTGATTTTCAGGGTATGGCTAATACAAGGGTAAATTCTAGGAGAGATGAGGAAGGCAATGTGGATCAAGAGGTTCCTCTCCGAGCTCCACCCCAAGCTCCTCCTCAAGCTCCAATTGATCTTTCGGATATGTCGAATGCGGAGATTAGGTCGGCTCTACCAATGTTGGCCCAAGCTTTGACTACTCAAGCTCAAACTGTGATGGCTCAAGTCAATAAAGAGATGGTAGCTTCGGTGAATCCTAATGTGAATTCCGCGGCTTTAAGAGAGAGTTTTTGAGGATGAACCCTCCGAAATTTTATGGCTCCAAAGTGGAGAAAGATCCTCAAGGGTTATAGATGAGGTGTATAAGGTGCTAGCTATCATGGGGTTGACTTAGGGAGAGAAAGCGGAGTTAGCTTCTTACCAATTGATGGGTGTTATTACAAGAATGGTATGAACAATGGAAAGATGGTAGGTGATGAGTCCGAGATTTGGACTCATTTGGGGCATTGTTTATATAGATTTAGTGTCCTCAAATGCTTAATTTGTGCCATAAACTGATGTTAAATCCTTGATTTTCAAGTATATGGATTGAGGAACAAAGTTAGGACACTAACATGCAAAAAGGAATGAAACAAGCTGAAGAAATGAAGAAAGGCAAGCCTGGTGATCGCCAAGAGCACTTGGCGAATCGCCGAGTGGCTAGTTTGATCGCCTAAAGTTCCAGTGTGCTAGCCCTGAGGGAAGAAACCATGTCGGCGACAAAAAGGAGCAGTCGGCGAATCACCGAACAGTTTCGCAAAGCAAAGATAGATCCCCCAAAGTTAAAGACCTCGAGGATGTTGAATTCCAAGGCGTAAAGGCGATGGAAGAGGTCAAAGGGCGGCTCACCGAGTTGTTCAGCGAGCCCAACTTACTTCGCCAAATGACCCTTTGTAGCTTATTTTTGGCAACTATAGATTAGATTTTGAACAATTATTTTAGAGAGTTGGACATTCTGTTATTAGGCCAACTTAAACTGAATTAGTTTCAGGACATTTTTCTATGTAGTTTTTCATAGTTTTGAAGAATTTGAGAAATTCAATTTGGGAAGTGGGATTCGAATATTCTACAAATTGAAGCATTGTAAAGACTAAATCACTCTTACCCAATTGATGGATAATCGATTCAGTAATTGTTTTTACCTTTTTATGATATTTGGCTAAAACCCCAATTCTTGGGGTGTGATCATGTGATTATGGGTTGAATTAGTTTATGGGTATTGTTAATTACTAGTTTAAATGCTATTTTGAAGTGAGTTTAATCATTAATTGTGGTTTAATTTATGAATTGTAGTTGCAAATGCTGTTCTATCTTTGTGTTATTGGCTTGCTCGCGAGAGAGAGAGGTTTTAGAACTAAGATTATTGATTAATGATTTATGGGTATTGGGTTGAGTTGGGTTTAGCTCGAGAGAGTGAATCCTAAACCCAATCCTACCCATTGGATGAATTAAGGTGTGGGTTGTTCTTCATTGTCATGCTTGTTGATGTTCGAAAGAAATCACCTGATTCAGGGTAGTTGTTCGAGAGAAATCTATCTTCCTCATAGTCTAGCCTACTCACTGATTTTTAGTTGTTTACTAGTAGTTTCAATTACCCACATATTGTAATTTGCCTATAATCGATCACATCCCGAGAATCCTTCTCCCTATTGTTATTTCAAAGTTTTTGTGACTGTTTTGTAGTTGATAATTACAAACCAAAACCCCCATTTGACATTCGTGTCACCCCTTTTACTTGATTAATGTCTTTTTCGATAATTTCAATTCCTATGGATGAGTAGACCACGTTTGCACTTCCTAATTGAATTTGAAACACGTATCGCTTCATGTGGGATTCGACCCTAACTCACTTGTTGGTTTTATGCTTATTTATGATCGTTGACACCTAGAATTGGATGAGGTCTGATTGAAACATTTTAAAATCAAAATGGCGCCGCTTCCAGGGAGTGGTGTTGTTTGAAATTCTTTTGGTGAAGTTGAATTGTGTTCTTTTTAGTTATAGTTGAATCAACTTATTTTTGTTTTTGGTTTTGTGTTGCTTGTGTTTAAATAGAGGAGGAGATGAGCGTTAACGGAAGTAATGGTAGCCAAGAGGGCCACCAAGATGATGTCAGAAACCTTAATGATGTCAATGACCCAAACATCAATGACCTAGTCCAAATAGGTGGTGTTGGGGCCATTCGTTTACCTCCAGCTGAAGGAAACACTGTTTTTCACATCACAAGCACCATGCTTTAGCTCCTACAATTGAAAGTTTTGTTTGGGGGGCTGGTTCATGAGGATCCCCATGAGCATATTAGAAATTTGTTGATGTCTATGGAGCGTTCTCATTTAAGAACATATCACAAGAATCGATTCGGTTGAGGTTGTTCCCATTTTCTCTGATGGGTTAGGGAAGCAAGTGGTTGGCGGAGTTTCCAAGAGATTCTATCACTTCTTGGATGGGGCTGATCACAGTGTTCCAAGTGAGATTTTTCCCTCCATCAAAGATGATGACATTTAGGGATATTATCCAAAGTTTCAAGATCTTAGAGGGTGAGCCAATCCATGAGACGTGGTTGTGATTTAAGAAGTTGGTTCTCCAATGATCAACTCATGGATTGCCCAACAACATGTTGCTGCAATACTTCTATAGGAGTCTTGACTCGATGAACAAAGGAGTTGTTGATCAACTTGTTGTCGGTGGTATAATGCAACAACCCTATGAAGTAGCTTCCCAGCTACTTGATTGCATGACCAAGATCAACAGGGCATGGTACACTCGTGAGGACCAAGTCTCTCCTCTCAACTTTAGAATGACAAAGGAGCAGATCGAAAAGGATCAAGAGAGAGACCAAAACATGGAAAATATGATGACCCCACTAGATATCTTGGCTTAAAATGTCATGGGTGTTGGTACGAAGAGTGTTAATATTGTGGGTGTTGGTGGAGTGAACCCCGATGAAGCCCAATTTGAGGCAATGTACAATGAGGAAGTGACCTTTCTAACCAACCAAGGAGAAGGTTATCGTTCTAACTACCTAAGATCGGGTGGAAATCAGGGTTAGAATAGAGAGATGAAGGCTGGAGGGACCATGACATAGATTGGCGTGATCATAACACCACTTGGAAGGAAAGAGAAGCGGAGAAGGATAGGTATGTTCCTTCCCATGAGGGTCAAAAGCCCAAAGTTTCTGAGGGTGGCCATACGGAAGACATGCTCTCACGCATTCTTAACAAGGTTGAAGGGTCCGATAAAGTGTTGAAGGAAATGATGGAGGATGTATCGACTCTCAACCAGACGGTGACCTCCCACTCAGTCTCTATCAAGCAGTAGGAGACCCAAATGGGTTAGATTTCTTCACTTTTGAACCCAAGACACAAGGGGGGTTGCCTGGTGACACTATGGAAAACCCCAAAAATGAAGCTTGAATGGGAACTTGCGTCTTGCCACGACGTTAACTAAGGCGCTTCTTAGGAGGTAACCCAAGTTTTTAATGCTTTAAGTTTGATTTTGAATAACGGGTGTTGATTGTGCAGGTTGGAAAGTGGAGGGTGTTTGAGAATGTGCATTTTGGCGAGCCAAGAGTCCACTGGCGAGCCCGACCTAGACCGCCGTTGGGCTCACAACAAACATGAAGTGGAAGTTTGTAAAATTCGGCGGGCCAATGGCTGAATTGGTGACATGCTGAACAGGTCGGCGAGCTTAATTTTGTCCGTCGTTTGGACCCCCAAATTGACTGGAGGTCTTGTAAAACTCGGCGATGTAAGTCACCACTTGGTGCATCGCCGATCGAGTGGTTCGGCAAGGTCGACTAATACCACCAAAAGGGCCACGAACTGGAAGGTTTTAAAAGGCCAAATGGTTTAAAATTTCAAAATGTTTTGCATTCTCTCATTTGTAACCTCGTAGTCTCTCACCCGCACTTTAGATCTTCCATACTTCCCATTTTTAGTCCTTTTTTGTGTTTGATGTGATGCTCGGATTTGGATTACTTTTCCGTCTAGCTTATCAAATTCTCCATTCGGCACTCAGGTTGGTTTTCTAAACCCCGAACCTTTGATTAGTGGTTGAACTCGAATGCTTTCGATAAATATGTGTTGTTTTGTGTTGGGTCTGTGTTTAAATTGTGTTTGATTGCCTATTTTTGTGTTTCGAACTTGTGCCTAATTGCTTAAAATGATGAATCCCCGTGTTTAATGCGTTAAAATTGATTCTAAATTGATGGGTTGCGGTTATTGTATGTTGGGTATAGTTGGGTGAAATCTGACTAACCCCAAATTGAGCCAAATGACGTAATCTGCCCAATGATGGAGCGGTTGACGTTATTCTTAAGGGAAAAAGTCATCAAATGACCAATTTTGGCCAAATGGTGGGAAGTCTGAGTACCCCGGAGGCATGGGTCTTATGTGTCTAGTGTGAATTGAGTAGTGTGTGTGTGTTTGATTTTGATTTCGGGGGCTGCGGGATTGATTTTGGGAAACGGGGTTGAAATTTGGCATGTTGGGCAGTTTGGAGAGCTGGGTCAAGCTCGCCAAACGGTTTGGCGGTTGGCCGACGTCCCCCTTTGATCGCCCTTAATTGCTTGATTTGGCTAATTTGAGTCTGTAACTTTCGGCGGGAAGCCTGAGCTCGCCGAGTTCACTCAGCTGTAACACCTCAGGTGTTTACGGTTATCCATCGTTCCGTGTTGAAGGCTTACAAGCCTAAATTTGAGAATTTTATGGTAGCACTGAACGTAATTTTGTAATATCATATTTAAATTAGAATTTGATAAACATATATTTTTATTGTCTTAAAAAAATGTCTTGAATATTTGTTAAAAATAAAATAATATTTAAAACCTATCTCATAGGACTTATCTTACTAAAATATTTAATATATACATATGCTCTTAAAAAACATGTAACATTTTAACAATGATTCATTTTCTATTCTATAAGCTAATAATCTACAATGTAAATAACATAAAAAAAAAGTCTCGTGAAAAATATTATACATGACTGATACCTTTATGAAGTATATTAATATAAGCACGAAATGTATTTGGTATTTGACCAATGATTCATATAGTGTGTAAGGTATATTAGGATTTTATAAATAAAAGATTCATGCGATTTACGACATGCAAATACATAACTTATGACCTATGGGCATATGGTCTATAAGGCTTAGCCGCGTAGGCACACAATCATGTGATTGAGTATCTCTTAAAACAAGTAAACTAAAATGAATTAAACCCATGAATTGCGTGATTATGTTAAGTTTGCATCTTATGAAGCATATAACATATAACTTCTAGTTTGTGTAACACAATTATCAGTCCAGCTCAACAAGTAAGTAAGCCCTTGCTGGTAAGCAATTTAATTTTGATAAGGTTAGAAATAAAAATGTAACAAAATGACAAATAAACCTCGATAGATAATACACACAGTTTTTTTTTAAAGGTCGACAAATATAACTACTCCCAAATATACATTGTTATGTATCATACTAGAGATCACGATTATTCTCTTATACATATACTTAGCTTAAACAATTTCTGCCACCTATCTTATTAAGCCTAAAAGATTCTTTGGGTACCATAAAATTCAATTAACACTACCATATTATAATAAGGATCCTAAGAATTTCAAAATAAAACAAACACTTCCTTATGAAATGGTCCGCACATAACCTTTACAATACGAGTACTTAAAAGTATAAATCAAATAATCGTTAGAGGACATAATATAGCTTAAGTGGATCTAGGGAGCTTCATTATCCCTATACACATTATAACACAAAATAATAAGCAAACATCAAATATAGAGCCGTCAATATGGGCTAGGCCTGTTGGGCCGGCCTGGCCTAACCCGGGATTTAATAGGGCTGGGCTAAAAATTTTGGAGCCCATTTAAGAAAAGGGTTTTTTAGCCCGGCCTGAATAAGCCTGCTGATTTGTAGGGCTTGAGAAATATAGGTAGGGCCGGCCCGTGGGCCAATAAAAATTAATTAAAAATATAATATAATATTAAAATTTAAAATTAAAGAGATCCAAACTCAAAATCTATTGAAAGTTTTTTAGGAAATCACTAAATATAGAAGTTGCATCCACCATGAAAATGTCCAAACACTTGTTGCTACTCGAAACTGGTTACATGATTTTTCTCAAACTGGTAATATATTTTTGTGTACATTTAAATATTATAATTCTCAATTTAGTTATTTTTAATATTTAACTAATTGAAACCGCATATAAATTGCAGATGAAAATGAAGATGTTAAGACAACCTTTCCACAAGTTGATTCAGATATGCTTGATGAAGATGGTCATGAAGTGTTAGATATGCCATAGGTTTCATGAAGTGTTAGATATGCCATAAGTTTCATGATTTTTTAAGGAGTTTATTTTTTACTTTTTTATGGTTGGAATATTGTCATAATTTTTGTGTTTTATTGTGATCATGCAATACAATTAGGTTAATATTTCTATTTAGATATTTATACTTTTACTTGAAAAAAAACTTAATAAATATTATAAAGATAATTTTATTTGTGGATTTGATTAAGAAGTAGTAACATTAACACCATGTAATATTGTTTTGTCGATATTTATGATAATATTTTTAAATTATAATTTATAATTTAATTTAATAATTATAAAAAAATATATAACTTTTAAAAAAGTGGGCTGGCCCGGCAAGCCTGTAGCCCACGTACTTGTGGGTTGGGCCGACCGTTTTCTGGCCCACACCAAAAATGGGCTGGCCTGGCCTGGCCCGTAAAATGTCAAAGCCTGTATGGGTTAGCCCGGATGGGATGGGCTAGCCCATATTGATAGCTCTAATCAAATACATGACATGAAACATATAGAACTATTATAGAATAAACATTTATTATCTTTCTTCTAGTAAGGACTCAAAACTGAACACAAACCAAAAACTTGGTTCATACTTCATTAAGATATAAATAATACTTAACAACTTAGAGGCTAATTGTTCACGTGTTACACCCCTTGTAAAGCATTTATTCGTATGATACTGATCTCGTAGTTCATACATATAAATCCTATATGTTTTTCAAAGCTAAAAAATTAGATCATCTATTTGAATTACTAGTATAAGCTATGACGGATGGGTTATGAGATATACGTATTTTTGTCTAAAGGTATGCACATTTCTTGACTAGTTTTGTGCTTTAAGGGTTACATGCTGTGGTTCCTTAGAAATTATTTAGGTGTATGCTACATATGTCTTGAATTATCGATCTACGAGATACATGTCGTTTATATGCTGTATGTACCAATGAGCTTTAATGAGATGTTAAATCCTTTATGGCTTGATTTTCACTTACGGTATACCTCGGCCCTCGCGACCTACATATTTATACAACATAGAGTACAAGTGTATATATCTAGGTACCACTTGTTAATGGGTCAATGTTTAAATTAAAGGGAGATTTCATGTTTATCTTTTAAAATCTCATTCTATATGCCGTTCTTAGACATGCATTCTTATAGCTATAAAGCTTGAGTAACTAAGAATTTTTGTGTACTCCTTCCTGTGCTCACCGGTATGCATGCTCCATTTTCAATTGACATATCCGTTCATACATGACGTGCTATGAGCTTATTACTGGAAATAGATAAGGAAAGGAAGGTTTTCTTTGTTGAGTAACATTATGCATTATGAGATAATTTGATAATATTTGTTTCCTAGACGTTGTTTTATTGATATGATGTATATCATATCTCCCTATGCATTTTAGGTTTGGAATAGTCCCATAAATAGCTGAAATTCTGCCAGGTTATGAAGTTCTTCCATGTTTTACACCCGCATGTATTTATTCTCATTCGAGGACGAATGTTCCTAAGGGGGGAAGGATGTAACACCTCAGGTGTTCACAGTTATCCATCGTTCCGTGTTGAAGGCTTACAAGCCTGAGAATTTTATGGTAGCACTGCACGTAATTTTGTAATTTCGTATTTAAATTAGAATTTGATAAACATATATTTTTATTTTCTTAAAAAATGTCTTGAATATTTGTTAATAATAATAATAATAAAAATCATTTAGTTATGATATATTTGGATATGTATTTACTTTTATAAGCGTTTTTATTAATTATTGATATTTAACGGAGATAGTGAATTTTGTTATGTTTAAAGAATTATCATCACATGAGATAGGTTTTAAATATTATTTTATTCTATGATATTAAATTTCCGCGTGAGGTGCTTATAATTTTACTAGTTGCTATATATATATATATATATATATAACAAAATACCTACATATATGTGATTAAACAAAATTGAATATAGAGTTGCCATCTCCACTTCCACGTGGAAGTGGAGGATCTGGACAACAACAATCAAGGTGATGGGTACCATCTTTTGAATTAATAATATATATACCCCTCATTATATTTAATATAAATTATATAGTTAGTGTGTAGCTATAGTCGGTTATGAGTAACCCCACCCGTTTACTTATATATATATATATACCTTTACTTCAAAAAAATTTCCTCCATTCTCATTCTTGGTGATTTATAAAAAGTAGCTAAACCCTTTCATTTTACAATCTGTAAATGCACTTGACCGTTGAACTCAGTTGATGGAAAAAATGTATATATTTTTGATGTTATAAACAATTTTGGAAGAACTCGACTATCTATGTCAAGTTATTCAAGTTCAAATTCAAGGTATGTTAAGGCAAAACTCTCTTTTTCATATTGCACGAAATCCAAAAAGTTATAAATCATTGAATGAGTTGTTTTTACTAATCTATTGCTAGAAAGACCCACTACTAAAAAAACAGTGAATACCGACCTAAAAATTTCTGACCTCAAATGGAGGTCGGTATTTACAAGTAGTCGGTTTTTATTCAAAATAAAGCGGGAAAACCAAATTCCGACCTCTGGAGGTCAGAATTTTTTATATTTAATTGAGAAAATAATACCGACATCAAGAGGTCGGTTTTTATTGTAATTCATTAAAAATTCCGACCTCAGGAGGTCGGAATTTTTTCTCAATTAACTATTTTATAATACCGACTTCCGAATGTCGGTAGTATGTAATTAAAATACCGACCTCATGAGGTCGGTATTTTTATTTCATCTAATTACTATTAATTAAAGCGACATCCGGAGGTCGGTATTTTTATTTCATCTAATTACTTTTAAAAGCGACATCCGGAGGTCGGTTTGCGGAAAGTGGGAAAACCAAATTTCGACCTCTGGCGGTCGGAATTTTTCCTGGAAAAAATGAATTACAATAAAAACCGACCTCTTGATGTCGGTATTAAATTATTTTTTCTCAATAGGTTTTGTGTAAAATAAAAAACAAAAAAAATTATAATACCGACTTCTGTATGTCGGTAAAATTAAATAGTAAAAATAAATTAATATAAAATACCGACCTCATGAGGTCGGTATTTTTTATATTTAATTGAGAAAATAATACCGACATCAAGAGGTCGGTTTTTATTGTAATTCATTAAAAATTCCGACCTCCTGAGGTCGAAATTTTTTCTCAATTAAATATTTCATAATACCGACTTCCGAATGTCAGTAAAAATTAAATAGTATGTAATTAAAATACCGACCTCATGAGGTTGGTATTTTTATTTCTACTATTAATTAAAGCGACATCCGGAGATCGGTATTTTTATTTCATCTAATTACTTTTAAAAGGGACATCCGGAGGTCGGTTTGCGGTTTGCGGGTAAACAAAATTCCGACCTCAAGAGGTCGGAATTTTTCCCAAAAAATGAATTACAATAAAAACCGACCTCTTGATGTCGGTATTATTTTCTATTTTGATTTAATTTTATTTAAATCATCTTGTGGAGGACGATTTTGTGTTATGTAATAAATTAATATTTTCAATTAACTTTAAATAAATTGTCCTCCGAATGATGGTTTTATACAAGTTAAAAAATAATTTAATATAAAATACCAACCTCCCGATGCCAATATTATTTAATTAACATGATTACTTTTATTTATCTTAAAATTCAATGTGATACCGACCTCATGACGTTGGTATTTTTTATTAAATCTAATTACTTTCAATAAAAGCGACATCCGGAGGTCGGTTTGTTTAAAATATTCCTATTAATACTCATAATTTTGCTATTGTACATAATACTAAAATTTCTAAAATGGAGGGTCCAATGTACGTCCTATGAGTCGGATGGTCATATAATCATTGAAATGATGATGAAATGGATACATGTATATGATTTTCTCTATATAAGTGTTGTGAGTCGACCAAGCCTAGCTCGGGGGGTTGTAGGCCCGGGTAACCGTATCGAGGGGTTGGTACCTTGGTTGCCTAGTACGGGGGGTAGTAGGC
The DNA here is from genome assembly GCA_036553675.1 of Solanum okadae. Classification (NCBI taxonomy): domain Eukaryota; kingdom Viridiplantae; phylum Streptophyta; class Magnoliopsida; order Solanales; family Solanaceae; genus Solanum; species Solanum okadae. The sequence goes on along the minus strand of CM071686.1, from coordinate 22,033,268 downwards.
CCGTATAACCACATCGAGGGGTTTTTACCTTGGTCCCTAGCTCGGGGGTGGTAGGCCCGGGTAACCACATTGAGGAGTTTGTACCTCTTTCGCCTCTCCAAGGGGGTGGTAGGCCTTGGAAATACTATATTGATGGTCACTCGCCACACATGTATTACGTCCCGCTAAATATGATTTTTATGTAAGCATCATTATACATATCATTTCATTAATATGCTATCTATCGGGTATGATTATACATTTTTCCTATGATGTCCATCTATTGTAGCATTGCATTGCATCCCATATACTTAGTACGTTCAAACGTACTAATGCATACTCTATGCCTACATGATGTCACCATGTAGGGACCGGATCACCGCTTGACCATCCTCCTCCGCGTGGCTAATACGATTTTCTATCGAGGTTATTAGTGAGTCCTCCATTCTGGGGACGTTGCTTATGATCTCTTGCTATGTATAAGACTTTTCTTTTTGTTATGTATTGACTATGAGGGTGAGCCCGGTAGTTTGTCTTGGCCCCCGCTAAGTATTTATGTTTAGAGGTGGTGTTGGACAAGTTGTATATTATGCTTGAGCTTGACTCATCTATGGTATTTATGTATCATTCCTTTTTTTTTTCTTGCTCCCTTAGTCCTGATTTCCTCCTTGATTATGCTTATCGCTTATGGTCATTTTAATTGCTTTCGCGACCAAGGATGTGTAATGATATGCTATGAGGCTTGTTTGGGGTTCCTTCGGGTTCCCCATTCGCCGGTCACGTCTAGGCCCTAGGCTTGGGTCGTGACAAACTTGGTATCAGAGCACTAGGTTGATAGATCCTCGGAGTCCAACATACCGCGTTGATTAGAGGTCGATTCATGGTTGTGTTGTGCACCACAACTATGAGTAGGAGGCTATGAGACGTTTTAGGAAATGTTTCCTTTCTCCATATTCTAAGTCGTGCTGTAGAGTTGAATTAAGTTCTTTCGTAACGGTTGTTCTTTGATATGCTAGATCATGCCTAATACAAGAGGAAGACGAGCCCGCGCACCCGAGGAACAACCGACCAATGGGGATCTTCGGGATGCCCTTACTTTATTTGCACAAGCTATGGCTAATCAAGCCAACCACGGGGCCCAAGCCCCTCAGGCTCCTACCCCGGCATCTCGGGTGAGAGACTTCGTGCGGATGAATCCCCCGGAATTCTATGGGTCTAAGTTAGATGAAGACCCTCAAGAGTTCATTGATGAAGTCCACAAGATATTAGCTATCATGGGCATGAGGTCAGAAGATAAGGCGGAGTTGGCGGCCTACCAACTTAAAGGGGTGGCCCAAATATGGTACAACCGATGGAAGGAAGAGAAGGGGGCAAACTTTGTTTAAATTGTGATATTGAGGGTCATTTTGCATTGATGGCATTTCTATCACTACAACATAAATATGGTATATTAAAGAACAGTTTTGTGAACCCGCAGCCAGTTTTTTTATACCTCACCATTTCCAGAATGACTGGCGATTATTTGGTTCATCGTGCGTTCAACGGTTTTCGTAGTTCCAAGATAAGTTGTCTGATTGGGTCCTAATCTTTGAAAAGACATTCTTAGTCAATTAGCGTAGAGTGAAAAAATATCCTTCAATTTAGCTCATTTGAACTAAGATGATCCAAAACCCAAGGTATGTTGGGCCCATTAAAAGGCCACCTTTTGTCTGATGGGACTATTCAGCAATGCCGAGCTATTGGAAAGATTCTCCGACAAATTTATCCTAGTTTTCTAAACGACATGCAGTAATAGTGGAAAACGTGAATCCAACTGTGGATGAAGTAGCAAAAGGTTTTACGGTTGAGTGTTGTTATGATGATTAGTTTGTTGAAGATGAGTATATTGTATGTGATAGTTTGAATGATGAATTGTGTAATCAGAGAACGTGATAAGAGTTTTTGTGTAGGTGAATAGGGAGCAAGAGTTTGTCTTTTACAATAAAAGTGTAGTGGTAAAGAAGCTATGGAGAAATGGATTCATCGATACATTATAAAGGATAAGGTTAAAGCAAATGGTGTACCTATAAGCATAAATTTCCAAGATGATTCCAAGAAATTAATCTAGGCCAACTGTTATTTTACCAGACATTGGTTGAAAATCTCATTTGTAAATTTTTGGATGATGCTCATGTAAAAGCTGCAAATGGTAAAAATGATTATATCAGCAAGATTGTTGAGTTTTTTCAAGTTGTCGATTATACGATGTATTTTTTACTACTCAATGGTTTTACAGATCCAAGGATACTATAATTAAATCTCATGAACAGTTTATCACCAACAAGTGTGTGCTCTAATATAAAATTAAGGATGACAACCTTCTTAATTGCCTTGTAAAGAAAATCAAGATTGTTCCAATACCCTGAAAAGTAAGCTTACAGTTCAAGGAAAGTTGTAAGGACCCGAGAGCACCCCATAGTCGTTACCGGCGTATTCGACCTCTCGGAGGTCTTATACAAGCCCTTAGCATTCGTCATAACATTTATCATAGAAAAATAGCGGAAAATTTAAAACATTTTTATAATATAACACAAGACTTAAAAGTCACCTCATTTAAACCTTTAATACAAAATCGGAGTACTACGTCTCAAGGTAGCCCTCTTAAAACACAACTACAACACAAGAGGGACACAACCCTTACAATACAAAAGAAACTACTATCTAGTACATTGAACTTAAGGAAACTCTTTAACATAAAGGTCCTTGAATCTTTAAGGACACACCCGAACTTGGAAATAGTAAACCAAGCTCATCACTTCTAGGAAAGGCCCTTTAGCCACTATCACCTACACTTTGTGTAAAAAGATGAAGAAGAATGGTGTTAGTACAAGAATGCACTAAGTATGATAACCATGAAAAAACATGCATTAAAAGGGACATTTAGTTGGAGACTATGCATTATGCCTTTTTAGAGAAACTTCAAGAACATTTAGTACAATAGGACGAATATAAACCACATACATCATCATACCCATGGAAACCATTCATAATAGCACATAGAGCCACTTATAACATTTTAGGCACATTCAACACATATAATACATTACCTTCCTCTTTATTTTAACTTCTTTCCTCAAGAAACCCTTAAGGAATACTTTGTGCAATGTATCACCTTAAGGTTACCAAGGGTGAACTTACATATAGCCTTCATCAATCCAACCACATATATTCATAGAGTCATAAGCACACCATAAGACATAGTCTTCACATAGGAACCATCACCTAAGACAACCCCCAAGTCACACTAGTGCAATGTGCAAGTACCATCCCATAATACTACTCACACCAAGTGTTCCTAGGAAGCCACCATAGACTAGGCATCATATTCAACAAGTCATAACATCTTCATTTAACATTAGACATAAGACCAACATACTTCATAACATTATATAAGGACTCATTCATTTACTACATCACTATTCATAACCTATTTAGTTCATATCATAGGTAAACCACCCTTACAACCCCTTCACAAGCTCACTTGTGCAATGTACACATGGAGTCCCATACCCCCACATATACTAAGCAAATCCATTAAAAAGTCATAAGTGTAATTCACATGCATAATCATACTTCATGTCTTGACATAAGTAAATTCAACCTTAACATGCTTTCATATTAACATACATAGACCATAGTCTTCATTACATAAAGAGCCTAATCATAACTTCCCTTAGAGTCCACTTATGCAATGCATAAGTAGGGTCCATAGTCCTACCTACACTAAGTAACTCTTCAAGAAATCATGACTAGAGTTCATATTCTTAACTTTCGGGAGACATTGCCATAACCGACATAGACCATGTGAGCTACATGGAATCGGGTGTTTTACTCCCACACCGAAAAGAGAGGGTACTACTTGCCAAGGTAGGACCTACATACATAATAGCTATCTAGTGGATCCACTAAGCTAAGACCTACAGGGGTACGTAGTTATGGAACAAGGAGATTGCTACTAGAAACCTTGACTTGCTAGGCGTGGAGGTTTCCATCTCATGAGACAGCATCTATGTTGGGAACCCTGACTTGCTAAACGTGAAGGTTTTCTTATGGGAAGCCGAACTTGCTAAACGTGAAGCCCCCACTCTCATTTTTCATGTTCACTCGGTGCTAAGCTCCAACTCCCTTTTTAAACATCTTTAAACCTTTATTTAACATTAGTTCATAAAATAGGCTTTAGGGACTTAATCCCTCATATCATATAGCTCAAAGGTTTTTAAGATGAGAATGACCTTTCATCATAGAACCTACATTATGTGAGAATGACCTTTCACATAGTCATACCATATTCATAACATAGTTTAGTTTAGAGTACAATTGAGGAAACCTTTCAAGAGACTCACTTTCACTAGATTATCATAAACCTTATTCATTCATTCATGTGTGTGTGTACATATGTGAGAAAGCCTTTCACATAAACACCTTTATGCAACACATATTCATACCTGGCTAATCATAAACTTTGCATGCATAATAAGTTGTAAGGGTGCATATAAGAGTTAACCTTTCAATAGACACCATAACACATCATATTCATAGCTATACATGTAGAGTGTGTGTATATTAGTCCTCATAGTGACATAATAGCAACAACATTGATATTGAGTGCACTTCCCTTCAAGGGATCACAACACATTCACAATGTCCCCAAATCATGAGCAATTCACATATAAAGACTTTAGGGATTCTAGAACACACACCCACACTTCATCATAGGAGAGAAGGACACATTCAATATTGAATAGGTACTCCTAACATGTATATGATCACACATTCATATAGGGGTCATATAGGTAGGGGTCATTCCACAATAGTACTTAACATAATCAATCATGTAGACCACACCTTATCCCTAACATTATCATTCACATTATACTCCTCATCATCAACACACTTTAAACATCATGCTAGCATTGAGGATTTCATACATAACCTTCATAGCACAACTTCATAAACATATGCATCATAATCATCAATTCAGTTCACATCTATTGCCTTCAAGGCCATGAAATCAACATACATAGATAGACAAGAAGTAAACATCTCCACCATAAGTGGATCAAACCACACAACATCAATTCTCATACTATAGACTAGAAGTTAGGTCAACTTACCAATTCTCCAAGCCATGATCACCATGGATCAACAATTCATAATCAATTGACATAGATATCAATAGAAATCAACAATGTAATTCAATAACATAAACATAATCTAAGTACAAATCTATAAACAAAGGGATCAACCCATAACTTTGCCCATAAGGCCATAATTCCCAACTCATAAATATACCAAAAATTCAACATGAATAAGTATAGATAATCATAGGAAACATCAATACAATCTAATCTAAATATAATTTCACCCATAGAGATCATATTCACAAAGACCCACATCATAGACCAATTTTCAAGAATTTGGGGATCATGGGTTCTTTAAGAATTCCTTTGAAAATGATCTTAAAAACCTTAATTCCATATTAATTCATCAATAGAATGATTTAGTAAATCATTTGACAAGGAACCCATGTTTAGATTGAAAATTGGGAATTTTGGTCTTTGAAACACTTTTGAAAATCTTTGATTGAACTCCTTGAATGAGAGGTTATTCAAGAATCAAGAGTTACCATACCTTAATTATTGAAGACCCATGAAATTGAAGAAGAAATCAGTTGAAAACCCATCTTCTAGCTTGAGCTTCATCAAGGTCTTCAATGGAGTTTTTGAGAGAAACTATTTTAGAGAGGGAAGGGTCAATTTGAAGAATGGGGTCTAATTCTAGGTTTTGTGGTTTTAATCAACTTAAAATACCCAAAAATAGGTAGAAAAACCATTTATAATAATTCCCCAAAGTACCCAAACTGCCCCTCACTTAGTTGGACCTTTTAAACAAGTCAAACTTGAGTTTTATTTTCGCAGATTTCGTCAGGGATCAAGTTCGCGACGCGGAGGTGTTCCCACAAGTTTCTAGAAATTATATTCTATGATAGTAGAGTCCGCGGTGTCTCCGTGATGCGGAGCCACTTTTTGGCCATTGGTGGAGCAAGTCCGCGACACGGAGCCACTACCTCCATGCATAACTTCAAGCTGCCTTGGCAGATTGTTTGGCCAAGGGTTGGGGTCCTTCTCGGGGACCCTTAGGGTGGTCCCGAGGAGTCTTACCTGGACATTTTGACCCTAAAAACATTTATTAAGACACTAGGGTCACCTCCACTGATTTTAGACTCCAAACAACACATAAAAACATGAACAACATACTAGAACACACCAACACGCAAAAGACTAGTTTCCAAATTTCTTGGTCGTCCCTTGATGTTTGGTTTCCAAACTCTTTAAAACTGACTAAAAAGGCTTTTCTTCATCATTTTAACAAGTTATTAATGTATAAACCCATGTGAGGCTCTACTTTATCCTACTTCATTTTGAGGGTCGTTACAAAAGTTTGAGATATAAATATGACTATCACTATGACATGAAATACATGTTCCTATTCTCGTCATTATTATCTTAGTATCAGATGTTTAAAGTCTTGATAGTGAATCAGATTCCACCATATCAAGCAACAGTGATGTTGTGGAGGCCAATGAACAGAACCCAGAAAAGAAGCTATTGGATCTCTATTCCAATTGTTGTAGAATGTCAACTAGGTTGTGCCTCGGTAGCGATGTTTGTGGTGTTAAACTTTTAACTAAATGGATGGTTGACCTAAATCGATACGCTTGTGATAGATTAACATTCAACTACCCACAGACTGAGATAAGGAATGAATCTGCTAAAGATTTCTTATTGCTTTTGAAGGAGTGGGAATAACTTTGTACATCCCACTCCTTGTTGAAAATCAATATCCGAGCAAACCCTTTGTTGAAAGTATGAGATGATGATGTGGAAGATGATGATGATGGAGTAGATGATTATAGGAGATTTTATGACAATGATGAAGGATAATTTTTTAGAGTGGAAGAGATTTTAGAAGATTGTTTTGGTGATATTACTTGTTTGAAAAGCAATACCCCTGCGCAGGCTTTGCTCAAATGTTTTGTCTTTAAATGTTAAGTTAAATCGATTATTTATAATTTAAGTCTTTATTTATTTTTTACACTTATGAAAACAGAAATGACGACTCTGTTGGAGATTCAATTAAGTTCTAACCATAATAACTTGATTGTTTGACTATTTGTTGATAATTGTTGATTTTTTTAACCCTTTCTATGCCTAGTTTGTTCAAATTGTGATATTAACTGTCATTTTGCATTGATGGCATGTCTGTCACCACTACATAAATATAGTATATTAAAGAACAATTTTGCTAATCCGTACGTCTTTTTTATACTTAGCCATTTTCTGAATTACCGGCAATTATTTGGTTGATCGTGCGTTCACTGGTTGAAGTAGTTCCAACCTATGTTATCCGCTTGAGTCCTGGTCTTGGAAAATCCACTCTTAGTCGACTAGCGTAAAGTGAAAAACATCTCTCACGTTAGCACATTTGAACTAAGATTACCCAAAACCCAAGTTATGTTGGTCCCATTAGATACCCACCTTATGTTTAATGGGCCCATTTAGCGATGCCGAGCTATTGGAAAAATTCTCCGACAAAGTTATCATAGTCTTCTAAATGACATGCAATAGTAGTGGAAAACATGAATCCAGTTGTGGATGAAGAAGCGAAAGACTTTACGGTTAAGTGTTTTGATTATTATGAGTTTGTTGAAGATGAGGATATTGCATGTGATAATTTGAACGATGATCGTCTGATCAGAGAAGGTGATAAGAGATGTTGTGCAGGTGAATATGGACCAAGAGTGTGTGTTTTACCGCAAAAGTGTAGCGGTAATGAAGTTATGGAGAAATGGATTATGATATATCATAAAGGATAATGTTAAAGCAAATAGTGCAACTATAAGCCTAACTTTCAAAGATGATTCGAAGATATTAATCTAGGCCAAGTGCTATATTACCTAGATATTAGTTGAAAATCTCATTTATAAACTTTAGGATGATGCTCATGTAAAAGCTGCAGATGGTAAATATGGTTATATACGCAAGATTTTTGAGATTTTTCACGGTGTCGATGATACAAAATATTTTTTACTGCCCAATGGTTTTACAGAGCTAAGGATACTATAACTAAAGCTCATGAATAGTTTATCCACAACAATTGTGTGCTCTAATATAAAATAAAGGATGACAACCATCTTGATTGCCATGTAAAGAAAAGCAAGATTGTTCCAATACCCTCAAATCTAAGCTTACTTTTCGAGGAAAGTTTGAGATAAAAATATGACTATCACTATGACATGAACCATTTCTCATCATTATTATTTTACAATAAGATGTTTCAAGTCCTGATAGTGAATCACATTCCACCATATCAAGCAACAGTGATGTTGTGGAGGCCAATGAACTATTCAAAGAAAAGACGCTCTTGGATCTCTATTCCAGTTGTTGTAGAATGTCCACTAGGTTGTGCCCGTGTAGTGATGTCTGTGGTGTTAGACTTGTAACTAAATGGATTGTTGACCTAAATCGATATGCTTGTGATGAATTAAAATTCAACCACCCACAAACTAAGATAAGGAATGAATCTTCTGAAGATTTCTTATTGCTTTTGAAGGAGTAGGAGCAGCTTTGTACATCCTACTCCTTGTTGAAAAGCAATACCCGAACACGCCCTTTGTTGAAAGTAGGAGATGAGGATGTTGAAGATGATGATGATGGTGTAGATTATGATGGGAGATCTTGTGACAATGATGAAAGAGAAATTTTTAAACTGGAAGAGATTTAAGAAGTTTGTTATGTTGATATTAGAAGTTTGTAACGTAATACCCAGCACACCATTTGCTCAAATAATTTTTATGTTAAAGTCTTTTGAAAACAAAACATTTTCTTGAATTTTCTTAAAATTTAAGTGGCGACACATATATAAAATTAGATTTTCTTTAAAGGTGAAGTTAAAACGATTATTTATAATTTAGGTCATTATTTATTTTTCAAACCTATGAAAATAGAAATGGCATATTTGTTGGGAATTTAATTAAGTTCTAACAGTAATAAGTTGTCTCTTTGACTATTTGTTGATAATTGTTGTTTTTCTTTTGCTTTTTCTATGCCTTATTTGATTAAATTGTGTTATTAACTATTATTTTGCATTGATGGCATTCCGTCATCATAACATAAATACAATATATTAATGAACAGTTTTGCGAACCCACAACCGGTCTTTTTATACTTAATCATTTTTGGAATGACCAGCAATTAATAGGTTTATTGTGTGTTCAATGGTATACTTAATCAGTTTTGCGTACCCGCAACCGGTCCTTTTATACTTAATCAGTTTTGTGAACCCGCAACCAGTCTTCTTCGAAAATCCATTCTTAGTCAACTAGTGTAAAGGGAAAAAAATCCATCGATTTAGCGCATTTGAACTAAGATGACCCAAAACCCAAGGTATGTTCGGCCCATTAGAAGCCCACCTTATTTCTATTGGGCCCATTCAGCAATCCTGAGTTATTGGAAAGATGCTCTGACAAAGTTATCGTAGTCTCTAAACGACATGCAGTAGTAGTTGTAAACGTGAATCCAGTTGTAGATGAAGTAACGAAAAGTTTTACGGTTAAGTGTTGTGATAATGATTAGTTTGTTGAAGATGATGATAATGTATGTGATAGTTTGAACGATGAATCGTCTAATCAAAGAAGGTGATAAAAGTTCATGTGGAGGTGAATAAGGAGCAGAAGTGTGTATTTTAAGGCAAAAGGATAGTGGTAATGAAGCTATGGAGAAATGGACTCATCGATACATTATTAAGGATAAGGTTAAAGTAAATGTTGAACCTATAAGCCTAAATTTCAAATATGATTCCAAAAAATTAATCTAGGCCATGTGCTATATTAACCAGACATTGGTTTAAAATCTCATTCATAAACTTTAGGATAATGTTCATGTAAAAGATGCAGATGGTAAATATGATTATATAAGCAAGATTGTTGAGTTTTTTCAATGTGTCAATGATACACAATAATTTTAACTGCTCAATGGTTTTGCAGAGCCAAGGATACTATAATTAAAACTCATGAACAATTTATCAACAACAATTGTGTGCTCTAATATAAAAATAAGGATGACAACCATCTTTATTGCCTTGTAAAGAAAATCAAGATTGTTCCAATACCCTCAAATGTAAGCTTACCGTTCGAGGAAAGTTTGAGATAAAAATATGATTATCACTATGACATGAAGTACATGTTTCTATTCTCATCATTATTATGTTACAATAAGATGTTTCAAGTCCTGATAGTGAATCAGATTCCACCATATCTAGCAATAGTGATGTTGAGGAGGTCAATGAACTATTCAAAGAAAAGATGCTCTTGAATCTCTATTTCAGTTGGTGTAGAATGTCCACTAGGCTATGCCTGTGTAGCGATGTCTGTGGTGTTAAACTTTTAACTAAATAGATGGTTGACCTAAATTGATATGCCTGTGATAGATCAAAATTCAACCACCATAAACTAAGATAAGGAATGAATCTCTTGAATATTTCTCATTGCTTTTGAAGGAGTGGGACCAACTTTGTGCATCCTACTCCTTGTTGAAAAAAAAATACCCGAGCACACCCTTTGTTGAAAGTAGGAGATGAGGATGTTGTTGATGATGATGGTGTAGATTATGATGCGCGATTTTGTGATAATGATGAAAGAGAAAATTTTAAAGTGGAAGAGATTTAAGAAGTTTGTTATGTTGATATTAGAAGTTTTAAAAGCAATACCCCAGCACACCATTTGCTCAAATGATTTTTATGTTTAAGTCTTTTGAAAACTAAAACTTTTCTTGAATTTTCTTAAAAATTAAGTGGCGAGACTTATATAAAGTTATTTTTTCTTTAAAGGTTAAGTTAAATCGATTATTTATAATTTAGGTTTTTATTTATTTTTTAAACTTATGAAAACAGAAATGCAAACTCTGCTGGGAATTTAATTAAGTTCTAACAATAATAATTTTTCTCTTTGACTATTTGTTGATAATAGTTTTTTTTTTTGCTTTTACTATGGCTTATGTGATTAAATTGTGATATTAATTATTATTTTGCGTTGATGGCATTTTTTTCACCACAACTAAAGTACAATATATTAATGAAAAATTTTGCGAACCCGCAACCGGTCTTGTTTGAAAATCAACTCTTAGTCAACTAGCGTAAGTTGAAAAAAAATCCATCGATTTAGCGCATTTGAACTAAGATGACCCAAAACCCAAGGTATGTTAGGCCTATTAGAAGCCTACCTTATTTATAATGGGCCCATTCAGCAATCCTGAGTTATTGGAAAGATTCTCTAACGAAGTTATCGTAGTCTCTAAACGACATGCAGTAGTAGTTGAAAACCTGAATCCTGTTGCAGATGAAGTAACGAAAAGTTTTACGGTTGAGTGTTGTGATAATGATTAGTTTGTTGAAGATGAGGATATTGTATGTGATTGTTTGAACGATGAATCGTCTGATCAATGAAGGTGATAAAAGTTCCTGTGCAGGTGAATATGGAGCAAGAGTGTGTCTTTTACGGCAAAAGGGTTGTGGTAATGAAGCTATGGAGAAATGGATTCATCGATACATTATAAAGGACAAGGTTAAAGCAAAGGTTGCACCTATATGCCTAAATTTCAACGATGATTCCAAAAAACTAATCTAGGCCATGTGCTATATTACCCAGACATTGGTTGAAAATCTCATTCATAACTTTAGGATAATGCTCATGTAAAAGTTGCAGATGGTATATATGATTATATAAGCAAGATTATAGAGTTTTTTCAAGGTGTCGATGATACAAAATATTTTTTACTGCTCAATGATTTTACAGAGCTAATGATACTATAATTAAAGCTCATGAACAGTTTATCAACAACAATTGTGTGCTCTAATATAAAATTAAGGATGACACCCATATTGATTGCCAAGTAAAGAAAATCAAGATTGTTCCAGTACCCTCAAATGTAAGCATACCATTCGAAGAATGTTTGAGATCAAAATAAGACTATCACTATGATATGGAGAACATTTTCCTATTCTCATAATTATTATCTTACAATAAGATGTTTCAAGTACAAATAGTGAATCAGATTCCACCATATCAAGCAACAGTGCTGTTGTGGAGGCCAATGAACAATTCAAAGAAAAGACGCTCTTGGATCTCTATTTCAGTTGTTGTAGAATGTCGACTAGGTTGTGCCTGTGTAGCAATGTTTGTGGTATTAAACTTGCAACTAAATGGATTGTTGACCTAAATTGATATACTTTTGATAGATTAAAATTCAACCACCCACAAACTAAGATAAGGAATGAATCTTCTGAAGATTTCTTATTGCTTTTGAAAGAGTGGGAGGAGCTTTGTGCATCCTACTCCTTGTTGAAAAGCAATACCCGAGCACACCTTTTGTTGAAAGTAGGAGATGAGGATGTTGAAGATGATGATGATGGTGTAGATTATGATGGGAGATCTTGTTACAATGATGAAAGAGAAGTTTGTAAACCGGAAGAGATTTAAGAAGTTTGTTATGTTGATATTAGAAGTTTGAAAAGTAATACCCCAGCACACCATTTGGTCAAATGATTTTTATGTTTAAGTCTTTTAAAAACTAAATATTTTCTTGATTTTTCTTAAAATTTAAGTGGCGACACATATATAAAATTAGATTTTCTTTAAAGGTTAAGTTTTATCGATTATTTATAATTTAGGTCTTTATTTATTTTTTAAACTTATGAAAACAGAAATGACGACTCTGTTGGGAATTTTATTAAATTCTATCAATAATAACTTGTCTCTTTGACTATTTGTTGATATTTGTTTTTTTTCTATACCTTAATTGATTAAATTGTGATATTAACTATTATTTTGTAATGATGGCATTTCTGTCACCACAACATAAATACAATATATTCATAACTTTAGGATAATGCTTATGTAAAAGTTGCAGATGGTAAATATGATTATATAACCAAGATTGTTGAGTTTTTTCAAGGTGTCGATGATAAGAAGTATTTTTTACTGCACAATGGTTTTACAGAGCCGAGGATACTATAATTAAAGCTCATGAACAATTTATCAACAACAACTGTGTGCTCTAATATAAAATTAAGGTTGACAATCATCTTTATTGCCTTGTAAAGAAAATCAAGATTGTTCCAACACCCTCAAATGTAAGCTTAAAGTTCAAGGAAAGTTTGAGATCAAAATATGACTATCACTATGACATGAAGTACATGTTCCTATTCTCGTCATTATTATCTTACTATCAAATGTTTCAAGTCCTGATAGTGAATTAGATTCCACAATATCAAGCAATAATGATGTTGTGGAGGACAATGAATAGAACCAAGAAAAGAAGCTCTTGGATCTCTATTCTAGTTATTATAGAATGTCCACTAGGTTGTGCTTGGGTAGCAATGTATGTGGTGTTAAACTTGCAAATAAATGGACTATTGACCTAAATTGATATGCTTGGGATAGATTAAAATTCAATCACCCACAAACTGAGATAAAGAATGAATCTGCTGAAGATTTCTTATTGCTTTTGAAGAAGTGTGAGTAGCTGTAGCACCCCGTAAAATATAATAAGACTTAGCTAAGGTTTGACGAAATCTAATAGGTTGAAATAGAGCCTCACATGTTTGTTTATAGTTGGAAACTTATCTAAATGATGAATAATGGCTTTTGAAGTTAGTTTTGTGATTTTAGAGGTCAAACGTCAAGAAACGATCATAACGCCTGGAAACTAGTAAGTTGAACTAGTGAGATGAACTAGTGTGTTGTAGGGTCTTGTAGTGGACTTTTGGAGTGTTGTATGAGGGTCAAAAAGAAGATAAATATCCCCTATACTTATATGGACATAAATAGGGGTTAGAGGTCCGGGTACAACCCCCCAAGGACCACCCTAGGGGTCCTTTAGGAGGACCCCAACATTGGCCAAAAGCTGTCTAAAACAACTTGACTTACGGAGGCAAAATGACATCCCTTAAGTCAAACGATGCCCCGTAAGTCTGCTCCGTAGGTGAGGACATAGTCTAGGGAGCCTTATCTCCCATGACCAAGTCCCAGACCCAAACAAGGAAGGCACAAAATGGCCCATCATTCCACCTACGGTCCGTAGGTGGAGGTCTTGTTGTTATGCCCAGTTTTCAGCTTTTAGTTTTTAAGTTAGTGTTTAGGGGTTAGTTTAGTAATTAGTTTAGGGGTTAGGTGGGGTGATTAGTTAGTTAATTTACCTCCTATAATAGTTAATAGACCCTAAACTAATCACGGTTACCCATTCATCTAAAGACCCCTAAAATCCTCTCCCAAAATCATCTCTCTAGAATTGAAGAAGAAAAGGAAGAATAGGAGAGAAATGGTAGTGTCTTAGGGCTATTTCATCCATTTATTCAAGATTTTTTTAGGGCATTGATTGAAGGTATGTGAAGCTTATTCATCCATGGGTTCTTCCATCCATGGAACCCCCTTAGAAATCCCTCAATTGTGAACTCAAAAACCCAATTCTAGCTAGGGTTGTGATTGCATTGTGGGTAGGGCTTGGGTGTGATTCCAATCTAGTGGATATCACCCAATATTGATTGATTTAGGTTTGTTTGATCATAATGTGATGATTTCATGTGATTTTTATGATGAACCTAATCTAAATTGATGAATGTGATCTTTGTGGGTTTATGCCATTAGAGGCAAAATTGAAGGTTCATATGTGATCTTCCTAATTCAATGTTGTGTGTTATAATTGATCAAAGTTAGGATTATCTAATCAGGAATTGAACTAGATTCTATTGTATATGGTTTATCTTCACTTGTAAAGTTATAAATGAACTCTTAGGATCAATTAAGACTAGAATCACCTAGTAATGAAATATGTGATCAAATTACCTTGAAATCTTGGTTTAAAGAAGAGATGAAGAAAGAAACCTTGAGAGTAGGGTTTGTGATCATGATCTTTAGGGCTTTAGGGTGAGACTAATATAATTACCAGTGATGTTAAGGCTTTGAGAGAAAAGTCTAAAAGACAATAGAAGTCTAATAGGCTAAATTGTGGTGAAAGCCCTATACTCACCTAACCTACCTTATGAATGTTTGATAGATGAATGTGATAGAATCACTTGAGCATGGGTGGGTTGTCAAGGACACCCTTTTATGAGAGATGAGTGTTAAGCAAGGCTTAACAAGTAAACCTTGGGGTGTATGCTTGGCTCCAAGTGGATATTGATAATGAGATGGAGTGTCACACAATATAGGGTCCGAACTCCAACAAGAAAGGAGAGCCACACCTAGTTGATGTGAGGACTAACACATATTGCCTACATTCTAACCAAATGTAGGGTTGGAGCTTTGAGTTGCTATTGGAGGCTAGAGTTTCAAGGAGTTAGAAGAGTTGAAAAATTGGTGAGTCCTCATAGCTTCGAGGACAACAACCACATTTCCTTTATGTCTTTATTTTCATGTTTTAGACTTTGTATGGGATGCGTCCCAATGACATTTATTCTTGAGTTTTAAATAGTTGGTTTGAGACAAAGAGTATAGAAAGACTTTCGCTTATTGTTTTTATGAGATAAGACTTCGATTATAAAGTTTCAAATTTTCTTGTATTTTCTCTTATCTTATATTAAGAATGTGCTAATGGAGTGTATGTGACCTTCGGGGTCAATTACGCTATGTTACGACTAGGGGGTGTTCTCGAGTCGTGACAAACATGGTATCAGAGCATATGTTTTTGGGATAAATTTTAGGATGTCTCAAACCACGTCTACGTAGAGTCTTATTCATGGGTGTGAGTGGTAACACATTTATGAATAGGAGGCTATTGGATGCTTAGGAAAAGTCTCACTTCTTCATTCTCTTAGTCGTGTCCTAGAGTTTGGCTTTAATAGGCCCTTCTTCTAATTTCTGTCGTTGTTTTTCAGGGTTTGGCTAATACAAGGGTTAATGCTAGGAGAGAAGTAGATGACAATGGGGATCAATAGATTCCTCCAGAAGTTCAAGACCAAGCTCCACCTCAAGTTCCAAATGACTCCCCAATGGGGAATGCCACTCTTGAAGAGTTTAGGGCTTCTATGCAACTATTGGCTCAAGCCTTGACGGAGCAAGCTAATAGAGAGGTAGTGGCTCCGGCAAACCGAATAAAGGAGATGGCTTCTTTTAGGGTGAGTGAGTTTTTGAGGATGAACCCTCTTGAGTTCTATGGCTCCAAAGTGGAGGAAGATCGTCAAGGTTTTATAGATGAGGTGTACAAGGTGCTATTAATCATGGGGCTGACTTCTAGTGAGAAAGCGAAACTAGTCGCCTACCAATTTAAAGATGTTGCCCAAATTCGGTATGAACAATGGAAAGATAGTAGGCCGGTAGGAGCGGGCCCTATAGAGTGGGAAGCTTTTAAGTCAGAATTTCTAGATAGGTTCTTTCCCCGGGAGTTGAGGGAAGCTAAATTGGGAGAATTCATCAACCTAAAAGCACGGTAGTATGAGTGTTAAGGAGTACTCTTTGAAATTCTCCATTTTTTCTAAATATGCTCCAAGCTTGGTAGCCAATCCTAGGGATTTGATGAATAGATTTATGACGGGGGTGTCCGACTTAGTAGAAGAAGAATGCCATATGGCCATGCTTGTTGATGCCATGGATATCTCAAGGTTGATGGTATTTTCCCACCAAATTGAAGAGTCAAAACTAAAGAAGGAAAGTGATAGGGAGAAGAAGAGGTCTAGGGTGGATGTTGATAAGTTCTTTTATGATGGGTCCGATGGACATGGTCGTTCTAAGAATCAACAAAAGTATTCCGGCCAAAGTTTTTCTAATTCTCCTAAGCCTAGTTGCACCAAGTGTGGGAGAAATCATTTTTATAAATGCCTAGCCGGCATGGATAGTTGCTATGGATGTGGTAAGGAAGGGCACAAGGTGAGAGATTGCCCAGTTCTTAAGGCAAATGGGAGAGAGGGTAAGAAAGTTGACTCTAGAGGTGTGAATGAAGAGCCTCAAAAGAAGAATAGATTTTATGCTCTCCAATCTAGAGGAGGTCAAGAGTGATCTCCTCATGTCCTTTCCGGTATGTGTTTCTTTCATGATTTAGAAAATTGTCAGATTTCTTGTCTTTTATGACTTGTTTTTATTTTTTGGATTTTGAAGTTATCTTAGTATGCATGATGCTTAGAAAAGTTTGAATAGGCTTGCTCCCAAGTGGGGGATAGTGTGCCTATCTAGTGGGTTATATTGGTGCCTTATGTGTTGCCATGATTTCCTTATATGCATGTTCATAGAATTGTCTAGGTCTTGTTGAAATGACTTTTGTGCATTGTTTCCTCATGTTGTGGTGCACTATAGTAGAAATTGCATCTAAGTTTCATGAGTTGAATTATGAGTATGGTCTAGTTCTTGGAATTGAAGTTTTCTTCCTTGATGTTGTGTGCATTTAGAGTTAGTGCATGTATGATGGGCTGTTAGCTGAGATTAATGACTATATGAAGTGTCTAAAGTGTCATTCGAGGACGAATGTTCCCAAGTGGGGGATAATGTAACACCCCGTAAAATATAGTAAGACCTAGCTAAGGCTTGACTAAATATAATAGGTTGAGCTAGATCCTCACATGTAAGTTTATAGTTGTAAACTTTTCTAAATGATGAATACTGGCTTTTGAAGTTAGTTTGGTGATTTTTGAGGTCAAACGTCAAGAAACGATCATAACTCCAGGAAACTAGTAAGTTGAACTAGAGAGATTAACTAGTGTGTTGTAGGGTCTTGTAGTGGACTTTTGGAGTGTTGTATGAGGGTTAAAATGAACATAAATGTCCCCTATACTTAGATGGACATAAATAGGGGTTAAACGTCCAGGTACGATCCCCCAAGGACCACCCTAGAGGTCCTTGAGGAGGACCCCAACATTGGCCAAAAGCTGTCAAAATCAGCTTGACTTACGGAGGCAAGTGACGCCCCCTAAGTCAAACGATGCCCCGTAAGTCTGCACCGTTGGACAGGACCTAGTCTAGGGAGCCTTAGCTCCCATGACCAAGTCCCAGACCCAAACAATGAAGGCACAGAACGGCCCGTCACTCCACCTACGGTCCTTAGGTGGAGGTCTCGTACGTCTGCCCAGTTTTCAGCTTTTAGTTTTTAAGTTAGTGTTTAGGGGTTAGTTTAGTAATTGATTGATGGGTTAGAAGGGGCGATTAGTTAGTTAATTTACCTCCTATAAATAGTTAATTGACCCTAAACTAATCATGTTTACCTATTCATCTAAAGACCCCTAAAATCCTCTCCAAAAATCATCTCTCTAGAATTGAAGAAAAAGAGGAAGAAGAGAAGAGAAAGGGCAGTGAATTAGGGCGATATAATCCATTGATTCAAGCTTTGTTTAGGGCATTTATTAAAGGTATGTGAAGCTTATTCATCCATGGGTTCTTCCACCCATGGAGCCCCTTTAGAAATCCCTCAATTGTGAACTCAAAAACCCAATTCTAGCTAGGGTTGTGATTGCATTGTGGGTAGGGCTTGGGTGTAATTCCAATCTAGTGTATATTACCCACTATTGATTGATTTAGCTTTTTTCGATGATAATGTGATGATTTCATGTGATTTTTATGATGAACCCTAATCTAAATTGATTAATGTGATCTTTGTGGGTTTATGCCATTAGAGGCAAAGTTGAAGGTTCATATGTGATCTTCCTAATTCAAGTTGTGTGTTGTAATTGATCAAAGTTAGGATCATCTAATCATGAATTGAACTAGATTCTATTGTATATGGTTGATCTTGAGTTGTAAAGTTAGAATTGAACCTTTAGGATCAATTAAGACTAGAATCACCTAGTAATGAAAGATATGATCAAATTAGCTTGAAATGTAGGTATAAAGAGGAGATGAAGAAAGAAACCTTGAGAGTAGGGTTTGTGATCATGATAGTTAGGGATTTAGGGTGAGGCTAATGTAATTACCTAGTGATGTTAAGGCTTTGAGAGTAAAGTCTAAAAGACAATAGAAGTCTAATAGGTTGAATTGTGGTGAAAGGCCTATACTCACCTAACGTACCTTATGAATGTTTGATAGATGAAAGTGACAGAATCACTTGAGCATGGATGGGTTGTCAAGGACATCCTTTCATGGGAGATAAGTGTTAAGCAAGGCTTAACAAGTAAACCTTGGGGTGTATGCTTGGCTCCAAGTGGATATTGACAATGAGATGGAGTGTCACACAATATAGGGTCCGGACTCCAAGAAGAAAGTAGAGCCACACCTAGTTGATGTGAGGACTATCCAAGAAAAAGGGGGAAACTCTTACGTAGTAGAGTGTGGATCTTCCTAAAGTTAGGTGTCATGAGATGGGATCCTTCACATACTTGAGTTAAGGTTCATAGTAGAGATCTCCATATCTTATGAACTAAGACATGCTTGAGAAGAATCTCATAGTGTTCAAAGCATAATGAACTACGACTTACTTAATGAAGTAACTCATAGTTTTAAAGAGTGTGGATAAACTTAGACTTACTTAAAGAAGTAAGTCATAGTGTTCAAGAGTATAGATGAACTTAGACATGCTTAAGATAGTATCTCATACGGTCCATGTGAAGAAGGAACTTAGACATACTAAAAGAAGTATCTCCTAGGGTTCAACCTAATAATGAATTAAGATGTGCTTGAGCGAGAGTACCTCATAGGGTTCTAAAGATAAAGAGGGGGAACTAGGTTCCAAACCAAAATGAACTAGTAATAGGACCTAAAAGTAATACTTACGACGATTAGTATTATGGGATGCTAAGAGTGCATTGCACAAAGTATGAATTAGGGTCATTAAAGAGAAGCCTTGAGTAGGATTGGACTAGAGTTGCCTTTCCTAGTTATAGTTGACTAAAGGTGAGAGATTCCTTAGTTAAGAGAGGGAATTTAATAAGGAGGCCAAAGTAGGGTGGATATGACTAGGATGATTTCTAGGCTATGCTTAGTGTGAAGGGTAGTATGGGATGCCTTTCATGCTTTGCACAAGTGTGTCTTGATGTTACTTGGAAGTATGATACCTTTATGGCATAAAGAAGCTTAAGAGTTGACCATTTATATAGACTATGTTAAGATGACATGAAAACCTAGGGCTTGAATATGAAGGTGGACTATGCCCAAGAATGACCAAAGAGAGGTACTTAGATTGGATGGTAGTAGGGGATGCTATCCTTGCATTACACAAGTATACTTGGTGGTGGCTTGTGAAGTAGTTCTCTTGTAATATGAAAGACTTAGGGTTGAGATGTATAACCTTCTAGGTCTAAGTAAAGACCTTGTCATGAATATGATGTTCTCCTATGCTCATTTACTATGTCTTAGGTTGACTTGTATTATATGATGCTTATGTTGGAGATTTATGCTTATGTTTATATTATTGTCTCTTATGCTTATGCCTTATGTTGACTAACCATTTGGAGATGCTTTTATGATGTTGTGCTAGCTTTCATACATAGTACCTTTTGTACTAACGCATATTGCCTACATTCTAACCAAATGTAGGGTTGGAGCTTTGAATTGCTATTGGAAGCTAGAGTTTCAAGGAGTTAGAAGAGTTGAAGAATTGGTGAGTCCTCATAGCTTCGAGGACAACAACCACATTTCCTTTACGTCTTTATTTTCATGTTTTAGACTTTGTATGGGCTGCGTCCCAATGACCTTTATTCTTGAATTTTAAATAGATGGTTTGAGACAAAGAGTATAGAAAGACTTCCGCTTATTGTTTTTATGAGATAAGACTTCAATTGTAAATTTTCAAATTTTCCTGTATTTTCTATTATCTTATGTTAAGAATGTGATAATGGCTTGTATGTGACCCCTTCGGGGTCAATTACACCATGTTACAACTAGGGGGTGCTCTCGGGTCGTGACATTTGCTTTGTGCATCCTACTCCTTGTAGAAAAGCAATACCCGAGCACACTCTTTGTTGAAAGTAGGAGACGAGGATGTGGAATATGATGATGATGGTGTAGATTATTGATGAGTTCGAGACTTGGAGTTATTTGGGGCTTTTGTTTATATAGATTTAGTGTCCTCAAATGCTTAATTTGGGCCATAAACTGATGTTAAAGCCTTGATTTTCAGGTATATGCATTGAGGAACAAAGCAAGGACACTAACACGAAAAAAGGAACAAAACAAACTGAAGAAATGAAGAAAGGCAAGTCTGGTGATTGCCAAGAGCACTTGCCGATAAGCCGAGTGGCTAGCTTGACCGCCTAAAAATCCAGTATGTCAGCCCTGAGGGAAGAAACCAAGTCGGCGACAAAAAGGGGCAGTCAGGGAATCGACGAGCAGTTTTGTATGCAAAGAGAGATCGCCCAAAGTTCCAGAACTTGAGGATATTGAGTGCCAAGGCAAAAAGGTGATGGAAGAGATCAATGGGTGGTTCGCCGAGTGGTTCGGCGAACCCGACTTACTTTGCCAAAACACCCTTTGTGACTTATTTTTGGTGACTATAAATTATACTTTGAACAATTATTTTATTATGCTAACTTAGATTGAATTAGTTTAGAAGAATTTTCTCTTGAGTTTCTGAGAGTTTCTTAGTAGACTTGAATAATTTTGGAGATTATTTTTGGAGATTTTTGAAGTGGGTTTCAAATTTTCTGTAAATTGAAGCATTGTAAAGACTAAATTTCTCTTACCCAGTTGATGGCTAATCGATTAGATAATTGTTTTTACTCTTTTATGATGTTTGGCTAAAACTCCAATTCTTGGGGTGTGATCATGTGATTATGGGTTATATTAGTGTATGGGTATTGTTAATTGCTAGTTTATATGCTAATTTGAAGTGGGTTTAATCAATAATTGTGGTTCAATTTATGAATTGTAGTTGCAAATGCTGTTCTAATTTTGTGTTCTTGTCTTGCTCGAGAGAGAGGTTTTAGAACTAGTATTATTAGATAATGATTTGTAGGTATTGGGTTGAGCTGAGTTCAGCTCGAGAGAGTGAATCCTAAACCCAATCCTACCCATCTAGCTCGAGAGAGTGGATGAATTAAGCTGTGGGTTGTTCTACATTGTTATGCTTGTTGATGTTCAAAAGAAATCACCTGATTCGGGATAGTTGTTCGAGAGAAATCTATCTCCCTTATAGTCTAACCTACTCACTAATTTTTAGTTGCTTACTAGTAGTTTCAATTACCCATATATCAAAATTTGCCTATAATCGATAACATCCAGAGAATTCCTCTCCTTATTGTTATTTCAAATTGTTTGTGATTGCATTGTAGTTGATAATTGTAAACCAAAACCCCCATCTGACATTAGTATCACCCCTTTTAATTTGATTCATATCTTTTTCAATAATTTCTATTCCTTTGGTTGATTAGACCACATTTGCACTTCCTAATTGAATTTGAACACGTACCGCTCTTGTGGGATTCAACCCCAACTCAATTGTTGGGTTTTATTGTCAAGACCTGAGAGCACCCCCTAGTCATAACACGGTGTACTCGACCCTGAAGGGGTCTTATACAAGCCTCACAACATTCATTCATTGCATAGGTGATAAAAATAGTGCGGAATTAAAACTTTTCTTACAATCAAAGTCTCTTCATACAATGAAAGAGTATTTATGACACTATGTCTCAAACAATCTATTAAACTTGGAATAAAACTCTTTAATACAAAACATAGGGACACGACCCTTACAAAAGTCTAAAAAACATAAAAGTAAAGACAATAAGGGACATATGGTTGAGCCTTTAAATACAATGAGGACTCACCAAGCTTCTTCTTCTTGACCTCCTATGAACCTAGCCATGAGGTTTGAATTTGATATCTCCAAAGCCTACACTTATAGAAAATGTAGAAGAAGGGGTTAGCATGAAAACGTACTAAGTATGGAAGCCATGCGCAAAACCATTAAAGCATGCATGAAAAGGGACATTTCATTTGAAATCATGCCATATGCCATTTTTGAACATAATCTTTGAAATAGTTGGAGAATGCAACCAATAAGGCAATTATCATACATTTCATTATAACATGAGAGACATCATCACAATAACAAGTATAGTTTCCAACATCAATATAACACACATCCCAATCTTCACAATACATAGCCTCCAATCACATAAGAATACAAAGTCCAACAACAAGATAATCTCATCATTTAGAAATCATCACATAAACAACTCATATGAAGCACTTTTGCAATGTATGATAACTAACATGCATCTACAATGTACAACATGAGACAGTACAACATTCATACCTATTTAATAGTAAATACACTACCTTAGTAACCCCTAGGGAACACTTTGTGCAATGTATGGTTAGCATCCCATAATACTAACCTCACTAAGCACTCCTTTAGAGCTACCTTAGTCATGCAGTTTATCTTTTAGACCTCATTATAATCAATAGTCAGAAGTAGAGAACTAGTCATGTATACCATTTGAATGTAAGGACAATTCATTCATAACAATATCCCTTCAATATACATGCATGCATTCAAATTTCATCATAATGCAAATGAACCATCCTATGACATCTTACCAAGTCTACTTGTGCAATGTACAAGTGAAGTCCCATACCCCCACTCCTACTAAGTAAGACTCATTAAAAAGTCATAGTATAATTCATGTTTCATTCATTATATTTATTATATGGGGAAGATCACATTAACAGACATAGACCATGTGAGCAACATTGAATCCGATGTCATATAACTCCACACCGAAAGAAGGCATCCTACTTGCCTAAGGTAGAACTAGACATACATATCCATAAGGTGGATCCACTAGCTAAAGACCTATGTGGGCACATAGTTAATGGGATAGGGATATTACTTCTAGAAACTCTACCTCTTGCATTATTGGAGGAGTTCCCATCTCATGAGTTCATTAAGATGACCCTACCTATTGCATTAATTGGGGGGGGGGGTTATTTACCTCATTGTCCATATCCACTCGGTGCTAAGCATTATTTCCCAAATTAGACATTGTTCGTCTTGAATTTTATTTACATGTTTGAAGGAGTACTTTTGCCCTTACAACTCATAATCTAGCTCCTAGATTCATTTAGGTGAGAACTAACTTTCAACCCTAGAATCATAATTAGTATGTGAGTATAAATTTCACACCAAGATCATGTGCTCTCATGAGAACTAAAATTTCAATCAACACAATAGGATCATCATGATAACGTACATTTCATGCATAATAATATGTAAAGGTGCATATGAGAACTATACTTTCATTTAACACCATCGATATATCATGATCATGTTCTATGCATAGTGTGTGTGTGTAATTCTCCTAGCAATGACACAGCAACATCATTATAATCATCCTAGACCATTCATATAATATCAAGTGTAGGGGTAAGGGAAGAATGACCTTTCAACAATACCACACTATACACAATAGTCATAGGATCTTTAACTTCTAAGTAAATCATGAGTTCTCACACAATATTGGCAACAAGCACAAATCTTCACAATAAGCCCTTCAAGGGCTATAATCACAATGTACATAATAAGTAAACACCCCCACCTTTCAAATAGATCAATATACAAAGTAAGTAAACACTTCCACCTTTCAAGTGGATCAATAGCTCAAGCATAATTATACTTCAACATGTAATTAGGCATTACTTACCCTTTCAAGGGCTATGGACCAACTCATCCCAAGAATCTTGCAATAGCACATTATATAAGGGAATACCATCATCCAACAACTCATAAGTACAATGATCACACCATGATTTACTCATTATACTTCAAGCATTAGTCAATCATGCATAATGTATCATGATCAAGTCAATGAAGGTTTAGAAGCATTACCCTAAAACAATTCAAGTCTAGGTGATCTAAGCTAAGGCATTACTTTAAGCAATTCATCATTCTAGGAAGATCACATTCAAACCCTCAATTGGCCTCTTTCACGGCACAACCCTAGACTACATCAATTTTAACCTAGAAAATAAGGTTAATCATGAATAAAAGTAGAGTTATACTTAAATCCTGTAACTACACAATAATCAACTCATATTCAACCAATTGAATCGACTTCTATCAACACTCATAATGTTGAGAAGAGTCATAGCTAGGGTTGGGGAAAACTCATTGATTCTTTGAAGTTCAGGTTATAATCATCTAAAATTAATAGTATCATCAATAAAAAACACAATTCAACCTTTAATAACAACTTTGAAGTGAATCCATGGGGTTGAGTTGAAATCCTAGCTAATTGGGTTTTCTAGATTTGAGATAAAAGGTTTTGAAAGGGCTCCTTGGGTGATAACTTCCCAAGGATGAAAACTCATATACCTTAGGTGTATAAACCCACGAAAATACTAAGATAAAACCTCCATATTCAATCCCATAGGTTGGTTTCTTCATTGGTCATACATGGTGTTCTTGGAGACAAGAATTTGGGAGGGAATGGGAATTTGAGTTTTGATTTGGGGTCTTGACTTGTGGTGAATTAATGGATTAGTTGAGGGACTTATAAGTTTATATAGGTAATTAATTAACCACCTAAACAATCTCCCTTAACCCCTACTTAATTAACTAATCAATTAACTAACCCCTAACTCAAAACAAAACTTCCAACACACAACCCAACCTACAGACAGCCTTCCACAAACCGTAGACTCTACTGGCCGTGGTTGGCTTCCGTGGTTTGGGATTGTAGCTCTAAATGATGCAGGCTAAAGGAGAAACTAAGTAAGGACTCATGAGGTCTATCCACGGACCGTGGTATGGTCTACGGGGCGTGGTTTGCATCTGTAGATCACCACTAAAAGAAACAGACCATGATGTCCAGGCAGGGTCTTGTTGGCTTATAAAGGTGATTAATTAAGTAACTAAACAACCCCATAATCCCTTAATAAATAACTAACTAAATTCCTAATCACTAACTTAAAACTAAAAGGAAGGAAATTGGCAGCAACTACGTTTGCCCATCCACGGACCGTGGATGGGTCTACTGGCCGTGAATGGCCTTCGTGTTTTGGGGCTGTGGCTCAAAAGTGAAGTCCAAGCCTCCCTAGATTAAGTCATAACCCATGCCCATGACCTACCGGGCGTGGATTGGTCTAGGTGGCGTAGGTTGGTCTCGTGAGTTAAGCTGTTTTGACAACTTTTTGGCAGATGTTGGGGTCCTCCTCAAGGACCCCTTGGGGAGTCGTACCTAGACGTTTAACCCCTAAACATGTCATTCTAAGTATGGGGGTCATTCCTATGAGTTTTAACCCTCATACAACACTCCAAAACTCCACTACAAGACTCTACAACACACTCGCTCAATTCACTAGTTTCCGGGCGTTCTAGTTGTATCTTGAAATTCAACCCCTAAATTCCACAACCTTCACTTGTGAAACCATTTAACAACATATAAAAAAGTTTCCAACTTTAAACTCACATGTGAGGCTCTAGTTTCACCTATTAGATTCCATTAGACTCTAGCTTGTCTTACTATATTTTCGGGTTGTTACATTTATACTTACTAACGATTGTTTGCACCTAGAATTGGATAAGGTGTGTTTGAAACGTTAATAAAAAATGCTAACTCTACCGGGGAGTGGTGTTGTTTAAAATTCTTTTCGTGAAGTTGAATTGTGATCTTTTTAGTTATAGTTGAATCAACTTATTTTAGTTTTGGTTTTTGTATTGCTTGTGTTAAACAGAGGAGGAGGTGAGCATTAACGGAAGCAATGGTAGCCATGTGGGCCACAAATATGATATTGGAAACCTCAATGATGTAAATGACCATAACATTAATGACCCAATTCCATTGGGTGGTGTGGGGGCAATACATCTACCTCCAACCGAATGAAACAATGTTTTTCAGATCACTAGCACAATGGTTTAGCTCCTGCAACTGAAGGGTTTGTTTGGGGGACTGGCTCATGAGGATCACCATAAGCATTTCAAAACTTTTTGGACGATTGTGTTCCATTATCATTCAAGAGTATATCGCAAGAATCAGTCCGTCTCAGGTTTTTCCTATTTTCTTTGATGGGCGAGGCCAGTAAGTGGTTGGCTGAGTTGCTAAGAGATTTCATTACTTCTTGGGATGAGCTTACTACATCATTCCAAGTGCATTTGTTTCCCTCATCGAAGATGATGACTCTTATGGATAGCATCCAAGGATTGAAATGCTTGGAAGGTGAGCCCATACATGAGACGTGGCTGACGTTTAAGAAGTTGGTGCTGCAATGCCCAACTCATGGACTTCCAAATAATGTGTTGCTGCAATACTTCTATAGGAGCCTTGATTCGGTGAACAAAGGAGTTACTGATCAACTCGTTCCCGGTGGTATACTGCAGCAACCCTATGAAGTAGCATCTCAACTTCTTCATTGCATGACCAAGACCAATAGGGCATGGTACACTCGTGACCAAATCTCTCCTCTAAATTTTAGAATGATAAAAGAGCATATCGAAAAGGATGAAGAGAGACCAAAATATGGCAAAAATGATGACTCAATTGGATGTCTTGGCTAAGATTGTCAAAGGTGTTGTTACAAAGAGTTTTAATAATGTGGTTGTTATTGGAGTAAACATTGATGAGGCACTATTAGAAGCATTGTACAAGGAAGAACTGAACTTCCTAGCCAACCAATGAGGAGGTTATCATGCAAACTACCCAAAACCGGGTGGAAATCAAAGTTGGAATAGAGATGAGGGCTGGAGAGACCATGAGAGATTGTCGTGATCACAACGCCACTTGGAAGGAAAGAGAGGGGGGAGAAGCATAGGTTTGTTCCTCCCCATGAGGGTCAAAAGCCCAAGGAATCTCAAGGTGTCCGTAAGGAAGACATGCTCTCACGCATTCTTAAAAAAGTTGAAAGATCGGACAAAGTGTTAAAAGATATGAAGCGGGATGTCTCTACACTTAATCATACTGTCACCTCTCATTCTGTGTCTATTAAGCAGCTGGAAACCTAAATGGGTCAAATTTATTCACATTTGAATCGAAGACAACAAGTGGGGTTTCCTTGTGACACAATGAAAAACCCCAAAAATTAAGCTTGAATGGGTACTTTCGTCGTGCCACAGCTTTAACTAAAGCGCTTCTTGGGAAACAACCCAAGTTTTAATGCTTTAAGTTTGATTTTAAATAACGAGTATTGATTGTGCAGGTTGAAAAGAAAAGTGTTTTGGAAAATAGGAGGTTTAGTGAGCTAAAAGTCTAGTCGGTGACTAATCGAAGAGGTCGATGAGCCCAACTTGGACCCCCATTGGACCCACAAAACCTGAAGTGAAAGTTCGTAAACTCGACGGCCAATTGCTTATCAGCGACTCACCAAACAAGTCGGCGATCACAATTTTGTCCGCCGTTTGGATCGCCAAATTGACTTGAGGTCCTATAAAACTCGGCGTGGTGAATTACCACTCGGCGCATCACCGAGTGGTTCGGTGTTGTTGACTTACACCGCCGAAAGGGCTGCGAACTGAAAAATTTTAAAGGGCCAAATGGTTTTAAATTTCAAAATCTTTCATATTCTTTCATTTCTAACCCCGTATACTCTTACCCACACATTAGAGCTTCCGTATTTTGTTATTTTACTTGATTTTTGTGTGTGATCTCGTGCTCAGAGTTGGAATACTTTGCCGCCTAGCTTTTCAATTCTCAATTTGGCATACAAGTTGGTTTTCCGAACGCCACACTTTAGTTTAGTGGTTGAACTCAAATGCGATCAGTAAATATGTGTTGATATGTGTTGGGTAATTTCTTATAATTTGTTTTATGTGTTGGATTCCCCGTATTGTGTTCGAACTTGTGCTTAAATGCTTAAAAAGATGATTTCCCGTGTTTTTTGCATTAAAATTGATTGTAAATAGTAGGGTTGCGGTTATTTTGTATTAGGTCTAGTTGGGTGAAGTTTGAGTAACCCCAAATTGTGCCAAATGACGTAATTTGCCCAATGATTGAGCGTTTGACATCATTCTTAAGGGCAAAAATCATCAAATGGCCAATTTTGGCCAAATCGGGGGAGGTCTAAGCACCCCAACGACATGGGTCATATTGGTCTTGTATGAATTGCATAGTGTGTCTATTTTATTTTGAATTCAGGGGCTGTTGGCTTGATTTTGGGAAACGGGTTGAAAATTGGCACTTTGGGTCGTTTGGCGAGAAGGGTCGAGCTTGCCGAACGGTTCGGCGGTTCGCCAAAATCCTCTTTTGATCCCCCTTAATTTCTTGATTTGATTGAGATGAGTCTGCAACTATTGATGGGAAACTTAACCTCGCCAAATTCACTGGGCGACTCGTCGAAAAGTTCCTTTGACCGCCCTTTCTGTGCTCCTAGCCCCTAAAATGCACTGTAATATTTGGTGGGCTAGTCTAAGCTCACTGATTTGTGTCAGCGATTATCCAAAGGGCCCTAAGCATCGCCGACATGCCTTATTTCTGGAAACTTTTCCAGTTGATACTTTCGGCGAGCCCGATCTTGCCCGCCTAAGCAACTCGGGGACTCGCCGACTGGTTTGGCGAGTCTTTCTACAACTTGATTTCTATAATATTCTTGAATTATATCTAACACTTTTCGATGTGTTTTACAGATATGGCTAGAACTATTTTGGATGAGAGTGGCATGCGACCCCGAAAAAGAGCACGGGTATTGTGTTAAATGAGGGAGCAGCCTCTTCCACCACAAAGGGCAAGAAAACACCTCTGAAGGGAGGAAAAGGTAAGAGCAAGGCACCCGTAGTTGAAAGACTGGAGCACAACTCCGGCAGTGATGGGGAGTCCTTTGATTCCCAAGCTTCATTCTCTGAGCCTGAAAATGATCAATTGCTACAGACCCAGCGAGCGAAGATTCGTGCAAAAGCTCGGCAAGATCTGTCTAGGATTCCGGAGTCGATCCCTCTTGCTGCGGATTTAGTGCCAGTTTTAGCAACAATGGTGGTTCCTACACCACTAGTTTAAGGCCCCCCTCCCCGGTTACTCAACCGGTTAAAAGCTGAGGGATTGAGGACTATTCTAGAAGAAAAGCGAATGTCCACAAATGGTGTAGTGGACAGGTACCCTAATGTGTGGGACACTCTTCGGTAGCATAAGTTTGAGATCTTTCCCAGTCCGCATGGCTCATATATTTCCACACAGGTCAGGAGTTTTATGCTGCTTAGAGTGACTTGGAACCCAAGGGAAAGAAGAAGGGAAGTACCTTCAAACCGATAGAGTATGTGGTGGGCCGAGGGAGGATAGTGAGATGCAACAACGATTATATCAACATTGTATTTGATAGAGGTTCAAATTAAGACTACCCGAGTTTGACTACCACGACGACTCTTGATGGCCTAAGGGATGTCTAGCTCTCCTTATTTCTAATGCCACCCTATGGTGAATTGAAGTCGGAGCCCCTATTGAGAAAAAAAACTTGAACATAGAAGCTTGGTACCGGTTCAGGTTCATTAGCAGCTCTATCATGCCGTCACAAAATGAGTCTATTCTCTGCCACCCAAAGGCGGTCGGTCTCAGATCGATCATAGAAAGAAAGAGCCTCAACTTGAGGCTAATTATTGAGGAGGAGATGACCATGAGGGATAAACAACGCCAATCTTCCCTTCCCTCTCTAGTACTCATTACAGAGTTATGCCATCGAGCTAGAGTTTCTCGTGGTGAGAAGAGGGATGTTGAGGTTACACCCACATCTTCCACCAACATCCGGTGCATAGAGGCCGAGTACATACGGGACAAGGCTGATAGGAGGAGAGCACCTCCAGTGTATACATACCCGGAGGTTGATATAGATTTTTTATCTGCAACCTTGCCTATTCCGGCGTCTGGGCCTTCAGGTACATCTTCTTCCACTCCTTCCCAGGCCCCAAGTTATTCTGCTACTTCCCTGGCCCCTAGAGCTGCTGCTGGTACCACTACCTCGAGGACTCCGATCATTCAGACCATGATCCTCAAGATGGGGCACCTAGCCTATTCTGCCAATATGCGGGCTTCCCGACTAGAGGCCGAGGTGCCCTGGATAATAGAGAGAGCCATTACAGCTGCGCTACCACCGAAGATGATATAATAGAGTATTTTGCTGTCGCTGAATATGAGGCTAAGACAGATGAAGAGTATCTTAAGGAATGAAATACGACTGTTTACGAGGATCTGGCCGACCTAGAGGGTGCCATGTTAGAGACAGCCCGACAGGCAATGATGGCCCAACAGACGGAGTGACTGGGTAGACACGATTATTTTAACCTCCCCTTCTGTTCTTTTATTAATCATCTTTGTTGTAGTTGCATTTAAGGACACGTTTTTTTCTTTTGTGGGTGGGGTGAGGTATTTCCATACCTACCTCTTGTGATTATATTTTGTTTGTGAATATTGGGTTGTGTGATATCTATATATATGTATTTGGATCTTAATCTTGCGGATATTTGAGCTTGAGGTCTCTTGTTTTGAGTGGAAATGATTTTGAACCTACTTTTAAAATTTTTTTGCCACCTCTATTGTGTGTGTTTGTGGCTGTTCTTGTACCAATATTTAGTATTAGTTGTGATCAATACCGATGACTTGAATAGTTCTCTTAATTGAATGAAATGAATGTTCCGCTACGATGAGGCCAATGAAGTTGCATAGACAATGTGTGAACTTTTAGCATCTCATTGTCACTAGCCGATTATCGAATGTGTCTCTTGTGATGAACATTGCAACTAGCTATAAAGTGTGGAGTCCTGTTTGATATTGGTGCCAATGCCGTGTGTGATAAGTTTACTTTGAACATTGTGTGTGATGACACCTAGAATTTTCCCCGTTGGTATGGTTGACTAAGTGATGTAAGAACTTGAAAAGATCTTAGGCAACATTTTTGAAGACTGAAACAATTTGACAATAAACCTCTTTTGTGGCCACTCTTGTGAGATGTGTGAACCTTGCTTGAAAGCTCATGAGCCTTACCATTTTCTTGGAAGAAACTTGAACAATTGTGATCCCTCTTTATCCGCTCACCCATAACTTTCATGAAGTGTTGTTTGTCTGAATAGCCAACTTAGGCCAAAAGCCTAAGTTGGGGCTGTGGTGAAAACAAAAGGAAAATTAAGAAGTGTGAGAATCCCCCTTTGAACAATGTTTTTTTAAAAAAAAAATGGAACCTCTCCATGTAAAAAAAGAAGGAAAAGAAGAAAGCAAAAGAAAAAGAACGACAAAAATGTTAAATAAAGTAGAGGAAGTTGCAAAACAAATGGGGTATCTGGTAATTCATTTCAAGTTGAATAATGAAATGGATTATGAGCATGATCAAAATTTTAAAGAAAGGGAAGAAAGTGATGTTCAGACCACACTTCATGAAGGTAGAAGCCACTAAGCCTGAATTACCATATATTTACACTCAGCCCTATTACAAGCCTTGAAAAGACCTCTGTAATCTTGAGTGAACTTAAACGAATGTTGATTGGAAAATCAGAGCAAACCTATGGGTGAAGGCATGCATGTATTCATCTTTGTGAGTGTGAGTCGTATGTGATTTTGGAACTATAAATTGTTGAAGAACTTTGTGTGAATATGGAATCATCTTTGTTGTGAGGGCACTTAAGTACCTTTGTTGGGCTTGAACTTCCATGTGAAGCAAGTATTGTGAACCTGAGCATCCTTGATAAGGAGGAGTCACAATTTTAATATTTGAGTGCACAATTGATCATTGCTTGAGTAGTTGAGCCTTTTTGTGTGCATTCATGTTGAGTCTTATGCAACACTATTTGAGACATCCTTTTTCAATTGTTGATCTTGAGTTGTACTTAAGGACAAGCAAAAGTTTAAGTTGGAGGTGTTGATGAGTCCGAGATTTGAACTCATTTGGGGCTTTGTTTATATAGATTTAGTGTACTCGAATGCTTAATTTGTGCCATAAACTTATGTTAAAGCCTTAATTTTCAAGTATATGGATTGAGGAACAAACCAAGGACACTAACGGGCTAAAAGGATCAAAACAAACTGAAGAATTGAACAAATGCAACCTGGTGATTGCCAAGAGCACTTGGCGATACGCTGAGTGGCTAGCTTGACCGCCTAAAGTTGCAGTGTGCCAACCTTGAGGGAAGAAACCAAGTCGGTGACAAAAAGGGGCAGTCGGCAAATCACCAAGTAGTTTTGTGATGCAAAGAGAGATCGCTCAAAGTTACAGAACTTATGGATGGTGAGTGCCAAGGTAAAAAAGCGATGGAAGACATCAATGGGTGGTTCGCCGAGTGGTTCGGCAAACCCGACTTACTTTGCCTAACAACCCTTTGTGGCTTATTTTTGGCGACTATAAATTAGATTTTGAACAATTATTTTAATAGGATAACTTAGACTGAATTAGTTTAGAAGACTTTTCTCTTGAGTTTTCGAGAGGTTCTCAGTAGACATGAAGAATTTTGGAGATTTTGGAAGTGGGTTTTGAATTTTCTACAAATTGAAGAATTGTAATGACTAAATTTCTCTTACCCAGTTGATTGCTAATTGATTTGGTAATAATGTTTTTACTCTTTTATGATGTTTGGCTAAAACCCCAACTCTTGGGGTATGATCATGTGATTATGGGTTGAATTAGTGTATGAGTATTTTTAATTGCCAGTTTAAATGCTAATTTAAGGTGGGTTTAATCAGTAATTGTGGTTCAATTTATGAATTATAGTTGGAAATGCAGTTCTAATTTTGCGTTCTTAACTTGCTCGAGAGAGAGGTTTTAGAACTAAGATGATTGGGTAATGATTTGTAGGATGTTCACTTTCTAAGTGAATCATAAGCTCATACACAATCCTTATCAACATATACAAGCCCTCATAATTAGCCCTTCAAGGCTATGAATCAAACTCAACCCAAACATCTAGAATTACTACATTAGATAGGGGGAATATAATGATTCAATAAATCAATCAATGTGAACATAATCAATTGATATGCTTCTATAATTAATCAACCCACAATATAAATTCACAATTTAGTAATATGGGGAATTCATGGGTTCTTGGGGATATTTCATCATAAATCAACAATTAATCATCAATTCAACCATAATCCACCATAAATCAACCATACCCTACCATAAATCAACAATTGAAAACGTTTTGAAAGAGAACCAATGACTTAAATTGAAACCCTAGTTTTGTTTTGGGAAATTGGAAGTTTATAATTAAGTTCTGAATGGTGAAAAGCCAAAATACTTTGATTAAGAATCTCCAAGAAATTTGAGGAAAAAACCTTGAATTCTCCAAACCCTAGCTCCAATTCTATCTTTCTTCTGCTTTGAGTTTTAGAGAGAGAAATATTGTGAGGAATATGAAGTTTTAGTTTTATTTGGGTGTTTGAGTATAATGACTTGGTTTGGGTGAATTTGACTCAAAACAACTTATATAGTACGCTAAAATACCCAAAACGACCTCACTTTTGTTGGTCTAAAATAGGAAACGACTAAACTAACCTTCACTAAGTGACCACGCCCAGGTGTCACGAGTGATGAATCCACAATTTGGACTCATTTAGGGCAATATTTTTGAGAGAATTACTGACCTTAAATGCATATTTTGTTTCAATATCTGATGAAAACCTTTGAGTTTCAGGTATTCGAAGTTTGAAGGAAAGCATGGACACTATCGAGCAAAAAGGAGCAAAAGAAGCTAAAAGAGTGAAGAAATGAAGATCAGCAAATCGCCGAACCCATTCGGTTAATCGCCAATAGATCACATTTTCGCCTTTTCTTCATGTGTGCTGAGCCTTGATGGAAAGGATAAAATCGGTGCTGAAAAGGAGTAGTCGGCGTATCACCGAGCAGATCCTCGAAGCAGGTTTATATCGCCCAATGTTCCAGAACGCTAAGATGCTGAAGGAAAAAGCTGAAAGGTGATTAAGTAGACCAAAGGGTGGATCGCCGAGTACATCGGCGATCCCGACTAACTTCGCCTAACGTCCCTTCGCAGCACACTTCTGAAAAACTATAAATATTAGTTGACTTTTTATATTTACTCTCAGATAATTAATTTTTGGAGAACATATTATTGAGTATTCATTTTTTAGACATTTTTCTCTCTAGGTTTTGGAGAAAAGGGTTTTGAAGAAGAAGATTCACATGGGTTTCATCTTGAAGGTTTTGGACTTGGGTGTTGTTAATTTTTCCTTCTTGACTTGTGTTAAAGACTAAATCTAGCATACCCATTGATGGAAACTGATTTTCGTATACTTCTTTATCTCTTTTACATGTGTAGCGAAAATCCCCAATTATTAGGGTGTGATTTTGTGAATATGGGTTAGATTAGTTGTTGGGTTTTGCTTGCTGATAGTTTAATTGTAGTTGATTTCATTTAGTAGTTGTGGATGAATATAATGAATTTGTAGTTGCAAATAGAAGTTTATTTATGTGTTTTCGGCATGCTCGAGAGAGAGGTTGTAAAATTGAGACTACTAAATTGATGGCCAGTCTAAGTGGGTCAACATGAGGTTCAGCTCGAGAGAGTGAACCCTAGTCCATATCCACACACTCAGCTCGAGAGAGTGAGTGGGCAAAGGCGTAGGCTGGTCTTTATGTGGCATGTGGGTATTCGAGAGGAACCCATTTGAAACGGGGTAAGTTGCTCGAGAGAGAGCTTATCCCCCTTAAAGTCTAGGCTAGTCACAATTACTCTAGAAGTTTTCTATGTAAAGCATGTACCCAGTAACCTAGTCTATCCCGTATTCCTAATCACATCCCAATAATCCCTTCATCATACTTGCATTTTTCCTTATTTTAACTGTTTCTTGTCTAAAACCCCCATTTGATACTTGACGCTTGTGTCACCCCTTTTAACTTGTTATGTTTTCATTTGCCAAAGTCATTAGCTACGATTAGCTTTAGCACATTCTCACTTAACCACTAATTTTCACACCCACTCCCTTGGGACTCGACCCCAACCCTCGGTTGGGTTACTAAACTATTGTACCATGAAAGTTTTTGGGTTAAGTCGAATTTTGCTTTAGATAATTGTAATTTACTAACTTTATTTTTAGTTATATTTTGTTTATGTGTTATTTGACGAAAACAGGGAAATGAGTGTACATAAGAGAGCTGGAGATCAGTTGGATTACTTCTGTCTACGGAAAAATCTGATGCTCAGGGATGACATTTTGAGTTACAAGAAAAATGATGTGGAGTCAGTTAATCAGTTGTGGCGATGATTCAAAGCTCTTATGCATCAGTGCCCAACTCTGGACATTCTAGAACATGTGCTACTGACGTCCTTTTATTGAGCTATTGGCCATGAGAATCGCATGGTGATTGACCAATTTTCTCCAGGTGAGTTTGTTCAGTTACCCTAAACAACAACAACTCATCTCCTTGATCACATGGCAAAGACCATTGGGAAGAATAAGACAGATCAAGAAATGACTAACTTGTTGGAACAGCTCGATGATTTGGCTCAAAAGGTCAATGACCTAGAAGTACTATCCAAAGGAAAGGTTAAGTACATTCCCCCTCATGAGCATCAGAAGACGGAGAAGAAAGGGGGAGAGAAAGTTGAAAAGGTTCTCTTACTCATCCTACACAAAGTCGAAAATCACGACAGGGTGTTAGAAGAGATAAGAGAGAATGTCATGATGCTAAACCAACTGACAACCTCTCATGCCATGCTCATTCATCTACTAGGGTCTCAAATGGACCAGGTGCTATCGTCTCTGCATCCAGAGCTGATAGAGGGGTGGCCTCATGAAAATGAGGCAACTCCCACCACTAGTATTTAAGCATCTGTTTGCGTCGTGCCACGACGTTAAATAAGACATTTCTTGAGAGGCAACCCAAGGTCATTAAATGCTTTGTGTGATTATATAAATATTGATGTATTGATTTTTCAGGTTGTGAAGTAGATAGGGATCGAAAGGTGTAGCGTGGTAAGACATTAGTCCAATCCGTAATTCGCCGAGGGAGTTCGGGGAGTCCAAACTAAACCGCCGTTAGACTCAAGACAAATTCATTTCGAACTCTGTAAAATTCCGATACTGCAAAAATTTATTGGCAAATCGCCGACCTAGTCGGCAATCCCGATGGAGATTGCCGTCTGAACTTCCACATAAAGTAGAAATTCTGAAATCTTCGGCGAGAAAGGTGACTACTCGGCGGAACGCTGAGTAGTTCGGCGATCGTACTAATATCACCGACTGGGTGAAAACTGGATGTCTTTAAAAGGCCAATGGTTTCAAAGTACAACAAGTTTTCAGTCTCTCTTAAATTTCAACTCTCGAAAATCTACATCGAAGTGAGTATTTTCATTTTCTTTGAGTTGCTGGTATTTTAGTCAACGACTGGTAGTCGAACGTAGGAACTACTTTGCATCCTAGATTTTCAAACTCTTAAATCGGCCTTAACAGGTTGGGCTTCCCAAATTCAAAAACTACTTTGAATACTTTGTTCTCTTATTAAATGGAGCTTTTCAAATTGATGTGTGATGTGCCTCTCTAGTAGATCTAGATTGTTGAAATGCCTAGTTCGATTTGAAAACCTAGCATTGTTTTCTTAATTTTTTGAAATCCCATTTTTATTGTCCTAAAAATGGAGTTAATTGTGTGGGGTTGCACGTGCTTGGAGTTTATCATGATTAAATGTTATGTGTCTGAGTTTAATTTCACTAGTGCATAGTTTAATTTTGTTTTCGAGGATTGAGGGGTTAAATTCAAGAAGATGGATTGAGATTTGGCACGTCGGGACATTCTGCTAGCTGAGTTGAGCTCGCCAAGTCACTCGGCGGCTCACCTAATATCTTCATTTCGCATTTAATTTCTTAATATTTGTGACTGGAGCTCTGTAACTTTCGGCGGGAAGCATTTTGTTCGTTGAACACATTCAATGACTCGCCGAAATTTTCCTTGAACGCCCTTTGCTTGCATCTCTGAACCTCTGTTGCACTGTAACTTTCGGCGGATAAAAGCCTGTTCACCAAAAAAGGTTAGTGACTCACCGAACTGACTCTCTTATCACCGATCTGATAAATTTTACCAGCTAACTCTTTCGGTGAGCTCTACCCTGCTTGCCAAAGCAACTTGGCGATTTGCCGAACTGATCGGTGAGTTTAACTACATTTATGACCTTGTAAATTTGATTTTATTATGTTAACTTCCTTCCAATTCTTTGCAGATATGGCAAGACCACCCCAAGAGAAAGCAAAAGGGATTACAATCAACGAGGATGCAACTTCATCCAAAAGCAAGGTTGCGAAACTTTCCACAACTGGTGGAAAAGGCAAGGGCAGAGACAAGACCCCTGAACTGTCAGATGCAAACACTGACAGTGATTACTTGTAAAGAAATGACCCCAACCAAGTTGAAAGTGAAGGGGTGGATTACGATGAGGAAAATCTAGAAATAGCAGGGAGGGCTGAACATCGGACTAAGAGGCTGAATGATCCATCCAGGGTTAGGACGTCCCAACCTACCAATATTACACCTCAAATCCCAGACCAGGCAGTACAGTGACCTCCACTTAAGTCGACAAACAGGGTAAAAGGTGAGGGGCTGAGAATGATCCAAGAAGAAAAGTGTTTGTCCATAGACGGAGTGATCGATAGGCACCTAGAAATAATGGACTGCCTGAAGTACCAAAAATTCCAAATCTTCACCAAAGTCTGTCGCCCTTATGTTCCAAGCTGGGTAAGAGAGTTCTACAGTGCGTATAGTGCACTAATACCCCAGAAAAAGCAGCTAGCAGTAAACTTCGAAGAATTGACTACGTGGTTGTCAGAGGAAGGAGGGTAAAGTGTAGCTAAAACCCCAATTCTTGGGGTGTGATCTTTTGTGAATATGGGTTAGGTTGGTTGTTGGGTTTTGCTTGCAGATAGTTTTATTATAGTTTAATTGTGATTTTGTTTAGTAGTTGTGGATGAATCTATTGGATTCGTAGTTCCAAATACAAGTTTATTTATGTGCTTCGGGCTTGATCGAGAGAGAGGTCATAAAATTAAGACTACTAAATTGATGGCTAGTGTGAGTGGGTCGACATGTGGTTCAGCTAGAGAGAATGAACCATAGTCCCATTTTTTAATATAATCTTTGAAATAGTTGGAGAATGCAACCAATAAGGCAATTATCATACATTTCATTATAACATGAGAGATATTATCACAGTAACAAGTATAGTCCCCAACATCAGTATAACACACATCCCAATCTTCACAATACATTGCCTCCAATCACATAAGAATACAAAGTCCAACACCAAGATAATCTCATCATTTAAAAATCATCACATAAATAACTTCTATGAAGCACTTGTGCAATGTATGATAACTAACATGCATATACAATGTACAACATGAGCCAATACAACATTCATACCTATTTAATAGTAAAAACACTACATTAGTAACCCCTAGGGAACACTTTGTGCAATGTGTGGTTAGCATCCCATAATACTAACCTCACTAAACACTCCTTTAGAACTACCTTAGTCATGCACTTTATCTTTTAGACATCATTATAATCAATAGTCATAAGTAGAGAACTAGTCATGTATACCATTTGAATGTAAGGACAATTCATTCATAACAATATCCCTTCAATATACATGCATGCATTCAAATCTCATCATAACGCAAATGAACCATCCTATGACATCTTACTAAGTCTACTTGTGCAATGTACAAGTGAAGTTCCATACCCCCACTCCTACTAAGTAATACTCATTAACAAGTCATAGTATAATTCATGTTTCATTCGTTATATTCATTATATAGGGAAGATCGCATTAACCGACATAGAGCATGTGAGCTACATTGAATCCGGTGTCATATAACCCCACACCGAAAGAAGGCGTCCGACTTGCCTAAGGTAGAACTAGACATACATATCCATAAGGTGGATCCACTAGCTAAAGACCTATGTGGGCACATAGTTGATGGGATAGGGAGATTGCTTCTAGAAACTCTACCTCTTGCATTACCAGAGGAGTTCCCATCTCATGAGTTCACTAAGATGACCCTACCTCTTGCATTAATGGGCGGGGGGGGGGGTCTTTACCTCATTGTCCATATCCACTCTGTGCTAAGCATTATTTCCCAAATTAGCATTATTAGTCTTGAATTGTATTTACATGTTTGAAGCAGTACTTTTTCCCTTCGTTCAATACAACTCATAATCTAGCTCCTAGATTCATTTAGGTGAGAACTAACTTTCAACCCTAGAATCATAATTAGTATGTGAGTATAAATTTCACACCAAGATCATGTGCTCTCATGAGAACTAAACTTTCAATCAACACAATAGGATCATCATGACCATGTACATTTCACGCATAATAATATGTAAAAGTGCCTATGAGAACTATAATTTCATTTAACACCATTGATACAGCATGATCATGTTCTATGAATGGAGTGTGTGTGTATCTAATTGTCCTAGCACTACAATATCATTATTATCATCCTAGACCATTCATATAATATCAAGTGTAGGGATAAGGGAAGAATGGACTTTCAACAATACCACACTATACACAATAGTCATAGGACCTTTAACTTCTAAGTAAATCATGAGTTCACACACAATATTGGCAACATGCACAAATCTTCGCAATATTCAAGGGCTATAATCACAATGTACATAATAAGTAAACACCTCCACCTTTCAAGTAGATCAATATACCAAGTAAGTAAACACCTCCACCTTTCAAGTACATCAATATACAAAGTAAGTAAACACCTCCACCTTTCAAGTGGATCAATAGCTCAAGCATAATTATACTTCAACATGTAATTAGGTCATTACTTACCCTTTCAAGGGATATGGACCAACTCATCCCAAGAATATAGCAATAGAACATTAGATAAGGGAATACCATGATCTAACAACTCATAAGTACATTGTTCACACCATGATTTGAACATTATACTTCAAGTATTAATCAATCATGCATAAAGTATCATGATCAATACAATTAAGGTTTAGAAGCATTACCCTAAACCAATTAAAGGTTAGGTGATCTAAACTAAGGCATTACATGAAGCAATTCATCATTCTAGGAAGATCACATTCAAACCCTCAATTGGCCTCTTTCACGGCACAATCCTAGACTACATCAATTTTACCCTAGAATATTAGGTTAATCATAAATACAAGTATAATTATACTTAAATGATGTAACTACATCATAATCAACTCATATTCAACCAATTGAATAGAGTTCTATCAACACTCATAATGTAGAGAAGAGTCATAGCTAGGGTTGGGGAAAACTCATGGATTCTTTGAAGTTCAAGTTAAAATCATCTAAAATCAATAGTATTATTAATAAAAAACATAATTAAAACTTTAAGAACAATTGGAAGTGAATCCATGGGGTTGAGTTGAAACCCTAACTAATTGTGTTTTCTAGATTTGAGTTAAA
Source organism: Solanum okadae (assembly GCA_036553675.1). Taxonomy (NCBI): domain Eukaryota; kingdom Viridiplantae; phylum Streptophyta; class Magnoliopsida; order Solanales; family Solanaceae; genus Solanum; species Solanum okadae. The sequence continues at coordinate 21,991,963 of CM071686.1, read as the reverse complement.
AGCTTTTGAAAGGGCTCCTTGGGTGATAACTTCCCAAGGATGAAAGCTCCCATACCTTAGGTGTATAAACCCACGAAAATACTAAGAGAAAACCTCCATATTCAAACCCCTAGGTTGGTTTCTTCATTGGTCTTCCATGGTGTTCTTGGAGAAAAGAATTTGGGAGGTAATGGGAATTTGAGTTTTGATTTGGGGTCTTGACTTGTGGTGAATAAATGGATTAGTTTAGGGACTTATAAGTTTATATAGGTCATTAATTAACAACCTAACCGACCTCCCTTAACCCCCACTTAATTAACCAATCAATTAACTAACTCCTAACTCGAAACAAAACTTCCAACACACAGCCCAACCTACGGACAGCCTTCCACGGACCGTAGACCAATCTACTGGCCGTTGTTGGCTTCCGTGGTTTGGGACTGTGGCTATAAATGCTACAAGCTAAAGGAGAAACTAAGTATGGACTCATGAGGTCCATCCAAGGACCGTGGCATGTTCTACGGTGTGTGGTTTGCCTCCGTAGATCACCACCAAAAGAAACAGACCATGCTGTCCAGGCAGCTTTGGGGGACTATTTTAGGGGTCTGGGGTTCTAAATGATTTCATGACTTAGCTTAGGGTCTTGTTGGATTATATAGGTGATTAATTAACTAACTAATGAACCCCCTAATCCCTTAATATTTAACTAACTAAATTCCTAATGACCAACTTAAAACTAAAAGGCTGGAAATTGGCAGCACCTACGTTTGCCCATCCACGGACTGTAGATGGGTCTACTGGCCTTGAATGACCTTCGTGGTTTGGGGATGGGACTCAAAATTGAAGGCCAAGCCTCCCTAGACTAAGTTTTAACCCACGCCCATGACCTACGGGGCGTGGATTGGTCTAATGGGAGTAGGTTGGTCTCGTGAGTCAAGCTGTTTTGACAGCTTTTGGGCAGATGTTGGGGTCCTCCTCAATGAACCCTTGGGTGGTCCTTGGGGAGTCGTACCCAGACGTTTAACCCCTAAACATGTCATTCTAAGTATGGGGGTCACTCCTATGAGTTTTAACCCTCATCCAACACTCCAAACCTCACCTACAAGACTCTACAACACACTAGCTCAATTCACTAGTTTCCGGGCGTTATAGTTGTATCTTGATGTTCAACCCCTAAATTCCACAACCTTCACTTGTGAAACCATTTAAAAACATATAACCAAGTTTCCAACTTTAAACTCACATGTGAGGCTCTAGTTTCACCTATTAGATTCCATTAGACTCTAGCTTGGTCTTACTAGATTTCCGGTTTGTGATATTTATACTTACTAATGATCGTTTACACCTAGAATTGGATGAGGTGTGTTTGAAACGTTAATAAAAATGGTGACGTTGCTGGGGAGTGGTGGTGTTTAAAATTCTTTTCGTGAAGTTGAATTGTGATCTTTTTAGTTATAGTTGAATCTACTTATTTTATTTTTGGTTTTTATGTTGCTTGTATAAAATAGAGGAAGAGATGAGCCTTAACGAAAGCAATGGTGGCCATGTGGACCACAAAGATGATATTGGAAACCTCAACGATGTAAATGACCCTAACATCAATGACCCAATTCCATTGGGTGGTGTGCGGTGAATATGTGTACCTCCCACCGAAGGAAACAATGTTTTTCACATCACTAGCACAATGCTTCAGCTCCGGTAACTGGAGGGTTTGTTTGGGGGCGTGGCTCATGAGGATCACCATGAGCATTTCAAAACTTTTTGGACGTTTGTGTTCCATTATTATTCAAGAGTATATCGAAAGAATCAGTCCATCTCAGGTTGTTCCTATTTTCTCTGATGGGCGAGGCTAGTAAGTGGTTGGCTGAGTTGCCAAGATATTTCATTACTTCTTGGGACGAGCTTACTACATCATTCCAAGTGCATTTCTTTCCCCTATCGAAGATGATGACTCTTATGGATAGTATCCAAGGATTGAAATGCTTGGAAGGTGAGCCCATACATGAGACGTGGCTGAGGTTTAAGAAGTTGGTGTTGCAATGCCCGACTCATGGATTTCCAAATAATCTGCTTCTGCAATACTTCTATTGGAGCCTTGATTCGGTGAACAAAGGAGTTGCCGATCAACTCGTTCCCGGTGGTATAAAGCAACAACCCTATGAAGTAGCATCTTAACTTCTTGATTGCATGACCAAGATCAATAGGGCATGGTACACTTGTGAAGACCAAATCTCTCCTCCAAATTTTAGAATGATAAAAGAGCATATCGAAAAGGATAAACAGAGAGACCAAAACATGGAAAAAATGATGAATCAATTGGATATCTTGGCTAAGAATGTCATGGGTGTTATTACAAAGAGTTTTAATGATGTGGTTGTTATTGGAGTAAACCCCGATGTGGCATAATTAGAAGCACTGTACAATGAAGAAGTGAACTTCCTAGCCAACAAATGAGGAGGTTATCGTGCAAACTACCCAAGACTGGGTGGAAATCAAGGTTGGAATAGAGATGAGGGCTAGAGAGACCATGACAGAGATTGTCGCGATCGCAACGCCACTTAGAAGGAAAGAGAGGTGGAGAATGATAGGTTTGTTCCTCCCCATGAGGGTCAAAACCAAAGGAATCTCAAGGTGTCCGTAAGGCGGACATGCTCTCATGCATTCTCAAAAAAGTTGAGAGATTAGACAAAGTGTTAAAAGAGATTAAACAGGATGTCTCTACACTTAATCAGACTGTCACATCTCATTCTGTGTCTATTAAGCAGCTGGGGACCTAAATGGGTCAAATTTATTCACATTTGAATCGAAGACAACAAGCGGGGTTGCCTAGTGACACAATGGCAAACCCCAAAAATTAAGCTTGAATGGCTACTTTCGTCGTGGGACGGCGTTAACTAAAGTGCTTCTTGGGAAACAACCCAAGTTTTAATGCTTTAGGTTTGATTTTTAAATAACGAGTATTGATTGTACAGTTTGAAAAATGAAGTGTTTTGGAAAATAGGAGGTTTGGTGAGTTAAAAGTCTAGTCGGTGACTAGCCGAAGTGGTCGGCGAGCCCGACTTGGACCGCCGTTGGACCTGCAAAACCTTAATTGAAAGTTTGTAAAACTCAATGGCTAATTGCTTCTCAGCGACTCACTAAACAAGTCGACGATCAAGATTTTGTCTGCCGTTTGGACCGCCAAATTGACTTAAGGTCCTGTAAAATTCGGCAGGGTGAATTACCACTCGGCGCATCACCGAGGGGTTCAGTGAGGTCGACTTACACCACCAAAAGGGCTGCGAACTGAAAAGTTTTAAAAGGCCAAATGGTTTAAAATTTCAAAATCTTTCATATTCTGTCATTTCTAACCCGGTATACTCTTACCCGCACATTAGATCTTTCGTATTTTGTTATTTTACTTGATTTTTGTGCGTGATCTCGTGGTCAGAGTTAGAATACTTTGCCGCCTAGCATTTCAATTCTCAATTCGGCATACTAGTTGGTTTTCCGAACCCCACAGTTTAGTTTAATGGTTGAACTCAAATGCGATCGGTAAATGTGTGTTGATATGTGTCGGGTAATTGCTTATAATGTGTTTTATGTGTTGGATTCCCCTATTGTGTTTGAACTTGTGCCTAAATGCTTAAAAAGATGATTTCTCTTGTTTTCTGCGTTAAAATTAGTTCTAAATTGTTGGGTTGCAGTTATTTTGTATTGGGTCTAGTTAGGTGAAGTCTGGGTAACCCCGAATCATTCCAAATGACGTAATTTTCCCAATTATTGACCGTTTCCCATCATTCTTAAGGGCAAAAATCGTCTAATGGCCAATTTTGGCCAAATCGAGGGAAGTCTAAGTACCCCGAAGGCATGGTTCATATGGGTCTTGTATGAATTGCGTACTTTCTCTATTTGATTTAGAATTCGGGGGCTGTCAACTTGATTTTGGGAAATGTGGTTGAAAATTGGTACGTTGGGTCATTTGGCGAGCTTGATTGAGCTTGCCGAACGGTTCGGCGGTTCGCCAAAATCCTCTTTTGATCCCCCTTAATTTCTTAATTTGACTAAGATGATTCTGTAACTTTTTAAGGAAGCTTGAGCTCACAAAATTCACTCGGTGACTCACCGAAAAGTTCCTTTGATCACCCTTTCTGTGCCCCAAGCCCCTAAAATGCACTGTAATATTCGGCGGGCTAGTCTAAGCTCACTGATTTGTGTCAGCGATTCTTCGAAGAACCCAGAGCATCGTCGACATGCCTTATTTCTGGTAACTTTTCAAGTTGATCCTCTCAGCGAGCCCGATCTAGCCCGCCTTAGCAACTCGGGGACTCGCCGACTTGTTCGGCGAGTTTTTTTGCAACTTAATTTCTTCAATATTCTCAAATTATATCTAACACTTTTTTGCATATATGGCTAGAACCAATTTGGATGAGGGTGGTATGCCGCCCTGAAAAGAGCACGGGGCATTGTGTTAAATCAGGGAGCAGATGCTTCCACCTCAAAGAGCAAGAAAGCATCTCCGAAGAGAGGCAAAGGCAAGAGAAAGGTGCCCATAGTTGAAAGACCGGAGAACAACTCCTGCAGTGATGGGGAGTCCTTTGATTCTCAAGCTTCATTCTCTGAGCCTAAGGATGATCAATTGCTACAGACCCTGCGAGCGGAGATTCGTGCAAAAGCTTGGCATGATCCATCTAGGATTCCGGAGTCAACCCCTCTTGATGCGAATTTAATGCCAGCTCCGGCAACAATGGTGGTTCCTACACCACCACTTTAGGGTCCCCCTCCCCGGTTACTCAATCGGTTAAAAGTTGACGAATTGAGGACCATTCTAGAAGAAATGAGATTCTCCACAAATGGTGGAGTGGACAGGTACTCTAATATGTGGGACACTCTCCGGTACCACAAGTTTGAGATCTTTACTAGGCCCCGTGGCTCATATATTTCCACATGTGTCCGAGAGTTTTTTGCTGCTTAAAGTGATTTGGAACCCATGGGAAAGAAGAAAGGAAGTTCCTTCAAACTGATAGAGTATGTGGTGGGCCGAGGGAGGATAGTGAGACGCATCAACGATTATATCAACAATGTATTTGATAAAGGTTTTGATTTCGACTACCCAAGTTTGGCTAGCACGATGACTCTAGATGACCTAAAAGGATGTCTAGCTCCCCTTATTTCTAATGACACCTTGCGGTGGATTGAAGTCGGAGCCCCTATTGAGAAAATGGACTTGAACATAAAAGCTTGGTACTAGTTCAGGTTCATCAACAACTCTATCATTCTGTCACAAAATGAGTCTATTCTCTGCCACCCAAAGGCGGTCGATCTCGGATCGATCATAGCAAGAAACAACCTCAACTTGGGGCTAATCATCGAGCAAGAGATGTCCATGAGGGCCAAACAGCGCCAGTCGTCCCTTCCCTTACTAGTACTCATTATAAAGTTATGTCGTCGGGCTGGAGTTCTTCTTGATGAGAAAATGGATGTTGAGGTTTCGCCTACATCTTCCATCGACATCAGGTGCATAGAGGCCGAGAATACATGGAACGAGGCTGATAGGAGGAGAGCAGCTCCAGTGGATACATACCCGGAGGTTGATATATAATTTTTACCTGCAGCCTTGCCTACTCCGGCCTCTGGGTCTTCAGGTACATCTTCTTCCACTCCTTCCCAGGCCCCGAGTTATTCTACTACTCCCTGGCCCCTAGAGTTGCTGCTGGTACCACTGCCTCGAGGATTCCGATCACTCACACCATGCTCTTCAAGATGGAGCACCTAGCCTATTCTGCCAATGTGCAGGCTTCCCGGCTAGAGGTCGAGGGACCCTGGATCATTGAGAGAGCCATTACAGCTATGCTGACACCACTCCAAGCTTCTATTGATTCTTTCACAGTGAGAGTAAAGATTTGCGACGGAGGACAGGGGGTCACCACTAAGGTTACGACTTTGAAAGCTGATGTTTCTGAGCTGAGGAAGGATATGGACAATCTGAAATCCACAGACTTCACTTAACTATTTGAGTCGGCAGAGGTCCCTGATCCTCTGGGTGCAGCTGTTCCGGCCTGTTCTGATATGCCTTCGGCTACCACCGGAGATGATATAATAGAGTATTTTGTTGCCATTAAGTCTGAGGCTGAGACATGAAAAGTATCTTGAGGAGTGAGATGCGACTGTTTATGAGGATCTGGTTGACCTAGAGGGTGCTATGTTTGAGACAGCCCGATAGGCCTCTTTGTGGGATACTACTATGACCAGCTCTAGCAGAGTCACAACTGCTGCTACACCGGGCAATGATTCCCCAACAGACAGAGTGACTGAGTAGACACGATTATTTTTACCTCCCTCTTTGTTCTTTTATTGATCGTCTTTGTTTTAGTTGCATTTTAGGACACCTTCTTTTCTTTTGCGGGTGGGGTGAGGTATTTCCATATCTACCTCTTGTGATTATGTTTTGTTTTTGAATATTGGGTTTTGTGATCTCTCTATATATATGTTTGGATCTTAATCTTACGGATGTTTGAGTTTGAGGTCCCTTGTTTTGAATGGAAATGATTTTGAACCTAATTTAAAAAAATTCTTGCCACCTCTATTGTGTGTTTGTGGTTGTTCTTGTACAAATTTGAGTATTAGTTGTGATCAATATCGATGAATTGAATAGTTCTCTTAATTGAACGAAATGAATGTGCAGCTACGATGAGGCCAATGAAGTTGCATAGACAATGTGTGAACGTTTAGCATCTCATTGTGACTAGTCGGTTATCGAATGAGTCTCTTGTGATGAACATTGAACACTAGCTATAAAGTGTGGAGTCTTGTTTTATATTGGTGCCAATGTGGTGTGTGATGAGTTTACTTTGAACATTGTGTGTGAGGACACCAAGAATTCCCCCGTTGGTCTGGTTGACTAAATGATGCAAGCACTTGAAAAGATCTTAGGCAACATTTTTGAAGAGTGAAACAATTTGACAATATATCTCTTTTGTGGCCACTCTTGTGAGATGTGTGAACCTTGCTTGAACCCTCTTGAGCCTTATCATTTTCTTGGAAGAAACTTGAACAATTGTGATCCGTCTTTATCCGCTCACCCATAAATTTCATGAAGTGTTGTTTGACTGAATAGCCAAATTAGGCCAAAAGCCTAAGTTGGGGGTGTGGTGAAAACAAAAGGAAAATCAAGAAGTGTGAGAATCCCCCTTTGAACAATGGTTTTAAAAAAAATGGAACCCTTCCATTTAAAAAAAAGAAGGAAATGAAGAAAGCAAAAGAAAACGAACGAAAAAAATGTGAAATAAAGTAGAGGAAGGTGCAAAAGAAATGGGGTATCAGGTAATTCATTTCAAGTTGAATAATGGAATGGATTATGAGAATGATCAAAATTTTAAAGAAAAGGAAGAAAGTGATGTTCAGAACACACTTCATGAAGGTAGAAGCCACTAAGCCTGAATTACCATTTATTTACACTCAGCCCTATTACAAGCCTTGAAAAGACCTCTGTAATCTTGAGTGAGCTTAAATGAATGTTCATTTGAAAATTAGAGCAAACCTATGGGTGAAGACATGAATGTATTCATCCTTGTGAGTGTGAGAGTCGTATGTGATTTTGGAACTATAAATTGTTGAAGATCTTTTGTGAATATGGAATCATCTTTGTTGTGAGGGTACTTGAGTACCATTGTTGAGCTTGAACTTGCATTTGAAGCAAGTATTGTGAACTTGAGCATCCTTGATAATGGTGAGTCACAATTTGAATCTTTGAGTGCACAATTGACCATTGAATGAGTAAGTTGAGCCATTTTTTGTGCATTCATGTTGAGTCTTATGCAACACTACTTGAGACATCCTTTGTAAATTGCTGGTCTTGAGTTGTACGTAAGGACAGGCAAAAGTTTAAGTTGGAGGTATTGATGAGTCTGAGATTTGGACTTATTTGGGCTTTGTTTATATAGATTTAGTGTCCTCGAATGCTTAATTTGATCCATAAACCTATGTTAAAGCCCTTGATTTTCAAGTATATGTATTGAGGAACAAAACAGGGACACTAACAGGCAAAATGGAAAAAAACAAACTGAAAAAATGCAGAAAGGCAACCTGGTGATCGCCAAGATCACTTGGCGATACGCCGAGTGGCTAGCTTGACCTCCTAATGTTCCAGCCTTGAGGGAAGAAACCAAGTCGGTGACAAAAAGGGGCAGTCGGTAAATCACCGAGCGGTTCTGTGATGCAAAGAGAGATCACTCAAAGTTACAGAACTTATGGATGGTGAGTGCCAAGGCAAAAAGGCAATCGAAGAGATATATGGATGATTCGCCGAGTGGTTCGGCGAACCCGACTTACTTCGCCAAACGACCCTTTGTGACTTATTTTTGGCTACTATAAATTAGATTTTGAACAATTATTTTTATATGATAACTTAGACTGAATTAGTTTAGAAGACTTTTCTCTTGAGTTTTCGAGAGGTTCTCAAAATACTTGAAGAATTTTGGAGAATCAGTTTGGAGATTTTGGAAGTGTGTTTTGAATTTTCTACAAATTGAAGCATTGTAAAGACTAAATTTCTCTTACCTAGTTGATGGCTAATTGATTTGGTAATAATGTTTTTACTCTTTTATGATGTTTGGCTAAAACCCCAACTCTTTGGGTGTGATCATGTTATTATGGGTTGAATTAGTGTATGGGTATTTTTAATTGCTAATTTCATGTGGGTTTAATCAGTAATTGTGGTTCAATTTATGAATTGTAGTTGCAAATGTAGTTCTAATTTTGCGTTCTTAACTTGCTCGAGAGAGAGGTTTTAGAACTAATATTATTGGGTAATGATTTGTAGGATCTTCACTTTGTAAGTGAATCATAAGCTCATACACAAACCTTATCAACATGTACAAGCCCTCATAATTTTCCCTTTAAGGCTATGAATCAAACTCAACCCAAACATCTACAATTACTACATTAGATAGGGGGAATACAATGATTCAATAACTCAATCAATGTGAACATAATCAATTGACATGCTTCTATAATAAATCAACCCATAACATAAACTCACAATTTAGTAATATGGGGGATTCATGAGTTCTTGGGGGTATTTCATCATAAATCAACAATTAATCATCAATTCAACTATAATCCACCATAAATCAACCATACCGAACAATTGCAAACGTTTTGAAAGAGAACCCGTGACTTACATTGAAACCCTAGTTTTTTTTTTGGGAAATTGGAAACTTATAATTAAGTTTTGAAGGGACTCTATGGGTGAAATCTACTCAGATGAAAAGCCAACATACCTTGATTAAGAATCTCCACGAAATTTGAGGAAGAAACCTTGAATTCTCCAAACTCTAGCTCCAATTCCATCTTTCTTCTTCTTTGAGTTTTAGAGAGAAAAATATTGCGAGGAATATGAAGTTTTAGTTTTATTTGGGTGTTTGAGTATAATGACTTGGTTTGGGTGAATTTTGACTTAAAACAACTTATATAGTACCCTAAAATACCCAAAATGACCTCACTGTAGTTGGACTAAAATAGGAAAACACTAAACTAACCTTTACTAAGTGACCACGCCCAGGTGTCACGAGTGATGAGTCCACAATTTGGACTCATTTAGGGCTATATTTTGAGAGAATTAGTATCCTTAAATGCATATTTTGTTTCAATATCTGATGAAAATCTTTGAGTTTCAAGTATTCGAAGTTTCAAGGAAAGCATGGACACTGTCAAGCAAAAAGGAGCAAAAGAAGCCAAAAGAGTAAAGAAATGAAGATCAGCGAATCGCCGAACCCATTTGGTGAATCGCCAATAGATCACATATTCGCCTTTAGTTCCAGTGTACTAAGCCTTGAATGAAAGGATCAAATCGGTGGTGAAAAAGAGCAGTCGGTGTATCACCGAGCAGATCCGCTAAGCAGGTTTATATCACCCAATGTTCCAGGATGCTAGGATGCTGAAGGCAAAAGTTGAAAGGCGATGAAGTAGACCAAAGGGTGGACCACCGAGTACATCGGCGATCCCAACTAACTTCGCTGAACGTCCCTTCGCAACATACTTCTGAAAAACTATATATACTAGTTCACTTTTTATTTTTACTATCAGATAATTAATTTGTGGAGAACATATTATTGAGTATTCAATTTTTAGACATTTCTCTCTCTATGTTTTGGAGAAAAGGGTTTTGAAGAAGAAGATTCACAAGGGTTTCATCTTCAAGGTTTTGGACTTGGGTCATGCTAATTCCTCCTTCTTGACTTGTGTTAAGATTAAATCTAGGATACCTATTGATGGAAACTGATTTTGGTATACTTCTTTATCTCTTTTACATGGGTAGCTAAAGCCCCAATTCTTGGGGTGTGATTTTGTGAATATGGGTTAGATTGGTTGTTGGGTTTTGCTTGCTGATAGTTTAATAGTGATTTCGTTTAGTAGTTGTGGATGAATCTAATGAATTTGTAGTTGCAAATACAAGTTTATTTATGTGTTTTTGGCTTGCTCGAGAGAGAGGTCGTAAAACTAAGACTACTAAATTGATGGCCAATGTGAGTGGGTCGACATGAGGTTCAGCTCGAGAAAGTGAACCCTAGTCCCATATCCACACACTCAGCTCGAGAGGGTGTCCGAGAGGAGCTCATTTAAAACGGGGTAAGTTGCGAGAGAGAGAGCTTATCCCCCTTAAAGTCTAGGCTAGTTACAATTACTCTATAAGTTTTCTATCAAAAGCATGTACCCAATAACCTAGTCTATCCCGTATTCCTAATCACATCCCAAGAATCCCTTCTCCATACTTGCATTTTTCCTTTTTTTAACTCTTTCTTGTCTAAAACCCCCATTTGATACTTGACGCTTGTGTCACCTCTTTTAACTTGTTATGTTTTCATTCGCCCAAGTCTTTAGCTACGGTTAGCTTTAGCACTTTCGCACTTAACCACTAATTTTCACACCGACTCCCTTGGGACTCGACCCCAACCTTTGGTTGGGTTACCAAATTATTATACGATCGTAGACACCTGAACTATAAGACATGTCTTTATTAAGCCAACATAAAAATGGCGCCGCTGCCAAGGAGTGGTTTAACGTGAAGGTTTTTGGCTTAAGTCAAATTTTGCTTTAGATAATTGTAGTTTACTAACTTTATTTTTAGTTGTGTTTTGTTTATGTGTTGTTTGACGAAAATAAGGACATGAGTGTAAATAAGAGAGCTGCTGATCAGCTGGATTACTTTTGTCTAAGGAAAAATCTGATGCTCAAGAATGACATTTTGAGAGTCCAGAAAAATGATGGGGAGTCAGTTAATGAGTTGTGGCGACGATTCAAAGCTTTTGTGCATCAGTGCCCAGAACATGTGCTATTGATGTCCTTCTACAGAGCTATTGGCCATGAGAATCGCATGGTGATTGACCAATTTTCTCCAGGCGAGTTTGTTCAGTAACCCCATACAACAACAGCTCATCTCCTTGATCACATGGCAAAGTACATTGAGAAGAATTAGACAAATCAAGAAATCACCAGCTTGTTGGAACAACTCAAAAATTTGGCTCTAAAGGTCAATGACCTGTATGTACTATGCAGAGGAAAGGATAAGTACATTCCCTCTCATGAGCGTCAGAAGACGAAGAAAAAAGGGGGAGAGAAAGTTGAAAAGGTTCTCTTACTCATCCTACACAAAGTCAAAAATCACGACAGGGTATTGGAAGAGATAAGAGAGAATGTGATGATGTTGAACCAACTAACAACTTCTCATGCCATGCTCATTAATCTACTAGGGTCTTAAATGGACCAGGTGCTATCGCCTCTGCATCCAGAGCCGATAGAGGGGTGGCCTCATGAAAATGAGGCAACTCCCTCCACTAGAATTTAAGCATCGCTTTGCGTCATGCCATGACTTTAAATAAGGCGCTTCTTGGGAGGCAACCCAAGGTCATTAAATTCTTTGTGTGATTATATAAATAATGGTGTATTGATTTTGCCGGCTGAGATGTAGATACGGATCGAAAGGTGTAGCGTACCAAGACATTAGTCCAATTGGAATTCGCCAAAGGAGTTCGGCGAGCCCGAACCAGACCACCGTTAGACTCAAAGACAAATTCATTCCGAACTCTGTAAAACTCGGTGGGTGCAAAAATTTATTGGCAAATCGCTGACCTGGTCGGCGATCCCGACGAAGACCGTTGTCTGCACTTCCACATCAAGTAGAAATTCAAAATTCTTCGGCAAGAAAGGTGACTACTTGGTGGAACGCCGAGTAGTTCGGTGATCTTACTAATATCGCCGAAAGGGCAAAAACTGGATGTCTTTAAAAGGCCAATGGTTTCAAAGTACAACAAGTTTTCAATCTCTCTTAAATTTCAACTGTCGAAAATCTACATCGAAGTGAGTAATTACATTTTCTTTGAGTTGATGGTATTTTAGTCAATGACTGGTGCTCGAACTTAGGAATTACTTTGCATCCTAGATTTTCAAATTCTTCAATTGGCATTAATAGGATGGGCTTCCCAAATTCAGAAACTACTTTGAATACTTTGTTCTCTTATTAAATGGAGCTTTTCAAATTGATGTGTGATATACCTCTTGGGTAGATATAGATTGTTGAAATGCCTAGTTCGATTTGTAAACCTTGCTTATGTTTTCTTAATTATTTGAAGTCCCATTTTTATCGTCCTAAAAACGAAGTTAATTATTTGGGGTTGCGCATGCTTGGAGTTTTTCATGATTACATGTTATGGGTCTGAGTTTAATTTCACTAGTGCATAGTTTAATTTTGTTTTCGGGGATTGAGGGGTTAAATTTGAGAAGATGGATTGAGATTTGGCACGTCGGGCCATTCGTCTAGCTGAGTTAAGCTCGCCAAGTCACTCGGTGGTTCGCCTAATATCTTCATCTCACATTTAATTTCTTAATATTTGTGACTGGAGCTCTGTAACTTTTGGCGAGAAGCCTTCTGTTCGATGAATACATTCAGTGAGTAGCTGAAATTTTCCTTGAACGCCTTTTGCTTGCATTCCTAAACCTTTATTGCACCGTAACTTTCGGCGGATAAAAGTCTATTCACCAAAAGAGGTCGGTGACTCGCCGAACAGACTCTTCTATTGCCGATCTGATAAAATTTACCAGCTAACTCTTTCAGCGAGCTTGGCCCAGCCACCAAAGCAACTTGGTGATTCGCCGGAATGATCGGTATGTTTAACTGCATTTATGACCTTGTAAATTTGATTTTGTTGTGTTAACTTCCTTCCAATTCTTTGCAGATACGGCAAAACCACCCCAAGAGAAAGCAAAAGGGATTACAATCAACGAGAATGCAGCTTCATCCAAAAGCAAGGTTGTGAAACTTTCCACAACTGGTGGAAAAGGCAAGGGCAAAGACAAGACCCGTGAACTATCATATGCAAGCACTGACAGTGCTTACTTTTACAGAAATGACCCCAGCAAATATGAAAGTGAAGGGGTGGATTACAACGAGGATGATCTAGCGGTAGCACGGAGGGCTAAACGTCGGACTAAGAGGCTGAATAATCCATCCAGGGTCAGGACATCCCAACATACCAATATTGCACCTCGAATCCCAGAGCATGCTATACAGGGACCAACACTTAAGTCGACAAACAGGGTAAAGGTTGAGGGGCTGAGAACGATCCTGGAAGAAAAGTGTTTGTCCATACACGGAGTGATCGACATGCACCTAGAAAAAATGGACTGCCTGAAGTACCACAAATTCCAAATCTTTACAAAGTCTGTGGCCCTTATATTCCAAGCTAGGTAAGAGAGTTCTACAGTGCATATAGTGCACTAATACCTCAGAAAAAATAGCTAGTAGCAAAATTCGAAGAAGTTGACTATGTGGTTGTCAGAGGAATGAGGGTAAAGTGTGATAGTGAGGCAATCAACTCAGTCTTAGGCATGTCTACGAAAATCAGGGATCACTGCCAGCACCTAATAGAAACAAACAAGCTAGATGAGTTGAATCAATGGTTGGCCCCAATAATTTCTGATGACACTCTAAAGTGGTTGGCAGAGGGAGCTCCGATCGAAAAGAAAAAACTAAACATAGCTGCCAGGTTTTGGTTTGATTTTATCAACAGTACAATCATGCCGTCCCAAAATGAGTCGGTTCTTCGCCTTGCCAAACCAGCCTGCCTAGTTTGCATCATAGATAAAACCAAGATAAACCCGGGTACAATCATAGCTGCAGAGAAACTCATGCGTGCAAGGCAGAGTAGGAGTTCACTTCCATTACCAGTATTAATTACAGAATTGTGCAAAAGAGATCAGGTACCTTGAAATGCCAAGAAAGATGTGGAAGTGATGCTCACACCCTCCACTAATATCTGGAAGATTGAAGCCGAGTACCTTAAGGATCAAGCGGAAAGGAAGAAGGCGGCATCAGTGGAGTCAGTGAGAACAAAATCAGTACGTGCAGAATCACCTCTGCCTACTCTAGCCCCTGGGCCTTCAGGTATTTCTATTACCACTGCTACCCCTGCAGATACTCCAGGATCTTTGTCTGCCATACTACCTTCTAGACCTGATACTGTCATGGCTGTTTCGCGACCCCAACTCACTCAGGCTTCCCTAATCCGAATGGGACAATTGGCCCTTTCTACTAATCGTCGGGCAGCCAGCTTAGAAACCTCTGTCCCAGGGATGATCAAAGAGGCCTTAGTTGATGTTGTAACACCTCTGATTATTACCATTAAAGAATTAGCATCCAGGATAATGGTGTGTGAGCACAACTAAGGGGCCACAGAGGAGGTGATGGCCTTAAAAGCTTCCATTATTGAGCTGCGAAGAGATGTCGACCACTTGAAATCCATAGATGTGTCCATGGTCTCTGGGACAGTGGAGATGCCAGACGTGCCTCAGATACCTCGAACCACCACTTGACATGGGGATAGAGCGGAGCAGGTAGCCAACCCAGAATCAGAGGCACAGACTACTGAAGAGATGTTCGAGGGAACTGAGGGTGTTGCAGATGACAACATAGCACAAATTGAACAAATTATGATAGATGTTGTTGTTCACATGTCCTTGCTAAATGCACCTGTTGCTGGATCCAATGAAGCTGGTCCTTTTGGAGTCACTCCGGGCACTGACACCCAGGCAGAGTGAGCGACCGACTAGCCAAGATCCCCTCTTTACCCATCTCTTTGTCCTTCTTTATTTAAAATCCAGTTTCTATGGCATTTACATTCTCATTTGAGGACAATTGTTTTTATTTGTGGTGGGGTGAGGCCCACCTTTGTGTGTTTCTATGATTGTTTTTTTTATTATATTTGGGTTGTTCTATTTAGAATTGTATCATGTACTGTATTTTCGTGGATGCTTTAGCTTGTGGTTCCTTTTATTTTGATTGCGAAATAATTTTTGACCCCATTCGAAAAGTTTTACCACCTCTTGTGTGTTTAATGTGGTTGTTTTTGTACAACATTTGAGTCTCAGTTTCGATCAATACCGATGACTTTAATGGTTCTCTCAATCGAATGAATATGAATGTGCGGCTATGACGAGGCCAAATGAAGTTGCATAGACAATATGTGAACTCTTTGCATCTCATTTTGACTAGCCAAATATGAAATTGAGTCTCTTGTGATGACCGGTGCATGCTAGCAAAGGTGTAGAGTCTTGTTTCAGTATGGTATCGATCCCTAGTGTGATGATCTTACTTTGAAACATGCATGATAGATCCTAGAATTTACCCCGTTAGTCCGGTCGATGAAGTAAAGCTAGCTCGTGATATGATCTTAGGCAACTTTGAAGAGTGTGAGCAAATTTGACATATACCTCTTTGTGGCCTACCGTGTGAGCATGTGTGAACCCCTGTTGAACACCCCTTGAGCCTGACGTTTCTTTGGATGAAACTTGATAAAAACTAGGCCTTTCTTTATCCACTACCTATAATCCTCTTGATATGTGGTTAGTTGAATAGCCAACTTAGGCGAAAGCCTAACTTGGGGTGTGGTGAAAGAAAAAGGGAAAGTCAAAGAAGTGCAAGAAAAGTCTCCTTGAACCTATGGTGTTGTGAAAAATAGAACCCCTCTAAATAAAATAGAGAAAAAGAAAGAGAAGAATAAAAGAAAAAGAATGAAAAATAAAATTGTGGAATAAAGAACTAATGAAATGGGGTTTCCAAGCAATCCACAGAAAGTTAATAATAGGATGACTTACGAGCACTAGCAAAGATGATGAAGGAACAGGATGAGAAGTGCTGTGAATACCGCATCTCATGAGGATTAAAGTCACTGAGCCTAAATGACCATACATTTGCACTCAGCCCCATTACAAGCCTTAGAAAGACCTTTTTGATCTGGAGTGAGTTGAAACAAATGTCTATTGGGAAATACGGGTAAACCTTTGGGTGAAAGCATGCATTATATTCATCTTTGTGATAGTGAGTGTTGCATTTGATTTCGAAACTTTAAATGATGAAGTCATTATATGTGAGTATGGAATCATTCTTTGTGTGAGGGCATTCGAACACTTTGGTTGGACTTGTACTTGCATTTGAAGGAAGTATTGTGAGCATGAGACTCTTTGATATTGGTTAGTCACTACTTGAATCTTTGAGTGCACAACTGACCTTTGCATAAGTAAATTGTGTCTTGTTCTGTGGGTTAATGATCGAGTCTTGTGTAGCACTGTTTGAGACATCCCTTTTTGAATAGCTGAACTTGAGTTTGCTTAAGGACAAGCAAAAGTTTAAGTTGGGGGTGTTGATGAGTCCACAATTTGGACTCATTTAGGGCTATATTTTGAGAGAATTAGTGTCCTTAAATGCATATTTTGTTTCAATATCTGTTCCAGTATGCTGAGGTGGAAGGAAAGAATTCACAGTGTGCTGAGGTGTAAGGAAAGAATGCACAGTGTGAAGCAAGAGCTATTAATACTGCACTGAAGATAAAGACATTTGAGTCGGACTTATATTCACTTTGGATGCGTCATGACCTGGACTACATGAATGGGTAGGTGACTCCTTCATGACACTTCTCCCTCCTTGATAGCTAATGGTGTCGGGGTCGAGAAGAAGGACTTGAACGTGGTGGAGAGATATTGGTTTGGCTTCATAAGAAGAATCCTCATGCTATCACAGAATTAGTCTATCCTTTGCTATGACAAGGTGGGTTTGGTAGGTACTATTATTGATAAAGAGAACATACAAATGGGTGCTATCATTGCTGATGATATATTTATGACGGTGAGATAAGGAGAAGACATTGCTCCCATTTAGTGTACTGATTATGCAGTTGTGCCAGAGGGCATGACTTCCTTTCCAAACATCTATAGATGTGAAATTCACACGTGCTTCATGCATTCACATCAGATGGATTGAAGCTGAGTGTTTGTGGGACGATGCAACTTAGATGAGGTCACCACCACCAAACTCAATGCCCATGGTTGACCCTCCTACTCTGGAACTTGAGGGTAACACAATTGTTCCTTCCGTGGAGTAGGCAAGTATTTCTACATCTTCCTCCACTACGGCCCTTACAACTTCTGTGTCTACTAATGTTGTTAGTAGTGTGAGTCCTCCCCCTCTGTCCTACTACCTGCCCACTCTTGACCCAGGCTATGATATACCATTTCCTTTGGGATTCAAGACCGACTCTTCGTTGGGTTTTTATATTGACTATGATCGCTCACTCTTTTAATTTATTTTGGAGAGTGATTTGAGCATTATCAAAAATGGCCCCTATTATATCCGATAGCACTTCTCCCTCTTGGATGGCTGAAGGGGCAGAGATAAAAAAGAAAGGCTTGAATATCGTGGAAAGGTACTGGTTTAGGTTTATTAGTAGCAACATCATGTCATCCCAAAATGAATCAATATTCCAACATCCAAAGGCAGTGCTAGCGTGCTCTATTATTGAGTAATAATAATAGAGTGTGGTGGTACTCATCGATTCGCCGAACGTGAAAGGCTGACTCAATCGAGTTTGCCAATTGGGTTCAAACACATGAAGCCTAAAAAGCATCATAAGGTAAACTGATGAGAGAAAGGAAATTCACCGAATAAGTTTTATGACGCGGACTAATGTTGTCAAGTTAGTCGCGAAATGGATATTGGGCCAAATTTTGGGGAAGTAAAAATAACTCAAAGAATACAATTTTTATAGAATTTCAAAAGTTATCTTTTGAGGAGAATTTGAGAGTTTTAGAACAGTTTAGCTTTAAAGAATAATTTTTTAGCTTTTGGGGTTTTACAACTTGGTGTTTGATTTTGATAAATTGAAGTTGAATCCAAAGTGGTTTTATTTGTAATTGTTTGATTTATAGTTACCCATGGCTTCTTTCATGGAAGGTATAATTTCTTTACTTTTAGTGATGATGGCTAAAACCCCAAGATCTAGGGGTGCTAGAATAGAGTGGGGTGTTGATTAAATATTTTTGGTATCATTGTATGATTTGTTTTGTAGCTTTTAAAAAATGAATTTGGTCTAATTACCATGTAGTTAACTGAACGGTTAAGGTTGAAACTTAATTCCTAATTCCAATCTCCAGTTGATGGTCGAAAGAGATTGATTGAAGTGGCTAATTAGTTCACTACTAGCAATTTAGATTTGATGTTTGTGACTTGCTTGAAAAAGAGGTTATGAGTCAGATCTTTTTACCCTATTCATGGAGGAGAGTAGAGTAAGGTAATTGGGTTGTTTAGGCGTAACATCCCGTATATCTAAAGACCTAATCTAGATCCTAATGCATAGTTTAGTAGACTAATGAAGTCTAAATGTAAGTTTAAGGTCCTAAACTAATATTCCTAAGCTAGTACTAGGGTACTACTGCCTAAACGTCAAGGCACGACCACCCTAGGACCCCCCAAGGGTCCATGAGGAGGAGCCAAGGGAAGGTCCAAAAAGCTGTCCAAAATAGCCCCACTCACGAAGGGTCAACCTGCGAGGTGTAGGTTGACTTACGCCTCGTAGGTGGGGGTCGTGAGTCAACACTTGGTTTCTACCAAGGGACCTCCAAATTTCCTAGCCAGAGTCCTATTCCATGAGGGGATGGTATGGACCGTAGACTATTCTACACCCCATGGATGGTTTCGTGAGTTGAGACTTAGTCTCCTCACGAAGGCCTTGCATGAACCCTCTCAGTCCCAAACAAAGAGTGGCCCATATGACCCGTGGTTCAATCTACGCCCTGTGGACGGGGACTCGTGGATGGGGCCTGGGTGCACTGCCTTGGCCCGGCAAAGGTGGGGGGTGCTTTGGTAATTTACTAATAAATCTATTAAGGGTTAAAACGGTTATAATTAGTTATATTAAGAACAATAAACTATTTCTATGTAATAAGACAAGTCTTCTAACCCTAACACCTCACAACTCAAAATAAAACCCACTTCCCCCTCTCAAAATATTCTCTCTGTAAACTCCATTGAAGACCAAGGAAGTAGCTCAACATTAGGGTTCAAGCTCCAAGATTTTCACTTCAAATTCGTGGGAGAACATCAATTAAGGTATGGGGATCTTGATTTATGGAATAGTTTCTTCATGAAGCCCTTCAAAACTCTTATTTCGAAATTGGTAGCTTGACTAAAATCTAGGGTTTCTATTCTAGCCATGGGTTCATCCTAAAAACATTTTCATTATGTTAATTGACTTACTTTATGGATGAATTGATGTTTAATGCTGACTTCTATTGTAAAATTCCCCATGAACCCAAGTGCACCCTATGACCCCAATTTCATGAATGTTGGTGAATGTATTGAAGCAAGATGATTACAAGGAATTCTATCTATGATTATTTAGTTGTTGAATCTTGTTTTACTCATGCCTATTGTAGTATATTTAGGTGTAATTGTGGTACATGATTCATGATCTTGAAGAGGGGTAAATTGCTAAGGTTTGTACTTATGGGTGCAAGATGTATATAACATATCAATTCACCTAGAAAGTAATTATCCTAAGATTAATGCGTAAAGTATGGTATTGTTGAAAGTATTGATCTTCTCTTTACCCTTACATTTATTGATGTATGAATAGTCTAGGATGGTGATGATGTATTCTATTGATTGAAAGTCTATTTCTCCTGAAAACACTATAAATGTAATGTGAAAGTCCTTCGCACAAACTAATGTTGATTCTAAGGTTGAAAGTACATTCTCACCTTTAATGAATCCTTGACCTACTTTGATGGATTATATTGAATGAGGGATAGAGTATTCCTTCACACATGTAAATGCTATCTAAAACTTAACTATGTACAATTTGGGAAATATTGCCTAGCACCGAGTGGATATGGACAATGAGGTAAAGGCCTTTCCGCCAATGCAATATGAAGGATCATCCAAGTGAACTTATGAGATGGAGCCCCTCCGCCAATGCAATAGGGCGGGTTTCAAGATGCAATATCCCTATCCATAACTATGTGCCAACATAGGACTTATCTAGTGGATCCACCTAGACTCTATACACTTAGTCCTACCTTAGGCAAGTAGGACACCTTCTTCGGTGTGGGGTTACACGACACCAGATTGCATGTGGCTCACATGGTCTATGTCAGTTATGCTACTCTTCCCTAGATAATGAGATAATGAATGACACATGAAGTACTCTATAACTTCATAGTAAGGTTTCTTGGTGGAAGTGCGGGTGTGGGACTTCACTTTTGCATCGCACTAGTAAACTTGGTAGGATGGTATAGATTGTTCTTATTACTATATTAAGACATGAATGTATGCATGTATATTGAATGAATAGTTGCTATGATTGACTTCTTATTATGTTCAAATGTGATGCATGACTAGTTATCTATTTATGATTATTGAATGTTATTAGTTCTAAAGGTAATAGGGGTGATTCCTAAGGGATGCTTAGTTAGGTTGGTATTATGGGATGCCAACCATACATTGCATAAGTGAACTTTAGGGGTTGCTATGGTGATGCATCTACTATATTGTGAATATAATTGTGATATTGGCTTGTATCTTATGTTGATGATGCAAATTGGTTTCAGAACATCGTAAATGCATATGTTTCAATAAAATGTCCTTGTTGCATGTTTTAAGGTTTTTATGCATATTTCCATACTTACTACATATTAGGTGCTAACCCCTTTTTCCCTTCTACATCTTATGAGTATAGGTTCCGGCTAGGTGACTTCTACTCTCTACTTTGAAGAAGACTTGGACTCTACTACTCCAAGACTTGTGGTAGGTCCTCAAGATTCGAGGACAAGCATTTGATGCCACTTTATGTTCTTTCTTGTTGTAATAGATCTTTGTATAGTTTCTATGTACTCCCTTCTATGAGACTATTATGTCTAAAGGGCTATTGACCCTATTTGAGATTCTTTATTGTATTCCTATGTTTAGATGGTGTATGTGAGATGAAGAGTCTAGATTCCTACTATTTTCCTTTCATGAATATATCATTCGAACTTCAATTGTAAATTTTAATTTTTGACATTATTTCTACTTTCTTATGTTATGATTATGCTAGGGCTTGTATGAGACCCCTTTGGGGTCAACCACGCCATCTATACGTCTAGGGGATACCCTTGGGTCGTGAAAATCTTGGTATCAGAGCATAAGTTGTTGGGATAATTTTTAGGTTGATGTCTCATACACCGCGTCTAATAGAGTCTTGTTCATGAGTGTGAAGCGCGCCACACTTATGAATAGGAGGCTATAAGATGTTTAGGAACTCTCATTTTCTTCATTACTCTTTAGTCGTTATTTGGAGTCCTAACTCTATGAAGTCCTTCCTCCTAACCCTTTTCTTGTGCTTATAGGCTATGAATACAAGAAGGGAAAATTCTAGGTGGGCTAAAGAGGACAACGTGAATGAGAAGGTTCCCCCTCATGCTCCTCAAAACCCTCAAGTTCCCATTGATGAAGGAGCTATGTCTAATGTGGAGATAAGAGCGGCGCTCCACACTTTGACTCAACTCATGATGGCACAAACTCAAGCCATCACCACACAAGCACAAGCTTTGATGGACCATGCAAACCGAGATGTGGGGCCCCGAGTAAATCCCAATGTTAATACCATGGCCTCAAGGTTAAGGGACTTTACCCGTATGAATCCCTCTATGTTCTATGGCTCTAAGGTAGATGAGGACCCACAAGAATTCGTAGAGGATGTCTACAAAATAGTGTATGCTATGGGAGTTACTTCTATTAAGAAGGCTGAGTAGGCCGGGTATCAATTGAAAGATGTAGCCCAAACTTGGTACAATCAATGGAAGGATAATAGGGCTATAAGAGCAGGTCATGTGACTTGGGAGATATTCAAGAAGGATTTCCTTGATAGGTTTTTCCTCCTTGAAAAGAGAGAGGCAAAAGTTGAGGAGTTCATCAATCTCCGCCAATGAGGGATGAGTGTCCAAAAATACTCTTTGAAATTCATGAAGTTATCCAAATATGTTCCCTCCTTGGTTTCTAATCCATGAGATGAAATGAGTCATTTTGTCACCGGTGTGTCGGATGGTATTGAAGAAAAGTGTTGAGCGTCAATGTTCCATGACAACATGGATATCTCTAGGTTGATGGTACATGCTCAACAAGTGGAAGAGTCAAGCCTTAGAAAGAATAATAAAGAGATGAAGAGGCCAAGGGCCGATGAGGGTTTGAAGGTCAATGTGGACCAAGGTTCAAGAGGAGGTTTTCCAATCAAGGCTCCTCCAATGCTCCAATACCCAACAAAGATAGGTTGTCTAACCCTAAGTTTCAAGGAGGTAATAGGGGTGGACCTTCCATGGATAGACCTACATGTGCCAAGTGTGGTAAGAGGCATGGGGGGTAATGTCTTGCTTGAATAGGTGTGTGCTATGGATGTTATAAAAGAGGAGATCAATTGAAAAAATTTCCAACTTGTGCGGCCAAGGGAAAAGAGGGTAACCAAGCTACACCAAGTGGTTCTTATGCTGATGCTCCCAAGAAGAATCGCTTCTATGCTCTCCAATCTAGAAGTGATTAATAGGGGTCTCCGGACGTCATTACCGATATGTTACAACTATTTTCAATTGACGTTTATGCATTATTAGATCCCGGTGCCACTTTGTATTTTGTTACTCCTTTAGTGGCTATGCAATTTGATGTGCTCCTCGAAGAGTCAAAAGAACCTTTTTCTATGTCTACCCCGATTAGTGATTCAGTTGTAGCTATGAGAGTTTATAAGGGATGTCCCATCTTCTTGTCTTATAGAGTCACTTTGGTAGATTTGGTTGAATTAGATATGTTGGACTTTGATGTCATTTTGGTTATGGATTGGCTTCATGCTTGTTTTGCTTCCATTGATTGTATAACTCGAGTAGTAAAGTTTTAATTTCCAAATGAACCCATTTTCGAATGGAAGGGGGGGAATTTAATTCGTAGAGGTCAATTCATTTCATGTTTAAAAACTTGTAAGATGATTTCCAAGGGTTGTATCTATCATATTGTAAGAGTTAAGGACATTGAGTCTGAGACGCCTCTTTTAGAGTTGGTCTCCGTAGTGAGGGACTTTTCGGAAGTCTTTCCCGTTGACTTGCTCGAAATTCCTCCTGAACGGGATATAGACCTCGACATTGATCTTTTGTCGGATACTCAACCTATATCAATTCCCCCTTACCAGATGGCTCTGGCGGAGTTAAAGGAATTGAAGGTACAACTCAAAGATTTGCTAGACAAGGGTTTTATTCAACCAAGCATATCTCCATAGGGTGTCCTTATTTGGTTTGTGAAGAAGAAAGATGGGTCTCTTAGGATGTGTATTGATTACCGACAATTGAACAAGGTCACAATAAAGAATAAGTGCCCGCTCCCTAGGATTGACGACTTATTTGACTAACTCCAAGGGGTGAATTACTTTTTGAAGATTGACTCTTAAGGTCGGGTTATCACCAACTTAAGGTGAGAGGAGTTGATGTTCCTAAAACAGCGTTCCAAATAAGATATGGTCACTTCAAATTCCTAGTCATGTCATTCGGGCTCACAAATGCCCTGACGGCATTCATGGACTTTATGAACAGGGTATTTAGGTAATATCTTGATTCGTTTGTAATCGTTTTCATTGATGACATTTTGATATACTCCAAGAGTGAGAGTGAACACATGAAACATTTGAGAATAGTGTTGCAAGTCCTCAAAGACAAAATGTTATATGCTAAGTTTAGCAAGTGCGAGTTTTGCCTAAGGTCGATTTCTTTCCTCGGTCACATTGTTTCTAGTGAGGGGATAGAAATTGATCCGAAGAAAATGGATGTGATTAAAAGTTGGCCTAGACCCCTAAGTCCCACCGATATTCAAAGCTTTTTGGGTTTTGCCGGGTACTATAGGAGATATGTAGAGAGCTTCTAATCTATTGCTTCTCCATTAACAGCCTTGACCCAAAAGAAGTCCAAGTTCGAATGCTCAGAGTCTTGTGAAAGGAGTTTTAAAGAGATGAAGCATAAACTCACCTCCGCTCCGGTGTTAACATTACCAGAGGGTACTGACGGACTTGTAGTGTATTGTGATGCTTTGAGATTAGGGTTGGGGTGTGTTCCAATGCAACATAGAAAGATTATCGCCTATTCTTCAAGGCAACACAACATTAATGGAAAGAATTACCCAACTCATGACCTCGAGCTAGCGGCGGTGGTTTTCACCTGGAAAATTTGGAGACACTATATCTATGGAGTACATGTAGATGTGTTTACCGACCACAAGAGCCTCCAATATGTGTTTAGCCAAAAAAAGTTGAATCTCTAATAAAGAAGGTGGTTGGAACTTTTGAAAGTTTATGACATGAGTGTCCTATACCACCCCGGAAAAGCTATTGTGGTTGCGGATGCCTTAAGTAGATTGTCTATGGGTAGTGTTGCTCATGTAGAAGAGGAGAAGAAAGAATTGGTTCGTGATGTGCATTGATTGACCCGGTTAGGTGTCCAACTTGTGGATTCCACCAAGGGTGGGTTCATGGTTCATCATGGTTCTGAATAATCCTTTGTAGTTGATGTGAAGTCTAAGCAACACCTTGATCCTATTTTGATGGAATTAAAAGAATCGGTTCTCAACAAGTCTATTGAGGTTTTCATCCAAGGGGGAGATTGGGTGCTTAGGTACCAAGGTAGGTTGTGTGTTCCGGATGTTGATGATTTGAGGGAGAAAATATTAGAAGAAGCTCATGCTTCACGGTATTCTATTCATCTGGGAGCCCCCAAGATGTACCGTGACCTACGGGAAGTCTATTGGTAGAATGGTATGAAGAAAGATATAGCGGGTTTTGTAGCTAAATGTCCTAATTGTCAACAAATCAAGGCCGAGCACATGAAACCGGGAGGTTTACTCCACGATATAAATATTCCCACTTGGAAGTATGAGAAGGTGAATATGGATTTTGTTGTGGGGTTGCCTCATACTAGAAGGTAACGTGATTCTATTTGGGTAATTGTTGATAGGATGACTAAATTAGCCAATTTCATTCCCGTCAAGGTTACCTTCTCTGCGGAAGATTATGCTAAATTGTACATCAAGGAGGTAGTGAAGTTCCATGGGGTCCCTTTGTCTATCATATCAAATAGAGGTGATTAATTTACTGTGCATTTTTGGAAAACATTCCAACAAGGTCTTGGCACCAGCGTTAAACTTAGTACCGCTTTCCACCCTCAAACGGATGGTCAAGACGAACACACCATTCAAACCTTAGAAGACATGTTGAGAGTGTGTGTGATTGATTTCAATGGTAATTGGGACGATCATCTTCCTTTGATAGAATTTGCCTACAATCATAGTTACCACTCAAGCATTACAACAACTTCGTTTGAAGCACTATATTGTAGAAGGTGTTAATCTCCGGTCGGGTGGTTTGAAGTAGGTGAATTCGCTCTAATTGGTCCCGAACTAGTCTATGATGACATCGAGAATGTTCGACTCATTAGAGAAAGGTTGAAGACGGCCTAAAGTCGGCAAAAGTCTTATGCCGACAATAGAAGGAGGGATCCTGAATTTGAGGTTGGTGATTGGGTCTACTTAAAAATCTCATCTATGTCTTGAAAGAAAGGGAAACATAGTCCCCGGTATGTGGGCCCATACCAAGTCCTGAAACGTATTGGAAAAGTTGCTTATGAGGTGGACTTGCCAAATGAGTTGTCCCCGGTTCACCCAGTGTTTCATGTTTCCATGCTCAAAAACTGTATTGGTGATCCAGTGTCCATCCTTCCTTTAGAAGGTTTAGGAGTTGATGAGAACCTTTCTTATGAAGAGGTCCTGGTTGAGATTTTGGAGGGGCAATTGAAGAAGTTGAGAAATAAGGAAGTAGCTTCCGCTAAGATTAAATGGATGAATCACCATGTCGAGGGTGATACATGGGAGGCCGAGGACGACATGATGTCCCACTACCCTCATATTTTTCCTTCTACTCGTAATCAAGCTAGAGGTAAATAGTTCCTCTTAAGTCTAGTATTTTGGGAGTCATGTGTGCTAATTAATTTTCATGATTTCCCTATATTCTGCATGTTCTTTTGAGAGTTCATATTTAGTATGCATTGAGTTTTTGTGATGCCTATGTTCCTCATGTTGAATTGCAATTTGTGTGACAATTGCATTTTTGACTTCATGAGATAAATGGATGGATAGTCTAAATGATGTGTTGATGAGATGGAACTTCTTGCTCTATATTGTGGTGTTGAGCTTATTTGATTTTTGAGAAGTTAGTTTCTCCCATGCTTATGTTAATTAATGAGTTTCATGCATATTGAGTTAGTAGATGTATTTCCTATTTTCTTGTATTGTTTTGACTATGTTGTGAATTGAAGTTGAAGTTTCCTCCTTTTCGAATAGCAAGTTGTGATTGTGCATTTGTAAATTTGGCACATTTTTTATGTTTCCTGCATTGTGGGCTATTAGTTTGAAGTTTCTAACTTAGTTTGGTGTCTTGGTCGACATTCGGGGATGAATGTTCCCAAGGGGGAGATAATGTAATGCCCCGTATGTCTAAAGACCTAAGCTAGAGCCTAATGCATAGTTTAGTAGCCTAATGAAGTCTAAACGTAAGGTTAAGGTCCTAATAATCTTCATAACCTAGTACAAGGGTAGTAGTGCCTAAACGTCAAGGCACGACCACCCTAGGACCCCCCAAGGGTCCATGAGGAAGACCCAAGGGAAGGTCCAAAAAGCTGTCCAAAACAGCCCCACTCACAAAGGGGTAAACCTACAAGGCATAGGTTGACTCACGCCCCATAGGTGGGGGTCGTGAGTCAACACTTGGTTTCTACCAAGGGCCCTCCAAATTGCCTATCCACAGTCCCAATCCATGAGGGAACAGTACAGACCGTAGACTGTTCTACGCCCTGTGGATTTGTCTCGTGTGTTGAGACTTAGTCTCCTCACGAAGGCCTTGCCTGACCCTTCTCAGTCCCAAATCACGAGTGGCCAGTACGGTCCGTAGTTCAATTCACTCTCCGTGGACGGGGACTTGTGGATGGGGCCTGGCCGCACTGCCTTTGCTCGACCAAGGTAAAGGGTGGTTTAGTAATTTACTAATTAATCTATTAATTGTTAAAACGGTTATAATTAGTTATATTAAGTATAATAAACTATTTTTAAGTAATAAAACAAGTCTTCTAACCCTAACACCTCACAACTCAAAATCAAACCCACTTCCCCCTCTCAAAATATTCTCCCTCTAAACTCCATTGAAGATGAAGGAAGAACTCCAAAATATTCTCTCTAAACTGCATTCAAACTCAAAGATTTTCACTTCAAATTCCTGGGAGAACATCAATTAAGGTATGGGGATCTTGATTCATGGAATAGTTTCTTCATGAAGCCTTTCAAAACTCTTATTTTGAAATTGGTATCTTGACTAAAAATTAGGGTTTCTATTCTAGCCATGGGTTCATCCTAACAACATTTTGATTAAGTTAATTGACTTACTTTATGGATGAATTGATGTTTAATGGTGATTTCTATTGTAAAAATCCCCATGAACCCATGTGCACCCCCATGACCCCAATTTCATGAATGTTGGTGAATGTACTGATGCAAGATGATTACAAGGAATTGTATCTATGATTATTTATTTATTGAATCTTGTTTTACTCGTTTCTTTTGTAGTATGTTTAGTTGTAATTGTGGTACATGATTCATGATCTTGAAGAGGGGTAAATTGCTAAGGTTTGTACTTATGGGTGCAAGATGTATATAACCTATTGAGTCACCTAGAAAGTAATTATGTGTAAAGTATGGTATTGTTGAAAGTATTGATCTTCTATTACCCTTACACTTATTGATGCATGAATAGTCTAGGCTGGTGATGATGTATTCTGTTGATTGAAAGACTATTTCTCATGAAAACACTATGAATGTAATGTGAAAGTCCTTCTCACACATTAAAGTTGATTCTAAGGTTGAAAGTACATTCTCAACTTTAATGAATCCTTGAGCTACTTCGATGGATTGTATTGAATGAGGGATAGAGCATTCCTTCACACATGTAAATACAATCTAAGACTTAATTATGTATAATTTGGGAAATATTTCTTACCACCTAGCCCTTCCGCCAATGCAATAAGGAGGGTCATCCAAGTGAACTCATGAGATAGAGCTCCTCCGTCAATGCAATAGGGTGGGTTTCTAGAAAAAATCTCCCTATCCCATAACTATGTTCCAACGTAGGACTTAGCTAGTGGATCCACCTAGACGCTATACACTTAGTCCTACCTTGGGCAAGTAGGACACCTTCTTCAGTGTGGGGTTACACAACACCGAATTCCATGTAGCTCACATGGTCTATGTCGGTTATGCTACTCTTCCCTAGATAATGAGATAATGAATGAAACATGAACTACCCTATAACTTCTTAGTAAGGTTGCTTTGTGGAAATGGGGGTGTGTGACTTCACTTTTACACTGCACTAGTAAACTTGGTAGGATGATATAGATGGTTCTTATTACTATGTTGAGACATGAATGCATGTATGTATATTGAATGGATAGTTGCTATGATTTACTTGTCATTATGTTCAACTATTATGCATGACTAATTATCTATTTATGATTATTGAATGTTGAGGTCTAAAGGTAATAGAGGTGATTAAGGTAGTTCCTAAGGGATGCTTAGTAAGGTTTGTATTATGGGATGCCAACCATACATTGCACAAGTGAACTTTAGGGGTTCCTAAGGTCATGCCTCTACTATATTGTGAATATAATTGTGATATTGGCTTGTATCTTATGTTGATGATGCAAACTGGTTTCAAAACCTCATAAATTCATATCTTTCAATAAAATGTTCTTTTTGCATGTTTTAAGGTTTGTATGCATATTTCCATACTTAGTATATATTATGTGCTAACCCCTTTTTCTCTTCTACATCTTATGGGTGTAGGTTCCGGCTAGGTGACTTCTACTCTCTACTTTGAAGAAGACTTGGACTCTGCTCCTCCAAGTTTTGTGGTAGGTCCTCAAGATCCGAGGACAAACATTTAATGCCACTTTATGTTCTTTCTTATTGTAATAGATTTTTGAATACTTTATATGTACTTCCTTGTATGAGACTATTATGTCTAAAGGGCTGTTGACCCTATTTGAGATTCTCTATTGTATTTTTATGTTTAGATGGTGTATGTGAGATGAAGAGTCTAGATTCCTACTATTTTCCTTTTATGAAGATATCATCTGAACTTCAATTTTAAAGTTTTAATTTTCTGCATTATTTCTACTTTCTTATGTTATCATGATGCTTGTGCTTGTATGAGACCCCTTCGGGGTCGATTACGCCATGTTTAAGTCTAGGGGGTGCCCCTGGGTCATGACATTAGTATTGGCATTTAGATGACACCAATAGGAGATTCTAGGCATAGAAGCCTTCAGATCGAAAGATGATTAGCTTCAATGAAGATGACCTAGCCTATTAATGAATGTTCATCAGTATAGAGCAACACAATAACCCCTATGTGACATAGATTTCCTATCCCCACACCCCTATATTGGTTGTTAACTCTTTCTTTTATCGATATTTTAGTTTAATTGCGATGATTGATAGACAAAGCTTTATATTAAGTTGGTGGAATCCTCCACTCAATTTTTCTTAAATTTATAAATGAGCTAATTTTAATTTGAAATTTCATAACCAGAATTCTCCACAATATATCATTCCCTATGGGATTCGACCCAGACTATTCGTTGGGTTTTTGTATTGGTTACGATCGGTCACTCTTTTAATGGCTTTTGGAGAGTGATTTGAGCGTTATAAAAAATTGTGCAGTTTCTGGTGTTTTTTGAGTTGCATTGGCCACTCTCACAAAGCAAATCAACCAAGGTATAAATAATCAATGCAACTCACTCTCTCAAAAGAGAAAAACATGCAAGCTTTGTCCCATAGGTTTTCCCATATTTCCCAATCATCACATAACCTAGTTTTGTTAGGGTTTCAAGGGTCGTTATGTTCAGGTAAGATCTCAAGGGTCTTTTAGGATTGTAATGGGGCTCCGAAAGAGGCTAGTATAAAAGGGCCAAGGGTAGTTTCAAATTCAAAATCAAAACCATTGATATTTTATAGCATATTCAATCTATTTCTCTTTCTTTGCATATTCAAAGTGTTTGTGATCTCCTTGTGAGTGTCTACAAGATTCGGGTGTGATAGGATTGTAATGGGGCGCCGAACGAGCCTATAATAAAAAGTCCAAGGGTATTTTCAAATTCAAAAATCAAAACCTTTGATATTTTAGAGTATGTTCGATCCCTTTCGCTAAGTTTACATATTTTGAGTTTTTCTGAGCTCTTTGTGAGTGTCTACAAAGTTCAGATGTGAATTTTCTTGGATTTCTTGTCAACAAAACCCCGATCCCTCATTTTTCTCGATTTCTGCAACATTAAGGTGATTTTTCAAATCCTTGTTGAGATTTTTATGTTTAAGTTTCATATAGGGTGTGGGTTTGAACCCTTTAACTATTATTGTGTGCTTAATTTCTATTGTTAGTATCGTAGTGTATGATTTGAAATGTTCCCTGAGATTGTGATTGTGTATGCCTTTCAAATTGTGAATCGTGTTTGTGTTGGTTAAATTGTGTAATTGACCTCGTGAATTCGCTGTGTCTAAGTCTAATTTAGTGTTGGTGAACTCTGAGTAATCCAGAGTTGACCAAATTGCATGATTTTGCCCAATGATAGACAGGGTGACTATTTTCTTTAGGGCAAATCATCAGTTAGTGCAATACTTAGCAATTCCTTGGGGAAATCAAAGTACCCGTGGGTAGAAAAGCATATAAGTGGATTGTAATGTTGTTGGGAAACTCGTATTTGTTGTGTGTGCGATAATGCTCAAATCACTCCTCAAAACAAGTTAAAGGGATGAGCGGTCGTTGTAAATAAAATCACCCAACTAATAGTCAGAGTCCAATCCCATGGGGAATGGTATGAGGTTAACAATTTAATTAGAGAATTAAAATGCAATTAATTCAAATGAAGTTGAGTTAACAATTGGTTGGAGAAGTCCACCAACAGTAATGACAGTGCTTCAATCACCAAGATATCAATACAGGAATAGTCAACAATCCACAAAATTAAATAACTCAAGGGCTATAGGGATCAAATGTTTATTCAAATTTTGGGGAATTATAGAATTTCTTGTAACTAATTAATCATAAATAAGCTAGGTCATCCTAATTGAAACTAATCTCTTTTTTTTATCTCAAAGCATCCTTGCATAGAATCTCCTTTCGATTTCATCTAATTTCCATTTAAAACAACATAAGACTTTAGACCTTAAATGAAGTACCCTAAACTATAAATATTAAACAAATTACCCACTCATATTGGTCTCTTTCAAGAACCATCAAAAATCAAAAGTAGAATTAAGTTGGCCACCTCAATTCATAAATTAAGTACTCGGTAATAAGACAAATATGTTATTGCTAGTCATGAAACAAAGCTGTTCAATGAACCCACTAGATTAAATAAACACCCAACCCCATTATCAAACCCTAAGAGATTGGGGATTTAGGCACCCATCATAAAATGTAAAGAAAGTATAACTTCCATGAAAGCAACCATGGGTAACTTGAAATCAAGCAATGAAGAGTAAACCCACTTTTGATTTTACTTCATTTTTTCAAATTCAAGTTTTAAAAAATTGAATTTTTCTAGATTCAAAGTGCTCTTATTTAATGATAGTTGTTTCTCTATCTGTATTTTCTTCCCACTCTTTCTCTATCTTCTGTGTTATTTATATTTTCCCAAAATTTTGCCCAAAAGAAAGTTTTGTGTCCCTTTCGGCGAGATTACATCAGTTCGCCAAATCCATTTGGTGAATAGCCTATTCTCCTCAGGTTCTCCTTTCTCTTGCTTCAAGCTTCAGGTGTTTGGGTCTCAGTAGGCGATCCCGTCTGCACTTGCTTTTTCAAGTTCGGCAAATCACCAATTCCCTCTTCATGTCGCTGTTTGAGCCATCATTTTATTTCCCAACACTGTCAATTTCAGCGATACCGACTTACCTCGCCTTGTGTTATTCGGCGGATCACTTTTTTTGTCTATCTTTGCCAATTGACCTTGGGAGCTGACTCGGTGTTCTATCATTTTGGGCATTCTCAGATTACTTTGCCGATCCGCCTTTCATGTTAGGCAATCAACAACGTTCACTTTGCACTTCTTTTTGTATTTTTGGTCATTCTTTTAAAAATCAGTCCTTGCCTTGAAAAATTGCCATCATAGCTTCAAATCATAAATATTTGATTAGAAAAGGATAAATTTAGGCATTGAGGACACTAAATATTGATCAAAATGGTCCTTAAATAGTGCAAATCCAGCACTCATCAACACCCCACACTTAAACTTCTGCTTGTACTCAAGTAAATCAAGAACATGATAAGCTTAATAAGGGTGTCTACAACAGTACTCAATGAGAGCTAACATGCAAGAGCCATGACAAGACTACTTTCAATAGTATGTAACCCTAAATCCTGATAAAAAAGCTTTAAATGATGATTAACTTGTCACGACCCGAGAGTACCCCCTAGTCGTAACATGGCGTATTCGACCCGAAGGGGTCTTATACGAGCCACATAGTCATTCATTGCATTCAATAATGAAAATAGTGCGGAAAGAAAAAAAAAACTTATTTACATCAACATATAATAACTTCATTAAAACAACTTTAAAAACACACAGCGGAAGTCTAAGTCTCACATGGCCATCTTAGACACAGTCACAAAACATAAGTAGGGACACGGCCCTTTACAATCAAAAGAAGTCTATTAAATCTATTACATGAACAAAAGAACTTAAAAGTTTTATCCTCGAATCCATGAGGACATACCAAGTCTTGGAGGAAAGCAATCCAACATTTCAAACTAGCTAGGAGGGATCACTTGCCGGAACCTACACTTATAGTAAAAATATGAAGAATATGGGTTAGTACACAAAATGTACAAAGTATGATGACCATGCAAAACATGCTTTAAAAGGGACATTTTGGTTAGAAACCATGCAATATGCCACTTTTTGAAGTACCATGAATAGTTGCATAAAAGACATACAATTCAAGCATAAACATCAAGTAAGTCATAATATTACCTTTAAACAATTTCAACATGAAAACCTTTACCTTGGACCTTCACCTCAAGAAACCCTTATGCTATACCTCGTGCAATGTATGGATGGCGTCCCATACCACCATCCATACTAAGGCACCACATTAAGGTCACTTAAGGTAACTTATCATTCCTTTCTTTCACCTTTGCACAATATTCATACATAAGAGGTATATCATTAATTAAGACATAACAAGGGAAAATAACTCGTAATATAACCCAAGTATAGCATGCATCTCATATTAAGCATTTGAGAGCCAACATTCTTTAATAACCTCATTTAGGCCACAATTGTATCACATACATTAGGATTTAGAGAAACTCACTATGACCCTCTCCAAGCCTACTCGTGCAATGTATAGGTAGCATCCCATACTACTACCTACACTTTGTAGAGCCTATCAAGAAACCATAATGAAATCTCACATGATGGGAAGTAAGCGTTTAACCGACATAGACCATGAGAGCTTGTCATGGAATCTGGTGTCATAAGTCCCCACACCGTAAAGAGGTGGTCTACTTGCCTAAGGAAGACCGGTATATAGCTTAATGGATCCACTAGCTACCTATGCGGGCACATAGTTTATGGGATAAGGTAGACGATCATTGAAACTCATGCCTAACTATTGGGGGAGTTTCCATCTAACCAAATCCACTCGGTGCTTAGCCAACATTCCCATAGAATAGTTCGTTACATTGACATTATCACATATGAGAGGTGCCATTGGCCTACCAACTCCAAATTACATTTATTAACACGTGAAAGGGTGCTTTAAGCCTACCGTTTCAAGGTTCATTTAGGAAAGCTCATTAACTCCTCTTGAAAGGGTGCCATGGGCCTACCGGTTCAAGTCTCATCATTAACCTTCATGGAAAGGTGCCATAGGCCTACCGGTTCATTATAAGCTCGTGTGGAAGGGTGCCACTAGCCTACCGATCCGAGGATTCAACAATCAACAATATAATCATTTATACAATGAAATGATGCATAAGCCCTACCAATTCAAGGTATACTTTATATTGAAGAATCCTTGATATTCTATCATCAACATTCATGAGTGTCAAATTGAGAAATAATCTTTCAATAGCAACACCTTTACGTTCATAACATGATCACATTATCTTCATTGAATTCTCATTCATATAATGTCATGATAACACTCCAATTTCTCATACTATGCCTTTAAGGCCCTAAGTCTCACATACCAATACACCATAAAATAAGCATGGGTAATGACATACTTCAACAATCTAAAGACCTTTAAACAAGTTTGATTCATATACATTCATTATCTAGCAACCCACTTCATAAAGGCATAAACTAGGAATAAAGAGAAATCATGGGTTCATGGAGTATTTTCATCTTAAATCGTCAATACAACAACAATATAACCATAAAGTGCCATTAGAAACCTTTTAAAACCATTTGGTGGAAGAACCCATAAGATTGAGTGAAAACCTAGATTTTTCATACTTTGAAATAACTTTGGATTTGGCTCCTTGAATGGAAATTTAGACAAGGATCAAGACCACCATACCTTTGCTATGATCTACCACGAAATTTGATGAAGAAAGCCTTGAATCCAAAGCCCTAGCTCCCATTTCTTCTTCTTCTTAATGGAGGATTGTAGAGAGGGATATGTTTTATGGATGGGAATTGAACTTATGGTATCTAGGAAATAATATATGTTCTTTGGAAGAATGGTCCAAGACTTAGAAAAAAAAATGAGGCGGGTGAACAGTAACCACGCCTACTGGAAATTGCCTTTTCCTGCCGAACAGAGTTTACGAAAATGGGCATAACTTCTTCGTCTGAACTCCGAATGAGATGAAACGAAGTGCGTTAGGTAGCTAACTCAAAGGGATTTCCATGGATATATTATTGGCCACCCAAATAATTGTGTGCTAGGAGATATGACCCTCCAAAGTAGACCCTCGAAAAAGGCTTCACTTGGAAATTTCGGATTTTGATATGGTCGCTCTAAAATTTGGGTTAGACCCATTTCCCACTCAATTTGACCCCCTAAACAAGAATATGAAGTCGGATTTTCGAAAAACGAAACGGATCTTTTTATATATAGCTAAACAAGTTTCCGGTAACTTCCGAAGCACATTTTTAAGAACTTTTTGGGTCAAATTCAAATATAATCATTTCATTAAGTTCTCGACTCCAAACTCACATGTGAGGCTCTAGTTTCACTCTATCATTTTCCGGGTCGTTACATTATCCCCCACTTAGGAACATTCGTCCTCGAATGACACTTTAAACACATAAGGGGTAACAACTCAAGTATACAGCCCATCAACATGCATACAACATCAATACAAGTACATAAATATCGGAGGAAACATCAACTCCATATCAATGAGGCTCAAACAACTTCATGCAATTCAAGAAATTAGGAATACATCTACCAATTCCTTATGCATCAAACTTTACCATTTCTCATTTCATTGGATGAACTTCCTTCTCCAATTTACATCACACTCATCCCAAAATTATTAGGCACATTATGAAATTTTCTCATAAAAGTACAATTATGCAACATTTAAGCATGTTCAACATTTATCCTCATGAAGCATATAGACAACTCAACTAAATGCACATCAATATGAGGAACACATTTATGAAAACTCATTTTATTATTTAACAAGAATTCAAATAGGACATGCATAACATAAGGAGACCATGGAAACTCATTTTCACCCAAGACTCCAAAACATAAAACAAGCTACTAGGAACTCTTGGTCTCAAGCTTGAATAAGAATAGAAGGAATGAGATAAGGATATCAACACTCTCAACAACCTTGCTATTCAACATAGCATCCCCCCAAACCCAACTAAGGCAAACATGAGAAACAACAACATAGAAACCTCATCAAGATATTCATGACCATAAGGAACTAATACTTACCGTCGCCTTTATTCGGATTAGCTTCTTTGTCCTTGCTAGCTTGGAGAGCATAGAAACGACCATAATTTGGAGGAATAGGAACCGTTCCATCTTTAGAAGCTTGCTTTGCCTCTCTTCCTCTAGCCGTAAGAGTAGGACAATCTTTCACCTTGTGATCATTCTTTCCACAACCATAACACCCATTAGTACCGGCTAGGCACTTCCCATAGTGCCTCTTGCCACAAGTGATGCAAGTAGGTTTAGAAAATTGAGATTCACCATTTTTTTCTTGGTTAACCTTAGGAGCACTTGAAGAATCTTGGTCTTGAGCCCTCTTCTTGAACCTAGGTTGACTTTGCTCATCGGATCTACCCCTCTTCACATTCCTATTCATCCTCTTGAGTTTGGACTCCTCAATGGATTGAGCATACACTATGAGCCTAGAAATGTTCATGTCATTATGAAGCATTGCCGTATGGCACTCTTCCTTGACTAGGTTGGATACACCGGTCACAAACCTACTCATCTC
Source organism: Solanum okadae (assembly GCA_036553675.1). Classification (NCBI taxonomy): domain Eukaryota; kingdom Viridiplantae; phylum Streptophyta; class Magnoliopsida; order Solanales; family Solanaceae; genus Solanum; species Solanum okadae. The sequence goes on along the minus strand of CM071686.1, from coordinate 21,955,112 downwards.
ATCCCTAGGGTTTGACACCAAAGATGGAGCATACTTAGACAATTGGGTAAACCTCAAGGAGTACTCTTGCACACTCGCATTGCCTTGTCTAAGGTTGATAAACTCCTCAACCTTACACTCCCTCTTCTCACGGGGAAAATACCTACCAAGGAAAGCTTCCTTAAACTCCTCCCATTCTATAGGATCCGCTCCCACCGGCCTATTAGCCTTCCATTGAGTGAACCAAATTTGGGCAACATCTTTCAATTGGTAGGAGGCAAGCTCCGCCTTTTCTTTTGAAGTCACCCCCATAGCACTCACTACCTTATACACTTCATCCAAAAATTCTTGGGGATCCTCTCCCACCTTAGAACCTAGAAACACCGGAGGATTCATCCTCACAAAGTCTCTCAACTTAGAAGCCATAGTACCCTCATTAGCATTCACCCTAGGCCCCATATCTCTAGTCGCTTGAGCCACCATGGCTCGGGCCAAGATTAAGAAAGCCGACCTAATCTCTTCATTGGTCATATCCGGGGGAACCACCGGAACCTCATTCTCTTACTCACCTATAGGAACTTGATTACATTGCACACCTTGACCATTTTGCACAACTTGGGGAGGAACTTCCTCATTCACATCCTCTTCTCCTACTCTCCTTGCGGGTCTCCCTCTTGTATTCATATCCTAAAAACACAAGAGAAGGATTAAAAAAAAAAAAGGGCACTTATAAACCAAGCTCTAAGGCACGACTTCAAGGATAATGAAAGAAGTGTAACTTCTACCGTCCTATAGCCTCTCGCTCATAGATGTGTCGCGACTCACACCGATGAACAAGACTCTACTAGACGTGGCTTGTGAGACTTTGACCCTAAAAACCATTCCCAAAATCTTATGCTTTGATACCATGTTTGTCACGACCCGAGAGTACCCCCTAGTCGTAACATGGCGTATTCGACCCGAAGGGGTCTTATACGAGCCACATAGTCATTCATTGCATTCAATAATGAAAATAGTGCGGAAAGAAAAAAAAACTTATTTACATCCACACATAATAACTTCATTAAAAGACCTTTAAAAACACACAACGGAAGTCTAAGTCTCACATGGCCATCTTAGACACAGTCACAAAACATAAGTAGGGACACAACCCTTTACAATCAAAAGAAGTCTATTAAGTCTATTACATGAACAAAAGAACTTAAAAGTCTTATCCTCGAATCCATGAGGACATACCAAGTCTTGGAGGAAAGCAATCCAACACTTCAAACTAGCTAGGAGGGATCACTTGCCGGAACCTACACTTATAGTAAAAATATGAAGAATATGGGTTAGTACACAAAATGTACTAAGTATGATGACCATGCAAAACATGCTTTAAAAGGGACATTTTGGTTAGAAACCATGCGATATGCCACTTTTTGAAGTACCATGAATAGTTGCATAAAAGACATACAATTCAAGCATAAACATCAAGTAAGTCATAATATTACCTTTAAACAATTTCAACATGAAAACCTTTACCCTGGACCTTCACCTCAAGAAACCCTTATGCTATACCTCGTGCAATGTATGGATGGCGTCCCATACCACCATCCATACTAAGGCACCACATTAAGGTCACTTAAGGTAACTTATCATTCCTTTCTTTCACCTTTGCACAATATTCATACATAAGAGGTATATCATTAATTAAGACATAACAAGGGAAAATAACTCGTAATATAACCCAAGTATAGCATGCATCTCATATTAAGCATTTGAGAGCCAACATTCTTTAATAACCTCATTTAGGCCACAATTGTATCACATACATTAGGATTTAGAGAAACTCACTATGACCCTCTCCAAGCCTACTCGTGCAATGTATAGGTAGCATCCCATACTACTACCTACACTTTGTAGAGCCTATCAAGAAACCATAATGAAATTTCACATGATGGGAAGTAAGCGTTTAACCGACATAGACCATGAGAGCTTGTCATGGAATCCGGTGTCATAAGTCCCCACACCGTAAAGAGGTGGTCTACTTGCCTAAGGAAGACCGGTATATAGCTTAATGGATCCACTAGCTACCTATGCGGGCACATAGTTTATGGGATAAGGTAGACGATCATTGAAACTCATGCCTAACTATTGGGGGAGTTTCCATCTAACCAAATCCACTCGGTGCTTAGCCAACATTCCCATAGAATAGTTCGTTACATTGACATTATCACATATGAGAGGTGCCATTGGCCTACCAACTCCAAATTACATTTATTAACACGTGAAAGGGTGCTTTAAGCCTACCGTTTCAAGGTTCATTTAAGAAAGCTCATTAACTCCTCTTGAAAGGGTGTCATGGGCCTACCGGTTCAAGTCTCATCATTAACCTTCATGGAAAGGTGCCATAGGCCTACCGGTTCATTATAAGCTCGTGTGGAAGGGTGCCACTAGCCTACCGATCCGAGGATTCAACAATCAACAATATAATCATTTATACAAGAAAATGATGCATAAGCCCTACCAATTCAAGGTATACTTTATATTGAAGAATCCTTGATATTCTATCATCAACATTCATGAGTGTCAAATTGAGAAATAATCTTTCAATAGCAACACCTTTACGTTCATAACATGATCACATTATCTTCATTGAATTCTCATTCATATAATGTCATGATAACACTCCAATTTCTCATACTATGCCTTTAAGGCCCTAAGCCTCACATACCAATACACCATAAAATAAGCATGGGTAATGACATACTTCAACAATCTAAAGACCTTTAAACAAATTTGATTCATATACATTCATTATCTAGCAACCCACTTCATAAAGGCATAAACTAGGAATAAAGAGAAATCATGGGTTCATGGAGTATTTTCATCTTAAATCGTCAATACAACAACAATATAACCATAAAGTGCCATTAGAAACCTTTTAAAACCATTTGGTGGAAGAACCCATAAGATTGAGTGAAAACCTAGATTTTTCATATTTTGAAATAACTTTGGATTTGGCTCCTTTAATGGAAATTTAGACAAGAATCAAGACCACCATACCTTTGCTATGATCTCCCACGAAATTTGATGAAGAAAGCCTTGAATCCAAAGCCGTAGCTCCCACTTCTTCTTCTTCTTAATGGAGGATTGTAGAGAGGGAAATGTTTTATGGATGGGAATTGAACTTATGGTATCTAGGAAATAATATATGTCCTTTGGAAGAATGGTCCAAGACTTAGAAAAAAAATGAGGCGGGTGAACAGTAACCACGCCTACTGGAAATTGCCTTTTCCTGCCGAACATATTTTACGAAAATGGGCATAACTTCTTCGTCCGAACTCCGAATGAGATGAAACGAAGTGCGTTAGGTAGATAACTCAAAGGGCTTTCCATGGATATATTAATGGCCACCCAAATAATTGTGTGCTAGGAGATAGGACCCTCCAAAGTAGACCCTCGAAAAAGGCTTCACTTGGAAATTTCGGATTTTGATACGGTTGCTCTAAAATTTGGGTTAGACCCATTTCCCACTCAATTTGACCCCCTAAACAAGAATATGAAGTCAGATTTTCGAAAAACGAAACGGATATTTTTATATACAGCTAAACAAGTTTCCGGTAACTTCGAAAGCACATTTTTAAGAACTTTTTGGGTCAAATTCAAATTTAATCATTTCATTAAGTTCTCGACTCCAAACTCACATGTGAGGCTCTAGTTTCACTCTATCATTTTCCGGGTCGTTACATAACTAGTCTCAACACAAGCTCAAGCTCACTTTAGGGTCTTGTCTAATGCAAGAACATGTTTTAACAAATGCATTCAAGTGCCCTCACATCATGATTGATTCCATTCTCTCATAATGAAAATCAACAAAGGTAATAGGAATCAATGCAGCTCTCACTCTCTCAGAAGAGAAATGCGTGCAAGCTTTGTCCCATAGGTTTGCCTATATTTTTCACTTATCATATAACCTAGTTCATGTAAGATCTCAAGGGTACTTTTGGCTTGTAATGGGGTTGAGAGCTAAGGAATGGTCAATTTGGTTTAGTGACTTAACCCTTTCAAAAGAATTGTTGTAATCATCGTCACCTCTTCTGACGTTCTTTTTCTTCTTTTTTTGACAACTCAAATCTTGACTTGTCACTCAATTTATTTGGAACTCTCCTTTTATTTCCCTTATTTCTCTTTTTCCTTTTAAGTTTTCCAAGATATCTCCATCACAATGATGATACACCACACATATTTATTAATTTTAAGGAGGGGTTCCTTCTTTTTGCAAAACTTTCAGATTTGAGTCTCATTTTTTTTTTCCTTTTTCCCTTCACTGTTTTCATTTATCCTTCCTTTCCACATCCTCAACTTAGGCTTTTGGACTAATTTGGCTATTCAAACATCATAATGTTTCAAAAAGGATTTTTTGTAATAAGGTAGGGATAATTTTTCTCAAGAGGATTCTTTTGGTTGTCATCAAATAATTTGGGCTCAGTTGGTGTCAAACGGGTTCACACCCTCAGAAGGCAGTCACAAAAGGCTTTATGTACGATTGGTTCTCTCATTGAATTTTACTCAAGAGAATGCCCCATATTCACCAAGATTCACACAATTGAACTAACAAAGAAAATTATAGGAATCCACATGCATGCTTTCAAGTAAAACCTCCCCACACGTGGCACTTCAATATACACTCATTTAGCACATCCCGAAAAGATAAAAAATGTGTGTGCGATGTTCATTGCAAGACTCACATCAAAATATAGCTAGTAAGCAAAAAAAATGAAATAGATCGTTTAAAGGCATAACCACATTGATATCTTTCTCGCATCACCAACACTATGCATTATGGTCATCATGAGTACTATCCAATACACTTATATTGAACAAAATCGATTCCCAAATTGTTGTTAATGAAAATGTCAAGCATTTCACGATTTGAACTCACAGGGTTTACAACATTGCAACGTCAATGGAGAACTCTATAGAAGTAAAGAAACACAATTCCCAAAAGAACACTCTAACATAAATAATGAATACAAGCAAAAGGGGAATATTAACAAGAAGGCCCTCACCTCTTCAAAAAGAGTATGGAGTGTCCTCAATGCATGACAATTGAAATAAAGGGATAAAGGTAGAAATACTCCCTGAGTAAACATTGGTAATGGTTGTCAATTGGGATCGGCAAGTCGCCAAGTAAACCTAAATCACATAGTATGGTTGTAAGTGAGGCCAATATTTCACTCACTTTAGCGGGCTACAGAACGATCAGCCAAAGGGACCACCATTCGTGTATGAGCACCACCAGAAGTACCAATTTTATATCCATTTCTCATGTGTGATTAGGCGGACTACAACAGGTTCACCCAATGATGTCGGTGCATCACTGAAAAGATGATGAGTATCACCAAATTAGACTGTAAGCACCTACATTTAAGCCTCCAAGAAGGCGGGCTCATTAGAACTTCACCTACGGTGTTTGGCGAATCACATAATTCTTATTTCATCCCCTATTGCCTAATATTTGGAACATGTGAACACCAATGTTATTGAAAACAACTAACACTTGGGTTACCTCCCAAGAAGCGCCTAAATAAATGTCGCAACACGACATGGACGTCTTCTTCAAACATCATCCAAATACACTACTTCAACAACCCGCACATCCTGACTTTCTCCAAACTATGCTTTTAATCTTTGATCATTAAATGTAAGTCACACCCCTTTAGCATCATCAATTTCAACTGCTCAATTTCCATAAATATGTGAGATAGTGTGCAAACCAATACATTTGGACTTGAGTTTTCCTAGGAAGAGTTTTAACCGTGAATTGAATAATAGGACTAACTCACCCACCGCAAACTCGTAGGGACGTAGTATCTTTGAATCATGCCACCATTTAACTTTCTCCTTATATAGTGCTGAACTTTTGTAGACTTCTAAATGACACTTATCTAGCTCAAGGATTTGGTGAACACTGTCTATAGAGTCTACATCCCAATTCATGTTTATCTTCTTCAATCCCCATAAAACCTTGTCTTCTAGTTCCACCGGGAGATTGCAAGCTTTCACAAACACCAACTTGTATGGTGACATACCAATGGGAGATTTGGATGTCATTCAGTAGGCCCAAAGTTCAATATTAAGCTTGCTAGACTAGTCAGTAGGATTGACATTCACTGTTTTGGCCAAAATACTCTTTATTTCTTGATTCGACACTTCAACCTGTTCACTCAATTGTGGATGGTATGGCGTTGCCACTTTATTGTTGACTCCATATTTTGAGAAGAGGGCTACAAACTGACAATTACAAAAGTGTGACCCTACATAACTTATGATGGCCCTTGGAGTACCAAACCTTGTGAATATGTTATTTTTTAGGAACTTTATGACACTCTGCGCTTCATTGTTTGGTAATGCTATCACTTCCACTCACTTGGAGACATAATCCACTGCCACAAGGATATGTTTATTCCTAAAAGGGCTAGGAAAAAGACCCATGAAATCAACCCCCAAACATCAAATAATTCAATCTCAAGGTTTTGTGAAAGGGGTAATTCATGTCTTCTATACATGCTTCCATGTAATTGGCATTGGACACAACACTTGAAAAATGCATGAGCGTCCTTAAGCATTGTTGGCCAATAGTAGCTAAACTTTAAGACCTTAAAGGTTGTATGAATGCCCCCATGATTACCACCTTATGGTGAAGCATGATATGCTTTAAGGATTTCACTCACTTCCACTTCCGATACACAACGTCGAATAATATTGTGAGCACATTCTCAAAAAAGGAATGGTTTATCCCACATGTATTTCTTCACATAAATAGGAATTTTCTCTTGTGATGGATACTTAAATCGTAAGGTACTTGCCCACAGAATAAAATTAGCAAAATCAGCATACCAAAGAGCAGAGGGTGCAGAGATTACAATTACCCATTTATCCAATAAAGTATAATCAATGTTTATCTCTTCAATCATTATAGGTTGTGTTTCCAATCTTGAAAGTTGGTTGGCTACTTGGTTCTCATACCCCTTTCTATCTTTCACCTCGAAGTCAAATCCGTGAAGGAGTAATACCTAACATACCGGAAACTTGTTTTAGCTATATCTAAAAATCCGATTCGTTTTTCGAAAATCCGACTTCATATTCTTGTTTAGGGGGTCAAATTGAGTGGAAAATGGGTCTAACCCAAATTTTAGAGCAACCGTATCAAAATCCAAAATTTCCAAGTGAAGCCTTTTTCGAGGGTCTACTTTGGAGGGTCATATCTCCTAGCACACAAATAATTGGGTGGCCCATAACATATCCATGGAAATCCATTTGAGTTAGATACCAAACGCACTTTGTTTCACCTCATTCGGAGTTCGGACGAAGAAGTTATGCCCATTTTCGTAAAATCTGTCCGGCAGGAAATGCAATTTCCAGTGAGCGTTTTTACTGTTCACCTGCCTCATTTTTTTTCTAATTGTTTGACCATTTTTCCAAAGGGCATATGTTATTTCCTATATAGCATTAGTTCAATTCTCATCTCTAAAACATTTCCCAAAACACCTCTCCCATACTTAGACACATTTTCTCTCAAGTTCTCTCAAGACCTTCATAAGAACTCAAGGTATGTGGTGTTGAACTCATGGGTCCTTCCACCCATAGTGCCTAGACTCTATTCTACTCACTAATTCATGGTTTAAGTTAAGATTCATAAATTAGTCTTTTTCTTTGTAATAATTTCCTGCACATTGAGTTTTAAACATGAAAAGTGATTGTTTTGAGCATGTTGTGACTCGAGAACTTGAATCTAAATTTGGAATGGATGTGGAGATTTTCATGTGGTATTGTGGGTGTTAAAAGGTGTTGTTGTAGGTTGTTCACTGGTTTGGCTGCATAATTACTACCCTATTTTCCATGCTCTTTGATTCCATTACATGCCTTCAAGGTGTTTGACAAAATGTCCAACTATGGAGAATTGATGAATCGATGCTTTAAAGCTTGAGTTATGAGATGTATGGAAATCCAGAGATGTGTTGATGACAAACTAAGTTTGTGTATATGTTCATTCCATACGTGATATTGCATTAGAGCCTAATGGGAATTTCCTATATAAAGTGTTGCATGACCATGCCCGGTCCGGGGGAAAAGAACCGGACAGCCATGTGAGAGGTTTATATCTCACCACCTAGGATGCTTGGGGTGTGACCAACATCAACCATGTGAGAGGTTTATATCTCACCACCTAGGATGCTTGGGGTGTGACCAACATCAACCATGTGAGAGGTTTATATCTCACCACCTAGGATGCTTGGGGTGTGACCAACATCAACCATGTGAGAGGTTTATATCTCACCACCTAGGATGCTTGGGGTATGACCAACATCAACCATGTGAGGGGTTTATACCTTGCCACCAGGGTGTCCGGGTGTGAACGACATCCCCCATCCTAAGTTGGGGTTATAGATTGGTTGGATCATGCATACACATATGATATCTACTATTAGTATAGATTTACTTAAACATGTTTTGACTTCACTTTGATCATGCATCCTCATATTGTTATTCATAATGCCTATGAAACTATTTCTTGTATTTCGATTGTGTCCTTGTCTATTGTTGTGTTGCACCCCGCATACTTAGTACAGTCCAAGTACTAACGCATATTTTGCCTACATGATGTCACCATGTAGGGACCGGAGCTACTCTTGATCCTTCTCTCCATTCACGTGGCTAGTACGGTGCTTATCCGAGTTTGTTGGTGAGTCCTCAATGATTCGAGGGCTATGTTATGTTTCCTACTCATATGTTTTGAGACTTTAGCTTGCAATTGTATTTTGACTATGAGGGGAGCCGGTAGTATGTCATGGCCCCCGTCCTATCTATGTATGTAGAGGTGTGCGTTGGACAAGTATTTTGTAAATGAGCTTGACTCTTGTTCTATGATGTCATTTTGAAATGGTTTGCCCTTAGTCCCTATTTCCCGTTAATTAATGTTGAATGTACTTCCGCGACCGATGAAGTGTGATGACAGGTTTGAGAGGCTTGTTTGGGGTTCCTTCGGGTTCCTCATTCGCCATGTCATGTCTAGGCCCTAGGCTTGGGTCGTGACATTAATGTTGCGTGGTCCATGTGAACCACCACTTTGGTACCAAATAAATATGCTCGAAACTTCTAAAACCCATATACTACAACCAAAAACTCTTGTTCCATTACGGTGTAATTCTTTTGAGCATAATTCAACATTTTGCTAACATAGTAAATAGGATGATAGAACTTGTTTTTATGTTGCCCAAGAACAGCTCCTAGAGCCAATCCACTAGCATTTTACATATTTCCAAAAGGGAGATTCTGATCGGGAGAAATTATTATTAGGGTTGAAAGAGGACTCTCCTTGAGTGTTTTGAAAGCCACCATACAAGATTCATCAAAAACAAATGTGCTCTCTTTCTCAAGAAGTCTACACAAAGGAATAGCGATCTGGGATAAATCTTTAATAAACCGTCCATAGAACCCAACATACCCAACAAAAAACTCCGCACCTCTTTCACCGAAATTGGGGCAGTAACTTTTCGATCACTTGAAGTTTAGCTTGATCTACTTTAATACCTTCCTCGGAAATTTATCTTTCACCATAAAGTGGAACTGCTCCTAGTTGAGAAGAAAATTCAAATCCGAACACCTTTTCAACACCGTATAAAAATGCTTCAAACATTCCTCAAAAGACTCCCCCACGAGAGAGAAATCATCCATGAACCCATCCATAGAGTATTCTACCATAACTACAAATATCGATAACATACAACGTTGAAAGGTGCTGGAGCATTGCATAGCTTTAAAGGCATTCTGTTGAATGCGAAAGTACCATATGGACATGTAAATGTTTTATTTTCTTGATCCTCTAGTGCAATAGAGATCTGGTTGTACCCAGAATATCCATCAAGAAAGCAATACCATCCTTTTTCGACAAGCATATATCAAACATATGATCAATAAAGGGCATAGAGAAATGATCTTTTTCAATCCATGAGTTGAGATTTTGGTAGTCCATGCACACACACAACCCGGTGATGGGTCTGGTGGCCACTAACTCGGCCTTGTCATTTGGAATCACCGTAATACAACCCTTTTTCGAAACATATTGTACCGGACTCACCTATTGACTATCTGCAATTGGAAAGATGACTCCCGCATCCAACCATTTTATGATTTCTTTCTTCATTACTTCTTACATCAGAGGATTTGATCTTCTTTGATGCTTAATATACTTGGTTTGCAATTTTCCGCCAAATTAATCTTGTGAGTGCATACACCCAGTGAAACACCCACTATTCCGACAATAGACCACCCTAAAGCTTTAATATTCCTCTTGAACACTATAACTAACAACTCCACTTGCCATTATTTGAGATCACCATTCAATAATCACCAAAAGAGTTTTATTTGCCCCAACAGAACATATTTGACATGAGATGGGAGTTCCTTTATTTATAATTTTAGTGGTTCAATGATGGATGGTTTTCCAGTGGTGCTTCCCGACAAGATAAATAGAGATCAAGTTTAGCATGGAAAGAATTATTCAATCCCATGCTTACAAGAGCAGCTGCAACCTAATCATAGTTGTTAAGTTCCTCTTGATAATAATCAAGTAGAACTTGAGCCAAAGGCTCTGTACAATAGGTTGCACCTACAATACTTGCAGTGGCACTATCAATTTGATCTAACTGAGACACCTCATGAATATACTTGGGGTATTTCATTGACTTTTGGATGTTGAAGCTAACTACTTCCTCATTGACACCAAATTTTAAGTGACCTCCTTCCACATCAACCAAGGCCTTGCATGTGGACAAAATTGGTCAACCAAGAAAAACATGCATCTCAACATCAATTTCACAATCAAGCATATCAATATGAACGGGGAACATGCATTTGTCAAATTTTACTAGAACATCATACACCACCCCCACCGGTTTCTTTATCAAAGCCATTAGAAAGCCTCATGTTTGTTGGTTTTGGTCTATCAAGCTCAAGCTTCTCAAATATCATCAATGGCATAAAATTTATGCTTGCACGAAGATCACATAAAGCTTTTGCAAAGGTGAACTTACCAATAGTACATGGGATTGTAAAAGCTCCCGTGTCATCTCTCTTGAGGACATTATTCTTTGTTGTTACCGCACCGCATGGTTGCGGTAACACAGTAGTCACAAAATCAATCACTCTCTTCTTTGTCACCAACTCCTTCATGTATTTAGCATAACCCAAAATTTCATTCAAGGTATCCACCAATGGAATACTCAATTTCAAATGATTTACTATTTCCACAAACTTTTGGATTTTGAATTGTAATTTTTCTTTCTTAGCCTTTGCGGAAATGGAGGTGTGATCTTGATTGGAGGTAATGTAGATGCATTCTCAGCACCACTTTTAGGCACATTTGTCTTCGGAACACTTCTTACTTCTTGGTTTTGCTCTTGATTCATTGTCTTAGGTAATTCAATATTGTGAATCACCCTTTGATTCTTTGTTTCGTCTGGCTTTACTATTTCTTGCAATGCTTTTCCACTTCTAGTCACAATGGCTGGTACATGTAATGAATTTCTTTGATCCCCATTTCCATTAGATGGTTTGCACTCATCGGAATAAGCATATGCAAGAGTGGTATGTTTCCTTATGTTTTCTTCAAGTCCTTTGATGGAAGATGCATGTGAAACCACAGTAGATGATAAGGCTGAGACGTTACCATTCATCTCCTGTAGGGCTATGTTTAAACTGTCCAACTTGTCTAGAGTTTTGGCTAGCAAATAATCTGAGTGAGTCTTCATCAATCCATGATAATGTTCATATTCAATACCTTCAACTTTTCCTCTACAACATCTCTCATCAAAAGCATTTGTTCAACCTTGATTTCAAGCAAGCTTACGATGACTTTGTCGGAAACCCTCTGATCTTCAACCTCTTGTGTACATCTATTCATCATATACACATCGTGATACCATATTTGTGAAGTTAACTCTGTTCTTTTGAATATACTCATCTATTATTTCGACTTGAGTAGTCAACCAAGCAATCCTTTTAGCATATTCTTGGTTCTTCTCCACTTGTTCCCTGAGTTCTCCCAAATGTGGAAGTGGTACATAGTACTCACTTGTCTACCAAACTTGTTTTATTTTATTCATCTTATCGCAGTGAACTCCATACATGTAGTGTCACCATAGCTTAAGCACAAACACTACAACTGCCAACTCCAAATCATGGGTAGGGTAGTTCCTCTCATGGGTTTTTAGTTTCATGGATGCATAGGCAATTACCTTACCCTTCTGCATCAGAAAACAGCCTAACCCGACTCCAAAAGCATCACAATAATCAATAAAGTTTATACCCTCATCGTGCAAAGTAAAAATAGAAGCTAACGTCAATAAGGTCTTGAGCTTTCAAAAACTGTCCTCGCAATCATCAGGCCACTGAAATTTCACACTCTAACGAGTCAATATAGTCAAAGGAGATGCAGTAGTGAAGAAGCTCTACACAAATAATCAAAAATAGCCCGCCAGTCCCATAAAACTACAGATCTCAATAACCGATATAGGTATGGTCCAATCCCTCACTGCCTCAATCTTTGTTAAATCTACTTGAAAGCCTTCTTTGGAAACCATGTGTCCCAAGAATTCAACAAATTTTCTTCCATCAATTCTGGAGTACAATCCTAAACTCCTGATCGTGATCCTCCAAAGTCTTAGAGGACATAATGATTATATCAATGAATACTATCCCAAAGGAGTCCATATAAGGTTTGAAACCGCATTAATAAACTTCACGAACACTACAGGGGAGCTAGTCAAATCTAAAGACATCACAAGAAACTCATACTGCCCATAACGAGTTCTAAAAGTTGTCTTAGGGACTTTTGATGCCCTAACCTTCAGCTGATGATAATCGGACCTCAAATCAATCTTAGAAAAAAGAGATGCATCTTGAAGATAATCAAACAAATAATTAATACAAGGAAGAGGATACTTGTTATTCACTTTCACTTTGTTCAACAATCGATAGTCAATACACATCCTAATGGATCCATCCTTCTTCCTCACAAACAACATAAGAGCACCCTCAGGAGAAACATTATAGAGAATAAACCCCTTACTCAAAAAATCCTCCAACCGATCCTTCAATTCCTTCAACTCCAATAGAGCATACGATAAGGAAGAATAGAGACAGGCTTGGTGCCCAGATCTAATTTAATGGCAAAGCCAATATCCTTATCCAGAGGAACACCAAGATGGTTTGTAGGAAACACATATGAAAACTCTCGAACCATAAGCACACAATCCATGGGAGGTGGCTCAACACTAGTATACCGAATGGAAGCCAATGTTTAAGCTCTAAAGAAAGAGATAACCTTTCTAGGGTTAGAGCACTAGCATCCGTCAACTCAATTCTCGGGACTCCTAGAATCGCTGAGTATCATTGTTATTTGGTATTAATAACTTTATTCTATACTCATGTAGGTTAGGAGCCCAAATTTTCTTGATCATTTCTTTTCTTCTTTGTTCGGGTCTTACTGTTGGGAGTTTGTGAGGTAGCTACTTTTCATCTCGACATACACCTCTTACTCCTCATTACATTTTTAATCTGTTCTAGACAAAAATGCATACATACTTGTATTTCTTTTGGATCTAATGTAAAACTTAGAGGTTTGTACAGTGTCACAAAATTTTGGGGGGTGGAATGAGTTACGCTATATTTATCCGCAATGTCAATGTTTTCCTAGTCCGTTATTCTGTTTATTTCTGAATGTATCTCTTTAGTTGGGTTAGGCTGACCTGTCTTAGACATGGGATTAGATATGTGCCATCACACCCATTTTTGGGTAATGACACAAGCCAATCCCAACAAATCTGCCTATTGCTCGTGTCGTTGCATGCAAGCGGGGCTGAGGTTGAGTTAGGGGCCGCGTTTAGGTGGAATCCCCTACTAGGGTGAGAGAACACGAAGCTCGTCATGTCACCGCTAGAGCATAGTCCCCTGAGGTAGAGTGTGAGTCAGAGGGTGACGAGATTTGAATAAAGGAGGTGGTGCAAACCAATGCACCATTTTGGATTTAGCTACTTTAGGGCTTCAGGACACTCTGGTCAGAGTATTTTAGATGCTTAACGGTATCTCTTAGTTTGGTAGGTTACCAGGTACTTTGGACTATTCTTAGACCAGGAAAGGAGGATAGGACTTCTGACCAACATCTGCTCGAAGGATTTTAGGATCCAGCGGGCCAACCAACCGTAACAACAAATCCCCCGAGGAGGCAAACCTAAACCCAACACAAGATGTGGAATAAAAATTAAATAACAACAATAATAATATGCAGAAGTAGATGTAGAATAAGAGAGAAAGGGTTATTTCATAAATCTTTAATACGATACCAAATATACAAGAGAGACTTAAAAGTGACCAAGAAGAAAAACTAACATCAGAACTAATCCCCGGACATAGTGTCATCTATACAAGATATACTAAGTGCACATAGGCCATATAAAAAAGAGAACTAACTAATATAAAGTACAAAATACAAGTGAATATAGAAGAGGGAAATCAACAATTCTCTGAACGGCAGGAGATCACCACAATCTGAATCTCTGATGGTCGTGGGAGATCCCATGCTCTCTGAGGTGGCTCGTATTGGCAGTTGTATCACAAAAAGATGCAGAAGTGTAGAATGAGTATCAAAACATGAGGTGCTTAGTAGGCATCATAGCTCAACCTTAGAAAATCATATATATATATATATATAACAATGAAGCTAACAAAGGTTTGATAATGTCTAAAACTAACCAAAACTAGTGAAAAGAGGAACAACAACTAGTCTGTTTTGATGAGTCAACGATTTGGACTATTTTATGGCTTTATTTTGTTATATTTAGTGTCCTCGAAAGCATATTTTGCCTCAATACCTCATGTAAATCCTTGAGTTTCGGGTATTTGGAGTTAGAGACAAAGCATGGACACTATTAGGCAAAAAGGAACAAGGCAGCTGAAAAAATGAATAAAAAATGGCCTGAGGATCGCGTAAACCATTAGGCAAGTCGCCCAATGGCTATGATCTCGCCCAATGTTCCAGTGTGTCAAGCTCTGAAGGAGAAAATCGAGTCGATGGGACAAATGAGCAGTTGGTGAGTCGTCGAACGGTTTCGCGATGTAGTGCTATATTGCCCTAAGTTACAGAACTTGAATTTGCTGAAGGCCAATGCAGAAAGGCGATGATACAGACCAAAGGGCGGATCACCAACTGGATCCGCGATCACAACTAACTGCGCCGAGTGGTCCTTCGCAGAACACTTTTTGACAACTATAAATACTAGTTTGAATTTTTAGTTTAGTATGCAATCAATATAGAATTTTATGCAATTTTAGAATATCAAACATTATTATTCAGTTTTAGAATTCTGTTTTTGGAGACATTGTTCCTTAGCTTTGAAGATTTGAGGATTTCTATTTCCATGCAATAGGAAGTGGGTATTGAAGATTCTTCATCTTAGACGTGTGTAAAGACAATAGCAATCGTACCCACTTGATTGAAATAGTTTTTGGTATCGATTTCTATCTCTTTACTATGTCTAGCTCAAACCTCAATTCTTGGGGAGTGATTATGTGAATATGGGTTGAATTTACAGCTGGGTATTGCTAATTCGTAGTTCATTTGCTGTTTAAAGGTGATTTCATTCAGTAGTAGTGTTTGAATTTAATGGGGTTGTAGTTGCAAATACAATTTTATCTTCGTGTTTTTCGCTTGCTCGAGAGAGAGGTTTTAAAACCAAAACTACTGAATCGATAGTTTGTGGTTATTGGGTTGTCGTGGGTTCAGCTCGAGAGAGTGAATCCTAAACCCTTTCCCACACATTCAGCTCAAGAGAGTGAATTGACTAAGGCGAAGGTTGTCCTTCATTGCCGCCTATCAATGTTCGAGAGAAACTGATTTGATTCGGGGTAAATTGTTTGAGAGAAAGTTTACCCCCACTATAGTTTTGCTTAGTTACCAATTTACAGCAATTTACTATCAATAGCAATTACTCGGTTGTTTATGTTGGCCCATAATCCTATCACAT
The DNA here is from genome assembly GCA_036553675.1 of Solanum okadae. Taxonomy (NCBI): domain Eukaryota; kingdom Viridiplantae; phylum Streptophyta; class Magnoliopsida; order Solanales; family Solanaceae; genus Solanum; species Solanum okadae. Next base: position 21,939,063 of record CM071686.1, on the reverse strand, counting down.
CCCAAGAATCCCGTCTCCATATTCATATTTTTGTTTTTAGTGTTCATTTTAGTTGATAATTAATTACAAACCCCCTTCGGTAATTAACACTTCTGTCACCTTTCAATTTATCATGTTTTTACTCTTAAATGTTTATATCTATGATTGACTTGAACACATATTGTTTTTCTATTGATTCTCAATTACGAACCGCTCCCTTGGGACTCGACCCCAACTCACTAGTTGGGTTATATTACTACTCACAATCATTGGCACTTGAACTAGAAGAAGTGTCCTAATACGTGAAATCATGGTTCACTGACTAATTCCTCTTATTGCCTTTTTGCCGTGAAATGTTTTTATTTTGTTCTATAACTTTTGGCAATACGCTTGTTTTCGCTAAGTTGACTCGGCGACTCACCGAACATCCTTAGCATCGCCATTGTGAAGCCTAATTTTATCTAATTTTTCTGTAACATTCGGCAAGATCCATTTGTACCGCTGATTAGGTTTGGTGACTCGTAGAATCATAATTTGTCTTGCCAATTTGTTCTGATTTATTGTTGTGATGTTCTGTTACTTTCGACGAGCACTTTATAGCTCGATGAATGACTTTGATGACTCGCCTAATTGGTTGGCGAGCATTTCTTCAGCTTTTTGAAACTTGATATGTGCTAACCCTTTTCAACCGCATTCATCTTGTTTGCTCATTTTTACATATATGGCTAGACAAAAAGTCCCAATCATTCATCTTGTTTTCTCATCTTCTCCAAGTGGGCTCCTGCTACTAGATATTGAAAGTTGAATTTGTTCTTCGGTTGAGATCTTAAGCATGAAATGTGGATTGCCCTTATTATTTCCTAGAGTGGTTCCTGAGATCATAGCAAACTAAAAATATAGCAATTTTCCTCAGTTTAAGTAAGAAAAAAATTGTTAATATGAATAAAACATGGTGCTTAGATTATGTATGACACTTTGAACAACACTCGAGCTTTGTAGCAAAGTATCCACATGGCTTTTGATATTGAAAGTAAACTCCATTTTCATGAAGTTATGTTAAACTAAATCCTATTAATTAGGAGGGTCCCACTAAATTATATCCCATTTTAAAGTAAGGTCCAACTAGTCCCACTTTGCTAATTTATTTCAAATTTTATTTTATTTTTTTAAGTAGATTTTACTAGAGAAAATTGAAACCCACAAAAAATAGTCGCAATTAGATAATACATTTGTTTTTATTTTTAGGGAAATAGAAAAATTAGAAAAAATATGTTCTTTAATTTTTCTTATATTTAATATCTTAGCAGTATTTTTATTGGTTGTTATTTTCAAAAACTGAGAATCCAAAAAGAAAATTGAACTCAATGGCTTGTTGCCACGTGGAAAATTTCATCTCAATCTTAATCTGAAGCATATTCCATGGGTGAGGAGAGTATTCCGTTCTTCCTCTCAAAGTTTTTTGAAGCAAGTCCCTCTTAAAAAATGGGTTTAGCAGGACCCTCCTGAAAAATGAAATTAAGAAGGTTCCTTTTGAAACATGATGTTCAATCTACCAGGAATTCTTGGAAAAATTGGACTTTATTTAGCAGTACCGAGTAGGGAAAAAAGCTACTAGAGTCTAGAAAATGAGACTTAAATTTGCAAACCCTCTTAGAAAATGAAATTTAATTTAGCTGAACCCTCTTGGAAAAAGAGAATTAGCAGGACCTTCTTGGAAAATAGTATGTAATTTAGCATAGCCATTTTGAAAAATGTAATTTAATTTAGCAGGACCATTCTAGAAAATAGGATAAGTAGGACCTCATGGAAAATGATATTCAGTTTAGCAGACCCTCGTGGGAAATGAGATTTAGTTTAGCAAGAACCTCGTGGAAAATGAGATCTTGAAAAATGGATTTTTTTTTAACAAGACACTCCTTGAATATTAAAATAGTAGAACCATCCTAGAAAATGAGATTTAGTTTAGCATCACCCACTTGAAAAATTGGATTAGCAGAACTTTCTTGGAAAATGAGATTTAGCAGATCCTCCTGAAATATGGGATTTAGCTTTGTAGAACCCTTTTGGAAATGGGGTGTAGCAGGGTCTCTTGGAAAATTGGATGTAGCAGGACCTGTTGAAAAACAAGATTTAGTTTAGTAGTACCTTCTTGAAAAATTGGATTTGCATGACCCTTTTAGAAAATGGTGTTTAGTTTAGCAAGACACTCTTGGAAAATGGGATTAACAGGACCCGCCTAAAAAAAATAAAATATATATATATATAAATGAACCTTAGGTACACCTACGTGGCGCCACCACAAACCAGAATTCCCTTTAAATTTATTTATTTACAAAATAAGCCTTCCCTTTTATGAAAAGTTGCGACTTTAATGAAAAGTTGTGACTTTTATTGAAGTTGTGATTTTAATGAAGAGTTGCGAGTTTTATGAAAAGTTATGACTTTTATGAAAGGTTGTGACTTTTCCGAAGGGTTGCAACTTTACCAAATAGTTGTAACCTTTCTGATAAGGAACAATAAATATTTGTTCACACTACCCTTTGTTGTCTATAAATAGAGGAATTTCCGCTCATTTTAACACAACGAAAATTCTGAACCTCTTCTTCTTCACAATTAAATATTTGTATAATTTGCTCATGCTCGGTGGCTCACTGACACTATTGCTTATGTAACAGATCCTAGTATGTATTTTTACAATCATTAATTTATAATTTATGCTTATGTTATTAAGGCTAAATGATAGGATGTAATAATTTTCATTTTCCTTTACATTATTAACGTTTTTTACTACGTAATCTTGTATGTAAGATAATATAGTGCTTTAGTTTTAATGCTTGATAGATTTTTTAAGTATTATTTTATAAATTCCGTGAAATTAAATTCCCATGTGAAGCGCAGGTAATTTTACAAGTAATATTTAATTTAGTAGGACCCTCCTAGAAAATAGGAATAGCAGGATCCCCCCCCCCCCCACACCCCCTGAAAAATGGAATTTTGCAGATCCTCTTGAAAAATGTGATTAAAAGGACCCTCCTAGAAAATGAGATTTAGAAAGACCCTCGTGAAAAATAAAATTAGCGGGACCCTCCTAGAAAATTGGATTAGCAAGGGCCTTCTTGAAAATGGATTTAACAGGACCCTCCTTAAAAAATTGACTAGCACAACCCTCTTAGAAAGTGGAATTAACAAAACCTACCTAGAAAATTAAATTTAGTAGGACCCTCCTTGAAAATGGGATGAATAGGACCCTCATTTGAAAAATGAATTAGTAAGACTCTCCTACAAAATGGAACTTAATTTAGTAGGACCTTTTTAAAAAAAAAGATTTCCAAGACCCACCTAGAAAATGAAACTAGTCAAACCCTCCTAGAAAATGATATTTAATTTACCAGAATTTCTCCTGAATAATAGGATTATTGTAACATAGCTTCGTGAAGCATGGAGTTTACTTTTAATTATCTAAAGCCTTCTGGAAGCATTGCAACTATGCTCGAGTGTCGTTTAAAGTCATGATACACAATCAAAGCACCATATTTGATCCATATTCACAAGTTTTTCTTATTTAAATTAGTGTAAATCTTTAATCTCATGAACCCTTCTAGAAAATAAGGACAATCAACATTTCAATCTTTAGAGCTCGCTTAAAGAACAAAGTCAACTTTAAATTTTAAGAAGCAGGAGCCCGCTTGAGAATAGGGTTCACTTGAAAGTTCAACTTATATAGAAATGCCTATCCCACCACTCGAGAAGACATGAGGATACAAGAGGAATTACATAGATAGAATCTTGTACTTGTATTGTTATTTTATTTTTTTTGTCTTTTATATTAATGTAACAATTGGTGCCGCAACCGGAGCCTCGACATGACCTCATTCAACCTCTAACTCATCTCATCATTCTATTGTTTTGTAATACACATGAACTGATTTTCTTCACCCGGGAAATCTTAGTTATCAAAATTAGGACGCCATCACTGTCTACTTCTTTTTTGAAAACTCCTCATGTTTCCAGTCAAAGAGGGACAAGCAATAGACACAATATTTTTGACCTTTCTCGATTTTAAACCCATATTTTAATTTTAAATATAATTTTGTTTCATTTTTTATTTTATTTTTATGTATATTTTACTTGAGAAAGTTGAAAGCACAAAAATAGTCACTTTTAGATAATACTGTTGTTTTTTATTTTCAAGGAAATAGAAAAATTACACAAATTATGTTCTTAATATTTTCTTATATTTAATACTAGTAAAATTACTGGCGCTTCGTGCGGGAATTTAATATCACGAAATTTATAAAATAATACTTAAAACCTATCAATCATTAAAACTAAAACACTATATTGTCTTACATACAACATTATGTAGTAACAAACATTAACAATGTAAAGGAAAATGAAAATTATTACATCTTATCATTTATCCTTAATATCATAAGCATAAATTAATGACTGTAAAAATACAAACAAGAATCTGTAACATAAGCAATGGTGTCAGTGAGCCACTCAACATGAGCAAAGTACACAAATATTTAATTGAGTAGAAGAAGAGGAAGAAAAGGTTCAAAATTTTTGTTGTTTTAAAATGAGAGGAAATCCCTCTATTTATAGACAACAAAGAATAGTCTGAACAAATGTTTATTGTGCATTATCGAAAAGGTAACAACTATTTGGAAAAGTTGCAACCCTTCAAAAATGTCACAACTTTTCATAAAAGTAACAATTTTTCATTAAAGTCGCAACTCTTTATAAAAGTCACAACTTTTCATAAAAGTCGCAGCTCTTCATAAATGTCGCAACTTTTCATAAAAGACGCAACTTTTCAAAAATGTCACAACTAGTCATGACAGGGTAAGGCTAGTTTTGAAAATAAATAAATAAAAAATGAATTCTGGTTTGTGGTAGCGCCACATAGGCGTGCCTAAGGTTGTCTTTTATGATACATATATATGATTATAGAAGTATTCTTATTTTTGGTTATTTTCAAAAAATGAAAATCCTGAAAAAAGATCAAACCTAGTGGCATATTGCCACGTGGAAAGTTTGATCTCAATATTAATCAAGAGCATATTCCACAGGAGAGGAAAATATTCACTCTTCCCCTCTATGTTTTTTGATAATATCAAAAATCTATAAAGACATTTTGGGAAGGATAGAACTATAAGGGAATTTGGGGAAAGATACTAAACCCTAGATATTTTATTTTTAAAAACAAAGTGAGGCCTGTAAAGCCTCTTTAATTAAAAACACAAAAAGTATAATATACAATATCTATGCAAAAATGCAAAACAACAAAAAGGTGAAATAAAAACACAAAATTAAAATAAGCAACCACGGAAAATGGAGGGTCATCTTCTCCAAGCATCAACATCGAAGAGCTCTGACCATTAGCCGCCAGAAAGATCGAAATCACCTTCCCAATTTCACATATCCTCCATTTCAACTGCTACCAGATTTTCTCCACGGTAAGTCTCTAACCTTCTACTCATCTTGAGCTAAATCTGTAGATCCGGAGAACTTCAAGTTTTTTGTCTTCTACATTTAACTTATGTACACAAACTTGACTCCGAAGATTGAATCTTTGGATATTGCATCCCAATCTTATAAGATAACCTCTTTGGTTCCATTTTTTATTTTTGTGTTGCTGTAAAATGCTTCAGGTAAGACTTGATAAGCATTATATATGAATTAGAATTCCTTTTCTCTAGTTTAATCTTTGATGGATTGAATCCCATAAAGAGATTAATACCACCATCTAAATCTTAGACTTTTGAATTAGAAAACTAACTCAATTTTGGTTATACGGTTTATTGAACTGCAAAACCTTTTGGAGAAATTGGATTTGTGGAGTAAGCAAATAGGAGATATCAACAATCGAATGCGCCACAAACAACTTTTGAGTCCTAATATTGTGCAACTCTGGACACCTCTATGCTCTCACCATGTGCGTGATACTATTAACCAACTGAAATAGCTTCAAACTTTAAAAGATTGTTATAGTTATGCTTCGATTGTGAACTCCTGCCTGCTTCTTTTCAAATACTTGTATATCTTACTATTATTTGGTAATTGACATGTGAGAATCTAATTAGCACTTGGAGAGTCTGTCTGCTTGATCCTTATGTATGGAGTATTACATTTGTCAAGATTTATTATCTTCTTGCCTGTTGTTGGGACTTCCTGAAATGAATTGAATTCATAAGTACCTGCAAACACCAAAAACTAGGTTATTGGAAAAATCAACAAAAGTATTTCCCTCAATGAATGAGTGTTATACTCTTACTGATATAGTATTACTGATTCTATAAATTGAGTTGACTTCCATTTTCGCACTCCTGGGTGAATCCCGGTCACCATTAAGAATATTAACCATTAACAAAAAAATCAGTCTCTATAATACTCTGATGAAAAGGTTTATCGAAACAGTATTGCAAACCCTCTCTAATAGTAATTGCCTCATCCACCAACGTAGAAGAATCAACCAACTTCACACAGTTTACCACTACTATATTACCATTATGATCTCTCCCAGATAATGCAGCTGAAGTAGGACCAGGATAACACTTGGAAGCACCACCAGTGTTATGTTTTAATCATCTAGAAGGAGGAGGATACCATTAAACAATTTTTTAACAAAAACATGGCTTGTAGCTATTAAGTTGAGCAACTATCTGAGGCCAAGTTTGTAGACTATTCATAACTCAATCAAACCTCAATTTGGAAACTTATAAATATGAGAATTAATTTCCAAGATGATCTCGCCTCTACAATAAGAGCCTCCATGTAATATTGTATTTCACCTATTCAAAAGAACTCATAGTATGAGAATTGCAATGGCCTGATACACCCATTTTAGTCTATAATTCCCATGAGTATCCCACTATTTTTTGAAAGTCTGTCTCACCTATATTAGAGGTCATGTGATCCTTACTGCCCGATCATAGTACCTCCACACACTAGAGGCCAATTCACTTTGTAAGAAAAGTTGTTCAATAGTTTCTCTAGCAGGATCTGAGCAACAAGTAAGAGTTGAGAAACAATAGGATTTCAGGTAGACATGACTTCTGCAAAAGGAACGTTAGCGGTCCGAACTCCAACCAAAGAAACCAATCTTGAAATGTGAACCTTTCCCTCAAATACATTTAAAAGAGTTCAGGTGTAGCCCTGCTTCTTGAAATTTCCCTGGTACTCTTAATTGATATGATGTTAGGTTCTATTGTGCTTTCTAATCGTCTTAATCAATTTTGAATGCTTTCTTTTATTTATTAACTTGATTTAGAATGTTAGTATGAGAATTTTTTGTCTAAATTATGTATAAGTTTAATTAATTACCAATTAATGTGAAAAGATGGACAAATAATTGTCCCCGACTTAGTTAAGTAATTGCTTCAAGTTTTAAGATCTAGAGAATGTGTGCATAATAAATCATCTTAACTAAGGTTGTAACTTACACGTCTTTATCCAATTCCTTTAAAAAACTATACATCTTACTATAAAGAATGAGAACAACTTACCAAGAAACTTTTTTAAAAAAACTAAAGAAGATGTTGCGTGTATATTGATAAAAATAAAATATTGGACCAAGGTCCAAAAATATATCACATGGAATAGGCCCAAAAACTAGGCCAGCTAGATTAGGGAAAAAATGAAATCAGATTAGAATAGGTTTCAACGGGTGTCTTTGCATTTTCTTTCTTCCTATAGTCTCGCCGGAGCTAAGACTTGCATCTCTAGAGACTTTTTTGACCCTTAACTTGATGCACTCAGTTTCCATATTTTTCCTTCAAACTCTTTATGGCTATGTATCTATAATATACTCCTCTTCGATCACATTTTCTTCTCTTTTTCATATGATCGATGGGTTGAACCCTTACACGATTAATACCACCATCTTATGAATAGAAAACATAACAAACATAAACTACATGGTTAAATTTCTCCATTTATTGATATGATCGAAGCAGATACGACCAATTATAAATTTGGATTGGCATAATCATATATTTACATTCAACGTCTATTTTCCTTCTCTTATAAGATATAAAAACCTAAAGAAGGAAATGTCATTTACAATACTTCACTTATTAAATGCATTTTCTTCTCCGAAGCAATCAACAAATTATCTCCGCTCTTTTCTTATTTGTTGAAACTTAGTCTGATAGTTTTATTAGTGTTGAGTATTTTTCTAGAGTTTTTATTAATGGCGCTGAGAGAAACACCATCAAACAATATTTTATGGGCAGGTAATCTTACCCCTGACATTATCAATGCTGCCCTAATGTCTTTGTTCCAGAACTTTGATCCGATTGATAGTGTCACAACATATACCTCTCGCGGTTTTGGATTTATCAATTTTAGAAACATCAACGACACCAACAAGACTAAAGATGCACTTGAAGGATGCTTCTTTCATGGAAATCCTCTTAGGATCAAATTCCCTAAGCCGATTTAGAGATAAACAAAAACACAAACCGGATTAGCGAATTGGATCCTAAGAGGATTGCCATGAAAGAAGGATCCGTGGAGTGCATCTTTAGCCTCCTTGGATTCGTTGATACTTCTAAAATTGATAAAATTTAAGCTGCAAGAGGTATATGTGGTTACTCTATCAACCAAGCCAAAGTTCTAGATCAGAGACATTGGTTCAACATCGGTAACATCAGGGATAATATTACTGACCCATTGAAGATTGTTTGATTGTGTTTCTCCCGGCGCCATAGATAAAACCCTAGAAAATTAGTTAACACAAACAAAGCTATCAAACTGAGATTTGGGCGAATGTGAAAAGAAAGAAAATAAGTCTTTTATTGCGGCGGAAAGGCAAAGGCAATTAAGTAAGTGAAGTATTTTAAATGATGTTTCCTTCTTTGTGTTTTCACATTTTACAGGAGAAGAATAATTCAAAATAGGAATCGATTGAACACATAGGACTATGATAATCCAAAGATAGAACTGGTCACAACTGCTCTAGTTATATCAATAAATGGACAAATTTACCTCTCTAATTTATGTTTGCTTTCTTTTTTATCAAAGAAATTTGTTTCTTGGTAAGTTGTTCTATTTATATATAAATATATATATATATATATATATATATATATATATATATATATAATAAGAGATGTTCTTTGAATTGTGTTTGTTTTATAAAGCACTGTCTCATGACCCGCCACCGCCTCATGCCACGTAAGCAGCACATGGCATAATGATATCAATTTGCAAGCATAAGTATTCTAGCATTTATGGGAACATTCTAGATCTATGAAGAAATTCTTGGAAAGACTAGAATATCTAGGAAGAATTCTTGAAAAGCGTTAGAATATTAGCATGTATAGAATTCTAGAAGAAGGGTTTATTTGCAAATATGTAGGGACTTATGTACCTATTATGATTTAAACTTTATTCCCTAAGTTAGTAGTATATATAGAGGGGCATCCATTTCTAAATTAACCAAGGAAATGCAAGAAATCTTCCAAGCAATATGAAAGTTTCCTTAGAAACTCTCTTGTGGGTGTCTTCATTATCTTAGTGATCTATGTTTGAAAAGGTTTACTTGAACTTCCAAGGTCGTGAAAGAATTATTGATTAAATTGTCAAGTGCCGCACAAAGTGCTTACTTAAAGTCTTTATCCATAAAAAAGTAGTATTAGAGCAAAGGTTGAGACTAGGGGGATGGTAACTTAGAGAGACATTAATGTTGCAAGCACCACCAATTTCAGGTACGATGGTGGATGAAGCCCCTAAAAGGGAGGAAGTATCTTAAGAAGAATGAAGAATTGTTGTCGGACCCTATAGCAAGTAATTCACTAACATCCCACTCACCTTTGGCCGCTGAGGTAAGTGATGATGAACGTGGGGAGCAGCCTATAGACATTACACATTGAATGGAGTGGACTCTGAGTGATGATATGACAAGGCATTTTATGGATATTGTCGGAAGGCACTTGAACGGGGTGGATTATAAGTTAAAGACTCTTGAGGACTTAACCTTGAGGAGAATGATAATATCCACAAAGAGTTAGAGGCACGTAGGAACGCAGAATATGAGACGAAGAAAATCATCACTTACTATGAGTGTCGGCTCTTGAATGCATTAAGCACCATCAAAACCACGAATGCTGAGATTGAAACACTCAAGGGAGGAATTGAAAATGGAGGATATGTGACCTCTGTTGTAGATAGGGAGGCTAGGATTGAGTCTCCTAAGCCACAAATGTTCAAAGGCGCTTGTGAAACACAAGAGGTAGAAAATTTCCCTTGGAAATTGAAGAATTACTTCGAGTGCAACAAAGTGAAAAGTGAAGAGAACAATATCAACACCGTTTTATTGTACCTCTCGCAGACGGAAATGTTTTAATGGAAGCGAAAGGAGTCCGAGATAGGGAATGAGCTTTTCACCATCAAAACATGGGAGAAACTTCAAGTAGAGTTAAAGAAGACTTTCTTCCCCAACAACGTAATCTATGTGGCAAAGCACACGTATAGGGTGTTGAAGAAGATATGTAACATACGAGCATATGTGAAGGAGTTCACCACTCTGAAGCTTCATATTCCCAACCTCACGGTTGAAGATATGTTGTTTCAATTCATGGATGGTCTACAAAATTAGGATAGAATAGAGTTGGAGCGCCGAAAGGTTAGGACTATTGATGAAGGTATCACTCAATCCATAGCTTTGATAGTTTTAAGCATGATAAAGGAAGAGGAGAAGAGTTGCGAGATAGTAATGACCAAGGTGGGAGTTATCATGGTTAAAGTATTGAGCCACAACCACATCCCAAGAATAATGACACCTATAAGTCTGATAGAAAGATGTTTGGACGTCAAAGTCATGCTGACAGGAAGACATGGACTATAAAGGGAAATGGTTGCTACATATATTTTGAGCCGCAGGACTATGAGAGATGCCCTGGACTAAAGAGCCTTGGTGCCTAATTACGGGAATGGAAGGAAAAAGATGTATAAGAACCAGGGCAAGGTTCAGACGCAACATAGTTGGGCGTATTGAATTATGTGGAGCTATCGCAAAGCAATCAGAGAAGCTGAATAAATATGGTGCACAATATGTAGACATCATGATCAATGTATGACCCGCTCATGCTATGGTCGACATAGGTGCAGAGGCCAAAATCAAGTACAAAAATGCAATAAAAAAATTGGGGTTGAGTTACAATCGAAGTAATACCCACCTCAAGACCGACATACACCACCAACTTTTGTGTACAGAGTTTCTCATGGAGTAAGCATTACTCTAGGCATGTGGAAAGGTAAAACACACTTTACTAGCCACCCTTTTAGATATCTTTGACATAATTCTTGTGGAAGAGTTCTTCCAGAAATGTCACAGGATGATTGATCCTTACGTCCAACGACTCTTTTCATGGATCAAGAAGGATCATGTATGGTTCCCTTGTTTAAGATACCAAAGATAGAAGGAAGAACTCAACTATCGGCCATGCAACTCATGATTGATCTTAAGAAGAGGGAGTGACGTTCAAAACCACCATTGGGAGTGTGATTAAAACAATAGTGGTAGAGTGACATCGCCACCATGTATGGAGAAAGTTCAAAAAGAGAATAAAGAGGTCGTGTCTGAGGAGTTACACAAGGGCATTGGTCATGTTAATGTTCTACTGGCCCTTCATGCAAGAAGAGAATATCTAATTGCTCATACACCAATAATACATTGTGGTCTTCACAATATTAGGTAGGGATGAGTGCCATGACTCACCACCTCATCATGCCACATAAGCGCCACCTGTCATATAATTATCCATTTGGAAGCATAAGTATTCTAGAATATATGGAGATTCTAGAGACATGAAGAACTTCTTGGAAAGTCTCTAGAATATCTAGGAAGAATTCTAAAAAAGCCATAGAATATTCTAGGCATGTAGGGAATTCTATAGGAAGGGTTTGTTTGTAAATACTTAGGGAATTATGTAGCAATTATGATTTAAACTTTATCCCCTAAGTTAGTAGTACAAATAGAGGTTCATCCACTTGTAAATCAACCAAGCAAAAGCAAGTAATCTTCATAGCAATACAAAAGTCTTCTTACAAATCGTCTTGTGCCTTCCTTCATTCTATTAGCGATCTAAGTTTCAAAGGCGTACTTGAGCTTACAAGATTGTGAAAGAATCATCAGTAAGTTGTTGAGTGCCACACAGAGTGTTTATTTAATTCTAAGTCCATCACAAATTTATGTCCATTTTGGAAATTTATATGTTGGCCAACGGTTAAAAGAGGCAAAAATAAACTTCCTCTACCACAGCTCAAATTCAAGGATCGTGATTGACCTTTCGTGAGAAATTACTCATATCAAGTGAACCAATATTCATTTTAGTCAAGTACCAAATATTAATTAAAAAATTTCTATAACAAGAGATTCCTAATAATCCTTATAACCAACCGAGAAACAATTCAACCAACAAAAATATCCACAACCATCATCAACATTTGCCACATCAAGCCTGCAAAAAGAAGAACAAAATGATAAACCCGAAAACAACATCTGAATAATTTTGGTCAACTTGTATAACCCCGTTTTGGCTGAGCAGTCGACAACATCAGGCATCCAAAAAGAAAAATATCAACACTTGATTGTAGCCAAGAAAATCCATACAAAATAGTTAACTTATATAAGAATCATATATACTGTGCTTCTCCAAAGAAAGATCAAAGATGCATATATTTTGTCCTAAAATTGTTTCTTGACACAATTTTGGAATGAGTTTCACAAGAAATTCTGTGAAATCATTATGTCAACTCAAATTCTATACTTTCCTTGATAAGAACAACGAAAACACGACACAAAGATGTTCAATTCCTGGTGATAATACCAAGCCACATATAGTAATGGCAAGAATGATTCTATCCAAGATAAATTCTTGAATCATTGTTACTTGAATTATTGACTACAACAGGACCTGAAGGAACATTGCTTCCAAATGGACCCACACGATATTGTTCATCCAAGACAGGACCTCGATCATTTGTTATTTTATGAAGATAAAAACTATCTTTTGACTCATCAATCCTCAATCTATTAGCTACCAATTTAAGTTGGCTATAATCAATAGTTAATGGTCTTGAAATAACATGTGAAACCAACCTTGCATACTCAAAGGTCTAGTTGGGATGTTAGGACCATAGGATGGAAACCGTCTAGATACATTTGAGGCTAACATATCTGGATGTTTGCCATGCTATGGTTCTGACATCCCAACTAGACCTTTGAGAGTGCAGCGAAGGTTCAAGAATGTTATTTCTAGACCAGTAATTACTGGTTTTAGCCAACGTAGAAGGGAAACTGTAAGATCTATGATCAAATGGGAAAATGATACTTCTTATCCTCAAAAAAGAACAAGTGATCGAGATCCTCTGTTGGATGAACAATATGGTTTGGGTACATTTGGTAGAAATGTTCCTCTAGGTCTTAGAAGAGTCAGTCAAGAAAATAATGGTAATGCAAGAATTTCTCTAGGACAAAACTATTCTGGACATTACTATTTATGGTATGGTATTATCACCAAGAATGGAACATTTGTGTGCTGTGTTGTCTATGTTCCTGTCGGGGAAAGTATAGAATCTGAGATGTATGTATGACTTATCAATCTTTTTATGAAACTCATTCCTAAATTGTGTCAAGAAATGGTGTTTGCAGAGAATATATACATGTTTGATCTTTCTTTTGATTAGTAAAGTATAAATAATTCTTATAAAAGTTAACTATTTCGTATGGATCTTGTTAGCTACATTCAAGTGCTGAAACTTTTCTTTTTGCGGCCCTGCTGTAATCAATTTCTCAACTGAAACGGGGTTAGACAATTTGACTAAACACAATTAAGTGGTTGTTGCCAGGTTAACAATTTGTATTCTTCTTGCCTAATACTGACAAAGATTTTCCTCATTGATAGATTTTTTGAGTTACTTGAGTTCAAGAGATTGCATTGGGGTAGTGAAACTTGGTGATGAACCAACATGTTCTTGGTGGCACCGTCAGACTTTATTAGGAAGGTTTTGAAAGTTGATGGTCTGGCATGTCCTTATGGTGTTGTTCTAAAGTTTGCACCTAGTGGCATATCCTTACCACCAGAGTCTTATCTACCTCGATACGTGGATGCACAGGAGATAACATCCTCTCAGGTTGCCCAACCAAGTTCCTTTTTAACAAATGACCTTATTACAAGTTTAAGTAATTTTCAGCCACGAAGTAGAATGGTAGGAACTGTAGGAGCATCTGCTAGTAAGCCTGCATGGGATGTTATTGTTGCGCCACAGTCTAGGAGATATGTTGATAGGTAGCTTTATCTTGGAAGACATGAAGATGCTGGGGTAGCTCATTGGACTAGATGTTTTAGTGGTGTTCTGTATTGAATTTTTGAATTCAATTTTTTCTTGGTTTAACTTTCTGTTGTCTCTCTTTTCGTTTTGTTTCCTTAATTCTTGTTTAACCATTTGGTATTCTGTACTCATTGGTTCGATTAATCATCACAATGTGTAGGACTTATTAAAGAGAAAATGCCCCCACTAGGAATTTCTATGGTCTTAGGGCTCGAGACATCTTATGTAGGATGAAAGAAATCCACCCTTCCCTTAAACGAAGAATTATAATTACTGAAAATTGGAAAAGTCTTTGGCAGTCCTCAAATATCTTGAGGTAAAATTATTTTTTAATTTTTTTGAGCTTAAAATGATCTAAACATAGGGTTCTTATTACGGAAAGTGCCATGTCCCAAGTACTATCTTTCTCTAAGCCTGGATAACATATCCAGTTCTTTTTTCTACCCCTTACATGTCAAATTATCTCGCGTGATTTTTTTACACAACTCAAGAACAATCCATGAGAAATTATTTTTGACTATTTTATCCTTATTTATATCTCGAGATATCATTTCTCTTCATTGAATGTTATATATTTATGTGTCATTTTTACATATTTGAGTTGTTTGTAGTCTAAAAGAACAAATACATAACATGAAAAAATATACTCAACTTTGTCGTGCGCTTCTACAATGATAAATAATTTAAAGCAACTATTTTTAGAAACCATGAAAAATACTGGCAATGTAATGGTTGATTATTTTTCAAAATTTCGTGTCAAAAAGTATGAGGTGGATGGCTCAATCATTTTCCAATTGTAATGAGGTCGATGACTCGATGATTGTCTTGAAACTGTCATCCTCTCAATGCTTTCACATGTTCATGTACTTGAAAAGGAACGATTAGTAGAAACAATGTTGTCTTAGCTAGCGACTTAGTCAAGAAACCTTGAGTCAAGATTCTTTAAAACAGAATATGTACAAAATGCACTATAACTTTGACACATGTGAGCAACCATCATTTTACTCTTGAATATTTTTTGTTTGTTGTGACTCATGTCTTACTGGCGGTTTGTACAAGGAGTCGGTGGCTCAGATCCCAAATTTATTTTTCTCCATTATTGCGATGCTGGAGATTTTGAAGTTGACTTTGAACTTTAAGCGATACTGGAGACCATTTGAATTTGACTGTGGAACTTTTGACAGTACTTGTTGGAATTTTTGAGGTCTTCCTCAAAAATTCTTTCCCAGTTAGATCTTTTGACAAATCTCGAAATCATTTCCAATCTTGAATTGTTGGAGATAACATTTTTATTGTCAATTTTTGAGATCTTAAATCTCAAAAAAAAATTGTCCGAGATTTTATTACAAGGAGAAAAATCACATTGGGCCATCGTGGTGCCTACATATCCTGTTGAGCCAGAAATTAGGTCAAATGTTGTTCCATTCCTGTAGATGATCGATACTGCAAACAATCTGAGAGAAGGTCATCAGTAGAAAATGTACAATATAAATTTGATGAAATAGAAAAATGATATTCCTTGTAATATTCAAAGCCTAAAGACAAAAGTTATGTCACATTATTGGAACGAATGACCCAATAAAGTAAAATAGGCGTCTCATATTGACGAGATTAGCCTAATGTCACATTTTACAATAAACAAATTAATTTAAAAAGGAAATGCAAACATTATTTAAGGAATCTAAAAACAATTGCTTTGGAAGAAATTAAAGGTGGGCGCTTGCCCTTCTTTTTGAATGAAAAATAAAGAATGTGAGAAGATAGTACAATCTTGACTACATACGGTACAAACAGTTAGAATTTCATGTAAATTTCTCTTCTTCTTTTTTTTTTTTCTCTTTTTTCTAACAGAGATTGAATTTAAGATATTTCCCACAGCTTCAAGTGGTACCTCAAACATACTTAAGTATCAAAAAGATTTGTTCATCTTTCTTCAAACATAGGTTTTGAATTGTACCACTCCTCATGTTTCAAGTGCCCTCACAACAAAGAAAAGTCCTATTTCACACATATTTGAAGCGTTTGATTTGAGGACATTTTTCAAAATGCACTCACACTCATAAGAATGTTCAATGCATGCAACTATCATACCATATGCTTGACCCTTATGTAAATCTCCATTAATATGAGAACATTTGGAATGAGATCATGTAGGACTTGTTATTGGCTTGTAATGTAGACTTAGGAACGGGTAGGATATTTATTTGGAATAAGAGTGACTTAATTCGTCCTTGAAAGTCACACTAAATTTGTGCTTTTGACCGTTGATACGCCTTTGGCCTCTAATCCTCTCTGTTGTCCTCCCTTTTTTCGACTTCTTCTTTATCCTTATTCGTCGGAGCTTCTCCCTTTTTTCACCCCTTTCTTCTGTTTCTACTTCTTTTGAGTTGTTATTTGTTGGGACTTTCTTTTTTCCACCCCATTCTTTTGAAGTTTTCTCTATTTTTTTGTTGGAATATTTTCATTCTCTTCTTTCATTGACTCGGTAGGGGTGTTTTTTTCTGTCTTTAATTTTTTTTCTTTCTTTTTTCCTTTCTTGAGAAGTTGTTTTAGTTTTCTTGACCTTGAGAGAGTTTAGATCTGTTGACTTTGGCATTTTGAAATTTGGATCATCTCTTATATTCTACATATATTTGGTGCGCTCAAGAAGGTTGGGCCAAGAGAGGGATAGTGCATGTAAGCACTTAGAAGGGTAATGACTAAGATGTGGTTGTCAAAATAAAATGCTCTAGGCTCAAAGTGGGAAAACAAGGGATAAATTTCATTTGGTAGGCTTTGAAAGGCACAATCGGGTTAAAAAGGCCTACAATCCTTTCCCCAACCAAACATTACTCGGGATTTCACCTCGAAAAACATTCAGGCCAAGTTCTAGATCAACAATGGAATATAATTGAATTTTGATCTAAAAGCTCACCACACAATGCAATTGAAACAATAATGTTGGTTTTACTCTTATCTTGAATGTCGACAAGAGAATTTTCAAGCGTCATTAAAGTACAAATGAAAGGTACCAAACGAATCTATGAATTATCACAAAGTCAATATTCTCCATCATATCAAACATTTTTACGTACTCATAACTACATTGGTCTCAAATGAGCTGAATACATAACGCTTACAATATATACACTTTTTTTATTATTTGAAAGAATGAATACCGAACCCAAGAAGGGATGCCTATGTTTCCCACTGAGATGAGAATCGAGTGTGCGTAGTTCATGCAAATATGACCCTAAAATATGCACAAACTATTTTTTTTTGGCTTTTACAAAAAATAATACCGAACCCAAGAAGGGTGTCCTACGTATCTCATTCATATGAGAATCAGGTATGCATAGTTCGTTTAGATACGGCATAAAACAATTTCAAGATTTAGACAAACTTAGAGCAATTCTTATATCCTCTTAACTATCGATCTTTGCACTATCCGTCGAATGTGGTCTCTCAATTTTATAGTAACCACTTGTTGTATTCTTTTTTGGATGTCTCTTCGAACTGTGTGTTCTCCAAATTATTCATAAAAACTATACATTATTACTACCATCCCCAACTATTGTCGGGGATGGTTTCCCAACATAAATATGAGAAATTGGTGAGAGGAGGGCCAACATGCAAGATACATAACGAAATATATATGAGTGCAACCTAGACAAAGACTCCCCTGATTTGTCTTTTTGACTCGATATTAATGTCTTGTGAACTCCAAAGAATCAAATTTCGTGAGTCCTCCTATTACTGGCAATTAGGGATGACAAATGACCTTCAAATTCTGACATAAATCAAGATCTCGCTAAAAAGGAAGAAAAACTCAAAAGGCTAAAGTGTTAGCTCGTGTTCATAATGGATAATACAAAATATCACATAAATAATTAATTAAACACATAAGTACTATTTTGATTGATGACAAACACAATTATATCACATGACATACAAATAGTTATTTCTCGTCCTACACAAATATGTGACCCTTTGCTTCCAAGGGTAGGCCTATCAATTTGAATGATGTATTACGTCATTTGACAACATTTCATTGCCACCAATAACATTTTATACAAATTTTATGAATGAATCAAATAGGGTTACAAAATGAGGGAATATCGCTACAAATAATCGGTCTCATGCAAGGGTACAATCCTAAACTAAGCCTTCATCGAAGGTCCTTCCTTCTTGAACATTTTGTCATTTTTCAAATGTTCAACACCCTTTTGATAGAATTGTAGATTGTAAAGATCCTTCTACAACTAGAGTATATTATTAAAATAAACCCCCAACCCCAAGAGACTATGAATTATTAAATGACGTATACATCTTTCAAATTTAAACACACGATTATGATAGTCCATTTAGGTCGGAGGCCATTTTAGACTCAAGGTGGTATTTCTAATGGGCCCAACATGCCTTGGGTGTTGGGTATTCTTAGGTCAATGCGCTAAATAAAGGATTGGGCTTCGCTCTACGCTAGTTGAATAAGAGAAGGCTTTATTTGAAGTGGACTGGTGACCCAAGTTTCAACTTCGGCTGGAGAAGTTTGCGACTGTTGACCATCCAGTGGTCAACTACATTCCCCAGGGTACCCCAATAAATAATTTGGATAACAAACGACGGTGGCCCGCATATTCATCCATTAAGTAAGAAATAAAAATGCCGAATGGTGGAAATATTTGATGATGCCATTCCAACATACATGTATTTAAACAAATAATGAATAAATAACAACTACAATATACAAATATTCAATAAAATATACAAGATATAACAAATAATACAATAAAATAATGACTCCTCAATTTAAAAAGAACTGATAATGGTTAGAACCTCTATATCCCAAGATGAGTCGTCATTCTGTTTACATCTCTACTTTATTCAAATAAGGGAAAAGGTAGAGTACCCCCCTAGACTATGACTGAAATCTCAGAGACACACCTTAACGAAACTAAGGTCCTATTACCCCCATGAAACATTTTTTTTTTGTAATTTTGTGCACCTTTTTGGCCTATGTGGCATTCAAATTTCTCTGATGCACCTCAATTGTGGAATCACGGAGTGTGCCACGTAAGACAAAAGGTGTATAAAATTACAAAAAAAATAAGTTCAGGAGGGTCCCAACTGAATTCATTTTTAAAAATTGAGGAGGAGATAAAAATAATATACAACTATAATAAACATGCAATATACACAAGTAATAAAATAAAACAATAATACAAGACACGACCTAAAGTTTGCCTAACATCAATATAAACAATATAATTCGAATTTCATTCGAATAGCTTCAATGGGAAACAACTTCGGGTACATGTAGAGACACTTAGTAAATGTTAGTATGAAATAAATATGAATAAAAATAAATCAATTAAATAATAACTACAAAATAAAAACTTGTCTTATTAACATGGGAGGCCTTGGAAATTGACTGTAATTTCTTCATAGACCAATTTATTTTTTGACTAATACTAAATATAATAAAAACTAAATAATCAAAATACAAACAAACTCTTAGAGGAAAACTCAATGGCAACATCACATCTGCTAAAACAATCTCTAAATCAACAAAACTTATCCACTAAGGCACTAACTATAAAAAATAAATATTACTTAATGAAAAGGAACTGATAATAATAGTAACATTAAAACATGCAGTAAGGAATCACAATAAAGGTTACATGGTCAAAAACAACTTAAAAATTATATGCACATGCTTCGATTATGTCAAAGAAGTTAAAGCATGTTCGGGACACCAACCTCAAAAGTAGACAAATATGAAGCGCATGCAGAGGAGATAGCAAGCAAGAGAGATAATGTCCAACTATGTGGCGATTCCCACACAAAAAATTGACAAGAAGTATGATTTAAAATGAGGGTATAAAAATGCAAGAGTCGAAAAATGCAAAATAAAGGAGAGTTTTGAATTTAAAACGGTTTGAAACCCTTTTGACCCTTCGGTTCGCGTCTTTATCGGCAATGTTATGTCGGCCCACACGGCAATGCGCCGAATAGAAATTTTTCTAGCCGAAGTTACTAGAACTCTGACCATTTGGTTTTTGTCAAAAAGGTGATCCACATCGGGCTGGCAGAGCTTTTCGGTGACTCGCCGAATGGTACTTAAGCTCACCGAATTGCCTATTTCTCCCAAGTTTCGAATTTTCAACCTACACATCTAAAAACAGTTGTTCAAATAACAAAACTTAAAAAACTAAAAACTTGGGTTGCCTCCAAAGAAGCGCCTTATTTAACGTCATCGCACGACGGAGACACGTTGTTAAGCTTCGTTCTTTGGGTTAACCATGGTATCACTCGGTAAACCTCCTTTTGGTCTTGGATTTAAATGAGTCAAAATTTGACCCATCTGTATTCCAGTTGCTTAATTGATATCAAATATGAGGTAACCATTTGGTTTAGAGAAGAGACTTCATCTTATATTTCTTTTAGCACCTTGTCCGATCCTTCCACTTTGTTGAGATTGCATGCAAACATATATTCGGTGTGGAAAATTTGAGGATCAACCCTTGGCTTTTCTGGCTTTTGACGCTCATAGGGAGGTACATATTGTCATTTGTCTCCATCCATCTCTCTCCAATTCGTACCATAGTCACGCAATTCCATATGTCAGTCTCTCCAACCTTTATCGCGATCCCTGTTCAAACTTTGATTCCCGTCCGGCCTTGGATAGCTCAAACGGAAACAATCCTTCCTTATTTTCCAAGAAATGCACTTCTTCATTGTAGATAACTTCAAAGTGTGCTTCATCAAGGTTCACTCCACTAACTTCGACTGCATTCATAGCCTTAGAAACACTTCCCATGAAATGTTTCGTCAATAGGTCCATTTGGGTCATTATCTTAGCTATGTTTTCATCCCACTCTTGGTTCTTTTTCATTTGTTCCTTTGTCATTCCAATATTTAAAGGCGAACTCTGATGTTCCCTAGTGTACCAAGCACGATTGATTTTTGTCATCTCATCAAGAGGAGTAGATACTACGTCAAAGCGTTACGTTGTTGCATGATTCCTCCTCAAACAAGCTGTTATCCACACCCTTGTTGACTGAATTGAGGCTTTGGTAGAAGTATTGTAACAACACATTGTTCGGTAGTCCGTGAGTTGGACATTGGAGACAAAACTTCTGGAACCTTAACCATGTCTCCTGTATAGTTTCACCATCCACTCGCTTAAAGTTTTGAATATTATCCCTCAACTTCACCATCTTCGAGGGAGGGAAAACCTTACATAAAACACATTAGTGAGCTCCTCCCAAGAAGTGATTGATTCCCTAGTTAAATCAACCAACCACTTCGTTGCATCCCCCATTAGAGAAAAGGGATACAAACGAAGTCGGACTGACTCCTGAGTGATGTTCTTTAAAGAAAATGGCCCACACACATCCAAAAATTTTCATATGTGGTCATGAGGGTCCTCAGTAGAAAGACCACCACAGAGACCCTTCATTTCCAACAGTTGCAACATAGTGTTGGTCACATGAAACACTACATTGCCCACAGTCAAAAGTAGTCGAATAGCACCAACACTTCCCAACTGATCTTTATTGACATCGTGCAAATTACAGATGTCATTATTGTTCCAAAGTTAGCTGGCATTGCCCCCGTTAACACTCATCTCTTCACCTGTTTAAGAGCAGCCAACAAAGAACAAAAATAGGTTGATTCAACTATAACAAAATTAGTTTATGACTAAACTTCAATAAAAGAATTCAAAACACTACTCCCCAATAGCAGTGTTATTTTTGATAATGCTCAATTACACTACATCCCATTCTAAGTGTAGGCAGTCTCTAACAAGTATAAACCCAACTAAGAGTTGGGGTCGATCCCACAGGGAGTGATACGATAATGAATTTGATTACGTTATAAAATGATGTTCTAATAGTTTGTAGAAGTAGACATTTTTGCAAAAAATAAATAAATAGCAAGGGTTTGACAATCAATGTCAAATGGGGGGGGGGGATTTGGGTGAACAATTAACAACTACAAATAACTAGTAGTAAATAAGTATATGGGGTTTCTAGGGAGTGTGATAATCTAATGCCAATTTTGCTAAATGGCTGATTATTATTTACTAAAAGTCGTTGAATTTCAGAGGGAAGGCTAGGCCTTAGGTGCAATAATTATTTCTCAATCAACTATCACAAATCAAGTGAGTTCATTCGAACCTCGACAAGCACAAAACATACAAACAACTCAATACCTCAATCAATTTACTTTTTCAAGCTAGATTAGTATGATTGCATTTAGCTCTCAATCTAAATCCACAACAACACAATCACTACAATCATCAATTAAAAGTTTTAAATCTAATACTTCTTTCTCAAGAAAGCTTAGAATGCTAAACTAGAATTGTATTTTCAACTACAATTCATCAATTAAAACAAAAACTATTAATTGAACAACTTCAAATCAACAATAAAATCAATAAATACTAACACCCATAAACTAATTGCAATATTCAACTGCATAATTACACCCTAAGAATGGGGTTTTAGCAAAACATAATAAAGGACGAGCAATCATTACCAACTATGTTTTACATCAGATTGGGCAAACATCCACAAGTCTCCAAATGCTCATCTTAACGATAAAAATCAAAACCAACCCCAAATCTCTACCCAGAAGTGTAAAAACAGTGTTTAGGATGAAAAATAACCAGCACTGGACAATGTGGGAACTATTTTTCTTCTTTCAAAAATTTCATTTATACGTTCCCTGAATTTCAGCATCGGAGTCACTACGTGAAGTAAGTTGGGCTTCGCCGATATGATCGGCGATGCGCCAAGTGCCCCTTCCCTCACCTTCTTTGCTTAGCTTTTTACTCTTTCTTTGTTTTAACTTTAGGCGATCAAGGTCTGGCTCGCCGATCCATTCAGCGCATCACCGAACCATCAGTTGTGCTCGCCAAGTAGGTCTTATTCATGGGCTTGCCTACTGGAGCTTTTGGCAAGCAGAAGGTCCACTTGGCAACTCACCAAGTGGCTTTGGCATGTACAAGATTTGTTTTCCTTCAACTTTTTCAGCTCTTTCGCTCATTTTTTCCTGATTATACCCTTGCCTTGATCTTTTGCCTACATTACTGCAAAATAGCATTTTAACATCTGTTTAGAGCATAAAATAGGCTTGGAAGACACTAAAACTTTGAATATTAAGCCACAAAATGAGTCAAAATCCCTGACTCATTAGTGTTGTAGACCAACTCATTCAAAGTGGAATCATGAGACAAATGTTTGACATTGCGTCAGCCCTCATTGGTGATATGACAAAAAATAATCGTACATTGTACACAAGAGAAGTTCAGGTGTCTCTTTTGAATCTTGGGCTGGAAAAAGAACAAATGGAAAATAACCAATAGCGTGATGAAAACATGGCCATGATGATGACCCAAATGGACCTATTGTCGAAGCACGTCATGGGAAGTGGGTACAAGGCTGTGAATGCACTCGGTATTAATAGTGGTGTAAACCCTAATGAAGCACACTTTGAGGCCATGTACAATGAAATAGTGCATTTCTTTGAAAACCAAGCTAAAAATTCCCGTCTAAGTTATCCAAGGTCGGGGGCAAATCCAGGTTGGAATAGAGATCGAGATTATTGTTGGAGAGACTGAGATCGTGAATGACATGACTGTGGCACAAACTGGAGATATAGAAATGGGAAAAAAGATCGCTATGTACCTCCTCATCAACGTCCAAAGCCAATAGAACCAAGGGCTGATCCTAAAAATTTCCGGATCGACTATATGCTTGTTCGTATTTTGAACAAAGTGGAAGGATCGTAAGAGGTGCTAAAGGGAATGAAAGATGACTTCTCTTCTCTTAACCAAATGGTCACTTCACACTTGGTATCGATTAAGCTGTTTGAAACACAGATGGCTTAGATCTCGTCTAATTTAAATTTAAGGTCGAAAGGGGGAGCCCCCTAGTGGTACTTCATTAAACTAAAAACTGAGGCATGATGTCATGGCCACATCGTGCAACGACATTAAATAAGACTCTTCTTGAGAGGCAACCCAATTTTGATTTTGTGTTATTTGAATAATGTTTGTTCGATGTGCAGGTTGAAAATTTGAAGTTTAGGAGAAATAGGCAAATGGGCAAGCTCGAAACCCACTCAGTGCATCACATAGTAGTTCAGTGAGCCCACCGTCGATCACCCTTTGGATCAATTGAAGGGCTCACATTCTGTAAATTTTGGCAGGCTAAGGTCCACTCTACGACTCACCAAGTGGATCGGTGTTGTTAGTAACCCTCGCAAAACTTGGCGCGAATTGAAGAGTCAAAGGCATTAAACAATTTTAAATTCATATTTTGAAATTTTTGACCCTTGCACTCTAACAATTACATTTCAGATCTTAGGGTTTACTTAATATTTGTGTGAGTGTCATTGTGTGATTGGAATTCGTTGCATTGCTCGCCTTTGTTTTTGCCTTAATCGTTTACTTGTCTGATTCTAAGGTTGGTGTCCCGAATTAGCCTTAATTTCATGATGTGTTCTTAGCATGCTAGTGAGTAGTTGTTGGATCTTTTGAGTGTCTTTCTGTGCTTAATCGATTGTTGAATATTATTTGGTAATCGAGAATGTTAGATATTGTGTTTAGCCTAAATTTGTTTAAATTTTCTATTTAAATTGCGGGTTTGCATGTTGGGCTTTGTGTGAGTGAAGCCCGAGTAACCCAAATTCCACCAAACAACTCAAATTCGCCAAATGATTGATCGGGTAACATCGTTCTTAACGGAAAATACGTTGTTTTTATCGAATGTAGCTAAATTGGGGGAAGTCTGAGTACCCCAAGGTAGGTTATAGTTGGGTTAGACTTGAATTGCATAGATTGGGGCTTGAATTTGGTTATCGTAGCTTATGTATTGAGGATTGGGGGTTGGGGTAAAAATCTTGCACGATGGGCCATTTGGCGAGCTTAGTCGAGCTCACCGAATGACTTGGTGGTTCGCTGACTGACTCCTCTTATAGCCTTTTTGCCATGAAATATTTCTATTTTGTTCTGTAACTTTTGGTGATACACTTGATCTCGCAAAGTTTACTAGGTGACTCGGCGAACAGCCTTAGTATCGCCATTGTGAAGTGTAATTTTTGCTAAATTTTCTATAACATTCGGCAAGACCCATTTGTACCGCCGATTTGGTTTGGCGACTCACAGAATCATCTTTTGTCTCGCCGAGTTGTTCTAATTTATTGTTGTGTTGTTCTGTTACTTTCGACAAGCACTTTACAACTCGCTGAATTACTTCGGTGACTCACCTAATTGGTTGGCGAGCTTTTATTCACCTTTTTGAAACTTGATATTTTGCTAACCCTTTGCAACCGCATTCATCTTGTTTGCTCATTTTGACAGATGTGGTTAGACCAAAAGTCCCAAGTATTCATCCTGTTTGCTCATCTTCTCAAAGAGGGCTCCTGCTACTAGAAATTGAAAGTTGACTTTGTTCTTCGGGTGAGATCTTAAGCATGGAATGTTGATTGCCCTTATTATTTCCTAGAGGGGTTCCTGAGATCAAAGAAAACTACAAAAATATAAGAATTTTTCCCAAGTTTAAGTAAGAAAAAAATTAATATGAATAAAAGATGGTGCTCAGAATATTTATTGAGACTTTGAACAACACTCGAGCTTTGTAGTAAAGTATCCACATGGCTTTCGATATTGAAAGTAAATTCCATTTTCATGATGTTATGTTAAACTAAATCCTATTAATTATGAGGGTCCCACTAAATTATATACCATTTTAAAGTAAGGTCCAACTAGTCCCACTTTGCTAATTTATTTTAAATTTGTTTTTATTTTAAGGGAAAAAGAAAAATTAGAAAAAATATGTTCTTTAATTTTTCTTATATTTAATATCTTAGTAGTATTTTTATTGGTTGTTATTTTCAAAAAATGAGAATCCAAAAAGAAAATTGAACTCAGTGGCATGTTGCCACATGGAAAATTTCATCTCAATCTTAATCTGAAGAATATTCCATGGGTGAGGAGACTATTCCATTCTTCCTCTCAAAGTTGTTTGAAGAAAGACCCTCTTGAAAAATGGGTTTAGCAGGACCCTCCTAAAAAATGAAATTAAGCAGGTTCCTTTTGAAACATGATATTTAATCTACCAAGAATTCTTGGAAAAATTGGACTTTATTTAGCAGTACCGAGTAGGGCAAAAAGGCACTAGAGTGTGGAAAATGAGACTTAATTTAGAAGACCCTCTTAGAAAATGTGATTTAATTTAGCTGAACACTCTTGAAAAAAGAGAATTAGCAGGACCTGCTTGAAAAATAGGATGTAATTTAGCATAACCATTTTGAAAAATGTAACTTAATTTAGCAGGACCATTCTAGAAAATAGGATAAGTAGGACTCCTTGGAAAATTATATTTAGCTTACCATACCCTCATGTAAAATGAGATTTAGTTTAGCAAGACCCTCGTGGAAAATGAGATATAGAGAGACCTCCTGAAAAATGAAATTTTGTTTAACAAGACACTCCTTGAATATTAAAATAGTAGAACCATCCCAGAAAATGAGATTTAGTTTTGCATGACCCACTAGAAAAATTGGATTAGTAGAACTCTCTTGGACAATGAGATTTAGCAGACCCTCCTGCAATATGGGATTTAGCTTAGTAGAACCCTCTTGGAAATGGGATGTAGCGGGGGTCTCTTGGAAAATTGTATGTACCAAGGACTTGTTGGAAAAAAGGATTTAGTTTAGCAGTACCTTCTTGAAAAATTAGATTTGCATGACCCTCATTGAAAATTGTATTTAGTGTAGCAAGACTCTCTTGGGAAATGGGATTAGAACGACCGGCCTGGAAAATAATATTTAATTTAGTAGGACCCTCCTAGAAAATAGGATTAGCAAGACCCCCCGCCCCCACCCCCTGAAAAATGGAATTTTGCATATCCTCTTGGAAAATGTGATTAATAGGACCCTCCTGGAATATGAGATTTAGAAAGACCCTCGTAAAATATGAAATTAGCGGGACCCTCCTAGAAAATTGGATTAACAAGGGCCTTCTTGAAAATGGGATTTAACAGGACCCTCCTAAAAAATTGACTAGTACGACCCTCTTAGAAAATGGAATTAGCAAAGCCTACCTAGGAAATGAAATTTAGTAGGACCCTCATTTGAAAAATGGATTAGTAAGACTCTCCTATAAAATGGAACTTAATTTAGTAGGATTCTTTTTTTTTTTTAAATGATTTGCAAGACCTACCTAGAAAATGAAACTAGTCAGACCCTCCTGGAAAATGATATTTAATTTAGCAGAATTTCTTTTGAATAATAGGATTATTGTAACATAGCTTCGTGAAGAATGGAGTTTACTTTTAATAATCTAAAGCCTTGTGGAAGCATTGCCACTAAGCTCGAGTGTCGTTTAAAGTCATGATACACAATCTAAGCACCATATTTGATTCATTTTCACAGCTTTTTCTTATTTAAACTAGTGTAAAACTTTAATCTCATGAACCCTTCTAGAAAATAAGGACAGTAAACATTTCAATCTTTACAGCTCGCTTAAAGAACAAAGTCAACTTTAAATTTTAAGAAGCAGGAGCCCGCTTGAGAATAGGGTTCACTTCCAAGTTCAACTTAGATAGAAATGCCTATCTCACCACACGAGAAGACATGAAGATTCAAGAGGAATTACATGGATAGAATCTTGTACTTGTGTGGTTATTTTTTTGGTCTTTTATCTTAATGTAACAATTGGAGCCGCAACCGGAGCCTCGACATGACCTCATTCAACCTCAAACTCATCTCATCATTTTAGTTTTTTGAACTACACATGAACATGATTTTCTTATCACCCCAGAAATTTAGTTATCAAGATTAGGACTCAGTCACATATTTTCTTCCCCCTTTCATATAATGATCGGGTCAAAACATGTATCACTGTCTACTTCTTTGTTTGGAAACTCCTCATGTTTCCGGTCTAAGAGGGACAAGCAGTAGACATAAGATTTTTGACCTTTCTCGAGTTTAAACCCATATTTTAATTTTAAATCTAATTTTATTTCAATTTATATTTTACTTGAGAAAGTTGAAAGCACAAAAATAGTAACTTTTAGATAATACTTTTGTTTTTTATTTTCAAAGAAATAGAAAAATTACGGAAACTATGTTCTTAAAGTTTTCTTATATTTAATACTAGTAAAATTACCCGCGCTTCGCGCAGTAATTTAATATCATGGAATTTATAAAATAATACTTAAATCCTATCAATCATTAAAATTAAAACATTATATTGTCTTACATACAAGACTACATAGTAACAAACATTAACAATGTAAAGGAAAATGAAAATAATTACATCTTATCATTTATCCTTAATACCAAAATTTGTAACATAAGCAATGGTGTCTGTGAGCCACCTAACAGGGGCAAAGTACACAAATATTTAATTATGAAGAAGAAGAAGAGGAGGAGGTTCAAAATTTTCATTGTTTTGAAATGTGAGGATATCCCTCTATTTATAGACAACAAAAGGTAATGTGAACAAATATTTATTGTGCCTTATCGAAACGGCGATAACTATTTGGAAAAGTTGCAACCCTTCAGAAATGTCACAACTTTTCATAAAAGTCACAATTTTTCATTAAAGTCACAACTCTTCATAAAAGTCACAACTTTTCATAAAAGTCGCAATTCTTCATAAAGTCGCAACTTTACATAAAAGTCGAAACTTTTCATAGATGTCTCAACTTTTCATGAAAGTGTAAGGCTAGTTTTCAAAATAAATAAATTTAAAATAAATTATGGTTTGTGGTGGCGCCATGTAGGCGGGCCTAATGTTCTCTTATATATATATATATATATATATATATATATATATAGAGAGAGAGAGAGAGAGAGAGAGAGAAATATGGAAATTTTCCAACAAAATAGATTAAGACTGTTAAATCCACAAGTATTGTATAATACAGGACTATTTTCTTCAACAACACAGTTATACAGACATTATAGGGAAGAACAATTGTGTGTATCAGAAAACAATAGTGAAAATATAAGTTTAATTAGCAAGGAATCTACGAAAGAAATACAAAAAAGACGAATGAAACTTCTGTATATGGGGTTGGTAGTAATAGGACTTAAGGGTTTAACTAGGAAAAATCTAGGTACTAAAGTACTAATTACTCTATACGACAATAGATGGTCAGAATCAAAAAGATCCATAATAGTTTTAATAGAAGTAGATATGACCAACAATGTAGGAATATTTTACTACAATCCAGACTTCATGATAAATTCAAATGAATTCGGTAAATACATAAAAATAGGAATTCAAACTAAAGGTTACGAGGAAATGAACTGCGGAAATAATCTACTAGTATGCGTTGGATTCATTGGGAAATTAGCCAATAATAGCAGTTAAAAATTTAAAATTAAAATAGACGATGCAGTAGGACTAATGGGAAATAAAGGGATAAAATTAATGAAACCCTTAAAAATAGACTCAGAAGAATATGAAGGTAGAGAATGAAATTTACAAAAAATCTGTAAAAAAAAAGTATTAAGACCCAATGACCACCTTACATATACTAATAATAAAGGACAAACCTCAATCAGATTCACTGACTACAAATAGGGAAAATGAATAAGTATCCCCCAGCCTATGCCCAAAATCCCTGAGACACACCTAACCTTTACTAAGGTCCTATTACCTCCCTGAACTTATTTTATATATAATTTTTTACCCCTTTTCGGCCTATGTGGCACTATCTTGTGGGCCCAGCGCGTGTTGACAATTTTTTCAAGGATAGTGACACGTAGGCCGAAAAGAGGTAGAAAATTATATATAAAATAAGTTCTGGGGGAGGGGGGGTAATTGGATTTTGGTAAAGGTTAGGTGTGTCTCAGGGATTTTGGGCATAGGCTGGGGGTGTACTTATGCATTTCCCCACTACAAATATACAAACCAGAAAGAAATAGATGAAGATTTAGATGACAACGAAACAACCATAAATATGGAAGGAATGAATATTCAAATTATAAAAGAAGAAGACTATGAAGTAGATATATCAATAGCAAAGGCAAAACAAATACACAAATTAGATAAAACAACACTATTTAAATGTAAAGGTTGTAAATTAGTAAGAATATAATTTTCTATAGTAGAACAACACTTTAGAGAATGCAAATTTCGAACAGACAATTAAGGGTATAGACAGGAAGAAGATGCACAAGAAGAAAGCGATGACAAAACAACACGTAGTTTAAAGGAATTTATGGAAACCGCTTCTACAAGTTCAAGCCGCTTTAAAAAGACAACCCCAGTACCACCAGTAGAATATACTATAGGTAACTTACCAAGATATCGCGTCTTTAGACAAGACCCGACCACATAACCAAAAATGGTTAGACCATAGGAATAAGAATGCCAATAGAAGCTCCTATCAAACTCCAAGATGGAGGAAATAGAGGAAAAATACTAAATATAGCAGCTCATGACCCTCAATTATGGAATTCATTAATAGATATATGGAAAGGAATAGTAGTAGTAGACTATATAAGTAGACGATATAATACTAAAGTCAATAAAAACGTTAGAAAAACAGCAAAACCAACATAACAAACTATTAGGAAAAATAGAACTTATTTTTGATTTTCTAAAAACACAACAGTTTGATATAAATACAAAATTGTAGTAGCAGACTATATACACCATTATAGTGAAACAGATGCGGAAACTATGTATAGATACATGATGGAGACCTTTCTAGGAGAATCAATTAAAGGAGTATGAGAAGCATACATAGTAGCTTACCCTCAAGAATTCCAAGAACTAGTAAACATGGGACCAAACCTGTATAACTTTACTAATAAAATACATAGCCTAATAACGGGGGAAGACCCAAATAACGGCTTGGTAGTATTACAAAAGAATGAATTAATAAAATTATAACCGCTCAGTATAACTAATTGGAGCTATATAAAATACTTTTAAAATACTATTTTTACTATTGCGCCATAAGTGGTAATGCATTTGACCAAAGTTTAGGAAAAATACTTTTTAACAAACTCACTAGAGCCTTAGGAAGAGAAATAGAAGAAAGATGGAACAAAACAGAGGGGGTAATGCAAAATCCAAACGCAAACTGGTCCATAGGACATAAAATACAGCATGTTATGGAAATATTATAGGAGAAATGTACGAATATACAAATACAAAAACAATTAAAACAAAATGAGGCGGGTTTTTGTAAGAATATATATACAACACAAAGTTATGATCAAAGTACACCAAAAAGAAAATACAAAAAGACATATCAAAATACCCAAGAGTACAAACCTAGGAAAAAGTACTATCTATGAAAATCAACGGCTAGAAAGCAGATCATTCATGAAAGAGTTAAATCTTTGAGTTGATTTAGTTCGTCTCTAATTCTCTTAGCTTCTTTGTGGAGATTTTCTAGTCGATTATTTATTTGTTCTACTATAGTATTATTATCTATGCTATTATTATTTGCTATAAATCTTTGTAATTTTGTATTTATATGTAACTGTTGTGTTTTTAGAAAATCAAAATTAGGTTCTATTTTTTCTAATAGTTTTTTATATGGGTTTTGCTGATTTTCTAACGTTTCTATTGAATTTAGTATTATATCGTCTTTTAATTGAGTATTTTCTACTAAATTTATTATCAGGTCTATGATGGTGTTTAGGTAATGGTGCTCGCTATGTAAGATGTGATCTCCTTCTGTAAAGTGACACTTGATTACAGAACCAAGTTTAAGTCTTCGATACTTCTTTTCAGAAATTACTTCTAAGTCTAGATATTCTAACTTCTTTATAATTCCTATTGTAGGTCTTCCTTTTTCTGTCGTATTGTTCTTGTCTAATTTGTTGAATGTAATGGTTAATTCTAGACCCTATTGTTGGTAATTGTAAGTTTATTTGTCTAATTTCTTGATTTATCAAGCTTATTTCTTCAGATGATAATAAGTCTGAATATAAATGTCGTTGTTCTAGATATAGTTGTTCATCATTGCTTACGTATCTCTTAAGTATCTAAGTTGTGTAATGCTTCTGTATCGAAACTCATTCTTGAATCATCGTCTTCATTGGGGTCTTGAGAAAATTGATCCATTGACGAATTGTATTCATCACTTCTTCTTCCTAAATCCTCGGGATCAGAATTTACTAGTTCTGGTTCTGGGTTTGGGTATTCTTGTATAACTTCCGTAGTCTTTTCGCTGAGTAACTTGTAAAGAGAACTTTGTATTAATCTTTCAAAACGCATTTATCCCTACCAACTGTTTTTATTAATTTAGTAGTAAAAGGCGATGGTTAAATTTTTTAGACGCCACTTCAATATATAATATTACTCTAGAACATATAAAGGGAAAAGATAATTCTTTAGCTGATCAACTAACTAGGCTTATACAAACTAAATATTTTGTTTCAGAATGAAGACAGGAAAAAGACAAACTAAGAGCTTCCAGCTCAAGCAGCGCTA
This sequence comes from Solanum okadae, assembly GCA_036553675.1. Lineage (NCBI taxonomy): Eukaryota > Viridiplantae > Streptophyta > Magnoliopsida > Solanales > Solanaceae > Solanum > Solanum okadae. Next base: position 21,906,284 of record CM071686.1, on the reverse strand, counting down.
CAAGTCAAAAAGACAAAGACTTATATTTACAGACTCTATTGAGAAACACTTTGTTTAAGCCTCAGACAAAATTGAAAGAAGCCAGACTAAACACCCCAAGCATAGAAAGACTTCCCCACTCCCCTCTTCAAAGGGTTCGACGAATTAAATGAAGCCCTAGACTATGCAAGAGGAACTTTGGGGCCAAATTATTTCGTAAGGCCAACAATAAGACAAACCACAAGTCCGTTCATACAATACAACATCAACAAAGACACAGACAAAATTATATTTTGTGATCATTGTTCTTCAATGACAGAAGGTTTTAGAAGACAAAATGAAAATATTGACAGAAATGAAAATATTGACAGACATGAAAAAGAAAAAGAAAAATGGACCCAACATGTCCATTTCCTAGAAGAAAGAATAAAGATTTTACAATTTGATATCAACCAGACAATATCATTACAAAAACCAGACAATACTAAAGAACAAAAGAGTTCTCCATCTCATTCCAAAATGGATAAGACAGGTGTGCATTCCCCAAAGAATGTTGAAAGAGCTACTGTATCGGCTAAAGGTACAGCTAGTCCCATTTGATACGTAAGCAATGATGTCCACAGAAAGGCTATAAAAAAAAGATACGTAAGCAATGACATATTAAGCAATTACTTTAAAGTAAACAGTAAAAGAGACTCCACTACTCAAAAGAGGCAGACAAAGGACAATTATTTTGAAGAAAGTTTTCAAAGGCCATGTGACGATGGGACCCAATGACCACCCGACATGTGAAGAAAGTTTATTCAAAATTTGAAATCCAAATTTCAAGTCCGACTTCTCAGTTATAAATAAGAGACCATTTGCCAGCAAAAGGGGTAGAGTGAAGAGAAGAACAAGCACAACATAATAGAGAGAATAGTTTACAAGTTTTAAGCTTCATATAATTCCATTTTAAAAAAAGACAAAAAAAAGAGTGAGTGTTTGTGTACAAAGAGTGTGAGCAATTATTTTCTCAAGTAGCTGCAAGGTCACCCGGGGACTCCCGAAAGGGAAACCTCATTCTAACCATTATCATGTAAGTAGTTATCAGTTTTCTAGATCTTAGTAAGGTTCTCTCTATATTATGTATTATTATGTAATGTTATTATGACTGTATAATATGATGTTTATATTACTATGATGTTCATATACTGTTTAAATTACTCTTAGTAAATGGTTAGTTCCTTACCTTCTTAGTAACCCTGATGGATTAACCTGTAAATACCTAGGGAAGTTGGAAGTCCGCCATGGTCAGGGAACCGAAAGGACTGTGTATCCCAGGGTGTGGTTAAAGAAGCAGGTGCTAAGAACATTGGTAAAAGAAAAGAGATGAACAGAGTAAAGCAAAGAGAGATGAAAAAAAAGATTTAGTAATTTTGGGAGAAATTACTTAGATTTAGTAAAAGAAACTACTAAACTAGATAAAGGAACCGGACAAGGGAGTATTGAGTAGGATTTTACATCTTAATTTACAAACGCATTTATCCCTACCAGCTTATATATATATAATGATTATAGTAGTATTTTTATTTTTGGTTATTTTAAAAAAATTAAAATCCTGAAAAAAGGTCAAACTTAGTGGCATATTGCCACGTGGAAAGTTTGATCTCAATCTTAATCAAAAGCATATTCCATGGGAGAGGAGAATATTCAATGCTTCCCCTCTATTTTTTTTTATAATATCAGAAATCTATAAGAAAAATTTGGGAAGGATAGAACTATAAGGGCATTTTGGGAAAGATACTAAACCCTAAATATTTTTAAAAAAAAAATTAAAAGTGAGGCCTCTAAAACCTCTTTTATTAAAATACAAAAAGTATAATATACAATATCTCTGCAAAAATGCAAAACAACAAAAATGTGAAAGAAAATATACAAAATTAAAATAAGCAACCACGGAAAATGGAGTTTCATCTTCTCCAAGCATCCACATCGAAGAGATCTAACTATCAGCAACCAGAAAGATCGAAATCACCTTCCCCATTTCACATATCCTCCATTTCAACAGCTACCAGATTTTCTCCAAGGTAAGTCTCTAAACTTCTACTCATCTTGAGCTAAATCTATAGATCCGGAAAACTTCAAGGTTTTTGGCTTCTACCTTTATCTTCTATACATAAACTTGACTCCGAAGATTGAATCTATGGAGATCTCTTTCCAATGTTATAAGATAACTTCTTTGGTTCCACTTTTTTATTATTGTGCTACTGTAAAAATGCTTCAGGTAAGACTTGATAAGCATTATATATGAATTAGAATTCCTTTTCTCTAGTTTAATCTTTGATGGATTGAATGCCATAAAGAGATTAATACCACCATCTAAATATTAGACCCTTGAATTAGACAACTAACTCAATTTTGCTTATATGATTTATGGGACTGCAAAACCTTTTGGGGAAATTGGATTGGTGGAGAAGCAAATTGGAGCTATCAACAATCGAATGCACCACTGACAACTTTTGAGTCCTAATTTTTTGCAAATCTGGACACCTCTATGCTCTCACCAAGTATGTGATACTATTAACCAACCGAAGTAGCTACAAACGTTAAAAGTTTGTTATAGTTATGCTTCGATTGTGAACTACTGCGTGCTTCTTTTTGAATACTTGTATATCTTACTATTATTTGGTAATTGACATGTGAGAATCTAATTAGCACTCGGAGAGTCTGTCTGCTTGATCCTTATGTATGGAGTGTTATGTTTGTTAAGATTTATTATCTTCTTGCCTGTTGTAGGGACTTATGGAAATGAATTGAATTCATAAGTACCTGCAAAAACAAAAACTAGGTTATCGAAAAAATCAAGAAGAGTACTTCCCACAATGAATGAGTGTTATACTCTTACTGATGTAGTATTACCGATTCTATTAATTGAGTTGACTTCCATTTTCACAGTCCAGGGTGAATCCCGGTCTCCATTAAGAATATTAACCACCGACAAAAAATCATTCTTTACAATACTTCGATGAAAATTTTTATTTAAACAGTATTGCAAACCCTCTCTAATAGTAATTGCCTCAGCCATGAACATAGAAGAATCAACCAACTTCACACTCTTAGCCCCTACTAGATTACCATTATAATCTCTCACAGAGAAAGCAGCTGAACTAGGACCAGGATTACCCTTGGAAGCACCATCAGTGTTATATTTTAATCATCTAGAAGGAGGAGGATACCATTAAACAATTTTGTATTGAAAACTAGGCCTGTAGCCATTAAGTTGAGCAACTATCTGAGGCCAAGTTTCTAGACTATTCACAACCCAATCAAACCTCAATTTGCAAACTTATAAATGTGAGAATTAATTTCCGAGATGATCTTACCTCTAGAATAAGAGCCTCCATGTATTACCATGTTTCTCCTTTTCCAAAGAACAAATAGTATGAGAATTGGAATGGCCTGATACGCCTATTTTAGTCTATAATTCCCATGAGTATCCCACCATCTTTTGAAAGTCTGTCTCACATGTATTAGTTGTCCTGCGATCCTTATTGCCCAATCGTAGCACCTCCACACACTAGAGGCTAATTCACTTTGTAATAAAAGGTGTTCAATAGTTTTTCTAAAAGGATCTGAGCAACAATTACATAGTTGAGAAATATTAGGATTCCAAGTAGCCATGACTGCTGCAAAAGGAACGTTAGCAGTCCAAACTCGAACCAAAGAAACCAATCTTGAAAGGTGAACCTTTCCCTCAAATATGTTTAAAAGAGTCTTTGGGTGTAGCCCTATTTCTTACAGTTTTCGAGGAACTCTTAATTGATATGATGTTACATACTTTTTTTCTTCTAATCGTCTTAATCAAGTTTGAATGCTTCTTTTATTTATTAATTTGATTTAGAATGTTAGTATGAGAAATTTTGGTCTAAATTATGTATAAGTTTAATTAATTACCAATTAATGTGAAAAGATGGAGAAATAATTCTCCCCGACTTAGTGAATTAATTGCTTCAAGTTTGAAGATCTAGGGAATGTGTGCATAATAAATCATCGTAACTAAGGTCACAACTTACACATCTTTATCCAATCCCTTTAAAAAACTATACATCTTATTATAAAGAATGAGAACAACTTACCAAGAAACTTTTTTTTTAAAAAAAACTAAAGAAGTTGTTGCCTGTATATTGATAAAAATAAAATATTGGACAAAGGTCCAAAAATCTATCAGATGGAATAGTCCCAAAAACTAGGCCAACTAGATTAGGTAAAAACTGAAATCAGATTAGAATAGGTTTCAACGTGTGTCTTTGCTTTTTGTTGCTTCCTATGGTATTGCCGGAGCTCAGACTTGCATCTCAAGAGACTTTTTTGAATCTTAACTTGATGCACTCAGTTTCCATATTTTTCCTTCAAACACTTTCTGGCTATGCATCTCTAATATACTCCTCTTGATCACATTTTCTTCTTTGGGTTGAACCCTTACAAGATTAATACCACCATCTTATTAATAGAAAACATAACAAACATAAACTACATGGTTAACTTTCTCAATTTATTGATATAACTGAAGTAGATGTGACCAGTTATTAATTTGGATTCGACTAATCCTATATTTACAATAGACATCTATTTTCCTTCTCTTATAAGTTATAAAAACCTAAAGAAGGAAATGTCATTTACAAAACTTCACTTACTAATTGCATTTTCTTCTCAGAAGCAATCAACAAATTATCTCCGCTCTTTTCTTATTTGTTGAAACTTAGTCTGATAGTTTTGTTGGTGTTGAGTAGTTTTCTACAGTTTTACTAATGGTGCCAAGAGAAACACCACCAAACAATCTTTTATGGGTAGGTAATCTTACCCCTGACATTATCGATGTTGCCCTAATGTCTTTGTTCCAAAACTTTGATCCACTTGATAGTGTAACAACATATACCTCTCGCGGTTTTGGATTTATCAATTTTAGAAACATCAATGATTCCAAGAAGAATAAAGATGTAGTTCAAGGATTCTTCTTTCATCGAAATTCTCTTAGGATTGAATTTGATAAGTCGATTTAGAGACAAAAAAAAACACAAACCGGCTTAACGAATTCGACCTCAAGAGGATTTCCATGAAAGAAGGATCCTGGGAGTGCATCTTTAGCCTCCTTGGAGTTGTTGATATTTCTAAAATTGATAAAATTGAACCCGCGAGAGGTATATGTGGGTACTCTATTAACCAGGCCAAAGTTCTAGATCTGAGACATTAGTCCAACATCGGTAACATTATGGGTAATATTACTGACCCATTGAATAATGTTTGATTGTGTTTCTCCCGGCGCCATAAATAAAACCCTAGAAAATTAGTGAACACAAACAAAACTATCAAACTGAAATTTGGAAGCATAAGTATGCTAGCATTGTCTCATGACCCGCCAATGCCTCATGCCACGCAAGCACCACATGGCATAATGATATCAATTTGAAAGCATAAGTATGCTAGTATTTATGGGAACATTCTAGATCTATGAAGAAATTCTTGGAAAGACTAGAATATCTAGGAAGAAATCTTGAAAAGCCTTAAAATATTTTAGGCATGTATGGAATTCTTGAAGAAGGGTTTATTTGTAAATATGTAGGGACTTATGTAACAATTATCTTTTAACTTTTAGCCCCTAAGTTAGTAGTATATATAGAGGGGCATCCATTTCTAAATTCACCAAGGAATTGCAGGCAATGTTCCGAGCAATACCAAAGTCTCCTTAGAAACTCTCTTGTGGATTTCTTCATTATCTTAGTGATCTATGTTTGAAAAGGCTTACTTGAGCTTCCAAGATCGTGAAAGAATTATTGATTAAAGTGTCGAGTGCCGCATAGACTGCTTAGTTAAAGTCTTTGTTCATGAAAAGGTGGTATTACAGCAGAGGTTGATACTAGGGGAATGGTAACTTAGAGAGGCATTAATGTTGCTAGCACCACCAACTTCAGGTACGATGGTGGAATGAACACCCAAAAAGGGAGGAACTATCTTAAGAAGAATGAAGAGCTGTTGTCAGACCCTATAGCAAGTGATGCAATAACATTCCACTCGCCTTTGGCCAGTTAGGCGAGTGATAATGAACGTGGGGAGCAGCCTATAGACATTACACATTGAATGGAGTGGACTCCGAGTGTTGATACGGTAAGGCAGACTATGGATATTGTAGGAAGGCACTTAAACGGGGTGGATTATAAGTTAAAGACTCTTGAGGACTTCACCTTGAGGAGAATGATAATATCCGCAAAAAGTTAGAGGCGCGTAGGCATGAAGAATATAAGGCGAAGGAAATCATCACTTATTTTGAGAGTCGGCTCATGAATGCATTAAGCAACATCAAAACCATGAATGCCGAGATTGAAGCGCTCAAGGAAGGAATTGATAATGGAGGATATGTGACGTCTGATGGAGATAGGGATGGTAAGATTGAGGCTCCCAAGCCACAGATTTTCAAAGGCGCTTGTGAAACACAAGAGGTAGAGAATTTCCCTTGGAATTTCGAGAATTACTTCAAGTGCAACAAAGTGAAAAGTGAAGAGAACAATATCAACACTGTTGTATTATACCTCTTGCAGATGGACATGCTTTAATGGAAGAGAAAGGAGTCTGAGATAGGGAAGGGGCTTTTCACCATCAAAACATAGGTTTAACTCCAAGTAGAGTTAAAGAAGAGTTTCTTCCCCAACAACGTAATCTATGAGGCAAAGCACAAGTTTAGGGATTGAAGCAGATATGTAACATACGAGCATATGTGAAACAGTTCACCACTCTAAAACTTCATATTCCCAACCTAACAAAATTGGGCTAGAACGGAGTTGGATCGCCGAAACGTTAGGACTATTGATGAAGACAACACGCAATCCAAAGCTTTGATAATTTTAAGCATGACAAAGGAAGATGAGAGATAGTAATGACCAAGGTGGGGGTTATCATGGTTAACATGTGGAGCAACAACCACATCCTAAGAATCATGACACCTATAAGTCTGATAGAAAGAAGTTTGGACGCCAAAGTCATGCTGACAGGAAGACACAGACTATAAAGGGAGATGGTTTCTAGATATACGATGAGCCGCATGACTATGATAGATTCCCTGCACTAAAGAACCTTGGTATAATATTATGGGAATGGAATGAGAAATATGCATAAGAACCAGGGCAAGGCTTAGACGCAACATAGTTGGGCCTATTGAATTATGTGGAGCAATCACAAAGCAATCAGAGAAGCTGAAAGAATATGGTGCACAATATGTAGACATCATGATCAATGGATAACTCGCTCGTGCTATGGTTGACATAGGTGCAGAGGCCAACATCAAGTCCAAAAAGGCAATAAAAAAGTTGGGGTTGAATTACAATCCAAGTAATACCCACCTCATGACAGTCATACACCACTAGCTTTCGTGTACGAAGTTTCTCATGGAGTAAGCATTACGCTAGGCATGTGGCAAGGTAAAACACACTTTACTGCCACTCCTTTAGATATTTTTGACATAATTTTTGTGAAATAGTTCTTCCAGAAATATCATAGGATGATCGATCATTACCTCCAACGAATATTTTCATGGATCAAGAAGGATCATTTATGGTTCCCTTGATTAAGATACAAAAAATAAAAGGAAGAGCTCAACTATCGACCATGCAAATCATGATGGATCTTAAGAAGGGGGTGCAACGTTCAAAACCACCATTGAGAGTGTGGCTAAAAGAAATAGTGGTAAAGAGACATTGCCACCATGTATAGAGAAAGGTTTGAAAGAGAATAAGGACGTAATGTCTAAGGAATTACATAAGGGCATTGATCAAGTCAATATTCTACTGGCCCTTCATGGGAGAAGAGAATATCTAATTGTTCATACATCAATAATACGCCACGGTCATCATAATATTAGGTAGGGGAGAGTGCCATGACTCACCACCTCATCATGCCACATAAGCCCCGCGTGTCATATAATTATCCATTTGGAAGCATAAGTATTCTAGAATATATGGAAAGATTCTAGAGCCATGAAGAACTTATTGGAAAGACTCTAGAATATTCCAGGCATGTAGAGAATTCTATCAGAAGGGTTTATCTGTAAATACTTAGGGACTTATGTAGCAATTATGATTTACACTTTATCCCCTAAGTTAGTAGTATAAATAGAGGTTCATCCATTTGTAAATCAACAGAGCAAAGAATGTAATCTTCATAGCAATACAAAAGTCTTCTTACAAATTCTCTTGTGTCTTTCTTCATTCTCTTAGCGATCTATGTTTGAAAAGGCTTACTTGAGCTTACAAGATTGTCAAAGAATCATGAGTAAGTTGTTGATGCCACACGGAGTGTTTAGTTAAAGTCTAAGTCCGTGACAAATTGATTTCCATTTTGGCAATTTATATGTTGGCCGATAATCAAAAGAGGCAAAAATGAACTTCCACTATCACAACTCAAATTCAAGCATCGCGATTGACCTTTTGTGAGAAATTACTCATATCAAGTGAACCAATATTCATGTTAGTCAAGTACCAAATATTAATTTAAAAAATCCTATAACAAGAGATTCCTAATAATCCTTATAACCAACCGAGAAACAATTCAACAAACAAAAATATCCACAACCATCATCAATACTTGCCACATCAGGCTTGAAAAAAGAAGAACAAATTGTTAAACCCTAAAAAAACATCTAAATAGTTTTAGTCAACTTGTATAACCCCATTTTGGCTGAGTAGTTGACAACATCAGGCCCGCAAAAAGAAAAATATTAGCACTTGAATGTGGCTGACAAAATACATACAAAATAGTTAACTTATATAAGAATTATATATAGGGTAGTTATCCAACGAAAGATCAAAGATGCATATATTTTTTCCTAAAAAAATTTCTTGAAACAAATTTGGAATGAGTTTCATAAGAAATTCTATCAAATCATTCATTCATCTCAGATTCTATACTTTCCCTGATAAGAACAAAGAAAACACGACACAGAGATATTCAATTCCTGGTGATAATACCAAGCCACATACAGTAATTGCCAGAATGGTTCTATCCAAGATAAATTCTTGAATCATTGTTATTTGCATTATTGACTACAACAGGACTTGAAGGAACATTGCTTCCAAATGTACCCACACGATATTGTTCATCCAAGACAGGACCTCGATCATTTGTTATTTTATGAAGATAAAACTATCTTTTGACTCATCAATCCTCAATCTGTTAGCTACCAATTTAAGTTGGCTATAATCAATAGTTATTGGTCTTGAAATAACATGTGAAACCAACCTTGCATACTCAAAGGTCTAGTTGGGATGTTAGGACCATAAGATGGCAAACGTCCAGATATATTTGAGTTCAACATATCTGGATGTTTGCCACGCCATGGTTCCGGCATCCCAACTAGACCTTTGAGTGTGCAAAGAAGGTTTAACAATGTTATTTCAAGACCAGTAATTATTGATTCTAGCCAGCTTCAAAAGGAAACTATGAGATCTAGGATCAAAGGGGAAAATGATAGTTCTTATCCTCAAAAAAGAACAAGTGATTGAGATCATGTGTTGGATGAACAATATGGGTTGGGTCCATTTGGTAGAAATGTTCCTTCAGGTCATGGAAGAGTCAGTCAAGAAAACAATGGTGATGAAAGAATTTCTCCAGGACAACACTATTCTTGACATGACTATATATGGTATGGTATTTTGACCAAGAATGGAACATTTGTGTGTTGTGTTGTCTACGTTCCTATCGAGGAAAGTATAGCATCTGAGATGTATGTATGACTTATCAAAAAAAAATTATGAAACTCATTCCTAAATTGTGCCAAGAAAAGTTTTTTGCAGAGAATATATACATGTTTGATATTTCTTTTGATTAGCAAAGTATAAATAATTCTTATAAAGGTTAACTATTTTGTATGGATTTGTCAGCAACATTCAAGTACTGAAACTTTTGTTTTTGCACACCTGATGTAATCAATTTCTCAACCGAAACGGGGTTAGACAATTTGACTAAACACTATTAGGAGGTTGTTGCCATGTTAACCATTATTCATCTTGCCTAATCAAGACAAGATTTTTCCTCATTGGGAGATTTTTTGAGTTACTTGAGTTCAAGAGATCACGTTGGGGCTGTGAAACTTGGTGATGAACCAACATGTTCTTTGTGGCACCGTAAGACTTCCTTAGGAAGATTTTCAAAGTTAATGGTCAAGCATGTCCTTATGTTGTTGTTCTAAGGTTTGCACCTAGTGGCACATCCTTACCACTAGTCTTATCTACCTCGATACGTGGATGCACAGGAGATAACATCCTCTCAGGTTGCCTAAGCAAGTTCCTTATTACAAGTTGAAGTAATTTTCAGCCATCAAGTAGTGTGGTAGGAACTACAGGAGCGTATGCTAGTATACTTACATGGGATGTTATTATTGGGCCACAGTCTAGGAGATATGTTGATAGCTAGTTTTATCTTAGAAGACATGAAGATACTGGGGTAGCTCATGTTAACAGATGTTTTAGTGGTGTTCTGTATTGAACTTTTGAATTCAAATTTCTCTTGGTTTTACTTTCTGTTGTCTCTCTTTTCTTTTTGTTTCCTTAATTCTTGTTTAACCATTTAGTATTCCGTACTCATTGGTTCGATTAATCATCACAATGTGTAGGATTTATTAAAGAGAAAATGCCCCCACTAGGAATTTCTATGGTCTTAAGGCTCGAGACCTCTTATGAAGGATGAAATAAATCTATCCATCCCTTAGACAAATGAATTATAATTTCTGAAAATTGGAAAAGTCTTTGGCAGTCTTCAATTATCTTGGGGTGAAATTATTTTTTGATTATTTTTTAGCTTAAAATGGTCTAAACATAGGGTTCTTATTATGAAAAGTTCCCTATCCCAAGTACTATCTTTCACTAAGCTTTGATAACAGTTCTTTTCTACCCCCTACATGTCAAATTATCTCGCGTGATTTTTTTACACGACTTAAGAACCATCCATGAGAAATTATCTTTGACTATTTTATTCTTATTTATGTCTTGAGATATCATTTCTCTTCATTGAATGTTATATATATATATGTGTCGTCTTTATATATTTGAGGTTTTAGTAGTCTTAAAGAACAAATACATAAAATGAAAAATATACTCAAATTTGTCGTGCGCTTCTACAATGAAAAATAATTTAAAACAACTATTTTTAGAAACAATGAAAAATACTAGCAATGTAATGGTTGATTATTTTTCAAAATTTCGTGTCAAAAAGTATGAGGTGGATGGCTTGATCATTTTCCAACTGTAACGAGGTGGATGACTCGATGATTGTCTTGAAATTGTCATCCTCTCAATGCTTTCACATGTTCCTATACTTTAAAAGGAACAATTAGTAGACACAATGTCGCCTTAGATAGCGACTTAGTCAAGAAACATTGAGAAAAGATTCTTTAAAAGAGAATATGTACAAAATGCAGTATAACTTTGACACATGTGAGCAACCATGATTTTACTCTTGAATATTTTGTTTGTTGTGACTCATGTCTTACTGGGGGTTTGTACGAGGCGCCGGTGGCTCGCATCCTAAATTTATTTTTCTCTATTATAGCGATGCTGGAGATTTTTAAGTTGACTTTGAACTTCAAGCGATACTGGAGATCATTTGAATTTGACTGTGGAACTTTCAAACAGTACTTGTTGGAATTTTTGTGGTCTTCCTGAAAAATTCTTCCCAGTTAGATCTTTTGACAAATCTCGAAATGATCTCCAATCTTGACTTGTTAGAGATAACATTTTTATTGTCAATTTTTTAGATCTGAAATCTCAAAAAATTTGTCCCAGTTTTTATTACAAGAAGAAAAGAAAATCACACTCGGTATATGACCGAGCCATCCTAGTTCCTACATATCATGTTGACCCAGAAATCAGGTAAAATGTAGTTCCATTCCTGTAGATGATCAATACTGCAAAGAATCTGAGAGAAGGTCATCACTAGAAAATGTAGAATATGAACATGATGAAATAGAAAAATGATATTCCGTGCAATATTCAAAGCCTAAAGACAAAAGATATGTCACATTATTGGAACGAATGACCCAATAAAGTAAAATAGGCGTCTCATACTGACGAGATTAGCCTAATGTCACATTTTACAATGATAAAATTAATTTTAAAAGGAAATGCAAACATTATTTAAGGAATCTAAAAACAATTGCTTTGGAAGATATTAAAGGTGGGCGTTTGCCTTTTTTTTAAATGAAAAATAAAGAATGTGAGAAGATTGTATAATCTTGACTACATATGGTACCAACAGTTAGGATTGCATGTAAATTACTCTTCTTCTTTTTTTGTCTATTTTTTCTAACAAAGATTGAATTCAATGTATTTCCCACAGTTTCAAATGGTACCTCAAACATACTTAAGTATCAACAAGATTTGTTCATCTCTCTTCAAACAAAGGTTTTGAATTGTACCTATCCTCATGTTTCAAGTGTCCTCACAACAAAGAAAAGTCCTATTTCACATATATTTGAAGCGTTTGATTTGAGGACATTTTTCAAAGTGCACTCACACTCATAATAATGTTCAATGCATGCAACTATGATACCATATGCTTGGCCTTTATGTAAATCTCGACTAATGTGAGAACATTTGGAATAAGATCCTGTAGGGCTTGTTATTGGCTTGTAATATAGGCTTAGGGATGGGTAGGATATTTATTTGGAATAAGATTGACTTAATTCCTCCTTGAGCTTCACACTAAATTTGTGCTTTTGACGGTTGATACACCTTTGGCCTTTGATCTTCTTTGTTGTCCTCCCTTTTTTTGACTTCTTCGGAATCCTTATTCGTCAGAGCTTCTCCTTTTTTTCACCCCTTTCTTTTGATTCTATTTATTTTGAGTCATTATTTGTTGGTACTTTCTTTTTTCCACCCCTTTCTATTGAAGTTTTCTCTATTTTTTTGTTGGAATATTTTCATTCTCTTCTTTCATTGACTTGGTAGTGTTTTTTCATTCTTTATTTCTTTCTTTTTTTCCTTTCTTGAGAAGTCGTTTTAGCTTTCTTGACTTTGACAGAGTTTATATCTGTTGACTTTTGCATCTTCAAATTTGGATCATCTCATATATTCTACACATCTTTGGTGTGTTCAAGAAGGTTGGGCCAAAAGAGGGATAGTGCATGTAAGCACTTAGAAGGGTAATGACTAAGATGTGGTTGTCAAAAGAAAAAGGCTCTAGGTTCAAAGTGGGAAAACAAGGGATAAATTTCATTTGGTAGGCTTTGAAAGGCACAATCGGGTAAAAAAGGCCTACAATCCTTTCCCAAACCAAACATTACTCGGGATTTCATCTCGAAAAACATTCAGGCCAAGTTCTATATCAACAGTGCAATATAATTGATCTAAAAGCTCACCACACAATGCAAATGAAACCATGAGGTTGGTTTTATTCTTATCTTGAATGTCTGCAAGAGAATTTTCAAGCGTCATTAAAGTACAAATGAAAGGTACCAAAAGAATATATGATTTATCACAAAGTCAGTATTTTCCATCATATCAAACATTTTTATGTACCTAACTACATTGGTCTCAAATGAGATGAATACATAATGCTTACAATATATACACTTTTTTTATTATTTGAAAGAATGAATACTGAACCCAAGAAGGGCTGCCTATGTATCTCACTGAGATGAGAATCGAATGTGCGTAGTTCATGAAGATATGACCCTAAAGTATGCACAAACAAATTTTTTTTACGTTCGCAAAAAATAATACTGAACCCACGAAGGGTTGCCTATGTATCTCATTGATATGAAAATCAGGTATGCATAGTTCGTTTAAATACGGCATAAAAAAATTTCAAGATTTAGACAAACTCGGAGCAATTCTTATGTGCTCTTAACTGTCAATCTTTGCACTGTCCATTGAATGTGGCCTCTAGATTTTATAGTAACCACTTCCTGTTGTATTATTTTTTGGATGTCTCTTCGAACTAAGTGTTCTCCCAATTATTCATAAAAACTATACATTATTATCACCATCCCCAATTGTTGTCGGGGACAGGTTCCCTGCATAAATATGAGAAATTGGTGAAAGGAGGGCCGACATGCAAGATACATAACGAAGTGCAACCTCATAGATAAAGACTTCCCTGATTTGTCTTTTTGATTGGATATTAATGTCTTGTGAACTCCAAAGACTCAAATTTCGTGAGTCCTCCTGTTACTTGCAATTACGGATGAGAAATGACCTTCAAATTATAACATAAATCAAGATCTCGCTAAAAAGGAAGAAAAATTGAAAAGGATAAAGTGTTTGCTAGTGTTCACAATGGACAATACAAAATATCACATAAAGAATTAATTAAACACATAAGAAATGTTTTGATTCAAGACAAGCTCAATTATATCACATGACTTACAAACAGTTATTGCTCGTCCTATACAAATATGTGACCCTTTTGTTCCCAGGGTAGGTCTATCAATTTGAGTGATGGATTACGTCATTCGACAACATTCCATTGCCCCCAATAACAATTTATACAAATTTTATGATTGAATCAAATATGGTTACAAAATGAGGGAAAATCTATACAAATAATCGGTCTCATGCAAGGGTACAATCCTAAACTAAGCCTTCATCGAAGGTCCTTCCTTCTTGAACTTGTTGTCATTTTCAATTGTCAACACCTTTTAGATAGAATGGTAGCTTGTAAAGATTGTTCTTCAAGTAGAGTAAGATATTAAAATAAACCCCCAACCCCAAGAGACTATGAATTATCAAATGACGTATACATCCTTCATATTTAAACACACGATTATGATTGTCCATCTAGATCGAAGGCCATTTTGGACTCAAGGTGGTCTTTCTAATGGGCCCAACATGCCTTGGGTGTTGGTTCCTCTTAGGTAAATGCGCTAAATCAAGGATGGGGCTTCGCTCTACGTTAGTTAAATAGAAGAGGGTGTTATTTAAAGTGTACCGGTGACCCAAGTGGACAACTTGAGCTGGGGAAGTTTGCGACTGTTGACCATCAGTGGTCAACTACATTCCCCAGGGTACCCCAATAAATAATTTGGATAACAAACGGTTGTGGCCTGCATAATAATCCATTAAGTAAGAAATAAAAATGCCGAATGACGGAAATATTTCATGATGCAATGCCAACATAAATATAATTAAACAATTAATGAATAAATAACAACTACAATATACAAATAATAAATAAAAATATACAACATATAATAAATAGTACAATAAAATAATGACTCCTCAATTTAAAAAGAACTCATAATGGTTAGAACCTCTATATCCCCAAATGAGTCGCCATTTTGTTTACATCCCTTCTTTATTTAAATAAGGCAAAACGTCGTGGTGACTCAAAAAATAATGAATTCATTCAATTTTAAAAGAATTTTAAGAAAAAACATGTTTTAAGGAGTTGCCACCTAATTTTAGTAAATTTTAGGAAACCAATAGATTAATTAACATAAAAGAATGTCTACGAAACCAATAGATTCTAGATAAGGGATTCAAGTTATTCTGAAGGGAAGGTGTTAGGCATTGTTTGAAATTCAAAATTGTGGGTCCCGACTGAATTCAATTTTTATAATTGAGGAGCAGATAAAAATAATATACAACTATAATAAACGTGCAATATACACAAGTAATAAAATAAAACAATAATATAAGACACAACCTAAAGTTTTCCTAACATCAATATAAACAATATAATTCGAATTGCTTCAATGGGAAACAACTTCGGGTACCTGAAGAGACACTTAGTAAAAGTATTAGCACGAAATAAATATGAATAAAAATAAATGAATTAAATAATAAGTTCAAAATAAAAAATCGTCTTATTTACATGGGAGGCCTTGGAAATCGACTGTAATTTCTTCATCGACCAATTTATTTTTTGATTAGTACTAAACATAATAAAAACTAAATAATCAAAATAGACACAAACTCTTAGAGGAAAACTCAATGGAACTTCACATTTGTTAAAACAATCTCTAAATCAACAAAACTTATCCACTAAGGCACTAACTATAACAAATAATTATTACTTGATGAAAAGGAAGTGATAATAACAGTAATATTAAAATATGCAGTAAGTAATCACAATAAAGGTTACATGGTCAAAAACAACTTGAAAATAATACTCACATGCTTCGATTATGGCAAAGAAAGTAAAGCAAGTTTGGGACACCAACCTCAAAAGTAGAAAAATATCAAGCGCAGGCAAAGGAGATAGCAAGCAAGAGAGATAATATCCAACTATGTGGCGATTTCCACACACAAAAAATTACAAGAAGTATGATTTAAATAAGGGTGTAAATATGCAAGAGTCGAAAAATGCAAAATAAAGGAGAGTTTTGAATTTAAAATGGTTTGAAACCCTTTTGACCCTTCAGTTCGCGTCTTGATCAGCGATGTTACTTATGTCGCCGACCCACTCGGCAATGCGCCAAATGGAATTTTTTCTAGTCGAAGTTACCAGAACTCTGACACTTTTGTTTGTCAAATTGGTGATCAACATCGAGCTGGCCGACCCTTTCGGTGACTCGCCGAATGGTACTTGAGCTCGCTTAATTGCCTATTTATCCCAAGTTTCAAATTTTCAACCTACACATCTAACAACCGTAGTTCAAATAACAAAACTTAAAAACTAAAAACTTGGGTTTCCTCCAAAGAAGTGCCTTATCTAGCGTCATGGCATGACGAAGACACAATGTCAAGCTTCGATCTTTGGGTTAGCCATGGTATCACTCGGTAAACCTCATTTTTGTTTTGGATTTAAATAAGTCAAGATTTGACCCATTTGTGTTCCAGTTGCTTAATCGATATCAAATATGAGGTAACCATTTGGTTTAGACAAGATAGTTCAACTTATATTTCTTTTAGCACCTTGTCTGATCCTTCCACTTTGTTTAGATTGCGTGCAAGAATATCTTTGGTGCAGAAATTTTGAGGATCAACCTTGGCTTTATTGGCTTTTGACGCTCACAGGGAAGTACATAAAGTTACTTGTTACCATCCATCTATCTCCAATTCGTACCACGGTCACGCCATTCCCTTTGTCGGTCTCTCCAACCTTCATCGCGATCGCTGTTGCAACTTTGATTCCCGCCCAGCCTTGGATAGCTTAGACGAAAACCTCCTTCCTGATATTCCAAGAAATGCACTTCTTCATTGTACATATCTTCAAAGTGTGCTTCATCAAGGTTCATTCCACTAACTTCGACTGCATTCAAAGCCTTAGAACCACTTCCCATGAGATGTTTCGTCAATAGGTCCATTTGGGTCATCGTCTTGGCCATGTTTTCATCCCACTTTTGGTTCTTTTTCATTTGATCCTTTGTCATCCCAAAGTTTAAAGGTGAAGTCTGATGTTCCCTAGTATACCAAGCACAATTGATTTGTGTAATCTCATAAGGAGGAGTAGATAATATGTCAAAGGGTTGTTGCATGATTCCTCCTCGAACAAGCTTGTATGCCACACCCTTATTGACTAAATCGAGGCTTCTGTAGATGTATTGTAACAACACATTGTTCGGTAGTCTGTGATTTGAATATTGGAGAAAAAACTTCAGGAACCTTAACCATATCTCATGAATAGGCTCACCATCCACTCGCTTAAAGTTTTGAATATTATCCCTCAACTTCACCATCTTCGAGGGAGGGAAAAATCTTACATAAAATGCATCACTGAGCTCCTCCCAAGAAGTGATTAATTCCCTTGGTAATTTGGCCAACCACTTTGTTGCATCCCCCATTAGAGAAAAGGGAAACAAACAAAGTCAAACTGACTACTTAGTGATGTTCTAGAAAGAAAGTGGCCCCCAAACATCCACAAATTTTCAGATGTGGTCATGAGGGTCCTCAGTTGCAAGACCTCCAAAGAGACCCTTCATTTCCAATAGATTCAACATAGTGTCGGTCCCATGAAACACCATATTGCCCACAATTAGATGCTGTCGAATAGCACCAGCACTTCCCAACTGATCTTCATTGACATCGTGTAAATTATAGTTGTCATCATTGTTCCCAAGTTGGCTAGCATTTCCCCTATTAACAATCATCTCTTCACCTATTTAAGAGCAGCCAACAAAGAACAAACATAAGTTGATTCTACAATAACAAAATCACTTCACGACTAAACTTCAATAAAAGAATTCTGAACACTAATCCGCAGCAGCAATGCCATTTTTGATAATGCCCAACTACACTGCATCCCATTCTAAGTGTAGGCGGCTTCTAACAAGTATAAACCCAACTAAGAGTTGCGGTCGATCCCACATGGAGTGATACAGTAATGAATTTGAGTACGATATAAAATGGTGTTCTCGCCATTTGTAGAAGTAAAAATTTTCACAAAAAATAAAGTAAATAGCAAGGGTTTGACAATCAATGCCAAATGGGGGATTTGGGTGAACAATTAACAACAACAAATAACCAGGAGTAAATAAGTAAAAAGAGTTTCTTGGGAGTGTGATAATCTAATGCCAATTTCGCTAAATGGCTGATTATTATTTACTAAAAGTTGTTGAATTTCAGAGGGAAGGCTAGGCCTTAGGTGCAATAACTATTTGTCAACCAACTATCACAAATCAAGTGAGTTCATTCGAACCTCGACAAGCACAACACATAAAAACAACTCAATACCTCAATCAATCTAGTTTTTCAAGCTAGATTAGTCGGATTGCATTTAGACCCACATTCTCAATCTAAATCTGCAACAACACAATCATCATAATCATAAATAAAAAGTTTTAACTCTAATATTTCTTTCTCAAGCAAGTTTAAAATGCTAAACTAGAATTATATTTACAACTACAATTCATCAATTAAAACACAAACTATTAATTAAACTCACTTTAAATAAACAGTAAAATCAGTAAATACGAACACCCATAAGCTAATTGTAAATTCCACTGCATAATCACACCCCCAAGAATGGGGTTTTAGCAAAACATAATAAAGAACAAGAAATCATTACCAACTATGATTTCCATCAGATTGGGCAAACATCCACAAGTCTCCAAATGCTCAAATTGAAGCTAAAAATCAAAACCAACCCAAAATCTCTACTCAAAAGTGTAAAAACAATGTTTATGATAAAAATCCCAGAACTGGACAATGTGGGAACTATTTTTCTTCTTTTCAAAATTTCATTTATACGTTCCCAGAATTTCATCATCGAAGTCACTTGGCAAAGTAAGTTGGGCTTCGCCGACCTGATCGGTGATGCACCGAGTGCCCCTTCCATTGCCTTCTTGGCTTGGCTTTTTACGTTTTATTTGTTGTAACTTTAGGCAATCAAGGTCAGGCTCGCCGATCCATTCAGCGCGTCGCTGAACCATCAATTGTGCTCTCCAAGTTGGTCTTGTCCATGGGCTGGCCTACTGGAACTTTTGGCGAGCAGAAGGTCCACTCGGCGACTCGCCGAGTGGCTTTGGCATGTAGAAACTTTGTTTTCCTTAAACTTATTCACCTTTTTTGCTCCCTTTTGCCCGATAATACCCTTTCCTTTGTCTTTTGCCTACATTACTTCAAAATAGCATTTTAAACACTACTTACAACATAAAATAGGCATTGAGGACACTAAAACTTTGAATATTAAGCCAAAAAATGAGTCGAAATCCCCGACTCATTAGTGTTGTAGGCCAACTCATTCGAAGTGGAATCATGAGACAACTGTTTGACATAGCATCAGCCCTCCTTGATGATATGACAAAAATTAATCATACATTGTACACAAAAGAAGATCAGGTGTTTCCTTTGAATCTCGGGCTGGAAAAAAAATAACCAAGAGCGTGATGAAAACATGACCATGTTGATGACCCAAATGGACCTACTGACGAAGCACGTCATGGTAAGTGGGTACAAAGCTGGGAATGCAATCAGTATTAATAGTGGTGTAACCCCTAATGAGGCAAACATTGAGGCCACGTACAATGAAATAGTGCATTTCTTGGCAAACCAAGCGAGAGGTTTCTGTCTGAGCTATCCAAGGTCATGGCGGCGGGGATTTGAGGTTGGAATAGAGATTGAGATTCTGGTTAGAGAGACAGAGATCGTGAATGGCATGACTGTGGCACAAACTGGAGACATAGAAATGGGAACAAAGATCGCGATGTACCTCCTCACGAATGTCCAAAGCCGAAAGAACCAAGGGCTGATCCTGAGAATTTCTTGATCGACTATATGCTTGTTCGTATTTTGAACAAAGTGGAAGGATCGTAAGAGGTGCTAAAGGAAATGAAAGATAACGTCTCTTCCCTTAACCAAACGGTCACTTCACACTTGGTATCGATTAAGCAGTTGGAAACATAGATGGGTTAGATCTCGGCTAAATTAAATTTAAGGTCGAAAAGGGGGCTCCTAAGTGATACTTCGATAAACTCAAAAATGAGGCATGATGCCATGGCCACGTTGTGCATGGACGTTAAATAAGACTCTTCTTGAGAGGCAACCAAATTTTTATTTTGTGTTGTTCGAATAACATTTGTTAGATGTGCAGTTGAATATTTAATGTTTGGGAGAAATAGGCAAATGGGCAAGCTCATAACCCACTCGGTGCATCACCCAGTAGTTCGGCGAGGCCGACGTCGATCACCCTTTGGACTAATTGGAAAGGCTCACATTCTATAAATTTTGGCGGGCTAAGGTCCACTCTGCGACTCACTGAGTTGATCGGTGATGTTATTAACCCTCGGCAAACATGGCGCGAACTTAAGGGTCAAAGGCTTTAAACCATTTTAAATTCAAAACATCTCCTTACTTTGAAATTTTTTACCCTTGCTCTCTTACGATTGCATTTTAGATCTTAGTTTTTAATTGATTTTTGCGTTGGTGTCATTGTGTGATTGGAATTTGTTGCATTGCTCGCCTTTGCTTTTGCCTTAATTGTTTACTTGTCTAGTTCTAAGGTTGGTGTCTCTAATTAGCCTTAATTTCCTGATGTGTTCTAAGCATGGTAGTGAGTAGTTGTTGGATGTATTATTTGTCTTTGTGTGCTTAATCGATTGTTGAATATTATTTGGTAATCGAGCATGTTAGATATTGTTTTAGCCTAAATTAGGTTAATTTTTTTGTTTAAATTAGTTAAATTGCGGGTTTGCATGTTGGCCTTTGTGTGGGTGAATCCCGAGTAACCCAAAATGCACCAAACAACTCGAATTAGCCAAATGATTGATCAGGTAACATCGTTCTTAAGGGAAGAGGCATTTGGTTGAATCTAGGTGTTCTGGGGGAGGTCTGAGTACCCCGGGCAGGTTATAATTTGGGTTAAAATTGAATTGCACAGATTGGGGGTTGAATTTGGTTATCGTAGGTTGTGTATTGAGGATTGGGGTAAAAATGTGGCACGATGGGACATTTGGCAAGCTTAGTCGAGCTCACTGAATGACTCGATGGATCGCTGACTAACTCCTCCTATCGCCTTTTTGCCTTGAAATGTTTCTATTTTGTTCTATAACTTTTGGCAATGTGCTTGTTCTCGCTAAGTTGACTTGGCAACTCACTGAACAGCCATTAGTATCGCCATTCTGAAGCCTAATTTTTGCTAATTTTTTTGTAAAATTTGGCAAAACCCATTTGTACCGCCGATTAGGTTTGATAACTCGCGGAATCGTCTTTTGTCTCACCGATTTGTTCTGATTTATTGATGTGTTGTTCTGTTACTTTCGACGAGCACTTTATAGCTCGCTTAATGACTTCGGTGACTCGCCTAATTGGTTGGCGAGCTTTTCTTCAGATTTTTGAAACTTGATATTTTGCTAACCCTTTGCAACCAAATTCATCTTGTTTGCTCATTTTGACATATATTGCTAGACCAGTGGGTTTTGCAGGACCCTCTTTAAAAATGAAATTAAGCAGGTTCCTTTTGAAAGATGATGTTTAATTTACCAAGAATTCTTGGAAAATTGGACTTTATTAACAGTACCTAGTAGGAAATAAAGGTACAAGAGTCTGGAAAATAAGACTTAAATTAGCAGATCCTCTTAGAAAATGAGATTTAATTTAGCTGAACCCTCTTAAAAAAATAGAATTAGTAGGACCTGCTTGTAAAATAGGATGTAATTTAGCATAACCATTTTGAAAAATGTAATTTAATTTAGCAGGTCCATTGTAGAAAATAGGATAAGTAGGACCTCTTGGAAAATGATATTTAGTTTAGCAGACCCTCGTGGAAAATGATATTTAGTTTAACAAGACCCTCATAGAAAATGAGATTTAGAGAGACCTCCTGCAGAATAGAATTTTGTTTAACAAAATACTCCTTGAATATTATAATAGTAGAACCATTCTAGACAATCAAATTTAGTTTAGCAGGACCGACTTGAAAAATTGGAGTAGCAAAACTCTCTTGGAAAATGAGATTTAGAAGACCCTCCTAAAATATGGGATTAAACTTAGTAGAACCCTCTTGGAAATGGGATGTACTAGGGGTCTCTTGGAAAATTAGATGTAGGAGGGACCTGTTGGAAAACATGATTTAGTTGAGCAGTACCTTCTTCAAAAATTGGATTTGCATGACCCTCATTGAAAATGTTATTTAGTGTAGCAAGACTCTTTTCGAAAATGGGATTAACAGGACCCGCCAGGAAAATAATATTTAATTTAGTAGGACCCTTCTAGAAAATAGGAGTAGCAGGACACCCCCCCCCCCCTCCCCCCACCCTTTGAAAAGTGGAATTTTGCAGATCCTCTTGGAAAATGTTATTAACAGGACCCTCCTGGAAAATGAGATTTAGAAAGACCATCGTGAAAAATGAAATTAGCGGGACCCTCCTAGAAAATTGGATTAGCAAGAGCCTTCTTGAAAATGGGATTTAACAGGACCCTCCTTAAATAATTGACTAGCACAACCCTCTTAGAAAATGGAATTAGCAAAACCTACCTAGAAAAATGAAATTCAGTATGACCCTCCTTGAAAATGGGATGAATAGGACCGTCATTTGAAAAATCGATTAGTAAGACTCTCCTACAAAATGGAACTTAATTTAGTAGGACTCTTCAAAACAAATAATTAGCAGGACCTACCTATAAAATGAAACTAGTCAGACCCTCCTGGAAAATGATATTTAATTTAACAGAATTTCTCCTCAATAATAGGATTATTGTAACATAGCTTCGTGAAGAATGGACTTTACTTTTAATAATCTAAAGCCTTCTGGAAGAATTGCAACTAAGCTCAAGTGTCGTTTAAAGTCATGATACACAATGTAAGCACAATATTTGATTCATATTCACATGTTTTTCTTATTTAAACTATTGTAAGACTTTAATCTCATGAACCCTTCTAGAAAATAAGGACAATCAACATTTCAATCTTTAGAGCTCGCTTAAACAACTAAGTCAACTTTAAATTTTAAGAAGTAGGAGCCCGTTTGTGAATAGGGTTCACTTCCAAGTTCAACTCAGATAGAAATGCCTATCTCACCACTCGAGAAGATATGAAGATTCAAGAGGAATTACATAGATAGGATCTTGTACTTGTATTGTTATTTTTTTGGTCTTTTATCTTAATGTAACAATTAGAGCCGCAATCGGAGCCTCAACCTGACATCATTCAACCGCAAACTCAGCTCATCATTCTATTGTTTTGAACTACACATGACATGATTTTCTTATCACCTGGTAAATGTTAGTTATAAAAATTAGGACTCAGTCACATGTTTTCTCCCCCCTTTCATATAATGGTCGGGTCAAAACATGTGTTAGTGTCTACTTCTTTGTTTGAAAACTTCTCATGTTTCCAGTCAAAGAGGGACAAGTAGTAGACTCAAGATTTTTGACCTTTCTCGAGTTTAAACCCATATTTTAATTTTAAATTTTATTTTATTTCAATTTTTATTGTTTTTTGTAAGTATATTTTACTTGAGAAAGTTGAAAGCACAAAAATAGTAACTTTTAGATAGTACTTTTGTTTTTTATTTTCAAGGAAATAGAAAAAATTCAAAAATTATGTTCTTAAAATTTTCTTATATTTAATATTATAGTAGTATTTTTATTGTTGGTTATTTTCAAAGAATAAAAATCCTGAAAAAAGATCAAACCTAGTGGCATATTGCCACGTGGAAAGTTTGATCTCAATCTTAATAAAAAGCATATTCCATGGGAGAGGAGAATTTTCCATTCTTCCCCTCTATGTTTTTTGATAATATCAAAAATCTATAAGAACATTTTGGGAAGGATAGAACTATAAGGGAATTTTGGGGAAGATACTAAACCATAGATATTTTTTAAAAAAATTAAAAGCGAGGCATGTAGAGCCTCTTTTATTAAAAACATAAAAAGTATAATATACAATATCTATGAATAAATGCAAAACAAAAACAATGTGAAAGAAAATACAAAATTAAAATAAGCAACCACGGAAAATGGAGGGCCATCTTCTCCAAGCATGAACATCGAATAGCTCTGACCATCAGCCACCAAAGAGATCGAAATCACCTTCCCAATTTCACATATCCTCCATTTCAACTGCTACCAGATTTTCTCCAAGGTAAGTCTCTAACCTTCTACTCATCTTGAGCTAAATATGTAGATCTGGAGAACTTCAAGTTTTTCAGCTTCTACCTTTATCGTCTGTACGCAAACTTGACTCCGAAGATTGAATCTATGGAGATCGCCTCCCAATCTTATAAGATAACCTCTTCGGTTCCATTTTTTATTTTTGTGCTACTGTAAAATGCTTCAGGTAAAACTTGATAAGCATTATATATATGAATTAGAATTCCTTTCTTAGTTTAATCTTTGATGGATAGAATCCAGTAAAGAGATTAATACCATCGTCTAAATCTTAGACCTTTGAATTAGAAAACTAACTCAATTTTGCTTATATGATTTATGGGACTACAAAACCTTTCGGAGAAATTGGATTTGTGGAGGAAGCAAATAGGAGCTATCAACAATCAAATGCAACACTAACAACTTTTGAGTCCTAATTTTGAGCTATCAACAATCGAATCCGTAATATGCTCTCACCAAGAGTGTGACACTATTAACCAACTGAAATAGCTTCAAACTTTAAAAGTTTGTTATAGTTATACTTCGATTGTGAACTCCGTGCTTCTTTTTGAATACTTGTATATCATACTATTATTTGGTAACTGACATGTGAGAATCTAAAGCACTCGGAGAGTGTTTCTACTTGATCTTTATGTATGGAGTGTTACATTTTTCAAGATTTATTATATTCTTGCCTATTGTTGGGACTTCCTGAAATGAATTGAATTCGTAAGTACCTGCAAAAACAATAACTAGTTTCTCGAAAAAATCAACAAGAGTATTTCCCTTAATGAATGAGTGTTATACTTTTACTGATGTGGTATTATTGATTCTATTAATTGAGTTCACTTCCAGTTTCACACTCCAGGGTGAATCCCGGTCTTCATTAAGAATATTAAACATCGACAGAAAATCAGTCTCTATAATACTCGGATGAAAATGTTTATCTAAATAGTATTGCAAACCCTCTCTAAAAGTAATAGCCTCAGCCACTAACTTAGAAGAATCAACCAATTTCACACCGTTACCCCTACTAGATTACCATTATGATCTCTCACAGAGAAAGCAGCTGAACTAGGACCAGGATTACCCTTGGAAGCACCATCAGTGTTATATTTTAATCATCTAGAAGGAGGAGGATACCATTAAATAATTTTGTGATGAAAACTTGGCCTGTAGCTATTAAGTTGAGCGACTATCTGAGGCCAAGTTTGTAGACTATTCATAACCCAATCAAACCTCAATTTGCAAACTTATAAATATGAGAATTAATTTACAAGATGATCTTGCCTCTAGAATAAGAGTCTCCATGTAATACCGTGTTTATCCTCTTACTAGGAACTTATAGTATGAGAATTGGAACGGCCAGATACACCAATTTTAGTCCCATGAGTACCCCACCATTTGTTGAAATTTTGTCTCACATGTATTAGAGGTCCTGCGATCCTTACTGCCCAATCATAGTACCTCCACACACTAGAGGCCAATTCACTTTGTAAGAAAAGGTGTTCAATAGATTCTCTAGCAGGATCTGAGCAATAACTATAGAGTTAAGAAATATTAGGATTCTTGGTAGTCATGACTGATGCATAAGGAACGTTAGCAGTCCAAACTCCAACCAAAGAAACCAATCTTGAAAGGTGAACCTTTACCTCAAATATTTTTAAAAGTCTTCAGGTGTAGCCTTGTTTCTTAAAATTTCCCAGGCACTCTTAATTGGTATGATGTTCCGTACTTTTGTGCTTTTTAATCGTCTTAATCATGTTTGAATGCTTTCTTTTATTTATTAGTTTGATTTAGAATGTTAGTACGTGAATTTTTTATCCAAATTATGTATAAGTTTAATTAATTACCAATTATTGTGAAAAGATGGACAAATAATTGTCCCCGACTTACCAATGTTAGTACGTGACTATTTTATCCTTATTTATGTCTTGAGATATCATTTCTCTTCATTGAATGTTATATATTTATGTGTCGTCTTTACATATTTGAGTTGTTTGTAGTCTTAAAGAACAAATACATAAAACGAAAAAATATGCTCAATTTTGTCGTGCGCTTCTACAATGAAAAATAATTTAAAACAACTATTTTTAGAAACCATGAAAAATACTGGCAATGTAATTGTTGATTATTTTTCAACATTTTGTGTCAAAAAGTACTGGCAATGTAATGGTTTGAGCATCTGCATAGTCAAATTTTTATTTCCATTTGAGGCAGCAGCTGATATCTATGAAGCATACACAATTTCCTTCTTCCAAATCGGACAAAGCCAATGCGTAGATAGCTGAAAGGTTCTACATAAATGGATGCATGTTAACCTGTTAAGGCATACCTTTCTAGGCCTTTTGGCTAAGATCAAGTGTAGTATATGTTCTTATCAGTTTAATATCTCATATGTGGTCCATCGGTTCACGTGATATTAACTTATTTTTTAAGGGGGAGGGTCCATCCAGATAGCTTGGTATATGGGCCTTTGCGTCTCACATAGGTTTTGCACTACAACCCAGGCCTGGCGTACCCCACTAATTCTAGTTCAATTGTTTTCATCTGGGAATGGAAATTGAAATATAGCCTAATCTTTTTGTCGCTCGTTACCAATGATTTATACTCATAGTTGTGTGTAAGTCACACAAAAATCTCATGGAAATTAAAGGCAACATCTCTCCACCTAAAACATATACATTCCAGTAATCTTTGTTTAATTTCCAAGAAAATTAAGTTGGTAGACAATATGAATCATCAGTTATTTATGTCAGTTGATGATCACTCGAGGAAAAACCCAATTTTGTTGTAGAATCAACAACCATTATTGGATATTTGTATGTGTTGCAAAAACATGCATCCATAATGTGAGTCCCATCCTGCACACAGTGTGTCTACCAGATGTCATGATTTAAGGGATTGTAAAAACATAAACGATCTAATCATTCATAAATCCTATAAATTAGTCATGACCGTAGAACTACATCATTTTCACATACAATTAATAGCTATAGTAATTCAATCAAGAATATATACCAAAATAAGCTATATTGTTCTCTGAGAATCATGACTTGAATTGAGCGGAAGTCTTCTCTTAATTGATCTTTAGAAGTTGTTTCTCTCCCTTGCCTTACACTTTTAGAATAGTTTTCAGGGATAAGATTAAACTTAATGGAAGAGAGGACCCTTTTTAGTCTGGAGATTTTAGACGTTATTCCCATGTTCTATCATTGTTAGTAGTGAATATGGGTAGTTTTAAAACAACAGGGTAACTTCTCCATTTTTATGGGTAGTTTAAAGTTACTAGGTAACTTCCTCATCACTATGGGTAGTTTAAAACTACTAAACTTCCCCATACATGTTTAGTATTTAACTTATTTTAATTATTAAACCAAAATATAATTAAGTGGGCCATAGAAATTTACAATTTCCCATTTGGCGCACGATCTTCAACTTATTGTTTAATATGAATGTTAATCGTCTCTTCATCTTCTTGCTTCCATTGGTATCTTCAGGCCTCATACTCGTATCTCTCGCTGAAACTTTGTGACCCTCAACTTGATGCACTCAGTTTCAATATTTTTCCTTCAAGCACTTTCAAGTTATGTATCGCTGATATACTCCTCTTTTAATCTCATTTTATTTTCCTTTTCTTAAGATCGATGTGTTGAATCCTTTCAAGACTAATACCACCATTTTATGAATAAAAAAAACAAACATAAACTAGAGGATTAAATTTGTCCATTTATTGATATAACCGAAGCACATATAACCAGTTAAAAAATTGGATTCGCATAATCCTATATTTACAGTCGACGTCTATTGTCCTTCTCCTATAAGATATGAAAACCTAAAGAAGGAAATGTTATTTACAAAACTTCACCTATTAATTGCCTTTTCTTCTCCACTGCAATCAATAAATTATCTCCTCTCTTTTCTCATTTGCACAAATATCAATCTAATAGTTTTGTTTCTGTTGAGTAGTTTTCTAGGGTTTTATTGATGGCGCCGAGAGAAACAACATCAAACAATCTTCTTTCGGTGCGTCATATTACCCCTAACATTATTGTAGTTGCCCGTATGTTTTGTTCCAAGACTTTGATCCGCTTGATAGCGGGTTTGGATTTATCAATTTTAGAAACATCAATAACTCCAAGGAGGCTAAAGACACGCTCTAAGGAGGGTTCTTTCATGGAACTCCTCTTAGGATCGAATTCACTAAGCAGACTTTGAGATAAACAAAAATAAAAACTATGTAAAAAGATGACACATATGCTTCTTTTCATATGTGTCAAAAATGAAAAGATGACTTATATATAGAGAAAACATTCGATGAAGATAAATAATCTCAAGAAATTAATAAGGATAAAAGAGTCAAAAATCCCTTCTCATGGATGTTTGTTAAGGGACTGAAAGAAAATCACGCCAGATAAGTTTAAATGTAGAGGTACAAAACAAGAAGTGCTAACCAGGCTTTGAGATAGATAGTATTTGGGACTTAAACAATTTCCATAGTAAGAACACTCTGTTAGACCTTTTTATGCTTGAACAAATCCAAAAACAATTCTCAGAATTTCAAAATAAAAGTTTACTTCAAGATATTTGTGGACAGCCAAAAACTTTTCCAAGTTCGAGATATTATAGATTCATCTTTTTAAGGCATGGATGTATTTTTTTCCACCCTTAATTAGAGTTCTAGAGCCCTAAGACCGTAGATATTTCAATTACAAAGTAAAATGGTGTTCTAATCTTTTGTAGAAGTAGACATTTTTCGCAACAAATAAAGTAAATGACAAGGGTTTGACAATCAATGTCAAATGGGGGGATTTGGGTGAACAATCAATTACTACAAATAATCAGGAGTAAACAAGTAGAGAGGGTTTCTAGGGAGTGTGATAAATTTAGTGGCAATTTTGCTAAATGGGTGATTATTATTTACTAAAAGTCATTGAATTTTAGTGGGTAGGCTAGGCCTTAGGTGCAATAGTTATTTCTCAATCAACTATCATGAATTGAGTGAGTTATTTCGAACCTCGACAAGCACAACACATAAAAACAACCCAATACCTCAATCAATCTACTTTTTCAAGTTAGATTAATAGAATTGCATTTAGACCTGCTTTCTCAAGCTAAATCTGCAACAACACAATCATCAATTATAAGTTTTAACTGTAATACTTCTTTCTCAAGCAAGAAAGAAAAGGGAATGACAAGCCATTATGATCGCCGATGTCACTCGGCGACACTCCAAGTTGCTCCCCTACCGCCAAATTTACAGAACGTTGTGGCTGAATTAGGTGTAACTTCGGCGAGTAGAAGTTCCACTCGGCGTTTCACCGATCGCTTTGGCGATGTATGACCAGGTCGCCAAAACTACTGATGGAAATTCAGATAAGTGCCAATGGGAGAGTGAAAATGAAATATGACGCATCGCGGAATCGCTCGGCGATCCCGATCTGGCTCTCCTAAAATTACGGTGGCTGGACTAAGAAAAGTTGTCAAATGAAGGCGAGATGAAGGAAAATCAGAGAGTCGCTGAATGGTCGGCGAAGCCCGACTTACCTTGTCGACTGGCCCCAACTGACTTCACATCAGAATTGCATAAATTGATTTTTGGAAGAGAGAGAAGGCATTCAAAAATGTGAGGAACACAAGTTTGAGAGTAAAAACACTACCATTGTGGGTTTCAAGTTATTTTTCACAAGGTTTTCATTAAAATTCTGTAATAGAGAAGATTGTAGTTGATTTTAACTTCAACACTTCATTTACCCGTCTATGAAAAATGTGGCAAGTGTTGATTTTCATCTTTTCATCATGATTGTCTAAAACCCTAACACTAGGGTTTTGACGATGTGACCAATTGTTGAGTTTTTCTAAGTGGGTGTCATTGATTTGCGAATAATGGTGTTAAGTTGAAGTGGGTCTGAATTGCTGTTGTGTTTTGAGGTCGTCTTGCATGATTAGTGTAACGAGTTCAGTGTTTTGTGATTGCTCGAGAGAGAAGTACAGAGCCAAAGCAGCAAATTTAGCATCCTTAGTAGTGGGTCACCATGATTTCACCTTGAGAAACTGAAACGTGGAATCTATCCTTTGTGTCTAGCTCGAGAGAGTAGATTTGATGAGGATGAGGAATGGGCATCTTCCTTCTAGTGCTGAAGTTTGAGAGAATTTGACAAAGATAAGGTAATTATTCGAGAGAAAATTGCTTTACATATAGTCCGACCTACCCACGACAATTTATCCTATTGTGAGCATTAATGTTCATCCACTAAGTTGAATTCAATAATTGGTTGGTCAATTCCCCAAGTGCTACCTCGCTATTTGATTATTTAGTGTTAAGTGTTGAATTGGATTGTTAATTATAACCTGAAATTTGAAGTTTAAACCAAAAAGGTGCAGTAAGTGTTTAGTTGAAGATATTGTTGTCATACTTCTATAATTGAATTTGAAGGAAAAGCTACTCTCTGTGGGATTGACCCCAACTCATTTAGTTGGGTTATATACTAACTAGCGATCGTTGACACCTAGAACTGGATGAAGTGTCCTTGAAACGTTAATCAAATGGCACCGCTGCTGGGGAGTAGCGTTACTTCGAATTCATTGATCGAACATTTGATTTGTGAATTGGTTGGCAGTAGTAGAATTGGCTTAGGTTGCATTGTGTAGTGTTGGTTGGACTACATATAAGTAAAAATGAGTGAGGAAGAGGTGAATGGTAGCCAAGCAGGTCATCAAGATGCTATCTATGATGTCAATAGTGTTTACAACCCATCTCATTGAGGTGAAACGGGCGCAATTTGCATACAACAAGCTGAGGGGAATGCAGTATTTAAGGTCACTAGCACAACTCTTCATCTCCTCCAGATGCGAGGACTCTATGGAGGGTTAGCACACGAAGACCCGCATGAGCTTGTAAAAAGTTTTACCGAGGTGTGCAGCCAATTGTCATTCAAGAATGTATCACAAGATTCAATCTGGCTTTTGTTGTTTCCACAATCTTTGACGGGGGAGGCTAGTAAGTGGTTGGCCGAGTTACCAAACAATTCCATCACATCATGGGAGGAGTTCATTATAGCATTCAATACAATATTCTTTCCCCCATAAAGTATAATGAAGCTTAGAGATGGCATTCAAGGTTTCAAGCGATGGGAGGGTGAACCTATCCATGAAACGTGGGTGAGGTTTAAGAAACTCTTACTTAAATGTGAGACTCATGGGCTACCAAACGATTTACTACTCCAATATTTTTACCGAATTCTTGATTCGGTTAATAAAGGGGTGGCTGATCAATTGGTATGAGGGGGAATTATGTTCCAATCATTTGAGGTGGCTTCATTTCTTCCTGATGACATGACTAAAATAAATCAAGCATGGTAAACCCAAGAGGATCAAGTGTCCCCGTTTTGCTTTAGAATGACACAAGAAAACCTTGATAAGGAAAATGAGAGGGATGAAAACATCAAGAAGATGTTGACCCAAATGGAACTATTAGAAGAGCATATGATGGAGAATGTGGAAAAGCCCAAGGGGACTAATGGAGTGTTTAGAGTTGAGGAGGGTTCTTCCTTCGGCTATTCAAAGTCGGGAGAGAATCAAGGTTGGAAATCCAAGAGATACGAGGAGGGTTTCTACCCACACTATTTACAGCGGGGTGGGAATCAAGGTTGGAACTATCACAAGCGGGAAGAGCCAAGAAGATACTATCAAGATTGGGCCAAGAAAAGTGACTATTGTAAAAGGGAGGAGGACCATGAAGAGGACCACACTCACTCAAGTGAGAGCCCAAAATCGAGAGGCAGTGCAAATAGTCCACGGGTGAATGATTTGTTGTCACGTATCCTTGATAAAGTCGAAGGTTCGGATGACTTGTTAAAAGGGATAAAAGTCAACTTTTCATCATTGAACAATAAAGTGAACTCTCACGAAGATGCAATCAAGATACTTGAACGTCAGTTGAGTTCACTATCAGCACAATTGAAGCAAAAAATGATTATGAAAGATGATGATAAAGAGCTGGTCGTAGTTACTCGAATTGGAAAAGTAGAAATAGGCGATGTGACTGGAAATGAAGAAACTCAAATGCATGAAGAAGACAAAGGGATAGAGGAAGAAGAGGCACCTATCAATCAAAGCATTGTCAAAGGACCACAAAAGGACATGGAGAAACACAATCAAAGCCCAAAAGTTATGCAACCTTTACCCAAAATATCCCCTCCATTTCCTCAACGTCTAAAGAAGAAGAATGAGGATGAGAAGTTCGAGAAGTTTTTATCGGTGTTCAAGACATTATCAATTAATCTCCCTCTAGTGGAAGCATTGTTGGAAATGTCGGGGTATGCTAAGTGTATAAAGTAGTTAGTCACAAAGAAAAGGAGCTTGAATTTTGAGACAATCGAAGTCTCCCATAGTTGTAGTGCAATTATGACTAAAAAGCTGATAAAAAACAGAGAAGATCTTGGAGCGTTGACCATCCCTTGCACCATCGGCATGATCCATTTTGCTAAAGCCCTATGCGATTTGGGAGCAAGCATCAACCTAGTACCATATGCAATCTATAAACAACTTGGGTTGGTGGAACCAACAGCCACAACAATGAGAATCTTGATGGAGGACCGATCAGTTAAACATCCTGTAGGGATACTATATGACATCTTGGTGAAAGTGGACCAAATTATTTTGCTAGCTGATTTTGTCATTCTCGATTGTGAAATAGATGCTGAAATTCCCATCACTTTGGGAAGACCATTCTTTGCAACCGGAAGAGCATTGGTGGATGTTGAGAGCAGAGAATTGAAGTTTCGGGTGAATGAAGATGAAGTAACCTTCAATGTGTGTAAATAAATGAAACACCCAAGTGATATTCATGTGGTCTCCACTGTTGATGTTATTGATGAAACGGTGGCTTGTGTTAGCCATTTGATGTGTATGAGTGACCCACTTGAAATCGTGCTTCCTAACTATGATAAGTTTGAAATTCAAGGCTATGAAGAAGTAGTAGCAGTTGTATCATGTTTGGGGGGGTATTCAAATACTCTGTTGAAGTTGGACATTGATTTAAAGATTCGAGAAAGTCCTCCCGCAAAGCCATCAACAGAAGAACCACCAAATCTAGAGTTGAAAGTGCTTCCCTCCCATCTCCGCAGTGCTTTCTTAGGGGGAAATAACACCTTACTGGTGATCATTGCAGCTGATTTTCTTGATTGGCAGATAAAATTGCTCCTTGAGGTATTGAGAAGGCATATCAAAGCTATAGGGTGGACTGTCGCTGACATAGTGGGCATTTCTCTAGTATTTGCACTCACAAAATTCAACTTGACATGGATTGTAAGCCAATTGTTGAACATCAGCGGAGATTGAACCCACTGATGCAAGAGGTGGTGAAAAAGGATATAATAAAGTGGTTCGACACAAGTGTGATCTATCCGATTGCAGAAAGAAAATGGGCAAGTCCGGTGCAATGTGTATTGAAAAAAGGAGGCATCACAGTAGTCCCAAATGAAAAAAGGGAGCTTGTATCTTTGAGATCGGTGACCGAGTGGAGAGTATGCATGGATTATCGGAAGTTAAATTCGTGGACTGAAAAGGATCATTTTCCCATACCCTTTATGGATCAAATGCTTGATCAACTCTTCGAGAGAGGTTGGTATTGCTTTTTGGATGTGTATTTGGGTTATAATCAAATCTCCATTGCTCTGGAAGACCAAGAGAAAACAACATTTACATGCGCATATGGTTCTTTTACCTTCAAACAGATGTCGTTTGGATTATGCAATGCTCTGGCTACATTTCGATGTTGCATGTCATCTATTTTTGCTGACATAGTGAAGGATTCAATGGAAGTATTTATGGATGGCTTCTCAGTTATGAGTGACACTTTTGAAGCATGTTTAGAGCAATTAGGACAAGTTCTACAAAGATGTGTCGAGACAAATTTAGTCCTAAATTGCGAAAAATGTCCATTCATGGTTAAGGAAGATATAGTTCTTGGTCACAAAGTGTCCCAAAAGGGGCTGGAGGTTGACAAAACAAGGATTGAACTGATTGAGAAGTTACCACCACCAATTTCGGTGAAGATTCTTAAAAGCTTCTTGGGACATGCTGGTTTTTATCGGAGGTTCATCAAAGATTCCTCAAAGATAGAACATCCTCTATGCAAACTCTTGGAGAAGGAGGTGAAATTCCACTTTGATGATGCTTGCATGGTAGCTTCCAAGTGCTTGAAAGAAAAATTGGTGTCCACACCGATCATCATTAGTCCTTATTGGTCATAATCTTTTGAAGTAATGTCCGATGCAAGCAGCACGACATTAGGGGTTTTATTAGGGCGAAAATGCAAGAAACTTTTTCACCCCATTTACTATGCAAGAGAAACTCTAAACAATGCTCAACGTAACTATACAGTTACTGAACAAGAGTTACTTGTAGTTATTTATGCGTTTGAGAGGTACCGAGCATACTTGCTAGGTACTAAAGTGATTGTTCACACTGATAATGCTGCACTGCGTTACGTGATGGCAAAGAAGGATGCTAAACCAAGATTGATAAGGTGGGTGCTTTTTTTTGCAAGAATTCGCCTTTGAGGTCAAAGTTAGAAGAGGTTGTGAAAATCAGGTGGCAGACTACTTATCAAGATTGGAAAGCAAGGAGAATGATGAGCTAGAGATTGATATAAATGATATTTTTCACGATGAATAGGTATTCACGGTAACTCTCAAACAACCTCCTTGGTATGCTGATTTTGCCAATTATGTATTGTGTGGATTAATGCCGGACGAACTTAACTTCTACCAGCAAAAGAGGTTCTTGTTCGATGTTAAGAAGTACCTTTGGGATGAATCATATTTATTCAGAGAGTGTGTTTACCATATCATTACAAGATGTGTGCCAGAATAAGAAGCTATTGGAATTCTCCATGATTGTCATGCTTCACCGATTGGAGGTCATCATGGGGGTGTACGTACAACTGCTAAAGTTTTACAAAGTCAAACAATGTGGGGTATCTAAACGACATGAGTTGCCTCTTACGCCCATTTTAGAAGTTGAGCTATTTGATGTTTAGGGTATAGATTTCATGGGCCCATTTGTGAGTTCATTTGGTAATAAGCATATCTTGGTGGTTGTAGATTATGTTTCCAAATGGGTGGAGGCTATTGCACTTCCAAACAAAGAAGGAAAAAACGTTGTTCAATTCCTGAAATGCTCTTTCTTTGCGAGATTTGGTACTCCTCCGACTATTATTAGTGATGGGGAATCCCACTTTTGCAACAAGTGGTTTTCAGTTGCACTAATCAAGTATGGAGTGAAACACAAAGTAGCAACTCCGTATTATCCCTAAACGAGTAGCCAGGCTGAAGTGTCAAATCGGGATATCAAAAGCATATTGGCCAAGATAGTGAATGCTAATAGTACTATTGGTCTCAAAAGCTTGATGACGAACTATGGGTGTATCATACCGCATAAAAAACACCAATTTGTATGTCTCTGTATCAGCTAGTTTTCGGTAAATCTTGCCATCTACCAGTTGAATTGGAACACAAAGCATTGTGGGCATTGAAAATTTTAAATCTGGACTGGACAAAGACCTCAAAAGAGAGAGTAGAGCAGTTAAACGAGTTGGACAAATTTAGGTTCAAAGCTTATGAAAGTTCAGCCCTGTACAAGGAAAAGATGAAGAAATGGAATGATGCTAAAATCCTTAAGAGGGAGTTCAGATTGGGAGACTGAGTGTTACTAGACAACTCTCGACTGAGACTCTTTCCAGGAAAGCTCAAGTCCAAATGGTTAGGACCATTTAAAGTGACATGAGTGTTCACAAATGTTGCCATAGAAGTTGAAGGTCAAGAAAGACCTGCATTTAAGGTGAATGGGCAACGCTTGAAGTTATACTTTGGTGAGTGCCAAGAGATTTCTCTGATTGAGGTAGTGTACCTGGAAGATGCTTGAGAGCATTTCCACGTCGTACCACGACTTAAATAAGGCACTTCTTGGGAAGCAACCCAAGTGTTAGTGTTTTACGAAACGTGTGTTGATTTTGCAGGTGCAGGATTTTGTGTGAGAAGAAGATCCAATTGGCGAATTGACGAACTCGTGAGGCGAGAACGACATAGTCCACCCTATGCACTTCAATAATAGGGTTGAGATTATGGATCATTTGGCGGGATTCCTTCATCAGTTGGCAAATCACCGATGTGCTTAAGCGACCCGATTTTCCTCGCCCTTTTACTTCATCGCTGACAGCGTAACTTAATGATCAATCAGTGAAGCTCCAATTTCATTATACGAGTTGCCTACCTATTTGGTGACCTCCTACAGCTCCACCGATCTGCCCCTTTTTTCAATTGTCACTCACTGGAACAAAAAGGCGATATTCTGCTCATTGGGCGCACCGCCAAAGCATTCGGCGACTGTCTCATCTTCTCACCGATTGGTCGCCTAGTGAAGATTCCTCCTCACCTTGCTCTACATGTTTACATACTAGAATTTTATCTTTATTTGCTAGTTTTTATTTTTATTCTTGTTTTATTAGCGGGAGTGTCCGTTCTTGTTCTCTGCTGACATTGGGGACAATGTTGAATGTTTTTTGGTGTGGTGCATACTTGTTGTCAGTGAATTTCTGTGGTGTCCTTGACCCTCTTTGACCCATTTTTGCACCCCTTGATTGTTTTTTAATGTGGTTGTTCTCTTGCAAATTTGAGTATCAGTCTTGATTAATACCGATGACTTGAATAGTGATCATAATTGAACAAAATTAATGTGCGGCTACAATAAGACCAAATGAAGTTCCATAGACAATATGTGAACTTTTTGCATCTCATTGTGACTAGCGGATTATCGAATGAGTCTCATGTGTGAACATTACACACTAGCAAAAGTATGGAGTCTTGTTTGATATTGGTGCCAATGTCTTATGTGATGAGCTTACCGTGAACCGTGTGTGATGACAACTACAATTTGCCCCATTGGTCTGGTTGACCAAGTGATGTGAGCTCTTGAAATGATCTTAGGCAACAATTTTAAGAATGAAACAATTTGACATTATACCTCTTTTGTGGCCTACCTTGTAAGTGTGTGATCTTTGTTTGAGCACCCTTTGAGCTTTACCCTTTTCATGGAAGAAAATTGATGCAATTGTGACCTTAGTTTTTCCATTCACCCTTAATCCACATGAGATGTGGTTTGTAATAGACAACTTAGGCCAAAAGCCTAAGTTTAGGGTGTAGTGAAAAGAGAAGGTAAATCAAGGAATGTGAAGAAATTCCCCTCTATCCATGGTTTTGAAAAAGATGGAACTCGTTGTTTTGAAAAAGATGGAACCGCTCCATACAAAAAAAAAGTTTTGAAATAAAGTTGCGAAAAGAAATGGGGTGTCCAAAGTTTCATTGAAAATAAATAATGGGGTGACTTTTGAGCATGAATGAGAATGAGGAAGCAAAGGGAAGAAAGTGTTGTTCACACCACATTTCATGAGGATACCAACCATCAAGCCTAAATGACCATACCTTAACACTCAACCCCGTTACAACCCTTGAAAACACCTTTTTGATCTTGAGTGAGCTGAAACAAGTGTTGATTGGAAAATAAGGGCAAACTTATGGGTGGAGTCATGCATGTGGTCATCTTTGTGAGTGTGAGTGTTGATTGTGATTTCAGAGCTATAAATTGTTGAACCATTGTGTGTGATTATGGAATCATTCTTTGTGTGAACTCATTTGAATACAAATTGTTGAGCTTGAAATTGCATTTGAAGCAAGAATGGTGAACTTGAGAATCATTGATAATGGTGAGTCACAACTTGAATCTTTTAGTGCGCAATTGATCCATGCATGAGTAAGTTGAGTCTTTTTGTGTGCATTCATGATTGAGTCTTCTGTATCATTGTTTGAGACATCCTTTTTGAACTGCCGAACTGAATTTTACTTGAGGACAAACAAAAGTTTAAGTTGGGGGTATTGATGAGTCCGAGATTTGGACTCATTTAGGGCTTTATTTATATAAATTTAGTGTCCTCCAATTCATATTTTGTGCCAACAACTGATGTAAAACCATTGATCTTTAGATACATGGATTGATGAACAGAGCCAAGGCAAAAATGGGATATAAAGACAACACGAGCAAGAAAGAGAAGGGAAAGATAAGCCTGATAATTGCCGATTTCACTCGGCGACACGCCAAGTTTCTCCCCTACTGCCTAAAGTTACAAAATGTTGAGACTAAATTAAGGGTAACTTCGGCAAGAAGTAGTTCCACTCGGCGTTTCGTCGATCGCTTCGGCGATGGATGACCAGGTCACCAAAAGTACTGATGGAAATCCAGATAAGTGCCGATGGGTGAGTGAAAAGAAAAAAGGGCACATCAAGGAATCACTCGGCGATCCCGATCTGGCTCACCTAAAATTACAGTAGCTGGACTAAGAAAAGATGTAAAATGAAGACGAGATGAAGGAAAATTGGTGAGTCGCCAAATGGTCGGGGAAGCCCGACTTACCTCACCGATTGGCCCTATCCAACTACACATTAGACTTGCATAAATTGATTTTTGGAAGAGAGAGAAGGCATTCAGAAACGTGAGGAACACAAGATTGAGAGTAAAAACACTACCATTGTGAGTTTCAATTGATCTTTAGCATGGATTTTCATTGAAATTTTGTAATAGAGAAGATTATAGTTGATTTTACCTTCAAAACATTTTCTACCCATCTATGAAAAATGTGGCAAGTGTTGATTTTCATCTTTATATCATAATTGGCTAAGCCATGTACGGTGATCAACTCCTGGTGCTCCCACAACTCAGCTTGGATAGGGGATAAAGCATCAACAATAGCCCTTTCAATCAGTCCGAGGATTGCTGCCTTGACCCGAGAAGCACATACATCAGCATATTAGGCTAGATGGCCCGTCTTGTATAGCATCTCCTGTGTCAATTGGGGACGGGGAACAACAACAGTAGTTGTAGCAGCAGTAGAAGACGAAGAAGGAGCAGTAATAGTATTAGGAGTACCTAAACTCTAACCGGACTGAGTGGAAGTGGTTGTATCTCTCTCCAGCATCTCTATATAAACAACCTAAGAAGTGTCCATCGACGTTGCTCTCCTCCTCTCAGCCTCATCCCTAACGTACTAGGCCTCAATCCTCTGGATGTTAGTAAAGGAAGTGGGAGTCACTTTCACATTCGTCTTCGCCACAAAGAGCACTCGAGCACGCCGGCACAATTCCTGATTAGCACTGGGAAAAAGAGCGATGTCTCACTCTTCTAGGCTCCCATGGCCATCTCTTGCTCAATGATCAACCCAATATTTAGTCTATCCCAGTCAATAATAGAACCTAACAAAGCTGCCTTTAGATGCTGGAGTGTTGAGTCATTCTGGGATGGAATCATTATGCTACTAATGAAACCGAACCAGTACCGCGCAACAACATTTAGGTCCTTCTCAATCTGGACCCCTACGTACATCCACGACGATGTGATGTCAGAAATCAATGGAGCTGACCACCCCTTTAGGTCATTTAGGGTCATCTTTTGTATCCGGTCCACCAAGAAATGTATCAGATTGATGGTAGACCCCAACTCCTCATTTATATATGTACTGTTGCATTTAACCTTTTTACCTCGCACCATCACATGATCAACTGGCACTACAACATTTTATGTCTACAACCTCCCTAGAAAAGTGTGGACTAAATAATGAAAAAGTGTGGCCTTTTATCACACTTTTCTAGCAATGGCTGAAAGAAGCGTTACCTTAGAGTTTAGGCGACACTTTTCAAGTGTTGCCTTATCAGCTACGCTTAAAAGCGTAGCCTAAAAGGAAAAAAGGCCATGCTTTTCAATACCTCATATAGCACATTTCTATCTCGTACAACTACACTTTAAAGTGTGACCTTTGCTTCCTTATTGCCAACGATTTTAAAGTATTGCCTTCTCTATCTTATGTATGACAACACTTTGAAGTGTAGTCTTTGTCCATGTGTCTACCACAATTTATAGTCCTTTGGCTACACTTTTAAGTGTGGTAATATTATTTTGGCTATAAAATATTTATATGCCAAAATTTTTAATTAAAAAAC
This sequence comes from Solanum okadae, assembly GCA_036553675.1. Taxonomy (NCBI): domain Eukaryota; kingdom Viridiplantae; phylum Streptophyta; class Magnoliopsida; order Solanales; family Solanaceae; genus Solanum; species Solanum okadae. The sequence continues at coordinate 21,865,768 of CM071686.1, read as the reverse complement.
ACCAATATTTTTTTGCAATAAATAATCTCAAGCATTAAATTAGCTAAGCAGAAATTAAAATATATTTATTTGCAATAAACTTAAAAAGATAGTATGTCTTGTGTACATACACATACATATGAAGAAATATTCTAAATACTAGATATCAGGAGCCCGTGCAAGCACGAGCCCAATAATAACCAAGAAGAAGTTCATGTGCAGTTGTGTACATGGACGACATTCACAGCACCTCCAGGGTGAATTACAGGATTATCATATCTCCAAAACATGAATGTAATATGATTTGTTTCATCTTCTTCTTCATTACTGTGCACATAAATTATTTACTTTAGCTATAATGTCACCGAGGGGAAGAGCACTAGTTGCTGCAATTCCAACAACTTGAAGTAAGTGAAATTCTGAAGAGATACATGGGAAGTTAGTGTCTCATAGAATTGAATTTAACAAAGAAGTAGAAAAGATCAACTGCATATTATTTTAATATGTATAGTTCTGTACAGGAAGCAAAACAATATTGGTAAGTGGTAGTTTTCTTGATTATGATTAGAAAGTAAAGAATGCTAGCAAAATTTAGTTGATGACCAATGTAGTTCTGTAATGAATTTAAGTGCATTCTAATCATGAAATGCTCTTTCTTTTCGATAGTAAATATCTATAACTATTTTGGTCTAAAGTAGGATAATAAAATCCAAAAGCAGAGCAGTTGATGAAAGGTAACTCACAGACGTCAAAGAAAGAACACCGAAGCGGGAAACAAGCTATGTCAAAGCCAGAAAAATTACAGCAAAGAACCATCTGAACTAAACTGCTTTGACACTGCAATAGTACTAAATTATCCCAGTGAGCTTAAAATACCCCTCAATTAGGAAGCAAATATGTTGTCCAACAGGTGATCACCAAACCATGGAAGAAATAGAACCAGAAAACAACTTGCTTATACGTAAACCAAAAACCAACCTTTCCTTAGATGACCTTCATCTTGTCCTTGACTGTGATCTAGTTGGGGATCGAGAGCGAGATCATGATTTTTCTTCCCAAGGTGAAGGAGAGCGGAAATACCTCGGGAGTCCAAAAATTACAACATCGAACAAGTTTCATTTTGGGGCAGCTGTAAATGCATAAATATTGCATTAGCTAAAGGCAAATCAAAGTATACATCTTCTCCCCTCTGTCCAGTACAACTCCTAGAAAGTTACTGGAAGAAGTGTTGCCTAGAACAAGAAGCATGCATGGTATTATCTAACATGATTTCTAAATAAATAACTAACATAACTCAATAACTTCTCGTTGTTTAGTTTCTCACTTCTCCTAAATCTCTAAACAGAATGAACCACATACAATGATGAAAACTCACTCCAAGATTTAAGGGTAAGGAGTACTTTAAATGAACTGTGCAGGTAACTTACACCCCAAAATGTCACATGTAAAAAATCATGAGATAATTTGCAAGCAGACTTTGAAATGCTGCCTTATACAAAATTTCCATGGCAAGCATAATTCCGTAAAAGGAAAAAAGAGTTGGTGTTCTCCATTTTTCTCTTTGGTTCTCTTCAACGACAATCCAAATGTCAATAGGAAAGTTCTAACTTATTGGCTATCCAAGTTCTGATATGAAATGGAAGTTTGAGAAATTGTAATCTAACTTTTCTTAGGATCAAAAGATTATCTCAATTTGAAGGCAAATTTTAACCAGATAACTAAAATAAACATTGTTTCTTTTCTGTATAGAAAAAAAATAGCAGATATTAGATAATTTTTTCAGGCCGGCAAAAAGAACGAATAAACTGATTCTATAAACTGATCCTATAACCTGTACACTAATTTTATAACCTTCAGACACAAGATCCTAGCGGGGAAGCTGGAGCCACAACTACACACACAAATCAACAACCAAATCATGAGAAGACAAATGAGATAGGGTCTTGTTAATTATGACTTTGGAGAAGTGGCTCAATTTCTTTCTTATGCTAGCAAAACTTACAACACGTACAATTCTTATAATTAATCCTAAAACCTTTACTCTCTGGACCATCATTGGTATAACATTATTCTTTACTAAAATACATTGCTTTTGCATTGGCTTGTCAAATTGCATGATACATCAACCTTTATTGAAGTATTAATCAAGCGTGAGAGCATCATTTAGCCACATAAAAAAGACAGACATCAAAGAAAATCATAGAGGTGAAAGAAGGTACTGAGTCACTGTCATATAAAATGCAGGTGTCTGCAGCAGTAAGATTAATGCCAAGGCCACCAGCCCTGGTACTCAGCAGAAATATCCTGCACTCACTATTAACATCATTGAACTCCTTTATATGTTCAGAGCAACAAGTATAATCAGATCTTTTACTTCACTACAAAAGGAGTATAATTAGATCAACTTAATCAAAAGGTTCCAGATAACCAAATTATTTCATGGTCCCGCTGGGCCAATTTACTCAATCTTATCAAATATTATTCTTTGTTATCAAGGTCATAATTAACAAGACCCTATCTCATTTGTCTTCTCCTCAGTTGGTTGCTCATTTGTGTGTGTACTTGTGGCTCCAGCTTTCCTGCTAGGATCTAGTGTCTGCAGGTTATAAGATCAGTTTATATAGCTGCTGCAATATGCTTTAATATAGTACTGGAAATTCTGGAAAGAGTTGATAACACAACTTTGTCGGTCTTTGTCCCATCTTGTACTTCTGTTAGGAAACAATGTGTTTTGTTCATTTTCTTGCTCGTGATCCTTATTCTCATTCACATCATTATTCTTAGTCTAATTTGAGCTAAAGAAACTAACAGACAACTTACACATCAAATCTCATTGATCTAACGACAAGTTGCGTATAGACGAGATAACAAGTGAACAAATTGAAAAACTCAGATCTCCACCAGGGCATACATACACAAAAGCAATAATCGTGTAAACTGGACATTTGATTGCTATAATGGATCACTGTTTCAAGTGCTAATAGTGGTGGCATAAGATTGCAACAAGGTTAGTGCTTGCTCGGTTATATCTCTGTTCCTAGCACGCTTAACCCAATTATCAATGACAGTTGTTCCGTAAGTGTCCTTTAAACCCTTCTCAAGGGCATCAACATCTTCTTATAGTTTTCCCTGAGCCAAGAAACTCTCATCTGTATATACGAGGGATTAAATTCCATCATCAGACTGGCCAGCCTCCCTAAGCTGACATCAGTACATAAAATTATCGTATGGGGAAGAAATACGAATTCAGTGAACTTTACTTCAACAATCAGATAGTTTATCTCAAATAAGGGTAAATGCAAAGAAACCTTTAACCAGGATGCAACACTAGCCAAATAATGTGTCAATATCCCACCACCACCTGGAGGAATCAGGCTAAAGTGCCTAAGTGTCCCCTTTAATGTATCGAATTGCTAAAATGAGAAGTAATTAGAAACATAACCAGTTCATAAGTCAATAAGTATAAAAATGCTAGACAGGCTAGGATAACCACTCACATCTCTACCTACACAATAGTTGGTAACTACGCATATCCAGTTCCCCTGAAAGAAAAACAAAGTCAATCCTATTTTGAGGCAACTCGATAGTTCTAGAAACCGAATAACATAATACCCTCTCGACCCAAGCATCGGCTTAACTTAGCTATCAGATCCATCTGCCATAGAATAATACATACACATATATCATCATATATCAATTAGATTAACATTATGCAGACCTATCTATTCAACATAATATCATTCCAAGCCAAAGTGAAATTTACACTATAACCCGCAGACAGAAGGTTCTAAAACAAGACAATGGCTTGCACGACGATTCTGCTTCGCTTTCAAAAAGTAACGACTTTTTAGAATGAAATTGATACGATTCGATTAACAAGAACCTATAGTTATGCGGTTTAATTTCCAACAGATGAACCTAAAATACGAGCTAGACTCCCAAAAATCAGATAAAAAACACAAGAATATCAAAACCCTAAAGCTAAAATTTTGACATTCAAAGATATAATATATAACCTGATAAACCCTATTCCAACAAAATCATTTTGTTCAGTGATAAATATAACCAAATCACGTTCGTCAGCGAGAAATCTGTGAGAAATCGTGTTCTTCAGCGAGTAATTTGAGAGAAAAGCGTGACGGAGAGACTTAGCTTCAACTCTTGATCAGTTCTTCAGACTTAGCTTCAGCTCTTCAGTTCATCAGAGAAAAGCCTGTTCTTCAGTTCATCAGAGAAGCGTGTTTTTCTGATTTGGGGAAAACAAAGTTTTAATGTTTAATGATTATTTTTTTTGCCCAATAAAAATGGCAGGGAGAGTTAAAAATGTTGGAGGGAACATAATATTTTAGTGAAAATATGAAGGCCACACTTGTATTGTGTTGTTTTTACAATTATAAAAATAGGGCACTTTAAAAGTGTGGCCATATATGTAAATAGTTGTTGTCAATTATATCATATTATAACAACGCTTATAAAGTGTAGCTTATACCATTAAAGAGTACACTTTGCAAGTGTTGCCAATATTGTCGAAGCTAAAAGTTAAAAATTTGGACTACGCTTTAAAAACGTCCCAAAAAATATTTTCGGTAACACTTTGCTAGCGTTGTCCAGAATTAGTGTGGTCATAAGCCTAAAATGTTGTAGTGCGGTGCAAATGAGTTGGCCTTCTTCTTCCCTTTTGGGACTAGCTTCCCGTACTCTACGTAGAATTCCTGGACACATCAAGGTATGTATGAGCCTCGGGCCTGGGTGAATCTCTGAAAATTGTGGAACCGAATGGTGTCCCAAACATCTCGACAAACCTGATCTTGCCCGAACAGATGACCTTTGTATAAAAGTGGGGCTGGAATGTGGAGGAATTTGATAAAAGGTTCCACATTGTGTTGCGTCCTTGTTGACGTAGTCCAGTCCAATTGCTTAATTGAGAATGTATCCTCTTTAATGTTCTCAAAAAGACAACGACTAAACTCATTATTAGAGACAAAAATACAGAAAAAGGTAGCATCCCTTATGAGACGATGAATAAAGATGATACATCGGTAGGATATAAATACATGTCCATCAGTAGGATGAATGAAGATGATCCATTGGTAGGATATAAATGCATGTCTATTGGTAGGGCGAATAGAAATGATCCATCAATAGAATATGAATGTATGTCCATCGGTAGGACGAAGAAGATGATCCATCCTTAGGATATAAATGCATGTCCATCGGTAGGACGAATACTAATGATCCATCGGTAGGATCTGAATGTATGTCCATCGGTAGGATGAATGAAGATCGATAGCATATAATTGCATGTCTATCAGTAGAATGAATGAAAATGATCCATTGGTAGGATATATGTGAACACTACCACTTCCAACAATAGAATATGAATATCCTGCAACGCTAGCCTTCTGCGACTTCGAAGTGGAATAGATAGGGTGCACATCCTCCACCTCCAAATAAATGCAACTTAAATGCAAATATCTTTCACCGTAAGTCTTCTCCGACTTGAACGCGAAATATATAGGGTGCACATTCTTCACCTCCGAATAGATGCGACTGAAATGCAAATATCTTTCAACGCAAGTCTCCTATGACTTGAAAGTGGAATAGATTGGGTGGAAATCCTTAACCTCCGAATAAATGTTACTTAAATGCAAATATCTTTTAACACAAGTGTCCTCCGACTTGAACACAAAATAGATAGGGGGCACATCATTCACCTCCAAATAGGTGTGACTTAAATGCAAATATCTTTCAACACAATTCTACTCTGGCTTGAACGCATAATAGATAGGGTGCACATCTTTCACCTCCGAATAGATGTTACTTAAATGCAAATATCTTTCAACGCAAGCCTCCTCCAATTTGAACGCGGAATACATACGGTGCACATCCTTCACCTCCGAATATATGCGACTTAAATGCAAATATCTTTCAATGCATATCTTCTCCGACTTTAATGCGGAATAGATACAGTGCACATCTTTCACCTTTGAATAGATCTAACTTAAATGTAATGGCCTTCTCAGCGAATGACAATGCAATGGTCCTCTTGGGAAATGAAAAATGCAATGGCCCTCTTGGCAAACAAAAAATGCAATAGCCCTCTCGGCAAATGAAAAATGCAATGGACTTATTGGCAAATGAAAAATAATATGACCCTCTTCGCAAATAAAATATACAATGGACCTCTCGGAAAATAAAAAATGCAAATGATGAATGACTTGATGATTATACACTGTAACGAGGTGGATAACTCGACGATCGTCTATTGTAACGAGGTGGATGACTCGATGATTATCCACTGCAATGAGGTGGATGACTCGATGATTGTCCAATTGTAAAGAGGTGGATGGCTCGAAGATTGTCCACTGTAACGATGTGGATGACTCAATAGTTGTCCATTATAACAAGGTAGATGGCTCGATAATTTTTCAACTGTAATGAAGTGGATGGCTCGATGATTATCCACTATAACGAGGTGGATGAATCGATGATTGTCCAACTGTAACGAGGTGGATGACACAATTATTGTCCACTGTAACGAGGTGGATGGATCAATGATTGTCCACTGTGACGAGGTGGATGACTCGATGATTGCCATTTGTAACGAGGTGGATGGCCTAATGATATCCACTATGACGAGGTGGATGGATAGATGATTGTCTACTCTAATGAGGTGGATGGCTCTATCATTTTCCAACTGTAACGAGGTGGATGGTTCGATGATTGTCTTCAAAGTGTCATCCTCTCAATGCTTTCACATGTTCCTGTAGTTGAAAAGGAACGATTAGTAGACACAATGTCGCCTTAGCTAGCGACTTAATAAAAAAACCTTGAGTAAAGATTCTATAAAAGAGAATATGTACAAAACGCATAATCACTTTGGCACATGTGAGCAAACATCATTTTACTCTTTAATATTTTTTGTTTGTTGCAACTCATGTCTTATTGGGGGTTTGTACGAGGCGATGCTGGCTCTCATCTTGAATTTATTTTTCTCCATTATGGCGATGCTGGAGATTTTGAAGTCGACTTTGAACTTCAAGCGATACTGGAGATCATTTGAAGTTGATTGTGGAACTTTCAACAGTACTTGTTGGAATTTTTGAGGTCTTCCTCAAAAATTCATTCCTAGTTAGATCTTTTGACAAATCTCAAAATGATTTCCAATCTTGACTTGCTGGAGATAAAATTTTATTGTCAATTTTTGAGATCTTAAATCTCAAAAATTTGTCCTAGTTTTTATTACAAGAAGAAATGAAAATCACAGTAAGTATATGACCGAGCCGTCGTGGTGCCTACATATCCTATTGAGCTAGAAATTAGGTCAATTATAGTTCCAATCCTGTTGATGATCAATACTCAAAGAATCTGAAGCAAGGTAACAAGTAGAAAATGTACAATATGAACATGATGAAATAAGAAAGTGATATTCCTTACAATATTTAAAGAAGAAAGACAAAAGATATGTCACATTACTGGAACCAATGACCCAATAAAGTAAAATAGGCGTCTCATACTAACGAGATTAGCATAATGTCACATTTTACAATGAACAAATTAATTTTAAAAGGATATGCAAATAATATTTAAGGAATATAAAAACAATTGCTTTGAAAGATATTAAAGGTGGGTGCTTGCCCTTTTTTTTTAATGAAAAATTAAGAATGTGAGAAGATAGTAGAATCTTGACGACATACGGTACCAACAGTTAGGATTGCATGTAAATTTCACTTCTTCTTTTTTTTTTTCTCTTTTTTCTAAAAAATATTAAATTCAAGTTATTTCCCACCTCTTCATGTGGTACCTCAAACATACTTAAGTATCAACAAGATTTGTTCCTCATTCTTCAAACAAAAGTTTTGAATTGTACCAATCCTCATGTTTCAAGTACCCTCACAACAAAGAAAACTCCTATTTCTCACATATTTGAAGCGTTTGATTTGAGGACATTTTTCAAAGTGCACTCATACTCATAAGAATGTTCAATGCATGCAACTATGATACCATATGCTTGGCCCTTATGTAAATCTCCACTAATGTGAGAACATTTGGAAAGAGATCATGTAGGACTTGTTATTGGCTTGTAATGTAGACTTAGGGATGGGTAGGATATTTGTTTGGAATAAGAGTGACTTAATTCCTCCCTGAGCGTCACACTAAATTAATTCTTTCGACGGCTGATACGTCTTTGGCGTATGATCCTCTTTGTTGTCCTCCTTTTTTTTTGACTTCTTTTGAATCCTTATTCGTTGGAGCTTCTCCTTTTTTTACCCCTTTCTTTTGATTCTACTTTTTATGAATCGTTACTTATTGGGACATTCTTTTTTCCACCCCTTTCTTTTGAAGTTTTCTCTATATTTTTGTTAGAATATTTTCCTTGTCTTCTTTCATTCACTCAGTAGGGGTGTTTTGTCTGTCTTTATTTCTTTCTTTTCTTTCATTTTTCCTTTCTCGAGAAGTCGTTTTAGCTTTCTTGACTTTGAGAGATTTATATATGTTGACTTTGGCATCTTCAAATTTGGATCATCTCTTATATTCTCCACATCTTTGGTGCTCTAAAGAAGGTTGGGCCAAGAGAGGCATAGTGCATGTAAGCACTTAGAAGGGTAATGACTAAGATGTGGTTGTCCAAAGAAAATGTTTCAGGCTCAAAGTGGGAAAACAAGAGATACATTTCATTTGGTAGGCTTTGAAAGCCACAATCAGGTAAAAAAGGCCTACAATCCTTTCCCAAACCAAACATTACTTAGGATTTCGCCTCGAATAACATTGAGGCCAAGTTCTAGATCAACAGTGTAATGTAATTGAATTTTAATCTAAAAGCTCGTAAAACAATGCACTTGAAACCATGAGGTTGGTTTTATTCTTATTGTTGACACCCAATTTTGGCCTAACAATTTCCAAATTCATAACATCTAAGTTTTATTTTTTTAATAGTTCAAAATAATTTTTTTTATAATTTTAAATAAGTTTATCAATAACTATCCTTATTTATGAAAAATTAGGATTTTTTATCAGTTAATTTTAAAATTGCACTTTTACATGTCATTAGTTATGTTCATTATATTTTTTTAATATTCATTTTGATATTTTGCATAGTCTAGAAATTCATTCAACTACGGATAAAATTTGCATACACAGATTGACCAATGATTTTGGACCACAACCTGAAGCCCACAATTTCATTGCATAATTATTTTTCTATTTAAGTATTGATTAGGTAAAAAATGAAGGAGGTGGTGAAATATTTTTAGGGAGAAGTTGTAAATTTTTCAGATTTTTTTTCCACAAAAGGGTTTCACTAGTCACTAATTTTACGGCTGCCAACACTCCGGAATCTGGCAAAGTTCCGGCAACACAAAACCCTTTCTCCTTCATGCAAAGTACTCCCATTTTTCCAACACAACCGAACAACCACCAGAAAAGCAGAAACACACCACCACAAACCACGATTGTTTCCCTCTCCACCACCATCTCACGACCAGATCTTAACCCTCCAAACTACAAAAAACCCAGCACCACCAACTGTTGTAAAACAGCCCACAAACGACCAAAACAGCATCAAACTTCAGCCCAAATACCCCAAAAACCCCAATCCAAACAAAACCCTTTCGTTTTTTCTCCATTTTTTTGGGCAGTAGCTCCAACAAGGAGCTCAAAGGTCCGATGAGCCGGAGCAAAAAAATTAAAGCTCGCAAGTCAGTCCTTTTCCCCGTTTCCCCTCACAATTTTGTTGTTTTGCAGGTGTATCAACTCCGACCTCCTGATTTAACTCACAAATCACCACCGAAGCAGACCCATTCGTTCACAACCACAAACCACCGCAAACGAGCAACTCCAAAAAACAACCACCCACCGCCCAAACGAACCCACATCCAGCGAGCTTCGACATCGCGAGTTGATTCCAGCAAGCTAGAGCGAATGACAACAATAACCAAGTGAGCTACAAGCTCAGGCTGAGCACGAAGCTCGGACAACAACAACTATACACGACCCCGTCGTGATTCCAACTCCGGCGAACGTAGCTGATGGAACCAAACTCCATTGTTACCATCTCTCTTTCCAAGCTTCAATACACCTTCAACAAACATGTAGTTCTTTTATTTTTATTTTTTGTTATTTTTATTTTAGTTGTTCTCTGCGTTATAGATCTGGCCGGAGGGGTTCAAACTTCGGCCATCGTTGTTTTTTCGGTGATATTTTGTCTTCCCTGGTAAGTACTACTATTTTGTCTATTTTGGCTTATTGCTTGAAATTAAACTTTGTTTCTTTCTTTTGTTTAATCTCATTTTTTTATTGAGTTTGATGGTTATGACTGATATTATGTTTGTTACGCTTGTTAGAAATTTATTTGAATTGTTTTTCTACTATTATTCTTGTTCCAGTAAAATGGTTTGTATATTGTATTCTTTTTGGTGATTTATTTTTGTTGACTATTCTTTTTTGTTAATGACTATTGCCACTTTATACTTTATTTTAATTTATTTATTTTATTGTGAAATTCATGTTTATTTGGTATCTTTGAGTAATTTGTTCGCTTGAGTGAATTAAGTTTGGGAAAAAATGTAAGTTGATGGTGGGTTTGTCTCATTAATGTGGTAGTCATTGTTAGTTTTTTATTTTTAATTCATTTGCAGTGATTCTTGTGATGTTTGCATGTTTACTTTATTTTATTATTTATTTTGAATTGTCTAAAGGTTGTTAGAGATTTACTATTGGTCTATTTTTAAAATACTATTGTTTTTGTTCTTTGTTTGTTTCTCTTTGTGGATCTTTTTTCTCCTAAAATATTTTGTTGAAATGATGTTGGATATGATATGTTAAAATTGGCCGATGAAGAAATTACCGTCGATTCCAAGGTCTCCCATGTTAATAAGATGGATTTTTATTTTGAAGTTATTATTTAATTTATTTATTTTTATTCGTATTTATTTAGTACTAACACTTTTACCAAGTATCTTCATAGGTACCCGGAGTTGCTTCCCATTGAAGCTATTCTAACAAAGTTCGAACAATACTCTTATTCATTGTTGTTTATATATCGATGTTGGCAAATTTTAGGTCGTGTCTTATATCATTGTTCTATTTTATTACTTGTGTATTTTGCATGTTTGTTATACTTGTATATTATTTTTTATCTCCTCAATTTGAAAAAAAATAAATTCAATCGGAACCCACAGTTGTGGATTTCGAAGGATGCCTAACACCTTCCCTTCGAAATAACTTGAACCCCTTACCTAGAATCTAATGGTTTCGTAGATCACTTAAATGGTTTCCTAATTTTTCCCAAAATTAGGTGGCGACTCCTTTAAAACTCATGTTTTGTCAAAATTCTTTTAAAATTGAACTAATTGATTATTTTTTGAGTCACCACGACGTAGCACCTTATTTGAATAAAGTAGGAATGTAAACAAAATGGCGACTCCGCTGAGGACATGTAGGTTCTAACCATTATGAGTTAATTTTTTCAAATTGAGGAGTACTTTCTTTTATTATGTTATACCTTGTATTTTTTGGATTATTTGTATATTGTACTTGTTGTTTATTCATTTAACTGTATTATTATTGTCATTGCATTTCATGGCATAATTTCCACCAAATGGCAAATAGAATGCATTAGGACAAAGACGGTTACGTGGCTTTTCATGGTTGTCTTTCAGAAAAGCACATTTGAATTCTTTTGAAGTGATAAACGAATAGTTGGTTTGTGGTCATTCAACATCGTTTATTATACTTCACCCCGTAGTTTGTCCAACTCGGGTAACCAAGTCATATCAACGCCCACTCTTAGTCAGCTAGTGTAGAGCAAAACAAAAACCTTAAATTTAGTGCATTTGCTTGATACGAGTCAAACACTCAAGGCACATTTGTATAAGACATGCATTCATTGTTTGTATGTTATGTGATATACATGTTTTATGTGAATATGATGTATGCTAGTCCATTCTTTTTCAAAGTTTTTCAAGAGCTAAATAGACATAATTATCAAGTCGCTTTTACCTTCCGGGTTGTTTTTTGAAAGCTTGAAGGTTATTGCCTATCCGGAGTGGAAAGGGACAAGAGGGCTCGCAAAATTTGAGTTTTTGGATTTAACAAGACATTAATATCTAATCAGCAAGATAAATCAAGGGAGTCTTTGACTATGAGGTCACACACATTTATTTTTTGCTATTTTTGCATGATGGCCCTACTTTCACACATTTCTCATGTTTTTTTAGGAAAACCGTCCCTGACAATAGTCGGGGATGGTCATAATAATGTGTGGTTCTTGTGAATAATTGGAAGAACACACAGTTCAAAGAGGCATACAAAAAAGAGTACAACAATAAATTATTACTGGGAGGCCACATTCAACAGACATAACAAAGATCGACAGTTAAGAGGATGCAAAATATATTGATGTAAACAATCAGAATGCACTCTCTGACTAAAGATGTCAGTGACACTATACTCACAAGTCATCACACTAAGTTTGTCTAAGTTTTTGAATACTTTTATACCCTATTTGAACGAACTACGTGAATCTGATTCTCATCTCGATGAGATACGTAGGCAGCCCTTCTTGGGTTCGGTATTCATTCTTTTAAATTCAAAAAAAAAAGTCAAATATTTTGTGCATATTTTCACAGACATAGCTGCACGAACTATGCATACCTGATTCTCATCTCGATGAGATACATAGGCAACCCTTCTTGGGTTCGATATCCGTTTTTTCAAATTTTAAAAAGAAAAAGGTAAATAGTTTGTGCATATTTTCCAATTCTTATTTGTATGAACTACGCACACCTGATTCTCATCCCGGTGTGATACGTAGGCAACCCTTTTTTTGTGTTCGATATTTATTCGTTCTTTTAAAAAAATATCTTGTGTACATAATGTAAGAGCCATGTCTTCAGCTAAGTTGGGACCAATGTAGTTAGGAGCATGTAAAATTGTTCAATATGATGGAGAGGATTGACTTTGTTGTAAATCACATAGTCTTTTGGTATCTCTCATTTGTACTTTGTGATGTTTGAAGTTCTCTTGCAGGCATTCAAGATAAGAATAAAGTCAACCTCATGATTTCATGTGCATTGTGTGGTGAGCCTTTAGATCAAAATTTAATGGCATCGCACTGTTGATCTAGAACGTGGCTTGAATGTTTATTGAGGCGAAAGTTTGAGTTATGTTTGGTCTGGGAAAGGATTGTAGGCCTTTCTTGGCCCGATTGTGCTTTTCAAAACCAACCAAATGACATTGATCCCTAGTTTTCCCCACTTTGAGCCTGAAGCCTTTCTTTGGACAACCACATCTTAGTCATTACCCTTTTGAGTGCTTATATGCTCTATCCCTCTCTTGGCCCAACCTTGTTGAGTGCACCAAATATGTGCAATATGTAAGTGATGATCCAAATCTTAAGATGCCAAAGGCCAGAAGATATAAAGTCTCTCAAACTCAAGAAAACTAAAAGGACTTCTAGAGAAAAGAAAAAAGAAAGAAAAAAAAGAAGTAAGACAGACAAAAATACCCCTACAAGGTCAATAAAAGACAAGAAGGAAAATACTCCAGCAAAATAGAGAAAAATTCAAAAGAAAGGGTGAAAATAAATACTCCAACAAAAGATGATAAAAAAATTTTTTTAAAAAAGGGGTGAAATAAAAGCAAACCTCCAAGATATAAGGACTCAAAAGAAATCGAAATAAAGGGGTGAAAAAAGGAAAAAACTCCAACAAATGAGAATTCGAAAGAGGTTGAAAAAGGGGGGACAGTGAAAAGGATCAGACGCCAAAGACGTATCAATTGTCAAAGGACAAATTCTTTGTGACGCTCAAGGAGGAATAAAGTCACTCTTATCCCATATATATATCCTACCCGTTCCTATGCCTATGTTACAAGCCAATGACAAGCCCTACATGATTTCATTCCAAATGTTCTCACATTAGTGGAGATTTACATAAGGGCCAAGCATATGGTATCACAGTTTCATGCACTGAACATTCTTGTGAGTGTGAGTGTACTTTGAAAAATGTCCTCAAATCAAACGCTTCAAATATGTGTGAAATATGACTTTTCTTTGTTGTGAGGGCACTTGAAACATGATGATTGGTACAATTCAAAACCTTTGCTTGAAGAAAGATGAACAAATCTTGTTGGTACTTAAGTATGTTTGAGGTATCACTTGAAGCTGTGGAAATTACCTTGAATTCAATCGTAGTTAAAAAATAATAATAAATTTACATGCAATCCTTACTGTTGGTACCATTTTAGTCAAGACTTGACTATCTCTTCACATTCTTTATTCTTTTTTTTTTTTAAAAAAAAGGTGAGCAAAACCCACCTTTAATATTTTCCAAAGCATTTTTTTAAAATTCATTTCATTAAAAAAAAGAATTTGCCTTTCCTTTTTGGGTTGTTCATTGTAAAAAGTGTCATTAGGCTAATCTTGTCAGTGCGAGACGCCTATCTTACTTCATTGTACTGTCCGTCCCAAAAAATGTGACATATCTTTTGTCTTTAAGCTTTAAATATCGTAGATAATATTATTTTTCTATTTCATCATGTTCATATTGTACATGCTCTACGAATGATCTTATCTCAAATTCTTTGTACTAGTCATCATCTACAAGATTGGAACTACATTTGACCTGATTCCTGGTTTAACATGATATGTAGGAGCCACGACGGCTCGGTCATATACCCAGTGTGATTTTCTTTTCTCCTTGTAATAAAAACTGGGACAAAAATTTTCAGAATATCTCAAAAATTCACAACAAAGGTGCTATTTCCAGCAAGTGAAGATTGGAGATCATTTTGAGATTTGCCAAACGTTCTAACTGGGATAGAATTTTTGAGGAAGACCTCAAAAATTCCAACAAGTGCTGTCAGAAGCTTGATAGTAAACTTCAAATGATCCATCATCACTTGAAGTTCAAAGTCAACTTGCAAATCTCCAGCATTGTCATGGCGAGCCAGCAACTCCTCGTACAAATCTCCAATAAGATATGAATCAAAATAAACACAAAATGGTCAAGAGTAAAATGTTGTTTGCTCACATGTGACAAAAGTGATCTGGCATTTTATGCACATTCTCTTTCAAATAATCTTTTGTCAAGGTTTCTTGCCTAAGTCGCTAGCTAAGGCGACATTGTGTCTACTAATTGTTCCTTTTCAAGTACAGGAACATGTGAAAGCATTGAGGCGATGACACTTTCAAGACAAATCATAGAGCCATCCACCTCATTGTAGTGGATAATCATCGAGTCATCCACCTCGTTACAGTAGACAATCATCGAGCCATCCATCTCATTACAGTGGAAAACCATCGAGTCATCCACCTCATTATAGTGGATAATCATCGAGCCGTCTGCCTCGTTACTGTTGGACAATCATCGAGCCATCAACCTCGTCACAGTGGACAATCACTGAACCATCAATCTCGTTACATTTGGACAATCACCGAGTCATCAACCTTGTTACAGTGGAAAATCATTGGGTCATCCATCACTAGAATTTTTATTTGACGAGAAGGTCATTGCATTTTTCATTTGTCGAGAGGGCCATTGCATTTTCATTCGCCAAGAAGGCCACTGCATTTAAGTTGCATCTATTCGGAGGTGAAGGATGTGCACCCTATCTGTTCCACGTTCAAGTCGGAGGAAACTTGCGTCGAAAGATATTTTGCATTTAAGTCACATCAATTAGGAGGTGAAGGATGTGCAGCCTATCTATTCTGCGTTCAAGTCGTAGGAGACTTGCATTGAATGATATTTGTATTTAAGTCGCATCTATTTGGAGGTGATGGATGTGCACCGTATCTATTTCATGTTGAAGTTGGAGGAGGCTGGCGTTGAAGGATATACACACAGATCCTACCGATTGATCATTTTCATTCATCCTACCAATGGACATGCACTTAGATCCTACCGATGGATCATCTTCATTCATCCTACCGAGGGACATTCATTCAGATCCTACCGATGGATCATTTTATTTCGTCCTACCGATAAACATACAGTCATATCCTATCGATGGATCATCATTTTCATTTGTCCTACCAATGGACATACATTCATATCCTACCGATGGATAATCATTTTCAGTCGTCCTACCGATGGACATACATTCATATCCTGCTGATGGATCATTTTAATTCGTCCTACCAATGGACATACATTCAAATCCAACCGATGGATCATCATCTTTGTTCGTCCTATCGATACACATACATTGATATCCTACCGATGGATCATTTTTATTCGTCCTACCGTAGGACATGCAATTTTATCCTACCAATGGATCAACTTCATTTGTCGTATCGTAAGAGATGCTACCCTTTTTCCTTTAATTTTGTCTCTACTAATGAGTTTCATCTTTGTTTTTTCGAGAACATCCAAGAGGATGCATTCTCAGTTGAGCCACGGGTGCAGACTATTCAACAAGGATGCAACACAGTGTAGAACCTATTGGAGGCAAGTCCGGGATCGACTACCACCACATTGCAACCACACTTTTATATAAAGGTCATGTGTTCAGCCAAAATTGGATTTGTCAATTTTTATTGTCCACGATTTCTTTCATCAATCATATCCAACGAAAGGGACAGCTGTTGACACCCAATTTTGGCCCCACGTTTTCAAAATTGGTAATATTTAAGTTTTATTTTTTTAATAGTTCAAAATAATTTTTTCATAATTTTAAATAAGTTTATCGATAACTATCCCTATTTATCAAAATTTAAGATTTTTTATCAGTTAATTTTAAAATTGCATTTTTACATTTCATTAGTTACGTTCATTATATTTTTTTTAATATTCATTTTATTTGTTACATTTATTAATATTCATTTTGATATTTTGCACAATCTAGAAATTCATTCAAATATGGATAAAATTTGCATACACAGATTGACCGATGATTTTGGGCCACAATCTCAAGCCCACAATTTGAGCCCATTGCATAATTATTTTCCTATTTAAGTATTGATTAGGTCAAAAATGAAGAGGGTGGTGAATTATTTTTGTGGAGAAGTTCTAAATTTTTCAGATTTTTTATCCACAAAAGGTTTTCACTAGTCACTAATTTTCCGGCTGCCAACACCATGGAATCCGACGAAGTTCCGGCAACCTAAAACCCTTTCTCCCTCATGCTAACTACTCCCATTTCTCCAACACAACCGGAAACCACCAGAAAAGCAGAAATACACAACCACAAACCACCATTGTTTCCCTCTCCACCACCAGATCTCCACCCTCCAAACTACAACAAACCCAGCTCCACCAACTGCTGGAAAACAGCCCACAAACGACCAAAACACCATCACACTTCAGCCCAAATAACCCAAAAACCCCAATCCAAACAAAATCCCTTTGTTTTTTCATCATTTTTTCGGGAAGCAGCTCAGGCGAGGATCTTAAAGCTCCTATGAGCCGGAGCAAAAAATAAAAGCTCGCAAGTCAGTCCTTTTCCCCTTTCCCCTCACGATTTTGTTGTTTTGCAGGTGTATCAGCTCCGACCTCCAGCAATGGTGAACGCAAGCTCTGATTCAACTCCAAAATCACTACCGAAGCAGACCCATTTGTTCTCAACCACAAACCACTAGAAACCACCGCAAACTAGCAACTCCAAACAGCAACTAACCACCACCCAAATGAACCCACATACAGTGAGCTTCGATCTCGCGAGTTGATTCCAGCAAGCTGGAGCGAATGACAACAACAACCAAGTAAGCTACAAGCTCAGGTGGTGCACGAAGCTCGGAAAACATCAACTAAACACTACCCCGCCGTGATTGCAACTCCGTAGAACGAAGTTGATGGAACCAAACACCATTGTTACCATCTCTCTTTCCAAGCTTCAATACACCTTCAGTAAACAGGTAATCGTTTTATTTTTATCTTTTGATATTTTTATTTTGTTTGTTCTCTGCATTTTAGATCTGGCTGGAGGGGTTCAAACTCCGGCCATCATTGTTTTTTTCGGTGATATTTTGTCTTCCCCGGTAAGTACTACTATTTTGGTTGTTTTGGCTTATTGCTTGAAATGAAACTTTGTTTGTTTCTTTTGTTTAATCTCATTTTTTTGTTGGGTTTGATGGTTATGACTGATATTTTTTTTGTTTATTTTTTGTTTATTACGGTTGTTAGAAATTTATTTGAATTGTTTTTCTACTATTAATCTTATTCCAGTAAAATTGTTTATATATTCTATTACTTTTGTTGATTTATTTTTGCTGACTATTCTTTAATGACTATTGCCGCTTTATACTTTATTTTGATTAATTTATTTTACTGTGAAGTTCATGTCTATTTGGAATATTTGAGTTATTTGTTTGCTTGAGTGAATTAAGTTTGGGAAAAAAGGTAAGTTGATGGTGGGTTTGTCTCATTATTGTGGTTATCATTGTTAGTTTTTTTAAAAAATTATTTTCTAGTGATTCTTGTGATGTTTGCATGTTTACTTTATTTTATTATTTATTTTGAATTGTCTAAAGGTGGTTAGAGATCTACTATTGGTCTATTTTTAAAATATTATAGTTTTTGTTCTTTGTTTCTTTCTGTTTGTGGATCTTTTTTCTCCTAAAATATTTTTTCTTGAAATGATGTTGGATATGATATGTTAAAATTGGCCGATGAAAAAATTACCGTCGATTTCCAAGGCCTCCCATGTTAATAAGATAGATTTTTATTTTGAAGTTATTATTTAATTTATTTATTTTTATTCATATTTATTTAGTACTAACACTTTTACTAAGTGTCTTCACAGGTACCCAGAGGTGCTTCCATTGAAGCTATTCGAACAAAGTTCGAACAATATTCTTATTCATTGTTGTGTATATGTCGATGTTAGGAAAATTTTAGGCCGTGTCTTATATCATTCTTCTATTTTATTACTTGTGTATTTTGCTTGTTTGTTATACTTGTATATTATTTTTTATCTCCTTAATTTGAAAAAAAATGAATTCAATCGGGACCCACAGTTGTGGATTTTGAAGGATGCCTAACACCTTTCCTTCGAAATAATTTGAACCCCTTACCTAGAATCTAATGGTTTCGTAGATCACTTAAATGGTTTCGTAGTTTTCCCAAAATTAGGTGGCGATTCCTTTAAAACTCATGTTTTCTCAAAATTCTTTTAAAATAGAATTAATTGATTACTTTTTGAGTCACCACGAAGTTTCACCCTATTTGAATAAAGTAGGGATGTAAACACTTCTCTTGAATTCCTACAAAAGAATTTTTAAGCGTCACTGTTTTGATTAAACATAAAGAATTAATTAAACACATAAGCATTGTTTTGATTGAAGACAAACTCAATTATATCACATGACATACATATAGTTATTGCGCATCCTATACAAATATGTGATCCTTTTGTGCCAAGGGTAGGCCTATCAATTTAAATGATGTATTACGTCATTTGACAACATTCCATTTTCCCAATAACATTTTATACAAATTTATGATTGGATCAAATATGGTTACAAAATGAGGGAAAATCGGTACAAATAATCGGTCTCATGCAAGGGTACAATTCTAAACTAAGCCTTCATGGAAGACCCTTCCTTCTTCAACTTTTTGTCATTTTCAAATGTCAACACCTTTTAGATGGAATGATAGCTTGTAAAAATCCTTCTTCAACTAGAGTAAGCTATGAAAATAAACCCTAGCCCCAAGAGACTATAAATATTCAAATGACATATACATCCTTCAAACTTAAACACACAATTATGATCGTCTATTTAGGACGGAGGCCATTTTGGACTCAAGTTGGTCTTTCTAATGGGTCAAACACGCATTGGGTGTTGGGTTGTTTACGTCAATGCGCTAAATTAAGGATTTGGCATCTCTCTACGCTAGTTGAATAGGAGACGACTTTATTGACAGCAGAAACTGGCAGATTTTGCTGCCTACCTGCAAATGTAATTCAATTCAATTCAGCCCAATTAAACACACAACATTATGAACAAGCTACACAAAAAATAAAACAACAAATTTAAATTAACATTCAAAAGTATCTAAATAACAATTTAAAGACTAATAAAGTTTTTCAAAATTCGTTTCAAAATTTTTAAAAGTTCATATGTTAAAAGTGACCTAAACTAGTGAGTGGCATCTACAAAATCATCCTCCTCCTCCTTACTTTCGTCATCAGTGCCCTGGGGAGCCAAAGTAGTAGGTCGACAAGCGAGGTTCAACACTTGTTCTTAGATTTGTTGAACACTCTCACTCATGCTTTGTTGTTCAACTACTCTTCTCCGCTCTGACTCTGCTAGTGTTGATGTAAGTTGTGCTATTTGTGCCAGCATAGCAGCAATCTGAACACCGTTAAGTTCATCATCTTGACGTGATGATCCAATACCTCGTAAGCCTAATTGGAGTCTTCTTACACAGTTTGGAGAGCCTAGACCATAGACTCTACCTTTGTATGTCCCCCTACCACTTTTTCTGTCCAAATTTGGGTGGACATTTCAGGTGTCATTTTGATCGAACTATCTAGATTCTCAGCGACATATTGATGAAACTCATTCTGCATATTAAATATAAAAATTGACATCAAGATATATACATATGATAAATATATTCACTATTAATATATATTATTCATATTGAATAACTTACAAAAGTCCGTTCGGCCCTTTCCTCCACCCACACATTCGAATCCGACTCATTTTCTTTCTTCTTCACATGAGTCTTCTTGAAAACCTCCGGTCCAATGGGAGGTCGCCCCAATTCTTTTTCCTATAAATAAAAACAAAAATTTATAACGGTATATATGAATCAACTAATTATTTATTTAAAAGTTTGAATAAGAAGTTACCATCTCTCTTGTAATTGTTCCAACGGTCTTTGCACCTCCGGTGTGTAACATGCCACCCTTAAGACTGCCTCTAGCCTTTTTGGCTTGTTCTGACATTGCCTTACACTTATATGTGTTCCAATACAGACTTGATTCATCAAAAATATAAGGCAACATCCAACTCAGACGTTGATCAGTATCCCAAACTTTCTTTAGCTAGCTAGACAGTCTGGCGGATGCCATCCTCTCAAATGTGGTCTCATTGACCAAATTGTACCTCGACTCCCTTGTACACTGAGTCTGGAAAAAAATTGAATAGCATTAATTAGATCGATAGTAAAAAAAAGTAAAGTATACTAAACTTAAATAAAAAATATATACCTGAAATTCATTAAACATCGCCTAGCGTATACTGTTTGGAATCTCGCTCCAAGAGTGATAAGCCTGTGTATAAAGTCTTCTAACACAGTCTTTAAAGCCCGGGTAGCATCCTTTGCAGGATGCCACCTGCAAAACACATAATACATATATTAGTTTATGCATAATATATTAAATTATACGAAATAAATAAATTAAACTAACAAATAGATAACAAATCAAACTTACAATGATTCATCGGCTCAATCATGACTCTACCAAGTCTGTCCTTCTGGCCAGGAGCTAGAGTAGGCATCTGATCATCTAGTGTAGCGCTAGGTGTAGCGGTAGATGAAGGTGATACACCAGGATGAGCAAAATGTTGAGTCAATGGAGGCGTACCGGCCATAGTATCTCACTGCTCGCTACTAGAATTTCCAATCCTCATGGCGGATAACTGAGGAGATGTACATGTGGGAGATGGAGTACCATCCGATATCCTACATGTGGATAAGGGTCGTGGTCGATGAATCTCCTAGAAAGGTAGGTCCTCGTAGCGCCGTGGAGCCAATGCATCTGAAGTAGAGGAAGCACCGACTGGTCGACGATAATTAAGATAATATGCCTGAGGATTTGCCGTACGAAACGAAACAACAAATAAATGAGTATGATGACTGATATGCTCTGGCGTAGAGGAAATAGATCTTGGAATATTCTCAGGATCTATGGGTCTCCTAGTTGACTTTTCCTTTTTAGCCTGTTTAGTCTGGATTACTTCAAGATGCTCGTGATTGTTATTTCAAGTAATACAATTTAGTATAACATGAATATGTTACTAAATACTTAGTGATTGCACAATTACATAGTTTGTTAGCCATTTGGAAATTTTTTTATAGATGGCTTCATTACCCCATGTGTTTACGAAGAAGCTAATCATTTTACATTCAAGTATTTCGTTAGTTAATGAGCACTTCTTAGTATATAATTTGATTACACATTTTTAACACTTACTTGGCATATGGTTGAATCTTTGGACAATTAAGCTAAATATGTGTCACATCTGATTGCATTTCCATATCAGTGATGCCTCGCTTTCCACGCTCTTTAAATCCTCGACCATTTAGATTAAAAATTGATATCGGTGGAAATGAAGATTCAATATTGCCTTCATCATTGCTATTGGACCTGTTTCTCCTACATGACACATCATAACAAAAGTAATAAGAATAAAAATCACCAGTTACTCTCCCAATATGACCTTGAACAACTGATCCTTCGATCTTTCCCCTTTGCTTAATTGTTTGGAACTACCAATTTTTAGGCATGTATATATGTATATATATGTTAATAAAAGACTTGGTGAATATATATAACTTAGTGAATATTTCAAATGGATAAATCCATCTTGTTTGAACCGGACCTCCGAGACGGGCCTCTTGTACAAGGT
Organism: Solanum okadae; assembly: GCA_036553675.1. NCBI lineage: Eukaryota > Viridiplantae > Streptophyta > Magnoliopsida > Solanales > Solanaceae > Solanum > Solanum okadae. The sequence goes on along the minus strand of CM071686.1, from coordinate 21,843,210 downwards.
GAACTGAAAGATGCTCCATCACATCAAAGAAACCAGATGAAAGTAATTACAAGAATATTTTCCTCCATCCTGTCTAAACTACTCTCCAACAACTTTCCAGAACACAAATCTTTAAAAAAAGGACCTATCTCTTTGATTGGTTTCCATATCCTTTCAGGTAGATGGCTAAATGTCACGACCCGGGAGCACCCCCAAGTCGTAACAAGGCGTACTCGACCCCGAAGGGGTCTTATACGAGCCACATAGTCATTCATTGCATTCAATAATGAAAATAGTGCGGAATAAAAAAAAAACTTATTTACATCCACACATTTAAACTTCTTAAAACAACTTTAAAAACACACAGCGGAAGTCTAAGTCTCACATGGCCATCTTAGACACAGTCGCAAAACATAAGTAGGGACACGGCCCTTTACAATCAAAAGAAGTCTATTACATGAACAAAAGAACTTAAAAGTCTTATCCTCGAATCCATGAGGACCTACCAAGTCTTGGAGGAAAGCAACCCAACACTTCAAACTAGCTAGGAGGGATCACTTGCCGGAACCTACACTTATAGTAAAAATATGAAGAATATGGGTTAGTACACAAAATGTACTAAGTATGATGACCATGCAAAACGTACTTAAAAAGGGACATTTTAGTTAGAAACCATGCATTATGCCAACTTTTTGAAATATCATGAACAATAGCATAAAAGACATACAAGACAAGCATAACATCAAGTAAGTCATAATATCACCTTTAAACAATATCAACATGAAAACCTTTACCTTGGACCTTCACCTCAAGAAACCCTTATGCTATACCTCGTGCAATGTATGGATGGCGTCCCATACCACCATCCATACTAAGGCACCACATTTAGGTCACTTAAAGTAACTTATCATTCCTTTCTTTCACCTTTGCACAATATTCATACATAAGAGGTATATCATTAATTAAGACATGACAAGGGAAAATAACTCGTAATATAACCCAAGTATAACATGCATCTCATATTAAGCATTTAAGAGCCAACATTCTTTAATAACCTCATTTAGGGCACATTTATGTCACATACATTAGGATTTAGAGAAACTCACTATGACCCTCTCCAAGCCTACTCGTGCAATGTATAGGTAGCATCCCATACTACTACCTACACTTTGTAGAACCTGTCAAGAAACCATAATGAAATCTCACATGATGGGAAGTAAGCGTTTAACCGACATAGACCATGAGAGCTTGTCATGGAATCCGGTGTCATGAGTCCCCACACCGAAAAGAGGTGGTCTACTTGCCTAAGGAAGACCGGTATATATAGCTTAATGGATCCACTAGCTTCCTATGCGGGCACATAGTTTATGGGATAAGGTAGACGATCATTGAAACTCATGCCTAACTGTCGGGGGAGTTTCCATCTAACCAAATCCGCTCGGTGCTTAGCCTACATTCCCATAGAATAGTTCATTACTTTGACATCATCACACATGAAAGGGTGCCATAAGCCTACCGATTCAAGGTACATTATTTAACACATGAAAGGGTGCCATAAGCCTACCGATTCAAGGTACATTTAGGAAAGCTCATTAACTCCTCTTGAAAGGGTGCCATGGGCCTACCGATTCAAGTCTCATCATTAACCTATATGGAAAGGTGCCATAGGCCTACCGAATCCAAGGTTCATTACTTATCATTAATGGAAGGGTGCCATTAGCCTACCGATCCAAGGTATACTTTACATTGAAGAATCCTTCATATTATATCATCAACATTCATGAGTGTCATCAACACATCTCATAACTCAAACTTTAAAGCATCGATTCATCAATTCTCCATAGTTGGACATTTTGTCAAACACCTTGAAGGCATGTAATGAAATCAAAGAGCATGGAAAATAGGGTAGTAATTATGCAACCAAACCAGTGAACAACCTACAACAACACCTTTACATTCATAACATGATCACATTATCTTCATTGAACTCTCATTCATACAATGTCATGATAACACTTCAATTTCTCATACTATGCCTTTAAGGCCATAAGCCTCTCATACCAATACACCAACAATACACCATAAAATAAGCATGAGTAATGACATACTTCAACAATCTAAAGACATTTAAACAAGTTCGATTCATATACATTCATTATCAAGCAACCCACTTTATAAAGGCATAAACTAGGAATAGAGAGAAATCATGGGTTCATGGAGTATTTTCGTCATAAATCATCATTTAAATACTAATACAATCATAATAAGTCATTAATAACCATTTGAAAACGTTTGAAGAAGGAACCCATGAGTTAGAATAAAAACCCTAGGTTTTGAAGAACTTGAAACCTTTGAAAACTAACTTTGAATGGACTCTAGGGTGAAAGCTAACCCTAGATGAAGGATCACCATACCTTTGCTATGATCTCCCACGAAAATTGATGAAGACACCACCTTCAAACCAAGCCCTAGCTCCAAGTTCTTGACTTTCTTAAATGGAGGATTGTAGAGAGGAAAATGTTTTTAGGGATGGGAATGAACTAATGGTATATAGGAATAACATAAGTCTTTTAAAAAAAATGGTCCAACACTTAGAAAAATTTTCAGGCGGGTGAACAGTAATGAACAGTAAAATTAGCTACTGGAATTTGCGTTTTCTGCCGGATAGACTTTACGAAAATGGGCATAACTTCTTCGTCCGAACTCCGAATGAGATGAAACGAAGTGCGTTAGGTAGCTAACTCAAAGGGCTTTCCATGGATATATAATTTGCCACCTAAATAATTTGTGTGCTAGGAGATATGACCCTCCAAAGTAGACCCTCGAAAAAGGCTTCACTTTGAATTTTCGGATTTTGATACGGTTGCTCTAAAATTTGGGTTAGACCCATTTCCCACTCAATTTGACCCCCTAAACAAGAATATGAAGTCGGATTTTCGAAAAACGAAACGGATCTTTTTATATAGAGCTAAACACGTTTCCGGTAACTTCCGAAGCACATTTTTAAGAACTTTTTGGGTCAAATTCAAATATAATCATTTCATTAAGTTCTCGACTCCAAACTCACCTGTGAGGCTCTAGTTTCACTCTATCATTTTCCGAGTCGTTACACTAAAAGCGATAGGTATTAAAGTTTGCATGAAGACATGAAGATCATGACTTTTCATACCTATAAATTTTCCTTCATTCATATCTTCCCGCATTCCTAAATTCGAGGCATAGCCCTTTGGCATCCTCAAATTTTTAATCCACTCACAAATTTCATGTTTCTCATCTAATGTGAATGAAAAGTTGGCTTTGGGCTTAACTATTTTACCATTTTGAAATTCCTGCAGTCATAACTCTTTCCTCCTACAATATTCCTTTATGTCCATTCTAGCTTTTGGATTGTCTTTTTTCTTACCCTTAACATCCATCACTGTGTTAAGCAAATTGTCAAAATAATTTTTTTCAATGTGCATCACATCAAGATTATGTCGTAGCAGATTGTCCTTCAAATACGGCAACTCCCAAAATATGCTTTGTTTGGTCCAATTATGTTCAACACCATGATGTGAATCAAAAGGAGGCTTTGGGCTAAACCATAGCCATCTGCACATAACCCCAATCTAACATTTCTTGGTTTACAAGCAAAATCAGGATATACATTATCAAAATGCTTCCATACTTCACCATTAGATGAATGAGACAAGACACCCGACGGCTTTCTATATTCACGATGCCATCTCATATGTGGGGCAGACCTCATCGGTGCATACAACCTCTTTAATCTAGGAATGAGAGGTAGATAATGCATCGCCTTAACTAGGACCATATTTCCAGCCGGAGTCCTCTTATAACGAGCATGTCCACAAAACTTACAATTTTCTAATTCACTATAAGTCTTGTTAAACAACATGCAACCATTAACACAAAAATGATTTTTCAATCCTAACTTGGAAACCAAACGCTTTGCCTGATAGAGGTTCTTAGGTATGTTAAACTCCAGATTAACTAGTTCACCCAAAAGATCAACCATTGAGTCCGTAGCCGCATTAGGAACATTCCAATCTGATTTAATATTTATTAATCTAACCGCAACTGATAAAGCAGAATGCGGACTCCCTTCACATAGTGGACGATTAGACTTTTCTAATTTATCATAGAAGCATCTTGCTACTTCTGTAGGAGCTTCATCAAACTATTGTTCGGGTTCCATCCCACCTTCAACCCCGAAAGCATCATTAATCATTTCATGAACCCTATCATGTTCAACCCTATATTGTTCAACCCTATCATCATGTTCAAACCTAATTTGGCCATTTGATGCAGGCATAATATATTCATCCACATGCATCGAATTATAGAACATACCATTCAATCCATCTCTTTCTCTATGATCAATCCATATAAAATATCTAGACTTAAATCCATTATGGTACAAATGAATTATGACTGGATCTGGTTAAAAAAAATTTAAGCACCTACACACACTTCAAGGACACCTAGCCAATCCATTATTCTTGAAAATATCAAGTGTCATTGTATGTTCAATAAAATTTCTAACACCGTCAATAAACTCAGGTTTCAAACCAGCACCAATTTCATAATGCATATTATACATCCACAAACGATGATCCATCTACAAATATATAGATATTCAATTATATTAATAAATTTAATAATAATTTTACTACATTAAACTAATTTATATTGTCAATATAAATAATACATTTCAAGATCTACAAAGTTAAAGCTTAATTAATTAATGAATACTAATTAATTAAGTTCAAATTAAGTTCAAGTTCTAGTTAAGTTCAAAAGTAAGTTTATATTAATTCCTAATTAATTTTTCAAGTTATTATAAATTAATTAAGGTTAATAAAGATCTAATTAATTTATATTAAGTTCAAATTAATTAAGGTCAATCAGATTTTAAAGTACTACAAAATTCTAATTAAGTTCAAATAAAATCTAAGTTCTAATAAGAATAAAAATTAATTTCTAATAAATTAAAGTCAACAACATTTAAAGTTTATATTTCTAATTAAGTTCAGTTAATAGTAAATTCAAGTTATAATTAATTATAAGTTCTAATTAAGTTGTAATTCAAATCCCCAAAATCCCAAATTCAAACTAGCTAGCTAGTGTCCCAAATTCAAATTATTACTCCTAAAATCTGAAATATAATTCAAACTAGTTCTAACTTCCTAATTCAAACTAGTCTTAAAATCAAAAATTCAAAGTACTCATAGAATTCAAAAATCAAACTAGTGCTAATATTCCAAATTCAAACTATTAGTAGTCCTAAAATCTCAAATATAATTCAGACTAGTCCTAAATTACAAATTCAAATTAGTCTTAAAATCACAAATTCAAACTAGTCCTAAAATCCCAAAATCTAACTAGTGCTAAAATCCTAAATTCAGACTAGCTAGCTATTCGTAATCCCAAATTCAAACTATTAGTCCTAAAATCTCAATAATAACTCAAACTCTAGTTAGTCCTAAAATCCAAAAATCAAACTAACTCAAATAATACCCAAATTCAAACAACTCCTTAAATACCCTAATTCAAACTAATCCTACAATCCCAAAATCAAACTAATTAACTCAAGAAATACTCAAATTCAAACAAATCCTAAGATACCCTAATTCAAACTAACCCTAACATTAAAATTTTCAATCAACTCATTAACTAATAATTCCTAATTCAAACTAACAATCAATAAACACAAAATCAAAAAACAAATTACAATTAAATAACTAACAAAATCAAATAGAGCTCAAATTGAATTTTTTTAATAAATAAAACCCTAACTTAAAGGAGAAGGAGATAATGAAGAGAGAGGGGAAGGAGGCGGCGGTGGCAGCTCCAGCAGGTGAGGCTCGCGGAGGCAGCTCCTCACGACTTCAATCGGAGGCAGCAACAGACAGAGTAACGACAGTGGTCGATTGGAGAGAAGGAGAGGAGAGAATGTGAAAAATAAGAAATGTGGGAGAAATGGGGGAAATCGCGTCTGTAAGTATCAGATATTTATTGAAAAGTGACGGACAACGTCTCTATGTCCGTCGCATTTCATTAAATAGTTGACCAAAAAATTTGACCAAAAAGCGACGGACATAGAGACGTTGTCCGTTGCTTATTTAAAATATTTGACCAAGAAGCGACGGACATAAATATGTTGTCCGTCACATCCATAGAAAAATAATTAGTAACATAAAATAATTCAAAAGCAATGGATGGCATGGCTATTGTTAAATTTATGTATAATTATTTTTAATTAAAAGCGATGGACAACGTCTATATTTATATTAAATAAATAATTATTAATTTTATATATATTTCGTGCAAAAATCCACGGAAAAAAGCGACGGACTAAAAGATGCCGTCCGTCGCTTTTTGTAAAATAATTTTTATTAAAAAGAGTCAAAAATGCAAAATAAAGGAGAGTTTTGAATTTCAAACGGTTGGAAACCCTTTTGACCCTTCAGTTCGCATCTTGATCGGCGATGTTACCTATGTCATCGACCCACTCGGCAATGCACAGAACGGAAATTTTTCTAGCCGAAATTACCAGAACTCCAACTGATTGGTTTGTCAAAAAGGTGATCCACACCGGGCTCGCCGAATGTTACTTGAGCTCACTAAATTGCCCATACCTCCCAAGTTTCAAATTTTCAACCTGCACATTTAACAACCGTTATTAAAATAACAAAACTTAAAAACTAAAAACTTGGGTTTCCTTGTAACATCTCGTTAATTGAAAGAACTAGAAAGAGTTAGAGTTGGGATTAGTCATTTTAGGAAACAATGAAAAATCTAGAAATTTGTTAAGTTATGTTAAGTTTGAGTTTTTGGTCAACTTCAAATGACCATAAATCCTAGATCACGATGATTTAGGTGTGTTTCCAGATATCGTAGGAAATATCTTGGAATAATCTTTCCAATGCCGCTGAGTTTGCATAATTCCGAGTTAGTATGAGTGAGATATGCCAATTTGAAGTTGGGCTGTTCAAATAAGGAAAGTCTAAACCGGATTTTTGAAGGGTAGTTTAGTCTTTTCCTTACACAATTACTTACATCCATTTTTAGTAATTTATTTGTGGTCTAAACTGAGATAGTTCAGTTTACGCTATTAAGAAATATGCTAGGGTTTTGAGAGAAGAGAAAAGAGGAGAAAGGAGAAGAGAAGCTCAAGATTCGTCAAGTTCTTGTGATTTTGGTTGTGGAATTCGCCAAGGATTCAATCCTACAAGGCATGTGAGACTTTCATAGCGTTGGGTTCGTTCACCCACGCGCCAATCATGTTTGTTTCAGCGAAATTCGTTTCTATAAAGTTCAAAGTACGATGTTCTTGAATTATGTTCTTGAAGTTTGCTTTGGTTCTTGAGATTTAATGGGATTGTGGACTTCTTGATGGAATCGTGTCGATTTAAGAGTTGTTTTGAGTTAGATTCTTGTGTATATATATACTGGGCATTTGAATCTATAGAGGGATTGAAAAAAAGAATCAGATTTAGGTGAATTGCGGTGAGAAAACTAAGAAGGAAATAGTCAAGCAGGTTTTGGCACGCAAGTCTGCGTTGCGGACTTCCTCCCCCTGTGAACAAAAATCACCTCAGCGTCGCGGTAGGGACCCGGACTCCTCTGTTTCAAAATTAAATTTTGCGATCAAATATTTAAATACATCTCCACGTCGTGGACTAGTTTCCAAATAGCAATTTTTTGATCTTTTCTCATGTTTAACTATCTAAGAACACTCCTAAACTTCATGAGATCGCTCTTATCACAAATAACAATCCATGAATCCATAATTCAATTAAAGGAATGTTAAGAGTCAAGTCAAGGAAGGTTAAGAGAGGTTCATAAAGTTTTCCAAAAGTCTTTTACAAACGTTTCCACTTTGTTTTAAGGCTTAAGCTCTGACTTCAGTAAAGAGTAAGAGTAAGAGTTCATTTCTTCAAAGCCTATACAGGAACTAAGTATTCCCAAGAGTTAAATTTTTTTCCACATTTAAGCAGGAAAGGGAACATCGATTACAAGAGAGCTTTTAAGCTAAGTTTTGAGTAATTATCTCAAACCAAAGAAAGAAGTTTGTTTTAAAAACATATGAGCTAAGTTTATTTTTGGGAGTAGTATTGAGCACTCATATGGGGATGCGAGTTCATAATAACTCAAGTCTCCATAAACCATGTATCCATCATGTGTAGTAAAGGTCATACTTTTTATATGATTCCTTAAGTGTTTTTTAGCATAGACTAGTGGATCCACTTAGTTAAGACGTCCTATATGACGACAAAGTATATGACAGTTCTGGCAGCTTGGGCAAGAGGATGTATCACCATTTAGGCTCATAGTGGTGGTTGTTAGTTAGATAAACTCCCACAAAAACTATATTACTTTATTATATGACTTAATTTGAGTTTGTTATTGCATTTCTTTAACGAACTAAGTTGTTTTCCATTGTTTTACAAGCTTTCCATATATTGCATGTATTTTATTCCTTTATATTGAGTTAAGTTATTCATGAGTTGAGTAAAGCGAAGGTAACTGTTTATTTAGATTTCTTTCAAGATTATGTTATGTTTAGTTTTCCCCTCGCATACTCGTACAATCAATGTACTGATGCCATTTGGCCTGCATCATCTTATGATGCAGACACAGGTAACTAGGATCATCACCCAACGCCTCATTGATCCAGTTGAGCACTCAGAGTTTGTTAGTGAGCCTCCTAGCTTCCCAGAGGGCTCCTTTTTATCATTTGCTTTTAGTATTTCATTGTTAGGATGATCAGGGGTCTTGTCCCGATATCCCTCATTGTTTTAGAGGCTTCATAGATAGTTAGTAGTTTAGTTGTCTTTACATTATTATTCTTATCTTAACACTTGAATTGCCACATTGGCCAAGTTAAATGTTTGACCTTCAAACAGTTGAGTAGAAATGCATTGATCATTGTAATAATGTTAAGAGTCTTCCGCTAAGTAAGTAAGCAAGCCCAAGGGTTTGCTTGGCGGCATCAATGGTTCTCAAGTGTCAGTCCCGCCCAGGGTGAAGGCTCGGGCCGTGATAAACTTGATATCATAGCATAAGGTTTATGAGTCCTAGGGAGTCTATGAAGTAGTGTCAGTAGAGTCCTAGTTATCGGTGTGAAGTGCACCACATCTATAATTAGAAGGCAGCGACACTTAAGAAAATTTCTCACTTCTTTCATGCTCATTTCGTACTTCAGAGTTTGATCTCTAAAAAGTTTCTTCTAATTCGTGCTTGCGCGTGTTTTCAGATAATCATGCCTCCACGAAGAGCTGTCAGAGGTCGTCCTGCTATGCGTAATGTTGAGTAACAAGGGGTACCTAATGCACCTGAAGTGCAACCCCAAGGACAATTTACTAATGATGAGTTCAAGGAAGTGATAAAAATACTAAGTCAAGTTGTGACAAACCAGGTTGGGTGACAAAGAGGGGCTTGACGTGAAGAGGCTGACACTTTGAGGATCCGTGAGTTCTTGAGGATGAATACTCCAAGTTTCACTGGTTGGAACACTACTAAGGATCCAGAGATCTTTATTGAGGAACTGTAGAAGGTATTTGATGTTATGCACATTGTCGATGCTGAGCGAGTAGAACTAGCTGCATATCAATTGAAGGATGTTGCTAGGACTTGGTTTGACTAGTGCAAGAAGGGTAGAATTGAGGGAGCACCACTTGCGAGTTGGGCATGTTTTGAGAAGGCCTTATTGGGGCGTTTCTTTCCCCGAGAACTCAGAAAGGCCAAGGTACGAGAGTTTCTTACCCTTAAGCAAGAGTCATTAAGTGTTTATGAGTATGGGTTGAAGTTCACCCAATAATCTCGTTATGCTCCGGAGATGGTTGTGGTTATGGCGAGTAGAATGAGTCTATTTGTTCCTGGGTTGTCCCGTCTATCAAGCAAAGAGGGCAGGGCATAGATGCTAATTGGGGACATGGATATATCGAGGTTAATGGTATATGTGCAGCAGGTTGAGGAAGATAATCTGAGGGATAGGGAGTAGTTTAGAAACAAGAAGGCTAAGACAGGGAATGAGTCCGGGCAGCAGAAAAGTAATATTAATCGTTCGTCCTTTCAGCAAAAGCAAAACGGGCCTGCTACATCATCTTCTAGTGCACCTGCACCCAGAAACAAAGGTGAGTATAATAGTCAGAATTCCTAGTACTTCAGAACTAGACCTTCACAGTCTCAGGGTAGTGTGGCACAAGGAGGTAACTAGGCTCCTTTATGTGCTAAGTGTTGTAGAACCCACCTGGGTAAGTGTTGCGATGACTCCTCAGGTTGTTTCAAGTATGGACAAGAGGGTCATTTCATGAAAGGGTGCCCCAAGAACCGGCAAGGTAATGGGAATCAGGGCAATAGAGCCCAATCTTCATCAATTGCTCCACCAAACAGGGTAACACCTAGAGGAGCTACTTTCGATACTGCCGGAGGAACAAACCGTCTTTATGCGATCACTAGTTTCCAAGAGCCAGAGAACTCTCCAGATGTTGTCACTAGTATGATTGAAGTTTTTACTTTTAATGTTGATGCTCTGCTAGACCGAGGAGCAAGTTTATATTTTGTAACCTCTTAGGTTGCAAATAAGTTTGATGTTCTTCCTGAGAAACTCTGTGAACCCTTTTGTGTTTCTATACCTTTTGGGGAGTCTATTCTAGTTGAACGAGTATATCGTGATTGTATCATTTATTTCAATCACAAGGACACCACGACTAGTTTAGTTGAATTAGACATGGTACATTTTGTTGACATTCTCGATATGGACTAGCTTCATGCCCGTTATGCCTTAGTTGATTGTAGAACTCGAGTTATCAAGTTTCAGTTTCCCAATGAGCCAGTCGTACAGTGGAAAAGTAGTTCAGCAATCCCTAAGGTCGTTTTATTTCGTATCTTAATGAGAGGATATTAGTTTCCAAGGGGTGTGTCTATCACTTAGTCCGAGTTAATGACTCTAGTGTTGAGATACCTCCTATTTGGTCAGTTTTAGTAGTAAAATAGTTTCCAGAAGTCTTTCTAGATGATCTTCCCGAAGTCCCTCCTGAGAGAGAAATAGACTTTGGTATAGACATTCTTCTAGATACTCATCATATATCTATTCCTCCATATAGAATGGCACCAGCAGAGTTGAAAGAGCTTAAGAAACAGTTGAAAGATCTCCTTGATAAGGGTTTTATTCGGCCAAGTGTCTCACCTTAGGGTGCTCCGATCTTGTTTGTGAGAAAGAAGGATGGTTCCCTTAGGATTTGTCTAGATTACCGCCAGTTGAACAAGGTTACCATCAAGAATAAGTATCCTCTTTCGAGAATTGATGATCTCTTTGATCAATTTCAGGGTGCCACATGTTTCTCTAAGATAGATCCCATATCTGGCTACCATCAGTTTAGAGTAAGGGAATGTGATATTCCAAAGACTGCTTTCAGAACCCGTTATGGTCAATATGAGTTTCTGGTTATGTCCTTTGGTTTGACCAATGCGCCTGAGGCATTCATGGATAATATGAATAGAGTATTCAAGCCTTATTTAGATATGTTTGTTATCGTATTCATTGATGACATATTAATCTATTCAAGGAATGAGGAAGATCATGCTAACCATCTCAAAATAGTTCTACAGACTCTAAAAGATAAAGAGTTGTATGATAAGTTCTTGAAATGTGTGTTTTGGCTTGAGTCTGTGGCATTCACAAGCCACATTATGTCTGGAGAGAGAGAATTAAAATTGATACTAAAAAAATAGAGGCAGTGCAGAATTGGCCTAGACCCACATCTCTAACTGATATTAGAAGTTTCTTGGGTTTGGCTGGATATTATAGAAGGTTCATTAAGGGGTTCTCATCTATTTCATCCCCTTTGACCAAGTTGACTCAGAAGACAATTAAGTTTCAATGGTCTGAAGCTTGTGAGAAAAGCTTTCAGGAATTGAGAAAGAGGTTGACTACTGCCCTAGTATTAACCTTACCATAAGGTACGCAAGGCTTTGTTGTATATTGTGATGCGTCTAGAGTTGGTTTGGGTTGTGTATTAATGCAGAATGGCAAAGTTATAGCTTATGCCTCCAGACAGTTGAAGGTTCATGAGAAGAATTACCCAACCCATGATCTAGAGCTGGCTGTCATAGTATTTTGTTTGAAAATATGGTGCACTTATCTTTATGGTGTTCATGTGGATGTGTTCACTGATCACAAGAGTCTTCAGTATGTGTTCACTCGGAAAGAGCTTAATCTCAGACAAAAGGAGGTGGTTAGAATTACTCAAAGATTATGACAGGAGTATTCTTTACCACCTCAGTAAGGCTATTGTTGTTGCTAATGCTTTGAGCAAGCTGTCTGTGGGTAGTACTGCCCATTTTAAGGAAGTTAAGAAAGAGCTAGCAAAGGATGTGCACAGACTTGCAGACCTGGGAGTTCGCCTAATGGATTCCACAAAAGGAGGAGTAGTGGTGATGAATGGGGCTGAATCATCCTTAGTGTCAGAAGTGAAGGAAAAGAAGACCAAGACCCTATTTTGCTTTAATTGAAGGAAAATGTTCATAAGCAAAAAGTATTGGCTTTTGAATAAGGGGGAGATGATGTATTGAGGTATCATGGTAGGTTGTGCGTACCAAGGTGGATGAACTCCAAAAGAGGATCATGAAGGAAGCTCATAGCTCCAGATATTCCATTCATCCGGGTTCCACAAAGATGTATCGCGATTTGAGAGAGGTTTATTGGTGGAGTAGTATGAAGAAGGGCATTGCAAAGTTTGTTGCTAAGTGTCTGAATGGCCAACAAGTTAAAGTAAGCATCAAAGGCCCAATTGGTTGGATCAAAATATAGAACTTTCAGAATGAAAGTGGGAGATGATAAACATGGACCTCATCACAAGTTTGCCGAGGTCTCGTAGACAACATGATTCTATTTGGGTGATTGTCTATAGAATGGCAAAGTTTGCCCATTTTTTCTGTAGAAGATTATGCTAAGTTGCATATTCAAGAGGTGGTAAGACTTCATGGGGTTTCGATCCCCATTATTTCAGACAAAGGTGTGCAATTTACTGCCCAGTTTTGGAAGTCAATCCAAAAAGGCTTGGGTTCAAAGGTGAACTTAAGTAGTGCCTTTCATCCTCATATAGATGGGAAATCAAAGCGCACTATTCAAACCTTAAAGGATATGTTGATGGCTTGTGTGAGTTATTTCAAAGGAAATTGGGATGATCACCTACCTCTTATTGAATTTGAATACAACAATAGTTACCACTCTAACATCCAAATGACTCTTTATGAAGCTCTTTATATGAGAAGGTGCAGATCTCCTATTTGATTGTTTGAAGTTGGTGAAGCTTGGTTGATAGGACCAGATTTAGTTCAGCAAGATATGGAGAAGGTGAAAGTAATTCAAGAGAGGTTGAAAACAGCGTAGAGTCATCAGAAATCCTACACTGATGTTAGGATAAGGGAGTTAGAGTTTGAAGTAGATGATTACGTATATTTAAAAGTATCACCCATGAAGGGTGTTATTATATTTGGTAAGAAGGGGAAGCTTAGTCCCTGATGTATTGGCACTTACAAATATCCAAGAAGATTGACAATGTAGTTTATGAGTTAGAGCTACCACAAGAGTTAGCAGTAGTTCATCCGGCATTTCACATTTCCATGTTGAACCTATGGCAACCCAATACCACAGACCATCAATCAGTAATCTTGGTTTTAAATCCTCTCTCTCGAGCAGGCCAAAAACACAAAGGTAGAGTTGGATTTGCAACAATAACCCTTTAAATTAAACCACAATTACTGATTGAAATCACTTCTAAACAACATTTAAACTATCAATTAGCAATACCCATAAGCTAAATCAACCCATAATCACATAATCAACACCCCAAGAATTGGGGTTTTAGCTTGACATCATAAAAAGATAGAAATCGTTACCAAATTGTGGTTCCATCAGGTGGGTAAGATCAATTTCGTCTTTACAAAGGTCCTAATTGAAGAATCTCAAGGACCCACTTCCAATTTCTCAAAAATGGAAAACTTCAGTTTTTCAAAGCTAAGTAAAAATATTGTGTCAATAATCTCAGTTCTATATTCAAAACTGATTAACAAAAGATAGATATTATGAAAACTGATACTCAACTTAATATTCAAAAATGTATTTATAGTCGCCAAAATATTTTGTGAAGGACCATTCGGCGCAGTAGGTCGGGATCGACGATCAGCTCGATGATTCGCCCATTGGTCAGTTCCATCGCCTTTTTTCTTTGGCCTTCAGCATCCTCAAGTTCTGTAATTTGGGCGATCAAATCACTGTATCGGGAAACCGTTCGGCGGCACGCCGACTGCTCTTTTCTCTCGCCGACTTGATTTTCTCCTTCAGGGCTTGGCACACTGGAACTTTAGGCGAGGTAATAGCCACTCGGCGACTCGCCCAATTGATTAGGTGATCAACAAACCTTCTTTTCTTCGTTCTTTCAGCTGCCTTGTTCCTTTTTGCCCATTAGTGTCCATGCTTTATTCATCAATCCAAATACTTGAAGATCAAAGGATTTTACATCAGTTATTGGCACAAAATAAGCATTTGAGGACACTAAATCTATCCAAATAAATCCCTAAATGAGTCGAAATCGTGGACTCATGTACACCCCCAATTTAAACTTTTGCTTGTCCTCAAGTAAAACTCAACTTCAGCAGTTCAAAAAGGATGTCTCAAAAATAGTGTTACATAAGACTCAATCATGAATGCACACAAAAAGACTCAACTTACACATGCAAGGATCAATTGTGCACTCAAAGATTCAAGTTGTGACTCACCATTACCAAAGATTGTCAAGCTCACAATACTTGCTTCAAATGCTCTCACACAAAGAATGATTCCATATTCACACACAAAGGTTCAACAATTTATAGCTCCGAAAACACTATCAACACTCATACTAAAAAAGATAAACACAATGCATGATTTCACCCATAGATTTGCCCTGATTTTCCAACCAACAATTATTTCAGCTCACTCAAGATCAAAAAGGTCTTTTGAAGGCTTGTAACGGGGTTGAGTGTAAATGTATGGTCATTTAGGCTCAATGGATGTAATCCTTATGAAATGTGGTATGAATAATTCTTTCTTCCCTTTTCTTCATAATTTTTCACTCATGCTCAAAAGTAACCCCATTATTCACTTTCCATGGTCCGTTAGACACCCCATTTCTTTTTGTATTTTCACAACTTTAGTCGACAACTTTTTCATTCTTTTTTTTATTCTTCTCTTCTTTTTCTATTTTTTTTGTATGGAAGTGTTTCATCTTTCTGAAAATCATGGATCAAGGGGGAGTTCTTTACACTTCTTGATTTACCTTCTCTTTTCACCACACCCCCAACTTAGGCTTTTGGCCTAAGTTGGCTATTCAAAAAAACCACAAATAGTAAGGATTAAGGGTGAAGGGATAAAGAAAGGTCACATTTTGTATGAAGTTTCTTCCAAGAAAAGGCTAAGGCTCAAAAGGGTGTTCAAGCGACATTCACACTCACAAGGTTGGCCACAAAAGAGGTATAATGTCAAATTATTTTACTCTTCAAAAGTTGCCTAAGATCATCTCAAGATGTTGCATCACTTAGTCATGTAGACCAAAGGGGCAAATTCTAGGTGTCATCACACATGGCTCACGGTAAGCTCATCACACACAAGGCATTGACACCAATGTTAGACAAGACTCCACACTCTTGCTAGTGTGCAATGTTTATCACAAGAGACTCAATTTGATAATTGGCTAGTCACAACAAGACGCAAAAAGTTCACATATTGCCTATGCAACTTCATTTGGCCTCATCGTAGTTGGATATTCATTTTTGTTTGATTATAAGCACTATTCAAGTCATCGATATTGATCAAAACCGATACTCAAATTTGCAAGAGAACAACCACATTCAAACACAAACAAGAGGTTGCACAATTTTTTTTGGAAAGGTCCAAATATCATTTGCAATTATAATAAGGAGCCATAAGCTCAATCATCCACAAAATACAATGCAAAACACAATATATATCACAAAAACCAAATATACGAACAAAGCAATAATCACAAATGGTGGGCCTCACCCCACCATAAACAAAAGCTATTTGTCCTCAAATGGAAGAAATAAAATATCCAAATGTCAATAAAAAGATAAGACAGAGAGGGATGTAAAGAGGGATCCTGTCTACACTGTCGCTCCATCTGGCAGGTCTCCAAATATTCTCTCCTCTCTCACATCAATCTGCTCCTCGTCGGTCTCCGCCTTAGACTCATCAGCTGTTGTGCCATGCCTATGTACATCTTCGGTGGTAGCTAGAGGAATCACAGAAGTCTCTGGGGCATCAACATCATCAACGGCCACCAGTAGTGAAGTAAAGTTAGTAGAGTTTAGATAGTATACATCCTTCCTCAGATCTGCCACTTTAACTTTCAAAGTCGTAACCTCATAGGTCTCCTTCTTTCTGCTCTCACAAGCCTCAATTCTCTCAATGAGAATGTCAATGGAAGTCCGGAGAGGTGTTAGTGCAGCAAAAATAGCAGCCTCAATCATCCATGGCATAAAAGCCTCCAATCTAGTAGCCGTCACATCAGCCGAGTGGGCTAAGTGTCCCATCTTCATGAGCATGGCCTGAGTGATCTTGGTGGGCTGGACTGAGGTAGAAGCACCCGAACCCTATGAAGAAGTAGTAGGAGGATATGTACCTGAAAGCCCTGGAGGCCGGGTTAGGCAAAGATGCCTCTGCAGTAATCGAATCAATGCCCACCTCTGGGGATGTATCCACCGGAGCTGCTCTCCTACTACCGGCCTCATCTGGTGTGTATTCAACCTCTATACGCCTAATATATATGGACGAGGAGGCAGTAACATCAAAATCTCTAGTCACATCCCAGGCTACTTCAGCACGCTGGCATAGCTCTGTGATCAAGAAAGAGAATGGTAGGGAAGTTTGCCTTTTCTTGGCACCCATGACCATCTCCTGCTCAATAAGGAGTCCCATGTTGATCCTTTCCCGGGATATGATCGACTCAAGGCAAACCACGTTAGGGTTGCATAGGATAAACTCGTTATGGGATCGCATGATAGTGTTGCTAATGAAGCCAAACCAGAACTGAGCATCAATACTCAGATCCCTCTTCGCTATGGGGACTCCCTCCTCGATCCACCTCTGGTGGTATCGGAAATCAATGGAGCAAGCCATCCCTTCAACTCATCTAAGGTCTGAGTAGTAGGTAAGCCCTCATATGCCACTATAGCTCTTAGACCTCTGCCAAGTACAATATTAATGTACTCGCTACTACACCCGACTTCCTTTCCCTAGACCATGACAAACTTAACCGGTCTGAATTTGCCAACCTTCTTCCCCTTTGGCACCAGCTCTCCGTATGCTGAGTAAAACTCCCGGACCCATCTAGAAATGTAGGGGCCTCGGGGACTGGTGAATTGTTCAAAATGGTGGAAATGAAGGGTGTCCCTCACCCCGTAGTATCTGCCTCTAGGACCTCTGTGGATAACAACCTCTCCTTGAGAATAGTCCACAACCCATCAACTTTTAGTCTTTTAAGTAGCCTGGGAGGATGGACCACATATGGAACTGGAGCTACAGAAGGTGTCGGGGCTGGCACTGTTGCTGCTGCTGGGGTGTCTACTAGAGCCCTAGAGGAGTCAGGGTGAGACCTAGCACGGATCTCCGGCCTACGAGACTATAATGGCTGGTCATCCTCAGGATTAGATAATGCAGTGCGGGAGGCAGTAGACAATCTTTCCCTGTCAGAGTTGTGCTCCAAAACATCAGATGCAGGCCTCTTGCCTTTGCCCTTGCCTCCCGTTGGAGGCTTTGTTATTCCCCTTTTAGGAGGATCTGTTCCCCCTTCAGTAATCACAATACCTTGTGTTCTTTTGAGGGGTGGCATGTCAAGGTTAATAGTAGAAAATATCTGCAAAAACATCAAAAAGTGTTAGGAATAATTTAGAAAAAATCACAGAAGAGTAGTTGTACTCGTCGAATCACTTTGGCGAGCCAGTTCGAGCTCGCTGAAAGGATTGGCTCAAAATTTTCTCCGACAAATGGCATGTTGGCGATGGGATGGGCCTTTCAGAGAATCGCCAACATCATTCAGCGAGCAAAGACTAGCCCGCCAAAAGTTACAGTGCTTTTAAAGGAGGACCTTTGGCGAGTCACCGAGTGCACTCTGTGAACTCAGGATTCTCGTGAAAGTTACAGAACTTTATTCAAAATTAAGCAAGAAATTAAAGGAGAACAGGGGAACTTTGAAAAACCGCCGAGTGGTTCAGCGAGGTCGACCAAGCTCGCGAAACGACCCAACATGTAAACTTTCAAACAAACTTAACAAATTCAACCCCGCAGCCCCCGAAAACAAAATTAAAGCATGCACTATTACAATTAAACTAAGCCCCATTACACCCATGCCACCAGGATACTCAGACTTTTATCGGTTTGGCCAAATTTGGCCATTTGATGACTTTTGCCCTTAAGAATGACGCCAACCGCTCAATCATTGGGAAAATTACGTCATTTAGCACAAATACGGGTTACTTAGACTTCACATGACTAAACCCAACAACATGCAAGAACAACTCCACAAGTTTAATGAATTTTAAGGCACAAAAATTGTGGGAATTAATCATTAAAGGCTTTAAAGGCACGATATTCAAATTAACAAAGGCACACAAACACACAATTATGATCAGAGAGGCCCATCACAGATCACTAAGATAAAATTAATTGCAAATGAGTCAAAATTGCTAAATAAAGATTCGGGGTTCGAAAAACCAACCT
The DNA here is from genome assembly GCA_036553675.1 of Solanum okadae. Lineage (NCBI taxonomy): Eukaryota > Viridiplantae > Streptophyta > Magnoliopsida > Solanales > Solanaceae > Solanum > Solanum okadae. Next base: position 21,824,444 of record CM071686.1, on the reverse strand, counting down.
TACAAGTCGAATAGATACTTTGAATCGCTAGGCGGCAAAGAAATCCAACCCCGAACACAAATCCAATGACTAAAATGTGATCAAAATGCAAAAAATATGGAAAGTATTGTGTGAGTGTGAGTTTGGGAAGTCAAAAGTGAGGGAAAGTGAAAGAGTTTGAAAGTTTAAACCTTTGGCCTTTAAAAACCATCCAGTTCTCTCCCATTCAGTGACATTAGTTTTGCTCATCAACTCACTCAGCGACAGGCCGAGTGGGCACTTACCTCACTGATTTTTATAGGACCTCCAGTTATTGTGGGGGTCCAAACAGCGGACTAAGTCGTTATCGCCGACCTAGTCGGAGATTCACCAATCTGCTCCTAGGTTCGCTTTGTTTTATAGACTCCAATTTAAAAATGTCTTGTGCCCAATAGCGGTCTAAGTCGGGCTGGCCGACCTCTTCAGTGAGTCACCGACTAGACTTTTAGCTTGCCAACCTACACTTTTCAAACACATTCTACACTTCAACCTGCAAAATCAACACACGATTATTTATAAAACATAAATATAGTGATAAACACTTTGGTTGACTCCCAAGAAGCTCCTTAGCTAACGTCGTGGCACGATGCAAGTCCCCACTTAAGTTCCTTAAGTGGGGTTTGCTTATTTTCATAAGGTAACCCCTCTTGTAGCTCTAGGTAGAGACAAGGCATCACTTGGTCCATTTGGCACTCTAGTAGCTGAATGAACATGGAATGAAAGATTGTCATTTGATTTAGCATCAAGACATTCTCTCTTGTCTTCTCCAACACTCTGTCGTGCTCTTTGACTTTGTGTAGAATGAGTAAGAGGACCTTTTCAACTTTCCCACCCTCTTAATTCTTCATCTTTCGACGCTCGTGAGGGTGGATGTACATGTCCTTCTTTTTGGACACTACCTCTAATTCCATGACTTTCTTGGCCAAGACATCCAGCTGAGTCAACACTATGGCCAATTCTTGGTCTTTTTCTTTCTCCTTGTTGGGATTGGCCATGTGATCAAGGAGTTGGGTTACTTTAGCATAAGGTAACTGGATGAGACTACCTGGAGAGATTTGGTCAGCCACTATTATATATTCGGGGCCAAGACTCCGGTAGAAGCATTCCAGAAGCATCTTATCTAGAATTCCATGAGTTGGGCACTGCTGTAATAGGGCCTTGAATCTCAGCGACAACTCATAAATGACCTCACCCTCCAATTCTTTGAAATTTAGGATGTTATCCCTAAGAATCATCAATCTCAAATAAGGGTGGTCTATTGGGTCACCTTTGGTACCAGATATGCTCAAATTTTGTGCTCAAAATAGCAACACACAAACGAAAACTAAAAATAAGTAGATTCAACTATAATTAACAAGAACAAAAATTCAAATTAACTAAAAATTCTCAACCAACGCCAGTCCCCAGTAGCGCACTACTTTGATTAATAAAATTTCAAAGACACTTCTTCCAATTTTAATCGTCAACGATCGTTAGTTAGTAATATGCTTTACTCCATTCACTCTGTTGAGTTGAATGTGAGGAAAAAGGGTTTAGGATTCACTCTCCCGAGATGAACCCATAACAACCCAACACCCATAGACCATCAATTCAGTAATCTTGGTTTTAAAACCTCTCTTTCGAGCAAGCTAAAAACACGAATGTAGAGTTGCATTTGCAACTACAACCCTTTAAATTAAACAACAATAACTGATTGAACTCACTTCTATACAACATTTAAACTATCAATTAGCAATACCTATAAGATAAATCAACCTATAATGACATAATCACACCCTAAGAATTGGGGTTTAAGCTAGACATACTAAAAAGATATAAATCGTTACCAAATTGTGTTTCCATCAACTGGGTAAGATTAATTTCATCTTTACAAAGGTCCAAATTGAAAAATCTCAAAGACCCACTTTGAATTTTTCAAATATGGAAAACTTCAGTTTATCAAAGCTAAGGAAAAAAATTGTCTCAATACTTTCAGTTCTATATTCTAAACTGATTAATAAAAGATAAATGTTATTAAAACTGATATGAAAACTTAATATTCAAAAATGTATATATAGTCGCCAAAAATATGTTGTGAAGGACCATTCGGCGCAGTAAGTCGGGATTGCCGATCAGCTCGGTGATCCTCCCATTGGTCAGCTTCATCGCCTTTTAGCTTTGTCCTTCCGCATCATGAAGTTCTGTAGCTTTGGGCAATCAAACCACTGTATTACGAAACCGTTTGGCGACAAACCGACTGCTTCTTTCTCTCACCGACATGATTTTCTCCTTCAGGGCTTGGCAGACTAGAACTTTAGGCGAGGTAATAGCCACTCGATGACTCGCCCAATGGATTAGGCGATCAACATGCCTTATTTTCTTCGTTCTTTCAGCTCCCTTATTCCTTTTTTCCCATTAGTGTCTATGCTTTGTTCCTCAATCCAAATTCCTGAAAATCAGGGATTTTACATTAGTTATTGGCACAAAATAAGCATTTGAGGACACTAAATCTATCCAAATAAAGTCATAAATGAGTCAAAATCGTGGAGTCATCAAGATCCGTCATTGATCATATCCACTAAAGATATTCGGATCAAGGATAGATTATCTTATGAAGAGATTCTGGTTCAAACTCTAGATCGCCAAGTTCGCAAGTTGATGACTAAGGAGTTAGCATCAGTCAAAGTTCCTTGGAGGAACTAATTTGTTGAAAAAGCTACTTGGGAGGCAGAGGAAGATATGAAGAAGAGATATCCACATCTCTTTCATATCGGAAAAACTCCATACTAAGGTACTAAATCAAGGTTTAATTTCTTCTTCCTTTGCTTAAATCAAGGTTTAATTTCTTATACCCATTTGATTCTCTATCATTTTAGGTATAATTTCTTATTTCTTTATGTGTGGCTAAAAACCCCATTCTTGGGGTGTGATTTAGCAAATATGTGTTGATATTATTATTGGGTCTTGCTTGCTGATAGGTTAGATGCATTTTAATGGTGATTTCACCTAGTGGTTGTGGTCTAATTTAATGGGTTTGTAGTTGTAAATACAAAACCACCCATGTGTTTTCGGCTTGCTCGAGAGAGAGGTCGTGAAACCAAGACTGCTAGACTGATGGCCTAAGGAGTGGGTCGACATGAGGTTCAGCCTGAAAGGGTGAGCCCTTGTCCCATATCCTTACACTCAGCTCGAGAGAGTGAGTGGGGTAATGTGTAGGCTGACCTTCATACGACAAATGAGTGTCTGAGAGGAACCCATTTGAAACGAGTTAAGTTGCCCGAGAGGGAACTTATTTCTATCTAAAGTTTAGCCTACTCACTATTATCTTGAAAATTTCCTATCGAAAGCATGTATCCAACGACTTATATCAATATATATTGTGGTCACACCCTAAGAACTTCTCCCCATACTTGAATTTTCTCTTTATTTTTGTTGTTTTAGCTATACTTGTGACAAACCCCCATTGATATTTGACACTTTGGTGTCACCCACTTGAAATTACTTTGTTTTTATTTGATAATTTCTCAAACTACAGCTAACTAGAACGAAGTTCTATCCTAACTACTATTTTCACTACCACTCCTTTGGGACACGACCCCAACCCTTGGTTGGGTTACTATATTATCGACGATCGTAGACACTCATACCGTATGATAGTGTCGTTCGTCACAATAAGCATCAAAATGGTGCCGCTGCCAAGGAGTGGTGTCACGTGAAAATGTAGTTAACTAGAGCTTTTTGTTCTTTTTATTGTAGTTTTTACTAATTTTATTTTTAGTTTTTTTTTTCTTTGTTTATTGTTTGTGTATGCAGGTCCTCTACCTAAAGCCGAAAAAGGGGTGACCTCATGAAAATGAGGCAAACCTCACTAATAGAACTTTAGTGAGGAGTTGCATTGTGCCACGATTTTAAATAAGGCGCTTCTTAGGAGGTAACCCAAGGTCGTAAATTTAGGATTTTACTTTTATAAATAATGGTGTGTTGATGTTGCAGATAAACCGAGGAAAGTATGGAAAATCTCAGGTTGGCGAGCAGAAAGTCCATTCCGCGAGTCACTCAACAGGTTGACGAGCTTGATTGGATCTGCCATTTAGCTCAATACAAGAGTTGTACAAAGCCTATAAAACTTGGCGAACTCAAAAAGAAGCTCGATGCATCGCCAACCTGCTTGGCGATCTCGATGCAGACCGCCGATCTCACCCCCAGAAAATTGAAGATCTTGAAGAAGGGGCGAGATAAATGACCACTCGGCGGACTGCTGAGTGGGTCGATGAGTTGTCTAACATCGCCTAATGGAGAAGAACTGAATGGTTTTAAAGTTCCAAAAATCTCAGAATTTTTAAATTTTCCCACTCTCCCTCCTTTTAAACTTCTCAACTTCATATCAAGGTAATATTTTGTAGATTATTGCTTTCCGTTAGTATTGTAGTCGATAATTAGTGCTTGGAGTGGATTACATTGCTGCCTAGCATTTCAAAAGTATTTTAATCGGTATCTAAGGTTGGTTTTCCGAACTCCGAATTTATTTTTAACAATTTTTTACTCATTCACAATGATTTTTTTTTGTGGTGGGGTGAGGCCCACTTTGTTTTGCTTGTTTCGGTTACTTGTGTTTTGGTGTACATTTGGGTTCTCTATTTTTAATTGTGTTTTTAAAAACTGCTTTGCGATTGTTTGAGCTTATGACTTTCTTTTGGTTTAATTGCAAAATAATTTTGACTCTTCCGATAAATTTTTGTTTTTCTAAAATTTTCGCCACCGCTTGTGTTGAAAGTGGATGTTCTCGTACAAATTTAAGTCTCGGTTTCGATCAATACAGATGACTTAAATAGTGCTCTCAATCGAACAAACATGAATGTGCGGCTACAATGAGACCAAATGGAGTTACATAGGCAATATGTGAACTCTTTGCAACTTGTTGTGATTAGCCATGTATCAAATTGATTTCTCTTGTGATGATCGTTGCACACTAGTGAAAGTGTGTAGTCTTGTTTGGCTTTAGTATCAATGCCTTGTGTGATAAGCTTACTTTGAACCATGCATGAATAAACCTAGAATTTTCCCTATTAGTCTGATTGATTTAGTAAGGTGTGTTGTTGAAATGACTTTAGGCAACTTTAAAGAGTGTGAGCCAATATGACATATACTTCTATTTAACCACCACCTGTAATCCTCATGACTTGTGATGTAGTGAATAGCCAACTTAAGCCAAAAGCTTAAATTGGGGGTGTGGTGCAATGGAAAAGGAGAAGTCAAGAAGTGCAAGAAAAGTCTCTTCTAACTCATGGTGTTGCTGAAAAATGGAAGCCCTCCATATATATAAGAGAGAATAAGAGAAAAAGAAAAAACAAAAGAATGAAAAAGAAGATTGTGGAATAAAAGTCCAAAAGAAATGGAGTTTCCAAGCAATCCAAGAAGTGAATAATAGTATGACTTAGAAGCACTAGAAGAAAAATTGATAGAAGAAGGTGAAGAAAAGAAAGTGTTGAAAGCTCCACAATTCAGGAGGATATGTAGTAATTTAGCCTAAAATGACAATACCTTTGCACTCAACACCATTACAAGCCTTGAAAAAACCTTTTTGATGTTGAGTAAGCCAAATCGAATATCAATTGGAAAATAAAGGCAAACCTATGGGTAAAAATATGCATTGTGTTCCTCTTTCTGAATGTGAGCGTTACATCTGATCCCTGATCTTAAATTGATTAACTTTTGTGTGTGAATATGGAATCATTCTTTGTGTGAGTGCATTCTGATACTGTGGTTTAGTTTGAACTTGTATTAGTAGCAAGTATTCTGAGCATGAGAATCTTTGGTAATGGTGTGTCACAACTTGAATCTTTGAGTACACAATTGATCTTTACATGAGTAATTTGAGTCTTGTTATTTATATTCATGATTTAGTCTTGTGTAGAACTATTTGAGACATCCTATTTGAACTGCTGAACTTGAGTGTTACTAACACTTGAGGACAAGCAAAATTTTAAGTTGGGGGTGTTGATGAGTCCACAAATTGAACTCATTTAGGGCCATATCTTAATAGAATTAGTGTCCTCAAATGTTTCTTTTATCCCAATATCTGATAAAAACTCTTAAGTTTTAGGTATTTGAAGTTTGAGTGGAAGCATGGACACTTAGGTGCAAAAAGGAACAAAAAGGCTGAAAGGAACGAAGAAACCATTACGCGGAGCACTGAAGGAAGAGGATCAAATCGGTGGTATAAAGGAGCTATCGGCTCTTCGCCTAACAGTTCTGCGAAGTATTACAATATCTCTGAATGGTCCAGGATGCAGAGATGTTGTAGTCAAGCATAGAAGGGGATGAACCAGATGATGGGCGAATCACCGAGTCGATCCGCGATTCCCACTTACCTCGCCGAACAATCCACCGCAGCACTATTTTTTGAAACTATAATTACTAGCTATCTATTAGTTTTAAAGGAGATCTGAACATTATTGTAATTTTTCAATCCAACTTTCATATTTTCTGTAGAGTTTGGAGAGGGTTTTGTGGGAGACTTGAAGAAAGGACTTCAACTTCCCCAAATTGGAAGTGGGTCTTCTCTATTCTTCTTCCTTTGCTTAAATCAAGGTTTAATTTCTTATACCCATTTGATTTCTCTATCATTTTAGGTATAATTTCTTATTTCTTGATGTGTGGCTAAAAACCCCATTTTTGGGGTGTTATTTAGCAAATATGTGTTGATATTATTGTTGGGTCTTGCTTGCTAATAGATTAGATGCATTTTAATAGTGATTTCACCTAGTGGGTGTGGTTTAATTTAATGGGTTTGTAGTTGCAAATACAAAACCACCCATGTGTTTTCGGCTTGCTCGAGATAGAGGTCGCGAAACCAAGATCGCTAGACTGATGGCCTAAGGAGTGGGTCGACATGAGGTTCAGCCCGAGAGAGTGAGCCCTCGTCCCATATCCTAATACTTAGCACGAGAGAGTGAGTGGGGTAAGGCGTTGGCTGGCCTTCATGCGACAAATGATTGTCCGAGAAGAACACATTTGAAACGGGGTAAGTTGCCCGATAGGGAACTTATGTCCATCAAAAGTTTAGCCTAGTCACTATTATCTTGCAAATTTCCTATCGAAAGCATGTACCCAACAATTTATATAATATATATTGCGGTCGCACCCCAAGAACTTCTCCCCTTACTTGAATTTTCTCTTTATTTTTGTTGTTTTAGCTAAACTTGTGATAAACCCCCATTGATATTTGACACTTTGGTGTCACCCACTTGAAATTACTTTGTTTTTGTTTGATAATTTCTCAAACTACAGCTAACTAGAACGAAATTCTAGCCTAACTACTATTTTCAATACCACTCCCTTGGGACATGACCCCAACCCTTGGTTGCGTTATTATATTATCGACGATCGTAGACACTAATACCGTAGGATAGTGTCATTGGTCACGATAAGCATCACCAAGCACGATTGATTTTTGTCATCTCGTCAGGAGGAGTAGATGCAATATCAAAGGGTTGTTGCTTGATTCCTCCTCGAACAAGCTGGTATGCTACACCCTTGTTGACTGAATCGAGGCTTCGATAGTTGTATTGTAACAACACATTGTTTGGTAGTCCGTGAGTTGGATATTGGAGAAAAAACGTATGGAACCTCAACCATGTTTCATGAATAGGTTCACCATCCACTAGCTTAAAGTTCTGAATATTATTCTTCAATTTCACCATCTTCGAGGGAGGGAAATTTTTACATAAAACGCATCAGTGAGCTCCTACCAAGAAGTGATTAAATCACTTGGTAAATTCGCCAACTACTTCGTTGCACCCTCCATTACAGAAAAGGGAAACAAACGAAGTCGGACTAACTCCTGAGTGATGTTTTTGAAAGTAACCGGCCCACACACATCCACAAATTTTCAGATGTGGTCATGAGGGTCCTCATCAGTAGCAAGACCTCCAAAGAGACCCTTCATTTCCAACAGCTGCAACATAGTGATGGTCACATGAAACACAACATTTCTCATAGTCAAAGGCAGTTGAATAGCACCGACACTTCCCAACTGATCTTCATTGACATCGTGCAAATTATAGATGTCATCATTGTTTCCAAATTGGCTAGCATTGCCCCCGTTAACACTAATCTCTTCACCTGTTCAAGAGTAGCCAACAAAAAACAAAAATAAGTTGATTCAACTAAAACAAAATCAGTTCATGACTAAACTTCAATAAAAGAATTCTAAACACTACTCCCCGGTAACGGTGCAATTTTTTATAATGCTTAACTACACTTCATCTGATTCTAAGTGTAGGCGGCTGCTAACAATTATAAAACCAACTAAGAGTTGGGGTCGATCCCACAGGGACTGATACGGTAAAGAATTTGATAACGATATAAAATGGTTCTCTAATCGTTCGTAGAAGTAGACATTTTTGCAAAAAATAGAGTAAATAGCAAGGGTTTGACAACCAATGTCCAATGGGGTTGATTTGGGTGAACAATTAACAACTAAAAATAACCAGAAGTAAACAAGTAGAGAGGGTTTCTTGGGAGTGTGATAAATTGAATGCCAATTTCACTAAATGGGTGATTATTATTTAGTAAAAGTCATTGTATTTTAGTGGGTAGGCTAGGCCTTAGGTGCACTAACTATTTATCAATAAGCTATAACAAATCAAGTGAGTTCTTTCGAACCTCGACAAACACAACACATAAAAATAACCCAATACCTCAATCAATCTACTTTTTCAAGGTAGATTAGTAGGATTGCATTTAGACTCACTTTCTCAATCTATGTCCACAACAACAAAATCACTACAATCATCAATTAATTATTTTAACTCTACTACTTCTTTCTCAAGCAAGCTTAGAATGCTAAACTAGAATTGTATTTGCAACTAAAATTCATCAATTAAAACACCAACTACTAATTGAACCCACTTCAAATCAATATTAAAATTAGTAAATATGAACACCCATAAGATAATTGAAATATTCACCTACATAATCAGACCCCCAAGAATGGGGGTTTAAGCAAAACATAATAAAGAACGAGAAATTATTACCAACTATGTTTTCCATTTGATTGGGCAACATTCCTCAAGTCTCCAAATGCTTATATTGAGGTGAAAAATCAAAACCAACCCTAAATCTCTACTCAAAAGTGTAAAAACAATGTTTAGAATGTTTAGGATAAATAACCCAGAACTGGACAATGTGGGAACTATTTTTCTTCTTTTCCAAATTTCATTTATACGTTCCCAGAATTTCAGCATCGGAGTCACTCAGTGAAGTAAGTTGGGCTTCGCCGACCGGATCGGCGATGCGCTGAGTGCCCCTTCCATCGCCTTCTTGTCTTGTCTTGTCTTTTTACGCTTTCTTTGTTGTAACTTTAGGTGATCAAGGTCAGGCTCGTCGATCCATTTGGAGTGTCGCCAAACCATCTCTTTTACTCGCCAAGTTGGTCTTGTCCATAGTCTAGCCGGCTAGAACTTTTGGCGAGATGGAGGTCCACTAAGCGACTCGGTGACTCACCGAGTGGCTGTGGCATGTACCGACCTTGTTTTTTCCTGGTAATTCCCTTGCCTTTCTTTTTTGCTTAGATTACTACAAATTAGCATTTTAACATCAGTTTAGATCATATATAGGCATTCAAGACACTAAAACTTTAAATATTAAGCACCAAAATGAGTCAAAATCCACGACTCATCAGTGTCGTAGACCAACTCATTTGAAGTAGAATCATGAGACAACTGTTTGACATAACATCAGCCCTCCTTGATGAGATGAGAAAAATTAATCATACATGGTACAAAAGAGAAAAATAGGTGTCTCCTTTGAATCTTGGGATGGAAAAAGAACAAATGGAAAATAACCAAGAGCGTGATAAAAACATAGCCATGATGATGACTTAAAAGGACCTATTGACAAAGCACCTCATGGGAAGTGGGTACAAGGTTGTGAATGCAGTCGGTATTAATAGTGGTGTAAACCCTAATGAAGTATACTCTGAGGCCATGTACAATGAAGTAGTGCATTTCTTGGCAAACCAAACGGGAGGTTCCCGTCTATGTTATCCAAAGCTGGAGGGAAATTTAGGTTGTAATAGAGATCAAGATTATGGTTGGAGAGATCAAGATTATGGTTGGAGAGATGGAGATCGTGAATTGTGTGACTGTAGCACAAACTAGAGATATATAAATTGGGACAAAGATCTCTATGTACCTCCTCATGAACGTCCAAAGCTGAAAGAACCAAGGGCTGATCCTGAAAATTTCCGGATCGACTATATGTGTGTTTGTATTTTGAACAAGTCGAAGGATTGGACAAGGTTCTATAGGAAATGAAAGATGACATCTCTTCTCTTAACCAAACGATCACTTCACACTTGGTATCAATTAAGTAGTTGGAAACACATATGGGTTAGATTTCGGCTCATTTAAATCCAAGGTCGAAAGGGGGACTCCCAAGTGATACTTTGGTGAACTAAAAAATGAGGCATGATGCCATGGCCACGTCGTGCAACGACGTTAAATAAGACGCTTCTTGAGAAGCAACCCAAGTTTTATTTTGTGTTGTTTGAATAATGTTTTTGGACGTGCAAGTTGACAATTTGAAGCTTAGGAGAAATAGGAAAATGGGCGAGCTCAGAACCCACTCAACGCATCACCGAGTAGTTCAGCGAGCCCGACGTTGATCGTCTTTTTGACCAATTGAAGGGCTTACATTCTGTATACTTTGGCAGGCTAAGGTCCACTCTGCGACTCACCGAGTGGATCAGTACTGTTAGTAACTCTCGCCAAACTAGGCGTGAACTGAAGGGTCAAAGGCTTTAAACCATTTTAAATTCAAAACCTCTCCATAATTTGAACTTTTCGACCCTCCTACTCTCACAATTACTGTAAGACTTAGTTTTTACTTAATTTTTTCGTGGGTGTCATTGTGTGATTGGAATTCATTGCATTGCTCGCCTTTGCTTTTACCTTAATCGTTTACTTGTCTACTTCTAAGGTTGGTGTCCCGAATCAGCTTTAATTTTATGATGTATTCTGAGCATGCTAGTGAGTAGTTATTGGATCTATTGTGTCTTTGTGTGCTTAATCCATTGTTGAATATTATTTGGTGATCGAGCATGTTAGATATTGTCTTTAGCCTAAATTAGTTTAAATTTCATTTTTAAATTTCTTAAATTGCGGGTTTGCATGTTGGACTTTGTGTGGGTAAAGCTTGAGTAACCCAAATTCCACCAAACAACTCGAATTTGCCAAATGATTGATCGGGTAATGTCGTTCTTACGGGCAAAGGCGGTGTTTGGTCTAATCTAGTTAAATTGAGGGAAGTCTGAGTACCCTAGAGTAGGTTATAGTATGGGTTAGACTTGAATTGCATAGATTGGGGCTTGAATTTGGTTATCGTACGTTGTGTGTTGAGGATTGGGGGTTGAGGTAAAACTCTGGCACGATGGGCCATTTGGCGAGATTAGTCGAGCTCGCCAAATGACTCGGTAGTTCACTAACGGACTCCTCTTACCTCCTTGTCTCTCGAAAATGTTTCTATTCTGTTTTGTAACTTTGGTGATACGCTTGTTCTCTCTAAGTTTACTTGGTGACTCTCCGAACAGCCTTAGCATCGCCATTTTGAAGCCTAATTTTTGCCAAATTTTTTGTAACATTCGGCAAGACCAATTTGTACCGCCGATTAGGTTTGGCGACTCCCTGAATTGTCTTTTTTCTCACCCATTTGTGTTGATTTATTGTTGTGTTGTCCTGTTAATTTCAGCGAGCACTTTATAGCTTGTTGAATGACTTCGGTGACTCACCTAATTGGTTCATAAGCTTTTCTTTAGCTTTTTGAAACTTGATATTTTGCTAACTCTTTGCAACCGTATTCATCTTGTTTGCTCATTTTGACATATATGGCTAGACCAAAAGTCCCAAGCATTCATATTGTTTGGTCATCTTCTCCAAGTGGGCTCATGCTAATAGCAAATGAATGTTGACTTTGTTCTTCGGGTGAGATCTTAAGCATGAAATCTGGATTCCCTTTATTATTTCCTAGAGGGGTTCCTAAGATCAAAGCAAACTACAAAACAACAACAATTTTTCCCCAATTTAAGTATGAAAAAAATTGTTAATATGAATAAAAGATGGTGCTTAGATTATGTATTGAGACTTTGAACAACACTCGAGCTTTGTAGCAACGTATGCACATGGCTTTTGATTATTGAAAGTTAATTCCATTTTCATGAAGTTATGTTAAACTAAATCCTATTAATTAGGAGGGTCACACTAAATTATATTCCATTTTAAAGTAATGTCCAACTAGTTCCACTTTGCTAATTTGTTTCAAATTTTTTTTAAAGTAGATTTTACTTGAGAAATTGAACACCACAAAAAATAGTCGCTGTTAGATAATACTTTTGTTTTTATTTTTAAGGAAATAGAAAAATTACAAAAAAATATGTTCTTTAATTTTTCTTATATTTAATATCTTAGTAGTATTTTTATTGGTTGTTATTTTCAAAAAATGAGAATCCAAAAAGAAAATTAAACTCAGTGGCATGTTGCCACATGGAAATATTCATCTCAATATTAATCAGAAGCATATTCCATGGGTGAGGAGAGTATTCCATTCTTCCTCTCAAAGTTTTTTGAAGCAAGAGCCTCTTGGAAAATGTGTTTAGCAGGACCCTCTTGAAAAATGAAATTAAGCAGGTTTCTTTTGAAACATGATATATAATTTACGAAGAATTATTGGAAAAATTGGACTTTATTTAGCAATACCAAGTAGGAAAAACTTGGACCACTATCCATCTGAAAAAATGAGACTTAATTTAGCAGACCTTCTTAGAAAATGAGATTTAATTTAGCTGAACCCTGTTGAAAAAAGAGAATTAGCAGGACCCTCTTGGAAAATAAGATGTAATTTTGCATGACCATTTTGAAAAATGTGATTTAATTTACCAGGACCATTCTAGAAATTAGGATAAGTAGGACCTCGCGGAAAATGATATTTAGTTTAGTAGACCTCGTGGAAAATGAGATTTAGAGAGACCTCCTGAAAAATGGAATTTTGTTTAACAAGACACTCCTTGAATATTAAAAATAGTAGAACCATCCTAGAAAATGAGATTTAGTTTAGCATGACCCACTTGAAAAATTGAATTAAGCAGGTTTCTTTTGAAACATGATATATAATTTACGAAGAATTATTGGAAAAATTGGACTTTATTTAGCAATACCAAGTAGGAAAAACTTGGACCACTATCCATCTGAAAAAATGAGACTTAATTTAGCAGACCTTCTTAGAAAATGAGATTTAATTTAGCTGAACCCTGTTGAAAAAAGAGAATTAGCAGGACCCTCTTGGAAAATAAGATGTAATTTTGCATGACCATTTTGAAAAATGTGATTTAATTTACCAGGACCATTCTAGAAATTAGGATAAGTAGGACCTCGCGGAAAATGATATTTAGTTTAGTAGACCTCGTGGAAAATGAGATTTAGAGAGACCTCCTGAAAAATGGAATTTTGTTTAACAAGACACTCCTTGAATATTAAAAATAGTAGAACCATCCTAGAAAATGAGATTTAGTTTAGCATGACCCACTTGAAAAATTGAATTAGCAGAACTCTTTTGGAAAACGAGATTTAGCAAACCCTCCTGAAATATGAGATTTAGCTTAGTAGAACCCTCTTGGAAATGGGATGTAGCAGGGGTCTCTTGTAAAATTGGATTTAGCGGGGACCTGTTGGAAATCAAGATTTAGTTTTGCAGTACCTTCTTGAAAAATTGGATTTGCATGACCCTCTTTGAAAATGCTATAAAGTGTAGCAAGACTCTCTTGGAAAATGGGATTAACAAGACCCGCCTAGAAAATAATATTTAATTTTGTAGGAACCTAATAGAAATAGGATTAGCAGGGTTTCCCCCCTTCCCTCACACCCCCTGAAAAATGGAATTTTGCAGATCTTCTTGGAATATGTGATTAACACGACCCTCCTGGAAAATGAGATTTAGAAAGACCCTCGTGAAAAATGAACCTAGCGGGACCCTCCTAGAATTTTGGATTAGCAAGAACCTTTTTGAAAATGGGATTTAACAGGACCCTCCTTAAAAAAATTACTAGCACGACCCTCTTAGAAAATGGAATTAGCAAAACCTACCTAGAAAATGAAATTTAGTAGGACCTTCCTTGAAAATGGGATGAATAGGACCCTCATTTGAAAAATGGATTAGTAAGACTTTCCAACAAAATGGAACTTAATTTAGTAGGACTCTGTTAAAAAAAAGATTTGCAGGACCCACCTAGAAAATGAAACTAGTCAGACCCTTCTGGAAAATGAAATTTAATGTAGCAGAATTTCTCCTGAATAATAGGATTATTGTAACATAGCTTCGTGAAGAATGGAGTTTACTGTTAATAATATAAATCCTTGTGGAAGCATTTCAACTAGGCTTGAGTGTCGTTTAAAGATGATACACAATCAAAGCACCATATTTCATTCATATTCACGGTTTTTTTTAAATTTAAACTAGTGTAAAACATTAATCTCATGAACCCTCCTAGAAAATAAGGACAGTCAACATTTCAATCTTTAGAGCTCACTTAAAGAACAAAGTCAACTTTAAATTTTAAGAAGAAGGAGCCCGTTTGAGAATAGGGTTCACTTTAAAGTTCAACTTAGATAGAAATGCCTATCTCACCACTCGAGAAGACATGAAGTTTCAAGAGGAATTACACAGATAGGATCTTGTACTTGTATTGTTATTTTTTTGGTCTTTTATCTTAATGTAACAAATTGGAGCCGCAACCAGAGCCTCGACATTACCTCAATCAACCTCAAACTCATCTCATCATTCTATTGTTTTGAACTACACATGACCTGGTTTTCTTATCACCCACTAATGTTAGTTATCAAAATTAGGACTCAGTCACATATTTTCTTCCCCGTTTTATATAATTGTCGGGTCAAAACATGTATCACTGTTTAATTCTTTGTTTGAAAACTCCTCATGTTTCCGGTCAAAGAGGGACAAGCAGTAGACACATGATTTTGGACATTTCTCGAGTTGAATACCATATTTTAATTTTAAATGTAATTTTATTTTATTTTGTAAGTATATTTTACTTGGGAAAGTTGAAAGCACAAAAATAGTTTCTTTTAGATAACACTTTTGTTTTTTATTTTCAAGGAAATAGAAAAATTCCAAAAATTATGTTCTTAAAATTTTCTTATATTTGATACTACTAAAATTACCCGCGCTTTGCGAAGGAATTTTATATCACTGAATTTATAAAATAATACTTAAAACCTATCAATCATTAAAACTAAAACACGATATTGTCTTATATATAAGATTACGTAGTAACAAACATTAACAATGTAAAGGAAAATGAAAATTATTTCATCTTATCATTTACCCTTAATAACATAAGCATCAATTAATGACTGTAAAAATACATACCAGAATATGTAAAATAAGCTGGTGTAAGTGAGCCACTCAGCAGAAGCAAAGTACCTAAATATTTAATTGTGAAGAAGAAGAAGAGGAGGAGGTTCCGAATTTTCGTTGTTTTAAAATGAGAGGAAATCCCTCTATTTAAAGACAAGGTAGTGTCAACAAATGTTTATTGTGCATTATCAAAAAGGTTACAACTATTTAAAAAAATTGCAACCTTTCGAAAATGTCACAACTTTTCATAAAAGTCGCAATTTTTCATTAAAGTCGCAACTCTTCATAAAAGTCACAACTTTTCATAAAAGTCGCAACTCCTCATATTTTTCGCAACTTTTTATAAAAGTCGCAACTTTTCATAAATGTCACAACTATTCATGAAAGGGTAAGGCAAGTTTTGAAAATAAATAAATTAAAAATGAATTGTAATTTGTAGTGGCACCACATAGGCGGGCCTAAGGTTCTCTTTTATGATATATATGATTATAGTAATAAAGCCTCTTTTATTAAAAATACAAAAACTATAATCTACAATATCTATGCAAAAGTGCAAAACAATAAAAATGTGAAAGAAAAATACAAAATTAAAATAAGCAACCATGGAAAATGGAGGGTCATCTTCTCCAAGCATCAACATCGAAGAGCTCTGACCATCATCCGCCAGAGAGATCGAAATCACCTTCCCAATTTCACATATCCTCCATTTCAATTGCTACCAGATTTTCTCCAAGATAAGTATCTAACCTTCCACTCATCTTGAGTTAAATCTGCAGATCTGGAGAACTCCACTATGAACTTTTGAGTCCTAATTTTGTGCAACTTTGGACACCTCTATCCTCTCACCAGGTGCGTGATACTATTAACCAACCGAAATAGCTTCAAACTTTAAAAGATTATTATAGTTATGCTTCGATTGTGAACTCCTGTGTGCTTCTTATCGAATACTTGTATATCTTACTATTATTTGGTAATTCAGATGTGAGAATCTAATTAGCACTCGCAGAGTCTGTGTGCTTGATCCTTATGTATGGAGTGTTACGTTTGTCAAGATTTATTAACTTTTTGTCTGTTGTTGGGACTTCATGAAATGAATTTAATTCATAAGTACCTGCAAAAACAAAAACTAGGTTTTTGGAAAAATCAACAAGAGTATTTCCCTCAATGAATGAGTGTTATACTCTTACTGATTAGTATTACCGATTCTATCAATTGAATTGTCTTCCATGTTTACACTCCTGGGTGAATCCCGGTCTCCATTCAGAATATTAACCATTGACAAAAAATCAGTTTCTATATTATTCTGATGAAAATGTTTATCTAAACAATATAGCAAACCCTCTCTAATAGTAATTGCCTCAGCCACCAACTTAGAAGAATCAACCAACTTCACACCGTTAGCCCCTACTAGATTACCATTATGATTTCTTACAGAGAAAGCAACTGAACTAGGACCAGGATTACCCTTGGAAGCACCATCAGTATTATATTTTAATCATCTAGAAGAAGGAGGATACCAGTAAACAATTTTGTAAAGAAAACTTGGCCTGTAGCTATTAAGTTGAGCAACTATTTGAGGCCAAGTTTGTAAACTATTCATAATCCAATCAAACCTCAATTTGCAAAAACTTATAAATGTGAGAAATAATTTCCGAGATGATCTTGGCTCTAGAATAAGAGCCTCCATGTAATATCGTGTTTCTCCTCTTCCATAGAACTCATAGTATGAGAATTGGAATGGCCTGATAGATGTGGACTCATTTAGGGCTATATTTTAATTGAAATTGTGCCTCGAATGGTTGTTTTATAAAAAAATATTTGATGAAAACATGGACACTATGTCGTTAAAAGGAACGAAAAGGTGGAAAAGAGTGAAGAAATGATAGCTTGAGCATCGCCGAGTCCACTTGGTGAGTCACCGAAGGGCCTTACTTCGCCTTTTGTTCCAGTGTGCTGAGCCCTGAAGGAAGAGGATCAAATTGGTGGCGAAAAGCAGTAGTTGGCGTGTCATCGAATATATCCGCGAGGCAATACTATACCACCCAATGATCCAAGATACAAAGATGCTGGTGGCAAGAATGGAAGGCGATGAACGAGACAAGGGGCGAATCACCGAGTTTATCGGCAATTCCGATTAACGACGCCGAATGGTCCACTGCAACATTAATTCTGAAAGTTATAAGTACTACCTTTGGTTGTAGTTTTTAGGAGTCGAATATTATTATTATTTTCCCTAAGAATACACGTTTTCTCTATATTTTTACTCTAAGTTTGTAAGAGTTTGAAGACTTAAAGAAGAAAAGAGTTTCATCTCTTTCAATTTGGAAGTGGGTCTCTTGGATTCTTCTTTCTTTGCTAAAATCAAGACTTATTTCTCCATACCCATTTGATTTCAACATCATTGAAAGTATAAATTCCTATTTCTTGATGTGTGGCTAAAAACCCCAATTCTTGGGGTGTGATTTAGCAAATATGAGTTAATATTGTTGTTGGGTCTTGCTTGCTGATAGATTAAATGTAGTTTAATGGTGATTTCACCTAGTAGTTGTGGTTTAATTGAATGGGTTTGTAGTTGCAAATACAACTCCACCCATGTGTTTTCGGCTTTCTCAAGAGAGAGGTCGCGAAACAAAGACTACTAGACTGATGGCCTAAGGAGTGGGTCGACATGAGGTTCAGCCAGAGAAGGTGAGCCCTAGTCCAATATCCTAATACTCAGCTAGAGCAAGTGAGTGGCGTCAGGTGTAGGCTAGTCTTTATGCGGAAAGTGGGTGTCCGAGAGGAACTCATTTGAAACAAGGTAAGTTGCACGAGAGAGAACTTATTTCCATTTAAAGCTTAGCCTAGTCACTATTACTCTATAGATTTTCTATCGAAAGCTTGTACACAATAATCTAGAATAATTTGTAATGTGGTCACACCCCAAGAATCTCCCCTCATACTTGATTTTTCTTGCATTTTATTGTTTTTATTTGATTTTGTGACAAAACCGCCAAATCGATATTGTCACGACCCAAGCCTAGGGCCTAGACGTGACATGGCGAATGAGGAACCCGAAGGAACCCCAAACAAGCCTCTCAAACTTGTCATCACACTTCATCGGTCGCGGAAGTACATTCAACATTAATTAACGAGAAATAGGGACTAAGGGCAAACCATTTCAAAATGACATCATAGAACAAGAGTCAAGCTCATTTACAAAATACTTGTCCAACGCACACCTCTACATACATAGATAGGACGGGGGCCATGACATACTACCGGCTCCCCTCATAGTCAAAACACAATTGCAAGCTAAAGTCTCAAAACATAGGAGTAGGAAACATAACATAGCCCTCGAATCATTGAGGACTCACCAACAAACTCGGATAAGCACCGTACTAGCCACGTGAATGGAGAGAAGGATCAAGAGTAGCTCCGGTCCCTACATGGTGACATCATGTAGGCAAAATATGCGTTAGTACTTGGAATGTACTAAGTATGCGGGGTGCAACACAACAATAGACAAGGACACAATCGAAATACAAGAAATAGTTTCATAGGCATTATGAATAACAATATGAGGATGCATGATCAAAGTGAAGTCAAAACATGTTTAAGTAAATCTATACTAATAGTAGATATCATATGTGTATGCATGATCCAACCAATCTATAACCCCAACTTAGGATGGGGGATGCCGTTCACACCCGGACACCCTGGTGGCAAGGTATAAACCCCTTACATGGTTGATGTTGGTCACACCCCAAGCATCCTAGGTGGTGAGATATAAACCTCTCACATGGTTGATGTTGGTCACACCCCAAGCATCCTAGGTGGTGAGATATAAACCTCTCACATGGTTGATGTTGGTCACACCCTAAGCATCCTAGGTGGTGAGATATAAACCTCTCACATGGTTGATGTTGGTCACACCCTAAGCATCCTAGGTGGTGAGATATAAACCTCTCACATGGTTGTCCGGTTCTTTTCCCCCGGACCGGGCATAGTCATGCAACACTTTATATAGGAAATTCCCATTAGGCTCTAATGCAATCTCACGTATGGAATGAACATATACACAAGCTTAGTTTGTCATCAACACATCTCTGGATTTCCATACATCTCATAACTCAAGCTTTAAAGCATCGATTCATCAATTCTCCATAGTTGGACATTTTGTCAAACACCTTGAAGGCATGTAATGGAATCAAAGAGCATGGAAAATAGGGTAGTAATTATGCAGCCAAACCAGTGAACAACCTACAACAACACCTTTTAACACCTACAATACCACATGAAAATCTCCACATCCATTCCAAATTTAGATTCAAGTTCTAGAGTCACAACATGCTCAAAACAATCACTTTTCATGTTTAAAATTCAATGTGCAGGAAATTATTACAAAGAACAAGACTAACTTATGAATCTTAACTTAAACCATGAATTAGTGAGTAGAATAGAGTCTAGGCACTATGGGTGGAAGGACCCATGAGTTCAACACCACATACCTTGAGTTCTTATGAAGGTCTTGAGAGTGTCTTCAATGGAAGCTTGGAACTTGGAGCAAGAGTCTCTTCAATCTTGAGGAAGGTTG
The DNA here is from genome assembly GCA_036553675.1 of Solanum okadae. Taxonomy (NCBI): domain Eukaryota; kingdom Viridiplantae; phylum Streptophyta; class Magnoliopsida; order Solanales; family Solanaceae; genus Solanum; species Solanum okadae. The sequence goes on along the minus strand of CM071686.1, from coordinate 21,804,442 downwards.
TGGATTAGGGTTCTTGAGAGAACTTGAGAGAAAATGTGTCAAAGTATGGGAGAGGTGTTTTGGGAAATGTTTTAGAGATGGGAATTGAACTAATGGTATATAGGAAATAACATATGCCCTTTGGAAAAATGGTCCAACACTTAGAAAAAAAAATGAGGCGGGTGAACAGTAAAAACGCTCACTGGAAATTGCATTTCCTGCCGGACAGATTTTACGAAAATGGGTATAACTTCTTCGTCCGAACTCCGAATGAGGTGAAACGAAGTGCGTTAGGTATCTAACTCAAAGGGCTTTCCATGGATATGTTATGGGACACCTAATTATTTGTGTGCTAGGATATATGACCCTCCAAAGTAGACCCTCGAAAAAGGCTTTACTTGGAAATTTCGGATTTTGATACGGTTGCTCTAAAATTTGGGTTAGACCCATTTCCCACTCAATTTGACCCCCTAAACAAGAATATGAAGTCGTATTTTCGAAAAACGAAACGGATTTTTTCTAGATATAGCTAAACAAGTTTCCGGTAACTTCCGAAGCACATTTTTAAGAACTTTTTGGGTCATTTCAGATATTTGACACTTTCGTGTCACCCCAATTGACTTATAATGTTTTTAATCGTAAATCTCATTAGCTATGATTAATTAGGATGAAATTCTAGTTAGCTACAGATTCTCCAAACCACTCCTTTGGGACACGACCCCAACCCTCGGTTGGGTTACTATATTATTGACGATCGTAGACACTCAAACCTTAGTTAGTGTCATTGGTCATGATAAGCATCAAAATGGCGCCGCTGCCGAGGAATGGTGTCACTTGAGAAAATGTAGTTAAGTAGTATTTTTGTTCTTTTTAGGTGTAGTTCTACAAACTTTACTTTTAGTTTTGCGTTTCTTTAAAATGTTATTTTAAGGTAAATATGTCAACTAATACATGCAAGAAGATGGAACGCTCTCTAGTAGAAGTGATGATGTTCCGAGATAAGATCCTGACCTTCAAACAATCAGAAGGTGAACAACTTTATAAAGTATGGCAGAGGTACAAAGCACTCCTGGGACAATGCCCTACCCATGGACTCCCCGATACAATCATTCTAGAGTCATTCTACCGAGGTCTAAATCTAGGAAACAAAATGATATCTGATCAACATGCCTTAGGTAATCTACTACGGCAGTCATATGGAACAACAACTAAGCTAATAGACAGATTAACTGAACTAGGTCAGGAAAGAACAAGGAGAGACTTCCATTTGGTGACCCTGCTAACACAATTAGATGAGCTAACAAAGAAAACTGAGGATTTGGGAGCCCAACGCCATGAGAAAGGGCGTTACATCCCTCCTCACAAACGAATGAAAATTGAGAACAGTGAGGATAGACAGGGTCAAAGAGATGTTGGCACTCTTACTCCAGAATTCCAAGGAGCATCATAGAATTTTAGAGGAGCTCAAGGAGAATGTCTTGGTGATTAACCAGAACACAACCGCACATGCTATGTTCATTCAAGTACTGGAATCCCAAATGACGCAAGTGCTAATTGAGCTACGTCAGGGTTCGAAAGAAGGATTTCCTGGTGACATGGAGGAAAACCCCACTAGTAGAGTATAAGTACCACCTTATGTCGTGCCACTACGTTAACTAAGGCGTTGTTCGGGAGGCAACCCAAAACACCTAAGTATTTCTAATTCGCTAATTTTAAAATAAATGTGCTTTTATTTTGTAGGATTGTGTGTGAAAGGTATCTGAAAAGTATGGAATAGAGGGCATTAGCCCCATTGGCGAATCGCCAACTTGATCAGCGACCCCGAGGAAGACCGCCAGTTGGACCTTCATGCAATTGGAGGTCCTTTGAAACTCGGTGAAGTTGATATCAACTTGCCAGATCGCCGAGTAGCAGAGAAAAATATGACTAATGTCGCCGAATGGGTGAGATCTATATAGGTTGTATAAGCTCACGGAATTCTACCCTCTCTCACTCTCGATTTTCGCAAAATCACACCTACTTAGTGCTTTCAAAAATTTTGCACTTAGTAAGTATTCTAGCTGATTAATTAGTGTTTGGATCTGGATTGATCTACCGCATATCATCACAATCTTGGCTAAATGAATAGTAAATGTTGGTTTTTCACAACCCACCTTCAAAGTATAGTGTTTGTACTTTTGCAAGCCGTTTTATCCTATTGAAGTATGCTTGGCCTCTCTGTTAATGTCAAGATGTCTGTTTGCTTGTTACAACTTTGAGCAATCGACCCTAGTGTCATTTCTGATAAGATCTTACTAATTGGTGCAAATATTGAGGAAAAGTGTACTTGATTGCATTTACTTGTAATTGATTTCGATTCGGGAGAAATCTAAGTACCCCGAAGTATGGAGTTGATGTGGATCCAACCATAACCTGAGTTATGAGTCTTTTTAAATTTTATCTTCAAAGGTTGCAGGGCCGATCTCAAGAAAATGAATCATGAATAGGGTGATGAGTCATTCAGCGAGCAAGACCGGGCTAGCCAAAACACTCAGTGTTACACCTAATGCCTCAGCTCACTTTTAATCCTAATGCTGTGTTTATCTGATTCTGTAAATTTCAGCAAGAAACCTGCATCCATAAAGGGTGGTTGGCGATTCGCCGATATGAATTTTTTTTTAAAAAAGAATAATATAATACTAAATTTTCCTTGATCGCCCTAGTCTGCACCTTAATCCCATATTGCACGGTAATCTTCGGCAAATAGACCCCTTTCACTGAATGCCATGCGCGATCCGCCCAATGGTTGGGGATCTATTTGCAAATTGTGATCCATAAGAAATCAAGCATATTTAACTTGCTCCGATGTGATTGCAGTTATGACCAAACCTAAAGTAACTAGACAAGCGCTTCCATGTCAAGGGAAGGCAACATGGAGCACCTTAAATGCGAAGGAAGCTACAACCAAAGGCAAAACAAAGAAACTTACTATAGTCAGTAGAAAAGGGAAGGGTAAAGGAAAAGCACATGTGTCACCAGAAGCAAGCTTGGACTATATCAGTAGCTATGACACCTACCTCACCACCTCTGAGAGTGGCGGAGCACCCTCAAAACCCTAAACTACTAAATCTGACGAAGAATGTCAAGTGATAGCACGAAGGGCAGAACTACGCTCAATGGAGTTAAATAACTAATTTAGATCTGGGACCCCTCAAGTTATCACACCTCCTCCTTCAGCACAAGAACATGTGATAGTGATTGCGTCCCCAATACAAGATCCTCCGCCAAAGTCTACAAACAGATCAAAAGCTAAGGGGCTAAGGACAATTCTTGAAGAAAAATGTCTATCCATAGACGGACTGATTGATAGGCATCTAGAAATTATGAGCATTCTTAAGTATCATGACTTCCAGGCACTAAGCCCCGTGTCACATATATTCCAAAGTTGGTTCAGGAATTTTACGCTTCTTATAGAGCTTTGATATGACAAGAAAGGAAACAAGCAACAGTATTCAAACTAGTTGACTCTGTGGTCATTCGGGGAAGAAAGGTCAAGGGCAACTCTGATATTATTAATGCTATTTTGGATCGACCTATGAGGAGTCTTGCCAACATATGATCGGGACTGATAAGCTAGGCAACATGAAGAAATGGTTAGCCCTACTGATCTCAGACAACACTCCCAAGTGGTTTGAAGTTGGTGTTGTGATTGGAAAGAAGGACATCATTGTAGCAGCTCGGTACTGGTTTAGTTTTATTAGCAGCACAATCATGCCTTCCCAAAATGAATTTATTCTGTGACATGCCAAATCTGTTTGTTTAGGTTGCATTATTGATAAAGTTCAGCTTAACTTGGTGATGATCATTGCTTCAGAGATTCTAATACGTGCAAAACAACACAAAACCTCACTTCCATTCCCGTTATGGATTATCGAGCTATGTAAATGTGCTCGAGTACCTCGATATGCCAAGGAGGATGTAGAAGTCACTCCCACATCCTCCACTGATATTCGGAGAATTGAAGCTGAGTACCTCAAGGATCAAGGAGAGAAGAAGCAGGAGGAAGCAGTAGCCACTAAATCATACCCGTATGGACACCTTTATGTTACCCTTCTCCTGGACCTTCAGGTATATCTACATCAATTTCCCCCCTTTCTGATATAACAGGTTCTTCTATCACTGCGCTGCCAAACAGACCCACTGCTGATGTTGCCTCCCATGTTTCGATCACAGAGGCAGTTCTGATTTGGATAGGGCAAATTGCACAATCTACAAATTGTCAGACCGCCGCCCTAGACACCCCCATTCCAGGCATGATCCATACTGCCCTGACTGATGCCTTGACACTACTAAGAGCCACCGTTGATGAACTCGAAGCCATAATAGCAGTGTGCAAGTGTGACCAAGGGAACACAAATGAGATGACAACATTAAAGGCTACTATTGATGCGCTGAGAACTGATGTGGACCAGCTAAAGTCCACCGATATGCCCATGGTCTACGGAACAGTGAAGATTCCAGAGGTGTCGTAACTGCCTCAGGCCACCACTAGAATTTTACAGGTAGCTAGACTTGCGTTAGAGGCAGAGACAGATGAAAATATTCTTGAGGAACCAATGGATGCCAAAATTGAGGACCCGATGGAGACCGACAAAGTCTTGATGGGTGCAGCAGTGCTAGTTTCCATGATAAATATGCTTTAAGTCGTCCACAATGAGACTAGTCCTTCTGACATAACCAAGACTTCTGACATGCTAGGCACCAATGCCCAGACAGATGGAGCGACTTCTTAGACAGGATCTCCTTTTTACCTCCTTCTTTGGCTTTCTTTATTTTTACTTCTGGATATTTATTATTTGCATTTGAGGACAAATACTTTTATTTGTGGTGGGTGAGGCCCACTTTTGTGTGCCATTAATACTTGTGTTTTGTGTGTGTGTATTTGGGTTGTCTGCTTTAAATTGTTTATCTATTCTTCGCGATTGTTTAATCTTATGGCTTCATTTTAATTTTAACTGCAAAACGATTTTGACCCGATTTTTTAATCGCTATTGGTTTTTTTTTAATTTATTTGAAGCGACGTCTTGTGTTGAAAGTGATTGTTCTCTTGCAAATTTGAATCTCGATTTCGATCAACACTGATGACTTGAATAGTGCTCTAAATCGAACAAATATGAGTGTATGGTTACAATGGGGCGAAATGAAGTTGCATAGACAATATGTGAACTCTTTGCATCTTGGTGTGATTAGCCATGTGTCAAATTGATTCTCATCTGATAATCGTTGCACACTAGCAAAAGTATGGATTCTTTTTTGACTTAAGTGTCGATGCCTTATGTGATAAGCTTACTTTGAACCATGCTTGACAACACATAGAATTTGCCCAGTTAGTCCACTCAATTAAGTACTGATTTCTATTGAGATGATCTTAGGCACTTTTGAAGAGTCTGAGCCAATTTGACATATACCTCTCTTATGACCTCCCTTGTGAGTGTGTGAATCCCTATTGAACACCCCTTGAGACTTAGCCTTCTTAGAAAGAAACTGAATGTAGACTATTCCTTTCTAGATCCTAATCCTCATGATTGTTGGTTTGATTGAAATAGCCAACTTAGGCCAAAAGCCTAAGTTGGGGGTGTGGTGAAAAGGAAAAGGAAAAGGAAAAGTCAAAGAAGTGCAAGGAAAGTCTCCCTTAACTTATGGTGTTGCAAAATAATAGAAACCCTCCATATAAAAAAAGAGAAAAGAGAAAAGAAAAGAATGAAAAAGAAAGTTGTGAAATAACGGGCAAAAGAAACGGGGTTTCCAAGCAATCCATGGAAGACAACAATAGGATGACTTTGTAGCACTAAAGAAAGAGATGAAAGAGAAGGAAAGGAAGTGTTATGAGCACCACAATTCATGAGGATCATTAGTCACTAAGCCTAAATTACAATACCTTTGCACTCACCCAATTATAAGCCTTTCACTAATGATCCTCATGAATTGTGGTGCTCATAACACTTCCTTTCCTTCTCTTTCATTAGTCACTAAGCCTAAATTACCACACCTTTGCACTCACCCCATTATAAGCCTTTGAAAGACCTTTTTGATCCTGAGAGAACTAAAACAAATGTTGACTGGAAAATAAGGGCAAACCTATGGGTGAAAGCACACATTGTGTTCCTCTTTGTGAGAGTGAGCGTTGTATCTGATTCCCGAACCTTTAATTGATTATGCACTTGTGTGTGAAGATGGGATCATCATTTGTGTGAGGGCATTCAAATGCTTTTGTTGAGCATGTACTTGCATTTGAAGCAAGTAATACGAGCTTGAGAATCTTTGATAATGGTGTATCACAACTTGAATCTTTGAGTACACTATTGATCCTTGCATGAGTAGTTTGAATTTTGCCGTGTACATTCATGATTGAGTATTGTGTAGCACTATTTGACACATCCTTGTTGAACTGCTGAACTCGAGTTTTACTTGAGGACAAGCAAAAGTTTAAGTTGGGTGTGTTGATAAGTCCACAAATTGGACTCATTTAGGGCTATATTTTAATAGAAATTGTGTCCTCAAATGCTTATTTTATATCAATATGTGATGAAAAATCTTAAGTTTTAGGTATTTGAATATTTAAGGAAAGCATAGACACTATGTCGCAAAAAGGAACAAAAAGGTGGAAAAGAGTGAAGAAATGATAGCCTGAGCATCGCCTAGTCCACTTGGCGAGTCGCCAAAGGCCCTTATTTCACCTTTTGTTCCAGTGCACTGAGCCCTGAAGGAAGAGGATCAAATTGGTGGTGAAAAGGAGTAGTCAACATATCGCCGAATAGATCGGCGAGGCAGTACTATACCGCCCAATGATCTAGGATACGAAGATGCTCGTGGAAAGAACGGAAGGCGATGAACTAGACAAGGGGCGAATCACCGAGTTTATCGGCAATTCCGATTAACGACGCCGAATAGTCCACTGCAACATTAATTCTAAAAGCTATAAATACTAGCTTTAGTTGTAGTTTTTAGGAGTCGAATATTATTATAATTTTCCGTAAGAATACTAGTTTTCTCTATATTTTTACTCTAAGTTTGTAAGGGTTTGAAGACTTGAAGAAGAAAAGGGTTTCATCTCTTTCAATTGTGAAGTGGGTCTCTTGGATTCTTCTTTCTTTGCTCAAATCAAGACTTATTCTCTGTACCCATTTTATTTCAACATCATTGAAAGTATAAATTTCTATTTCTTGATTTGTCGCTAAAAACCCCCATTCTTGGGGTGCGATTTAGTAAATATGAGTTAATATTGTTGTTGGGTCGTGCTTGCTAATAGATTAAAAATATAGTTTAATGGTGATTTCACCTATTAGTTGTGGTTTAATTTAATGGGTTTGTAGCTGCAAATAGAAGTTCACTCATGTGTTTCGGCTTGCGAGAGAGAGAGGTTGCGAAACCAAGACTACTAAACTGATGGCCTAAAGAGTGGGTCAACATGAGGTTCAGCCTGAGAAGGTGAGCCCTAGTCCCATATCCTAACACTCAGCTCGACAGAGCGAGTAGGGTAAGGCGTAGGCTGGTCTTCATGTGGCAAGTGGGTGTCCGAGAGGTACCCATTTGAAACAGGGTAAGTTACTCAAGAGAAAACTTATTTCCATTTAAAGAGTAGCCTAGTCACTATTACTCTATAGATTGTCTATTGAAAGCTTGTACCCAATAATCTAGATTAATTTGTATTGCGGTCACACCCCAATAATCTCCCCTCATACTTGATTTTTCTTGCATTTTACTATTTTTATTTGATTTTGTGACAAAACCCCCAAATCGATAATTAACACTTTCTTGTCACCCCCATTGATTTATAATGTTTTAACTCCTAAATCTCTTTTGCTACGACTAATTAGGATGAAATTCTAGTTAGCTACAGATTCTCAAAACCGCTCCCTTGGGACAGGACCACAACCGTCAGTTGGGTTACTATATTACCAACGATCGTAGACACTTGAACCGTAGTTAGTGTTGTTGGTCACGATAAGCAACACTGATACACCTATTTTAGTCTGTAATTTCCTTGAGTATGCCACCATTTTTTTAAAGTCTGTCTCACTTGTATTAGAGGTCCTGCGATCCTTACTGCCCGATCCTATTAACTCCACACACTAGAGGCCAATTCACTTTGTAAGAAAAGGTATTCAATAGTTTCTCTAGCAGGATCTGAGGAACAAGTATAGCGTTGAGATATATTAGGATTCCAGATAGCCATGACTGCTACAAAAGAAACATTAGCAGTCCAAACTCCAACCAAACAAACCAATCTTGAAAGGTGAACCTTTCCCTCAAATATGTTTTAAAGAATCTTCAGGTGTAGCCCTATTTCTTAAAGCTTTCTAGGCATTCTTAGTTGATATGATGTTACGTACTTTTGTGCTTTCTAATCATCTTAATCAAGTTTCAATGCTTTTATTTATTTATTAATTTGATTTAAAATGTTAGTACGAGAATTTTTGGTCTAAATTATATATAAGTTTAATTAATTACCTATTAATGTGAAAAGATGAACAAATAAGTGTCCCCGACTTAGTGAAGTAATTGCTTCAAGTTTTAAGATCTAGGGAATGTGTGCATAATAAACAATCTAAACTAAGGTCGCAACTTACACGTCTTTATCCAATCCCTTTAAAATAGTATACATCTTAATATAACGAATGAGAACAACTTACCAAGAAACTTTTTTAAAAAAAACAAAAGAAGTTGCTGCGTGTATTTTGTTAAAAATAAAATATTGGACCAAGGTCCAAAAATATATCAAATGGAATAGGCCCAAAAACTAGGCCAACTAGATTAGGAGAAAAATGAAATCAGTTTAGAATAGGTTTCAACGGGTGTCTTTGCATTTTCTTGCTTCCTATGGTCTCGCCCGAGCTCAGACTTGTATCTCTATAGACTTTTTTTACCCTTAACTTGATGCACTCATTTTCCATATTTTTCCTTCAAACACTTTTTGGCTATGTATCTCTAATATACTCCTCTTCGATCACATTTTCTTCTCTTTTTCTTATGATCGATGGGTTGAACCCTTACAAGATTATTACCACCATCTTATGAATAGAAAACATAACAAACATAAACTACATGGTTAATTGTCTCCATTTATTGATATAACCGAAGCAGATGTGAATAGTTATAAATTTGGATTTACATAATCCTATATTTACAATCGACGTCTATTTTCCTTCTCTTATAAGATATTAAAACCTAAAGAAAGAAATGTAATTTACAAAACTTCACTTATTAATTGCATTTTCTTCTCCGAAGCAATCCACAAATTTTCTCCGCTCTTTTCTTATTTGTCGAAACTTAGTTTGATAGTTTTTGTTGGTGTTGAGTAGTTTTCTAGGGTTTTATTAATGGCTCCGAGAGAACCACCATCAAACAATCTTTTATGGGTAGGTAATCTTACCCCTGACATTATCGATGCTACCCTAAACTTTGATCCGCTTGATAGTGTAACAACATATACCTCTCACGGTTTTGGATTTATCAATTTTAGAAACATCGACTCTAAGAAGACTAAAGACACGCTTCAAGGATTCTTCTTTCATGGAAATCCTCTTAGGACCTAATTCGCTAAGTTGGTTTCGAGATAAAGAAAAACAAAAACTGGCTTAGCAAATTCGATCCTAAGAGGATTGCCATGAAAGAAGAATCCTTGGAGTGCATCTTTGGCATCTTTGGAGTAGTTGATATTTCTAAAATTGATAAAATTGAACCCGCGAGAGGTATATGTGGTTACTCTATCAACCGGGCCAAAGTTCTAGATCATAGACATTAGTCCAACATCAGTAACATCAGGGGTAATATTACTGTCCCATTGAAGATTGTTTGATTGTGTTTCTCCCGGCACCATAAATAAAACCCTAGAAAATTTGTTAACACAAACAAAACTATCAAACTGAGATTTGGGCAAATGAGAAAAGAAAGAAAATAAGTCGTTGATTACGACGGAAAATAAAAGACAAAAGTAATTGAAGTATTTTAAATGATATTTCCTTCTTTGTGTTTTCATATTTAATAGAAGAAGGATAATTCACAATAGGCATCTGTTGTAAAGAGAGGACTATGTAAATCCAAAGATATAACTGGTCACAACTGCTCTAGTTATATCAATAAATGGACTAATTTAACACTCTAATTTATGTTTTCTTTCATTTCTATCAAAGACATTTATTTCTTGGTAAGTTGTTCTATTTTTTTTATATAATAACATATGTTTTTTGACATTTGTTTATTTTATAAAGCATTGTCTCATGACCCGCCACCTCCTCATGCCACGTAAGCACCACATGGCATAATGATATCAATTCGGAAGCATAAGTATGCTAGTATTTATGAGAACATTCTAGATATATGCAGAAATTCTTGGAAAGACTCTAGAATATCTAGGAAGAATTCTTGAAAACTCTTAGAATATTCTAGGCATGTATAGAATTCTAGAAGAAGGGTTTATTTGTAAATATGTAGGGACTTATGTACTAATTATGAGTTAAAATTTATCCCCTAAGTTAGTAGTATATATAGAGGGGCATCCATTTCTAAATTAACCAAGGAAATGAGCAATCTTCCAAGCAATAAGGAAGTCTCCTTAGAAACTCTCTCGTGGCTTTGTTCATTATCTTAGTGATCTATGTTTGAAAAGGCTTACTTGAGCTTCCAAGATCGTAAAAGAATTATTGATTAAATTGTCGAGTGTCGTACAGAGTGCTTAGTTGAAGTCTCTGTCCATGAAAAAGTGGTATTAAAGCAAAGGTTGATACTAGGGGAATGGTAACTTAGAGAGACATTAATTTTGCTAGCACCACTAACTTCAGGTACGATGGTGGAAGGAACCCCAAAAAGGGAGGAAGTATCTTAAGAAGAATAAAGAATTGTTTTCGGACCCTATAGGAAGTGATGCACTAACATCCCACTCACCTTTGGCCGCTGAGGCGAGTTATGATGAACATGGGGAGCAGCCTATAGACATTACACATTGAATGGAGTGGACTCAGAGTGTTGATACGGTAGGGTAGACTATGGATATTTTAGGAAGGCACTTGAACGGGGTGGATTATAAATTAAAGACTCTTGAAAACTTCACCTTGAGAAGAATGATAATATCTGCAACGAGTTAGAGGCGCGTAGGCATGCAAAATATGAGACGAAGGAAATCATCACTTACTTTGAGTGTCAGCTCATGAATGCATTAAGCACCATCAAAACCATGAATGTCGAGATTGAAATGCTTAAGGGAAGAATTCAAAATAGTGGATATGTGACGTTTGATGGAGATAGGGAAGCTAAGATTGAAGGTCCCAAGCCACCGATGTTCAAAGGCGCTTGTGAAACACAATAGGTAGAGAATTTCCCTTGGAATTTGGAGAATTACTTCAAGTGCAACAAAGTGAAGAGCGAAGGGAACAATATCAACATTGTTGTATTGTGCCTCTCTCACATGAACATGCTTTAATGGAAGAGAAAGGAGTCTGAGATAGGGAAGGGGCTTTTCACCATCAAAACATGGGAGAAACTCCAAGTAGAGTTAAAGAAGACTTTCTTCCCCAACAACGTAATCTATGAGGCAAAGCATAAGTTTAGGGACTTGAAGCATTATGTAACATACGAGCATATGTGAAGGAGTTCAGCACTCCGAATCTTCATATTCCCAACCTCACGAATGAAAATATGTTGTTTCGCTTCATGGATGGGCTACAAAATCGAGGTAGGACAGAGTTGGAGCACTGAAAGGTTAGGACTATTGATGAAGACATCACGCAATCCAAAGCTTTGATAGTTTTAAGCATGAGAGATAGTAATGACCAAGGTTGGGGTTATCATGGTTAAACTTTGGAGCAACAACCACATCCCAAGAATCATGACACCTATAAGTCTGATAGAAAGAAGTTTGGACGTCAAAGTCATGCTGACAGGAAGACATGGACTATAAAGGGAAATCGTTGCAACATATATGATGAGCCGCATGGCTATGAGAGATGCCCTAGACTAAAGAACCTTTGTGCCATATTATGGGAATGAAAGGAGAAATATGCATAAGAACTAGGGCAAGGTTCAGACACAACATAGTTGGGCCTATTGAATTATGCGAAGCTATCGCAAAGAAATCAGAGAAGCCGAAAGAATATGGTGCACAGTATGTAGACATCATGATCAATGGATGACCCACTTGTGCTATGGTTGACATAGGTGTAGAGGCCAACATCAAGTCAAAAAATGCAATAAAAGGTTGCGGTTGAGATACAATCCAAGTAATACCCACTCAAGACAGTAAAAAAATACCGACTTGCGTGTATGAAGTTTCTCATGAAGTAAGCATTACACTAGGCATCTGGCAAGCTAAACCACACTTTACTGCCACTCCTTTAGATATCTTTGACATAATTCTTATGAAAGAGTTCTTCCAGACATGTCACAGAATTATCGATCCTTACCTCCAACAACTCTTTTCATGGATCAAGAAGGATCGTGTATGGTTCCCCTGATTAAGATACCAAAGATAGAACGAAGAGATTAACTATCGTCCATACAACTCCTGATGGATCTTATGAAGGGGGAGTAACGTTCAATACCACCATTGAGAGTGTGACTAAAAAAATAGTGGTAGAGCGACATTGCCACCATGTATAGAGAAAGCTAAAAGAGAATGAAGACGTAATGTCTGAGGAGTTACACAAGGGCATTGGTCAAGTCAATGTTCTACTGGCCCTTCATGCGAGAAGAGAATATCTAATTGCTCATAAAACAATAATACATCGCGGTAGTCACAATATTAGGTAGGGGAGAGTGCCATGACTCACCACCTCGTCATGCCACATAAGCACCACATGGCATATAATTATCCATTTGGAAGCATAAGTATTCTAGACTATATGGAAAGATTCTAGAGCCATGAAGAACTTCTTGGAAATACTCTAGAATATCTAGGAAGAATTCTTAAAAATCCATATAATAATCTAGGCATGTAGAGAATTCTATAAGAAGGGTTTGTTTGTAAATGATTAGGGACTTATGTAGGAATTATGATTTACAGTTTATCCCCTAAGTTAGTAGCATAAATAGAGGTGAATCCATTTGTAAATCAACCAAGCAAAAGCAAGTAATCTTCATACCAATACAAAAGTCTTGTTTCAAACTGTCTTGTGTCTTTCTTCATTCTCTTAGCGATCTAAGTTTGAAAAGGCTTACCTAAGCTTACAAGATTGTGAAAGAATCGTGGGTAAGTTGTTGAGTGTCGCACGGAGTGTTTAGTTAAACTCTAAGTCTGTGACAAATTGATGTCCATTTTGGCAATTTATATGTTGGCCAATGGTTAAAAGAGGCAAAAATGAACTTCCACTATTACAACCTTAAATTCAAGGATCGTCATTAACCTTTCGTGAGAAATAACTCATATCAGGTAAATCAATATTCATTTTAGTCAAGTACCAAATATTAATTAAAAAATTTCTATAACAAGAGATTCCTAATAATCCTTATAACCAACCGACAAACAATTCAACCAACAAAAATATCCACAACCATCATCAACATTTGCCACATTATGACTGAAAAAACAAGAAGAAAATGCTAAACCCAAAAACAACATCCGAATAATTTTAGTCAACTTGTATAACCCCGTTTTGGCTGAGTAGTTGACAACATCAGGCCTGCAAAGAGAAAAATATCAGCACTTGAATGTAGCTGACAAAATCCATGCAAAATAGTTAACTTATATAAGAATTATATATATTGTGCTTATCCAAAGAAAGATCAAAGATGCATATATTTTGTCCTAAAAAAATTTCTTGACACAATTTTGGAATGAGTTTCATAAGAAATTCCGTCAAATCATTCTTTCATCTCAGATTCTATACATTCCCTGATAAGAATGAAGAAAACACGACACAAAGATGTTCAATTTCTGTTGATAATATCAAGCCACATATAGTAATGGCGAGAATGGTTCTAACCATTATAAATTCTTGAATCATTGTTATTTGTATTATTGACTACAACAGCACCTAAAGGAACATTGGTTCCAAATGGACCCACACGATATTTTTTATCCAACACAAAATCTTGATCATTTGTTATTTTATGAAGATAAAAACTATCTTTTGACTCATCAATCCTCGATCTATTAGCTGCCAATTTAAGTTGGCTATAATCAATAGTTATTGGTCTTGAAATAACATGTGAAACCACCCTTGCATACTTAAAGGTCTAGTTGGGATGTTATGACCATAAGATGGCAAACGTCCAGATACACTTGAGGCCAACATATCGGGATGTTTGGCACACTATGTTTCCGGCATCCCAACTAGACCTTTGAGTGTGCAAAGAAGGTTTAATAATGTTATTTCAAGACTAGTAATTACAGGTTCTAGCCAACTTCGAAGGGAAACTATAAGATATAGGATCAAATGGGAAAATGATAGTTCTTACCCTCAAAAAAGAACAAGTGATCGAGATCTTGTGTTGGATGAACAATATGGTTTGGGTCCATTTGGTAGAAATGTTCCTTCAGGTGTTGGAAGAGTCAGTCAAGAAAACAATGGTGATGCAAGAATTTCACCAGGACAACACTATTCTGGACATTACTATATATGGTATGGTATTATCACCAAGAATGGAACGTCTGAGTCTCGTGTTGTCTTTGTTCCTATCGGGGAAAGTAGAGAATCTGAGATGCATGTATGAGTTATCAATTTTTTTTTATGAAACTCATTCCTAAATTGTGTCAAGAAAAGTTGTTTGCAGAGAATATATAAGTGTTTGATCTTTCTTTTTATTAGCAAAGCATAAATAATTCTTATAAAAGTTAACTAACTTGTATGGATCTTGTCAGCTACATTCAAGTGCTGAAACTTTTCTTTTTGCAGCCCTGATGTAATCAATTTCTCAACCGAAACGGGGTTAGACAATTTAACTAAACACTATTAAGAGGTTGTTGCCAGGTTAACCATTCTATTCTTCATGCCTAATACTGACAAATATGTTTCCTCATTGGTAGACTTTTTTAGTTACTTGAGTTCAAGAGATTGTGTTGGGGTTATAAAACTTGTTGATGAACCAACATGTTCTTGGTGGCACCGTCAGACTTCATTAGGAAGGTTTTGAAAGTTGATGGTCCGGCATGTCCTTATGGTGTTGTTCTAAAGTTTGCACCTAGTGGCACATCCTTACCACCAGAATCTTATTTACCTCGATACGTGGATGCACAGGAGATAACATCCTCTAAGGTTTCCCAAGCAAGTTCCTTTTTAACAAATGACCTTATTACAGGTTTAAGTAATTTTCAACCATCAAGTAGTGTGGTAGGAACTGCAAGAGCGTCTGCTAGTATGCCTGCATGGGATGTTGTTGTTGCGCTATAGTGTAGGAGATATGTTGGTAGGTAGCTTTATATTGGAAGACATGAAGATGCTGGGTAAGCTCATGGCACCAGATGTTTTAGTGGTGTTCTGTATTGTATTTTTGAATTCAATTTTCTTTTGGTTTAACTTTTTGTTGTCTCTCTTTTCTTTTTGTTTCCTTAATTCTTGTTTAACCATGTAGTATTCCGTACTCATTAGTTCGATTAATCATCACAATGTGTAGGACTTACTAAAGAGAAAATGCCCCCACTAGGAATTTCTATGGTCTTAGGGCTCGAGAGCTCTTATGAAGGGTAAAACATATCCATCCATCCCTTAAACAAATGCATTATAATTGCTGAAAATTGGAGAAGTCCTTGGCAATCATCAAATATCTTGAGGTGAAATTATGTTTTGATTTTTTTGAGCTTAAAATAGTCTAAACATAGGGTGCTTATTACGGAAACTGCCCTGTCCCAAGTACTATCTCTCTCTAAGCCTGGATAAGAGTTATTTTTTCTACCCCCTACATGTCAAATTATCTCGCGTGATTTTTTTTACACAACTTAAGAACCATCCATGAGAAATTATTTGTGACTATTTTATCCTTATTTATGTCTTGAGATATCATTTCTCTTCATTGAATGTTTATATATTTATGTGTCGTCTTTACATATTTCAGTTGTTTGTAGTCTTAAAGAACAAATACATAAAATGAAAATGTATACTCAATTTTATCGTGCGCTTCTACAATGAAAAATAACTTAGAACAACTATTTTTTAGAAACCATGAAAAATACTGGCAATGTAATGGTTGATTATTTTTCAAACTTTCGTGTCAAAAAGTACGAGGTGGATGGCTGGATCATTTTCCAACTGTAATGAGGTGGATGACTCGGTGATTATCTCCTCTCAATGCTTTCACATGTTCCTGTACTTGGAAAGGAACAATTAGTAGACACATTGTCGCCTTAGCTAGCGACTTAGCCAAGAAACCTTGAGAAAGATTCTTTAAATGAGAATATGTACAAAATGCATTATAACTTTGACATATGTGAGCAGCCATCATTTTACTCCTGAATATTTTTTGTTTTTTGGGACTCATGTCTTACTGGGAGTTTATACGAGGCGCCGGTGGCTCGCATCCTGAATTTATTTTTCTCCATTATTGCGATGTTGTAGATTTTGAAGTTGACATGGAACTTCAAGTGGACTTTCGACATTACTTGTTGGTATTTTTAAGGTCTTCCTAAAAAATTCTCTCGTAATTAGATCTTTTGACAAATCTCGAAATGATCTCCAATCTTGACTTGCTGGAGATAACATTTTTATTGTCCATTTTTGAGATCTTAAATCTAAAATTTTTTGTCCCAGTTTTTATTATAAGGAGAAAAGAAAATCACACTGGGTATATGATCTAGCCGTCGTGGAGCCTACATATCATGTTGAGCCATAAATCAGGTCAAATGTAGTTCTATTCCAGTAGATGATCAGTACTGCAAAGAATCTGAGAGAGGGTAGTCAGTTAAAAATGTACAATATAAACATGATGAAATAGAAAAATGATATTCCTGCAATATTCAAAGCCTAAAGACAAAAGATATGTCACATTATTGGAACAAATGACCCAATAAAGTAAAATAGGCGTCTCATACTGACGAGATTAGCCTAATGTCACATTTTACAATGAACAAATTAATTTTAAAAGGAAATGCAAACATTATTTAAGGAATCTAAAAATAGTTGCTTTGGAAGAGATTAAAGGTCGGCGCTTGCCCTTTTTTTCTAATGAAAAATCATGAATGTGAAACGATAGTATAATCTTGACTACTTACGGTACCAACAATAAGGATTGCATGTAAATTCCTCTTCTTCTTCTTCTTCTTCTTCTTCTTCTTCTTCTTCTTTTTCTTCCTTTTTTTTTTCTTTTTTCTAACAAAGATTGAATTCAAGGTGTTTCCCATAGCTTCAAGTGGTACCTCAAACATACTTAAGTATCAACAAGATTTGTTCATCTTTCTTCAAACAAAGGTTTTGAATTGTACTAATTCTCATGTTTCAAGTGCCCTCACAACAAAGAAATATCATATTTAACACATAGTTGAAGCATTTTATTTGAGGACATTTTTCAAAGTGCACTCACAGTCATAAGAATGTTTAATGCATGAAACTATGATACCATATGCTTTGCCCTTAGGTAAATCTTCAGTAATGTGAGAACATTTAGAATGAGATCATGTACGACTTGTTATTGGCATGTAATGTAGGCTTAGGGATGGGTAGGATATTTATTTGGAATAAGAGTGAGTTAATTCCTCCGTGAGTGTCACACTAAATTTGTGATTTTGACGGTTTATAAGCCTTTGGCCTCTGATCCTCTTTGTTTTCCTACCTTTTTTTGACTTTTTCTAAATCCTTATTCATCGGAGCTTCTCCTTTTTACACCCCTTTCTTTTGTTTCTACTTCTTTTGAGTCGTTATTTGTTGGGACATTCTTTTTTCCATCCCTTTCTTTTGAAATTTCCTCTATTTTTTTGTTGGAATATTTTCATTTCATTTTTTCAGTCGTTAGTCATTTTGGCTTTCTTGACTTTTAGAGAGTTTATATCCGTTGACTTTGGCATCTTTAAATTTGGATCATCTCTTATATGCTGCACATCTTTGGTGCGCTCAAGAAGGTTGGGCTAAGAGAGAGATAGTGCATGTAAGCACTTAGAAGGGTAATGACTAAGATGTGGTTGTCAAAACAAAAGGCTCTAGGCTCAAAGTGGGAAAACAAGGGATAAGTTTTATTTGGTAAGCTTTGAAAGGCACAATTAGGTAAAAAAGGCCTACAATCCTTTCCTAATCCAAACATTACTCAGGATTTCACGTCAAACAACATTCAGGCCAAGTTCTAGATCAACAGTGCAATAAAATTGAATTTTGATATAAAACCTCACCACACAATGCATATGCAACCATGAGGTTGGTTATATTCTTATCCTGAATGCCTACAAGAGAATTTTCAAGCGTCACTAGACTACCAATGAGAGGTACCAAAAGAATCTATGGTTTACCACAAAGTCAGTATTCTCCATCATATCAAACATTTTTACATACTCCTAACTACATTGGTCTCAAATAAGCTGAATACATAACTCTTAAAATATATACACAATTTTTTATTATGTGAAAGAATGAAACCGAACACAAGAAGGGCTGCCGATTGATGAGTCCAAAAATTGGACTCATCTAGGGCAATATTTTAATAGAAATTGTTCCCTCAAATGCCAAATGCTTATTTTTTCTCAATATCTGATAAAAACACTTAAGTTTCAGGTATTTGATGTTTTAGTTGAAGCATTTACACTTAGGGGCAAAAAGGCTGAAAAGAACGAAGAAGCTGAAGCCTAAGCGTCGCCAAGAATGCTTGGTGATTCGCTGAAGGGACGCACTCTGCCCTATGTTCCAGTATGCGAAGCCCTGAAGGAGAAGGATCAAAAAGGCAATGAAAGGAGCAGTCGGCGGTTCGCCGATCAGTTCTGCGAAGCAGAAGTATACCACACAATGATCCAGATTTGCATAGAATCTGAAGGCAAAGTACAAACGGCGATGAACTAGAAGAAGGTCGAATCCTCGAGTCATTCGGCATTCACTACTATCCTCGCCGAGCGATCTACCAGCTCTATTTTTTGAAGTCTATAAATACTAAACTCTTTATTAATTTTTAGGGAGTCAAATTAATAATACAATTTTCATATACAATAGTACTTTTTCAAATTTTTGCTCTTAGTTTGAGAGGGTTTTGGAGACTTGAAGAAGAAGACGGTTTCATCTTCTAGATTTGGAGTTCGGTCTCTTGGATTCTTCATTCTTGGCATGTAACAAGACTTAAATCTTCATACCCATTTGAATGCAAGCTCATTTAGGTATAAATTTCTATCTCTTGTTCATCTCTAGATAAAACCCCCATTCTTGGGGTGTGATTTAGCAAATATGTGTTGATATTATTGTTGGGCCTTGTTTGCTGATAGGTTAGATATATTTTAATGGTGATTTCACCTAGTGGTTGTGGTTTAATTTAATGGGTTTGTAGTTGCAAATACAAAACCACCCATGTGTTTTCGGCTTGCTCGAGAGAGAGGACGTGAAACCAAGACTGCAACTGATGACCTAAGGAGTGTGTAGACATGAGGTTCTGCCTGAGAGGGTGAGCCCTAGTCCCATATCCGAAAACTCAGCTCGAGAGGAACTCATTTGAAATGGGGTAAGTAGCCCGAGAGGGAACTTATTTCCATCTAAAGCTTAGCCTAGTTACTATTAACTTACAAATTTTCTATCGAAAGCATGTACTCAGCGATTTATATCAATTTATATTGCGGTCACACCCCAAGAACTTCTCCCCATACTTGATCTCTCCTATAAATTTTGTTGTTTTTATTAAACTTGTGACGAAACCCCCATTTGTTAATTGACACTTTTGTTTCACCCCCTTAATTTACTATGTTTTACTTGTTAATGATTTTAGCTATGACTAATTAGAACTAAATTTTATTTTTCTATTAATTCTCAAAACCACTCTCTTAGGACACGACCCCAACCCTTCGTTGGGTTGCTATATTATCGACGATCGTAGACACTCGTACCGTAGGTTAGTGTCATTGGTCACGATAAGCATCAAAATGGCGTCGCTGCCAGGGAGTGGTGTTATTTGAGAATATTTAGATTAGTACAATATTTGTTCTTCTTAGTGGTATTCTACTCACCTAATTTTTAGTTTTGTTTTGTTTGCTCTGCAAACATTTCAGAAAGTATGAGTGTTAACAGTAGTAACAGGAGCCAGGTGGGTCATCAGGACGACATCAACAACCTCAACGATGTCCAAGAGCCCAACATCAATGATCCACATCTCATAGGAGGTATTGGAGCCATCCGTCTACCTCCAGCAGTGGGAAATGCGGTGTTCCTCATAACAAGTACCATGTTGCAAGTTTTGCAACTAAAGGGACTCTTCAGTGGATTAGCTTATGAGGACCCACATAAGCCTCTTCGAAACTTCGTAGATGTGTGTGGACCATTCTCGTTCAAAAATTTGATTAAGACTATTTCCTTTCTCATTGATGAGGGAGGAGTGCAAGTGGCTAGTTGAGTTGCCACGTAACTCGATCACTTCATGGGAGGAGTTAGTAACCGCATTTAATGGGCGAATTTTCTCTCTCTCGAAGATGATGACTATTCGGGATAGCATCCAAAGCTTTAAGCATCTGAATGGAGAGCCTCTGCACAAAACATGGCTTCGGTTTAAAAAACTTGTGCTACAATGCCCAACCCATGGTCTACATGATAATGCTCCTTCAATACTTCTACGGGAGTCTAGACTCGGTAAACAAAGGTGTAGCTGACCAACTCTTGCCCGGAGGCTTAATGCACCAACTATATGTAGTAGCAACTCAACTTCTGATAGCATGACAACCATCAATAGGGCGTGGTACACCAGCGAAGAGCAGGTCTCACTGGTCACATTTCAGCTATCTAAGGAGCAGGTTGAAAAAGACAATGAGAGAGACCCAAACATGGCCAAGATCATGACACAGCTTGACATTTTCTCAAAAAATGTCATGGGGGCTGGTGCCCGTGGTGTCAATGCCATGGGAGTGGGGGCTGCGAATCCTGAGGAAATGAAGTTTGAAGCCATGTATGACGAGGAAGTAAATGTTCTAGCTAACCAAGGCAGAGGCTATCGTTCAAACTACCCAAGGCAGGGTGGTAACCAAGGATGGGTTAGAGAATACAGCAGGAAGGATCGAGATCATGAATGGAGGGACCATAATCCAAATTGGAAGGATGGGAAGAAGTATAGATACGTGCCTCCCTACGAGCGTTAGAAGACCAAGATTCGAAAGGTGATAGGTCCAAGGATATGATCTCGCATATCCTAAATAAAGTTGAAGGGTTAGACAAAATGCTAAAAAATATGAAAGAAGCCGTGTCTACCCTCAGCCAGACCGTCACCTCTCATTCAGTTTCAATCAACAGTTAGAGACCCAAATGGGTCATATCTCATCTCTTCTCAATCCGAGACAACAGGGGGTTTGCCAAGTAATACTATGGCTCACCCGAAGATTGAGGTCTGAAGTTGGACTTGCATCATGGCACAACGTTAACTAAGGCGTTGTTTGGGAGGCAACCCCAAAACCCTTTAATTGCTTTATTTTTATTTTTATCAGTACTTATTTCCTAGTAAAATAATGGTATGCTGATTGTGCAGATGGAAGCGTGGAGAGTGAACAAAAAAGTGCAGATTGGTGAGTAATAGATCCGGTTAGCGATTCGTTGAAAGGGTCGGCGAATTCGATCTTATCCGCCGTTTCACTCTAGACATCATCAACATTGGAGTCTGTAAAACTTGGTGAGTTTGGAAAATATTGGCGAGTCGCCGACAATGTCGGCGATCACGATGGAAGCCACCCTATGGACCCCCGAAAGCCAGAGGTTCTGTAAATTTCAGCGGAGAAACAAAACAGTCTCCGTGTCACCGAGTGAGTGCGTAAACTTGACTAATGTCACCGAGTGGGTGAAAATTGGTCGGTCTTTGCAAGTCAAAGGTTTGAAAGTTCCAACTTCATTCACCTTCCCTCACTTTTTATCTGTTCACAACCCACACCTGCACTCTAGTTTTATATATCTTGCACTTCTGAGACTATTTTCGTTCATTGATTTGTGCGCGGATTTAAATTGCATTACCGCCCAGCTTCTCGGTAGTATTTCAATCAGTACAAAAGACTTTGCAGAAATGGCCAGACCAAAATTTGCATGAAGAAACATGCCACCCAAGCACATAAGAGAGCAACAGTTCAGAAGAGTTAGAAAGAGCAAGAGGAAGGACGCGAATCCAGTAGGAGGATTCCCATTAACCCTGTTTTCCTTTCATGGGCTCTAGGGTTCATCAATGTGATACATACCTTTGGAGCAGTTCATGAGTTAGATGAGATGATTAAGGCTAACCTCACTGCAGCAGCCGAATCAGAGAACCAGAGTCGAAAGGAGGACACCCCGGGCATTGATGCCCAGACAAATGAGGCAGCTGCTTAACCAGGATTATTCTCTACCTCCATCTTTGTCTTATCATATTTCTACATTTCATACTTCTATTTGCATTTGAGGACAAATGTCTTTTAATTGTGGTTGGGTGAGACCCACACCTTTTGTTTTGATAGTTATATTTTGTGTATATATTTGGGTCGTTCTACTTTTAAATTGTGTTAATACTGCTTTCTGTGGATGTTTGAGCTTGTGGCTCTGCTTATTTCTAATTGCAAAATGGTTTTGACCCTTCCGAAATTTTTTGAATTTTTCACACATTTTTGCCACCTCTCATGTGTTGAATGTGGCTGTTCTTTTGCAAAAATTTGAGTCTCGGTTTCGATCAATACCGATGACTTAAATAGTGCTTACAATCAAATGAACATGAATGTACGACGACGATGAGGCCAAATGAAGTTGCATAAATAATATGTGAACTCTTTGCATCTTGTTGTGATTAGCCATTTATCAAATTGATTTTCTTGTAATGACCGTTTCACACTAGTGAAAGTGTGTGGTCTTGTTTGACTTATATATCAATGCCTTGTGTGATGAACTTACTTTGAACCTTGCATGAATAAACCTAAAACTTGCCCTGTTAGTCTGATTGATTTAGGAAGATATGCTCTTGAAATGATCTTAGGAAACTTTTGAAGAGTGTGAGCCAAATTTGACATATAGCTCTTTTGTGGCCTACCCGTGAGGGTGTGAAACTCTCTTGAACACTCTTTGAGTCTTACCTTTCTTTGAAAGAACTTTGATGAACCATAGACCTTACTTGACCCACTACCTATAATCTTCTTGATTTGTGGTTTAGCGAATAGCCAACTTAGGCCAAAACCTTAATTCGGGGTGTGGTGAAAAGGAAAAGGAGAAGTCAAGAAGTGCAAGAAAAGTCCCCCTTAACCCATGGTGTTGCAGAACAATGGAAACCCTCCAAAAAAAATTGGGTTTCCAAGTAATCCATGGAGGTGAATAAAAAGATGACTTAGAAGAACTAGAAAAAGAAGGGGATGCCTTGAGAATACCAAATCTCACAAGGAAAAAGTCACTGAGCCTAAATGACCATACCTTTGCACTAATCCCCATTACAAGACATAGAAAGACCTTTTTGATCTTGTGTGAGCCGAATCGAAGATCGATCGGAAGATAAGGGCAAGCCTATGGGTGAAAAGATGCATTGTGTTCCTCTTTTTGAGTGTGAGCGCTGCATCTTATTCTTGATCTTGAATTGATTAACCTCTGTGTGTGAATATGGAATAATTCTTTATGTAAGGGCATTTAGATACTTTTTGTTGAGCTTGACTTGCACAAGTAGCAAGTATTGAGGGCATGGGAATCTTTGGTATTGGTGTGTCACAAGTTGAATCTTTGAGTGCACAATTGATCTTTGCATGAGTAATTTGATTCTTGTTGTGTCTGTTCATGATTTAGTATTGTGTAGCACTATTTGAGACACCTTTTTGAACAACTGAACTTTAGTTTCCTTGAGGACAAACAAAAGTTTAAGTTTGGGGTGTTGATGAGTCCACAAATTGGACTCATCTAGGGCAATTTTTTAATAGAAATTGTGTCCTCGAATGCTTATTTTTCCTCAATATCTGATAAAAACACATAAGTTTATTTGAAGTTTTAGAAACCACTTGTTGTTGTATTCTTTTTTGGATGTCTCTTCGAACTGTGTGTTCTCCCAATAATTCATAAAAACTACACATTATTATCACAGTCCCCAACTGTTGTCAAGGATGGTTTCCCTGCATAAATATGAGAAATTAGTGAAAGGAGGGCCGACATGCAAGATACATATCGAAGTATATATGAGTGCAACCTCATATACAAAGACTCCCTTGATTTTTCTTTTTGACTGGATATTAATGTCTTGTGAAATTCAAAAACTCAAATTTCATGAGTCCTCCTGTAATGACCTTCAAATTCTGACATAAATCAAGATCTCGCTAAAAAGGAAGTAAAACTCAAAAGGTTAAACTGTTAGCTCGTGTTCATAATGAATAATACAAAATATCACATAAAGAATTAATTAAACACATAAGCTCTGTTTTCATTGAAGACAAACTCAATTATATCATTGATATACATACAGTTATTGCTCATCCTATACAAATATGTGACACTTTAGTTCCAAGGGGAGGCCTATCAATTTAAATGATGTCTTATGTCATTTGACAACATTCCATTACCCCAATAAAATTTTATACAAATTTTATGAATGAATCAAATAGAGTTACAAAATGACGGAAAATCGATACAAATAATCGGTATAATGCAAGGGTGCAATCCTAAACTAAGCCTTCATCGAAGGTCCATCCTTCTTGAACTTTTTGTCATTTTCAAATGTCAACACCTTTTAGATAGAATGTTAGCTTGTAAAGATCCTTCTTCAACTAGAGTAAGCTATTAATTAACCCCCAACCGCAAGAGAATAAGAATTATCAAATGACGTATACATCCTTCAAATTTAAATACACGATTATGATCGTCCATTTAACTCGGAGGCCAGTTTGGACTCCAGGTGGTCTTTTTAATGGGCCCAACACACCTTGGGTGTTGGGTTGTCTTAGGTCAATGTGCTAAATCAAGGATTGAGAATCGCTCTACGGTAATTGAATAAGGTAGGAATTTATTTGATGTGGACCGGTGACCCAAGTGGACAACTTGGGCCGGGGAAGTTTGCGACTGTTGACCATCCAGTTGTCAGCTACATTCCCCAGGGTAGCCCAATAAATAATTTGAATAACAAACGGCTGTGGCCCGCAGAATCATCCATTAAGTAAGAAATAAAAATGCCGAAATGGCAAAAATATTTTATGATGCAATGCCAACATACATATAATTAAACAAATAATGAATAAATAACAACTACAATATACAAATAATCAATAAAATATACAAGATATAATGCATAACACAATAAAATAATGACTCATTATTTTAAAAATAACTCATAATGGTGAGAACCTCTATATCCCCAGATGAGTCGCCATTCTATTTACATCCCTACTTTATTCAAATAAGGCGAAATGTCGTGGTGACTCAAAAAATAATGAATTAATTCAATTTTAAAAGAATTTTAAGAAAATCATGTTTTAAATGAGTCGGCACCTAATTTTAGGAAAAATTAGGAAACCAATAGATTAATTAAGATAAAAGAGTGTCTATGAAACCAATAAATTCTAGGTAAGGGGTTCAAGTTATTCCAAAGGGAAGGTGTTTCGTAATTCACAATTGTAGGTCCTGACTGAATTCATTTTTTAAAATTGAGGAGGAGATAAAACAATATACAACTATATTAAACATGCAATAAACAAAAGTAATAAAACAAAACAATAGTATAAGATACGACCTAAAGTTTGCCTAACATCAATATAAACAATATAATCTGAATTCCATTCGAATAATTTCAATGGGAAACAACTTCGAGTACCTATAGAGACACTTAGTAAAAGAGTTAGTACGAAATAAATATGAATAAAAAAATGAATCAAATAATAACTTCAGAATAAAAATTCATCTTATTAACATGGAGGCCTTGAAAATCGACTGTAATTTCTTCATCGACCAATTTATTTTTTTATTAATACTAAACATAATAAAAACTAAATAATCAAAATAGAAACAAACTCTTAGAGGAAAACTCAATGGCAACATCACATTTGCTAACAAACAAATAATATTTAATGAAAAGGAAGTGATAATAATTGTAATATTAAAACATGCAGTAAGTAATCACAATAAAGGTTACATGTTCAAAAACAACTTGAAAATTATACACACATGCTTCGATTATGGCAAAGAAAGTAAAGCAAGTTTGGGATACCGACATCAAAAGTAGACAAATATCAAGAGCAGGCAGAGGAGATAGCAAGCAAGAGAGATATTATCCAACTATGTGGCGATTCCCACACACAAAATTGACAAGAAGTATGATCTAAAATGAGGGTATAAAAATGCAAGAGTCGAAAAATGTAAAATAAAGGAGAGTTTTAAATATACAACAGTTTGAAACCATTTTGACCCTTCGATTCGCGTCTTGATCAGCGATGTTACTTATGTCGCCGACCCACTCGGCAATGTGCCGAATGGAAAATTTTCTAGCTGAAGTTACCAGTACTCCGACCTTTGGTTTGTCAAAAAATTGATCCACATTGGGACCTTTTCAGCGACTCGCTGAATTGTACCTGAGCTCGCCTAATTGCCTATTCCTCCCAAGTTTCAAATTTTCAACATACACATCTAACAACCATTGTTCAAATAACAAAACTTTAAAACTAAAAACTTGGGTTGCCTCCAAAGAAGCACCTTATTTAATGTCGTTACACGACGAAGACATGCTGTCAAGCTTCGTTCTTTGGGTTAACCATGGTATCTCTCGGTAAACCTCATTTTGGTCTTGGATTTAAGTGAATCAAGATTTGACCCATCTGTGTTCCAGTTGCTTAATCGATATCAAATATCAGGTAACTGTTTGGTTTAGAGAAGAGACTTCATCTTATATTTCTGTTAGCACCTTGTCCGATCCTTCCACTTTGTTGAGATTTCGTGCAAGCATATGTTTGATGCGGAAATTTTGAGGATCAACCCATGGCTTTTCTCGCTTTTGACGCTTATAGGGAGGTACATATCATTATTTGTCACCATCCCTCTCTCTCCAATTCATACCACGGTCACACCATTCCCTATGTCGGTCTCTCCAACCTTGATCATGATTACTCTTCCAACTTTGATTCCCGCCCGGCCTTGGATAGGTCAGACGGAAACCTCCTTTGTGATTTTCCAAGAAATGTACTTCTTCATTGTACATAGCTTCAAAGTGTGCTTCATCAAGGTTCACTCCACTAACTTCGACCGTATTCACTGCCTTAGAACCACTTCCCATGACATGTTTCATCAATAGGTCCATTTGGGTCATCATCTTGGCTTTGTTTTCATCCCACTCTTAGTTCTTTTTCATTTTTTCCTTTTTTATCCCAAAGTTTAAAGGTGAAGTCTGATGTTCCCTAGGGTACCAAGCATGATTGATTTTTGTCATCCCATCAGGAAGAGTAGATACTATGTCAAAGGGTTGTTGCATGATTCCTCCTCAAACAAGCTGGTATGCCACAACCTTGTTGACTGCATTGAGGCTTCTGTAGATGTATTGTAACAACACAAGTTCGGTAGTCCGTGAGTTGGAGATTGGAGAAAAAACTTCTGGAACCTTAACCATGTCTCATGAACAGGTTCACCAAACACTCACTTAAAGTTCTCAATATTATCCCTCAACTTCACCATCTTCGAGGGATGTAAAAACCTTACATAAAACATATATGTGAGCTCCTAGAAAGAAGTGATTGATTAAATCGGCCAACCACTTTGTTGCATCCCCCATTAGAGAAAAGTGAATCAAACGAAGTCGGACTGACTCCTGAGTGATGTTCTTGAAAGAAAACGGCCCACACACATCCACAAATTTTCATATGTGGTCATGAGGGTCCTCAGTAGAAAGACCTCCAGAGATACCCTTAATTTCCAACAGTTGCAACATAGTGTTGGTCACATGAAAGACCATATTGCCCACAGTCGGAGGCAGTCGAATATCATTGACATTTCCCAACTGATCTTCATTGATATCGTGCAAAATACATATGTCATCATTGTTCCCAAAATGGCTAGCATTGACCCTGCTAAAACTCATCTTTTCTCCTGTTGAAGAGCAGCCAACAAAGAACAAAAATAATTTGATTCAAGTACAATAAAATCATTCACAACTAAACTTCAATAAAAGAATTCTAAACACTACTCCCCAGCATCAATGCCATTTTTTATAATGCTCAACTACACTACATCCCATTCCAAGTGTTGCCGGTCTCTAACGAGTATAAACCCAACTAAAAGTTGGGGTCGATCCTTGATTTCACATATCAGGACACTTTATCCAATACTAAGTGCTAATGATCGTTAGTCCGTAATATAACCCAACTAAGTGAGTTGGGGTCGAATCCCATGGGGAGTGGTACGTATTTGAGAATCAATAGAAAAGCATGAATATGTTCAAGTCAATAATAGGTAAAAACATTTACGAATAAAAACATGGTTCAAGTTTGGGGTGACACAAGTGTAAAATATCAGAGGGTTTTGATTGTAATTATCAACTACAACAACAAATAACACTAAAATAACAAGTATAGAGACGAGTTCTTGGGATGTGATTGGATTATGGGCTAAGGTACACAAATGGGTAACTGCACCTGGTAGTAAATAGTTGTAAATTAGTGAATAAGCTAGACTTTAGTGGAGGTAAAATTGTCTCAAACAATTTACCTCGAATAAAATTGGTTTCTCTCAAACACCAATAAGCAACAATTAAGAACAGCCGGCGATTTAGTCCATTCACTCTCTCGAGCAGAATGTGTGGAAAAGGGTTTAGGATTCACTCTCTCGAGCTGAACCCATGAAAACCCAATACCCACAGACAATCAATTCAGTAATCTTTGTTATAAAACCTCTCTCTCGAGCAAGCCAAAAACACGAAGGTAGAGTTGTATTTGCAACTACAACCCTTTAGATTAAGCCACAATTACTGAATGAATCACTTTAAACAACATTTGAACAATCAGTTAACAATACTCAACGGCTAAATCAACCCATAATCACATCCCAGGAATTGGGGTTTTAGCTAGACATCATAAAAAGATAGAAATCGTTACCAAATTGTGTTTCCATCAACTGTGTAAGATTAATTGTGACTTTACAAAGGTCAAGGTTGAAGAATCTCAAAGACCCAATTCCAATATCTGAAAAATGGAAATCTTCAAAGCTAAGGAAAAATAATGTCTCAATACTCTCAGTTCTAAGTTCAAAACTTCAAAACTGATAATTATGATTCTATAATGAAAACTAGATACTAAACTAAGAATTCAAAAATGTATTTATAGTCGCCAAAAATGTGTTGCGAAGGACCATTCAGTGCAATAAGTTGGGATCGCTGATCCACTCGGTGATCCACCCTTTGGACAATTCCATCGCCTTTTTTGCTTAGGCCTTCAACAACTTCAAGTTTTGTAACTTTGGGCGATATAGCACTGCATCGCAAAACCGTTCGGCGACTCACCGACTTCTCTTTTTCTAACGCCGACTTTATTTTCTCCTTTAGGTCTTGGCACAGTGGAACTTTAGGGGAGATCGTGACCATTCGGCGACTCGCCCAATAGGTTAGGTGATCGTCAGGCCTTCTTTTCTTCGTTTTTTCAGCTGCCTTGTCCCTTTTTACCCAGTAGTGTCCATGCTTTCTTCCTCAATCCAAATACCTGAAAATCTAGGATTTACATCAGTTATTAGCACAAAATATGCATTTGAGGGCACTAAATCTGTTAAAATAAATCCCTAAATGAGTCCAAATCGTGGACTCATCAACACCCCCAACTTACACTTTTTCTTCTCCTCAAGTAAAACTCAAGTTCAACTGTTCAAAGAGGATGTCTGAAATAGTGCTACACAAGACTCAATGATGAATGCACACAAAAAGACTCAACTTACTCATGCTAGGATCAATTGTGCACTCAAAGATTCAAGTTGTGACTCACCATTATCAAAGAGTCTCAAGTTCACAACACTTGCTTCAAATGTAAGTTAATTCTCAACAAAGCTACTAAAATTCCCTCACACAAAGAATAATTCCATACTCACACACAATGGTTCAAAAATTTAAAGCTCCGGAATCAAATGGAACACTCACACTCACACTCACAAAGATGAACACAATGCATGACTTCACCCATAGGTTTGCCCTTATTTTCCAATCAACAATTGTTTCAGCTCACTCAAGATAAAAAAAAAAAAGGTCTTTATAAGGCCTGTAATGGGGCTGAGTGCAAAGGTATGATAATTTAGGCTTAATGGTTCTAATCCTCATGAAATGTGGTATGAATAACACTTTCTTTCCTTTCCTTCATCATTCTCGTGTATTCTCAAAAGTCACCCCATTATTCATCTTCCATGGACTGTTGGACACCCCTTTTCTTTATACTTTCACAACATTATTCCACAACTTTTTCATTCTTTTTCTCTCTCATTTTTTTTGTATGGAGGGGTTCCATATTTCTCAATATCATGGGTCAAGGGAACTTCTTTGCATTTCTTGATTTAACTTCTCTTTTAATGACACCCCCAACTTAGGCTTTTGGCCTAAGTTGGATATTCAAACAAACCACAAATCATGAGGATTATGGGTAATGGCTAGAGAATGGTCACAATTTCATCTAGTTTCTTCCAAGAAAAGGTTAAGGCTCAAAGGGTGTTCAAGTGGAGTTCACACACTCACAAGGTAGGCCACAAAAAGAGGTATAATGTCAGATTGTTTCACACTCTTTAAAGTCACCTAAGATCATTGATGAGTCCACACATTGGACTCATTTAGGGCTTTCTTTTGATAAAAATAGTGCCCTCAGATGCTTATTTTATCTCAATATCTGATGAAAACTCTTAAGTTTCAGGTATTTGAAGTCTGAGTGAAAGCATGGACACTTACACGCAAAAAGAAACAACAGGCTGAAAAGAACAAAGAAACTGAAGCCTGAGATTCACCAAGCACACTTGATGAGTCGCCAAAAGGACACACTACGCCTTTTGTTCCAGCACGTTGAGCCCTGAACGAAGAGGATCAACTCGGCGGAAAAAGGAGTGGTCGGCGCTACGCCAAATAGTTCCGTGAAATAGTGTTATACCTCCCAATGGTCTAGGACATGAAGATGCTTAAGGCAAGCTCAGAAGGCGATGAATCAAACGATGGGCGAATCACCGAGTCGATCGGTGATTCCCACTAACCTCGCCGAATGATCCACCGCAACACTAATTCTGATAACTATAAATACTAGCCTTTTATTATTTTTAAGGGTCCAAACATTATTATTGTTTTTACCTTAGAATATTATTTTTCTGGTATTTTTCTCTCAAGTTTGGAGAGGGGTTTTGGGAAAACTTGAAGAAATAAGGAGTTCATTTTCCACAAATTGGAAGTGAGTCTTCTCCATTCTTCTTCCTTTGCTTAAATCAAGGTTTAATTTCTTATACTCATTTGATTTAAATATCATTTTAGGTGTAATTTCGTATTTCTTGATGTCTGGCTAAAAACCCCCATTCTGGGGGTGTGATTTAGCAATATGTGTCGATATTATTGTTGGGTCTTGTTTGCTTATAGGTTAGATGTATTTTAATGGTGATTTCACCTACTGGTTGTGTTTTAATTTAATGGGTTTGTAGTTGAAAATACAAAAGCACCCATGTGTTTTTGGCTTGCTCGAGAGAGAGGTCGCAAAACCAAGACCGCTAGACTGATTTTCTAAGGAGTGGGTCGACATGAGGTTCAGCCCGAGAGGGTAAGCCCTAGTCCCATATCCTAACATTCAGCTCTAGAGAGTGAGTGGGGTAAGACGTAGGATGGCCTTCATGCGGCAAATGGGTGGCTAAGAGGAACCCATTTGGAATGGGGTAAGTTGCTCGAGAGAGAACTTATATCCATCTAAAGCTTAGCCTAGTCACTATTATCATGCAAAATTCCTAATGAAAGCTTGTACCCATAGATTTATATCACTTTGTATTGTGGTCACACCCCAAAAACTTCTCCCCATACTTGATTCCCTTTACCTTTTTTTACCGTTTTTACTATATTTGTGACAAAGCCCACGATCGATATTTAACACTTTTGTGTCGCCCCCTCAATGTACAATGTTTTTATTCGTAAATATCTTTAGCTACGACTAATTAGAAGGAAATTCTAATTAACTACATATTCTCAAAACCACTCCCTTGGGATACGACCCCAACCCTTGTTTGGGTTACTATATTATAGACAATCGTAGACATTCAAACCGTAGCTAGTGTCGTTGGTCACGATAAGCATCAAAGTGGCACCACTGTCGGGGAGTGGTGTTACGTAAAGATGTAGGAAATAAAAATTGATGAGCACTATGGATATCACACATATCATCCTTTCCTGAAGCTATTGAACCTCAGGGATAATCTACCGACGTTCAAACAGGAAGGGGAGGAGACAATTCCGGAAATGTGGCTGAGGTTCAAAGTAATTTTCCAGACATGCCCATCTCATGGAATGACTGATAAGACACTAATGGATTGCTTCTATAGGGGTCTCGAACCCAAAAATAGAATCGTAGCTGAGAACCTTTTCGACAGCAGAATGCTAAACCAACCCTACGAAGTCGTTGCAAGACTACTTGACAAGATACCGAAACCAACAAAGAAGTCCAAAATAAATATGAATGGGTAAACTGGTGGCTCAAGTAGATGTTCTATCCAACCGGGTGATGAGATTGGAAGAGCAAACCAGGGAGAGGGAAAAAAAACTTCTTCCTTCGTGGTTGTAAACAAGGAAAGAGGCAGGGGGTGTGCAATGTGATTATCCCCTTTCAATCTTTCGACAAAAACTCAAACAACAGGATAAGAAGTTGAATGACATGAAAGAGAAGATCGAAATACTTAATGAAACAACCACCGCAAACTCCATGACGATTCAGGTATAAGATTCTCAGATAAGCCACTTGATGACAGGTCAATGCACACCATTCACCGAGGACTCACCTAATTACACCATGGATGACTCTGAGGATGAAGAATAAGTGTTAACTTGCGTAGTGCCACGACATTAACTAAGGCGCTATTTGGGAGGCAACCCAAAAGCCCTCGTTATCTTTTGTTTGCATATTAACAAAATAATAGTATGTTAGTTTCACAGATTAAAGTGTGGAAGGTGCTAAAAGATGTGCAGAATGGCGAGCAACAGTTCCAGTTGGCGAGATGGCTAAGGTACTGACGATCAATTCTATTCCGCCGTTTCACTAAAGATATCTTTAAAACCTGGAGTTTGTAAAACTGGGTGAGCTCAGGAAAGTTTCGGTGACTCGCCCACTAGATTGGCGACCTCGATGATTCCAGCCATTTGAACATCCAGATTTTCTGAGAAGTTCTGTAAAACAGGGCAAAGTACAAATTTGTTTGGCGATGCGCCGAACGACACAAAAGTCAAAATGATGTCGCCGAATGGGAATGAACTGGACAAGTTGCAGGCCAACACGCAAAAGGGTGGCTGATGAATCATTTAAGAACGTGGGTTGAAAACAGGCGCGCTGGGTTGCTGAGAAAAGCCGTATAAGACCATGATGAATCACCCATCAGTTTGCCTAACGTACCCACCTCGCCTTCGACTTAATGCTACATCTGTTGAAGGACTCCAACTCGAAGCAGCTGCTTACCCAAGATGATTCTCTAGCCCTATCTGTGTCTTTATTTAATTTGACCTCTTGATTATTGTTATCTATTTAAGGACAAATACTTTTATTTATGATAGGGTGAGGCCCAAACTTTTTGCGTTGATGCTTATGTTTTGTGTGTATTTGGGTTGTCTGTTTCAAATTGTTTTGTATGTTTTTTGTGGATGTTAGAGCTTGTGTCTCCTTTATGTTTTTCATTTGCAAAAAGATTTGACCCTTCCGAAAAAATTTCATTTTAAAAAAAATTTCGCCACCTCTTGTGTTGAAAGTGGTAGTTCTCTCGCAAATATAAGTCTCGATTTCAATCAATACTGATGACATGAATGGTGCTCTGAATCGAACAAACATGAATGTACCGATACAATGAGGACAAATGAAGTTGCATTAACAATATGTGAACTTTTTGCTTCTCGTTGTGATTAGCCATGTATTAAATTGATTCTCTTGTGATGACTGTTGCAAACTAGTGAAAGTGTGTAGTCTTGCTTGGCTTTCTTATTGATGCCTTGTGTGATGAGCTTACTTTGTACCATGTGTTTTATTTAAAAATATATACAAGGAAAAATGACTGAGTTTTCAAAAAATCGATTAAACTTATGGTTTAAGAGAAATCGAATTTCCAAAATATGAGAGTCGCCACTTAATTTTTAGTAAAAACTCAAGAAAAAATTAAAGGTTTTCAAAAGATTTAAACAGATAAAATCAATTGAAAATAAAAGGGTTCGAAGTTCAATGTACATTCCGAGAAGGTGTTACGCCCTCGGAATGCCCGCTAACTCGCGGTTGACCGGCGATTTGACCAAAATGATTTTGACTAATTTTGAAATTTTAACTTAAGTAAAATAATTCATTTATTTTAACTAATTATTTTTAAAAAAATTTAACTAAGTAAAGAACTCATGACTTTGACTAATTTTGAAAGTTTAACGAAGTAAAAGAACTCAATTATTTTAACTAATTTTGAAATTTTAACTAAATAAAAGAACTCATTTATTTTAACTTATTTTGGAAATTTTAACTAAGTAAAAACTCATTTATTTTAACTTATTTAATTATTACAATTATCATTTTATCATTTTTTATTGATCTTAAGGGGGAATGAATTAAATGGGGGATTTTCTAAAGGGGGATAGTTCATGAAATATCAACAAGACTAATGTTAAAATAAAAAAACTAAGTAATAAAATATTCACTTTAATTTGAAAATAAAATGAAATGACCATTCTCGGGAATTTAATTAAATTAAACCATAAGATAATTAAAGTGTTAGTCAAATAAAAATAAAGTAAGTAAGAGAGGGAAAGGAAATATTCCAATTTGGGCCTATTGCTGCGTTTTGGGCCTCTTTCAGCCCATTTTCGCTCCCAAACCACTGTGTATACAGCAAAGGTATATCGATGTATATAGGCGTATTTCGATCCATTTTTTGTGTATATCGGACTGTAGATCGAACGTGGACAGCCTACTTCAAATTTTCAGCACCTTTATCGTCATTCCAGACCTGTATATCGCATGTTTCTGACTGTATATCGATGTATACAGTAGGTATATCAGTCCATTTTCAGCTTTTAGAAATCTGGAAATTTAATCTCCAGCCCTGTATTTCAGCTCCGGGAACCTGTACACCAACATCGCCGATCCGGTTGACTCAATAAAGATTGTTAGGCCTCCATGGACCAACGAGAAAAATGCAAGGGAGGGAAAGAAGTCCATGAGGACTCGGAGAGGTTCATACAAAAAAATGAAAGAGACAAAATTAGAATTTGATTAACTAACAAACGAGGCATAACTCGATTGAAATGAGAGCTATTCAGGAAAATCCAAAATGAAAAAAAAAAAAAACTAAGAGTCAAGCAGCCCCCAAACTAATCGGCCAACATGACATATTACTTTTAAAGAGGACAAAATGAACTAAATTAACAATGCCAAACCATGACACTAAACAATAACACATGTATACATTTATGAATATATTATATTACATGGAGTACCTAGCCATTAACATACAATAATTCAAAAATGTTGGGAGGAAGACACGTTGCATAATCCACAAGTAATGCATCTCATACTATAATCAAAATTAACTCTACCAATGGTGCTAATTTACCGTGCTAAAGGATGGAGTGTTATTAAAAGAGAGTAGTGTGCCAAATTATTTCGAGCAGGGAGTAAATTTTGCTGTGAGGAAGAAACTAAACATGATGACATCCATGTTAAAACAAATCTATCAAACTTGAAATCCAAGAGATGTAAACGAATATAACGTCGGTAGAAAAAGGCACCGCTAAGCAGAAAGATTTGGTGTCGGATTGGACTATACTAAACCTATGCTGCACTTTGAGATAATAGTAGTTTTCCAAATCAAACAAAGGTCAAGAAGTGTGCTTTAAACAACCAAAAAAAAGAAGACAATATTAACATGGCGAATCGCTACATTACCATTGCAATATCATGACTTACAAATCAAGTGACATGAATACTTTCTATTAAATGAGAAGAAGCAGACCAAAGGCACAGTGAAGAAGATAGAGCAATATAGCATTCTAGGTATAAACCACATATATATTCAGACCATTTCAAACAAACCAGACACAGACTGAACTAACTAAAGAGAAATAAAAAAATTCCAAATACTGACTTATAATACCAGGAGGATTTCATTAATACTTGAGAGAACACTAGATGTAAAAGTCAAAGCGGGGTGAACATACAACTCGAGACAACAACGAAAGTTAAACCCGAACCATCATATCTCGAAGAGATGAGGTGTTAATGACCTGAGATTATCTAAAAGTTCAAACAACAGACAAAATGAGCTTGAATATTCATGTTCAAACTAAGTAAAATACCACCAAAGGAAATCCAACAAGGATAGATTCTTTACAACATGCTCTAGATTGCAGTGAAACGTAAACAAAGGAAAATATGTTACCTTTCAAAGTGCAGTGAACAAGAACGAGAAATGAGCAGACGAGCAGTGATTTTTCCGACGACTCCGAGAGATTCCGGTGAACGAAGAAGCGAGTAAAAAAGACCCAAGCAACGCCTAAACTCTCACTCTCTTTTTTCTAGGTCCTATTCCCAAATTTTATATGTAAATATTTATAACTAGTAGTTTACTGTGCTTTCTCTCAAACTTTAGCTAATTTCTCCAATATTTTCTTCAACTAAAAATTTCTTTCCCAAAATTTTCCGGCCCCTTTTCACAGTGGAGAAGATGAAGTATTTATAGGGGAGAAATTAGGGTTGCAAATGGGGGGAAAGGGATCCAAAATCGGATGAGACAAGGCCCATTTCAAATTCAAATTCGAAAATCTTTCTTGCATCATTTTAGGTAGGCATACTTTTTTCTGAAATTTCAACTCCATTCCGGAAAAGGAATGGAGGATGAATGGCTAGATTGATTCCCATCGTCCTTAGCGAGCTACGTGGCGTAATCCCGCAACTGCAAGGACGGTTCTTTTCTGGAAATGGAGCTGGAACAGTACTGCTGGAACAGTACTGAGCTGCTGGGGTAAGAAAGACGAAGTTGGGGCGGTGAGATTGGTTACTGTTGATGTTGTCAGCTGAATTGTTGTGATGAATTGTTGGTGGGGTCATTTGGATTTGGAATTAGTAATGGTCTGGGCCATTTATAAGAGAATTGGGCTGAAGGAATATTGAATTGGATCTACTGGTGGGTTTTTTATGGGCTGAGAAATAAAGGAAACGGGAGTCGGCGAAAAATAAAAAAAAGTTGAGATTACAATTACCAAAATGGTCAAATGAATTTCAATTGTAGCCAATGAGAGTTAATTTAGAGGATTCGGCTAGATATTAAATAAAATGAATTAATATTAATTAACTAACGAGCTTCTTAATCTTAACAAAGTAAAATAACTAACTTAATTAAACTAATTAATTGAAAAACATTAACTAAAATTTAAACTACACTAATTAATAAAACACTTACGTAAAAAAGTAAAATCTTTTTTTTGACACGATTTTTGAATATTCGTAAAATATACTAATTAGACACATAATTATATAATAATTAACTTAATTATAAACTAACTAATTAACTCAAAATTGTAAACTATTAGATAACTAAACAAACTAACCAAATATCTAATTAAACAAAATCTTTTTGAGACGATTTTCCAATATTTATAAAATACACTAATTATATACATAATTATATAAAAGACATATTATTATTTAAAAATTATAACAAGTGACAAACTATTTGAAACAACTTGGAAATTATTTTGTTATATTTTTTTTTCGAAATTTCTAGAATTAATTACTTTAAATCATTTGAAAATTAAGAAGCTCGAAATTAATTATTATCGGGGAGGGTCAAAATTAGGTGTCAACAACTGTCCCTCATTTTACTTGAATTGATACAAGAAATTCGAGGAAAATGAATTTGACTAATCCAATTTTGACCGACCACATCTTCACCTTTCTGAAAAAAGGGTTTTTTGGTACGGTCTTTAGGAATTATGGTCGAACCCCGGAAATGGGTTTCCTACATGTCTCAGGCTATATGAGAATTCAGGCCACTTGTAGTTCGATACGCTTGATTTGACGCATGATTTTGAAAGAATTCAAAAGTTATTCCGATATCGAATTATGAAGAGACCGAAGCACTTGGGAATAAGATTTAGGGAGAATGTTGGAACACAGTCGAGTTTTCAACAATGATCCCGCCTACATATCCTCAACTCAGGGAATCAGGCTGTTTGTAGTTTGACTCTATCGGTTGAAAAGGAAATCTATTACGCAAGATATCCTTTGGTTCTGGAGGAGTGACAAGTAAGTCGAGTATGAAAAAGAGGCTTGCAACCTCTTAGTCATGAATGTGGCGCGCTTCACACCCATAACCAAGAATTTACATGAACATAATTTCCAAAGCTCTTGGCACATTGCCACTCGGATTGGAAGGACGCCTTCGGTAGAGACCAAAAAAAATATTTGAATGCGAAACTGAAACTGACAAACCCAAAGATATACCCACACGCCTTCTGATAGGGGTATGGTTTGATTGTGGTGGAAGTTGCTCCTCTGCTCGTGTCCTAAGAGTTTGGCACTCCTCTTTGGACTATGTCCCAGTTCGCTGCTAAGAAAAAGTTCCACGTTGTGCTGCATCCTTTGTGATGGCGTCCGCACTTGTGGTTTGTTTTGGAGAATTCAACCTTTCGGATGCTCTCGACAAAGACTGAGATAAAACTCATTAGCATAAAAATACAATTCAAATGGGAGACAGTGTCTTTTACCATGTTAACACTTAATTGTTCTCCTTGAACATTTGACGTCAACTCCATCGGGTTTGACGTGAAACAAATAAAGTTTGTGTCTCATATTTGCAATATAATCTTCAATGTACTCTTCCTTTGATGTCAAAGTAATAAAATAGATTGTTGTCGTTTAGTTTATTGGGTTTGTAGTTGCAAATACAAAAGAACCAATGTGTTTTCGGCTTTCGAGTGAGAGAGAGGTTGAGAAACCAAGACCGCTAGACATATGGGCTAAGGAGTTGGTTGACATGAGGTCCATCCCGAGAGGGTGAACCCTAGTCCCATATCCTAATACTCAGCTCGAGAGAGTGAGTGGGGTAAGACGTAGGCTGGCCTTCATGCGGCAAATGGTTGTCCGAGAGGAACCCATTTGAAATAGGGTAAATTGCTTGAGAGAGAACTTATTTCCATCTAAAGCTTAGCTTAGTCACTATTATCTTGCAAATTTCCTATCGAAAGCTTGTACCGAATGATTTATATCAATTTGTATTGTGGTCGCACCGCAAGAACTTCTCCCCATACTTGATTCCCTTTACTTTTTTTCCACTTTTACTATACTTGTGACAAAACCCCCATCAATATTTGACACTTTTGTGCCGCCCCCTTAATTTACAATGTTTTTATCCATAAATCTCTTTAGCTACGACTAATTAGAATGAAATTCTAATTAACTACATATTCTCAAAACCACTCCCTCGGGACATAACCCCAACCCTTGGTTTGGTTACTATATTATCGACTATCGTAGACACTCGAACCGCAGTTAGTGTCATTGGTCATGATAAGCATCAAGATGGGACCGCTGCTGGGGAGTGGTGTTATGTAAAGATGTAGTTAATCAGAGTTCCTATTTTCCTTAGTTTTAGTTTTACTAACCTTAGTTGTAGTTTTGTTTTACTTTTATGATATTCAAAGCAGGGAAACAAAAATTGATGAGCACTATGGATATCACACAGATCAGCCTCTCTTGAATCTATTGAACCTCAAGGATAATCTACCGACCTTCAAACAGGCAGGGGAGGACACAATTCCGAAATTGTGGCTGAGGTTCGAAGCAATTTTGCAGACATGCCTATCTCATGGAATGACCGATAAGACATTACTGAATTTCTTCTATCGGGGTCTTGAACCTGAAAATTGAAGCATAGCTGAGCACCGTTTCGATGGCCGAATGCTAAACAAACCCTACAAAATCGTTGCAACACTACTTGACAAGATGGTCGAAACCAACAAAGAAGCCCAAAAGAAATATGAATTGGATAAACTGGTGGCTCAAGTAGATGTTCTATCCAACCGGGTGATGCACAACAAGAAAAATAGTTTCTAAGAAAGGGAAATCTAGTCCCTGAAAGTGCAACTCTGGTCCCAAATGCGCAATTGAGACCACAAAAATCTGGTCATCACTCGTCCCTGAAATTGTTGTCACAACTGATAAATAAGGACGAGTTCGAGAAACTATTCCCTGAATGGTTTTTGAGACAAGAAATTTTTTTGGTCATGAAATACTTTTAAAGACTACATATCTAGTCTCAAATAGGTCAATTATATCTTGGCATTCAGGCAGTTAAACCTCTTTTGCAACCTTCCGCAACCTCGTCCTAATAAATCATTAGAGACGAGTATGTGACCTGGTTCTCAAATAGTGTTAGAGACCATTAACAATTTGCTCCTAGTATACCTGTAGTGACCATAACGAACTGGTCCTAGTGAAGTTTTAAAGACGAACAACAAACTGGTCCTAAAATAGCTTTACATACAAGAATCATTTCTTGTCCTATGTTATTCATTAGATACGAGCAACAATTTTGGTTGTAAATTGACCTTTAGAGACAATAATTTTGGTCTGTAATTGACTACGACTGATCCTACAGCCATTGATATCACAAGAATCTATACTTATCAACAAATATCAAAATAATTACTACTAAAAATCTGGATACAAAAAGAAAGATGATATAGAGAGAGGGGGCAGGCCGATAGAAATAAAGAGTGCAATTAATAACAATAAATTTGTTAACATCCCATGATGTTAGTTTCAATATTTGCTTAATAAACAAAAAAACATCGATAACATTCAAGGTTTTGCATAACTTTCATAGAAAAATAATATTAATGAGTTTGTGCATCTTCTAAACTTGTATCTTCACTGAAGAATGAACAAAAGTTGGGCAGAAAACTAAATGTTATGTCTTTGTCAAGTGATATCCAGAAAAATCTACAAAAGCTGCTAGAAATAAGAAAAAACTATTAGAAAAACTTCAAGATACATTAATCAAGAGTCCAACATTTATTTTGAAGAACCATAACTATATAATATTTAGTAAAACAACTTCACGACAATGGTAAAACA
This sequence comes from Solanum okadae, assembly GCA_036553675.1. Taxonomy (NCBI): domain Eukaryota; kingdom Viridiplantae; phylum Streptophyta; class Magnoliopsida; order Solanales; family Solanaceae; genus Solanum; species Solanum okadae. The sequence goes on along the minus strand of CM071686.1, from coordinate 21,763,146 downwards.
GAAAATGGGCATGTTCTGAATGAACAACTGGACAGAAAATGGTAAAATAGAGAAGCTGACAGTAATATATGCAAGAATATTTAGGATAAAGTTTGTGCTATTATGCAGTTGTGTAGAAAATAAAAACAAAGCCTAACATAATTAAAACAGTTTTGCTGTTATGTTCTTAATGTTGCACCCACAGGGATATTCATATTCAAATTCCAATCCACAAACGATAGGGATCAGGTCCTACAAGCCTAGTCTTACATGTTCAAGAACAAACCTTGAGTGCTAGTATAACAAGGACACAAAGGAGCAGCAAGATTGTGCAGAAAAGGAGTTCGAACAACCTTAAAAAGGAAAAAGAGAAACAGGAACAAAAAGGTACCCATTTCTATCGACTTGAGTGCGTGCAATTCCAGTCGAAAGGATTTTGGTTGTAAGTCCAGTAAGCCAAGTGATTCTCTTGTAGCTTGCTTGGACCTCTTTACTACGTAACTTATTTGCGTTTGAGAGACCAATGGTACAAATGTGATGATGCATGGATAACTGAAGTCGATGAAGAAGTTGTTAAGGCCTAACAATGTTATCTAATGTACTATGTACAAAAGATTCTCTACCACAAGAGATGTGAGGATGCTAGCTGCCAGCCAATTTCGTTGCGACCAGACACATTTGTTTCAATAGTTAGTTGTTGTTAGAACTTCAGAGTTTGTGTTTCTCACTTCGATAGGTCTGCTGCATAATTCTGGCTAGTCAGAGAATAGTATTCGGGGGTTGTGAATCATGATGGTAAGCCAAGGAATAGTATATGTCAAAGAGTTATTATGGTAGAGAATTTATCAATAGGGTGCAGGAGGATTAAATATGTTGCAGAACTGCATAAAATAATAAAACAGAAAAGCAACAGTGCATAAAGAAATGTTATTGTCAACACATGTTGTGAAAGGATTCTTTATAAAGAAATGTTACAGTAGTGTATAAAACTATAAAACAGAGAAGCTGGCAGCAATGTTGCAGCACAGCAGCAGTACAATTTTTTTTTTAAAAAACTTTGTGTCGTTATGCAGTTGTATAGAAAATAAAAAATAGAGTTGGGATACAGATGTAGGATACAGGGCTACCATTTACAATTGTATTTTTCCGCTAGAGAGTCTAGAAATGTAAAATACCTATGGATGACTAATTATGAACTATGTAAGTTCACAATCTGCCACATTTTGAAAGGTTTCTATTGTGTGGTATTAGCATTTCTTATCCTACTGGAATTATTGCAATATGAGGCACCGTGTACAAAAACAGCCACAAGAAGATAGTACATTGTTGACCATAAGACATGTTGTAACCAGATAGTATAGCGAGAGAACTTGATAGGTAAGTTCCGAACACATTTTCATATTTCCAAAAACCTATGCTAGGTTGCGACTACTATTGATGCGGTGATTGCTCTATTTTTTGAGTAATCCTTGAGAAATGCTTATATTGATTTCAGAATCATAATGCTTGGTGAGGGCCTACATGTGCTTTTATATGATTCTAGCCAAAAGGAGAAAGAAAACAAGTACTTTTTCAGCAATAACAACACTAAACTAATAAAGAGGTTTGGAGTGTACATAATGTCCAGATTGAACTTTCCATGCAGAGAATGTCAAGTTACAAGCTCAAATGTTCACATATCAAGATGACGAGCAGGAATACAAGAGGATTATATTGCTCTGTTCATTTTAGAATAGATTCTTTGTCATTCCATATTTCTCGTGTGACTGGAAAGTATATGTCAACGAGTATATGTTCTTGTCAGTACATGCTTTCTCTATCAAGAAATGTTGCAGCACTGCATAAAACAATAAAATAGAGAAGTTGGCAGCAATGTTGCAGCAATACAAATATTTTTTAAAGAAAAGTTTGTGTCGTTATTCGGCTGTACAGAAAAAGAAAAAAAAACCAAAGCTGGGATGCAGATGTGGGATACCGGGCAACCATTCAAAATTATATTTTTTCGCTTGGGAGTCTAGAAATGTAAAATACCTACAGATGACTAATTATGGACTATGGGAATTGTAGTTGTGTCAAGGTGTTGGTGTAGCAATCCATCAAAACAACAGAAAACCATACAAATCACAAACACCTAACCTGAGGATAAAAATAACAGCATAGTGGGAATCAAATTGTTGTTCTAAGCTCAAACCTTGTGCAAGAAGGAGAATATTAAATCTAGAGAAATCCCAAACACCTAACCTGAGGATAAGAACTAATAAAAAAAGACAAGGATAGAAGGCGAACGACTATGAAAGTACACAATCTACCACATTTTGAAAGGTTTCTATTGTGTGGTATAAGAATTTCTCAGGCTACTGGAATTATAGCAATATGAGGCAGTGTGTACAAACACATCCACAAGAAGATAGTACATTGTTGACCATAAGACATGGTGTAACCAGATAGTAAAGCGACAGAACTTGGTAGGTAAGTTCCGAACACATTTTCCTATTTCCAATAACCTATGATAGGTTGCGACTGCTATTGCTGTGGTGATTGCTCTATTTTTGTGAGTAATCCTTGAGAAATGCTTAAATTGGTTTTAGAATCATAGTACTTGGTGAGGGCCTACAGGTGCTTTTATGTCATTCTAGCCAAAAGGAGAAAAAAAACAAGCACTTTTTCAGCAATAACAACAGTAAACTAATAAAGACGTTTGGAGTGTACATAATGTCCAGATTGAACTTTCCAAACAGAGAATATCAAGTTAAAAGCTCAAATGTTCACATATCAAGTTATGAAAGAAACACAACAACACGATTGGAATATGAACCCACTTGAGATTTTGTCTCAAGCAAGCCGTGTTGGATTCTATTGCGAGGAGAGCCGCAACAACTCGATCAGAAGAATGAACCCACCTAAAATTTTGTCTCGAGAAAAGCTATGATGGATTCTATTTCAACCAGAGTTGCAACAACACGAGGAACAAGAAGACACCTGTCACGACCCGGGATCACCCCCTAGTCGTAACCGGCGTACTCGACCTCGAAGAGGTCTAATACAAGCCTCTTAGCATTCATTCATCGCATAGACACTAAAACCATAAGGAATTAAAAACTTTCTTTACCAAGAAAACATTTCATTAAAAAAAACAATAGCAAGCGGAAAACTTTCTAGACTTTATACATGATGTCTCAAAACCATCTAATACTTTAGAGTACAAATTTCGGGACTAATCCCGTACACAACTTAAACAATACTAAAAGACATAAAAGAACGTATTGGGTATTGTCCTCGAATCTATGAGGACTCACCAAGTCTTCATCTTCAACACTTAGAAACCTATCAAAGCCATGACATGTCATCTTCTCCAAATCCCTACACTTTAGTTCAAAAAAAGGGAAAGAAAGGGGTTATCACAATTAAGTACTAAGTATGACGACCATGCAAAAACATGTCAAAAAGGACATTTTCAAAGAATAAATGCTTTCATATCAATTTGATAAAACCTTTCCTTTACAAGTATAAGAGACATAATACAAGTCAACATTAACATATAAGACCATAGCCCACCATACATATAATCAACATATGTCCATATACAACTCATGCTTAACTTTAAAAGAACACATGTCATTTCATTACTATAGGACCTCTACCTAATATAATCTTAAGACACACTTGAGTAAGACAAGAAGTGACCGCCCATACAACCTCTTCAAGCACACTTAAGTGTTCCTCAAGATTACCTTAGATAAGGACATTTCCTTTACAACATAACATCAATAGGCCAACATTCTTTAAGAAACCATTTTGGAGACATTCAAGCACATAAGGGGACTTTCACATAATAGTCGTTAGACTTAGGGAACTCACTTTAGTATCTTCAAAGCCTACTCGTGCCATGTGTAGATAGCATCCCATACTACTACCTACACGTTGTAGAACCTATCCAATAACTAGAGTGCACATCCCACATGATGGGAATAGGCATAACCGACATAGACCATACTAGCTAGGTATGGAATCCGGAGTCTATCCTACTCTGTGGAGGTTGTTCTACTTGCCAAAGGTAGAACTAGTAAGCAACCCATGTAGGCACATGGTTTAGGGGATGTCCAAGGAAGTTCATTGTGCCTAATCTCATACTCAACTAGGCCACCTTCCTAACCACATCCACTCGGTGCTAGCCTTGTTTCCCATAGAGTATTCAATCACATATGTAGTTAGAGAAGGTTCCTTTTCTAGTTCAACCAACTCATAGTACCTCTTCCCAAGAAAGGCCCCATTTCTTAGTCATGGCCAATCAAGGTTCATAAGGATAGCTCATTAAATCCCCCTGGAAGGGTGCCTTAGGCCTACCGATTTTTCATTAAGGGTGCCTTAAGCCTGTCGGTCCAAGGTTCATCATTTCACACATGAGAAGGGCTACCACCATTAGGTCTACCGATTTCATGGTTTTACATTTACTTAGGAAAGCTAGACTTATGAAAGGGCACCATTTCTTAGTTTTGCCGATTCAAGTCTTGGCCTAGAATTCCTCTTTTAGCATTTATAGAAAGGGCACCATTTCTTAGTTCTGCCCATTTCACACATTCATGCATTCAAGACTTTAATTAACAAGGAGGGACACTTTAGTCTACCAACCAAGTCACAACATTTTCATTTAAGGATACTTCATAATCCAACATCATTTCATATATACATCATAAGAAATCATACTTTAACTCACAATGCTATCCACTTTACATAGGATCATCACAAGATCACATAAAACTCATTCACATCATACCTTCACATATAGCTTCATATAAAACTCATTCACATCATACCTTCACATATAGCTTCATATAAAACTCATTCACATCATACCTTCACATATAGCTTCATATAAAACTCATTCACATCATACCTTCACATATAGCTTCATATAAAACTCATTCACATCATACCTTCACATATAGCTTCACATCAAACTCTACATATAGCTTCATATAGGACTTTACATATAGCCTCATATGTGTATAATAATACAACAATATAATAACATTCACATAATGCCCTTCATGGCCTCAATTCACAATAATACAACAAATAACCACCTCCACCAAAGGTGGATCAAACCAACCAATAACAATTATATTAATACTAAGAGATCAAGCCATCTTACCACCCTTTTCAAAGGCCATAAGCCACAATACTCAATTTCATGCCAATTATACAATATTTATCAAGTTTGATCAACTTACCCTCTTTCCATGGCAATCTTCATCATCCTCATATTCCAACAATTAACAATACAATAACAATGATAATAACAACATTCAACTATACAAACTAAGCTAAGCATAAGCCCATAATCAACATGAAGACCAATTCACAATTTTGCCCATTCAAGGCTAACATCCCACATCCTTCAATTCAATAACAATTCTTAACAATTCAACATAGATAAATACATACATGAACAGCCCACAACAATTTACACAATAATCGTCCATCAAATTACACAAAATCAATACACCCACTTTAGGCCAAATTTAGAGAATTTGTAAAGGCATGGGTTCATGAAGATTTCTTTCCTAAAACCATCAATAATCATTAATAACAACATAAAACATCATTGGAAATCATTTAATGCAAGGACCCATGCTTAGAATTCGAAATAGGATTTTGGTGTATTTGAAAGACCTTGAAAACCTTTTGATTGGGCTCCTTGAAAGAAAGAATGATCAAGGATAAAGGATCCCCATACCTTAAAGATGAATTCCCCACGAAATTTGAAGAAGAAACACCAAGAAATCTTCAACCCTAGCTCCAACTCCTCTTCTTCCTCTCTTCTTCTCTTCTTCACTCAAGAACCCTAACTCTTATTCTTTTAAAATGCAACAAAAATGATCCACAAACAGCCTAACACAACAATATAACCTCAAAATAAAAGATTTGTTAAAAGACCGAAATGCCCTTAAATTTCCGGACGGACTCCCTGCCAACTGTCCAACTTTCAAAGGGCATAACTCGCTCATACGAACTCGGAATCGAGCAAACTCGGTGGCGTTGGAAAGATCGTTCCAAGGGCTTTCCAAACATAACTGGAAATACTCCTGGATCATCCTGAGCTAGGATTTATGACTGCTCAAAGTTGGCCAAAAACTCACTGATTTCCACACTTGGCCGAATTTCCAGATTCTGAATTTTTTTTCAAAAATGACTACTACCAATTTCAAGCTTCTTCTTATTCATTTTAAATTGTCGGAGTTACACAATTAAAACGAAATTACATATAAACCCCTCATAGAACCTCATTATAAAGTCAACACAAAGTCATAGGCTCTTGCTTAACCTATCATTTTTTTCCAAGTCGTTACAACACCTTAATCAAGAAGGGGCATATGTACCTGAAGGCCTAGAGGCCGGAGTAGGCAAAGTTGCCTTTGCAGGTATCGAATCAATATCCACCTATGGGGATGTGTCCACCGGAGTTATCCTCCTTCTTTCAGCCTCCTCTCGAGTGTACTCGTCCTCAATGCACAGAATGTCAATGGAGGAAGCAGGGTAACCTCAGTATCTCTCGCATCATCCCGGGGTACTCCAGTACGCCTGCACAACTAAGTGATCATGACCGGGAATGGTAGAAAAGTCTGCCTATGCTTGGCCCTCATGGCCATCTCTTGCTCTGTGATAAGTCCCAAGTTGAGCCGCCTCTTCGCTAAGATAGATCCCAAACAAGCTGCCTTCACATGTAGGAGGATGGATTCATTCTGTAAAGGTATGATGGAGTTGTTGATGAATCCGAATCAATATCGGGCAACTACATTCACGTCCTTCTTCTCGATCTGGACTCCTGTCTCTATCCACCTCTGGGTGACGTCAAAGAGAAAGGGAGCGAGCCAACCCTTCAAGTCATCCAGGAACTGAGCTGCTACCAAACCCTCATAATCGTGCTCCAGCCCTGTGGCTCTCTCAAGGGTAGCGGTTATGATATCGCTGTAGCACCAAATTCCACACCTCGAACTGTGACCGACTTAATCGGTCTGAACTCGCTGGCCTTCTTCTTACTTTTCGGGACTAAGTCACCATACGGTGAATAGAATTCTCAGACCCATGAAGGAATATAGGGGCCTCAGAGTATTTGCCCTCCAGGCCTTCTATATATGATAGATTCTCTTAAAGGATAGTTCGCAATCCGTCACCTTTCAACCTGTTCATAAGCTTGGGAGGGGGGATGACTAGTGGCACTGGAGCAACAGTAGGTGGCGGAGCTGAATCTGAATCTGTAGGGGTGGAAGCTGAGGGCACTCTAGCAGAGTCAGGGTGAGATCTAACCTGGATCTTAGCTTGCTGGGACTGTAAGGGCTGGTCATCCCGAGGCTCAAATAAAGAAGCCCGGGAATCAGCATTCATTCTTTCAAATGTGGGCCTCTCTCCTCTACTCTGACCTCTAGTTGGAGGCTCATGCCTTTCTCTTTTAGGAGGATTTAATCCCCCGTCATTGATTGTGATACCACGTGCTCTTTCTCAGGGTGGCATGTTGATGTTTGTCCTTACCATATCTTTAAAACATCGAGAAAAACTTAAAAACAATTCAATCAAAAAACATAGAAGAATAGTTGCAGACAGACTCGCCAAATCTCGTTGGCGAGCTACATCGGGCTCATCGAAAGGATTGGCTCAAAAATCTCAAAACAATTTGGCATGTCGGGAATGTAAGGGCCTTTCGGTGAATCGCCTTTGGCAGTCGGTGAGCAGGGATTAGCCTACCAAAAGTTACAGTGCAATTAAGGTTCAAGGGTGCAAACAAAGGGTAATCAAGAAGAACTATCAACGAGTCACCTAGTGCTTTCGGTGACCTCAGGCTTCTTGCCAAAAGTTACCAAACAAAACTACTCATTTAGTGTGAAATTAAAGGCGTGATGGGGAACTTCGGCAAACCGCCGAGTGGTTCAGCGAGCTCGACCCAACTCGCCAAACGATCCAACGTGCCTACTTTCAACCCAACTTTTCAAATTCAAACCCACAACCCACAAAAATAAAATCAAAACGTGAACTTATCAAATTAAGCTCAGACCCAATACACCCATGCCCCAAGGATACACATACTTCTCCCGGTTTGGCCAAATTTGGCCATTTGATGACTTTTGCCCTTAAGAATGACGTCAACAACACTATTATTGGGAAAAATTCATCATTTGGCACAAATACGGGCTACTTAGACCTCCCCTGACTAGACCCAAAAACATGGAAGCTCAACCCCAAACATTTTAACCTATTATAAGGCACAAAATCACGAGAATTCAACAATAAAGGCATTACAGGCAAAATTATCAAATTAACACAGGCATTCTAGAATACAAACACTATCAGAGAGGCCTAGCATACATCATTAAGATAAGATCATTGTAAATGTGTAGAAAATCACTAAAAATAAATTCAGGGTTCGAAAAACCAACCTTAGATGCCGATTAAAATAATTTGAAATGCTAGGCGGAAAAGTAATCCACTCCGAACACAAATATGATGACTAAAACACTCTAAAATGCAAAAAGTGCAGGAAATAATCTGCGGGTGTGAGTTGGGGAAGATTCAAAGTGAGGGAAAGCGAAAGAGTTTGAAAGTTTTAACCTTTGGCCTTCAAAAACTGTCCAGTTCTCGCCAATTCGACGACATTAGTTTTGCTCGCCGACCCACATAGTTACACGATGAATGGGTACTTACCTCACTGAGTTTTACACGACCTCCAGTTAATGTGGGGTCCACACGGCAGACTAGATCGCGATCGCCGACCAGGTCAGTGATTCGCCAAGTTGCTCCTGGGCTCGCCGAGTTTTACAGACTCTAATTTAAAATTGTCTTGAGTCCAACGGCTGTCCAATTCGGGCTCGCCGATCTCTTCGGCGAGTCGCCGACTTGACCATCAGCTCACCAACCTGCACTTTTCAAACAACTTCCACACTTTGACCTGCACAATCACACACCATTATTTCTAAATAAAAAATAAAATGGTAAAACCTTGGGTTGCCTCCCAAGAAGCGCTTTAGTTAACGTCGTGGCATGACTTTCCCACTCAATCTTGATTTATGGGATAGAGACGAGACAACACATGACCCATTTGGGTCTCCAGCAGCTGCACAGATATGGAATGGGAAGAGTCATCTCATTGAGCAATGATACATTCTCTTTTATCTCGTTCAACAATTTATCATGATTTTTGACTTTGTGAAGAATGAGTGAGAGTATCTCCTCTATTTGTCGGAAACTTAGGATGTTATCCCTAATAATCATCATTCTCAAAAGAGAGAGGTCTATTTGGTCACCATTGCTACAAGACATGCTCTGTTATTTGGTTCAAAAAAGTTATACAAAAACTAAAACTAAAATTTAAGCAAGTTCAACTATGACTAACAAGAACAAATTTCAACTTAACTAAAAATTCTCAAGTAGCACCACTCCCCGGCAGTGGCGCCATTTTAATTTCATGTATCAGGACACTTCATCCAATACTAAGTGCCAACTTTCGTTACTCAGTAATATAACCCAACTAAGTGAGTTGGGGTCAAATCCCACATGGAGTAGTACGTATTTGAGAAGCAATAGAATCAATAGTTGATTGTAATTATCAACTACAACAACAAATAACACCAAAATTACAAGTATAGAGATGGGTTCTTAGGATGTGATTGGATTATGGGCTAAGGTAGAAAAATCGGTGATTGCAACTGATAGTAAATAGCTATAAATCGGTGAATAAGCTAGAGGTTAGTGGAGATAAACTTTCTCTCGAAGAATATACCCCGAATCAAATTGGTTTCTCTCGAACACCAATAAGAAGCAATTAAGAACAGCCTACGCTTTAGACTATTCACTCTCTCGAGCTGAATATATGGAAAAGAGTTTACGATTTACTCTCTCAAGTGAACTCATGAAAACCCAATACCCACAGACAATCAATTCAGTAATCTTGGTTTTAAAACCACTCTCTCGAGCAAGTCAAAAACACGAAGGTAGAGTTGCATTTGCAACTACAACCCTTTATATTAAGCCACAATTACTGAATGAAATCACTTTTAAACAACATTTAAACTATCAATTAACAATTCCCAACAGCTAAATCAACCCATAATCACACCCTAAGAATTGGGGTTTTAGCTAGACATCATAAAAAGATAGAAATCGTTACCAAATTGTGTTTCCATCAACTGGATAAGATTAATTTCATCTTTACAAAGGTCAAGCTTGAAGAATCTCAAAGTCCCACCTCAAATTTCTCAAAAATGGAAATCTTAAAATTTTCAAAGCTAAGGAAAGTATTTTGTCAATACTCTCAGTTCTATGCTCAAAACTTCAAAACCGATAATTATGATTCTGTAATGGAAACTAGATACTAAACTATGAATTGAAAAATGTCCTGCGAAGGACCATATGGCGTAATAAGTTGGGATCACCGATCCACTCGGCGATCCGCCCTTTGGTCAATTCCATCGCCTTTTTGCTTTGGCCTTCAGCAACTTCAATTTCTATAACTTTGGGCAATATAGCACTGCATCGCGAAACCATTTGGCGACTCGCCAACTGCTCTCTTTTATTGCCGACTTGATTTTCTCTTTTAGGGCTTGGCACATTGGAACTTTAAGCGAGATCATGGCCATTTGGCGACTCGCCCAATGGGTTAGGAGATCCTAAATCCTTCTTTTCTTCGTTCTTTCAATTTCCTTTTTCCTTTTTGCTTAGTAGTGTCCATGCTTTGTTCCTCAATCCAAATACCTGAAAATCAAGGATTTACATCAGTTATTGGAACAAAATATGTATTTGAGGACATTTAATCTATTAAAATAAAGCCGTAAATAACTACAAATCATGGACTCATCAACCCCACAGGGAGGATACGGTAATGAATTCCATTACGATATAAAATCGTGCTCTAATCATTTGTAGAAGTAGACATTTTTGGAAAGAAAAAGTAAATAGCAAGGGTTTGACAATCAACGTCAAATGGGGGAATTTGGGTGAACAATTAACAACTACAAATAACCAGGAGTAAATAAGTAGAGAGGTTTCTTGGGAGTGTGATAATCTAATGCCAATTCGCTAAATGGCTGATTATTATTTACTAAAACTCGTTGAATTTTAGAGGGAAGGTTAGGCCTTAGGTGCAATAACTATTTCTCAATCAACTATCTCAAATCAAGTGAGTTCATTTGAACCTCGACAAGCACACCACATAAAAACAACTCAATACCACAATCAATCTACTTTTTCAAACTACATTAGTAGGATGGCATTTAAACCCAGGTTCTCAATCTAAATCCATAACAACACAATCACTACAATCATCAATTAAAAGTTTTAACTCTAATACTTCTTTCTCAAGCAAGATTAGAATGCTAAACTAGAATTGTATTTACAACTACAATTCATCAATCAAAACACAAACTATTAATTGAACCCACTTCAAATTAACAATAAAATTAGTAAATACGAACACCCATAAGCTAATTGAAATATTGAACTGCATAATCACACCCCAAAAAATGGGGTTTTAGCAAAACATAATAATGAACAAGAAATCAGTACCAACTATGTTTTCCATCAGATTGGGCAAACATCCACAAGTCTCCAAATGCTCATATTGAAGCTAGAAATCAAAACCAACCCCAAATCTCTACTCAAAAGTGTAAAAACAATGTTTAGGATCAAAAACCCAGAACAGGACAATTTGGGAACTATTTTTCTTCTTTTCAAAATTTCAATTATACGTCCCAGAATTTCAACATCGAAGTCACTCGGCGAAGTAAGTTTGGCTTCGCCGACCTGATTGAGGATGCGCCAAGTGTCACTTTCATCACCTTCTTGGCTTGGCTTTTTACGGTTTCTTTGTTGTAACCTTAGGCAATCAAGGTCTGGCTCGCCGATCCATTCTGTGCATCGCCGAACCATCAGTTATTCTCGCCAAGTTGGTCTTGTCCATGAGTTGTCCTACTAGAACTTTTGGCGAGCAGAAGGTCCACTCGGCGACTCGTCGAGTGGCTTTGGCATGTACCAACTTTATTTTCCTTTAACCCCTTTAGCTTTTTCGCTCCTTTTTACCCGATAATACCCTTTCCTTGCTCTTTTTCGTACATTACTGCAAAATAGCATTTTAACATTTGTTTAGAGCATAAAGTAGGCATCGAGGACACTAAAACATTGAATATTAAGCCACAAAATGAGTCGAAATCCCCGACTCATCAGTTTTGTAGACCAACTCATTCGAAGTGGAATCATGAGACAAATGTTTGACACGGCATCACCCCTCCTTGATGATATGACAAAAATTAATCATACATTGTACACAAGAGAAGATCAGGTGTCTCCTTTGAATCTTGGGCTGGAAAAAGAACAAATGGAAAATAACCAAGAGCATGATGAAAACATTGCCATGATGATGACCCAAATGGACCTATTGAAGAAGCATATCATGGGAAATGGGTACAAGACTGGGAATGTTGTCGGTATTAATAGTGATGTAAACCCTAATGAAACACACTTTGATGCCATGTACAATGAAATAGTGCATTTCTTGGCAAACCAAGCGAGAGGTTCCCGTTTGAGTTATCCAAGGTCTGGGGGGAAATCGATGTTGGAATAGACATTGAGATTACGGTTGGAGAGGCTGAGATCGTGAATGGCATAACCATGGCACAAAATGGAGATATAAAAATCAAAACAAAGATAGCTATGTACCACCTCACGAACGTCCAAAGCTGAAAGAACCAAGGGCTGATCCTAAAAATTTCCAAATAGACTATATGCTTGTTCGTATTTTGAACAAAGTGGAAGGATCGTAAGAGGTGCTAAAGGAAATGAATCGATTAAGCAGTTGGAAACACAGATGGGTTAGATCTCGGCTAATTTAAATTTAAGGTCGAAAGGGGGCCTCCCAGGTGATACTTCGGTAAACTAAAAAATGAGGCATGATGACATTGCCACGTCGTGCAACCACGTTAAATAAGACACTTCTTAAGAGGCAACCTAATTTTTATTTTTTGTTATTTGAATAAATTTTGTTGGATGTGCAGGTTGAATAACGTTTATTGGATGTGCAGGTTGAATAACGTTTATTGGATGTGCAGGTTGAAAATTTGAAGTTTGGGAGAAATAGGCAAATGGGAAAGCTAAGAACTCACTCGGTGTATCACCCAGTAGTTCAGCGAGCCCGATGTCGATAACCTTTGGACCAATTGAAGGCCTCACATTTTGTAAATTTTGGCGGGCTAAGGTCTAGTTTGTGACTCATCGAGTGGATCGATGATGTTAGTAACCCTCGCCAAACTAGGCGCGAACTGAAGGGTCAAATGCTTTAAACCATTTTAAATTCAAAACCTCTCCTTATTTTGAAACTTTTGACCCTTGCACTCTAACACTTACATTTTAGATCTTAGTTTTTACTTATTTTTTGCGCGGGTGTCATTGTGTGATTGGAATTCATTCTATTGCTCGCCTTTGCTTTTGCCTTAATCGTTTACTTGTCTAGTTCTAAGGTTGGTGTCTCGAATTAGCCTTAATTTCATGATGTATTCAGAGCATGCTAGTGAGTAGTTGTTGGATCTATTGTGTGTCTTTGTGTGATTAATCGATTATTGAATATTATTTGGCAATCGAGCATGTTAGATATTGTTTTTAACCAGAATTAGTTTAAATTTTGTTTAAGTTGCTTAAATTACGGGTTTGCATGTGCGGATTTGTGTGGGTGAAATCCGAGTAATGCAAATTCCACCAAATAGCTCGAATTAGCCAAATAATTGATTGGGTAATGACGTTCTTAAGGGCAAAGGTGTTGTTTTGTCAAATCTAGGTGAATTGGGGGAAGTCTTAGTACCCAGGGTAGGTTATAGTTTGGGTTAGACTTGAATTGCATAGATTAGGGCTTGAATTTGATTATCGTAGGTTGTTTATTGAGGATTGGGGTTAGGGTAAAAGTCTGGCAAGATGGGCCATTTGGCAAGTTTAGTCAAGCTCACAGAATGACTCGGTGGTTCACTGACTGACTCCTCTTATCGCCTTTTTTCCCTGAAATGTTTCTATTTTGTTCTGTAACTTTTGGCGATACGTTTGTTCTCTCTAACTTGACTCGCCGAACAACCTTAACATCGTCATTGTGAAACCTAATTTTGCTAAATTTTCTGTAACATTCGGCAAGACCCATTTGTACCGCCGATTGGGTTTGGCGACTTGCGGAATCGTCTTTTGTCTCGTCGATTTGTTCTGATTTATTGTTCTGTTGTTCTATTACTTTCGACGAGCACTTTATAGCTCACTGAATGACTTCGGTGACTCGCCCAATTGGTTAGCGAGCTTTTCTTCAGCTTTTTTAAACTTGATATTTTGCTAACCCTTTGCAACCACATTAATCTTGTTTGCTTATTTCGACATATATGACTAGACCAAAACTTCCAAGAATTGATCTTGTTTGCTCATCTTCTCCAAGCGGGCTTCTGCTACTAGAAATAGAAAGTTGACTTTGTTCTTCAGGTGAGATCTTAAGCATGAAATGTTTATTTCCCTTATTATTTCCTAGAGGGGTTCCTCAGATCAAAGCAAACTACAGAAATATAACAATTCTTCCCCAGTTTAAGTAAGAAAAATATTATTAATATGACTAAAAGATGGTGCTTAGATTATGTATTGAGACTTTGAACAACACTCGATCTTTGTAGCAAAGTATACACATGGCTTTTGATATTAAAAGTAAACTCCATTTTCATGAAGTTATGTTAAACTAAATCTTATTAATTAGGAGGGTCCCACTAAATTATAGCCCCTTTTAAAGTAAGGCCCAACAAGTTCCACTTTGCTAATTTATTTCAAATTTTATTTTTATTTAAGTTGATTTTACTAGAGAAAATTGAAAACCACAAAAAATAGTCGCTATTAGATAATTTTATTTTTATTTTTAAGGGGATAAGAAAATTAGAAAAAATATGTTCTTTAATTTTTCTTAAATTTAATATCTTAGTAGTATTTTTATTGGTTGTTATTTTCAAAAAATGAGAATCCAAAAAGAAAATTGAACTTAGGGGCATGTTGCGACATGGAAAATTTCATCTCAATCTTAATCTGAAGCATATTCCATGGGTGAGGAGAGTATTCCATTCTTCCTCTCAAAGTTTTTTGAAGCAAGACCCTCTTGAAAAATGGGTTTAGCAGGACCCTCCTGAAAAATGAAATTGAGCAGGTTTCTTTTGAAACATGATATTTACTCTACCAAGAATTCTTGGAAAAATTGGACTTTATTTAGCAGTACCGAGTAGTAAAAAAAGGTACTAGAGATTGGAAAATGAGACTTAAATTAGCACTCTCTTAGAAAATGAGATTTAATTTAGCTGAACCCTCTTGAATAAACAGAATTAGCAGGACCTGCTTGAAAATAGGATATAATTTAGCATAACCATTTTGAAAAATGTAATTTAACTTAGCAGGACCATTCTAGAAATTAGGATAAGTAGGACACCCTGGAAAATGATATTTAATTTAGCAAACGCTCGTGGAAAATGAGATTTAGTTTAGCAAGACCCTCGTGGAAAATGAGATTTAGAGAGACCTCCTGAAAAATGGTATTTTGTTTTACAAGACTATCCTTGAATATTAAAATAGTAGAACCATTCTAGAAAAAGAGATTTAATTTAGGATTATTAGAACTCTTTTGGAAAATGAGATTTAGTAGACCCTCCTGAAATATGGAATTTAGCTTAGTAGAACCCTCTTGGAAATGGGATGTAGCAAGGGTCTCTTGGAAAATTGGATGTAGCAGGACCGGTTGGCAACTTGGATGTAGCAGGACTTGTTGGAAAACAAGATTTAGTTTAGCAGTACCTTCTTGAAAAATTGGATTTGCATGACCCTCTTTGAAAATTGTATTTAGTGTAGCAAGACTCTCTTGGAAAATGGGATTAATAGGACCCGCCAGGAAAATAACATTTAATTTAGTAGGACCCTCCTAGAAAATAGGATTAGAAGAAACACACAACCCCCCCACCCCCCCACCCCCGCACACACACCCCCTAAAAATGTAATTTTGCAGATCCTCTTGGAAAATGTGATTAACAAGACCCTCCTAGAAAAAGAGATTTAGAAAGACCCTCGTGAAAAATGAAATTAGCGGGACCCTCCTAGAAAATTGGATTACCAAGAGCCTTCTTGAAAATGGGATTTAACAGGACCCTACTTAAAAATTTGAGTAGCACGACCCTCTTAGAAAATGGGATTAGCAAAACCCACCTAGAAAATGAAATTTAGTAGGACCCTCCTTTAAAATGGGATCAATAGGACCCTCATTCGAAAAATGGATTAGTAAGACTCTCCTACAAAATGGAACTTAATTTAGTAGGATTCTTTTTTTTTTTTAAAAAAAAGATTTGTAGGACCCACCTAGAAAATGAAACTTGTCAGACCCTCTTGGAAAATGAAATTTAATTTAGCAGAATTTCTTCTGAATAATAGGATTATTGTTACATAGCTTCGCGAAGAATGGAGTTTACTTTGAATAATCTAAAGCCTTGTAGAAACATTGCAACTAAGCTCGAGTGTTGATTAAAGTCATGATACACAATCTAAGCACCATATTTTATTCATATTCACAAGTTTTCCTTATTTAAACTAGTGTAAAACTTTAATCTCATGAACCCTTCTTGAAAATAAGGACAGTTAACATTTTAATCTTCAGAGCTCGTTTAAAGAACAAAGTCAATTTAAATTTTAATAAGCAGGAGCCCGCTTGAGAATAGGGTTCACTTCCAAGTTCAACTTAGATAGAAATGCCTATCTCACCACTCGAGAAGACATGAAGATTCAAGAGGAAGTACAAAGATAGGATCTTGTTCTTGTATTGTTATGTTTTTGGTCTTTTATCTTAATGTAACAATTGGAGCTACAACCGGATCCTCGACATGACCTCATTCAAGCTCAAACTCATCTCATCATTCTATTGTTTTGAACTACACATGACATCATTTTCTTATCACCCGGGAAATGTCAATTATCAAAATTAGGACTCAGTCACATATTTTCTTTCCCTTTTCATATGGTCGGGTCAAAACATCTATCACTGTCTACTTCTTTGTTTGAAAATTCCTCATATTTCCAGTCAAAGAGGGACAAGCAGTAGACACAAGATTTTTGACCTTTCTCGAGTTTAAACCCATATTTAAATTTTAAATCTAATTTTATTTCAATTTTTATTTTATTTTGTAAGTATATTTTACTTGAGAATGTTGAAAGCACAAAAATAGTCACTTTTAGATAATATTTTTGCTTTTTATTTTCAAGGAAATAGAAAAATTACAAAAATTATGTTCTTAAAATTTTCTTATATTTAATACTAGTAAAATTACCCGCGCTTCACACAGGAATTTAATTTCACGGAATTTATAAAATAATACTTAAAACCTATCAATCATTAAAACTAAAACACTATATTGTCTTACATACAAGATTATGTAGTAACAAATATTTATAATGTAAAAGAAAATGAAAATTATTACATCTTATCATTTATTCTTAATAATATAAGCATAAATTACTGACTATAAAAATATATACCAGAATCTGTCACATAAGCAATGGTGTCAGCGAGCCACTCAACATGAGCAAAGTACACAAATATTTAATTGTGAAGAAGAAATAGAAGAGGAGGTTCAAAATTTTCGTTGTTTTAATATGAGAGAAAATCCCTCTATTTATAGACAATAAAGGGTAGTGTGAACAAATATTTATTGTGCCTTATCGAAAAAGTTACAACTATTTGGAAAAGTTGCAACCCTTCGGAAATGTCACAACTTTTCATGGAAGTCACAATTTTTTATTAAAGTCGCAACTCTTCATAAAAGTCACAACTTTTCATAAAAGTCGCAATTCTTCATAAAAGTCCCACTTTTTCATAAAAGTCACAGCTTTTCATAAATGTCACAACTTTTAATGAAAGGGTAAGGCTAGTGTTTAAATAAATAAATTAAAAATGAATTATGGTTTGTTGTGGAGCCACGAAGGTGGGCCTAAGGTTCTCTTTTATATATATATGATTATAGTAGTATTTTTTTTTTGGTTATTTTCAAAAAATGAAAATCTTGAAAGAAGATCAAACCTAGTGGCATATTACCATGTGGAAAGTTTGATCTCAATCTTAATCAAAAGCATATTCCATGGGAGAGGAGAATATTCCATTCTTCCCCTCTATGTTTTTTGATAATATCAAAAATCTATAAGGACATTTTGGGAAGGATAGAACTATAAGGGAATTGTGGGAAAGATAATAAACCCTAGATATATATATATATCAGCTTCTCCAAGCATCAACATCGAAGAGCTCTGACCATCAGCCGCCAGAGAAATCAAAATCACCTTCCCAATTTCACATATCCTCCATTTCAATTGCTACTAGATTTTCTCCAAGGTAAGTCTCTAACCTTCTACTCATCTTGAGCTAAATTTGTAGATCCAGAGAACTTCAAGTTTTTCATCTTCTAACCTTATCTTATGTACGCAAACTTGAGAAAGTAATTGCCTCAGCCACCAACTTAGAAAAATCAACCAACTTCATACCGTTAGCCCCTACTAGATTACCATTATGATCTCTCATAGAGAAAGAAGATGAACAAGGACCAGGATTACCCTTGGAAGCACCATCTGTGTTATATTTTAATCATCTAGAAGGAGGAGGATACCATTCAACAATTTTGTAACGAAAACTCGGCATGTACCTATTAAGTTGAGAAACTATCTGAGGCCAAGTTTGTAGACTATTCATAACCCAATCAAACCTCAATTTGCAAACTTATAAATGTGAGATTTAATTTCCGATATGATCTTTCCTCTAGAATAAGAGCCTACATGTAATACTGTGTTACTTCTCTTCCAAAGAACTCATAGTATGAAAATTGGAAGGGCCTGATACACCTATTTTAGTATGTAATTCACATAAGTATCCAACCATTTTTTGAAAGTCTGTCTCACATGTATTAGAGGTCCTGCGATCCTTACTGCCCGATCGTAGTACCTCCACACACTAGAGGCCAAATCACTTTGTAAGAAAAGGTATTTAATAGTTTCTCTATAAGGATCCGAGTGTCAAATACAAAGTTGAGAAATATTAGGATTCCACGTAGCAATGATTGTTGCAAAGGGAACGTTAGCAATCCAAACTCCAACCAAAGAAACCAATTTGGAAAGGTGAACCTTTCCCTCAAATATGTTTAAAAGATTCTTCAGGTGTAGCCCTGTTTCCTAAAATTTCCTAGGCACTCTTAATTAATATGATGTTACGTACTTTTGTGCTTTCTAATCGTCTTAATAAAGTTTGAATGCTTTCTGATATTTATTAATTTGATTTAGAATGTTAGTACGAGAATTTTTGGTCTAAATATGTATAAGTTTAATTAATTACCAATAAATGTGAAAAGATGGACAAATAATTCTCCCCGACTTAGTGAAGTAATTGCTTCAAGTTTTAAGATCTAGGGAATGTGTGCAAAATAAATCATCTTAACAAAGGTCGAAACTTACACATCTTTATCCAATCCATTTAAAAAACTATACATCTTATTATAAAGAATGAGAACAACATCAAAAGAAACTTTTTTTAAAAACTAAATAAGCTGCTGCATGTATATTGATAAAAATAAAATATTGGACCAAGGTCCAAAAGTATATCAGATGGAATAGGCCCAAAAACTAAGCCAACTAGATTAGGAAAAAAATGAAATCAAATTAGAATAGGTTTCAACGGGTGTCTTTGCATTTTCTTGCTTCCTATGGTCTCGCCGGAGCTCAGACTTGCATCTCTAGAGACTTTGTTGACCCTTAACTTGATGAACTCAGTTTCCATATTTTTCTTTTAAACTCTTTCTGGCTATGTATCTCTAATATACTCCACTTCGATCACATTTTCTTCTCTTTTTCTTATGATGGATGGGTTAAACCCTTACAAGATTAATACCACCATCTTATTAATAGAAAACATAACAAACATAAACTGCATGGCTAAATTTCTCCATTTATTGATATAACTGAAACAAATGTGACCAGTTATAAATTTGGATTCGCATAATCCTATATTTACAATCGACGTCTATTTTCCTTCTCTTATAAGATATAAAAACCTAAAGAAGGAAATTTCATTTACAAAACTTCATTTATAAATTGTATTTTCTTCTCCGAAGCAATCAACAAATTATCTCCGCTCTTTTATTATTTGTTAAAACTTAGTCTGATAGTTTTGTTGGTACTGAGTAGTTTTCTAGAGTTTTATTAATGGCACTGAGAGAAACACCATCAAACAATCTTTTATGGGTAGGTAATCTTACCCCTGACATTATCAATGCTCCCCTAATGTCTTTGTTCAACAACTTTGATCCTCTTGATAGTGTAACAACATATATCTTTATTGGTTTTGGATTTATCAATTTTAGAAACATCAAAGACTCCAAGAAGACTAAAGACGTGCTTCAAGGATTCTTCTTTCATGGAAATCCTCTTAGGATCGAATTCGCTTAGCCAGTTTAGAGATGAAAAAAAACACAAACCGGCTTAGCGAATTCGATCCTATGAGGATTGCCATGAAATAAGGATCCTTGGAGTGCATCTTTAGCCTCCTTGGTGTCGTTGATATTTCTAGAATTGATAAAATTGAACCCACGAGAGGTATATGTGGTTACTCTATCAACCGGGCCAAAGTTCTAGATCAAAGACTTTAGTCCAACATCAATAACATCATTGGTAATATTACTGACCCATTGAGGAATGTTTGATTGTGTTTATCCCGGCGCCATAAACAAAACCCTACAAAATTAGTTAACACAAACAAAACTATCAAACTGAGATTTGGGCAAATGAGAAAAGAAAGAAAATAAGTTGTTGATTGCGGCGGAAAAGAAAAGACAATTAAGTAAGTGAAGTATTTTAAATGACGTTTCCTTCTTTGTGTTTTAACATTTTATAGGAGAAGGATAATTCACAATAGGCATCGGTTGTAAACATAGGACTATGTGAATCCAAAGATATAACAGGTCACAACTGCTCTAGTTATATCAATAAATGGACAAATTTAACTCTCTAATTTATGTTTGCTTTCTTTTCAATGAAAGACATTTGTTTCTTGGTAAGTTGTTATGTTTTTTTTTTTTATATAATAAGAGATGTTCTTTGACTTTTGTTTGTTTTATAAAGCATTGTCTCATGACGCGCCATCGCCTCAAGCCACATAAGCACCACATGGCATAATGATATCAATTTGGAAGCATAAGTATGCTAGCATTTATGGGAATATTCTAGATCTATGAAGAAATTCTTGGAAAGACTCTAGAAATCTAGGAAGAATTCTTGAAAAGCCTTAGAATATTCTACGCATGTATAGAATTCTAGAAGAAGGGTTTATTTGTAAATATACAGGGACTTATGTACCAATTATGATTTAAAATTTTCCCCCTAAGTTAGTAGTATACATAAAGGGGCATCCATTTCTAAATTAACCAAGGAAATGCAAGCAATCTTCCAAGCAATACGAAAGTCTCCTCAGAAACTCTCTTGTAGCTTTCTTCAATATCTTAGTGATCTATTTTTTAAAAGGCTTACTTGAGCTTCCAAGATCGTGAAAGAATTATTGATTAAATTGTCGACCGCCGCACATAGTGCTTAGTTAAAGTCTTTGTCCATGAAAAAGTGGTATTAGAGCAAAGGTTGATACTAGGTTAATGGTAACTTAGAGAGACATTAATGTTGCTAGCACTACCAACTTCAGGTATGATGGTGGAATGAAGCCCCAAAATGGGAGGAAGTATCTTAAGTGTCGGACCTTATAGAAAGTGATGCACTAACATCCCACTTACCTTTGGCCACTGAGGCGAGTGATGATGAACGTGGGGAGTAGCCTATACACATTACACAGTGAATGGAGTGGACTCCGAGTGTTGATACGGTAAGGTAGACTATGGAAATTGTAGGAAGGAACTTGAACGGGGTGGATTATAAGTTAAAGACTCTTGAGGACTTCACCTTGAGGAGAATGATAATATCCGCAAAGAGTTATAGGTGCGTAGGCATGAAAAATATGAGACGAAGGAAATCATCACTTACTTTGAGTGTCGGCTCATGAATTCATTAAGCACCATCAAAACCATGAATGCCTAGATTGAAACGCTCAAGGGAGAAACTGAAAATGGAGGATATGTGACGTCTGATGGAGATAAGGAGGCTAATATTAAGGCTCCCAAGCCACCGATGTTCAAAGGTGCTTGTGAAACACAAGAGGTTGAGTATTTCCTTTGGAATTTGGAGAATTACTTCAAATGCAACAAAGTGAAGAGCGAAGAGAAAAATATCAACATTGTTGTGTTGTACCTTTCGCAGATGGACATGCTTTAATGGAAGCGAAAGGAGTCTGAGATAGGGAAGGGGCTTTTCACCATCATAATATGGGAAAAACTCCAAGTAGAGTTAAAGAAGACTTTCTTCCCCCACACGTAATCTATGAGGCAAAGCACAAGTGTAGGGAGTTCAAGCAGATATGTAACATACAAGCATATGTGAAGGAGTTCACCACTCTGAAGCTTCATATTCCCAACCTCATGGATGATGATATGTTGTTTAACTTCATGGATATGCTACAAAATTGGGCTAGAACAGAGTTGGAGCGCCGAAAAGTTAGGATGATTGATGAAGCCATCACGCAATCCAAAGTTTTGGTAGTTTTAAGCATGACAAAGGAAAATGAGAAGAGATGAGAGATACTAATGACCAAGGTGGGGGTTATCATTGTTAAAGTGTGGAGCAACAACCATATCCCAAGAATCATGACACATATAAGTATGATAAAAAGAAGTTTGGACGTCAAAGTCATGCTGACAAGAAGACATAAACTATAATGAGAAATGGTTGATACATATAAGATGAGCTACATGACTATGAGAGATGCCTTGGACTAAAGAACATTGGTGATATATTACAGGAATGGAAGAAGAAATATGTATAAGAACCATGGCAAAGTTCAGACGCATCATAGTTAGGGTATTGAATATTGCAGAGCTATCACAAAGAAATCAGAGAAGCCGAAAGAATATGGTGCACAGTATGTAGACATCATGATCAATGGATGACCCGCTTGTGCTATGGTCGACATAGGTGCATAGGCCAACATCAAGTCCAAAAATGCAATAAAAAAGTTGTGGTTGAGTTACAATCCAAGTAATACCCACCTCAAGACAGTCATACACCACCGACTTTCGTATACTGAGTTTCTCATGGAGTAAGCATTACGCTAGACATGTGGCAAGGTAAAACATACTTTACTGCCGAGTCTCTTTTAGATATCTTTGACATAATTCTTGTGAAAGAGTTCTTCCAAAAATGTCAGAGGATGATCGATCCTCACCTCCAACGACTCTTTTCATGGATCAAGAAGGATCATGTATGGTTCCCCTAATTAAGACACCAAAGATAGAAGGAAGAGCTCAACTATTGCCCATGCAACTCATATTGGATCTTTAGAAGGGGGAGCGGCATTCAAAACCACCATTGAGAGTGTGATTAAAAACATAGTGGTAGAGCCATGAAGAACTTCTTGCAAAGATTCTAGAATATCTAAGAAGAATTCTTAAAAAGCCATAGAATATTCTAGGCATGTAGAGAATTCTATAAGAAGGGTTTGTTTGTAAATGTTTAGGGACTTATCTAACGATTATTATTTACACTTTATCCCCTAAGTTAGTATTATAAATAGAGGTGCATCCATTTGTAAATCAACCAAGCAAAAACAAGTAATCTTCATAGCAATACAAAAGTCTTCTGACAAACTCTCTTATGTCTTTCTTCGTTCTCTTAGCGATCTAAGTTTGAGAAGGCTTACTTGAGATTACACGATTGTGAAAGAATCGTGAGTAAGTTGGTGAGTGCCGCATGGAGTGTTTAGTTAAAGTCTAAGTCCGTGAC
Organism: Solanum okadae; assembly: GCA_036553675.1. Lineage (NCBI taxonomy): Eukaryota > Viridiplantae > Streptophyta > Magnoliopsida > Solanales > Solanaceae > Solanum > Solanum okadae. The sequence goes on along the minus strand of CM071686.1, from coordinate 21,739,233 downwards.
AAATTGATGTCCATTTTGTCAATTTATATGTTGGCCAATGTTTAAAAGAGGCAAAAATGAACTTCCACTATCACAACTCAAATTCAAGGATCGTTATTGACCTTTCGTGAGAAATTACTCATATCAAGTGAACCAATATTCATTTTAGTCAAGTACCAAATATTAATTAAAAAATTCCTATAACAAGAGATTCCTAATAATCCTTATAACCAACCGAGAAACAATTCAACCAACAAAAATATCCACGACCATCATCAACATTTGCCACATTAGACCTGCAAAAAGAAGAACAAAATGTTAAACCCGAAAACAACATCTGAATAATTTTAGTCAACTTGTATAACCCCGTTTTGGCTGAGCAATTGACAACATCAGGCCTGTAAAAAGAAAATATCAGCACTTGAATGTAGCTAACAAAATCCATACAAAATAGTTAACTTATATAAGAATTATATATACTCTGCTTATCCAAAGAGATATCAAAGATGCATACATTTTGACCCAAAAATGTTTCTTGACACAATTTTGGAATGAGTTTCATAAGAAAGTCTGTCAAATCATTCTTTCATCTCAGATTCTATACTTTCCCTGATAATAACAAAGAAAACATGACACAAAGATGTTCAATTCCTGGTGATAATATCAAGCCACATATAGTAATGGCCAGAATGGTTCTATCCAAGATAAATTCTTGAATCATTATTATTTGCATTATTTACTACAACAGGATCTGCAGTAACATTGCTTCCAAATGGACCCACACGATATTGTTCATCCAACATAGGACCTCGATCATTTGTTATTTTATGAAGATAAAAGCTATCATTTGGCTCATTAGTCCTAGATCTATTAGCTGCCAATTTAAGTTGGCTATAATCAATAGTTATTGGTCTTGAAATAACATGTGAAACCAACCTTGCATACTAAAAGTTCTAGTATGGATGTTAGGACCATAAGATGGCAAACGTTCAGATACATTTGAGGACGACATATGTGGATGTTTGCCACGCTATGGTTCCGACATCCCAACTAGACCATTGAATGTGCAAAGAAGATTTAACAATGTTATTTCAAGACCAGTAATTATTGGTTCTAGCCAACTTCGAAGGGAAACTATAAGGTCTAGGATCAAATGGGAAAATGATAGTTCGTATCCTCAAAAAATAACAAGTGATCGAGATCCTGTGTTGGATGAACAATATGGTTTGGGTCCATTTGGTAGAAATGTTCCTTCAGGTCTTGGGAGAGTCAGTCAAGAAAACAATGGTGATGCAAGAATTTCTCCAGGACAACACTAAGACAACATAATCTTTGACATGACTATATATGGTATGCTATTATCACCAAAAATGGAACATCTGTTTGTCGTGTTGTCAATGTTCCTATCGGGGAAAGTATAGAATGTGAGATGTATGTATGACTTATCAATTTTTTTTTCTGAAACTCATTCCTAATTATGTCAAGAAAAGTTGTTTGCAGAGAATATATGCATGCTTGATCTTTCTTTTGACAACCACAGTATAAATAATTCTTATAAAAGTTAACTATTTTGTATGGATCTTGTCAGCTACATTCAAGTGCTGAAACTTTCCTTTTTGCAGCCCTGATGTAATCAATTTCTCAACCGAAGCGGGGTTAGACAATTTGACTAAACACTATTAAGAGGTTGTTGCGAAGTTAACCATTGTATTCTTCTTGGCTAATACTAACAAATATTTTTCCTCATTGGTAGATTTTTTGAGTTACTTGAGTTGAAGAGATCGCGTTGGGGTTGTGAAACTTGGTGATGAACCAACATGTTATTGGTGGCACCGTCAGACTTCATTAGGAAGGTTTTCAAAGTTGATGGTCCAACATGTCTCTATGTTGTTGTTCTAAAGTTTTCATCTAGTGGCACATCCTTACCACCAGAGTCTTATCTACCTCGATACGTTGATGCACAGGAGATAACATCCTCTCAGGTTGACCAAGCAAGTTCCTTTTTAACAAATGACCTTATTACAAGTTTAAGTAATTTTCAGCCATCAAGAAGTGTGGTAAGAACTGCAGGAGCGTCTGCTAGTATGCCTACATGGGATGTTATTGTTGAGCCACAATCTAGGAGATATGTTGATAAGTATATTTATCTTGGAAGACATGAAGATGCTGGGGTAGCTCATGGAACCATATGTTTTAGTGGTGTTCTGTATTGAATTTTTCAATTAAAGTTTCTCTTGGTTTAACTTTATGTTGTCTCTCTATTCTTTTTGTTTCCTTAATTCTTGTTTAACCATTTAGTATTTCGTACTCATTGGTTCAATTAATCATCACAATGTGTAGGACTTATTGAAGAGAAAATTCCCCCACTAGGAATTTCTATTGTCTTAGGAATCGAGACCTCCTATGAAGGGTGAAATAAATCCATCGATCCCTTAAACAAATGAATTATAATTGTTGAAAATTGGAAAAGCTTTTGGCAGTCCTCAAATATCTTGACGTGAAATTATTTTTTGAGCATAAATTGGTCTAAACATAGGGTTCTTATTATGGAAAGTGACTTGTCCCAAGTACTATCTTTCTCTAAGCCTGGATAATAGTTCTTTTTTCTACCCCCTACCTGTAAAATTATCTCGCATGATTTTTTTTCCACAACTTAAGAACCATCCATGAGAAATTATTTTTGACTATTTTATCCTTATTTATGTCTTGAAATATCATTTCTCTTCATTGAACGTTATATATTTATGTGTCGTCTTTACATATTTGAGTTATTTGTAGTCTTAAAGAACAAATACATAAAATGAAAAAATATATTCAATTTTGTCTTGTGCTTCTACAATGAAAGATAATTTAAAAAGACTATTTTTAGAAACCATGAAAAATACTGGCAAAGTAATGGTTGATTATTTTATAAAATATCATGTCAAAAAGTACTGGCAATGTAATGCTGATATCTATGAAGCATACACAATTTCCTTGTTCCATATCGGACAAAGCTAATGTGTAAAGAGCTGAGAGGTGCTACATAAATGGATGCATGTTAATCTGTTAAGGAATACCTTTCTTGGCCTTTTGGCTAAGATAAAGTGTAGTATCTGTTCTTATCAGTTTTATATTTGATATGTGGTCCATCAGTTCACGTGATATTAACTTATTTTTAAGGGGGGGTCCATCCAGATAGGTTGCGATATGCGCGTTTTGCGTCTCTCCTAGGTGTTGGACTACAGCCCAAGCCTGGCGTACCCCACCAATTCTAGTCCAATTGTTTTTTATCTGGGAATGGAAATGGCAATATAGCCTAATATTTTTGTTACTCGTTACCAATGATTTATACTCATAGTTATGTGTAAGTTACACATAAATCACATGGAAATTAAAGGCACCATCTCTCCACCTAAAACATATACATCCCAGCAATCTTTGTTTAATTTCCAAGAAAATTAAGTTGTTAGACAATATGAATCATCAGTTATTTATGTCACTTGATGATCACTCGAGGAAAAAACTAATTTGCTTGTAGTATCAACAACCATTATTGGATATTTATATGTGTTGCAAAAATGAAACATGTGTAGTTTGCGAAATTAGTAATGGAAAAGGCACAAACATAGAGATTAAGGTAAAAGAAGATACAATTTGTCTAGCATTCACAATGTGAGTCCCATCCTGCACTTCGTGTGTCTAATAGATGTCAGGATTTAAGGGATTGTAAAAATATAAATGATCTAATCATTCATAAATCCTATCAATTATTCACAATCGTAGAACTACATAATTTTCACATACAATTAATAATTCAATCAAGAATATATACCCGAATAAGCTATAGTGTTATTCGAGAATCATGACTTGAATTGAGCTGAAGTATTCTCTTAATTGATCTTTTGAAGTTGTTTCTCTCCCTTGGCTTACACTTTTAGAATAGTTTTGAGGGATAAGATTAAACTTAATGGCAGAGAGCGGACCCATTTTAGTCTGGAGAGTTTTAGACGTTATTCCCATGTTCTAGCATTATTAGTAGTGAATATGGGTAGTTTTAAAACAACAAGAAGTTCTCCATTTTTATGCGTTAGTTTAAAGTTACTAGGTAGCTTCCTCATCACTATGGGTAATTTAAAACTACAAGTTAACTTCCCCATACAGGTTTAGTATTTAACTTATTTTAATTATTAGGCCAAAATATAATTAAGTGGGCTATAGAAATTTACATTCTCCAATTTGGCGCACGATCTTTAAATTAATTGTTTAATATGAATGTTAATCATCTCTTCATCTTCTTGCTTCCTTTGGTCTCTCCAGACTTCAGACTTGTATCTCTTGCTGCAACTTTGTGATCCTCAACTTGATGCACTCAGTTTCAATATTTTTCCTTCAAGCTCTTTCAAGTTATGTATCGCTGATATACTCCTCTTTTAATCACATTTTCTTCTCCTTATCTTAAGATCGATGGGTTGAATCATTTCATGACTAATACCACCACTTTATGAATAAAAAAGAAAACAATCATAAACTAGAGGGTTAAATTCATCCATTTATTGATATAACCGAAGCACATATAACAAGTTAAAAAATTGGATTCGCATATTCCTATGTTTACAGTTGATGTCTATTGTCCTTCTCCTATAAGATATGAAAACCTAAAGAAGGAAATGTTATTTACAAAACTTCACTTATTAATTGCCTTTTCTTCTCCACCGCAATCAATAAAATATCTCCTCTTTTTTCTCATTTGCACAAATGTCAATCTAATAGTTTTATTTGTGTTGAGTAGTTTTCTAGGGTTTTATTGATGTCACCAAGAGGAACAATATCAAACAATCTTCTTTCGGTGCGAAATATTACCCCTAACATTGTTCTAATTGCCCTTATGCCTTTGTTCCAAGACTTTGATCCGCTTGATAGTGAGTTTGGATTTATCAATTTTAGAAACATCAATGACTCCAAGGATGATAAAGACACGCTCCAAGGAGGATTCTTTCATTGAACTCCTCTTAGGATCGAATTCGCTATGCAGACTTAGAGATAAACAAAAATAAAAACTAGGTAAAAAGATGACGCATATGCTTCTTTTCGTAAGTGTCAATTATGAAAAGATGACATATATGTAGAAAAAACATTCGATGAAGACAAAATATCTGAAGACATTAATAAGGATAAAAGAGTCAAAAATCCCTTCTCATGGATGTTTCTTAAATGGAGTGTAAAAAAATCACGCCAGATAAGTTTAAATGTAAAGGTACAAACCAAGAAGTGTTAACTAGGCTTTGAGATAGATAGTATTTGGGACTTAAACAATTTCCATAGTAAGAACATTCTGTTAGACCTTTTTATGCTTGAACAGATCCAAAAACAATTCTCAGAATTTTGAAATAAAAATTTAGTTCAAGATATTTGTTGACAACCAAAATCTTTTCTAAGTTCTAGATATTATAGATTCATCTTTAAGGGATGAATTTATTCTTTTCCACCCTAAAGTAGAATTCTAGAGCCCTAAGACCGTAGAAATTCCTAGTTGGGAGCATTTTCCCATTCAATAAGTCTTACATATCATGAGGGTTTATTGAACAAATGAGTACAAAATAATAAATAGATAAACAAGAAGTAAAGACTCGAGAGCACCCCTAGTCGTTACCGGCGTATTCGACCTCGAAGAGGTCTTATACAAGCCCTTCACATTCGTCATTGCATGTATCATAGAATAAAATCACGGAAAATTTAAAACTTTTACTTAGGAAGTTCAACTTAGCTTCATATATGAAAACCAGAATCTAACTTCGTCACAATGTACCATCTAGACATAGAAGTATCGAAAATGGGACTTAGCCATTACATCAATAAGAAGTCTTGAAATAGGAAAGTACAACAATGTCTTTCAACATAAGCAAAGAACTAAACATAGAAGTTAGATCATAGGTCTTGTCCTCAGACTCACCAACTTGGGGAAGCAACTCCAAGTGTCTTGAGAAGTAAGGTTGAATCCTTAATGGCCCGAACCTAAATGTTTGGGGAGGGAGAAAATATGGGTTAGTACAACACACGTACTAAGTGTGGCTATTATGCATAAAAACCATTGAAACATGCATAAAAGGACATTTAGTCAAAACATGCTTTTTACCAAGTAAATCCAATATGCACACAAAGTAAGCATCATAGTCCAAACCAACATAATATCATCCCAACATGTAGACAACCCAAGCAATATTAGTGCAATGCAAAGAATAGAACCCCATAACCCTATTCAAAGCAAAGTATCACATTAAGCAACCTACTTCATATATCTATTCATACGATCATATTTCATCATAACTTACCATGTTCATAATGATCATACATAACATAGCTTCAACATACATAAGTCATAATCATCATAATCATAAGACAACACTACTACAATCATCTCTTAGGATCCCACAGGTGCAATGTGCAAGAGAAGTCCCATACCCTCCCTTACACTATGTAGAAACCCTTAAGAAAGCTCTAGTAAGAGTTCACACCTTTCATATCTTCATTTACGTTTACATTAGGGAAATATTGCAATAATTGACATACACCATGAGAGCTACATGGAATCTGGTGTTCTACTCCCACACTAAAAAGAGAGGGTTAACACTTGCCTAAGGTGTAACCATTCGTACATAGCTATCTAGGTGGATCCACTAAGCTAGAGTCCTCTGTGGGCACATAGTTAAGGGTTAAGGAGATTTCTTCTAGAAACCTTAACTTACTAAACGTGGGGGTTTCCATATCATGAGACAACACATACCATGGGTAATCCAGACTTGCTAAATATGAGGAAACCCATGTGGGGAGCCGGACTTACTATCGTGAGACCCCCATCTCATTTACATGCCCTTTAGGTGCTAAGAATCTAATTCCTTTTTGTAATCATCTTTAGTCATCACATAAGTTAACATTAGCCTTTACTAGACTTTTATGTAGACATCTTATCATAATAGCTCATATGTGTTCATAAGTGAGTAACAATCCTTTCACTTTAGAAACACTTAGCAAGTGAGTAAACCTTTCACTTTACATTACATCATAATCATGAGAACTACCTTTCAATCATATAGCAATCATACCATAAAATACATATATACTTCATAGCTAATTCAAGTGTAGAGGGTTAAGGATGAGGAAACAAGGTCATCAATACCACAACAACACATTAGGTATAGCATCATTGCAATCTAAGTAATTCACCTTTCATACTTGTGTTCAATGAAGAACCAACCTTCATACCTTCTTGCCCTTTATGGGTCATTCATACTTCAATTACCAAACAATTGATAACCAATACATAATACAAGGCAATTCATGAAGTAATAACATAATCTACATCAATATAAACAATTGACATATTCCCTTCATAGCCTTCAAGAGTACATTCAAAGATTCAACCCTAATTTCATAGAAATTATACATAACCTAGGGTAGAATCATCAAACAAACATGAATTACGTAACATCACATTCAATTCATAACCTTCAATCAATATCCAACACAACCTAGTGTTAGAATTTGGGAAAGAAGGAGAAACATGGGTCTCATGAGGAATTCTTCAAGAAACCACCAATGCAACATAAATTCATCCATAATTGTTCATTTAATATCAATAAAAGTCAGTTTATAACATCAATTTTACTTTAGAAAGAAGACCGACGTTTTTGGATTGAAACGTAGAAATTGGAGGTTTAGAAATTCATCTTGAAGGGACCTCTTGGGGAAAGGAATCCCAAGAGTGATAAGCAACCATACCTTATTGACGAATTAACCACGAAAATCCGAGTTGAAACCTTCGAGAGTTGGTTTTCTTCTTCAAGCTCCAATCTTCTTCAATGGAGTTCTTGAGAAGAGAGAGAGATTAGAGAGAAGGAGGAACTTTAGGTTTGATCTTTGGGGTTTTGTGTTTGAGTGATAAAAGTGAGGTAAATTGACTTAAAAATCATTATACACACGTCCCCCAAAGTACCCTAATTACCCCTCACTTAGTTGGACTCTTTAATGAAATAAAAATTGATTTATGAAATTCTACATTTTTGTTGCGGAACCAGTCCGCGACGCAGAGCTCTTCCCTGAAGATATTTGGAATTAAATTTTGAGACAGTAGAGTCAGCGACACGACCGCATCGCGAACTAAATTTTTGCTCCTTGGGGGAGCTAGTCCGCGACGCGCACTTCTTCCCTTGAAGTGCAATTTGCAAGCTGCATTGGCAGCTTGGGCAGCTTGCTTGGCCAAGGTTGGGGTCTTCCTCGGGGCCCCTTAGGGTGACCCCGGGGAGTCGTATTCGAACGTTTTGACCCTAGTAAAATATATTTACCTAATTTAAACCTTTTTTACAAGATTATACCATCATACGACACTCCCAAACCTGACCAAAACCTAAGGACACACTAGAACACATTCTTCTCTAGTTTCCGGACGTCGTGGTCGTTTCTTGACGTTTAGACTTTAACTATTCCAAACCAAGTCAACTGCATTAATTTAGGTTTATAAACATCATTTTAACTATTTTTAAGTCATTATTCACAAGGTGAAGCTCTAACTTAAGTTATAGAATTTCCGGGGTGTTACAATATCCCCCGCCCCTCCCTTTAGGAACATTCGTCCCCGAATGTCACTTGGACTTTTTTCTAGGGAGACAATGACTCACACTAGCAGCACAACAACCAGTCATATCAACAACATCATAGCATCATGTCATATAGGAATTTAATCCACAACATCACTATGCTCAAAACTCTTTATTTCACATAAGTACAGGTTGAACTACTTTCTCCATATTCAATGAGCATCAACATATATATTAAGCAATCAACAAGACATTTCTTTAACAAGATAACATCAAGCATGCTCATTACAACTCTCATGAAGACAACATCACACACCATTTATGGGTGCAATTACAACCATGAGAAACAAAATTCATGAAAACTGAAAATACAACTTAAGCATGAATTTTCACAAAAATATGAACATACAAGGAAAATCATGTCATAATCATCAACACACAAGATTTTCAATTTATATCAAATTAAGAGAGACTACTAACCTCAACTTTGGCTAGGAGTAGGAGGAAAAAGATGAGGGTAGCGGGACTTCAGGTCGACCTCGGCCTCCCATGTTGCACCCTCAACTAGGTGATTTCTCCATAGGACTTTTACCGAGGCAACCTCTTTATTCCTCAACTTCTTAACTTGATGATCTAAGATTTCTATATCGGAACCTCTTCATAAGAAAGGTTCTCATTCACCCCTAAACCTTCTAGAGGGAGAATGGACACCAGGTCACTTATACACTTCTTTAACATAGAAATATGGAACACCGGGTGAACCGGGGCCAATTTAATGGGCAATTTCAACTCATAAGCGACCTTACCAACACGCTTCAAGATCTCGTAAGGACCAACATACCGGGGGCTAAGTTTCCCCTTCTTACCAAACCTCATCACCCCTTTCATGGGTGAGATCTTTAAGTACACGCAATCGCCTACTTCAAATTCAAGATCCCTCTTTCTATTATCGGCATAAGACTATGAGCCATTTTCAACCTATCCCTTATAAGTCAAACTTTTTCCGTAGCCTCATAGACTATTTCGGGACCAAGAAGAGCAAATTCACCCACTTCAAACCACTCAACCGGAGATCAACACCTTCTAGGATAAAGTGCTTCAAAGGGTGCCATAGCAATACTCGAGTGGTAGCTATTGTTGTAGGAAAATTCTATCAAAGGTAGGTGGTCATCCTAATTACCTTTGAAGTCAACGACACACGCTCTCAACATGTCCTCTAGGGTTTGGATGGTGCATTCCGCTTGACCATCCGTTTGAGGGTGAAATGTGGTACTAAGTTTCACTTGAGTACCAAGCCCACATTGGAAGGACCTCCAAAAATAGGAAGTAAATTGGGCACCTTTATCCAAAATAATCGACAACGGGGCCCCATGAAACTTCACAATATCCTTAATGTACAACTTAGCATAATATTCCTCTGAATAAGAAACCTTGATGGGAAGGAAATGGGTTGATTTAGTCAATCTATCCACAATGACCCAAATGGAGTCATGTTGCCTACAGGTTCGAGGCAAACCTACCACGAAGTCCATATTGACCTCTTCTCACTTCCAAGTGGGAGTATCAATATCTTGAGTTAAACCTCCCGGTCCTTGGTGCTCGACTTTGACTTGTTGGCAATTTGAGCACCTAGCCACAAAATTTGCTATGTCTTTTTTCATTCCGTTCTACCAATAAATCTCACGTAAGTCAGGATACATTTTGGTGGATCCCGGATGGATGGAGTATCGGGACCCATGGGACTCCTCTAATATTGTCTCTCTTAGGTCATCCACATCCGGCACACATAACCTCCCTTGGTGCCTAAGCACCGCATCTTCTCCTTGAGAGAAAGTTTCTATTGCTTTGTTGAGAACCGGCTCTTTTAGTTACATCAAAATAGGGTCAAGATGTTGCTTACACTTCACGTCAATAACAACTGATGACTCAGAATTATGACTAACAATGACACCTCCTTTTGGGGAATCTTCAAGTCGGACACCCAACCGGGCTAGCCTATGTACATCACGGCTAACTCCCTTTTCTCTTCTTCCACATGTGACACACTACCCATATATACACGACTCAAAGCATCCGCAACCACATTTGCTTTTCCGGGGTGGTAAAGGACACGCATATCATAATCTTTCAAGAGTTCCAACCACCTCCTTTGTCGGATATTCAATTCTTTTTGGCTAAAACATATTGAAGACTCTTGTGGTCGGTAAACACATCCACATGTACCCCATAGAGATAATGTCTCCAAATCATTAAAGCAAAGACTGCGGCCTCTAGCTCAAAGTCATGAGTTGGATAATTCTTCTTGTGCACCTTGAGTTGTCTCGAGGCATAAGCTATAACCTTACCATGCTGCATGAGGACACAACCCAAACTCACTCGGGAAGCGTCACAATATACTACAAACCCTTCGGTGCCCTCCGATAAGGTCAAAATCGGAGCGGAGGTGAGCTTATGTTTCAACAATTGGAAGATCTTTTCACAAGATTCCGACCATTCGAACTTGGACTTCTTCTGAGTTAAGGTCGCTAATGGAGATGCAATAGATGAAAATCCCTCAACAAACCTCGGTAGTAACCGGCCAAACCCAAAAAGCTTTGGATGTCGGAAGGACTCAAAGGTCTAGGCCAACTTTTGACCGCATCGGTTTTCTTTGGATCAACTTCTATACCCTCACTAGAAACAATGTGACCAAGGAAAGCAACCGATCTTAGCCAAAACTCGCACTTGCTAAACTTAGCATAGAGTTGGTGATCTTTGAGGACCTGCAATACTATCCTCAAATGCTCCATGTGATCATCCTCACTTTTAGAGTATATCAAGATGTCATCAATAAAGACAATAACAAATGATTCTAGATAATTTCTAAACACACTATTCATAAGGTCCATGAAAGCAGTCAGGGCATTAGTAAGACCAAAGGACATCACTAAGAACTCAAAATGACCATATCTTATTCGGAAGGCTGTTTTCGGAACATCAACACCTCTCACCCTAAGTTGGTGATAACCCGACCTCAAATCATTTTTTGAAAAGTAACTCGCTCCTTGAAGTTGATCAAATAAGTCATCAATCCTAGGGAGTGGGTACTTGTTCTTAATCGTCACCTTATTTAATTGTCAATAATCAATACACATACGAAGAGATCCATCCTTCTTCTTCACAAATAACATTGGTGCACCCCAAGGAGATATACTAGGTTGGATGAAACCCTTATCTAACAAATCTTTGAGTTGAGCTTTTAATTCCTTCAACTCCGCCGGGGCCATCCGGTAAGGAGGGATTAAAATGGGGTGTGTATCCGGCAATAAATCTATGCCACAATCTATTTCCCATTCGGGAGGAATCCCGGGTAAGTCATCGGGAAAGACTTCAAGAAAATCCTTCACTATAGGGATCCACTCCGAAGAAGGAATCTCGGACTCAAGATCCTTGACCCTCACAATATGATAGAGACAACCCTTAGTAATCAACTTACAAGCTTTTAGACATGAAATGATCGTTCCCCTAGGAACGAAATTTCCTCCCTTCCATTCTAAAATGGGTTCATTAGGAAATTGAAAGTTCACAATTCTGGTTCTACAATCTATGGACGCAAAACAAGCATGAAGCCAATCCATCCCCAATATAACATCAAAGTCTAACATATCAAGTTCCACTAAATCAACCAAACTGAATCTATTGGGAAATGATATGGTACAACCCCTATAAACTCTTTTATAAGCTATGGAATCACCCACCGTGGTAGAAACTGAAAAGGGTTTATCTAAGACATCAGGAAACATATCAAACTTCATAGCCACTAAAGGGGTTACAAAAGACAAAGTGGCACCGGGATCCAACAATGCATAAACATTAATTGAAAATACTTGTAACATACCGGTCACAACATCCGGAGAGCTCTCTTGATCACCTAGGGATTGGAGAGCATACAAGCGATTCTTCTTAGGAGCATCGGGATTTAGGCCACTTGTGCTTGAGCATTTTATCTTAATTGAGACTTTAGCATCGGGAAGTCCCTCCTCATGTGGCCGCTCTTAACACAACCATAGAAATTACCCGTGCCAACTAGGCACTTGCCTTCATTTTTTCGACCACACTTTGTACAAATAGGCTTCTCAACATAAGGACCACCACCCATTGCTTCTTGAGGCTTGGGGGTAGACACTTTACCTTTGTTGACCCTTATTTAGGGTTTAGGGTTTAGGGTTATAGGTTTAGGGTTTAGGGTTTAAGGGTTAAGATTTTTATTTTAAGGTTTAGGGTAGGGTTTAGGGTTTAAGGTTTAGGGTTTAGGGTTTATAGTTTTTGATCTTGGGTTTAGGTTTTAGGGTTTAGGATTAAAGGTTTATGGTTAGGGTTTAAAGATTATTGTTTAGGTTTGAGGGTGTAGGGTTTAGAGTTTAGGGTTTAGGGTTAGGGTTTAGGGTTTAGGGTTTAAGGTTTAGGGTTTAGGGTTATGATTTAGGGTTTAGGGTTTAGTGTTTTGAGTTTAAGATTTAGGGTTTAGGCTAGGGTTTACAGTTCGAATTTAGGGTTTAGGGATTAGGGTTATGGTTTAGGGTTTAAGGTTTAGAGTTTGGGATTTAGGGTTTAGGGAAGGTTTTAGGGTTAAGGGTTTAAGTTTAGGGTTAAGGGTTTAGAGTTTACGGTTTATGGTTTTGAGTTTAGAATTTAGGGTTTAAAATTAGGGTTTAGGTTTAGGGTAAAGGATTAATGGTGTAGGGGTAGGGTTTAGGGTTAAGGGTTTAAGGTTTAGGGTTTTGGGTTTTGGTTTTGGGGTTTAGGGTTTAGGGTTTGGGGTTTAGGGTTTTAGTTTAGGATTTAAGATTAATGGTTTAGGGTTAGGGTTTAGCTTTAGGGTTTAGGGTTTTAGATTTAAGATTTATAGTCTGGGTTTTGATTTTTAGGGTTTAGGGTTTAGGTTTAGGTTTAGGGTTTCGGGTTTAGAATTTATGTTTTAGTGTTTAAGGTTTAGAGTTTAAGATTTAGGGTTTATGGTTTAAGGTTTAGGGTTTAGGGTTTAGGTTTAGGTTTAGGTTTAGGGTTTAGGGTTTATAGTTTAGGTTTTAGTGTTTTAGGTTTAGAGTTTAAGATTTTGGGTTTAGGTTTTAAGGTTTAGGTTAGGGTTTAGGATTTAGGTTAGGGTTTTGGATTTAGGGTTTAGGGTTTAGGGTTAGGGTTTTGGGTTTAGGGTTTAGAGTTTAGGAATTCTACTTTAGGATTTTGGGTTTAGGGTTTAGGGTTAGGATTTAGGGTTTAGGGTTTACTGTTTAGAGTTTAAGATTTAGGGTTTAGGTTAGGGTTTATAGTTTGAATTTAGGGTTTAGGGTTGAGGGTTATGGTTTATGGTTTAAGGTTTAGAGTTTAGGATTTAGGGTTTAGGGAAGGTTTAGGGTTTGACATTTAGGGTTTAGAGTCTAGGGCTAGTGTTTAGGGTTTAGGGTTTATGGTTTATTGTTTAGGGTTGAAGGTCTCATATTTTAGATTGAGGGTTAAGGGTTTAAGTTTAGGATTAAGGGTTTACGAGTTTAGGGTTTAGGGTTTACGGTTTTGAGTTTAGGGTGTAAGGTTTAGTGTTTAGGGTGTAGAATTTAGGGTTTTGGTTTAGGGTAAAGGATTAATGGTGTAGGGTTAGGGTTTAGGGTATAGCGTTTAAGGTTTAGGGTTTTGGTTTTAAAGTTTAGGGTTTTGGTGTTTTGGGTTTTAGGTTAGGATTTAGGATTAATGGTTTAGGTTTAGGGTTTAGGGTTTAGGGTTTAAGATGTACAGTCTGGGATTTTGATTTTTAGGGTTTAGGGTTTAGGTTTAGATTTAGGGTTTAGGGTTTAGGGTTTAGAGTTTAAGATTTAGGGTTTATGGTTTAAGGTTTAGGGTTTAGGGTTTAGGTTAGGGTTTAAGATTTTGGGTTAAGGTTAGGGTTTTGGGTTTTGGGTTTAGGGTTTAGAGTTTAGGTATTATGGTTTAGGATTTTGGGTTTAGGATTTAGCATATAGATTTTAGGGTTTAGTGCATAGAGTTTAGGGTTTAGGGCCCAGAGTTTAGGGTTTTGATTTTAGGGATTAGGGTTTAGTGTTTTAGGTTTAGGGTTTAGGGTTTAGGTTTAGGATTTTGGTTTTAGGTTTAGGGTTAAGGTTTAGCATCTATGGTTTAGGGTTTGGGGCTTAGGATTTACGGTTTAGGGTTTAGGGTTTAAGGTTTAGTATTTATTAATTTTTTTAATTTTAACGAACCTAGGGTGGGTCAGGGGCTTAGCAACACCCCTAGGGTTTAGCATAAATAAAATAGACAGAGTACAAGGAGGGGGACATAAACCTTACCTCGGGTCTTATGGTGGTTCGTAGTAGTCCTTCCTACTAAGGAAGGTCCACTTTTCCCCATACTATAAAGATGAAACCTAGTATCTACGCACCTATAAGAGAGGACTCCTCTCGATACAAAGAAACTAAGAAACATAAATAAGGGAGACTCTCCCCTTACATAAGTAAGAGAAGGATAAAACAAGGGAGACTCTCCCCTTACAAAAGTAAGACAAGAATACAAACCTAGAAAAATAAACTTAGAAAGGAAATTCAAACAAGTAAATTCAAAATCATGGGGGTCTCTTGATTCATTTCAGTCTCTTTCTCCTGAAGGTTGGCATGTCAAGTTTTTCCAGAGTGAAACTTCCTTTTGCTAAAGTAGGAAGCTATTCCTTGATGTAGAATTGCTTGATGATATCTGAAGTATGGCTGAATTTGGATAGATGGTCAGCCGTGTTGTTTGCCTCTCTGTAGGTGTGTATGCATTTGAATTGCTCCAATTGTTGGACTAGGAGTTGCAGTTTTGTGATGTGTTGATGTAGTTTCAAGGGGAGCGTGAGCTGTTTTGAGAGCCATTTAATGACCAGTTCAGAATCGACTTCCAGGTGTATTTTCTTATAACCATGTTGGATGCACCAGAAGATACCATGGCTAGCAGCCTGGAGCTCAGTTTGGTTGTTGGTACCAGTTCCTAAAGGTATAGCAAATGCATAAATCATCCTCCCCAGATGGTCTCTCAAGATTCCCCCTCCACCAATCTTTCTAGGATTACTGAGTGCACTACCATCCGTATTAAGTTTAAGCAAAGGTCGGCTAGGTTTCTCCCATTTCACAATTCTAACCAAAGTCTCCTGCCTGCACTTCTCCAGTATTCTGTATAAATTAGTCCAATTATTGGCCCATTAAATGTAAGGGTATGCTGTGTTGAGAAGATGAGTAGTGTCTTTAAGAATTAAAAATTTTACTCGAGCTATATTGGACTGTTTTGCACCATATTTTGCAGCACACTTATTTTTCCATAAGTTCCCGATAATGATCAGAGGAAGTAATTGATTCAGCAAGTTCTGTACTTCACTTTTTTGTTCCTGTCTCCACCATCGCAGCAGCAGCATGTTAATAAGGATGTGATCATGTTGTATACCTCCAGCTGCACTGAAAAAACTTCATATGTTGTTGGCAAAGTGGCCAGATATAAATATGTGATCTATATTGTCTTCTCCATTTCTGTAACAGCAGGAGCATTGAACAGCTTCCATTCCAAAGCTGGTAAGTTTCTCGTTAGTGGGAAGTTTGTTCCTTAAGGCCCTCTAAACTAGGAATGAAATCTTGAAAGGAAGGTGTCTATGCCAAATGGCTTTGTTGATGATGCTTTTGGGGCCTTTATGTCTAATATGTTCCCAAGCTGATGAACAAGAAAACAGTCCATCCACAGTGAGTTTCCAGATTGCCTCATCAAGGATCTGTTCTTGAAAATGAATAGGGAAACTCAAGATTTTTGGAATCAAAAGAGGGGGCACCCATTGCCTCACCATAGTCTCATTCCATTTCCCACCTACCAGAAATTGAGAGATTGTGGTGGTGTTAAGACTAGTAATATGAGTATAATATGAGGCTAGGGGACCTTCTCCCAACCAATCATCCCACCAAAAGGAATAGGATTTAGGGTTTAGGCTTTAGTGTTTAGGTTTTAGGGTTTAAGTTTTAGGGTTAGGATTTAGGGTTTAGGATTAAGTGTTTTGGGTTTAGGGTTGAGATTTTAGGGTTTAGGGTTTAGGGTTGTGGGTTTAGAGCTTAGTATTTAGCGTTTAGGGTTTAGTGTTTAGAGTTCTGATTTAGGGATTAGGCTTTAGGGTTTAGGGATTGGAGTTTACACTTTAGGGTTTAAGGTGTAGGGTTAAGGGTCTAGGTTTAGGGTTTACGGTTTAGGGTTTAGGGTCTGCGGTTTAGGGTTTAGTGTTTACTATTTTTGGTATAGGGTTTTGGGTTTAGGGTTTAAAGTTTATGGTTTATGGTTTAAGGTTTAGAGTTTAGGGTTCCAAGTTTAAGGTTTAGGGTTTAGGGTTTAGGTTTTAAGGTTTAGGGTTTAGGCTTTTTGATTGAGGGGTTTAGGGTTTAGGGGTTAAGGTTTAGGGTTTCTGGTTCAGGGTTCGGGGTTAAGATTTTAGGATTTAGTGTTTGGGTTTGAGGGTTTAGGTTTAGGGTTTTGGATTAATGGTTTAGGGTATAGGGTGATAAGTTTAGGGTTTAAGTTTTAGGTTTTAGGGGTAGGTTTAGGGTTTAGGATTTAAGGTTTTGGGGTAGAGTTTAGGGTTTTTTAATTTTTCTTATTTTTTATTTTAATGACCCTTGAATGGGCACTACAAGAAAGTAGAGATATAACGACATTTATTTAGTGACCTTTGAAAAAAATGTCAAGAAATAGAGATCTTCTTGACAATTATGAAAAAATGTCACAAAAATAATGATATTTAATTTTAATGTCATAAAAACAACGACATATACCATAAAATGTCGTATAAACAATGACATTTACCATAAAATGTCGTATAAACAGCGATATTTGATGTAAAATATCGTAAAATTAGTGACATTTGAGAAAAATGTCATAAAAATTATGACATTTGATTTAAATGTCGTAAAAACAACAACATTATATACAAATATTGTAAAAACAATGACATTTGGTAAAATAACGTTAAAAAGTTATGACACAATGTCAAAAATATTTAGTTGCTAATATCGACATTTGCACCTAATATTAGAATGTAAATCTTTTTAAGAAATTTCTCACTCTTTGAATTTAACTCTGGAAAACAAAATTTGATGCATAAATATAATGTAAATAAATATAATAAACTCTCTATCTTTTACTAATTAACAATTAAATAAGTCTTACTTGTAAACTTACATATAAATTAAAGTGATACGTAATTTTATTTTGTTTTTTACATTATTTATAATAGGTAATGTTTTAGCCATAATTATTAGTTACATTTATAGAATTTTTAATACAAGTAAAACAAAGTAAAAGATATTTATAAAACAATAAAATTAAGGAAGACAATTAAGATCCCCAAAACCTAGCCCTATTTACATTCATTTCCACAGGAGCCGCAATACTCCTCTCCCATTTCCCCATCAACTTCCGAATGAGAAAAATAGTTTTAATCTATAAATCTTCTTTCTTTCCTTTCAATTTTATGTATTGAACTCATTATTGTTCTTGATCCTTACAGAAAACAATGAAAAGAAAGAAAAAGATTTCTAGTTTCTTTTTCTTTATGCTTTTTGAATTTTTGGTTTTAAATTTTCTGAATCAAAGTTTTGGTGTTTGTACATGTATTTATGTATTACGACTTTTGAATTATATAAATTTTTCGGCTAACAATCTAATAATTATATTTTTTTTTCCAGGTTAACGTAATAAAAAAAGATTGGTAGTTGGCCAAAAAAATTTATATAAATTTTAAACAAATCATTAGACACTCTTTTTCTTTATTATATTATATAGTTCTAATTTTATTAATGTGAACTTTTTGTGCAGGATTTTTGAAGAAAGTGAGATGTATTATTTACAACAAATGCTTGGCTTGTGAAGAGATGATTCCATAAAGTTTTGTTGCGGAAATTATTCAAGAAGCTAAGGAATTAATTTGAATTAGAGTAATCTTAATTTAGATAGATGTTGGAATTGTTCTTCTTTTATATTTTAGCTGGATAGATTTGAATTTTATTTTACACATAACAAATTCTTTGATTTATTATTTAATCTGTTCAAAGTACTTGTAATATTATTACTTTTTTCTTTAGTTACGATTTAAAATGTGTTTACATCACATATTCCATGTTTGTAAAGCTTAGCATTTATGAATATACAAATTGAATATGAATATTTGTGTTATGTCAAAAATTGAATAGATTAATATTTTAATAAATTTGGAATCAACGCTAATTCAAATGTTGCAAAATTTTAAAGTGACATTTATAAATGTCAGAAAAACTTTTTTACCAACATTAATCTAAATGTCAAAAAATTTAACTGATATTTTTTATATGTCATTTATTTAATACCGTCATTAACCTAAATGTTTGGAAATTGAGTGACATTTTTGGTATATGTTGTAAATAAATATTATCTCGACATTTTTTGTGCATGTCATAAATAAATGTCGTTGATTTATTATCGACATTTTTGTATATGTCGTAACTAAATGTCGCTTAATAATTACCGACATTTTCTTAAGTGTCGAATAATTTACGACACTCAAATTTCCGACATTTGAAGTAAATGTAAACTAAATGTCGGAAAATGAATTTACGACATTTAAACAACTTAATACAACATTTATATAGTGTCGTCATATCTCTATTTTCTTGTAGTGGGGTCAGGGGCTTAGCAACACGCCCAGGCCTTAGCATAAATAAACCAAAAAAAATACAAGGAGGGGGACATAAACCTAACCTCCGATCCTATGGTGGTTCAGTAGTCGACCTACCTATGAGGTTAGTCAACTCATCCCCTTACAAAAAGATGAACGAAGAAGCTAAGCACCTAAGAGAGGACTCCTCTCGATACAAAGAATCTTGGAATAGTAAATAAGGGAGACTCTCCCCTTACATCAACAAAAAATTAAAGTTCTAAACCTATTTAAAAGAACTATAATTTTTAAACCATAGCTAGGTTGAAAAGATTGGATACCAATTCAGGGGGGTTCTTTGATCTTCTTAATTTTCCTGCTCCTGAAACTTGCCATCTCAAGCTTGTCTAATTGGTAGTAATCTCTTGCTTCCTTTGGTAATTGCTGACTGTTGCAATATATTTGTGGACTTGTGATCCCGTGACTTTGTTCTAATAGTGAATCAGCAACAAAGTTTTCTTCTCTAAGATATATTTGCATCTAAAGTTGTGAGTTTGTCTGATGAGTTCTTGAAGCTGTTGTACCTGTGTGTTGATATTCCATGGGGGCTTGGCTTTGAGCCTGATCCAGCCCACCAGAGCTGCGAATCCACCTTCAAATTGACACTCTTGTAGCCTAGTTTAATTAACCAAGTCATGCCAAATATGGCTGCTCCAATTTCCGCTTGGTTGTTAGTGCCTTCCCCCAATTGGAGCAGCAAAAGCTAACAACAGTTCTCCAGCTTGATCCCTTATGATGCCTCCTGCTCCAATTCTGCCTGGGTTGCTTAATGCGCTGCCATCCATATTGATTTTGACCCATTGATCCGGAGGTTTTATCCATTTAACTAGAGTCACTTTGGTTTCATTGATACATTTTTCCCCTAGTTGGAATAAATCATTCCAGTTGGAAGGCCATTTGAGTTGAGAGCAAGTTTTAGTCATGAGTCTGTAGTTGTCCTTGTAGATTGCGTATTTGACTCTACTAACATTGAACGACTTGCCTCCATATTTACTAGCACAACGATTCTTCCATAGGTTCCAACAAATGAATGTTGATGTAGCTTGTAATAACAACCTATGTGCTTCGTTGTTGTACTTGGCTGACCACCATTGCATGATGAATTGGGGGAGGGAGTTGTGATCTGTGTTGATACCAGCACTTTCTGTAAAACTTTTCCAGACGTAGGTTGCAAAATGTCAATTGTTGAATATATGTTCTATAGTATCTAGACCTGGAACGTTACAACAACAAAAACAATTTGTTTGCTCAATGCCAAAGCTGGTTAGTTTTTCGTTAGTAGGAAGCTTACCACTTTAAATTCTCCACAAAAGAAAAGAAGTTCTAAAAGGGATACTCTTATACCAAATGAATTAGTTGAACTTGGTCTTGGTCCTGTTCTCTCTGATCTCATTCCATGCAGATGAACAGCTAAATTTTCCATCATTGTTTGGTTTCTAGATTGCTTGGTCTGGTAGGTTTTGCTGGGTGTAAAGCTCTGTGGAAAGGATGTTAGCCAGTTGACTGTTAGGTGCCTGCTGAATGAGCATGTCCTAGTTCCATTGTCCTTTAAGCCTAAATTCTGCCACCGTGATGTTGTTGAGTCTATGACTGTCAGTAGAGAAGTGAGCAAGAGGTCCAACACCAAGCCAATTGTGCCACCAAAAGGAACAAGTGCCAGAATTGAGTTTCCATTGAATTTGTTCTTCAACTTTATGTTTGTTATGCATAAGATGTTTCCAGGTCAGAGATTCTCCGGTATCCCATTTCTTGCTAATTGGATAAGACCTTTGACAATATTTAGCTTTCAAAAAGTCTCCCCAAAGGGTCTATTTGGATCTACAAATCCACCATTATTTATATTGGAAGGCCATGCACACATCCTTGAGATTCCTCATACCAACACCCCCCTCATCATAAGGAAAGCTTAAATTCTTCCAAGAAGCCCAATGGTATTTTTTCCTCTCATTCCTCCATCCCCAGAAAAAGTCAGCCATGATGCTTTGGATCTGCTTGAGGACAGTAACTGGAGGAGTCACTATTGTAATAGATGAATAGGTAATGACTGCAACACATTCTTCACCATTATTGCTCTACCACCATCACTTAATAGTTTAGTTTGCCAACCTGTGATTCTGCACAAAACGTTATTAATAAGATCAGAAAAATAAATAATCCTAGGTCTACCAACAAATAAAGGGCAACCAAGGTAGGTGATAGGGCCCTCCTTCTGTTTAAAGCTAGTGATTCTCTTGATTCTGTCTCTTGTACTGTTGAAAGAACATGAATGAACCATAGAATGACTTTTGTCTGTGTTAACCAGTTGGCCAGAGGTTTCCTCATAGGAATTCAAAGTCTGCATGATTAGTTTTAGAGTTTTCTGTCTTCCAGAAGTGAAGAGAAAGATATCATCTGCAAAACTTAAATGGTTCACTTGGGGACCTCTGAGTTCCATGAAAAAACCATGATATTCAGGATTGTTGTGAAGCCTATTCAGGGATTTAGAAAGGACCTCTGCACCTAAAATAGATAGGGTCGGAAATAAAGGATCCCCTTGTTTGAGACCTCTAGTGGATTGAAAGAAACCATGTCTTTTGCCATTGACAATAATAGAGTACCAATTGTTAGCCATGATCCTCCAAGCCATATCAATAAAGACTTCATCAAACCCCATTCTTCTCAACACCAAGCATATATAGGACCAAGAAACCCTCTCATATGCTTTAGCCATGTCCAGTTTAATAATAACATTGCTGCCAATATTTGGTTTCTTAATCTGATGAATAACCTCTTGGGCCAGCATAATGTTTTATGATATACTTCTCCCTTTGACAAAGCCAGATTGGTTGAGCGAAACCAAATTAGGTAAGACAGGACCTACTCTAGAACTTACTAGTTTAGATATGATCTTGCTAGTGAAGTTGCTAAGACTAATAGGCCTGAATTCTGTGAGTTTATTGGGATTGTTCACCTTAGAAAGAAGAACAATGCAGGAATGACAGAAATATTTGGGAATCATTTGACCACAAAGGAATGCTTGAATGACATCAAGGAGATCATGCTTGATAATAGGCCAACATTTCTGAAAAAAATAACCATTCATCCCATCCGGACCAGCTACAGAATTAGGATTCATACAGAACACCACCTCTTTTAATTCTTCTAGATTAGGCATAGCAGTGAGTCTATCATTTTGTTCCTGATTGATCATGCTAGGAATACAATCCAAGGTCCTTCATTAATGAACTTATTGTCCCCTGTAAAAATATTCTGGAGATGATCACATGTAGCCTTGGCAATAGTATCATCTCCCTGTAGCCATTCCCCATCCTCTCTAATAAGCTTGTGAATAAACAACCTTCTTCTTCTCCCTCTAATAAAGGAGTGAAAGTATTTTGTATTGGCATCACCCGACTTGAACCATTGTAGTTGAGTTTTCTGTTTCAAAATGGAATCCTCCAATTTAAAAAACTTGATATATTCTGCATTAAGTTCATGAAGGACTATCATATCTGTATCCTTATGATCATGAGTGAGATTCTTCTCAGCCACTCTAATCTTCTCCTCATACTCCCTGACTTTACTAAAAATATCACCAAATTCTCTCTTGGACCAAGAACTAAGGGTGCTGGACAACCTTTTCAACTTCTGATGAAATCTCCACATGTTGTTACCGTGTACAGTCTTTTCCCAGCACGCTTTAACAGTGTCCAGGAAATTAGTTTGGTCAGCCCAGTAGTTTAGGAATTTAAAATATTTAATGTCCCCCCTTCATTTGCATTCAGTTCCATCAGTAGAGGACAACGATCAGACCCTACAGAGGGCAGGTGGGTGATAGTAGTCTGGGGCATCTTTTCTAGCCAAGCATCATTAAATAAAGCTCTATCCAGCCTTTTCCAAACTCTGTGTTGTATACCCCTCTTGTTGGACCAGGTAAATTTCTGCCCACTGAAGCCTAAATCCATAAGACCACAAGCTTCAATAACAACAATAAACTCTAAACTTTTTCTCATGTTGTAAGGTACCCCTCCCATCTTCTCTTCAATAGAAGTAATAACATTATAGTCACCTACAGAGCACCAAGGTTTGTTAGTTTCTGCAGCTTGATATAACATTCTATCCCATAAAGGTATTCTGAGATGATCTTTGCACTTGGCATACACAAAGGTGGTAGTAAAATTGGTCTGAAGTTTATTATGGCCAATGTCACAAGTAATATGTTTCTCATCCTCCTCTAGTATTACACAATCAATGTCCATACTCCAAAAATGCCAAATTTTTCCATTGCAATTACTCACAACATGCTCCATAGCTAGTTGATTTTTAAAATTTTGAACATGAGTACTGTCTGAAAAAGGTTCAAGTATAGAAATGATAGAGATTTGGTGCATCTTCTTGAGCATTTTGAGTCTTTCAAGTACCCCTTGTGTGTTGATCCCCCTCACATTCCAAATAAGTGTACTAATCATTGAGATGCTCTGGAAGTAAATAGCCTAGTTTTTGGTCTGCCAGCAGTGACAGTGTTGATGTCCTAACTTTTGAATTGGAATCTATCATGGTGTATTCCTCTGGGGATAATCCCTGATTATTAGCCACCTGTTGAATCTCATCTGCAAGACCCTTATAAATATGAGGACTAAAATCTCTAATCAGTAACTCTCTAGTCTCATCATCCTCATCAAGGTCTTGTAGGGATTGATTATCCACATCAGGTTCATCCTCTGAGTTTTCAACAGCATATTCATCAATTATAGGGCTTTTATACATTTGACAATTTTCAAGCCTTTTTTCTGGAGGAACATTGAGTGGAGAGGTCATATATTGGGCCTGTAGAGGAGTAATATCCATGCCCAATTGCTCATCAACCTTAATAAGCTTCTTAAAAATTTCCCCACTCTTTTATTGTTCCTCCTGCTGATCATTATCTTATTGTCTCTTTTTTGCAGATTTCCTCTTTTTTTTCCTAGGTTTGTTCTTGCTTCTGGGAGTGTTCCCTTGGATTCTAGTACTTGCTTTGTCTCTCATATCTTTTGCCATAGATCCTTTGCTTTGTTTATCTGCAGTTCTTACCTCCACTTGCTATTTTTGCCTGTTATTTTTTGTATTACTCTATTGTCTTCCCCCTGATTGTTCTTGCTATTGTACCTGTTGCTGATTTGGACTCTGGTTCTGGCCTATAGTGGTAGCAGGGGTTCTAAAGTCTAGACTATGGTCAAAGTGTGTACCCTCATGCAGAACATGTCTGCATTTTGTTTTTCCTGCATGTTAAGGTTAGTAAATGAATTATGATTAGAGATGTTAGTTGTACCTGTTTGTTGAGCTGTGGCCTGTGGCTGCTCCTTTGTCAATCTGTTTTGTGGTGAGGTTGGTCTACACATTGTTTTCTGTACTCTTTATTCCTGTGGCTTATTGTGTTTCCTTCTTTGTACTTTCCATTCCTCTTCCTTTTGGTGCTCAAGCTGTTGTTGACTGCTTCCTTCCCTGTTGTTCTGCTGTTGCTGCTCCTCTTGTTTTTTCTGTTATCCTTTCCGTGTTGCTCCTGTTCACTTTTAGTTATACTTTTCTTTCCTATTTCTAACTCTTTCCTTCTTTTGAATTCCTCATCCCTTGTTTTGAAGTTACACTCATCTATCATGAGGCCCTGATGTCTGCAGTATGCATAGTAGGTAGGGATATTTTCATATTCAATTGGTTGCCATCTCCCTATAGTGAGATCCTCATCATCCAATCCAATCCAAACATGTCTAGGTCTTGTCTTGCTAATATCCACTTGAACTTTTTAACCTTCTCCGTACTAGCTCTAGTTCTTTTAATGGAAGCAGTGTCGAAATATAAAACTTTTCCCACGGACTCTACAAGAGGTGTGATAAATTCCTTCTTGAAGCAGTGCCATGGTAGTCCTGGCAGCAGTACCCATATAAGAACAATATTTGTTTCCTCCTCAGGTCGAAAGTTGGGAGTCCATGCATATATTCTCATAAGTTTACCCTCAATGGTCATTCTTTGTTGTGTCCACACAGTATTATAGTCAAGTTCATTCTCCAAGTCAATAGACACATCCCTTGCATTATAGTGAGCTATGTTGACTCCCTCATTCAGTTGAGTTTGCATGATGAAACTTTTCCTGATGATTTCTATTTTCGGCATGGTGGTACTGAATTTACCTATCAAGGTATATTTACAATCCACAGTCAATTTGTTCATAAAGTCATCCATATCATAAATGACAGTAGGTTGGTCATATTTGGTTGTGTGTCTGGGAGGAACTAGTTCTATAGAGGTAGCATGTGCAGTATGAATTTGCCTATGTCTTGCAGCCAACGTTTGTATCACTGTATAGGGAGCAGGCTCTGCAATCTGGTTCTGTTTGGTGGTTTGGTTCTTATTAGTATTGCTGGGCCTTTGGACTGATGGGGTTGATTTGTTTGATGACTTTTTTGATTGGGAATAGTATGTTTATCAAAATTACTGGAAATTTTCAAGAAATCCTTGTGATAGATATTGGGTTCAGAATTTCCTTCATGATTAGGTAATTGGGATTTACTCTTATTTTTCTCACTGCTTTGATTTCGATCAACCTGCTATTGGGAGTTAGTGTCCCTTCTGCCTTGTGCCTGCTCATTTAAAGTAATATTCTTTTGCCCTTTTGCATTAAGATGCACATGGCCATCATTACTACTCAGGCTAACATCACTTCGACTAGAATTAGAGTTAGTAGACTTACCTATTTGAGTGTCATCCGCTCTTAGATTTTAACTTTGTGACTTGGTATTTATTGACTGTTGCTCCTGCATCTGATCATAATCAAGTTCATTAGTAGAATAAACATCCTTACTGGGCTTCTTCTGTCTACTATTGGTCGGAAATGTATCTGTTGGTTTAACTCCAAAGGAGAACTGTGATGAACTCTCTACATCAATCACTTCCAGAGTTGTAGACCTTGTATTGTCATGTTAATCATTTTGGTTTTGCCGTATTCGTATATCTCCTTGCTTTGACTAACTCTCTATTATGTGTTCCTCCATTGTATGTTGGTCCTATTTTTGACCATTAGGACATGCATGATCCTGGGAGTATGTCCCCTGCTGTTCTGTTTCAGCTCTATGGTTGAGTTCATCAAGCTCAACTTGTTGATTGGTTGTAACATTAACTAAACTTGCCTGAATTTCCTTTTGGATTTGTTCTTGAGCTATATTGGTGGATATGTTGGTAATATGGAGCTCCTCATCCATAGAACAGTTCCCCTTATCAGCGCCGCCAGCACCTTTCAATTTTTCGGCTACTCAATTAGCGGGATCCTTGTCGCTGGCGATTGGACTGTCCATTTGGTTTGAAATTGCAGTGAGATGTACCTTTTCACCAGGTGAGTAATCCCTAGTACTCCTATCGTCATGAGATTGCTGGAAAGATGGATGAATTTAAAGGCGAAGTTTAGGCGATATTGCGACGATTTTCCCAGAAATCGCCTCCTCAGTTCTCTCAATTGGCAAGGTGGAATCAGTTGATTTTTTAGTATGTTGTAGCCCTTGATTAGTACATTCATTCCAACTAAACAGCTTTCGATGAATCAATTTATCGCGATCTTGGGATATGTTATGATTTAAGGCTCAGGGTTTAGGCTTTAGGGTCTAGGTTTTTGGGTTTAGGGCTTAGGGTTTATGTTAAGGGTTAGAGTTTAGGGGGTAGGGTTTAGGGTTTAGGAGTTAGAGTGTGGATTTAAGGATTAGGGTTTACGTTTAAGGTTTAGGATTAAGAGCTTAGATTTCGAGTTTAGGGTTTAGGATTAAGAGCTTAGGGTTAGAGTTGAGGGTTGAGGGTTTAGGGTTTAAGGTTTATAGTTTAGGATTTAGGGTTTAGCGTTTAGGTGTAGGGTTTAGGGTTTAAGGTTTAGTGTTTAGGGTTTAGGGTGTAGGGTTTAGTGTTTATGGTTTAGTGTTTAGTGTTTAAAGTTTAGGATTTAGGGTTTAGGGTTTTGGTTATGGTTAGAGTTTAGGGATTAGGGTTTAGGTTTTAGAGTTTAGGGTTGAGGTTTTATTGTTTAGGGCTTTGGATTTAGAATTTTGGGTTTATGGTTTAGAGTTTACGGTTTTATGGGTTATGGTTTACGGTATAGGGTTTAGGGTTTATGGTTTAGGATTAGGATTTAGGGTTTATGGTTTAGGGCTTAGGGTTTAGGGTATAGGATTTAGGGTTAGGGTTTACGATTTGGAGTTTAGGATTTAGGTTTTATGGTTTAGGATTTAGGGTTTAGAGTTTAGGATTTATTGTTTAAGGTGTAGTGTTTAGGGTAGGGTTTAGAGTTTGGACTTAGGGTGTAGGATTTAGGATTAGGGTTATGGTTTACGGTTTAGGGATTAGAGTTTAGTTTTTAAGGTGTAGGATTTTGGATTTAGATTTAGGTTTAGGTTTTAGGGTTAGAGTTTTGGGTTTCGAGTTTAGGATTATGGTTTAGGGTTTTAATTTAGAAATAGGGTTTAAGGTTTAACATATAGGGTTTAGGGTTTAGGGCATAGAGTTTAGGGTTTAGGGTTTAGGGTTTAGAGTTTTAGGTTTAGGGGTTAGGGTTTAGATTTTAGAATTTATGTTTTAAGGTTTAGGGCTAGGGTTTAGACTCTATGATTTAGGGTTTAGGGTTAAGAGTTTAGGATTTATGGTTTAGGGGTTAGAGTAGAGTGTTTAGGGTTAGGGTTTTTGGATTATGGTTTAGGTTTTAGGGTCTAGAGTTTAGGGTTTAGGGTTTAGGGTTTAAAGTTTAGGCTAGGGTTTATAGTTTGGATTTAGGGTTTAGGTTTAGGTTTAGGGTTTAGGGTTTAAGGTTTTGAATTTAGTATTTAGGGTTTAGGCTTTATAGTTTAGGGTTTAGGGTTTAGTGTTTAGGGTTTATGGTTTAGATTTTAAGGTTTAAGGTTTAGGGTTTAGAGTTTAGGGCTTGGGTTTAGGGTTTATGTTTAGATTTTATGGTTTAGGGTTTAGGGTTTCTGATTTAGGGCTTAGGGTTTGGGGTTTGGAGTGTAGGTTTTTTTGTTTAGGGCTTAGGGTTTTGGATTTAGGGTTTAGGGTTTAGGGTTTTGGGCTTAGGGCTTAGGGTATAGGGTTTAGGGTTAGTGTTTAGGATTTTGGGTTTATGGTTTAGGGTTTAGAGTTTAGGATTTAGTGTTTAGGCTAGGGTTTAGAGTTTGGATTTATGGTGTAGGATTTGGGTTTAGGGTTAGTGTTTAGGGTTTAGGGATTAGAGTTTAGGATTTAAGGTGTAGGGTTTTGGATTTAGATTTAGGTTTAGGGTTTAGGGTGAGAGTTTAGGGTTTATTATTTAGTGCTAGGGATAGAGTTTTGGGTTTCGAGTTTAGGATTTTGGTTTAGGGTTTTGATTTAGAAATAGGGTTTAAGGTTTAGCATATAGGGTTTAGGGCATAGATTTTAGGGTTTAGGGTTTAGAGTTGTAGGTTTAGGGGCTAGGTTTAGATTTTAGAGTTTAGGTTTTAAGGTTTAGGGCTGGGGTTTAGAGTCTATGGTTTAGGGTTTAGGGTTTGGGTTTTGGGTTACGAATTTAGGATTTAGGGTTTAGGGTTTAGAGTTTAGTGTTTCGGGTTAGGTTTTATGGATTATGGTTTAGGTTTTAGGGTTTAGGGTTAGGGTTTAGGATTTAGTGTTTAGAGTTTAAGATTTAGGGTTTATAGTTTAGGCTAGGGTTATAGTTTGGATTTAGTGTTTAGGGTTTAGGTTTAGGTTTAGGTTTTAGGGTTTAAGGTTTAGAATTACATATTTAGGGTTTAGGGAAGGTTTAGGGTATAGGTTTTAGAGTTTGGGGCTAGGGCTTAGGGTTTATGGTTTTTTTTTATTTGAACGACCCTTGGAGGGGTCAGGGGTTAAGCAAAACCCCCAGGTCTTATCATATATAAATATCAAATATACATGGAGGGGGGAAAGTACCTTACCTCCAATCCTGTGGTGGGTAGGAGTAAACCTACCTACTAAGGTTAGTCTACTCCACCCAATACAATAAGATGTAAATTTAACTAAGCACCTAGAGAGGATTCCTCTCTTAATACATAGTACTAATAATACATAAATTAGGGAGACTCTCCCCTTACAAGAAAGTGAAGATACGCCTAACCAAACTAATATACCTAAGTCAAACATATTAGATCCGAATAGAATATTTCACAAGAAACAACTAACGCATTGTAAGTATCAAATGATGACTTTAATCTATCTCAGACGAGATGCTAAGTCCTTCAGTTATAAAATAGCATTGCCTATCCTTGATATTGATATTACTTGTATTTTGAAACGAGTTGTTGTTAATCAAGGAGGTTGCTTTATCCTTTTCAGCTTCTTGCGTCTGAAATTGTGAACTTCCATTTTCTCCAAAAGATAACTCCCTTTAACTGCCTGAGGTAATTGATGAGGAGTGTAGTAATGTTGTTCAATATCGTGTTGGTGACTATGTTTGGCCAGCACATCTGCAGTACTATTTGCCTCCCTGTAGATATGTAAACACTGAAAGAAAACACATCCGTTAGCAAGGAATTACAATTCCTGTATAAACCTGTGCATTCTCCAACGAATAGAAACCTACAAGAGCCACTTAGTTAATTATTCAGAATCAACTTCTAACAGGATATTGTTATAACCATGTTGTATGCACCAATTTAATCCATAACATGCAGCCTGCACCTCAGCTTGATTATTAGTTCCTTCACCAAAGGGTACATCAAAGGCATATATGATAACTCCCTGATCAACTCTAAGAATGCGTCCTCCTCCAATTTTCCCGGGATTGTGTAAAGCACTACCATCTGTATTCAACTTATATTTTTTAATAGGAGGAGTCTTCCACCTAACTAATGTAATTCTTATATCCTGATTGCATTTTGAAATGCAGTCTACCAATTCTGGCCAGCTCGCAGGCAACTGAAGGTAAGGAAAAGCAAAATGGAGAAGTAAAAGCATGTCTTTGAGAATCAAATATTTAACTTTGAGGATACTAGATGCTTTTCCTCCATAATTGGCTGAACATCTATTTTTCCATAAATTCCAGCATATAACTATAGGAAGAGTTTTGATGATTGTCGTATGTGCTACATTCTTCCCTGTAATTTCATTCCAGCTCAATAGCTGATTAATCAGTTAAGTTTGCCGAAACTTGAGTCCCATGCTACCTGCAAAAAACCTCCAGATATAACCTGCAAAATGTCCTTGAATGAAGATGTGATCCACTTCATCCCATCCCTATTTAAGACAGCAGAAACATTTCAGTGGTTCCACTCCAAAAGTTGCTAGTATTTCATTGGTGGGTAGTTTATAGCGTAATGCTCTCCATAGCAAAAAATACATCTTGAAAGGTATATATTTTTGCCAAATTTGAGCATTAAGGATTGTATTATCCTTCTTATTTCTGCACATTTCACAGGCTGATGTGCAGCTGAACTTTGCAGCTTCAGTCTGCTTCCAAACTGCATTATCTTTAATTCCCTAGACAATCTGAAATTTAGTATTTAAAATAGAAGGAATCAGATGAGGTGGAACCTGTTGCCTCAACTTTCTTTCGTTCCATTTTCCATCTACTAGAAAGTGTGCAACAGTAGCATTATTTAGACTTGATACAGTAGAGGTATAATTAGCAATGGCACCCCCTCCTAGCCAATCATCCCACCAAAATGAGCAGCTACCCGAGTTGATTTGCCAGCCTATATACTCTTCTACTTCAATCTTGTGCTTCATCATGTATTTCCACATCAAAGATTGTCCAGTATCTACCTTTTTAGCAACTGGATGAGCTCTTTGACAATATTTGGATTTAAGAAATTGACTCCATAAGGATACTTTAGACTTGAAACTCCACCATTGTTTGTATTGTAAGAAGTGCCAATATCTGTTAGTTTTCTGATCCCTAACCCTCCTTCATTAAATGGTAAACACATAGTATCTAGAGAGGCCCAATGGTATTTCCTTTTATCCAGATCCTTACCCTAGAAAAATTCAGCAATAATGGCATCAATGTATTTAATAGTAGTGTTGGGAGGAGAAATTGCAGCCATAGTATGTAGAGGTATAGATTACAAGGCATGCTTTATCAATGTAATTCTGCCCCCAAAACTAAGCATTCTAGCCTGCCACCCACAAACTTTTTTGGAGATCTTCTAAACTAAGTAAGAGTAATAAGTAATCCTTTGTCGACCAATGTAAAGGGGACAGCCTAGATAAGTAATAGAACTGGTTTTCTGTGAGAAATGAGTTACTTCCTGAATGGTATTGATAATATCTTGATGAGTATTGTCTAGAATCATAAAATGGCTCTTCTCTCTATTAATAAGCTGGCCAGAAGTATGTTCGTACTCCCCTAACTTGTCCATAATGAGCCACAAAGAATGTCTGTCAGTAGCAACAAAGATAATAACATCATCTACAAAACTTAGGTGATTGATCTGAGGTCTTTTAGGTTCCATAAAGAAGCCTTTATAGCTTGGAATTTGATGCAAAAAATTAAGCAATCTTGATAAGACCTCTGCTCCTAAAATAAATAGGGCGGGGGACAGTGGGTCACCTTGCTTAAGTCCTCTAGTGGAGTGAAAGAATCCATGTCTATGACCATTTATGATAATAGAATACCAATTTTTACTCATAATTCTCCATACTAAATCAATAAGTAACTCCCCAAAACCAAATCTCCTTAGTACCAAACATATGAATGACCAAGACACTCTATCATAAGCTCTGGCCATATCAAGTTTGATAACAACATTATTTCCAATCTGAGGTTTTTTACTACCATGAGTAATCTCCTGAGCAAGCATTATACTTTCTGTAATGCTTCTACCTCGAACAAAGCCTGACTGATTGTCTGATAATAATAAAGGTAAAACAGTAGCAAGTCTCATGCTCAATAATTTAGAAATTATCTTATTAGTAAAATTACTAAGGCTGATAGGTCGAAGATCTCTGAATCTGATAGGCTGCTCATTTTTAGGAAGCAAAACCAAACATGCATGAGTCATGAACTTAGTCATAGTGTTACCACAAAAGAAACATTGTACAGCTACCAGCAAGTCTTCTCTAATGATACTCCAACAGGCTTGATAAAATTTACCACCTATACCATCAGGACCTGCTGCTGAATTTGGATTCATAGCAAACACAACTTGTCTGAGTTCCTCTATACTAGGCATTGCTTGCATCATCTCATTTTGTTCAGCAGTGACAATTGTAGGGATATACTGAAGAATTCTTTCATCTATTCTAGCATTCTGTCCAGTGAATATTTGCTGATAGTAATCACAAGCTGCCTGAGGTATTTGTTCCTCACCTTGCAGCCATATCTCATTTTCTGTACAAATCTTATAAAGAAATAACCTCTTTCTTCTACCTCTCATTAAAGCATGAAAGTATTTGGTATTGGTATCACCCTTCTTAAACTATTGAAGTTGTGTCTTTTGTTTAAGGATAGATTCCTCCATTTTCAAATACCTAATGTAAGTTGCATTTCTCTGCTGTAAAGTCTGTCTGAAGGTTTCAGTGTTGTTAGTCATAAGTTCCTCTTCGGATTTCCTGATATTATCTTCAAACTCCCTAACCTTAGCAAAGATATCTCCATATTCTTGTTTAGACCAATTACTAAGTGTGCCTGAAACTCTTTTTATTTTCTGATGTAATCTTCACATTGGATTACCAGACACTTCTTTTTCCCAGCATTGTTGAACAGTCTTCATGAAGGTGACATTTTCAACCCAAAAATGTAAGAACTTGAAGTATTTAATATGACGCTCGTTAGCCCTAATAATTTCCATTAACAATGGAGTATGATCAGAACCAACAGATGATAAATTCTCAATAGTGGTCTGAGGCATAACCTCTAACCATTTATCATTTACCATAGCCCTGTCTAATCTTTTCCAAACTCTAGCTTCAGCATCCCTTTGATTACACCATGTGAATGGAAGTCCTGTGTATCCAATATTAGTCAATCCACATGCCTCTATCACTCCAATAAATTCAAAACTCTTATGTTTATTGTAAGGTATGCCCCCAAATTTCTCCTCTATAGAGGTGATAACATTGAAATCACCAATTGTGCACCATGGTATCCCCATATTAGCATAAAATAGTAATCTGTCCCACAGAGGTCTCCTCATATATTCCTTACATTTAGCATAAATAAAAGACATCATGAATTTATCAGGGATATCTGTATACTTAAAGGTTACTGTGATGTGCTGTTCATGTTGTTCAAGAATAGAACCAGTAACTTCATTAGACCAAAACAACCAAATTTTCCCATTAGGATTACTGGTTGCATGATCCATTTGGATTTGAATTTTGACCCTATCAATATGATAATTATTTGCAAATGGTTCTAATATAGCAATAATGGATAAATAATGAAGTTTCTTGAGTGTTTGTAGTCTTTCCAAAGACCCTTTGGTGTTGATACTCCTACCATTCCAACAAATGGCCCTAATCATTAATAACCTTTTTGATTTGGACCTAGTCATGGGCCTGCTAGAGGTGTCATACATACTGGTGGTAGGTTGATTAGGATTGTGTCTAGTATTTTTCCTTCCCCTTGGGAATAAACCTTGTTGTTCTGTCATTCTTTGAACATCTGGGCATTTATCCTGAAAGGTGGAACCAAACACTTGACCTGTATGTTGCTTGGTATCCTCAATATCCTCATCAGACTCATTTATAGATTGATTATCAGGATCCATCTCATCATCAGAGTTAATTGCCCCATAATCATCAGGAGTCACCTTACCCTTATTGATTATATGAGGATCATGTTCATCAACATGTTGATTGGTGTGTAGAAGATTATGATCTTTATGAGAGACCTGTGCCTTAGTTTCTTTACCAGTACCTGTACCATCTGAATCCTGGCCAGCACTCTGTTGCAGTCTCTTTTTTATAACTTCTCTTTTCTTTTTACTCAATTTGTCCCCAGACTTGTTAATAAATCTACTCTGATATTGCCATGTATCAATAAATTGTTGAGTTCCAGATTTTTGCTGATATGTGATAGGGTTAGCAGGGGCTCTAGAGTGTCTACTATGGTCAACTTCCTCATGTATACCATGAGTCAATTCCCCCCCCCCCCCCCCTTTGGAAACCCTTTCCTGCAGATTAATTTGTGTCTCCGGACCCTTCCCATCCAAACCTCCAACAGCTTCCCCAGCAATAATATTAACAACATTATCAATGGGTTTAGGGGATGGGAGCATTGAGTCAATACCTGTAATAGCTGGCCCTGTAAAAACTTCCTTTCCTTTATTGTTACCTGTTGAAGGTGTAGGAATAGTATCCACCTGGAAATGCTTGTTAGTGTTATCCTTTCCCATGTTTGTTGCTGTATTTCTCAGTTGCTCTCCTTGGTCTTGATGCTTTTGTACTGAAGTCTGAGGTATGCTATCACTGCTGTTACCTGTATATTTGTCTCGGACCTCTAATCCATGTGCTGGCTCTTGCTCATCAAGGTTAATATAGGTATTTTGTGTAAGGATAGGAATGAAACCTGCCTGTTTGGTGGACTGCTCTGCCTAGCTGTTGTTGCCTCTAGGAACCTGCATTTGATTATTGTTCTTTCTCCGTTGAATTTGCCAATGTTCCTCTTGCTGATGCTATATCTGTTCCTGATCTCTTTGTTGTTTGTATTGCTGATTGTTATCCCCCTGCTGCTCATCATCATTGAGACCCTTAGGTTGTTGAGGGTTTTTGCCTATATCTTTATTATTCTTGTTTCACACATTTTCGATTTCCTTTTTCTTCTTATCCCCCTCCCTTTGACTTATGGTACAATCATTTTCCAAATGCCCTTGATGCTTACAATAAAAACAGTAATCAGGAATATTATCGTATTCAATTTTCTGCGATCTACCATCAGTGATATCCTCCCACTATGTAACCCATCCAAATATAAGGATGTCTGTTTTGAGTAAGATCAATTTGTACCTTCACCCTAGCTTGACTACCCGTAGTCTTTTTAATAGATGCAGAATCTAAGTATAAAACTTTGCCAATAGGGGACAGCAGACTAGAAACAAACTCCTTAATATAACAATGCCAAGGTAATTCAGGTAGTGAAATCCAAATAGGGACTATAGGTGTTTCTTCAACAGGTTTAAAATTAGGAGTCCACACTTGGATGCTCATGACCTGCCTAGCTATACTCATCCTTTGCTTAGTCCAAACCATATTGTAGTCGAGCTCATTATCCAAGTCAATATACACATGTCTAGAATTAAAATGTGCAATCTTAACTCCACCAGATAATTGAGTCTGAATAATGAAATTATTCCTAATAAGATCCACTTTAGGCATGGTGTTACTGAACTTCCCAATGATAGTGAACTTAGAAGCTTACCTGTGTTGGAAGAGATTTATCAGTTGAAAGCTTACCTATGTCGTTGCCCTATTTCTTGATGGAATCTTCCATATGAGAAGAGCTAGATTGGCCTAAATCTTGAACCTGTTGTTTCCTTCCTTATTTGATGGAGTATTGAAGTGGATTAGTTCAAAACACGAAAAAAAAATTTGACTCACTTCTTGGAGAAGAAGAAGAAGAACAAAATATATATATATATATATATATATATATATATATATATATATATTCTCTACTTTTGTTAGTTAACTCTAGCTAGTTTACTTTGAGTATTAGTTCATACTTAACTTAAGTTAGTTCTTGTTCGTGCCAATTCTTTTTATTTAATTTTTTTTCTTTTATTTTGTTGAATGCTTATTTGTTTCCATGTCCTTTCTTGATTTACATAAACTCCACTCCATCCCGAAGAACTAGTACCAATTGTGAATTATTTGACGGTGTTGACTCTCAACCTTGGGTTATTCAAGAGTGGTAAAAGGCAAGAGTGAAGTGAGTTCATTGGAGGGTAGACTTAAAAGCCTTGGCCTTAGAGTAATACACGAGAGTGAGTGAAAAAAAAACTAGTGGAAAGGAACTTTTTCTACTTACTCTTTATTTCTTTTTGTAGGTACAATGACTCAATTGGAGGGAGAAACCTCTAGCAAAATGGAAATGATGCTTCAACAACTATTGGAAGACATGAGAGATATGAAAGGAAAATTGGAATATGTGGATAGGAGGGTGAGAACTCAAGAAATCGCAAAGCAGCCACTTTAGATTTTCAATCCTAGTGGTCAAAA
Source organism: Solanum okadae (assembly GCA_036553675.1). Classification (NCBI taxonomy): domain Eukaryota; kingdom Viridiplantae; phylum Streptophyta; class Magnoliopsida; order Solanales; family Solanaceae; genus Solanum; species Solanum okadae. The sequence continues at coordinate 21,702,828 of CM071686.1, read as the reverse complement.
TTATAAGGGATCAAGTAAAACTTCTCTTGATGAAACTTCATCACACTTAATTGTGCAAGCTACCCTATCTCCTAATGTCAAATTACCAACAAAGGCTCACAATCAAGTGACACTTCCAAAAGGGGGGGGGGGTCAACAAGCAAATCTTCCACCACAAGTAATTAGACCTCACAAGAGAGCCCAACATAACCTTGAGGAGCATGATTCTTTTGATGGTGATAATTATGGCTATGGAATAGACGATCAAGCGCAACAAGAGAGGTTAGGTGGGAGAGGAATAAGAGGAGGAAATGGAGGTTGGCATCCGATTGATGGTAGAGAATACAATCGAAGGAATGATGATGTAGATCAAGGATTCAACAACATCAAGGTTACATTTCCATTTTTCAAAGGAAGTAGTGACCCAAATGAATACCTTGATTGGATAGTGAAGCTTGAAAGACAATATAATCTCAACAATGTGAGTGATGTTAAAAAAATGAATTATGCTATAAGTCACCTTGAGAGTTTTGCTTCTACATGGTGGGAGAAAATTGAAAGGGATGCTTTGGTGAATAGAAAATTTGTTACAAATTGGAATGACATGAAAAGAAGAATGAGAGAAAGATTTGTGGGTCAAAATTATGAACAAGATACACTCAAAAAATATTACAATCTTCAACAAGGAAGCAAGAGTGTGGAAGGGTATTATGAGGAGCTAGAGCATACTAGGCTTCGAGATAATGTCAATGATGGAGAGATGAATCTTGTGGCAAGATTTATCTCGGGCTTAAATAAAGAGATAAGGCAACCATTATATTTGCATCGTCTTCCTATGTTATATGAAGCTTATCAAATGGTACTCAAGGTGGAGGGACATCAAAAGGAGAACAAATCAAGAGTCCAATCTTCTTCTTCTTCATGGGCAAAAAATAAAGAAGTTTGGAAATCTTCTCCTACTTGGGACAACTCCAAAGGTGCAAAGCAAGACTTCAAGTCCAATTTTGACAAAACCAAACCAAAGATGGACTACAAGGATTTAGGTAACAAATATAAACTTGAAACTGCATCTAAAATAAAGTTTTTTAAATGACAAGGCTATGGACATAAAGCAAATGAATGCCCTAATAGAAAAACTATCATTGCATTGTGATGTGAGGCTAAAAATACATATTTTTAATCATTATTTCTCACATTTATTATTTATATTTGTCCTTTTTGAGCATAAACTTTATGGATTGTGCTAAATTGTGTATTTTATTTGTAGGATTAAATTGGTGGAAAACTGAAGAAATATAGAGCTAAAACGAATTAAAGATGGAAGGTTGAAGAAGGAAATCAAGCAGACAACTTAATGGAAATAAGTTAATATAATATTAATAAAATTTATTTGCAAATAAGGAAAGAAGAACTTACCTGCTGGTCCAAGTGTCAGGCAGCAACGTCAAAAGAAGTTACACGCACAAAATTGGAAGCTACACGCGGAGAAAAAGTAATCCAATTCCTTTTGGTTTTGGATTCCTAATTTAATTTGGACTTAATTATTTTATTTAGGGTTTCCTACATCTATAAATAGTGCATAGAAATAATTATTTGAGGGGAGGGAGGCGAAGAACCAAGATACAAGACACAATATAAATTTTCTTCTAGCTTAGGAACTTTGGAAGAGCCGCCGCGGAGGCCGGAGAATTGTGGTTTATTCTTTCTTCTCCTTTATTATTTATTTGTATTCGTGATAAATAAAAGATAGTTTAGCTATTGTTCTTAACTTTTTTATGATTAACACACGCATATTTATTTTAATAAATTTTGATTGTGTTTTTGAGATAATGAGTAGCTAAATTTCATAACTAGGGTTGTGGGAACCATAAGCGATTTACAAAGTATGAATAATAACTAAGTAATTCTTGAATAGTGTTGAAGCATGCATTGATAATTCTTTTGTTTAAAACTCTTTTTAGCGGTTGCAAACATTAGAACTCACCTTGTTGCTACTTGCCGGACCAAGGAGGTAATCAACAAGAAAAGAATTATCAACATAGATTTAGTGTGATACTATCTAATAGGCTAGTGTCGATTGGTGCGAAGTAATAACTAAGCCAAACATCGATTATGATGTCTAATATGAGGTAAAGGTAAGGGTTAGTAAATTATACACACGTAGCCGGACCAAGGTGCGGGGTAAAATTCTCTAAATGTCGGACCAAGGGTTTAGAGATACCTAACTTATCACTTTGGATGTGATACACTAGAAAAGGATTACTATTATTAGGATTGCTGCGTTATGAGCTTATGGGGAACATATTCCTAGTTAATTTTAATAATCTGAATATAAATAAATACTTAGTTCAAAGCTATCATTTTATCATTTTTTATTTTATTACAAATTAAATCCCCCCATTGTTATATAACGACTACCGAGTTAAATATTTGCTATTGACAATATTCTTCCATATTCTCTGTGGGATCGACCCCGACTCATAGTTGGGTAAATATATTGCATACGATCATTTAAATTTCTTTTTTAAGAAGTATATTTGAACGTTATCACATTGAATGATGGTGGTTATCAAACGGAAGATGAATCTAAGGATGACCATAGAGAGGATGATAGTAGTGATGAATTTATGGGAGAAGGGGATGGAGAAGAAATTAATGATGATGGAAAACTTGTTCTCGTTGTAAGGAGGAGTATGAGTGCTCTAGCGAGGGAAGATCTTGATAAAAGGGAATTTTTTTTTTAATAAATGGTGTAGGGTTCAAGAACAATTATGTTTCTTTATCATTGATAGTGGAAGTTGTGCAAATTGCTACTGTATCTATGGTGGAACAATTGAAACTTCCAACAAGAAGGCATCCAAAACCTTATAGGTTGCAATGGCTCAATGAATGTGGTGAACTTAAGGTGACCAAGAAAGTGTTGATAAAGTTCAAGATTGGAAGCTACCATGATGAAGTGCTTTGTGATGTTGTACCTATGCAAGCTTGTCATCTATGGTTGGTAAGGCCATGGGAATATGATGTAGGGGTAAAACATGATGGAAGGTCCAATAAATATGCATTTGTTAAGGATGGTAAAAAGCACATTCTTAACCCTCTTTCTCCTTTTCAAGTGGGAGAGGAATATAGAAAAATGGGAGAGTTGAAAGAAAAACTTGAAAGTAAAAAAAGAGAGGAGAGTAAGGGAGTGAAAAATAATAATTCAAAAGAAGGAAAAAGACAGGTTGAGAGCTCAAGTAAGAATGAATAATCACAAAAAAAAGAGATGAGAAGAAAAACAAAAGGTCAAAGAAAAAGGAAAGATGTGCATGATTTTACAAAATCTAGAGAGCATGAAAGAGCTAAACATTGAGGATGATACTCAAGTCATAGTTAATAAACCTAAAGGATACTCTTTGCTTTATAATAGTGAATTAACATCTTTATCTTTGCCAAGTGTTGTTTCTTCTTTGTTGCAAGGTTATGAAGATCTATTTCCGAAAGAAATGCCTAGTGGAATGCCTCCTTTGAGGGGAATAGAACATCAAATTGACTTTGTACCGGGTTCTCAACTACCCAACAAAGCCGCTTATATGAGCAACCCTCAAGACACTAAAGAATTGCAAAGAAAAGTTGAGGAACTTTTGGAAAAAGGATTGATAAGAGAAATTTTAAGTCCATGTGCGGTGCCCGTGATTCTAGTGCCCAAGAAGGATGGTTCATGGAGGATGTGTGTAGATTTTCGTGGCATAAATTGAATTACGGTAAAATATCGACAACCTATTCCTAGACTTGATGATATGCTAGATGAATTGTGTGGTTCTACCTTATTCTCTAGAATAGATTTGCGAAGTGGATACCATCAAATTCGAATGAAATCCGGAGATGGATGGAAAACTGCTTTCAAAACTAAATTTGGATTATATGAGTGGATGGTGATGCCTTTTGGCCCATCCAATGCACCAAGCACTTTTATGCGACTAATGAATCACGTACTTAAATCGTTTATTAATGATTTTGTTGTGGTTTATTTTGATGATATTTTGCTTTATAGGAAGTGCTTGGATGATCATGTGCAACATTTGAGGTTGATATTTGATGTGTTCAGAAATGAAAAGTTGTATGTGAATTTTAAAAAGTATTCTTTCTGTGTGGACAGTGTTGTTTTCCTTGGTTTTGTTGTAAGCTCATGTGGAGTTGAGGTGGATGATGAGAAGGTAGAGGCTATTAGGAGTTGGTCAACCCCTAAGTCCATTAGTGATGTTAGAAGCTTTCATGGGTTGGCAAGTTTTTATAGGAGGTTTGTGAGGAATTTTAGTTCTCTAGCCTCTCCTCTAACCGAGGTCATAGAAAAGGAAAAACCTTTCATTTGGGGTGTAAAACAAGAGGAAACCTTTAAAATCTTAAAGGAGAAACTTAGTTCCACTCCTTTACTTCAACTTCCCAATTTTGAGAAGATGTTTGAAATTGAGTGTGATTCTAGTGGAGTAGGCATTGGTGCGGTCTTGATGCAAGAAGGGAAACCCATAGCTTACTTTAGTGAGAAGTGAAGAGGAGCTCCATTGCAATATTCTACCTATGATAAGGAACTCTCTACCCTAGTGAGAGCCTTAAGGAATTGGCAACATTATTTGTGGCATAAGGAGTTTGTGATTAGAACCGATCATGAGGCTTTAAAGCATATTAGGGTTCAAAATAAGCTTAATAGAAGGCATGGAAAATGGATAGAATTTATTGAGTCTTTTCCTTATGTGATTAATTATAAGCAAGGCAAAGAGAATATTGTGGCGGATGCTTTATTGAGAAGATATGCTTTGATGAATAACTTGACTTCTAGATTGATAGGTTTTGAGAGTTTGAAGGAGTTTTAATCTAATGATGATGATTTTGAAAAGGTCTTTGGGGAGTGTCAAGTGAGCTTGAATAGGTGTGTACAAGTTGTTAAGAAGGGTAATGAAACTAGAACTCCTAGGTTTGAGTTGTAGGAGGGCTATTTGTTTAGGAATGGAAAGCTTTGTGTACCTATGTCCTCATGGAGAGAGTTGTTAGTGGAAGAGGCACACAATGGAGGTTTGATTGGTCATTTTGGAGTGTCAAAAACCTTAGCTATTCTTAGTGAACATTTCTTTTGGCCTAAGATGATAAGAGATGTGGAAAGAATTTGTGCTAGGTGTTTGGATTGTGAGCACGCTAAATCTTGTACCCAACCCCATGGGTTGTATACCCCTTTGCCTATTCTTGGTGGCCCTTGGCTAGATATTTCCATGGACTTTGTTATTCGTCTCCCAAGGACTAAGAAGGGTAAGGATAACATCTTTGTTGTTGTGGATAGATTTTCTAAAATGGCTCACTTTATTGCTTGTCATAAAAGTGATGATGCATCTCATGTTTCTACCTTATTTGTTCATAATGTGATGAAATTGCATGGTGTTCCCCAAACAATTGTTAGTGATAGAGATTCAAAGCTTCTAAGTCATTTTTGGAGGTGTTTATGGGGAAATTTGGGAACGAAGTTGCTATTTTCTACTTCTTGTCTTCCCCAAATGGATGGTCAAACCAAGGTGGTTAATAGAACCTTAGGTAACATACTTAGGGCTATGGTTAAAGGGAATTTAACTTCTTGGGAGGATCAATTGCCATTAATTTAGTTTGCATATAATAGAACTATTCATAGATCTATTGGCATAACCCCTTTTGAGTGTGTTTATGCCTTTAATCCCTTGACTCCATTAGATTTAACTCCTTTACCCAAAGATGTTATTGTGAGTATGGATGTAAAAGCTAAGGCAAAAGCTATGAAGAACATCCATGAGAAAGTAAGAATGCGAATTGAGAAGGCCAACAATGATGAAACCAAAAGAGCCAACCAGGGACGAAAGCGAGTCACCTTTGCACCCGGTGATTGGGTATGGGTTCATTTTAGGAAGGAAAAATTTCCAAGCAAAAGGAAGAATAAACTTATGCCAAGAGGATATGGACCTTTCAAGTGCTTAAGAAGATTGGGGATAATGCTTACAAAGTTGACTTACCAAGTGAGTATTTGGTCCATAATGTTTTCAATGTTAGTGATTTATTTCTTTTTGATGTAGGTGTGGCGAATTCGAGGATGAATTCTTTTGAAGAAGGGGAGTGTGATGTAGATCAAAGTGACACTACTTCAAGGAGGCCTTTCAGAAAGAGTCAAGCTAAGGATCTTCAAGCATTGCAAGCTTTATGGATGAAGATGGAACCTTTGGAAGGCACCAACATGGAAGACTTCAAGGTATTTAATATATTAAGTGCTCTACCATTTTTATTACCTTGTAATTAAAATGAAGGGCAATTGAGTCTTTCTTCACTATTTTAGTTTTTAGTATAAATAGTAGATATTAGGGTTTCATAAATTGTTTTGGACATGTTATGCCTCTTGTGAGAGTTTGGAAGCTCTTTGTTGAACTTCAACATTTTGTCCTAGAATTTATAAGTAAGATTTTTAATTTCTTGAGGATTCTAATAGATTAGGTGCTTTCTCAATTAGGTGGTGTTTTTGGTTAGTTTCACCATTACATCTCTTAGTTGCTTGAATTTAATTGTGTCTATCTCTTTTATCTTGTTTTTTTAACTCTATTTTATTTTTATCTTCTTGTTTCACATCATTTAGGGTTTAGGGTTTAGGGTGTAGGATTTAGGTTTTAGGGTTTAGGGTCTATGATTTAGGGTTTAGGTTTAGGGTTTAGGGTTTAGGGTTTAGGGTTAAGGTTTAGGGCTAAGAGTTTAGGATTGAGTGTTTATGGTTTAGAGTTTTAAATTTAAGATTTAGGGTTTAGAATTTTGATCTAGGGTTTAGTGTGTAGTGTTAAGGGATTAAGGATTACGATTTAGGGTTTAGGTTTTTGAGTTTATGATTTAGGGTTGAGGGTTAGGGTTTAGGGTTTAGGGTTTACGGTTTAGTGTTTAGGGTTTTTGGTAAAGGGTTTAGGGTTTAGAGTTTAGAGTTTATGGTTTATGGATTTATGGTTTAGGATTTAGCGTTTATGTTTTAGGGTTTAGGGTTTTGGGTTTTGGGTTTAGGGTATAGGGCTGAGAGTTTAGGGTTTGTGGTTCAGTGTTTATGGTTTTGGGTTTATGTTTTAGGGTTTAGGGTGTAGGGTGTATGTTTTAGGGTTTAGAGTTTAAGGTTTAGGATTTAGGGTTTAGGGTTAGGGTTTATGGATTATGGTTTAGGTTTTAGGGTTTAGAGTTTAGGGTTAGGGTTTAGGATTTAGGGTTTAGGGTTTAGTGTTTACAGTTTAATATTTAGGGTTTAGGGTTTAGGATTGGGGTTTAGTGTTTAGGGTACGAAGTTTAGGGTTTAGGGTTTAGGTTTTAAGGTTTAGGGTTAGGTTTAGGGTTTAGGGTTGAGGGTTTAGTGTTAGAGTTTAGGTTTTAGAGTTTAAGATTTATGCTTTAGGGTATATGGCTTAGGGTTTATGGTTAAGGTGTTTAGGGTTTAGGGTTTATAGTTTAGGGTTTATGGTGTAGGGTTTTAGGGTTTAGAGTTTTGGTTCTATGGTTTATAGTTTAAGGTTTTGAGTTCCATGTTTACGGTTTAGGATTTCCAGTTTAGAATTTAGGGTCTAGGGTTTTGGGTTTTGGGTTTTGGGTTTAGGGTTTAGGGTTAGAGTTTACAATTCATGGTTTAGGTTTTATAGTTTAGGGTTTAAGGTTTATGGTTTAGGGTTTAGGGCTTAGGGCCTATGGTTAAGGGGTATTGGGGTTAGGGTTTAGAGTTTAGGGTTTATGGTCTAGGGTTTTTTGGTTTAGAGTTTAGGTTTTATGGTTTACGGTTTAAGGTTATGGTTTCCAAGTTTAGGGTTCAGGATTTAGGGTTAGGGGTTTAGGGTTTTGTCTTTAGGGTTAGGGTTAGGGGTTGAGGGTTTGGAGTTTAGGATTTAGGGTTTACTTTTAGGGTCTAAAATAAATGGTTTAGGGTTTAGAGTTTAGGTCTCTGGCTTAGGAGTCTAGGAATGAGGGTTTAGGTTTAGTGTTTAGAATTAATGGTTTAGGGTTAGGGTCTAGGCTTTAAGGTGCGAAGTTTAGGGTTAAGGCTTTAGGGTTTAAGGTTTATGGTTTAGGGTATAGGGCCTAGGGTTTATGGTTAAGGTGTTTAGGATTTAGGGTTTAGAGTTTAGGGTTTAGAGATTAGATTTGAGGATTAATTAGGGTTTAGTGTTTAAGGTTTAGGGATTAGGGTTTTGGGTTAATGGTTCAGGGCTTAGGGTTTAGGGTTTATGATTCAGGGTTTAGAGTTCAGGGTTTATGTTTTAGGGTTTAGGGTTTTGGGTTTATCTTTTAGGGTCTAGGGTCTAGGGTTTAGGTTTTTGGGTTTATGGCTTAGGGGTTAGGGTTTAGGGTTTGTGGTTTATGGTTTAGGGTTTAGGGTTTCTGTTTTAGGCTTTAGGGTTTAGGGTTTAGGATTTAGGGTTTATGTTTTATCTTTTAAGGTTTAGGGTTTTGGGTTTTGGGTTTTGGGTTTAGGCGTATAGGGTTTAAGGCTTAGGGTTTAGGGTTTAGAGTTTATGCTTTTGGGTTTATAGTCTAGTATTTAGGGTTTAGGGTTTAGATTTTAGGTTTAGTGTTTAGGATTAATGGTTTAGGGTTAGGGTTTAGGGTGCGTAGTTTAGGGTTTAGGGTTTAGGTTTTAGGATTAGGGTTGTGTTTTTAGGGTTATAGTTTAGGGTTTAGGGATTAGGGTTTAGGGTTTAGGGTTTTGGGCCTAGGTTTTATGGTTAAGGTGTTAAGGGTTTAGGGTTTAGAGTTTGGGATATAGGGTTAAGAGTTGAGGATTTAGGGTTTCGAGTTTAGTGTTTCATTTTAGGATGACGGATTAATGGTTAAGGGTTAGGGTTTAGGGTTTAAGGTTTAGGGTTTTGGGTTTTGGGTTTAAGGTTTAGGTTTCCAAGTATAAGGTTTCGGTTTTAGTGTTTTTGTTTAGGCTATAAGATTAATAGTTTTGGGTTAGGGTTTAGGGTTTAGGGTTTATGGTTTAGTTTTAGGGTTTAAGGTTTAGAGTTTAGAATTTATGGTTTAGGGTTTAAGGTTTAGGTTAGGGTTTAGGGTGAGGGTTTAAGGTTTATGTTTTTGGGTTAGGGTTAGGGTTCAGAGTTTAGGAATTATGGTTTAAGGTATAGGGATTAGGGTTTAAATTAGGGTTTAGGGTTTAACATATAGGGTTTATCGTTAACGACATAGAGTTTAGAGTTTAGGATTTAGGGTTTAGGGTTTATGGTTTAAGGTTTAGGGTTTAGGGTTTTGGATTTCAGGTTGTAGGTTTAGGGTTTAGGGTTTAGGGTCTAGGATTTATGTTTTAGGGTTTAGGTTTAGGGTTTAGGGTTTAGAGTTTTGGATTTAGGGTTTAGCATTTAGAATATAGGATTTAGGGTTTAGGGTTTTGGATTTACGATTTATGATTTACGTTTAGGGTTTACGGTCTAGGGTTTAGCGTTTAGGTTTAGTGTTAGGGTTTAGGGTTTAGAGTTTAAGGTTTATGGTTTAGGGTTTAGGATTTACGATTTAGGGTTTAGGGTTTAATGTTTATAGTTTAATATTTAGGGTTAGGGTTTAGTGTTTAGGATGTTAAGTTTTCGGTTTATGGTTAAGTTGTTTAGGGTTTAGGGTTTAGGGTTTGAGGTTTAGAGTTGAGGATTTAGGGTTTAGTGTTTAGGGTTTTGGGTTTAGGGTTTTGGGTTAATGGTTCAGGGCTTAGGGTTTACGATTTATGGTTTATGGTTTAGAGTTTAGGATTTATGTTTTATGGTTTAGGGTTTATGTTTTAGGGTCTAGGGTGTAGGGTTTTTGGTTTATGGTTCAGGGCTTACGGTTTAGGGTTTATGATTTATGGTTTAGGGTTTAGCTTTAGGGGTTTATGTTTTAGGGTTTAGGGTTTAGGATTTTGGGTTTACGTTTTATGTTTTAGGGTTTAGGGTTATGTGTTTTGGGTTTAGGTGTATAGGGTTTAGCGTTTAGGGTTTAGGGTTTATAGTTCAGGGTTTAGAGTTTATGCTTCTGGGTTTGCAGTCTAGAATTTAGGGTCTATGGTTTAGGTTTAGTGTTTAGGATTAATGGATTAGGATTAGGGTTTAGGGTTTAGGGTGCGAAGTTTAGGGTTTAGGGTTTAGATTTTAGGGTTAGGTTTTGTGTTTTGTGTTGAGGGTTTAGGGTTACAATTTAGGGTTTAGGGTTTAGGGTTTAAGGTTTATGGTTTAGGGTATAGGTCCTAGGGTTTATGGTTAAGGTGTCAAAGGTTTAGGGTTTAGAGTTTGGGATTTAGGGTTTAGAATTTAGTGTTTCGGTTTAGGGTTAAGGATTAATGGTTAAGGGTTAGGATTTAGGGTTGAAGGTTTAAGGTATAGGGTTTTGGGTTTTGGGTGGAGGGTTTAAGGTTTAGGTTTCCAAGTATAGGGTTTAGGGTTTCAGTTTAGGCATTAAGATTTATTGTTTTGGGTTAGGGTTTCGGGTTTAGGGTTAAGGGTTTATGGTTTAGGGTTTAAGATTTAGGGAATCAAGTTTAGGGTTTAGCGTTTAAGGTTTAGGGTTTATGGTTTTGGGTTTAGGATTTATGATCTGGGGTTGTAAGGTTAGGGCTTAGGGTTAAGGTTTAGGGTTAGGGTTTAGGGTTTAAGGTTTAGGTTTTAGGGTTTAAGGTTTAGAGTTTAAGATTTAAGGTCTAAGGTTTAGGTTAATGTTTAGGGTTTAGGGTTTAGGGCGAGGGTTTAAGGTTAAAGTTTAGGGTTAGGGTTTAGAGTTTAGGAATTATGGTTTAAGGTATAAAGATAAGGGTTTGAATTAGGGTTTAGGGTTTAACATATAGGGTTTATGGTTTTCGGCATAGAGTTTAGAGTTTACAATTTATGGTTTAGGGTTTAGGGTTTAAGGTTTAGGTTTTAGGGTTTTGGATTTCGGGTTGTAGGTTTAGGGTTTAGGGTTTAAGGGTTAGGGTTTAGGGTTTAGGATCTAGGATTTATGTTTTAGGGTTTAGGGTCTATGATTTAGGGTTTAGGGTTTAGGGTTAGGGTTGACGGTTTAGAGTTTACGATTTAGGGTTTATCATTTAGAATATTGGATTTAGGGTTTAGGGTTTAGGTTAGAGTTTATGGTTTAGGGTTTAGTGTCTAGGGTCTTGGGTTTAAGATTTAGGGTTAAGGTTGTAGGGGTGTAATGTTTAGGGTTTAGGGTTTAGAGTTTAAGGTTTAGGGTTTAGAGTTGAGGATTTAGCGATTACTATTTAGCGTTTAGAATTTAGTGTTTCAATTTAGGGTTAGGGATTAAAGGTTAAGGGTTAGGGTTTATGGTTAAGGGTTTTGGGTTTTAGGTTTAGGGTTTAAGGTTTAGGTTTCCAAGTATAGGGTTTAGGGTTTAGGGTTTCAGTTTCGGCTTTAGGATTAATGATTTTGGGTTTAAGGTTTAGGGTTTAGGGCTTAGGGTTTAAGGCTTAGAGTTAAGGTGAAATGACCCAAAAAGTTCTTGAAAATGTACTTCAGAAGTTACCGGAAACTTGTTTAGCTATATCTAGAAAAATCCGTTTCGTTTTTCGAAAATCCGACTTCATATTCTTGTTTAGGGGGTCAAATTGAGTGGGAAATGGGTCTAACCCAAATTTTAGAACAACCGTATCAAAATCCGAAATTTCCAAGTGAAGCCTTTTTCGAGGGTCTACTTTGAAGGGTCATATCTCCTAGCACACAAATAATTGGGTGGCCCATAACATATCCATGGAAAGCCCTTTGAGTTAGATACCTAACGCACTTTGTTTCACCTCATTCGGAGTTCGGACGAAGAAGTTATGCCCATTTTCGTAATATCTGTCCGGCAGGAAATGCAATTTCCAGTGAGCGTTTTTACTGTTCACCCGCCTCATTTTTTTTTTCTAGGTGTTGAACCATTTTTCCAAAGGGCATATGTTATTTCCTATATACCATTAGTTCAATTCTCATCTCTAAAACATTTCCCAAAACACCTCTCCCATACTTAGACACATTTTCTCTCAAGTTCTCTCAAGAACCCTAATCCAAAACCTTCCTCAAGATTGAAGAGACTCTTGCTCCAAGTTCCAAGCTTCCATTGAAGACACTCTCAAGACCTTCATAAAAACTCAAGGTATGTGGTGTTGAACTCATGGGTCCTTCCACCCATAGTGCCTAGACTCTATTCTACTCACTAATTCATGGTTTAAGTTAAGATTCATAAATTAGTCTTGTTCTTTGTAATAATTTCCTGCACATTGAATTTTAAACATGAAAAGTGATTGTTTTGAGCATGTTGTGACTCTAGAACTTGAATCTAAATTTGGAATGGATGTGGAGATTTTCATGTGGTATTGTGGGTGTTAAAAGGTGTTGTTGTAGGTTGTTCATTGGTTTGGCTGCATAATTACTACCCTATTTTCCATGCTCTTTGATTCCATTACATGCCTTCAAGGTGTTTGATAAAATGTCCAACTATGGAGAATTGATGAATCGATGCTTTAAAGCTTGAGTTATGAGATGTATGGAAATCCAGAGATGTGTTGATAACAAACTAAGCTTGTGTATATGTTCATTCCATACGTGAGATTGCATTAGAGCCTAATGAGAATTTCCTATATAAAGTGTTGCATGACCATGCCCGGTCCGGGGGAAAAGAACCGGACAACCATGTGAGAGGTTTATATCTCACCACCTAGGATGCTTGGGGTGTGACCAACATCAACCATGTGAGAGGTTTTTATCTCACCACCTAGGATGCTTGGGGTGTGACCAACATCAACCATGTGAGGGGTTTATACCTTGCCACCAGGGTGTCCGGGTGTGAATGACATCCCCCATCCTAAGTTGGGGTTATATATTGGTTGGATCATGCATACACATATGATATCTACTATTAGTATAGATTTACTTAAACATGTTTTGACTTAACTTTGATCATGCATCCTCATATTGTTATTCATAATGCCTATGAAACTATTTCTTGTATTTCGATTGTGTCCTTGTCTATTGTTGTGTTGCACCCCGCATACTTAGTACATTCCAAGTACTAACGCATATTTTGCCTACATGATGTCACCATGTAGGGACTGGAGCTACTCTTGATCCTTCTCTCCATTCACGTGGCTAGTACAGTGCTTATCCGAGTTTGTTGGTGAGTCCTCAATGATTCGAGGGCTATGTTATGTTTCCTACTCCTATGTTTTGAGACTTTAGCTTGCAATTGTATTTAACTATGAGGGGAGCCGGTAGTATGTCATGGCCCCCGTCTTATCTATGTATGTAGAGGTGTGCGTTGGACAAGTATTTTGTAAATGAGCTTGACTCTTGTTCTATGATGTCATTTTGAAATGGTTTGCCCTTAGTCCCTATTTTCCCGTTAATTAATGTTGAATGTACTTCCGCGACCGATGAAGTGTGATGACAAGTTTGAGAGGCTTGTTTAGGGTACCTTCGGGTTCCTCATTCGCCATGTCACGTCTAGGCCTTAGGCTTGGGTCATGACAAGCTCGGTATCAGAGCACTAGGTTGTTAAATCCTCGGAGTCCAACACACCGCGTTGAGTAGAGTCCTAATCATGGTTGTGAAGCGCGCCACGACTATGAATGGGAGGCTACAAAATGTTTTAGGAAAGGTTTCCCTTCTTCATGTTCTATGTCGTGCTTAGAGTGCGATAAGGTGATTCCTCCCTAACGCTTGTTCGTTGGATTGCTAGATCATCATGCCAAACATGAGGGGAAGACGGGCCCGATCACCGGAAGAGCCACCCACCAATGGTGAGCTCCGTGATGCACTCACCATGCTTGCACAAGTGGTAGCTAACCAAGTGCAACAAGGAGCCCAAGCTCCTCGAGCTACCACCCCGGGGGAAAGGGTGAGAGATTTCTTGAGGATGAACCCTCCGGTCTTCCATGGTTCAAAGGTGGATGAGGACCCGCAAGAGTTCATCGATGAGGTATGCAAAATCTTGACCATTATGGATGTAGGTGCTTGTGAGAAGGCGGAATTGGCGGCCTACCAACTCAAGGGGGTTGCTCAAATTTGGTTTGATAAATGGAAGGGTGAGAAAGGTAATGGCTATGTGGTATTGTGGGAGGAGTTTAAACTTGCTATCCTTAATAGGTTCTTCCCTCTTGAGCTTAGGGAGGCAAAGTTGGTGGAGTTCATGAACTTGAAGCAAGGAGCTATGAGTGTGAGGGAGTATGCCCTCAAATTTGTCCAACTCTCCAAGTATGCACCTCACTTGGTGGCCGACTCTAGGTCGAGGATGAACAAATTTGTGATGGGTGTATCCGACTTGGTTAGTGAGGAGTGTCGGTCCGCTATGCTCATTGGAGATATGGATTTGTCTCGGTTGATGACTTATGCCGAGCAAATGGAGGAGGAGAAATTGAGGAAGAGAAGGGGGCACGAGGCCAAGAGGGCCCGATTGGAGAATAGGTTCCCTAAGGGTGCTAGATTTCATCAAGGCCGAGGAAACCCTCATGTCAACCGGGGATTTGCTATCAATGTTCCTAGACCTCAAGGGGGAGGTGAAGTGGGTTCTATGGATGTATGCCCTAAGTGTGGGAGGAAGCATGGTGGTCCTTGCATGAAGGGTTTGGGTGCTTGCTTTGAATGTGGAGAAGTGGGTCATAAGAGGTTTGAGTGTCCCAAGATCCGCAACAAGGTCTGAAGTGGTAACACTACTCCTTTGGGTAGAGGTGCTTCTCAAAGTGGTGCCCCAAGGGACAATCGATTTTATGCTTTGCATGGTAGACAAGGTGTTAATGAGACTCCGGATGTGGTGACCGGTATGTTGCAAATCTTTGATCTTGATGTTTATACTTTGATTGATCCGGGTGCCACCCTTTCCTTTGTTACCCCCTTAGTTGCTAGAAAATTTCATGTCGAGTCGGAATTGTTGCATGAGTCATATGAAGTATCTACTCCCATTGGTGTCTCTATTGTTGCTAGAAAAGTGTATAGAAATTGTCCGGTTTGCATATTGAATAAGTTGTTGCCTTGTGATCTTGTTGAGTTGAACATGGTGGATTTTGATGTTATTCTTGGGATGGATTGGTTGCATGCATATTATGCTTCTATTGATTGTAGGACTCGTAAAGTCAAGTTCCGATTTCCTAATGAACCCGTCCTTGAGTGGGAGAGCCGGGATGTTGTGGTGAAGGGGAAATTCATTTCTTGCATTAAAACCCATAGGTTGATTTCCAAAGGGTGCTTGTACCATATTGTGAGAGTCAATGATGTGGAGTCTAAAGTCCCTCCTATTGAGTCTATTCCGGTTGTTAATGAGTTTCTAGATGTCTTCCCAGAAGACCTTCCCGGTGTCCCTCCTGAAAGGGAGATAGATCTTGGTATAGACCTCCTTCCCGATACTCAACCTATTTCTATCCCCCCTTACCGTATGGCCCCGGCGTAGTTGAAAGAGTTGAAAGAGCAATTAAAAGATTTGTTAGAGAAGGGGTTTATTAGACCTAGTCATTCTCCCTGGGGTGCTCCGGTTTTGTTTGTGAAGAAGAAAGATGGGTCTCTTAGAATGTGTATTGATTATCGACAACTTAATAAGGTCACCGTCAAGAATAGGTATCCTCTTCCAAGGATTGACGATTTATTTGAGCAATTGCATGGGGCTAGTCACTTCTCTAAGATTGATCTTCGGTCAGGGTATCATCAAGTGAAGGTGAGGGAGTGTGATATTCTCAAGACGACCTTTCGTACTAGGTATGGGCACTATGAGTTTGTGGTGATGTCTTTCGGGTTGACTAATGTTCCGGCTCTCTTTATGGATTTGATGAATAGGGTTTTCAAACCCTACCTTGATTCTTTTGTGGTGGTGTTTATAGATGACATCTTGATCTATTCTCGGGGTGAGGAAGAGCACAAGGGTCACTTGAGGGTTGTACTCCAAAGATTGAGGGAAGAGAAGTTGTACGCTAAATATGAAAAGTGTGAGTTTTGGTTGAAGGAAGTTGCTTTCCTAGGCCATGTGGTGTCGGGAGATGGTATTAAGATGGATCCTAAGAAGACCGATGTTATTAGGAATTGGCCTAGACCTTTGACCCCGTCGGATATAAGGAGTTTCTTGGGTTTAGCGGGTTATTATAGGAGATTTGTGGAAGGGTTTTCTTCTCTTGCTTCTCCTATGACTAAGTTGACTCAAAAGAAGGCTAAATTTGTGTGGTCGGATGAGTGTGAGGAAAGCTTCCAAACTTTGAAAGAAAGGCTTGTGTCCGCTCCTATTTTGTCACTTCCGGATGGGTTAGAAGGTTTTGTTGTTTATTGTGATGCTTCCCGTATTGGTTTGGGTTGTGTGTTGATGCAAAGTGGTAAGGTTATAGCCTATGCTTCTAGGCAACTTAAGGTTCATGAAAAAAATTACCCAACCCATGATCTTGAATTGGCCGCCGTGGTTTTTGCTTTAAAGATTTGGCGTCATTATTTGTATGGGGTGCATGTTGATATCTTCACCGACCATAAGAATCTCCAATATGTGTTCACGCAAAAAGATCTTAACTTGAGACAAAGGAGGTGGTTAGAATTCCTTAAGGATTATGATATGAGTGTTCACTATCATCCGGGGAAAGCTAATGTGGTGGCGGATGCATTGAGTAGAGTGTCCATGGGTAGCTTGGCTCATGTGGAGGAAGGTAGTAAAGAGTTGGCTAAGGAGGTCCATCGGTTGGCCAAATTGGGAGTTAGGTTAGAAGGGGTGGATAGTGGAGGAGTAGTTGTTGTTGATGGTTCAAGGTCTTCCTTGGTTGATGAGGTGATAGTCAAGCAAGATCTTGATCCTTCTTTGGTAGAATTAAAGGCTTCGGTGAGTAGTGGTAAGGTGGAGGTTTTCTCCCAAGGGGGAGATGGTGCCCTTAGGTACCAAGGTAGATTATGTGTTCCTTGTGTGGATGGTGTGAGGGAAAGAATCCTTGATGAGGCTCATAATTCTTTTTATTCTATTCATCCGGGGTCAACAAAGATGTATAGAGACTTGAGGGATGTGTATTGGTGGGGCGGTATGAAGAAGGGCATTGCAAAATTTGTTTCAGGTTGCCATAGTTGTCAACAAGTCAAGGCCGAACATCAAAGGCCGGGTGGCCTAACTCAAGACATTGAGATACCTACTTGGAAGTGGGAAGAAATCAACATGGATTTTGTAGTGGGCTTACCCAAGGCTAGAAGAGGCTTTGATTCGGTTTGGGTGGTGGTTGATCGGATGACAAAGTCGGCTCATTTCCTACCGGTTAAAACTACTTACGGGGCTGAAGAGTATGCCAAGTTGTACATTCATGAATTGGTAAGGTTGCATGGGATTCCTTTGTCTATCATCTCGGATCGTGGTGCCCAATTCACTTCTCAATTTTGGAAGTCATTCCAAAGGGGTCTTGGTACAAAGGTAAAGCTTAGCACGACCTTCCACCCTCAAACGGATGGCCAAGCCGAAAGAACAATTCAAACCTTGGAGGATATGCTTAGAGCTTGTGTATTGGAGTTGAAAGGTAATTGGGATGATCATCTTCCTTTGATTGAATTTGCATACAACAATAGTTATCATTCTAGTATCGGTATGGCTCCTTTTGAGGCTATTTATGGTAGACGGTGTAGGTCACCGGTTGGGTGGTTTGAAGTTGGAGAGGTGGCCTTGTTGGGTCCGGATCTGGTCATGGATGCTCTTGAGAAGGTAAGGATGATTAGGGAGAGGTTGAAAACAGCCCAAAGTCGTCAAAAGTCTTATGCCGATGTGAGGAGACGGGATCTTGAATTCAAAGTGGGTGATTGGGTTTATTTGAAAGTTTCTCCAATGAAAGGTGTGGTTCGTTTTGGTAAGAAGGGAAAATTAAGTCATAGGTATGTCGGTCCTTATGAGAAAATGAGAAGGGTTGGTAAAGTAGCCTATGAGTTGGGGTTGCCCAAGGAGATGAAATTAGTTCATTCGGTATTCCATGTATCGATGTTGAGGAAATGTGTTGGTGATCCTAACGCTATTGTACCTCTTGAGGTTGTGGGTGTTGTAGAAGATAATTTGACGTATGAAGAAGTCCCGGTTCAGATCTTAGATAGACAAGTTAAAAGGTTGAGGAACAAAGAAGTGGCGTCCGTTAAGGTGCTTTGGAGAAATCAACAAGTGGAGAGTGCTACTTGGGAGGCCGAAGCGGACATGCAAAGACGTTATCCTTATCTATTCAACTCCACTCAAGCCTAAGGTATTAAATCAAGTCCTTTGTACTCCATTGAGTCTTACATTTCAGCCCCTGAATCATTAATGTGCATATATGTTTAAATTGATGAGTTATGGATGCTTTACACTAAGTTTTGAAATCTTGAAGTGATGTTTAAATAAAAATTTTGCATTCATGTTGGGGCTGATATGTTCTTACCAAGTCTTGCCTTGTACGTGTCTTCCACATTCGGGGACGAATGTTTCCAAGGGCGAGATATTGAAATGACCCAAAAAGTTCTTAAAAATGTGCTTTGGAAGTTACCGGAAACTTGTTTAGCTATATCTAGAAAAATCCGTTTTGTTTTTCAAAAATCCGACTTCATATTCTTGTTTAGGGGGTCAAATTGAGTGGGAAATGGGTCTAACCCAAATTTTAGAGCAACCGTATCAAAATCCGAAATTTCCAAGTGAAGCCTTTTTCGAGGGTCTACTTTGGAGGGTCATATCTCCTATAACACAAATAATTGGGTGGACCATAACATATCCATGGAAATCCCTTTGAGTTAGCTACCTAACGCACTTCGTTTCACCTCATTCGGAGTTCGGACAAAGAAGTTATGCCCATTTTCATAAAATCTGTCCGGCAGGAAATGCAATTTCCAGTGAGCGTTTTTACGGTTCACCCGCCTCATTTTTTTTTCTAAGTGTTGGACCATTTTTCCAAAGGGCATATGTTATTTCCTATATACCATTAGTTCAATTCCCATCTCTAAAACATTTCCCAAAACACCTCTCCCATACTTAGACACATTTTCTCTCAAGTTCTCTCAAGAACCCTAATCCAAAACCTTCCTCAAGATTGAAGAGACTCTTGCTCCAAGTTCCAAGCTTCCATTGAAGACACTCTCAAGCCCTTCATAAAAACTCAAGGTATGTGGTGTTGAACTCATTGGTCCTTCCACCATAGTGCCTAGACTCTATTCTACTCACTAATTCATGGTTTAAGTTAAGATTCATAAATTAGTCTTGTTCTTTGTAATAATTTCCTGCACATTAAATTTTAAACATGAAAAGTGATTGTTTTGAGCATGTTGTGACTCTAGAACTTGAATCTAAATTTGGAATGGATGTGGAGATTTTCATGTGGTATTGTGGGTGTTAAAAGGTGTTGTTGTAGGTCGTTCACTGGTTTGGCTGCATAATTACTACCCTATTTTCCATGCTCTTTGATTCCATTACATGCCTTCAAGGTGTTTAACAAAATGTCCAACTATGGAGAATTGATGAATCGATGCTTTAAAGCTTGAGTTATGAGATGTATGGAAATCCAGAGATGTGTTGATGACAAACTAAGCTTGTGTATATGTTCATTCCATACGTGAGATTGCATTAGAGCCTAATGGGAATTTCCTATATAAAGTGTTGCATGACCATGCCCGGTCCGGGGGAAAAGAACCGGACAACCATGTGAGAGGTTTATATCTCACCAAATAGGATGCTTGGGGTGTGACCAACATCAACCATGTGAGAGGTTTATATCTCACCACCTAGGATGCTTGGGGTGTGACCAACATCAACCATGTGAGGGGTTTATACCTTGCCACCAGGGTGTCCGGGTGTGAACGACATCCCCCATCCTAAGTTGGGGTTATAGATTGGTTGGATCATGCATACACATATGATATCTACTATTAGTATAGATTTACTTAAACATGTTTTGACTTAAGTTTGATCATGCATCCTCATATTGTTATTCATAATGCCTATGAAACTATTTCTTGTATTTCGATTGTGTCCTTGTCTATTGTTGTGTTGCACCCCGCATACTTAGTACATTCCAAGTACTAACGCATATTTTGCCTACATGATGTCACCATGTAGGGACCGGAGCTACTCTTGATCCTTCTCTCCATTCACGTGGCTAGTACGGTGCTTATCCGAGTTTGTTGGTGAGTCCTCAATGATTCGAGGGCTATGTTATGTTTCCTACTCCTATGTTTTGAGACTTTAGCTCGCAATTGTATTTGACTATGAGGGGAGCCGGTAGTATGTCATGGCCCCCATCCTATCTATGTATGTAGAGGTGTGCGTTGGACAAGTATTTTGTAAATGAGCTTGACTCTTGTTCTATGATGTCATTTTGAAATGGTTTGCCCTTAGTCCCTATTTTCCCGTTAATTAATGTTGAATGTACTTCCGTGACCGATGAAGTGTGATGACAAGTTTGAGAGGCTTGTTTGGGGTTCCTTCGGGTTCCTCATTCGCCATGTCACGTCTAGGACCTAGGCTTGTGTCGTGACATTAGTATTTAGTGTTTAGGGTTTAGGTGTAGGGTTTAGGGATGAGGATTTAGGGTTAGGGTTTAGGGTTTAGTGTTTAGGGTTTAAAGCTTTGGATTTAGGGTTTAGGGTTTAGGGTTTAGGTTAAGGGAGTAACGTTTAAGGTTTAGCATTTAGGGTTTTGGGTTTACGGTTTAGGGTTTAGAGCTTAGTGTTTAGGGTTTGTGGTTTATGGTTTAGGGTTTAGGGTATAAGGTTTCGGATTTCGGGTTTAGGGTTTAGGATTTAGTGTTTATGGTTTTGCGTTTATGATTTTGGTTTTAGGGTTTAGGGTTTAGAGTTTAGGCTTTAGGTTTATGGTTTAGGATTTAGGGTTTAGGGTTTAGAGTTTAGGGTTTAGGATTTAGGGTTTAGGGTTGAGAGTTTAGAATTTAGTGTTTAGGCTTTAGGTTTTAGGGTCTAGGGATTAAGGTTTAGGGTTTAGGGTTAGGCTTTAAGGATTATGGTTTAGGGTTTAGGGTTATTGGTTAGGATTTAAGGTTTAGGCTAGGGTTTGCAGTTTGTATTTAGGATTTAGGGTTTAAGGTATAGATTTTAGGATTTAGGCTTTAGGATTTAGGGTTTAGGGTAGGTTTAGGGTTTATGGTTTAGAGTTTAGAGCTAGGGTTTAGGTTTTAGAGTTTAGGGTTTAGGGTTTAGGGTTTATGGTTTAGAGTTTAAGGTTTAGGGTTTATGGTTTATGATTTAAGGCTCAGGGTTTAAGGTTTAGGGTCTAGGTTTTTGGGTTTAGAGCTTAGGGTTTATGTTAAGGGTTTTAGTTTAGGGTTTAGGGTTTCAGGTTTACGGTTTAGGGTTTAGGGTTTAGGGATTAGGGTTTATAGTGTGGATTTAGGGTTTAGGATTAAGAGCTTAGATTTAGGGTTTAGGGTTTAGGATTAAGTGATTAGGGTTAGGGTTGAGGGTTTAGGGTTTAGTGTTTAGGATTTAGAGTTTAGCGTTTAGGTGTAGGGTTTAGGGTTGAGGGTTTAGGCTTAGTTTTTATGGTTTACTATTTAGGGTTTAAAGTTTAGGGTTTAGGTTTAGGGATTAGCATTTAAGGTTTAGCATTTAGGGTTTTGGGTTTTAGGTTTATGGTATAGGGTTTAGAGTTTAGTTTTTAGGGTTTGTGGTTTAGGGTTTAGGGTAAAGGTTTAGGGTTTTGGGTTTAGGGTTTAGTGTTTAGGCTTTTGGGTTTAGGGTTTTGGTTTTAGGGTTTAGAGTTTAGGGGTTAGGGTTTAGGGTTTATAGTTTAGGGTTTATGTTTTATTGTTTAGGGCTTTGGGTTTACAATTTTGGGTTTAGGATTTAGGGTTTAGGGTTTATGGGTTGGGGTTTAGGGTATAAGGATTAGAGTTTAGTATTTATAGTGTTGGATTTAGGGTTTAGTGTTAGGGTTTAGAGTTTATGGTTTAGGGCTTAGAGTTTATGGTTTAGGGTTTAGGGTTAGGGTTTAGGATTTGGAGTTTAGTATTTAGAGTTTAGGGTTTAGAGTTTAGGATTTATTGTTTAGGGTTTAGTGTTTAGGCTAGGGTTTAGATTTTGGATTTAGGGTGTAGGGTTTATGTTCAAGTATAGGGTTTAGGATTTAGGGATTAGAGTTTAGGATTTAAGGTGTGGGGTTTTGGATTTATGTTTACGTTTAAGGTTTAGGGTTTATGGTTTAGGGTTCGGGTTAGGGTTTTGGGTTAAGAGTTTTCGATTATGGTTTAGGTTTTTTATTAAGAAATAGGGTTTAAGGTTAGCATATATGGTTTAGGGTTTAGGGTTTAGTGCTTAGAGTTTAGGGTTTAGGGTTTAGGGTTTAGGGTTTACGGTTTAAGGTTTAGGGTTTAGGGTTTAGAGTTGTAGGTTTAGGCCTTAGGGTTTAGATTTTAAAATTTTGGTTGTAAGGTTTAGGGCTAGGGTGTATTGTCTATGGTTTAGGGTTTAGGGTTTGGGTTTAGGGTGAAGAGTTTAGGATTTAGGGTTTAGGGTTTAGAGTTTAGGGTTTAGGAATTAGGTTTTAGGGTTAGGGTTTATGGATTATTATTTAGGTTTTAGGGTTTAGGGTTTAGTGTTTTTAGTTTAAGATTTAGGGTTTAAGGTTTAGACATTAGGATAGGGTTTACACTTCGGATGTAGTGTTTAGAGTTTAGGTTTAGGTTTAGGGTTTAAGGTTTAGAGTTTAGTTTTAGGGTTTAGGGTTTAGAGGTTAAGGCTAGGGTTTGGGGTTTAGGGTTTATGGTTTAGATTTTAAGGTGTAGGGTTTAGGGTTTATGATTTAGGGCTTAGGGTGTAATGTCCCTCAAAATGAAGTAGGATAAAGTAGAGCCTCACATGGGTTTTATGCATTAATAACTTGTTAAAATAAGGAAGAATAGCCTTTTTAGTCAGTTTTAAAGAGTTGGAAGTCAAACGTCAAGGGACGACCAAGACGTTTGAAAACTAGTAATTTACGTGTTGGGGTGTTCTAGTATGTTGTACTTGTTTTTAGGTGTTGTTTGGAGTCTAAAATCAGTGGAGGTGACCCTAGCGTCATAATAAATGTTTTTAGGGTCAAAACGTTCAGGTAGAACTCCCCGGGACCACCCTAAGGATCCCCGAGGAGGACCAACCCTTGGCCAAACAAGCTGCCAAGGGAGCTTGTAAAATGTGCATGGAGGGAGCAAGTCCGCGTCGCGGACTAGCTCCACCAAGGGCCAAAAGTTTGGTTCGCGTCGTGGAATCTTCTGCCTAAAAATTTAATCTCCTGAAACTTGTGGGAACACCTCCACGTTGCAGACTTGTTTCCCGATGAAATCTGTGAAAACAAAACTGAAGTTTGACTTGTTTAAAAGGTCCAACTAAGTGAGGGGTACTTTGGGTACTTTGGGGAATTATTATAAACGGTTATTCTACCTATTTTAGGATATTTAAGTGGTTAAAACCCCAAAACCTTGAATTAGACCTCATTATGCAATTGAATCTTCCCTCTCAAATAAATTCTCTCTCTAGATCTCCATGGAAGACATTGATGAAGCTTCAAGCTAGGGGATAGGTTTCTACTGATTTCTTCTTCAATTCCTAAGGAAATTAATCACAAAGGTATGGGGATTTTATATTTGATTCTCCTTTCAATCAAAGAGCCAAATCAAAGTGATTTCAATGTTTTTAAAAAACACTAAAAACCCCAATTTCAATTCTAAGCTTGGTTTCTTGCATGAAAGTATTGCAAATGATGATTTATGTTAATATTGATGGTTTTAAGATCAAAAACTCCATGAACCCTTGCATATCTTGAAATCCTAATTTTTGGGTCTAAAGTGGGTCTATTGATTATGAGCTAATAATGTGATATTAATGTGTAGATTGTTATGGGCTATTGATTTATGTGTTGTTCTATGTTGAATTATGAGGAATTGATAATCAATTGTGTTATATTGGATGTTGGTCTTGAATGGGCAATTGTGACCTAAGGCTTATGATGATGATAAAGTTGTGAATAGATTATTGATTCTAGTATTTCATATATATGTTGTAGATGTTAGAATTGTGAGGTTTGATCCCTTTGAAAGTGGGGAGGTGTTTACTTTATAAGCATGTTGTGATCACGGCCTTGTAGGCAAAGTTGGATGATTGTTGTTTTGAGTAATGTTGATTATGTGAAGGTAATATGAAATGATGTGAATTTTTGTATGGTCTAAGAGTATGAAAGGTGACCATGTGTAGAGACTTTATGTGTTATGCTTGGTTTTTGTCTTCTTTGAATTACTTATAATGAAGGAGAGGTGAGGATAGACTATGTTTACCTACTCAAACACCTAGTGAAGAATGAATGAAAGAATGTGAGAATGAATGAAAAGAATGAGAGTTAATGCTAATGAGTGAAAGTTGTGTTTATTGTAAGGATAGTTTCATAAATTACTCCTTTAAATGAGATAGTCTCATAAAGTACTCCTTTAAATGAATGGGGTTCCTGGATGAAAGGTTTTCTCATCTTTGAATACAAGAGCTTCCTAGATGAATGAATGAGGGTTAGGATGGGTATTCCTTCGTGAGTTGAGATGAGAATACTTAGTAGTAATGTTTATGCCTAAATGAATGAATGTTGGGCAAGGATGGGTATTCCTTCGTGAGTTGAGATGAGAGTACTTAGTAACAATCCTTATCCCTAAATGAATGAATGTTGGCCTACGATGGGTACTCCTTCGTGAGTTGAGATGAGAGTACTTAGTAGCAATCATTATCCCTAAATGAATGAATGAAATAAATGTGCTAACTCCGTCGGTTAGTAATGTCTAGCACCGAGAGGATATGAAGATGGATGGATACTCCTTTGTTAGTTGAGATGTGAGTATTTAGTAGCAGCCCTTAAGATGAGTGCTCCTTCGTGAGTTGAGATGAGAGTACCTAGAAGCAATCCTTCTATCCCTTAACTATGTGCCCACATAAGACTAGCTAGTGGTCTCTACCACATAAAGGCTAAAAGAATGACTCTACCTTAGGCAAGTAGGGATCCCACATCCGGTAAAGGTATTACCGGGATTCCATGTTAAGCTCTATGGTCTATGTCGGTTAAGGCTCTTCCCCCATATTAATGAATGAATGAACTAGGATCTCTTAAGGGTGTACTACTTAGAATAGGTGGTGGAATGGGACATCATCTGGACATTGCACAAGTAGACATTTAAGGGAGATCTTAGTGTGTCTTAGTAATGATAATGAATAAATGTTTCTTATTGGGCTAATTAATGAAAGTATTGGTCTTTGAGCATGCTAATGTGAAAGTGAGTCATAATCAATTGAATGTAAATTATTATGTTGAATTGAATGTATGTGATAATCTTATGTCATTAATGAATGAAGTTGTCTAAATGGATTAAGTTGAATCAACGATTTATGTCCAGATGCGAATGAATCTTGTCTAGTGTAGCCTTAAGGATCACTTGGGTGTGGTATGGAGAGGTAGTATGGGCTTCCTCACCATGGCTTACTTAGGTGAGTCTTGGGATTACATTTGATGAGTGTTGTAGCGTTGTGAAGTGACTTGTTGGCTTATGTGCTTATATCTTTCATGTGATCAATTGGTGAAGGTTGAGGTATGCATGGTAAGTGCACTTTGTCTGACCTTAAGGTGGTACCTTAGTATGGGTGATGGTATGGGACGTTGCCCATACAATGCACAAAGGTATTGCTTAAGGATTACTTAAGGTGGAGGTCCAAGGTAAGAAGGTAAAGGTAAATGGGTTATGTATGTTTATGATGTATTGTTGGTTGTGACTTGTAAGGTGCCTATTATGTTGATGTTCATGATATTTTATCTAAATGGCATGAAAGCATGACTTCCAACCAAATATCCTTTTTAGCATGTGTTGCATATTCTCGTACTTAGTACGTGTGTTGTGCAAACCACTTTCTTCTATTTTACTACAAGTGTAGGTTGTGGTAACTCGGAGGAGATTGTGCTTTCGAGTGGCTTGGTTTACTTCACCCTTTCAAGTCTTTGGTATGTCCTCAAGATTCAAGGACTATGTTTAGAAGTTTCTTAGTCATTGTAATAGACATTTACATTTCATTTCATTTGTAAAGGGGCCGTGTCCCTTAGTACGTTTCAAGTTCTTGTCTAAGATTGGCAAAATAGACTTAGTAGTTCCACTTGCGCATTGGTGTTTTTAAATGTTGATAATTCTTGAAGTCTTATGGTTTTATTGAATAAAATTTTGAATTCTTAGTGATTTTTATGATCTATGCGATGAATGAATGTTATGGCTTGTATAAAACTTTCGAGAGGTCAAATACACATGTTACGGCTAGGGGGTGCCCCCGGGTCATTACATAGGGTTTAGGGTCTAGGTTTTTTGGTTTAGGGCTTAGGATTTATGTTAAGGGTTATAATTGAAGGGTTACGGTTTAGGGTTTAGGTTTAAGATTTACGATTAATGGTTTAGGGTTAGGGTTTATGGTTTAGAGTTTAGGGTTTAGGGTTTAGGGTTTAGGGTTTAGGGTTTAGGGTTTAGGGTTTTGGATTTAGGATTTATGGTTTAGGTTTAGGGTTTACGGTCTAGGGTTTAGGGTTTAGGCTTAGGGTTAGGATTAAGGGTTTAGGGTTTACAGTTTAAGGTTTAGGGTTTAGGATTTAGGGTGTAGGGTTAGGGTTTTGGGTTTAGGATTTAGGGTTTAGGGTTTAGGGTTTAGCGTCTAGGGATTAGGGTTTAGGGTTAGGGTTTAGGGTTTAAGGTTAAGGTTTAGGGTTTAGGGTTAGGTTTTAGGTATTAGGATTAGGGTTTAGCATTTTGAGTTATGGGTTTAGGGTTTAGAGTTTAGGTTTTAGGATTTAAGGTTCTAAGTTTATGGTTTGTGGTTAAGGGTTTAGGATTTAGGGTTTAGGTTTTAGGGTTTTGGTTTTAGGGGTTTAGCGTTTATTGGTTAGGGTTTCGGAATTAGGGTTCCAAGTTTGGAGTTTAGGGTTTAAAGCTTAGGGTTTATGGTATATCGTTTAGGGTTTAGGGTTTAGGATTTATGGTTATGGAGTTTTGGGTTTAAAATTTAGGGTCTAGGGTCTAGGATTTATGATTTATGGTTTTAGGTTCCAAGTTTAGAGTTGTGGGTATCTGATTATGGGTTTAAAGTTTAGGGTTCCAAATTTAGGTTTTTGGGTTTATTGTTTTTATTTTTGTGTCTAGGGTCGAGGGTTGTAGATTTGGGGTTAAGTGATTAAGTTTAGTATTAAGGTTTTACGGGTGTAGTGTTTAGGGTTTAGGGTTTAGAAATGTAGGTCTAGGAGTTAGGGTTTAGATTTTAGAATTTAGGTTTTAAGGTTTAGGGCTAGGGTTTAAAGTTAATGGTTTACGGTTTAGGGTTTGGGTTTAAGGTTAAGAGTTTAGGATTTAGGGTTTAGGGTTTAGTGTTTAGGGTTTAGGATTTAGGGTTTAGGGTTAGGGTTTATGGATTATGGTTTAGGATTTAGGGTTTAGGGTTTAGGGTTAGAGTTTAGGATTTAGGGCTTAGGGTTTAGTGTTTAGAGTTTAAGATTTAGGGTTTAAAGTTTAGAGTTTAGGCTAGGGTTTACAGTTCGGATGTAGTGTTGAGAGTTTAGGGTTTACGGTTGAAGGTTTAGAGTTTAGTATATAGGGTTTAGGGTTTAGGGAAGGTTTATGGTTTAGGGTTTCGAGTTTAAAGCTAGGGTTTATGATTTAGGGCTTCGGGTTTAACGCCCCTCAAAATGAAGTAGGATAAAGTAGAGCCGCATATGGGTTTTATGCATAATAAGTTGTTAAAATAAGGAAGAATAGCCTTTTTAGCTAGTTTTAAAGAGTTTGGAAGTCAAACGTCAAGGGACGACCAAGACGTTCGTAAACTAATCTTTTTCGTTTTGGTATGTTCTAGTATGTTGTTCATGTTTTTATGTGTTGTTTGGAGTCTAAAATCAGTGGAGGTGACCCTAGTGTCTTAATAAATGTTTTTAGGGTCAAAATATTTGGGTACAGCTCCCCGGGACAACCCTAAGGGTCCCCGAGGAGGACCCCAACCCTTGGCCAAACAAGCTGCCAAGGCAGCTTGCAAAATGGGCATGGAGGGAGCATGTTCGCGTCGCGAACTAGCTTCACCAAGGGCCCAAATTTTGGTCCGCATCGCGGACGTGTCGCAGACTCTTCTCCCTCGAAATTTAATTTCCAAAAACTTGTGGGAACACCACAACATCGCGGACTTGTTTCCCGATGAAATCTGTGAAAATAAAACTCAAGTTTGACTTGTTTAAAAGGTCCAAATAAGTGAGGGGTACTTTGGGTACTTTGGGAAATTATGCTACCTATTTTAGGATATTTAAGTGGTTAAAACCCCAAAACCTTGAATTAGACCTCATTATCCAATTGAACCTTCCCTCTCAAATACATTCTCTCTCTAGAACTCCATGGAAGACATTGATGAAGCATGAATCTAGGGGATGGGTTTCTACTCATTTCTCCTTCAATTCCTAAGGAAATTAATCACAAAGGTATGGGGATTTTATCTTTGATTCTCCTTTCAATCAAAGAGCTGAATCAAGGTGATTTCAATGTTTTTAAAAAACACTAAAAACCCCCAATTTCAATTCTAAGCTTGGGTTCTTTCATGAAAGTATTTCACATGGTGATCTATGTTAATATTGATGGTTTTAAGATTAAAAACTCCATGAACCCTTGCATATCTTGAAATCCTAATTTTTGGGTCTATTGATTATGAGCTAATAATGTGATATTATTTGTAGATTGTTATAGGCTATTGATTTATGTATTGTTCTATATTGAATTATGAGGAATTGATGGTCAATTGTGTTATATTGGATGTTGGCCTTGAATTGGCAATTGTGACCCAAGGCTAATGATGATGATCAAGTTGTGAATAGATTATTGATTCTAGTATTTTATATATATGTTGTAGATGTTAGAATTGTGAGGTTTGATCCCTTCGAAAGTGGGGAGGTGTTTACTTTATAAGCATGTTGTGATCATGGCCTTCTAGGCCAAGTTGGATGATTGTTGTTTTGAGTAATGTTAATTATGTGAAGGTAATGTGATATGATGTGAATTTGTGTATGGTCTAAGAGTATGACAGGTGACCTTGTCTAGAGACTTTATGTGTTATACTTGGTTGTTGTCTTCTTTGAATGACTTATAATGAATAAGAGGTTAGGATAGACTATGTTTACCTACTCTCACACCTAGTGAAGAATGAATGAAAGAATGGGAGTTAATGCTATTGAGTGAAAGTTGGGTCTATTGTAAGGATAGTCTCATAAAGTACTCCTTTAAATGAATGGGGTTCCTAGAAGAAAGGTTTTCTAATCTTTGAATCCAAGAGCTTCCTAAATAAATGAATGAGGGTTAGGATGGGTATTCCTTCGTGAGTTGAGATGAGAATACTTAGTAGCAATCCTTATCCCTAAATGAATGAATGTTGGTCTAGGATGGGTACTCCTTCGTAAGATGAGATGAGAGTACTTAGTAGCAATCCTTATCCCTAAATGAATGAATGTTGGGCTAGGATGGGTACTCCTTCGTGAGTTGAGATGAGAGTACTTAGTAGCAATGTTTATCCCTAAATGAATGAATGAAATGAATGTCCTAACTCCGTGGGGGAGTAATGTCTAGCACCGAGACGATATGAAGATGGGTGGATACTCATTCGTGAGTTGAGATGAGAGTACCTAGAAGCAATCCTTCTATCCCTTAACTATGTGCCCACATAAGACTAGCTAGTGCTCTCTACCACGTAAAGGCTAAAAGAATAACCCTACCTTAGGCAAGTAGGGATCCCTCATCCTGTAACGGTATTACCGGGATTTCATGTTAAGCTCCATGGTCTATGTCGGTTAAGGCTTTTCCCCCACATTAATGAATGAATGAACTAGGTTCTCTTAATGGTGTACTACTTAGGATAGGTGGTGGAATGGGACATCATCTAGACATTGCACAAGTAGACATTTCAGGGAGATCTTGGTGTGTCTTAGTAATGATAATGAATGAATGAGTCTTATTGGGCTAATTAATGAAAGTGTTGGTCCTTGAGCATGCTTATGTGAAAGTGAGTCATAATGAATTGAATGTAAGTTCTTATGTTGAATTGAATGTATGTGATGATCTTATGTCATTAATGAATGAAGTTGTCTAAATGGATTGAGTTGAATCAATGATTTATGTCGAGATGCGAATGAAGCTTGTCTAGTGTATCCTTCAGGATCACTTGGGTGTGGTATGGAGAGGTAGTATGGGCTGCCGCACCATGTCTTACTTAGGTTAGTCTTGGGATGACAGTTGATGAGTGTTCTAGCGTTATGAAGTGACTTGTTTGCTTATGTGCTTATATGTTTCATGTGATAAATTGGTGAAGGTTGAGGTATGCATGGTAAATGCACTTTGTGTGACCTTAAGGTGGTGCCTTAGTTTGGGTTATGGTATGGGACGTTGCCCATACATTGCACAAAGGTATTTCTTATGGGTTACTTAAGGTGGAGGTCCAAGGCAAGAAGGTAAAGGTAAATGGATTATGTATGT
Source organism: Solanum okadae (assembly GCA_036553675.1). Classification (NCBI taxonomy): domain Eukaryota; kingdom Viridiplantae; phylum Streptophyta; class Magnoliopsida; order Solanales; family Solanaceae; genus Solanum; species Solanum okadae. The sequence goes on along the minus strand of CM071686.1, from coordinate 21,672,425 downwards.
TTATGATGTATTGTTGGTTGTGACTTGTAAGGTGCCTATTATGTTGATGTTCATGAGATTTTATCAAAATCGCATGAAAGCATAACTTCCAACCCAATATCCTTTTTAGCATGTTTTGCATATTCTCATACTTAGTACGCGTGTTGTACAAACCCCTTTCTTCTATTTTACTACAAGTGTAGGTTGTGGTAACTAGGAGGAGATTGTGCTTTGGAGTGGCTTGGATTGCATCACCCTTTCAAGTCTTTGGTATGTCCTCCAGATTCGAGGACAATGTTTAGTAGTTTCTTAGTCATTGTAATAGACATTTACGTTTCATTTCATTTGTTAAGGGGCCATGTCCCTTAGTATGTTTTAAGTTCTTGTCTAAGATTGGCTAAAGAGACTTAGTAGTTCCACTTGCGTATTGGTGTTTTCAAATATTGATGACTCTTGAAGTCTTATGTTTTTATTGAATAAAAGTTTTAAATTCTTAGTGATTTTTATGATCTATGCGATAAATGAATTCTATGGCTTGTATAAGACCTCCGAGAGGTCGAATACGCATGTAACGACTAGGGGGTGCTCTCAGGTCATTACATTGGGTTTAGGGTTTAGGGCTTGGGATTTATGTTAAGGGTTATAATTTAGGGGTTAGGGTTTAGGGTTTAGGTTTAAGATTTAGGATTAATGGTTTAGGGTTAGGGTTTATGGTTTAGTGTTTAGGGTTTGGGGTTAGGGTTTAGGGTTTAGGGTTTAGGGTTTAGGGTTTTGGATTTAGGATTTATGGTTTAGCTTTAGGGTTTACGGTTTAGGGTTTAGGGTTTAGGTTTAGGGTTAGGGTTAGGGTTTAGGGTTTAGGGTTTAGGGTTTAGAGTTTAAGGTTTAGGGTTTAAGGTTTAGGATTTAGGGTTTAGGATTTAGGGTGTAGGGTTTGGGTTTTGGGTTTAGGGTTTAGGGTTTAGGGTCTAGGGATTAGTGTTTAGGGTTTTAGGTTAAGGTTTATGGTTTAGGGTTTGGTTTTAGGTATTAGGATTAGGGTTTAGTCTTTTGATTTAAGGGTTTAGGTTTAGGATGTAAGGTCCCAACTTTATTGTTTGTGGTTAAGGGTTTAGGTTTTAGGGTTTTGGGATTTAGCGTTTATTGGTTAGGGGTTAGGGGTTAGGATTTCGGAATTAGGATTCCATGTTTGGAGTTTAGAATTTAGGGTTTAGGGTATATCGTTTTGGGTTTAAGGTTTAGGATTTATAGTTAAGGAGTTTTGGGTTTTGTGTTTTGGGTTTTGGGTTTAGAGTTTAGGGTCTGGGGTCTAGGTTATATGATTTGGTGTTTTAGGTTCCAAGTTTAGAGTTTTGGTTATCTGGTTAAGGGTTTGAGGTTTAGGGTTCCAAATTTAGGATTTTGGGTTTATGGTTTTTAGTTTAGAGTCTAGGGTCTAAGGTTTTAGATTTATGGTTAAGGGATTAAGTTTAGTGTTAAGGTTTTAGGGGAGTAGTGTTTAGGGTTTAGGTTTTAGGGTTTAGGGGTTAGGGTTTAGATTTTAGAATTTAGGTTTTAAGTTTTAGGGTTAGGGTTTAGAGTCTATGGTTTAGGGTTTAGGTTTAGCAGTTTAGGATTTAGGGTTTAGGGTGTAGGATTTAGGGTTTAGGGTTAGGGTTTATGGATTATGGTTTACGTTTTAGGATTTAGGGTTTAGGGTTAGGGTTTAGGATTTAGGGCTTAGGGTTTAGTGTTTAGAGTTTAAGATTTAGGGTTTAAAGTTTAGAGTTTACGCTGGTTTTTACAGTTCAAATGTAGTGTTGAGAGTTTAGGTTTAGGTGTAGGGTTTAGGTTTTAAGGTTTAAAGTTTAGTATTTAGGGTTTAGGGTTTAGGGTTTAGGGTAGCTGTTAGGTTTAGGGTTTAGAGTTTAAAGCTAGGGTTTAGGGTTTAGGGTTTAGGGTTTATGATTTAGGGCTTCGGGTGTAACGCCCCTCAAAATGAAGTAGGATAAAGTAGAGCCTCATAAGGAAGAATAGCCTTTTAGTTAGTTTTAAAGAGTCTGGAAGTCAAACGTCAAGGGACGACCAAGACGTTCGAAAAGCAGTCTTTTATGTGTTGGTATGTTCTAGTATGTTGTTCATGTTTTTATGTGTTGTTTGGAGTCTAAAATCAGTGGAGGTGACCCTAGTGTCTTAATAAATGTTTTTAGGGTCAAAACGTTTGGGTACACCTCCCCGGGACCACCTTAAGGGTCACAGAGGAGGACCCCAACCCTTGGCCATACAAGCTGCCAAGGCAGCTTGCAAAATATGCATGGAGGGAGCATGTCCGCGTCGCGAACTAGCTCCACCAAGGGCCAAAAGTTTGGTCCGCATCGCGGACGTGTCACAGAATCTTCTGCCTCGAAATTTAATTTCAAAAAACTTGTGGGAACACCACCACATCGCGGACTTGTTGCCCGACAAAATCTGCGAAAATAAAACTCAAGTTTGACTTGTTTAAAAGGTCCAATTAAGTCAGGGGTAATTTTGGTACTTTGGGGAATTATTATAAATGGTTATTCTACCTATTTTAGGATATTTAAGTGGTTAAAACCCCAAACCCTAGAATTAGACCTCATTATCCAATTGAACCTTCCCTCTCAAATAAATTCTCTCTCTAGAACTCCATGGAAGACATTGATGAAGCTTCAAGCTAGGTGATGGGTTTCTACTGATTTCTCCTTTAATTCCTAAGGAAATTAATCACAAAGGTATGGGGATTTTATCTTTTATTCTCCTTTCAATCAAAGAGCCAAATCAAAGTGATTTCAATGTTTTTCAAAACCACTAAAAACCCCAATTTTAATTCTAAGCTTGGGTTGTTGCATGAAAGTATTGCAACTGATGATTTATGTTAATATTGATGGTTTTAAGATCAAAAACTCCATGAACCCTTGCATATCTTGAAATCCTAATTTTTGGGTTTAAAGTGGGTCTATTGATTATGAGCCAATAATGTGATATTAATGTGTAGATTGTTATGGGCTATTGATTTGTGTATTGTTCTATATTGAATTATGAGGAATTGATCGTCAATTGTGTTACATGGGATGTTGGCCTTGAATGGGCAATTGTGACCTAAGGCTTATGATGATGATGAAGTTGTGAATAGATTATTGATTTTAGTATTTTATATATATGTGGTAGATTCTAGAATTGTGAGGTTTGATCTCTTTGAAAGTGGGGAGGTGTTTACTTTATAAGCATATTGTGATCATGGAGTTCTAGGCAAAGTTGGATGATTGTTGTTTTGAGTAATGTTAATTATGTGAAGGTAATGTGATATGATGTGAATTTGTGTTTGGTATAAGAGTATGAAATGTGACCTTGTGTAGAGACTGTATGTGTTATGCCTGGTTGTTGTCTTCTTTGAATGACTTCTAATGAATAAGAGGTTAGGATAGACTAGGTTTACCTACTCTCACAACTAGTGAAGAATGAATGAAAGAATGCGAGAATGAATGAAAAGAAGGGGAGTTAATGCTAATGAGTGAAAGTTGGGTCTATTGTAAGGATAGTATCATAAAGTACTCTTTTAAATGAATGGGGTTCCTAGATGAAAGGTTTTCTCATCTTTGAATCCAAGAGCTTCCTAAGTTAATGAATGAGGGTTAGGATGGTTATTCGTTCGTGAGTTGAGATGAGAATACTTAGTAGCAAACATTATCCCTAAATGAATGAAAGTTAGGCTAGGATGGTTACTCCTTCCTGAGTTGAGATGAGAGTACTTAGTAGCAATGCTTATCCTTAAATGAATGAATGAAATTAATGTCCTAACTCCGTGGGGGAGTAATGTCTAGCACCGAGAGGATATGAATATGGGTGGATACTCCTTCATTAGTTGAGAGGTGAGTATTTAGTAGCAGCCGTTAAGATGGGTGCTCTTTCGTGAGGTGAGATGAGAGTACCTAGAAGCAATCCTTATATCCCTTAACTATGTGCCCACTTAGGACTAGGTAGTGGTCTCTACCACGTAAAGGCTAAAAGAATGACTCTACCTTAGGCAAGCAGGGATCCCTCATCCAGTAAGGGTATTACCGAGATTCCATGTCAAGCTCTATGGTTTATGTGGGTTAAGGGTCTTCCCCCACATTAATGAATGAATGAACTAGGGACTCTTAACGGTGTACTACTTAGGATAGGTGGTGGAATGGGACATCATATAGACATTGCACAAGTAGACATTTTAGGGACATCTTGGTGTGTCTTAGTAATGATAATGAATGAATGAGTCTTATTGGGCTAATTAATGAAAATGTTGGTCTTTGAGAATGCTAATGTGAAACTGAGTCATAATGAATTGAATGTAAGTTCTTATGTTGAATTTAATGTATGTGATGATATTACGTCATTAATGAATGAAGTTATCTAAATGCATTAAGTTGAATCAATGGTATATGTCGAGATGTGAATGAAGCTTGTCTTGTGTATCCTTAAGGATCACTTGGGTGGGGTATGGAGAGGTAGTATGGGCTGCATCCCCATGTCTTACTTAGGTGAGTCTTGGGATGACATTTGATGAGTGTTCTAGCGTTATGAAGTGACTTGTTGGCTTATGTGCTTATATGTTTCATGTGATCAATTGGTGAAGGTTGAGGTATGCATGGTAAATGCACTTTGTGTGACCTTAAGGTGGTGTCTTAGTATGGGTGATGGTATGGGACGTTGCCCGTATATTGCACAAAGGTATTGCTTAAGGGTTACTTATGGTGTAGGTTCAAGGCAAGAAGGTAAAGGTAAATGGGTTATGTATATTTATGATGTATTGTGAAGTATATGACTTTGTATTGTTGGTTGTGACTTGTAAGGTGCCTATTATGTTGATGTTCATGAGATTTTATCAAAATGGCATGAAAGCATAACTTCCAACCAAATATCATTTTTAGCATCTTTTGCATAGTCCCCTACTTAGTACGTGTGTTGTACTATCCCCTTTCTTCTATTTTACTACAAGGGTAGGATGTGGTAACTCGTAGGAATTTGTGCTTTGGAGTGGCTTGGATTGCTTCACTCTTCCAAGTCTTTGGTATGTCCTCAAGATTTGTGGACTATGATTACAAGTTTCTTAGTCATTGTAATAGACACTTAAGTTGTATTTCATTTGTAAAGGGGTTGTGTCCCTTAGTACGTTTTAAGTTCTTATCTAAGATTGGCTAAAGAGACTTAGTAGTTTCGCTTGCGTATTGATGTTTTCAAATGTTGACGACTCCTGATGTCTTATGGTTTTATTGAATAAAAGTTTTAAATTCTTAGTGATTTTTATGATCTATGCGATGAATGAGTGCTAAGGCTTGTATAGGACTTTCGAGAGGTTGAATACGCATGTAACGCTAGGAGGTGCTCTCGGGTCGTTACATAGGGTTTAGGGTTTAGGGTCTAGTTTTTTTGGTTTAGGGCTTAGGGTTTATGTTAAGGGTTATAATTTAGGGGTTAGGGTTTAGGGCTTATGTTTAAGGTTTAAAATCAAGGGTTTAGGGTTAGGGTTTATGGTTTAGAGTTTAGGGTTTAGGATTTAGGGTTAGGGTTAAGAGTTTAGGATTTAGGGTTTTTAGGTTTTGGATTTAGGATTTATGGTTTAGGTTTAGGGTTTACGGCTACGGTTTAGGTTTTAGGTTTAGGGTTAGGGTTTAGGGTTTAGGGTTTAGATTTTAAGATTTAGGGTTTAGGGTTTAGGGTTTAGGGTTAGGGTTTTGGGTTTAGGGTTTAGGGTCTGGGGATTAGGGTTTAGGGTTTAGGTTTAGGGTTAGGGTTTAGGGTTTAGTGTTTGGGGTTAGGTTTTAGGTATTAGGATTTAGTGTTTACCATTTTGAGTTAAGGGTTTTGGGTTTAGAGTTTAGGTTTTAGGATTTAAGGTTCCAAGTTTATGGTTTGTTGTTAAGGGTTTAGGATTTAGGGTTTTGCGTTTAGGGGTTTAGGGTATATTGGTTAGGGTTTAGCGGTTAGGGGTTATGGTTTAGGAATTAGGGTTCCAAGTTTGGAGTTTTGGATTTAGGGTTTAGGGTTTAAAGCTTAGGGTTTAGGATTTATGGTTAAGGAGTTTTGGGTTTTGGGTTTAGTGTTTAGGATTTATGATTTAGTGTTTTAGGTTCCAAGTTTAGGGTTTTGGTTATATTGTTTAGGGTTTAGGGTTTAGGGTTCCAACTTTAGGGTTTAGGGTTTATGGTTTTTAGTTTAGGGTCTAGTGTTGTAGATTTAGGGTTAAAGGATTAAGTTTAGGGTTTAGGTTTTAGGTCGTTGTGTTTAGGGTTTAGGGTTTAGAGATTTAGGTTTAGGGTTTAGAGTTGAGGATTTAGAGATTAGTGTTTAGGGTTTAGAATTTAGTGTTTTAGTTTAGGGTTAGGGATTAATAGTTAAGGGTTAGGGTTTAGGGTTTTGGGTTTTGGGTTTAAGGTTTAGGTTTCCAAGTATAGGGTTTATGGTTGAGGGTTTCAGTTTAGGCTTTAGTATTAATGGTTTTGGGTTAGGGTTTATGGTTTAGGGTTTAGGATTAAGGGTTTAGGGTTTAAGGTTTAGGGAGTCAGGTTTAGGGTTTAGCGTTTAGGGTTTAGGGTTTACAATTTTGGGTTTTTGATTTATTGTCTGGGGTTTTAGGTTTAGGGTTTAGGTTTAGGTTTAGTGTTTAGGGTTTAGGGTTTAGCGTTTAGGGTTAGGGTTTAGGATTTAGGCTTTGGGGTTTAGTATTTAGAGTTTAATGTTGAAGGTTTAGGGTTTAGGATTTTGAGTTTAAGGATTTAGGTTTAGGGGTTAAGACTTAGGATTTAGGATTCAGGGTTTTGGGTTTAGGGTTAGGTTTTAGAGTTTATGGTTTAGGGTTAAGGTTTAGGGTTAAGAGTTTAGAATTTAGGGTTTAGCATTTCGGGTTTAGAGTTTAGGATTTATGGTTTTGGGTTAGGTTTTAGGGTTTAAAGTTTAGGATTTAGGGTTTAGTGTTAGGGTTTATGGTTTATGGTTTAGGGTTTAGGAATTAGGGTTTAGGATTAGGGTTACTGCTAAGAGTTTAGGATTTAGGGTTTAAGGTTTATGGTTTGGGGTTCAGAGTTTAGGATTTAGGGTTTAGTGTTTAGGGTTAAGGGTTTAGGGTTTAGAGTTTAGAGTTTAGATTTTAGGGTTTAGGGTTTAGGGTTTAGGGTTTTGAGTTTAGAGTTTAGGGTTTAGTGTTCGAAATTTATTGTTTAGGGTTTAGGGTTCTAAGTTTAGTGTTTAGGGTTTAGAGTTTAGTGTGTAGGGTTTAGGGTCTAAGTTTAGGCTAGGGTTTAGGGTTTCGGGTTTATAGTTCAGGGTTCAGTGCCAGTGTTTAGGGTTTAGTGTTTAGTGTTTTTGGTTTAGGGTTTACTGTTTAGGATTTAGAGTTTAGTATTTAGGTTTTAGGGTTTACAATATAGGTTTAGGGTTTAGCATTTAGGGTGTAGGATTTAGGTTTATGCTTTAAGGTTTAGGTCTAGGGTTTAGGATTAATGGCTAAGGTTTAGGATTTAGGGCTTAGGGTTTAGATTTTAGTGTTTAGGGTTTATGGTCTATGGTTTGGCTTTAGGGTTTAGGTTGAATGGTTTAGGGTTAGGGTTTAGGGTTTAGGGTTCAAAGTTTAGTGTTCAAAGTTTATAGTTTCATGTTTAGCATTTAGGGTTTAGGGTTTAGGGTTTAGGATATAGGATTTAGGGTTTATGGTTTAGTGTTTAGGTTTAAGGTTTAAGATTAATGGTTTAGGGTTATGGTTTAGGGTTAGGTTTTAGGGTTTAGGGTTTAACTTTTAGAGTTTAGGACGTAGGGATTAGGGCTTAGGTGTAGGGTTTACGGTTTAGGGTTCAGCATATAGTGTTTAGTGTTGTGGGGTTCAGTGTTTATGGTTTAGGGTTTATGGTTTAGGGTTTATGGTTTATGGTTTAGTGTTTAGGGTTTAGGATTTAGGATTTAGGATTTAGGATTTAGGGTTTAGGTTTATGTAATAGGGTTTAAGGTTTAGCATTTGGGTCTAGGGTTTTGGGTTTATAGTTTAGTGTTTGTGGTTTATGGTTTATGGTTGAGGATTAAGAGTTTAGGGTTTAGGGTTTCCGGTTTTTGGTTTAGGGTTTTGAGTTTTGGAGTTAGGGTTTAGGGTTAAGAGTTTAGAGTTTAGGGTTTAGGTTTATTATTTAGGGTTTTGGGTTTTGGGTTTGGAGTTTAGGGTTTACGATTTAGTGTTTATTGTTTATGGTGTAAGGTTTATGGTGTAGGGGTTAGGGTTTAGGGCTAGGATTTACGATTTAGAGTTTAGGATTTAGGGTGTAGGGTTTACGATTTAGGGTTTAGGGTTTAGGGTTTAGTGTTTAGGATTTAGGGTTTAGGGTTTAGAGTTTAGGATTTAGGGTTTAAGATTTAGGGTATAGAGTTTAGGGTTGTAGGTTTAGGGGTGTCATGACCCGGGGTTACCCCCTAGAAGTAACACGGCGTAATTGACCCCGAAGGGGTCGCATACAAGCCTCATATCATTCATGAAAATTAAAGCATAGGAAAATAACGCGGAATTTAATACTTTTGTTTACAATTGAAGTCTCTTAATAAAATGAAAGAGTATCTATGACACTATGTCTCAAACCATCTATTATACTTGGAATAAACTCTTGAAGATACAAACTTAGGGACAAGGTCCTTATAACAAAAGTCTAAATATGGTTTACCCCTCGAATACAATGAGGACTCACCAATCTTCTTCTTCTTGATCTCCTATGAACCTAGCCATGAGGATGAAATCCAATATCTCCAAAGCCTACACTTGGTGAAAATGCAGAAAGAAAGGGTTGGCACGAAAACGTAATAAGTATGGAAGCCATGCACAAAAACTTTAAAATATGAATGAGAAAGGGACATTTCATTTGAAATCATGGTTTATGTCATTTTTGAACATCGTCTTTGAAATAGTTGGATAATGCAACAATGAGGCAACTCACATACATTTCATTATAACATGAGAGATATCATTATAATAACAAGCATAGTCTCCAACATCAATGTAATACACATCCCAATCTTCGCAATACATATCCTCCAATTATACAAGAATACAAGGTTAAATACCAAGGCCATCACATCTTGAAGTAATCATCACATAAGCAACCTCTAAAACACACTTGTGTATTGTATGGTAACTAACATGCATTTACAATGTACAACACAAAACAATATCACATTCATACTAATTTCGTAGTAAAGCCATTTCCTTAGAAACCCATAAAGAACACTTGTGCAATGTGTGCATCCCATAATTCTAACCCCATTAAGTATTCCTTTGAAGCAACCTTAGTCATGCATTTCATCTTTAGACCTCATTATAATCAATGGTCACAAATAAGGAAAAAGTCATGTACATTACTTGAATTATAAGGAAAGTCATTCATAACAACCATCCATTCAATATACATGCATGCCATCAAATCTCATCATAATGCAAAGGAACTATCCCATGGCATCCTACTAAGTCTACTTGTGCAATGGGGGAGTGAAGTCCCATACCCCCACTCCTACTACATAAACTCATCAAGAAGTCATAGTATAGTTCATGTCTCATTATTATCTTTATTATTTAGGGAAAAATTGCCATAACCGACATAGACCATGTGAGCTACATGGAATTCGGTGTCGTGTAACCCCACACGGAAAAAAAGTGTCCTACTTGCTTAAGGTAGAACTAACTGTATATCTATAAGGCTGATCCACCAGCTAAAGACCTTTGTGGGCACATAGTTTATGGGATAGGGAGATTGCTTCTAGAAACCTGCCCTATTGCATTGGCAGAGGGGATTCCATCTCATGAGTATCACTTTGATGACCTACCCTATTGCATTGGCGGAGGGGCCTTTTCCTCATTGTCCATATCCACTTGGTTCTAAGCATTATTTCCCAAATTATACATTAATAGTATTTAAATTGTTTCTACATCTGTGAAGCAATACTTTATCCTTCATTCAATACAATTCATTAAAATAAATCTTAGATTCATTAAGGGTGAGAATGTACTTTCAACCTTAGAATCATAATTAGTATGTGAGAGTGACTTTCACACCAAGATCATGTGTTCTCATGAGAATGCACTTTCAATCAACACAATAGAATCAACATGTTCATATACATTTCATGCATAATAATGTGTAAAGGTGCATATGAGAAATATACTTTCAAATAACACCATTTGATTACATCATAATCATGTTTATGCATGAAATGTATGTGCGTGTAATTGTCCTTGCAACAACCCAATAACAACAATATCATCATACTAGACAATACATATAATCTAAAGTGTAAGGGTAAGGGAAGAACTACCTTTCAACAATACCAACTTTACACATTAGGCATAGGAGATTTACCTTCTAAGTGAATCAATAGTTTATACACATCTTTCATTCATATGCAAAAACCTTCACAATGTTCCCTTCAAGGGGTATGGATCAACTCATCCCAACATATAGCAATAGCACAATAGATAAGGGAATACCATGATCCAACAACTCATCAATACATTAATCACATCATGATTGAAACATTATACTTCAATAATTCACAAACATGCATATGATATCAGGATCAAGTCAATTCATGCTTATAAGCTTTACTCTAAATCAATTCAAGTCTAGGTGGTCTAATCTATGGCATTACATGAAGAAATTCATCATTCTAGGAGGGTCACATTTAAACCCTCAATTTGCCTCTTTCATGACATAACCCTAGAATCTTAGGTTAATCAATAATATATGTAACATCACACTTAGATCATGCAATTGCATCATAATTAAACACCTCCACCTTTCAAGTGGATCAACAAGTTCATATAAAATATTCATCAACATATAAAACCTTAGCAAATTACCTTTCAAAGCTAAGAATCAAGATCAACCCTAACTTCTAGAATTATCATGCTAGATAGAGAGATATCATGATTCAACAACATAATAAACATAAAAAAAATCGATTATTAAGTTTCCATAATCAATCAAGTCACACCTTAGCTCACAATTTAGGAAGAAAGGGAAATCATGGGTCTAAGGGAGATTTTCATCAAAATCCATCAATACTCCATTAATCCAACCATAAATCATCTTAAACAATCATAATAAATCATAATTAAACAATTGAATTCGTTTTGGAAGAAGACCCATGACCAGATTTAAAAACCCTAGATTTGGGGAATCTAAAAACATAGTTGAAAGGGCTTCTTAGTGATAGCTAACCAAGAATGAAGAACTCCCGTACCTCAATAAAGAATCTCCAAGAAATTTGGGGAAGAAGCTCCTTGAAATCACCAAACCCTAGCTTCAATGGCTTTTTCTTCTTCCTTGAGTTTAGAGAGAGAAATATTGGAGAGGATAAGCTCTTTTAATTTGATTTGGGTTTTATTGGAAAGTGACTTAATTAAAGGAACTCAAGTCTAAAAGGTTCTTATAGTTGCTAGGGAAGGTATAAAATAATGTGGACTCAACTTTGGAAAGGAACTAAGGACCCACCAAGTGTAAACTTAAAAGTTTGCACCAAACCCATCTAAGCTCACCCTTTGAACCTCATGGCTCACAAAGGGCACTAGGCGACTTGCCTAATGGCCCTTGGCTCGCCCATTTCATATCTTAGCCTGATAGTGGTTCACTAATTTGGGCATAACTTTTTACTTCGAGATCGGAAATGGGAAAACTTCGTGGCATTAGAAAGAGGACTTAGAGACCTTTAATTGGATATAAATGGCCCACATAATTCATTTTGAGATAAGATATATTGTCATTTGAAGTTGACCCTACAAGTTGTAACTTAGAAATCTTCCCCTTACCCGTCTAAGCTCACCCTTTGGAATCTTAGCCTCGCCAAGTGCACTAGGCAACTTTGAAAGTGCACCCTTTGTTCCAGTGAGCTCACTAAAAGGGATGGTCATTGGGAGATGAAGGGGTGCCAAATGGCGACACGCCAACCAGGTTAGCGAGCTACCTTTTAGCTCGCCCTTTGGTCCAGCATCTTGGACAAATGGGCAGTGAACTAGGCGATGGAGGGGGAGCAAAAGGTGATTCGCCAACCAGATAAGCGAGCTTCACTTAGCTCACCCATTCTTCCAGAACCAAGGCTAAGAGGGCAGTCCCTTAGGCGATCAAAAGAGCATAAGGGCGACTCGCCCACCCCTTTGGGCGATCAAGTAGCCCATCGCCAAAATTCTCCATCAAGTAACAAGGTTTCCACCACCCTATCTTAGTAGTCTAGGCCCTTGCTTGTACCCTAGGCTTCTACCTTGATCCATAAAACAACATAGACATCAACCTAAAGTAACACTAACCTACATGTTAACGCTCTAGTTCAACCTATCATTTTCTAATTTGTTACAACAGGTTAGGGTTTAATGTTTAGGATTTAGGATTTTGGGTTTAGGGTTAGGGTTTAGAGTCTATGGTTTACGGTTTAGGGGTTAGGGTTTATGGTTAGGGTTTAGGGATTAGAGTTTAGGATTTAGGGTTTAGGGTTTAGGATTTTGGCTTTACAGTTTAGGGTTTAGGGTTTAGGGTTTAAAGTTTAGGATTTAGGGTTGAGAATTTAGGGCTTAGAGTTATGGTCTGGCGTTTAGGGTTCAGGGTTAGGGTTTAGGGCTAGCAGTTTAGGATTTAGGGTTTAGGGTTTAGGGTTTGGTGCTTACATTTTTTGATTTAGGGTTTAAGGTTTATGGTTTATAGTTTGGATTTAGGGTTTAGGGTGTAAGGCTTAGAGATTAGGGTTTACGATTTTATGTTTAGAGTTTAGGGTTTAATGTTTAGGGTTTTTTTATTTTTTTTTATTTTTATTTTATTTGAACGACCCTTGGGGGGTTCAGGGGCTTAGCAACACCCCCAGGCCTTAACATAAATAAAGGCTCAGAAGAGCTCAAAAAAATACAAGGAGGGGGACATAAACCTAACCTCCGATCCTATGGTGGGTCATAGGTCGACTTACCTACTAATGTTAGTCGACTCATTCCCATACTAAAAGGAGAAACCTAGAACTATGCACCTAAGGAGAGGACTCCTCTCAATACAAAGATTCTAGGAAACATAAATAAGGGAGACTCTCCCCTTACAAAGGAAAGAATAAAAGAACCTAAACAAGAAACTAGTCTAACTCACGGGGGCTTCTTAATTCTTTTTAACCTCTTCCTTCTGAAACTTTGAACTCCCATTTTCTCGAGAATATAGCTACCACGTGCTGTATGTGGCAATTGGTTGTATGTGTAGTAGTGTTGGATGATATCCTTTTTGTGACTTTGCTTGGACAGGAAATCAGCAGTGCTGTTGGACTCTCTATATATATGATTACATTGGAAAACTTCACATTGTCTAGCAAGGTTTCGGAGTTCCTGTACATATTTTTGAATCCTCCAAGGGGGGGCAGAGATGTGCAATATCCACCTAGTTAGAAGCTCGGAGTCTACTTCCAGGATGATGTTATTGTAACCATGCTGAATGCACCAATTTAGCCCATAACTGGCAGCTTGAATTTCTGCCCGATTATTGGTCCCTTCACCAAGAGGTATAGCAAATGCATAAATAATATCTCCTTGATCATCTCGTAGAATGCCTCCCCCCCCTATCTTCCCGGGGTTGTGTAGAGCACTACCATCTGTGTTAAGCTTGTATCTGCTAGGAGGGGGTGTTTTCCAGCTCACAGAAGTAACTTTAACATCATGTTTACAGCTTGCGATCAGGTCCCCTACTTCTGTCCACTGTGCAGGCCAATTGATATAAGGAAAAACAGTGTTGAGCATGTGAAGGATATCTTTAAGGATCATGTATTTGACCCTGCTGCTGCTGGATTTTTTTCCCCCGTATTTAACTGAGCATCGGTTCTTCCACAGGTTCCAGCATACCACGATGGGAAGAGTTTCGAGGAGAGTTTTGTGGGCTTCATTCTTTCCTTGGATATCATTCCATCTCAAGATATGATTCCTCAGTGTGGACTGCTGGAAAGTAACCCCCATTGGACTCAAAAAGGATGTCCAGATATGAGTTGCAAAAGGTCCTTGATTGAAGATATGATCCACTTCATCCCACCCTTTTTGTATACAACAGTAGCACCTCACTGGCTCCACTCCGAAGGTTGCCAATTTCTCGTTAGTTGGTAATTTATATCTAAGCGCTCTCCAGACGAGAAAGGACATCTTAAAGGGGATATTCTTATGCCATATCTGTGAATTGCTCCCTGCATTACTCTTCCTAAGTCTGCAGATTTTCCATGCTGAATCACAAGAAAAATTCCCAGAATCATTTGGCTTCCAGACAGCAGTATCTTTATCTCCTTGTTGGTATTGAAATTTAGTGTTCAATATGTGAGGGATGAGCAGTGGTGGAACCTGCTGTCGCAGCTTTCTTTCATTCCATTCCCCATTGACTAGAAAGTGAGCAATAGTAGCATTGTTGAGGCTTGAAATGTTGGTGGTGTACCTAGCAAGAGCACCTACTCCTAGCCAATCATCCCACCAAAAGGAACAACTTCCAGACTTAATCTTCCAAGTGATATGTTCTTCTACTTTGTCTTTATTCCTCGTCATATATCTCCACACTAAGGACTGACCAGTGTCCATCTTCTTTGCAACTGGATGGGCTCTCTGGCAGTATTTGGACCTGAGAAATTGACCCCGAAGGGATTCTTTAGCCCTGAAATTCCACCATTGTTTATACTGAAGAGAAGTGCAAATATCTGTGAGCCTTCTGAGCCCCACCCCTCCTTCATCATAAGGTAGGCTCATGGTTTCAAGTGATGCCCAATGATATTTCCTATGGTCTTGATCTCTTCCCCAGAAAAAATCAGCAATAATAGACTCAATGTATTTAATGGTAGTGCTGGGAGGGGAGATTGCAGCCATAGTGTGAATAGGAATGGATTGTAATGCATGCTTGATAAGAGTGATTTTGCCTCCAAAGCTTAGGATCCTTGCCTGCCATCCGCAAATCTTCTTGGAAACTTTCTCCACAAGTTGTGAATAATAGATGATCCTTTGTCTGCCAATGTATAAGGGACAGCCAAGGTAGGTGATTGGACTGTCCTTCTGTGTAAAACCAGTGACCTGCTGAATGTTGTTGATGATATCTTGAGGAGTGTTTGAGGGGACCATAAAATGGCTCTTCTCTTTGTTGATAAGTTGATCCGAACTGTGTTTAGGATTTAGGGTTTAGGGTTTAAGTTTTATGGTTTAGAGTTTAGGGTTTAGGGTTTACAGCTAGAGTTTAGGGTTTAGGGTTTGCGGTTTCAGGTTTAGAGTTTAGGATTTAGGGTTTTGGGTTTAGCATTTAGTGTTAAGTGTTTAAGGTTTAGGGTTTAGGGTTTAGGTTTTAGAGTTTAGGATTTAGGATTTAGGGTTTAGGGTTTATGTTTAATGATAAGGGTGTAGGGTTTAGCATTTAAGGTTTAGTGTTTTGGGTTTATGTGTCGTGTTTAGAGTTTAGGGTTTATGGCTTAGGTTTTATGGTATATGGTTTAGGGTTTAAGGTTTAGGGTCTAGAGTTTAGGGTTTAGGGTTTAGAGTTTAGGGTTAGGGTTTAGGATATAGAGTTTAGGGTTTAGGTTTTAGGGTTTTGGGTTTTGGGTTGTAGGTTTAGGGTTTAAGGTGTAGTGTTTATTGTCTAATGTTTAGGGTATAAGGATTAGAGTTTAGTGTTTAGGGTTTAGAGTTTAGGGGTTAGGGTTTAGGGTTTAGGATTTAGGGTTTAGGGTTTAGGGTTTTGGATTGTAGGTGTAGGGTTTAGGGTGTAGTGTTTTTTGGTTAGGGTTTATGTTATATGGATTAAAGTTTTGGATATAGGGTTGAGGGTTATGGTTTAGGGTTTAAGGTTTAGGCTTTAGGGTTTAAGGTTTAGGGTATTGGGTTTAGTGTTAAGGTTTATGATAAACAGTTTAGGATTTAGGGTTTAGGGTTAGGTTTAGGGTTTAGGATTAAGGGTTTAGGGCTAGGGTGTAGGGTTTAGGGTTCCAAGTTTAGTTTTTAGGGTTTAGGATTTATGGTTTAGGGTCCAGGGTTTAAGGTTTAGGTTTACGGTTAGGGTTTAGAGTTTATGGTTTATGGTTTAGAGTTTAACGTTTAGTGTTTAGGATTTAGGATTTAGGATTTAAGGTTGAGGGTTTAGGATTAGTGTTTAGAGTATAGGGTTTATGATTTAGTGTTTAGGGTTAGGTTTTAGAAGTTAGGATTTAGGGTTTAGGGTTTAGCATTTAGAATTTAGGGTTTGGGTTTAGAGTTTAGGGTTTAGGGTTTTGAGTTTTAGTTTAAGGTTTTAGGGTGTAGGTTTATGGGTTAGGGTTTAGGGTACATGGATTAGAGTTTAGGATTTAGGGTGTAGGATTTATCATTTAGGGTTAGGATTTAGGGTTTAGGGTTTAGGGTTTACGGAATTGGGTTTACGATTTTGGGTTTACTATTTAGAGTTTACTATTTAGGGTTTATGGTTTAGGGTTTAGGATTTAGGGTTTAGGCTAGGGTTTAGAGTTTGGATTAAGGGTTTAGTGTTTAGGTTTAGGGTTTTGAATTTAAAGTTTAGAGTTTAGGATTTAGGGTTTAATGTTTAAGGAAAGTTTAGGGTTTAGGGCGATGGTTTAGGGTTTAGTGTTTAGAGTTTAGGGTTTATGGTTTATGGTTTATAGTTTAAGGTTTAGGGTTTAGGGTTTATGTTTTAGGGCTTAGGGTTTAGTGTTTAGGGTCTAGGTTTTCGGGTTTAGGGCTTAAGGTTTATGTTTAAGGTTAGAGTTTAGGGGTTAGGGCTTAGCGTTAGGGTATAGGGGTTATAGTTTGGATCTAGGGTTTAGGGTTTAAGTTTACGATTTAGGATTAAGGGTTTAGGGTTAAGGGTTCCATGTTTAGGTTTCCAAGTTTAGTGTTTAGGGTTTAGGATTTAACGTTTAGGGTCTGTGTCTAGGTTTAGGGCTTAGGTTTAGGGTTAGAGTTTAGGTTTTAGGGTTTAGGGTTTTGAGTTTAAGGTTCAGAGTTTAGGATTTAGGGTTTTGGGTTTAGGGTTTAAGATTAGGGTTTAGGGTTTAGGGTTTATGTGTCACAACCCGAGAGCACCCCCAAGTCGTAACATGCGTACTCGACCTCTTGGAGCTCTAATACTAGCCCTTAGCAATCAATCATCGCATTCGGTAATAAAAAACCGTAAGGAATAAAAACACTTTTTAAAACAAATCCATAATATTTATAAAATAATTCAAATGTAAAGAAGCAGAATTTATAAGTCTCATGTTCCATCTTAGACACAAATAGAACATCTTAGGGACACGGTCCTTTACAACAATAGAAAAATATAAGTCTTATACAATGTCTAAATGGAAATACTAGAAAGATAACAACTATGTCCTCAAATATATGAGGACATACCAAGCTTCTTGAGAAGAGTCAATATCCCAAGCTTCCTCAAAGGATCTCCTCACTTTCCACCACCTACACTTGTAATAATAGAGAAATATGGAATTAGTACAATAAGTACTAAGTATGATGACCATGCAAGAAAACATGCACAACGGACATTTACAAGGAATGTATGCTTTAAAGACCTTCTTTAACAAACCTTTACAACCACAAGCGTAAACCCACGTTTCAAGTCACCATTCAGAAATAAGACCATATTCACCTCATTCACAACTCAATTAATACAAGTGTACAATTGTCACGACCCAAGCCTAGGGCCTAGACGTGACCGGCGAATGGGGAACCCGAAGGAACCCCAAACAAGCCTCATAGCATATCATTACACATCCTTGGTCGCGGAAGCAATTAAAATGACCATAAACGATAAGCATAATCAAGGGGAAATCGGGACTAAGGGAGCAAGAGAAAAGAGAATGATACAAAAATACCATAGGTGTGTCAAGCTCAAGCATAATACACAACTTGTCCAACACCACCTCTAAACATAGGTACTTAGCGGGGGCCAAGACAAACAACCGGGCTCACCCTCATAGTCAAAACATAACTAAAAGGAAAAGTCTTATACATAGCAAAAGATCATAAGCAACGTCCCCGGAATGGAGGACTCACCAATAACCTTGTTAGAAGATCGTATTAGCCACGCGGAGGACGACGGTCAAGCGGTGCTCCGGTCCCTACATGGTGACATCATGTAGGCATAGAGTATGCGTTAGTACGTTTGAATGTACTAAGTATATGGGATGCAATGCAATGCTACAATAGATGGACATCATAGGAAAATGCATAATCATACCCAATAGATAGCACATAGATGAAATGATGTATATAATGACGCTTACATAAAAATCGTATTTAGTGGGACGTAGTACATGTGTGGTGAGTGACCATCAATATAGTATTTCCAAGGCCTACCACCCCCTTGGAGAGGCGAAAGAGGTACAAACCCCTCAATGTGGTTACCTGGGCCTACCACCCCCCGAGCTAGGGACCAAGGTACAAACCCCTCGATACGGTTATACGGGCCTACTACCCCCCTTACTAGGCAACCAAGGTACCAACCCCTCGATACAGTTATACGGGCCTACTACCCCCCGTACTAGGCTTGGTCGTCTCACAACACTATATAGAGAAAATCATATACATGTATCCCCTTCATCATCATTTCAATAATTACATAATCATCCGACTCATAGGATGTACATTGGACCTTCCATTTTCTAAGAATTCTATAAATGGCATTTTATCAAACACATGGTGGGCTATTGTTCATGTAATTAAAATCATGTATTTCAAGAGTACTAAGTCCAACCAATTCCAAAATCCATATAAATCAGCCCACCAACAACATACATATATATATATATATATCAACCTTCATAATTTGATCATGGAAGCATAAAAACCATAAACATCACATAAAAATTCCATTTCATGACAATATGCAAAATATACCATAATAGGGTGTGTAGTAGTAATTCCATAATTCAAGAGTTCATAAATGATCATAAGGATCCATAAACTTGAAGTAAAAATAGAGGATAAATGGTTGGACTTGTGGAAAGGAAGGTTTCCACAATCAAACCCACATACCTCAACTTTGGAGAATCCTTGATGAAGATTGGAATGGAGAATTGAAACTTGAGATTGAGTCTTGAATCCGGAATTAGAGTTTGAGATGTTTGAATTTGGTTGAAGATCTTGGTGGAATTTTGGAGAGGGATTAGTGAGTGTTTTTGAGTGTTTTGAAGCTAGAAAGAAATATAACTAAGTATGGGACAATCCTCTTTTTTATAAAAGAAAAACGTCCAGCCCGCTACACTAACTAAGCTCTCTGGAAATTGCAATTCTGCCCGGACAGGTTTTACGAAAATGGTCATAACTCCTTCATCCTAACTCGGAATGAGGTGAAACCAATTGCATTGGAAAGCTAACTCGAAGGGCTTTAATTTAATAGGTGGAGGCCCTTCCAGTTCCTTGTGTGCTAAGAGATATGCCCCTTTAAAGTTGACCCTGAAAATCGCATTTTTTGCGATTTTCGAATTTTGATACGGTTGCTCTAAAATTCGGGTTAGACCCATTTCCCACTCAATTTGACCCCCTGAATAAGAATATGAAGTCGAATTTCCGAAATCATGCATGGATTTTGAGATATATGGAAATTACAATTATAGGTGTTTCCGAAGCACATTTTCGGGCATTTTTGGGGTTGTTTCAACAATACTTAAAAAAGATAGCAAAGTAAGTCCTTCATTACCATTTAAGACTCTATCTGAAGTCACCCTAAGCCACACTTATGTGAATAATGAAGTGACCGCCCATACAACCTCTTCATATACACCTAAGTGTTCTAAGAGATACCATGGACAAGGGTTTTATCATTACATTATAACTTACTAAGTCAACATTATTTATAAAACCATTTAAGAGACACACAAACATATAGGGGATAATCACATAATAGCCCAAAGGCTTACGGAACTCACTTTAGCATCTTCTAAGCCTACTCGTGACATGTGTAGATAGCATCTCATACTACTACCGACATGTTGTAGAACCTATCCAATACTAGAGTGCACATACCATATGGTGGAAATAGGGCTTAACCGACATAGACCACACTAGCAAGGTATGGAATTCGAAGTCTATCCTACTCCGTGGATATTGTTCTACTTGCCAAGGGTAGAACTAAAATCAACCCATGTTGTCACATGGTTTAGGAGATGTCCAAGGATGTTCATTGTGCGTAATATCATGCTCAACTAGGCCACCATCCTAACCACATCCACTCGGTGCTTAGTCTTGGTTTCCATAGAGTAATTTCATTCACATATGTGTACTAGAGAGGGTTCCTTTTCTAGTTCAACCCACTCATAGTACCTCTTCCAAAGAAAGGCCCCATTTCTTAGTCATAGCCAATGTAGGTTCATAAGGATAGCTGGGATTTAGGGTTAGGTTTTAGCAGATAGGATTTAGGATTTAGGGTTTAGGGTTTAGGGTTTAAGGTTTAACATTTAGAGTTTAGGATGTAGTGTTTATTGGTTAGGGTTTAGGTTGTACGGATTAGTGTTTAGGATATAGGGTTTAGGGTTTAGGGTTAATGGTTAAGGTTTAGGGTATTGGGTTTAGAGTTAGGGTTTATGATTAAGAGTTTAGGATTTAGAGTTTAGGGTTTAAGGTTTAGGGTTTAGAGTTTGGGATTTGGGGTTTAGGGCTTAGGGTTTAGAGTTTGGATTTAGGGTTTAGGGTTTATGTTTAGGGTTAGGGTTTAAGGTTTAGAGTTTAAAGTTTAGAGTTTAGGATTTAGGGTTTAATGTTTAGGAAAGGTTTAGGACTTAAGGCTTAGAGTTTTGGGCTAGGTTTTAGGGTTTAGGGTCTATGGTTTAGAGTTTAGGGTTTATGCTTTAGGTTTAGGCTTTAGGGTTTAGAGTCTCGGTATTTGGGTTTAGGGCTTAGGATTTATGCTTATGGTTAGAGTTTAGGGGTTAGTGTTTTTGGGTTACGGTTAGGGGTTAGAGTTTGGATATAGGGGTTAGGGTTTAGGTTTTGGGTTTAGAATTAAAGGTTTAGGGTTAGGGTTTAGGATTTAGAGTTTTGTGTTTTATGCTTAGGGTTCCAAGTTTAGTGTTTAGTGTTTAGGGTTTAGGATTTAAGGTTTAGGGTGTAGGGTTTTTGGTCTAGGGTTTAGGTTTAGGGTTAGGGGTTAGGGCTTAGGGTTTAGAGTTTATGGTTTAGAGTTTAGGATTTAGGGTTTAAGATTTAGGGTTTTGGATTAGGGTTTACGGTTTAGGGTTTAGGGTTTAGGGTTAGGTTTTAAGAGTTAGGATTTAGGGTTTAGGGTTTAAGGTTTAGCATTTAGAGTATAGGGTTTAGGGTTTAGAATTTATGATTTAGGGTTTAAGGTTTAGGGTTTAGGGTTTTAGGTTTAGAGTTTAAGGTTTAGAGTTTAGGATTTAGGGTTTAGGGTTTAGGTTTTATGATTTAGGGTTTTGGGTTGTATGTTTAGGGTTTAAGGTGTAGTGTTTATGGGTTAGGGTTTAGGGTATAGGGATTAGAGTTTAGGATTTAGGATTTAGGGTTTAGGGTTTATGGTTTAGGTTTATGGTTTAGGGTTTAGGATTTATGATTTAGCTTTTATGATTTAGGGTTTTTGGTTGTACGTTTAGGGTTTAAGGTATAGTGTTTATGGGTTAGGGTTTAGGGTATATGGATTAGTGTTTAGGATTTAGGGTTTAGGGTTTAGGTTTAGGGTTTATGGTTCAGGGTTTATAGTTTAGGGTTTAGGGATTAGGGTTTAGGGTTTAGGGTTTAGGGGTTTAAGGTTTAGGGTTTAAGGTTTAGGGTTGAGGGTTTAGGGTTTAGGGTTTAGGGTATTGGGTTTAGGGTTAGGGTTTAGGACTTAGAATTTGTGATTTAGGGTTTAGGGTTTAAAGTTACGGTTTAGAGTTTACGGTTTCATATTTAGGGTTTCTGGTTTATGGTTTAGTGTATAAGGTTTAGAGTTTAGGGTTTAGGTTTTAGGGTTTAGGGTTTAGGGTTTAGGATTAGGGTATAGAGTTTAGGGTTAGGGTTTAGGGTTTAGGGTTTAGAATTTAGGGTTTAGGGTTAGGCTTTATGTGTTAGGATTTAGGGTTCAGAGTTTAGCATTTAGAGTGTAGGGTTTAGGGTTTAGAGTTTCGGGTTTAGGATTTAGGTTTCTATATTTAGGGTTTAGGGTTTAGAGTTTAGGGTTTGTGGTTAAGGGTTTATTATTTATGGTTGAGGTTTTAGGGGTTAGTGTGTAGTGTTTAAGAACTAGAGTTCCAAGTTTAGAGTTTAGGATTTATAGTTTAGGGTTTAGGAAAGGTTTAGGGTTTAGGGCTTAGAGTTTAGGGCTAGGTTTAGGGTTTAGGTTTTAGCGTTTATGGTTTTAGAGTTTAAGGTTTAGGTTTTGGGGTTTATGTTTTAGGGTTTAGGGTATAAGGTTTATGGTATAGGTTTTTGAGTTTAGGGCTTAGGATTTATGTTTACGGTTAGAGTTTAGGGGTTAGGTATAAGGGTTAGAGTGTGGATTTAAGGTTTAGGGTTTAGTATTAGGGTGTAGGGTTGTAGGTTTAGGGTTTAGGTTTTATGATTTACAGATTTGGGTTGTAGGTTTAGGGTTTAGGGTGTAGTGTTTATGGGTTAGGGTTTAGGGTATAGAGATTAGCGTTTAGGATTTAGGGCTTAGGATTTAGGGTTTAGGTTTGGGTTTAAGAGTTTATGGTTTAGGGTTTAGGTTTTAGGGTTTAGGGTTTAGGGATTAGGGTTTAGGATATTGGGTTTATGGTTAGGGTTTAGGATTTAGAATTTACGATTTAGGGTTTCGGAGTTAGACTTTTTTTTTTTTTTAGTGGAACAACCCTTGGAGGGGTCAGGGGCTGAGCAACACCCCAGGCCTTATCATATATAAAAAACAAATATACACGGAGGGGGCCATGAACCTTACCTCCAATCCTATGGTGGGTAGAAGTAAACCTACCTACTAAGGTTAGTCTTCTCCATGCAATACAATAAGATGTAAATTAAACTAAGCACCTAGAGAGGATTCCTCTATTAATACATAGTACTAATAATATATAAATGAGGGAGACTCTCCCCTTACAAACTTATATACCTAATTAAGACATATTAGATCCGAATAGAATATTTCACAAGAAACTAACGCATTGTAAGTTTCAAAAGTTGACTTTAATCGATCTCATAAGAGATGCTAAGTCCTTCAGTTATAAGATAGCATTGCCAATCCTTGATATTGATATTACTTGTATTTTGAAACGAGTTGTTGTTAATCAAGGAGGTTGCTTTATCCTTTTCAGCTTCTTGCGTCTGAAATTGTGAACTCCCATTTTCTCCAAAAGATAATTCCCTTTAACTGCCTGAGGTAATTCATGAGGAGTGTAGTAATGTTGTTCAATATCGTGTTGTTGACTATGTTTGGCCAGTAGATCTGCCGTACTATTTGCCTCCCTGTAGATATGCAAACACTGAAAAAAAACACATTGATTAGCAAGGAATTGCAATTCCTGTATAAACCTGTGCATTTTCCAAGGAATAGAATCCTGCAAAAGCCACTTAGTTAATAATTCCGAATCAACTTCTAACAAGATATTGTTATAACCATGTTGTAAGCACCAATTTAATCCATAACATGCAGCCTGCACCTCAGCTTGATTATTAGTTCTTTCACCAAAAGGTACAACAACGACATATATGATAATTCCTTGATCATCTCTAAAAATGCCTCCTCCTCCAATTTTCCCGGGATTATGTAAAGCACTACCATCCATATTCAACTTAAATTTATTAATAGGAGGGGTTTTCCACATAACTAATGTAACTTTTATATCCTGATTGCATTTCACAATGCAGTCCACCACTTCTGTCCAGCTCGCAGGCAACTGAAGGTAAGGAAAAGCAGAATGGAGAAGAAAAAGCATGTCTTTGAGAATCAAATATTTAACTGTGAGGATACTAGATACTTTTCCTCCATATTTGGTTGAACATCTATTTTTCCATAAATTCCAGTAGATAACTATAGGTAGAGTTTTGATGATTGTCGTGTGTGCTACATTCTTCCCTGTAATATCATTCCAGCTCAATAGCTGATTAATCAGTGAAGTTTGCTGAAACTTGAGTCCCATGCTACCTGTAAAAAACCTCCAGATATAACCTGCAAAATGTCCTTGAATGAAAATGTGATCCACTACATCCCATCCCTGTTTAAGACAACAGAAACATTTCACTGGTTCCACTCCAAAAATTGCTAGTATTTCATTGGTGGGTAGTTTATAGCGTAATGCTCTCCATAGCAAAAAAGACATCTTGAAAGGTATATATTTGTGCCAAATTTGAGCATTAAGGATTGTATTATCCTTCTTAGTTCTGCACATTTCCCAGGCTGATGTGAAGCTGAACTTTCCAGCTTCAGTCTGCTTCCAAACTGCAGTATCTTTAATTCCCTGCACAAGCTGAATTTTAGTATTTAAAATAAAAGGAATCAGAAGAGGTGGAACCTGTTGTCTCAACTTTCGTTCATTCCATTTTCCATCTACTAGAGAGTGTGCAACAGTAGCATTATTAAGACTTGATACAGAAGAGGTATAATTAGCAATGGCACCCCCTTTTAGCAAATCATCCCACCAAAATGAGCAGCTACTCGAGTTGATTTGCCAGCCTATATACTCTTCTACTTCAATCTTGTGCTTCATCATGTATTTCCACATCAAAGACTGTCCAGTATCCACCTTTTTAGCAACTGGATGAGCTCTTTGACAATATTTGGATTTAAGAAATTGACTCCATAAGGATACTTTAGACCTGAAACTCCACCATTGTTTGTATTGTAAGGAAGTGCAAATATCTGTTAGTTTTCTGATCCCTAATCCTCCTTCATTATATGGTAAACACATAGTATCTAGAGAGGCCCAATGTGTCATGACCCAAGCCTAGGGCCTAGACGTGACATGGCGAATGAGGAACCCGAAGGAACCCCAAACAAGCCTCTCAAACCTGTCATCACACTTCATCGGTCGCGGAAGTACATTCAACATTAATTAATGGGAAATAGGGACTAAGGGCAAACCATTTCAAAATGACATCATAGAACAAGAGTCAAGCTCATTTACAAAATACTTGTCCAACGCACACCTCTACATACATAGATAGGACGGGGGCCATGACATACTACCGGCTCCCCTCATAGTCAAAATACAATTGCAAGCTAAAGTCTCAAAACATAGGAGTAGGAAACATAACATAGCCCTCGAATCATTGAGGACTCACCAACAAACTCGGATAAGCACCGTACTAGCCACGTGAATGGAGAGAAGGATCAAGAGTAGCTCCGGTCCCTACATGGTGACATCATGTAGGCAAAATATGCGTTAGTACTTGGAATGTACTAAGTATGCGGGGTGCAACACAACAATAGACAAGGACACAATCGAAATACAAGAAATAGTTTCGTAGGCATTATGAATAACAATATGAGGATGCATGATCAAAGTGAAGTCAAAAAATGTTTAAGTAAATCTATACTAATAGTAGATATCATATGTGTATGCATGATCCAACCAATCTATAACCCCAACTTAGGATGGGGGATGCCGTTCACACCCGGACACCCTGGTGGCAAGGTATAAACCCCTCACATGGTTGATGTTGGTCACACCCCAAGCATCCTAGGTGGTGAGATATAAACCTCTCACATGGTTGATGTTGGTCACACCCCAAGCATCCTAGGTGGTGAGATATAAACCTCTCACATGGTTGATGTTGGTCACACCCCAAGCATCCTAGGTGGTGAGATATAAACCTCTCACATGGTTGATGTTGGTCACACCCCAAGCATCCTAGGTGGTGAGATATAAACCTCTCACATGGTTGTCTGGTTCTTTTCCCCCGGACCGGGCATGGTCATGCATCACTTTATATAGGAAATTCCCATTAGGCTCTAATGGGATCTCACGTATGGAATGAACATATACACAAGCTTAGTTTGTCATCAACACATCTCTGGATTGCCATACATCTCATAACTCAAGCTTTAAAGCATCGATTCATCAATTCTCCATAGTTGGACATTTTGTCAAACACCTTGAAGGCATGTAATGGAATCAAATAGCATGGAAAATAGGGTAGTAATTATGCAGCCAAACCAGTGAACAACCAACAACAACACCTTTTAACACCCACAATACCACATGAAAATCTCCACATCCATTCCAAATTTAGATTCAAGTTCTAGAGTCACAACATGCTCAAAACAATCACTTTTCATGTTTAAAATTCAATGTGCAGGAAATTATTACAAAGAACAAGACTAACTTATGAATCTTAACTTAAACCATGAATTAGTGAGTAGAATAGAGTCTAGGCACTATGGGTGGAAGGACCCCTGAGTTCAACACCACATACCTTGAGTTCTTATGAAGGTCTTGAGAGTGTCTTCAATGGAAGCTTGGAACTTGGAGCAAGAGTCTCTTCAATCTTGAGGAAGGTTTTGGATTAGGGTTCTTGAAAGAACTTGAGAGAAAATGTGTCTAAGTATGGGAGAGGTGTTTTGGGAAATGTTTTAGAGATGGGAATTGAACTAATGGTATATAGGAAATAACATATGCCCTTTGTGAAAATGGTCCAACACTTAGAAAAAAAAATGAGGCGGGTGAACAGTAAAAACGCTCACTGGAAATTGCATTTCCTACCGGACAGATTTTACGAAAATGGGCATAACTTCTTCGTCCGAACTCCGAATGAGGTGAAACGAAGTGCGTTAGGTAGCTAACTCAAAGGGATTTCCATGGTTATGTTATGTACCACCCAATTATTTGTTTTATAGGATATATGACCTTCCAAAGTAGACCCTCGAAAAAGGCTTCACTTGGAAATTTCTGATTTTGATACGGTTGCTCTAAAATTTGGGTTAGACCCATTTTCCACTCAATTTGACCCCCTAAACAAGAATATGAAGTCGGATTTTTGAAAAAAGAAATGGATTTTTTCTAGATATAGCTAAACAAGTTTCCGGTAACTTCCGAAGCACATTTTTAAGAACTTTTTGGGTCATTTCACAATGGTATTTCCTTTTATCCAGATCCTTACCCTAGAAAAATTCAGCAATAATGGCATCAATGTATTTAATAGTAGTGTTGGGAGGAGAAATAGCAGCCATAGTATGTAGAGGTATAGATCGCAAGGCATGCTTTATCAATGTAATTCTGCCCCCAAAACTAAGCACTCTAACCTGCCACCCACAAACTTTTTTGGAGATCTTCTCAACTAAATAATAGTAATAATTAATACTTTGTCGACCAATGTAAAGGGGACAACCTAGATAAGTAATAGGACTGGTTTTCTGTGAGAAATGAGTTACTTCCTGAATGGTATTGATAATATCTTGATGAGTAGTGTCTGGAATCATAAAATGGCTCTTTTTTCTGTTAATAAGCTGGCCAGAAGTATGTTCATAGTCCCCTAACTTGTCCATAATGAGCTTCAAAGAATGTGTGTCAGTAGCAGCAGAGATAATAACATCATCTGCAAAACTTAAGTGATTGATCTGAGGTCCTTTAGGTTCCATAAAGAATCCTTTATAGCTCGGAATCTGATGCAAAGAATTAAGCAATCTTGATAAGACCTCTGCTCCTAAAATAAATAGGGCAGGGGACAGTGGGTCACCTTGCTTAAGTCCTCTTATGGAGTGAAAGAAACCATGTCTATGCCCATATATGATAATAGAATACCAATTGTTACTCATAATTCTCCATACTAAATCAATAAGTAACTCCCCAAAACCAAATCTCCTTAGTACCAAACATATGAATGACCAAGATATTCTATCATAAGCTTTGGCCATATCAAGTTTGATAACAACATTATTTCCAATCTGAGGATTTTTAATACCAACAGTAATCTACTGAGCAAGCATTATACTTTCTATAATGCTTCTTCCTCGAACAAAGCCTGACTGATTGTCTGATACTAATAAAGGCAAAACAGTAGCCAGTCTCATGCTCAATAATTTGGAAATTATCTTATTAGTAACATTACAAAGGCTGATAGGTCTAAGACCTCTGAATCTGATAGGCTGCTCATTTTTAAGAAGCAAAACCAAACATAATTGAGTCATGAACTTAGGCATAGTGTTACCACAAAAGAAAGATTGTACAGCTGCCAGCAAGTCTTGTTTAAGGATACTCCAACAGGCTTGATAAAATTTACCACCTATACCATCCGGACCTGCTGCTGAATTTGGATTCATAGCAAACACAACTTGCCTGAGTTCCTCCATAGTAGGCATTGCTTGCATCATCTCATTTTGTTCGGCAGTGACAATTGTAAGGATATACTGAAGAATTCTTTCATCTATTCTAGCATTATGTCCAGTGAATATTTGCTGATAATAATCACAAGCTGCCTGATCTATTTGTTCCTCACCTTGCACCCATATCTCATTTTCTGTACAAATCTTATGAAGAAATAATCTCTATCTTCTACCTCTCATTAAAGCATGAAAGTATTTGGTATTGGCATCACCCTCCTTAAACCATTGAAGTTGTGTCTTTTGTTTAAGGATAGATTCCTTAATTTTCAAATACCTAATGTAAGTAGCATTTCTCTGTTGTAAAGTCTGTCTGAAGGCTTCAGTGTTGTTAGTCATAAGTTCCTCCTCAGATTTCCTGATATCATGTTCAAACTCCCTAACCTTAGCAAAGATATCTCCATATTCTTGTTTAGACCAATTACTAAGTGTGGCTGAAACTCTTTTTATTTTCTGATGTAATCTCCACATTGGATTACCAGACACTTCTTTTTCCCAGCATTGTTGAACAGTTTTCATGAAGGTGACATTTTCAACCCAAAAATGTAAGAACTTGAAGTATTTAATATGACTCTTATTAGCACTAAACATTTCCATTAACAAGGGAGTATGATCAGAACCAACAGATGATAGATTCTCAATAATGGTCTGAGGCATAACCTCTAACCATTTATCATTTACCATAGCCCTGTCTAATCTTTTCCAAACTCTAGCTTCAACATCCCTTTCATTACACCATGTGAATGGAAGTCCTGTGTATCCAATATCAGTCAATCCACATGCCCCTATCACTTTAATAAATTCAAAACTCTTATGTATTTTGTAAGGTATACCCCCTAATTTCTCCTCTATAGATGTGATAACATTGAAATCACCAATTGTGCACCATGGTTTCCCCATATTAGCATAAAATAGTAATCTGTCCCAC
The DNA here is from genome assembly GCA_036553675.1 of Solanum okadae. Taxonomy (NCBI): domain Eukaryota; kingdom Viridiplantae; phylum Streptophyta; class Magnoliopsida; order Solanales; family Solanaceae; genus Solanum; species Solanum okadae. The sequence continues at coordinate 21,643,271 of CM071686.1, read as the reverse complement.
AGAGGTCTCCTCATATAATCCTTACATTTAGCATATATAAAGGACATCATGAATTTATCAGGGATATCTATATACTTAAAGGTTATGTGTTGTTCATGTTGTTCAAGAATAGAACCAGTAACTTCATTAGACCAAAACAACCAAATTTTCCCATTAGGATTACTGGTTGCATGATCCATTTGGAGTTGAATTTTGACCCTATCAATATGAGAATTATCTGCAAATGGTTCCAATATAGCAATAATGGTTAAATGATGAAGTTTCTTGGGTGTTTGAAGTCTTTCCAAAGACCCTTTGGTGTTGATACTCCTAGCATTCCAACAAATGGCCCTAATCGTTAATAACCTTTTACTTTGGACCTAGTCATGGGCCTGCTAGAGGTGTCAGACATACTGGTGGTAGGTTGATTAGGATTGTGTCTAGTCTTTTTCCTTCCCCTTGGGGATAAACCCTGTTGTTCTATCATTCTTTGAACATCTGGGCATTTATCCTGAAAGGTGGAACCAAACACTTGACCTGTATGCTGCAAGGTATCCTCAATATCCTCATCAGACTCATCTATAGATTGATTATCGGGATCCATCTCATCATCAGAGTTAATTGCCCCATAATCATCAGGAGTCAACTTACCCTTATTGATTATATGAGGATCTTGTTCATCAACATGCTGACTGGTGTCTAGAAGAGTCTGATCTTTATGAGAGACCTGTGCCTTAGTTTGTTTACTAGTACATGTACCATCTGAATCCTGGCCAACACTCTGTTGCAGTCACTTTTTTATAGCTTCTCTTTTCTTTTTACTCAATTTGTCCCTAGACTTGTTATTAAATCTACTCTGATGTTGCCTTGTATCAATGAATTGTTGATTTCCAGATTTTTGCTGAGCTGTTACATGGGTAGCAGGGTCTCTACAGTCTCTACTATGGTCAACTTCCTTATGTATACCATGAGTCAATTCCGCCCCCCCCCCCCTTTTGGAAACCTTTTCCTGCAGATTAATTTGTGTGTCCTGACCCTTCCCGTCCAAACCTCCAACAGCTTCCCCAGCAATAATATTAACAACATTATCAATGGGTGTAGGGGATGGAAGCATTTAGTTAATACCTGTAACAGCTGGCCCTGTACAAAATTCCTTTCCTTTATTGTTACCTGTTGAAGGTATAGGAATAGTATCCACCTGGAACTGCTTGTTAGTGTTATCCTTTCCCATATTTGTTGCTGTATTTCTGAGTTGATCTCCTTGGTCTTGATGCTTTTGTATTGAAGTCTGAGGTATGCTATCACTGTTATTACCTTTGTCTTTGTCCCGAACCTCTAATCCATGTGCAGGCTCCTGCACATCAAGGTTAATATAGGTATTTTGTGTAGGAATAGGAATGATACCTGCCTGTTTGGTGGACTGCTCTGCCTGGCTGTTGCTGCCTCTAGGAGCCTGCATTTGATTATTGTTCTTTCTCAGTGGAGTTTGCCAATGTTCCTCTGGTTGATGTTGTATCTGTTCCTGATCTCTTTGCTGTTTATATTGCTGATTGTTATCCCCCTGCTGCTCATCATCATTGTGACCCTTAGGTTGTTGAGGATTTTTGCCTATATCTTTATTATTCTTGTTTTGCACATTTTCCATTTCCTTTTTCTTCTTATCCTCGTCTCTTTGCCTTATGGTACAATCATTTTCCAAATGTCGTTGATGCTTACAATAAAAACAGTAATCATGAATATTATCGTATTCAATTTTCTGCCATCTACCATCAGTGATATCCTCCCCTATGTAACCCATCCAAATATAAAGAGGTCTCTTGTGAGTAAGATCAACTTGTACCTTCACCCTAGCTTGACTACCCCTAGTCTTTTTTATAGATGCAGAATCTAAGTACAAAACTTTACCAATAGGAGACAGCAAAGTAAAAAACAAACTCCTTATTATAACAATGCCAAGGTAATTCTAGTAGTGAAATCCAAATAGGGACTATAGGAGTTTCTTCAGCAGGTTTAAAATTAAGAGTCCACACTTGGATTCTAATAACCTGCCTAGCTATACTCATCATTTGCTTAGTCCAAACCATATTGTAGTCGAGCTCTTTATCCAGGTCAATATACACATGTCTATAATTAAAATGTGCAATCTTAACTCCACCAGATAATTGAGTCTGAAAAATGAAATTATTCCTAATAAGATCCACTATAGGCATGGTGTTACTGAACTTCCCAATGATAGTGAACTTACAAGTATTTGCTAAATCGCGAATGATCACGTCTTTAACATACAGAACAGCTGGTAAACCTTGTTTAGTGGTAATTTCAGGTGCTGTCAATTGAATGTTAACTTCACATTTGGCCTGATTATGTCGAAGACAATCAACATAAGTCTGAACTAGTGTGTAGGGAGCAGGCTCAGCTATTTGATCATTTTTTAGAGGATTAGGAGGTGGACGGTCAGGTCTAGCAATATTTACATTAGATTTAGGAACCTGTCTATCGAAATTGCTAGAGATCCTAGGAAAATTAGAATGGTACACATGATGTTGATCAATTTGATTATCCTCCTTGTTCTGCTTACCATGAATATGCCTTGTATCGTTAGGATTGCCCTGTTCTTTAGTAACCCAAACTTTCGATTGACCCTACTGACCTCTATGGAACTCCTTACCAGAATTCTCAAGAACATTATAAGCAGGGATCACAGTTGGAAGAGATTTATCAGTTGAAAGCTTACTTGTGTCCTTGCCCTGTTTCTTAATAGAATCTAGCATATGAGAAGAGCTAGATTGGCCTAAATCTTGAACCTGTTGTGTACCTTCTTTATGTGGATGTTGTGTCTGTGCCAAGAACTGCATATCCTTATCATGTGGGAAATTTCCGATATTCTTCGCCGGAGTTGTAGGGACCCCAGAATTGTCTCCTCCGATGATTCCTCCATGAAAATTGCTGAAACTTCAGTGAGATGTCCTCCACGACCAGGGGTATAATCTCCAGTAGCAAATTCAGTTCGAAGCGCTTCATCAGGTCTTCGATTTTGATGGCACCGCTGCGACGATTCACCAGTGTTCATCGCTGCCCTTGCCTGTGGGTTAATCGCAGATGGGTCTTGCAATTTTTGACTATTATGTAGCTCTTGCGACAGCGATTCTTTGTCTCCAGTCCTTGTATCATGCATTTACTGCAAATCCACCATGGAAAAATTCATACGAGTCCCGTCCAAAACCTTTTCTAGAGCAGTGTGGACCGCCTCTTCTCTCACCTGCGAGGAGTTGTAGGATGAGCTTGAAGATGATTCTTGTATTGATGGATGTAAATTTTGCTTATCACCATTGTAACAGGATCTGGTGGCCTAAATCTAGCATCTGTCGGTGCACCAGTCATCTTTATGATCCAAATTCGTGAACAATTAGCCGAGATAGCTAATTCGTTTGAAGAATTTTTTGGAAAATTCTTAGAAATTCTTAATTGAAGCTTTGCCGCGAAATTGGAGTGAAACGTTGGAGCTTGAACCCTAATCTTGAAGCTTTTGGTGTTCTTCAATGGAGGAACTCGTAGAGAGAGAAATATTGGAGAAGAGATGAACTTTTTATTTTCAAGTGGGTGTAGGATTTAGAGTTTATGATTTAGGGTTTAGGGTTTAGAATTTAAGGTTTAGGGTTTACGGTTCTATATTTAGGGTTTATGGTTTAGTGTTTAAGGTTTAGAGTTTAGGATTTAGGGTTTAGGGTTTAGGGTTTAGGGTTTAGGGTTTAGGGTTTAGGGTTTAGGATTAGGGTTTAGGGTTTAGGGTTTAGGGTTAGGGTTTATGGTTTAGGGTTTAGGGTTAGGTTTTAGTATTTAGGATTTAGGGTTTATTGTTTAGGGCTTAAGGTTTAGCATTTAGAGTTTAGGTTTTAGGTTTGGGGTTTAGGGTTCCATATTTAGGGTTTAGGATTTAGGGTTTACAGTTTAGGGTTTGTGGTTAAGGGTTTATGGTTTATGGTTTAGGTTTTAGAGGTTAGTGTGTAGTGTTTAGGAACTAGGGTTCCAATTTTAAAGTTTAGGTTTTAGAGTTTAGGGAAGATTTAGGGTTTAGGGCTAGCATTTAGGGTTTAGCATTTAGGGTTTATGGTTTAGATTCTAAGGTTTAGGGTTTGGAGTTTATGTTTTAAGGATTAGGGTATAAGGTTTAGGCTTTAGGTTTTTGGGTTTAGGGCTTTGTCCTTATGTTTAGGGTTAGAGTTTAGGGGTTAGGGTTTTGGGGTTTGGTATAGAGGTTAGAGTGTGAATTTAGGGTTTAGGGTTTAGGCTTAGGGTTTAGTATTAGGGTTTAGGGTTGTAGGTTTAGTGTTTAGTTTTATGGTTAACGGTTTTGGGTTTAGGGTGTAGTGTTTATGTGTTAGGGTTTAGGGTATAGAGATTAGAGTTTAGGATTTAGGGTTTAGGGTTTAAGGTGGGTTTAGGGTATTGGGTTTAGGGTTTAGGGTTACATATTTAGGGTTTAGGGTTTAGAGGTTAGGGTTTTTGCTTAAGGGTTTATGGTTTATTGTTTAGTTTTTATGAGTTAGTGTGTAGTGTTTAGGAACTAGGGTTTCAAGTTTTGAGTTTAGGATTTAGAGTTTATGGTTTATAGCTTAGGGTTTAGTGTTTAAGGTTTATGAATTAGGGTTTAGCGTTTCGTGTTTAGGGTTTAGAATTTAGGGTTTAGGGTTTAGGGTCTAGGGTCTGGGTGTTGGGTTCCAATTTTAGTGTTTAGGTTATGTGGTTTAGGGTTCCATGTTTTGGGTTTTTGGGTTTAGGGTTTTAAATTTATTGTTAAGGATTTATGGTTAGGGTTTAGAGTTTAGGGGTTTAGGGTTTAGGGTTTAGAGTTTAGGATTTAGGGTTTAGAGTTTTGACTGGAGGGTTTCGGGTTAGGGTTTAGTATTTAGAGTTCCATATTTAGGGTTTAAGGTTCAGGGTTTACTGTTTAAGGTTTAGAGTTTAAGGTTTAAAGTTTAGGATTTAGGGTAAAGGGTTTAGAGTTTAGGGTTAGGGTTTAGGGTTTAGGGTTAGGTTTTAGGAGTTAGGTTTTAGGGTTTAGCGTTTAAGGTTTAGCATTTAGAGTTTACGGTTTAGGGTTTAGGGTTTAGGATGTAGAGTTTTGGGTTTAGGGTTTAGGGTTTTGGGTTTAAGGTTTAGAGTTTAGGGTTTGTGGTTAAGTGTTTAGGGTTTACGGTTTAGGTTTTTTGGGTTAGTGTGTAGTGTTTAGGAACTAGGGTTCCAAGTTTAGGGTTTAGGATTTAGAGTTTAGGATTTAGGATTTAGGGTTTAGGTTTAGGGTTTAGGATTAATGGGTTAGGGTGCTATGTTTAGGGTTTAGGGTTTAGGGTTTAGATTTAGGGCTAGAGTTTAGCGTTTAGGGTGTAGGGTTTAGGGTTTATGGTTTAGGGTTAAGGGTTTATGGTTAAGGGCTTTCGGGTTTAGAGTTTAGGGTTTAGGGTCTAGGGATTTAGGTTTTTGTAACAACCCGGAAAATTGATATGTGAAACTAGAGCGTAACATTTGAGTTTTAGAAGTTGCTGTATAAATGTGAAGTTGTAATATAGTCCAAAATTTCGACCAAGTATAAGGTCAAGAGAGGGTTCAAGGAAGGTGAAAAGCATCGCTGCCCTTAGAAGCTCCCTTGAACTTTTCCTTAGCCATGTAGGCAAAAGGCATTTGTTCAACAGAGGCTTCAAGGGTCGTGAAGCAGTTCACTGTCCTTGAAGGGCCTCGTGAACTATGCCTTAACCATTTTTTGGCATAAATGCAATTCACTTGAGGCTTCAAGGGACGTGAAGCAGTTCACTGTCCTAGAAGGGCCTCACGAACTTTGCCTTAGCCATTTTCGGCAAAGTAGGTAATTCACTTGAGGCTTCAAGGGACGTGAAGCAGTTCACTATCCTTGAAGGGCCTCGTGAACTTTGCCTTAGCCATTTTCGGCAAAGTTGGCAGTTCACGTATGGGTTCAACGGACTTGATGCCGTCCACGACCCTTAAAGGGTCCCTTAAACAATTACTTATTTTTTTTGGGCAATCCAAGGGATGCATAAATTGGGGTAATTTCGTAATTTCCTTTTTAGTATAAATTAAATGGGTATAATCTATTTTATTTTTAAATAAATATATATATATGAAATTAATAGGTCATTTGAATACTCCCATGGATATGCCTTAGCTTTAAAAAGCCAAAGGCAAAGTCCAAAGGAGGGTCCAAGTCTAGTGGACCACTTGAAGGACCTTAAATGGTCCCTTGGACTTTGCCTTAGTTTTATTTGGCAAGTCAATGTGGGCAAGGGGCGTTTTCGTAAATATTATTTTTAAGTTAAATTAAAAGTGGGTATATTTTATATTATTTCTAAATAACTATATAAGGTATTTTATGTTAAAATACTGCAAAAATAAAATCATTTTTCACAACACCCAGTTTTAAAAAAAGTTCATCTTCCCCTCCTCTCCAATATTTCTCTCTTAGAATCAAGAAGAAGAAGAAGACATTGGAGCTAGGATTTCTAGGGTTTCACGGTTCCTTCCCAAATTGCTTGGAGTTTCACCATTGATTCTCAAGGAATCAAGAATCAACTAAGGTATGGTTGCTCTTCACTGTTGGGATCTTTTCCCCAAGAGGCCCTCTCAAAATTGGATTTCAAAGTTCCCCAAATTCTAGGTTTTTCTCTCAATTTCGTGGGTCACTTTTCAAATGTGTTTTCATTGAATTATAATGATTAATTATGGTGGTATATGATGATTTTTGGATGAATTAATGTCATGTTGATGGTTTTTGAACAAATCCCCACAAGACACATGAATTTCCCCTTCTTTCTCACTTTAAACCCTGGTATTACTTTAATGGTGAATTAAGGATGAAGATCTAATATGTAATTTTGGGATTCATTATTGTATTATGATGTTGCTCTATATGATGCTTTATTATCAATGAATTAGGGTTGAATATTGATATGAGCCTTGAAGTCTATGAACGAAAGTTGTCAAATTGATGAATGTTCATATATTTAATTGTTGATCCACTTATGGTGGAGGTGCTACTTGATTATTAATTGTAGTGATTGAGTTATGTTCCTCTTCCCAACAACTCCAAGGGTTGACAAGTATGCTATGATATGAACGTAAATGTTAGGCTATGATTATGGTAGTTTTGGTATGATGAATAGAAGGTAAATCTCATGAACACTATATGACTATGCTATGAATGAACATTATTATATTTTGATGGTTTTATGATGAAAGGTTATTCTCATCTTAGAAATTATGATCTATATGATGAATGATGGGTTGAATTCCTAATGCATTCCATATTGAAATAGTGTGTAAGTAAAGAGCTAATATATCTTTAAATGGGATATGAGCTTAGCACCGAGTGAACATGAATATGAGATGGAAGCTTTTATGTTTAGCAAGTCCGGCTTCCCATATGGGTTCCTTTTACGTTTAGCAACTCCGGGTTCCCAATATATATGTTGTCTCATGAGAAGCAAACCTTCTACGTCTAGAAAGTCCGGATTTCTACTAGTAATATCCTTGTTCCTTAACTATGTTTGCCCACATATGTATTAGCTAGTGGATCCATTTAGATGTTATTATGTTAGTTCTACCTTGGCAAGTAGAACATTTCCTCTCAGTGTAGGAGTAGAACACCGGATTCCATGTATGCTCACACGGTCTATGTCGGTTAGTGCTAATATGTTCCTTGAATATGCATTATGGCTTTTAACTTGAAGTAGCATGTTTTCGACTAAAGGTCCCTTTTATGCATCTTTTAAATGGTTTTAATTGCATGGCTTCCTTACTTGGTACAATTGTTTGTGCTATGCCATATTTCTTCCTTTTTTCTAATAAGTGTAGGTTCCGGGAGGTGATTGTGCTACTAAAAGGTTCAAGCTTGCATTTAGACTTTCTCCAAGTCTTTTTGGTATGTCCTCAAGTTTCGAGGACAAACATTATGACACTTAAGTTCCTTATATTGTAATATACTATTAGACTTCTTATGTAGTTGTTATTTTGAGACAATTCTATTGTAAAGGGCTATGGTACCTAATTGAGACTCTTATGTGTACTTATAAGGTTTCATTGAGATGGTGGTGTCTAGATATTCTACTTTCTATTTTCTATTATGAGACACTCTGACATTGATGTTGAAAAGTTTTTTTTAAAATTTCCGTATTATTCAATGTCTATATGCAATGACAAGTGTGCTAAGGTATTGCATAAGACCACTTCGGGGTCAAGTACGCCATGTTACACCTAGGGGGTGCTCTCGGGGGGTGACAAACTAGGTATCAGAGCATAAGGTTAATTGGATAATATTAGGGTTGATGTCTCATCAAACCATGTCGAGTAGAGTCTTGTTCATAAGTGTGAAGCGCACCACACTTATGAATGAGTGGCTATAAGATGCTTAGGAACTTTCACTTCCTGATTACTCATTGGTTGTGCCTCTAGAGTTTTAGTTCAATTAAGTTTTCGTTCTTATACTTTTCCTGTGCTTATAGGCTGTGGATACAAGAAGGACTAATGCTTGGAGGGTCGGAGAGGAAAATGTGAATGAGGAGGTTCCCCCTTATGTTCCTCAAAACCCTCAAGCTCCTCAAAATCCTCAAGATCCTATTGATGTAAGGGGTATATATAATATGGAGATAAGAGCGGCCTTTCATACCTTGACTCAACTCATAACGGCACAAACTCAAGCCGTCACCACTCAAGCTCAAGCTTTGACGAACCATGCTAACGAGATGTGGGGCCACAGGCAAATCCCAATGCTAGTACCATGACCTCAAGGTTGAGAGATTTCACCCATATGAATCCTCCTATGTTCTTTGGCTCCAAGGTCAATGAGGACCCACAAGAGTTCGTAGATGAGATCTATAAGATAGTGTATGCTATGTGAATTATTTCCATTGAGAAGGCCAAGTATCAATTAAAGGATATGGCCCAAACTTGGTACAATCAATGGAGGGATAATAGAGCTATAGGAGCATGTCCCATTACTTGGGAGATTTTCAAGAAGGCTTTCCTTGATAGGTTTTTTCCCCGTGAAAACAGAGAGGCAAAAGTTGAGGAGTTCATCAATCCCAGTGAAGGAGGGAGGAGTGTACAAGAATACTCATTGAAGTTCACAAAGTTATCCAAGTATGCTCCATCCTTGGGTTCTAATCCAAGGGACGAAATGAGTCATTTTGTCACCGGTGTTTCTGATGCTATTGAAGAAGAATGTCAGGTGGCAATGCTCCATGATGACATGAATATCTCTAGGTTGATGGTACATGTTCAACAAGTGGAAGAGTCAAGGCTTAGAACTTGAAATGTTGGACTTTGATGTCATATTGGGTATGGATTGGCTTCATGCTTGTTTTGCTTCCATAGTTTGTGGAACCCGAGTTGTGAAGTTTCAATTTCCTAATGAACCCATTGTAGAATGGAAGGGACGAAATTTGATCCCTAGAGGTCGAATTATTTCATGTCTAAAAGCTTGTAAAATGATTTCTAAGGGATGTAGCTACCATATTGTGAGAGTTAAGGACCTTGAGTCCAAGACTCCTCCATTAGAGTCGGTCCTCGTAGTAAGGGAGTTTCCGGAAGTCTTTCCTAATGACTTGCCCGAAATCCCTCCGGAACGGGAAATTGACTCCGGCATAGATCTCTTGCTGGATACACAACCGATATCTATTCCTCCTTACTGGATGGCCCCGGCCGAATTGAAGGAATTAAAGGCTCAACATAAAGATGGGTCGCTTAGGATGTGTATTGATTACCCACAATTGAACAAGGGCACTATAAAGAATAAGTACCCGTTCCCTAGGATTGATGACTTATTTGACCAACTCCAAGGGGCGAGCTACTTTTTGAAGATTGACTTAAGGTTAGGTTATCACCAAATTAGGGTGAAAGGTGTTGATGTTCCTAAAACGGCATTTCGAACAAGATATGGTCATTTTGAGTTCCTAGTAATGTCTTGGTCTCACAAATGCCCCGGCGGCATTCATGCACCTTATGAATAAGGTGTTTAGACAATATCTTGACTCATTCGTGATTGTTTTCATTGATGACATTTTGATATATTCTAAGAGTGAGAATGACCACATGGAACATTTGAGGATGGTGTTGCAAGTTCTCAAGGACCAACGGTTGTATGCTAAGTTTAGCAAATGTGAATTTTGGTTGAGATCGGTTGCATTTCTCGGTCATATCGTGTGAAGTGAGGGAATTGAAGTAGATCAAAAGAAATCAAAGGTGGTTAAGAAATTCCCTACACCATTAAGTCGTACCGACATTAGAAGCTTTTTGGGACTAGCCGGTTATTATAGGAGATTTGTTGAGGGTTTCTCCTCAATTGCTTCTCCACTAACGGCTTTAACCCAAAAAAAGGTTAAATTTGAATGGTCGGAGTCTTGTGAAAAGATTTTTCAATTGTTGGAATATAAGCTTACCTCCGCTCCGGTATTGACCTTAACGGAGGGTACTTAAGGGTTTGTAGTATATTGTTATGCGTCAAGATTAGGGTTGGGGTATGTCCTTATGCAACATGGCAAAGTAATCGCTTATGCTTCTAGACAATTAAAGATTCATGAAAAGAACTATCCAACTCAGGATCTCGAACTAGCGGCAATAGTCTTTACTTTAAAGATATGGAGAAACTATCTCTACAGGGTACACGTAGATATGTTTACCGACCACAAAAGTCCTCAATATGTTTTTAGCCAAAAAGATTTGAATCTAGGACAAAGGAGGTGGTTGGAACTTTTAAAGGACTATCATATGAATGTCCTATACCACCCCGGAAAGGCTAATGCGGTTGCGGATGCATTGAGTAGAGTGTCCATGGGTAGTGTGGCTCACATAGATGATGAGAAAAAGGAGTTAGTTCGGGAGGTACATAGGTTGGCTCGGTTAGGTGTCCAAGTAAGGGATTCCTCCAAGGGTGGGTTTATGGTTCATCATTGTTTTGAGTCATCACTTGTGGCTGAGGTTAAGTCGAAGCAACATCTAGATACTACTTTGATGGAATTGAAAGAGCTGGTTCTTGATAAGTTCATTGTGGCTTTCTCCCAAGGGGGAGATGGGGTGCTTAGGTAACAAAGAAGATTGTGTGTGCCGGATGTGGATGACTTGAGGGAGAGAATTTTGGAAGAGGCTCACGGTTCTCGATATTCTATACATCCGGTATCCACCAAAATGTATCATGACCTACGAGAGATCGGTTGGTGGAATGGAATGAAGAGGGATATAGCGAGCTTTGTGGCCAAATGCCCAAATTGCCTACAAGTCAAAGCCGAGCATCAAAGACCGGGAGGTCTATCGAGAGATATAAGCATTCCCACTTGGAAGTGGGAGGATGTCAATACGGACTTTGTTGTAGGTTTGCCTCGTACTCGAAGGCAACATGATTCTATGTGGGTCATTATTGACAGGATAACTAAATCAGCCCATTTCCTTCCCGTCAAGGTTTCGTATTCGGTGGAATACTATGCTAAGTTTTACCTAAAGGAAGTGGTGAGGTTGCATGGAGTTCATTTGTCTATTAATTCTGATAGAGGTACTCAATTTACTTTGCACTTTTGGAAGGATTTCCAAGATGGGCTTGGTACAAAGTGAAACTTAGTACCGCATTTCACCCTCAAAGAGATGGTCAAGTGGAAAGGACCATTCAAACCTTAGAGGACATGTTGAGAACGTGTGTGATTGATTTCGAAGGTAAGTGGGATGATCACCTTCCCTTGATTGAATTTGCCTACAACAATAGTTACCATTCAAGTATTGTCATGGCTCCGTTTGAAGAACATTATGGTAGGATTTGTAGATCTCCATTTGGTTGGTTTGAATTAGGTGAATTTCCTCTACTTGGTCCCGAGATGGTTTTTGAGGCTATTGAAAAGGTTCAACTTCTAAAAGATAGGTTGAAGACGGCTCAAAGTCGGCAAAAGTCTTATGCTGACAATAGAAAGAGGTATTTTGAATTTGAGGTTCGTGATTGGGTCTACTTGAAGATCTCACCCATGAAAGGGGTAATGAGGTTTGGTAAAAAAGGGAAGCTTAGTCCCCAGTATGTGGGCCCTTATGAGATTTTTGAAGAGAGTTGGAAATGTTTCTTATGAATTGAACTTGCCTAATGAGTTGGCTCTGGTTCACCCGGTATTTCATGTCTCTATGCTCAAAAAGTGTATAGGTGATTTGGTATCCATACTTCCTTTAGAAGGTTTGGGTGTTGATGAGAACCTTTCTTATGAAGGGTTCCGGTTGAGATTCTAGACCGGCAAGTGAAGAGGTTGAGGAACAAAGAAGTAGCTTCCGTTAAGGTTCTATGGAGGAATAATCTAGTTGAGAGTGCTACATGGGAGGCCGAGGCTGATATGAAGTCCCGTTATCCGCATTTCTTTCTTGCTACTCCTATTCAAACTTGAGGCAAGTACTTTCTCTTGATTTTGTAATGAATTAGGAGTTTTGTTTATTATGTAATTTTTTTTTTAAAATCTTTTTTCCATGTTTTCTTCCTATATGGTGTAGGTCCATGTGAGGAAGTATGTAGTATATAATTGAGTCTCTCATGAATTATGTGTTCCTCTTGTTGAATCGCTATAGTTTGAATATTGCATAATTTGACTTATGAGGTAAATTTGTGAGCATGCTTAATTGTGTTTAATGAAAAGATATGTTGAATATCATGTTGTATTGCATTTGGTTATGATGTTGACATATGTGATCTCATGAGATAAGTTGATGAACATGTTTAGTTATGTTGTGACGAAATTGCATGTTGGCTTAATATTGTTGTGATGAGCTCGCTTGTGTGGGAGAAGGTAGTTCCTCCCATGTTTGTATGAAATGGAAATTTGATGCAGAATGAAGTTGTGGATGTATTTCCTACATCTTTGTGTGCATTGTGCTTATGATAAAGAGTTGATGTTTCCTCCTATGATTTGTGCATTTGATTGATATGTCATGCATGATGGGCTGCTAGTCTCGAGTCTTTATTCCCCTACAATTGTTCAAAGTGTCATTCGAAGAAGAATGTTCCTAATGGTGGGATATTGTAACAATCCAGAAAATTGATAGGTGAAACTAAAGCCTAACATTTGAGTTTTAGAAGTTTTTGCATAAATGTGAAGTTGTCACATATTCCAAAATTTTGACTAAGTATAAGTTCAAGAGAGGGTTCAAGGAAGGCAAAAGGCATCGCTGCCCTTAGAAGCTCCCTTGAACTTTGCCTTAGCCGTGTGGGCAAAAGGCATTTGTTCAAGAGAAGCTTCAAGGGACGTAAAGCAATTCATTGTCCTTAAACGACCTTGTGAACAATGCCTTAACCATTTTTTAGCATAAAGGCAGTTCACTTGAGGCTTCAAGGGATGTGAAGTAGTTCACTATCCTTTAAGGGCCTCGTGAACTTTGCCTTAGCCATTTTCGGCAAAGTAGGCAGTTCACTTGAGGCTTCAAGGGACGTGAAGCAGTTCACTATCCTTGAAGGGCCTCGTGAACTTTGGCTTAGCCATTTTCGGCAAAGTTGGCAGTTCATGTATGGGTTCGAGGGACTTGAAGCAGTCCACGACCCTTAAATGGTCCCTTAAACAATTACTTAGTGTTTTTTGGGCAATCCAAGGAAGGCATAAAAAGGGGTAATTTTGTAATATCCTTTTTGGTATAAATTAAATGGGTATAATCTATTTTATATATATATATATATATATATATATATATATATATATCTGTGTGTATGTGTGTGAAATTAATAGGTCATTTGAATACTCCCATGGATATGCCTTAGTTTTAAAAAGCCAAAGGCAAAGTCCAAGTGAGGGTCCAAGGCTAGTGGACCACTTCAAGGACCTTAAATGCTCCCGTGGACTTTGCCTTAGTTTTATTTGGCAAGTCAATGTGGGCAAGGGGCGTTTTCGTAAAAAATATTTTTAAGTTAAATTAAGAAGTGGGTATATTTTATATTATTTCTAAATAACTATCTAAGGTATTTTATGTTAAAATGCTCCCAAAATAAAAACATTTTTCACAACACCCACTTTCAATAAAAAAAGTTCATCTTCCCCTCCTCTCCAATATTTCGCTCCTTAGACTAAAGAAGAAGAAGAAGACATTGAAGCTAGGATTGCTAGGGTTTGAAGGTTCTTTCACAAATTTGTTGGAGTTTCTCCATTGATTCTAAAGGAATCAACTTAGGTATGGTTGCTCTTCACTCTTGGGATTTTTTCCCCAAGAGGCCCTCTCAAAATTGGATTTCAAAGTTCCCCAAACTCTAGGTTTTTCTCTCAATTTCGTGGGTCACTTTTCAAATGTGTTTTCATTGAATTATAATGATTAATTATGGTGGTATATGATGATTTGTGGATGAATTAATCTCATGTTGATGGTTTTTGAACAAATCCCAACAAGATCCATGAATTTCCCCTTCTTTCTCACTTTAAACCCTAGTATGACTTTAATATTGAATTAAGGATGAAGATCTAATATGTAATTGTGGGATTCATTATTGTATTATGATTTTGCTCTATATGATGGTTTATTAACAAGGAATTAGGGTTGAGTCTTTATATGAGCCTTGAAGGCTATGAATGAAGGTTGTCAAATTGATGAATGTTCATATATTGAATTGTTGATCCACTTATGGTGGAGGTGCTACTTGATTATGAATTGTAGTGATTGAGTTATGTTCCTCTTCCCTACAACCCCAAGTGTTGACAAGTATTTGATAATATGAACATGAATGTTAAGCTATGATTATGGTAGTGTTTGTATGATGAATAGAAGGTAAATCTTATGAACACTATATGACTATGCTATGAATGAACATTATTATATGTTGATTGTTTTATGCTGAATGGTTATTCTCATCTTAGAACATATGAGCTATATGATGAATGATGGGTTGAATTCCTAATGCATTCTTATTGAATTAGTGTGTAAGTACAGTCCTAATACTTTTTGAAATGGGATATGAGCTTAGCACCGAGTGAACATGAATATGAGATTGAAGATTTTACGTTTAGCAAGTACGGCTTCCCATATGTCTACGTTTAGCAAGTCCGGGTTCCAAATATATATGTTGTCTCATGAGATGGAAACCTTCTATGTCTAGCAAGTCTGGGTTTCTAGTAGCAGTCTCCTTGTTCCTTAACTATGTTTGCCAACATAGGTACTAGCTAGTGGATCCACTTAGATGCTATTGTGTTAGTTCTACCTTGGCAAGTAGAACACTCTCTCTCGGTGTGGGAGTAGAACATTGGATTCCATGTAAGCTCACATTGTCTATGTCGGTTTGTGCTAATATCCCTATGTTTCAAGAAAATGGTCTAATGTATGAATATGACTTATGAACTCTAACTAGGACTACTTGAGGTATACTACTAGTATAGGTGACGGTATGGGACATTGCCTATGTATTGCACAAGTGGGTTGTTTGAGGAGTTCTTGTGTGAGTCCTTTATATGTGGTGATGTATGAAAGATTTTAAGGTTGGTTTCACCTATTATTATGTTGATTATGCATGTGACTACACTTGTGTCTTCTTGATGGCTTTGCTTAGTATGCATGGGGGTATGGGACTTCATATGTACATTGCAGTAGTGAACTTGAAAGGGGGTCATAGGTGGTGTCCTATGATGGTATGATATAAATGGAACTGAAATATGTAAGGTATGGGTTATGGCTTATTGTTATGATCATGAATGTCTATTTATCTTGTAATGTGGATTGGTTAAATGTTCCTTGAATATGTATTATGCCTTTTAACTTGAAGTAGCATGTTTTCGACAAAAGGTCCCTTTTATGCATCTTTTAAATGGTTTTAATTGTATGGCTTCCATACTTAGTACAATTGTTTGTGCTAACCCATATTTCTTCTTTTTTTCTAATACGTGTAGGTTCCGGGAAGTGATTGTGCTACTAAGAGGTTCAAGCTTGGACTTAGACTTTCTCCAAGACTTTTTGGTATGTCCTCAAGTTTCGAGGACACACATTATGACACTTAAGTTCCTTATATTGTTATAGACTATTAGACTTCTTATGTACTTGTTATTTTGAGACAATTATGTTGTAAAGGGCTATGGTCCCTAATTGAGACTCTTATGTGTACTTAGATGGTGTCATTAAGATGGTGATGTATAGACATTCTACTTTCTATTTTCTATTATGAGACACAATGACTGTGATGTTGAAAAGATTTTTTTAAAATTTCTGCATTATTCAATGTCTATATGCAATGAAAAGTATGCTAAGGGCTTGTATAAGACCCCTTCGGGGTCAAGTACGCCGTGTTACGCCTAGGGGGTGCTCTCGGGGTGTGACAGTTTTATAGTTTAGGTGTTATGGTTTAGGATTTAAGTTTTTGGGTTTTGTGTTTGTAGGGTTAGGGGTTAGGGGTTAGGGTTTATGGTTGTGGTTTTAGGGTTTAGGGTTTAGGGTTTTGGGTTTAGAGTTTAGGATTTAGGGTTTGGGTTTAGAGTTTAGGTTTAGCGTTTAGGTTTTTGGGTTTAGGGTTTATGATTTAGGATTTATGGTTAAGAGGTTTAGGGTTTAGAGTGTAGAGTTTAGGTTTTAGGGTTTAGAGTTTAGGTTTTATGGTTTACAATTTAAGGTTTTGGGTTCCAAGTTTAGGGTTTAGGATTTAGGGTTTAGGCTTTATGATTAGGGGTTAGAGTTTAAGGTCTAGGGTCTAGGGTTTAGGATTTAGCGTTTATGGTTTACGGTTAAGGGTTAGAGTTTAGGGCTTAGGGTTTAGGTTTTAGAGTTCAGGATTTAGGGTTTAGGGTTTAGGTTTAAGGGTTTAGGTTTTTGGTTTAGGATTTATGGTTTAGGGTTAGGGTTTAGGGTTTAGGGTTTAGGGTTTAGAGTTTAGGGTTTAGGGTTAAGGGTTTAGGGTTTAGTGTTTAGGGTATATGATATAGGGTATAGATTTTAGGGTTTATGGTAAGGGTTTAAGGTTTAGGTTTTAGGGTTAAGGGTTTAGGGTTAGGGCGTAGGGCTTAGAGTTTAGGATTAAGGATTTAGGGTTTAGGGTTTAGGATTTAGGGTTTAAGGTTTAAGGTTTATGGTTTAGGGTTAAAGGTTTAGGGTTTAAGATTTAGGGTTTAGGATTTAGTTTTTAGGGTTTATGGTTTAGGATTTAGGGTTTAGGGTTTAGGGTTTAAGGTTTAGGGCTTAGAGTTTAGGATTTCGGGTTTAGGGTTTTGGGTTTAGTGTTTAGGGTTCCAAGTTGAGTATTTAGGGCTTATGACTTAGGGTTCAAGGTATTGTGTTTAGCGTTTAGGGTTTAGGTTTACACGTTTAGGGCTTAGGGTCCAGAGTTTAGGATCTAGGGTTTAACGCTGAGGATTTAGGGTTAACATTTAGGGTTAAGGGTTAAGGGTTAAGGGTCTAGTGTTTAAGGTTTAAGATTTAGGGTTAGGGTTTGGGGATTATGGTTTAGGATTTTTTGTTTTGGGTTTAGTGTTAATGTTTAAGGGTTTAGAGTTTAGGATTTAGGGCTTAAGGTTTAGGGTTTAGAGTTTAGGATTTAGGGTTTAGGGTTTTTAGTTTAGTTTTTAGGGTTCCAAGTTGAGCATTTAGGGTTAGTACTTGGGTTCAAGGTTTAGGGTTTAGGGTTACATGTTTAGGGTTTAGGGTTCAGAGTTTAGGACTTAGGGTTTAGGGTTTATGGTTTAGGGTTGAGGATTTAGGGTTTAGGGTTTAGGATTTAGGGTTTAGGATTTGGGATTTAGGGTATATTGTTTAGGGTTTTGGGTTTAAAGTTTAGGCTTTAAGGTTTAGGGTTTAGAGTTTAGAGTTTGGGGTTTAAGGTTTAGAATTCTAAGTTTAGGGTTTTGGGTTTACGGTTTATGGTTTTTGGTTTTGGGTTTAGGGATTATGGTTAAGGGCTTATGGTTTAGGGTTTAGAGTTTAGGTTTTACGGTTTATGGTTTTGGGTTTTTTGTTTGTAGGGTTAGGGGTTAGGGGTTAGGGTTTATGGTTGTGGTTTTAGGGTTAGGGTTTTGGGTTTAGAGTTTAGGATTTAGGGTTTTGGGTTTAGAGTTTAGGATTTAGGGTTTAGAGTATAATGTTTGGGTGTAGCGTTTATGATTAATGATTAGGGTTAGGGTTTAAGGTTTAAGGTGTGAAGTTTAGGGTTTATGGTTTAGGATTTAGGGTTAGGGTTGAAGGTTTCGAGTTAGAGTTTACGGTTAAAGGTTTAGGATTTAGAGTTTAGGATTTAGAGTTTAGGCGTTAGGTTTAGGGGTTTTTTCTTTTATTGGAATGACCCTTGAGGGGGTGAGGAGCTGAGTAACACCCCCATGCCTTTTCATATATATATATATATATAAACAAAATATACAAGAAGGGGGACATATACCTTGCCTCCAATCCTAAAGGTGGGTCAGAATCAACCGACCTATTAAGGTTAGTCGATTCCACCCTATACAAGAAGGTGTAATATTAAACTAAGCACCTAGAGAGGACTCATCTCTTAATATAAAGTTACTAATAATACATAAATAAGGGAGACTCTACCCTTACAATTAAGGAGCTAAGCCTAAACAAACAACTATACCTATTAGCTTTTATCTCATGAAACAAATAAAGACATTTTGATATGCCCTAATCGTGCTTATATGAAATGCTATTGTCTTTTGAATTAACAGAAGGCCATGTGTATAACATTTGTCCATGATAGTGAATGCCTTGTTTGTAAAGGCCCTTCTAATATTAAAGGTGGTTGTTTGATTCTTTTCAACTTCTTTCGGCTGAAATTTTGTACTCCCAGTTTCTCCAATAGTTAGCTTCCTTTTACTGCATGGGGTAATTGGTGATGAGTGTAGTAATTTTGTACAATATCTTGTTGGTGACTATGTTTCGCCAAAAGATCAACTATACTATTTGCCTCTCTGTAAGTATGCACACACTAAAAAAACACACATTGGTTAGCAAGAATTTGTAATTCCTGTATATACCTGTGTATCCTCCAAGGGGGAATAGCAACCTGCAAGAACCATTTAGTTAATAATTAAGAATCAACCTCTAATATGATATTAGTATAACCATGTTGTATACACCAATTTAAGCCATAGCATGCAACTTGAATCTCGGTTTGATTGTTAGTCCCTTCACTAAGAGGTACAACAAACGTAGACTATACTCCCTTGATCATCTCTTAAAAAGCCTCCTCCTCCAATTTTTCCCTAATTGTGTAATGCACTACCATTCGTATTCAACCTGTATCTATCACAAAGAGGAGTCTTCCACATAACTATTGTAACTCTTAGCTCCTGTTTGTATTTTTCAATACATGCCACCACTTCTGGTCATATTACAGGCAATTGAAGATATGGAAAAGCAGACTTAAGCATTAAAAGCATATCTTTAATAACCAAATATTTAACTTTGTGGATACTGGATGTTTTTCCTCCATACTTGGCTGAACATCTGTTTTTCTAGAGATTCCAGCAAATGACTATAGGAAGAGTTTTAATGACTGTCGTGTGTTCTATATCTTCCCTGTAATACCACTCAATTACATTAATTGGTTAAGTAATGAAGTTTGCTGAAATTGGAGTCCCAAGCTGCCTGCAAAAAACTTCCAAATATGGCCTGCAAAATGTCCTTGAATGAAGATATGCTCCACCTCATCCCAACCCTGCTAAATATAACAATAGCATTTCACAGGTTCCACTCCAAAATTAGCTAATGTTTTGTTAGTTGGCAATTTAAGTCTTATTGCTCTCCAAAGGAGGAAAGACATTTTGAAAGTTATATGTCTATGCCAAATTTGAGAATTAATGACAGCAGTTGCCTTCTTCTTCCTGCAAATTTCCCAAGCTGATTTACAAGTGAACTTCCAGCTTCAGTGATTTTTCAGATTGTACTGTCTTTAACCCCCTGTACAAGCTGAAATTTAGTATTTAAAATAGATGGAATAAGGAGAGGGGGAACCTATTGTGTCAATTTCCTTTCATTCCATTTTCCATATACTAGAAAGTGTGCATTGGTAGCATTGTTAAGACTTGATATCTCAGTAGTATACTTAGCTAGAGCACCTATCCTAGCCAGTCATCCCACCAAAAAGAGCAGCTGCCAGAGTTGATTTTCCAGCCTATATGCTCTTCAACTTTAATCTTGCTTTTCTTCATGTATCTCTACATCAATGAATGTCCAGTATCCACCTTTTTTGAAACAGGATGAGCTCTTTGATAATATTTGGATTTAAGAAATTGACTCCATAAGGTTACTTTAGAGCTAAGGTTAGGGGTTTAGGGTTTAGGATTTAGCATTTAGAGTTTAGGATTTAGGGTTTAGGGTTTAGGGTTTAGGATTTAGGGTTTAGAGTTTAAGGTTTACAATTTCAGTTTAAGGTTAAGGATTAATGGTTTAGGGTTAGGGTTTAGGTTTTAGGATTTATGGTTTAAGGTTTAGGGTTTTGGGTTTAATATTTAGGGTTTAAGGTTTAGGGTTCCAAGTTTAGGGTTTATGATTTAGGGTTCTGGTTTGGGGTTTAGGATTAATGGTTTAAGGTTAGGGATCTGTGTGTAGGTTTTAGGGTTTAGGGTTTAGGGTTGTAGGTTTAGGGTTTAGGGTTTAGGTTTTAGTGTTTAGGGTTTAGGCTGTAGGGTTTAGGGTTTAGAATTTAGGATTTAGGGTTCCAAGTTTAGGGTTTCAGGTTTAGGATTTAGGGTTTAGATTTTAGGGTTTAGAGTTTTGGGTTTTGGGTTAAGGGGTTTATAGGTTTTAGGGTTTAGGGTTTAGGTTTATGGGTTTAGTGTTTAGGGTTATATGTTTAGGGTTTTGTGTTTAGAGTTTAGAGTTTTGGTTTGGGTTGAAGGATTAATGGTTTAGGGTTAGGATTTAGGTTGTAGGGTTTAGGGTTTATGGTTTAGGGTTTTGGGTTTAATGTTTAGAGTTTAGGGTTTAGGGTTCCAAGTTTAGGGTTTTGGTTTAGGGTTTAGGATTAATGGTTTAGGGTTTAGGCTTTAGGCATTCAGGTTTAGGGTTGCAAGTTTAGGGTTTAGGTTTTAGGCTTTAGGGTTTAGGGTATAAGGAGGTTTAGGGTTTATGATTAATGGTTTAGGGTTAGGGTTTAGAGTTTAGGGTTTAGTGTTTAGGGTGTGAAGTTTAGGACTTAGGGTTTTGGGTTAGGTTTAGGGTCTAGGGTTTGGGTTTAGGGTTTAAAGTTTAGGGTTTAGGGTTTAGGATTTATGGTTTGGGATTTAGGGTTTAGGGTTTAGGGTTTAGGGTCTAGGGTTAGGGTTTAGTGTTAAGGGTTAGGGTTTAGGGTTTAGTGTTTCGGGTTTTGGGTGAGATTTAAGGAATTAGGATTTAGGGATTATTGCTTAGGTTTAGCATTTAGAGTTCAGGGTTTTGGGTTTATGACATAGGGATTATAGTTTAAGGTTTAGTGTTTAGGGTTCCAAGTTAAGGGTTTAGGGTTTAGTGTTTAGGGTTCCAAGTTAAGGGTTGAGGGTTTAGGATTTAGGGTTTAGGGGTTAGGAATTAGGGCAAGTATAGGATTTTTGGTTAAGGGTTTAGGGTTTTGAGTTTAAAGTTTTAGAGTTTATGGTTTATGGGTTAGCGTTTAGGGTTGAGGAATTAGGGTTCCAAGTTTAAAGTTTAGGAATTAGTTTTTAGGGTGTAGAGTTTATCATTTAGGGTTAAGGGTTTTCGGTATATCATTTAGGGTTGAGAGTTTAGTGTTTAGGGTCTAAGGTTTAGGGTTTCGGGTTCCAAGTTTAGGGTTTAGGTTATATGGTTTAGGGTTTAAAGTTTAGGGTTTAGGGTTTAGGTTTTTTTATTTAGGGTGAAGGGTTTAGGGTTTAGGGGATTAGGGTTTAGGGTTTGGGATTTAGAGTTTAGGATTTAAGGTTTAGGGTTTAGAGTTTTGGGTTTCGGGTTTCAATTTAGGGTTAAGGATTAATTGTTTAGGGTTAGGGTTTAGGTTTTAGGGTTTAGGGTTTTGGGTTTAGTGTTTCAAGTTTAAGGTTTAGGGTTCCAAGTTTAGGGTTTTGGTTTAGGGTTTAGGATTAATGTTTTAGGGTTAGGGTTTAGGTTTAGGTTTTATATTTTAGGGTTTAGGGTTTAGGCTTTTGTCTATAAGGTTTAGGGTTGCAAGTTTATGGTTTATGGTTTAGGGTTTAGGGTTTAGGTTTTAGGATTTAGGGTATACGGTTTAGGTTTAGGGTTTATGATTAAAGGTTTAGGGTTATGGTTTAGAGTTTAGGATTTAGGGTTCAGTGTGCGAAGTTTAGGGTTATGTTTAAGGTTTTAGATTTTGGGTTAGAGGTTTGTGTTTAGGGTTTAGGGTTTATGATTTAGGGTTTACAGTTTAGACTTTTAGGTTTTGGGATGCAAGTTTAGGGCTAAAAGTTTAGGTTTTAGGGTTTAGGGTTTAGCGTTCCAAGTTTAGGGTTTAGGGTTAGGGTTTAGGTTTTAGAATCTAAGGTTTAGGGTTGCAAGTTTAGGGCTAAAAGTTTATGATTTAGAGTTTAGGGTTTAAGGTTTAGGTTTTAGGGTTTTGGGTTTTGGGGTTTACGGTTTAGAGTTTATCGTTTACGGTTAATGGTGTATGGTTAATGGGTTTACGGTTTCAGGTTTAGGTTTTAGGTTTAGGTATTAGGGTTTAGGATTTAGGGTTTAGGATTTAGGGATTTGGGTTTTTGGTTTGTAGTTTAGGTTTAGGGTTAATAGTTTAGGGTTAGGGTTTAGAGTTTAGGGTTTAGCGTTTATGGCTTAGGGTTTAGGGTTTAGGATTTAGGATTTAGGGTTTAAGCTTTAGAGTTTGGACTTTGGGTTTAGGGTTTACGACTTAGGGATTAGGGTTTAGGGTTTAGGTTTTAGGGTTTAGTGTTTAGAGTTTACGATTTAGAGTTTAGTGGTTAGGGTTTAGATTTTGGGTTTAGGGTTTAGGGGCTAGGTTTCATGGGTTAGCATTTAGGGTTCAGGAAATAGGGTTCCAAGTTTAAAGTTTAGGAATTGTTGTTCAGGGTTTAGACCTTAGGATTTAGGGTTTAGAGTTTATCATTTTGGGTTAAGGGTTTTGGGTTTAGTATTTAGGGTTGAGAGTTCAGAATTTAGGGTCTAAGGTTTAGGGTTTCGGGTTCCAAGTTTAGGGTTTAGGTTATATGGTTTAGGGTTCCAAGTTTAGGGTTTAGGGTCTATGTTTTTTTATTTAGGGTTAAGGGTTTAGGGTTTAGGGTTTATGGGTTAATGGTTTAGGATTTAGGGTTTACAGTTTAGGATTTAGGGTTTAGGGTTTAGAGTTTAGGGTTTAGGGTTTAGGGTTTTAGTTTAGGGTTAAGGATTAATGGTTTAGGGTTAGGGTTTAGGTTTTCGGGTTCATGGTTTAAGGTTTAGTGTTTTGGGTTTCGTCTTTAGGGTTTAAGGTTTAGGGTTCCAAGTTTAGGGTTTTGGTTTAGGGTGTAATATTAATGGTTTAAGGTTAGGGTTTTGGGTTTAGGTTTTAGAGTTTAGGGTCTACGGTTTAGTCTTTAAGGTTTAGGGTTGCAAGCCTAGGGTTTAAGGTTTAGGTTTTAGGATTGAGGGTTTAGGGTATAAGGTTTAGGTTTAGGGTTTATGATTAATGGTTTAGGGTTATGGTTTAGAGTTTAGGGTTTAGGGTTCAGGGTGACAAGTTTAGGGTTTAGGGTTTTAGATTTTAGGTTAGAGTTTATGGTTTATGGTTTAGAGTTTAGGGTTTAGGGTTCAGGGTGACAAGTTTAGGGTTTAGGGTTTTAGATTTTAGGTTAGAGTTTATGGTTTATGGTTTAGGGTTTAGGGTTTAGGGTTTATGGTTTAGGGTTTAGGGTTTAGGGTTCCAAGTTTAGGGTTTAGGGATTAGGGTGTAGGGTTTAGGCTGTAGGCCTTATAATTTAAGGTTTAAGGTTGCAAGTTTGGGGCTAAGGGTTTAGGGTTTAGAGTTTAGGGTTAGCGTTTAAGGTTTAGGGTTTACGGTTTAGAGTTTTGGGTTTAGGGTTTAAGGATTAGGTTTTAAGGTTTTGGGTTTAGGGTTTAGGGTTGAGGGGTTAGGGTTTAGGATTTAGAAATTAGGGTTCCAAGTTAAAAGTTTAGGATTTAGTGTTTAGGGTTTAGAGTTTATTATTTATGGGTAAGGGTTTATGGTTAATAGGTTTACGGTTTCAGGTTTAGGGATTTGGGTTTAGGATTTAGGGTTTTGGGTTTAGGTTTAGGATTTAGGATTTATGGTTTAGGGTTAGGGTTTAGGGTTTGGGGTTTGGGATTTAGGGTTTAGAGTTTAGGATTTAGGGTTTAGGGTTTAGGTTTTAGTGTTTGGATTTAGGGTTTAGGGTTTAGGATTTACGACCTAGGGATTAGGGTTTAGGGTTGAGGATTTAGGGTTTAGAGTTTAGGATTTAGGGTTTATGTTTAGGGTTTAGAGTTTAGGGTTAGGTTTTAGGGTTTAGGGTTTATGGTTTAGGGTTTACCATATAGGGTTTAGTGTTTAGGGTTTAGGGTTTAGTTTTTAGGGTTTAGAGTTTAGGGTTTCATGTTTAGGGTTTATGTAAGGACTCGAAAAATGATAGATTGTACTAGAGCTTGAACGTTTGGATTAGTGTGACTTTAGGTTGATGTATAGGCTGTTTTAGAACCTAAATGGAGCTAGGTAGAAGTCTATGGTGCAAGCAAGGACTTAAACTAGCAAGATAGGGTGAAAGAAACCTTGTCCTTTGGTGGACCTTTTTGCCATGGGGCTGTTTTATTGCCCAAGGGGTTGGGCGATTCGCCCTTCTGCCCTTGTGATCGCCTAGTGGACAGCCTTTTTGGCCTAGGTGCTGGACCAAAGGGAGAGCTAAATGGTAGCTCACCAAACTGGTTGGCGTGTCGCCCATTGGCCCCCTCCAATCGCCAAATGACCAGCCCATTTAGTGAGCTCACTGGAACGAAGGGCTAGCCTAGGGTGCACTTGGGGAGTCGCCTAGTGCACTTGGCGAGCTTAACTGTCCAAAGGGCGAGCTTAGACGTGAAAGTGGCAGAATTTTAAGTTACAACTTTGTGGTTCCTTAGTTCTTTTCCAAAGTTAAGTCCTTATTATTCTATTCCTTTCCTAGGACCTATAAGACCTCTTTTAGACCTAAATCCTTTCATTTAAGTCACTCCAAATAGAATCAAAAGAAGACCCACCTCCTCTCAAATATTTCTCTCACTAGAAATCTTCTATTAGAGAAGAAGAAGAAGGGAGCCATTAAAGCTAGGGTTTGGTGATTCCAAGGCGTTTCTATATAAAATTTCTTGGAGAATCTTAGAAAGGCTATGGTGATCTTTCATCTATGGTTATTTTTCACCCTATAGCTAATTTCAAAGAAGTTTTGAATGTTTTCAAGTTCATGAAAAAAATTAGGGTTTTACTGAATCTCGTCAGTTATTTTCCCAAATGATTTCAAAATTGTTTCTAATGTCATATATTGATTGTATTGATGTTTAATTGATGATTTTTTATGAATATACTCTATGAATCTATGATTTCTCTCAATTCCTAAATTGTACCTTTATGAAGTGGGTTTTTCATTATGGAAGCTTATGATTGGAATATGTCTAAATTGCTCTGGGTTATGGAATTGTATCATTTTCTATGCCTTAGTTATGGTAAACTATTTGTGTGTTGGTGATTTGACATTCATGGCCTTGAAGGCAGGTTATTGCTACATTACATGTTAAAGTAGAATTGTGCTAGAGATGATGATCCACTTGAAATGTGGAGGTACTTAATTACTATGTATGAT
The DNA here is from genome assembly GCA_036553675.1 of Solanum okadae. NCBI lineage: Eukaryota > Viridiplantae > Streptophyta > Magnoliopsida > Solanales > Solanaceae > Solanum > Solanum okadae. Next base: position 21,617,574 of record CM071686.1, on the reverse strand, counting down.
TATGATGTGAAGGATATACATGTGATTTCAATGATAGATTGATGATCATGTATACAATGTAAAAGTGTTATTGTTGTCAGTATATTCCCAATCGACACTCATGAATGATTGTGACGGAATGTGAAGAGCATCCATGTTGTAATGTTCTAACTTGAATTGGTAGGCTTAGGCACCCTTTCCTGTTTAATCAACATGTCTTGACTTGATTAATATAAATCGATAGGCTATGGCATTCCTTTCATGTATGAGTAATGAATGTGTCTTGACTTGATTGATATGAATGAATAGGATTTAGGCATTCCTTTCATAAATGAGCTAATGTAATGAAGACTCTAGAATTGATAGGCTATTGGCATTCCTTTCTTAATAAGTCAATGTACTATGAATTGATAAGCTAGTGGCATTCCATTCATGAGTATAAGAATAAATTGAGGGACCATGAATCGATAGGCTAGTGGCATTCTTTTCATGAGGACCCCAGAGCTATCCTTGAATGTACCATAGATTGATAAGCTTATCCCATTCCTTTCTTGGTAATGATGTATCATAGGTCCATAGGCCTTTGACATTCCTCCCTAGTACAGTAATGTAATATGAATGAAATGAGCTATGGGAATGTAGGCTAATCACCGAGTTTATATAGTTAGAGTTCCAAGGAACATCTTCCTATCCCAGAACTATGTGCCAACATAGGATATTAGCCAACGGATTCCATCCGTGCTAAATTTGACGTTCTACCTTAGGCAAGTAGAACACCTCTTTACGGTGTGGGGCTATATGACACCAGATTCCATGTCTAGCTTGCATGGTCTATGTCAATTAAACGCTTATTCCCATCATTTGAGATGTGCATTATGGTTTCTTGAGAGGTTCTATGAAGGCTAGGTTGTAGTATGGGATGCCATCTAGACATTGCATGAGTAGGCTTTGATAGGGTCATAGTGGTTCTCTAAGTCTTAATGACTAATGTATGAAAGTCCTCTAAATGCATGAATGTGTCCTAAATGTGCCTAATGAAGAATGTTGGCTTAAATGCTTAAATGTAAAGATGCATGCTATACTTGGATTGTATTATGAGTTATTTCCTTGTAATGATTTATTGTATATGAATGTGCCTTGTCTATGGTGAGTCCAAAGAAGTACTTAGTGTGAGTAGTAGTATGGGATACTGCTTGCACATTGCACAAGTATGACTAAGAGTTGTCTTAGATGTTGGTCTTAATGTGCTGATGTGATTCATGTAATGTTTATATCGCTTTTATGCTTTATTGTGTGAAAGTGGGAAGGATGAATGGTAAGTTCACTTTTGGTGGCCTTAAAGTGGTACCTTAATGTGAGTGGTAGTATGGGACGCTACGAATACATCGCACAAGGTATAGCTTGAGGTTTACTTGAAGCGGAAGCTCAAGGAGAAGGTAAAGGGTTATATGAGATCATATTCAAATGTGAAGTGGTGACTTGTATGTTGGTTGTGACTTATATTATGCCTCAATTTTTCAATGTTCATGAAGTTTTACCAAATGGCATAAAAGCCTGACTTTCAAACAAAATGTCCATTTTAAGCATGTTTTGGCATGGTCATCATACTTAGTACATTTCTGTGTGCTAACCCATATTTCTCTTATTTTTTAACTACAAGTGTAGGTTCAGGCAAGTGATTAATTCTAGCTAGGATTGAAGTGCTTGGATAGAGTTTCCTCCAAGACTTAGTATGTCCTCATAGATCGAGGACAAGGACTTTTATTGTTTGTAGTTCTTTCTTATTGTGAGACTATTGTTAAAACTTCGATTGTAAAGGATTGTGACCCTATCCTGTTTAGTTTTGTGTAAGATGGCCATGTGAGTCTTTAGTATTCCGTTGCTTTAAAAATGAGTTTTTGATAGTTTTGTTTTAAATAAGTTTTAATTCCGCACTATTTCTATATGTCGAATGTTATGAATGTGAAGATGCTTATATTAGACCCCTTCGGGGTTGCCTACGCCATGTTACGACTAGGGGGTGCTCTAGGGTCGTGACAAACTTGGTATCAGAGCATAAGATTTTGTAAATGACTTTTAGGATCGATATCTCACAAGGCACGTCTAGTAGAATCTTGTTCATCATTGTGAGTCGTGACACATCTATGAGGAAGAGGCTACAGGATGATAGAAAGTTACACTTATTTCATATTCTTGAAGCCGTGCCTTAGAGTGTGGTTCTATAAGTGTCCCTTTCCTAATCCTTCTCTTGTGTTTATAGGATATGAATACAAGGGATAACCCAAGGAGAGTGGAAGATGAGATTGAGAATGAGGGAGTTCCTCCCCAAGGTCTTCAAGGTGACCAAGTTCCTCAAGGAAATCAAGTTTTGGTGGTTCCCCCAGACATGACTAATGAAGAGATTAGGTTGGCTTTTCTAACCCTAGTCTGAACCATGACGGCTCAAGTTAATAGAGATGTGCAGCCTAGGTGAATGCTAATGAGACTACCATGGCCTCGAGGTTGAGAGACTTTGTGAGGATGAATCCTCCGATGTTTGTTGGTTCTAGAGTGGGAGAGGATCCCCATGAATTCTTGGATGAAGTATATAAGAAATTCAATGCTATGGGGTTAACTTCTAGGGAGAAAATAGAGTTGGCTTCCTATCAATTGAAGGAGGTTGTCCAAGTGTGGTTCGCTCAATGGAAGAGCAATAGTCCTTTAGAAGCGGGTCCTATTTAATGGGAGGAGTTTAAGGGCGCACGCCTTGGTAGGTACTTTCCCCGTGAGAAGAGGGAGTGTAAGGTTGAGGAGTTTATCAATCTTAAGCAAGGTAGCATGAGTGTGGAAGAGTACTCCTTAAAATTTACTCTCTTCTCTAAGTATGCTCCATTCTTGGTGTCTAACCCTATGGATGATATGAGTAGGTATGTGATGGGTATATCCGACCTAGTTGAGGAAGAGTGTCGTATGGGGATTCTCCATAATGATATGGATATTTCTAGACTTATGGTGTATGCTCAATCTATTGAGGAGTGCAAACATAAGTGGAAGGCTAGAGAAGTGAAAAGAGGTAGGGCTGATGAGCACGGTCAACCTAGGTTCAAGAAGAGAACTCCAAACCAATATTCTTCAAGTGCTCCTAAGGTTTATGAGGAGAAAGATGGTGGACCTCCATTTTATAAACTTCTTTGTACCACTTGTGAGAAGAGGCATAATGAGAAGTGCCTAGCCGATACTAGTGGGTGCTATGGGTGTGGCAAAAATTATCACCATGTGAGGAATTTTCCTACTCTTACGGCTAGAGGAAGGAAGGCCAAACAAACTCGTTATGTTGTCTCGGATCCTAATACTCCAAAGAAGAATCGTTTCTATGCACTTCAAGCAATGAGGGCAAATGAGCTAATCTGGATGAAGGTACTGGTAAGTTGACAGTTCCTTATGATTGTGAATGTGTTCCTTGAGATTGTTGTGCTGCTTTCATGATTAGCCTTAGTTGGGTTTACCCTGAAGTAGGGGATGGGATGTTAAATAGTAAGGTTGTTGATATTATTATCTCTTTCCTTCTATTTCTATTCAAGCTTGAGACCTAGAGTTCCTTGTTGTTTCATGTTTTGGAGTCTTATGTGAAAATGAGTTTCTATGGTCTCCTTATGTTATGTATGTTCTAGTTGAATTCTTATTTTTATGAGAAAATGAATTTTCATCATTTATGTTCCTCATGTTGATTTGGACCTAGTATGAGTTGTCTATATGCTTCATGAGATGAATTGTTGAACATGCCTAAATGTGCTTTTGAGAGTAATTGCATAGTGTGCTTAATGATGTTATGATGTGATTTGAAAAAGGAAGTTCCTCTAATAAAATGAGAAATGATGAAGTTATCATGCATAATGAGTTTGTAGATGTCGTACCTACTTGCTTATGTTGCATTGAGCTTATTGATGTGGAGTAGATGTTCCTCTTATGTTTATGCATTGTTTATGATGTGTCATGATAGTTCGGCTGCTTGTCTCGAGTCATTTTCCCTTAATGTGTTTAAAGTGTCATTCGAGGACGAATGTTCCTAAGTGGGGGATAATGTAACGACTCTGATTATTATAGGTTGAACTAGAGCCTTAATGTTTGGATTAGTGTGGCTTTAGGTTGATGTCTGGGCTGTTTTAGAACCTAAATGGAGCAAGGTAGAAGCCTATGGTGCAAGAAAGGACCTAGACTAGAAAGATAGGGTTAAAGAAACTTTTTCTTTTGGTTGACCTTTAGGCGATGAGGCTCTTTGATCGCCCAAGGGGTTAGGCGAGTCGCCCTTGTACCCTTGTGATCGCCTAGTGGACTGCCCTTTTGGCCAAGGTGCTGGACCAAAGGGAGAGCTAAATGGTAGCTCGCCAAACTGGTTGGAGTCTTGCCCATTGGCCCCCTCCAATAGCCCAATGACCAGCCCATTTAGTGAGCTCACTGTAACAAAGGGCGAGCCAAGGGTGCACTTGGCAAGTCGCCTAGTGCACTTGGGGAGCCCAAGTGTCCAAAGGGCGAGCTTAGACGGGCAAGGGGCAGAATTTTAAGTTACAACTTTGTGGGTCCTTAGTTCTTTTCCAAAGTTAAGTCCTTATTATTCTATTCCTTTCCTAGCAACTATAAGACCCCTTTTAGACCTAAATCATTTCATTTAAGTCACTCCAAATAGAATCAAAAGAAGACCCACCTCCTTTCAAATATTCTATCAATAGAAATCCTCCACTAGAGAAGAAGAAGAAGGGAGCCATTAAAACTAGGGTTTGATGATTCCAAGGAGTTTCTTCATCAAATTTCTTGGGGAATCTTAGTAAAGGTATGGTGATCCTTCATCTAGGATTATCTTTCACCCTAGAGTCAATTTCAAAGAAGTTTTCAAAGTTTTCATGTTCATGAAAAAACATAGGGTTTTACTCAATCTCATGGGTTCTTTCTCCAAACGATTTCAAATGGTTTCTAATGCCATATATTGATTGTATTGATGTTTTATGATTTAATACCTATGTACCAATGATTTCTCCCAATTCCTAAATTGTGCCTTTATGAAGTGGGTTTGTTTATTATGGAAGCTTATGATTGGAATATGTCTAAATTGCTTTGGGTTATGGAATTTTATCATTATCTATACCCTAATTATGGTAAATTGTTGGTGTGTTAATGATTTGACATTCATGGCCTTGAAGGAAAGTTATGGCTAAATTACATGTTAAAGTAGAATTGTGCTAGAGATGTTGATCCACTTGAAAGGTGGAGGTGTTTAATTACTATGTATGATTATGATGTGAAGAATATGTATGTGATTTTAATGATAGAATGATGATCATGTATACAATGTAAAACTGTTACTGTTGACAGTATACTCCGAATCGACACTCATGAATTATGGTGATGGAATGTGAAGAGCATCCATGATGTAATGTACTAAATTGAATTGGTAGGCTTAGAGACCCTTTCTTGTATAATGAATGTGTCTTGACTTGATGAATATGAATCGATAGGCTATGGTGTCCTTTCATATATGACTAATGAATGTGTCTTGGCTTGATTGATATGAATCGATAGACTTAAGGCATCCCTTTCATAAATGAGCTAATGTAAAGAAGACTCTTGAATCGATAGGCTAGTGGCATTCCTTTCTTAATGAGTCAATGTGCCAAGAATCTATAATCTAGTGGTATTCTATTCATGAGTATAAGAATGTAATAAGGGACCATGAATCGATAGGCTAGTGGCATTCTTTTCATGATCTATCCTTGAATGTACCATCGATAAATAGGCTAATCGCAATCCTTCCTTAGTAATGATGTATCATGGGTCGATAGGCCTATGTCATTCCTCCCTAGTGCATATATGTATTATGAATAAAATGGTCTATGGGAATGTAGGCTAAGCACTGAGTGGATATGGTTAGATGGAAACTCTCCGAATATTAGGGTAAAGTTTCAAGGAACATTTTCCTATCCCAGAACAAGGTGACCACATAGGATATTAACCAGTGGATTCCATCCGAGCTAATGTTGACATTCTACCTTACGGTGTGGAGGGTATATGACACCAGATTCCATGTCTAGCTTGCATGGTCTATGTCAGTTAAACGCTTATTCCCATCATGTGAGATGTGCATTATGGTTTCTTGAGAGGTTCTATGAAGTGTAGGTGGTAGTATGGGATGCCATCTATACATTGCACGAGTAGGCTTTGATAGGATCATAGTAAGTTCTCTATGTCTTAATGACTAATGTATGAAAGTCCTCTAAATGGTTGAAATTGTTCTAAATGAGCCTAATGAAAAATGTTAGCTTAAATGCTTAAATGTAAAGATGCATGCTATACTTGGATTGTATTATGAGTTACTTCCTTGTCATGATTTATTGTATATGAATGTGCCTTGTCTATGGTGACTCCAAAGAAGTACTTAGTGTGAGTAGTATTATGGGATACTACTTTCACATTTCACAAGTATGACTTAGAGTTGTCTTAGATATTGGTATTAATGTGCTGATGTGATTCATGTAATGTTTATGTCTCTTATATGCTTTATTGTGTAAAGGTGGAAGGATGAATGTAGGTTCAGTTTTGGTGGCCTTAAGGTGGTACCTTAGTGTGGGTGGTGGTATGGTACTCTACCCATACATTGCATCAAGGTATAACTTGAGGGTTACTTGTCGTGGAAGCTCAAGGAGAAGGTAAAGGGTTATATGAGATCTTGTTCAAATGTGAAATGGTGACTTGTATGTTGGTTGTGACTTACATTATGCCTCGTTTATTCAGTGTTTATGAAGTTTTACCAAATGGCATGAAATCATGACTTTCAAACAAAATGTCCCTTTTTAAGCATGTTTTTGCGTGGCCATTGTCACGACCCGAGAGAACCCCCTAGTCGTAACACGGCGTACTCGACCCCAAAGGGTCTTATACAAGCCTCATAGTCATTCATTGCATTCAATAATGAAAATAGTGCAGAATTAAAAACTTATTTAAATCCAAACATTCAAACTTCATTAAAAACCACTTTTAAAAGAAACAATGGAAGTCTAAGTCTCACATGGCCTCTTAACCAAATCTTTAAAACTAAAGTAGGAACACGACCCTTTATAATCAACGGTACTAGAATTGTCTATTACATGAAAAAGGAAATAAACTTCAAAAGACACTTGTCCTCGATCTATGAAGACGTACCACTCTAGCCTTGGAGGTATATCAATCCAAGCTCTTCAATCTAGCTAGAAGCAATCACTTACCGGAACATACACTTGTAGTTAAAATAAGAGAAATATGGGTTAGCACACAAAAATGTACCAAGTATGATGACCATGCAAAAACATGCTTTAAATGGGACATGCATTATGCTACTTTTTTAGAAATATCATTTACAATAGCATAAGAGACATACAATACAAGTATAATCATCACGGAAGTAATAATACCACATTTAGACAATATCATCATGTAAACCATTACCTTTACGTTACAACTTCACTTCAATTAACCCTCATGCTATACCTTCTGCAATGTATGGATAGCGTCCCATACCAATATCCACACGAAGGCACCACATTAAGGTCACCCAAAGTGAACTTACCATTCATTCCTTTTCACCTTTACACCGTATCCATACATAAGAGAAATAACATTTTATAAGGCATGGCAAGGGAGAATAACTCACAATCTAACCCAAGTATAGCATACATATCTCATTAAGCATTTATGAGTCAACATTCTTCAATTACTTCATTACAGGACTTTCATACAATAGCCATAAAGACTTACAGAACTCATTATGATCCTATCATAGCGTACTTGTGCAATGTATAGATGGCATCCCATACTACAACATAAACTTCATAGAACCTCTCAAGAAACCATAATGTGTATCTCACATGATGGGAATAAGCGTTTAACCTACATAGACCATGCAAGCTAGACATGGAATCCGGTGTCATATAGCCCCACACCATAAAGAGGTGTTTCACTTGCCTAAGGTAGAACGGTAGCATAAGCTTTGATGAAATCCGCTAGCCAATATCCTATGTGGGCACATAGTTATGGGATAGGAAGATGTTCCTTGGAAATGTAAGCTAACATTTGGAGAGTCTCCATCTAACCATATGCACTCGTTGCTTAGCCTACAATCCCATAGATTATTTCATTCACATTACCTTAGTGTATTAGGGATGAATGCCATAGGCCTATCGACCCACGATCATCATTACACAAGGAAGGAATGTTATAAGCCTATCGATCCATGCTACATTCAAGGATAGCACTAGTGTCCCTATGAAAAGAATGCCATAAGCCTATCGATTCATGGTCCCTCATTACATTCTTATACTCATGAAAGCAATGCCAGTAGCCTATCAATTGATGGTACATTGACTCATTCAGAAAGGAATGCCACTACCCTATCAATTCTAGAGTCTTCTTTACATTAGATCCTTTATGAAGAGAATGCCTAAAGCCTATCAATTCATAGCCATTAAGTCAAGACACATTCATCACTCAACGATGAAAGGAATACCATAGACTATAGATTCATATTCATCAAGTGAAGAGACATTCATTATCCAAGAAAAGGATGCATAAGCCTACCAATTCTAGATTCAACATATAGAAGACAACACTTCACATTCCATCATCATCATACATGAGTGTCAAATTGAGAATTAGCCTTTCAATAACAACACAATCACTTTCAAGACATGATCACCTCAACCTTATTGAATTCACATTAATATACTTAGTAAGTAAACACCTCGACCTTTCAAGTGGATCAACATCTCTAGCACAATTCTACTTCAACTAGTAATTTAGTCAAAACTTGCCTTCAAGGCCATGAATCTCAAATCATCAACACAGAAACAATTCACCATAATTAAGGCATATATAATGATACAATTCATAGGCCCAGAGCAATTTAGACATATTTCAATCATAAGCCTTCATAATCAACAAACCCACTTCATAAAGGCACAAATTAGGAATAGAGAGAAATCACGGGTTCATAGAATACTTTCATCATAAATCATCAATTAAAAATCAATACAATCAATATATGTCATTAGAAAGCATTTGAAATAGTTTGAAGAAAGAATTCATGAGACTGAGTAAAACCCTTGGTTTTTCATGTATTTTGAAAACTTTGAAAACTTCTTTGAGATTGACTCTAGGGTGAAAGCTAACCCTACATGAAGGATCACTATACCTTTACTAAAATTCCCTAAGAAATTTGATCAAGAAAATTCCTTGAATCAAAACCCTAGCTTTCACTTCTTCTTCTTCCTTGAGTTAGAGAGAGAAATATTGTGAGAGGAAGAACTTTGGGGTTTTGATTTGGGTGTTTTGAATAATGGGGTAAAATAGGTATTAAAAGACTTAAAACTATATATATATATTTAAAATTCCCCCATATCAATATAACTTAAATAAGAAATTACCAAAAACTCCCTAAATGAGGCATCCCGGTCAGGGACCACGCCCCCTTGTACGGTCTGTGAAAGGGAACCACGGCCCGTGGTGGTGCCCGTGGTCCTCTTAGGTAGTTTCCCCTTGTTGATTAGCCAAGCCCCAACATCCTAAAGCATCTTCACTTCACGGCAACTTCTACGCTCCATGGTCAAGACAACTTGCCGTGGAGTGGTCCGTGAATTTGGGGCAGTAGCTTGGCCAAAGTGCCTTGCCTCCCATGACACCAAGTGACTTTCACGGCCACTTCTACAGACCGTGTTCATGACCACTGACCATGAAATGCTTCGTGGACATGGGACAGTGCTTGGACAAGGTGGGGCAGCCTTGGCCTTTGGTTTATGCCTTGCCCGCTTGGCTTGGCACTTTCCCTTGCAACCCTTAACCAACATTATAAAGGGTCTTTCAAAAATGGAGTCTATCACGTACGTTGACGTTGACTAACTAAACTCCATCAAACAAGCCTCGGGACAACATTACACAACATCTAACCTCATTACAAACTCAACAAAAAGTCGATAGGCTCTACTTTTACTAGTTTATTTTTAGGCTCATTACATTATCCCCCACTTAGGAACATTTGTCCTGGAATGGCACTTTAAACACATTAAGGGGTAACGACTCAAGACTAGCAACCCACAATCATGATACATTAACATAAATGCATAAACATAGGAGGAAACATCAACTCCACATCAAAAAGGCTCAATGCGAACAAGAAGGTAGGAACTACATCTACAAACTCATTATGCATTAACTATGCATTTCTCATTTCATTGCAGGAACTTCCTTCTCCAAATCACATCATGCTCATCATAACATCTTTATGGACATTATGCAATTTTCTCATAAAAGCACATTATGCAACTCTTTCAAGAACACATTTAAGCATGCTCAACAAGTCAACTCATGAAGCATTTAGGCAACTCAACATAGATGCATATCAACAACAGGAACACAATCATGAAAAATCATTTTCTCGTATGAACAAGAATTCAACTAGAACATGCACAACACAGGGAGACTACGGAAATCACAAAATCACACATAACTCCAAAACATGAAGCAAGCTACAAGGAACTTTTGGTCTCAAGCTTGAATAAGAATAGAAGGAAAAAGATAAGGATATCAAAACTCACCACAACCTATAATTCAATACACCATCCCACACTTAAGGGTAAACCCAACCAAGGATAACATGAACAACAACAAAAGGATCTCATCACAACAAAAGAAACTATAACTTGCTGGTACCTTCATCCGGATTAGATCCTTTGTCCTTGTTAGCTTCTAGAGCATAGAAACGGTTCTTCTTTGGAGCATTAGGATCCGGGCCAAGATAAGAAGCTTGTTTGGCTTTCCTTCCTCTAGCCATAAGAGTTGGGCAATTCCTCACTTGATGATCATGCTTTCCATAACCATAGCACCCACTAGTACCGGCTAGGCACTTCCCATGATGCCTCTTCCCACAAGTGGTGCAAAGAGGTTTAGAAAATCGAGATGCACCACCTTACTCCTCATTTGCCTTATGAGCAGTTGAAGAATCTTGGTTAGGATCTCTCTTCTTGAACCTAGGTGGACTTGCTCCTCGGACCTACCCATTTTCAACTCCCTACCATTCCTCTTAAGTTTGGACTCCTCAATAGATTGAGCATACACCATAAGTCTAGAAATGTCCATATCATTATGGAGCATCGCCGTACGACACTCTTCCTCAACTAGGTCTGATATACCCGTCACATACCTACTCATCTCATCCCTAGGGTTATACACCAAGGATGGAGCATACTTTGACAAGAGAGTAAATTTCAAAGAGTACTCTTCCACACTCATACTACCTTGCTTAAGATTGATAAACTCATCAACCTTACATTTCCTCTTCTCACGGGGAAAGTACCTACCAAGGAAAGCTCCATTAAATGCCTCACATTCTATCGGACCTGCTTCTAAAGGCCTATTGCTTTTCCATTGAGTGAACCACACTTGGGCCACCTTTTTGAATTGATAGGAAGCCAAATTTCTCTCTAGAAGATACCCCTATAGCATTGACTATATTATATAACTCATCCAAGAATTCTTGGGGATCCTCTCCCACTCTAGAACCAAGAAATATTGGAGGATTCATCCTCATAAAGTCTCTACACCTTGAGGCCACGGTACTCTCATTAGTATTCACCCTAGGCCCCACACCTCGGTTCGCTTGAGCCATCATGGCTTGAGCTAGGGTTAGAAAAGCCACCCTAATCTCTTCATTGGTCATGGCCGGGGGATCCACCGGAACTTGATTCTCTTGAGGCACTTGGTAACTTGAAGACCTTGGATAGGATATTTCTCATTACCTATCTCCACTTCCATCATTCTTGCGTTAGCTCTTGTATTCATCTCCTATAAAGACAAGAGAATGGTTAGGAAAATGACATCTATAAAACTAAACTCTAATGCACAACTTCAAGAATATGAAAGAAATGTAACTTTCTAATATCCTATAGCCTCTCGCTCATAGATGTGTCGCAACTAACACCGATGAACAAGACTCTAATAGACATGACTTGTGAGACATAAACCCTAAAACCATTTCCAAAATCTTATGATCTGATACCATGTTTGTCACGACCCGAGAGCACCCCCTAGTCATAACATGGCATAGTCGACCCCAAAGGGGTCTTAGACGAGCCTCATAGTCATTCATTGCATTCAATAATGAAAACAATGAGGAATTAAAAACTTATTTAAATCCAAACATTCAAACTTCATTAAAACAACTTTTAAAACACACCGCGGAAGTCTAAGTCTCACATGGTTATCTTAACGAAATCTTTAAAACTAAAGTAGGGACACGGCCCTTTACAATCAAAGGAACTAGAATTGTCTATTACATGCAAAAGGAAAGAAACTTCAAAAGATAGTTGTCCTCGATCTATGAGGACGTACCACTCTAGCCTTGGAGGAATAGCAATCCAAGCTCTTCAATCAAGCTAGAAGAAATCACTTTCCGGAACATACACTTGTAGTTAAAATAAGATACATATGGTTTAGCACACAAAATCGTACTAAATATGATGACCATGCAAAAACATGCTTTAAAAGGGACATTTTAGTTGGAAACCATGCATTATGCCATTTTAGAAATATCATGTACAATAGCATAAGAGACAAACAATACAAGTATAATCATCACGCAAGTCATAATACCACATTTAGACAATATCATCATGTAAACCATTACCTTTACCTTAGACCTTCACTTCAAGTAACCCTCATGCTATACCTTGTGCAATGTATGGATTGGGTCCCATACCACCATCCACACCAAGGTACCACATTAAGGTCACCCAAAGTGAACTTACCATTCATTCCTTTTCACTTGTACACCGTATCCATATATAAGAGACATAACATTTCATAAGGCATGGAAAGGGAGAATAACTCATAATATAACCCCCTAGTATAGCATGCATATAACATTAAGCATTTAAAAGTCAATATTCTTCACTTACTTTATTTAGAGGAATTTCATACATTAGCCATTAAGACTTAGAGAACTTATTATGATCCTATGAAAGCCTACTCATGCAATGTATATATGGCATCCCATACTACCACCTACACTTCATAGAACCTCTCAAGAAACCATAATGCACATCTCACATGATGGGAATAAGCGTTTAACCAACATAGACCATACAAGCTAGGCATGAAATCCGATGTCATATAGCCCCGCACTGTAAAGAGTGTTCCACTTGACTAAGGTAGAACCGTAACAGTAGCTCGGATGAATTCCGCTAGCCAATATCCTATGTGGGAACATAATTATGGGATAGGAAGATGTTCCTTAGAACTCTTATCTAACATTGGGAGAGTTTCCATCTAACTATATCCAATTGGTGCTTAGCCTACATTCCCATAGATTAGTTCATTCATATTACATTAGTGTATTAGGGAGGAATGCCATAGTCCTATCGACCCATGATACATCATTACACAAGGAAGGAATGCTATAAGCCTATCGATCCATGGTACATTCAAGGATAGCTCTAAGGTCCCCATGAAATGAATGTTATAAGCTTATTGATTCATTATATTCTTATACTCATGAAAGGAATGACACTAGCCTATCGATTCATGGTACACTGCATCATTAAAAAAGGAATGCCACTAGCCTATTGATTCTACAGTCTTCTATAAATTAGATCCTTTATGGAAAGAATGCCTAAAGTCTATCAATTCCTAGCCATCAAGTCAAGACACATTCATCACTCATATATGAAAGAAATGCCATAGCCTATGGATTCATATTCATCAAGTGAAGACACATTTATTATACAAGAAAAGTATGCATAAGCCTACCACTTCTAGATTCAACATATAGAAGGCAACAGTTCACATTCCATCATCATCATACATGAGTGTCAAATTGAGAATTAGCCTTTCAATAACAACACCATTACCTTCAAGACATGATAACCTCAACCTCATTGAATTCACATTCATATACTTAGTAAGGAAACACCTCAACCTTTCAAGTGGATCAACATCTCTAGCACAATTCTACTTCAACTAGTAATTTAGTCAAAACTTGCCATCAAGGCCATGAATCTCAAATCATCAGCACACCAATAATTAACTATAATTAAGGCATAGATAATTATACAATTCATTATCCCAAATAAATGTAGACATATTTCAATAATAACCCTTCAACATCAACAAACCCACTTCATAAAGGCACAAATTAAGAATTGAGAGAAATCATGGGTTCATAGAATATTTTCATCATAAATAATCAATTAAACATCAATAAAATAAATATATGACATTGTAAACCATTTGAAATCATTTGAAGAAAGAAGCCATGAGATTGAGTAAAACCCTTGTTTTTTCATGAACTTTGAAAACTTCTTTGAGATTAACTCTAGGGTGAAAGCTAACCCCAGATGAAGGATCACCATACCTTTACTAAGATTCTCCAAGAAATATGATGAAGAAAAAGCCTTGAATCCAAACCCTAGCTTTCACTACTACTTCTTCCTTGAGTTAGAGAGAAATATTGAGAGAGGAAGAAGTTTGGTGTTTTGATTTGGGTGTTTTGAATAATGGGGTAATATAGGTGTTAAAAGAATTAAAAATAAATAAATAAATATATATATATATGATATATATCTATTTAAAATGACCCCAAATCAATATAACTTAAATAAGAAATTATCAAAATCTCCCTAAATGAGGCAGCCCTGTCAGGGACCACGCCACCTTGTACGGTCCATGAAAGGGGACCACGACCCGTGGTGGTGCCTGTGGTCCTCTTAGGTAGTGTCCCCTTTTTTCCTTGCCAAGACCCAAGATTCTATGGCATCTTCTCTCACGACCCGAGTCTAGGCCTCGGATGCGACACGGCATAGTCGACCCCGAAGGGGTCTTATACAAGCCTCATAGCATTCATTCATCACCTAGGTTATAGAAATAGTGCAGAATTAAAAAATTTCTTAATAAAACAAACAACCAAAAATTCATTTATAAAGAAGCGGAATACTAAATTCTCACATGTCCATCTTAAGACAAAACTTAACAATATAGGGTCATGGCCCTTTTAACAAACGAAGTCTTAATAATAGTCTTAAAACATAAAGGAACTAGAAACATTAAAAGTCATTGTCGTCGATCTATGAGGACATACCAAAAGATGTCTTGGAAGAAGTCTAGTCCAAGCTCCAACTAGAGAGATACTCAATTACCGCAACCTACACTTGTAGTAAAAATAAAAGAACATGGATTAGCACACCAAAATGTACTAAGTATGATGAACATGGAAAAACATGCCTAAAACGGACATTTCATTTGGAAGTCATGCTTCTACGCCATTTTTGTAAAATTTCATGAACATTGATACAAGAGGCATAATATAAGTCACAACCAATATACAAAGTCACATAATTCACATTTGAACAGAAATCACATACAACCCTTTACCTTTATCTTGAGCCTCCACCTTAAGTAACCCTCCAGTTTACCTTGTGCAATGTATGGGTAGCGTCCCCCCACACCACCCACACTAAGGTACCACCTTACAATCACCAAAGGTGAACTTACCATTTATCATGCTTCACATTACAAGTAATCAGGCTCAACTTGTACCAACATACAACATCTAAACATATTCGTCAAGTGAGTCATTTCATCATCATAGGTTCCTATCTAAAGTTATCCTAAGATACACCTAAGTAAGACATGAAGTGGCAGCCCATACTACCTCTTCATACCACACCTAGTTATTCCTCAAGGCTACAATAGATAAGAACCTTTACACAACAAAGCATTCAAGAGACATAAACCTTACATGAATCACATCATCACATTAGGACCAACATCTAAGACAACATTAAGTCATACTTGTGCAATGTGCAAATAGCATCCCATACTACTACTTACACTAAGTATCCCTTTAAAGTCACCATAGACCAGACACATACATATACAATAAGACATGACAAGGAAGTAACTCATAATACAATCCAAGTATAGCATGCATCTTTACATTAGCTCAACATTTTTCATTAACACATCATCAGAAGAGCCCATTCATTCATTAACATCTCAAATGCCTACTTGTGCAATGCATAAAAGGCGTCTCATTCCACCACCTACACTAAGTAGTACATCCTTAAGAAACCATGGTTCATCAACATTCTTTGTGGGGGTAAGCCTTACCGACATAGACCATGTGAGCTTGACATGGAATCCCGGTGTCACCCTCACCGGATAAAGGGATTCCTACTTGCCAAAGGTAGGACCATTGTTTGTTTAGCCTTAAGTAGATCCACTAGCTAGACCTATGTGGGCACATAGTTTAAGGGATAGTGAAATTGCTACTAGATGCCCCACCTCTACTCAGATAAGCATCCATCTCAAGAGATTGCTACTAGGTGCCCTGCCTCAGCCCAAATGAAAAAACATCCCAATCCATATCCACTCGGTGCTCGGAATTATTCCCCACAGAGTACATTACATTCTTTACATTAGTTTTTTATGGCATAAGGGACTGCTACTAGATACCCTGCCTCAACTCAGATGAGCATACATACCGAACCCAATATTCATTCATTCATTGGATAGCTCATAGATTCAAAGGTGAGAATAGCCTTTCACCTATGAATCCCCTTATTATGAGAAAGTCCTTTCAGAACAAGTCTTTTCATTCATTAGAGTACAATTGAAAAATAGCCTTTCAATACACTCCACATTCATAATATTTTTCATTAAACTCGTCGTTCGTTCATTCATGTGTGTGTGTGAGAATAGCCTTTCACATAATCACCATTATTTACCGGTGTTAATAGAGAGATAACATTCAATCCTACCACAAATTAGCTTCTAATCATGATCATCATTTACTCATTTAGATCACACACACGCTTCACTTCACATTCATATATACAACAACAAAATAATACTTCAATTCCACACATTATGCCTTCAAGTCCATGATCACAATGTACATAGTAAGTAAACACCTCCACCATTCAAGAGGATCGACATCTAACTCACCATTCAAGAAATAAATCATAACTTGCCCCTTGAAGGCCATGCTCACAAGTCATCAATTCATCATCAATCTACTATACTTAAGCATAAACAAGAATACCATCCAATAATCCAACACAATTTAGACATATTCCAATCATAAGTTTCCATAAACAACAAACCCACTTCATAATGACACAATTTAGGA
Source organism: Solanum okadae (assembly GCA_036553675.1). Lineage (NCBI taxonomy): Eukaryota > Viridiplantae > Streptophyta > Magnoliopsida > Solanales > Solanaceae > Solanum > Solanum okadae. The sequence continues at coordinate 21,600,416 of CM071686.1, read as the reverse complement.
GTTGAGAGAAATCATGGGTTCATAGTGTAAAAATCATCTTAAATAATCAATTAAATATCAATATAATCATATTTCATCATTAGAAACCTTTTGTAAACATTTGATGAAAGAGCCCATGAGATTGAGTAAAACCCTAAGATTTTCATGAACTTGAAATTTTGAAATCTATATGGAATTGACTCTAGGGATGGAAGCTATCCCTAGATGAAGGATCACCAAACCTTTGTTAAGATTCCCCAATAGATTTGATGAAGAAACCACCTTGAATCAAAACCCTAGCTCCAAGTTCTTGACCTTCTTCAATGGAGGATTGTAGAGAGAGAAATATTTGAGAGGAGGTGGGTTTCTTTTTAATTTTAATTAGAGAGATTTAAATGAAAGAATTTAGGTCTAAAAGGGTTTTATAGTTGCTAGGAAAGGCATAGAATAATAGGGACTCAACTTAGGAAAAGAATTAAGGACCCACAAAGTTTAAACTTAAAAGTTTGCACTAAACCCGTCTAAGCTCGCCCTTTGCACCCCTTAGTTCACCAAGGGCACTAGGACACTCTCCTAATGGCCCTTGGCTCGCCCATTTTTCCAATGCTTCACTATTTCAGGCATAACTTTTACTCCGAGATCAGAATTAGCCAAACTCGGTGGCACTGGAAAGAGGACTCCGCAACCTTTGATTGTATATGTAATGGCCCATATAATTTTTTTTGAGATAAGAGATATCATCATTTTAAATTGACCGAACAAGTTGTAACTTAAGAATCTACCTATTGCCCCTCTATGCTCGCACTTTGGAACCTTGGGCTTGCCAAGTGCACTAGGCTACTCGCCAACTACACCCTTGGCTCATCCTTTTTTCTAGTGAGGTCACTTAAAGGGCTGGTCATTGGGAGAAGGAGAGGTGCCAAAGGGCGACACGCCAACCAGGTTGGCGAGGAACCATTTAGCTCGCCCTTTGGTCCAGCATCTTAGACAAATGGTCAATAAACTAGGCGATGGAGGGGGAGCAATGGGTGATCCGCCAACCAGCTTGGCGAGCTTAAACTTAGCTTGCCTATTGTTCCGGAACTAAGGCTAAGAGGGCAGTTCCTTAGGCGATCAAAAGGGCATAAGGGCGACTCGCCCAACCCTTGGGGTGATCAAGCAGCCCATCGCCAAAAGACTCCATAAAGTAACAAGGTTTTCACCACCCTATCTTTCTAGTCTAGGTCCTAGCTTGCACTTTAGGTTCATTCCTCACACCATTGAAGTTCTAAAGCATCTAAGACACCAAATTCAAGTCATACTAACCTAGACGTCAACGCTCTAGTTCATCCTATCATTTTCCGACTCGTTACATCTTCATGGCCACTTCTATAGACTCTGGTCAAGACTACTGGATGTAGAGTGGTCCGTGAATTTGGGGCAGTAGCTTGGCCAAAGTGCTTTGCCTCCCATGCCACCAAGTGACCTTCACGGTCACTTCTACGGAACGTGGTCAAGACCACTGACCATGAAGTGGTCCGTGGACTTGGGACAATGCTTGGCCAAGGTTTGGCAGCCTTGGCCTTTGGCTTATGCCTTGCCCCCTTGGCTTGGCACTTTCCCTTGAAACCCTTAACCAGCATTATAAAGGGTATTTCAACAACAGAGTCTATCACGTACCTTGACGTTGACTCACTAAACTCCATCAAATAAGGCTCGGGACAACATTACACAACATCAAACCTCATTAAAAACTCAACACAAAGTCGATAAGCTCTAGTTTCACTAGTTCATTTTATGGTCATTATAGTCATGATACTTAGTAAATTTCTGTGTGCTCACCCATATTTCTCTTATTTTTTACTACAAGTGTAGGTTTCGACAAGTGGTTGATTCTAGTTTGGATTGAAGTGCTTGGATAGAGTTTCCTCCAAGACTTGGTATGTCCTCATAGATCGAGGACAAGGACTTTTATTATTTTTAGTTCTTTCTTATTTTGAGACTATTGTTAAGACTTTGATTGTAAAGGGCCATGACCCTATCTTGTTAAGTTTTGTCTAAGATGGCCATGTGAGACTTTTGTATTCCACTGCTTTATAAATGAGTTTTTGATAGTTTGGTTCTAAATAAGTTTTAATTTCGCACTATTTCTATATGTCGAACGTTATGAATGCTAAGAGGCGTGTATTAGCCCATTCAGGGTCGAGTACGGCGTGTTACGACTAGGGGGTGCTCTCCTGTCGTGACAATTTAAGGTTTAAGATTTACGTCTTATGGTTTAGGTTTTAGGGTTTAGGGTTTTGGGTTTAGGGGTTAGAATTTAGGGGCCAGAGTTTAGGGTTTAGGGTGTATGGTTCAGGGTTTAGAGATTAGTGTTTAGGGTTTATAGTTTAGGATTTAAGGTTTAGGGTTTAGGATTAATGGTTTAGGGTTAGGGCTTAGGGTTTAGGGTGCAAAGTTTAGGGTTTAGGGTTTAGGATTAGGTTTAGGGTTTAGGGTTTAGGGTTTAGGGTTAGAGTTTAGGGTTTAGGGTTTAGGATTTTGCGTTTTGTGTTAAAGGTTTGTGGTTTAGGATTTTGGGCTTAGGGTTTAGGGTCTACGGTTATAGGGTTTTAGGGTTTAGAGTTTAGGTTTTATGGTTTACGGTTTAAGGTTTTGGTTTCCAAGTTTAGAATTTAGGATTTAGGGTTTTGGCTTTAAGGTTAGGGGTTTAAGGTCTATGGTCTAGGGTTTTGGGTTAGAGTTTAGGGTTTAGGGTTTAGGGTTTAGGCTTTAGGCTTTAGGGTTTCGAGTTTAAGATTTATTGTTTAATGTTTTGGGCTTAGGGTTTATGGTTAAAGGGTTTAAGGTTTAAGGTATAGAGTTTAGGGTTTAGGGTATAGAGTTTAGGGTTTATGGTTTACGATTTATGGTTTTGCGTTCCAAGTTTAGGTTTTATGATTTAGGGTTTAGGGTTTTGGGTTAGGGGTTTAGGGTTTAGAGTTTTGGATTTAGGGTTTAGGGTTTGGGGTTAGGATTTAGGTCTTAGGGTATAGGGTTTAGGGTTTAGAGTTTAGGATTTAGGGCTTAGGGTTTAGGATTAATGGTTTGGGGTTAGGGTTTAGGTTTTAGGGTTTAGGTTTTTAGGTTGTAGGCCTAGGTTTTAGGGTTTAGAGGTTAGGGTATAGGGTTTTGGGTGTAGGATTCAGATTTTATAGTTTAGGGTGTCTGGTTTGGGGTTAGGGTTTAGAGTTTAGAGTTTAGGATTAACGGTTTAGGGAAAAGAGTTTAGGATTTAGGGTTTAGGGTTTAAGGTTTAGGTTTAAGGTCTAGGATTTAGGGTTTAGGATTAAGGGTTTAGGGTGTAAGACCCTGTAATTTAGTGAGTGGAACTAGTGAGTTCTAGAGCCTTTGTTAATAGTTTTGGAGTGTCGTATGGGGATTAAAACTTGTAAAAATGGTTCCCATACTTAGAATAAGGGTTTTAGAGGTTAAACGTCCGGGTACGACTCCCCAAGTGCCACCCAAGCGATCCTTGAGGAGGACCCCAAAACAGTCCCCAAAATCTAGAAAAATATGTGACCTACGGATGGCCATCTACGGCCAGTAGACCAAACCATTCCCTGTGGGTCATGGGCGTAAGACAAGGCCTTTTGAGGTCTGCAAAGACAAGCCTCAGGTGCAAACCACAAGACCACATGACGGCCAGTAGACCCATCCATGTTCTATGGATGGGTGGGCGTAGATGCTGCCAGTTTTAGAGTTTTAGTCTTAAGTTGGGGGTTTGGGAATTAAGCTAGTTAATACTTAGGGGCTTAGGGAGGTCGGTTAGTTATTTAATATACCTCCTACATAAGCTTAATAGGCCCCTAAACTAACTCATTAATTCATTCATCTTAGAACTCTCAAATCACTCTCCAAATATTCTGTCACACATAATGAAAGAAGAAGAAAAAGAAGAGGGGCCGAAACTAGATCGAATTTACCATTGAGTAAAGATTTTCTTAGGGCTTTGATTGAATGTATGTAAAGCTTAATTTTCTATGGGTTCTTCTACCCACAGAGCCCCTATAGTTTCCCCACTAGTGAAATAAAAAACCCAATTCTGGCTAGGGCTGTGTTTGCATAGTGGGTAGGGCTTGGGTATGATTCCAATCTAGTGGATACTACCTAATTATGATTTTTTTAGTGATATTATGACGAATTCATGTGATTTCTATCGTAAACCCTAATCTAAATTGATGAATGTGATCTTTGTGGGTTTATGCCATTAGAGGTAAAGTTGAAGGTTCAAAGGTGATCTTCCTAAATCAATGTCTTATATTCTAATTGATCATAGTTAGGATCATCTAATCATGAATTGAACTAGACTTGATTGAATAGGAAGGATCTTGACTTGTAGAGTTGGAATTGAACCTTTATGAATCAATTTTGACTAGAAACACTTAGTAGTAAAGAATGTGATTGAATAGCTTGTAATTTAGACATGGATCATGATAGAATGAAGTTAAGCTTGAAAGTAGGGATTGTAGCCATCATTGTTAGGGCTTTGGGGTAAAAGCAGTATGATGTGATCTTGTTGTGTATTCTCTTTCTCTTATACACCTAGACATGAATATGCTAGGGGATTCAAGTTCGCTCACATAAACGGATTCTAGGTTGACTTAATAACCTAAAATGAATCAAATCATGTTAGTCTAGAATAGCTTGAAATTGAGCCATATGTTTCCTTCATGTATAGCTTGGCTTAGTAGGATAAGACTAAGGTTGATAGCATGGGATGGAGGATATATACTCTCCTAAGGGATATCTTGAATTAGCATTGTAGAATGCATGTCATGGTAGAATGAGTTAGTAGTAGTCATGGTAGCTAAGGAATGAGGATTGATACTCTCCTATGGGTAACTTGAACAAGCATTGTAAGGATGCCTTCATGGTAGCTTGGCTTGGTTTGTCCAAGACCATTTCATGGTAGATTTAGGATTGAGGACTTATACTCTCCTAAGGGTAGCTTAGGATTGAGGATCCATACTCTTCTAAGGGTAGGTTGACGTGCATTGTAAGGTGAATTTCAAAGATAGCTTGAGTTAGGTTAGTCATTGTAGCTTGGGATTGAGGACTCATACTCTTATAAGGGTAGCTTAGGGTTGATAATCATACTCCCCTATGGATAAATTGCATTTGCATTCTAGTACACTTGTATGGGTAGCATGCCTTATTTGGTTTAAGACTATTTCATGGTAGCTAGAATAGGACACTTGTATCTTTCCTAGAGTAGCTTGGACTTTCATGTTAGTGTGTCTTCCAAGGTAGTTAGCGTAGCTTAACCTAGTTATGTTAGTAAGATGATAGCATGGTCTATCCTATTAGGGGGTTATTCCTTGGTAGCCTTGAATTAAGAAATAGAGTTCATTCATGGGTTATGACTTGCCTAGTACTAAATAGAGAAGTACCTTATATGAATAGAAGAAAATGGAATAGAGGGACTAGACCCCAACTAGTGAACATTCATGGTAGTCTAAAGAAGTACTTAGTGTGGGTAGTAGTATGGCATGCTATCCATACATGGAACAAGTATGACTTGAGGCTAGTTGTGAAGGGTTCCCTTATCTAGTATGACTTAGCTTGCGTTGTTACTATAGTTGCCTACCAAGATATGATTGACTAAGGTGGTAGTTCCCTTGTCTATATGAAGTAAGGTAACAGTAAGACCAAAAGGAGGGTATATATGACTAAGATGAGTTCAAGGTTATGCTTAGTGTGAAGGGTGGTATGGGATGCCTTTCATGCATTGCACAAGTGTGTCTTGAGGTTACTTGGAAGTATGGTGCCGTTATGGTAGAAAGACTTATGACTTAACCATGCACATGGACTATGATTAGAATGACCAAAAAGGGATACTTGACTCGAGTGATATTATGGGATGCTATTCTTGCCTTGCACTTGTATACTTTTGATGTTACATGAGAATGGTGGTATTATTGTATTATGGTAATGATAACTAAGAGTCAATTATGCTTATATGAATATACTTTGTCTCTTATGCTCATTAACTATGTCTTATATTGACTTATATTTATATGAAGTTTATGTTGAAGACCGTGATATTACCGTGATGATTATGTTATGGCTATGTTATTATTTTTTTTACTTATTTATTATGTTGACTAACCATTTGAGATTCCCTTATGATGTTGTGCTAGCTTTCATACTTGGTGTATTTTGTATTAATACATATTGCGTACATTCTAATCAGATGTAGGGTTGAGGAGATTGAGTTGTTTTGAAGGCTAGGTTTCCAAGGATAAAAAAGAGTTGAAGAATTGATGAGTCCTCATAGCTTCGAGGACAAACCCATGTTATTTCTTTATGTCATTTCTTTATATTTTTAGACTTTGTATGGGCTGCGTCCCAAAGACTTTTATTAATGAGTTTAAATAGATGGCTTGAGACAAATGTATTAGTAAAGACTTCCGCTTTCTTATGAAAATGTTTTCCATTGTATGGTCTTAAATATGTTTTAAATTTCCCATACTTTTATATTACCTATGTTATGATGCTAATGGCTTGTATTAGACCCCTTCGGGGTTGAGTACGCCGTGTTACATCTAGAGGGTACTCTTGGGTAGTGACAAACTTGGTATCAGAGCACAATGTTTATAATAGTTCTAGGATTGTCTCAAACCCCGTTTAGTAGAGTATTGATCATAAATGTGAAGTGCGCCACTTTTATGAATAGGAGGCTATTGGATGCTTAGGAAAAGTCTCACTTCTTCATTCTCTTAGTTGTGCCATAGAAGTTGAGCTCTAGCAGGTCATTCTTCTAATGTTTGCCTATGATTTTTCAGGTTATGGCAAATACTAGGGCTAATGCTAGGAGAGTTGAGAAAGGTGTTGGGGAGTAAGAGGTTCCTATTAATGTTCCAAACCAAGTCCCTCCAAAAGATCCTCCTCAAGTTCCAATTGGGAATGTTGAGGGCTTCTATGCAATTATTGGCTCAAGCCTTGACGGCACAAGCCAATAGAGAGGTGGTGGCTCCGACAAACCGAATAAGTGGAATGTCTTGTTCTTGGGTGAGAGAGTTTTTGAGGATGAACCCTCCGGAGTTCTATGGCTCCAAAGTGGAGGAAGACCGTCAAAGTTTTGTAGATGAGGTGTATAAGGTGCTTGTCATCATGGGTTTGACTTTGGTAGAAAAAGTGGATCTAGCCTCTTACCAATTGACAGATGTACCACAAATTTGGCATGGGCAATGGAAAGATAGTAGACCTATAGGAGAGGGCCCAATAGAGTGGGAAGAGTTCAAAGAGGAATTTCTCGATAGGTTCTTTCCCTTAGAGTTGAGGAAGCTAAAAATGCAAGAATTCATAAATCTTAAGCAAGGGGGTATGAGTGTGAAAGAGTATTCCCTTATGTTCACCCAACTATCCAAATAAACTCCAACCGTTGTGGGGGATTCAAGGGCCAAGATGAATAAGTTTGTGATGGGAGTATCTGAATTAGTGGTCAATGAGTGCCGTTCAGCAATGCTTATCCCTAGTATGAATATATCCCGCCTCATGGTCCACGCTCAACAAATTTAAGAGCAGAAGCTTAAGAAAATAAATAGGGAGGTGAAAAGAGCTAGAACCGAGGATTGGGACTTTTCTAATGATGGGTCCGATGGACATGGTCGTTCTAGGATCAACAAAAGTTTTCAAGACAAGGATTTTCTAATGCTCCTAAGTATAAGGATGAGAGGGTGTCTACCCGTAGGCCACAAGGTATGGGTAATGAGTCCCTATGGCCCTCTTGTGCTAGGTGTGGTAAGAGGCATGATGGTAGGTGTTTGGCCGGTAGAGTGGGTTGCTTTAGTTGTGGTAAGAGTGGCCACATGATGAAAGATTTCCCTAAGGCTAGGGTTACAAGCAGAGAAGGTAAGCAAGTTGCCTCTAGTAGTGGGGATATGGAGCCTCAAAAGAAGGATATGGTGTATGCTCTCCAATCTGGAGAAGATCAAGAGTGATCTCCTCATGTCCCTTACGGTATGTGTTTCATGCTTTAGTTAAATTTCTGGATTTCCTAACTTTTGTGACTTGTTATGTTGGACTTTGAAGTTGTTCTAAGTATGAATGATATTTAGAAAAGTTTGTGTAGGCTTACTCCCAAGTGGGGGATAGTATGCCTATCTAGTGGGGTTATCGTGTGCTTTATATGTTGCGATGATTTCCTTATGTGCATGTTCATGAAAGTGCTTAGGTCTTGTTAGAAATGATTTATATGCATTGTTCTTCTCATGAGGTAGTGCTTTGAATAGAATTGCACGTAGACTTCATGACTTGATTATGAGCATGCCTTGTTTGTGGAATTGATGTTCCTCCTTAATTGCGTACATTAGATGTAGTTCATGGATAATGGGATGCTAATTTAGATTTTGGACTTTAAGAAGTGTTTAAAGTGTCATTCGAGGATGAATGTTCCCAAGTGGGGATATTGTAACACCCCGTAATTTAGTGAGTTTAACTAGTGAGTTCTACAGCCTTTGGTAAGAGTTTTGGAGTGTTGTATGAGGGTTAAAACTTGTAAAAATGGTTCTCTTACTTAGAATAGGGTTTTAGGGGTTAAACATCCGGGTACGACTCCCCAAGTACCACCTAAGGTTCCTTGAGGAGGACCCCTGTCACGACTCAAGTATAGATCCCGGATGTGACACGGCGTACTCGACCCCGAAGGGGTATTATACAAGCCTCATAGCATTCATACCATAAGATACTTGAAAATAGTGTAGAAATAAAACATTTCTTTTATAAAACGAACAATTGAAAACTCAATTGTAGAGCAGCGGAACAGTAATGTCTCAGATGGCCATCTTAGACAAAACTTTGAATAAGAGTAGGGACACGACCCTTTACAATCGAAATCTAAAATAGTCTATTACAAAAGAAGAAATAGAAACATTAAAAGTCCTTGTCCTCGATCTATGAGACATACCAAAAGATGTCTTCGAAGAACTCTAATCCAAGCTTCAACTAGGGAGAATGAAATTGAGTGTCAATCCCTACACTTCATAAAAGTAAAGAAACTATGGGTTAACACAATTAAGTACTAAGTATGAAAGAATGCAAAAACATGCTTAAAAAGGATATTTTGGTTTGAAAGTAATAATGTATTCCAATTTGAGAAAACTTCATGAATATACACAGCATAGGCATATTGTACAATCACAACCAACATATAAGTAATGTCTTCACAACAAAATATATCACCATATAAACCATTACCTTCACATTACGCCTTCACCTCAAGTAACCTTGAAGCTATACTTTGTGCAATGTATGCATAGCGTCCCATACCACCATCCACACCAAAGTATCACATTAAGGTCACCAAAAGTGAACTTACCATTCAACCTTACCATCCTTACACCATATTCATTCATAAGAGACACCAACATTACATAAGTCATATAATCACATTAAGGACCATCACCTAAGTCAACTCTAAGTTTTATTTGTGCAACGTGCAAGTAGCATACCATACTACTACTTACACTAAGTACTCCTTCGAAGTCACCATTGAAAAGGCACATTCATACTTAACAAGTCATTACAAGGAAGTAACTCATAATACGGTCCAAGTATAGCATGCATCCTCACATTAAACATATAAGCATTCAAGTCACCCATTCTTCATTAGCTTCATTAAGAATACCTTTATTCATTAGACATTAAGCCAACATTCTCATTAACATCATCATAAGACACCATTCATTCATTTAACATTATAAAGGAACACACCATGACCCCTCTCAAAGCCTACTTGTGCAATGCATAGATGGCGTTCCATACCACCACCCACACTAAGTAGTGTATTCTTAAGAAGCCATAGTTCATTAACATTATTGTGGGGGTAAGACTTAACCGACGTAGACCATGTGAGCAATTCCTGGAATCCCGGTGTCACCCTCACCGGATAAAGGGATTCCTACTTGCCTAAGGTGGGACCATTGTTTTTAGCTTAAGTGGATCCTTTATCTAGACCTATATGGGCACATAGTTTATGGGATAGGGAGATTTCTACTAGATACCCCTCCTCAACTAACGTATGAGTATCAATCTGAAGAGATTGCTACTAAGTTCCCCGCCTCAACTCACGTATGAGCACCCATCTGTTTACATATCCACGCGGTGCTTAGCATTATTCCCTATAGAGTATTTGACATTCATTACATTCGTTCATTAATATAGGATAAGAGGTTGCTACTAGATGCCCCTCCTCAACGAACGTATGGGCATCCATATGAAACACAACATTCATTCATTGGAAAGCTCATAGATTCAAAGATGACAATAGCCTTTCACCTAAGAATCCCCTTATTGTGAGAAAGTCTTTTGACAACAAGTCATTATCATTCATTAGATTACAATTGAGAATAGCCTTTCAATAAGTACAGCATCATTAAACATAATCGTAGAACTTCATTCATTATTCATTCATGAGTGTGTGCGCTTATGTGAGAATAACTTTTCACATAATCATCATCATTCATATAATTTCCTTCTAAACATGATCATAATACATCCATAGTAATCACACACATATACTTCACTTCATAATTATATATAATAATTAAACACCTCCTCCTTTCAAGTGGATTAATAGTTCAAGCACAATTCTATTTCAATGTGAAATCTGATCATAACTTGCCCTTTCAAGGCCATGAACCAACATCAACCAATAAATCCTAACTACTGTAATAGCATATGAAATTGACATGATTCAATCACTTAATTCAACATAAACATCAATAATTCAACAATCTAAATCAATTTAGACATAATCCATCAACATTCATTTATAATCAACAAACCCACTCCATAAAGGCACAATTTTGGAATTGAGAGAATCCATGGGTTCATAGAGTATTTTCATCATAAATCATCAATTAAACACCAATACAATCATAATTTGTCATTAGAAACCATTTGAAAACGTTTGATGAAAGAACCCATGAGATTGAGTGAAACCCTAGATTTTTCATAACTTCAAATCACTTTTGAATTGGCTCATTGAATGAAAGGTTAGACAAGGATCAAGACTATCATAACTTGATATAGTTTCCCAGGAAATTCCCTTAAAAATCCTTTGAAAACCTTGAAGATTTGACCATGAGAGCTTGGAGTCTTCAACTCCAATAGAGGTTTCTAGAAAGAGACTTTTGGAGGTGATGGGAGGTTTTGATTTGGGGTTTTGAAATAATGAAGTCTAAAAATAGAGTTTAATACTTTTAATACCCTTAAAATACTTTAATTAACCTAAAATAACCATCCAAACACTTAACAAAACTAATTAGCTAATTACCAAACAACCTCTCACTTGGCCGATCCAAATCTGTAGATTACAGGTGCCATCTACGAACCACCCACCTACGCTCCATAGGTGGGACCACGGGACTTACTGTCAAACCGTGGTTTGGTTCAGAGTCTCTAATTTAGGGGTCTTGACCTACGGAGGCCATTCATGGGGTATGGACCCCTTCTGTAGGTCACCGTCATTTTGGCAACTTTTTGGTTTCAAGGGCCCTTGGGGGTTAGGCTTAGGGTCCTCCTCAAGGACCCCTAGGGTGGTCCTTGGGGAGTTGTACCTTGCCGTTTAACCCCTAAACCATAGCTCGAGACAACATCAAACCCACTCAAACCTCATGATAAACTCATACACTCACTAGTTAGGCTATAGTTTGACTTATTTGTTTTACGGGTCGTTACAGTATCCCCCACTTAGAAATATTCATCCTCGAATGACACTTTAAACACATTAAGGGGTAAATAACTCAAAATTAGCAGCCCATCATGCATACAACATCATAAAAAATGCACAAAACTTAGGAGGAAACATCAACTCCATCTCAAACATACTCCAAGCACACAAGAAAGTAGGAACTACATCTACAAACTCGTTATGCACCAAAACTTCAACATTTATTATTTCATTGGAGGAACTACCTTCTCCAACTAGAATCATGCTCATCACAACCTCATTAAGCACATTATGCAATTACACTCAAAACCACAATTAGGCATGTTCATCATTTCACCTTATGAACAATATAGACAACTCATACTAAATGCAAATCAACATGAGGAACATAAATCATGAAAACTCATTTTCTCATATAAACATAAATTCATCAAGAACATGTATGACATAAGGAGACCATGGAAACTCATAATCACACTTGACTCCAAAACATGAAACAAGTGTTAACACCCCTGAAATCTAATGACCTAAGCTATAGCCTAACATGTGGTCTAGAGTCCTAAAAAGGGTCAACGTCAAGATAACAATCATAAAATGACATCTTGAGCCGCAAACTAGGGGACCACGAGGCGTGGTCTGACTCACGCTCCATATATAGGAGTCGTGAGTCAAGACTTAGTTCCCTCAAAGAGTCCCCTAGTCTTTGGCCCAAACCACGAGGAGCACAACATGGTCCGTGGACCATACCACGCCCCGTAGATGGGGGCTCGTGGATGGGTCCTGGACCAAGTCTAAAAGACCAGTCTCAGACCCAAACAATGACTGACCAGTATGGTCCGTGGTTCAGACCACGCCCCATGGTTGAGGTCTCGTGGATGAGGGTCTGAGGAAGCTGTCTTAAATTGGCCAAGGCTCTATCATATTAACTAATTCCTAATAAATTAAGTAAGGGTGAGGGCAGTTATATTTAGTTATTTTAGACTTATATAAATAGTTTTAAGTCATTAAACTCAAGTTAACTCCTCACAACTCACAATCCCAAAATAAGAAACCAACTCATCTCTCCCAAAATTCTCTCTCTAGACTCCATTGAAGAACAAGGTCAAAGATCAAGCTAGGGGGTTCAAGAACAAGTATTTTTTCTCCAATTTCATGAGGCTTCCAACCTAAGGTATGGATGCTCTTCATTCTTGGGTAGCTATCCCCCAAGAAGTCCCTTCAAAGTGTATTTTTAAGACTTCCAAATCTAGGGTTTAACTCTAAACATGGGTCTTCTTCCAAAACGAGGTCTAATGTTTAATAATGATCTATTATGGTTATTTATGATGCTTTATGGTGAGGTTATTGTATCAATTGAACGATGTGGCCCAAGTGTGGCACACTCAATGGAAGGCAAATAGGCTGGAAAGAGTGGGTCATATAGATTGAGATGCATTCAAAAAGGTGTTCCTTGACAAGTACTTTCCCCATGAAATGAGGGAGGCCAAGGTGGAGGAATTCATCAACCTTCGACAAGGAAGTATGGGTGTTGAAGAATACTCTCTTAAGTTTACCGAATTGTCCAAGTAACTCCATCCATGGTGGCGGAGCCAAGAGATGAGAAAAGTAGGTATGTAATGGGTGTGTCTAGCTTGGTGAGGAAAGAAGATCATTTGGCTATGCTTCATGACAACATGGATATATCCCATCTTATGGTATATGCTAAGAAAATGGAGGGTTAAAAACTCCAAGGAAGGAATAGAGATGTGAAGAGGCCTAGGACCGATGATAGAAACTCCTCCAAGAGTGAGTTGAGGTTCAAGACAAACCAAGGTTTAAAAAGAGGTTTTCTAACCAACACTCCTCCAATGCTCCAAGGCCTAATAAAGATAGGGTGTCTAACCCTAAGGCTCAAGGACAAAATGGTGGGGGATCTTCCATGAAAAGGCCTACATGTGACAAGTGTGGCAAGAGAGACGAGGGCAAATGTCTTATTGTAATGGATGGTTGCATTCATTGTGGGAAGAGTGGTCATATGGTTAGAGATTGTCCCATGTTAAAGGTTCAAGGGAGAGAGGGCAAGAAACTCCCTCCAAGTGGCTACAATTCTGATGCTCCCAAGAAGAATCGCTTCTATGATCTCCAATCTAGGAGTGATCAAGACGGTTCTCCGGACGTTGTTACTGGTATGTTGGATGTATTTTCAATTTATGTTTATGCATTATTAAATCCTGGTGCCACTTTGTCTTTTGTTACTCCTTTTGTGGCAATGAAATTTGATGTACTCCACAAAGTCTTAGAAGTACCTTTTTCTGTTTCTACCATGGTGGGTGACTCGGTTATAGCTAAAAGAGTTTATAGGAGTTGTCTTATCTCATTGTCTCATAAAGTCATATTTTTCGATTTGATAAAATTAGATATGGTTGACTTTGATGTTATATTGGGGATGGATTAGTTGCATGCTTGTTTTGCATCCATTGATTGTAGAAACCGGTTTGTGAAGTTTCAATTTCCTAATGAGCCTATTTTGGAATGGAAAGGGGGAAACTCTACACCTACAGGTCGCTTCATTTCATGTCTAAAAGCTACAAAAATGATCTCAAAGGGGTGCTTGTATCACATTGTTAGAGTTATGGACGTTGAGTCCGAGACTCTTTCTTTGGAGTCGGTCCCCGTAGTGAGAGTTTATTCGGAAGTCTTCCCCGATGACTTTCCTGGTATTCCTCCCGAATGGGAAATAGACTTCGGCATTGATCTTTTTCCAGATACACAACCCACATCAATTCTCCCTTACTAGATGGCTCCGCCCGAATTGAAGGAATTAAAGGCTCAACTTAAAGATTAGCTAGACAAGGGTTTTATTCAACCAAGCATATCTCCATGGGGTGCACCGATATTGTTTGTAAATAAGAAAGATGGGTCCCTTAGGATGTGCATAGACTACCACCAATTGAACAAGGTCACTATCAAGTATAAATACCCTCTCTCTAGGATTGACAATTTGTTTGACCAACTCCAAGGGGCGAGTTACTTTTCAAAGATTGACCTAAGGTCGGGCTATCATCAACTTAGGGTAAGAGGGGTTGACATTTCTATGACGGCCTTCCGAACAAGATATGGTCACTATGAATTCCTAGTAATGTCGTTTGATTTGACCAACTCCCCGGCGGCTTTCATGGACCTTATGAATAGGGTGTTTAGACAATATCTTAATTTGTTTGTGATTGTCTTTATAGATGATATTTTGATCTACTCTATAAATGAGGGTGATCACTTAAAGCATTTAAGAATGGTATTGCAAGTCCTTAAGGACAAACAATTGTATACTAAGTTTAGCAAGTGTGAATTTTGGCTAAGGTGGTTGCTTTCCCTGGTAACATTGTGTCAAGTGTGGGCATAGAAGTTGATCCAAAGAAAATGGACACGGTTAAAAGTTGGCATAGACCCCTAAGTCCCACTTATATTCTATTTTTTTTGGGATTGGCCAGGTATTATAGGAGATTTGTAGAGGGCTTCTCATCTATTGCCTCTCCATTAACGGCCTTGACCAAAATAAGTCCAAATTTGAGTGGTCGGGGGCTTGTGAAAAGAGCTACCAAGAATTGAAGGATAGATCCACCTCCATTTCGGTATTGAACTTATCGAAGGGTACCAATAGATTCGTAGTTTATTGTGATGCTTCTAGAATAAGGTTGGGGTGTGTTCTCATGCAACACGGTAAGGTGATTGCCTATGCTTCAAGGCAACTCAAGATTCATGAAAAGAATTACCCAACCCATGACCTTGAACAAGCAGCAGTGGTTTTTGCCTTGAAGATATGGAGACACTATCTCTATGGGGTTGAAATGACCCAAAAAGTTCTTAAAAGTGTGATTCGGAAGTTACCGGAAACTTGTTTTAGCTATATCTAAAAATCCGTTTCGTTTTTCGAAAATCCGACTTCATATTCTTGTTTAGGGGGTCAAATTGAGTGGGAAATGGGTCTAACCCAAATTTTAGAGCAACCGTATGAAAATCCGAAATTTCCAAGTGAAGCCTTTTTCGAGGGTCTACTTTGGAGGGTCATATCTCCTAGCACACAAATAATTGGGTGGCCCATAACATATCCATGGAAAACCCTTTGAGTTATCTATCCAACTCACTTCTTTTCACCTCATTCGGAGTTTGGACGAAGAAGTTATACCCATTTTCGTAATATCTGTCCGGCAGGAAATGCAATTTCCAGTGAGCGTTTTTACTGTTCACCCGCCTCATTTTTTTATCTAAGTGTTTGACCATTTTTCCAAAGGGCATATGTTATTTCCTATATAGCATTAGTTCAATTCTCATCTCTAAAACATTTCCCAAAACACCTCTCCCATACTTAGACACATTTTCTCTCAAGTTCTCTCAAGAACCCTAATCCAAAACCTTCCTCAAGATTGAAGAGACTCTTGCTCCAAGTTCCAAGCTTCCATTGAAGACACTCTCAAGACCTTCATAAAAACTCAAGGTATGTGGTGTTGAACTCATGGGTCCTTCCACCCATAGTGCCTAGACTCTATTCTACTCACTAATTCATTGTTTAAGTTAAGATTCATAAATTAGTCTTGTTCTTTGTAATAATTTCCTGCACATTGAATTTTAAACATGAAAAGTGATTGTTTTGAGCATGTTGTGACTCTAGAACTTGAATCTAAATTTGGAATGGATGTGGAGATTTTCATGTGGTATTGTGGGTGTTAAAAGGTGTTGTTGTAGGTTGTTCACTGGTTTGGCTGCATAATTACTACCCTATTTTCCATGCCCTTAGATTCCATTACATGCCTTCAAGGTGTTTGACAAAATGTCCAACTATGGAGAATTGATGAATCGATGCTTTAAAGCTTGAGTTATGAGATGTATGGCAATCCAGAGATGTGTTGATGACAATCTAAGCTTGTGTATATGTTCATTCCATACGTGAGATTTCATTAGAGCCTAATGGGAATTTCCTATATAAAGTGTTGCATGACCATGCCCGGTCCGGGGGAAAAGAACCGGACAACCATGTGAGAGGTTTATATCTCACCACCTAGGATGCTTGGGGTGTGACCAACATCAACCATGTGAGAGGTTTATATCTCACCACCTAGGATGCTTGGGGTGTGACCAACATCAACCATGTGAGGGGTTTATACCTTGCCACCAGGGTGTCCGGGTGTTAACGGCATCCCCCATCCTAAGTTGGGGTTATAGATTGGTTGGATCATGCATACACATATGATATCTACTATTAGTATAGATTTACTTAAACATGTTTTGACTTAAGTTTGATCATGCATCCTCATATTGTTATTCATAATGCCTATGAAACTATTTCTTGTATTTCGATTGTGTCCTTGTCTATTGTTGTGTTGCACCCCGCATACTTAGTACATTCCAAGTACTAACGCATATTTTGCCTACATGATGTCACCATGTAGGGACCGGAGCTACTCTTGATCCTTCTCTCTATTCACGTGGCTAGTACGGTGCTTATCCGAGTTTGTTGGTGAGTCCTCAATGATTCAAGGGCTATGTTATGTTTCCTACTCCTATGTTTTGAGACTTTAGCTTGCAATTGTATTTTGACTATGAGGGGAGCCGGTAGTATGTCATGGCCCCCGTCCTATCTATGTATCTAGAGGTGTGCGATGGACAAGAATTTTGTAAATGAGCTTGACTCTTGTTCTATGATGTCATTTTGAAATGGTTTGCCCTTAGTCCCTATTTTCCCGTTAATTAATGTTGAATGTACTTCCGCGACCGATGAAGTGTGATGACAAGTTTGAGAGGCTTGTTTGGGGTTCCTTCGGGTTCCTCATTCGCCATGTCACGTCTAGGCCCTAGGCTTGGGTCGTGACAAGCTTGGTATCAAAGCACTAGGTTGTTAAATCCTCGGAGTCCAACACACCGCGTTGAGTAGAGTCCTAATCATGGTTGTGAAGCGCGCCATGACTATGAATGGGAGGCTACAAAACATTTTAGGAAAGGTTTCCCTTCTTCGTGTTCTATGTCGTGCTTAGAGTGCCATAAGGTGATTCCTCCCTAACGCTTGTTCTTTGGATTGCTAGATCATCATGCCAAACATGAGGGGAAGACGGGCCTGATCACCGGAAGAGCCACCCACCAATGGTGAGCTCCGTGATGCACTCACCATGCTTGCACAAGTGGTAGCTAACCAAGTGCAACAAGGAGCCCAAGCTTCTCGAACTACCACCCCGGGGGAAAGGGTGAGAGATTTCATGAGGATGAACCCTCCGGTCTTCCATGGTTCAAAGGTGGATGAGGACCCGCAAGAGTTCATCGATGACGTATGCAAAATCTGGACCATTATGGATGTTGGTGCTTGTGAGAAGGCGGAATTGGCGGCCTACCAACTCAAGGGGGTTGCTCAAATTTGGTTTGATCAATGGAAGGGTGAGAAAGGTAATGGCTATGTGGTGTTGTGGGAGGAGTTTAAACTTGCTTTCCTTAATAGGTTCTTCCCTCTTGAGCTTAGGGAGGCAAAGTTGGTGGAGTTCATGAACTTGAAGCAAGGAGCTATGAGTGTGAGGGAGTATGCCCTCAAATTTGTCCAACTCTCCAAGTATGCACCTCACTTGGTGGCCGACTCTAGGTCGAGGATGAACAAATTTGTGATGGGTGTATCCGACTTGGTTAGTGAGGAGTGTCGGTCCGCTATGCTCATTGGAGATATGGATTTGTCTCGGTTGATGACTTATGCCGAGCAAATGGAGGAGGAGAAGTTGAGGAAGAGAGGGGGCACGAGGCCAAGAGGGCCCGATTGGAGAATAGGTTCCCTAAGGGTGCTAGATTTCATCAAGGCCGAGGAAACCCTCATGTCAACCGGGGATTTGCTATCAATGTTCCTAGACCTCAAGGGGGAGGTGAAGTGGGTTCTATGGATGTATGCCCTAAGTGTGGGAGGAAGCATGGTGGTCCTTGCATGAAGGGTTCGGGTGCTTGCTTTGAATGTGGAGAAGTGGGTCATAAGAGGTTTGAGTGTCCCAAGATCCGCAACAAGGTCCGAAGTGCTAACACTACTCCTTTGGGTAGAGGTGCTTCTCAAAGTGGTGCCCCAAGGGACAATCAATTTTATGCTTTGCATGGTAGACAAGGTGTTAATGAGACTCCGGATGTGGTGACCGGTATGTTGCAAATCTTTGATCTTGATGTTTATACTTTGATTGATCCGGGTGCCACCCTTTCCTTTGTTACCCCCTTAGTTGCTAGAAAATTTCATGTCGAGTCGGAATTGTTGCATGAGTCATATGAAGTATCTACTCCCATTGGTGTCTCTATTGTTGCTAGAAAAGTGTATAGAAATTGTCCGGTTTGCATATTGAATAAGTTGTTGCCTTGTGATCTTGTTGAGTTGAACATGGTGGATTTTGATGTTATTCTTGGGATGGATTGGTTGCATGCATACTATGCTTCTATTGATTGTAGGACTCGTAAAGTCAAGTTCCGATTTCCTAATGAACCCGTCCTTGAGTGGGAGAGCCGGGATGTTGTGGTGAAGGGGAAATTCATTTATTGCATTAAAGCCCATAGGTTGATTTCCAAAGGGTGCTTGTACCATATTGTGAGAGTCAGTGATGTGGAGTCTAAAGTCCCTCCTATTGAGTCTATTCCGATTGTTAATGAGTTTCTAGATGTCTTCCCAGAAGACCTTCCCGGTGTCCCTCCCGAAAGGGAGATAGATCTTGGTATAGACCTCCTTCCCGATACTCAACCTATTTCTATCCCCCCTTACCGTATGGCCCCGGCAGAGTTGAAAGAGTTGAAAGAGCAATTAAAAGATTTGTTAGAGAAGGGGTTTATTAGACCTAGTCATTCTCCCTGGGGTGCTCCGGTTTTGTTTGTGAAGAAGAAAGATGGGTCTCTTAGAATGTGTATTGATTATCGACAACTTAATAGGGTCACCGTCAAGAATAGGTATCCTCTTCCAAGGATTGACGATTTATTTGACCAATTGCATGGGGCTAGTCACTTCTCTAAGATTGATCTTCGGTCAGGGTATCATCAAGTGAAGGTGAGGGAGTGTGATATTCTCAAGACGGCCTTTCGTACTAGGTATGGGCACTATGAGTTTGTGGTGATGTCTTTCGGGTTGACTAATGCTCTGGCTCTCTTTATGGATTTGATGAATAGGGTTTTCAAACCCTACCTTGATTCTTTTGTGGTGGTGTTTATAGATGACATCTTGATCTATTCTCGGGGTGAGGAAGAGCACAAGGGTCACTTGAGGGTTGTACTCCAAAGATTGAGGGAAGAGAAGTTGTACGCTAAATATGAAAAGTGTGAGTTTTGGTTGAAGGAAGTTGCTTTCCTAGGCCATGTGGTGTCGGGGGATGGTATTAAAGTGGATCCTAAGAAGACCGATGTTATTAGGAATTGGCCTAGACCTTTGACCCCGTCGGATATAAGGAGTTTCTTGGGTTTAGCGGGTTATTATAGGAGATTTGTGGAAGGGTTTTCTTCTCTTGCTTCTCCTATGACTAAGTTGACTCAAAAAAAGGCTAAATTTGTGTGGTCGGATGAGTGTGAGGAATGATTCCAAACTTTGAAAGAAAGGCTTGTGTCCGCTCCTATTTTGTCACTTCCGGATGGGTTAGAAGGTTTTGTTGTTTATTGTGATGCTTCCCATATTGGTTTGGGTTGTGTGTTGATGCAAAGTGGTAAGGTTATAGCCTATACTTCTAGGCAACTTAAGGTTCATGAAAAAAATTACCCAACCCGTGATCTTGAATTGGCCGCCGTGGTTTTTGCTTTAAAGATTTGGCGTCATTATTTGTATGGGGTGCATGTTGATATCTTCACCGACCATAAGAATCTCCAATATTTGTTCACGCAAAAAGATCTTAACTTGAGACAAAGGAGGTGGTTAGAATTCCTTAAGGATTATGATATGAGTGTTCACTATCATCCGGGGAAAGCTAATGTGGTGGCGGATGCATTGAGTAGAGTGTCCATGGGTAGCTTGGCTCATGTGGAGGAAGGTAGTAAAGATTTGGCTAAGGAGGTCCATCGGTTGGCCAAATTGGGAGTTAGGTTAGAAGGGGTGGATAATGGAGGAGTAGTTGTTGTTAATGGTTCAAGGTCTTCCTTGGTTGATGAGGTGATAGTCAAGCAAGATCTTGATCCTTCTTTGGTAGAATTAAAGGCTTCGGTGAGTAGTGGTAAGGTGGAGGTTTTCTCCCAAGGGGGAGATGGTGCCCTTAGGTACCAAGGTAGATTATGTGTTCCTTGTGTGGATGGTGTGAGGGAAAGAATCCTTGATGAGGCTCATAATTCTTTTTATTCTATTCATCCGGAGTCAACAAAGATGTATAGAGACTTGAGGGATGTGTATTGGTGGGGCGGTATGAAGAAGGCCATTGCAAAATTTGTTTCGGGTTGCCATAGTTGTCAACAAGTCAAGGCCGAACATCAAAGGCCGGGTGGCCTAACTCAAGACATTGAGATACCTACTTGGAAGTGGGAAGAAATCAACATGAATTTTGTAGTGGGCTTACCCAAGGCTAGAAGAGGCTTTGATTCAGTTTGGGTGGTGGTTGATCGGATGACAAAGTCGGCTCATTTCCTACCGGTTAAAACTACTTACAGGGCTGAGCATGGTGAAAATGAGTTTTGTGAGGTCTATGATGGTCCTTATGAGCATGGTAATGGGGCTCTTGTTTATGATGGTGATTCTTATGAGGGATATGATGGTCCATGGGATAATGGACAACATGGTGGTGAGAACTATTACTCCGGTGTAACGACTCGAAACATGATAGGTTAAACTAGAGCCTTAACATTGGGTTAGAGTGACTTTAGGTGGATGTGTAGGCTGTTTTAGAACCTAAATGGAGCAAGGTAGAAGCCTAGGGCGCAAGCAAGGTCCTAGGATAGCAAGATAGGGTGAAAGAAACCTTGTTCTTTGGTGGACCTTTTGGCGATGGGGCTGCTTGATCGCCCAAGGGATTGGGAAAGTCGCCGTTTGGATCCTGTGCTCGCCTAGTGGACTACCCTTTTGGCCTAGGTGTTGGACTAAAGGGTGAGCTAAGTGGTAGATCGGCAAGCGGGTTGGCGTGTCGCCCATTGGCTCCCTCCAATCGCCTAATAACCAGCCCATTTAGTGAGTTCACTGGAACAAAGGGCGAACCAAGGGTGCACTTGATAAGTTACCTAGTGCACTTGGCAAGCCCAAGTGTCCAAAGGGCGAGCTTAGACGGGAAAGGGGTATAATTTTAAGTTACAACTTCGTGGGTCCTTAGTTCTTTTACAAAGTTGAGTCCACCTTATTCTATTCCTTTCCTAGAAACTATAAGAACCTTTTTAGACTTAAATCCTTTTATTAAGATCACTCCAAATAGAATCAAAATAAAACCTGCCTCCTCTCAAATATCTCTCTCACTAGAAATCCTCCGTTAGAGAAGAAGAAGAAGGGAGCCATTGAAGCTCGGGTTTGGTGATTCCAAGGCGTTTCTTCATCAAATTTCTTGGGGAATCTTAGTAAAGGTATGGTGATCCTTCATCTAGGTTTAGCTTTCACCCTAGATTCAATTTCCATGAAGTTTTCAAAGTTTTAAAGTTCATGAAAAACCTAGGGTTTTACTCAATCTCATGGGTTCTTTCTCCAAACAATTTAAAATGGTTTATAATGTCATATATTGATTGTATTGATGTTTAATTGATAATTTATGATGAAAATACTCTATGAACCCATGATTTCTCTGAATTCCTTAATTTTGCCTTTATGAAGTGGGTTTGTTCATTGTGAAATCTTATGATGGTAATATATCTAAATTTCTTTGGGTATGTAATTGTTTCATTATCTATGCCTTTAATATGGTAAATTTTTGGTGTGTTGATGATTTAACATTCATGGCCTTGAAGGAAAGTTATGACTAAATTACATGTTAAAGTATAATTGTGCTAGAGATGTTGACCACTTGGAAGGTGGAAGTGTTTAATTACTATGTATGATTATGATGTGAATAATATTCATGTTATTTCAATGATAGAATGATTATCACGTATACAATGTAAATGTGTTATTGTTGATAGTATATTCTCAATTGACATTCATGAATGATTGTGGTTGAATGTGAAGAGCTTCTATGATGTAATGTTCTAACTTGAAGTGGTAAGCTTAGGCACCCTTTCTTGTATAATGAATGTGTCTTGACTTGATGGATATGAATCGATAGTCTTAGGGCATTCCTTTTATAAATGGTCTAATGTAATGAAGACTCTAGAATCGATAGGCTATTGGCATTCCTTTCTTAATGAGTCAATGTGCCATGAATAGATAGGCGAGTGGCATTCCTTTCATGAGTATAAGAATGTAATAGGGGACCATGAATCGATATGCTTACAACATTTTTTTCATGAGGACCTCAGAGCTATACTTGAATGTACCATGGATCAATAGGCTTATACCATTCCTTCCTTGGTAATGATGTATCATCGGTCGATAGGCCTATGGCATTCCTTCCTAGTACACTAATGTAATGTGAATGTAGGCTAAGCACCGAGTGAATATGGTTAGATGAAAACTCTCCCAATGATAGGTTAGAGTTCCAAGGAACATCTTCTTATCCCAGAACTATGTGCCCACATAGGATATTAGCCAGCAGATTCCATCCGAGCTAATGTTATCGTTCTACCTTAGGCAAGTAGAATACCTCTTTACGGTGTGGGGCTATATTACACCGGAATCCATGTCTGACTTGCATGGTCTATGTCAGTTAAACGCTTATTCACATCACGTGTGATGTGCATTATGGTTTCTTGATAGGTTCTACAAACTGTGGGTGGTAGTATGGGATTCCATCTATACATTGCACGAGTAGGCTTTGATAGGGTCATAGTGAGTTGTCTAAGTCTTAATGACTATTGTATGAAAGTTCTCTAAATGAAGCAATTGAAGAATGTTGACTGCTAAATGCTTAAATGTATAGGGAAGAGGGGCTTTGTCTCAACGCTACAATTCATACTAGCAAGTAAGCACCTCCACCATAAGTGGATCAATCCATTCATAGAAGGAATACATTATAAGTAAACACCTCCACCATAAGTGGATCAACAATTCAATAGAAGATTACTTATCAAATATTGAAAACTTACATTCATAGCCATCAAGGCTTTCATCAAGACTCAACCCTATTTTCTTGACATTCATACATCAAATAGGATAACATCATAATACAATAATGAATTCCATAATAACATACTAGATTATCATCCTTCATTCATCATTGAAAGTATACTAGGGTTAGAATTGGATAAAGAAGGGAAAACATGGGTCTTGTGGGGAATTGTTCAAAAACCATTAAAATTACTTTAATTCATCCACAAACCTTCATATATAATCATAAATAACCATTTTAGATCAATGGAAACACTTTTAGAAAGAGACCCACGAATTGGATTGAAAACCTAGAAATTGGGGAACTTTGAAAACACTTTGAAAGGGCTCCTTGGTGATAGCTAACCAAGGATAAAGAACTCCCATACCTTAGCCTTAGAATCCCAAAAATTTTGTTATGAAAAGCTTCCATCTCCTAGCCCTAGCTGCTCTCCTTCTATGTTCTTCAATGGAGGTTTTTGAGAGAGAAGATTTTTGGGAGGGAGAAGGAGTTGGGCTTTTTTTTGGGTCTTGGAATAATTGATTTAATTTGGGTGAGTTTTGGGGTTAAAATGATATAAATAGGGGTCCTAGGCTTGGGAAAAATGAGATATCCTTGAGTTGAAACAATTGGGAAAAGACCGAATAAGTTACTTGCTGAAAACTGCCGAAATGGCATCACTGAAGCCTTCACGGACCGTGATCATCACCACGGCCCGTGAAACGGGTCATGAAGATTTTTCAGCTTGACAGTGCTTCACTATTTCGGGCATTACAATTTACTCCGAGATCAGAATTAGGCAAACTTGGTGGCGTTGAAAAGAAGACTCAGTGACCTTTAATTCTATAGGTCATGGCACACCTAATTCGTTTTTAGCTAAGAGATATGACCATTTGAAGTTGACCCTATTCTCTAAGTCTAATGGAAAGCCCTTCACGTGAGGCTCCACGAGCCGTGGTGCCTCTCGTGGTCATGGTACAATATCTAGGAAACTTTCCCCTTAACCCCTAAAAATCTAAGGCACCACCATGAGCCTTCCCACGAGCCGTGGTCATCACCACGAGCCGTGAAGTGGCTCGTGTGGAGGGGCTGTTTTTGGGCAGCCTTTGTTTGGCCACTGGCTAGCCTACCACGAGCCACACCACGGGCAGTGGTGGTGGTCGTGGAAGGTGAGGCAGTGTCCATGAAAGAGTGGACTGCCCTAGTCCTCTTCCTTGGCTCTAACCCTCAAACTAAGCTCTCGCTTAGTATACTAGTTTCCGGACGTCATGGTCGTTTCTTGACGTTTGACCTCTAAAATACCAAACTAGCTTCAATAGCCATTTTTCATCAATTAAAAAAAAATTCAACTATAAACTAATATGCGAGTCTCTAGTTCAACATACTAGATTTAGTCGAGCCTTTGCTAGGTCTTACTAGTTCGTACGGGGAGTTACATTAGCACTGAAAGGGCATGTAAATGAGATGGGGTTCTCACGTTTAGTAAGTCCGGCTCCCCACATGGGTTTCCTCACGTTTAGCAAGTCCGGATTACCTATGGTATGTGTTGTCTCATGAGATGGAAACCCCACGTTTAGTACGTTAGGGTTTCTAGAAGCAATCTTCTTGACCCTTAACTATGTGCCCACACAGGACTCTAGATTAGTGGATCCACCTAGATATCTATGTACGAATGGTTACATCTTAGGCAAGTGTTAACCCACTCTTTTCGGTGTGGAAGTAGAACACCGAATTCCATGTAGCTCTCATGGTCTATGTCGGTTATTGCAATATTTTCCTAATGTAAAAGTAAATGAAGGTATGAAAGGTGTGAACTCTTACTAGGGCTTTCTTAAGGGTTTCTACATAGTGTAAGGGAGGGTATGGGACTTCTCTTGCACCTTGTACTTGTGGGATCCTATGAGATGGGTGTAGTAGTGTTCTCTTATGATTATGATGATTATGACTTATGTATGTTGAAGCTATGTTATGTATGATCATTATGAATATGGTAAGTTATGATGAAATATGAACTTATGAATGTATGCATGAAGTAGGTTGCTCAATGTGATACTTGGCTTTGAATAGGGTTATGGGGTTCTATTCTTTGCATTTCACTAGTATTGCTTGGGTTGTCTACATGTTGGGATGATATTATGTTGGATTGCACTATGATACTTACTTTGTGTGCATATTGGATTCACTTGGTAAAAAGCATGTTTTGACTAAATGTCCTTTTATGCATGTTTCAATGGTTTTTATGCATAGTACCCATACTTAGTACGTGTGTTGTAGTAACCCATATTTTCTCCCTTTTCCCCAAACATTTAGGTTCGGGTCATTGAGGATTCAAGCTTACTTATCAAGACACTTGGAGTTGCTTCCTCAAGTTGGTGAGTCCTAAAGTCCGAGGACAAGACCCTATAATCTAGCTTCTAGGTTTAGTTCTTTGATTATGTTGAAAGACATTGTTGTACTTCCCTATTTCAAGACTTCTTATTGATGTAAGGGCTAAGTCCCATTTTCGATACTTCTATGTCTAGATGGTACATTGTGATGAAATTAGATTTTGTTTTTCATATATGAAGTGAGGTTGAACTTCCAAAGTAAGAGTTTTAAGTTTTCCATGCTTTTATTCTATGATACATGGTATGACGAATGTGAAGGGCTTCTATAAGACCTCTTCGAGGTCGAATATGCCGGTAACGACTAGGGGGTTCTCTCGGGTCGTTACACATTACACAAGAGAGGGTGCCTAGGCCTACCAACTAAAGGTTAAACAATCTACTATAGTTTGCATTCTTTTAAGAAGAGGATGCATAAAGCCTACCAATTCAAGACATACATCAATCACCATACTTTCATTTATACAAGAACAAAATGCTTAAATCCTACCAATTCAAGATATACATAATATAGAAGAAAGCCCTACACATTCTATAACCAATATACATGAGTTTCAAATTGAGGATTAGCCTTTCAATAACAACACAAATAGCTTCAAGATATGACCACCTTAACTTCATCGAATTGAGATGCCTATACTTCACATCATATTCATATAGACAATATCATGATAATATGTCAATTCCTCATACTATGCCTTCAATGCCATGACCACAATGTACATAGTAGGAAAGCACCTCCACCTTTCAAGTGGATCAACAATACACGCACAACTCTACTTTAACATGAAATTAACCATAACTTGCCCTCTCAAGGCCATGTTCACAAATCCTCACTTCACCGACAATTCACAATAATTAGGCATATATGATGATATATTTCAACAATCTAAATCAATCTAGGCATAAATCCGTTAACAATCATTCATAATCAACAAACCCACTTCATAAGGCACAATTTAGGAATTGAGAGAAATCATGGATTCATAGAGTATTTTCATCATAAATCATCAATACAATCAATATATGCCATTATAAAGCCTTTGAAATCATTTGGAGAAAGAACCCATGAGATTGAGTAAAACCCTAGGTTTTTCATGAACATTGAAAACTTTGAAACTTCTTTGAAATTGACTCTAGTCTGAAAGATAACCCTAGATGATGGATGACCATACCTTTTTTAATATTCCCCAATAAATTTAATGAAGAAAATGCGTTGAATCCAAACCCCAGCTCCCACTTCTTCTTCTTCTTCTTTGGGAACTTCTAAAGAGAGAATTTTTGGAAGGAAGAACTCTTGTTTTGATTTGGGGAAATAATGAGTAAATGACTTGTTAAAAGACTTAAAACTATATATACTAATGATATAAACCATATAAAATCAACCCCACTCAATAATTAAAAAAAGGGAAATTACTTAAAACCCCTAAATTTGGGCAGCCCCGTCAGGGACCACGCCCAACTTCACGGCTCATGAAGGGGGACCACGGCCTATGGTGGCGCCCGTGGTCCCTAGGCAGTGACTCCCTTTTTCCTTGCCAAGCACCAAGATTCTAAGGCATCTTCACGGACCACTTCACGGTCCGTGGTCAAGACCATTGGCCTTGAAGTTGTCGTGGACTTAGGGCAGTATCTTGGCCACAATGCGTTGCCTCCTATGTTCCCAAGTCATCTTCACGGACCACTTCACGGTCCATGGTCAAGGCCACTAACCTTGAATGTGGCCGTGGTCATGAGGCAGTGCTAGGCCAAGGTTGGGCAGCCTTGGCCTTTGGCTTAGGCCTTGCCCTCTTGGCTTGGCACATGCCCTTCTAACCCTCAACCAACTGCAAAAGGTCCTTCAACTATGGAGTCTAACACGTATCTTGATGTTGACCCTCACGATTAGGATCTAGTTCACCCTATCATTTTCTGAGTCTTTACATTATCCCCCATTTAGGAACATTCATCCTCGAATGACACTTTAAACACATTTAGGGGTAACGACTCAATATAAGCAGCCCACAATCATGCATGCAACATGATAATCAAATGCACACAACTAAAAGGAAACATCAACTCTACATCAACTTACTTCATGCACACAAG
Organism: Solanum okadae; assembly: GCA_036553675.1. Lineage (NCBI taxonomy): Eukaryota > Viridiplantae > Streptophyta > Magnoliopsida > Solanales > Solanaceae > Solanum > Solanum okadae. Next base: position 21,572,169 of record CM071686.1, on the reverse strand, counting down.
AAGGTAGGAACTACATCTACAATCACATTATGCATCCAAACTTCACATTTCTCATTTCATTGGAGGAACTTCCTTCTCCAAATCACATCATGCTCATTATAACATATTTAAGCACATTTGAGCAATTTTATCATAAAAGCACATTATGCATCTTTTCAATAAAGCATATTTAGGCATGTTCAACATTTAACCTCATGAATCATATAGTCAACTCACACTAAATGCACATCAACATGAGGAACAATAAATCATGAAACCACATTTTCTCAACTAAACAATAATTCAACTAGAACATGCATACGGTAGAACGGTAGCAATAGCTCAGATGAATCTTCAACTTGGATGAAATCCACTGGCTAATATCCTATGTGGGCACATAGTTATGGGATAGCATTATGTTCCTTGGAACTCTAACCTAACATTGGAAGAGTTTCTATCTAAACATATCAACTCGGTGCTCAGCCTACATTCCCATAGATTAATTCAATCACATTACATTAGTGTATAAGGGAGAAATGACATAGGCCTATCGACCCATGATACATCATTACCAAGGGAGGAATACTACAGACCTATCTATCCATGGTACATTCAAGGATAGCTCTAGGGTCCTCATGGAAAGAATGCCACTAGTCTATCGATTCATGGCCCCTCATGTCATTCTTATACTCATGAAAGGAATGCCACTAGCCTATCAATTCATTGTATATTGACCCATTAAGAAAGGAATGCTACTAGCCTATCGATTCTAGAGTCTTCATTACATTAGATCATTTATGAAAAGAATGCCTAAAGCCTATCAATTCATAGCCATCAAGTCAAGACACATTCATCCCTCATATATGTAAGAACTTCCATAGCCTATCGATTCATATTAATTCAATCCAACATACATTCATTACACAAGAAAGGGTGCCTAGGCCTACCATCTCAAGGTTCAACAATTAACTATACTTTCATTCATTTAAGAAGAGGATGCATAAAACCTACTAATTCAAGACATACATCAATCACCTTACCTTCATTTATACAAGAAAAGGATGCTTAAAGCCTACCAATTCAACATATACATCATATAGAAGAAAGCCCTACACATTATATTACCAACATACAATTTGAGGAATACCCTACAATAACAACACAAATAGCATCAAGACACGACCACCTTAACTTCATTGAATTTACATACATATACTTCATGTCATATTCATATAGACAATATCATGATAATACTTCAATTCCTCATACTATGCCTTCAAGACCATGACCACAATGTACATAGTAAGTAAACACCTCCACCTTTCAAGTGGATCAACAATTCACGCACAATTCTACATTAACATGAAATTAGCCATAACTTGTCCTCTCAAGGCCATGTTCACAAATCCTCACTTCACCAACAATTCACCATAATTAGGCATAGTTGATGATACAATTCAACAATCTAAATCAATCTAGGCATAAATCTATCAACATTCATTAATAATCAACTAACCCACTTCATAAGGCACGCTTTAGGAATTTAGAAATCATGAGTTCATAGAGTATTTTCATCATAAATCATCAATAAAAAATCAATACAATCAATATATTCCATTAGAAACCATTTGAAATCATTTGGAGAAAGAACCCATGAGATTGAGTAAAACCCTAGGTTTTTCATGAACATTGAAAACTTTGAAACTTCTTTTAAATTGACAGGGTGAAAGCTAACCCTATATGAAGGATCACAATACATTTTATAAGATTCCCCAAGAAATTTTATGATGAAAACGCCTTAAATACAAACCCTAGATCCCACTTCTTCTTCTTCTTCTATGGGAACTTCTAGAGAGAATTTTTGGAAGGAAGAACTCTTGTTTATATTTGGGGAAATAATGAGTAAATGACTTATTAAAAGACTTTAAACTATATATACTAATGATATAAATGATTTCAAATCAACCTCACAAAATAATTAATAAAAGTGAAATTACTTAAAACCCCCTAAATTTGGGCAGCCCCGTGAGGGGCAATGCTCAACTTCACGGCTCATGAAGAGGGACCACTGCTAGGCAGTGACTCCCTTTTGCCTTGCCAAGCCCCAAAATGCTAAGGTATCTTCACGGACCACTTCACGGTCTGTGGTCAATATCACTAGCCGTGAAAGTTGTCATGGACTTGGGGCAGTAGCTTGGCCTCAAAGCATTGCCTCCCATGTGCCCAAGTCATCTTCACAGACCAATTCACAGTCCGTGGAAAAGGCCACTGGCCGTGAAAGTGGCCGCGGTCAAGAGGTAGTGCTTGGCCAAGGTTGGGCAGTCTTGGCCTTTGGCTTAGGCCTTGCCCCTTTGCCTTGGCACATGCCCTTGCAACCCTCAACCAACATCAAAAGGTCCTTCAATTGTGGAGTCCAGCACGTATCTTGACGTTGACCTTCACGATTAAACTCCAGTTCACCCTATCATTTTTTGAGTCGTTACATTATTCCCCACTTTGGAACATTCGTTCTCAAATGACACTTTAAACACATTAAGGGTTAACGACTCAATATAAGCATCCCACAATCATGCATGCAACATCATAATCAAATGCACACAACAAGGAGGTAACCTCAAGTCCACATCTACCTACTTCATGCACACAAGAAGGTAGTAAGTACATCTACAATCTCATTATGCATCAAAACTTCACATTTCTCATTTCATTGGAGGAACTTCCTTCTCCAAATCACATCATGCTCAATACAACATTATTAAGTACATTTGAGCAATTTTCTCATAAAAGCACATTATGCATCTTTTCAATAAAGCACATTTAGGCATGTTCAACATTTCACCTCATGAAGCATGTAGACAACTCAAATTAAATGCACATCAACATGAGGAACAATACATCATGAAAACTCATTTTCTCAGGTAAACAAGAATTCAACTAGAACATGCATAACATAAGGAGACCATGGAAACTAATAATCACACATCACTCCAAAAAATGAAACAAGCCAAAAAGGAACACTTTGTTTTAGGCTTGAATAGGCATAAAAAGAAATGGATAAGGATATCGAAACTCTCAACAACCTTACCACAACCCTCGAGGTCTCATATGAGACAACCACACCGGGTCTGAACTCCTTAACTCACTACACCTCTTAAGGTGAGAACATCAATCAAGCCTAACTGATGAACATCAAATACACTCAACCACCTTACCATCTAGGCACATTATCCCCACTTGGGAGAAAGCCTATACTAGCTCTTTCAAACATCACTTCTTCCACTTCTAAGGTCGGAGCCAAATATCACTAAACCTCAATACTCATCACACTTAGGCATTTCTAAAACAGCACATTTCATCAACTCTTTCAATATACCTCAAAATTCCTCTTGACTAAGTCAGATTCTACGAACACCACACATAACCATAAAACAACCCATTCCTACTCAAGTCAACATCACAATCATTCATCTCACATCTATCAAGTCACATAGCCATAGTTGGCATCACAACCAACTCTTTCTCTCCCTCAACCCTTCTAGCATATTCCTTTCAAGTGGTCACACACTAAAGACCAACGGATAAGGAACAAGAGAGAGACATTATAGAGTTAAACTCTATGGCATGACTTGAAACATGAAGAAGTGAAGCTTTCTTAACACCAAATATCCTCCTATTCATAATGTGGTGCGCTTCACATTATGAATAAGACTCTACTAGACGTGGTTTAAGACAACCTAAGACCATTCCAAAATCTTGTGCTCTGATACCATGTTTGTCATGACCAGAGGGTACCCCTAGTCGTAACATGGCATACTCGACCAGGAAGGGGTCTTATACAAGCCTCATAGCTTTTTCATTGCATAAGATACTTGAAAATAGAGAAGAATTTAAAACTTTCATTTATAATCGAATCATTATCATTAAAAAGCAATCGGGAGACTTTCTACAACATGTCTCAAACCATCTAATACTTTGGATACAACTTTGGGACTAAGCCCATACAAAGACTCTAAACATACAAAGAATGACATAAAGGAACCACCACGGGTTTCACCCTTGCAACAATGAGGACTTACCAAGTCTTCATCTTCAAGCACCTTAGAAACCTACTCCTCAAGCATAGAACACCAACATTTCCACACCCTACACTTTAGAAAGAAAATGGAAAGAATGGGGTTAGGACAATTAAGTACTAAGTATGATGACCATGCAAAGACATGCTTTAAAAGGGACATTTGGTTGGAAACCATGCATCATGCCACTTTTTAGAAATATCATGAACAATAGCATAAGAGACATAAATTACAAGTATAATCATCATACAAGTCTTAACATCACATTTGAACAATACCAACATGTAAACCATTACCTTTTTCCTTAGACCTTCACTTCAAGTGACCCTCATGCTAGTATACCTTGTGCAATGTATGGATAACCTCCCATACCACTACCCCTACCAAGGCACCACACTACGGTCATCCAAAGTGAACTTACCATCCATTACTTTTCATCTTTATACCATAAAGCATTTAAGACACATAAACATTACATGAATCACATCATTACATTAGCACCAACAACAAAGATAACTATAAATCATACTTGTTCAATGTGCAAGTAGCATCCCATATTACTACTCACACTAAGTACTCCTTTGAAGTCTCCCTAGGGATGGCACATTCATAAACAAAAAGTCATGACAAGGAAGTAACTCATAATACAATCCAAGCATAGCATGCACATCACATTAAACAGTTAAGACTCAACATTCTCCAATTACTTCATTTAGAGGACTTTTATACATTAGTCATTAAGACTTAGAGAACTCACTATGATCCTATCATAGCCTACTAGTGCATTGCATGATGAAATCCCATTCTACCACCTACACTTAATAGAACCTCTCAAGAAACTATAATACACATCTGACATGATGGGAATAAGAGTTTAACCGACATAGACCATGCAAGATAGACATGGAATCTGATGGCACATAGCCCCACACCGTAAAGAGGCGTTCCACTTGCCTTAGGTAGAACAGTAACATTAGCTCGAATGAATCCTTAGCTTGGATGAAATCCGCGGGCTAATATCCTATGTGGGCACATAGTTATGGGATAGGAAGATGTTCCTTGGAACTTTAACCTAACATTGGGACAGTTTCCATCTAACCTTATCCAGACGGTGCTTAGCCTACATTCCTATAGATTAATTCATTCACATTACAATAGTGTCTAAGAGAGGAATGTCATAGGCCTATCAACCATGATACATCACTACTAAGGAAGGAATGCTATAAGCCTATCGATCCACGGTACATTCAAGGATAGCTCTAGGGTCCTCATGAAAAGAATTTCACTAACCTATCGATTCATGGACCGTCACTTTATTCTTATACTCATGAAAGGAATATCACAAGCCTATCGATTCATGGTACATTGACTCATTAAGAAAGGAATGCCACTAGCCTATCGATTCTAGAATCTTCATTACATTAGATCATTTATGAAAAGAATGTCTAAAACCTATCAATTCATAGCCATCAAGTCAAGACACATTCATCCCTCATATATGAAAGGAATGCCATAGCCTATCGATTCATATATTCATTCAAGCCAACAAACATTAATTACACAAGAGAGGGTGCCCAGGTCTACCAACTCAAGGTTCAACAATCAACTATATTTTTCATTCATTTAAGAAGAGGATGCATAAAGTGTCACGACCCAAGCCTAGGGCCTAGACGTGACATGGCGAATGAGGAACCCGAAGAAACCCCAAACAAGCCTCTCAAACTTGTCATCACACTTCATCGGTCGCGGAAGTACATTCAACATTAATTAACGGGAAAATAGGGACTAAGGGCAAACCATTTCAAAATGACATCATACAACAAGAGTCAAGCTCATTTACAAAATACTTGTCCAACGCACACCTCTACATACATAGATAGGACGGGGGCCATGACATACTACCGGCTCCCCTCATAGTCAAAATACAATTGCAAGCTAAAGTCTCAAAACATAGGAGTAGGAAACATAACATAGCCCTCGAATCATTGAGGACTCACCAACAAACTCGGATAAGCACCGTAGTAGCCACGTGAATGGAGAGAAGGATCAAGAGTAGCTCCGGTCCCTACATGGTGACATCATGTAGGCAAAATATGCGTTAGTACTTGGAATGTACTAAGTATGCGGGGTGCAACACAACAATAGACAAGGACACAATCGAAATACAAGAAATAGTTTCATAGGCATTATGAATAACAATATGAGGATGCATGATCAAAGTGAAGTCAAAACATGTTTAAGTAAATCTATACTAATAGTAGATATCATATGTGTATGCATGATCCAACCAATCTATAACCCCAACTTAGGATGGGGGATGCCGTTCACACCCGGACACCCTGGTGGCAAGGTATAAACCCCTCACATGGTTGATGTTGGTCACACCCCAAGCATCCTAGGTGGTGAGATATAAACCTCTCACATGGTTGATGTTGGTCACACCCCAAGCATCCTAGGTGGTGAGATATAAACCTCTCACATGGTTGATGTTGGTCACACCCCAAGCATCCTAGGTGGTGAGATATAAACCTCTCACATGGTTGTCCAGTTCTTTTCCCCCGGACCGGGCATGGTCATACAACACTTTATATAGGAAATTCCCATTAGGCTCTAATGCAATCTCACGTATGGAATGAACATATACACAAGCTTAGTTTGTCATCAACACATCTCTGGATTTCCATACATCTCATAACTGAAGCTTTAAAGCATCGATTCATCAATTCTCCATAGTTGGACATTTTGTCAAACACCTTGAAGGCATGTAATGGAATCAAAGAGCATGGAAAATAGGGTAGTAATTATGCAGCCAAACCAGTGAACAACCTACAACAACACCTTTTAACACTCACAATACCACATCCATTCCAAATTTAGATTCAAGTTCTAGAGTCACCACATGCTCAAAACAATCACTTTTCATGTTTAAAATTGAATGTGCAGGAAATTATTACAAAGAACAAGACTAATTTATGAATCTTAACTTAAACCATGAATTAGTGAGTAGAATAGGGTCTAGGCACTATGGGTGGAAGGACCCATGAGTTCAACACCACATACCTTGAGTTTTTATGAAGGTCTTGAGAGTGTCTTCAATGGAAGCTTGGAACTTGGAGCAAGAGTCTCTTCAATCTTGAGGAAGGTTTTGGATTAGGGTTCTTGAGAGAACTTGAGAGAAAATGTGTCTAAGTATGGGAGAGGTGTTTTGGGAAATGTTTTAGATATGGGAATTGAACTAATGGTATATAGGAAATAACATATGCCCTTTGGAAAAATGGTCCAACACTTAGAAAAAAAAATGAGGCGGGTGAACAGTAAAAACGCTCACTGGAAATTGCATTTCCTGCCGGACATATTTTACGAAAACGGGAATAATTTCTTCGTCCGAACTCCGAATGAGGTGAAATCAAGTGCGTTAGGTAGCTAACTCAAAGGGCTTTCCATGGATATGTTATGGGTCACCCAATTATTTGTGTGCTAGGAGATATGACCTTCCAAACTAGACCCTCGAAAAAGGCTTCACTTGGAAATTTCGGATTTTGATACGGTTGCTCTAAAATTTGGGTTAGACCCATTTCCACTCAATTTGACCCCCTAAACAAGAATATGAAGTCGGATTTTTGAAAAACGAAACGGATTTTTTTTCTAGATATAGCTAAACAAGTTTCCGGTAACTTCCGAAGCACATTTTTAAGAAATTTTTGGGTCATTTCAATATCTCCCCCTTGGGAACATTCGTCCCCGAATGTGGAAGAGCCGTACAAGGCAAGACTTAGTAAGAACATATCAGCCCCAACATGAATGCAAAAATTTTATTTAAACATCACTTCAAGATTTCAAAACTTAGTGTAAAGCATCCATAACTCATCAATTTAAACATATATGCACATTAATGATTCAGGGGATGAAATGTAAGACTCAATGGAGTACAAAGGACTTGATTTAATACCTTAGGCTTGAGTGGAGTTGAATAGATAAGGATAACGCCTTTGCATGTCCGCTTCGGCCTCCCATGTAGCACTCTCCACTTGTTGATTTCTCCAAAGCACCTTAACGGACGCCACTTCTTTGTTCCTCAACCTTTTAACTTGTCTATCTAAGATCTGAACAGGGACTTCTTCATACGTCAAATTAACTTCTACAACACCCACAACCTCAAGAGGTACAATAGCGTTAGGATCACCAACACATTTCCTCAACATCGATACATGGAATACCGGATGAACTAATTCCATCTCCTTGGGCAACCCCAACTCATAGGCTACTTTACCAACCCTTCTTATTATCTCATAAGGACCGACATACCTAGGACTTAATTTCCCCTTCTTACCAAAACGAACCACACCTTTCATTGGAGAAACATTCAAATAAACCCAATCACCCACTTTGAATTCGAGATCCCGTCTCCTCACATCGGCATAAAACTTTTGACGACTTTGGGCTGTTTTCAACCTCTCCCTAATCATCCTTACCTTCTCAAGAGCATCCATGACCAGATCCGGATCCAACAAGGCCACCTCTCCAACTTCAAACCACCCAACCGGTGACCTACACCGTCTACCATAAAGTGTCTCAAAAGGAGCCATACCGATACTAGAATGATAACTATTGTTGTATGCAAATTCAATCAAAGAAAGATGATCATCCCAACTACCTTTCAACTCCAATACACATGCTCTAAGCATATCCTCCAAGGTTTGAATTGTTCTTTCGGCTTGGCCATCCGTTTGAGGGTGGAAGGCCGTGCTAAGCTTTACCTTTGTACCAAGACCCCTTTGGAATGACTTTCAAAAGTGAGAAGTAAATTGGGCACCACGATCCGAGATGATAGACAAAGGAATCCCATGCAACCTTACCAATTCATGAATGTACAACTTGGCATACTCTTCAGCCCCGTAAGTAGTTTTAACCGGTAGGAAATGAGCCGACTTTGTCATTCGATCAACCACCACCCAAACCGAATCAAAGCCTTTTCTAAACTTGGGTAAGCCCACTACAAAATCCATGTTGATTTCTTCCCACTTCCAAGTAGGTATCTCAATGTCTTGAGTTAGGCCACCCGGCCTTTGATGTTCGGTCATGACTTGTTGACAACTATGGCAACCCGAAACAAATTTTGCAATGTCCTTCTTCATACCGCCCCACCAATACACATCCCTCAAGTCTCTATACATCTTTGTTGACCCCGGATGAATAGAATAAAAAGAATTATGAGCCTCATCAAGGATTCTTTCCCTCACACCATCCACACAAGGAACACATAATCTACCTTGGTACCTAAGGGCACCATCTCCCCCTTGGGAGAAAACTTCCACCTTACCACTACTCACCGAAGCCTTTAATTCTACCAAAGAAGGATCAAGATCTTGCTTGACTATCACCTCATCAACCAAGGAAGACCTTGAACCATCAACAACAACTACTCCTCCACTATCTACCCCTTCTAACCTAACTCCCAATTTGGCAAACCAATGGACCTCCTTAGCCAACTCTTTACTACCTTCCTCCACATGAGCCAAGCTACCCATGGACACTCTACTCAATGCATCCGCCACCACATTAGCTTTCCCCGGATGATAGTGAACACTCATATCATAATCCTTAAGGAATTCTAACCACCTCCTTTGTCTCAAGTTAAGATCTTTTTGCGTGAACACATATTGGAGATTCTTATGGTCGGTGAAGATATCAACATGCACCCCATACAAATAATGACGCCAAATCTTTAAAGCAAAAACCACGGCGGCCAATTCAAGATCATGGGTTGGGTAATTTTTTTCATGAACCTTAAGTTGCCTAGAAGCATAGGCTATAACCTTACCACTTTGCATCAACACACAACCCAAACCAATACGGGAAGCATCACAATAAACAACAAAACCTTCTAACTCATCTGGAAGTGCAAAATAGGAGCGGACACAAGCCTTTCTTTCAAAGTTTGGAAGCTTTCCTCACACTCATCCGACCACACAAATTTAGCCTTCTTTTGAGTCAACTTAGTCATAGGAGAAGCAAGAGAAGAAAACCCTTCCACAAATCTCCTATAATAACCCGCTAAACCCAAGAAACTCCTTATATCCGACGGGGTCAAAGGTCTAGGCCAATTCCTAATAACATCGGTCTTCTTAGGATCCACCTTAATACCATCCCCCGACACCACATGGCCTAGGAAAGGAATTTCCTTCAACCAAAACTCACACTTTTCATATTTAGCGTACAACTTCTCTTCCCTCAATCTTTGGAGTACAACCCTCAAGTGACCCTTGTGCTCTTCCTCACCCCGAGAATAGATCAAGATGTCATCTATAAACACCACCACAAAAGAATCAAGGTAGGGTTTGAAAACCCTATTCATCAAATCCATAAAGAGAGCCGGAGCATTAGTCAACCCGAAAGACATCACCACAAACTCATAGTGCCCATACCTAGTACGAAAGGCCGTCTTGAGAATATCACACTCCCTCACCTTCACTTGATGATACCCTAACCGAAGATCAATCTTAGAGAAGTGACTAGCCCCATGCAATTGGTCAAATAAATCGTCAATCCTTGGAAGAGGATACCTATTCTTGACGGTGACCCTATTAAGTTGTCGATAATCAATACACATTCTAAGAGACCCATATTTCTTCTTCACAAACAAAACCGGAGCACCCCAGGGAGAATGACTAGGTCTAATAAACCCTTTCTCTAACAAATCTTTTAATTGCTCTTTCAACTCTTTCAACTCCGCCGGGGCCATACGGTAAGGGAGGATAGAATTAGGTTGAGTTTCGGGAAGGAGGTCTATACCAAGATCTATCTCCCTTTCGGGAGGGACACCGGGAAGCTCTTCTGGGAAGACAACTAGAAACTCATTAACAACCGGAATAGACTCAATAGGAGGGACTTTAGAGTCCACATCATTGACTCTCACAATATGGTACAAGCACCCTTTGGAAATCTAACTATGGGCTTTAATGCAAGAAATGAATTTCCCCTTCACCACAAAATACCGGCTCTCCCACTCAAGGACGGGTTCATTAGGAAATCGGAACTTGACTTTACGAGTCCTACAATCAATAGAAGCATAATATGCATGCAACCAATCCATCCCAAGAATAACATCAAAATCCACCATGTTCAACTCAACAAGATCACAAGGCAACAACTTATTCAATATGCAAACCGGACAATTTCTATACACTTTTCTAGCAACAATAGAGACACCAATGGGAGTAGATACTTCATATGACTCATGCAACAATTCCGACTCGACATGAAATTTTCTTGCAACTAAGGGGGTAACAAAGGAAAGGGTGGCACCCGGATCAATCAAAGTATAAACATCAAGATCAAAGATTTGCAACATACTGGTCACCACATCCGGAGTCTCATTAACACCTTGTCTACCATGCAAAGCATAAAATCGATTGTCCCTTGGGGCACCACTTTGAGAAGCACCTCTACCCAAAGGAGTAGTGTTAGCACTTCGGACCTTGTTGCGGATCTTGGGACACTCAAACCTCTTATGACCCACTTCTCCACATTCAAAGCAAGCACCCGAACCCTTCATGCAAGGACCATCATGCTTCCTCCCACACTTAGGGCATACATCCATAGAACCCACTTCACCTCCCCCTTGAGGTCTAGGAACATTGATAGCAAATCCCCGGTTGACATGAGGGTTTCCTCGGCCTTGATAAAATCTAGCACCCTTAGGGAACCTATTCTCCAATCGGGCCCTCTTGGCCTCGTGCCCCCTTCTCTTCCTCAATTTCTCCTCCTCCATTTGCTCGGCATAAGTCATCAACCGAGACAAATCCATATCTCCAATGAGCATAGCGGACCGACACTCCTCACTAACCAAGTCGGATACACCCATCACAAATTTGTTCATCCTCGACCTAGAGTCAGCCACCAAGTGAGGTGCATACTTGGAGAGTGGGACAAATTTGAGGGCATACTCCCTCACACTCATAGCTCCTTGCTTCAAGTTCATGAACTCCACCAACTTTGCCTCCCTAAGCTCAAGAGGGAAGAACCTATTAAGGATAGCAAGTTTAAACTCCTCCCACAACACCACATAGCCATTACCTTTCTCACCCTTCCATTTATCAAACCAAATTTGAGCAACCCCCTTGAGTTGGTAGGCCGCCAATTCCGCCTTCTCACAAGCACCAACATCCATAATGATCAAGATTTTGCATACCTCATCGATGAACTCTTGCGGGTCCTCATCCACCTTTGAACCATGGAAGACCGGAGGGTTCATCCTCATGAAATCTCTCACCCTTTCCCCCGGGGTGGTAGTTCGAGAAGCTTGGGCTCCTTGTTGCACTTGGTTAGCTACCACTTGTGCAAGCATGGTGAGTGCATCACAGAGCTCACCATTGGTGGTTGGCTCTTCCGGTGATCAGGCCCGTCTTCCCCTCATGTTTGGCATGATGATCTAGCAATCCAAAGAACAAGCGTTAGGGAGGAATCACCTTATGGCACTCTAAGCACGACATAGAACACGAAAAAGGGAAACCTTTCCTAAAACGTTTTGTAGCCTCCCATTCATAGTCGTGGCGCGCTTCATAACCATGATTAGGACTCTACTCAACGCGATGTGTTGGACTCCGAGGATTTAACAACCTAGTGCTTTGATACCAAGCTTGTCACGACCCAAGCCTAGGAACCCGAAGGAACCCCAAACAAGCCTCTCAAACTTGTCATCACACTTTATCGGTCGCGGAAGTACATTCAACATTAATTAACGGGAAAATAGGGACTAAGGGCAAACCATTTCAAAATGACATCATACAACAAGAGTCAAGCTCATTTACAAAATACTTGTCCAACGCACACCTCTACATACATAGATAGGACGGGGGCCATGACATACTACCGGCTCCCCTCATAGTCAAAATACAATTGCAAGCTAAAGTCTCAAAACATAGGAGTAGGAAACATAACATAGCCCTCGAATCATTGAGGACTCACCAACAAACTCGGATAAGCACCGTACTAGCCACGTGAATGGAGAGAAGGATCAAGAGTAGCTCCGGTCCCTACATGGTGACATCATGTAGGCAAAATATGCGTTAGTACTTGGAATGTACTAAGTATGCGGGGTGCAACACAACAATAGACAAGGACACAATCGAAATACAAGAAATAGTTTCATAGGCATTATGAATAACAATATGAGGATGCATGATCAAAGTGAAGTCAAAACATGTTTAAGTAAATCTATACTAATAGTAGATATCATATGTGTATGCATGATCCAACCAATCTATAACCCCAACTTAGGATGGGGGATGCCGTTCACACCCGGACACCCTGGTGGCAAGGTATAAACCCCTCACATGGTTGATGTTGGTCACACCCCAAGCATCCTAGGTGGTGAGATATAAACCTCTCACATGGTTGATGTTGGTCACACCCCAAGCATCCTAGGTGGTGAGATATAAACCTCTCACATGGTTGTCCGGTTCTTTTCCCCCGGACCGGGCATGGTCATGCAACACTTTATATAGGAAATTCCCATTAGGCTCTAATGCAATCTCACGTATGGAATGAACATATACACAAGCTTAGTTTGTCATCAACACATCTCTGGATTTCCATACATCTCATAACTGAAGCTTTAAAGCATCGATTCATCAATTCTCCATAGTTGGACATTTTGTCAAACACCTTGAAGGCATGTAATGGAATCAAAGAGCATGGAAAATAGGGTAGTAATTATGCAGCCAAACCAGTGAACAACCTACAACAACACCTTTTAACACTCACAATACCACATCCATTCCAAATTTAGATTCAAGTTCTAGAGTCACCACATGCTCAAAACAATCACTTTTCATGTTTAAAATTGAATGTGCAGGAAATTATTACAAAGAACAAGACTAATTTATGAATCTTAACTTAAACCATGAATTAGTGAGTAGAATAGGGTCTAGGCACTATGGGTGGAAGGACCCATGAGTTCAACACCACATACCTTGAGTTTTTATGAAGTTCTTGAGAGTGTCTTCAATGGAAGCTTGGAACTTGGAGCAAGAGTCTCTTCAATCTTGAGGAAGGTTTTGGATTAGGGTTCTTGAGAGAACTTGAGAGAAAATGTGTCTAAGTATGGGAGAGGTGTTTTGGGAAATGTTTTAGATATGGGAATTGAACTAATGGTATATAGGAAATAACATATGCCCTTTGGAAAAATGGTCCAACACTTAGAAAAAAAAATGAGGCGGGTGAACAGTAAAAACGCTCACTGGAAATTGCATTTCCTGCCGGACATATTTTACGAAAATGGGAATAATTTCTTCGTCCGAACTCCGAATGAGGTGAAATCAAGTGCGTTAGGTAGCTAACCCAAAGGGCTTTCCATGGATATGTTATGTGCCACCCAATTATTTGTGTGCTAGGAGATATGACCCTCCAAAGTAGACCCTCGAAAAAGGCTTCACTTGGAAATTTCGGATTTTGATACGGTTGCTCTAAAATTTGGGTTAGACCCATTTCCCACTCAATTTGACCCCCTAAACAATAATATGAAGTCGGATTTTTGAAAAACGAAACGGATTTTTTTTCTAGTTATAGCTAAACAAGTTTCCGGTAAGTTCCGAAGCACATTTTTAAGAACTTTTTGGGTCATTTCAGATGATGTATGTGATTTATATTGTTCCTATTGTACTAAATGTTCTTGAAGTTTCTCTAAAAAGGCATGATGCATGGTTTCCAACTAAATGTCCCTTTTAAACGCATGTTTTTGCATGGTTATCATACTTAGTGCATTCTTGTGCTAACACCATTCTTGTTCATCTTTTTACACCAAGTGTAGGTGATGGTGGCTAAAGGGCCTTTCCTAGAAGTGATGAGCTTGGCTTACTATTTCCAAGTTCGGGTGTGTCCTTAAAGATTCAAGGAACTTTATGTTAAAGAGTTTCCTTAAGTTCAATGTACTAGATAGTAGTTTCTTTTGTATTGTAAGGGTTGTGTCCCTCTTGTGTTGTAGTCGTGTTTTAAGATGGCTACCTTGAGACGTAGTACTCCGATTTTGTATTAAAGGTCTAAATGAGGTGACTTTTTAAGTCTTCTGTTATAGTACAAAAAAGTTTTAAATTTTCCGCTATATTTCTATGATAAATGCTATGACGAATGCTAAGGGCTTGTATAAGACATCCGAGAGGTCGAATACGCCGGTAACGACTAGGGGGTGCTCTCGGGTCGTTACATCAAGATATCACATTCAACATTATAGAACACGTCACATTCCATCATCTTCATTCATGAGTGTTAAGAGAGAATATACAGTCAATCAACAACACAATTACATTCTATACAAGATCATCATTCGATCATTGAAATCACATGTAAAACCTTCACATTATACAATATCATGATAACACTTCAATTCACCCAACTATGACTTCAAGGCCATGATCACAATGTACATAGTAAGTAAACACCTCCACCTTTCAAGTGGATCAATAATTCAAGCACAATTCTACTTTAACTAGTAATTAGGTCAAACTTGCCCTTTCAAGGCTATGATCACAATTGTTCAATTCACTAACAATTCACCATAATTATACATAGATGATGATACAATTCAATAATCCAAATCAATCGAAGAATAAATCCACCATCATTCATTCACAATCATCAAACCCACTTTATAACTCGCAATTTAAGAATTGAGAGAAATCATGGGTTCGTAGAGTAAAATCATCGTAAATCATCAATTACACATCATTATAATAGTAGTTTATCACTTGAAAACGTTTGATGCAATAACCCATGAGATTGAGTGAAACTTAGGGTTTTTCATGAATTTAAAATCACTTTGAAACTTCTTTGAAATTGACTCTAGGGTGAAAGCTAACCCTAGATGAAGGATCAACATACCTTATACTTGAAAAATCCCATGAAATTGAAGAAGAAACACCTTGAAATCCCAACCCTAGCTTGAACTTGACCTTGATCTCCAATGGAGTTTCTAGAGAGAACTTTTTAGGAGGGAAGGGTTTTGATTTTGAGAGATGAAATCTAAATGAGGGTTTCAATGTTTTAGCACTCTTAAAATACCTAAAACCACTTAAAATAACCGTCCACACATTAATTGGGACTTGGGGTGAATTGACCAACTCACCACTAAGTTGGATGTGTCACTTGACAGCAATAGAGTGGCCATTCACGTCCTAGACTCACGGACCGTGAGTCCATTCACGGACCGTGTTGTTGGTTTGTGGTCTGGGGATGTGGCATGGTTTGGAGGGGCCTGACCTACGGAAGCCATCCATGGGGCGTGGATGGACCTACGGGACGTGGACCCCTTCCGTAGGTCACCCAATTTCGCCAACTTTGGTCATTTGGGGCAGCCTTGGGGTTAGACTTAGGGTCCTCCTCAAGGACCCTTAGGGTGGTCCAAGGGGAGTTGTACCTTGACGTGTAACCCCTAAACATCTCAACCATGGCTTGGGACAACACAAAACAACATCAAACCTCATGACAAACACAAACGCACACACGTTAGGTTCGAGTTTCACTAGTTCATTTTTAGGGTCATTACATTATCCCCCACTTAGGAACATTCGTCCTCGAATGACACTTTAAACACATTAAAGGGTAACGACTCAAGACTAGCAGCCCATACTCATGCATGCAACATCAATATAAATGCATAAACATAGGAGGAAACATCAACTCCACATCAACAAGCTCAAAACACAACAAAAAAGTAGGAACTACCTCTACAAACTCATTTTGCATCAAAACTTCACATTTCTCATTCCATTGGAGGAACTTCCTTCTCCAAATAACCTCATGCTCATTGCAACATCATTAAGCACATTTGAACAATTTTCTCATAAAAGCACATTATGCATCTTTTCAATAAATCACATTTAGGCATATTCAACATTTAACCTCATGAAGCATATAAGCAACTAAAATAAAATGCACATCAACATAAGGAACACTAAATCATGAAAACTCATTTTCTCATTCAAACAAGAATCCAACTAGAACCTACATGATATAAGGAGAACATGGAAACACAATGTCAAACATGACTCCAAAAACATGAAACAAGCCAAAAAGGAACTCTTTGTCTTAGGCTTGAATAGGGACATAAAGGAAGAGGTAAGGATATCGGAACTCTCAACAACCTTACTACTCAACATACTATCATCCCCCCCCCCCCACTTAGGAGTAAACCCAACTAAGGTCAATATGAACACCATAAGGGAACCTTAATCAAGACATCCACAACTTACAAGAAACCATCAACATACCGGAGTTTTTAAACTAGGAAGGTTCTCATTAAACAACTCTTGCTCACAATCAACCTTACCACATCAATCATGGTCTCATATGAGTCTACCACACCGGGTCTAAACTTCTCAACTCACTACCCCTCTTAAGGTGAGAACCTCAATCAAGCCTAACTCATGAACATCAAGGACGCTCAAACACTTTACCATCTAGGCACATTATCCCCCACTTGGGAGTAAGCCTATACCAACTCTTCTAACTTCACTTCTCTCCATTCTAAGGTCGGAGCAAGACATCACTAAACCTTCATACTCATCACACCTAGGCATTTCTAAAGCACCACATTTCATAAACTCTTTCAACATACCTCAAAACTCATCATAACCTTCTACCAACATCATACATAACCGTAAGGTAACCCATTCACACTAAAGTCAACATCACAATATATCATCTCACATCTATCAAGTCACATAGCCATAATTGGCATCACAACCAACCTTTCTCCCTCACATTTTCTAACATACTTCTTTCTAGGGTCAATCACTAAACACCATCACATAAGGAATAAGGGAAAGACAATATAGAGTTAAACTCTATGGCACGACTTGAAGAATGAAGAAGTGAAACTTTCTCAACACCCAATAGCCTCTTATTCATAATGTGGTGCACTTCACATTATGAACAAGACTCTACTAGATGTGGTTTGAGACAACCTAAGACAATTCCAAAATCTTGTGCTCTGATACCATGTTTGTCATGACCCTAGAGCACCCCCTAGTCGTAACACGGTGTACTCGACCCCGAAGGGGTCTAAGACACGCCTCATAGCATTCTTGAACATAAGAACATAGGAAAATAGAGAAGAATTAAAAATTTTCATTTACAATCGAAAACATCTTTCATTAAAAAGTAAGCGAAAGACTTTCTTGTAACACCCCAGAAATTCTCTGACTTAAGTTAGAGCCTCACCTTGTGAATAATGACTTAAAAATAGTTAAAATGATGTTTCTAAACCTAAATTAATTCAATTGACTTGGTTTGGAAGAGTAAAAGTCTAAACATCAAGAAACGACCACGACGTCCAGAAACTAGAGAAGAATGTGTTCTAGTGTGTCCTTAGGTTTTGGGCAGGTTTGGGAGCGTTGTATAATGGTATAATCTTGTAAAAAGGTTTAAATTAGGTAAATATATATTTATAGGGTCTAAACGTTTGAATACGAATCCCCGGGGCCACCCTGAGGACCCAGAGGAGGATCCCAACCTTGGCCAAGCAAGCTGCCAAGGTAGCTTGCAAATTGCACTTGGAGGGAATAGCTTCGCGTCGCGGACTAGCTCCCCCAAGGAGCAAAAAGTTAGTTCGCGACGCGGTCATGTCCCGGACTTTACTGTCTCAAAATTTAATTTCAAATATCTTCAGGGAACAGCTCCGCGTCGCGGACTTGTTCCGCGATGAAAATGTAGAAATTCATAAATCGATTTTTATTTCATTAAAGAGTCCAACTAAGTGAAGGGTATTTAGGGTACTTTAGGGGACGGGTATATAATGATTTTTAACTCACTTTTATCACTCAAACACAAAACCCCAAAGATCAAACCTAAAGTTCCTCTCTACTCTCTCTCTCTTCTCAAGAACTCCATTGAAGAAGATTGGAGCTTCAAGAAGAAGACCAACTCTCCAAGGTTTCAACTCGGATTTTCGTGGTTAATTCGTCAATAAGGTATGGTTTCTTATCATTCTTGGGATTCCTTTCCCCAAGAGGCCCCTTCAAGATGAATTTCAAAATCTCCAATTTCTAGGTTTCAATCCAAAAACGTGGGCCTTCTTTCTAAAGTGAAATTGATGTTATAAACTGACTTTGATTGATGTTATATGAACAATTATGGATGAATTTATGTTGCATTAGTGGTTTCTTGAAGAATTCCCCATGAGACCCATGTTTCTCCTTCTTTTCCTAATTCTAACCCTAGTTTGTGTTGGATATTGATTGAAGGCTATGAATTGAATGTGATGTTATGTAATTCATGTTTGTATGATGATTCTACCCTAGTTTATGTATAATTTCTATGAAATTAGGGTTGAGTCTTTGAATGAAGCCTTGAAGGCTATGAAGAGAATATGTCAATTGCTTATATTGATGTGGATTATGTTATTACTTCATGAATTACCTTGTATTATGTATTGGTTATGAATTGTTTGGTAATTGAAGTATGAATGCCCCAGGAAGGGAAAGAAGGTATGAAGGTTGGTTCTTCTTTGAACTCAAGTATGAAAGGTGAATTACTTAGATTATAATGATGCTATACCTAATGTGTTGTTGTGGTGGTGATGACCTAGTTTCCTCATCCTTAACCCTCTACACTTGAATTAGCTATTAAGTATGTATGTATGTTATGGTATGATATCTATATGATTGAAAGGTAGTCCTCATGATTATAGTGTAATGTAAAGTGAAAGGTTTACTCACTTGCTAAGTGTTTCTAAGGTGAAAGGATTGTTACTCACTTATGAACACATATGAGCTATTATGATAAGATGTTTACATAAGAGTCTAGTAAAGGCTAATGTGAACTTATGTGATGACTAAAGATGATTACAAAAGGGAATTAGATGCTTAGCACCGAAAGGGCATGTAAATGAGATGGGGGTCTCACGTTTAGTAAGTCTGGCTCCTCACATTGGTTTCCTCACGTTTAGCAAGTCCGGATTACCCACGGTATGTGTTGTCTCATGAGATGGAAACCCCCACGCTTAGTAAGTTAGGGTTTCTAGAAGCAATCTCCTTGACCCTTAACTATGTGCCCACATAGGACTCTAGCTTAGTGGATCCACCTAGATAGCTATCTACGAATGGTTACACCTTAGGAAAGTGTTAACCCTCTCTTTTTGGTGTGGGAGTAGAACACTGGATTCCATGTAGCTGTCATGGTCTATGTCGGGTGTGCAATATTTCCCTAATGTAAAAGTAAATGAAGGTATGAAAGGTGTGAACTCTTACTAGGGCTTTATTAAGGGTTTCTACATAGTGTAAGGGAGGGTATGGGACTTCTCTTGCACATTGCACTTGTGGGATCCTAAGAGATGGTTGTAGTAGTGTTCTCTTAGAATTATGATGATTTTGACTTATGCATGTTGAAGCTATGTTATGTATGACCATTATGAACAGGGTAAGTTATGATGAAATATGATCTTATGAAAATATGTATGAAGTAGGTTTCTTAATGTGATACTTGGCTTTGAATAGGGTTATGGGGTTCTATTCTTTGCACTGCACTAGTATTGCTTGGGTTGTCTACATGTTGGGATGACATTATGTTGGTTTGGACTATGATGCTTACTTTATGTGCATAATGGATTTACTTGGTAAAAAGCATGTTTTGACAAAATGTCCCTTTTATGCATGTTTCAGTGGTTTTTATGCATAGTAGCCATACTTAGTACGTGTGTTGTACTAACCCATATTTTCTCCCTTTTCCCCAAACATTTAGGTTTGGGCCGTTGAGGATTCAAGCTTACTTCTCAAGACACTTGGAGTTGCTTCCCAAAGTTGGTGAGTCCTCAAGTCCGAGGACAAGACCCTATGATCTAGCTTCTATGTTTAGTTCTTTGCTTATGTTGAAAGACATTGTTGTACTTTCCTATTTCAAAACTTCTTATTGATGTAAGGGCTAAGTCCCATTTTCAATACTTCTATGTCTAAATGGTACAATGTGACGAAGTTAGATTCTGTTTTTCATATATGAAGTGAAGTTGAACTTCCAAAGTAAAAGTTTTAAATTTTCCGTGATTTTATTCTATGATACATGCTATGACGAACGCTAAGGGCTTGTATAAGACCTCTTCGAGGTCGAATACGCCGGTAACGACTAGGGGGTGCTCTCGGGTCGTTACATTTCTAGACATTGAACACTATGTCTCAAACCATCTAATACTTTGAATACAACATTGGGACTTATCCCATACAATAGCTTTAACACAAACTAAAGACATAAAAGGAACATGATGGGTTTCGTCCTCGAAACTATAAGGACTCACCAAGTCTTCATCTTGAAGCACCTCAGAAACCTATCCCTTAAGCATAGAACACCAATATCTCCAAGCCCTACACTTTGGTAAAAAGGGAAAAGAATGGGGTTAGCACATTAGATCTACTAAGTATGATGACCATGCAAAAACATGCTTAAAAAGGACATTTGAATTGAAAGCCATGCTTTTATGACATTTTTTGTAAAACTTCATAAACATTGATACAAGAGGCATAATATAAGTCACAACCAACATACGAAGTCAGATAATTCACATTTAGTCAAAATTACATATATAACCCTTTACCTTCACCTTGAGCCTTCACCTCAAGTAACCCTCAAACTATACCTTGTGCAATGTATGGATAGCGTCCCATACCACCACCCACACTAAGGTACCACCTTAAGGTCACCAAAAGTGAACTTACCATTCATCCATCTCACCTTTACACAATAGAGCGTATAAGACACATAAACCTCACATGAATCACATCATCACATTACGACCATCATCTAAGACAACTCTAAGCCATACTTGTCTAATGTACAAGTAGCATCCCATACTACTACTCACATTAAGTACTCCTTTAAAATCACCATAGACAAGGCACATTCATATACAATAGACATGACAAGGAAGTAACTCATAATACATTCCAAGAATACCATACATCTTTACATTTAAGCATATAAGAGTCAACACTACTCAATAACATCATTTAGATGACTTTCATTCATTAGACACTAGTTCAACATTCTCCTTAACTTCTTCCTAGGAGGACATTCAAACAATAGTCATTAAGACTTAGAGAACTCACTATGATCCTGTCAAAGCCTACTTGTGCAATGCATGGATAGCATCCCTTACTACTACCCATACTTTGTAAAAATCCTCAAGAAACCATAATGCACATCTCACATGATGGGAATAAGCATTTAACCGACATAGACCATGCAAGCTAGACATGGAATCCGGTGTTCTACCCCCACACTGAAAAGAGGTGGTCTCCTTGCCAAACGAAGACCGGTAAGATTAGCTTGGATATACATTGAATCCACTAGCTAATATCCCATGTGGTCACATAGTTATGTGATAGGAAGATGTTCATTGGAACCCTAACCTAACATTGGGAGAGTTTCCATCTTTCCATATCCACTCGGTGCTTAGCATACATTCCCATAGAGTATTTTAATCACATTCCAACATTGTACTTGAGAGGGGCACCAACATTAGGCCTACCGACCCAAGCATATATACATGAAAGGTCACCACCATTAGGTCTACCGATTCAAGGTATATTAAGGATAGCTCATTGATCTTCCTAGAAAGAGCCACTGACATTAGGTCTACCATTTCTAGGTTCATCATCTCACATAAGAAGGAGGCCACCAACATTAGGTCTACCGTTTCAAGGTTTAACACACACAGGGAAAGGACATTAACATTAAATCTACTAATCCAAGGTTTATCCTAGAATACTTCAATAGACATCTATAGAAAGGTTACCAAAACTAGGTCTACCAATTCTAGACATTCAATCATTCATTCATTCATTTGAGAGAAAGGCTACCAATCTAGGTCTACCAATCCAAGACATTAAGACAAGATACATTCATTATTCAAGAGGAGGATTCCTAAGCCTACACAGTCAAGAGATTACATTCAACATTTTTAGTAAATGTTGCCTTAGCCTACCAAGTCAAGACACTTCATTCATGATCACATTCATCAATACAAGAAAAGGATGCATTAGCCTACCAATTCAATATATCACATTCATCATTATAGAACACTTCACATTCAATCATCTTCATTCATGAGTGTTAAGAGAGAATATACTATCAATCAACAACACAATTACATTCTATACAAGATCATCATTCCATCATTGAAATAACATGTAAAACCTTCACATTATACAATATAATAATAACACTTCAAATAACCTAACAATGACTTCAAGGCCATTATCACAATGTACATAGTAAGTAAACACCTCCACCTTTCAAGTGGATCAACAATTCAAGCACAATTCTACTTTAACAAGTAATTAGGTCAAACTTGCCCTTTCAAGGCTATGATCACAATTCTTCAATTCACTAAAAACTCACTATAATTAGACATAGATGATGATACAATTCAATAATCCAAATCAATCTAAGCATAAATCCACCATCATTCATTAACAATCATTAAACCCACTTTATAAGTCACAATTTAAGAATTGAGAGAAATCATGGGTTCATAGAGTAAAATTATCTTAAATCATCAATTAAACATCATTATAATCATAGTTTATCATTTGATAATGTTTGATGCAAGAACCCATGAGATTGAGTGAAACTTAGGGTTTTTCACGAACTTAAAATCACTTTGAAACTTCTTCAAAATTGACTCTAGGGTGAAAGCTAACCTAAGATGAAGGATCAACATACCTTATACTTGAATAATCCCATGAAATTGAAGAAGAAACACCTTGAAATCCAAATCTAGCTTGAACTTGACCTTGATCTCCAATGGAGTTTCTAGAGAGAACTTTTTAGGAGGGAAAGGTTTTGATTTTGAGAGATGAAATCTAAATGAGGGTTTCAATGTTTTAGCACTCTTAAAATACCTAAAACCACTTAAAATAACCGTCCACAAATTAATTGGGACTTGGGGTGAATTTACCAATTCACCCCTAAGTTGGTCGTGTCACTTGACCGCATTATAGTGGCCATTCACGCCCTAGACTCACGGATCGTGCTGTTGGTCCATGGTCTGGGGATGTGTCATGGTTTGGAGGGGCATGACTTATGGAGGCCATCAACGGGGCGTGGATGAACCAACAGGGCGTGGACCCCTTCCATAGGTCACCCAATTTTTGCCAACTTTGGTCATTTGGGACAACGTTGGGGTTAGACTTAGGGTCCTCCTCAAGGACCCCTAGGGGGGTCCAAGGTGAGTCGTACCTTGACGTCTAACCCCTAAACACCTCAACCATGGCTCGGGACAACACACAACAACATCAAACCTCGTGACAAACACAAACGCACACACGTTAGACTTGAGTTTCATAGTTTGTTTTTAGGGTTGTTATAGGGATTAGCCATTCAGTGATTCGCCAAACGCTATTGGCGATCACCAGTCTTGCCTTTCTTCAATTCTTCAATTTTTTTGTTTCTTTTTGCATGTTAGTGTCCTTGATTTGTTCCTCAATACATATACCTGAAAATCAAGGATTTATCATCAGTTTATGGCACAAATGAAGCATTTGAGGACACTAAATCTATCTTAATAAAGCCCTAAATGAGTCCAAAGATAGGACTCGTTAGACTACAAGATGATTAGGAAACTCCACTTCTATCATTACTCTTAAGTCATGCCATAGAGTTGAACTCTATAAAGTCTCTCTTATAATCCTTAACTTATGCCCTTCTGGATATGTCTTCTCGAAGGGCTTATACTAGAAGGAATGCGAGGGAGATTATGGAACAAGGAGCTCATCCTCCCACTCATCAAGCTCTGATAGATCCTTCAGTTAGGAATGCGATAAATGAGGAGGTTAGGTCCGCTTTTCAAATATTGGCTCAAGCTTTAGTGACTCAAGCCAATAGAGAGGTTGTAGCTCCTATGAATCCTAAAGTGAATTCGGCGGCTTCAAGAGTGAGGGATTTTACAAAGATGAACCCTCCCAAATTTTATGGCTTCAAAGTGGAAAAGGATCCTCAAAGGTTTGTCGACGAGATCTATAAGGTATTTTCTATTATGAGAGTGACCCCGGAGGAGAAGACGGAGTTAGCCACTTACCAATTGAAAGATTTTGCTCAAGTGTTGTATGATCAATGGAAGGGAGAGAGACCGGTGGGAGCAGGTCGCGTAGAGTGGGAAGTGTTTAAATTGGAGGAGTTTCTTGAAAGGCTTTTCCCCTAGAGTTGAGGGAAGCTAAGGTGAAAGAGTTCATTATCCTTCGTCAAGGAAGTATGAGTGTGAAGGAGTATTCCCTAAAGTTCACTCGATTGTCCAAGTATGCTCCAATTATGGTGGCAGATTCGAGGTCTAAGATAAGTAGGTTTTTGATGGGCGTGTCCGACATGGTAGAAAAGAATTTCGTATGGCAATGCTCCTTTATAATATGAATATATCATGTCTTATAGTGTGTGTACGCCTAACAAATTGAGGAATCTAAACTCAAAGAAAAGTCTAGAGAGGTAAAGAGGGTTAAGACCGATGATGGTAATTTCTCACATGCTAGATTCGATGGACATGGCCGTCTTAAGTTTCATCAAGGGTTTTCCGGTCAAGGTTCTTCTAATGCTCCACCTAAGTTTAAGAAGGATTGGGTGTCTAACCCTAAACCTCAAGGAGGTAATGGAGGTGGCTTTTCTTTGGCTAGGTCTACATGTGCTATATGTGGAAAGAAACATGATTGTAAGTGCCTAGACGGCACTGATAAATGATTTAGTTGCGGGAAGAGTGGTCACAAAATGAGAGATTTCCCTATGATTGTGGCAAAAGGAAGGGAAGGCAAGCACGCTCCTCCTAGCGGTTCTAATTCCAATACTCCAGAGCAAAACCGCTTCTATGCTCTCCAATCTCGAGGTGACCAAGAGAGTTCCCCGGATGTAGTGAACAGTATGTTAAAAGTTTTTCAACATGATGTATATGCCTTGCTTGATCTCGGTGCTACTTTATCTTTTGTGACGCCCTATGTGGTGGTGAGGTTTGATGTTCCTCTGGAAGTCTTAGTAGAACCTTTTTCTGTCTCTACTCCTGTTGGTGATTATGTGATGGCTAAGAGAGTTTATAGAAGATCTCCCATTTTCTTATCCCATAGAGTTACTCTTGTTGACTTGGTAGAGCTTGACATGTTAGACTTTGATGTAATTCTTGGTATGGATTTGTTGCACGCATGTTTTGCCTCTATTGATTGTAAAACTCGAGTGGTCATATTTCAGTTTCCAAATGAGCCTATCCTTGAGTGGAAGGGGGGAAATTCCATGCCTAGAGGTCAATTTGTGTCTTTTCTAAAAGCTAGAAAGATTATTTCGAAAGGGTGTTTTATCATCTAGTAAGGGTGAGTGATGTAGATTCTGAAACCCCTACTCTTGAGTCGGTCCCCGTAGTTAGTGAGTTTTTGGAAGTTTTCCCCGATGATTTGCCCGGTATTCCTTCTGAGTGAGAAATAGACTTCGGTATTGACCTTTTCCCAGATACGCAACCTATCTCTATTCCTCCTTATAGAATGGCTCTGGTGGAACTTAAGGACTTAAAAGATCAATTGAAGGACTTGTTGGATAAGGGATTCATCCGACCGAGTATCTCTCCATGGGGTGCTCCTGTGTTGTTTGTTAGAAAGAAAGATGGGTCTCTTTGAATGTGCATTGATTATCGTCAATTGAATAAAGTGACCATTAAGAACTAGTATCCTTCTCCAAGAATTGATGATTTGTTTTTCCAACTTCAAGGGGCTAGCTATTTCTCTAAGATTGATCTTTGTTCGGCTTATCACCAATTGAGGGTGAGGGGGTTGATATTCCAAATACGTCTTTTCGAACCCGGAATGGTCATTATGAGTTTTTAGTTATGTCGTTTGGGTTGACTAATGCTCCGACGGCATTTATGGATTTGATTAATAGGGTGTTTAGACAATACCTTGATAAGTTCGTAATTGTGTTTATTGATGATATTTTGATCTATTCGAGGAATGATAATGAACATATGGACCATTTGAGAATTGTGTTGTAAGTTCTTAAGGACCAACAACTTTTTGCAAAGTTTAGCAAATCTGAATTTCGGCTAAGGTCTGTAGCTTTTCTTGGTCATATTGTGTCAAGCAAGGGTATTGAGGTAGATCCTAAGAAAACGGATGCGGTCAAGAGTTGGCCTAGACCTCTAACTCCTTCCGATATTAGAAGCTTTATAGGTTTGGCCGGTTACTATAGAAGGTTTGTGGAGGGGTTTTCTTCCATTGCTTCTCCTTTGATGGCCTTGACTCAAAAGAAGGCTAAGTTTGTGTGGTTGGAAGCTTATGAGAAAAGTTTCCAAGAGTTGAAAGATAGACTTACTTCCGCTCTGGTGTTAACCATACCAGAAGGTACGGATGGTTTTGTGGTGTATTGTGATGCCTCTAGAGTTGGGTTGGGATGTGTCCTTATGCAAAATGGTAAGGTGATTGCCTATGCTTCAAGGCAACTTAAGATTCATGAGAAGAATTATCCCACCCATGACCTTGAGTTAGAGGCAGTTGTTTTTGCCATAAAGATATAGAGGCATTATTTGTATGGAGTCATGTTGATGTTTTCACCGATCATAAGAGTCTACAATATGTGTTTAGTCAAAAGGACTTGAATCTTCTCCTAAGAAGGTGGCTAGAACTATTGAAGGATTATGACATGAGTGTCCTTTATCACCTCGGTAAAGCTAATGTGGTAGCAGATGCTCTTAGTAGATCATCAATGGGTAGTGTGGCTCATGTAGACCGACTAGGTGTTCAACTAGTGAATTCCACCAAGGGTGGTGTCATGGTCCATAATGGTTCCAAATCGTCCTTTGTGATGGATGTGAAGTCTAAGCAAGGTCTTGATCCTATATTTTAGTTGAATTACAGGAAGCGGTGCTTAAAAAGTCCGTTGAGGCTTTCTCCCAAAGGGGAGATGGGGTGCTTAGGTATCAATGTCAGTTATATGTTTCGAATGTTGATGATTTGAGGGAACAAATTTTAGAGGAAGTCCATAGTTCTCAGTATTTTATTCACCCGGGAGCCACCAAGCTGTACCGTGATCTACGGGAAGTCTATTGGTGGAATGGGATGAAGAAAGATATTGCGGGATTTGTGGCAAAGTGCCGTAATTGTCAACAAGTTAAGGTTGAGGATCAAAGGCCAGGAGGCTTATCCCAATATATAGGTATTCCCACTTGGAAGTGGAAAGATATAAACATGGAATTTATTGTCGATTTGCCTCACACCCGAAGGTAACATGATTTTATTTGGGTCATTATAGATCAGATGACAAAATCAGATCACTTTCTTCCCGTCAAGGTCTATTTTTCGGCAGATGACTATGCTAAGTTGTATATAAGTGAAATGGTGAAGTTGCATAGAGTTGCTTTATCTATTATATCCGATCGTGGTACCCAATTCGCCTCTAACTTTTGGAAATCATTCCACAAAGGCCTTGGCACTAAGGTTAAGCTTAGCACGGCTTTTCATCCACTACTAGAAATTTGACTTATTGCCACAGATATTTGGCAACACTTACATAATCGTTGTAACATGTCATCTATTGCAACAGTTATGACTGTTGCATTATATCATGGGATCTAATAGAACAATAATTAGAACTAACCCTAGCATCATTCTTACAACCGTCGCTACAGAGTGTGTAAGGCTACATATTTTACAATCATCGCACTTAAGGACTCTGTAACAACGGTTATTTTAGTGAAAAAAATATTTTCAGCCAACCCGCGAATTTTATTCCCAAAAAAATATATTTCCCTCCACTACTTTAGCTAAAGTGCCATTAATTTAATAAGGGCTAAATTTCTAGTTTTCTTCCGGAAGGGTTTCTGAAAAGTCTAAGAAGTAACGATGAGCTCTGGCTAATGGCAGTAGTATTCTTCGACAAGCTTTGGTCTTCTTCTTCAGAGTGTGGTAGTCTTCTTCTTCTTTTTCAATCTGACCAGTCTTCTTCATTTCATCTCCAGTGATCTTATTCTCAACATTAATCTTCTTCGACCGCAAGCTTTCTCATATAAAGGTGAACAATTTTTAAGTTTCCTCTCTCTACTCCATTATATCTAAGTACCCATTGTCTCTAATTTGTTATGGATATACTATTTTGCATAATTTGAAACTCCATTGAAGGGTTTCTCAAAAGTCTTAAAGAATAACAAATGGGTTTGTCTGAAATTTATGTTATTTTTCTAATTTAGGTTTGTGATGTAATATATTTGTGGTTTATAGTTTGTATTTCAGGTTTGGTGAAGATTTATGAACTCTCTGCGAAATTTCTGTAAGAAGTTGTTTCAATTTTATTAGTCAATATCTAATTTATAGTTTTTTTTGTTCTAATGCTTTTAGTTTTTTTATTTTCATTTTGAGTGAACTGAAAAGTACTATGAACTAATTTTCAAAGTTGTCGAATATAATGTAAAGTGATGTTCTAGGTCTCTGAATGTGAATTGAAATCCCCTGTTGGTCAAAAGTCTAAAGTTGTTGTTTTGAACTTTAATTTCCATATCATTACTGATTGTAAATAGAAGATTTTATTTAACTGATGTCCAATCTAAGTAAATCAATAGGTGAAAACTCCATTTTATTGTATTTTTGATGGTGAAATTTGTGGCTAACTTTTATTTATTAAATTTATGAGTTCACCCTTGATACAGATGAGACATCAAATTGCAGGAATATAGAAATAAGGCATGTAACACTTCTAAGTAAGAAAGTATTGAATATAGTATTGACAATCTCTAGCCCTCTTAGAGCTTCCAGTTACTACTATTCTTTCTTTTACTTCTTTCTATATTTATGTAAGGACTAAACTAGTATATATATTTATGTACTGGAAATTTAGAGAGATTTTTCCTTGACTTAATGAAAGAACTCTTTGTCATTGATAAATCATTTAAGTTATTATTAACTTTCTTGGCCAATAAATGACCTTGTTGTAGATCAAGCACAAATGATTCTTCAATAATACAACAAATCCATGTACTAACTTCACTGTTAAGTTTTCCTATTTTGTCAAATTAAAAGTAGATGGAAAAAAACATAGTTGAAATGATGGTTCTTATTTAGATACTCTATATTATATGTTTAACATTTTATATTTAGAGATCTTTTGAAAGTTTGATGCTAAACCTTTGAGTTTCAGATCTGTTTTTTGGTAAAGTGATTAGGAAATTCTAACTATGCACTTACAAGTCCTCATGATGTATTAATTTTTAGCTTTTAGATTCTGATTTACCTTATCCATCAACAAGTGACTCATGTCATTTGGATGTCCATTAATATGCATTAAGAAACTCTTTATCTAAAAATTTTGTTGTATAAATATAGTAGACTAAGTTTCGTAGTTGATGTGAGATCAGCTTATGAAAGTGGAAACTAGGACGAGTTGTTGAAGTTGAGCATTAGGAAAGGTTATGTACAAGAATTGACAAAATAAAATTAGGTCTGGAAAGTAGAAATAACCTTATTAGTTTTAATAAATCCAAAAAATATTGATTCCCATGTTACATTAAATTTTCAGCTTGTGACCAAGTGTGAATTTATTAGGAAATGACTGTTGAACTGCACTAATTTTAAGGAAATCAATCAACAGGTTTTTTCAACAAAATACTAAAAAGCTTGCATCCGTGAATCATTTAACTACACTAAATATCTACTGCTTAAGTTTCCTGTAGAAAATCCTTTCAATAAGGCTAACACTAAGTCATTCAAGATGGAAAAGTCATGTTGTGTGCTAGTTGAAACTATCTGCTTTCATTGTTAACAACGTGAAAGGTAAATTATAGTGTTTGTATTACTCTCCAAGACAGCAACAAAGAAACTATGAAATATATATTCTTATATCTCTATTTAGTGCCTCATGCTTGTAGTTGTTCCATAAGAACATTAGATTTATACAGTTTTACTGATAAAAAAATGTGATTTGTAAGATCATGGTGATTATTTGTTCAGATTTGAATACTCATGAGTCAACAAGAACCTTCAAAAAGAAACAAAAGAGCGAAAAAGAACTTCGCTAAACCTGGATCGTTATCATTCTTGGCAAATAAAATATGACGGTTATTGACAACAAATGAAATTGTTCAAGCTATAGAGTCAGAGAAAGGACTTCTTCTAAAATCAATTGAAAAACAACAACCAGTAGCGCCACAATTTGAAGTAATTGGACAATTTGAAGAAAATGGGCAATCTGAAGCAAATAGACAATCTATAAAGGAACAACCTCCAAAGGAGCAACCTCTACAAAAGCAAGTGCAAATGAATTCTACAATTCCTCCAACAAATGAACAATCTGAAGAACAAGTTAACATATAAACTTAGGAACTTATTGAATTCATCCATGATTTTTAATTTCTTATATTGTCTTATTGTTGAAGGCCTTCCCCTTCCCACTCAAAATACAAGAGGCAGAAAGCAAATTCATAATGTAC
The DNA here is from genome assembly GCA_036553675.1 of Solanum okadae. Taxonomy (NCBI): domain Eukaryota; kingdom Viridiplantae; phylum Streptophyta; class Magnoliopsida; order Solanales; family Solanaceae; genus Solanum; species Solanum okadae. The sequence continues at coordinate 21,540,696 of CM071686.1, read as the reverse complement.
ATAGCCGACACGAGCGTAAATTCATCACACTAAATAGGTTAAATCAACATGTTGGTCCTACTGATGAAGTTGTAACAGAGTTAAGTAGCTTCCTAAGCACATTGGCAAGAACTGCGACACTTTGTCCATTTGATATGTTTGATTGGAGGAACATGGACACCAAAAAGGATTTATGAGATTACACCAAGGTATGAATTTTTTAATATTTAAATATTTGTAAAAGTATTTTGCATCTGTTTGTTAACTGAATGACATGAAATTGAAGGAGAAATACATTATTCCTGAAGCTGCGAAAGGTTGGGCTTTGGTAACAATTTGAGAAGCTTGGAGAAGGCATAGAACTGATTGGAAGACCAATTATTATGACTCGTACGGCGATGATGAAACTCGAATGACCAAAAAGGCTGGTCATATTCCAGAATGTCAGTTTAGAGAGCTCCTCAAATATTGGAAGTCTGAGAAATTCAAGGTAAAATGTATTTGAGAGTCTAAAGTTGACAAATTTTTTATTTTTCAATTTTCTTCTATGATAGTGTTGTTATTATAGCTTTATTTTTTCAACGTGATCTTCAAGTGTGCGACTCTGAAGTAACATAATTTTTCCTTTAAAAAAAACTTTTATTCACATCATTAATTATTGTAAGTGTATCAAAAAAGTGACAAATTGCATTTATTTGTACCATTAATCAGTTAATGTGTAGTTTAGTTTGTTTTTCCAGTGTGGTGATTGCACAACTTCAGCATGCGGGTTTAATTGATCGTAATGTACTAGCAGCGTTGTTCATTCCTTCTCCAAGAGAAACTTGTACTTCTGCACAAACGGCTAATCAAGGTTAGTGTCGCTAATTTTCTTTTTCAACTTCTTCTTCTTCAACTTCTTCTTATTCTTGTTTGTCATCATCGTTCATTAAAAGTGAGCTTAAGTACTCTAATTTCTTTTAGTTTTACAATGTCGAGTTACAAGAAAATGGTGTGAAATTTATTAATATTTAGTAGGATAAAAGGAAATAATGAACTGATTTTATGAATTTGATCTTTGTGAAACTTGATGGAAGAAAATTGAAATTTATGCAATAATGATTTGAGTGTATTGTTCAATTAAGCTTAAGTACTCTTGCTGGTTAAGTATTTTATGATATTAGTGGGTCTTTAAGTGATTTGATGGGGACCTCATTGGAGGTTTTGCATAGATAAAAGGGGAAATGAACATCAAGTAAAATTAGTCAATTTATCTGGTATATGTTCTGTTTATTTTAGTTTGGACTATAAGTCTGGGGTATAAGGGTGTTCAACTTTTTCTTTCCTTGATGTATGAATGGTACTTTGAGATACTAGTTTTGTTGGTTTAGTCTAATGTGTTTGTCTACCTTCACAATTTCTTCCCTAATTGTTGATTTATTGCTGTTTATTGTTTTTTTAGTCTAATGTCTCAACCATTTTTGCACCAAGAAATCTAGTGCTAGAAAATAGCCACTTTGTAACCCCCAAAATTTCTTTTTGTTGAGGAAGTTTCCAAAGTCGGCAATAAGGACCAACATAAGATGATCCTGCACTAATAACTGCGAAGATGGCATTGATTGCTGCTTTCTTTCTTCCAAATAAGTAAATGGCCTTATAGATAGATGGGTTTCTAGTTCCATCCCTTTCCTTTACATACTTGAGGCTTTCGTCAAAGGAATCAGATAAAAATTTTGCAGAGTCCCTGAATTCGACATCTGGGACTTCAGCACGATCAATGGGCTTTTTGACTCCAACTTCAAATAGTGGATTTAGCCAAGAGAAGGTGATCAGTTGGAGAAGACTAGCTTTTCGATATAGGTTGTCCCTTTTGGCTTCGGAATTCTCTTTCCTCTTTCCATTTAGAAGTGGTTCAACTGTGTTGTCTGAGATGTCAAAAATTATGCATGTTTTCCCTCTAATAGAGATAACTAGAAGGCAAGCTGATGTAATAAGACTAAGGATATCCACATAGTCTGCAAGTCTTAAATGTTTGTCGCTTGGGATTACAAAATCGACATCAAGAGTCGCACGAGCAAGAGATAGTAAGAAGCTGGAAATCCACCAGATTCTGAGGACCCAAGGAAACTTTATGCATTTCTTATTTTGAGTTGTGCAGAGCAGAATAAATGAAGTTGCCCATGATGTTATTTGCAGAATCTCAGATGAAAGAATTAGAAATGTGAATTGGCAGTGAGCACCATTTCTCTTTTGCAACATCAAGAGCATAATGACATGAGTGCTCAATAATATGATTGTGCAGATAATGATATGTAAGAAATGCCAACTTTTGTGCAAACAACAATATAGATACTATATGAACATAAACTCTAATACAACAACAAACCCAATACAATCTCATAGGTGACTTTGGAGAGGAGAGGATAGTGTGTACGTACACCTTAGTAGGAGTGCTCTCCGGGGATGGTAGAATGTCTTCTGGCAGTTACCTATTGTAAGTTCTGCACCTTGTAGAGCCTATTTGTCATGTTATTTTCTTCAAGAAATAGTTTAATTGGTTGAGTACAATTCGCACGTGATATTGTTACACATTCCCAATAAGAAAGTTAATCTCCAAATTGTGTATTATTACTGATTTATCATTTTTTTCATCACATAAATGTAGCCTTATTTAGTGTGTGAGTTGGCTGAAATATTGTTGATCAATTTGACTCAATTATGTGTCTTGTTTGTTGAATAAGTATTGGCTATTCAAATGTCAATCAACAAAGGCAAAACCATTGTGAATGAGTGACTTTCAACTTTCACATCTTTCACTATCATAACTTACTGTAAACATTGCTAAATTATTTTGTATTTTATAGGTGATGAAATTGAAGAAGGAGATGAAAGCAGTACTGAAGACTTGACCTAGGATTGGATTGATGTTAATTAACTTTAGTCATCTATGTTCTAGAAATCTTTTGATTTTGATGAAGATTGAAAATTGTGGTGTGTTTCACCCTTTTTGAACAGTCAAAAAATATTTGTATATTTTGCTATTATATATGTTGATATTACTAACCTCTTTGATCTTGGATTGAAATCATGGTAATAAAGAGTTCCTTTTTGTGATCAAATTGTGTATTTTATGTTCTATAATAATATTGTTTTAGTAGCTTTATAATATTAGTGGCAGTAGATCAATAGTATCTGTTGCAAAGGCCTAATAATAAATGTAGCATAAGCCTAATAGTAACTATTGCAATAAGAAAAGAATTGTTGCATTAACCTATAATAACTGTTGCAATAGCCATGGAGTAATAGTTGTAGTAGCTTAGAACTATTGCATTATCATATAAAAACCATCTTAATTAACTGAAATGCTTGTTAATTAAAAAGAGAAAAATGTAGCCATGCATGTAAATAATTGTTGCATAAATGTCTATTGTGACGGTTCACAACTGTCCCAATAGATTACTAATTGTTGCCTAATACTTAAGGTGTAAACAGACGCAATAGGGGTTCCTATTGCCACGATCATATAAACCGTTGGAAGAAACCGGGGCTTTAGAGCTAATGCTACGCGATCTATTGTAGCGGTTGTCTAAACCGTATCATAAGAGCTAATGCAACGGTATAGTAGCCTATTGCAACGGTAACTCAACTGTTGTATATCAAACTTCTAGTAATGATCCCAAACCGATAGGCAAGTTGAGCGTACCATCCAATTATTAGAAGATATGTTAAGGGCATGTGAAATAGACTTCAAGGGTAATTGGGATGACTACTTGCCATTGATAGAGTTTGTCTACAATAATAGCTATCACTTAAGTATCGGTATGGCTCCTTTTGAAGCCTTGTATGGTAGGAGATGTAGGTCTCCCATTTGTTGGTTTGAAGTAGGTGAAGTTTCCCTATTAGGTCCCGAATTCGTTTATGAGGCCATTGAAAAGGTCCAACTCATTAGAGAGAGGTTGAGGACAGCTCAAAGTAGACAAAAGTCTTATTCCGATGTGAGAAGAAGGGACCTAGAATTTGAGGTTAGTGATTGGATCTATCTAAAAATCTCACCCATGAAGGGTGTGATGAGGTTTGGCAAGAAAGGAAAACTTAGTCCCCGATATGTAGGCCCATATCAAATTTTGAGACGTGTTGGGAAGGTTGCTTATGAACTTGAGTTGCCAAATTAGTTGGCAAGTGTGCATTCGGTTTTCCATGTCTCTATGCTTAAGAAGTGTGTTGGAGATCCGACATCCATAATTCCCCTAGAAGGATTGGGATTGATGAAAGTCTCTCTTATGAGGAAGTGTCGGTTGAGATCTTGGACCGGCAAGTCAAAAAGTTGAGAAACAAGGAAGTTGCCTCCGTGAAGGTGCTATGGAGGAATCATTTAGTTTAGGGTGCTGCTAATTGGGAGGCCGAGGCCGATATGAAGTTTAAATAGGCTCATCTCTTTCCTTCTACTCCTGCTATAGTTTGAGGTAATGAGTTCCTCTTGAGTTGTTTTATATGTTGGGAAGCATGTGTGATTTATGTGTTTCCATGATTTCCTTATGAATATGCATGTTTATGTAAAACCCTATGTTTTGAAAGAAATGGCTTATATGACTTACTTTCCTCGTGTTGTTGTGCATTGAATATTAGTTGCCTATAGACTTCATGAGATGATAGTTGAACATGCATTTGTTATGCTCTTGAGAATGAGTTGCATAAAGGCTCTATGAGATTGTGTTGAGCATGATATTAGTTTGGAGAAGGAAGTTCCTCCTTAGATATGTGAAATTTTGAATTTTCATGCATATTGGGTTGTTAGATGTAGTTCCTACTTTCTTATGATATATTTGAGTATGATGAGTTTGGATTTGATGTTTTCTCCTTAATTATGTGCATTTCATACATAATGGGCTGATAGAATTAGTTCACCCCTCTTTTGATGTTTTGAGAACGTCCTAGCTTGGAGTCGATAGTTCCCCCTTGATTGATTGCATTACATCATAGGTTGGGTTGTTAGTTCCTCTCCTACTCTTTTAGAACCACTCTAAACCTTATTCAAGGATGAATGGGACGGTCCCGGGGGGAGATAATGTAACACCCCAGATTCGAAACAAGGAGCAATAGCAGCTTTTGGGAAACTACAGTTGTCATCCACGCCCAGCCACCCATAGCCCGTGGGCCGAGCACGGACTATAGGGAGGGTCCATGGATTGGCCACCTTTGGTCAATTAGGTACCTCCAGACCACGGCCTGACCAAAGGTTCGTCGGTCAGACCACAGACCATGGTTGAGGCCCAAGAATTCAAGTCCCAAACGTGGAACCACGGTTGACCAGGACAGACTGTGAGTTGATCGACGATCCGTCGGTCGGGGTTCCGTGGTTCACCAATCAACAATTATTTTAGGGGCTCAAGTGTCTTTTTTTATTTTAATTAAATTGAAGTGGTGTCATTTTTCCTACATCTAGACCACCTATATAAGCCTTTTTACCCCAAAATTAGACCCATTTAGTTCATTCTTCCAAACTTCCCAAAAGAAATTAAGTCTCCTCCCAAATATCCTCTCTCTTGGAACTTGAAGAAGAAGAAGAAGATTTCACCAAGGGTTGCAAGCTAAGGATCCAAATTCTCCATTGAAGATAGGCAATTAGACTTGAGGTATGATAGCTTTCATCCATGGGTTCTTTCCACCCATGGAGTCCCCAAACTCCTCTATTTCAACTGGTAGGATTCCACAATTAGCTAGGGTTTTCCTCAAACATCATGAATTCTTTTGATTATTGATCTTAATGATTTAATTATGTTTAAATGTGCATGAATTGATGATTTACAATGCTTTTTTGATGTCTCCCCTATCAAACCATACAAACCCCCATGTTTTCCAAATTGTGATCTCATTGAGTTTGGTTATTGATTATGAAAGATGAGTTGTATGATCTAAAGCATGAAGTTATAGAATTACTTGAATTAATGATAAAATCCCTATCTAATGCTAGAATTCTAGATTTGGTGATTGAAAGTGGCTTTGATCCTTGTAAAGGCAAAGTATGAGTTTATGCATGATCTTATGAAACCTATGTAAATGCTTTAAGGGTGCTTTGAGAGTAAAGTGCCAATGTTGTTGTTGTGTTGTTGAAAGGACATTCTCATAAAAAACTTACAATCATGATGTGAAAGGTTTTCTCAGATAGAAAGGATTCGTAGGTTGAAATGCTATTCTCACCCAATTGAATCAATGAATAAGAGTTATGCTAATGAACTAGTTAGATTGGAATAAATGACATGCATTTCCATGGATAATGAGAATAAATAAGAAAATACTATTCCAGGGGAATTATGCTTAGCATCGAGTGGATATTGACATTGATATGGAAGCTCTCCCATGAGTAGAGGCCGGGTTTCTAAAAAAAGTTTCATGAGATGGAAGCTCACCCATGAGTAGAGGCTGGGTTTCTAGTACCAATCTCCTCATCCCATAACTGTGTTCCCCATTGGTTAATTAGCTAGTTGATCCACTTAAGCTAGATGTTCATGGTTCTACCTTAGGAAAGTAGAACAACCCTTTTTGGTGTGGGAGACACCGGTGATCATGTTTTAGCTCACATGATCTTTGTGTCGGTTAAGGATAATTCTCCCACAACAAGTTGGCTAATGAACTAATGTTACTTAAGAAAGTATCTTGTACGTCTTCAAAGACTTAAAGATGATTTAGTTTGCATTGACCATGATGATATTACTATGTTTTCCAACTATTTCTATTATGACGTGTAAACTTGGCAAATTGGATGTCATGAAATGAAATGTCCCTCTTAGCATGTTTTAAATGTTTTTATGCATAGTTATCATACTTAGTGCATTTTTGTACTAACGCATACTCTTGCCTACATTTTTCCCAAATGTAGAGTCCGACAGGTAGGGTTTACATTCTAGTTACTAGAGCTTGGACTTTGATCTCCTTCCGAGCTTGGTGAGTCCTCATGCTTCGAGGATGGAGTTTTTATTGTTGTAGTTTCACTTTCGTATTTCCTTTTGAACATGATGTATGGAATAGGCCCACTTTCATTCGAATGTAATAGATGGCTATGTTGAGACATGACCTAGACTTTCGCTTTTCTATAAAGATGTTTTGGACTTAAATGTTGTTTTTTACTCTTTATTGTTCTACTACTTATGTTATGAGGACTAAGTTGCTTGTATGGAGTCCTTCGGGGTTCTATACGTCATGTTACATCTAGGGGGTACCCCTGGGTCGTGACATGTACAATTTTGGGCTGCAATATATTTTTGAGGATCATGTGAGTGTAATCTCACCCTTGTCCATGAATTCTATGCCAAATAGATTACGGAGCAATGATATAGCAATATTATTGAGGTGAGGGGTGAGACTATTTGGTTCTCTACTAAAGCGCTTAATATATTTTTGGGAACCCCCCATTGGGAATCTACTGAGTACAATAGGCTGAAAAACAACCCCCATATAGACATATCCATCACATTTTGTGTCGGGTGACCTCCATTGCCAGGTGGCATAGGAGTAAGGATATGGGTAGACACGAAACCCTTTATTATGCTCATTTGAATCTAGAAGCTAGGGTGTGGTTGAAAATTGTGAGTAGTGACTTATTGTCGTGCAAACGCACGTCTAAGGTCACTAGGGATCAGGTTGTGTTAGTTTACATGTTGATGAGAGGTATGCCTATTAATTTGGGTTAGTGCTGAGATAAAATATAATGAAATTCCAAAATAATAATAGGTAGAGGTTTTGTTATGGGATCTTGGTGACACGATTCCTTAGGTAAGAGGGTGTTGAGGAGGAGGTCCATGACTATTTACCACATAGGGCCGCTTGTTTGGTTTGCAATATTGTAGATATGACGAAAACAAATGTTGAAAACATGTCACATGGGTCTATTTTATCTTCTATGGACTGGTAGGAAAGGGATGATAGTTGGATGGGCCGTATGCTTGGTATGGTGGAGTTGCATCTTCTTATTGGTGGTTTCCCTCTTACTGAAGTTGAGATGGAGGAGTTGGTCAAGCACTATATACTGAGGGATAGTCCGATGTACATGTGTAGAATGGGTCTGACTTTTCAAGAGCCATTGCATGATGATGAGGGCAAGGTAGATGATGAGCTTGATGAGGATGATACTGCACTTATGGCAATTAATAGGGCCTCTGATGTGGCCGGTGGTCGTGATGGTGATGATGATGAAGCCTAGAGACCTAAGGTAGTTTCTCTTTCACTCTTTACTTTGTTTTAATTTGTACACCGGAGACAGTGATTTGATTAAGTTTGGGGTGAAAGATGAACTTCCATGTATATATTTTACTAGTTTATCGAGTCTTTTATTTTTTTAGGTGGATTCCCCGGTTTTTGTTTTTAAGTTCTTTTTCTGAGAATGGTCCCTTCTAACTGACCATGACTAGTTTATTTTGTTTAATTGTGTCGAGTCATAGAGTTATCATAGAAGTGATAGTTTCCAATGATGGATGGATGACGACTGCCTTAAGGGAAAATTAGTCACTAGGAGTCGTAGAATGTGAAACCAAACTTTTGCTACTCTGAAATCTTGCTTAATGTGTAAGCAGGCGTCATGGGTAGTTCACACTTGTATATGCAACTATAATGAAATTTGTAACTTTAAGACACACATTAGGTTCTTCATTTTGACTCTAAATTGATAAAGATGGGCTTAATTGTGTGGAAAATATCGCAATGTGATTTGTAGGATCATGCGAGGTTGATTATATCCTTATGTGTATGTCATGATGCCATGTGTGGTGAGTATTTTCTTAGTTCTTGCATTGAATGACATGTGGAACTTTCCCCATATGTGCTTAAGAAGTAATTTGTATAGATTATGGAATAGGATTGAGACATTTCTTTGAATAGCCAATTTTAACTCTCTTGTGTGCTTTCAATTGAATTATCCTTAGTAAAGCCCCATTGAGCCTTTTAGCCTTTTTTTTTATAAACCACATATTGAGTTAAATTTTTTTTATTGATGCCATGACTTTGTTTGATCCAAAAGTTGATCCTTAATAAACTATGTCAAGAAGTAAAATGGCAATATAATGGTAGAAGTGAAGTAGGTGAATTTTTTTTTGTGGTGAAATTAAAAAAGAGAGGTGAAAATGGCCCATGATTATAAATTGCAAAAGCACATGTATACATAAAAAAATATGTTTAAGTAAGAAACAAGTGCTTAAATAAACAAAACGTTGAAAAATGAATTGAAGGATATTTACGAGGTGTGTACCAAAGAAAAGAGAAGTGGTTGAAGATGTCCGAAAAATAACACAAGTGCATTGATGAGGTATAGTCATTAATTATATTCTAAATGTATCCTTCCTTGCCTTAAACCTACATTACAATCAAATTAAGTCCTCTTGATTTCATGATAAATGCTTTGTGAAAGTTAAAGTACACTAAGGGCAAGCCTATGATATGTTAGAACATATAAGAACATCATTTGTGAGAGTTAAACTTTGAAAAATAGGCGTTGTTTAGAAATACAATGTACAAATATGATGAGTGAAAGGATGTACTAAAAATTGTGAGGGCATTCATGACGCACATTTGGATGAATTATATTTTTAGGGTGTTCTTATATGATTATATTGGTCTAGAAAATTCGTGAAGAGTCATTCATTGAGGCTATGTGGTGTTGATTGGTAAACTAACATGGTGAACTAAATTGTTGATTGTCGCATAAAGTATGAATTACAAAAGCATGATTGAATGTGTTTGTTTGATTTTAATGTGGGTAGATAAGTCCAAATGTAGTAATAATGAGTTGATAGTTTAGCGATTGTTCGAGGACGAACAAAGTTTTAAGTGTGGGGTGGTGATCTTGGGCATATTTATATGTCAATTACTATAATTTGTTCATATTTACCTTATGTTTTGAGAGTATTTCCAATTCTAACTGATATGTTTTCATTTAGTATTGCGATGAATGCACACTAACCTACATGATTAGCATATGTAGTGATTCTAAAAGAATACAAGCTAATTAGGAGGCGATAGGAGCGAAGAGAACAAGTGCAATGACAAGGCCTCAACTGCTAAAGCACTTGTCAGGCGCACTGGTAGCGTGTCGCACCACCAGGCTGTGAACTACTGAAGGTATCTCTTGGTGCAATACTGATGTGCTGCCCCAGCCCAACTTCGACATTCCCGGTGAAGTTTAGTTGAAGGAGAATTCCAAATTAGATTAGAAGTGGGAATTATTTTCCTAAACTTTATAAATAGGATCCTAGGGATGCTTCTTCTTTTTCGTGTGCAAGAGCAAAATACTAACAATTCATCTTAGGTTTCAATTCTCTACTCTTTCTTTAATTGTGAATTTCATGAAAATAATTGTCTTTAAGTTTTTGAATATTATTAGTGGCTAAAATCCTTTGTTTTGGGGATGTAATTACAGGTAATTATTGAACATTGATTGTTATGAATTAATTTTGGTTATCATTTAAATTACTTTTGTATTCTTATTTTAGTATTTCATGATTGACCACCATTGAGATAAATATATTGTCTATTCTTAAACTCGAGAGACGGAGAGGTAGATACACCAAAGAATAAAAAAAGCTTGATCTATCTTGCATATCACCTGTTTAGATTCGTGTTTAAGATTGATACCCGAGTGAACACCGAACTTGGTTACAAAATAGGATGAAATATAAATGCTCGCCAATTGGGCATGTCTATCCCCGCTCAACGATGTAGTTAGACACTTAATTGGAGTATGCGATTAGAGGTCGAGAGATTTTGGTCGTAAATTCAATCCTGTAAATCAGTAATGTGATAACCGTAGTTAATTCATGCATGAGATGTGATACAAGAAACCAGAGGTGAATCTAGGATTTTTCAAATATGGGTGCACCCAGAAATATGTATTAAGTGAGAATTGATCCGAACATGAATTCACCAAGAAAAATGTATTAAGTGAGAATTGATTCTTCATGCTCAAGGTCAAAAGCTCAACATTTAACCACGTGGACTAGCGGGTGCTAGAATATAATAATATACATATTTTAGAAAATATATACATAAAATATCTAATTTTATGAAAAGACCACGAGTTATGGTGCCCTATTTTTACCTTTAGATTCGCCACTGCATGAAACCTTAAGCATGTTGTAACCCTGGAGTTGTCCCTCAATTGTTTAAATTACGAAAATTGAAGTTGTTGTTATTAGTTATTTTTATAATTGAATTATTCTCAGTAGTAACATAGAAAACACAAGTTCTTGAAGACACTTTTTTTAAATTGTGGGATTAGTATAATTAATATAAATTGATCGTAAGTCATTTGGGTTCGACAACTCGGTTCTAAAAGAGTCATTTATTGCTTCTGCGACCACGTGCACTTGCGTGTGCATATGGGAGCAACAATTAGTCACAACAATTTTTTTTTTGTAACAAGTTCACTTCATTTACTATTTCAATATAGGAATCTCAATAACTCAGTTGATTATCTACCTACACTATAACTTTGTTGGTGAAAGTTGTATTTCATACCTTGTAATTCACTCCCCCGTTTTCTCTTGCTATTTCAGTATTTACTCTCCTCTCCTTCTTAAAGTTAACCATTGGTTGTTCTATGTTTATGTGAAACTATTACTTTAAAAGTCAGACATAGACTTAAGATAATATTTATCTATCTAATTTTCTAATAAATAAATTATAATTTAAAAAGGCTTGAAGAGTGTATGAAATGTTGTTTGACATTTCAAATAAATTTGACAAAGGGAATATAAAACGTTTGGTTATAAAGTGAAGGAAAAATTAAAATAAAAGACAAATAGTGTAACATTTGAGATAGGATTCTTAAATTGCCTGCTACCAAATGATTCTCAGCGGCTATGACATTTTCCAAGACTAGTACTTGTATATAAGTCTTGTCTATTCCGCTCTCAACTACCGCCACCGGATTTTCAAATCGCCGGAAATGGGCCATCGGAAAATCCTTTTCCCAGCGACGCACTTGGGTTTATTCTTTATACTTTACCTGCTTTCATCCCCTTGCGTTTCCTTTTCCTTTCCGTTTATGAAGCCCAAGAATCACAAAATCAACGGACCCATCAAAACTCTTGTCGTTTTGGTCATGGAAAACCGCTCGTTTGATCATATTCTGGGTTGGCTCCACAAGACCCGACCGGATATCGATGGGCTGAAGGGCTCCGAGTTTAACAGGGTTAATGCTTCAGACCCTTATTCCTCAAAAATCTTTGTCTCCGATGATGCTGTATTCGTTGATTCTGATCCAGGTCACTCTATTCAAGCCATTCGGGAGCAGATATTCGGGTCGAATGATTCTTCAGCAAACCCAGCTCCGATGAACGGGTTCGTGCAGCAGGCTGTTAATATGGGCGTGCCTGGTATGGAGCAGACCGTGATGAGCGGGTTTAAACCAGAGTTAGTACCGGTTTACACTGATTTAGCGAAGGAGTTTGGCGTTTTTGACCGTTGGTTCGCGTCGGTTCCGGCTTCAACTCAGCCGAATCGGTTTTACGTTCACTCGGCAACTTCTCACGGAGCTTCGAGCAATGTCCGTAAAGACTTGATCCATGGGTTCCCTCAAAAGACTATATTCGATTCTTTGGACGAAAATGGGCTCTCATTTGGAATTTACTACCAAAACATGCCAGCTACCTTATTTTTCAAGTCACTCCGAAAACTGAAACATATTTTTAAGTTCCACAATTATGCATTAACGTTCAAAATCCACGCTAAACTTGGGAAACTTCCAAATTACGTTGTGATTGAGCAGAGATATTTCGATGTTAAAATTGACCCAGCAAATGATGATCATCCATCACACGATGTAGCACTTGGACAAAAATTTGTCAAGGAGGTTTATGAGACATTGAGGGCAAGTCCACAGTGGAAAGAAATGGCACTCTTGATTACATATGACGAACATGGTGGCTTCTTTGATCATGTACCAACTCCTGTTTCTGGGGTGCCTAATCCTGATGGCATTATCGGGCCTCCACCATATTACTTCAGATTTGACCGCTTGGGGGTTCGTGTCCCAACCTTCTTGATTTCACCATGGATTGACAAGGCCACTGGTGAGTCAATCATCTTGTCCTTTATGTACATACAACTTACGTGTTTTCATTTCTAAAGAGAACTCACCAGGCTGTTTTCAGGATTCTTTCATATGAATATCGTAAATTCTATAGTTAAGCTCATTGCTATATGTCTGGAATTGTAGCTATAACTAGATATGTTGAGTTAAAAGGGTGTGACTACAACTGTACAGGAATATCCTGAGATAAATATGGGCTTAGTGATTATTTAGACAAAAGTTAACCTCAAAAGCTGCACACTCACACATTTTTATGTACAGATGCCCTCTTTCGGTACTGGAGAGCACATCTAAATATAAGCTTACATAGCCAAAAAAAAAAAGGAACAAATGAATGCTACTCTCTTAGTTGTTATGTTCATGCCTCTGGAAATTTAATTAGTATTTTTCTGTATTGATTGAGAAGCTCAATGAGCTGAATGACTATAATTGATAAGTCATTAATGTTATTATGCTATATTCATCTTTCTTACCTTCTCCTTTATTTTTCTCAAATCGTTGTCTACATATTGGTGCTGGTGGATTGGAATGTTTAAACATATATACCTGATCAATATGTTTGATGCAGTGATCCATGAGCCGACAGGTCCAACTACGTCTTCACAATTTGAGCACTCTTCCATACCAGCAACTGTGAAAAAACTTTTTAATCTGAAATCAAGTTTCTTAACCAAGCGAGACGCATGGGCTGGGACCTTTGAGAACTATTTCTTCTTGCGTAAGACTCCTCGTGATGATTGTCCAGGTTTGTATGCATACAACTTCAGCAAACCATGAACAAATACTTAGTTGATTTCTCCATTATTGCATGCTTAATACTGAAAATTCTATGTTCATACAGAAGTGACTGATAGTTACTTATAAGACGGAGAGTACTTCCAGGGCATATGGTCTGCTTTTAGATGTTGATGCTTTAGGAAATGCTTTTAAGAGTAAACGTATTCTAGCTAAATTTCTTCAAATGCATATGGTGAAGATATTCTATTGCAAGATGCTTATTAGTAGTTTTAAGATGCTGTATGCTGTGATTACTATTACTATCAAAATACTTCTGCTTTCCTCAAGCATGTCATGATTGTAAGCAAACATATACTTTTTTGCTAGATGAGCTGGCTTAACATGTCCTTGTGGAGCTCTGTTGGCTCCCTCATGAACTCATTGTTCTGTCTTGAATAGGATCTTCTTTTGATCCTCTACTTCACTTTAGCTGCTCCAACTCATGCATGAGTTGTAATTCTATTTCATCATTTAGAGCAATGGGATGTTTTCCATCTTTTGTATTGGTAAAAGCTACTATTGTGCTTTGTTCTGTCGTATAGTTTAATAAAGCAGATAGGATCTGTTATAACATTCAGACGGTAGGGAGGAAGAAGAATTGAGTGCTTTATCTGTGACGAGTGCTGGCCTGAATATGGTAGAACATATCTAATCTGATATAGCCGAAGGTTGGATTTTCCCAGCATGTCTGTACTGTATACTATGCTGAATTGTCTAAAACGACATCATTTAAAACTTTACTGGGTAGAGACGGAACATATTTATTTTAGTTCTGCAATGTGCCCTTCCACATGTGGCTTAATTATTTTCTTGAGCGAAGTGGGAATCGAACCCAGGTAAGCCCACTTAATGTCCACCTGTGCACCCGAAATTAACCGGTGGAACCACTTTGTTGCTAAGGGTGCCAACAGAGAAATATATACTCTATTTAAGATATATTTACATACATTTTTTCCTATGTTAAGGGGGTACCCTTGATCCCTGTATCCCAAGTGTAGATTCGCCTCTCCGTTGCAAATTCTTCATATTAAACAAGAGCCTAATCACCCGTTTAAGAGGCAGATTGATCCTAATCATTTGATCGATATGATATATACAGAGAAACTTGCGGAGGTGAAGACAAATCTAAGACCATGGGGACCAAGAGAAGATGCAAAGCTCTCTGAATTTCAAATAGAACTGATCCAGCTTGCTTCACAGCTTAATGGAGACCATGTTCTCAAAAACTACGCTGATATTGGACGGAAGATGAATGTCCGTGAAGCTAATCAATACGTAGATGATGCAGTTAATAGGTTCTTGGAAGCTGGTAGGGCTGCTCTGAGAGCTGGAGCGAATGAGAGTGCCATTGTTGCAATGAGACCTGCCCTCACTAGCCGATCATCAGCATCAGATGGAGGATTCAACAAGTATCTGGAAGCCTACTAATATATTGTAAGTAGTGTCTGTATGTATTGTTATAATCCACCTTCTTACATAATGAACAAAATTTGTGGTTACCCATTAATTGTGTCCTTCCAAGGATATATACAAAAATTACGAAGTCTTTGTTTTCAATGTTGGGATGGTTATTGTAATCACTTTTAGTAAATAGTAAATCATTTTAGCATCATATGTTCCTATGATATGAATACCCATCTTTTTGCGACTTCTTCCTTAACTTTCTTATCAAAGTAATTTGCTGTTAGTTCCAACTTCCAAGCATACAATTTAACTTGCAGTAGAACTAATGCTTTTTTGGTCCCTTCCTATAATGGTTTAAACCTAACAATAAAGTTTGTAATAGCACTCTGTCAAACTTTATAATTATGGCTCTATAGTTAAATTTAGAAGGAACCAGAAAGTGTATTAAAATAGGGAAAATTAGACAAAATGTGTGGATCAAATTCCGGGTCAAAATAACCCAATTATAATTTATTTCATAAAATGGTCATTCGGCGAAGAGCATGCGGCCGGCCATCTATGACTCTTTCAAAG
This sequence comes from Solanum okadae, assembly GCA_036553675.1. Lineage (NCBI taxonomy): Eukaryota > Viridiplantae > Streptophyta > Magnoliopsida > Solanales > Solanaceae > Solanum > Solanum okadae. Next base: position 21,524,906 of record CM071686.1, on the reverse strand, counting down.
TTATTGTATTATATATGATATATACTACTAATATTCCCTCAATTTTTACTCTTTTCGGAAGGCATAGTAATTAATTACAATAACCCTATTTTAACATCTAAATAAAAATAACACGATTAGGACCTGTTCCGCATAGTTATCATTTTTTTTAAAAAAAATTATTTGAAAATCATGGTTTGATTAAGAAAATTTTAAAATTCATCAAATTTGAAAAACAACTTATAATCTGTTTTTCAATTCAATTTTCACTTGTATTTAAGTTCATTTAAGCATGAAAAATTTAGACTTTCAATTAATGATTATTTCTCAACTTTAAAACTGTACATATGTATTATGTTAATAATTTAGGACTCTTAAAAGGAGATTTGAGTTGGTCGGGATTGATAAAAATTCAGCCTGTGGAGGAAGATGAACTGATGCAATGTATAAATTTTATTTAAATAGTGTATATGAATATGAATATTATATATACACACACATCTCTAATACGTAATTATACACTATTTATATACTCTCTCCGTGTGACTATGCCACAACCTTTGAGTTAAAAAAATATATATACTCTCTTCGTTCCGTTGTATATAGCACCATTTGACTTGACACAATTGAACCCCAAAAATGTGACAATATTTAAAAATTAATTTTGAGATAAGTTATCTTGTGATTTTATTCTAATCAACCATGAGATAAATTAATTTTAAAATTAGTTGTCCTTGTTGTTCGTACCAAACACTACTTTTGAATTCGTGATATAAAACAAAGCTATGGTAGGGTATATTCTACATCACAACTTGATAAATCTTTCAACGTCTTTTACTATGCTGAAGTTTCCATGAGAAGTTTTGCGTCTTCAAAAGTATCCTAACGTATATTCGCTCATTATCTACTTTGCTTTCCTTCCTTCTAAAATATCATAGTAGTATCTTTTTTTGGTTGTCATGATTATATAGCCACTACATATTTTAAAGCAAAGCAAAGACTTTACTTTCCACTTTTCTTGGTGAGTTTAACCTGACAAGTGATATACAACTTGAGATTTAAATGACCAATATTTACCACCTAGGGCCTCGGTAGGGGTGACAATTAAGCGGACTGGGTGAAAGTTGGCCGGTTATAATGAGTCAAGACAATATTTGAATCAAGATCAAACCAAACTCAAATTTGCTTGGGTCAAAACGGGTTAGGTAATGAGTTATATATTGAGTCAAGACCCAACCCAATTTTTACTTAGTTAAATTGTTTGACTTGGCCTTTTAAAATATTTTAGTACCTAATAAAATTTTTATTTTTCTTTATTATGGCTATATATAACATATCAAATTTGAAAAAAAAAACTTTTTAAAAATATTTTGATAAGATTTCTCACAAGTCAATTCGGGTAACATATTAATCCAACTTTTAATGGATTGAACTCATGAATAGACGGGTCAACAACCCGCGTAAACTTAAATGGATTGGGCGGGTTGGGTTTGATTTTGCCACCCCTAGGCCTGGGTTGATCATGCTAATAAAGAGAGTTAATTTCTTAAATGGTCACTCACTCAAGTATTAAAAATTGTCTTCAAATATCATTTTTTATTTTATTTAGGATCAAAATATTACACAATTATTATTATTTTCCTAAAAAAAATATTTAACACTTCAAAAGCCTCCTTCTCTCTTTGACATGTCATGTCATTAAAGTTCATCTTTTTTTTAATAGACTTATTTAATTCATCATACTCATTTAACTAAAATTATAATCTTATTTTAAAAAAAAATAATACTTTAGTTTATTAGGAAGAAATTTTCTTAGTTAGGAATCCTATCATGCTTGAACTTTATCATTTTTTTCTACTAAGAAGAATAACTTTTTAACGCTTACTATAATGCCATCAATTTTGAATCATTTACTAATTATAAAACATACATATTCAAAATATATTGCACTTTTAAAAAATTCAGGTGAAGTTCAAATTATATTGTGAATTCTTAAAAAATCCAATAGGGAATGACTTAACTGTCCCCCTGTTTTGCTGCACTAAATTGTAATGCTAAGACAATGACTCTAGAGATACCAGGGAGGGAAAGTTGGAGTGGGAAGGGGTGTACAAGCCTAAGCCATTAAAGATCATAGCATTCCATCATGATAGCAAACTTGTAGGGCAGGATGGTTTAGCATATTTGGCTCATATTTGGGATGTTTAGTGCGGAATCTCTTTTCATTGAGTCTATCCCTATGCTTTATGGGTTTCCAAAGGTGTTTCCCACCGATCTTCCTGGTATGCCCCACATAGGGACATAGACTTTTGTATTGACTTGGAGCCGGACACTCACCAATCATTTCCTCCCTATCGCATGGCTCCGGTAGAATTAAGAGAGCTTAAGAGTTAGCTTCAGGAATTGCTTGATAAGGGATTTGTTAGTCCTAGTGCTTCTCCATGGGGTGCTCCTGTCTTGTTTGTAAAAAAGAAAGAGGGTAGTATGGGGATTTATATAATTTGTTTGACCAGTTGCAGGATGAACTTTGTCTTTTCTAAGATTTATTAGAGGCCAGGGTACCATCAGTTAAAGATTAGGACTAAGTATATATCTAAAAAATCTTTCCTGACCCGGTATAGGCATTTTGAGTTTTTGGTAATGTCGTTTCGATTGACTAATGTGCGTGCAACGTTTATGAGTTTGATGAGTAGGGTGCTTAAGCCATTCTTAGATTTCTTTATGATTATTTTTAAGGACAATATTTTGCTTTAATCCAATGGGGAGGAGTAGTATGCAAACAATCTTTGTATTGTTCTGTGTATCTTGGAGAAACAAGAATTGTATGCTAAATTTTCTATGTGTGAATTCTAGCTACCTTTGGTTGCTTTTCTAGGGCATGCAGTTTCAAAAGAAGGGATGATGGTAGATCCCAAAAATATTCATACATTTAAGAATTGGGTTCGGTCTATCTTTGTGACAAAGGTGAGACATTTTGTGGGGGCACGTTAGCTATTATTGCAGGTTTGTAAAGACCTTTGCTTCTATTGCTAAACATGACCATGTTGAATTAAAAGGAGGTACCTTTTGAGTGGTCAGATAAATGTGAAGAAAGCGTTCAAAAGCTCAAGGATCTTTTGACTACAACGCCAATCTTGACCTTGCTGGTGGAAGATTATAATTTCATTGTTTATTGTGAAGCTTCACATTTTGGTTTGGGTGTTGTGTTGATACAGGAAAAGAATGTCATAGATTGTGATTCCAAAAAAGTTGAAAGTTGATGAGAGGAATTACCCCATCCATGACTTGGAGTTGATGGTAGTGGTGTTTGCTCTCAAGAACTAGAGGCACTATATATATGGCGTTAGTGTGAGGTATTCATTGAGCATCCCAGTCTCCAACATGTGTTCACTAAGAAGGGTCTAAACTAGACACATAGGAGATGGATGGAGTTGCTCAAGGATTATGGTGTGACTATTCAGTAGCACTGGGTAAGGCTAATATGGTGGAAGACAAATTGAGCCGGAAGACTGTTAGCAAGGACAATTTGGCTTGCTTTGGAAATCAAAGTGTCCCTTTGCTAAAGAGATTAAGACTTTGGACTCTAAGGTTATGCGGTTGGGAATCTCTGAGAAAGGTGGGGTGCTAGCCAATATTGAGGTCACACCCACCTTCATAAAGAAAATCAAGATTAAACAATTTGAGGATGAAAAGTTGGCTAGGCTCAAAGGTATGGTGGTGTTTGAGGAGACCCAAGATGCCACACTTGATGTTGATAGTGTGCTCAAGTTTAGAGCAAGGATTTGTATTCCCTCATGTTGATAAGTTGATCTAGAATGTGTTGGCAGAGGCTCATGGTTCACCATATTCTATTCATCCAGGTGTGACTAAGATGTATAGGTATTTGAGGCAACTTTATTGGTGGAATGGAAAGACATTGCAGAATATGTTTCCAAGTTCAAGAATTGTCAACAGGTAAAGTATGAACATCAAAGACCAGTAGGTTTGCTTCAGAGGATGCCCATTCTCTAATTGAAGTGGGAGAGGATATCCATGGATTTCATGGTAGGACTACCCAAGACTTAGGGTAAATATGATTCGATTTAGGTTTTTGTTGATAGGTTGAATTAATCACCCCACTTCATTCTAGTTAGAGCGGATAACGACTCTCAACGGCTAGCAAAGATTTATCTGAAGGAGATAGTTAGGTTGCACAGGATGCCCCTCTCTATCATCTCAGACCGCGTTACTTTGATGTTTTGGGGTAAGCTACATGAGACATTAGGTACTCAACTCACTTTCAGTACTACTTTCCATCCACAGACTTACGATCAGTCAACGAGGACTATTAAGGTATTGGAAGATATGTTGAGAGCATGTGTAATTGATTTTGGGGGCCATTGGGATCAATTTCTTCCTTTATGTGAGTTCTCCTATAATAATATTTATCACTCCAACATTGATATGGCACCACTTGAGGCACTATAGGGGAGGGGATGCAAATCGACCATAGACTGGTTTGAGGTTGGGGACGTGAATCCTTTGAGTGTTGACTTGGCTAGGAAAGATCAGGAAAGGGTGAGGGGGATTCAAGCTAATTTGTTGGCAGGCCATAGTAGGTAGAAGGAGTATGTAGATAGCAAGGTAAGAGACATGACTTTTCAGGTCGGTGATCAGGTTCTATTGAAGGTATCACCTATGAAAGGAGCCATGAGGTTTGGTAAGAAAGGTAATCTTAGCCCTCGCTACATTGGTCCATTTGAGGTTCTTGAAGGCGTGAGGCCAGTGGCTTGCATGTTAGCACTGCCACCCAACCTATATGGGGTTCATCCAGTGTTTGATGTGTCTATGCTAAAGAAAGGCCATGGAGATGGAGATTATATCATTAAATGGGACTCAATTGTGTTAGACAAGGACTTGCGATATGAAGAGGAACTTATTGTGATTCTTGGTCAGAATGTCCGGAAGCTGAGGATAAAGGAAATCAAATCAAAGGTTTACTGGAAACATCATTCAATTGAAAAAGCTACGTGGGAGAAAAAAAAGAGACATGTGATACAAGTACCCTCACTTGTTTGACATTTCAGGTACTAGCCCATTTTCTACTTTAGCTTAGTTTTTCTTATTTGGTTACTCGTGGATGAGTGATGGGTACATTGGTTTCTATTGTAACGACCTGATACGGTCATTTTGAATAGGTCAATAGGGAAAGAAATTGGGTCAGTAAACTTTTTGTATGGTGACTTACATTTTTTTTTGGCTAGGCTAGGCTCTGAAGGAATCTGGGCTAGGTGAATTCTTGGGGGAATAGATGTTCAGTTTTTATATTCTTCTAGACAATACATTTAGGAGTCCATAAGGCCTTTCAAAATTGAATTTGGGTAAGTAAAACTCCCGTAATTGAACCTGTCGCGAAAGGGATGACGGGACATCAACAGAAGAGTTTGTGTTGTAAAAATAACATTTTTCCAGAGCTTAAATTTCTAAACTTTTTTTGATATTGCTATAGAGAGAGGCATCTCTCTACAATGGAGTGTGCAGAACACTATAGAAAGGCTAGTTGTTATCATTGCGACGCCGCTATAGCGAGATGAATCGAGATTTTATGCAGAAAACATTTCAAAACCCCTATTTTTTATATTTTGAGTTCTTGAACTTAGGAGGGGCGATTTTGGGAAATTTTCATCAGTTTCCCATGGAATTCATTGATAAAGATAAGAATTCGACTCCCCAACATTGTAAGTAGATTTTCAAGCCGTAGAATCTGGGTTATTACTATTGGGGGAAGGTTTTGACATGATTTCATCGTGAGCAAGAGCCCTAAGTTGGGGAAGATGATCATATTTTGGCCAGGGTTAGGATTCATTAATAACCCAGGTATACTAATAGGTTATTAGTGATTTATTGTTTTTTTATATTGTTTGTTTTAGACCAAGAACAAGCCAATGAATTTCACAGGGGGAAAGCTTGGGTTATTTAGAGTTTTAAAGAGGCTTGATTTGAGGTAGGTGATGGTTGTATGTTTTCAATTAAATATGAATGCATGTCTACTACTTTTTAGTATCATTTGTGCAATGCATGATAGGGAGACATATGAAGTGACATCATGTAGGTAATCTCATACATTGAACTTGTGATTGTGGCTTGTGCTTTTCAAATGGTCTTGTTCATTGTACTATGTGATTGTGCATGATTGTTTATGATTGTTGGTTGGCTCAGATACCACACCGGTATACTAATTATAGATGGCTAGGGTACCACGTCGGTACACTAACAACTTGGGTTTGGGTTTTGTGACAGGACATGGTATTCACATTCTAATCATGTGAGACATGTACTTATGCATTGTTTGATCCAAGTGTTGCATTTCATCACATGTGACTAAGAGTCTATGTGGTTGATGATTGTTGAAATATTATGCATTGTTATATGTGTTGTTGTATTGTGGTGGTTGTTTGTATCCATATCTTGGACTGCCTGCGTGATCCTACCAATACATTGTGGTTTGTGTACTGATACCGCACCCATTATTTTCCTTGGTGAGTATAAGGCATCTTCCAATAGCTGATTTGAGACCTCAGTTAAAAGACTCCTAATTTTGAGTCCAAGGGTGAGCTTCGTCTTGTATACTACCATGGATTCTTATGCATATTCTTGTCTATTTATTCGGACACACAGTTATAGGTTTTAGTTTATGCTTTGTTTCATGGTTGTATCCCCATGTTAATAGTTTAGAGTGTTGGTATGATGATGTCACAACCCAAAATTAGGTCATGATGACGCTTACTATAACCTCTCGAGTAGGAAAGCCTAAACCCAAAATACAAGATGTGGAAGATAATAGTTTAAATAGAAATAATAATAATAAGCGGATGATAATGCTCAAACCATCCTAAAAACATTAACATAATAAGCGGCCGTTGTCAATAAAAATATCCAAATAAGAGTCGGGGTCGAATCCCGAAGAGAGTGATATAGTGCAAGGAATTCTATGAAGAAATTTAGAGTGTAAATCAATTCATTTGCAATAAGTAAGAACAATGGATGGATGATTCCACCAAATTTACAAAAAGTTTTTTTATATCAAGAGTCACAGTCAAACTAGAAATTTAGAAATTCAACTAATTAAGAAACAATCTAGGCGTGTGGGGAATGTTATGTCACAAAGGGGTAATTGTGTTGCTTAAAATGCTAGACAAACATGGATAGGTTGGGTCATCTTCAATTATACTAATCTTCTGTCAATCTCATACTATCAATTCATAGAATCTCCTTTCGGTCTCATCTATGTGATTCACAAATCAACCCACTACCTTTCAAAATCTCTCTTTCGAGTAGATTTGGTCAAATAGATCCGACCCATAATTTCTCTTTCAAGAAAATTATAGAAATCTAACCTAAATTTCAAGCATTAGACTAAGTACCCACTTTAATCAATATCTTTCAAGCATCAACCAAAGATCTAAACTAGGATGAAGTTTACAACCTTAACCCATAAGTTAACCCATGCTAATTAGTCCAAATCCATGAAGGAACAACAATAACATAGAGCAAAACACAATACCCACTATATTAAATCAACAGTCAACCCCATAATTGCACCCCAAAAATAGGGGCTTTAGCCGCCCCTCACAAAAAGTAAAGAAATTATACCTATCATAAAGACAACCATAGATGTGATGAAATTAAGCAATTATATTTAACACCCACTTTGATTTCAACTTCAATTTGTCAAATTCTAGAGTAAAAGTTAAAACCCCAACACTAAGAGTGTTTATCTCAAAAGCATACAAGTTGAGAACTCTAAAACTCTATTCTAATAGTTTCAAAAGTTTTCTTATGCAAAAGTCTTCTACTTTCTCTCTCCTTTGAGCTATTTTTAGATTTCCAAAATTCACTGCGTGACCACTTCGACGATGTTAGTCGAGCTCTCCAAGAAGATTCTGCGGATCGATGTCAGCTCCTTAGCTCGCCCTACTCTTGCTTTAGGCTTCAGTTGTTTGAACCTAAGTCAGCGAGCTCGTTTAAGTCTAATTTTTACATTCGGCAAATCATCAAGTACCACCTTTGTTCGTCTTTTTAGCCTTCACTTTTCTTCCAAGTCCTATCACCTTCGGTGATGATAAGCATGTTCGCCTTATGCATTTGGTGGGTCACCATCCCTCTTTAAGTACACCGACCTGCTCCAATTAATTCCAATATTGAGCACTGTAACTTTGGGTGAGGTCGTGCCAGTTTGGCAATCCACCCTTTGGGTTAGGCGATCAACAATGTAAAGTTTACACCTTTTTCTAGGTTTTTGGCCTTTCTTTCAAGTATTCATCCTTGCCTTGTCCCTTAGCCTTTATATTTGTAAATCATCAAAATATCATCAGAATAAGACATAATCAGGCATTGAGGACACTTATTGTTAAATTAAATAGGCCTCAAATGAGTGTGAATCTACCACTTATCAACACCCCCAACTCAAATTTTTTCTTGTCCTCAAGTAAATCAAGAATACACTTAGTTCAACAAGGGTCAGTATAACAGTTCTCAATGAGAGATAATATGCAAGTGCCATTACAAGACAACTCTCAAGCACATGTACACTCAATCATAATAAAAAATCTTCAAATGGTGACTAGTCGGTATCAATATAAGCTTAAGCTCACTGTTGCTTCTTCACTTATGCAAAATCATGTTTCAACAAATGCATTAAGGTGCCATCACATCAAGAACGGTTCCATGCTCTCAAAGTAAGTGAATAAAGAAGTTAGGAATTAATACAATACAACTCTCACTCTCTGAAAAACAAATTTATGCAAGTTTCATCCCATATGTTTGACCATATTTTCCAATCATCACACAATTTAATTCATGCAAGCTCTCAAGGGTCTTTTCAGCTTGTAATGGGGCTGAGGGTTAAAGTATGGTCAATTTGGTTCCGTGACTTCACCTTTTCGAAGCATTTTCATCTTCATGTCTTCTCAAGTGCTTTATATTCCTTTTACTTGGGAACTCAAACTTTGACTTTTCAATCATTTTATTTGATACCTATTTTATTTCCTTAAATCTTCTTTTCAATTCAATTTTGCATATTTTGTTCATCACCATTCTCTTTTTTTAATAAGGGGGAGTCCTTCTTTTTGTAGCATGCTTCAAAGTTGAGTCTCCATGTTTCTCTTTTTTTTCTTCCATTTGGCTTTCATTCCTCCTTCTGTTTCACACCCCAACTTAGGCTTTTGGCCTAATTTGGCTATTCAAATAGAATCAATGCTTCAGAAAGGATTTATTAGTGAGGAGTTAAGGGAAATTTAGCTCAAGAGGTTTCAACATGATTTCTAACTAACGATTTCAGCTCAAATATTGCCAAAATTGTTCCACACCCTCACAAGGTAGTCACAAAAGGTATGTGCATTTGGGGTTTCTCTCAAAATATATGCCCAAGGTCATTTCTTGCATTCACCAAAGCTAGAAAATTGGACTAACAAGGCGAATTTTAGGATTCAACAAGCATGATTTCTAGTAAAATGTTACCACACAAGGCACTTCAAACACAATCATTTAGCATATCCCGACAACATAAAAAGATTACGTGTGATGTTCATTGCAAGACTCGCATCAAAACGCAGCTAATCAACACAAGATTCCACTAGATCATTCAAAAGTGCAGCCACACTGATTTATTCTTGCAATACAAACACTAAACACAATGCTCATCATGAGTACTATTTAAGACATCGATATTGACCCAATCGATCCTCGAATCATTATCAATGAAAACACAAGCATTTCAAAGACTTCCAAAATCACGAGGAAATTGAATATGGAGAGAAAATTTGAGATGAACCATCAATTTACTAAAAAAACAAAATAAAAAATAAAAAATACTATAATTATCCAAAAGTAAATCTGAAAGTAACAAAATGCAATCAAAAGGGAAATATTGGCAAAATGTCCTCACCCCACCAAAATAAAAACAGTAGTGCCCTCAATACAAAATGAAGTAATAAAAGTACGGAAGGAGAGATAAAAGTCCCCTTAATAGTCTATGCCTATAAAGTGCTCAGATCTGGAGTCTCAAGAGGGGTGGCATTATCTTGGGCATCAGTGCCCAACACATCAATAGGAGGAATGGTGGATTCTGAAGAGACCCCACTAGTGCTAACTGTGGAGGTTCCATATGGGATTTCTCCAACGTAGAATAGACCATAGACTCCTCAATATCCTATAGCTCCATCAAGGTCATAGCAATTTGCTGCTCATCCTTATCTCTCTGTATCTCCTCTGCATTTGTCTCCTCGACCAAATCATCATCGGACCCATCCTCATCTCTCTCATCTTCATCAACATCAACATCATCATCAATATTAGCACTAAAAGTAGTACCATCCACACTCGGCTACTCAGCCACACTAGTATGAAGCTCAACACTAGGCATAAAAGTAGGCACATACTAGGGCTCATCGGGCAAGGGAACCACATCCCATATCATAGAAATATCTGTGGACTTTAGCTGGTCCACATCAACCCTTAGATTGTCTATCCCAACCCTCATTGCTATCAAACCATATGAGCTACCCTCTATATTTTCTCGGGACTCCATCCTAGCTATGAGATTATCAAACTTGTCACCATGCGACACTAGAGTGGCCTCACACTGAGTCAACCTAACCCTCAAGGAAGCTAATGCAACCTTAATCACTCGATCTATCAACTTGGTCATATAACTCTCAACCTTAGTACACCTCACATCCGTAGACCGTGTAAAATTACCCATTTGGTATATCATCGCCTGGGTTAAGGGGGGTTTGGGAGATAGGAGTAGGGGCAGGTGCAGTAGTAAAAGTTGAAGCATAGGGCACTGAAGAAGGTTGTGGTATCTTTAGAAAAGGAGCAGATAGAGTGGCCTCGACCTCAAGAATGACATGATCAACCACGAGCGTAGTATCTGGTGGTGGAGGATTCCTCCTAGCTATATTACCATGTAAGTAACCAGCCTCGATCCTCCAAATGTCATTAGAGGAGGAAAGGGTGATCCTCACATCATTCCTCTCCCAGAATGGAACTCCCGCAGTCTCACACAATTGTGTGATCAAGACCGAGAAGGGGAGAGAAGCCTGCTCTTTTCTAGCCCTCATTAAGATTTTATATACAATAATCGACCCCACATTTATCTTCTCCCTATTAATTATCATACGAACCAAAACAACTTTTGCATGCCAGATGATTGATTCATTTGTAATTACATGATATTGCTACCTATGAATCCAAACCAATATCGGGCGCCAACATTCATATCTTTCTTCTCAATATTCATGTTGTCATCCATCCACGGAGGAGAGGCATAAAAAATAAGAGTTGCTAGCCAACCTTTTAATGAGTCAAGGTTATGCCACGTCTGGAGTGTAAACATCTAAGCCCAATTTTCTAGAGTGCATAGGGCAGTGTTGATTGCACCCACATGACATTGTAGCATCTTGCCCCACACTTTCACTTCTTCCAAGTGGTTTGTTATTAGCGATGAGCCTTAGATGGCTCGTTGATGGAAATTCCCTTATTTCTCGTAAGAGAAGGAGGATGAGACTCTTTCTCGGGCTCTATGTCAGATGGTACTACTCTTTTTCCTTTGAGTCTAGCCATTTCCTGCAAGGCATAATCATTCAGACATAGATTTGGTGAAGGTTCGTTGAAATCAAACTCAAAGGAAGCATAGTTCAAAAGTAGGTTCTGAGGCTCACCTACTAGGAGGGTTATTCGTCAAATAGGTTAGGCAAGCTCTGACGAGCTCGCTGAAGTTGATAGTGCACAATTATAGTAAACCTAGGCATGAAGAGCATAGTCATCTCCAACTCGATGACGCACCAAATTTGTTTCCGCGGACTAAGACAAGTCCATAGAAAGTGGCAGTGCAAAATTAAAAAGAACAGGCATAAAGGGTGATGTCCACTCCCACATGGTGATATGCCGAGTGGGTTTTGGTGAACTAAGACAAGCTCACCAAATGGAATAATACCCAGGTCACACATACAAATATAGAAGACGACCTGGGGCTTACTCAGTGATTCGTCAAGTTACCTTGGCGAGCTAAGATAAGCCCGCTGAACAGGTAATTTTTTTGCCTAGTGCTTATTTTCACAATGTCAACCATAATATGCAATGATACCCAATTCCTAGTGAGTTTTAGATTCTACCCATATACTTTTCTACCCATGGGTACTCAGACTTCTCTCAAATATCATAAACTACTACCTAAAATGATGATTTGCCCTTAAGAAAATCGTTACTCTATCTATCATTAGGAAAGTTTAGGTCATTGGGGGCAACACTGGGCTAATCAGACCTCACCCGTGCTCAATTCAACCAAAACCCAATACATCCAAGGTTCAATTTCAAGTTTTAACTAGGGGTGTCAAATATAAACCCAAACATAGGTAACCCACCCAAAATTTTAAGGGTTGGGCTTAAGATAATTTGAATTGGGCTCAATCACAACCCATTCGAGCCTAACCTATTTTAAAAGAATCCTCAATTGAGCCCAATTCAATCTCCAATTTCAACCCATTTTAAAACTCTTTTCTAAGATATATTCCTATAGTAAAGGTATGAATTATTATCTATTTAATATCATTTAGGATTTATCTATCTATTTGTTACTTTTTAAAAAAAAAAATCTTGAGCTGAAATTTGAATTGTGATTATAAATGTTAAATATCACTATGTTAAAATTATTGAGATTAATCAGGTCAAATTGGACGGGTCAAGACCCAACCCATTTTTTAGCCCATTTTAACCCAACCCATTTGAGCCCAAAGTAAACTTGGGTGGGTCAAGACCCAATTCGTATTTCAACCCATTTTAATATCTCCAATTTCAACCCAACCCGCCCATTTGACTCCCCTAGTTTTAACCAACACAATCAACTTTAGCAATTTCAGTCACAAAATCAACTATCTAACTCATGGGTATAGTTCAATACGATCTATCTAGCATCACCCATACAAATTAAACAACAATGTAACAATATTAACATCAAGACCATATCAAAAGCAACAATTTCTAGAACAAATAATAGGATGGAACTTGAAACTAACCTCAAAGATAGTAGCAAAGCACAAATTCAAGAGAACTATGGTTGGGATCAAGATGCAAGCAATCCGAAGCACTCCGAGTAAGTGATATCATGCAATGGAGGTACACAAACACCAAAACAAGGGTATTGTGAGTTTAAGAGGGAAATAGGCACAAAGAAATGAAAGGGTTTCTTTTTGAACTTAAAAAGACTCTTGGCCTATTTAACTCATACCCACTTGGCGGACTATAACAAACGTCGTCGAACACATTTGGTGAATCGTCGTAGGAGATAAAGCTCACCGATGAGGCCTGAATGAATACCAGACCTAAAGGTTGATTCGGTGAACCTGATGAAATCCGCTTATTGCACTACGGTGGATCGCCAATTAGAGCTCAGATCAGCTAAGTTGACAACACACTTTTTCTTAATTTTTCATCCCTGAAGGAGGACATGAAGATGTCTGGACAACACTTTTGGTGGCTTGACAACTTGATCTTGGCGTCGCCTAATTACCTTTCTTAACACTTTGACTTCATTTAAACCTGCACTCATAACACACATAATTGAAAGCAATAAAATAACGTAAAACTTGAGTTTCCTCCCAAGAAGCTCCATATTTAATATCATGGCACGTCATAGTTCTTATTCAACAACCATCATTCTTAGGATTAAATGGTGTCACTAGGAAAAGTTCCTTTTTGCCTTAGATTGAGATGAGTGGAGAGTTGGCACATCTAGGTTTCAAGCTATTTAATTGACAATGACTGAAGGTCATTATTTGAGTTAAGGTGTAGAAGTCATTTTTCAAATACTTAAACACTTTGTCGGACCCTTCAACCTTATTGAAGATCCTTGTGAGCATTTCATCAGTGTATGTTTCCTCCGATCTAAATGGTTCTTTTGGTATAAGATGATCATGAGGGGGAATATATCTGTATTTTTCAACTTCCTTATCTCTCCAATTTTGTACCTCGATCTCTCCAACCATTATTGTGATCTTTGTTCCAACCTCGATTCCCATTTTGCCTTTGGTAGTATGGGTGAGAACCGCCTATTTGATTTCCTAAGTATTGTACTTCCTTATTATATAATGCCTCAAATTTGGCATAATATGGGCATTGTCCAACATTTTTACCAACCACATTCACATCTTTAAGTCCACATCCCATGACTTGTTTAGACAACAAATAAAGTTGGGTAATCATTTTAGCCATGTTTGCATCACGATCATGATCGTTTTCTAGGTGTTCCTTGCTCATGCCCTATAGTTGAGAAGATACTTGATCCTCTCTAGTATGCCATTTTTGGTTCACTTTTCTCATATCATCTATAAACATCATTGCTATGTCGAATGATTGTCGCATCATCCCACCTTGAATAAGTTGATCAGTGTAATACCTCAGAAGTTAGAAAAGTCAATAAGGAAATAAAATACAGAAAAAATGAATTGAAGAAAGTTTCTATGAATCCAACTTATGGACTGTATGAGCTCATACGGGCCGAAGGAAAGCAAGTCGTAAACCTAGAGTTGAGTTATGGAAAATTAATTTTTTGAAGATTGGACTTACGAATTGACATAATGAACCATAGAAAGTTTGATGGGTCTTAGGACTGACTCGTGGGATTGATTTAGAGATTTGATTTAGGACCTCAATTCCATAAAAGGTTTTTATGGGTCGTCATTAGTTTTATGGACTGTAGGAAGGTTCTGTAGAAAGATTTCGTAGAAAGGTTTCAGACATGGTGAAATTTTAGAGTGAAACTTGGGTTCTACGGATGAGGTTTACAGACTGTAGAGAGTTCTACGGACCGTAGAATTATATCTTGGGAAATGATTGAATATTTGGGTATTGAAGTTGGTTCTACGGTTGACCAGGACGGACTATAGAAATTCCTACGGACCATAGGTCACAATCGTAGGACTGTCCGGTAGTTATTTTAAAGGGTATTTAGGTTTTTTCCTATGCCTTTAATACCTATACTACGTTGTTTTGACCCAAATTCTAAGTCCTATAACTACCTTTCACCCTTAGAACATTCTCTATCTAGATCAAGAAAGACGAAGCTAAGGTTTTTCAATTTCAAGTCTTCTTTCTTCATCATTGCTTAGGGATTCAATCAAGGCATGTAGGCTTCATCAATGGGTTCCATTAACCCATTAAGCCCCAAGCGTTTCTCCAATTCTCCAGTTCAATTCAAATCAAATTGATTAGATTTTCATTCAATTCTTCATGGGTTATATATATGTTGATTCAATAGCTTGAATTTGATCTTATTATGATTGTTTTGACTGATTACATGCTTTTCAATTTAAATCACATGAATCCATGCATTAATCATGATTTTATTATGAACCTTAATATACATGAATTTATGAAGAAACTTGAATCTATGAATGATGTTTTTATGAAGTTATGCATGATTTATGAAATGAAAGGTTTTATGATCTAGGTTGCTTTAAGATGAGCATCAGTGAATTATGAAAGGATTTCCTCATATACTTAAGGGATCATGGCTTGGTTAATGGTTTTGTCACTTAGACTTGATTCAAGATTTAATGAGCTACTTTATGCTCTGTTTTAGCTTGGATTGGTAATTGAATAATACTTTTCCATGTATGATGATGACTTTATGAAAATGACTATTTCGTTGGGATTTAACTTAGCACTGAGAGAGCTTTGAGGTGGAGGCTCAAATATGGTAATGTTTAGTAGCAACCTCTAGTTCCTAACTACGTGCCCCGATAGGTTTGCCTTAAATTGCCTAGCTAGTAGATCCACATATAGCATATGATATGATATGGAGTTTTACCTTGACAAGTAGACTCTCCCTTCTCTATGTGGGAGTTACATCGGATTCCATATTATAACTCGCATGGTCTATTTTCCATTAAAGTTGATATCCCATAAATGAACAAATTTACTTCCAAAAGGTTTATGAAGCTTTTATTCATGCTTTAAGATGCATGGACCATGTTCATGATTTACGATTCTTCTTAAATGATTTTACTATGTTAGCTTGGTTATGCATAGCATGTTTTTGATTTTGTCCTTTTATGATCATGTCTCATATTTTATTGCACTCTCCTCATACATAGTACATTCCATGTACTAATACATACTTGTGCCAAGAGGTGAATCCAGGATTTCAAGAAAATGGGTGCACCATTGCTTTAAAGATAAGATCCAAAAATTTATAATAACAATAACTAAGCGAGCAAAACATGAAAAATTACATTACCAAAAAGATATCATCAGTTTACAATTGTACTCAACGAGACTTAATATTTTGAAATCGATCTATAATAGCATTTGAAGTCTTTTCACTTTAGAACATTAGAATTTTTCTTTTTTTTTTTAAAACGTGTAGTTTTTAGCTAACAAAACAATTCAAGCGAATTGTGTCCAGCTAGGATCAAACTCAGGACCTTGGTGTTAAAATCTGATTGTCAAACCAGTGAACCATCCAACAACTTTGAGAATGGGTTCCACAAGTTTGTATTTAATATATTCTTTAATAATTATATCGAGTTTAGTCGGATGACCACATGTTCTGGTGATGCAATTTTAATACATAGATTCACCCCTTCTTGTGCATACATTGTTTCACTAATGTAGGGCTTGATGATTCTTCTCCTTCTGTTCGTGGTTAGTGAGCACTTGGAGGTTTTGAAGACTTGGTGAGTCCTCATACTTCGAGGACAATGTCACATTTGTTTCTTTCATTATATTTTAGTTTCCAAACATTGTATTGTGGTGTACGGGTTATGTCTCGACCACTCTTTGATGCAATACATTACATGTCTAGACTTTGATGTACTTATGGTTATATGTCAAACTCTTTACTTCTTATTAGATTTCTTGCTTTTCTCTAGTATGTTTTGTATATGTATGTCAAGTGGCTTGTGTAGGTTCTCTCAGTCTTATATACCATGTCATGTCTAAGGTGTACTTAAAGTCATGGCAATAAGCCAAAACCTTGGTGACCAAATTAAGGCTGCAATAATAGTACTGCAATAGCAAATTTTCCGAAAAACCACGTGTTGGACAGTGTAGAAGCAATTTCCGGAACAACAACCAAATCTCATTTAGAGGTTCACCCACTATTCTCTTAAACTTTTGGATGTTGTTCCTAAGCTTCACCATTTTTGAAGGAGGAAAGAATATCTCTAGGAAAGTTTCAGTCAACTCCTCTCAAGAAGTGATAGAATAATTTGGCTATTCCACCAACCATCTTGTAGTTTCACCTGTCAAAAAGAACAGAAATAATCGCAACCTTAAGGACTTTTGTGAGATATTCTTGAACACGAATGGTCCACATATATCCACAAAATTTTGTAGGTGTTCATGAGGATCCTCATGAGCTATACACTAAACATTCCTCTCATTTGGAGTAGCTATAGCATTGTTTTGGTTACATGAAAAACTGCCCTCCCTGTTATAAGAGGAAACCGGTTGGCTCCAGTTACTAATGATGTTCATGTGCATGTCATATAAATCACCCATATTATCATTTTCCTCGTAGTGACTATTATTATCTTACCGTGGTCATTCATGTTTTATACATGCAAATCAACAAATGTACAAACACCAGCCAACAATCTACTACAACTAAACAAATTTACAAACTAATTTCTCAAATGAAATTGTTCGTCATCACTCCCCGACAACGGCACCATTTATGATAATGCTCAAACTATCGTCATAAACATTAAGAGAATAAGCAATCGTTGTCAATAAAAATACCCAACTAAGAGTCGGGGTTGAATCCCTAAGAGAGTGATATAGTGCAAGGAATTCTATCAAGAAATTTAGAGTGTAAATCAAGTCATTTGTAGCAAGTAAGAACAATGGGTGGATGATTCCACCAAATTTATAAAAAGAGTTCTGCTATCAAGAGTCACAATTAAACTAGAAATTCAAAAATTCAAACAATTAAGAAATGATCTAGGGGTGCGGGGATTGGAGTTTATTTCACAGATAGGTTATTTTGTTACTCAATAATGCTAGAAAATTATGGATAGGTTGAGTCTTCTTCAATAACACTAATCTTTTTTCAATCTCATAGTATCAATTCATATAATCTCCTTCAGACTTATCTATGTGATGCAAAAATCAACCTACTATCTTACGAAATATCTCTTCCGAGCAGATTTGTGCAAATAGATCTGACCCATAATTTTTCTTTCAAGTAAATCATAGACATCAAACCTAAATTGCAAGCATTAGACTGATTACCCACTTCAATCAATCTCTTTCAAGCTTCAACCAAAGATCTAAACAAGGATTAAGCATGCAACCTTAACCCATAACTTAACCCATGCTAATTAGTAGAAATTCATAAATGAACAATAATAAAATAGAGCAAAACACAATACCCACTACATTAAATCAACACTCAACCCCATAATTGCACCACTAGAATTGAGTTTTAGCCACCCATCACAAAAAAGTAAAAAAATTATATATGTCCTGAAGGAAGCCATGGATGTGATGAAATTAAGAATTAAATTCAACACCCACATTGTTTTCAACTTCAAATTGTCAAATTCAAGAGCAAAAGTTAAAATCCCAGTACTAAGACTTTTTCTCTCAAAAGCATACAAAGTTGGGAACTCCTAAACTCTAATTTAAAAGTCTCAAAAGTTTTCTTCTGCAAAAGTCTTCTATTTTCTCTCTCCTTTGGGATATTTGTATATTTCCATAATTTGGCCCTAAATTCACTGCGTAACCACTTCAACGAAGTTAGTCGGGCCATCTACACATATTTGTCGGATAGTCCTCTGCTCCTTAGCTTGCCCTTCTCTTGCTTCAGGCTTCATGTGTTTGAACATTAGTCGATGAGCTTGTTTGAGTCTGTCTTTCACATTCGACGAATCGCTGAGTAGCATCTTTGTTCGCCTTTCAAGTCTTCACTTTTCTTCCAAGTCCTGTCACCTTCGGTGATGGTCAACATGTTCGCTCTTTTCATTCGGCAAGTCACCCTTCCTCTTTAAGTACGTAGACCTGCCTTTATTAACTCTAATATTGAGCACTGTAACTTTGGGTGAGTCATGCCAGTTAGGCGATCAACCCTTTTGGTTAGGTGATCAACAATGTGGAGTTTGCACTTATTTCTATGTTTTTGGCCTTTCTTTCAAGTATTCATCCTTACCTTGTCCCTTTGCCCTCATAGCTGCACATCATCAAAATATTAGAAGAATAGGACATAATAAGGCATTCATGACACTAACTGTTCAACTAAATAGGCCTCAAATGAGTGTAAATATACCACTCATCAATAGAAACATAAATAGACCGTAGAGAATAAGTCATATCATAAATCAGTAGTATAATTCCAAATATAAAAAAGAGGTTTGAAAGTGATCGATGACGAGTGATAGATTTACACTTATTTGAGGCCTATTTAGTTTAATAATTAGTATTTTGAATGCCTAATAATGTCATTTTCTAATATATTTTTATAAATTGCAATTAAGAAGGCTAAGAGACAAGGTAAGGATAAATACTTGAAAGAAAGGCCAAAAACAGGGAAAGAAGTGTAGACTCCACATTGTTGATCGCCTAACCAGAAGGGCAGATCTCCCAACTAGCATGACCTCGCTCAAAGTGACACTACTCAGAGTTGAAAATATAAAGTAGGGCTGGCGAACTGAATCATTAATCGGTGACTTTCCAAATGTGATGAGTGAACTGAATGACCTTCACCGAAGCTGACAGGCTTAGAGGAAAATTGAAAGTTTAAAAGGCGAATAAAGGTGGTACCGTCGATTTATCAAATATGCAAGGCATAATCAACTGATCTCACCAAATGAGGATCAAACACCTGAATCCTAAAGCAAGAGAAAGGCAAGCTAAGGATCAAACAATGATCTGCCAAACTAGCTTGACAAGCCGGACTAATCTCGCCGAAACGGTCACTTGTGAATTTTGGGCCCAATTTTGGGGAACTATAAATAGCCCAAAGAAAAAAATTAAATAGAGTGTTTTTGGAGAGGGAATTTTTAGTTAGTCTTCAACTGAGAGTTTTCCTTTATAGAGTAAGAAATATTTTTGCCTTGTGAAGAACACTTTAGTTTTGGGGTTTTTAACATTGCTCTGGAAATTGACAATTTGAAGTTGGAATCAAAGTGGGTGATGTTTATAATTTCTTAATTTCATATCACCCGTGGTTTCTATCATGAAAGGTTTAATTTCTTTACATTTTTTGATTGGTTGATAAAACCCCAAACCCTAGGGGTGCAATTATGGGGTTGGGTGTTGATTTAATGTAGTGTGTAACATGTTTTTTTTTGTTTTGTTTTAGTTCTTCCGTGTATTTGGGATAATTAACATGGGATTAACTTATGAGTTAAGGTTGAAAACTTAATCCTACTTTTAATCTTCAATTGATGCTCGAAAAAGATTTATTGGCTTGGAAAATTAGTTTGATACTTGTAATTTTGGTTTGATGCAGGTAATTTTCTTGTAAAAGAGATTATGAGTCGTTTCTATTTTCCATATTTCTGCATCTAAACAAAGAATAATTTAAGTTAATGAGTTATTTAGTTATGCACATAGGTGAGTTCGAAAGGAGATTCTATGAACTGATGTTTTGAGATCGAAAGAAGATTAGTGTTATTAAAGATGACCCAACCTATCCATGAATGTTTAGCACTCTAGAACATACAATTACCCCTTTGCGACATCGATTACCGATCTCCACACCCCTAGATTGCTCGTTAATTACTTGAATTTCTTAAGTTATAGTTCAATTGTGAACCTTGATAGCAAAACCCTTTTCGTAAAATTTGGTGGAATCATCCACCCATTGTTCGTAATTGCTACAAATGAATTGATTTACACTCTTAATTTCTTAATAGAATTCCTTGCATGATATCACACTCTATGGAATTTGACCTCGACTCTTACTTGGGTATTTTTATTAATGACGACCGCTTACTATTTGGATTTATTTTAGAGAGTAGTTTGAGCGTTATCAAAAATGGTGCCATTGATGGGGAGTGATGGCTAAGAATTCAATTTGAAAAATGAGTTTGTAAATTTGTTTAGTTCTAGTAAATTGTCGCTTGTTGTGGTGTGTTGATTTGCACGCATATAACATGAGTAACTATGGTAGTGAAAATGATAGTCACTACGGGAAAAATGACAATATAGGTGATTTGAAGACATGCATGTTAACATCATTCGAACCACGGGAGCTATCCGGTTACCCCCAACAGTTGGGAGGGAAACTTTTCATGTAACCAGAATAATGCTACAACTACTCTAATTGAGAGGAATGTTTTTGGGGGGGGTTTTGCTCATGAAGACCCCCCTGAACACCTTCAGAATTTTGTGGATGTATGTGGGTCATTTGTTTTAAAGAACATCTTACAAAAGTCCATAAGGTTGAGGTTATTCCCGTTCTCTTTTACTGGTGAAGCTACAAGATGGTTGGTGGAATTGCTAAATGACTGTATCAATTCTTGGCAGGAGTTGACTGAAGATTTCTTAGAGAGTTTCTTTCCTCCCCTGAAGATGGTAAAGCTTAAGAACCAAATCCAAAATTTTAAAATAATTGTAGGTGAGTCTCTATATGAGACATGGTTGCGGTTCCAGAGATTACTCTTACAATGTCCAACACATGGTGTTCCAAAGCATTTGATGCTGCAATACTTTTATTGTAGCCTTGGTTCAATCGGTAAAGGTGTGGTTGATCAACTTGCTCAAGGTGGACTGGTGCGACAACCATATGAGGTAGTAACATTGTTGCTAGATTACATGATCAAGTTCAAGCTAGCATGGAATACTAGAGAGGACCAAGTGTTTTCATTGAAACTGAGCATGAGAAAAGAACAAATTGAGAAGGACCATGAGAGAGATGAAACATGGCCGAATTGATGACCCAACTAGTTTTGTTGTCCAAACATGTTATGGGGGTGGATTAAAATTGGTAAATGTTGTTGGAACAAGCAATTGGTAGTGCTCAAAAGATGCCAAGTTTGAGGCATTGTATAATGACGAAGTACAATATTTGGGAAATCAAATGATGGGTTCTTACCTAAACTACCGACGATAAGGTGGAGACCAAGCTTGGAACCAAGAGAGAGATAGTGGTTGGATAGATTAGAGAGACCATGAGGTTGAAATTAATAGGTATATTCCTCTCCATGATCTTGAAAGACCAAAGGAACCAGCTGGACCAGAAGGAAATAGAACCGAGGAAATACTCACAGGGATCTTCAACAAGGTTGAAGGGTCCAACAAGGTGTTGAAGGAATTAAAAAATGACTTCTCCACCTTAGCTGAAATGGTGACCTCCCATTCGGTGTCTATCACACAATTGTAGACTCAAATATGTTAGATCTTCACCTATCTCAATCCATGGCAAAAGGGAATGTTACCTAGTGATACCATACCAAATCCTAAGAATGATTGTTGATGAATTGAGAACTATGTCGTGCCACGACATTAGATAAGGCACTTATTGGGAGAAAATCCAAGTTTTACTTTTATTTTATTGCTTTCAATAACGTGTTTTGTAAGTGCAGGGTGGAAAAGAAGTCAACATGTTGTGAATGGTTATTTAGGAGATGACAAAACCATATCACCGATCCGCTGAAGGTATTGTGCAGACTCATTCATATCTCTCTTTTGAGCTGGAAAAAGTGAAAAGTGCACTGTGAACTTAGGCCATTTGAGATCCAATTGGCAATCCACAAAAGTTCACTAAGCGGATTCCATCGAGTTCGTTGAATCAACTTTTATCGGTGACGTTAGAGATGAGTCTGGGATTTTGACTCATTTACGACTTATTATTCATAGTATTAGTGGCCTCGATGCCTATTTTATTCTCAGAACTAATGTTTAAGTGCTAATTTACAGCTATGAAGGCAAAAGATCAAGGCATGTACATTATCAGGCAAATATGAGTGGAAAAGCTGAAGATAAGGAAAGCTGACGATCGTTAAGACCACTCGATGACTAGCCGAGTGGTACCTCAGCTCACCAAAAGTTACAAAATACCAGCTCGGGGGAAAGACAACTTGGCGATAGAAATAGACCTTCGGTGAACTACCGAATGTATCGGCGACAAGGATCCTGATTGCCTAAAGTTACAGGGTCTGAATGGTGAAGAGGGAAGTCAAGATGGCGATGGAGAGGGAAACATGGCACATCGCCTACCTAGTCGGTGATGATCGAATAATTCCGCTGATCGGTCCAAAAGCTGAAAATCTAGAAGAGTATAAATGTGAAATTTGAAAAGATTTTAGGAGGTCCAAAATTCTGAGAGAAGTTTCTGAGTGTTTGAGAGTTCTAACTTTGAGTGTTTGATCCCAAACACTGTTTTTAGAGTTTTTGAGTAGAATTTTAAGTTGGGTCTTGATTTTAAGTTAATTTGAAGCATTGTGAAGGCTCAGATTTTGTTACCCAGATGATGGAGAACATAGTTGGTAATATTTTCCTGCTTTTTATAATGTGTGGCTAAACCCCCGATTCTTGGGGGCGTTATATGTGATTAATTGTCTCAATTAGCCTATGGGTGTTAGTAATTATTGATTTAATTGTTGTTTTGAAGTGGGTTCTATTGATAATTAAGTTTTAACTCATGAATTGTAGTTGCAAATGTAGTTCTAGTCTAGTATTTTATGCTTGCTTGAGAAAGAGGTTTTAGAATTAAGGTTATCAATAGATTATTGTAGTGATTGGGTTGTTGTGGATTCAGCTTAAGAAAGTGAGTCTTAATTCAATCCTACCTATCTAGCTCGAGAGAGTAGGTAAATTGAGGTTTTGGGATGTTTATAATTGTTATACTTGTCGAGATTCGAGAGAACTCGCTTGATTCGTGAAAGTTGATCGACAAATGACTATTACATCTAAAGTCTAGCCTACCCACTAGGAGTAATCACCCATATAGTGAAATTGGCAATTAATCAATCACAACCCCAAGGATCCCTTTCTACTTGACTGCTCCCCTGATTTGGTATTTGTTAATTGACAATCATAATCCCCCCATTTGACACTAGTTGTCAACCCCTACAAATTATTTTAACTGTTTCGATAACTTCTATTCCTACAACCGATTAGAACATGCCTTTTACTTCGTAATCAAATTCTCTACCGCATCACTCCCTGTGGGATTGATCCCAACTTTTTGTTAGGTTTATACTAGATTGGGATCGCCTACACTTAGAATTGGATGAAGTGTAGTCGAGCGTTATAAAAAATGGCGCCTCTGCCGGGGAGTGGTGTTTAGAATTCTTTTAGTGAAGTTTAGCTGTGATCTAATCTTGTTTGTAGTTGAATCGACTTACTTTGTTTTGTGTTTGTTGTTGGCTCCCCTTGAATAGGTGAAAAGATGAGTATGAATGGGTGTAACGCTAGCCAACTTGGACATTGATATGACATTGGTAACATGAATGATGTCAATGAAGCTCAATTGGGTAGTGTAGGTGCTATTTGTTTACCTCCGATCGTAGGAAATACGGTATTTCATGTGACTAGCATGATGTTGCAGTTTTTTCAAATGAAGGGTTTATTCGGAGGGCTGGCTCTTGAGGATCCCCATGATCATATCCAGAATGTTATGGACGTATGTGGTCCATTTTCGTTCAAGAACATCTCACAAGAGTTAGTCCGACTTCGGTTGTTTCCTTTTACTTTGATGGGGGAAGCGACGAACTGGTTAGTTACCTACCAAGGAACGCGATTACGTCTTGGGAAGAGCTTACCTAGGCATTCTACATAATAATTTTTTCTCCCTCAAAGATGATGGCATTGGGAGATAATATTCAGGGTTTTAAACACTTGGATGATGAACCAATCCCTGAGATATGGCTGAGGTTTCAGAAACTATTACTCCAGTGTCCAACTCATGGACTCCCGAACAACGTGCTGTTACAACATTTCTACCATAGTCTAGATTTAGTCAACAAAGGTGTGGTTGAACAGCTTATCCAAGGAGGAATTATGCATCAACCTTTTGAAATAGCGTGAACTCTATTTGATGGAATGACGAAGATAAATCGTGCTTGGTATACTAGGGAAGATCAAGTGTTTCCTTTGACTTTCAAGATGACAAAGGAACAAATAGAAAAAGACCAAGAGCGGGATGAAAACATGGCTAAAATGATGACCCAAATAGATCTTTTGTCAAAACATGTCATGGGTAGTGGTTCTAAGTTTGTGAACGCAGTTGGAGTTAGAAGAGTAAATCTCGATGATGCGCACTTTGAAGCTTTGTACAATGAAGAAGTACATTTTCTAGCAAATCAAGGAGGAGGTTTCCACCAAAATTATCCAAGGTCAGGTGGAAACCAAGGTTGGAATAGAGAGCGTGATGAAGGTTTGAAGGACCATGATAGGGAATGGCGCAACTGTGGTACAAACTTGAGGGAACAAGGCAGCGACAAAGAGAGATGTACCTCCCCATGAACGTCAAAAGCCAAAAGAGCAAAGGGATGATCCAGAAAATTTCCGCACTGAATATATGCTTGCACACATTCTCAATAAAGTGGAAGGGTCGGACAAAGTTCTTGATGAAATGAAAGAGTACGTCTCAACTCCAAACTAGACGGTTACTTCTCACTCGGCGTCCATTAAACAGCTGTAAACACAATTTAGTCAAATCTCAACTCATTTGAATCCTAGGCCAAAATGAGGATTACGGAGTGACACCATGTCCAACCCTAAGAATGAACCGTGAATGAGTATCCTCGTAAAAAATATAGACTAGAACTTCATAGATAATTACAATTCATAAATTAAAACTCAGTTATCAATCTAAACCACTTCAAAATAACAATCAAATCATTAATTACTTAACCTATAAGCTAACTGAGAATAGGGGTTTTAGCCACGCATTAAAAAAAAGTAGAAAAACATTACCAATTATATTCTCCATAAGATGGGTAATTGAATTCGAGTCTTCACAAAACTTCCAATCAACTTTCAAGATCCAAACCCAACTTCAAAATCTACTCAAAAACTCAGAAAATAGTGTTTCAATAAAAAATGTAGAGTCTAACAATGTCAGGACGATGTTTTCTCTTTTTAAAAATCAATTTATATGTTCCCAGATTTTTGCCTTCGGGGTCATTCGGCGGTATAAGTCGAGCGTCGTAGACCAGATCGGCAACGCACCAAACGCACCTCTCCATCGCCTTTTTAGCTTGAGTCATCACCCTTTTTGTGCTGTGATTTTAGGCGATCAAGGTTGGGCTCGTCGACCTGATCGGCGATGCACCAATTTTCCTTTGTGATCGCCGTTTTTGCTTGCATTTTCACTAATTGTTCTGTAAAATTAGGCGGGATGAGACTCCTTCGCCGATCCAAACAACGTGTTGCCGAAGGGTGCGTTCCACCGCCTAGTTTCTCTTGTCCAAGGAATGGCACACTGTAACTTTAGGCGAACTGAAGTACCACTCGCCTAATCGCCGAGTGGCCTTGACGATCCTCGTCCTTGATTTTCTTCAACTGGTTCAATTTTTCTACTCTCTTTTGCTCGGTGATGTCCTTGCCTTGCTCTTTTGTCTTTGTAGCTGAAAATCACCACACAAGCATTAGTTTAGATCATAAGATAGGGAATGAGGACCCTAAAACTATGATTATCAAGCCCTAAATGTGTCAAAATCTCAGACTCATCAACACCCCTAACTTAAACTTTTGCTTGTCCTCGAGTAAAACATAAGATCAATCATCTCAACAAGTATGTCTATAAACAGTGCTACTCAAGACTCCACATGAATGCACACAAGAGGTTTAAACTACACATGCATTGTTCAATTGTGCACTCTAAGTTTCAAACCGTGACTAACCATTATTAAATATAACTCAAGCTCACAATGTTTGCTTCAAATGTAGGTTCAAGCTCAACAAAAGCATTCAAATGCCCTTACACCAAGAATATTACATGCTCATACAAAAAAAATCAAATTTCCAGAATTTTGAAATCAAGCGCAACTCTCACACTCCCAAAGATAAACACATGCATGACTCTACCCATAGGCTATCCCTCATTTTCCAACCAACATTATTTTTCAACTCACTCAAGATCACAAAGGTCTTTCAAGGCTTGTAATGGGACTGGGGGTAAAGGTATGATCATTTTGGTTTAGTGACTTCTATCTTCATGAAGCATGACCTGCATTTCACTTTTCCTCCTTTTCTTTCACACTATATGATTTTCACAATCCACCCTACTCTCCTTTCAACATAAATTATTGGATACCCCATTTATTTTGTCCATTTCACAAACATTATTTCAACAACTCTTTTGTTTTTCAATCTTTTTCTACTTTCACTTTTCTCTTTTCTCTTTTTTTTACATGGAGGGGTTCCATCTTTTTCAACCAGATCCTTCAAGGGCGAATTTCTTAAATTTCTTAACTCTCCTCCTTTTTTACCACACCCCCAAATTAGGATTTTGGCCTAAGTTGGCTATTCAAACGACCCAGTGCTTCATGACAGTTATAGGTGATGGGGCAAAGAGGTCAAAGTTGTTAAAGTTTCATCCAAAGAAAATGATAGGCTCAAATGGTGCCAAGATAGGTTCACACTCTCACAAGGTGGTTACAAAGAGGTATAAAATCAATTTTGGTTCACTCTTCACAAATTGTGCCTAAAATCATCTCTATCGTTTGCTTACATTAGTAAATTGGACTAACGGGGCAAGTTCTAGGTATTACCAAGCACTTATTTCAAGGAAATCTCACCACACAAGGCATTCAACAGAATCATCAAACAAGACTCGACAATTTTCAGCTAGCGTGCAACGATCATCACAAGAGGTCAACTCAACAACTGGCTTAGTTACAATGAGATGCTACAAGTTCACACATGACTTATGCAACTCAATTTATCTCATTGGAGCCACACATACATATTGTTCAATCGAGAGTACTATTTAAGTAATCAGTATTGATAATGACTGACACTCAAAATTGCAATCGAACAACCACATTCACAAACATCATAAGGTGGTATCAAACCCCCACCCCACCAAATACATCTAACATTGTCCTCAATGCAAAAATGAAAAATAAAGACAGAATTAAAAAAGGAAAGAGCAGGAATGAAAGGAATGGCGTGATGAGAACGATTCACTCTGAGGCCAATCGATGAAGATTGCTAGAGATCGCCTAACCACTCGACGAACAACATGTGGCTCACTGAAAATTCCAGAACACTAGCCCTGTAGGTGGGACAAAAAAATGAGTGAAATCGAGCTCGCTGAACCCCATCAGCACACTGCCGAATAGACTGGCATCTTCGCCGATCGTGATCATCCCGAATGATGGTCCTCTACTCAGGCACAAAAGGCGAACCAAATCGCGATAGCCAAACCACTCGACAGACCGCCGAAATGATCTTACCATTGCACAATCACCAATCCCCTTAGCTCCCTATGAGATGAGTGAGGAGCCTAGAAAGTAGGCCATTGCGGAAGTGTTTTTCCTGTCAACCTAAAAACCTGCAAGTTTTGCATCTGCGAACCCCACTAATTCAAATTAATCTCTAACTAGGTAGAAGAGGATCAGTTATGTTTACTTTTTCAGAAATTTGTTGATATATTTTTCTTGACAGATTGAGGTCCCATTTGGAGTTTGCTTGATCTGCAAACCCAAGAAAAAGGTCAGCTCTCCCATCATGCTCATCTCGAATTCATTTCCCATTAGATTAGCAAATTCTTCACATAGGACCTCGGAAGTGGCTCCAAAGATGATGTCGTCCACATACACTTGAATGATAAGCAGCTCTCTCCCTCTAGTCTTTAGGAACAAGGTATTGTCAATCTTCCCCCTCTTGAAATCATTTTTTAGCAGAAAGCTAGACAAACTTTCATACTAAGCCCTAGGAGCCTGTTTCAGTCCATAAAGAGACTTGTCCAGCTTGAACACATGATTTGGAAGAGCAATATCTTCAAACCCAGGTGGTTGTTTTATGTACACTTCTTCCTTGAAGTCACCATTTAGGAAATCACTTTTGATGTCCATCCAGAACAACTTGAACTCCATATAGGCTGCAAAAGCAATAAGAATTTTGATGGCCTCCATTCTCGCAACCGGAGCAAATGTTTCACCATAGTCAATGCCTTATTCTTGATTATAGCCTTGAACCACCAACCCCGATTTGTTCCTTGTGATAATGCCATTTTCATCAAGTTTGTTTCTGAACACCCACCTAGTCCCAATAATAGTTTTGTCAGCAGTCTAGGGACTAAGTTTCAAATTGATGCTATTGCATGGAATTTACCCGGTCAGATTTTTGTCAAGGCCTATTTAATGTTCTTTGGCTCAATACTGGGTATGAAGGCTGAAAAAGAAATCAAATTTCTTACTTAGGATCTGGTCTGCATCCCAGAATTCACTGGAGAAACAAAATTGTCAAGAGGATGAAATGACTGGTGTTTCCACCTAGACTGAGCACTAAGAGGTTGAGGCTGATCTGTTTGTTCTTCTTCTGCTTCCTCATGAAAATTTTCTTCAGGTTGGGAAGATTCATTTGGATCTGCATTAATAGAGGTACCAGGTCCCTCTCCAGGATCATCATGTTCTTTCACTTCTTCTGATGACTCCTGATCGGCATCTCCTGAATCTTGAGCACTTTCAGTCAGAGATTCATTCACTTCATCTCTTTGAATCTGAAGGAGTTCTTCCAGTTCATTCTCGTCTCTGTTATTCAAATCTGACAAGGCACCAGCTTCATCAAAGATCACATAAATGCTTTCTTCAATGCACAAGGTTCTTTTGTTGTAGACTCTATAGGCCTTGCTGGAGGACGAGTATCCTACAAATACTCCTTCGTCGCTTCTAGGATCAAATTTTCCTAGATCATCCTTGCCATTGTTAAGTACAAAACACTTACAACCAAAAGCCTTTAGATAGTTCAACTTGGGCTTTTTGTTATATATCAGCTCGTAAGGTGTCTTGTTCAGCAAGGACCTAATCAAGCAACAGTTGGTTAATAGAAGGCAGTATTGACTGCTTCAGCCCAAAAGGATTGCAGAAGATTTGAGTCAATAAGCAACGTTCTGGCTATGTCAACCATAGTTCAGTTCTTTCTTTCCACAACACCATTTTGTTGAGGTGTTCTGGAAGCAGAGAAGTCATGATGAATTCCATTTTCAGCACAGAAGTTGTCAAGCTTCATATTTTCAAATTCAGTTCCATGATCGGACCTGATCCCTGCAATCTTGTCGTCTAACTTTGCTTGAATCATCTTGATGAAAGTCATCAGTGCATCGTATGCTTTCTCCTTGGACCTTAAGAACATTGTCCAAGTGAACCTTGAATAATCATCAACAATCACCAAAATGTACTTCTTTCCACCCCTGCTCTGAATCCTCATTGGTCCGTATAGATCCATGTGAATAAGATAAAGGGAACGAGAAGAACTCACTTACTTCTTTGACTGGAAGGTGGATTTGGTTTGTTTGACTTTGATACATGCATCACACACCTTATTGTCACTAAACTTCAACTTTGGTAACCCCCGGACCAGGTCCCTGAAAGAAAGTTTGTGTAGCATAGAGGAGCTCACATATCCGAGCCTTTTATGCCATAGATTGACATTCTCACTTTGAGCACTGAGACAGGTAAGATCATCTCCCTGAGCAGTATCCAGGTCAGCAATGTACATGTGCTTTTGCCTTCTTGCTGTTAGAATTACTTCCCTTGTTACCAGATTAGTAACTATGCACTTTTCTGATAGAAACTTCACTTCATTTCCCTTGTCACATATTTGAGATACACTGAGAAGACTATATTTCAGTCCACTTACGTAGTACACATTTTCAATAGAGTGCTCCAGCGATTTTCCAACTCTTCCAACCCCAAGAATATATCCCTTCTTTCCATTTCCAAAAGAGACACCTCTGCCTTGAAGTGCCTTGAGTTATAGGAAGTTGTCAGTTATGTGCTTTGAACATCCATTGTCCATGAACAAGCAATGATTGCTACTTCCTCCACTCTCCTACAATAAAGATCACTTGTTAGACTTGGGAACCCATTTCAGTGTGAGTCCCCATTAGGCAAATAGAGGTGTGATAAGAGAACTTTTTCTCCAATAAGGCAGAATAGTCTTTCTCATTTTAGACCCCTTTGGAATGGGAGCAGGTCCCTTGTTTTTTGTAATTTTGTGTGTAGTGTAAGTCAGAAGATTTTCCTGGGACCTTTTAAAAGCTGGACAATCCTTCTTCAGATGGCCATTACGACCACAATGAAGACATAGCAGATTGTCAGAAACAAACACATATTTACTGTGAGGATTATAGGGAGGGTAGATGTTTGAACTACCTAGCCCTTTCCCACTGTGTTGACCTTGGATTGTGATACTAGAGAGTATCTTAGAGGATCTTGCCCATCTCATAGATTTTTCAAGCTCTTCTTTAAGTCGGACCAGGTCCCTTTCCAGCTGATTGTTTCTCTCCAAAGCCAATGCAAGCTAAGTCTCAGCACTATTCAGGCTAGTTTCTAGCTCTAGTTGCAAGTTTCTAGCTTCTCCCTTTCCTCTGCCATATTTTTCATTCACCATTTTCATCTTTTCTTTGAGTTCTAGATTCTTAGTTTCTAGGACTACCAGTTGTTCCTCCACAACAAACATGTGTTCAACCAACCCAACCTTTTCTTCAACAAATATATCTAGGCTATTATTCATCAAGTCCTTTTCAGTTGTTAACTCAGTAATAGAGTCAATCAAGACAGCGGCTAGATTTCTCAATTTCTTAACGGAATAAGAGTGCAAATCTTGTTCAATGTCAGAAAGAGTTAGCTCTTTCTTAGCATCTTCGTCATCAGAATTTGCCATGAGAGCAAACATGGTGTTGAACACATTTTCATCATCCTTGACCACCACCATTGATACATCTTCAGGGTGTTCGAACTGATCTAACTCACTGGAGGAGTCTCCCCAGACAGCAAGGGCCTTCTTTACAACATAATCTTCAGCCGCTCTCCTTCCCTTTTTGTCAAGGATCAGGTCCCTTCTCTTGTCCTTATCTCCTCAAGGTCTTGTATTTTCAGCTTTAGTCAAAGGAGAATCTCTGATAAAGTGTCCAGGCTTACCACACTTGTGACACAGATCATTTGTAGTTGTAGCCCTGCCTGAAATTCCACCTTTTCGAAAGCCCTCATGTTTTCTCACAATTTTTTGGAATCTCCTAGTGATGTAGGCTATGTTTTCTTCTTCATCAGATGTGTTTCCTGATGCCGCCTTGAAGGATAGAGATTTATCCTTTTTTACTTCCTTCTTTGATGCCTCTTGATTTCTATTCATTTCATGAGTTTGAAGACTTCCAATAAGAGCATCAAGTGTGAGCACTTTTAGGTCCTTGGCCTCAGTGATAGCATCAACCTTGCTCGACCAGGATTTTGGAAGAACTTGAAGAATCTTCCTGACCTGTTTGCTTGTGTGAACAGGTTCGCCTAAGGACCGTAACTCATTTATGATAGAGGAAAATCTGGTGTTCATTTCATGAATAGTCTCTCCTTCTTTCATAGTGAAGTTTTCATAATGGGTAGTTAGCAGGTCTACCTTTGATTCTTTGACCTGCTTTGTCCCTTCATGAGTTGTCCATAGATAGTGCCAAATCTCCTTTGCGAACACACATGCAGAGATACGATTATACTCTTCAGCACCAATCCCACACACCAGCAACTTCTTGGCCTTGTAGATTTTCTCTATATTCTTTCTATCAGCTTCATCATATTGTTGATGTGTCGTTGGAACAACTCTTGTGATATCACCTTTCTTAACCTCTATTATAGGTATAAAGGACCACCTAGCACAATGTCCCACAACTCACTATCTTCGGCCAACAGGAAGTCATGCATCCTTGTCTTCCACCAACTATAGAATTGGCCATTGAAACGAGGTGATCTTGTAGACGATTACCCTTCCTCCAAGTTAAGTGGAGCAACCATTCTGCACAGGAACCTCTCTTGGTGTTAACCAATATAGAGAGAGCCCGCTTTGCTACCAATTGTTAGAATATAAGCGTCCACTAAGAGTCAATGGACCAGGTCCCTTGACACATTAAGAATAATAATGCAAGCAACAACAGTAAGACAGGCAAAATAGCAAAGACAACGCAAGCACTTAACGTCGAAACCCCCTTGCTCTAAGGGCAGTGAAAACCACGACTTGTCCTTACAGTCTTTTCAAACCAAACTCCATTTCTTCCAAATAGAGAAACGATTCAGATTACCACAACTTGCAATCTAGGAATTTACCTCTAAGTTCCTTCCCCCTAAAAGTAGTATTTCCACTACAAATATAGCAACTAAGCAATATAACTATTACCCACTAAGCTACCCAACACAAGATAACTTAGAATTCACTAAACAACCCACGGTTGCCCACTAATCTACCTAACACTAGATGACTTAGGATTTGACTAAGCAGCGAACAATGCTGCCCACTAAACCAGTTAGACACAATTGATTTAGACTTTTAGACGAACCGACAAAAGATCTAATTCCTTTATAGTTTAGGATTAGATTTACAACTATAAGCACTGAAGTAAAAACATAAGACAACTAAGACACAAGGTGCTTTATCTAGTCCATGTTGCTCTTTGGTAGGTACTTCTTGAGAGGAGTGGATTTTGCCTTTTTGCTCTAAAAATCTATAATGCAAAAACTAAAGTTGTGTCTGTGTGAAAAAGTCCTTATGAGAATAGACACAACCTTCAAGGCAATGCAATTGGCCGAGGTTTCTACCACACTTAGAGATCGTGCACCAAATTTGTGTACTTTTTCCAACTGTCAATTGTACGGTTATGAATGACGGGGATCAGGTCCCCTTACAAGGTCCTCTGTTTGTCAGATCATCAAAACTGCAAATAACATTTTCAATATCTATGATTTATGAACATGCTTATTTTTAACCTAGACCTGATAGTTATGCCTAAAATCTCAAGTTGAAATGATCATTTTAATCTGGTTCATTTATTATCTTTCTTTGGCTTTTTCTTTGGTTCAGTTGAAATCTAAACTTATTGTTAATGATTAAATCTTCCTTTGTTGTCTATAGAGATTAGAGTAAGGGTCATACTGATTTTAGGCCTTATGTTGCTTACTGCCAATTCTATTTCAAAGGATCAAGTGATTATTTAAGGGTTAGTTTCAAGGCTTTTAACATTCCGGTCGTATTATAATTGTCGTGAATATTGTCCTTAAAATCATTCAAAGCATGAGTTTACTGATCTAAATTTTTGTGATTATAGCATACTAATATTAGCTTAATGTGAATTGCCAACAATATTTTTTTAGTATGTGTGGTCTTTTGTTTTGTTTTGTCGAAATGGGAAAATCATCTTGCCTCAGTTAATTTTTAGTTTTTGTGCAAAAATGAGACTTTATGATTCATGTGTTGGATAGTATTTCTGCTATATCCTATCACCCTCTCTACTTGATTTGATTTTTCAAGTAGAGATTAACTGTCAATCATTGGTAATAGGAATGGCATATGCATTGTTTTGTTTGTTACTGGGAAAAGAGTGCTTCTTCCTGAATGCACATTACTCTCAAACTTAGTGGACCTAGCCATATAATTCTAAGTGTTATTTTATTTAGCCTTGAATTTTTTTAATAGGTTATGTGGTCAAATAGATTGAGAAAAATTATAATTTTTTTCTTGTATGTTAGAGCATAGTGTTGTTCCTAATATTTGTTTAAAGAATTTTATTGTCACTTGCTAATTTAATTGCCTTTGTTTTTCCTTGTTGTGAAATGCCCCTTGGGTCCGTTGGATTTCTACATGCTTGTTGCTTTTTGAACTAGGACATGGTGGCCCAAATTTGATCTTTTCTTAAGTCGACCCCATCATTGGAGCATTGGAAGCAGACATACAGAGTTTGAAGGTCGAAAATAGCCTATATACAGATTATATTAAGAGATACAGGGAAAAATAAGCTATATACAACCCATATACATTGATATACAGTGCTGATATACACTGATACAGATGAAAAAATTGGCTAAAACCCCAAGTGCAGCAGCCCAAAATTCTTCAGTAGCAGTTTGGCCCAAAAAATCAGCCTATCCGGACATATTTGATTTTTGGGCATTTGATAGTTTAGATACCTCTTCTTATTGTATATTCGTTCTTGTTTAACTCTAACTTTTAATGTTTGGTTTAATTTAATTAAATCCTCTAATGATGAATCTTTTTTGTGTTAATTAAATCTTTTAAGTAATTTTTTTAATTGTTCGTCTTAGTCATTTTTTTTTATAACAATCATATTATTTCTAAATCATTTCAAGTGCTTAAGTTAATTATGGTTCAACTGACTTTGAATATTATTTCCGTTTAAATATTTTTTCCAAGTTAGCCAAAAATAATATTTTTTCAAGTCATTGGATTATTGCGTATTAGGGGATATTTCAAGTTCCTTAAAAACCTTCTTGAAATGTATATAAGAACCATGTATCCTTTTCTCTAAAAATTTTTAGGCTTAATTCTAATAAAGTCTTTAAAGTTAATTTTTCTTAATTTCTTTTAAAAATTAAGTGATCACTCTCTTTCTAAGTATTTTTCTTAAGTTGTTTTATACTTAGAACATTTTCAAAAGTGGTTTTTTCTAAAGGTATTTGTTATGATTATTAATGTATTCTTCCTTTGATAGATCTTTGAAATTGGAAAGATGCTCAAAGAGAATCAACTAGTTTAGTTTGATCTGAGTAGGCTCATAATTAGGGAATACCCTAACCCTGGGAACCGGGGCCTAGTATTTGTGTCTTATGTGTTAAATTTATGGTATTGAACTATCATCATATTCCGTCAAACGACATTGATGTTTTATTTATTAAAAATGATTTTGTGATCACGCAACCAGTCTTTTTTATACATAAACCTTTTTAGAATGCATGACAATTTATTGGTTCGTTATGCGTCTAATATTTTCTATAGTTCCAACCTAAGTTCTCCATCTAGGCCCCGATTTTTCAAAACTCACTCTTAGTAAAACTAGTGTAGAGCTAAACCAAAACCCTTTTTAGGAGCATTAGCCTAAGATGACTCAATGCACAAGGTGTATTGGGCCCATTAGATGCCCACCTTATGTTCTATTTGACCCATGGCCAATAAAAAGACTATTATATTGTTTGTATTCAATCCAAACAGTCCATTGTAAATTTTGTGTGTGTGTGTGGGGGGGGGGGGGGGGAAGGCTACTTAACCCATTTTTCTCTTTTGTAGGATGACTCAAGTTATTGACCCTTTGAGGACCCGGATGGTAACCCAACCTCATCACTACCTTCAAGTATGTTGGGAATTCATGAGCGGAGACGACCAAAAAGAAGTTTGAAAGCACATAGGCTATCTCCCTTTCTTAATGAAAATGGAAGCTTGGGAAAATGGTCAAATTTTGGGATAGTAAGAATATGGTGTTCCATTTTCGAGATGTGGAGATGACTCCAACCTTTGAAGAAGTACTTGCAAGTTATGAGAGTGTAGGCATGTGTAATAAAAGGAAAATGATGTCCGATAGTGATTTTTGCTCTCAAGAATATGGGACTTTGATGAAATCAAAAATAAATATTCACTTGTCAAAGCCGAATGGATGGATAAGCTTCCAAGTCCAAACATCTCGCTTTGCAAGTTTTACTATCGATTTGGACATGCTAGGGCCTTCAAGAAATTCAAAGAAGAATTCATTTCCGTGCAAACTTCGAAAGAAAAATGTGTTTTTGCTTTTGCAGTGTGCTTACTTGGGTCCATGGTCTTTTCTCGAGGTCCAAACCACACAATCCATCTAGTGTGGTAATGGTCACTTGTGATATCTTCTACAAAGTGAAAATGGGATTGACAACATAATATTACATTTTGGCGCCTATAATTGTTGTTGACATTTATAGAGATTTGGATAAGTGTTAAAGCAGAAAGTGCTTATTTTAGGGTTGTAACCTAATACTGCAATGGTTGATGATGAAACACTTGCTTCAAGTCCATAAGCCAAAAGAACTGTAACACCCCAGAAAATTTATGAACTGAGACTCGAACAATCCTTCATTGTGAGTAGGATTTTATCGAGGAATATAAAATTTCTTGAGTGTTGAGGTCACTAGATGTAGCACCTTCAGTTCCAAGAAGAACTAAAGAGAATTCATTCAAGTCATTCTTAAGTTCTTCTAAGTTTTGGGTCAACTTTAAATGACCATAACTCTCAGTACAAAATCAGTTAGGTGGCCCATAAGATATCAAACGAAAGGTCTTTGAAATATCTTTCCAACACGACCAAGTTTGTTAAGTTTTCAGTTCGGATGAGTGAGATATGCCCTTTTGAAGTCAGGTTGTCCAGTTAAGGAAAGTTATCCGAAAATAGTAAGGGGTATTTTGGTATTTTCCTTACCCAATTAGATTTAATTCATTTTTAGTAATGTTTTAGGGATCTAATATGGTCAGGTTTAGTTTTATAATCCTAATATATGCCTAGGGTTTTAGTTGAGAGTTCAAGAAGAGAAAAGAAGAGAAAAGAGGAGAAAAAAGAAAGGATCAAGGCGTTCGTCGAGATTCTTGAGAGTTGTTGCGGATTTTCGCCATGGGTTTGATCCCTAAGAGGTATGTAAGTTTCCATAGTGTTGGGTTCGTCCATCCACACGCCAAACATGATTATCATAGTCGAATTCATCCATAAAGATTGAAATATTTAAGTTCTTTATAAGTGTTCTTGAAGTTTTATTCTAAATCTTGTTTTATTGGGATTTTGATGATTTCTTGAGATCAAAGTGAGGTTTTTCGGGGCTGTATTGATTAGATTAGAGTGTACTTATGTTATGTAATTGAATCCAAGTGATTGGGGAAGAAACTGTTCGATTCTAGGGGAGGTAGGGTGAGAAAACGAGCAAAGAAATTTGTCAGGTTTTTGGGGTTGGGCCTGCGCCCCGCGCCAGCCAGTGCACCCCAAATCCCCTTGTGTAGTTTAGGGGCAGGCTTCCTGCGCCACTCAGTGCGCCAAGGTCGCCTGCCCCGTCCAGTTTGCAGTCGGTTGCTCCATTTGTGTTCTTTTAAAGTGTGCCTTCACTCCCTTTTGATTCTAATCACTCTAAACTACTTCTAAATACTAGAAATCACTCATAACATGAAGCATAATCTTTAATTCATAATTCAAATTCAAGGTAGAGTTAAGAGTTAAGTTTTGAGACTTCTTTCGAACATTTTGAGAAAGTCCCTTTGAGTCTTTTTGAGGAGTCTTCTTTAATTTCTAATAACTTGTTTCAATACTCGAGCAAGTGAGTATGAGAATGAGGAGAATTTATTCATGAGTCTACTTTGTCATCACGATATCTTTCATATCATGAACCATAACTCTTGAATTCATAATTCAAATTCAAGAGACGGTTAAGGGTAGAGTTCAAAAAAATCTTTGATTCCAATTGTGAATCATTTGAAATCAACTATCGATTTGAACTACATTTTGAGGAAGTAAGTATGAGAATGAGAAGAGTTGTATACATGATTTCCATATTGTTATAGTAACGACCCGTAAATTGAATAAGTGAAACTAGGGCCTAACTAGTGAGTGTGTTGAGGTTGTCATGAGGTTTGAGGTTGTTTTATGTAGTCCCGAGCTATGGTTGAGGGGTTTAGGGGTTTAACGTTAAGGTATGACTCCCCATGGACCACCCTAGGGGTCCTTGAGGAGGACCCTAAGCTTAACCCCCAAAACCCCAAGGAAAACCAAGACTGCCCAAAAATGGGGTGACCTACGGAGGGGGTCCACGCCCCGTAGGTCCAGCCATGCCTCGTGGATGGCCTCCGTAGGTCAAGGACCCCCAAACCAGGTTGTAGCCCTAGACTGCGGACCAACAGTATGGTCCGTGAATGGACTCACGGTCCGTGAGTCTAGGGCGTCGTTTGCACATGTGTGTGTTGTCAAGACTCGACCAAGCCAAGGGTGGTTTGGTAAATTCCTCCCTTGGATAGTTAAGTGTTTGGACGGTTATTTTAAGTTTATTAAGGTATTTTAAGAGTATTAAAATCATTAAACTCTATTTTACATCTCTTTATTTCAAAACCCCAAATCAAAACCTCCCCTCCCCTCCAAAAGTCTCTCTCTATAAACCTCCATGGGAGGTGAAGACTTAAAGTTCTCAAGATCAAATTCTTCAAGGTATTCAGAGGATTTTCGTGGGGAATCATTATCAAGGTATGGTGGTCTTGACCCTTGTCTAATTTTCCATTCAAGGAGCCAAATCCAAAGTGATTTTAAACTATGAAAAATCTAGGGTTTTACTCAATCTCATGGGTTCTTCCATGAAACATTTTCAAATGGTTTCTAATGAAAACTATGATTGTATTGGTGTTTAATTGATGATTTATGATGAAAATACTCTATCAACCCATGATTTATCTCAATTCCTAAATTGTGCCTTATGAAGTGGGTTTGTTCATCATGAATGAATGTTGATGGATTATGCCTAGATTGATTTAGCTTGTTGAATTGTATCATTATACATGCCTTAATTGTAGTAAATGGTTGGTATGTTGGTGACTTTTGATCATGGTGTTGAAAGGGCAAGTTGTGACCTAATTTACATGTTGAAGTAGAATTGTGCTTGAGCTATTGATCCACTTGAAAGGTAGAGGTGTTTACTTACTATGTATAATGTGAAGGATATGAATGTGATTTCAATGATAAAATGATGATCTTGTATAGAATGTAAATGTGTTGTGATTGAAAGCATATTCTCTCTTAGCACTCATAAATGTTGATGATGGAATGTGAAGGCTTCTATAATGTAATGTTTTATATCTCTAATTGGTAGGCTTCTGCATCCTATTCTTGTATGAACGAATGTAAAGTGAATGTGATCTCTTGAATTGGTAGGCTAAGGCATCCTTTTCTTTTACTGATGAATGTGATCATGAATGAAGTATCTTGAATTGGTAGGCTAGGGCCTTCTCTTCTTGAAAAATGAATGTATCTTGACTTAATGTCTTAATGATCATGAATCGGTAGGCCTAATGTTGGTAGCCCTTTCATAAATGACTAATGAATGTGTTGATGACTTAGAATTGGTGTACCTAATGTTGGTAGCCTTTTAATGAATGAATGAATGTCTTCAGTTGGTAGACCTAATGTTGGTCGCCTTCTATAAATTACTAATGAGGTATTTAAGGCTATGTCTTGAACCGGTAGACCTAATGGTGGTGGCCCTTCTTGATGAGTCTAGGAACTAATGTAAATGTAAGACCTTGTAACGGTAGACTAAATGGTGGTGGCCCTTTCTATGTGAAATGATGAACCTAGAAACGGTAGACCTAATGGTGGTGGATCTTTCTAGGAAGATCAACGAGCTATCTTTAATATACTTTGAATTGGTAGACCTAATGGTGGTGACCTTTCATGTGTATGTGATTTGGGTCGGTAAGCTTATTGTTGGTGGCCCTCTCAAGTACAATAATGTAATGTGATTGAAATACTCTATGGGAATATAGGCTAAGCACCGAGTGGATTGGTAAGATGAAATCTCTCCCAACGTTAGGCTAGGGTTCCAATGAACATCTTTTTATCCTATAACTATGTGCCCACATAGGATATTAGCTAGTGGATTCAATTCAATCAAAGCTAATATTACCGGTCTTCCTTAGGCTAGGAGACCACCTTTTTTCGGTATGGGGGCAGAACACCAGATTCCATGTCTAGCTTGCATGGTCTATGTCGGTTAAATGCTTATTCCCATCATGTGAGATGTGAATTATGGTTTCTTGAGGAGTTCTACAAAATGTGGGTGGTAGTATGGGATGCCATCGATGCATTGCACGAGTAGGCTTTGAGAGGGTCATAATGAGTTCTCTAAGTCTTAATGACAATTGTTTGAATGTCCTCCTAGGAAGAAGTTAATGAGAATGTTGATCTAATGTTTAAGGAATGAAAGTCCTCTAAATGATGTTATTGAAGAATGTTTACTCATATAGGCTTAATGTAAAGACGCATGGTATACTTGGATTGTATTATGAGTTACTTCATTGTCATGACTTATCGTATATGAATGTGCCTTGTCTATAGTGACTTCAAAGAAGTACTTAGTGTGAGTAGTAGTATGGTATGCTACTTTCACATTGCACAAGTATGACTTAGAGTTGTCCTAGATGTTGATCTTAATGTGATGATGTGACTTATGTAATGTTTATGTCTTTTAAATGCTTTATTGTGTAAAGGTGTAAAGGATGAATGGTAAGTTCACTTTTGGTGGCCTTAAGGTAGTACCTTAGTGTGGGTGGTGGTATGGGACGCTACCCATACATTGCACAAGGTATAGCTTGAGGGTTACTTGAGGTGAAGGCTTAAGGTGAAGGTATAGGTTCATATGTGGATTATATTCTAATGTGAAAATATGACTTGTATGTTGGTTGTGACTTATATCATGCCTCTTTTATCAATGTTCATGAAGTTTTACCAAAATGGCATATATCATGACTTTCAAAGAAAATGTCCATTTTAAGCATGTTTTTGCATGGCTTCCATACTTAGTACTTCTTGTGCTAACCCCATTCTTCTCCATCTTTACCAAAGTGTAATGTTTAGAGATATTGGTGTTCTATGCTTGAGGAGCAGGTTTTTAAGGTGCTTGAAGATAAAGACTTGGTGAGTCCTCATAGTTTCGAGGAGAAAATCCACTTTGTTTCTTTATGTCTTTTAGTTATGTTAAAGTGTTTGTATGGGCTAAGTCCTAATGTTGTATTCAAAGTATTAGATGGTGTGAGACATAGTATACAAAGTCTAGAAAGTCTTCCGCTTGCTTTTTTAATGAAAAGGTCTTCGATTGTAAAGAAAGTTTTAATTCTTCTCTATTTTCCTATGTTCTTATGTTTAAGAATTCTATGAGGCTTGTATGAGACCCATTCGGGGTCGAGTACGCC
Organism: Solanum okadae; assembly: GCA_036553675.1. Lineage (NCBI taxonomy): Eukaryota > Viridiplantae > Streptophyta > Magnoliopsida > Solanales > Solanaceae > Solanum > Solanum okadae. The sequence continues at coordinate 21,483,044 of CM071686.1, read as the reverse complement.
GTGTCGCATCCGAGGTCTAGACTCGGTTCGTGACAAACATGGTATCAGAGCACAAGATTTTGAAATGGTCATAGGTTGTCTCAAACCACATCTAGTAAAGTCATTTTCATATGTGAAGAGTGCCACATTATGAATAGGAGGTTATTGGGTATTAAGAAAGTTTCACTTCTTCATTCTTCAAATCGTGCCATAGAGTTTAACTCTATAATGTCTCTCTCTTGTTCCTTATCCGATGGTATTTAGTGTATGACCACTTTAAAGGAGTATGCTAGAAGGGTTGAGGGAGAGAAAAGGTTGGTTGTGATGTCAACTATGGCTATGTGACTTGATAGATTGAGATGATAGTTTGTGGTGTGACTTTAGTATGAATAGGTTACTTTGTGACTATGTGTGTTGTTGGTGGAATCCGACTTAGTCAAGATGAGTTTTGAGGTATGTTGAAAGAGATGATGAAATGTGGTGATTTAGAAATGCCTAGGTGTGATAAGTATGAAGGTTTAGTGATGACTTGCTCTGATCTTAGAATTGAAAGAAGTGATGTTGTAAGGAGTTTGTATAGGCTTACACCAAAGTGGGGGATAATGTGCTTAGATGGTAAGGTCATTGAGTGTCCTTCATGTTCATGAGTTAGGCTTGCTTGGTGTTCTTACCTTAAGAGGTGTAGTGAGTTGAGGAGTTTCGACCCGATGTGGTAGACTCATATGAGACCTTGAGGGATAGCATGTTGAATAGTAAGGTTATTGACATTTCCGATATTCTTACCTTTTCCTATATATGCATATTCAAGCCTAAGACAAAGAGTTTCTTTTTGGCTTGTTTCATATTTTTGGAGTCATGTGTGATATTGTGTTTCCATGGTCTCCTTATGTTGTGCATGTTCTTAATGAGTTTATGTTTAAATGAGAAAATGAGCTTTCATAAATTATGTTCCTCATGTTAATGTGCATTTGGTATGAGTTACTTACATGCTTCATGAGGTTACATGTTGAACATGCCTAAATGTTCTTTTGAGTGAAATTACATAATGTGCTTAATGAAGTTATGATGAACATGATTTGAGTTGGAGAAGGAAGTTCCTCCAGTGAAATGAGAAATGTTAAGTTTTGTTGTATAATGAGTTTGTAGAAGTAGTTCCTACCTACCTTCTTGTTGTGTTTTGAGCTTATTAATGTGGAGTTGATGTTTCCTCCTAGTTTGTGCATTGTATATGATGTTGCATGCATGAGGGGCTGCTAGTCTTGAGTCGTTAACCCCTTAATATTTTTAAAGTGTCATTCGAGGACGAATGTTTCTAAGTGGAGGATAATGTAACCACCAGTAAATCAAATAAGTGAACCGGAGCCTAACTAGAGAGTGTGTGAGGTTGTCATGAGGTTTGAGGTTGTTTTATGTTGTCCCAAGCTATAGTTGAGGGGTTTAGGGGTTAAACGTTGAGGTACGACTCCCCATGGACCACCCTAGGGGTCCTTGAGGGGGACCCTAAGCTTAACCCCCAAAACCCCAAGGAAAACCAAGACGATCCCAAAAATGGGGTGACCTACGGAAGGGGTCCACACCCCGTAGGTCCATCCATGCCCCGTGGATGGACTCCATAGGTTAAGGGACCCCAAACCAGGTTGCAGCCCCAGCCCACGGACCAACAGTACGGTCCGTGAATGGACTCATGGTCCGTGAGTCTAGGGTGTCATTTGCACCTGTGTGTGCTATCAAGACTCGGCCAAGCCAAGGGTGGTTTGGTAAATTCCTTTGTTGGTTAGTTAAGTGTTTGGGCGGTTATTTTAAGTTTATTAAGGTATTTTAAGTATTAAAAGTGTTAAAGTCTAATTTACATCTCTTTATTTCAAAACCTCCCCTCCCCTCCAAAAGTCTCTCTCTAGAAACCTCCATGGGAGGTGAAGACTTCAAGATCTCAAGGTCAAATTCTTCAAGGTTTTCAAAAGATTTTCATGGGGAATCAATAGAAAGGTATGGTGGTCTTGATCCTTGTCTAATTTTCCATTCAAAGAGCCAAATCCAAAATGATTTCAAACTATGAAAAATCTAGGGTTTTACTCAATCTCATGGGCTTTTCCATCAAACCTTTTTCAAATGGTTTCTAATGAAAAATTATGATTGTATTGGTGTTTAATTGATGGTTTATGATGAAAATACTATATGAACCCATGATTTATCTCAATTCCTAAATTGTGCCTTATGAAGTGGGTTTTTGATCATGAATGAATGTTGATGGATTATGCCTAGATTGATTTAGATTGTTGAATTGTATCATTATACATGCCTTAATTGTAGTAAATGGTTTGTGTGTTGGTGACTTTAGATCATGGCCTTGAAAGGGCAAGTTGTGACCTAATTTACATGTTGAAGTAGAATTCTGCTTGAGCTATTGATCCACTTGAAAGGTGGAGGTGTTTACTATGTATAATGTGAAGGATATGCATGTGATTTCAATGATAGAATGATGATCTTGAATAAAATGTAAATGTGTTGTGATTGAAAGCATATTCTCTCTTATCACTCATGAATGTTGATGATGGAATGTGATGAGTTCTATAATGTATTGTTGTATATCTCAAATTGGTAAGCCTGTGCATCTTGTTATTTTATGAACGAATGTAAAGTGAATGTGTTCTCTTGAATTGGTAGGCTAAGACATATTTTTCTTGTATTGATGAATGTGATCATGAATGAAGTATCTTGAATTGGTAGGCTAGGGCATCCTCCTCTTGAATAATGAATGTATCTTGACTTAATGTGTTAATGATCATGAATCGGTAGGCCTAATATTGGTGGCCCTTAAATAAATTACTAATGAATGTGTTAAAGACTTAGAATTGGTGGATCTAAGGTTGGTAGCCTTTTCATGATTGAATGAATGAATGTCTTGAGTTGGTAGACCTAAAGTTGGTAACCATCTATAAATGACTAATAAGGTATTTTAGGCTATGTCTTGAATCGGTAGACCTAAAGGTGGTAGCCATTCATGATGAGTCTAGGAACCAATGTGAATGTAAAACCTTGAAACGGTAGACCTAATGGCGGTGGCCCTTCTTGTGTGAAATGATGAACCTAGAAATGGTAGACCTAATAGTGGTGGCTCTTTCTAGAAAGATCAACGAGCTATCCTTAATATACCTTGAATTAGTAGACCTAATAGTGGTGACCTTTCAGTGGATGTGCTTTGGGTCGGTAGGCCTATTTTTGGTGGCCCTCTCAAGTACAATGATGTAATGTGATTGAAATACCCTATGGGAATGTAGGCTAAGCACCGAGTGGATATGGTAAGATGGAAACTCTTCCAACGTTAGGCAAGGGTTCCAATGAACATCTTCCTATCACATAACTATGTTCCCACATAAGATATTAGCCAGTGGATTCAATTCAATCCAAGCTAATATTACCAGTCTTCCTTAGGCGAGGAGACCACCTCTTTTCGGTGTGGGGGCAGAACACCGAATTCCATGTCTAGCTTGCATGGTCTATGTCGGTTAAACGATTATTCCCATCATGTGCGATGTGCATTATGGTTTCTTGAGGAGTTCTACAAAATGTGGGTGGTAGTATGGGATGCCATCCATGCATTGCACGAGTAGGCTTTGAGAGGGTCATAGTGAGTTCTCTAAGTCTTAATGACTATTGTTTGAATGTCCTCCTAGGAAAAAGTTAATGAGAATGTTGACCTAATGTTTAAGGAATGAAAGTCCTCTAAATGATGTTATTGAAGAATGTTGACTCTTATATGCTTAATGTAAAGATGCATGGTATACTTGGATTGTATTATGAGTTACTTCATTTTCATGACTTCGTATATGAATGTCCCTTCTCTATGGTGACTTCAAAGAAGTACTTATTGTGAGTAGTAGTATGGGATGCTACTTGCACATTGCACAAGTATGACTTAGAGTTGTCCTAGATGTTGATCTTAATGTGATGATGTGACTTATGTAATGTTTATGTCTTTTATATGCTTTATTGTGTAAAGGTGTAAAGGATGAATGGTAAGTTCACTTTTGGTGGCCTTAAGGTAGTACCTTAGTGTGGGTGGTGGTATGGGACGCTACCCATACATTGCACAAGGTATAGCTTGAGGGTTACTTGAGGTGAAGGCTTAAGGTGAAGGTAAAGGTTCATATGTGGATTATATTCTAATGTGAAAATATGACTTGTATATTGGTTGTGACTTATATCATGCCTCTTTTATCAATGTTCATGAAGTTTTACCAAAATGGCATATATCATGACTTTCAAAGAAAATGTCCATTATAAGCATGCTTTTGCATGGCTTCTATACTTAGTACTTCTTGTGCTAACACCATTCTTCTCCATTTTTACCAAAGTGTAGGGTTTGGCGATATTGGTGTTCTATGCTGTAGGAGTAGGTTTCTAAGGTGCTTGAAGATGAAGACTTGGTGAGTCCTCATAGTTTTGAGGAGAAAACCCACTTTGTTTCTTTATGTCTTTTAGTTATGTTAAAGCTTTTGTTTGGGCACAGTCCCAATGTTGTATTCAAAGTATTAGATGGTTTGAGACATAGTATACAAAGTCTAGAAAGTCTTCCGCTTTCTATTTAATAAAAAGGTCTTCGATTGTAAAGAAAGTTTTAATTCTTCTTTATTTTCCTATGTTCTTATGTTCAAGAATGCTATGAGGCTTGTATGAGACCACTTCGGGGTCGAGTACGCCGTATCGCATCCGGGGTCTAGACTCGGGTCGTGAAAGTTATTTAGACCCTCGAGTCGAGTCGTTGATGCCCATAAATTCCACATGAACTTCATAAATTGAGACTCTTTGAGAGGAGTAGTATATTCAAGTTCGAAGTCTTGAGAAATGAGTTCCTAACCCTTTGGAGATTATATTCCTAACATGGGGTTATTATAGGTTACCCATGAAGTCCTTGAGTTGAGTTGTTCATGCTCATAATTCCGCATGAACCCTATGAGTCAAACATTATTAAGATGAAGTAGTATCATGAAGTCCTTGAGGTGAGATTGTCCATGCCCATAACTCCGCATGAACCCTCTGAGTTGAGTATTCTTGAAACGAGTATTACCATTGAAGTTCTTGAGTTCTGAGTTGTTGAGTCTCGAGTATTGAATTCTATGTATGGTTATTGAAAACCCTGAATTCTGCATGAACTTTATTCTGAGAAGTCTTTTACAAATGTTTCTAAACTTGATTTAAAACTTGAGCACTTGAGTTGAGAAAGCATAGAGTCGAGTTCATTTTATTTAAAATGATATATGGGAACTAAGTGTTCCCAAGAGCAAATGTTTTCACATTTAAAAGAGGAGAAAACTGAGATTTCCAAAAGAGTTTTGAACAGTTTGAGTAACATCTCTTTTTAAGAAAAAGATTTTGAGTAATAATCTCAAACCGCAAAAATAGTTATGTTTTTAAACATATGAGCTGAGTATATTTTTGAGAGTAGTATTGAGCTCCGATATGGGGACGGGTTCAGATAACTCAAGTCTCCATAAACCATGCTGCCAACGTGGGTAGAAAGGGTCATATTTTTTAGATGATTCCTTAGTGCTTTTTAGCGGAAACTAGTGGATCCACTTAGTTGAGAGGTTCTATACCCCGACAAGGTATAGGACAATTCTGGCAGCGTGGGAGAGACGTTGTACCATCACATAGCTCTTGCTGATGGTTTTTTGTTAGAGAAACTCCCATAGAGATATTTTGTATTCTTATATCCACATATTTATATTGTATTTTTATATACAAACTGAGTTATTATTGTATTCTTCAATACATTGAGTTGCTATTCATCTTTTATAGTTGATTTATCTTGAGTTGAATACCATATCTTTGAGTTGAGTATCTAATCTTTGAGTTATGTATCTTATTCTTGAGTTGAGTTTAGTTGAGTGAGTTGAGAAGAGGTAAGTATGTTTCCTTTTTATCAAGTTCAAGCTTATGTTATGCTTTAGAATTCCCCTTACATGCTCGTACATTCTATATACTGAGCCATTTGTCCTGCATCGTTTTATGATGCAGATACTGGTATTTAGGATCATCAATAGAAGCTTTGTTGGTAACACATGGAGTTCGAGTTAGCAATGGTGAGCCTCTTTGCTTCCGGCGGATTCCATTTACTTTCAGTTTTGTCAGGATGTTGTGGGTCTTGTCCAGACTTCCATCTTTGTCAGTTAGAGGCTTTATAGATAGACAGTAAAGTTTGAGAAGTCTGTTTCATTTATCTTATTAAAAGTCTTAAATACTTGAGTTGCCTATTGTTGGCTAATTGAATATTCTATTTATATTGAGAGTAAATCAGTTGAGTTAAAGCTTTGTATTTGAGTTCATGAATTTTATTTAGTTTTTAAGCTTTTGTATGCCTGAGTTAGTCGTCCGCTTGTAGTCAGCTAGGACGAGGGTTCACTTGGGGACCAACAATAGTTATCGAATGTCGGCCACGTCTAGGGTGTAGACTCGGGTCATGATAAACTTGATATCAGAGCACAGAGTTCAAGTGTCCTAGGGTGTCTATGAAGTCGTGTCAAGTAGGAACTTGTTTATGGTTGGGAGGGCCCCACTTCTATAAATGAGTGACTACATACATTTAAGTTAAGTTTCCCTTCTTTCATACTCTTGATCGTGTAATAGAGCTGAGTCATAGAGATTTATTCATACTTGTGATTTCTCAGATTCATTCGACTACCCTTCGAACTAGAGGTGGTTGAACAGAAAAGTCAGTCCTTGATCGAGTAGTTGTTCTTAGCAAAAATCTTGAGGAAGTCATGTAACTCCAAGGGGCTTGAGAGAAGCCCATAAGTGAGTAAGTGTTCAGTTTAAGAGGAATGCACCCATATTTATATGAATCATGCATTTGAGCTAAAAGAGAGTTGTACTCTCTTCCCTAAGCCTTTTTTCAGCTGAGATCCTTATGAGGAAGTATGTTTAGAGCTTGGGTAGGATTTTCACCGGAAAAGGTGGCACGAGTTACGAGATCATGAGCATTAGTAATGAAAGAGCTCGGAGTTAGTATGTAAAGGTTTAGTAATCCAATAAAAGGAGAAGGTGTTTGACAAGCTGTGTTACTATAGTCATGCGCTTAGTAAGTTACTAATGAAAAGTTTTCCTTTATGGGTAGACTAAGAAGTGATGAGTTGTGAAGATTCCATCACAGGAGGTAGAGGGTGTTGTAGCTAGAAAGTAGTTGGTGATGAAGTGTCATTGTGTAGGAAATAACTAGGTGTAAGTGTTGAATAGAAGAGTAAGAGTATTCATGAGGTGATAGATCTAAGCTAGGCTTATGATTTTGAGGGAGAGCCCATGATATTCAAAGTGTGATAGAATCAATTAGGCATTGATGTATAGTGAATGAGTGAATAGTACTCAAGTTGTGAATGGAAATGTGACAGTAAATTGTAAGTATGAATACTAAGAGGTGAGGATTGACTATTTGTCATAAGGTCCTAGTGGACAAGTGTATCTGAATTTGTATCAAGTAGTTGTAAGTTAGTCTAGTAAGCGATCAATCATATTGATATTTGGGTTTAGTCATAAATATTAAGCTTGAATTCTAGATGAGTGTCATGATCAAAAGAATGGCAACATGAGGGTGATGATGTTAGTCTTGAGATTTGATCTAGAAGAGTTGACATAGAGTAGGTGAGGAATTGAGGTGATAAGCTGCAATAAATATGAGTGGTACACGTGAGAGAACCTAACCTTTAGATAAGGGTACTGAAGTGTGGCTAAGTCACAAGAGTAACAAGAGCATTAAGAGGTGTACCGAGAGGGTATTTAATCAGAAGAGGTTAGGAGAAACACCTTAGAAAGAGGTCTTAGTACATGTTTATTGAGAGTTCGATAGTCATAAGATAAACTTCTCCCGAGTGTTAGAGTAAAAGAAGATGTAGACCATTCTGAGATGATGGAATAGGTCCATAACTTTCAAGTGTCAGCTTTAGACCTAAGCGGGAGATGACGAGATGAGAAATCAAGTCAAGTGTTTGAGAGTAACATAGTAATGAGTTCCAAAGAGTATGGGAGATATCCTTTCGAATGTCCTTTTAGTAATAAAGTGATATCAGAAAGAGGAGGTTGATGTTCTTATTGTGATAGTGATGGTGTGATAATTCCATCTAAGGTTATAAATGAGGAGGATCAAGTTTTACTATGAGAAATAGTTAAATGAGAGCCCTTAGTTGGTTCCGAAGGAGTTGGTTAGTAGGAGTCCATGGAAGTGTTAGAGTACTAAGCTTGAATGTGATGTTGTTAAACATTAGGTGGTTCTTGATACGATCCCAATGTGGTGGTAAAGAGTAATAGTCTTGGGATGAGATTCCCTATAGAGAGGTAACTTAAGGATTTGGGTTAAGCTTGAATATATTAAGAGAATACCATTACACTAATACCTTAGTAAGAGTAACCCCATTCCATACCCAGTCCAGTTATCATTCGAGGACGAATGATCCCAAGGGGGAGATATTGTAACACCCCAAAAAAAAATTGAACTGAAACTTGAACCATCCTTCGTTGTGAGTAGGATTTTACCGAGGAGTTTAAAATTTCTTGAGTGTTGAGATCACAAGACGTAGCACCTTGAGTTCCAAGAAGAACTAAAGAGAATTCATTCAAGTCATTTCCTAAGTTCTTCTAAGTTTTGGGTCAACTTCAAATGACAATAACTTTTAGTACAAGATAAGTTAGGTGGCCCATAAGATATCAAATGAAAGGTCTTTAAATTATCTTTCCAACGCCACCAAGTTTGCTAAATTTAAAGTTCGGATGAATGAGATATGCCCTTTTGAAGTCACGATGTCCAGTTAAGGAAAGTTATCCGAAAATAGTAAGGGGTATTTTGGTCTTTTCCTTACCCAATAAGATTTAATTCGTTTTTAGTAATGTTTTAGGGGTCTAATCTGATTAGGTTCAGTTTTATAATCCTAAAATATTCCTAGGGTTTTAGTTGAGAGTTCAAGAAGAGAAAATAAGAGAAATGAAGAGAAAAGAGGAGAAAAGAGAAAGGATCAAGGCATTCGTCGAGACTCTTGAGAGTTGTTGTAGATTTTCGCCATGGGTTTGATCCCTAAGAGGTATGTAATTTTCCATAGTGTTGGTTCGTCCACCTACACGCCAAACATGATTTTCTTATTCGAATCCGTCCATAAAGATTTAAATATTTAAGTTCTTGATAAATGTTCTTGAAGTTTTATTCTTAATCTTGTTTTGTTGGGGGTTTTATGATTTCTTGAAATGAAAGTGAGTGTTTTGAGGGCTGTATTGAGTATATTAGAGTGTACTTATGTTAAGTAATCGAATCAAAGTGATTGGGGAAGAAACCGTTCGATTGTAGGCGAGTTAGGGTGAGAAAACGAGCAAAGAAATTCGTCATATTTTCTGGTTTGGGGCCAGGTGCCCCGCACCAGCCAGTGCACCCCAAATACTCTTTTATAGTTTAGGGATTGGCGTCCTGTGCCACTCAGTGAGCCAGGGTCGCCTGCCCCTTCTAGTTTGCAGTCGGTTGCTCCGTTTGAGTTCTTTTAAAGTGTACCTTCACTCCCTTTTGATTCTAATCACTCTAAACTACTTCTAAACACTACAAATCACTCATAACATGAATATTAACCTTGAATTCATAATTTAAATTCAAGGTAGAGTTAAGAGTTAAGTTTTGAGAGTTCTTACGAACATTTTGAGAAAGTCCCTTTGAGTCTTTTTGAGGAGTCTTCTACAATTTTTAATAACTTGTTTCAAGACTCGAGCAAGTGAGTATGAGAATGAGGAGAATGTATTCATGAGTCTACTTTGTCATCACGGGATCCATCATACCATGAACCATAACTCTTGGATTCATAATTCAAATTCAAGAGAGAGTTAAGAGTAGAGTTCAAGAAAGTCTTTGAGTCCCATTGTGAATCTTTTGAGATCAACTATCGATTTGAACTATGTTTTGAGGAAGTTAATATGAGAATGAGAAGAGTTGTATAAATGAGTTCCATATTGTTATTTAGACTCTCAAGTTGAGTCGTTCATGCCCATAAATTCCGCATGAACTTCATAAATTGAGCATCTTTGAGAGGAGTAGTATCTTCAAGTTCTAAGTCTTGAGAAATGAGTTCCTAACCCTTTGGATATTATATTACTAATCATTGGGCTATTATAGGTTACCCATGACGTCCTTGAGTTGAGTTGTTCATGCCCATAATCCGCATGATCTCTATGAGTCAAACATTCTTGAGATGAAGTAGTATCATGAAGTCCTTGAGTTGAGATTGTTCATGCCCATAATTCCATATAAACCCTCTGAGTTGAGTATTCTTGAAACGAGTATTACCATTGAAGTTCTTGAGTTCTGAGTTGTTGAGTCTCAAGTATTTTGTTCTATGTATGGTTATATTGAAAACCTTAAATTGAGTCGTTCACGTCCATAATTTGACATGAACTTTTTTCTGAGAAGTCTTTTACAAATGTTTCTAAACATGATTTAAGACTTGAACACTTGAGTTGAGAAAGAGTAGAATCGAGTTCATTTAAATATGTTCACTTTTAAAAGAGGAGGAAATTGAGATTTCCAAAAGAGTTTTGAGCAGTTTGAGTAACATCTCTTTTTTAGAGAAAGATTTTGAGTAATAATCTCAAACTACAAAAAGAGTTATGTTTTCAAACATATGAGCAGAGTATATTTTTGGGAGTAGTAATGAGCACTGATATGGGGACGAGTTTCTCAAGTCTCCATAAACCATGTAGCCAACGTGGATAGAAAGGGTCATACTTTTTAGATGATTCATTGGTGTTTTTTAGCATAGACTAGTCGATCCACTTAGTTGAGAGGTTCTATACCCCGACAAGGTATAGAACAATTTTGGCAGCAAGGGCGAGACGATGTATTGTCACATAGCTCATAGTGATGGTTGTCGATTAGAGAAACTTCCACAGAGATATTTTGTATTCTTATACCTATAGAGTTATATTGTATTTTTATATACAAACTGATTTATTATTGTATTCTTCAATACATTGAGTTGTTATTTATCGTTTTAAAAGTTTCCATATATCGCATCTTTTATTGTTGCTTTATATTGAGTTGAGTATCTTGAGTTGAGTACCATATATTTGAGTTGAGTATGTGATCTTTGATTTGAGTATCTTATTCTTGAGTTGAGTTTAGTTGAGTGAGTTAAGAAGAGGTAAGTATGCTTCCTTTTTATCAAGTTCAAGCTTATGTTATGCTTTAGAATTCCCCTTACATGCTCGTATATTCCATGTACTGAGCCATTTGGCCTGCATCATTTCATGATGTAGATACAGGTATTGAGGATCATCAACATGAGCTTCGTTGATACCACATGGAGTTCGAGTTGGCTATGGTGAGCCTCCTTGCTTCCGGAGGATTCCGTTGACTTTCAGTTTTGTCAGGATATCGTGGGTCTTGTCCCAACTTCCATCTTTGTCAGTTAGAGGCTTCATAGATAGACAGTAGAATTTGAGAAGTCTGTTTCATTTATCTTATTAAAAGTCTTAAGACTTAAGTTGCCTATTGTTGGCTAATTGAATATTCTATTTATATTGAGAGTAAATCATTTGAGTTAAAGCTTTGTATTTGAGTTCATGAATTTTATTCAGCTTTTAAGCTTTTGTATACTTGAGTTAGTCTTCCGCTGGTAGTCAGCCATGACAAAGGTTCGCTTGGGGATTAACAATGGTTCTCGAGTGTCGGTCACGTCCAGGGTGTAAACTCGGGTCGTGACAGACCCAGATCCCAAAGTTTGAACAAATAAATTTTCATTTCATAATATGTAGATCTAAACCATTTCGAGAATGAGGAGGGTCAAAAATTTTGGTTTCCATAACACAAAGGATTAAGAGATGAAAATATGCCATGGGCAATCGATGATCCTATAGCAAAAGAAATTGTGCTTCAAGGTAAAGAAATCCCTTTCTTGATGTTTTTCGGATTAAGAGGATCCTGACCCTATGCTCCACTCGAGTTCTCAGGCAATTAGGAGGTAAGAAATTTCCCTCTCAAACCAGAGAAATGAGTAAATTTGCAACGGACCATGAGAATGGCCAAGTCGCTTTTGCCAGAATAATCATTTGGGAATGGAAAGAGGAAAGGTAATGGGTGACCCGATCTCAAATAGGTTTCAAGTTGAATGTAGTGGCACATACAAAGAATGGTTGAAGAAGAACCTTGTTGGAACCATCAAGCCTGGCCCAAATGTTCCTCATTGTATCAAAGACGTTGACGCTGAGTATAATAATCTTCTCCACTAACGCCAGGAGAGGTTACAAAGAAAATTAGTTGACCGATCAACACCGACACTTAGAGGATTCAAAGGTCATAGACCAACTAAATAAAGAATAAGGAAAGGCGAGCAATGTATGACCTAGTTAGATGACCGCATAAAGCTACATATCTTGACTGCATAGAGGGCCGAGTATGAAGAAAAGGCTCAATTAGCAGGAGATCACTTGTGGACATAATTATTTGGCAAGAAGTTGATGTTGCTAAAAGAACAAGAACTGGTTAAGGACCAAAGGCGATTGGAATCTTTTCATCATCCCTTGCGTGGGATTTCTTTCAATTGTTCTTTGTTTTATTATTTCTGTTTCTAAACGTGTATCCTCATTATGATGTTTTGTCAAACACTTTTGGTTTTTATCAATGAAAATAATTTGGAGATAATAGATTGGCTTAAAAGACATACACATCCTTCAATTCAATAGGCCTGCCCCTGGCACCAAAGGGCCACATAGTGATTTGGGACACACAATAATTGTTTGTATACTATGTATTATAACTGCTTATGTGAATATGTTGCTTTGAATGAGGACACTCTAGTCCATCCCTTTTCAAATTTTTTCTAAAGATCCCCATAAACACAAAAAAACAAGTCACTACCAAAGTTCTTCCAAAATACTCTTCGAGTCTTGAATTTCTCAACCAAATCAAAATTCTATTATCGATTCCTAAATCCTTTCTCTCTCATCTCAAGAAAGATTGAACTTGCCGTCAAGATGGAAAGAAACCAGTACATTGAGGTCAAGGATACCAAAGAGGCACTAATGATGAGATTGTACCAAGTTAATCAAGAGATCCTTGAAGTCGAGAGAAGGACTTGGGAAGTGGATCTAACCAGCACGATCATTCTAGCTAAAGGGCTGAAATGGATGCTAAGATTGAAAAGATCTTAAAAGAGGTGATAGTTTTCCCAAGAACAAGCATAGGTCTTCTTCAAGTTAAACCCTGAAATCCAAAGAATTTCTCCATAGTTTTCGTTACTTGGTATGTGGGATTTGACTAGTGGGTTGTTTCACCCACTTGGTCCCTAGAATCTCATAAACTGTTCAAACCTAGGGTTTCTAGATTTTTCAAGATTTATCGTGATTGTGTTTCCTTTGATCTAAAAAACTTGTTTCTTGATAATTTAGTATAATTCCATGCATAGAGCTCAGAACCTTAGCTTGTGTAAATTTATCATATGTCATGAATTATACTTGTTAGGCCAATCAAATAGAAAATCATGCTTAAGATTTCGAATACCACATTTTCAGTTAGCAAGCTAGTGTTTTGAGCTATTCGGTATTTAGTGCATTTTAGCTTCATGAATATCCAGTTGGGAGTAGACTTAAGACCGAGTTGGACTAGGGCTCAGCGTACCCTCAAAGTCCCAAAACTACGTGCCAATGTAGGTTTAGAAGTCCCTTCTGTTGGGCATCAGTTTTAGTGATCACGCCACAGTCATGCCTCTATACCCCTGACAAAGTATATTGGGTCCTGTCAATGGGGTGTATACATCAGACTCCACATTTAGCTCATGTGGTTTATGTCGATTAATAGTAGCTCCCACAATCAGACTCTTAGTGCATTGACCAGGATTTCGGCAGTTACTTCAGTATACAATTCAGCATGTTATTTTCATAATTATTACTTGGTCATTGCATCCAGTTTATCTTTTTGTTATACCTCAGTACATATCTATATTCTTATTTAGATTAATATCATTGCTCTGTTATGCATTGTTCATCTTATATACTTTGTTCAGCTTAGCATATCTATATCATGCATGCTCAGTACATTCAAAGTACTGATGCATACTTTTGTGCTACATCTCTTTATGATGTAGGTTCAGGCATTCAGCACCGAAATCACGCTTAGTACGATTTCCAACCCATATTCAGCAGCTTGATAGGTGAGTCCTCATACTTCAAGGACAATAGACATGCTTTACTTTTCGGTCTTTATTTCCAGTTTTTTAGTCTTGTTAGAGTTAGCTGGGGGCATGTCCCATCAACTCAATTCAGTTAGACGCTTTCCAAACACAGTAGTAGATTCATCTTGAGTTGTTAAGTGTTGTTTCGGTCATCACTAAACTCTTAGTATATTTTATATCTTCAGACTAGTTGGATTTTTCTCCATTTTAGATATCCACTGTTTTTAGCTTCTGCATAGTACATGTTTTTCTTAGTTATATTTCAGTATGCTTGTGATATGCCAGACTCAGGGTTAGTTTTGGGTCACTCGTGATCCTAGGTCCCGTGTTATGTCTAGGGGATAGCCTCGGAACGTGACAAAGAGCTACTACAATATGATACAACTCCAAAACTAAATGTCAAGTCTAGACATAAAAAAATATCATGTCTTAATACTAAGACAAACAGAGTAAATTAAGAGATAATTGAATGTGTGGGCTGCAGAGTAGCCAAGTAGCTCACCACAACTTTAAGATGATCCAAACACAGACTCAAAAGCTCCATGATTAGTGCTCGTCCTTGGAATCTATTCTGCACCATAAAAGAGTGCAGCAAGTGTAGTATGAGTATGAAATTACATGTACCCAGTATGTCTCGTAGACCGACAATGAAGAAGTAGTGACGGGAGTATATAAGAAAAATCCTTTAATTTTTGAAGTTTACATTATACTTATCATCCAAGTTTCATCAAATAGGAATAATCAAATAGCACGTAATGTCCAAACATCAATGAAGCACATAATCAAGCGAGAATAAAGGATGTAATGAGATGCAATGCAATGCAACACCATGAAATGATATGCCCCAAATGACAAGTACTGTCTCAATTGTATATAGACGATATTTCTCTTAAATGCATCGATATCATGACCCATGGGAACTCAATCCACGTGTATGTGCAGACGATCTCAATGCACTATCATAATATCAAACAATCCCCAGTATGGACGATCTCCACATGCCCAACTTATAATCATAACTCGATCTCAACATGGACTATTTCCACGTGTCAGACCTTTACTCATACTCAATTTTATGTTAATGCATGTGCACAATATAGTCAATAAAAGAAGATGATGATGCATCTTAATCAATCAAATAACGGTATGACATATAATCACCTCAACTATCACAAGTATACAGGTTCAATAAAGAAACACAACCACACAAAAGAAACCAAGTCAATAATACAACAACTAATGTTCATATATTTTGGCATTCTCGAATTACAATCCATTATTCTATAATGATAAGTTTTCCCTTTATAACATTGGTACTCGTACGAATGTCCATTACACCATTGGTACGAGGCCCCCATCTTTCGCCCTTACCCGTTATCTATATCAATTTTTAATCTTTAATTAGAAAAACCTCTCTCAACGAAGTCTAGATAGTCTTAGCATACCTTAAATGTCAAACGCATGTCACAAATACTAAATCTCTTTCTTTTGTAAAGCTTCCGAATGTTCCCAATCTATCAATTATGTATTATTCATAAGCAAACGAGTACATAGACATTCATATTATTGTACTTCTATTTCGGATAAATAACCGTAACACATAAAGGAAGATGACAATACCCCAAATGATATTTAGGACCTAAACGTTTGTTAAAGAATTTCCTCACGTCCTGAAGCTACGGACTTCACAGAAACAAGGAGCAAAAGTCATGGTTGCATCAAATTGTTGATATAAAACTATAATCCTCCCCAATCATTAGCCTATAATTCCGTTATTATATACCCTCAATCATTGGTCATCATTGTTCCATGATGGTCCACTCAACTAGCACCTTACTCTTTTAGAATCAATTGCACCATTCCAATTCCTTTTCATCAACAATTAAATAATTAATGACAGTGGTCTATACCTCTACAACCAAACATACAACCCTTGGTTCTTAAATTTCAAACAGGCGAGAATATTACTACTACTTCTGTAGATACTTGCACACTTGTCCTAATTCCCTTGCACCAAAATAATTCACATCCATTACTGGTACATCTAAAATCAACAATTTCCTTTCCCGATGAGAATGGTAAATAACTCTTACCTGAAGCACCTCGTTCCTCATTGTTCTATGTTCGGTCGCTGCACAGGTTAGTTTCTGCTCCCTTTTTCTTTATTTAATTCGATTTTAAATGTGGGCTAAAAAGTATAGGTATTAAATAAATCAAGCTAATGTGGCATACCTCAATGACCACCCTTTCTATTTATCTTTTTTCTCCTTTTTAAAATATTTTTAATTCATTTTTATACCTATTTAATAATTAAATAGACTAATTAAAGACTCATCCAATAAATACATAATCAAGTCATGTAGTAATCGAGAATGATTTATAACCTCTCTTAATTCGTCAATAAAGACTGAATAATGAAGCAACATTATTGTAGACAAATGTCCAAAAACCTTTACAAAAAGATATCAATGTTAAAATCAATTCTTACTATTTATAAAAATCAAAAACTCTTTATTTTTATTTTTTCACTTAAAACATAATAACTCTGCATTATTTGATTATAGAATTTGAAAGGTTTCTGTACCACTAAAATGAGAAAACAACTATGTAAACAATATTGTTATTTTTCTTCTTTTGTCCTCTTCTTCTTTTTTCATTGAAATACTTTGAATTTGTATGACCAAAAACTGACAAAATTTCAAGAAAAAATTGATATTGAGGGATTTTGCTTAACATTAAGAGAAGACAAAAAGGAAATATATAAAGTACTACGGGAGAGAAAGAAAAATGAAAACAAATAAAGAGGGATAAGAAAAATAAAGATGTCAAGAAAAAGAAAAGGCTCCATATATATAATATTGTCAAATTAAAATTTAATATACAAAGAATGGTTCATTTATTTTGTTCCATACAAGTCTTAGTATGTTCCATGTATATAATATTGCCAAACTAAAATTTAAATTCAAATAATGATTCATTTATTTTGTTCCATATATAAGTTTCAGTATGTTCCATATATATAATATTACCAAATTAAAATTTAATATTTAAAGAATGATCCATTTATTTTATTCCATATAAAAGTCTTAGTATGTTCCATATATAGTCTCCCTAAATTTATAGAGAATAATAATAAATTATTTAAATGACAAGAGATATTATCTAAAACAAAAAAGAGGGTATTTTATTTTTAATTCATTATAAGTAGAATAAGAATGGAAATGACTTCTAAGTTGTCATACAAATTCAATTTATAGTCATGGGAAGAATTAGAAGATCACCTCCCTAATATACGCGAATTGGTTCTTACAAAGGAATAAAACATTTATTAATTTACTTAGTAAGTACATAAAGTGGAGAAATAAAAAAAAATACATAAGGAATGGAGAAAAAAGAAAAACTATGTTGGAGTGTATAATATATATACTGTAACAAAATAAAATAACAATAAAAATAATAATATAATAATAATAATTTAAAAATATATTGTAACACAATTTTGTAATGCTTCTATTTATAAGACAAAATATGAATATCTAATATGTGTGTCTATATTTATACACACATATATATACTAGTTTTTTGACACGTGCGTTGCACATGAATATCAATTCCAAAAATATGTGATGGTAAATAGTATTGCTTATTTAAGCGAAGATTTGAATAATACACTTAGCAAAAAATAATATTGCGGATTCTTTGTAAATGTTCAATGTGGATCGAGAGCGTTATTACAAGTCATATGAACTTTTCTTCGTCTAAAATACTAAACTATTAAGAAATAATAAAAAAGTAAAACAAAAGGGCAATGTTTATATAGTAATAACTATTTTGAAGCAAAATTCCCGAGAGTCTAAATCACATAAGTAGCATTGATAAATAAAGTTATTCATTTGTCTTGAGCATAAAAAATAAATCGTGACCATTCTCTAAATTTTGAAAAAGATATTCAGAAGCATATATCTATATCACAAGAGAAATTGTTAACAAAAACAAAATAAATTTAGATTACATCATTTGGAACGTTACATACTAATGTATATATTAAGCAAAAAAATAATTATTATAACATCAAAATTATTTTCCTCAAGTACTCGAGGTTATGGAATATACCTTCTTAGAATAGAACGACTTACTTCATCAGAATAGTGGTACCTCATATTCCGCTAAACTTCGAACGAACTCAACGACAATAAATTACACAAAAAAAATTAAAATGAAAGAAGAAGAAGAGTAGAAGATTAAAAAAAATTGTGGTTGAAAACTGAGAGGAAACCATCTATTTATAGTTAACAAAGTGTAATATGAACAAATGTTTTTTGTGTCAATCTTAAAATTCATGACCTTTTTGAGAAGTCACAACCCTTTGGAAAAGTCACAATTTATTGAAAAAGTCACAACTCTTTGAAAAAGTCACAACTCATCGAAAAACCACAACCCTTCGAAAAAAGTCACAACTTATCGGAAAAGTCGCAACTTATCGAAAAAGTCACGACTCATTGAAAAAGTCACAACCTAAGTTAGGGATATTATAGTAATTTAACATTCAAGTTAGGTGTTCATGCTTTTAAGGTAATATATATATATATATATATATATATATATATATATATATATATATATATATATATATATATTATAAACATGACTATTAATATAATTTAGGAGTTATGATCATAAAAAATTATGAAAGTTATGAAATAAAGATAATTTAATTTTCATATTAAAGTGTATAAATAAATGAAGGAGTAGTAATTGACACAATCATTTTTGTATAAAAATAATAAGAAACAAAATAGAATAAGAAAGAAAATGGCTTCTATTTTGAGAGAAAACTTTGAAAATAAAAGTTATAAATAAGAAAGGCACATAATTAACGTGTTAGGAAAAAGAAAAAAAACTAAAATGAAAAAGAAACTAGATTGTATCATTTCTTTTTTGTTCTATTTCTTTTTTTAGTTTATTTCATGTATTTTAATATAAAACTCAAATAAAAGAATAGAGTTAGATGCATACAAATATATGAATGACGATTAAATTTTCAAAATGTATACTTCACAAACTTGATAAGTACTTTGTATACAGTATTATATAATAAAATAAATAAAAGATATAATTGAATACATTAAAAATATTAGTAAACACTTAAAGACTAAAATTTGTAGACATTATACTTCACAAATTTATCAGTACTATGTGTTAGTATATCATATAACCATGAAATAATAAATAAAAATACTTTTATTTGTGATTCTTAGATAATTTGATGAATGAATTCATTTTCATATCATATGAATTTTATTTGGTAAACTCATTGGTGTTTGTAATTTGTATAAAATTGATTTATGGAGGAGTGCATATGTAGTAGTACCTTCTATAGGCAAAAAAAAAGTGATTATTTTATTTTATTGGTAATTTTATCTTCAATTCGTTCTTTTCATTTTTTTCATTTTCTTTTTATTTATGTAACTTATGTTTTTTTTAATTTGACACCATCTTTTAAATATTTTACATTTATCAATTACTCAAATATATATTGTTTAAAAGTTATTTTATTTTCATAAAAAGATGGTATAATAAATTTAAATAACTTTGTACGATTGCGCGGTCAAATTCACTAGTTATTTAATAAACACATGATAATTAAATAGCCATAGTTACCAAATAGCTCAAAATATCCATTTAAAATTTTATGGAAAGAGTCAAAATAGGTCTAGTGCTCAAAACAACCTAAGGAGTCATTACACAAATAGTTCAGACCATAGTCTATATGCATGAGGTGCTACACAAACTATTTAACAGAGGAGTAATGAATTTAGCATAATTAAAGGACATTTTTTTTTTATGCTTATCCATATAATTAAACATTACACAAATAGTTCCAACCATAGTTTATAGGCACGAGGTGCTACACAAACTATTTAACAGAGTAGTGAATTTTGCATAATTAAAGGACATTTTTTTTTATGCTTATCCGTATAATTTTATTTTTTTTATGACAAGGGAAACCCGCAACCGCTATCCTTTGGGTGCACACAGGGTAAAACCTCCGTTCCTATGCAATAGCTCGCAAACCACATAGGAGAGGTAACCCGCACTAGGCAAGCTTGATGCGACGAGCTCGACCCAGAAGGCAAACCCCTTGCTTTCGCTGGCAAGGGGTTTCAAACTTGAGACCTCCAACATGGAAGTCCCAAGCTCAAACCACTGGGCCAACCCGAAGGGTTTATCCGTATAATTAAACATTACACAAATAGTCTATAGGCACAAGGTGCTACACAAACTATTTAACAGAGTAGTGAATTTTGCATAATTAAAGGACATTTTTTTATACTTATCCATATAATTAAAGGACATTTTTATACTTATCCGTTTAATATATGCACAGTTAAAAGAAAGAGAAAAAGCGAAGTTTAACTGCTGATCGCATTTTACATTGGCTATGCAGGTTATAATGGTGCAAATAAGACCTCTATCAAAGGGGACAAGAGATATCAGAAGCAAATGAGTAACTGAAGGTACTAGAAGAATATAGATATTCAACAAATAACTGTTTCTTGAGAGCAGTAGGAAATAAGAAAGCATGTTGTGCTTGAACTTACATTATTCATATGCTAGTAAACAATGAAAATTAGATCCTTATTAGATACCAGGTTCAGAAGTGTGCTCAAGGCACGCGACACTCGGCAATGTTCCAGATCTCTTTTGCATATTGAGAAATTGTACGGTCACTACTAAATTTGCCACTCCCACTAGTGCTCAGTATAGACATCTTTATCCATTTTTTCCTGTCCCTGTCAACGTAAAGGACCCAAAACCTCAGTATTCAAGTTTCCTACCAAAACTTCTGATGCACAACATAAATACACCCTCTAATAAGTAAAACAAGTCATAGCTGCTTAGGTGGGCGTCAAACTGTGTATTATAATAACTGAAACCATTCATCATCGGTATGGAGTGCCAATCTGTGTATAATACTCTGAACAAACATTATGGATTGTCAAGAGGCTACCAATAATGTCAGAACAAACTCAAAATATCACCAGAAATGAGCCTTAAGATACAGTGCCAAAGGGGAACTTCAAACCTGTTTGAAGAAATTATTGTTTTATTTTCAATTTTCCCAGATTTTTCAATAGCTTCTTTGCTCTGACCGGATTTAAATGAATGAAAGCAGTACACATATATGAAGTTTACTTCATAAAAAGGCAAGCACCAGAAGGGCAATCCAGTTCCATAAATGAATAACTTTAAGCAGTGACATTTTGTTGGAACCAAACAGTACAAGTTAGTAAAGTAGAATGTCTTACTTGTAAGCTTCATCAATCCTTGCCTGAGCATCCATGTAGCTAGGAAAATCATGACCAACAAGAAAATAGTCTCCACGACCATATCCCGTGTTCCCTTCCAGTGATTCAAGGAGGGGATTATAATCATATGTCCCAAATGCTCCAGACCTAATAAATTGTTTCGCCTCTTCAAACCGAGGATCAGGTTTGAACTGCATATAAGGATGAGAAAACAAGTTACCGGTACTACTTTTGTCTGATAGGAACAAATGAGTGTATTCTAGTCTACATGGGGTAAAATAGTATTTCAACTGCAGTAAGCTAATCTAGCAGACAACAGATTTGATATTCCTCCTATGTATTTTGGGCTGGTCAAACCAGAAGATACTTCAATGAGGAGAACTCTGACTAGTACTGTTCCATGTGACTTAATTTGAGGATTTCCACAGGTTTCTATCATGAGAGGAAGTAACTCAGTCATATAACTACATTTTTCTTTGACCTACTGATTTTTCAAGTCAAACTAGGACTGAAACCGAGAGGACCTACTGTCAAAGTAACCTATTTTCCCAATTTATGTGGTAAACTTTCCTTTTTAGTCTGTCTCTAATAGAATGCCATCTTTCTATTTAAAAATAATTTAACTTTAAAATTCCTATTTATCCTTATATAAAATGATTTATAGCAACCACACAAATATCAAAGGTTTATATAAGATCACAAGTTCCAAAAGTCTTTCTTTAATTCTTAAACTCTGTGCCCAATTGGAGGGAGTATTAATCACGAAGATCTCTACAGAAAATGAGAAGTAGTCTTTACTGCACATTAAATCTCAGCAAAACAGCAATCGGTACCATGGCCTGTGATGAAACTAAGCACTCTATGATATGATAATTTGGAACAAAACAGCCAAGGAAAAATTACTTCTCACACTTAAAATCCATGACACATGGCAAAGTGAGTAGGCTAATCAGGTGACGAGTTTTAAATTAGCAGCAGGGCAATGAAGTAAGATACGTCAAATGTTAATAGATCTAAACCAGAAATATAGGTGACTTATCGACTTTCAATGTAGAGTAAATACTATATCTGTAGAACAATACCAGTCCATTCTCTCGATCTTTGCGCAGTTGAGGAACTTCATCAGCTGTTGCACCAAAAAGAAAGAAGTTATCTTCTCCAATTTCCTCCCTAATTTCCACATTGGCCCCATCTAGTGTCCCAATGATAAGGCATCCATTAAGGGCAAATTTCATGTTGCTTGTTCCACTTGCTTCCATGCCTGCTGTACTGATGTGTTGTGATAGCTCACTTCCCGGAATAAGCATCTCTGCCACAGATACATTGTAGTTGGGAACAAAAACCACCTGGAAAAATCAGCCAACCTCTTATTAGGCCAAAAAAACGTACTGACAAATGCATGCTAATACTGCCGCATTACACTGAAATTAGACGACAACATCCACACTTAAGCGTGAATCCGAATCTTAAAGATGTGACTCTGCATCAAATAAAATGTTTTTGTTTAGTTTAATCTTATTCCATACTAGATCTTTGAAAAGAGAAATAGCATCGGAGAAATACTATACTGAAGTATCACTTATAGCTGAAAATAGGAGACTACAAGAAAGTAGGACTTGTATTGATTTCATTTCTTTTAAATGACTGCAATTAAAATCCTTGCACCCTTTCAGATTCTCTCTTTCCTCCTCTTCCCCCAAATATATACAGAAGTCCAAATATTCATGCTCCACAAATATTTGATGTGCTGGTTAAAGATCCACAGAATTTACCTTTCATACAGCAAATAACTAAGGAAAACAACCAATTCTATTCAAATTAGTTAGTGCTCCAACAGTTTATGTATATCTATCCCCTGATCATGACCATTATAACTTCTAAACAGAGGAAGTTAAATATATGAAGAAAAAAACGTTTTCTAAACTAGTCCTCGGCTGGTTAACAAGAATAAAATAAGAGAGAAGGGCCAAATTTAACCCTCAACTGTGGTTTATAGTTCACATCTACCTGCCGCTTCACTTTGCATCCAAATATGCCCTTGCCTTCAACAGAGTAGATATATTCACCCCAACCCTAACGGAGATTCACGTGGCATAGGACCCAGCACTTGAAATTGCCAACTGAATTAAAATATCCCATATTTTTTAACTGACCCCCTTTTTATTTGACCCAAACCCAACTTCTTATTTATTACGCAATGAGACTACCACTACTGTACACAGATCGTCATTGACTTAATGGCAAGTTAAAGCAGCTACTGGCCAATCCAGCATTAGCAATCATATAAGCCATATCAAAACATACTCAAGATAAATGAAGCTGGAAAGACTGTGCTGACAATCTAGAACCCAAGGTCTAATACTGCAAAGGATTTCTATAAACAACTTATAAGGTACGGCATTAAATTGCCAAGACTAAACAGGTATCCTATTTCAATCAAAACATAGCACAAATTTGTAGTCACATGACAGCAACTGGACAGTCCAGCATCAGTAATCAAATGAGCCAATTCGCAACATATTCAAGAACAATGAAGCTGGAAAGATTATGCTGACAATCTAGAACACTTCTAACAAGAAGAAGGCGTTTTACCGACACAGGATAATGAAATCAGCGATTTGAGATAACAAATTTGTTGAGTTTTTATATTATCTAAATCTTCATTCAAGATCTTTTGGTGTTTTGATGATTGACAAACATTGTACAAGTGACAATCTATGCACAAGGAAAATGCACAAAGAAGTACAAGCACCAGGTCCTTAGCAGATGTCCAAAAGGAATTGGTGAAGCTGGCAACACTACAGAGGAATTGTTGAGATAACTTGTTCCTTCAAACAAGAACTTATGATTGTTTCGTTTACGCAAGAAGAAGCTATTCCATGCTCACAAAAGAAAACATTGAAGAATTGTAATTAGCCTTCATCTATTCCACAAGAAGCTAAACTTCAAGAGATGGAAAGTTACCAAAACTGAACAAAAGGAATTAGCTTAGAAATAAGAGAGGTTTGGCTGACAAGTCGAGCAAGGATTGGATTCTTGGAAAGTCTTGAACCAACTCTTGGTTGAATTTGAAGAAACATGAATTGCTTTACTTCTTTATAAGCTAACCATCAAAAAAGAGAGACTACACATATATAGAGATAATCTATAGGAGAGAGTCCTGAAGAGAAGAGTCAAGTGCTACAATGAAGAACATGCTCGTATCAAGTATTATCATTATTGTTCTAAGTTGTGATCGTTACATTCTTGTGGTTCCAAAACTATATGCTTTTACATTCCTAGAGATTTGTGTAAGTACTGGTTTTATAATGAGTTGTAAAGGGACTTCTTAGACTGGATAGAGTCTTTGAAGAGTTGGAGAGTTACCAACAATCATAGAGAATTGTTGAGGATTGGGGTAGGAACTGTTAGAGTCAGTTCCTTAGGTGTACAAAGGAGTTATAACCTTAAAAGTTGTTCATGTTATAGTGGAGAGTTTGGGGAAATCCTTTTGGAGATAGGTCGTGGTTTTTCCCGCCCTTGACCAAGTTTTCCTGGTAAAAATCTGTGTTGATTTATTTTTTTCGCACTTCATCTTCTTGCATTGTTGCTGAAAGAACTTGGTTCTTTCAGGCAGTTGGTCGCAACAAAAATAACAATTGGTATCGGAGCGGGTTCTTTCAAAAAGAGTTAACACCTTGAAAGAATAAAGATAGTTGTACTTGCAAGAGTACAAGAAGAACAATCAACTACAAAGGCACAATGCTTCAATGGTGGCAGGTGGAAAGTAATAAAGTCAGAAATCAACACCACAGAAGACAAGGAGCTATGGGAAATTGTTCAAAGATCCCCACAACTGCTCATGATAGAAGGATTCCCCAAGAAAATGGACCAGACTCTGATGAAGAAGAACTGGCTCTTCTAGCAATAAAAGTCGAAAGGATAATCAGAAGGAGGCCCTTGAATAAAGAAAAAAACCCAACCTACAAAGCAAAGATAGAGGGAACTCAAAATACATGTCCTAAGTCGGAGAGTCATGACCACTCTACAAGAGACTCTCCTAACAAAGAAACTCAGTTAAGAAGAAGCCTAGTTAAGAAGGAAAGCGGGGAACAGGTCCCTAAAAGCAGAATATTTGCAAGATGTTAAGTTCTAGCTACCAATAAAGAGCCAGCAGTTATGGAAGAACCCTTAGGAGATGAAGTGGATGATGAAGAAGATCAGTCCCTACTGTCCATGGAGGACTCTGACTCAGGAGAGAACTTGGCATTTATGATACCTGACATTTAGTGCCACTCTGACTCGGATTCTGAAGAGAATTATGCAAACCCAAAGGAGAAAAAGGGCAACAACATGTCGTATGTAGACAGTGTTTGTTCCATACATATGACATGAGACGAAGGAAACTTTATCTCACTAATGCCCTACCATGAAGGAAGTGTAGGATTTGGCAATGGAAAGAAGGCAAATATAGTGGATCAGGATTTAGGAAATAAATTTAAAAGCTCCCAGGCACAACTCCCGAGGACATGATATAGCCTAGTTTTCACTATCTTCCTCCGGTGATCCTTCCGATCACCGGGCATCTTTTTCTTTTCCTCCTCTTTTTCTTCCTTTCATCTCTTTTCTTTCTTGCCACTAGGCTCGTTTCTTTTCCATTATGGACGACACGATCTATTTTGCAGTAGGGTTCAAATCATATGACATCACAAGAACATCAGGCACAGCAGGGGAATGGTATGACTGGACAGAAAGGAGTAGAAAGTCAATAACGAGGATATCTTTCACTGGCAAGGCCATGGAATGGATATCTTCGATTATGCGAGAAGCATCCAAGGCTAAGGGGAACACAGTCAGAAGGTGGAAGAAAAAAGATGATTTCACAGAGATCTACTGCGCAAGGAATTTTAACAAATACGGAAGATACATCAGCCTGATAAATGTTAGAGGTAAAAGAAGGGCAGTCATTATAGTCCCTGAATTATCTTTTAACTCAGGATGGTCAGGTATTGCAGAGAAGATTGGAAGATTCATCCATAGTTACAAGCGTGTGGGGAATCTAGAGACACA
The DNA here is from genome assembly GCA_036553675.1 of Solanum okadae. Taxonomy (NCBI): domain Eukaryota; kingdom Viridiplantae; phylum Streptophyta; class Magnoliopsida; order Solanales; family Solanaceae; genus Solanum; species Solanum okadae. The sequence continues at coordinate 21,456,520 of CM071686.1, read as the reverse complement.
TAGACTGGTTGATAGCAATATTCCCTATGTGGATATGCTAAAGAGCAGCAAATGGACTAATAAGGGGAGGAAGGACATGCCAGAAAAGATAATAAAGAGGGGGGGCAGAATCTGCATTAATAGAGATGCAAACATCCAAAGCGAGGTACTGAAGAAGAGTTTGGTGGGCGAATTTATGACTAGTAAAGGCGAGGCACCTACCTTGACAGAGGTGAGAGGATGGGCAAGTAGTTTATGGAAAAAAGTCCATGGCCTGAACATTTATGATATGGGGGAAGGTTTTTTCCTTTTCGAATTTGCATCCAAGGTAACAGCGGAACAAGTAGTCGAAGGGGATTGGGTATGGAGAAACTTGCCGGTGAAAATGCAGTGGTGGAGTCCAACAGTGTGTGCGTCAGCAGGGGGAGATAGAACCAACGCAATTTGGATCAGGGTGGTGGGTCTGCCGTTACACTTCTGGGAGCACCACATTCAAAGCTATTGGGGACTTTTGTGGGGGGTGGATAGAAACAGAAGAAGAAACCCAACTGCGAAATCATCTTAAATGGGCGAGAATCAAAATCAAAGGAAACGGGTCTGACGTGCCAAAGGAAGTGACAATAGATGATGGTGCTTTTCTCTACACGATGCAGGTGTGGACGGAAGCACCGGCGAGGGTGACCGTCGGAGAAAACAACAGTGAGAAGGGTTTTACCCAGCGGTCTCCCATCGATGGACCAAAGGTTTTTGTAGAGGACTCTGTAGTGTTAAGAGGAGCAGCAGATAAAGCTGTCCAGCCACGTGCAATGGCAGAGACACGTGGGGAGAATTTTAGAACCCCAAATGTTGACTTGGGCCTGAGGGTTTCTAGCAATAAAAGTTTAAATGCAGACTTGGGCTTTAGGGTTTCTGGCAGCAAAAGCTTAATTGCAACTTTGGGCCAATTTAGCCCAAACAGTTCAGGAAAAAATAAAGAAGTGCCACATGACAGGCACATGCCTTTTAATGAGGGCTTGAATGAAATTAAAATATTGGCATCTCAATTCCTAGAAGCTTTAAGCCACTGGGAGTCCTCATCGAAGCTTCCACAAGTTGAAAATTCTACGGAGAAAGGACTCACTCCAATGGAGATACAAGGGGAAAAATCAGATATTCACCAAGAAACGGCTTCGCAGAATATGATTGACGAAAGCGGGGTTATGCAATTGCAGGAGAAAGGGGACTGTTCGAGGGAGACAGATGCTGGCTGTGAAGAACAAAACATGCAAATCCAGCAAATCCATGATGTTGAACCAGTAGCTTCGAACACTCCTAGAAAAAATAATGGAGAGGTCGAAATCCAGCAAATCCACGATGCTGAGCCGCTATCCATACAAAGTCCTGGAGTCCAGACAGACGCAGAGGTCGAAGCATCCAATTGGATAAGTTCACATATTCTGGAACTTAGCAGAACTTACGGAGTGGCGTTTGAAGGTTTTAGGGGAGAAACACATGCATTACTAATGAAGCTCGATGAAAGAAAGAGGGGGATGGAGAAGAAAGGGGAAAATAGTGAAGCAACAACCTCTCGACAGAGAGGAATTGGCAAGAATGAGCTGAAGAAGTTGCAATCAGATTTGAATCAGGAAGTCGAAGGTGTAAGAAACAGAGGGAGAGTCCAGCCACTATTTCTCAAATGAAAGTAAATATATTATCATGGAATGTTAGGGGGATTAACAAGATTTCAATAAGGAATCTGGTTAAGAGCTCTCTACTTAAATGGAGAGCTGATGTTTACTGCTTTCAGGAGACAAAAATCAGCAAGGATGTAGACAGGATTGCCAAACAATTGTGGGCTAGTAGATGGATGAGGTGTGGGTATATCGAAGCCGATGGCAGCAGCGGGGGGGTCCTGATTATGTGGGACTCAAGAATTTGGGTGGGCAGTAGTGTAGAGGAAGGAAAATTCTCAATTACATACAAATTCGAAGCTGTCCAAGACGGGTTCTGCTGGTTTCTCACTGGTGTGTATGCTCCACACACTAGAACTGAAAAATTAGAATGCTGGGAAGAAATTGCTGCAGTTAGGGAGCTATGTGGAGGTCCGTGGGTCACTTGTGGGGACTTCAACACTGTTAGAACAATGGCCGAAAGGAGAGGATGCAGGAGAATAACCAATGTAATGACTGATTTCTCGAGGTGGATAGAGGATATGGAGTTACATGACCCTTGTCTAAGGGGTGGGAATTTCACATGGTTCAGAGGGCCTAACCAGCACAGTGCTGCTAGGCTGGATAGGTTTCTCTACTCAACTGAGTGGGATGAACAATTCAGAAACATTAGACAACAAATTATGCCTAGAGTTATATCTGACCACAGCCCCATTATGCTACAATGTGGTGACTGGGAACAAAGGAAGCCTTACTTCAAATTTGAAAACTGGTGGACTAATGTAGAGGGTTTCAAAGAGTTAATTCAGGACTGGTGGAATGGTTTTGTTGTGGAAGGATGCCCAGACTTCAAACTTAGCATGAAATTAAAGATGCTAAAGCAGAAACTCAAAGAATGGAGCGGTGTAACATTTGGGGAACTCATCAACAAGAAAAACAGGCTACTAAATGAGCTAGCTGAGATAGATCTGATTCAGAATGACAGAATGCTGACAGAGGATGAGATGATTATTAGAGCAACGATCCTAGTTGAGCTAGAAGAGTTAGCAAAGAATGAAGAGTCCAGGTGGAGACAGAAATCCAGAGTATTATGGCTAAAGCAAGGAGATAACAATACCAAGTTCTTTCAAAGAGTGGCAACAGCACATAGGAGATACAACACCATTGATAGACTGGTTATTAGCGGGGAGGAGAGTAAAGACCCGAAAGAAATCAAAGAGCATATAATAGATTTCTATAAGGTGTTATACACTGAATCAGAAAGCTGGAGGCCACCTTTTGCGATGATGAACTGCCCCAGAATAAGTCAAGAGGAGCAAGAGTGGATGCAGAGACCGTTCTCAGAAGAGGAAGTGGTACACATTCTCAAATTGTGTGATGGGGATAAAGCCCCTGGCCCAGATGGTTTCACTATGTGTTTCTTCAAGGAGTGCTGGGAGATCATAAAGGATGATGTGATGCAAACAATTCATAACTTCCATCAGAATGAAGTGTTTGAAAGATCCTTGAATGCCACTTTTGTGGCATTAATCCCTAAGAAGTATGGAGCAGAGGAACTCAAGGATTTTAGGCCAATAAGTCTGATTGGTGGAATGTATAAAATCATCGCTAAGTTGATCACTGAAAGAATGAAAACAGTTATGGGGAGACTGATTAACGAGCATCAAATGGCCTTCTTGAAGGATAGACAGATAACGGATGCTTCTTTATTGGCTAATGAGTTGGTGGATTCCAGGGTGAAGCAAAAGGTGCCAGGTATTCTATGCAAACTGGACATAGAGAAGGCATATGACCATGTGAACTGGAACTACCTATTTAAAGTTCTGAGTGACATGGGGTTTGGGAGGAAATGGGTGAATTGGATTAAGTTTTGTGTGTCAACAGTGAAGTTTTCAATCATTATAAATGGGAGTCCAGAAGGTTTCTTTCAATCACAAAGGGGACTGAGACAAGGAGATCCCATGTCCCCTTTCTTATTCCTTCTAGCAATGGAGGGACTCAACTACATGGTTAGAAAGGCTAATGAATTGGGGTGGATAAGAGGCTTTGGTGCATATACTAACAGAGCTAATAACACGGAGATCACACATCTACTGTATGCAGACGACTCTCTAGTGTTCTGTGGTGCAGAAGTGTCACAAATTAGGCATCTGAGGGCAATCCTAACCATATTTGAAGCCACTTCAGGTCTACATGTGAACTGGCAGAAGAGTTGCCTGTTCCCTGTTAATCAAGTCAATAATATGCGAGGCCTAGCCGACAACCTGGGCTGCCAAGTGGCCTTTCTTCCCACCAAATACTTGGGGATGCCCTTGGGAGCCAAGAACAAAGAATTGGAAGTATGGAGTGAAGTCTTGGAGAGAAGTGAAAGGAAGCTGACAAGGTGGAAGAGTCAATATTTATCTCTGGGAGGTAGAGTGACTCTCATAAAATCAGTTCTGGATGCCCTCCCAACATATATGCTAAGTCTTTTTCCACTACCAAAAAGTATTGGAAAGAAACTCAACAAGTTGAGAAGGGTGTTCCTTTGGCAAGGGAACAAAGAGAAACAAGGATACAACCTGGTTAAATGGGAAGAGGTGATAATGAGCAAAGCACAAGGAGGTCTGGGCATTAAGAACTTAAGTATTCAGAACACTAGTTTGCTGCAAAAATGGTTGTGGAGATTCTGTTGCGAGGACACAGCATTATGGAGGAGGTTCATAGCTGAGAAATATGGCCTACAGAGTAATTGGATAACTGAAGAGGTGAATGTCACTTTTGGGTGCTCAGTATGGAAAACTATTAGGAGAATGTGGACTGACTTCAATGCGCAGGTGACTTTCAGAGTGGGGAATGGCCTGAAGATCAGTTTCTGGAATGAGATCTGGTTAAGCGATGTGAAAATGAGGATACTCTTTCCTGACTTGTACATTATTAGCCTACAACAGAATGACACTATAGCGCAGATGTGGAGTCCTCAAGGCTGGAACCTTATGTTTAGAAGGGCTCTAAATGATTGGGAGGTTGAAAGAGTAGCAGACTTACTTCAGGCTTTGAACCTGTTCCTTGGCATCAATGCAGAGTCCGACAAACCAGTTTGGAAATTGCATAGTAGGGGAGTTTTTACAGTAAAGTCCTGTTACTGGGAAAGAAACACCAACCACTCTTTGACAACATTTTGGCCCTGGAAATTAATATGGAAGATTAAGATCCCTCTAAAAGTTGCTTGCTTCACTTGGTTGGTAATTAGAAGAGCTTGTCTAACCCACGAAGTGCTACAAAGAAGAGGTATACAGATCTGCTCAAGGTGCTATATGTGTGAACAAGAGGCTGAAGTAAATGGCCATTTATTTTTGCATTGCAAGATGGCTACAGATCTGTGGAACATGTTCATTTGTAGACTCGGGGTTAATTGGACAATGCCCAGAACCACTTTTGAGGTACTAACACACTGGCAAGGAATTGGGAAGAGAGGATCAAAGGAAGATTGGTGGAAAAATGTACCTGCTTGCATTTGGTGGACACTATGGAAAGAAAGAAATGGAAGGTGCTTCGAGGGGAGGTCAAGCAGCTCCCAGATGATCAAGATGAAATGCCTTAGTCTTTTGTTTTTTTGGTGTAAGCAAGATTTAGTGGGGGAAGTAGATAGTGTAGTGGAGTTTATAGGCCAATTGTAAATTTTTGAAAATTTGTTTTTGGATTTGAGAATGATGGCACCCCCTGGGGGTTTGTAAATCCCTCCTCATCAATTTCTTGATGAGTTCTTTTGTGTGAATATAAAGTTACCTATTTCAAAAAAAGAAGGCAAATATAGTAGGAATCGGAATATCTCATTCCCATGCAAGTGAAAGTGAGTACTGTGTCAAAGGCCAAAACCATAATCTACTGAGTGTGTCTCAGAAGTGTAAACAAGGTAACCAGGTCCTATTTTCATCGGAAGATTGCCAAAGACAGGGAAATGGTTCTCAGAGGAAGACGACACAGAAATGTCTTCATAACAGATATCATGGGTCCACCCCACAATCTAGATATAAGTGTACGTGCACATGAGACAGACTCATTAATATGACATAAAAGACTTGGGTATGCAAGTTTCTCACTATTCAACAACACTGATATCAAAGGAAATGGTTCTTGGACTTCCAAAGTCAAAGTTCAATGAAGATAAAGTGTTGGAGAGTTTGGGAAAATTCTAGTGGAGATAGCTCGTGGTTTTTGCCTCCCTTAAGAAAGGAGTTTTCTATGTAAAGATGCTTGTGTTGATTTACTTTTCCGCATTTCACCTTCTAGCATAGTTGCCTGGTTCTTCCGGGCAGTAGGTCGCAGCAAAATAACAAAATTTCTGTTTTGAGGGAAGATGAAGATGGAGTTTTATTTCAGTCTATTTTTGTTCCAGCAGTATAAATTTCTTTTAGCCCTATATTCATATTGTATATGTTGATATATTCTATTCTAGGAAAAGGCATAAGTACCCCACTACTGAGCTATACCAAAAGTTCCAGGGAGACACCTTATCTTTTTGGGGTCCTATTACCCCTAAACTTTTTTATAATGGAATACATATCACCCTAAGTGCTTACATAGCATAGAGAACCAAAATATAATACATTCAACCAAATCCAAATGTTAAGATGAGGAAGATACTAAATAATAATTTATAGATTCTTGTTTCTTAAACCCCAATTTTAATGTAGATAATGACTGAACAAAAAATCAGCAAAAGCAGACCCAAATTTCTGTAACAAATTTAATTTGTATTATTATTATTGTTGGTTTGGACATTTTTCAAATCATTTCGAGACAAGTACTGGATCATTTAAAATGGTATATGTGGATGGATGTTCTCAAGGTATTCTAACTTTGCAAATTGTAAATTGCTATTTTGTAAATCAAAAATTTTTAGACTATGCAATTATTTGTTTTTTCTTATATATATGCATGTGCTTCAAACTAGTAAGAATATAAACATCAGCACTTTACACTCAATACACAATACAATGTGCAAGTTAAACACATTCAGTATCCTTAAAAGGAAATATCATCTGTAGAAGGTAATTTAAATTTTATCAACAAAAGAAAAGTAATATTTGGTCAGAAAAGAATCTAAAGCTCTCTCTACTTAGTGGGGGGACACAGGATTGGAAGGAGGGCATGTTATGAAGGAGAACTGGTAAAAATGATTTAGCAAAACTATACACGCATACATTTACGATATCTCTTGAGATATTTAGGAAAATTCTCAAACTTCAAAAGGTAAAAGTTTATTTTTGATTCAGTTTGGGAGGGCAGGCACCAGTCCTTAAACTTGTGCATACTTTTCATTAAACCGCTTACCTTCAAATAGTCATTGACGTCAGGGTCACTATTGACAACATCGCCAACATCAGTCACAAGCTTGACAATTCGTTTTGCATTTGTGTATGTTGCAAATGCTTTTCCTCCAATCATGACTGTGCGAGGAGTCGTATTTTTCCTTTCTTCTGGGCTCATTCCCTATAGTAATGATACAGGTATAAGAATATCATTACTTTCTAAAAGATGGAATATCCCAATCTTGCATCATCTCAATAATCTCAAGATTTCATCATGTGCAGAAAGGAAACCACAAAAGTAGAAAAGTTAAAACTGAATATGATCCTTATTTTACTTGTTAGATCATTGCTGGCAGTGACAACGATCTTGAAATATTAATGCCGCTAACAAGGAGAAATAACAGAAAATGGAAATTTGGCAGTTTCACGCACCTTAAGCTTCTTGTATCTATAGATGACGCCCAGAATATTTAGAAGCTGCCTTTTGTATTCATGGATACGTTTGACTTGTATGTCAAAAAGGGAATTTGGATCGATGCTCACACCTGTCACATGCAGTATATACTGTGCCAAACGCTGCTTGTTGGCCATCTTGGCTGATTCCCATTCAGCATGGAGCTCCGAATTATCAGCAAACTTTGCAATATGTATAGTCAATTGCAATATCATTACCCACATGAAGGAAAATGTTCAATGTATGCAAGCTTTTACGATAAATGATATGTTACACACACACACATACACACACATATATAAGATACCTCCCGAAGATTAGCAAGCAGTTCGAGGTTCGTCACCCATTGATCTGTTTTTAACCACTTGGTAATTATATGACTCAGCTCCGGACTACAAAATCGGATCCACCTACGAGGAGTTATACCATTGGTCTTATTCTGGAACTTGGTGGGCCATACAGAGACATAATCAGCAAATAACTCAGCCTTCAGGATGTCACTATGCAGCTGGGCAACACCATTTACCTGTCAGATATGGCTAACGGGGTTATGCTTCTCTTTTAAAATTCAACATGAACTTTGAAAAGGAGGACCACTTTTATATGTAGATTCTTATTTTTGTCCTACTAATGTGTAAGGATTTGAAGACTTTTATTGTGCATAACTTATTCTTCAAGTTTTCACTAATCAAGATAAAAGAAATGCTATCAGCTGTTTCATACTTTTGGAGTTGGCTAAACTGAAACATCACTAATGGCATGCAACTCTGGGTTATGCATCGATAAAATTAAAGCCAGGGGATTCATAGAAGGTATTCTATAAGTGGTTGATATTCTTTTCGTTTACGTGTACTGAGATGCAGTTAGAAAAAAAAATCAAAGAACGTTCTGCACAAAAAGAATTATTTTGATCAGAATTAATTTATTATTTGATTGGCATCAAACAGCTTCGCATGAAATGAATTATTCGTTTGAGAATCTGGATAAGTTTACTGGAGTTAACTTATCAAACACTCCGGTGCATAGTATCTCTTACCGTATGTGAAGAGACAACACACAAGTTAGCCATATGCACAACAGGCTTTGTGGCGTTGTGATCCAAAATGCGCATGCTAGGCATCTTATTCTCAAGATCAGGTCTTTCTGACATTATTGTAGCAACAAACTGCAAGAAGTGTCAAATATACCTTTTAAGTAAGCTATATTTTCAAGTATGAAGTGATAAACTGGCTGGTTCTGTACCCGTTTGTCAATTTCTTCAATGATTTCCATATGTCTAGGAAGGAGCTTCCACATGACTGCCTGTGACCATTTTTCCAGTGCTTCAGGTAGGACTGTATGATTCGTATAGGCAATTGTCCTGGGGATATAATGCATCACATCATCCAATTCATAAATTTGCAAGATACAGCACCAAGACAAAGCAAGCAGAGGAACCCTATCGATGTATTACTCAACACAGAGCACCTTACTAGGCAAAATAAGATGGTAAAAATCACCTAGTAGTGATATTCCAAGATTCATCCCACCCAAGTCCTTCATCATCCATTAGCAACCGCATCAGCTCTGGAATCGTAAGAGTTGGATGTGTGTCATTTAGTTGTATCGCAACCTTCTTGGGGAATTCAGACCACTGGTGAGAACCCTTTCCATCTTCTCTCTCTTTGAATCTGGCAATAATATCCTGGTGTTGATCCAATAGCAAGTTACATAATCAAGTAAAGAAGGTTATTTTTCTGACATAACAGAACTACCAAATATCACAAAACTCTAGGTCAAATTAAATGCTAATTACCTGGCTTTAGACATGATTTAAAGTTGATCAAAGGCATATATACCTATTAAGAACCTAAATAATTTGGAAAATAGGCTTTTTGGAAAACTTTTAAAAACTCAAATATTCTGACAAATAGGTTTCTTGGAGACTGGAACTCTTAAAAGTTCCCAAGAAAATTCGACATTGTACAATGTTTGATGGAAAACTTCATTCTGTTTGGATAAAACATGGTTCGTCTCTGTATAGCAAAATAATTGTGAGTGTTGAGATTTGGTTTAGGAGAATTGATTTTGAGGTTCTCTTAAAAGGATTGGTTTTGCGTCTATTTTTGTTTGTTTGAGGGGGTAGGGGTTTGGGGGGGGGGGGGGTATTCCAAACTGACTAAGTCATTTTTTTCATGAAACTAGTTCAAATGAACAAAGTTTTTCTTTCGAAATTCAACAACGTGACGAAGAGCTCTTTTTGGCTCAAACCTATTGAATATTGAGGATGTTTGGGATTGAGGTGTAACTAGTGGCTCCAGAAACAAGCAAGAAACTTCACTCAAAACTAATTAGTTGAAGGACAGATTCGAAGGCACAAGATCAACATAAAAATATAAGTCCGAGGAAAAAAAATGCTCATTAGTATCATCCCATTAGACTGACTTCCTAGATAAGACAATGCCTTAAGATATGGTATTAAATGGAACAGGAGCAGAAGGGAGAAAAGGAAACTGTAAACCTGAAGCGATGCACTGCACAGAAAAAATTGTTGCTTTAGCCGTAAGAGTTTTCCATTCTCTGTAGCATCCCCAGGGTAGAGAACAGCACAAATCTGCATGGACAAAACTTAAACCACTCATCTCTTGAACATGGAAAGTGAGTGTCAATTCAAGGTAAAGCGTTTCTATCTCCGGGTTAGCCTTACAATATTTAACCTAATAATTTAACTCCCCTACAAAGGAAAAATAGAACAGTTAGAGCTGTAAAGTTCTCTCAACAAACCTGCTGAGCCCTAGAATGAAGCTGTGCAGCAGCATCATACTGTCCATCATTAAACAGAAACAAGTTGAAATCCTCAGAGCTTGCTTTGGCTTCCCAGAGACGAAGACTATTAGTGTTTTTAGTTCTGTATCCTGGAATTGGCACATCATATGCAAGAGCCTGTAGGACCTCTCCACCAACCCATTTTCGCCTGCGACAAATTCCATGAACAATTGAGTTTGAATTAGAGAGCATTGTGGCTTCAAAAAATTCAATTTGACTCATTTGTTTCTATAATACTTTTTTCTTTTTGAAGAAGTCTGTTTCTTTAAATACTTTACCACATATATAGTTTGTTTTAGTACTTACGAGCCAGAAGGGAGGACTTCAACATGACCAAAAAACCTGATAGGAAAGACAACATCATGCCTTACAATTTCCCAGGGACTAAATTTCTGCATAGAACACAACCAAGTTTGATTACTAGCATCTAATTCTCATGGTATTTAACAAAGGCATTTATATGAAATCAGACCTCCAACCAATCTTCAGGAACTTCTTCTTGCCCAGCCTTTGTGATAAGCTGCTTAAAAAGTCCATATCTGTACCTCAAGCCATAACCCCATGCTGGAAGGTTCAATGTGGCCATGGAATCAAGAAAGCATGAAGCGAGCCTTCCTAAACCACCATTTCCTAATGCTGCATCTTTTTCCTATAAATAAAAGATAAATTATAGAAAGCAAAATAATCTACCATCACTTTCTGGTGGCACTAACAGAAATAAGCCTCTTGAAGTATCTCAACTCCATTTCAGAAATAGCCAACCAAAAGCTCAAATAGAAGGTTAGATAATTGTTGATTGATTACTTTCAGAAATAGAAAATGGAGAAGATTGAGGATAGCAGTATAGAGTGATGTAATGGACAAATCACAACACAAAGTTGGAGAATACAGTAGCATTATGTGGTGAAGTCTTCATCCAGCAATATCCAAAATTAACAAGGTAATAATATCACCATAAAGTGTAAGACTTAGACTTGGACTTGGGGAGAGAATCTTTTCACCCACTCATCCAGCCTTCATCTTAAACCCGTTCTTAAGAAAACTTGGCAATTAGATTTTTTGTAGAGTATATTAGAAACAAAGTACATATAACCCGCTAATTTATCCAAAAAAAGGATCACGTAACTCACTATGCAGTCATTAAAGGTTCAGCCTACTGATATCAGAAAGGAGGCTTTCGTTCGGGATCGACATTCACTGAAATGCACATCGCTTTCAAAGCTAAAGTGAAACCTACTTTATAAATGTTAAGATATTGTCAAAGAGTATTTTGACTATTAGATTCTGTGTAAGATAATAGTCATAAGTTGTAGGTAAGTGGGTAGGATAATAGTCAAATATTATAGGTATTGTAGGTAAAAGGCATGATCCGATTAATATGCTCTTGACCTTTTGTGTCTAGATTTGTGTATATATTCTAGGTGTAATCTATCATTTTGAAGTATGAAGTGAAAATAAACTTCCATCATTAACAAAAAATAACTAAGAAAAACTAAATAATATCATAGCATTACCTATAGCAGATTCAAGACAAAAGAAAAAGTATTAACTGTCACAAAGGATGAAGAGCATTCAACTCAAAACATATTCCACAATCCAATTAATAGCTTGACAAGCATGGATTTGGGGAAGGTCCACCGAGCAGTTAATTCAATAACAAACCATTGAAGAAAAGCAAAGATTCCTAAGGTGTTAATACCTGCTCAACGACCTCCTCAAGCTGCTGGCCCAGTTTGTTTAAAGCATCAGCATATGCATTGTGGATGTCTAAGTTTCCAACTGCATTTGTCAAAGCTCGCCCCTGGAGATACTCCATTGATAAGTAGTATGTTTGCTTTGGATTAACTTTGTCATAATGAAGATAGGTGTCATTCCATTGCTGCAAAGGAAAGAGACAAATAGGGACACTGAGATTAGAAATCAAACTTCCATGCTTCAATGTTAGGAAGGAAAAGGTTGTAATCATAAACAATACGTCTAGATTTGAAAAGAATTTGAGAAAACAAGTTGGGAAGAAGTAACTCACTTTGATCAAGCGATCACGAACACTGTCAGCAGTAGCAGCATAGTATGCTTGTAGTGGCTCAAACTTGAAAGGAGAAAAATGAGGAGTATATTGAGCATGATACTTGATATTAGATGCAATGTCAGTAGGGTCTTCAGAAAGTGGTTGAGCAATAGGTGCTGCTGACACATCGTTCGATTTTGCACCACCTTCCATGGAAAATAAACCTATACCACCAAAATCTTCAATTATATTTTACTCTACTCTTTAATAATAAACCATAACATATTTCTTGAGAACCAAAATTGTTAGACACGAAATATGTGATAATAAAAGTAAGAATCATACTCAATTAGCAAGGGAATATCTGGTAAAAAACAGTCCAGAATCGAAGATTTTTCTTTTTTTTGTAGATTATAGATCGTGATGAAATTGGAAAGACTGGAAGTGGGAAGAATGATATAGAATATGCAAAGAGGATATTTTTTATTAAGAGAATGATAAAAGAATATTGCAAGGAGGATATTTTTTCCCTTTTATTATTTTATTATTATTTAGAGAAGAGAAAAGAAAAGAAAAATAAAAGAGCTCTCACCCTTTTCCCTGGGGAAGATTAGATTATTGTGTATTGACGAATGAGGGCAACATAAATAAATATATATTGAAGGAGAAAGGAGAAAGACAAAAGAGTGATTATCTTGATTTGGACATAAATCATCACCAACACATGTGGAATGAACGGAGGAGAAGAATAGCAAAGCAACTTACAAAAATAATAATAATAATTGAATAAAAAGAGGAAGAAGCAAACAAAGCGCCGCAAGTTTGGGCATTCAATGAAAAAGCGCCGGGCACGAGATTTTATGGTGAACGTGTCACGTTGTATCCAAAGTACCCACAACTTTCCATTCTTTCTTTTCTTACTTCAAACACTTCATCCTCATATTTAATTTCCAACTAACAATTCCTATTTCAATTTCCTTTCTCCTCCTTTACTTTTTTAGCGGTTCATTTTGATATAAATAAAATTGGAGTATTTGAATAGATAAATATTATTTTAAAAGATTTACGAGGTTTTGCAAGATTTACGTAACAGGAATAAAATTGTCTTCCTGTTAACAGTAGCGAAAGACTTAACAACAATATTTTTGTTGACGAGTTGCTTCAAATTGGACTTTGAATCTCAAGAAACAAAGTACAATACCACAAATTGAATATCTTTTGGGTTGTTTGGTTGTTTGATGCCAGTGTAAGGAAATTAAGAGTCTTAATATTTTTCTTTTTCTTTCTACCGTCTTTTTTTTTATTGTTTTCCCCATTCTTAAGGGTGAAGACTATTTTAAAGGGAGTGGGAGATACAACTGTCACCGTTCTCTCTTTTTTCAAAATAGTCTTTTTTACGTTTATCTTCTTTTTCAGAAACTGTATTGGGTCGGCTCATGTCCACATGGGCGACCGACGACTCATGACCCAAAATTAACTTACACCTCCCACTTCCCACATGGTCGACAAGACCCAAGCCAATTAGACATCAACTAGACACCCAATTTCATACGATAAACAGTTAGTGCGATCGGCTCGCATCAAAAGATTACCTATTAGGTTTTACATGCTCCGTATAGGAATTTAATCATATGTGGAAAGAATTCACTACTAATATGAGGATACTATTACTTACAATACCTAGACTTCATCCACTACTTCAGTTGTTACTTATTCGATCACTCATCCTCTCAGGAGGTAAACTCAAGTTCATATTTAGCTTTACATACACAATTACACTCGAGTGTAATAGTCAGCTTGTGTATACAAGTTAAATGTCACGGTCCAAAGTAGACCCTAGGTGTAATATGACGTATAGAACCTCGAGAGGCCCTACAAGCGGAAGTCTAAACATAAGTCTCGAGGTCATCTATTACATCATAAGGAAAGTGATTGGGACATAATTCATACATCACATAAAAAGTCAGAAATGGAAATGACATAAAGTAATAAAGGAGTCTCGGTACTTGGAACATGAGGACTCACCCATTTTCAACCAAAGCACCCAAGGGATGTCTAGCCACGAATGTCCGAAATAGGAGTGTCAGACCCTACATTAGTGAAACCATGTAGGCACAACTATGCATTAGTACATGGAATGAACTAAGTATGATAGCAATGCATAATAATTATGAAATCATGCTAAAAGAGAATTTGCATGCCATGCAATGACCAAACTAAATCGTAAAATAACATGTTAGAAAACATAAGTCATAATCATGGTCAATGCAAGCAAAACATCTTTAAAACACATTTGAGAGATACTTTTAGAAAGAAGTCTTAATTCGTTATTGTGGGAAGTATGTCATTAATAGACATAGACCATGTGGGCTATAACATGAAACCTAGTGTCTATCCCACATCGAAAAGAGATGTTCTTACTTTCCAATGTAAGAACCATAAGCTTGAGCTAAAGTGCATCCACTAACTAATTTCTATCTAAGACAAACCTATTGTGGCACATAGTTATCAGACATGGGTAAACGTCGCTAATTCACTGGTGCTAAGCATCGATCTCACGAAGTACTCATTAATCATATTAATCTTATTATATATGGAAAGGCACAATTAAGTATCCAATTCAAGCTAGAGTTCATTTAGAATAGCTACTAAATCTTGATTCAAATTTAGTAGAGAAAATATTTCAACCCAATGAATCTTTCATGTGGGAATAACCTTTCACAACAACAATGTTGATGATTTACTCTCAAAGCAGCCTTAAATCATTCATATCATATTCATAGAAAGAACATGCATATCTTCATAAATTCATAATTCATATTGTCACGACCCAAAGGTACCCCCTAGATGTAACATGTCATATAGGACCTCGAGAAACCCCATACCAGCCACTTAGCCTTCATAACATAAAAATAGAATAAAAGAAGTAAATACAACATTTCACGTCCAAAAGTTTTATAAAAGTAAAGCGGGAGTGTAAAATACTTGTCTCATTAGCCATCTAGTACCATAGAATGAATGTAACGACCCAAAAAATGAACTAGTGGAACTAGAGCTTAACGTGTGTGCGTTTGAGTTTGATGTGATGTTTGATGGTGTTTGATGTTGTCCCGAGTTATGATTGAGGGGTTTAGGGGTCAAACATCAAGGTACGACTCCCCAAGGACCACCCTAGGGGTCCTTGAGGAGGACCCTAAGTTTAACCCTCAAGACCCCTTGAAACTAGAAAGTTTACCAAAACGGTGTGACCTACGGAAAGGGTCAACGCCCCGTAGGTCCATCCACACCCTGTGGATGGCCTCCGTAGGTCAAGGGCCCCCAAAACAGGCCACAACCATGAACCATGGAGGGACAGCACAGAGCCATCAACCCATCCACGGTCCGTGGATTGGGTGGTCGTGAATTGGACCTGCAATCTGTTAAGGTGACACGACCAAGTGTAAGGGTGAATTAATAAATTCACCCCAAGTCCTAATAAGTTGGGGGGACGGTTATTTTGGGTTTATTTAGGTATTTTAAGAGTATTAAAAATATTAAACTCTATTTTACATTCTATTATTTCAAAACCCCAAATCAAAACCCTTCCCTCCCAAAAAGGTTCTCTTTAGAAACTCCATTGGAGATCAAGGTCAAGTTCAAGCTAGGGTTGGGATTTCAAGGTGTTTCTTCTTCAATTTTCATGGGGAATCAATAGCAAGGTATGGTGGTCTTGATCCTTGTCTAATTTTCCATTCAAGGAGCCAATTCATATGTGATTCCAAATCATGAAAATCTAGGTTTTTCACTCAATCTCATGGGTTCTTTCATCAAACAATTTTAAAGGTTTACTAATGTCAAATTATGATTATATTGATGGTTAATTGATGATTTTAATCCAAGAACCCATGATTCCTCTTAAACTAAAAATAGTGTCTTATGAAGTGGGTTTGTTGATCATTAATGAATGTTGATGAATTATGTCTAAATTGATTTAGATTATTGAATTGTATCATCATCTATGTTTAATTATGATGAATTGTTGGTGAATTGAGGATTTGTGATCATAGCATTGAAAGGGCAAGTTTGACCTAATCTCATGTTAAAGTAGAATTATGCTTGAATTGTTGATCCACTTGAAAGGTGGAGGTGTTTACTTACTTTGTATATTGATCCGCTTGAAAGGTGGAGGTGTTTACTTATTATGAACATTGTGATCATGGCCTTGGAGGCATAGTGTGGGTAATTGAAGTATTATCATGATGTTGTATATACGAATGTGATGTAAAGCATGTGTGTGATCTAAACAAATAAAATATGATCATGTTTAGAAGCTAATAGTGTTAGGATTGACTATTATCTCTCTATTAACACTTGGGAATGATGGTGATAATGTGAAAGGCTATTCTCTCACACACACACTTGAATGAATGAATGAATGAAGTTCAATGATAATGTTAATGAATGTTGATTCTATTGAAAGTCTATTCTCAATTGTACTCTAATGAATGTTAACGACTTGTTGTGAAATTACGTTCTCAAAATAAGGGGGTTATTAGGTGAAATGATAGTCTTATCTTTGAATCTATGAGCTTTCCAATGAATGAATGAATGTTGGATTTGGGATGGATGCTCATCCAGGAGTTTAGGCTGGATATCTAGTAGCAATACCTTATCCCATAATGAACTAATGTAATGAATGTAATGTACTCCGTGGGGAATAATGCTAAGCACCGAGTGGATATGGTTTGAGATGGGTGCTCATCTAAGAGTTGAGGCAGGGTACTTAGTAGCAATCTCTTGAGATGGATGCTCATTCGTGAGTTGAGGCGGGGTATCTAATAGCAATCTCCATATCCCATAACTATGTGCCCACATAGGTCTAGCTAGTGGATCCACTTAAGGCTAAACAAACGATGGTCCTACCTTAGGTAAGTAGAAATCCCTTTATCCGGTTAGGGTGACACCGGGATTCTATGTCAAGCTCACATGGTCTATGTCGGTTAAGTCTTACCCCCACAATAATGTAAATGAACTATGGCTTCTTAAGAATATACTACTTAGTTTGGGTGGTGGTATGGGGAGCCAAATATACATCGCACAAGTAGGCATTTGAGGGAGGTTATGGTGTGTTCCTTTATAATGTTAATGAATGAATGGACTCTTATGATCTTTTTAATGAAGAATGTTGATCTTGTGTCTAATAAATGAATGTGTTCTTAATGAAGTTAATGAAAGGTGACTTGAATGCTTATATATGTAATGAAAGGATGCATGCTATGTTAGGATTGTATATATGAGTGCTTCCTTGTTATAACTTGTTGAGTATGAATGTGCCTAGTCTATGGTGACTTCAAAGGAGCACTTAGTGTGAGTAGTAGTATGGGATGCTACTTGCACATTTCACAAGTGTGACTTAGAGTTATCCTAGGTGATGATCCTTATGTGATGATCATGTCTTATATAATGTTTATGTCTTTATGGATGATGTATATTGTCGAAGGTGGAAATGTTGAATGGCAAGTTCACTTTTGGTGACCTTAGGGTGGTTCCTTGTTGTGGATAGTGGTATGGGACGCTATCCATACATTGCACAAGGTATAGCCCAAGGGTTACTTTAAGTGAAGGGTTATGTAAAGGTAATGGGTTATATATGTTGAACATGTCTCCATTGTGATAAATGACTTGTATGTTGGTTATGTTTGAGTATTATGACTCTTATACTTGTATTTCATGAAGTTTTACCAAAATAGCATAAAAGCATGTCTTTGGAACAAATGTCCTTTTTAAGCATGTTTTTGCATGGCTATCATACTTAGTACTTTATGTGCTAACGCCATTCTTCTTCTATGTTTTTACTACAAGTGTAGGTTGCGGTAATTGAATATCTCTCTTTAGTTGGAGCTTGGACTAGACTTCTTGCAAGACATATTTTAGGTATGTCCTCATAGACCGAGGACGAGGACTTTTCATGTTTTCTAGTTCTTTTATATTTTGAGACTATTTTCAAGACTTCAATTGTAAAGGGCCGTGACCCTATTTTGTTTAAAGTTTTGTCTAAGATGGCCATGTGAGACTTTAGTAAACTTCCACTTGCCTTTAAATGAATGTTTTTAGATTGTATGTCTTATGAATAAAAAGTTTTAATTTCGCACTATTTTTATTACCTATGCGATGAATGAATGCTACGAGGCTTCTATAAGACTCCTTTGGGGGTCGAGTACGTCGTGTTACAACTAGGGGGTGCTCTCAGGTCGTGACAAACATGATATAATGTTAATGAATGTTGAGTCTATTGAAAGGCTATTCTCAATTGTACTCTAATGAATGCTAATGACTTGTTGTGAAATTACTTTCTCACAATAAGGGGGTTCTTAGGTGAAAAGATATTTTCATCTTTGAATCTATGAGCTTTCCAATGAATGAATGAGTGTTGGGTTTGGGATGGATGCTCATCCGGGAGTTTAGGCGGGGTATCTATTAGCAAACCCTTATCTCATAATGAAATAATGTAATGAATGTAATGTACTCCATGGGGAATAATGTTAAGCACTGAGTGGATATGGTTTGAGATGGGTGCTCATCCGGGAGTTGAGGCGGGGTACTTAGTAGCAATCTCTTGAGATGGATGCTCATTCGTGAGTTGAGGCGGGGTATCTAGTAGCAATCTCCCTATCCCATAACTATGTGCCAACATAGGTCTAGCTAGTGGATCCACTTAAGGCTAAACAAACTATGGTCCTACCTTAGGCAAGTAGGAATCCCTTTATCCGGTGAGGGTGACACTAGGATTCCATGTCAAGATCATATGGTCTATGTAGGTTAAGGCTTACCCCAACAATAATGTAAATGAACTATGGCTTCTTAAGGATGTACTACTTAGTTTGGGTGGTGGTATGGGGCGTCATCTATACATTGCACAAGTAGGCATTTGAGGAAGGTCATGGTGTGTTCCTTTATAATGTTAATGAATGAATGGACTCTTATTATCTTGGTAAGGAAGTATGTTTATCTTGTGTCTAATGAATGAAGGTGTTCTTAATAAAGTTAATGAATGGTGACTTGAATTCTTATATGTGTAATCAAAGGATGCATGCTATGTTTTGGATTGTATATATGAGTGCTTCCTTGTTATAACTTGTTGAGTATAAATGTGCCTAGTCTATGATGCCTTCAAGGAGCACTTAGTGTGAGTAGTAGTATGGGATGCTACTTGCACATTGCACAAGTGTGACTTAGAAGTATCTTAGGTGATGGTCCTTATGTGATGATCATGTCTTATATAATGTTTATGTCTTTATGGATGATGTATATTGTCGAAGGTGGAAATGTTGAATGGCAAGTTCACTTTTGGTGACCTTAGGGTGGTTCCTTGTTGTGGATAGTGGTATGGGACGCTATCCATACATTGCACAAGGTATAGCCCAAGGGTTACTTTAAGTGAAGGGTTATGTAAAGGTAATGGGTTATATATGTTGAACATGTCTCCATTGTGATAAATGACTTGTATGTTGGTTATGATTGAGTATTATGACTCTTATACTTGTATTTCATGAAGTTTTACCAAAATAGCATAAAAGCATGTCTTTGGAACAAATGTCCTTTTTAAGCATGTTTTGTATGGCTATCATACTTAGTACTTTATGTGCTAACCCCATTCTTCTTCTATGTTTTTACTACAAGTGTAGGTTACGGTAATTGAGTATCTCTCTCTAGTTGGAGCTTGGACTAGACTTCTTCCAAGACATCTTTTGGGTATGTCCTCATATACCGGGGACAAGGACTTTTCATGTTTTCTAGTTCTTTTATATTTTGAGACTATTGTCAAGACTTCGATTGTAAAGGGCCGTGACCCTATTTTGTTTAAAGTTTTGTCTAAGATGGCCATGTGAGACTTTAGTAAACTTCTGCTTGACTTTGAATGAATGTTTTTAGATTGTATGGCTTATGAATAAAAAGTTTTAATTCCGCACTATTTTTATTACCTATGTGATGAATGAATGCTATGAGGTTTGTATAAGACCTCTTCGGGGTTGAGTACGCCGTGTTACGACTAGAGGGTGCTCTTGAGTCGTGACAATGAAATTCGGCCTAGGCCATACATCATGTTCAAAACCGAAAACAAGAAATAAAACCGAAACAATAAAAATTTGTCCTCGAAGCATAAGGACACACCAAAGCTCGAGAACCTCGCAATCAACCAGTAGCTACGAAACTGAGAACCCTGACTATCAGACCCTACATTTGGGAAAATGTAGGTAAGAGTGTGTGTTTGTACAAAACAATGTATCAAGTATGATAGCCATGCATGAAACATTTAAATCATGCTAAAATAGGACATTTCATGACATGCAATTGACCAAGCTAAATCATGATCTAAAAGGGTTAGAAAACATAAGTCATAAACCATGGCCAATGCAAATTAACATCATTTAAAACCTTTGAAGACATGTGAGATACTTCTTGAAGTAACCTTAGTACATTATTATTGTGGAAATTAGCCTTAACCGACATAGAGACCATGTGAGCTATAACATGATTCCCCGGTGTCTCCCACACCTAAAAGGGTTGTCTTGCCAAGGTAAGGACCATGAACTTCTAGCTTAAGTGGATCCACTAGCCAATGTCTATCTAGACAATCGTTCTATGGGGGTACAGAGGTTAGGGATAAGGAGATTGCTTCTAGAAACCCGTCCTCTACTTACGGGAGAGCTTCCATCTCAATATCCTCTCGGTGCTAAGCATAAATCCCATGGAATAGTCATTTCTTATTGTTCTAATTATCCGTGGAAGGGAACATCATCTTGCCAATCCGAGCTAAGTCATAAGTTATTCATAGAGAGGTATCATTCAATAATCAATCCAAGCTAGATTTCATTAGGATAGCTCTTTATCTTTGATTCATTTAGCTGAGAAGACCTTTCAATCTTAGAATCCTTACTATGTGAGAAAACCTTTCACAATCATGCTTTCATGTGTTTATGAGAAATCCTTTCAATAAATCAACAACAACATCATGATTGATAGTTTACTCTCAAAGCATTCTTAAAACATTTGCATAGATTTCATAACAATATGCATAATTCCATAATTTACCTTTCAAGGTTCTAAACCCACTTTCAATCATCAACATTTAGAAAACATGGGTTAGATATGGATTCCATCATAAATTCATGTAAATCAATCAATTCATGCTTGATTTCATAAAACTCCTCTTTCATAATCAAAACCCACATCATATGATCATAATTTGGAAAACATGGAGATTTCATGGGTTCACAGGGGAATCATCATAAAATCATATTATTTTTAAATTCATGCATACGAGATCATCATTCAATCATTTAAGTCAATATTCAAGAGAACCCATGACAATTGAAGAAAATCCTAACTCAAGTGGGGATTTCTAATTTTGAAAATAGGAGGATTTGGAAACTCTATGAATGGAAGGAATCCATTGATGAAAACTATCATACCTTAAAGCCAATTGCTTATCTTCAATGGAGGATTGGAGACTTGGCTTGAAACCCTAGGTTGAATTCTTCTTCTTCAAGCTTTCAAGATAGAGAAATATTTTGGAGAGGAGACTTGTTCTTCTTTTAGAAATTTGAGAGGATGATTTATCGGGGAGATTTTGAGGTTGAAATACTTATATAGGGGTCTTAGTGAAGGGTAAAACGACATAGTATTAAGCTAGACTAATTAGGAAAAGATCCAACTGCCCCTAATAATTAACCGCCATCCACGACCCACGGACTGCGACTTACGGACCGTGGCCTGACCGACGGCCCGTATTATCGGTCAGTCGTCTCGCGTCAGAAAGTGGGATTTGGGGGTCTGGACCAGGGCCCTCAAACACGGACCATGAACCCACCAACGGTCCATTAGTTCAGGCCGTGGTTCCAACTTTCTGAACCCCTTTTAGGGAGCTCATCCACAGACCATACCTACTGTCCGTGGTCCTTTCCACGGACAGTGGTTTTCCTCCATCGGATGGCACTTGCAACTCGTAAAAACTGCTATCTTGCTCTCTCTCAAATCTGGAGTGTTACACATAGTTCATGGGTTTATCATAAAATCATGGTTGAACATCATGTTTTAAGCATGTGCAAGTGAAATTTCAACTAAATATCATAGATTAACATCAAATAATGCATTAAAATACTTAATTAATCATAATTGGAAGAAATCCACTTTCATTTAATTGAAACCCTAATTTGATAATTTGAAGATTGAATTGAGAACTTGAAATCTTTAGGGACCCATGGAGGAAAGGACTTCATGAGTGAATACACACGTACCTTGATTCTTTAAGCTGAAGAAAAAGGAGAATTTGGAGATTTGAATGGAACCATAACTCTTCTTCTTCTTCCTTAGACTTGAGAGAATTTGGGAGGATGACTTTGGTCAAGTTTTGGAAATTTAACAGAATGAGTTCAAATGGGTAAATTGCGGGCTTAAAACGTTTATATAGGGCCTATGGTACAAGGTAAAACTATGTAGTGTTGGGTTAAAATAATTAGGAAAAGATCCAAAAGCAATGGCGTACCCAGGATTTTTTCTAAGCAGTGTCTCCATGGACAAGAATGACTCAAGAAGAAAATAAATGAAGATTTTGCTTTAAGCCTCCAAAATTTGAGGCCCCATTAATACTGAAATATATGAAAAAAATATTTTTCTTAAAAATATGAAATTTTGATTAAATTAAAAAGATGTAAAAAGTTGTCTACTCTTTTAATTAGATAATATTTTAAAATTTTAAATCAAATCATTCACGTCTTCATATTATTAAATAAAGTTTTATACAATATTATTCAACATGAGATTGATTGCAAATAAATGATTAACATCTTTAAAAAAATGAAAAAAGGAAACATATGACATTGTTGGAATGGATCTTGTTGAAGATATGACCTCCTTATTGCATCATGATCATTTGATAAATAGGTAATATTTTCCCAGGATCAATCCAATGAACTTAAATCAACTCTTTTACTTCGTAGATTATTTTTTTGACTCATTAGCTTGTTCTTACAAGTCAGTTGAAGCTTGAGTTGTTAAAATTGGCTTTGAACGTTTTTAATTTTTTTTAGAATAATACCTCTACATTAAATTTAGACTAATTTAGAATAATATGATGTAATCTGCACAATTAGTAATTGTAACGACCCGAGAGCACCCCTTAGTCGTAACACTCAGAGGTCTTATACAAGCCCTTAGCATATCATGAACATTAAAGCATATGAAAATAGCGGAAAATTTAAAACTTTTCTTTACAATCGAAATCTTCATAAAATAAGAGAGAGTCTATGACACTATGTCCCAAACCATCTATGACATTTAGAATAACAACTCTTTCATAACAACTTAGGGACACTACCCTTACATAATAATTACTAGGAACACTGCCCTTACACAAGTCTAAAGACATAAAACATAAAGACATAATGACATAAGTTTACGAGGTAGGTTCATCCTCGAAACTATTAGGACTCCCCAAGTCTTCATTCCCAAGCTCCTTAGAAACCGAACTTCCAAGCATAAGACATCACATAACCAACCCTACACTTTGTAAATATGTAGAAGAAATATGGGTTAGTACAACACACGTACTAAGTATGAAAGCCATGCAAGTAAAGCCATTAAAACATGCTTAAAGAGACATTTAGTTGAAACCATGCTTTATGCACTTTAGAACATCATTCTTTAAAAGAGTTGGAGAACATAAGTCATTAAGAACTCACATATAACTTATCAACACAAGGGTAACACATCAACAAAACATAGTCTCCAAACATAGTCATAATGCATATATCACTCATTACAAGACATGATACTCATGCATAGTCAATATCAAGGTCATTGCATCATAATAGAGTAATCACATAAGTAACCCTAGGTTCTACTTGTGCAATGCATAGGTAGGGTCCATAGTCCTACCTACACTAAGTATTACCTTTGAATCACCATGCTCATACTTATCATACATTACTCTTATCGATAGGTCATATACATAGTAAGGTGACATTCACAAACATTAGTTCATAGCAAGAAAAGTCAATCATTAACATAATACAATTAAAGCATGCATTATTCATAATCTTCATAATAAGATAGAACAACACCATTAAGGCATAGTTCATACAACATGTTCATATCATACATCTTAGTCATAATTCAAATAGTTCATATCATAGGAAAACCATCTTCATAATTATCATACATAACATAGCTTCAACATACATAAGTCATAATCATCATAATCATAAGAGAACACTACTACAACCATCCCTTAGGATCCCACAAGTGCAATGTGCAAGAGAAGTCCCATACCCTCCCTTACACTATGTAGAAACCCTTAAGAAAGCCCTAGTAAGAGTTCACACCTTTCATACCTTCATTTACTTTTACATTAGGGAAATATTGCAATAACCGAAAAGAGAGGGTTAACACTTGCCTAAGGTGTAACCATTCATACATAGCTATCTAGGTGGATCCACTAAGCTAGAGTCCTATGTGGGCACATAGTTAAGGGTCAATAAGATTGCTTCTAGAATACCTAACTTACTAAACGTGGAAGTTTCCATCTCATGAGACAACACATACCGTGGGTAGTCCGGACTTGCTAAACGTGATGAAACCCATGTGGGGAGCCAAACTTACTAAACGTGAGACCCCCATCTCATTTACATGCCCTTTCGGTGCTAAGCATCTAATTCCCTTTTGTAATCATATTTAGTCATCACATAAGTTCACATTAGCCTTTACTAGACTCTTATGTAGACATCTTACCATAATAGCTCATATGTGTTCATAAGTGAGTAACAATCCTTTCACCTTAGAAACATTTAGCAAGTGAGTAAACCTTTCAATTTACATTACATTATAATCATGAGAACTACCTTCCAATCATATAGCAATCATACCATAACATACATACATACTTCATAGCTAATTCAAGTGTAGAGGGTTAAGGATGAGGAAACTAGGTCATCAACACCACAACAACACATTAGGTATAGCATCATTACAATCTAAGTAATTCACCTTTTAAAGTAATCATTAGTCTTTACATTACCAATTAAGGTCATATAGAATACCTTTAGGGGAATACCCCTCATATAGTCATAAAATCTCAAGAGTTCATAGATGAGAAAACCTTTCATCAAGAACCTTCATCATGTGAGAATGACCTTTCACATTATCATACCATGCATAACATAGACTAGTTTAGAGTACAATTGAGGAAACCTTTCAAGAGACTCACATTCATTACATTAGCAATAGCTTCATTCATTCATGTGTGTGTGTACATGTGTGCGAAAGCCTTTCACATAAACACCTTTACTCATAGCATGTTCATATTGTGTTAATAAGAATTACCTTCAATTCGACATAACAACAATAATACCAACATTTACAACATTTATACTTGCATTGCATCTCATCATAACATGCTCAATTACCAACTAGGGTTAGAGAGAAGAGGGAACCATCATCCAACTTCATCATACATGAATTAAGCAAGTACCTTTAACAATACATAAAGAATCACATTGATATCATCTCCTCATAACCTTGAAGGCCCCATTCAAGACTTAACCCTAATTTCATAGTAATCATACATAATTTAGGGTAATATCATCATACAAACATGAATTACATAGCATCACATTCAATTCATAACCTTCAATCACTATTCAACACAAACTAGGGTTAGAATTGGAGAAAGAAGGGGAAACATGGGGCTCATGGGGGATTCTTCAAAATCACCAACACTAAATGAATCCATCCATAATTGTTCATATATCATCAATCAAAATCATTTTATAACAACAATTCAACATTTAGAAAGAAGACCCACGTTTTTGGATTGAAATCTACAATTTGGGGAATTTTGAAAACCATCTTTGGAAGGACCTCTTGGGGAAAGGGATCCCAAGAGTGAAGAGCAGCCATACCTTAGTTAAACCCTATGAATTTCGTGTGAAAAGCTTCCATCTTCAAGCCCTAGTTGATCTCCTTCTTTGTTCTTCAATGGAGGAACTTGTAGAGAGAGAAATATTTGAGAGGGATGGAATTGGGTCTTTAAATTATAATGGGTTAATGACTTAGTTTAGGGTCTTATTAACTATTTATAGGAGGTTATTTAACCACTTAACCGACCCCTAAGCCCTTAATTAATCAACTAACTTAATTCCCACACCCCCAACTTAAAGCTAAAAGTCACAAAACTGGCAGCATCTATGGACCCCAACCTACGGACCGTCGTTTGATCTACTGTCCGTAGTTTGGGTCCGTCGATTGGACCTGGGACTGATAGTGCTTCACTATTTTGGCCATAACATTTTACTCCGAGATCGAAATTGGGCAAACTCGGTGGCGTTGGCAAGAGGACTCATAGACCTTTCATTGGATAGGTAGTGGACCACCTAATTCATTTTGAGCTATGAGGTATGACCATTTAAAGTTGACCCTCACTCCTAACTTAAAACTAAAAATTGTTTTTAGGGGACTGTTTTGAGGGTCTTGGTTCTAAATGAATTCATGACTTAGCTTAAGGTCTTGCTAGCTTATAAAGGTGAGTAATCAACTAGCTAAACAACCCCTTAAGCCCTTAGTCAATTAACTAACTTAATTCCTAATCACCAACTTAAGACTAGAAGGCTGGAAATTGGCAGCACCTAGGGCCACCCACATACGGATCGTAGGTGGGGTTACGGCCCGTGCTGTGCTCTCATCGTTTTGTTCAAAGGCTCCCTTTTTGGGAGCCAAGCCTCCCAAGACTAAGTCCCCAACTACGACCTAGACCTACGGTCCGTAGACTAGTCTACTGGCCGTAGATGGTCTCGTAGGTCCTGCTGTCTTTTTACAGCTTTAGGGTAGATATTGGGGTCCTTCTCAAGGAACCCTTGGGTGGTCCTTAGGGGGGGGGTCGTACCCGATCGTTTGGACCCTAAACATGTCCATCTATGAATAAGAGTCACTTCTATGGGTTTTAGACCTCAAAAAACACACCAAACACCACGACAAGACACTAGCACCAAAGACTAGTTTCCGGACGTCATGATCGTTTCTTGACGTTTGACCTCTAAAGTCACCAAACTAACTTCAATAGCCATTTTCATCATTTAAACATGGTTCCAACCATAAACTAACATGTGAGGCTCTAGGTCAACCTACTAGATTCAGTCAAGCCTTAGCTAGGTCTTACTAGTTTCGTGCGGGGTGTTCCAGTAATTGAGGATCAAATAATTGAGGATTGCCGACAATTGTAATCAATTTAATGAATTCTAAATTATTTCATTGTAACAAGCAAATAGTAAAAAATAAAATTATTATCATAAACAAATAAAAATAAAAATTCAAGCACATAATAAAAAAATAGAATAACAAAAAAAATACTAACATGGTGTGGAGATTCGAGATGTCAAATAACAATGATTGATGAACAAGAACAGAAATAAAATTGAACAAACTCACAAGTCAAAAATATACAAATACAAGGATTTAAGGAGTAACACTATTTTTATTTAATTATAATTTTAATTGATAAAGGACTCAAAGATTTTGAGTTATATTTTAATTCTAAAAAAAATTAGTTAGATTTTGAATGAATTAGAGTGGGTCGGTAGGTTTTTAATGAAGGGAACCTATTGTTTAGAATTTAAAACAAATATTTAATAAATTTAAGAAACGGAAAAAATAAAACGTGAAAAAAAACATGAGAAAAATTGTAGAATGTAGGGGATCGACCCCGAGACGTTCATCTTACATGCAATGCCTTTGCCATTTGAGCTAGGAGTATTTTGTTACAAGGGGTGTCCTTTCAATTGTTTTACCTTTTATTTTTTATTTTTTATTTCTTTTATATAGGTATTTTCTGTAAAAAATTTCGACTAAGCCGTGTCACGTGACACACCTTCGATATAGGTAGATCTACCCATGCCCAAAAGCCTCTTTAAAGTAATTGTCAAGCCTCACCTACGGTTTAGACCTACGATCTGTAGGTCCTTCTATGAACAATATTGTTCAACTGTAGATAGGTTACTGGGACCCTTAATTTAACCATCTTTTGACAGAAACCATGTACGGTTCGTAGGTCGTCCTACGGTCCATACATGCCAACTGTAGAAACCAAATTTGACCCTCAAAATTTCACGAAGTATGGGATTCACCTACGAGACCTATCTACAACTTGTACCAAGGTTGACAGACCGTTCTAGTGAACCGTAAAAAGAATACTGGGACTTGGTTTCAAAAATTTATTTTGCCAATTCCTATGATTGCCATCTATGGCCCATATAAGCTTCCACGGTTCGTGGATGGGACCCGTAGATACAAACACCAGCCCAAGAACTGTATTTTCCTTCCTTTCCAAATCCAGGTGTTACAATATCTCCCCAGGAACATTCTTCCTCGAATGGAACTCAAGACACCATAAGAAGGTCAGAAATAAGATATAACAGCCCAACATGAATGCATTCACATAAATGCACGTATCCAATGAGGAAAATTGACTCCAAGCTAAAGTATATCCAACACATCATTTCATAAGGCCTATATGCAACTCATACTCAAATACACATAAACATGGAGAAATCAATCAAGTTAACTCATTTTCTCAAAAGTTAGTTTTCATGAGCATGCAAGCATGAGGAAACACTAGAATAACTAAGACACTTGAAACCAAAAGGGTGAACCATGATGAACAAAATACCTCAAGCTAGAGTAGGGATGAAGGGAAAGAGATGAGGGTATTGGGATATCATATCGGTCTCGGCCTCCCAAGTTGCACTCTCAACTAACTGATTCCTCCAAAGAACCTTTATGGAAGCAACTTCTTTGTTTCTCAATTTTAGGACTTGCCGGTCTAAAATCTTGATCGAAACTTCATAATAAGAAAGAGTCTCATTTATACCAAGGCTCTCCAATAGTACTATAGATGTCGGATCACCAATGATAACGCTCAACTACACTTTATCTGATTTTAAGTGTAGGCAGTCACAATCAAGTATAAATCCAACGAAGAGTTGGGGACGATCCCACAGGGAGTGATACTATAAAGAATTCAATTACAAAGTGAAAGGAGTGTTCTAATCGGTTGTAGAAGTAGACATTTTTGAAAAAATTAAAGTAAATGGCAGGGGTTTGACAATTAATATCAATTGGGGGGATTAGAGTGATCAATTAACAACTACGAATACACGAGGGTAATCAAGTAGAGAGGGATCACTGAGGATGTGATAAATTGAACACCAATTTCTCTATATGGGTGATTAATATTTACTAAAAGTCGTTGAATCTTAGTGGGTAGGCTAGGCTTTAGGTTCAATTGTCATTTCTCAATCAACTATCACGAATCAAGCGAGTTCTCTCGAACCTCAACAAGCATAACCAAGATAAACAACCCAATACCTCAATTAATCTACTCTTTCAAGCTAGATTGGTAGGATTGAATTTAGACCCACTTTCTCAAGCTAAGTCCACAATAACCCAATCACTACAATCATCAATTAATAGTTTTAACTTTAAAACCTCCTTCTCAAGCAAGCTTAGAATACTATGCCAGAATTGCATTTGCAACTACAATTCATCAATTAAAACTCAACTACTAATTGAACCCACTTCAAATCAACAATTAAATTAGTAAATACTAACACCCATAAACTAATTTAAGCATTCAATCACATAATCACACCCCCATGGGGTTTTTAGCTACACATAGTAAAAAGCAAGAAATAGTTACCAACTAAGTTTTCCATAGCTTGGGTAACAATCTACGGTTTTCCAAGTGCTTGAATTAACTTCCAAAATAATAAAACCCTAAAAATCTGCTCAAAACTTTAAAAACAGTGTTAGGGATAAAAAACCCAATGTAGGAACTCTCAAAAACTCAAAACTATTGCCTAGAACATTAGAACTCTGCAACTCTCTTTTTAAAATCGCATCTATACTCTTCCAGATTTTCAATTTCAAGACAAGTCGATGAAATAAGTCGGTGATGCACTGAGTGTTTCTTCCATCGCTTTTTTGGCTTGGATTTTCCACACTTTCTCTCTGTGACTTTAGGCGATCAGAATTTCCCTCGCCGATCCAGTCGGCGGTTGGCCGATTTACTATTTCAATTGCCCAGTCATCTTTGTCCAAGGGCTGGCCTGTTGGAACTTTTGGCAGGCTGAAGAGCCACTCGGAGAGTCGCCGAGTGGCTTTGGCGATCATCAGTCTTTCTTTTCTTCAGCTTTTTCACTCTTTTTTCTCCGGTAATTAATGTCCTTGCCTTGCTCTTTTGGCTTCATTACTGTAAATTAGCATTTAAACATCAACTTAGAGCATAAAATAGGCATCGAGGACACTAAAACTCTAGATATTAAGCCCTAAATGAGTCGAAATCTCCGTATCATCAACCGACACATTTATTCAACAAGGAGAAATAGAAAACCAGATGCACCGATGCTAAGACATTAGGAAAATCGAGTTCATAAACAACTTTACAAATACGCCTCAAAATTTTATATGTGCCCACATAATGAGGACTAAGCTTCTCTTTCTTTCGAAACCTCATCACACCATTCATGGGTGAAATTTTCAAGTAGACCCAATCATTAACATCAAATTCTAGATCTCTCCTTCTAACATTAGCGTAGGACTTTTGTCGACTTTGAGCAGTTTTCAACCTTTCTCTAATAAGATGAACTTTCTCCATAGCCTCATGTACCAACTCGGGACCTATCAAAGCAACCTCACCAACTTTAAACCAACCTATAGGAGATCTACAGCTCTTACCATAAAGAGCATTAAATGGAGTCATACTAATGCTTTAGTGATAGCTTATACGCAAACTCAATTAAAGGCAAATGATTATTCCAATCACCCTTAAAGTCAATCACACAAGCTCTCAACATATCTTCCAAAGTTTGGATAGTACACTCTGCTTTCCCATCAGTTTGAGGGTGAAAGGTCATAGTAAGCTTAACATGAATACCAATGCCCCATTGGAAAGACTTCCAAAATTGAGAAGTACACTAGGTACCACGATCTGAGATAATGGATAAGGGGACTCTATGCAACCTAAAAATTTCGCTCAAGTACTGTCACGACCCAAGGTACCCCTACGTGTAACATGGCGTATAGGACCCCAAAAGGCCCCCATACAAGCCACTTAGCATTCGTAACATAAGACATAGAACAAAAGAAATAAAGAAACACATTTCAAGTCTCAATAGTTTCTATAAAAGTAAAGCGAAAGTCTAAAAACTTTGTCTCATTAGCCATCTAGTACAACAGAATGAAGTTGGGCCTAGCCCATACATCATGTCCAAAACTAAAGATAAGAAAGAGAAATTGGACACAATGAAAAATCCATCCTCGAAGCATGAGGACTCACCAAACCTCAGAAATGTCTCTAGTCAAACTCTAGCCATGAAACTGAGAATCTTGACTGTCGGATCCTACATTTGGAGAAATGTAGGTAAGAGTATGCGCTTGTAAAAAATATGTACAAAGTATGATAGCCATGCATATAAACATTTAAAACAAGCTAAAATAGGACATTTTCATGACATGCAATGACCACACTAAAACATGGTATAAAAAGAGTTAGAAAACATAAATACTAAAACATGGTCAATGCAAGCTAACATCTTTAAAACTTTTGAACACCTGTGAGATACTTCTTGTAGTAACCTTAGTTCATTATTATTATGGGAAGTAGCCTTAACCGACATAGAGATCATGTGAGCTATAACATGATCCCTGGTATCTCCGACATCAAAAGGGGTTGTCCTACTTGCCAAGGTAAGGACCATGAACTTCTAGCTTAAGTGGATCTACTAGCTAATGTCTATCTAGACAATCATCTCATGGGGAACATTGGTAAGGGATAAGGAGATTGCTTCTAGAAACCCGGACTCTACTCACGGGATAGCTTCCATCTCAATATCCTCTCAGTGCGAAGCATAAATCCCATGAAATAGTCATTTTCTTACTTGTTCTCATTATACATGGAAGGGAACATCATCTTGCCAATCCAAGCTAGGTTATAAGTCATAAGTTATCCATGAAATGGCATCATTCAATAACCAATCCAAGGTAGGTTTCATTAAGATAGATTCATTTAGGTGAGGAGACCTTTCAACCTTAGAATCCTTACTATGTGAGAAAACCTTTCACAAATCATACTTTCATGTGTATATGAGAAAATCCTTTCAACAACACAACAACAACATTATCATTGATACTTCACTCTCAAAGCATCCTTAAAACATTTACATAATTTTCATATGAACATGCATAATTCCATAATTCACCTTCCAATGTTCAAAACCCACTTTCAATCATCAACATCTAGAAAACAAGGGTTAGGCCTGAGTTCATGGAAATTCATCATAAATTCATGCAATTCTATAAATTCATGCTTTATTTCATAAAACTGTTCTTTCATAATGCAAGACCCACATTACATGCTCATAACTTGGAAAACATGGGATTACATGGGTTCATGGGGAATCATCATAAAATCATGGGATATACTTAATTCATGCATGAAAGATCATAGATCAATCAATTAAATCAATAATTAAAGGGACCCATAATATAGAAGTAAACCCTAACTCAATTGGGGATTTTTCTAACTTTGAAAATGGAGAATTTGGGGACTCCATGAATGGAAGGAATCCATGGATGAAAACTATCATACCTCAATGCCAATTGCTTAACTTCAATGGAGGAATTGGAGAATTGACTTGCAAACCCTAGCTTGGACCCTTCTTCTTCAAGTTTTTTAGAGAGAGAAATATTTGGGAGGAAAACTTGTTCTTCTTTTGTAAATTTGAGAGAATGATTTTCAATTGGGAAAATTTAGAGTTAAAACACTTATATAGGGGTTTTGGTGAAGGGTAAAACGACATAGTATTAGGATAGACTAATTAGGAAAAGACCCAACTGCCCCTTGGGAAATGACTGCCAACCCCAAACGATGGCCTGCCCAACGGACCGTGGTTTGACCGATGGTCCGTCCTGGTGGTCCGTCGTCTGGTGTTAGAAAGTGGAATCTAGGCCATGATCCACGTACGTACCTCTATCCACAGACCGTGGATTGATCGACGGTCCGTCGGTCTAGGCTGTGGTCCTTTGGGCCTTATTGGGTGGCCAATCCATGGACCAGACCCACAGTCCATGGCTCAGTCCACGAGCCATGGCTTGCCTCCGTCGGATGGCACCTAGAAACTTCTGAAAACTGCTATTATGCCCCTTCTCGAATCCAAGGTGTTACAAGTATAGCTTAGCATAGTCCTTCACCAAATAAGAAACTTTGATGGGAATAAAATGAGCTGATTTCGTCATATGATCCAGAATAACCCAAATCAAGTCATATTGTCACCGTGTGCGAGGTAAACCCACAATAAAGTCCATATTCAAATCTTCCAACTTCCAAGTATGAATACTAATACCTCAGGACAAACCTCCCAACTTTTGATGCTCAACTTTCACTTGTTGACAATTAGGGCACTTAGCCTAAAATTCTGCAATATCCTTTTTCATCCCATTCCACCAATAGACCTCCCACAAGTCATAGTACATCTTGGTGGCTCCTGGGTGAATAGAATATCCAGAACTATGGGTTTCTAATAAAATCTACTCCATCAAATCATTAACATCGGGAATACACAAATGACCTTGATATCGAAACACACTATCTCCCCTTTGGGAGAAAGCCGCAACAGACTTCTTAAGCATTGCTTCCTTCAATTCGACCAAAATTGGATCAAGACCTTGCTTGGCCTTCACATCTGACACAAAAGACGATTTTGAACCATTATGTACCATACCACCACCTTTAATGGAGTCAACTAACCGAAAACCCAATCGGGCCAATCCATGAACATCTTGAACCAACTCTTTTTTATCATCCTCAATATGAGCAATACTACCCATTCATAACCGACTAAGAGCATCCATCACCACATTCTCCTTCAATCATGATTCTTCAACAACTCAAGTCACCTCCTTTGGAGAAGATTTAGATCCTTTTGCTTGAACACATATTGCAAACTTTTATGATCAATAAAAACATCGATATGAACACCATATAACTAATGCCTTCAAATCTTTAATGAAAAAACAACCGCCATTAGTTTCAAATCATGGGTAGGATAGTTCTTTTCATGAATCTTAAGTTGTCATGAAGCATAAGTAATATCTTTCCCATTTTCATAATGACACAACCTAGGCCAAATCTTGAAGCATCACAATAAACCACAAACCCATCGGATCCTTCTAGGAAGGTCAACACCGGAGCACATGTAAGTCTCTCTTTAAATTCTTGAAAATTCTTCTAATACGCTTTAGACCATAAGCTTTTAACCATCTTTTGGGTCAATGCTGTCAATGGAGAGGTAATCGAAGAAAATCCTTCAACAAACCTTCTATAGTAACCAACCAAACCCAAGAAACTTCGAATATCCGAAGGGGATAGAAGTTTAGGCCAACTCTTAACTGCATTTATTTTCTTAGGATCTACCTCACTACCTTTAGTGGAAACAATGTGTCCTAGCAAAGCCACAGATCTTAACAAAAATTCACATTTACTAAACTTTACAAAGAGTTGTTGGTCCTTGAGGACTTGCAACACAATCCTAAAATGATTGATATGCTCATCTTCACTCCTTGAATAAATCAAGATATCATTAATAAACACGACCACAAACATATCAAGGTATTGTCTAAACATCCTATTTATCGAATCCATAAATACGGCCAGAATTTTAGTTAAACCAAATAACATAACAAAAAACTCATAATGGTCATACCGAGTCCAAAAAGCCATCTTTGGAATGTCATCATCCTTCACCCTGAGTTGGTGATAACTCGAACGAAGGTCAATCTTAGAAAAGTAACTTGCTCCTTGTAGTTGATCAAACAAATCGTCTATCCTTGGAAGAGGGTATTTATTCTTAATGGTAACCTTGTTCAATAGCCGATAGTCAATAGACATACAAAATGAATGATATTTCTTTCGACCAAAAAAACCTGGAGCATCCCAAGGAGAGATACTCAGTCGGTGAAACCCTTATCCAATAATTTTTTCAACTGATCTTTAACTGCTTAAATTCTACCGTAACCATACGGTAACGAGGGACAGAGATCGTTGTGTATCTAGGAGCTCATCAATACCAAAGTTTATTTCTCTTTTGAGAGGAACACCGAGTAAATCATTAAGAAACATTTCTGGAAACTTTTTGACAATGGGGACTGACTTAAAGATAGGGGTTCCGGAATCCGTATCCCTAATCCAAACAAGATGATATACGAAACCCTTAGAAATCACTTTTCTGGCTTTTAGACAAGAAACAAACTGACCCTTAGGCATAAAATTTCCCCCTTTCCACTCTAGGACGGGCTTTTTAGGAAATTGATACTTGACTACTCGGGTCCTAGAATCAACTGAAGCATAACAAAAATGGAGTGAATCCATACCAAGAATAACATATAAATCTAACATATCAAGCTCTAAAAGATCAACATCAGTGACTCTATGGGATAAGGAGACGAGACAACTTCTATAGACTTTCTTAGCTACAGTAGATTCACCAATAGGAGTAGAGATGGAAAAAGGGTCTATCAACACATCTGGAAGAATATCAAACCTCATAGTCACATATGGCATCACAAAAGACAAGTAAGAACCGGGATGAAGCAAAACATAAATAACAAGATGAAAGACTTTCAACATACCGGTAATCATATCAGGGGAACCCTTTTGCTCATGACGAGTTTGAAGTGCATAAAAACTATTTTGCTTCTAACTCCCACTAGAACTTGACGAAAGGTAAGGTTGAGCCCGTCTTCTATTATATCTTTCATTCTTAGCAACTGAGGGACAAACCCTTATCTTATGATACGTCTTGCCACAACCAAAATGAGCATTGGAACTGGCTAGGAATTTACCCTTGTGCTTTTTTCCACATGTAGCACAAGTAAACAATGAACATCTACCACCATTTCCTCATTGAGGCTTAGGGTTAGACACCCTATCTTTGTTGAACTTAGGAGTCGAAGCATTGGAGGAACCTTGACCGGAAAACCTTTATCGAAACTTAGAACGACAATGTCCATTGAACCTCAAATGTGAAAATCACCATCACCGGTCCTTGCCTTCTTTGCCTCCCAATATCTTTACTTAAGTTTCTCCTCCTCTATTTTTTGAACATAAACCATTAGACGAGAAATGTTCATATCATTGATGAGCATGGCGGTACGACATTCTTTAACTACCATCTCGGAGAGTCTCAAAACAAACTTACTCCTCCTTGCCCTAGGATCGGTAACCATAGTAGGAACATATCTAGACAATTGCATGAACTTCAAGGAAATCTTTCACACTCATGTTTCCTTGATGAAGGTTGATGAATTCAAGTACTTTTACCACCCTCGTTTCAAGAGGAAAGAACCTATCAAGAAAAGCAACCTTAAACTTTTCCCAATCATAAGGACCCATATCAACCGCCCTCTCTTCCTTCCATTGGTTGAACCAAACTTAAGCAACACCTTTAAGTTCATAAGCGGCCAATTCCACCTTTTCCACCGGTGTCACTCCCATAATCATCAACACCTTATACACCTCATCAATGAAGTCTTGAGGATCTTTCTCAACCTTGGAACCATGAAACTCCAAAGGTTTCATTCTAGTAAAGTCCCAAACTCTAGTTGTCGTCATACCGACATTTGGGTTCACGAGGACCACAACCTCCCTAATGGCTTGAGCCATCATGGATTGAGCCAATACTTGGAAAGCATCCCTAAACTCCACATTAGTCACTTGTTCGGCCAAATGGTCGGCCAGAACTTGAGGAGCTTCTTGAGGAGTCTGAGGAGCTTCTTGTTCCAAATTCTCATTCACATTCCTCCTAATGTATGCTGTTCGAGGTCCATATCATGAAAAACATCGGTTAAGGATTAGGAGAGAGACATATAGAGTTAAACACTAACACACGACTTAGAGTGATAAAAGAAGTAGAGTTTCCTAAGCATCTTATTGCTTCTCATTCATAAATGTGGAGTGCTTCCCACTTATGAACAAGAATCTACTCGACGTGGCTTAGAGACTTTTTAGGAACTTTCTAGACCATTTGCTCAGATACCAAGTTTGTCACGACCCAAAGTACACCTTAGGCGTAACATGACATATAAAATCCCGATAGGTTCTACACAAGCCAATTAGCATACACCATACTATATAATAGAAGTAAAGAGTATAAAATATACAATTAACATACAAAATAATTTGAAAAAAGCATATGTCTAAACATAAGTCTCAAGGCCATCCATTACATCATAAGGAAAGTGATTGGGACGTAACCTATACATCACATACAAAGTTGGAAATGGAAATGATGTAAAGTAATAAAGGAGTTTCGGTCCTTAGAAAATGAGGACTCGCCAATCTTAAACTGAAGCACACAAGGGATGTCTAGCCAAGAGTGTGCCGAATAGGAGCATCAAACTGTACTTTAGTGAAACAATGTAGGCACAAGTATGCATCAGTACATAGAATGTGGTAAGTACGATATTAATTCGTAAGATTTATGAAAT
This sequence comes from Solanum okadae, assembly GCA_036553675.1. Classification (NCBI taxonomy): domain Eukaryota; kingdom Viridiplantae; phylum Streptophyta; class Magnoliopsida; order Solanales; family Solanaceae; genus Solanum; species Solanum okadae. Next base: position 21,418,762 of record CM071686.1, on the reverse strand, counting down.
GATGCTAAAAGGGACTTTAAATGACATGCAATTACCAAGCTAAATCGTAAAATAACATGTTAGAAAGCATAAGTCATAATCATGGTCAATGCAAGCTAAACATCTTTAAAACACACTTGAGAGATACTTTCAGAAAAAAAAAGTCTTCATTCGTTATTGCGGGAAGTTTTCCATTAACCGACCTAGACCATGTGAGCTATAACATAGAATATAATATCTATCCAACACTGAGAAGAGATTTGCATACTTACCAAGGTAAGAACCATAAACTTGAGCTAAAGTGGATCCACTAGCTAATGTCTATCCATGACAAACCTATGGTGGCATATAGTTTTGTGACATGGGTAATCGTCGCTAGTTCACTCGGTGCTAAGCATAAATCCCAAAGAATAGTCATTAATCATATTCATCTTATTATCCTGGGAAAGGCATAATTAAGTAGCCAATCCAAGATAGAGTCATTTAGAATAGCTTCTAATTCTTGATTCAAATTTAGTTGTGAAAACCTTTCTACCCTATGAATCCTTCATGTGAGAATAACCTTTCACAACAACAACATCAATACTTTTGTAACACCCCATATGCTAGAACTACTAAATTACATATTTAAGAAGTGCAGGTGCCACCAACAGGCACCACCCATGGATCATAGGGTGACCCATGGTCTGTCCTAGTGGTTTATGGTTCAGCACCTGTAGCCCCTACAGGAAACACCTAGGAAAATAAGCTAAGGGTCAACCCAAGCCAAGACCTATGGACCGTAGGTCAAGCCACGGTCCGTGGTCCAGGGCCGTAGGTCTGACACCTAGCTTCCAGCTCCCAGTAGCCAAACAACGGCCGACCAGAATGGACCGTCGGTGACCCCTAAAAACTTTTACGTCAGGGGTCGTTTGGTCTTTTCCCTATGTGTTGGACCCTTAAACTACATCGTTTAACCCCTAAACTACGTTGTTTTGTTTTGTTTTAGCCAAGAAACTAAATTAGAATCTACCCTAAGCGATTCATTCACCGAAAATTTAGAAAACTTAGAACGCAAAGAGAAGAAAGAGTCGACCAACCCCTCTCCAAGAACGTAGCAGGTTTTTTTCAGTTTCAGCCCTGAAATCAAATAATTTCTTCGTGGAATTTGTCACCAGATACGTGGGATTTTACTAGTAGGTTCCTTTCACCCATTAGGTCCCTAGAATTCAGTCAGATTCTTGATTCCCTTCATACTATCTAGACCTAGGGTTTCTAGAGTTTCAACATATCATTATGAATTAGTTACTTTAATGTTCCTAATCAGAATATCATGAATTTGTACCATTTTGTGTAGATTCTTTCATAAACTTAGAACCCTAGTTATGTAGTTTTTCTAGTTCACAAATTACACATGCTAGGTGTGTTATTTCAGATATACATGCCCAAACTCAAATGTTTCATTATTAGTACATTAATGTTGCATTCTCAGATTTGCATGTTAGTATTTAAATCTATCCAGTATTACAGAAATTCAGTCATAAATTGTTAATTACATAAACAATTGGTAGTAGCTTAATACCAAGTGGACTAGGGTCAGTCACCCTCAAGTTCCAGAACTACGTTCCCCGTAGGTCAAGTCCCCTATGTTGGGCATTACATTTTAGTGATCACGCCATTCATGCCTCCATACCTCTGGCAGGGTATGTTGGGTCCCTTTGATGGGGGTATACATCAGACTCCATTTTTAGCCTATGTGGTTTTATGTCGGTTATTAGTAGCTCCCACAGTTAGATTCTAGCGTATTGACCAGGTTATTAGTTATAGTTCAATATTCAGTTTCAGCATGTTATTGCATTCAGTTAGTTCATGTTTAGTATTCTTAGTATAGTATCATGCTTATATCATATGATTACTCAGTTATATGCTTTGTTCAGTTATTTTATTGTTCAACTTTACTCTATTCTTCATGCTAAGTACCTTTCAAGTACTAACGTATATTCTGTGCTACATTTTCTCATGATGTAGGTTCATATCCTCAGCTTCCAGATCACGCATAGATCGGTTCCCGATCTTCAACTCAACAATATCAATGGTGAGTCCTCATTCTCCGAGGACAATATACACGTTACCTTTCTATTTTTAGTCTTTAGTTTCAGCTTTTGCTTGACTTAGCTGGGGCATGTCCCAACATTTCTAGTCATTTAGAGGCTTTATTTCAGACATAGTTTAGATTTGATTTTAGCTTTGGAGTTTGATATTTTAGTTGTCGTTGAACTCATACATTATTTATTCAGATTAGTATTGGGTATTCCCCATCTTTTAGTTTATGATATGTTTCTACTTTCCGCACAATATGTCTATTTTGTTGAAAATCTTTTAGTCTTCTTATGATATACTAGCATGGTTAGCTTGGGGTCACTCATGATCCTAGGTCTCATGTCTGGATCCTGAGGTAACTTCGGGGTGTGAAAAACTTGGTATTAGAGCATTAGGTTTAAGAATCCTAGGATGTTTGAAAGCTGCACTAAGTAGAGTCCTTTTCATGGGTGTGAAGTGTACCACAACTAATGAGAGGGAGGCTACGAAGTGTTTTAGGAAAACTTCACTTTCTTTGCTACTCTTATCGTGCGTAAGGTATATATGATCCAACTTCTCATTTCTAATCCATCATTATGTCCTTTCAAATCATGCGTCTCCGTAGAGCTTATGGAAAGAATGCCCATAACGCTAAAGCAACTCCTCCGGTCCCAGATCAGGAAGATTCGAATTGTAGCGACCCTAAAAATAGATAGGTGAAACTAGAGCCTAACGTATGAATTTTTAAATTTTAAGCATAAATTGGAAGTAGTCACTTTTGGAAAAAAAAAACAGTTCAGAATCTGGAAATTGGCTAAGTTCAAAATCTGGAAATTCTGCCAAGTGTGGAAATCAGTGAGTTTTTGGCCAACTTTGAGCAGTCATAACTCCTAGCTCAGGATGATCCAGGAGTAGTTCCAGTTATTTTTGGAAAGCCCTTGGAACGATCTTTCCAACGCCACCGAGTTTGCTCGATTCCGAGTTCGTATGAGCGAGTTATGCCCTTTGAAAGTTGGGCAGTTGGCAAGGAGTCCGTCCGGAAATTTAAGGGCATTTTGGTCTTTTCACAAATCTTTTATTTTGAGGTTATATTATTGTGTTAGCTGATTGTGGATCATTTTGTTCCATTTTAAAAGAGTAAGGAAGGGTTCTCTTTGGAACACCATTGAAGGCCAAGGTGAAGTTGGAGCTAGGGTTGAAGGTTTTGAGTGCTTTCTTCTTCAATTTTTCGTGGGTTTCAACTTAGAGGTATGGTGACCCTTGATCCTTAATAAATCTTTCTTTCAAGGAGTCCAATCAAAAGTGTTTCAAAGAACAAAATCTCAAATTCTAATCTAAGCATGGGTTCATTGGCAAAACGTTTTCTAAGCCATTATATTGATGAATTAATGTTTGATTAATGTTTTTAAGATGGTTTCATATGGAATTTCTTGAAGAACCCATATTTTCCCTAAATTCCTAAATTTGCTTATGAAGTGGGTCTTTTGCTTATGATTCAAAGTTTATGAGATTGTGTTTGGATTGGATTGTATTAGTGACTCTTATGATTTTCTACATCTATCTATGATGAATTGATGATGTATGGATGAATTGAAAGTTGTGGCCTTATGGGCAAGTTATGATGAATTCTCTTGTGGTAAGTAAAATGGTTGGGACTTGAGTGTTGTTGATTATGGCTTTGGAGGATGGTAAGTTGGCTTAATCTCTTATTATGGATAAAATTGTTCTTGCTTAGTTTGATCCACTTATGGTGGAGGTGTTTAATTATGGATTGTATTATGAATATGGCCTTGAAGGCATTTCCTATTGAATTAAAGTGTTATCAAGTTATGAAGTGTTATAGTACTATGTGAAGGTAAATATGTGAAGGTGATCTTGTACAAAGTGTTATTGTATTGTATATTATATATAAATGAGGCTATATGTAAAGTCCTATATGAAGCTATATGTAAAGTTTTATGTGAAGCTTTATGTGTGAAGGTATGATGTGAATGAGTTTACGTGATCTTGTGATGATCCTATGTAAAGTGGATAGCATTGTGATTTAAAGTATGATTTTCTCATGATGTATATATATGAAATGATGTTGGATTATGAAGTATCCTTAGATGAAAATGTTGTGACTTGGTTGGTAGACTAAAGTGTCCCTCCTTGTTACTTAAAGTCTTGAATGCATGAATGTGTGAAGTGGGCTAGAACTAAGAAATGGTGCCCTTTCTATAAATGCTAAAAGAGGAATTCTAGGCCAAGACTTGAATCGGCAGAACTAAGAAATGGTGCCCTTTCATAAGTCTAGCTTTCCTAAGTAAATGTATAACCTTGAAGGATGGGCCTTAGGGCGAAGTTCCCTTCTTGAGTGAGATGATAGACTTAGAGACGGATGGAGCCGGAACGACATGAAAATCCTTATCTAAGAAAGTCAAATGAGCTATCCTTATGAACCTTGATTGGCCATAACTAAGAAATGGGGCCTTTCTTGGGAAGAGATACTATGAGTTGGTTGAACTAGAAAAGGAACCCTCTCTAGTACATATGTGAATGAAAATACTCTATGGGAAACAAGGCTAGCACCGAGTGGATGTGGTTAGGATGGTGGCCCTACTTGAGTATGAGACTAGGGCACAATGAACATCCTTGGACATCCCCTAAACCATGTGCCTACATGGGTTGATTATTAGTTCTACCTTTGGCAAGTAGAACACCTTCCACGGAGTAGGGTAGACTCCGGATTCCATGCCTAGCTAGTATGGTCTATGTCGGTTATGCCTATTCCCATCATGTGGGATGTGCACTCTAGTTATTGGATAGGTTCTACAAAGTGTAGGTGGTAGTATGGGATGCTATCTACACATTGCACGAGTAGGCCTAGAAGATGCTAAAGTGAGTTCCCTAAGTCTAAATGACTATTAAGTGGAAGTCCCCTAAATGCTAAATGTCTCCTAAAGTGGTTCATTAAAGAATTTTGACTTAGCATGTTATATTGTCATGGTACATTCCTTATCTATGGTAACCCTTAGGAACACTTAGGTGTATATAAAGAGATTGTATGGGCGGTCACTTCATGTTTCACTTAAGTGTGGCTTTGGGTAACTTGAGATAGAGGTCATGAAATGATGAAAAGGCTTACTTGTCAATTATATTCATGTATTGTACATTGGTACTAGTTGAGTATGTCTATTATGTGGGTATTGTCTTATATGTGGATGATGACTTGAATTGTGTCTCTTATAATTGTGATATGAAGGTTTTATCAAAAATGGCATGAAAGCACATATTTCAAATAAATGTCCTTTTTTAGCATGTTTTTGCATGGTCATCATACTTAGTACTTAATTGTGCTAATTCCATATTTCTTTATTTTCTACAAGTGTAGGTTCCGGCAAGTGAGCGGGTTTTGTAGTAAACTTGGGATTTGAAGTTCTTCCTAGATTTTGTGGTATGTCCTCATATGTCGAGGGCAAGACTTTTCTATTCTAGTTTTATGATAAGGTTCTTGTAATAGACTTAATAGACTTCTTTTGATTGTAAAGGGCCGTGTCCCTAGTATGTTTTCACGTTTATGTCTAAGATAGCTAAGAGACTTAGTATTCCGCTTATGTACTTTTGAATGATGTTTTTAAAAGTGACCTTTGAATCTTATGGGATTTTATTTAAAGAGTTTTTAAATTCCGCACTATTTTACATACCTAATGTGATGAATGCTAAGGGCTTGTATGAGACCTTCGAGAGGTCGAATACGCATGTTACGACTTGGGGGTGCTCTCGGGTCGTGACACGAATGCTGAGTTTCAAAATGCCATTCAATTTTAGGCTCAGAGTGTGACCAACAAGAACAATCAGCAGGCCCCAGTTCCTACCAATTCTAATATGGGGTCAACTGCAACCAGGGTCCGTGATTTTGTTAGAATTAATCCTCCTGAGTTTCTAGGGTCGCAAGTTGGTGAAGATCCCCAGAACTTCATTGATGAGGTTAAAAAGATCTTTGGAGTGATGCAAGTGACTAGTAATGAAAGGGTTGAGTTAGCATCCTACCAGATGAGTAATGTAGCTCACATCTGGTTTACTCAATGGAAGGAAAACATGGGTACAAATGCAGTTCCTATCACTTAGGAGTGGTTTAGTGAGACTTTTGTGGAAAGGGTCTTCCCAAGAGAGTTGAGGGAGACAAGCTCAGAAGTTCATGAATTTGAGGCAGGGTAGCATGACGGTTCAAGAGTATGGACTCAAGTTCACCCAACTCTACAGGTATGCTCCTCACATGGTTTCCGTTTCCAGGGCTCAAATGAACAAGTTTCTATATGGGGTATTCAACTTAGTGAAAACAAAATGTAGAAATGCTATGTTGCTAGAGAATATGAACATCTCTAGGCTCATAACTCATGTTGAGCAGGCTGAGGGAGATAAGCTTAGGGAGCAGGCTAAAGAGAACTAAAAGTCTAGAATAGGCAACTATGAGTATTCTCAACAAAAATCGGATGGTGGATATCACTCGTAGTTTCAAAAAAATTCTTCAGCTCCAGCACCTTCATCAGCTAGTGCTCCATATTCCAGGTTTCAACAGGATCAGAAATGTAGGGCATCAGGCTCTAAGTCTCAATGGAGTGTTTCAGGAACCATAACTTACCTAACTTGTCCCAAGTGTGGTAAGATCCATATGGGCGAATGTCTTGTAGGAAAGGAAAGATGTTTTGGGTGTGGTCAGACTGGTCACAGGTTGAGAGATTGTCCTTCTTCTAAACAGGGTCAGGGAAGTAATAATGGTAGAGCTCAGCCTACAACTTCAATAGCGCCAGCAGGTCGTCCAACTCAGTAAGGTAACTCATCTGGTACAGGTGGCAGTCCGCGCCATAACAGGTTGTGTGCTCTTCAGGCTAGTTAGGATCAGGAAGATTCTCCTGATGTGGTCACTGGTACATTACGAGTCTTTAACTTAGATGTTTATGCTTTGTTAAATCCAAGAGCAACTCTTTCCTTTGTAACTTCTTATATAGCAGTCAACTTTGATGTTAGTCCAGAAACTCTCTCGGAGCCTTTCTCAGTCTCTACTCCAGTCGGTGACCAAGTTATAGCTAGATGGGTATACAAAAATTACCCTGTCACAATCTCTCAGAAAGTCACCTCAGCAGATCTTGTAGAGTTAGAAATGGTAGACTTTGATATCATTCTAGGCATGGATTGGTTACATTCCTGTTATGCCCCAATCGATTGTAGAACTAGGATTGTTCGTTTTCAGTTTCCAGAAGAACAAATCTTAGAATGGAAGGGTAGTAGCTTAGCTCCTATGGGTCGATTCATTTCTTACCTTAAGGCAAGAAAGATGATCTCTAAGGGTTATCTCTATCATCTAGTTTGGGTTAAGGATTCAAGCTCCGAAACCCCAACTCTTGAGTCAGTTCCAGTAGTTAATAAGTTTCTAGAAGTGTTTCCAGAAGATCTTCTCGGAGTTCCTCTCGAAAGGGAAATTGACTTTCGAATTGATATCCTTCTAGATACCCAGCCTATTTCTATTCCTCCTTATAGAATAGCTCCAGCTGAGCTTGAGGAATTGAAAGAGCAGTTAAAAGACCTTCTAAATAAGGGCTTTATCATACCTAGTATTTCCCTATGGGGTGCACCAGTATTGTTCGTGACGAAGCAAGATGGTTCTTTCAGGATGTGCATTGATTATTGCCAATTAAAAGAAAATCACAATCAAGAACAAATATCCCATCCTTAGGATTGATGACTTGTTTGACTAACTTCAGGGTGTTAGTCATTTCTTAAAAATAGACCTCAGATCCGGTTATCATCAGGTCAGAGTCAGAGATGGTGACATTCCAAAAACATCCTTCAGAACTTGGTATGGTCATTATAAATTTGTAGCTATGTCATTTGGACTAACCAATGCTCCTGCAACTTTCTTGGATTTGATGAACAAGGTGTTCAAGCAGTATTTGGACTTGTTCGTTATCGTCTTTATTGATGATATCCTTATTTACTCCAAAATTGAGAAAGAACAGGTGACTCATTTGAGGGTTGTCATACAAACTCTCAAAGATTGCCAGTTATTCGCTAAGTTTAGCAAGTGTGAGTTTTGGTTACAATCAGTTGACTTCCTTGGGCATATTGTGTCTAGCGAAAGGATCCGAGTGGATTCTCAGAAAATAGAAGTAGTGAAACAATGGCCCAAACCTACCTCTCCTGCAGATATCAGAAGTGTCTTGGGTTTGGCTGGTTACTACAGAAGGTTCGTGGAAGGATTTTCATCCATAGCCTCTCCATTGACTAAATTGACTCAGAAAAAGGTTCAGTTTCAGTGGTGAGATGATTGTGAGAAAATCTTTGCAAAACTGAAAACTAGGTTGACTATAACTCCTGGTTTGACTCTACTGGAGGGTTCAAACGGTTATGTGATCTATTGTGATGCATCCAGAGTCGACCTAGGTTGTGTGTTGATGTAGAGAGGTAAGGTTATAACTTTTGCTTCTAGACAACTTAAGGTGCATGAGAAAAATTATCTGACACATGACCTTGAGCTTGCAGCAGTGGTGTTTGCATTAAATATTTGGAGACATTACTTGTATGGTGTTCACGTAGATGTGTTCACCGACCATAAGAGCCTTCAGTACGTGTTCACCCAGAAAGAGTTGAATCCTTGCAAGAGGAGATGGCTTGAGTTTCTCAAGGATTATGATATGAGTGTGCATTACCATCCTGGTAAGGCCAATATTGTAGCAGATGCTCTTAGCAGACTATCTATTGGTAGTGTGGCACATGTTGAGGAAGAAAGAAAAGAACTAGCAAAGGATGTTCACAGGCTAGCTCTCTTGGGATTTCACCTTATAAGCATATCTAGTGGTGGTGTAACGGTTCAGAATGGGGCAGAATCATCTTTGGTAGCGGATGTTAAGGAAAAGCAAGACAGTGATCCGATATTGCTTCAACTAAAGGGTGCAGTTCATCAACAGAGAGTTGAGGTTTTCTCCCAAGGGGGTGATGGTTTGCTTCGCTATCAGGGTCTATTATGTGTTCCTAAGATAGGTGAGTTGAGATAGAAGATTCTTGCAGAAGCCCATAACTCCAGGTATTCTATTCATCTAGGCGCCACTAAGCTGTACCGTGATCTGCGGGAAGTCTTTTGGTGGAATGACATGAAAAGGGGTATAACAAATTTTGTGGCTAAGTGCCCCAATTGTCAGCAAGTGAAGGTAGAAAATCAGAAACTAGGAGGTATGACCCAAGAGATCAACATTCCTACATGGAAGTGGGAAGTGATCAACATGGACTTCATCACAAGTTCACCTCGTACTAGCACACAACATGACTCCATTTGGGTGATAGTTGATGGGGTTACTAAGTTTGTTAGCTTTTTGGCTATCAAGACTACAGATTCAGTGGAGGACTACACCAAGCTTTACATTAATGAGATAGTCAGGTTGTATAGGGTTCCCTTGTCTATCATCTCAGATAGGGGTCCTCAGTTTACCTCTCATTTTTGGAAGTCATTTCAGAAAGGTGTTGGTACTCAGGTTAACCTTAGAACAACATTTCATCCATAGGAGGATGGTCAGGCAGAGCGTACTATTCAAACCTTAGAGGACATGTTGAGAGCTTGTGTGATCGACTTCAAGGGTAGTTGGGATGATCACCTTCCTCTTATAGAGTTTGCCTACAATAATAGTTACCATTCTAGCATTCAGATGCCCCTTGTGAGGCATTATATGGGCGTAGACGTAGATATCTAGTTAGTTGGTTTGAAGTAGGTGAAGGTACCTTTATAGGGCTAAATTCGGTTCATAATGCTATGGAAAAAGTTCAGCTCATTAGGGATAGATTTAAGACAGCCCAGAGTCACCAGAAGTCTGATGCAGTTGTGAGGAGAAGGGACTTAGAGTTCCAAGTTGATGATTGATTTTTCATGAAAGTTTCACCTATGAATGGGGTGATGAGATTTGTCAAGAAAGGGAAGCTCAGTCCTAGATATGTAGGCCATTACAAGATCTTGAAAACAGTTGGTAAAGTGGCTTATGAGTTAGAGTTGCCAGGAGAACTAGCATGAGTGCATCTAGTTTTTCACATTTCCCTGTTGAAGAAGTGTGTGGATGATTCAGTATCTATTGTACCTTTAGAAAGTGTGGCTATGAAGGATAGTTTCACTTATGAGGATATGCCAGTTGAGATTCTTGATCGTCAGGTTCTAAGGTTGAGTAACAAAGAAGTCGCGTCAGTTAAGGTTTTGTGGGGGAGTCAGTCCATAGAAGGAGCTACTTAGGAAGCACATGCAGCCATGAAGGCCAAGTATCCCCATCTCTTTCATTCCGATTCCACTCCATCTTGAGGTTATAGTTCCTCTCTAGTTTTTCAGTCATTCATGCGTAGTTTCAGTCTTAGTTTCATGTTCCTTCAGGTTGTACTTGCATTTTCACCGTATTCTGCATGTTCTTGGAACTTAGTTTAGTCAGAAATTAGTTTCCAGTATTTAGTGGTAGGGTTACAGCTCTTCCCCTCCATATTCAGCTAGTTTAGTCTTCATTCGAGGACGAATTTTCCCAAGAGGGAGATAATGTAACACCCGGTATGCTAGAACTACCAAAATAAAAATTTCATAAATGCAAGTGCCACCGATGGTCACCACCCACAGACCGTAGGGTGACCCACGGTCCATCCTGGTGGTCTGTGGTTCACCACCTGCAGTCCCTTCCAGGAAAGACCCAGGAAAAATCAGCTAAGGGTCAGCCCGCGCCAGGACCTACGGATCGTAGGTCAGACCATGGTCCGTGGTCCAGGGCCGTAGGTCTGACCCCCAGCTTCCAACTCCTAGTCGCCGAATGACGGCCGACCAGAACAGATTGACCGTCCTCCCATGGTTCGACGGTCTGGTCGGTCGGTGACCCCTGATAGTTTTTAAGTCACAGGTCGTTTGGTCTTTTCCCTATGCATTGGACCCCTAAAATACATTGTTTAACCCTTAAACTACGTGGTTTTGGTCAGTTTTAGCCTAGAAACTAAATTAGAATCTACTTGAAGCGATTCATTCACCAAAAATTAGAAAACTTAGAACATAGAGAGAAGAAAGAGTCGACCAACCCCTCTCCAAGAACGCAACAGGTTTTCTTCAGGTTTAGCCCCAAAATTGAAAGATATCTCCGTGGAATTCGTCACCAGGTACGTGGGATTTCACTAGTGGGTTCCTTTCACCCTTTAGGTCACTAGAATTCAGTCAGATTCTTGATTCCCTTCATACTATCTAGATCTAGGGTTTCTAGAATTTCAACAGATCATTATGAATTAGTTTCTTTGATGTTCCTAATTAGAATATCATGATTTTTGTACCATTTTGCGTAGATTCTTCCATAAAGTCACAACCCTAGTTATGTAGTTCTTTTAGTTCATGAATTACACATGCTAGGTCAATTATTTCAGATATACATGCCCCTGACTCGAATGTTTCATTATCAGCACATTAATGTTGCATTCTCAGATTTACATGTTAGTATTTTGAGCTATCTAGTATTACAGAAATTTTGTCATAAATTGTTAATTACATAATCAATTGGGAGTAGTTTAATACGGAGTGGACTATGGTCAGTCAACCTCAAGTCCTAGATCTACGTGCCTCATAGGTCAATTCCCCTTTGTTGGGCATTACATTTTAGTGATCACGCCAGTCATGCCTCTATACCTCTGGCAGGGTATATTGGGTCCTCTCGATGGGGCATATACATTGAACTCCACATTTAGCTCATGTTGTTTTATGTCGTTTATTAGTAGCTCCCACAATCAGATTCTAGTGCATTGACCAAGTTATCAATTACAGTTCTGTATTCACTTTCAGCATGTTATAAACTTGGTCATTGGATTTAGTTAGTTCATGTTCAGTAGTATAGTATCATGCTTATCTCATATCATTCCTCAGTTATATGCTTTGTTCAGTTATGTTATTGTTCGGCTTTACTCTATCCTGCATGATCAATACATTTCAACTACTAACGCATACTCTACGCTACATCTTCTAGTGATGTAAGTTTAGGTCTTCAGCTTCCAAATCGGTTCCCAATCTTCAGCTTAGCAGCATCAGTGGTGAGTCCTCATCCTCCGAGGATGACATACATGTTTCCTTTCTATTTGTAGTCTTTAGTTTCAGTTTTTGCTAGATTTAGGTAAGGCATGTCCCAGCATTTCTAGTTAGTTAGAGGCTTTATTTTAGACATAGTTTAGATTTAGTTTTAGCTTTGGAGTTTGATATTACAATTGCCATTGAACTCATAGAGTATTTATTCAGATCATTATTGGGTATTCCCTATCTTTCAGTTTATCATATGTTTCTAGTTTCCTTACAGTATGTCTATTTTGTTGAAAATCTTTAAGTATGCTTATGATATGCCAGTAGGGTTAGCTTGGGGTCACTCGTGATCCTAGGTCTTGTGTCCGCATCCTAGGGGTAGCTTCGGGGAGTGACAACTTACTCTCAAAGAAACCTAAAATCAACAATATCAATTCCACAGAAAGAACATACATGTCTTTATAAATTCATAATTCATAGGTCAAACCCATAAGATCGGGGTTGAAAGGTATGGTTTAAGCATGTGCAAGTGTAATTTCAACTAAATATCATAGATTAACATCAAATGATGCATTAGAAGACTTAATTAATCATAATCAATCCTAATTGAAAGAAACCCACATTCATTGAATTGAAACCCTATTTTGATAATTTGAAGATTGAATTGAGATCTTTATATCTTTAGGGACCCTATGGAGGAGAGGACTCCATGGGTGAATACAAATATACCTTGATTCTTTAATACCTTGCTTCTATAAGCCCAAGAAAAAGGAGAATTTGGAGACTTGAATGGAACCCTAGCTCTTCTTCCTTCCTTAGACCCCTAAACTAACTCATCCAAATCATAATTTCTAAATCCCAAATCAAAACCAACTTTCCCCCAAAAACTCTCTCTAGAACTCCAAGGAAGAAGAAGAAGAAGGAAGGTGAAGCTAGGGTTGAAGGAACAAGATTTTCCACTCAAATTCGTTGGATTTCTTCACCAAGGATGGTAGCTCTTCATCCATGGAGCCCCTTCAAAACCCCAAATTTCAAAGCTAGAAATCCCAAAAGTTAGGGTTTGACTTCAATCTCATAGATTCCTTTCCAATTCATTTTTAATGATTGGATTATGTTTTATTATGGATATATTGATGATTTTATATGGTTTTATGTTGAACACCAAGAATCCATGAATTCCCCTACTGCCCCAATTTGGATCTCAAAGTGTGGGTATTGATTGATGCAAGTAGAATATGACAGAATTATGGATGTAGTAATTTAACTACTTGAATTATGTTATCATCCATGTATAATGTAGTAATTCTAGATGTGTTGATGGAATATGATCAATGGCCCTTGAAGGGTAAAGTATGTGAATTATGCATGATTATGAGGTTTATGCATATGCTTTAAGAATATTTTCAGAGTAAAGTGAATATGATTATGATCTAGTTGTTGTGTTGTTGGAAGGTTCTCCTCATGTACACACTTATGTATGATTATGAATGATGTGAAAGGTTTTCTCAAAATATGATGATTCTAAGGTTGAAAGGCTATTCTCACCTATTGAATCTATGAGCTATAGTATGAATTATGTTGGATTGAGTATCAAGACATTCTTCCATGAATATGAACTTAAGCCAAGACTTAATATGTAATCTAGGGGAATTAATGCTTAGCACCGAGTGGATATGAACATGAGATGAAAGCTTATACACTAGTTGAGTTCGGCTTTCCAAGTGGGTTCCTTTTACCATAGTTGAGTCCGGGTTCCCAAAGTATGTATCTCATGAGATGGAAACCTTTTACCATAGTTGAGTCTGGGGTTTTAGTAGAAATCTCCTTATCCCATAACTTTTTGCCCTCATAGGTATTTAGCTAGTATATATGATGAGTCCACAAATTGGACTCATTTAGGGATATATTTTGATAGAATTAGTATCCTCAAATGCATATTTTATCTCAATATCTGATGAAAACTCTTAAGTTTCAGGTATTTGGAGTTTGAGGGAAAGCATGGACACTACTTATCAAACAAAGAACAAAGGCAGCTGAAAGAACGAAGAAATGAAGATATGAGAATTGCCAAACCCATTCGGCGAGTCGCTAAAAGGTCTTATCCTCGCCTTTTGTTCCAGTGTGCTAAGCCCTGAAGGAAAAGATCAAATCGGCGGTGAAATAAAGCAGTCGGCGTGTCACCGAGCCCATTTTGATATTTGCATAATAAAGACACAGCTTCCAATGCAAGTGTCTACGATCGTGCAATAGTAAAGTAACCCAACCAAGGGTTGGGGTCGAGTCCCAAGGGAGCGGTTCCAGAAAATTAGTGATTAAGTGCAAAAGTGCTAAAGCTAACCGTAGCTAAAGACTTTATCGAATGAAGATATGACAAATTAAAGGGTTTGACACAAGTGTCAATTATCAATGGGGGGATTGTAAACAAGTAAAGAGAAAAATCAACAAAAATAAAGAGAGATACGAATATGGAGACGAGATTATTGGGATGTGATAGGAATACGGGCTAAATTAGATCATTGGGTACATGATTTTGATAGTAAACTTGTTGAATATTTGTGACTAGGCTAGACTATAGTGGGGGTAAATTCTCTCTTGAGCAACTTACTCCGAATCAACTCGGTTTCTCTCGAACACCGAGTTACCGCTTTAAGCACAGCCTCCGCCTTAGCCCACTCACTCTCTCAAGCTAAGTGTGTGGGAGAAGGACTAGGTTTCACTCTCTCGAGCTGAACCTCATGTCGACCCAATCCCACCGGCCATCAATTTAGTAGTTTTAGTTTTACGACCTCTCTCTCGAGCAAGCCGAAAACACAAAGGTGAAATCATATTTGCTACAACAATTTCATTAAGTTCCACCACAACTACTAAACAAAATCACATTTACACAACAAATAAACTATCAACAGGAAAGACCCAACATATAATCAACTCATATTCACAAAATCACACCCCAAGAATTGGGGTTTTAGCTAGACATGTAAAAGAGATAAAAAGTCATACCAATATCAGTTTCCATCAATGGGTATGCAAGATTAAGTCTTAAAACAAGCCAAGATTGAAGAACCCACAAGACCCGAGTTTAAAATCTTGAAGTTGAAATCCTTTGAATCTTCAAGTTCATCAAAAACTCTCTCCAAATTTAGAGAGAATATTGTCTCTCAAAATTGTATTCTAAACTGAATACAACTAAGACTGACAACTCAGAAAAAAAACTAAACTAGTATTTATAGTTTTTAGAAAATGTGTTGCGAAGGAGCCATTCGGCGCAGTTAGTCGGGATCGCCGATACACTCGGCGATCCACCCTTTGGTCTGCTTCATCACCTTTCAGCTCTTGCCTTCAGCATGTTCGCGTCCTGGATCATTGGGTGGTCTAGTCATTTTGATATTTGCGTAATCAAGACACAACTTCCAATGCAAGTGTCTACGATCGTACAATAGTAAAGTAACCCAACCAAGGGTTGGGGTCGATTCCCAAGGGAACGGCTCCTAAAAATTAGTGATTAAGCGCAAAAGTGCTAAAGCTAACCGTAGCTATAGAATTTTTCGAATGAATACATGACAAATTAAAGGGTTTGACACGAGTGTCAATTATCAATGGGGGGTTTGCAAACAAGTAAAGAGCAAAATCAACAAAAATAAAGAGAGATACGAATATGGAGATGTGATTCTTGGGATGTGATAGGAATACGGGCTAAACTAGATCATTAGGTACATGATTTTGATAGTAAGCTCGTTGAATATTTGTGACTAGGCTAGATATAATGGGGGTAAATTCTCTCTCGAGCAACTTACCCCGAATCAACTCGATTTTTCTCGAACACCGAGTTGCCGCTTTATGCACAGCCTCTGCCTTATCACACTTACTCTCTCAAGCTGAGTGTGTGGGAGAAGGACTAGGGTTCACTCTCTTGAGTTGAACCTCATGTCGACCCAATCCCACCGACCATCAATTTAGTAGTCTTAGTTTTACGACCTCTCTCGAGCAAGCCAAAAACACAACGGTGAAATTATATTTGCAACTATAATTTCATTAAGTTCCACCACAACTACTAAACGAAATCACATTTACACAACAAATATGTAACGCCCCTCAAAATGAAGTAGGATAAAGTAGAGCCTCACATGGGTTTTATGCATTAATAACTTGTTAAAATAATGAAGAATAGCCTTTTTAGTCAATTTTAAAGAATTTGGAATTCAAACGTAAAGGGACGACCAAGACGTTCGAAAACTAGTCTTTTACGTGTTGGTGTGTTCTAGTATGTTGTTCATGTTTTTATGTGTTGTTTGGAGTCTAAAATCAGTGGAGCTGACCCTAGTGTCTTAATAAATGTATTTAGGGTCAAAATGTTCAAGTAGGATGCCCTGGGACCAACCTAAGGGTCCTCGAGGAGGACCCCAACCTTGGCCAAGCAAGCTGCCAAGGTAGCTTGCAAAATGTGCATAGAAGGAGCATGTCCGCATCGCGGACTAGCTCCACCAAGGACCAAATGTTTGGTCCGCATCGCGGACGTGTCGCGAACTCTTCTGCCTCGAAATTTAATTTCCAGAAACTTGTGGGAACACCTCCGCGTTGCGGACTTGTTTCCCGACGAAATCTGCGAAAATAAAACTCAAGTTTGACTTGTTTAAAAAGGTCCAACTAAGTGAGGGGTAGTTTGGGTACTTTAGGGAATTATTATAAATGGTTATTCGACCTGTTTTAGGGTATTTTAAGTGGATAAAACCCCAAAACCTAGAGTTGGACCTCATTATTCCAATTGAACCTTCCATCTCAAATAAACTCTCTCTAGAACTCCATGGAAGGCATCTTTGAAGATTCAAGCTAGGGGATGGGTTCCTACTGATTTCTCCTTCAAATTCCTAGGAAATTAATCATAAAGGTATGGGGATTTTATCTTTGAGCCAAATCAAAGTGATTTCAATGTTTTTCAAAAACACTAAAAACCCCAATTTCAATTCTAATCTTGGGTTCTTGCATGAAAGTATTTCAAATGATATTTTATGTTAATATTTATGGTTTTAAGGTCAAAAACTCCATGAACCCTTGCATATCTTGAAACCCTAATTTTGGGTCTAAAGTGGGTCTATTGATTATGAGCTAATATTATGATATTAATGTGTATATTGTTATGTGCTATTGATTTATGTATTGTTCTATATTGAATTTTGAGAAATTGATGGTCAATTGTGTTATATTGGATGTTGGCCTTGAATGGCAATTGTGACCTAAGGCTTATGATGATGATGGAGTTATGAATATATATATATATATATATATATATATATATATATATATATATATATATATATAATCATAACTCCATCATCATCATAAGCCTTAGGTCACAATTGTGAGGTTTGATCCCTTTGAAAGTGGGGAGGTGTTTACCTTATAAGCATGTTGTGATCATGGCCTTGTAGGCAAAGTTTGATGATTGTTGTTTTGAGTAATGTTGATTATGTGAAGGTAATGTGATATGATGTGAATTTGTGTATGGTCTAAGAGCATGAAATGTGACCTTGTGTAGAGACTTTATGTGTTATGCTTGGTTGTTGTCTTCTTTGAATGATTTATAATGAAGGAGAGGTTAGGATAGACTATGTTTACCTACTCTCACACCTAGTGAAGAATGAATGAAAGAATGTAAGAATGAATGAAAAGAATGGGAGTTAATGCTAATGAATGAAAGTTGGGTCTATTCTAAGGATAGTCTCATAAAGTACTTTAAATGAATGGGGTTCCTAGATGCAAGGTTTTCTCATCTTTGAATCCAAGAGCTTCCTTAATGAATGAATGACGGTTAGGATGGGTATTCCTTCGTGAGTTGAGTTGAGAATACTTAGTAGCAATCCTTATCCCTAAATGAATGAATGTTGGGCTAGGATGGGTACTTCTTCGTGAGTTGAGATGAGAGTACTTAGTAGCAATCCTTATCCCTAAATGAATGAATGAAAGAATGTCCTAACTTCGTGGAGGAGTAATGTCTAGCACCGAGAGGATATGAAGATGGGTGGATACTCCTTCGTTAGTTGAGATGTAAGTATTTAGTAGCAGCCCTTAAGATGGGTGCTCCTTCGTGAGTTGAGATGAGAGTACCTAGAAGCAATCATTCTATCCCTTAACTATGTGCCCACATAGGACTAGCTAGTGGTCTCTACCACGTAAAGGCTAAAAGAATGAACCTACCTTAGGCAAGTAGGGATCCCTCATCCGGTAAGGGTATTACCGGGATTCCATGTCAAGCTCCACGGTCTATGTCGGTTAAGGCTCTTCCCCCACATTAATGAATGAATGAACTAGGGTCTCTTAAGGGTGTACTACTTAGGATAGGTGGTGGAATGGGACATCACCTAGACATTGCACAAGTAGACATTTAAGGGAGATCTTGGTGTGTCTTAGTAATGATAATGAATGAATGAGTCTTATTGGGCTAATTAATGAAAGTGTTGGTCTTTGAGCATGATAATGTGAAAGTGAGTCATAATGAATTGAATGTAAGTGCTTATGTTGAATTGAATGTATGTGATGATCTTATGTCATTAGTGAATGAAGTTGTCTAAATGCATTAAGTTGAAATAATGAATTATGTTGAGATGTTATTGGAGCTTATCTTGTGTAGCCTTAAGGATCACTTGGGTGTGGTATGGAGAGGTAGTATGGGCTGCCTCACCATGTCTTACTTAGGTGAGTCTTAGGGATGACATTTGATGACTGTTCTAGTTTTATGAAGTGACTTGTTGGCTTATGTGCTTATATGATTAATTGGTGAAGGTTGAGGTATGCATGGTAGGTGCACTTTGTGTGACCTTAAGTTGGTGCCTTAGTGTGGGTGATGGTATGGGATGTTGCCCATACATTACACAAAGGTATTGCTTAAGGGTTACTTAAGGTGGAGGTCCAAGGCAAGAAGGTAAAGGTAAATGGTTTATGTATGTTTATGAGGTATTGTGAAGCATATGACTTTGTATTGTTGGTTGTGACTTGTAAGGTGCCTATTATGTTGATGTTCATGAGATTTTATCAAAATGGTAAGAAAGCATAACTTCCTCACAAATGTCCTTTTTAGCATGTTTTGCATATCCTCATACTTAGTACGTGTGTTGTACTAACCCCTTTCTTCTATTTTACTACAAGTGTAGGTTGTGGTAACTAGGAGGAGATTGTGCTTTGGAGTTGCTAGGATTGCTTCACTCTTCCAAGTCTTTTGGTATGTCCTCAAGATTCGAGGACTATGTTTAGAAGTTTCTTAGTCATTTTAATAGACACTTAAGTTTCATTTCATTTGTAAAGGGTCATGTCCCTTAGTACGTTTTAAGTTCTTGTCTAAGATTGGCTATAGAGACTTAGTAGTTCCGCTTGCGTATTGGTGTTTTCAAATGTTGATGACTCTTATAGTCTTATGGTTTTATTGAATAAAAGTTTTAAATTCTTAGTGATTTTTATGATCTATGCGATGAATGAATGCTAAGGCTTGTATAAGACCTCCGAGAGGTCGAATACGCATGTAACGACTAGGGGGTGCTCTCAGGTCGTTACAAAATAAACCATAAACAAGCAAGACCCAACAGATAATCTAACCCATATTCACAAAATCACACCCCAAGAATTGAGGTTTTAGCTAGACATGTAAAAGAGATAAAAAGTTATACCAATCTCAGTTTCCATCAATAGGTATGCAAGATTAAGCCTTAAATAAAGCCAAGATTAAAGAACCCACAAGACCCAAGTCCAAAATCTTGAGGTGAAATCCTTTGAATCTTCAAGTTCTTCAAAACCCTATCCAAACTTAGAGAGAATATTGTCTCTCAAAATTGTATTCTAAACTTAATAAAACCAAGACTGACTACTTAGAATAAAAACTGAACTAGCATTTATAGTTTTCAAAAAATGTGTCGCAAAGGAGCCATTCGGCGTAGTTAGTCGGGATCGCCGATACACACGGCGATCCGCCCTTTGGTCTGCTTCATCACCTTCCAGCTCTTGCCTTCAGCATCTTCCCGTCCTGGATCATTGGGTGGTATAGTACTGCTTCACGGAACTGCTCGGCGACACGCCGACTGCTGCATTTCACCGTTGATTTGATCTTTTCCTTCAAGGCTTATCACATTGGAACAAAAGATGAGGATAAGACCTTTTGGCGACTCACCGAATGGGTTCAGCGATTCTCAGATCTTCATTTCTTCATTCTTTCAGTTACCTTTGTTCTTTTTTTGCTAAGTAGTGTCCATGATTTCCCTCAAACTCCAAATAATTGAATCTTAAGGGTTTTCATCAGATATTGAGATAAAATATGCATTTGAGGACACTTATTCTATCAAAATATAGCCTTAAATGAGTTCAATTTGTGGACTCATCAATACCCCCAACTTAAACTTTTTCTTGTCCTCAAGCAAACTCAAGTCCAGCCGTTCAAAAAAGGTGTCTCAAACAATGTTACATAAGACTCGATCATGAATGCACACAACAAGACTCAATTTACTTATGCAAAGATCAAATGTGCACTCAAAGATTCAAGTTGTGACTCTCCAATATCAAAGAATCTCATTCTCACAATACTTGCTTCAAATGCAAGTTCAAGTTCAACTATAGTGTTCAAATGCCCTCACCAAAAATGATTCCATATTCACACAATGGTTCACAGTTTAAAGATTTGGAATAAAATGCAACGCTCACACTCATAAAGATGAACACAATGCATAATTTCACCCATAGGTTTGCCCGTATTTTCCAATCAACACTTGTTTCAGCTCACTCAAAATCACAAAGGTCTTTCAAGGCCTGTAATGGGGCTGAGTGCAAGGTATGGTCAGTTATGCTCAGTGACTTTCATCCTCATGAAATGTGGTGCTCTCAACACTTTCTTTCCTTTTCTTTCATCATTTTCATTAGTGCTCATAAGTCATCCTATTATTCACTTCCCATGGATTATTTGGGAACCCCATTTCTTTTGTACTTTTCAACTTTAATCCACAACTTTTCTTTCTCATTCTTTTTCTTTTTGTTTCTTTTTTTTT
Source organism: Solanum okadae (assembly GCA_036553675.1). Lineage (NCBI taxonomy): Eukaryota > Viridiplantae > Streptophyta > Magnoliopsida > Solanales > Solanaceae > Solanum > Solanum okadae. The sequence continues at coordinate 21,397,663 of CM071686.1, read as the reverse complement.
ATATATATGGAGGGGTTCCATTTTTCTCAGCACCATGGGTTAAAGGAGACTTTCCTTGCACTTTTTGACTTGCCCTTATCTTTTCACCACACCCCAACTTAGGCTTTTGGCCTAAGTTGGTTATTAAACTAACCACAACTTCATGAGGATTATGGGTGATGGATAAAGAAAGATCATTGATTTCATCAAGTTTCTTCCAAAGAAAGGGAAAGCTCAAGAGGTGTTCAAAAACAGTTCACACACTCACAAGGTAGATCACAAAAGAGGTATATGTCAAATTGGTTCACACTCTTAGAAGTTGCCTAAGATCATATCAAGAGACAGCATCACTTAGTTGACCGGACCAACGGGGCAAATTTTAGGATCCATCATGCATAGTTCACAGGTAAGCTCATCACACTAGGTATTGACACTATAAATCAAACAAGACTCCACACTTTCGCTAGTGTGCAATGATCATCACAAGAGACTCAATCCGATACTAGGCTAGTCATAACGAGATGCAAAGAGTTCACATATTGTCTATGCAACTTCATTTGGCCTCATCGTAGTTGCATATTCATGTTCATTCGATTGAGAGCACTATTCAAGTCATCAATATTGATCGAAACCGAGACTCAAATTTTGCAAAAGAACAACCACATTCAACACACGAGAGGTGGCAAAAAATTTTGGACAGGTCAAAATCATTTTGCAATTTAAAATAAAAGGAGCCACAAGCTCAACATCCACAGGAAGCAGTGTAAACACGATTTAAGCACAAAGCCCAAATATAAACAAAGGTGGGCCTCACCCCACCACAAATAAAAACATTTTTCCTCAAATGCAAATAATAAAAAATCCAAAATGTAAAAATAAAGAAAGACAGAGAGGGGGTAAAGAGGGGATCCTGGCTAATCGGTCACTTCATCTGTCTGGGCTTCAGTGCCCGACTAGCTCCACTGGATCCAGTAACAGGTGCTAAGAAAGACTGCACAATAACATCTATCATTATTGCTTCTGTCTCAATTAGGTCTTCATCTGCAGCTCCCTCAGTCTCCTCATGCATCTCTTCATCAGTCTCTGGTTTTGACTCAGGATCGATTGTCAGTTCCGCTCTATCCCAATGTCCAGTGGTGGTTTGAGGCATCTCAGGCAAATCTGGAATCTCCACTGTTCCAAAGACCGTGGACACATCGGTGAACTTCAGGTGGTCTACATCTTTTCGTAGCTCAGCAATGACAGCTTTTAAAGCCGTCACCTTCTCTGTGGCCCCTTGGTTGTGCTCACACACCGCTATCCTAGCCTCTAGGGCATCAATGGTAGTGCATAGGTATCACAACATCAGCTAGGGAAATCTAGATCATGCTTGGAATAGAGGCCTTTAGACTGGCAGCTCGACGATCAGCAAAAAGAGCCAGTTGTCCCATCCGGAGTAGGGAAGCCTAGGTGAGTGGAGGCCAAGAAACAGCACCAACAACAGTGGATATGGGAGACCGTGCAACAACAAAAGAATGTGGAGTATCAGTAGAAGTAGCAGTGGTAATGGATATACCTGAAGGCCCTAGGGCCGCAGTAGGCAGAGGTGCCTCTGCAGGTGATGATTCTGTGTTTACTAACTCCACCGATGCTGCCTTCTTCCTTTATGCTTGATCCTTAAGGTTCTTGGTTTCGATCCTTCGGATATTAGTAGAGGTTGTGGGCATCACTTCCACATCCTTCTTGGGATCTCGAGGTACCCGAGCTTGTTTGCATACTTTTGTAATCAATACTGGGAATGTAAGTGAGGTCCGGCTCTGCCTTACACGTATGAGTATCTCTAAAGCAATGATTATACCCAAGTTTGTCCGAGTCTCCTCTATGATGCAACCCAGGCAAGCTGTCTTGGCAAGACGAAGGATCGACTCATTCTGGGATGGCATAATTGTGTTGATGATACAACCGAACCAGAACCTTGCGGCTATGTTTAGTTCTTTCTTTTCAATTGGAACTCCTTCCGCCAACCACTTCGGAGGCTCATCTGAAATTAGTGGGGCTAACCACTTTTTCATCTCATCCAACTTCTTTGTTCTGATCAAGTGCTGGCAGTGATCCCTAATATTTGTGGACATGCCCAAGACTGCGTTGATCGCCCTACTATCACACTTCACCCTCCTACCTCTAACAACCACATAGTCCACTTCTTTGAAGGCTGCTTCTAGCTGCTTTTTCTAGGGTATTAGTGCACTGTATGCACTGTAGAACTCTCTTACCCAGTTTGGAATATAAGGGCCACATGGTTTAGTGAATATTTGAAACTTGTGGTATCTCAGACACTCCATTATCTCTAGGTGTCTGTCTATAACCCCGTCTATGGTTAGACGTTTTTCCTCTAGAATTGTCCTCAGCCCCTCAGCCTTTACTCAATTCATTGACTTAGGCAGAGGACCCTATACTGGAGGTGATAATACCATTGCCTGCTCTGGAACTGGAGGTGTAATAGTGGTAGGCTGGGGAGTCCTGACCCTGGATAGATCATTCAGCTTCTTAGTTCGCCGCTCAGCCCTCTGTGCTATTAACAGATCATCCTCATCAGAACCCACACCTTCGCTTTCAGATTGGTTGGGGTCATTTCTATAAAAGCCATCACTGTCAGTGCTTGCATCTGATAATTCAAGGGTCTTGTCTTTGCCCTTGCCTTTCCCACCAGTTGTGGAAAGTTTAGCAACCTTGCTTCTAGATGCAGCTGCATCCTCATTGATTGTAATCCCTTTTGTTTTACCTTGGGGTGGCCTGCTTCTTCCTGCAACTTTATATCTAGCCATTTTAGCAAAGAATTGGGAAGAACTTAAAACAACTAAATCAAATTCATAGGGACACACTTGCAGAAAAACTCGCCGAATAGATCGGTGAATCGCCAAGTTGCTTTGGCAAGCTAGGTGGAGCTCGCCGATAGGATTTGGCTAAATTTTTTTAACAAGTCTGCAATGGGTAAATCCTTTCGACGAGTCGCCAACTTCTTTCGTCAAGCAGGGTTTTATCCGTCAAAAAATACAGTGCAACAAAGGTTCAGGGGCGCAGACAAAGGGCGATCAAGGAGACTTTCGACGAGTCACCGAATGCTTTTAGCGATCAAAGAATTCTCGCCGAAAGTTACAGAACCCATATCATAAGTAGCATGAAATTAAAGGCGAGTTGGAGTCATTAGGTGAACCGCCGAGTGGTTTGGCGAGCTCGACCCAGCTCGCCAAATGGCCCAACGTGACTATTTCCAACCTATCTTCTCGGCTTCAACCCCACAACCCTCGAAAAAAAAATTAAAGTATGCACTAGTACAATTAAGCTCAGACCCATAACACTTAATCATGATAAACACCGCGCATGCACAACCCCACAAGATTTAACTCATTTTTACGCGCAACAAAATGAGAGTTCAAAAAATCAAGATAAAATGGGAAAGATTTACAAATCGAACTCGGCATTTCAACAATCTAAATCTATTAGAGAGGTCCATCACACGTCAATTCAATAAGCCCAAATGCATAAGAGAACAAATTTTTTAAAGTAGTCTCGAGGTTCGGGAAAACCAACCCTTTATGTTGATCGAAGTACTTTGAAATGCTAGGAGGCAATGTAATCCCATGTTCGAACACCAATCAATGACTAAAATACCACGAATGCAAAGATAATGAAAATTACTTACTAGGTGTAGATTTGTGAAAGTTGAAATCGAGTGGAAAATGAAAGTTTGTCAAACTTTGAAACCGTTGGCCTTTAAAACCGTCCAGTTGTTGCCCCTTTAGTGACATTAGTCACGACCGCCGAACTACTCGGCATCACACCGAGTAGTCACCTTCCTCGCTGAGTTTTACAAACTCCAATGTAAATTGATCTTGAGTCTAACGGCGGTCTAGATCAAATTCGTGGAATGGACCTATAGATTGCCAATCTACACTTGTCCATCACTCTCCACATTAAAACCTGCAAAATCAATACACCATTATTTCTATAATAAAACAAAGCATTTAAGACCTTGGGTTGCCTCCCAAGAAGCGCCTTAGTTAATGTCACGGCACGATGTGAATCAACCCTTAAATTTCAGTATTGGGGGTTGCCTCATTTTCATAAGGCCACCCCTTTGTTGGATCCGAGTTGGGCAAGGGCATCAATTGGTCCATTTGGGACCCCAGCAGCTGAATGAGCAAAGAATGAGAGGCAGTCATCTGGTTTAGCATCATAACATTCTCTCTAATTTCTTCAAACAATCTATCGTTCTTGTCGACTTTGTGTAGGATGAGCAAGAGGACCTCTTCAATTTTATCGCTCTGTTTCTTCTTTGTCTTTTGATGCTTGTGAGGAGGAATGTACTTATGTTTTCCTTTGGATAGTACCTCTAAGTCATTGACCTTTTGGGCCAAGTCATCGAGCTGCTCCAACAAAGTGGCCATTCCTTGGTCTTTCTCCTTTTTCTTGATAGTCTTGGCCATGTGATCAAGGAGGTGGGCTGCTGTTGCGTAGGGCAACTGGATGAATCCTTGTTCTAGAATGTCATGAGCTGGGTGCTGATGCACGAGAGCTTTGAATTGTCTCCACAACTCGTGAACTGACTACCCTTCCTCTCTATTGAAACTTAAGATGCCATCCCTGAGCATCAAATTTTTCTTTAGACGGAGGTAATCCATTTGATCACCAGCTTCACTATTTACACTCATTTTCCTATTTTTGTCACAAAATAAACAAACAAAAACAAAACTAAAAATAAAGTTAGTAACCTACGACTATCAGAACCAAAGTTTGACTTAATAAAAAAAATTCACGTAAAACCACTCCCCGGCAACGGCGCCATTTTGATGTTTGTGTAATCAAGACACAACTTCCAATGCAAGTGTCTACGATCGTACAATAGTAAAGTAACCCAACCAAGGGTTGGGGTCGATCAACCAAGGGCTGGGGTCGATCCCAAGGGAGCGGTTCATAAAAATTAGTGATTAAGCGTGAAAGTGCTAAAGCTAACCGTAGCTAAAGGCTTTATCGAATGAAGACAAGACAAATTAAAGGGTTCGACATGAGTGTCAATTATCAATGGGGGGTTTGTAAACAAGTAAAGAGCAAAATCAACAAAAATAAAGAGAGATACGAATATGGAGACGTGATTCTTGGGATGTGATAGGAATACGGGCTAAATTAGATCATTGGGTACATGCTTTTGATAGTAAACTCGTTGAATATTTGTGACTAGGTTAGACTATAGTAGGGGTAAATTCTCTCTCGAGCAACTTACCCCAAATCAACTCAGTTTCTCTCGAACACCGAGTTGCCACTTTAAGCACAGCCTCCGCCTTAGCCCAATCATTCTCTCGAGCTGAGTGTGTGGGAGAAGGACTAGGGTTCACTCTCTCGAGCTGAACCTCATGTCGACCCAATCCCACCGGCCATCAATTTAGTAGTCTTAGTTTTACGACCTCTCTCCCGAGCAAGCCGAAAACACAAAGGTGAAATTGTATTTGCAACTACAATTTCATTAAGTTCCACCACAAATACTAAACGAAATCACATTTACACAACAAATAAACCATCAACAAGAAAGACCCAACAGATAATCTAACCCATATTCACAAAATCACATCCCAAGAATTGGGGTTTTAGCTAGACATGTAAAAGAGATAAAAAGTTATACCAATCTCAGTTTTCATCAATGGGTATGCAAGATTAAATCTTAAAATAGGCCAACATTGAAGAACCCATAAGACCCAAGTCCAAAATATTGGAGTTGAAATCCTTTGAATCTTCAAGTTCTTCAAAATCCCTCTCCAAACTTATAGAGAATATTGTCTCTCAAAATTGCATTATAAACTTAATACAAAACTGACTACTCAAAATAAAAATTGAACTAGTATTTATAGTTTTTAGAAAATGTACTGCGAAGGAGCCATTCGGCGATCCGCCCTTTGGTCTGCTTTATCGACTTTCAACTTTTGCCTTCAGCATCTTCGCATCCTGGATCATTGAGAGGTATAGTATTGCTTCGTGGAACTGCTCAGTGACACGCCAACTGCTCTATTTCATAGTTGATTTGATCTTTTCCTTCAGGGCTTAGCACACTGGAACAAAAGGCAAGGATAAGACCTTTTAGCGACTCGCAGAATGGGTTCGGCAATTCTCAGATCTTCATTTCTTCGTTCTTTCAGCTTCCTTTGTTCTTTTTTTGCTAAGTAGTGTCCATGCTTTCCCTCAAACTCCAAATACCTGAAACTTAAGGGTTTTCATTAGATATTGAGATAAAATATGCATTTGAGGACACTAATTCTATCAAAATATAGCTCTAAATGAGTCCAATTTGTGGACTCATCAATATACACCTAAGCTAAGAGTATGGTTCTAACTTTGGCAAGTAGGACAACCCCTTTTTGGTGTGGGGTAGACACCGGATTCCATGGTAAACTTACATGGTCTATGTAGCTTAAGGCTTATTCCCCACTATGATAGTATGAACAAGAATATGAACTTTGAACTATGGCTACTCAAGAAGCTTTACTTAGTATGTGTAGGATTATGGGATCTTACTCATGCATTGCACAAGTAGACTTTGAGGGTACTTATGGTATGTTTCCATTATGCTATGATGACCTATATGTTGAATATGCTTATGACTTATGCTTTTACACTAATCTTCATGATGACTCTTAAACTGGGTAAAGTGCATGCTTTTCAACTGAAATGTCCTTTTAGCATGTTTTCATGATTTTATGCATGGTTTTCATACTTGGTGCACTTTTGTACAAACCCATATTTTCCTACATTTTCCACAAGTGTAGGGTCCGATTCTTAAGGTGATCTTCTTTTGGATAAAAGCTTGGATTTGACTATTCTTCTTGCTTGTTGGTGAGTCCTCATGGTTCGAGGACGGATTATATCTTTTTAGTTATTTTCTTGTATTTCCTTTCAGATTTTATTGTAAAAGGGTTATGACCCTATTTCATTTGAAGTATTGTAATTGATGGCTAAATGCGTCTTACTTTTTATTGTTCTATGCGTATGTTATTATATGCTAAGTGGCTTACATGGGGCCTTTCGGGTCTATGTGCCTTGTTACGTCTAGGGGGTACCCTTGGGTCATGAAAAACTTGGTATCAGAGCACAATGTTTAGAATGATTCTAGGATGATGTCTCATAAGCCATGTCTAGTAGAGTTTTGTTCATGTGTGTGAAGCGCGCTACATTTATGAATGAGAGGCTATAAGATGTTTAGGAAATTTCACTTATTTCATTACTCTTAAGTCGTGCGATAGAGTTTAACTCTATAAGGTCTTTTTTTAATCCTTTTCTTGTGTCTTCAGGATATGAATACACGAAGGGCTAACGCTAAAAATATGAAAGAGGAGAATGTGAATCAAGGAGATCCTCCTCAAGATAATCAAGCTCCGGTAGATCCTGTGGTTGAGAATTTGACCCATGTGGAGTTTAGGTCTACTATCTAATTATTGGCTCAAGTCGTGACGACTCAAGCCAATAGAGAAGTTTTAGCTCTGGTGAACACTAATGTGAATTCTGTGGCTTCTAAAGTGAGGGATTTTGCAAGAATGAACCCTTCCGAGTTTCATGGCTCCAAAGTGGAAGAGGGCCCTCAAGAATTTGTGGATGAGGTTTACAAAATAATTGATGTTATGGGGGTGACTTCAGTAGAGAAAGCGGAGTTAGCCGCTTACCAATTGAAAAGTGTTTCGCAAGTTCGGTATGGATAATGAAGGAGGGGAAAACCTGTAGGAGCAGTCCTGGTTGAATGGGAAATGTTCAAATTGACATTTCTTTATAGATTCTTTCCCCGATAGTTGAGGGAAGCAAAGGTGGAGGAATTCATTAAGCTTTGTCAAGGAGGTATGAGCGTGAAATGATATTCCCTAAAATTCACTCAATTGTCCAAGTATGCTCCGGCTATGGTGGCAAATTTGAGGGATGAGATGAGTAGCTTTTTGATGGGTGTGTCTGACTTGGTTGAAGAATAATGTTGTACGACAATGCTCCATCATGACATGGATATCACAAGGCTTATGGTGTACGCTCAACAAAGTGAGGCGTCAAAACTCAAGAAAAAGAATAGAGAGGTGAACAGAGCTGGAACCGGTGAAGGGAACTTCTCCAATTCTAGGTCCGATGGACAAGGTCAACCAAGGTTCAAACAAAGGTTTTCCAACTAAGGCTCCTCTAGTGATCCAAGGATCAACAAGGATAGAGTTTCTAACCCTAAACCTCAAGGAGGTAATAGTGGTGGTTCTTATGTTGATAGGCCTAATTGTGCAAAATATGGTAGATAGCATGATGGTAAGTGCCTAGTTGGCACCGATGGGTGTTTAGCTGTGGGAAGGTTGGCCGCAAGATGAGAGATTTTCCAATGCTCAAGGTTAAGGGAAGAGAAGATAAACAAGCTCCTCCAAGCAATTTAAACTTCAATGCTAAAAAGCAAAACTACTTTTATGCTCTTCGATCCCAAGATGACCAAGAGAGCTCCCCGAATGTGGTGACCGGTATGTTAAAAGTTTTTTCTATTGATGTATATGCCTTGTTAGATCCCGGTGCTACTTTGTCCTTTGTGACACTTTTTATGGCCATGAAGTTTGAAATACTACCCGAAGTGTTAGTAGAACCTTTTTTTGGTCTCTTCCCCGGTTGGTGACTCAGTAGTGGCTAAGAGGGTTTATAGAAGTTGTCCCATTTCCTTGTCCCATAGAGTTACTTTGGTGGATTTGGTGGATTTAGACATGTTAGACTTCGATGTGATTTTAGGTATGGATTGATTGCATGCATGTTATGCCTCTATCGATTGTAGGACTCGGGTGGTTAGGTTCCAATTTCCAAAGGGTGTATTTACCATCTTGTTAGAGTGAGGGATGTTGATTCCAAAACCCCTTCCCTAGAATCAGTTTCGGTAGTGAATGAATTCCCAGAAATTTTCCTTGATGATTTGCCCGATAATCCTCCCGAGCGGGAAATAGATTTTGGTATTGACCTTCTTCCGGATACACAACCTATCTCCATTCCTCCTTATAAAATGGCTCCGGTCGAGTTAAAGGAGTTGAAAGAACAGTTGAAGGATCTATTAGACAAGGATTTTATTCAACCGAGTATCTCTCCATGGGGTGCTCCGATGTTATTTGTTTGAAAGAAGGATGGGTCTATTAGAATGTGCATTGATTATCATCAATTGAATAAAGTGATCATCAAGAATAAATATCCTCTTCCGAGAATTGATGACTTGTTTGACTAACTTCAAGGGGCTAGTTATTCTCTAAGATTGATCTTCGTTCTAGTTATCACCAATTGAGGGTGAGAGGGGTTGATATTCCAAAGACGGCCTTCCAAACTCAATATGTTCAATATGAATTTCTACTAATGTCCTTTGGTTTGACTAACGCTCTGGCAGCGTTCATAGACTTAATGAATAGAGTGTTCCGACAATATCTTGACATGTTTTTATTAATGTTTATCGATGATATCTTGATCTGTTCAAGGAGTGAGAATGTGCATGTTGACCATTTGAGAATTGTATTGCAAGTTCTTAAGGACCATCAACTTTTTGCAAAGTTTAGCAAGTGTGATTTTTGGTTAAGGTCTGTAGCATTCCTTGGTCATATTGTGTCAAACAAGGGTATTGAGGTAGATCCTAAGAAGACGGATGCGGTCAAGAGTTGGCCTACACCTCTAACTCCTTCAGATATTAGAAGCATTTTGGGTTTGGCCGGTTACTATAGGAGGTTTGTTAAGGGGTTTTCCTCCATTGCTTCTTTGTTGATGAAATTGACTCAAAATAAGTTTAAGTTTGAGTGGTCGGAAGCTTGTGATAAATGTTTTCAAGAATTGAAAGATGGACTTACTTTTACCCTGGTGTTGACTTTACCGGAGGGTACATATGATTTTGTGGTGTATTGTGATGCCTCTAGAGTTGAATTGGGATGTGTGCTTATGCAAAATGGTAAGGTGATTGCCTATGCTTCAAGGCAACTTAAAGTCCATGAGAAGAATTATCCTACCCATGACCTTGAGTTAGCGGTGGTGGTGTTTGCCTTACAAATATGGAGGCATTATCTATATGGGGTGCATGTTTATGTGTTTACCAATCACAAGAGCTTACAATATGTGTTTAGTCAAAAGGACTTGAATCTTTGCCAAAGGAGGTGGTTAGAATTATTGAAGAATTATGACATGAGTGTCCTTTATAACCCTGACAAAGCTAATGTGGTAGCAGATGCTCTTAGTAGATTTTCCATGGGTAGTGTGGCTCATGTAGAGGATAAATGTAACACCCCAGATTCGAAAAAGGAAAAATTCCATATTTTCAGAAGTTGCAGGTGCCACCGACAGAAGCCACTACGGACCGTCAGTCAACTCTTTCAATGGGCAAGTCAACTTTCAGTTTCTCACTTCAGATTTCAGACCTTAGTCGCGAACGACGGTCGACCAGTACGGACCGTCAGTTGACTCACGTCCTGTCAGTCAGCTCCATCGATGGGCCAGTCAACTTTTAGTTTCAGATCCCAAATGTCAGCCTTCAGTCGCGAACGATGGTCGACCAGTACGGACCGTCAGTTGACTCACGGCGTATCAGTCAGCTCCGTCGGTGACTCCGATAGCTTTTAAGTCAGGGGTCTTTTGGTCTTTTCCTTATTCGTTTGGCCCCTAAATTATGAGGTTTTAGTTAGTTTAAGCCTAGAAATATAACTAGAACTTACCCAAGTCAAATCATTAATCAAAACTTAGAAAAAGTATAGCGTAAGAGGAGAAAAAAGGTCAAGAACCCTAGTTCAAGAACGCAACAAGGTTCCATCAGTTCCAACCCCAAAATCGAAAGATTTCTCCATGGATTTCGTCACCAGTTATGTGGGATTTCACTAGTGGGTTCCTTCTCGCCCATTAGGTCCCTAGTTTTCAGTCAGATTCTTGATTCCCTCAATATCATCTAGACCTAGAGTTTCTTGAATGTTAGAATTGTTGGGCTTTAGCTGTTAGAATGATCCAAATCAGATTATTATGTTATTACTTAGTTTATTGCATGAATTTCAGAACCCTAGCTATGTAGTTCTTTAGTTCTTGAATTACACATGCTAGGCCCGATATTTCAGCTATTTCAGATACATGCCTCAGTATATGAATGTGTCATTATTAGTTTATTTATGTGCATTCTCAGTTCGCATGTCATTTTGAGCTATCCAGTGAATCACAGAAATTCAGTCATAATATATTAATCACTTAATCCATTGGGAGTAGCATAATACTGAGTTGGACTAGGGTTCAACGTACCTAAATAGTCCCAGAACTACGAACCACGTAGGTTGTAAGTCCCCTCTGTGGGCATCATTTTAGTGATCACACCAGCATGCCTCTATACCTTTGGCCGGGTATATTAGGTCCTCTCGATGGGGCGTATACATCGGACTCCACATTTAGCTCATGTGGTTTTATTATCGGTTATGTCACGACCCGAGACTACCCCCTAGATGTAACATGGCGTACTTGACCCTGAAGGGGTCTCATACAAGTCCTTAGCATACATCATTGCATATGTCATAGAATAAAAGCAAAAGATTAAAACTTTTTCTTCAACAATCGAAGTCATTTCTATAAAGTAAAAAAGAGTCTAAACACTGTCTCATTGGCCATCTAATATAATAGAATACTTAGACATATAAGGATACAACCCTTACATAGTTCTAAAATGAAACTATAAAGAAACTACTAAGACATCTACTAAGTAAGATGTTTGTCCCCGAACTTGAGGACTCATCAACTAGCTTGGAATTCCCAAGCTTGAACTAATAGATCTCGTCTCCATGAACCAACCCCCTACATTTGTAGAAAACATAGAAATATGGGTTAGCACAAAAATGTACTAAGTATGGTAGCTATGCATAAAAACATTTAAAACATGCGAGAAAGGGAACATTTTAGTTGGAACTCATGCTATGCACTTTTGAACATTTTTCTTGAAAGAGTTGGAGAACACAAGTCATAAACAACTCACATATAGTTCATCAAAGCACAAGGATATCAACATTACCATAACCATAGTCTCCAAACATAGTCATAATGTACATCATCTATTACAAGACATAATACACATGCATAGTCACATATCAAGACCATAACATCATAATAAAACAACAACATAAGTAACCCTAATGTCACGTCCCGCCACTTCGCAGTAGAATTTTGCGTCCGGATAGGAGCGGAAGGGTCTAGAGTTGTGGAGAGGTTTCCGGAAGACTCTAGAACCCTTTGGATATTTCAAGAAGGTTTTGGAAGGTCCTAGAGTATGTAGAGAATTCTAGAGAGGGACTAGATATTTTCTAAGAAGTCTTTGGAAAATCTTAGAAAGTGTAGAATTCTCTAGAAAGAGGACCAAAGTGTAAATAAGTTTAGGGACTTAGGAAGTAATTTAAAATTGTACTTTAGTCCCTAGGTGCTAGTATAAATAGAGGTGCCCCTCATTTGCAAGGCACCAACCAACCAAGCAAGTTGTAAGCAATCTTCCAAAGCTTAATACAAAGCCTTCTTCAAAAGCCCTCTCTTTGTTCTTTCCAAAACTTTCCTTAAACATTCTCTTAGCAAACCAAGTCCTAAAGGCTTCCTTGAGTTTACAAGAAGCTTGAAAGATTAGTGAGTAAACCGTCAAGGGCCACACGGAACTTTAGCCATCACTCTAAGTCCGTGACAACGTGGTATCAGAGCAAGGTTCGATACTAAGGGAATGGCAACCGAAGGGGACATAAATGCCGCTAGTACCACCAACATCCGTCCGGATGGTGGAAAGAAGGCCCGAAAGGGAAAGAAGCACCAAAAGAGTCATGAAGAAATACTGCTGGATCCCACGCCAAGCGAGGCGCTAACATCTCATCCACCCTCAACCACCGAGGCCAGTGACGATGAACATGGCGAGGAGGCCATCGACGTCACTGCAGGAGAAGAGTGGGTCTCAAGGGTTGAAGTGGCCAGGCAGGCCGTGGAGATATTAGGCCGGCGCATGAACGTGGCCAATGGCAAATTCAAGACTCTTGAAGACTTCACCCTCGAGGAGACCGAAAACATCCGTAAGGAGTTGGAGGGACGCCAGCGGGCCGAGTTCGAGATGAAGGAGGCCATCACTTCCTTGGAGTGCCGACTCATGGAGGCATTGAACACAATTGAAAGCATGAAGGCCGAAATGAGGACACTCAAGGAAGGCATAGAAGCTGGAGGATCGGCATCACCCGACCGTGACAGGGAGACCAGGGTCGAGGCTCCCAAGCCACCTATGTTTAAAGGCATCCGCGATGCTCAAGAGGTGGAGAATTTCTTGTGGCACTTGGAGAATTACTTCAAGTGTAGCCGGGTGAAGAGTGACGAGAGTAAGATCAACACCGCTGTGTTGTATCTTTCGGAGATGGCCATGCTATGGTGGAGGCGCAAGGAGGCCGAGATAGGGAAGGGGACGTGCACCATCAACACCTGGGAGCAATTCCGGGAGGAGTTCAAGAAAGCCTTCTTCCCTAACAACGTCATCTATGAGGCGAAGCGTAAGTTTAGGGAGCTGAAGCAAACGGGCAGCATCCGCGCATATGTGCAGGAATTCACTACCCTCACGCTTCAAATTCCTAACCTTACGGATGATGATATGTTGTTCCACTTCATGGATGGGCTGCAAAATTGGGCCAAGACGGAGTTGGAACGTCGGCAAGTCAGGACCATAGATGAAGCCATCAGACAGGCCGAAGCTTTGACAGACTTCAGGCAGGAGAAGCCCGACAGAGCCAGAGGAGAAGAGATGAGAGGTAGTCATGACCATGGTGGGGGAGATTGTGGCAATGGCGAGGAGCATCGGCCACATCCCAAGAAGCATGACACCTATAAGTCCGATGGCAAGAAGTCTGGACGTCATGGCAACACGGAGAGGAAGATAGAGGTTGCCAACAAAGGTGGCTGCTACATATGTGGCGGGCCGCATGGTTATGCAAGGTGCCCTGAACTGAAGAGCCTTGGTGCCATCCTGCGAGAGCGGAAGGAGAAAGACGCCCAGGAGCAAGGACAAGGCGAAGAGACGACGCAGTTGGGCTTGATAGGACTATGCGGAGCCATCACGAAGCAGCCAGAGAAGCCAAGAGGATACGGCGCGCAGTATGTCGACCTGAAGATCAATGGAAAGCCCGCTTGTGCTTTGGTCGACACGGGTGCAGAGGTCAATCTCATGACCAAGAAGGCAGCAACGAGGTTGGGGCTAAGTTACAAGCCAAGTAACGCCCAACTCAGAACGGTCAATGCACCTCCGACTCCCGTGTGTGGAGTTGCGCATGGAGTGAGCATCACACTAGGCGAGTGGCAAGGTAAGGCCGACTTCACTGTCGCTCCTTTAGATCTCTTTGACATAATTCTTGGGCAGGAGTTCTTCCAGCAGTGCCACGCAGTGATCAACCCTTACCTCCAACGACTTCTAGTCATGGAGCAAGGAAGATCATGTATGGTGCCCATGGTCAAGGTGCCGAAGACGGAAGGACAAGTCCGCCTAACGGCCATGCAGCTCGAGAAAAATCCTAAGAAAAAGGAGTCGACGTCTAGAACCACCATTGCAAGTTCGAAGAAGGACAATGGTGCAAGAAGGTCCTCGCCACCATGCACGAAGAAGGCGCCAAAAGAGAACAATGTCGTGATGCCAAAGAAACTGCCGAGGCGCACACATCCTAAGAAGCAGATAGGCCAGAAGACCGAGCTAGAAGCGATATGGAAGACTTTGAAGGCGTTGCGCAAGGGCCTCGATCGAGTCAAAGGACTATTGGTCGCGCATGCCCAAGGCTCGGATGACGATGTAGCAGCAATGCGACGCGGTCGTCGCATCAATAGGTGGGGGAGAATGTCACGTCCCGCCACTTCGCAGTAGAATTTTGCTTCCGGATAGGAGCGGAAGGGTCTAGAGTTGTGGAGAGGTTTCCGGAAGACTCTAGAACCCTTTGGATATTTCAAGAAGGTTTTGGAAGGTCCTAGAGTATGTAGAGAATTCTAGAGAGGGACTAGATATTTTCTAAGAAGTCTTTGGAAAATCTTAGAAAGTGTAGAATTCTCTAGAAAGAGGACCAAAGTGTAAATAAGTTTAGGGACTTAGGAAGTAATTTAAAATTGTACTTTAGTCCCTAGGTGCTAGTATAAATAGAGGTGCCCCTCATTTGCAAGGCACCAACCAACCAAGCAAGTTGTAAGCAATCTTCCAAAGCTTAATACAAAGCCTTCTTCAAAAGCCCTCTCTTTGTTCTTTCCAAAACTTTCCTTAAACATTCTCTTAGCAAACCAAGTCCTAAAGGCTTCCTTGAGTTTACAAGAAGCTTGAAAGATTAGTGAGTAAACCGTCAAGGGCCACACGGAACTTTAGCCATCACTCTAAGTCCGTGACACTAAGCTCCACTTGTGCAATGCATAGATAGGGTCCATAGTCCTATCTACACTAAGTATCACTTTTAGGCCACCATGATCATACTTAACATTAGTTCATACTAACATATAAGCAACCCAAAGTCATACTAGTGCAATGCAAAGGTAAGATCCCATAACCCTACCAAATGCTAAGTATCACATTTAGATTACCAACAACATACATATCTTACTTTTGATTCATTCATAGCCAATATACATAAATAAGGAGACATTTAATCATAACTTCTAATAAGTAAAGTCAACCTTAAGATTCATTCATATCACACATACAGAATTCATAAGTCTTCATAACATAAGGGAACCTAACTATAACCCTTCTTAAAGTCCACTTGTGAAATGTATAGATAACAACCCATACTAAGTAGTACCTCTTAAGAAGTCATAATTAGAGTCCATATTCTTATCATAGCTTGTATTCGTATCATTTAGGGATAGCAGCCTTGATGCTTATCGTGACCAATGACACTAACCTACAGTATAAGTGTCTACGATCGTTGATAATATAGTAACCCAACCAAGGGTTCGGGTCGTGTCCCAAGGGAGTGGTAGTGAAAATAGTAGTTAGGCTAGAATTTTGTTCTAGTCCGCTGTAGTTTGATAAATTATCGAACAAAAACAAAGTAAATTCAAGTGGGTGACACCAAAGAGTCAAATATCAATGGGGGTTTGTCGCAAGTATAGCTAAACCAACAAAAATAAAGAGAAAATTCTAGTATGAGAGAAAGTTCTTGGGGTGTGACCGCAATACAAGTTGAGATAAATTGTTGGGTACATGCTTTCGATAGGAAATTTACAAGATAATAGTGACTAGGCTAAGCTTTAGATGGAAATAAGTTCCCTCTATGGCAACTTACACCACTTCAAATGGGTTCCTCTCAGACACCCATTTGTCGTATGGAGACCAGCCTACACCTTACCCCACTCACTCTCTCGAGCTGAGTGTTAGGATATGGGACTAGGGTTCACCCTCTCGGGATGAACCTCATGTCGACCCACTCCTTAGGCCATAAGTCTAGTGGTCTTGGTTTCGCGACCTCCCTTTCGGGCAAGCCGAAATAACATGGGTGGTTTTGTATTTGCAACTACAAACCCATTAAATTAAACCACAATCACTAGGTGAAATCACCACTAAAATACATCTAACCTATCAGCAATCAAGATCCAAAAACAATATCAACACATATTTGCTAAATCACACCCCAAGAATAGGGTTTTTAGCCACACATCAAGAAATAACAAATGACACCTAAAATGATACTAAAATCAAATGGGTAGAAGAAATTAAACTTTGCTTTAAGCAAAGGAAGAAGAATGGAGAAGACCCATTTCCAACTTGGGGAAGCTGAAATTCTTCTCTCTTCAACTCTCCCACAAAACCCTCTCCAAACTTGAGAGAAAATATCCCAAAAAGTACTATTCTATTCTAAAAATTAAAATAAATGTTCAACTCTTCGAAAATTAATTATAGGTTTAGTATTTATAGACTTCAGAAAATAGTGCTGGCGGATCTTTCGACGAGGTTAATCTATGTTGCCGAATGACTCGACGACCCCCCCTTCTTCTATTTCATCGCCGTTTCATGCTTGCCTTCAGCATCTTCACATTCTGGACCATTGGGCGGTATAGTACTGCTTCACAGAAATATTCGGTGAAGCACCGACTGCTCCATTCATCGCCTTTTGATCCTTCTTCTTCAGGGCTTCGCGCACTGGAACATTGGGCGGAGTGAATCCCTTCGGCGAATCGCCAAGTGTGCTTGGCGATGCTCAGGCTTCAGCTTCTTCATTCTTTTCAGCGTTTTTGTTCCTTTTGTGCCTAAGTGTCCACGCTTTCAATAAAACTTCAAATACCTGAAACTTAAGAGTTTTCATCAGATATTGAGACAAAATAAGCATTCGAGGACACTATTCTTATCAAAATAAAGCCCTAAATGAGTCCACTTTGTGAGTGTGGACTCATCAACACCCCCAACTTAAACTTTTGCTTGTCCTCAAGGAAACTCAAGTTCAGCTGTTCAACAAGGTGTCTCAAATAGTGCTACACAAGACTAAATCATGAACATACATAACAAGACTCAAAGTACTTATGAAAAATTTAACTGTGTACTCAAAGATTCAAGTTGTGACACATCACTACCAAAGATACTCATGCTCGCAATACTTGCTACTTATGCAAGTTCAAGCTCAACAAAAAGTATATAAATGCCTTCACACAAAGAATTGATTCCATATTCACACCTATAGGTTAATCCATTTAAGATTAGGAATCCGATGCAACGCTCATACTCAAAAAGAGGAACACAATGCATGTTTTCACCAACATGTTTGCCCTTATTTTCCAATCGACTTTTGAATTGGCTTACTCAAGATCAAAAAGGTTTTTTCAAGGCTTGTAATGGGGCTGAGTGCAAAGGTATGGTCATTTAGGCTCAGTGACTTTTTCATCCTCGTGAGGTGTGGTGTTCTCAAGGAATTCCCTTCTTTCCCTTTTTTCAATTCTTTTTTCTAGTGCTTCCAAGTCATTTTTTTATTCACCTCCATGCATTGCTTGGAAATCCGATTTCTTTTGTACTTTATGCCACACACTTTTTTTTTTGAAAGGATTCCATTTTTATGTAATACCATGGGTTAAAGGGGGACCTTTCTTGCATTTCTTGACTTCTCTTTTACCTTTTCACCACACCCCCCAATTTGGCCTAAGTTGGCTATTCGCTAAACCACAAATCAAAAGGATAATAGGTAGTGCGTCAAGTAAGGTCTAAGGTTCATCAAGGTTCTTCCAAAGAAAGGTAAGGCTCAAAAAGTGTTCAAAAGAGTTTCACATGCTCACGGGTAGGCCACAAAAGAGGTCTATATCAAATTTGGCTCACACTCTTTAAAGTTGCCTAAGATCATCTCAAGAGGACACCTTTTGTGACGACCCGGGAGCACCCCCTAGTCATAACCGGCGTACTCGACCTCGTAGAGGTCTAATACAAGCCTCTTAACATTCATTCATCGCATAGACACTAAAACCATAAGGAATTAAAAACTTTCTTTACCAAGAAAACATTTCATAAAAAAAAAGATATAGCAAGCGGAAGACTATCTAGACTTTATACATGATGTCTCAAAACCATCTAATACTTTAGAGTACGAAATTTGGGACTAATCCCATACACAACTTAAACAATACTAAAAAGACATAAAAGAACATATGGGGTATTGTCCTCGAATATATGAGGACTCACCAAGTCTTCATCTTCAACACTTAGAAACCTATCAAATAGCGATGACATGTCATCATCTCCAAATCCCTACACTTTAGTCCGAAAAGGAAAAGAAAGGGGTTAGCACAATTAAGTACCAAGTATGGAGACCATGCAAAAACATGCCAAAAAGGACATTTTTAAGGAAGTAAATGCTTTCATATCATTTGATAAAACCTTCCGTTACAAGTATAAGAGACATAATACAAGACAACATTAACATATAAGACCATAGCCAACCATACATATACTCAACATATGTCCATAAACAACCCATGCTTAAACTTTAAAAGAACACATGTCATTTCATTACCATAGGACCTCTACCTAATATAATCTTAAGACACACTTGAGTGAGACAAGAAGTGACCGCCCATACAACCTCTTCAGGCACACTTAAGTGTTCCCCAAGATTACCTTAGATAAGGACATTTCCTTTACAACATAACATCAATAGACCAACATTCTTTAAGAAACCATTTTGGAGACATTCAAGCACATAAGGGGACTTTCACATAATAGTCGTTAGACTTAGGGAACTCACTTTAGTATCTTCAAAGCCTACTCGTGCCATGTGTAGATAGCATCCTATACTACTACCTACACGTTGTAGAACCTATCCAATAACTAGAGTGCACATCCCACATGATGGGAATAGGCATAACCGACATAGACCATACTAGCTAGGTATGGAATCCGGAGTCTATCCTACTCCGTGGAGGTTGTTCTACTGGCTAAAGGTAGAACTAGTAAGCAACCCATGTAGGAACATGGTTTAGGGGATGTCCAAGGAAGTTCATTGTGCCTAATCTCATACTCAACTAGGCCACCTTCCTAACCACATCCACTCGGTGCTAGCCTTATTTCCCATAGAGTATTTCATTCACATATGTACTAGAGAGGGTTCCTTTTCTAGTTCAACCAACTCACAGTACCTCTTCCCAAGAAAGGCCCCATTTCTTAGTCATAGTCAATCAAGGTTCATAAGGATAGCTCATTGACTTTCTTAGATAAGGATTTTCATGCCGTTCCGGCTCCATCCATCTCTAAATCTATCATTTCACTCAAGAAGGGAACAATGCCCTAAGGCCCATCCTTCAAGGTTATACATTTACTTAGGAAAGCTAGACTTATGAAAGGGCACCATTTCTTAGTTCTGCCGATTCAAGTCTTGGCCTAGAATTCCTCTTTTAGCATTTATAGAAAGGGCACCATTTCTTAGTTCTGCCCACTTCACACATTTATGCATTCAAGACTTTAAGTAAAAAGGAGGGACACTTTAGTCTACCAACCAACTCACAACATTTTCATTTAAGGATACTTAATAATCCAACATCATTTCATATATACATCATGAGAAGTCATACTTTAACTCACAATGCTATCCACTTTACATAGGATCATCACAAGATCACATAAAACTCATTCACATCATACCTTCACATATAGCTTCACATAAAACTCATTCACATCATACCTTTACATATAGGTTCACATAAAACTCATTCACATCATACCTTCACATATAGCTTCACATAAAACTCATTCACATATAGCTTCATATAGAACTTTACATATAGCCTCATATGTGTATAATAATACAACAATATAATAACATTTATATAATGCCCTTCATGGCCTCAATTCACAATAATACAACAAATAACCACCTCCACCTAAGGTGGATCAAACCAATCAATAACAATTATATCAATACTAAGAGATTAAGCCATCTTACCATTCTCCAAAGCCATAACCAACATTACTCAATTCCCTACTAATTCAACATTATTCATAAAGTAGGTCAACTTACCATCCTTTCCAAGCCACCTTCACCATTCTCATGATCAAACAATTCACAATAGAAAGCATAGGTAATCATGGTATTCAACTATACCATTTAAGCTAAGCATAAGCCCATAATCAACATGAAGACAAATTCACAATTTTTGTCCATTCAAGGCCAACATCCCACATCCTTCATTTCAATAAAGATTCTTAACAATTCACATATATAATACCATATATGAACAGCCCATACCATACTAAACACAATTTTTATAATCATCTACTCAAAATCAATACACCCACTTTATGGTGAAATTTAGAGAATTTGAGAAAACATGGGTTCATGGGAATTTGTTTCTAAAAACCATTAATAATCATTAATAACAATATAAATCATCATTTAAAACCCTTTTTATGCAAGAACCCATGCTAGAATCGAAATTAGGACTTTAGGATTTTTGAAGAACTTTGAAAATACTTTGAATTAGCTCTTTGATTGAAAAAGGAATCAAAGATAAAGAGTCCCCATACCTTAATATTGAGAAAGCCCACGAAAATCGATGAAAGAAGCCTCCAATTTGAAACCCTAGTTCTTCACCCTTCTTCTTCCTTGAACTTGAAAGAAATATATGAAAGGAGATGGGTTTCTTTTTAATTCTCAGAGGAGTGACTTAAATGAAAGGAATTAAGTCATAAAAAGGTCTTATAGTTGCTAGGAAAGGAATAAAATAGCATAGGATCAATTTTGGAAAAGGACTAAGGACCCAAAAAGTCTTAACTTAAAAATTCTGCCCCTTCCCGTCTTAGTTCGCCCTTTTCATCAGCCTGACAGTGCTTCAATATTTCGGGCATAATTTTTTACTTCAAGGTTGGAATTGGGCAAACTCGGTGGCGTTGGAAAGAGGACTCAAAGACCTTTCATAGGATAGGTAATGGCCCACCTAATTCTATTTGAGCTAAAAGATCTGACCATTTAAAGTTGACCCTTACAACTCACTAGTTCAAATGACTAGTTTCCGGACGTTACGGTCATTTCTCATCATTTCATCAAGTTCTCAACTCCAAACTCACATGTGAGGCTCTAGTTTCACTAGTTCATTTTTAGGGTCGTTACATTATCCCCCACTTGGGAACATTCGTCCTCGAATGACACTTTAAACACATAAGGGGGTAACGACTCAAGTAAACAGCCCATCAACATGCATACAACATCAATACAAATGCATAAATATAGGAGGAAACATCAACTCCACATAGAAAGTCCCACACAACTTCATGCAATTCAAGAAAGTAGGCACAACATCTACTAACTCCTTATGCATCATCTTTACCTTTTCTCATTTCTCATTTCGTTTCATTGGAGGTACTTCCTTCTCCAAATCATCTCATGCACATCATAACATCAAAGGACACAATATGCAATTTTCTCATTAAAGCACATCATGCAACCTTCTCCAAAACTCAAGTAAGCATGCTCACATTATCACCTCATAAAGCAAATAGACAACTTATGCTAAATGCACATTATGCAACTTTCTCATAGAAGCACTTTAGGCAACATCATCAAAACACTTTTAAACATGCTCATAAGTCAACTCATGCAACATTTGGGCAAATCATTGTAGATGCACATCAACATGAGGAACATAAATTTATGAAAACTCATTTTCTCATTTAACAAGAATTCATTTAAAACATGCATGACATAAGGAAACCATGGAAAACTCTTTTTCACATAAGACTCCAAAACATAACCCAAGCTTCTAGGAACTCTTTGTTTTAGGCTTGAGTAAGCACATATAGAAGTAGGTAAGGATATCAACACTTCTCAACAACTTCACTACTCAACATACCATCAATCTTACCAAAACTATTCTTACCCAACTCTTTAATTCACTAAACCTCTTGTAATGAAAACATCCTTCAAGCCTAACTCATAGACATCAACCACACTTAAAGACCTTATCATCTAACCACATATATCCCCCACTTAGGAGAAACTCTTACTAGTTCTTTCAAATTCACCTCCTTCCATCCTAAGGTTGGATCAAAACAACACTAGGCTTTTATACTCATTACACCTAGCATTTCTAAATCACCACACATTTCACAAATTCCTTCAACACATCACAAAAGTTCCTCATGACTAAGCCGGATACTACCAACAACACGCATAACCAAAGGAATCCCATTCATACTAAAGTCATCACCACAATCTTTCACCTCACACCTACTAAGTCACCAAGTCATAGTTGGCATCACAACCAACATTCTCTCTCCCTCAATCCTTGCAAGATTAAACTTCCTCAAAGGTTACACTCAAATGACCATCACATACGGAACAAGGGAAGACATTATAGAGAGAAACTCCATGGCACGACTAAAAGAATGAAGAAGTGAAACTTTCTTAGCAACCAATAGCCTCCTATTCATAATGTGGCGCTCTTCACATTATGAACAAGACTCTACTAGATGTGGTTTTGAGACAACCTAAGACAATCCTGGAAACTTATGCTCTGATACCAAGTTTGTCATGACCCGGGAGCACCCCCTAGTCGTAACCGGCGTACTCGACCTCGAAGAGGTCTAATACAAGCCTCTTAGCATTCATTCATCGCATAGACACTAAAACCATAAGGAATTAAAAACTTTCTTTACCAAGAAAACATTTCATAAAAAAAAAAGATATAGCAAGCGGAAGACTTTCTAGACTTTATACATGATGTCTCAAAACCATCTAATACTTCAGAGTATGAAATTTGGGACTAATCCCATACACAACTTAAACAATACTAAAAAGACATAAAAGAACATATGGGGTATTGTCCTCGAATATATGAGGACTCACCAAGTCTTCATCTTCAACACTTAGAAACCTATCAAATAGCGATGACATGTCATCATCTCCAAATCCCTACACTTTAGTCCAAAAAGGGAAAGAAAGGGGTTAGCACAATTAAGTACCAAGTATGGAGACCATGCAAAAACATGCCAAAAAGGACATTTTTAAGGAAGTAAATGCTTTCATATCATTTGATAAAACCTTCCGTTACAAGTATAAGAGACATAATACAAGTCAACATTAACATATAAGACCATAGCCAACCATACATATACTCAACATATGTCCATATACAACCCATGCTTAAACTTTAAAAGAACACATGTCATTTCATTACCATAGGACCTCTACCTAATATAATCTTAAGACACACTTGAGTGAGACAAGAAGTGACCGCCCATACAACCTCTTCAGGCACACTTAAGTGTTCCCCAAGATTACCTTAGATAAGGACATTTCCTTTACAACATAACATCAATAGACCAACATTCTTTAAGAAACCATTTTGGAGACATTCAAGCACATAAGGGGACTTTCACATAATAGTCGTTAGACTTAGGGAACTCACTTTAGTATCTTCAAAGCCTACTCGTGCCATGTGTAGATAGCATCTCATACTACTACCTACACGTTGTAGAACCTATCCAATAACTAGAGTGCACATCCCACATGATGGGAATAGGCATAACCGACATAGACCATACTAGCTAGGTATGGAATCCGGAGTCTATCCTACTCCGTGGAGGTTGTTCTACTTGCCAAAGGTAGAACTAGTAAGCAACCCATGTAGGCACATGGTTTAGGGGATGTCCAAGGAAGTTCATTGTGCCTAATCTCATACTCAACTAGGCCACCTTCCTAACCACATCCACTCGGTGCTAGCCTTATTTCCCATAGAGTATTTCATTCACATATGTACTAGAGAGGGTTCCTTTTCTAGTTCAACCAACTCACAGTACCTCTTCCCAAGAAAGGCCCCATTTCTTAGTCATAGCCAATCAAGGTTCATAAGGAAAGCTCATTGACTTTCTTAGATAAGGATTTTCATGCCGTTCCGGCTCCATCCATCTCTAAATCTATCATTTCACTCAAGAAGGGAACAACGCCCTAAGGCCCATCCTTTAAGGTTATACATTTACTTAGGAAAGCTAGACTTATGAAAGGGCACCATTTCTTAGTTCTGCCGATTCAAGTCTTGGCCTAGAATTCCTCTTTTAGCATTTATAGAAAGGGCACCATTTCTTAGTTCTGCCCACTTCACATATTTATGCATTCAAGACTTTAAGTAACAAGGATGGACACTTTAGTCTACCAACCAACTCACAACATTTTCATTTAAGGATACTTCATAATCCAACATCATTTCATATATACATCATGAGAAGTCATACTTTAACTCACAATGCTATCCACTTTACATAGGATCATCACAAGATCACATAAAACTCATTCACACCATACCTTCACATATAGATTGACATAAAACTCATTCACATCATACCTTCACATATAGCTTCACATAAAACTCATTCACATCATACCTTCACATATAGCGTCACATAAAACTCATTCACATCATACCTTCACATATAGCTTCACATAAAACTCATTCACATCATACCTTCACATATAGCTTCATATAGGACTTTACATATAGCCTCATATGTGTATAATAATACAACAATATAATAACATTTATATAATGCCCTTCATGGCCTCAATTCACAATAATACAACAAATAACCACCTCCACCTAAGGTGGATCAAACCAATCAATAACAATTATATCAATACTAAGAGATTAAGCCATCTTACCATTCTCCAAAGCCATAACCAACATTACTCAATTCCCTATTAATTCAACAATATTCATAAAGTAGGTCAACTTACCATCCTTTCCAAGCCACCTTCACCATTCTCATGATCAAACAATTCACAATAGAAAGCATAGGTAATCATGGTATTCAACTATACCATTTAAGCTAAGCATAAGCCCATAATCAACATGAAGACAAATTCACATTTTTTGCCCATTCAAGGCCAACATCCCACATCCTTCATTTCAATAAAGATTCTTAACAATTCACATATATAATACCATATATGAACAGCCCATACCATACTAAACACAATTTTTATAATCATCTACTCAAAATTAATACACCCACTTTATGGTGAAATTTAGAGAATTTGAGAAAACATGGGTTCATGGGAATTTGTTTCTAAAAACCATTAATAATCATTAATAACAATATAAATCATCATTTAAAACCCTTTTTATGCAAGAACCCATGCTAGAATCGAAATTAGGACTTTAGGAGTTTTGAAGAACTTTGAAAATACTTTGAATTAGCTCTTTGATTGAAAAAGGAATCAAAGATAAAGAGTCCCCATACCTTAATATTGAGAAAGCCCACGAAAATCGATGAAAGAAGTCTCCAATTTGAAACCCTAGTTCTTGACACTTCTTCTTCCTTGAACTTGAAAGAAATATATGAAAGTAGATGGGTTTCTTTTTAATTCTAAGAGGAGCGACTTAAATGAAAGGAATTAAGTCATAAAAAGGTCTTATAGTTGCTAGGAAAGGAATAAAATAGCATAGGGTCAATTTTGGAAAAGGACTAAGGACCCAAAAAGTCTTAACTTAAAAATTCTGCCCTTCCCGTCTTAGTTCGCCCTTTTCTTCAGCCTAACAGTGCTTCAATATTTCGGGCATAACTTTTTACTGCAAGGTCGGAATTGGCCAAACTCGGTGGCGTTGGAAAGAGGACTCAAAGACCTTTCATAGGATAGGTAATGGCCCACCTTATTCGTTTTGAGCTAAAAGATCTGACCATTTAAAGTTGACCCTTACAACTCACTAGTTCAAATGACTAGTTTCCGGACGTTACGGTCATTTCTTATCATTTCATCAAGTTCTCAACTCCAAACTCACATGTGAGGCTCTAGTTTCACTAGTTTGTTTTTAGGGTCCTTACACCTTTCTAAATCAGACTCACGGGGCAAATTTTGGGTTTATTCATGCATTGTTCAAAGTAAGCTCATCACACAAGGCATCGACACTTAAGTCAAACAAAACTACACACTTTCGCTAGTGTGCAAGGGTCATTACAAGAGAATCAATTTGAGAAATGGCTAATCCCAACGAGATGCAAAGAGTTCACATATTGTCTATGCTACTTCATTTGTTCTCGTCGTAGCCGCACATTCATGTTTGTTCGATTGAGAGCACTATTCAAGTCATCGGTATTGATCGAAACCGAGCCTTGAATTTGTACAAGAACAAACACTTTCAACCCAAGAGGTGACAAAAATTTTAGAAAATGAAAATTTTTCGGAAGGGTCAAAATTATTTTTCAATTAAACCCAACAGAGAGCCATAAGCTCAAACAATTGCAAAGCAATTTTTAAAAACACAATTAAAAATAGACAACCCAAATGTACACCAAAACACAAGTATCCGAAACAAGCAAAACATGGTGGGCCTCACCCCACCACAAATAAAAACATTTGTCCTCAAATGTAAATAACAAAAAAAAAAATTCATTGCAAATGAGTACAAAATAGCTAAAAATAAATTTGGGGTTCGGAAAACCAACCTTAGATGCCGATTAAAATACTTCTGAAATGCTATGCGGCAATGTAATCCACTCCAAGCACTAATTATCGACTACAATACTAAAGGCAAGCAATAATCTAGAAAATATTATCTTGATATGAAGTTGAGAAGTTTAAAAGGAGGGAGAGTGGGAAAATTTAAAAATTCTGAGATTTTTGGCACTTTAAAACCATTCAGTTCTTGTCCATTCGGCGATGTTAGTCAACCCACCGATCCACTCAACGGTCCATCGAGTGGTCATTTATCTCGTTCTTTCTTCAAAATCTTCAATTTTCTGGAGGTGAGATCGGCCGTCTACATCGAGATCACCAAGCAGAATGGCGATGCGTCGAGCTGCTTTTCAAGTTCGCCAAGTTTTACAGGCTCTGTACAACTCTTGTATTGAGCCAAATGGCGGATCCAGTGGGGCTCACCGACCTATTTAGCGACCCGTAGAATGAACTTTCTGCTCGCCAACCTGAGATTTTCCACACTTTCCTCGGTTTATCTGCAACATCAACACGACATTATTTATAAAAGTAAAATCCTAAATTTACGACCTTGGGTTGCCTCCCCAGAAGCACCTTATTTAACGTCGTGGCACGACGCAACTCCTCACTCAAATTCCATTAGTGAGGTTTGCCTCATTTTCATGAGGACACCCCTCTTTTGGCTCTAGGTAGAGGACCTGCATACACAAACAATAAACAAGGAAAAAGAAAACTAAAAGCAAAATTAGTAAAAACTATACTAAAAAGAACAAAAAGATCTAGTTAACTACATTTTCACATGATACCACTCCCCGGCAGCGGCGCCATTTTGATGCTTATCGTGACCAACGACACTAACCTATAGTACGAGTGTTTACAATCATCGATAATATAGTAATCCAATCAAGGGTTCGGGTCGTGTCCCAAGGGAGTGGTAGCGAAAAAAGTAGTTAGGCTAGAATTTTGTTCTAGTTAGCTGTAGTTTGAGAAATTATCGAATAAAAACAAAGTAAATTCAAGTGGGTGGCACCAAAGTGTCAAATATCAATGGGGGTTTGTCATAAGTATAGCTAAACAACAAAAATAAAGAGAAAAGTATGAGAGAAAATTCTTGGGGTGTGACCGCAATACAAGTTGAGATAAATCGTTGGGTACATGCTTTTGATAGGAAATTTATAAGATAATAGTGACTAGGTTAAGCTTTAGATGGAAATAAGTTCCCTCTAGGGCAACTTACCCCGTTTCAAATGGGTTCCTCTCGGACACTCATTTGCCGCATGAAGACCAGCCTACGCCTTACCCCACTCACTCTCTCGAGCTGAGTGTTAGGATATGGGACTAGGGTTCACCCTCTCGGGATGAACCTCATGTCGACCCACTCCTTAGGCCATCAGTCTAGTCGTCTTGGTTTCGCGACCTCCCTCTCGGGCAAGCCGAAAACACATGGATGGTTTTGTATTTGCAACTACAAACCCATTAAAATTAAACCACAACCACTAGGTAAAATCACCATCAAAATACATCTTACCTATCAGCAAGCAAGACCCAATAACAATATCAACATATATTTGCTAAATCACACCCTAAGAATGGGGTTTTTAGCCACACATTAAAAAATAATAAAATACACCTAAAATGATATTAAAATAAAATGGGTATAATAAATTAAACCTTGATTTAAGCAAAGGAAGAAGAATGGAGAAGACCCACTTCCAACTTGGGGAAGATGAAATCCTTCTCTCTTCAAGTCTCCCACAAAACCCTCTCCAAACTTGAGAGAAAATATCCCAAAAAGTACTATTCTATTCTAGAAATTAAAATAAATTTTTGAATCTTCTAAAATTAATAATAGGTTTAGTATTTATAGACTTCAGAAAATAGTGCTGGCGGATCTTTTGGCGAGGTTACTCGATGTCGCCGAATGACTCGGCGACTCCCCCTTCTTTTGTTTCCTCACCATTTCGTTCTTGCCCTCAACATCTTCACATTCTGGACCATTGGGCGATATAGTATTGCTTCGCGGAAATATTCGGCGAATTTCCAAGTGTGCTTGGCGATGCTTAGGCTTCAGCTTCTTCATTCTTTTCAGCCTTTTTGTTCCTTTTTGTGCCTAACTGCCCATGCTTTCAATAAAACTTCAAATACCTGAAACTTAATAGTTTTCATCAGATATTGAGACAAAATAAGCATTCGAGGACACTATTCTTATCAAAATAAAGCCATAAATGAGTCCAATTTATGGACTCATCATGCCTTAACTGACATAGACCATGTGAGCTACATGGAATCTAGTGTTCTACTCCCACACCGAAAAGAGAGTGTCCTACTTGCCTAAGGTAGAACATACATAATAGCTTCTATGTGGATCCACTAGCTAATACCTACGGGGGCACATAGTTATGGGATATGGAAATTGCTACTAGAAACCTTATATTACTAACGTGTGGGTTTCCATCTCATGACACACCATAATGTGAACCCAACTACTAACGTGAAGGAACTCATCTCATATTCATATCCACTCGGTGATAAGCATAATTCCCTTTATGAGTCATATTAAGTCTTTTCTTAAGTTAGGTTTATACAAGAATGCACTAGGCACTCAAACCAACATACATCATAATAGCTCAAGATTCATTAGGGTGAGAATGTCCTTTCAACCTTAGAATTGTTAACTTGTGAGTAAACCTTTCACATTATATTCGTAGTGTGTTCATGAGAATAACCTTTCATACAACACAACATTTCTACCATAATCTTAACTTATTATGTATAGTCATAGCATACCGCACATAATCATATCATATCGTACATAGTCATATCGTCATGGTCATGTACATTTCATGCATAATAGTAAGTAAGGGTGCATATGAGAATTAGCCTTTCAATTGACACCATAGACACATCATATTCATGTTTATGCATGGAGTGTGTGTGTGTGCATAATTGTCTCACAATGGCACAACAACAACGACATTATCAGCATAAACACTTCCCTTTTAAATGGGGTCACAACATGTACATCATATCCCAACTCATGAACAATTCACATATATTACATCTAAGGATCTTAGACCAAGTAAATCACACATATAACATTAGTACAATAGACATGGATCAATTCATCATTCAAGTAGATCATTCATGGCATGTAGAGAATCATATATTCATATTAAAGGGATATGTGGGTATGGTCCTTCCACAATAGCACCACATACAATTCAAACATGCATAACACCACAATGATCATAACATATCATTCGTATTCATAATGTATCATACCTATTCATATATAGGGTTGTAGGGAAGAGGGACCTTATGTCAACACTACAATACATATTGACAAGTAAGCACCTCCACCATAAGTGGATCAATCCATTCATACAAGAGATACATGATAAGTAAACTCCTCCACTACAAGTGGGTCAACAACTCATATAATATAACTTCATCATAACATACCTTCATAGATTGTACTTCAAATCCAAGAGTCAAGATCAAGTCTATCCTCTTAGATTTGGCACTTTAGGTAGAAGAACATCATAAACCAACAATATAACCAATATGATCATATTCAAGTTAGTCTAGGTCTACAAGATTCATCATGATAAATTCATGTCTAGGTGATCTAATCTAAGGCAACTAAACAAGAAGATCATCAATCCTAGAAGATCACATCTAACCCCTCAATTTGCCTCTTTATGAGATAAACCTAGATTATGTCAATTTCATCTTAGATTCATAGGTTAATCAAGAATACATGTAGATTTATACCTATATCATGCAATTTCATCATAATCAACTTCTATTCATTCAATTGAATCAACTTCTAATCACATTCATATTGTAGAGAAAAGCCATAGCTAGGGTTGGCGGAAAACTCATGGATTCTTTAGATTTAAAGTTGAAATCATCTTAAATCAGTAATATAATCCATAATAAATGTAAATCAATCTTTTAGAAAAACTTTGAAAGGAATCCATGAGGTTGAGTTGAAACCCTAGCTTTTTTGAAGATTTCTAGAATTTGAATTGAAAGCTTTTGAGAGGGCTCCATGGGTGATAGCTACCCATGGATGAAAACCACCATACCTTAGGTGTAGAAACCCACGAAAATACTAACAGAAAGCCTCCATATTCAATCCCCTAGGTTGGTTTCTTCATTGGTCTTCAATGGTGTTCTTGGAGAGAAGATTTTGGGAGAGAAAGGGGATAGGGTTTTGATTTGGGGTCTTGACTTGTGGTGAGTTTATGACTTAGTTTAGGGACTTATTTAACTTATATAAGTCATTTAATTAAATCCTAACCAACCTCCATTAACCCCTCTTTAATAACTAATTAAATAACTAACCCTCAACTAAACAAAACTACCTACTAAACAGTTCCCATCTAAGATTTGCCTTCCACGGACCGTAGATCAGTCTACTGTCCGTGGATGGCTTCCGTGGTTTGCGACTGAGGGTCCAAATGTTTCAGGCTCCTAAAATTCTAAGTATGGAACCACGAGGTCCATCCACGGACCGTGGTTTGATCTAAGGGGCGTGGAATGGCTCCGAAGATCACCACCAAAAAGCTGCAAGTTTGTTGTCTAGACAGCTTTGGGGGACTGTTTTGGGGACCTCTTCTAGGATCCCTTGAGTGGTCTTAAGGGAGTCTTACCCAGACGTTTAACCCCTAAACATAGTGTTCTAAATGTAGGAGTCACTTCTACAAGTTTTCACCCTCAAACAAACTACAAACTTCAACGACAAGACCCTTACTACTCACTAGTTCAAATGAATAGTTTTCGGACGTTTTAGTCATTTCTTGACGTTTGACCTCAAATCTCCTCAAACTAACTTCAAAGTCCATTTTTAATCATTTAAAAAAGTTTCCAACTATAAACAGCATGTGAGGCTCTAGTTCAACCTACTAGATTTAGTCAAGCCTTAGCTAGGTCTTACTAGTTTTTACGGGATGTTACATGTTATTAGTAGCTCCCGCAGTTCAGTCAGACTCCATTGCATTGACCACATTTTAGTACAATTAGTATTCAGTCTTAGCATGTTATAAAATGGTCATTGCATTCAGTTAGCTCAATAATCAGTATCTATATCATGTTCAGATTACACTCTTACTTTATTGCTTGTTCAGTTATATGTTTATTTTAGCTTTTCTCTATCCTGCATGCTCAGTACCTTTCAAGTACTGAAGCATATGTTGCGCTACATCTTCTCGTGATGTAGGTTCATGTCCTTAGCATCCAGATCACGCTTAGATCGGTTCCCAATCTTTAGTTTAGCAGCTTCAGTGGTGAGTCCTTATTCTTCGAGGACTAGTGACATGTTTATCTTTATCGCTTTTAGTTTTTAGTTTCAGTTTTGCTAGATCTAGTTGGGGGGATGTCCTAACATTTCTAGTCAGTCTAGAGGCTTATTTCAAATATAGTTAGTTTCAGCTTTAGTCTTAGAGTTTGATTTCTCTTTTGTACTCAAACTCGCAGTTTTCATATATTCAGATATAGAATGGGTATTCCCCATCACTTTCATTTTCATGATATTTAAGTTTCTGCATTAGTTTTTTTTATCATAGTATGCTTATGTTATGTCATCAGGGTTAGCTTGGGGTCACTCGTGATCCTAGGTCCCGTGTCTGCATCCAGGGGGTAGCCTCGAGCGTGACAAACTTGGTATCAGAGCATTAGGTTTAAGTGTCCTAGGATGTCTAAAGAGCCACACTAGGTAGAGTATTTTTTATGGGTGTGTAGTGCACACCACATCTAATGAGAGGGAGGCTACAAAGTGTTTTAGGAAAGATCTTCATCTTCTGGTTACTCTTATCGTGCGTAAGGTATGATCTAATTCCGTTCTAACTTGATGTTTTACATTTTAGATCATGCTTCCTCGTAGAGCTAACGCCGGGAATGCGAATGCCAGGAACGCAAATGCATCTCCTTCAGTCCCAGATCAAGAAGTTTCGAATGCAGAGTTCCAGAACGCCATTCAGATGTTGGCTTAGTGTATAGCCAACCAGAACAATCAGCAAGTTCCAGATCGGGCAAATATAAATGTTGGGTGAGCTGCAACCAGAGTGCGAGATTTTGTTTGGATGAATCCGCCAGAATTCTTTGGATCGCAAGCGGGTGAGGATCCCCAAAACTTTATTGATGAGGTCAAGAATATCTTTGAAGTGATGAAAGTAACTGGGAATGATCGGGTTGAGTTAGCATCGTACCAACTCAAAGATGTGGCTCATATTTGGTATACTTAATGGAAATAGAATAGGGCTACAGATGCAACTCCTATCACTTGGGCTTGCTTTAGTGAGACCTTTCTGGATAGGTTTTTCCCAAGAGAGCTAAGGGAGGCAAAGGCTCAGGAATTTATGAACCTGAGGCAAGGTAACATGATAGTCCAAGAGTATGGGCTTAAATTTACCCAACTCTCCAGGTATGCTCCTC
Source organism: Solanum okadae (assembly GCA_036553675.1). Taxonomy (NCBI): domain Eukaryota; kingdom Viridiplantae; phylum Streptophyta; class Magnoliopsida; order Solanales; family Solanaceae; genus Solanum; species Solanum okadae. The sequence goes on along the minus strand of CM071686.1, from coordinate 21,364,355 downwards.
ACATGGCTGCTAATTCTAGCACTCAGATGAATAAGTTTCTATATGGAGTGTCAGACTTGGTGAAAACAGAGTGTAGGAATTCCATGTTACTTAAAGACATGAACATCTCTAGGCTCATGACTCATGCTTAGCAGTTTGAGCGTGATAAGCTTAGGGAACATGCTAAGGAGAATAGGAAAGCTAGGAAAGGCAATTATGACTATTCTCAACAGAAATTGAGTGGTGGAAATCGATCGCAGTCTCAGTAGAGGTCCGTTGAGTTGAAAGAGTCGGTACTCAAAAAGTTTGTTGAGGCTTTCTCCCAAGGGGGAGATGGGGTGCTTAGGTACGAAGGTCGGTTATGTGTTCCGGATGTTGATGGTTTGAGGGAACAAATCTTAGAAGAAGCTCATAGTTCTCGATATTCTATTCATCCGAGAGCCACCAAGATGTACCGTGATCTACAAGAAGCCTATTGGTGGAATGGTATGAAAAGATATATTGTGGGATTTGTAGCCAAATGTCCTAATTGTCAACAAGTTAAGGTCGAGCATCAAAGGCCGGGAGGCTTATCCCAGAATATACCAATCCCCACTTGGAAGTGGGAAGAGATTAAAATGGAATTTATTGTGGGTTTGCCTCGCAACCAAAGGCAACATAATTCTATTTGGGTCATTATATATCGAATGACAAAATCAGCCCACTTCATTCCCGTCAAGGTTTCTTTTTTGGCAGAAGACTATGCCAAGTTGTATACAAGTGAGGTAGTAAAGTTGCATGGGGTACCTTTATCTAGTATTTCAGATCGGGGTACTCAATTTACTTCACACATTTAGAAGGCATTCTAAAAAGGGCTTGGTACTAAGGTTAAGCTTAACACGACTTTTCATCCCTAAACCGATGGGCAAGCGGAGTGTACCATCCAAAAATTAGAATATATGTTGAGGGCATGTGTTATAGACTTCAAGGGTAATTGGGATGACCACTTGCCATTAATAGAGTTTGCCTTCAATAATAGTTATCACTCAAGTATCGGTATGGCTCCCTTTGAAGCCTTGTATGGTAGGAGATGTAGGTCTCCGGTTGGTTGGTTTGAGGTAGGTGAAATTGCTCTTATTAGTCCCGAATTGGTTTATGAAGCTATTGAGAAAGTCAGACTCATTAGAGAGAGGATGAGGATGGGCCAAAGTCGGCAAAAGTCTTATGCCGATGTTAGAAGAAGGGATCTAGAATTTGAAGTTAATGATTGGGTCTATCTAAAAATCTCGCCTATGAAAGGTGTGATGAGGTTTGGCAAGAAAAGGAAACTTAGTCCCTGGTATGTAGGCCTATATCAAATTTTGAAACGTATTGAGAAAGTTGCCTATGAGTTAGATTTTCCAAATGAGTTGGCTCCGGTGCATCCGATACTTCATGTTTCTATGCTTAAGAAGTGTATTGGAGATCCAACATCCATTATTCCCCTAGAAGGTTTGGGAGTTGATAAGAGTCTTTCCTATGATGAAGTTCTGGTAGAGATCCTAGACCAACAAGTTAAAAGGTTGAGAAAAAAGGAAATAGCTTCCGTGAAAGTTTTATGGAGAAATCATCTTGTTAAGAGTGCTACTTGAGAGGCCGAGGCCGATATGAAGGCCCGATATTCTCATCTCTTTCCTTTTACTCCTATTCAAGCTTGAGGTAAATAGTTCCTCTTAAGTTTTCTAGTTTTGGGAGTCATGTGTGCTATATGTGTTTTCCATGATTTCCTTATGTTATTCATGTCCTTGATGAAATTCATGTTTAGTAAGAAAATGAGTTTTCATGATTGATGTGTTCCTCATGTTGTTGTGCTTTTAGTATGAGATGCATATTTGACTTCATGAGATGAGTGGATGAACATGTTTTAGTAAGCTTTTGAGAGTAATTGATATTGGCTCCATGATAGTGTGTTAAGTATGCTTTTAGTTGGAGAAGGTGGTTCCTCCTATGACTCTGAAAAATATTAAGTTTCATGCATAATGGGTTGTTAGATGTCGTTCCTACTTCCTTGTATTGCATTGATTATGTTTGACATGGAGTTGAAGTTTTCTCCTTTGAATTGTGCATTATCTTGATGTTTCATGTATGTTGGGCTGCTAGTATTGATTCTTTACTTCCGCAAGGTGTCTAGATCATCATTCAAGGATGAATGTTCCCAAGGGGGAGATAATGTAACACTCTGGAAAAATAGTAGGTTAAACTAGAGCTTGACGTGAGGGTTAGAGTCGTGAATCACTCCTCGTACTTAAAATAAATGTTTTCATGTTAAAACGTCAAGGTACCAACCCCTAAGGACCAACTAGGGTTCCTTGAGGGAGACCCTAGCAAAATTGCCCAAAAAGGCAGTAACCCAAGAAATGGACTCATGCCCCGTAGGGGGGTCCACGCCCCGTGGGTGGGGGTCGTGGGTCCCCTGAGGTGAGCTCCAGTAACTCACCCACGGTTCACCAGCATGCCATGTGGGTCCATCCACGGACCGTGGTCGTGTGGCTGTGGGCGGTCACGTGTGAACGGTTATGGTGAGTAATTGAGGGGTACTTTGGGATTTTCTATTTTTAATTAATATTACGTGATGTCGTTTTAGCCTATTTTTAGACACCTATATAAGTATTTTAGACCCTTAAACTAACTCATCCAAATCATAATTTCTAAATCCCAAATCAAAACCAACTTTTCCCCAAAAACTCTCTCAAGATCTCCAAGGAAGAAGAAGAAGGAAGGTGAAGCTAGGGTTGAAGGAACAAGCTTTTCCACTCAAATTCATTGGATTTCTTCACCAAGGTATGGTATCTCTTCATCCATGGTGCCCCTTCAAAACCTCCAATTTCAAAGCTAGAAATCCCAAAAGTTAGGATTTGACTTCAATCTCATAGATTTCTTCCAAATTCATTTTTAATGATTGGATTATGTTTTATTATGGATATATTGATGATATTATATGGTTTTATGTTGAATTCACCAAGAATCCATGAATTCCCCTATTTCCCCAATTTGGATCTCAAAGTGTGAGTATTGATTGATGCAAGTAGAATATGATAGAATTATGCATGTAGTAATTTAACTACTTGAATTATGTTATCATCCATGTCTAATGTAGTAATTCTAGATCTGTTGATGGAATATGGTCTATGGTCCTTGAAGGGTAAAGTATGTGAACTATGCATGATTATGAGATTGATGTGTATGTTTTAAGAACACTTTGAGAGTAAAGTGAATACGACTATGATCTAGTTGTTGTGTTGTTGGAAGGTTATCCTCATGTACACACTTATGTTCATATTATGAATGATGTGAAAGATTTTCTCAGAATATGATGATTATAAGGTTGAAAGGCTATTCTCACCTATTGAATCTATGAGCTATAATATGAATTATGTAGGATTGAGTGTCAAGACATTCTTCCATGAATATGAACTTAAGTCAAGACTTAATATGTAATCTATGGGAATTAATGTTTAGCACCGAGTAGATATGAACATGAGATGAAAGCTTATACCCTAGTTGAGTCCGACTTTCCAAGTGGGTTCCTTTTACCATAGTTGAGTCTAGGTTCCCAAAGTATATATCTTATGTGATGGAAACCTTCTACCATAGTTGAGTTCGGGTTTCTAGTAGAAACATCCTTATCCCATAACTGTGTGCCCTCATAGGTATTTAGCTAGTATATCCACCTAAGCTAAGAGTATCGTTCTACCTTAGGCAAGTAGGACAACCCCTTTTTGGTATGGGGTAGACACCGGATTCCATGGTAAGCTCACATAGTCTATGTCGGTTAAGGCTTATTCCCCACTATGATAGTATGAACAAGAATATGAACTATGAACTATGGCTATTCAAGAAGCTTTACTTAGTATGTGTAGGATTATGGGATCTTACTCATGCATTGCACAAGTAGACTTTGAGGGTACTTATGGTATATTTCCATCATGCTATGATGACCTATCTGTTGAATATGCTTATGACTTATGCTTTTACACTAATCTTCATAATGAATCTTAAACTATAACGACCCGTAAAATGAATAGCTGAAACTAGAGCCTAACGTGTGTGTGGTTGAGTTGATGTGAGGTTTGAGGGTGTAAAATGTTGTCCTGAGCTTAGTTTGAGTGGTTTAGGGGTTAACCGTCAAGGATGAACTCCTCAAGGACCACTCTATGGGCCTTGAGGAGGACCCTAATGAAATGACCCAAAAAGTTATTAAAAATGTGCTTCGGAAGTTACCGGAAACTTGTTTAGCTATATCTAGAAAAATCCGTTTCGTTTTTCGAAAATACGACTTCATATTCTTGTTTAGGGGGTCAAATTGAGTGGGAAATGGGTCTAACCCAAATTTTAGAGCAACCGTATCAAAATCCGAAATTTCCAAGTGAAGCCTTTTTCGAGGGTCTACTTTGGAGGGTCATATCTCCTAGAACACAAATAATTGGGTGGCCCATAACATATCCATGGAAATCCCTTTGAGTTAGCTACTTAACGCACTTCGTTTCACCTCATTCGGAGTTCGGACGAAGAAGTTATGCCCATTTTCGTAAAATCTGTCCGGCAGGAAATGCAATTTCCAGTGAGCGTTTTTACTGTTCACCCGCCTCTTTTTTTTTTTAAAGTGTTGGACCATTTTTCCAAAGGGCATATGTTATTTCCTATATACCATTAGTTCAATTCCCATCTCTAAAACATTTCCCAAAACACCTCTCCCATACTTAGACACATTTTCTCTCAAGTTCTTTCAAGAACCCTAATCCAAAACCTTCCTCAAGATTGAAGAGACTCTTGCTCCAAGTTCCAAGCTTCCATTGAAGACACTCTCAAGACCTTCATAAGAACTCAAGGTATGTGGTGTTGAACTCATGGGTCCTTCCACCCATAGTGCCTAGACTCTATTCTACTCACTAATTCATGGTTTAAGTTAAGATTCATAAGTTAGTCTTGTTCTTTGTAATAATTTCCTGCACATTGAATTTTAAACATGAAAAGTGATTGTTTTGAGCATGTTGTGACTCTAGAATTTGAATCTAAATTTGGAATGGATGTGGAGATTTTCATGTGGTATTGTGGGTGTTAAAAGGTGTTGTTGTAGGTTGTTCACTGGTTTGGCTGCATAATTACTACCCTATTTTCCATGCTCTTTGATTCCATTACATGCCTTCAAGGTGTTTGACAAAATGTCCAACTATGGAGAATTGATGAATCGATGCTTTAAAGCTTGAGTTATGAGATGTATGGCAATCCAGAGATGTGTTGATGACAAACTAAGCTTGTGTATATGCTCATTCCATACGTGAGATCCCATTAGAGCCTAATGGGAATTTCCTATATAAAGTGTTGCATGATCATGCCCGGTCCAGGGGAAAAGAACCGGACAGCCATGTGAGAGGTTTATATCTCACCACCTAGGATGCTTGGGGTGTGACCAACATCAACCATGTGAGAGGTTTATATCTCACCACCTAGGATGCTTGGGGTGTGACCAACATCAACCATGTGAGAGGTTTATATCTCACCCCCTAGGATGCTTGGGGTGTGACCAACATCAACCATGTGAGGGGTTTATACCTTGCCACCAGGGTGTCCGGGTGTGAACGGCATCCCCCATCCTAAGTTGGGGTTATAGATTGGTTGGATCATGCATACACATATGATATCTACTATTAGTATAGATTTACTTAAACATGTTTTGACTTCACTTTGATCATGCATCCTCATATTGTTATTCATAATGCCTATGAAACTATTTCTTGTATTTCGATTGTGTCCTTGTCTATTGTTGTGTTGCACCCCGCATACTTAGTACATTCCAAGTACTAACGCATATTTTGCCTACATGATGTCACCATGTAGGGACCGGAGCTACTCTTGATCCTTCTCTCCATTCACGTGGCTAGTACGGTGCTTATCCGAGTTTGTTGGTGAGTCCTCAATGATTCGAGGGCTATGTTATGTTTCCTACTCCTATGTTTTGAGACTTTAGCTTGCAATTGTATTTTGACTATGAGGGGAGCCGGTAGTATGTCATGGCCCCCGTCCTATCTATGTATGTAGAGGTGTGTGTTGGACAAGTATTTTGTAAATGAGCTTGACTCTTGTTCTATGATGTCATTTTGAAATGGTTTGCCCTTAGCCCCTATTTCCCGTTAATTAATGTTGAATGTACTTCCGCGACCGATGAAGTGTGATGACAAGTTTGAGAGGCTTGTTTGGGGTTCCTTCGGGTTCCTCATTCGCCATGTCACGTCTAGGCCCTAGGCTTGGGTCGTGACACCTAAAGCCTAACCCCAAGGCTGCCCCAAAAGAGCAAAATGTCAAAAATGGTGTAACCTACGGAAGGGAGCTACGCCCCGTAGGTCCATCCACGCCCCGTGGATGGCCTCCGTTGGTCAAGGCCCCCAAGTTCAAGCTGCAGCCACGAACCACGGCCCATGGACCCACCCACAGTCCGTGGGTGGAGTTTCGTGGATGACCATTGTTTTCTGCAACGGGATCGGCCAATGTGGGGGAAATATGGTAAATTCATTTTAAGTTTAGTTAAGTTGGGGGATGGTTATTAATGTATTTTAAGGGTTTTTTTTAAGTATTAAACTCTATTTTAGACTTCATTATTTCAAATCACAAATTAGAACCCATCTCTCTTCTCAAAAGTTCTCTCTCTAGAAACCTCCATTGGAGGTGAAGGATTCAAGCTCTCGAGGTCAAGTCTTCATCTTTTTCAAGGGATTTTCGTGGAGTTCTTCCATAAAAGGTATGGTGATCTTCATCCTTGACTTAGTTTCTTTCAAGGAGCCAATTTCAAAGTTGATTTTAAGTCTCCAATGTTTCCCCTAAAACCCTAGTTTTCAATATGATTTATTCCTTGAACCCATGTTATCCCCCAAATTCTTAAGTGGTGAATTGTGCATGGGAATTGATTGATTATGGAAGTATGTTGAATTGTCTATGTTTATATTGAATTATTTATTGAATCATGTCAATTTCATTATCTATTGTAGTATCTTAGATTTATGGGTTGATGTTGGTTCATAGTCTTGGAAGGCAAGTTCGTGAAAGATCTATGTATGATTATGATGTGAAGTATATGTGTGTGATCTAAATGAATGTATTATGATCATGTTTAGAAGGTAATTGTGTTATGATTGAATGTTATTTCTCTATTAACACCTATGAATGATGAGGTTATATGTGAAAGGTTATTCTCACATACACACACTCATGAATGACTAAGGAATGTAGTTTCTATGATCATGTTAATGATGATGGGTTGATTGCAATACTATTATCAATTGTACTCTAATGAATGATAATGACATGTCGTGAAAGGACTTTCTCACAATATAGGGATTCTTTGGTGAAAGGCTATTCTCATCTTTGAATCTATGAGCTTTCCAATGAATGAATGTTAGGTTTGGGATGGATACTCATCCATGAGTTGAGGCAGAGTATCTAGTAACAATCCCTTATCCTATACTAATGAACTAATGTAATGAATGTCAAGTATTCTGTGGGGAATAATGCTAAGCACCGAGAGGATATGGCTTGAGATGGGTGCTCATCCGTGAGTTGAGGTGGGGTATCTAGTAGCAATCTCTTGAAATGGTTTCTCATTCGTAAGTTGAGGTAGGGTATCTAGTAGCAATCTCCCTATCCCTTAAACTATGTGCCCACATAGGTCTAGCTAGTGGATCCACCTAAGCTAAAACCAATGGTCCTACCTTAGGCAAGTAGGAATCCCTTATCCGGTGAGGGTGACATCGGGATTCCATGAATTTCTCATATGGTCTATGCCGATTAAGGCTTACCCCCACAAAGAATGTTAATGAACTATGGATTCTCAAGAATGCACTACTTAGTGTGGGTGGTAGTATGGGATGCCATCCATGCATTGCACATGTAGGCTTTGAGAGGGGTTGTGGTGTGTTCCTTTATAATGTTAAGTGTAATGAATGTTCTCTTATGATGATGCTTATGAGAGTGTTGGTTTAATGTCTAATTAATGAAGGTATTCTTAATGAAGCTAATGAAGAATGTTGACTTATATACTTAATGAAATGATGTATGCTTTACTTGGATTGTATTATGAGTTACTTCCTTGTCATGACTTATTGAGTATGAATGTGCCTTGTCTAGGGTGACTCCAAAGGAGTACTTAGTGTGAGTAGTAGTATGGGGTTCTACTTACACATTGCACAAGTATGACTTAGGGTTGGCCTAGATGATGGTCCTTATGTGTTGATATGACTTATGAAAGGTTTATGCCTCTTATGTATGAGTATTGTGTAAAGGTGGAAAAGTTGAATGGTAAGTTCACTTTCGGTGACCTTAAGGTGGTACTTTAGTGTGGATGGTGGTATGAGACGCTAACTATATATTGCACAAAGTTTAGCTTGAGGGTTACTTGAGGTGAAGGCTTAATGTGAAGGTAATGGTTTGTATGTTGATTAGGTCTTAATGTGGATAAATGGTTTGTATGTTGGTTATGTGTGTATATTATGCCTCTTATGCTTATGTTCATGAAGTTTTCTCAAAATGGCATGTATCATGACTTTAAAAAAAATGTATGTTTTAAGCATGGTTTTACATGACAATCATACTTAGTACTTAATTATGCTAACCCATATTTTCTTTACCTTTATGAAGTGTAGGGATTGGCACTCAATTTGATACTCTCTAGTTCAAGGGCTTGGATTGAGATTCCTCTAAGGCTAAGTGGTATGTCCTCATAGATCGAGGACAAGTGTTTAGATGTTTCTTTTCTTACATGTAATAGACATTTGTTAGTCTTTTGATTGTAAAGGGTCATGTCCCTACTTTAGTTTTCAAGATGTTGTTTTAGATGTCCATGTGAGACAATAGACTTCCGCTATTTTTGAATGTTTTAAATGAGTATTTTGATTGTATGGTTTTAAAGAAAGTTTTATTTCTATACCATTTTCCTTATAGCGAATGTTATGAATGCTATGAGGCTTGTATGAGACTTTTCGGAGTCTTGTACGTCGTGTCACTTCCGGGGTATAGCCTCAGGTTGTGACATAAACTTGGTAAAGTGCATGCCTTTCAACTAAAATGTCCTTTTAGCATGTTTTCATGACTTTATGCATAGCTATCATACTAAGTGCACTTTTGTACTAACCCATATTTTCCTACATTTTCCACAAGTGTAGGGTCCGGTTCTTGAGGTGATCTTATTTTGGCTAAAAGCTTGGATTCGACCATTCTCCTTGCTTGTTAGTGAGTCCTCATGGTTTGAGGACGGATGATATCTTTGTAGTTCTTTTCTTGTATTTGCTTTCATATTTTGTTGTAAAAGGGTTGTGACACTATTTCATTTGAAGTATTGTAATAGATGGCTAATTGAGATAAGTCTAGACTTATGCTTTCCTTTATGAAAATTTTAGACTTGAAATGCGTCTTACTCTTTATTGTTCTATGCTTATGTTATGATATGCTAAGTGTCTTACATGGGGCCTTTCGGGGTCTATGTGCTTTGTTACATCTAGGGGGTACCCTTGGGTTGCAACAGAGAAGGCGAGCTGAAGTATGAGCACTGATTCACCGAATGAACTCGATGAGCCTTACTAACATCACCCAAAGGGTAGCGTGCTGAGTTTTTGGGCCAAATTTTGGGAAATTATAAATAGCTCAAATAATAAGAAATAAAGAGATTTTGTTTTTGGAGAGTTCTTAGACAATTTTTTTTAGGTCTCAAGAGAAACAACTTTACCTTGTGAAGAACACTCTCTAGTTTTTGGGGTTTTTTTACTTTGTTTTTGAAATTGACAAATTAAAGTTGAATTCAAAGTGAGTTTGCTTGTAATTGCTTAATTTCATGTTACCCGTGGCTTCTTTCATGAAAGGTGTAGTTTCTTTGCTTTTTGTGATGGGTGCCTAAAACCCTAAGATATAGGGGTGCAATTATGGGATTGGGTATTGATTTAATGTAGTGGGTATTGTGTTATACTCTATTTTTCTGCTATTCATACTTGAGTTTGGGCTAATTATCATGTGGTTAACTTATGGATTAAGGTTGTAAACTTGATTCCTAATTTTGATCTCCTGTAAATGCTCAAAAGAGATTGATTGGAGTGGATAATTAGTCTAATACTACCAATTTATGTTGGATATCTGTAACTTGCTTGAGAATAAAGGTTATGGGTCAGATCTATTTGTCCTACTTATGCATCGAAATAGAGAGTAGAGTAAGGTACCAGATTGTTAAGATTGATATATAGATGAGATCGAAAGGAGATTATATGCAAAGATGCTATGAGATCGAAAGAAGATTAGCGTAATTGAAGATGAACTAGCATATTCATGAATGTTCACCACTATAGATCATCACAATTTTCCCTATCCGACATTGATTTCCAATCCCCGCACCCCTAGATTACTTGCTAACTCTTGAATTCTCCAAAATGTTAGTTTAATTGTGACAATTGATAACCAAATCCTTTTATTAAATTGGTGGAATCATCCACCCACTTGTTTTTACTACTACAAATGAATGATTTTACAATCCAAATGTCTTGATAGAATTCTCTACTATATACCATTCTCTAAGGGATTTGACCCCAACTCTTAGTTGAGTATTTTTATTTACGATGACCGCTGTCTCTTTTAATTGATTTTAAAGAGTACATATGAGCGTTAAAAACATGATGCATTGCCGGGGAGTTAGACGCTTCGAAGCGGTGGTTGAACCCATTGATATGTGATGCTTCTCCCCCACGGATGGTTGATGGTGTGAGAATTGATAAGAAAGACTTAAACCATGTGGCCTGGTATTGGTTTGAGTTTATACGCAAAAACATCATGTCATCCTAAAATGAATCGATCATTTGGCAGTGCTAGTGGAAAGTATCATCGACAAAGAGAAAATCAATGTCGGTACCATTATTGTCGAGGAAATGTTTCTAAAGGCCAAGCAAGGGCAGACCTCCCTTTCTTTTCCAATTCTCATTACCCAGGTTTGTGAGAGAGTAGGAGTTCTCTTTCATGGAAGTCTGATGTGCGGATCACACCAATCTCTTCGAGTGACATCAGGAGGACTGAGGCTGAATATTTATGGGATGATACGGCTCGGAGGAAGCCGCCACCACCAGACACTATGCCCATAGTGGACCAACTACACCAACTTCTGAGGCCAACACACCTGCTCCTTCTGTGGAGCAAATAGGTATATCATCCTCCCATGTTGTGCCTTCATCTTCTACACTTCTTACTGCTACTACTGCTTGTCCTACTGTTGTTGTTGTTCCTACCCCCACTCCTACAACCCGCCCCCCTTGACCCAGGACTTAATTTACCAAAAAAGGCCGCCTTTCCCAGTCTGCGAATGTCAGAGCAGCTAGGATTGAGAAAGACATGTCGAAACTGATTGATAGGGCAATTCAGAGGGCATTAACCCTATTGAGGGACAAGGAGACTAGGAGTAAGGGGTTGATTGAGGCCCATAGTGTGAGGTTGGACAACCTCACTATGAGATTAGAGGCCCGAGAGACGGCCGAGGGTAGTTTCGATGTGCTGACACCAAGAGAGGTGAGCTTTCTACCTTGCAAGTGGATGTAAGCCAGTTGCAGTCTACATATATTTCTATGATATGAAGCGATGCTCCCCTACACGATGCACCAGCCTCTATGCCACCAATGATGCCCAATAGTGAGCCTACTTCTAGTGTGCAACCTGAGTTACCTGCGAGTGTTGATGATGTTTCTATTGATGGTGATAGGGACGATGATTATTTAGCTGAAGAGAAATATGAGGAGGAGATAAGGACCCTTTTTACTCATTCTCTAGTTCTTATTATTTTTACATTGAGGACACTACACATTTCTTTTGGCTGGTGAGGGCCTTTGAGACAATATTCTCTTTTTACTTTGTATTTTGTTATGTTTCAGTTTTGGATGATTTTAGTAGTATACTTTTGATTATATTAGAGTTTTTCATTTGGTTTAGTGTATCTCTTGTTGCCTCTTTTGTTTTCTCTCAATTTTGTAACTAGTCCATGAGTTTTGAAAATCGTGAAAAGCTTGAGTTTTCATTGATAATAATTTGAGGATCAATTGTGTTCAATATTGATATATTAAATGGTATTCATAGTGAGCATAATGTATAGTGTTGGTATCGCAAGAATGAAATCGATGTGGCTACACTTTTGAATGATCTTTTTGAATCTTTTGTTGACTAGTTGTGTTGTGATGTGAGCCTTGCAATGAACATCGCACATGCGCTTTTGATATTTTTAGGTTATGCTAAATATTATATTTTAAAGTTCTATTTGTTGTGAGGTCTTACTTGAAAGAATGTGTGTGAAATCCTATAATTTGCCTTGTTAGTCTAATTGTATACACCTTGGTAAATGTAAGGCATGATCGTGGGAAAAAATTCTAAGAGGGAACCCAATTTTTTATATCCTTTTATGACTACTTTATGAGGGTGTGCATCCATTTTGGCACCATTTGAGCCTAAACCATTTGTTGATAAAACCAAGTTAAAACCTTTTGAGCCAAATTGTCCCCACTTTCTTACCCAAAATTCTTTTTGAAGTATTGTTATGTTTGAATATCCAATTTAGGCCAAAAGCATAAGTTTGGGGTGTGGAAAGAAAGGAGGAATGAAAGCCAAGTGAAGCGCAAGGAAAGATGATATGAGATTCAAGTTTGAAATTTGTTACGAAAAGAAGGAACCCCTCCTTATAAAAAAGAAGAAAGTCATTGTGATGAAAAACATTTTGAAAATAGAAATGAAAAAAAGAACTGGTGAAATAAAGGGGATTCAAAATAAAATGAGTGAAAAGTCAAAGTTTGAGTTCTCAAATGAAAAAGAATCAAAAGAACTTGAGAAGAAGTGAAGATGATTGCAACAATACTTTGAAAAGGTGAAGTCACCAAGTCAAATTGACCATACCTTAATCTTCAGCCTCATTACAAGCGTAAAAGACCCTTGAGATATTGTATGAACTAGATTATGTGATGATTGTAAAATATGGTCAAACCTATAAGATGAAACTTGCATGAATTTCCCTTTTGTGAGAGTGAGAGTTGCATTGATTTCTTATTTCTTTGTTAATTTTCTTTGTGAGGACATGTAATAGTTCTTGATGTGAGGGAATTTGAATGCATTTATGGAAACATGATCTTGCATTAGAAAAGAAGCTAAAGTGAGCTTGAGCTTTTGTTGAAACTGGATAGTCATCATTTGATGGAAACATGATCTTGCATTAGAAAAGAAGCTAAAGTGAGCTTGAGCTTTTGTTGAAACTAGATAGTCATCATTTGATGGAAACATGATCTTGCATTAGAAAAGAAGCTAAAGTGAGCTTGAGCTTTTGTTGAAACTGGATAGTCTTGTAATGACACTTGCATCTTAGCTCTCATTGAATACTGTAGACACCCTTATTGAGCTGATTGTATTCTTGATTTACATGAGGACAAGTAAAAGTTTATTTAGAAATGCAACCTTTTTCGGCTCTGTACATTCACAAGCGAAATTCCCCAGCACTTGACAATTGTATCACTTCATTTTGCTCTTGTCTCTCTTCTTGAAAACCCTTTTTCCTTTCTTGGAATCTGACTTTTTTTTTCTTAGAGGATTCTTCTCCGATCTCTTTGTCTTTTCCAATTCATCTTGTGCTTAAAGCCTGAAGATTTTGTACCACTTGACTTTGCCATAAAGGCATTAGAAGCAGCTTTAATAGCACCAAGCCGCTCATCTTCAAGTTCAACATGGAGGGCAACATCAGAAAAGGTTTTGATACTATCACTATGGGTCAAGTTAACCTTCAAATGTTCCCAATTATCGGGAAGAGGCTGAATCACTGCCTCAACTTGTTTCTCATCTGAAATAATATGACCAACTCTCTTGAGTTGAGCTATCAAGTTTGACATCACCCTAAGGTGTTTTTTGATATTTTGATCATGACGTTTCTTGTAAGTGTCGAATTTTATAGTCAACTGTCGGAGGCATGTCACAAACATACCTCCATACATTCATGGAAGATGTGCCACGTAGCATGAGCAATAGGGAATTCCTCACTTTCATGTATGAGGTCAACAATCACTGAACTAACTATTATTCCACGTGCAGTCGTATTAGCCTTTTCCCAAGAGTTATAAGCTTTAAGATCATTTTTGTGCTATGCGGTGTTACCTGCTTATGGCAATTCAAAACACGATTTATACCTTCGAGAGCATATTGCTCTTTTAGTACATACCATATTTTACGACTCCAAATATTGTAATTGTAACCGTTCAGTTTTCATCTTTGTTTAAGTCAACAATAATAATTTTTGATATCATGTCTGTTTTGAGATATTATAAGGCAATAATTTTTTAATCAATTATGCATGTGACATACATATTCAAGCAAATAAGTTCTCATAAAGGTTTCATATTTGATGTAAATTTGAAAAAAACACATAAGCATCCAATCATCATTTACAAACTAAATATTTAACGAAAATTTGAAACAAATTTCTTAATGTGTATGCTAGACTTTAATAACATAACTTTTTAAGTCTAATAACATATATTGAGAAAAACAAACTACATAATTTATATATAGGAAAGCAAATAAGCAATAACAAGTTACAAGTCATTTAAAGACTAAAATTCTCCCACAAATCTTCAAGACAACAAATATACACCATAATAGGCTGAGTAGGCCAAATGTAATGATAAACATTAATCAATCCACTACTACAAGGTTCATGGGGAGCGCGTGTTAAATAATCTATGGCTTTCCATCTAAAATTTCCTTATAATCAGCCAGTTCAATCCATTTTAATTCAAAAATGTGAATGAATCACGTGTTGATATATTAGGGGACATCTTCAAAGATTTAAACTCTTTGAAATACTTTTCCCCCCTTCGAATAACCCTTTGATTACTTAACTGATTTTTTATTGCAGCTAGGAACATTAATATGATCTCTCACCCTCGGAAACATGTCCTATGTTGATGTGCTATTCTACGTTGTCCCTTTGCTCGGCTTCGAGGACTCCTATTTGGAGTAATTCGAGTTTGCTCATGTTCAATAATATCTGAAATAAGAACAAGGAAACAATAAGAATGGTTGAACCATTCAGTGTGACAATATATGTCACAATCATTTGTAGAAGAATTTATTTTAAGGAACATAAGGTATAAACGAATTTATCAAGATCAATTTTAATGCACATAATTAAAATCACAATTTAGTCAAAACAATCGGTCAATATTCTTTATTAAATAAAGAAGGTAACTCATGGCCCTTTGAAAAAAATTATCAAAGTCAAAAATAAAACTAATATTTCTTTCCTTGACCGCACAAAAATTAAATTTAAAATATGTCATAGTCATAAATAATATTCCTCAAATAATAAAGTAAGAATTACTATTAATAATCCAAGTACTAGTACCAAAATAGTACTAACATATCTTCACTTTTCATGAACTTAGTGAAATTAGTATTCTTTTAAAATAGTACTACCAGATACCAACATGAATTTTACGTTTTTTTTCTTTTTTTTCAAAAGAAAATATATGTCATAGTACACATAAATTATTTTACCCAAAACGAATACAATGATAAATCAAAAAAGACTTTATTTAACTCAGAGTATTTGTCTCTCTCAACAGAGTACTCTACAACACATGAACTTTTAGAAAAGAAACATAGATACTATACTCTTTCAATGAAGAGAGGAAGAGAAAAAAATGCCTTATAATAGTACTAAAACTCTAAAAAAATTATTATTTTCCTCAATAAAATAAATATCATCTTTATTTCATTTTCTCCACAAATCTCTAGCATTCAAGATATACAACTTCTACTCAAGAAAAATAATTCAAGAGGAACGATAGAAAAAAAATAACATGAACAAATCTCATTATGCCTTTTCTTATTCATTACTCCTAAAAGAACTACAATGAGAACTCAAAAAAACTTTTCAAATTCGTGGCCGATTTCGAAGTGTTCATGTGGTACTCTTGATTTTAGATTAGAAGGCATAAAACATGAGATTCGATTTATGTTGAGTGATCATGTTATTATCTAATATAGAATTGGCTGAAATCTATTAGTAGAAAGATTCAATAATTTATACACTGATTTTTGCATAAAAATATTCACAAAAATAATAATCAGTTTCATACTTTAAGGAATTACAACGCAAATAATGAAATAATTAATATTGCTCTAATACCAATGTAAGATTTATTTAACATGAACAAGATTGTGTACCTGTTAACGATAGCAAAAGACTTATAATTGATATCATTGTTGAGGAGTTGCTCCGAATCGGACGTTAAATCTCAAGAAAATAAAGTACAATACCACAAACTAAGTATCTTTTGGGTTGTTTGATGTCGGTGTAAAGAAATTAAGAGTTTGAATATTTTTTCTTTCTACCTTCATTTCTGATTGTTTTCCCCCATTCTTAAGGGTGAAGACTATTTTAAAGGGAGTGAGAGATACAGTTGTAACTATTCTCTCTATTTCTGAAATAGTATTTTTACGCTTATCTTCTTTGTTAGAAACTATATTGGGTCGGATTGGGTCCACATGGACGACCCATGATCCAAAATTAACTTACAATTTCTCCCTAATAAAAGTGGTTTTGCAATAACCATGACTCGTATTATCGATTATCAAAAGTCCTTACAAAAGTGAATGAATTTTATTTTTCCATAGAACGCTCCACAAGTTCAGAGTATTTAAATAAAGTTGCCAAAGAAATACAAGTCTAATCTTATCTTTTGTCTTACGTCATCCATTAAGAAAATATTGGTAGAATAACTGTAAAAGGGTGATTATACTAAGGAACACTTATACTTTTTTTGTTTCTATTTATATGTCCTCTTCACTAAAAGTAGAAGGTCGTTAATATTTGTCATTTCACAAAATTAATGCATAATTGACACTATTCTTTCTATTTTACCCTTGGGAGTTAATAGCATTGAAAGTATGAATTTGACCAACATTAGAAAACTAAATGATTAATTCATGTTCATTGGTCAATTTGATTAAGAAAAATGAATTAATTTATATTCATTTATTGAAAATTTGACTTCAAGAGAATACTAAATTAGGGTACAATGGTAAACTTACATAATTTATTAAGAGACGTGAAATCTAAAATGGTGAAATATAAATAGGAACGGATGGAGTGTTAAATTACTTGGGAGATTTCATTAAAAGTGAAAAAAAATCTTAAAATTAGAAAAGAGTGACAGAAGTATTAAAAATTGAGAGTTGGGGACAATTTTGAGGTTAGTAATTAATGAACTTTGACCCCTTTTTTCCTATAAGTCCTTAATTATTTTTTTACACCTAAACCTAATACTATATAAAAGGGAAAACTATATCTAATAATCATAAAATTAAAATAATTACCCGGATATGCCCCTACTTAAATTAATTACAACAATTATCATATGATAGTAAATAATTACCTGCATACTTAGTTGATAATTGAGATAAGGGTCTGAAAAATATCTCAACTTTGGTCGGATTTGTTGTTGCGATACTAAACTTTCATGAGGACCTATTACCTCCCTAGACTATTTAATATCGTATTTTTTACCCCTTGAACTATTTAATAGTGTATTTTAAAGGTATATATGTGCTCACGTGGACACATTACTATTTATAATTTTACATTATTTTTTATGTTCACGTGGGCAAATATATATGTTTAAAATACGGTATTAAAAGTCTAAGAAGGTAATAGGTCCTCATGAAAGTTTAGTATTGTAACAGCAAATTCGACCAAAGTTGAGGTATTTTTCACTCTTATCCCTTGATAATTCTTAGCTATTACTTTGTGCTTTAGTTTTATTTCCTTTGTGTCATTTCTATTTTTTTTCGTTTCCCCCTCATACCTAACTAATTTAATTACTTTATCCTTTTAGCTTTTTTTTTCATTAATAATTTTCTTTATTTTATTCTTTTCTTTTTTTCAAAGAGAAAAATAAATACAATGATAAAAAAATTGCTTACTATTTTTTGCCTAGTAAAAATATAGAAAATAAAGAACTTTGACCCTTTTTCCTATAAGTCCTTAAGTTTTTTTTACATTTAGACCTTCTACGTTCTACTATATTAGAAGTGTGGGATGCCCCTATGGTATCAACATGTAGGGGTGTTCACGGTTTGGATAAAAACCGATCCAAACCGAAAAATTGAACCAAATCGATAAAATAAAATTAATTTTATTTGGGTTTGATTTGGTTTGATTTTAGATTTTTGAAAACCGATAGTATTTGGTTTAGTTATGATTTTATTCAAAAATACCGAAGAAATAACCGAACCGATGAATTATATACATATATTTTATTAATATATATACTTAATATATTATTTTTATAAACAATTTTAAAGATCTTATACATATTTTCATTAAAATTTCTTTATAATTTACTTATTGAAAACAAAAATGCCCAAGATGAAACATTTATCTTATTGATTTCATGAATATGAGTGCCTATGATAATTCTTTGTGGAACTGAAAATGTTATTGTTTCTTCCTTCTAGGCCAATATAGTGAATTTTAACGCTTTATTGATAGTAAATTTAGTGATCGAAAGTTCAATATCTAACTATTCTTCTTTTTGAATGGATTGTTATCACATTTTTCACATTTTGAATGAATTGTTTCTTTTATTTTTGTGTATGGTTAATAACCAAATCAAACCAAACCGAAATCGATAACCACCAAATCGATAAATGTATATTATATTTGGTTTGATTTGATTTTGATAATTTTAAAATCGATTAAGTTGGTTTGATTTTAGTTTTGACCAATAACCGATCCAAACCGACCCATGAACACCCCTATCATCATGTATGCTAAATGTCAATAAATTTCAACTGAGGGGTAATTTAGTCTTTTAATAAGATTTTCCTATTCTACGTGTCATCTAGATTGAATGTTAATAGGCCAACGCATCAACTATTCCATCTTTATCATCTGAATACTCTCTTTCTTCTTCAGTAAAACATTCTTCCTCTCATACTCAAATCAATTATACATTGCAATGCTTTTTTATACATGTTTGATTCTACTTTGTCTATAGTTTCAACTCTCAATTTTGGTGAATTTTTTCCTTCGTTTAATTTTGATTATTGTAATTTATTTCAGAATCTCATGTGACCTTCATCAGATTCCTCTCATCTGTTGAAGAGGAAAACAAAGGTATTTTGACTCCGCAATTTTTCATCTTCGATCTTCTCTAAAATCAGCTATAATTTTGAATTAATTCTTTGTTGTCTCTCTGTATTCCTCTTCAATTATTTTTTAAGATTCGATTCCTTAATTCTCATATTCATATATATTGTGCTTAATTTTGTTTTGAGCTTCAATTTTTTTTCTCCGAATTTTACATTTAGCTGAATAGATTTATAAAGTTTTTATTTTAGAGGTAGGTTTATGGGTTAATGAAGTTTGAATATGATAGAATCCAAAATGTCAGATGAATATTCAAAGAATTGGATAGATGTATGAGTAGTTCTGATGGAAAAATGGTTTCTTGGATTTTCTGGGATTTTTTTGGCCAATCTTAGTGAGTGAAAATGTGAGAGAATTAATTATATTGGCTACTTAAATTGTTATTATTGGTGAAATTTCTAAAGTGCAGTTGTTGAAATCACAATGAATCATGTTGTAGGTTGAAAGTTTAAGCTTGGAAGGAAGATTGACAGTGGTTCTTTTGGTGAGCTTTGTTTAGGTATGTCACTTGGTAGATTTGATTCTATGGTCAATCTCATTTTCTTTGCTTTTGAATTTTGTGTTGTTAGTTGTTTTATTAGCTAATTCTTTTGTGTTTCTTATGTTTTCTGCTTCCTGTTGCTTTATTAGTTCAAGTGTGAATATACAGAATGGAGAAGAAGTTACCTGCTACATCTCATCAACACAAACACTAAATAAATTGACCTTAATTTCAAACCAGTTTTAAAAAGCTATTAATTTCCGAATTATGAATGTTGCAACTATTTTGTAGTAGCACTCTTTGTGACTGGTTTCTTCAGCCGAATTACTACATTACACTCATTATTGTACTCCCTCATAAAGCCTGGTTGCTATGCAAAGATCATTTTCCACTTCATTGTCATTGATGTAGTAAGTTCTGAAACTGCTTTTGCTTATTATAACATTAGAGTTCGGGTTAGTTTGCGCAAGCCTTACTTATTCCACTGATTGAGTACCTGCTAGCTCTTATGAGTACCGAGTATGTTTCACCATGACTTATGGAAATCACCCAGAGTTTTTCATGGTTTTCACCCATTTCGTTACAAGCAAGCGCCACACCCTTGAGTAGTTTGAAACTCTTCTTAAGTTTTCATATTTCTAATAGAGTGCACTCTAACCCTATAAACACGTGATATAGTTTGTAACTTCTTATGATTCCATATTCGTGATGTTCGAGCTCAACTAATTCCCTGATCTTCTACATTCGATCGACAAAAATACTAGATAAATTGACATCTCTTTAATGCAAAAATGATATGAGCTGCTATTTAATTCTTATATTTGATGGTTTCAACAGTAGACTCTAATTCCTTGGTGCATATGAGACAATTACTTTTGGGTACTAATTAACAGTGATTTCCTTTGAACTTATGCAGTCTGACCAACTTTTTTGTAATGTATCAAAGGGAGTTCTATTAAAACTTACATGATGAAAGCTCACCAAATTTAATTTGGTTTATTCAAATTTATTCAAGGAAAGATAACATTCTTCGTTTCATCACAAGGGTTAGTAATGTTGCAACTATGTAATTTTTCTATGGGCTAAGTTAAGGGTATATTATTTTTCCTGCAGTTTAGGAGAATTATGCATTTTTTTAGCAAAAGAGTTTCATTTTTCGCTCAAAGATATTGATTTGTTGTTAACATCTACAATTTTTTTAATTGAAGTTGCGAAGAACATGTTCTTCGAGTAATTATCTACTATAAATTGTTCTGAAAATCTGTAATGTTGTACAATATTGCGTCTAAAATTTATTATTTACATGGTGGGAAAAATGGAATTAAGGGGGTCAGTTATCAGCATTTTAGAAGCATGGAATTAATTAGGTGGACACTTTTTTTCCATGAGGGTAGGGAGCTTGGATTGGTGTAACAAAATTTGAATTTTTTGGTTTCTCATTCTTCCGTATTTAGCTTATTATTCT
This sequence comes from Solanum okadae, assembly GCA_036553675.1. Taxonomy (NCBI): domain Eukaryota; kingdom Viridiplantae; phylum Streptophyta; class Magnoliopsida; order Solanales; family Solanaceae; genus Solanum; species Solanum okadae. The sequence continues at coordinate 21,343,217 of CM071686.1, read as the reverse complement.
TCTGTTGTTGGGGGTTATGCTTAAGTTATTAAAGAACCAATTTCGAAACTGATTATTATCTGCAAATTGTTTCAGTTAATATATACTCTCTTGAATCTATAACATTGTTACAATACTAAAATGCAGATTCTTTGAGGTGGTAGCAAGAGTAATTTGAGCTTTGTTATTGGACTTTTAGCTAGCCATTTCATTATTTATAAGGTAAGAAACCTGCTAGAATTTGTGATTCTATTTCTCTTTCCGTTGGTGTCCTTGTAGCCATTAACTGCAACTTCATTTAATGGTATAGGAGAGGATGTTGTATATAATTTGACCACTTGACAAAGAGAGAATATCTGAAAGTATTCCAAACTTGTTTATCATGTATGTATACTATGGCTGTACAGCCTGTACTGATGTTAGCTTGATATGTGTAGCAGCCTTGCAGGCTTTATCTTTTCAGGATACAAACACAACTAGCTGCACAGTTTTAGTTCTTGAAGCTTTTTTAGAAACAACAATAGTTACTCTAGAACTAAGGAATCCTACTAAAGGATAGTTGTAGTGCAAATAGTTGTGAATATTAATGTGTTATTCATGAATCATGATAATAAAATTCCACCTTCTATTTTTTCCTTCCCACTAAAATTATTTCACTCTCACTCTTCCTAACCACTCTGTTGTATATACAGTGTTCTTTCAACCCAATTTTATCTCCAAAAAGCATTAGCAATAAGTTGGATTATGGAACAAGCAAATACAATATAGAGTACGTAAATAATTACCTGCATACTCAGTTGATAATTCTTAGCTATTACTTTGTGCTTTAGTTTATTTCCTTTTTTTCATTTCTATTTTTTTTTCATTTCCCCCTCATACCTAACTAATTTAATTACTTTATCCTTTTAGCTTTTTTTTATTAATAATTTTCTTTATTTTTTTTCAAAGAGAAGAATAAATACAATGATAAAAAATTTGGTTACTATTTTTTGCCTAATAAAAATATAGAAAATAAATAAATATTGAAACTACAACACAAGTTTTCTTTTATTTTCTTATTTTTTTTGTCATATCATTAATTATTTTGTTCTTTCCTCATTTATTATTTTCATTTCTTTCTTTGTTCTTTTCTCATTTATTAATTTCATTTTTTCTTTTGTTTTTTTCTCATTTATTATTTTATCCCCTCTTTTATTTTATTCTTTATTAGAGATACGATTTGATACTCCCTTTGTCCAATAATACTTGTCCACTAGTGACTTTGCACATTTAATACCTCAGAAATATTTTGAACTAAGAATCGAATCATTCTTCGTAGTGAGTAAGTTTTTACCAAGGAATTTAAATTTTTTCCTAAGTGTTAAGGTCATTAGATGTAGCATCTTGATTCCAAAAAGAACTAAATTGAAAATAGCGAGTTATGCTTTAGTTATGAGTTTTGGGTCAACTTCAAACGACCATAACTCTTAATACATGATGATTAGGTGGGCTACAAGATATCTGGTGAAAGATCTTTGATTATCTTTCCAACGCCACTCAGTTTCTAAGTTTCGAGGTCGGATGAGTGAGATATGCCCTTTTGAAGTCAAGCTGTCCAGTTAAGGAAAGTTACCCAAAAATAGTAAGGGGTATTTTGATCTTTTTCTTACCCAATCAGATTTAATTCGTTTTTAGTAAGGTTTTAAGGGTCTAATCCTATTAGGTTCAGTTTTATAATCCTAATATACGCCTAGGGTTTTAGTTGAGAGTTCAAGAAGAGAAAGTAAGGAAAAAAGGAGAAAAGTGGAAAGGATCAAGACGTTCGTCGAGGTTCTTGAGTTTCATTGCAGATTTTCGCCATGGGTTTGATCCCTAAGAGGTACGTAAGCTTCCATATTGTTAGGTTCGTTCACCCACATGCCAATCATGATTTTCTTTTGCGAATCTATCCATAAATATTGATCAATTTAATTTCTTGATGAGTTCTTGATAAGTGTTTTTGAAGTTTCCTTATTGATTAAGTTTTGATGTAAGATTATACTTGGGTCAACTTCAAACGACCATATCTATTAGAATATAAAGAGTTATGTGAGTTATAACCTATGAAATTAAAGGTATTTGAATCTACTTTACAACACCACCAATTTTGCGTCAATCCTATTTTTGAGTAAAAAGTTATGACTATTTTAGTAACCTATACAGTGCTGTTACGAATTTAGCCGGCAAGAAAATATTAAACAGAGTTTTTTTGTTTTTTTTACCTCCAAGAAAACCCTAATTGAATTTCTTTACTAATAAAAGGCTAAAAAAATAATCTTTTAATCCATTATTCTCTTCTCTCTCAAACCCTAGGGCAAAACCCTAAGGAAAAATTAAAGTAGAAGACTCCATTCAAGATTCTTTCAATCTTTTTCAAGATTCTTTCAATCTTTTTCAAGATTCTTCTTCAAGGTAAGTCTTTCTCCAAGAATTTCATTTTTTTCAACTCAAATTTCTCCATAAAATTATGAATCACTAATGGAAATCATAATTCTTGGTCATAGATATTTCAAGAAACTAATTCAAGAATCTCAAGAAAGATTTTCTTGATCGTTTACCTTTAAGCTAGGGTTTCAAGGCTTCTAATCAAGTTCTTCTTCAAGATTTTTCAAGAACCTTGTTCTTGCAGGTATGTAAGGCTATCATAGTGTTGGACTAGTTCGTCCTCACTCCCTACATCTACTTTCAAATCAGTAAAAGAGTAATTTAGGATTTTCCCCTAGATTTGAGTATTCTTGAGATAAGTTGTTATTGAGTTCTTGAGTTCATGTTTCATTTAAAAATTCTATTCCTAATTTTTAAGTTTCAATATTTTTATTGAGATCCTTGAGTTGATTTGTTCATGTCTATAATTCAGCATGAACCCTATTGTCACAACTCAGGAGTACCCCCTAGACGTAACACGGCGTACTTGACCCCGAATGGGTTTCATACAAGCCCTTAGGATCATAACATAGGTAATAGAAAAGTATGAAAATTTAAAACTTCTTTAAAACTATACGATCGAAAACATTTTTATAAGAAAACAGAACTCTTTACTAAAACCTTTGTCTCAAACCATCTATTTGAACTCATGAATAAAACTTCTTGGGACGCAGCCCATACAATGTCTAAAACATAAAGAAATGACATAAAGGAAATAATGGTTTGTCCTCGAAGCTATGAGGACTCACCAATTTTTCAACTCTTCTAGATCCTTGGAAACCTAGCCTTCAAAGCAACTCAATCTTCTTAACTTTACATTTGATTAGAATTAGGCAATATGCGTTAGTACAAAATGTACCAAGTATGAAAGCTAGCACAACATCATAAGAGAATCTCAAAATGGTTAGTCAACATAAGACATAAGCATAATAGATAATAACATAGTCATAACATAATCATCATAGTCATAGTATAATCATCATAGTCATAGCATGGTCTCCAACATAAGCCTCATATAAACATAAGTCAACATAAGACATAGTTAATGAGCATAGGAGATAAGTCATAATCATAATAAGCCAAGTCTTCAACATAATCATCTCATAAGCATAATTGGCTCTTAGTCATCTCTACCATAATAGAACCATTCTCAAGCAACCTTAAAAGCATACAAGTGTAAGGTATGAATAGCATCCCATAATACCATCCAAACCAAGTATCCCTTTTTGGTCCTCTTAATCATAGTCTATATACATGGTTTAAGTCTTTAAGCTTTTTCTACCTTAAGGGAACCATACTACTAAGTAACCTCAAAGCACACTTGTGCAATGTATGAAAGACATCCCACACTACCCTTCACACTAAACATAACCTTGAAGTCATCATAGTTATATTTACCCTACTTTGGTCTCAATACTAGCTTACTTCATAAGGGCAAGGGAACTATCACCCTAGTCAATCATATCTGTCAAGGAAGGCAATTATAGCACAATCCTATCTAAACATACATCATATAAGAGCAAACATCTCATGAGTCACCTTAAGGTAAGCTTGTGCCATGCATGAACAAGACCCCATAATCCTACCTGTGACACTCCAGAAAATGATAAGTTAAACGTGAGGACGAACGTCTTGAAAATGAGTTATAGGGGTCAAGGCCAAGAGGCAAGTGCCATGGCCAAGAGGCTAAGCCAAAGCCAAAATTCCAATGCTACCCCTAGCCATTAGCTATTGCCTCAACCTTCACAAGAAGGACCACGAGTCGTGGTCTTCACCACGTCTCGTGAAGGTGGGCGTGGTCTTGCCTTGGCCATGAAAGTTTGACCACCAAATTTCTTAGCTACTTCCTAAACTTCCACGGCCATCACCATGGTCCGTGGTCATGACCACGACCATGGGAGGTGCTCGTGGAGTTGCCTTAGGCAAATGAGCAAGGTCCCAAGTGGAGAGGCTACTGCCTCAAGGACCACGGGAGGGACCACAACTCAGGGAGCCTCTCGTGGTGATGCCTTGGGCGTGTAGGCCTTGTGCCACCATGGAGGGGCTACTACCTCAACCCTCCACGGGAATGGCCACGTGCTGTGGTCCACTTCACGATTCGTGAAGGGGCCCGTGGAGACGAGTTGGACTCATGAGCCAAAGGCCCCCAACAACTAGCCACTGTCCCAATATTCACGAGAGAGACCACGAGTTGTGGTCCTCACCACAGCTCGTGAAGATGGGTGTGAGGTCTGGACGGGGGCCTTAAGTGAGGGCCATTTAAGTCTTTTACTTTTAAGTCCAATTAATGTGGGGGTGTTTTAGGTATTCTAGGGGTAAAATATATATATTGATTTTAAGTCATAATTCACAAGACTAACTCTTTAATTCACAACACCCAAATATTTCCCCAAATTCCTCTCCTCTCAATATTTCTCTCTCTAGAAGTTCCTCCATTGAAGAACACAAGAACTTGAAGGTTAGGGCCCAAGAATCAATCTTCTCAACTCCAATTCGTGGGAACAGCTTCAATTAAGGTATGGGAATCTTGATTCATGGAACACTTTTCTCCATGAGGCCCTTCTAACTCTAATTTCAAATTTGGGTTATTGTTCAAAAACTAGGGTTTTCATTCTAGCCATGGGTTCTTCCTAAAAAAGATTTTACTATGTTAATTGCATTATATTATGGATGATTTGATGTTTAATGGTGATTTTTATTGTAAAATTCCCCATAAACCCATGAACTACCCCATGACCCCAATTTCATGAATTGTGATGGGTGTATTGATGCAAGATGATTACTATGAATTGTTCCTAAGTTAATCTAGTTATTGAATCTTATTTTATTCATGCTTAAAGTAGTATTTCTAAGTGTGATTGTGAGACTTGGTTTATGATCCTTGAAGAGGGTAAATTGTGATGGTTTGTTCATGATTGTTGGAAGTTGTATGTGAACTTATAGTTCACTTGAAAGGTAAAGATCTTATCACCATTGTGTAAATTGAGGTATTATTGTAAGGTCAATTCTCCCCTTACCCTTTACACATATTCATGTATGACTTGTCTAGTATGGTGATAACATTGTGTGTTGATTGAAAGTTTAGTTCTCATGAAAACACTATGAATGTAATGTGAAAGTTCTACTCACATGTTAATGACGATTCTAAGGTTGAAAGTACATTCTCACCCTTGATGAATCTATGAGCTATTTTGATGAATTGTATTGAACGAAGGGTAGAACAATCCTTCACACATGTAAATACAATTTGAGACTAATTATGTATAATTTGGGAAATAATGCTTAGCACCGAGTAGATATGGAAAAATGAGGTAAAGGCCCTTCCACCAATGCAAGAGGTTGGGTCATCTAAGTGAACTCATGAGATGGAAGCTCTTCCACCGATGCAATAGGTCGGGTTTCTAGAAGCAATCTCCCTATCCCATAACTATGTTCCAACATAGGACTTTAGCTAGTGGATCCACCTAAAAGATAAACATGTTAGTTCTATCTTAGGTAAGTAGGACACCTTCTTTCGGTGTGGGGTTACACGACACCAGATTCCATGTAGATCACATGGTCTATGTCGGTTATGGCTACTCTTCCCTATATGATAAGATAATGAATGAGACATGAACTAAACTATGACTTCTTGGTGAGTTTGCTTAGTAGGAGTGGGGGTATGGGACTTCACTTCCACATTGCACAAGTAGATTTAGTAGCATGTTATGGGATGGGTCCTTTATGTTATTATGAGATATGAATGTATGCATGTATGTTGAATGGATATTTGATATGAATGACTTTCCTTATGTTCAAATAATGTACATGACTAGTTCCTTATTGATGACTATTGATTATGATGAGGTCTAAAGGTTATATGTATGACTAAGGTAGCTCCAAGGGAGTACTTATTATGGTTGGTATTATGGGATGCCAACCATACATTGCACAAGTGTTCCTTAGGGGTTGCTAAGGTGTTGATATTATTATGTTGGGAATATAAATGTGATTATGGCTTGTCTTTGACATTGAAAATGCAGGTTAGTTTCCAAACTTGATAAATACATTCCTTTCAACTAAAATATCATTTTTATCATATTTTAAGGATTTTATGCATGTTTCCATACTTAGTACAACCTTTGTGCTAACCCCTTCTTCCTCTACATTTTGATAAGTGTAGGTTCCGGCTAGGTGACATACACTCTCTTTCTTGAAGAAGACTTGGATTGCTTATCTCCAAGTTGTGGGGAGTCCTCAAGTTCGAGGATGGATTTCCATTTCTTAGTTCCTATTGTACTTCTCTTATATTGAGACTTTTATTGATGTAAAGGGCTAAGTCCCAAATTTTGTATTCCTATGTTTTAGATGGTGTATGAGACAAAGTCTAGATTTCCTTTTATGAAAAGTGAAGTTGAACTTCTATTGTAAAAGTTTTAAATTTTTCCGCATTATTTTCTATGTCTTATGTAATGATGATGTTAGAGGCTTGTATGAGACCCCTTCGAGGTCAAGTATGCCGTATCGCATTCGGGGTCTAGACTTGGATCGTGACACTACCCATGTTAAGCTAGACACTTAGGTTCATCATTCATATTCATCATATCTTAACATCATAAAGGCAAGGGTAATCACCTCTTAGTCATGCATGAAGTGAAGAGGTATCTAGACCTACTATCCCAAACTAGTCATGCTCATGTTTCATAAATGCAAGGGGAAGTCACCTCAAGGCATAAATGTTTAGTTCATCATGAAGGACAAGGGAAGTCACCTCAAGCCACACACATTTCACGGAATCATAAAAGCAAGAGTATTCACCTCTACTCATACATAGCATGAATCATAGGTATTCTCTTCCATGTTCATTATTATAAGAATATAGGTATTCACCTCCATGTTCATTTTTAGAAGAATATACGTATTCACCTCCATATTCATTTTAAGGTGATATAGGTATTCACCTCCATATCAGTTTTAATGTGTAATGTAGGTATTCGCCCCCCACATCATCACATAAGAATCATAGGTAATAACCTTCATGGCCAACAAAAAGGCTAATGGGTAATCACCTGTTGCCTTGGGAGTCACACATACACAGGGTAATCACATCACACTCCCCCACACTTAATTAGGAGTAAGGGAACTGACCACACATTCCTATCATGTAAAGGTCATTTAGGGGGAATCACCACAAGCCTCATCAAATTTAATAGTCCTAAGACTTTGATTCATTTTTGGTGAGCAAACCTTTCAACCTAGAATCATTCTATGTGAGAGAACCCTTCATGTCATATCATACTCATGCCTAAAACCATATCTAGAATCCTACATTAGACATTGGTATAATCATGGATCAAGTGACTCTATCACTTGTGCATCTAAGTCTTCATAATGTAAACTACGTAGATATAGGCCTTCTACCACAATTCTATACTTTCATCTTCTAATCTCATATATAGACTTTACTCTCAAAGCCTTAACATTCATAGTTCAATCATATTGGATTTACCTTCAAACCCTAGTGATCAACATTCATTACTACAAGCCTTACATTCAAGCTTTACTTCTTATAACCTTCATTCATACCTAGATTTCAAGGTATTCTAATCATATTCATCATTACTAGGTGATTCTAGTCATAATTGATCATAAAGGTTCAATTCTAACTTTACATGTCAAGATTCATCATATACAATAAGGTCTAGTGCAATTCATGATTATATGATCATAAATTTGATCAATTACCATACATAACATTGAATTAGGAAGATCACCTAAGAACCTTCAACTTTACCTCTAATGGCATAAATCCACAAAGATCACATTCATCAATTTAGATTACGGTTTACCATAGAAATCACATGAATTCATCATAATATCACTAAACAAAGCTAAATCAATTTTAATTAGGAGTTATCCACTATATTGGAATCACATCCAAACCGTACCCACAATGTAAGATCAACCCTAGCTAGAATTAGGTTTTTGACTTCACAATTTGGGGATAACTAAGGGGGCTCTATGGGTGAAAGAACCCATAGATGAATAAGCTTCACATACCTCCTTTCAAAGCCCTAAACAAACCTTGAATCAATGGTGAATCTCGACCTAGCTGCTGCCCTTCTTCTTCTTCTTCTTCTTCTTCTTTGCTTCTAGAGAGAGAATATTTGGAGAGTGATTTGGGAGTTCTAAGATGAATGAATGAATTAGTTAGTTTAGGTAACTAGCTAACCGACCACCCTTAACCCCTAATTAATAACTAACTTAGTTCCTAAACACCTAACTAAAACTAAAACTTTAAAAACTGTCACCACCTATGCCCACCCATCCACGGACCGTGGATGGGTCTACTGTCCGTCATTTGGTTTCGTGGTTGGGGTCTACAGCTTAGAAGTCGTAGGCCAGTGCAGGCCTTGACCTACGCCCATCACCTACGGAGCGTGGTTTGGTCTACTGGTCGTAGATGGCCATCCGTAGGTCAAAAATTTGACAATTTTGGGGACTGTTTTTGGGGCCTCCTTCAATGACCCCTTGGGTGGTCCTTGGGGGGTCGTACCTGGACGTTTAACCCCTAAAACCCCTATTCTAAGTAAGGAAACCATTTTTACAAGTTTTAACCCTCATACGACACTCCAAAACTCTTACCAAAGGCTCTAGAACTCACTGGTTCAACTCACTAAATTACGGGGTGTTAGAAATCTTGAGAAGTTTTTCAAAGCCAACACTTGAGTTTTAAGCAGAGTTTTGAGGAAATAAGTATGAGAATGAGAAGAGTTGTATACATGAGTTCCATATTGTTATGTAGACCCACGAGTCGAGTCGTTCATGCCCATAAATTCCGCATAAACTTCGTAAACTGAGCATCTTTGGGAGGAGTAGTATATTCAAGTTCGAAGTCTTGAGTATTGAGTTCCTAACCCTTTTGAGATTATATTCCTAATCACGGGACTATTACATATTACCCATTAAGTCCTTGAGTTGAGTAGTTCATGCCCATAATTCCGCATGAGCCCTATGATTCGAGCAGTCTTGAGATGAAAAGTATTATTGAGTCCTTTAGTTGAGTAGTTCATGCCCATAATTCTGCATGCACCCTCTGAGTCGAGCATTCTTGAAACGAGTATTACCATTAAAGTTCTTGAGTTCTGAGATGTTGAGTCTCGAGTATTGAGTTCTAGTTATGGTTATTGAAAACCTTGAATGAGTCATTCATGTCCATAATTCGACATGAGCTTTATTCTGAAAAGTCTTTTACAAAATTTTCTAAAATTATTTTAAGACTTGAGCGCTTGAGTTGAGAAAGAGTAGAGTCGAGTTCATTTTCTTTAAAATGATATATGAGAACTATGTATTCCCAAGAGTAAATGTTTTCACATTTAAAAGAGAAGGAAACTGAGATTTCCAAAAGAGTTTTGAGCAGTTTGACTAACATCTCTTTTTAGAAAAAGACTTTTAGTAATAATCTCAAATCACAAAAAGAGTTATGTTTTTAAACATATGAGCTAGTTACGTTTTGGGAGTAGTATTGAGCACCGATATGGGGACGAGTTTGAGTTTAGATAATTTAAAGTCTCCATAAACCGTGTGGTCCGCATGGGTAGAAAAGGGTCAAACTCTTTAGATGATTCATTAATCCTTTTAGCATGGACTAGTGGATCCACTTAGCGAGTTAGGTTCTGTACCCCCGGCAAGGTAAAGGACGGCCCTGGCAGCGTGAGGCAAAACACTGTATCATCACTTAAGCTCATAGAGATGGTTGTCGGTTAGAGAAACTCCCACAGAGATATTTTGTATTCTTATTTACACATAGTTTACTTTGTATTTTCATATACAAGCAGAGTTTATCTGGTATCCTTGCATACAAACTAAGTTTCTTTCTATTGTTTTAAAAGCTTTCCATATATTGCATATGTATTGTTGCTTTATATTGAATTGAGTATCTAGAGTTGAGTACCCAGAGTCGAGTAGCCTTATTTCACTGAGTTAAATATCTTATCATCGATTTGAACTATGTTTCTTATTCTTGAGTTGAGTTTAGCATAAGTGAGTTGAAAGGAGGTAAGTATGTTTCCTTTTTATCAAGTTCAAGCTTATGTTTATGCTTTAGAATTTCCCTTACATGCTCGTACATTTCATGTACTGAGTCATTTGGCATGTATCATTTCATGATGCAGATACGGGTATTCAGGGTCATGAACAAGAGCTTCATTGATTCCACATGGAGTTCAAATTAGTTATAGTGAACCTCATTGCTTTCAGAGGATTTCATTTACTTTTCAGTTTTGTCAGGATGTCGTGGGTCTTGTCCCGACTTCCATCTTTGTCATTTAGAGGCTTCATAGATAGACAATAGAGTTTGAGAAGTTTGTTTCCTTTATCATGTTAAATGTTTTAAAGTTTTGTGTTGCCTAGTTTTGGCTAGTTGAATACGATTATATTCTGAGTTAATTAATTGAGTTTCAATGAATTTTATTTTGTTTTAAGCTATGTATGCTTGAGTAAGCCTTCCACTTGTAATTAGCCATGATGAGGGTTTGCTTGGGGACCAACAATGGTTCTCGAGTGCCAGTCACGTCCAGGGTGTAGGCTCGGGTCGTGACAACAAACTTCTTAAAAAACTATAAACATAAGGATAATTTTACTATATCACCCTTCGAATATAATAAATACAATGTTTTGAAAAATGCAGCAAAGAAATGATTATAATTAATGATAACAGTAAATTAGAAACTAAGTGTAAAATTATCCATTGATTTCATAAAGTGGAAAAATATGATTGGACATGCCAAAATATTATAGTGGACAACTACTGTTGGACGAATGGAGTAATATTTTTATTATTTGTTTGCTTCTTCTATATTTTCTTTCTTTTTTGTCCTTTTTTTTTTATTTTTTGGCCAGTTCATCATCTTTTAAATTTTTCTGTCTTTCTATATTTTCGTCTTTTTAAGAAAACAAAATAAATACCAAAAATTAAAATACTGCCTAATCTTTCAGATTAATAAAAAAAATCTAGATAATAATAATAAATAAATAAGAAAAATATAGAATTATGTGATTTTGAGTCTGCATAAACTACATTTGACATTTAGTGTGATTTAGAAAAAAGAAATACAGAACTATGTTAGCTTCAATGTACTTTTCTTCCTACAATATTCAATATCTCATTCTTCTTGCTACATTCCTTAATGATACCATGACAGTATATGATATGTTGTGATGGTATCTTTGAGAAATGAGTTGGCTGTACATAAACGGTTGTAGGAAATCTTAATGAAATCATAACAATATATGAATATATGAAAACAATACTTAATGATACCACGTCAGTATATGATATGTTGTGATGATATCATTGAGAAATAAGTTGGTTATACATGAACGGTTATAGGAAATCTTAATGATACCATATCAATATATGAATATATGAAAACATTCCTTAATGATATCATATCATTCTATGATATGTTGTGATGGTATCACTGAGAAATGAGTTGTTTGTACATGAATGGCTGCAGGAAACATTAATGATACCACATAAATATATGAATATATTGTTATAGTATTATTAAGGAATGAGTAATTTTGTAAATGAATGAATGAAGGAAACCTTAGTGCTACCACAACGGTATATTCATATATTGTGATGGTATCATACATGAGCTGAGTAGTGTTACCAATATATGAAATAGTCCTTAATGATTTCATGTCAACATATAATATGTTGTGATAGTATCATTGAGAAATTATGAGTTCCTCCCTCGAAGGACTGCTCATCAATATATGATACGATACTATCATATATATAATGTGTTGGTATCACTAAGGAATGAGTTGGTTATACATGAATGGAATGTATGAAACCTTAATGATACCATAAAAATATATGTATATACTATTATGGTATCAATAATGAATGAGTAGTATTGTGAATGAATGAAGGAAAGAAACATTAGGGCTACCACAATAGTATATTCACATACTGTGATGGTATCATACATAATATGGGGAATGTTACTATTATATGAAACAATCCTTAATGATACCATGCAAGTATATGATGGTATCATGGAGGTGTCGCTGAATGATTGATGTACACATCAATGATACCATGATAGTATAATAAATAGATATATTGTGGTGGTATCATTACAAAATAATGCAAATCGCAATGATACTATGTTAGTATATAGATATACTATGATGATATTATGGAGATCTCACTAAAGTATTGAAGCATACACCAATGATACCATAAAAGTGTATAGATATACTATGATAGTATCATTACAGATAGAAGCAAATGAAAAAATAGAGAAATAAAAAATAAAAAGAAAATTAACTGAAAGAAAAAATAAAAATCTAAATATACAATGACAAAAAATATAAAATTAAATAGTGGTGAAAAAATAAATAATATTATGATTTAAAAAAATAAATGAAAAGGAATAAAAATAATAAAGAATAAAGAAATAAACAGAAAAAAAGAAAAGGAGAAAAGAAAAAGAAAGGACCATAAAATGAAGAAATTTAAAAATAAAGAAAACTACAATAAATATAAGAAAATAAAAGGAACCAATAAAAGAGAAAAAGGGAAAAAGGAGAAAAATAAAAGCAAGAAAAATAAAGAAATAAAGAAAATAAACGAATAAAGAAATATATGAAAAAAAAGTAAACATAAAAAGAAGAAAAAGAGTATATTAAATAAAAATGAGTATGAATTAGATTTTGGTGTAAAAAAATAAAGAATAAAATAATTTGAAAAAAAATGAATAAAAAATGCATAAACAATAAAAAAAGAAACGAGAAAAAAAGAAATTGAGAAAAAAAATAAACGAATAAAGAAATATATGAGAAGAATGAAATAAGAAGAAGAAGAAGAAAGGGAGTATATGCAATAAATATTGAGTATAAAATAAGATTATAGTGTAAAAAGTAATAAGGAATAAAATAATCTTAGAAAATTTAAATGAACAAAGAAACATAAAAAGGAAAAAAAAGAAGAAGTAGAGAAATAAAAAAGAATTAAAAATGAGCAAAATAAATAAAGCTACAAGGAAATGGTTGTTGTAAAATAAAGAATTGGATGTACATGTGGATGGGGCCTACTCATCTTGGAGGCCAAGTAGATTACCGTAGCAATTATACTACTCCAAGTTTGAAGGCTTATAAAACCTTCCATTCTATATGAAATAAAGAAAGACAAGATAGAAACAACACATAGTAACCTTTCTTTCTCTATTTCTTTGTTATTTTAGCTTAATGTTCTCCTTTTATTTTGTAACACATTATCAACACGAGACTATAATCAACTGAGTAAGTTAACTTTCTTCTTTAGATAAAATCATACATATCTTCGATTTACAAATATTTGAGTGAAAAAAAATACAAGGTCACTAGTCCCATGTTTCTTGGAATTCGGGACTGAATTAATTGAATTGTTGTGGAATAATAAAGGTAATAATAAAAAATGAACTGATTTTCTTGTTGAAATTAACAAGTGAATACTACTGCTTCTTTTGATATACAACCCCTCCCCCCCCCCAAAAAAAAAAAAAGAATTTATTCTTTATACGTTGCTCATTTAATTTTTGGTGTTGGACTCTAATCATTTGGGGGGGGGGGGGGGGGGGAGAGAGAGAATTGGCTAAAGTTTGACTATGTGTACAATATAACTTTATGATATGATGATAAGTTTCATAAAGCAATTTAGGTAAAATTTTGCACAGTTTACTTCTAGCAGCAAGGAATTCAATTAAGGTTATTTGAATATCCATTTTCTTGGATCTTGTTTATTCATTTGATAAACAACAAAATTGGGAATGAAATAAAATATAGTTAAATTTATGCCTAATCATTTATGTTTTTCACTTGTGACTGAGGAAATATATTATGAATCATAAATTATGATGCAAGAGGCACCTTGTTTGGAGAAGATTGAATACTTTGAATGTTATGTGAATCCAATCAATTTACTTCAGTAGTCCAGGGAATATGCTTTCCAATTTCCTATATATTCTAATTTTAATTTTTGAGATTTAAGATTTGGTATTATTTATATTACACAAAGTGTAATATTATTTATGCAGGAAAATGAGTTGTTTAAATCAACAAGGTAATATCATATATAAAGTGATAATACTTTTATAAGGCTTGCGGGTAAATATCATTGTATTACTTAATTTAGTATGTTATTTTAAAGGATAAGACGGTGAGTTCAAGTATTATCACACCAATAGGGTTAATACATTGAATTTGATTCCTTATGACTATAATGACAAGATGTTGGGTTCAAGTCCCATTGATTTATGGCCTGAGACGCCTTTATATAATGATTGAAGGCAAAATAATAATCTTTGATGAAAAGTCATGAAGCGCATCTCACTGAATTTGCTCCATTCCGTTAAGTGAATGTGATAGCCGTACATGATAAGTCTGAAAGAATTTTTTTATGGTTGTATTAATGAATGTGGGCATTACAAAAAAAGAAGAAAAAAAGAAGGGGAGAACGAAATAATAGTAGACATCATTGTGATGAAGAACATTAATATTGGTTTTCAAAATGGTCCTTAAAAGAATGTAGGTAATTAATTATTTTCATCAAGTTGGTGTAAAGGGTATTGGACACACTATTGATATGCAATTTAACTTGATATGTTTTATAACTCTCCCATCAAATAAAGGAATACGGAATGAGAGTACACTTGACATTTCAAGATGAATTTGGAGGATGATTCATAATTCTTAATAATATATATATAAAATTATTTCAAAAGGTTTATAAACTTTTGGAGGGCAAGTTACTTTTTGATCAAGTTTTACATCGTCTTTAAATTTCACTATCATTGGCTAATGAATATTTGGTTTGTAAATTGCCTAAATTATTTATTTTCAAATAATTTTCTTTTTATCCAAATAAAGAAAACGAGTCATCCCATGTGTTGAAAAAAAAAGATACTTTTCCAATTTCTTGTGATGAATAATGATTGAGTAATTTTTTTTATTTTTTTTTACCTTGAACATCTTTTATAAGTATAAATAGTTAAGGATTTCACAATAGAAATATGGTCAGAGAATAATTATCCAATTATAATCCTCTTCTTGTCTTTGTTAATATTATAGTATTTCAGTTTTGTTAATTAATGTATTCTCTAATTATTTAGAAAAGACTTGTTTAATTTTGAAAAATATTTCACATTGTATGAAATGGTTTTTTTTAATAAAAAAAAAGCACCCAAGGTATTATTTGTGCATTACATTAAATATTATTAAAGTAATATGTATTAAATTTTAGCATTATTATTTTCATAATTATATTATTATTTGTGCTTATTTCCAATAACTAGTATGGTCAGCAGGAGCTTAAAATGAAATTAAGCACATATATTATAGTCTATTTCTTGAAGAGAAGGTGAGTTGTGATAAGAATCGTGAATGTGACAAGATATGATAAAAGATTTGAATGAAGATGTGCTTATGTATGGTTATGATGATACCATAACCCATCTCTATGGGAGGTTGCGAGAAATTGCTATTATGGTATAGCTGGTCATTGATCATCTTACCGATGATGATTATCGAGAAAAGAAAAGGTTAAACCAAGAAGTCATTCTTCCCTAGGATAATTTTGATCATGACCGAAATGAAAATAGTTTTCTCCTTAAAAGGGAATGTTCATCATACAAATGATATGTTGAGGAATATGTGGCAGTACACAAAATTAATTGAAAGCTCGAGAAGAGCTAAAGTGTTACTATCCAGAGGAATGAAAATTATTCATAATATTGAGGTTGTAGTAAGTTTCGAAAGAAATCTTTTAAATTTCAAAGAAATTATCAGTAAATTTTTTTTATTTATATTGAGACTTTAAAATATGAAAAGATTTAAGTTCTTCATATTACTACAATTAAAGTGAGTTATAAATTTTTATGTGAAAGAGTACCCATTTTTTCATATTGTTTGTAGTACATAATTATGAGCATGATGATGGAATCACATGCAAAGTAAACTAGAAGTTTATTAAAATAAATATCAGTTGGAATGATTGGTTGACCATCCCAGTTCAATTAAGTTGCAAAATAATTGAGAATTCATGTGGTTATATATTGAATAAATAATAAATTGATTAAGAATTCTCTTGTATTGTTTGTTCTCACGATAAAATTATCATTATACCAGTGAAGGTTGAAATTGTATTCCCTAAAATTTTGAAATGTATAAAAAGGTGAATATGTGCTTGTTCACCCGCCATGTGAATCATTTACTATTATATGATTTTAATAGATGCATCTATGTTATGGTCGCATGTGCTTTTGCAATTTAATTTTTTCAAAGATTGTTTGCTCGGATTGTTAAATCAAGAGCACATTTCAAATTATAAAATCATATTGATGATATTGGTTTATATCTAAGTGGTTTAAGCATAGACTATATGCCTCAAATTATAGCTAAATCATTTGTTATGAGAACAAAACTCCCAAAAAAAATTTGGTATGAGATATGTCATTTAAAATGTAGCAACACTTGTACGTATCAAGCCAACAAGGTTTCCCTATCAAAATTGGTTCAGGATCAGGAACCAAATAATTCTCATCTAAATATAAAAGTGTTGTATATTATTCAATTGCTCCACCACTATGCAATACATAAAGATGAGTGCCCAAATAAAGTTGAGTGATGTTAGATTCTCTAACATTAGAGGGATATGATAAACAACTAAAAAATAAGTTATACATAATGAAGTATCAGTGATATGATCCTCGTTGAAAATATAATTAAAGTCAATTGTCAAAAATATTCACTGACTCTATGTTATAATCCAGTTACAAATGCTCCAATGAGAAGTCCTTGAAGGACATAATTTATGACACATCGGAAGAATGATAGATAAATTGATTTGAAAGATGAAACTTCTTGAAAAAAGAGAGGAGCAAATGATTAAGATGGTCTGAGGCAAGTGATTTAGAAATAGCATCATGGCATACCATTTAATAAAACTTTGACAAAGGTTCAAGTACATGAAAATAATGAAAAATAAAGAGATCTCGACAAGTTATGTCATTAGAATCGATATCTAATAATTGTCGACGATATCTTTTATATAATATAGCGTTTAAAATTATAAATTATAATGAGGATCTTGATTTTAAATCTATCAAACAGTGTGGACATATAAATGATTGGCCAAAGAGAAAATACATAATTCAAGTATTTTTTATTTCACTTGAAACAGTGATGTTCTGGGCTTATATAGTTCAAATATCAAAATATAATGTTAGTGGGGTGCAAATGAATTATTATGCGAAAGGTCAAATAAAAGATTGTAAGATATAAAGTATGACTTGTGCCTTGATGCATAAAGTTTTTTGCAAAAGTCTTGACATTATTATTGTATGGAGATGTGTTCTCGTATGGTGGATACAATGAGATTTTTTTTCCAGTCTAACAATATATGAAAAATTTGAATATGTATAATGAATGATAATCATGTCTAGCTAGACAATAAATATTATATGTAAATTCCTGAAGGACTTACACGATTTTAAAGCGATTTCATTGAATAGTCTCCCAATGGTTGTGAGATCGCTTAACATAAAGATTAGTTTCGATCTCATTAAAATGGTTAAAAGTACCATGTCACAATTTTAACAGTTTGGATTCGGAAAGGGTAAAATTAGAGCTCATTATAAAATCTGGTGCCAGTCCGACGGAGCCACCAACGATGCGTCGTTTGACACACGGACCGTACGTATGGTCCATGAATTGGCCAGTAAAGTTTTTCAAAATGTCAAGTTCCAGTACTTTTTCAACGGTTCACTAGGACGGTCTGTCGTCCAATGCAAGAATCGTAGATAGGTCTCGTAGGTGAGTCCTAGACTTAGTGGAATTCATAATCAAATTGTTAGGACCTACGTCTGTGGTCCACGGTTCATCATTTGACCCACAAGCCGTATCTGAGTGTCGTCGTTGGGGGTACTAAAGTTGGTGTCTCTGAACTCATTGACACCCAATCAGGACGGTCTGAGAGTTGATCGATGGACCATAGGTCAGGGTCGTTGATGAGCGCGACAATTATTTTCTTAGAGGCTTTTGGGTATTTTTCTAATTATTCTAGCTTAAAACCATGTCATTTTACCCTTCACCTAAAGCCCTATATTAGGTGTTTTAACCCCAAATTTCCCCAATTACAATCATTCTCTCAAATTCCTAAAAGAAGAACAAGTCTTCCTCTCAAATATTTCTCTCTCTAGATAGCTTTAAGAAGAAGGAGTGAACCTAGGGTTTAAAGTCAAGCCCCGATTCCATAATTGAAGTCAAGATTTTGGCATTGAGGTATGATAGTTTTCATCCATACAACCCTTTCCTCCATGGAGTTCCCAAATTCTCCAATTTTACGAAGTTAGAATTCCAAAATTGAGTTAGGATTTTCTTCCATTTCATGGTTCCTTTAAATATTGATTTGTTTGATTGTTTTATGATCTATCAAAGATGAATTGAGATAATTACATGATTTTGTAATGAATTCTCATGAACCCATGCCTAACCCATGATTTCTAGATATTGATGATTGAAAGTGTATTTTGAACTAAGAAAGGTGAATTATGGAATTATACATGTTCTTATGAATTTGATGATATATGATGTAGATTGCTTTGAGAGTAAAAACATATATGTTGTCATTGTAGTGAATTTTTCTGAAAGGATTGCTCACATAACTATCTCATGCATGAATGTGAAATGTTTTATCACATAAAAGATTCTAAGGTTGAAAGGTCTTCTCACCTAAAATGAATCAAAGTTAAGGATCTATTCTAATGAAACCTAGCTTGGATTGGTTACTTCATTGTACTTTTCCATGGATTACATATGACTTAGCTTGGATTGACAAGATGACGTGCTCTTCCTTGGATAATAAAGGTAAGTTAAGAAAATGGCTACTCCGTGGGATTTACGCTTAGTAGCGAGAGGATATTGAGATTGGAGCTCTCTCGTTAGAAGAGGCCAGACTTCTAGATGCAATCTCTTTATCCCATACCTATGTGCCCCCATAGGATGATTGTCTTAGATAGATATTAGCTAGTGGATCCACATAAGCTAGAAGTTCATGGTCTTACCTTGGCAAGTAGGACACTCCTTTTCGGTGTATGGTAGATATCAGATTACGTGTTGATAGCTCACATGGTCTTATATGTCAGTTAAAGGTAAATCTCCCATAATAATGAATTAGGGTTACTTCAAGAAGTATCTGACATGTGACTTAAGATGATGTCTATTTGCATTGACCATGTTTTATGACTGATGTCTTCTAATTCTTTTACATTAATGATTTAGCTTGGTCATTGCAATTTATGAAAATGCCCCTTTCTCATGTTTTAAAGTGTTTTATGCATGACTATGATTCTTGATACATATTTGTACTAATAGATACTCTTGCCTACATTTCCCCAAATGTAGGGACCGACCTTACAGATTCGCACTTTCGTGACTAGGGATCTCATATAGAAGACTTGAAGTTTAGTGAATCCTTATATTCGAAGGACTGAGCTTGAATTCCCTTTTGTCTTTACTTTCAGTTTTGGAACTTGATGTATGGGTAACGCCCCGATACACTATTATATACTAGATGACTTTGAGACAATGTTTCGATTTCTACTTTTCTCGATAAAATTCTTATATATTGAAACTGTCTTTTAAATCTCTTTATTCTATGATGTTGTATGATGAAAGATATATGGGGCCTCTCGGGGTCTTATCCACCATGTTACTCCTAGGGGCTACCTTGGGTCGTGACAAACTTGGTATCAGAGTACAAGGTTTAGAAAGGTCCTAGAAAGTCTCATAAGCCACTTCAAGTAGAGTCTTGTTCATGAGTGCGAAGCGCTCTACATTTATGAATGAAAGGCTATACGATGTTTAGGAAACTCCACTTCTTTCAATACTCTAAAGTTGTGCAGTAGATTTCAACTCTATAATGTCTCTTTCCTAATCCTTATCCGATGCTCTATAAGATATGGCTACTCAAGGATCATATGCTAGAAGGAATGCGAGAGAGAATGTAGAACGAGAAGCTCCTCCTCAAGCTCCTCCAGTTCTGGCCGACCCTTTCGCTAACCAAGTAACTAATGCGTAGTTTTGGGCTACTTTTCAAGTATTGTCTCAAGCCATTACCACCCAAGCAAATAGAGAGATTGCGGTCCTGATTAACCCAAATATGGGTACAGTGGCATCTAGAGAGAGGGACTTCACTAGAATGAATCCTCCGGAGTTTTATAGTTCTAAGGTTGAGGAAGACCTTCAAGATTTCATAGATGAGGTTTACAAGGTGTTGATGATCATGGGAGTGACTCTGATGGAAAAGGCGGAGTTGATTGCTTATCAACTTAAGGGTGTTTCTCAAGTATGGTTCAATTAATGAAAATAAGGGAGAGCAGAAGATGTGGGTCCTCTTAATTGGGAAAAGTGTAAAGTTGCTTTCCTTGATAGGTTCTTTCCCCTTGAGATGAGGGAGGCAAAGGTGCTTGAGTTCATCAAGCTTCGTCAAGGAAATATGAGTGTCAAGGAATATGCTTTGAAGTTCACACATTTATCTCGATATTCTCCTACTATGGTTGCCGATCCTAGGGCAAGGTAAAAAGGTTTATTTCGGGTGTGTCCGAGATAGTAGTTAAGGAATGTCGTACCACTTTGCTTATCAATGATAT
Source organism: Solanum okadae (assembly GCA_036553675.1). Taxonomy (NCBI): domain Eukaryota; kingdom Viridiplantae; phylum Streptophyta; class Magnoliopsida; order Solanales; family Solanaceae; genus Solanum; species Solanum okadae. Next base: position 21,322,116 of record CM071686.1, on the reverse strand, counting down.
GTAAATTTCTCGTCTCATGGTTCATGCTCAACAAATCGAAGAGGAGAAACTTAAGGAAAGGTCTAGGGAGGCATAGAGGGCTAAGACCGGTGATTGTAACTTCTCACATTCAAGGTCCGATGGGCATGGCCGTTCTAAGTTTCGACAAAGGTTTTCCAGCCAATATTCCTCCAATGCTCCTCATAAGTTTAAAAAATATAGGGTGCCTAACCCTAAGCCTCAAGGAGGAAATGGTAGCAGATCTTCATTGCCTATGTCTACTTGTGATAGGTGTGGATAAAAGCATGAGGGTAAGTGCTTAGCCGACACGGATGGTGTCTTCGGTTTTGGTAAAAATGGTCATAATATGAGGGATTGCCCGATGTTTACGGCTGAAGAGAGGGTAAATAAGCTCCTCCTAGTGGTTTGAATTCCAATGCTCCCAAGAAAAAGTGATTCTATGCACTCTAGACCCATGGAGAACAAAAGGGTTCTCCCGATGTGGTTACCAGTATGTTGAAAGTATTCCAACTTGATGTTTATGCTTTACTTGAAAGCGATGCTACCTTGTATTTTGTGATGTCATATGTGGCTATGAGGTTTGATATTCTTCCATATGTGTTGTTTGATCCTTTTTCTATATCTACTCATGTTGGTGATTTTGCTATGGCTAAGAGGGTCTATAAAAAGTGTCCCGTCTCCTTGTCCCATAGAGTCACACATATTGACCTTGTAGAGCTTGATATGTTAGATTTTGATGTTATCCTGGTATGGATTGGCTGCACTCATGTTATTCTTCTATTGATTGTAGAACCTGTGTAGTCAAGTTTTAGTTTCCAAATAAACCCATCCTAGAGTAGAAAGGGGGAAACTCTATGCCTAAGGGTCAGTTAGTTTCTTGTCTTAAAGCTAGAAAAATGATTTCTAAGGGTTGCATTTACCATCTAGTTAGGGTGAGGGATATATATTTCTAGACCCCTACTCTTGAGTCGGTCCCCGTTGTAATGAGTTTTCGAAAGTGTTTCGTGATGATTTACCTGGTATTTCTCCCGAAAGGGAAATCGACTTCGGTATTGACCTTCTCCAGATACGCAACCTATCTCTATTCCTCCTTATCGTATGGCTCCAAGATAACTTAAGGAATGAAAGGAGCAATTGAAAGATTTGTTGGATAAAGGTTTCATTCGACCAAGTATCTCTCCATGGTGTGCTCCAATTTTGTTGTTAAAAAGAAAGATGGTTCGCATCGTATGTGTATTGACTATCAACAATTGAACAAGGTTACCATTAAGAATAAGTATCCGCTCGCAATGATAGATGATTTGTTTGACCAACTTCAATGAGTAAGCTACTTCTCTAAGATTAACCTCTGGTCGAGTTATCACCAACTAAGGGTGAAGGAAGATGACATTTCGAGGATAACTTTTCAAATTCGGTATGGTCATTATGAGTTTTTGGTGATGTCATTTGGGTTGACTAATTCTCCAGCGGCATTTATGGATTTGATGAATAGGGTGTTTAGACAATACCTTGACATGTTTGTGATCGTGTTCATTGATGAAATATTGACCTATTCGAGAAGTGAAGACGAGAATACCAATCATTTGAGGATTGTGTTGCAAGTCCTCAAGCACTAACAACTCTTTGCAAAGTTTAGAAAATGTGAGTTTTGGCTAAGGTCCGTGGCTTTTCTTGGGCATACTGTTTTCGGTAAGGGTATTGAGGTAGATCTTAAGAAGACAGATGCGGTCAAAAATTGGCCTAGACCTCTATCACTTTCGGATATTACAAGTTTCTTGGGTTTAGATGGTTACTATAAAAGGTTTTTTTGAAGGGTTTTCTTCGATTTCTTCTCCATTGACGACATTGACTTAAAATAAGGTTAAGTTCATATGGTTTGAAGCGTGTGGAAAGAGTTTTCAAGAATTAAAAGATAGACTTACTTCCGCTCTAGTGTTGACTTTACCAGAAGGGACAAATGGTTTTGTCATTTATTATGATGCCTCGAGAATTGGGTTAGGATTTGTCCTTAGGGAAAATGGAAAATTCATTGCCTATGCTTCAAGACAACTTAATATTCATGAAAAGAACTATCCTACCCATGACCTCGAGCTAGCAACGGTTGTTTTTTCCTTAAAGATTTGGAGACATTATTTTATGGTGTTTATGTGGATGTCTTTACCGACCACAAGAGTTTGCAATATGTGTTCAACTAGAAGGATCTAAATCTTCTCCAAATGAGATGGCTTGATTTATTGAAAGACTATGACATGAGTGTTCTCTATCATCCCGATAAATAAAATGTGGTGGCAGATGCTCTTAGTCAATTATCGATGGGTAGTGTTGCTCATATTGAGAGTGATAAGAAGGAGTTGGTTCGAGATGTTCATAGGTTTTCCCGATTAGGTGTTCGATTAGTTGACTCTACCAAGGGTGGTGTTGTGGTTCACAATGGTTCAGAATCATCTTTTGGGATTGATGTGAAGAGCAAGTAAGGTCTTGATCCAATTTTAGTTGAATTAAAGGAAGTGGATCTTAAGAAGTCCGTTGAGGCTTTCTACCAAGGGGGAGATGGTGTACTTAGATTTGTGTGTACCTGATGTAGACGACTTGAAGGAACATATCTTGTCAGAAGCCCATAATTCTTGATATTCCATTCACTCGGGAGCCACCAAATGTACCGTGACTTGCGAGAGATCTATTGGTGGAATGGAATGAAGAAGGACATTGCAGAATTTGTGGCTAAGTGTCCCAATTGTCAACAAGTGAAAGTTGAGCATCAAAAGTCGGGATATTTGTCCCAAGATATTAGCATTCCTACTTGGAAATGGGAAGACTTGAACATGGAGTTCATTGTTGGGTTGCTTTGCAGCCGGCGACAACATGACTAGATTTGGGTTATTGTAGATCAGATGATGAAATTGGCTCATTTCATTCCGATCAAGGTTTCTTATTCGATGGAGGACTATGCCAAGTTTTATTTTAAGGAAATGGCGAGGTTGCATGGAGTGCACTTATCCATTATCTCCGACTGTGGTACCTAATTCACTTTTTAGTTTTGGAAATCATTCCAAAAGGGTCTTGATACTCGTGTTAAGCTTAGCACATAATTTCATCCACAAATCTATAGGCAAGCAGAGCGCACTATCCAAGCTTTGGAAGATATGTTGAGAGGATGTGTAATCGACTTCAAGGGTAATTGGGATGATCACCTGCCTTGATCGAGTTTGCCTACAACAATAGCTATCACTCAAGCATTGTTATGGCTCCATTTGAGGCCCTATATGGTAGGAGGTGTAGATCTCCAATAGTTTGGTTTGAGGTGGGTGAAGTTTCCCTAATAGGTACCGAATTGACACATGAGGTTATGGAGAAAATTCGACTTATTAGAGAAAGGTTGAAAACAACTCAAAGTCAGCAAAAGTCCTATGCCGATGTTAGAAGAAAAAATCTTGAGTTTGATGTTAATGATTGGGTCTACTTGAAAATTTCACCCATGAAGGGTGCAATGAGATTTGGGAAGAAAGGGAAGCTTAGTCCCCAGTATGTGGGCCCATATTAGATTTTGAGATGAATGTGCAAGGTCGTATATGAACTTGAATTGCCTAGTGAGTTGACATTGATACATCCAATTTTCCATGTCTCCTTGTTGAATAAACGTTGTAACACCCCAAAATTAATAGGCTAAACTAGAGATAAACGTGAGGGTTAACGTCAACGAAGAACGACAAGGGCCAAGGGAGTGGGCTAGGCACTGCCCCACCTACCACGCCCACAACCATGGCTCATGGTCAAGATCACGACCCTTGGTGGGGTTCGTGGTGGGCTAGGCAGTATAGCCTCCCCAAATCTGCCCAAAATAAGCTCCTCTTCATGACCCACTTCACGGCTCGTGGTGAAGACCACGGCTCGAGGGAAGGCTCGTGGAGGGGAGTTGGGTATATGAGAGTGGAGAGGAAGTGGTAAGTGACGAGTCCATAATTTGGACTCATTTAGGGCTTTATTTGATAGAAATAGTGTCCTCGAATGCTTATTTTGTCTCAATAACTGATGAAAACTCTTATGTTTCAGGTATTTGAAGTTTAGTAGAAGCATGGACACTTAGGCGCAACGAGGAACAAAAAGGCTGTAAATAATGAAGAAGTTGAAGTCTAAGCATCGCCAAACATCTTTGGCGAATCGCCGAAAGGACAGACTCCGTCCTTTGTTCCAGTGTGCGAAGCCCCTGAAGGAAGAGGATCAAGAAGGTGATGAGAGGAGCAGTCAACGCTTCACCGAATAGTTCCACGAAATAGTACTATACCGCCCAATGGTCTAGAACATGAAGACGCTGAAGGCAAGAACTAAACGGCGATGAGAGAGAAGATGGGTGAGTCGCCGAGTCACTCGGCGAACTCGACTAATTTCGCCAAGCTATCCGCCAGCACTAATTTCTGATGGTAATAAATACTAAACTTGTTATTAATTTTAGAAGTTTCGAACCATTTTTTTATTGTTCACAATAGAATAGTACTTTGTAGATAATTTTTCTCTCAAGTTTGGAGAGAGTTTTGTGGGAGACTTGAAGAGAGAAGGATTTCATCTTCCCCAAGTTGGAAGTGGGTCTTCTCTATTCTTCTTCCTTTGCTTAAATCAAGGTTTAATTTCTTACACCCATTTGATTTTAGTATCATTTTAGGTGTATTTTGTTATTTCTTGATGTGTGGCTAAAAAACCCCATTCTTGGGGTGTGATTTAGCAAATATGTGTTGATATTGTTGTTGGGTCTTGCTTGATGATAGGCTAGATGTATTTTAATGGTGATTTCACCTAGTGGTTGTGGTTTAATTTAATGGGTTTATAGTTGCAAATACAAAACCACCCATGTGTTTTCGGCTTGCCCGAGAGGGAGGTCGTGAAACCAAGACCACTAGACTAATGGCCTAAGGAGTGGGTCGACATGAGGTTCAGCCCGAGAGGGTGAGCCCTAGTCTCATATCCTAACACTCAGCTCAAGAGAGTGAGTGGGGTACGGCGTAGGCTGGTCTTTATGTGGCAGATGGGTGTCCGAGAGAAACCCATTTGAAACGAGGTAAGTTGCCCGAGAGGGAACTTATTTCCATTTAAAGCTTAGCCTAGTCACTATTATTTTGCAAATTTCCTATCTAAAGCATGTACCCAACGATTTATCTCAGCTTGTATTGCAGTCATACCCTAAGAACTTCTCCCCATACTTGATATTCTTGTTAATTGTTTGTTGTTTTTACTATTTGTGACAAAACCCCCATTTGATATTTGACACTTTCGTGTCACCCCCTTTAATTTAGTATGTTTTTGTTCGTCAATATCTTTAGCTACGACTAGTTAGAATGTAATTTTATTTTTCTATCAATTCTCTAAACCACTCCCTTGGGAGACGACCCCAACCTTTAGTTGGGTTACTATACTATCGATGATCGTAGACACTCATACCGTAGGTTAGAGTCATTGGTCATGATAAGCATCAAAATGGCGCTGCTGTCGGGGAGTGGTGTTACTTGAGAATTTTTGTTCTTCTTAGTTGTAGTGATTACTAATTTAATTTTTAGTTTTGTTTTGTTGAGTGTGTAAACATTTCAGAAAGCATGAGTGTTAACAGTAGTAACGGAAGCCAGGTGGGCCATCAGGACGACATTGGCAACCTCAACGATGTTCAAGAGCCCAATATCAATGATCCGCATCTCATGGGAGGTGTTGGAGCTATCCGTCTACCTCCAGCATAGGGAAACACGGTATTCCACATAACAAGCACCATGTTGCAACTTTTACAACTAAAGGGACATTTCAGTGGATTAGCTCATGAGGACCCACACGAGCATCTTTGAAACTTCGTAGATGTGTGTGGACCATTCTCATTCAAAAACATCTCTCAGGAATCAGTTCGATTGAGGCTATTCCCTTTTTCTTTGATGGGCGAGGCATGCAAGTGGCTGGCTGAGTTGCCATGGAACTCCATCACTTCGTGGGAGGAGTTGGTTACTGCATTTAATGTGAGATTTTCCCCTCCCTCTAAGATGATGACTATTCGGGATAGTATCCAAAGCTTTAAGCGTCTGAATGGAGAGCCTCTACACGAAACTTGGCTCCGGTTTAAGAAATTGGTACTTCAATGCCCAACCCATGGTCTGCCTGACCAATGTGCTCCTTCAATACTTTTATCGGAGTCTAGACTCAGTAAACAAGGGTGTCGCTGACCAACTCTCACCCGGAGGCTTAACGCAACAGCCATACGCAGTAGCAACTCAACTTTTGGATGGAATGACAACCATTAACAGGGAATGGTACACTCGTGAGGACCAAGTCTCCCCTGTCACCTTCCAGTTATCTAAAGAGAAGATTGAAATGGACAACGAGAGAGACCAAAACATGGCCAATATCATGACTCAACTTGACATTTTATCCAAAAATGTCATGGGGGCTGGTACCCGTGGGGTTAAAGTTGTGGGAGTAGGGGGTGCGAATCCTGATGAGATGAAGTAAATTTTCTAGGTAACCAAGGCGGGGGCTATCGTTCAAACTACCCAAGGCAGGGTGGAAATCAAGGATGGGCTAGAGACGAATGATGGAAAGATCGAGACCGTGAATGGAGGGACCGTAATCCAAATTGGAAGGATGGTGAAAAAGACAGATATGTGCCTCCTCACGAGCGACAAAAACCCAAGAATTCGGAAGGTGGTAGATTCGAAGATATGCTCTCATGTATCCTAAACAAAGTTGAAGGGTCAGACAAAATGCTAAAAAGCATGAAAGAAGATGCGTCTACCCTCACTCAGACTGTCACCTCTCATTCAGTCTCGATCAAGAAGTTAGAGACCCAAATGGGTCATATATCATCTCATCTAAATCCAAGACAGCATGGGGGTTTGCCTAGTGATACTACGGCTAACCCAAAAAGTGAGGTTTGAAGGTTGACTTGCGTCGTGCCACGACGTTAACTAAGGCGCTGTTTGGGAGGCAACCCAAAACCCCTTATTGCTTTGTTTTGCTTTAAGTAAATAATGGTGTGTTGTTTGTATAGGTTGAAATGAGGGAGGTGATTGAAATAGGATATGGAGGCAAGCAGCAGGTCCAGTTAGCGGATCGTTGAAAAGATTGGAAAACACTATTCTGTCCATTGGCTAACACAAGGTATTGTCAGCCTAAACCTTGTACAACTCGGCGGTCTAGAAAAGTTAGTGGTGCATCGCCGACCATGTCAGCGATTTTGATATAGACCGCCATTGGAATCTTCACAGGAGCTGCAAATCCTGTGACATTTGGCGAACTAGCTAGACACTTGGCGCTTCGTTGAATGAATGGGCGAATTGACCCACATCGCTGAACAGGCGGGAACTGGACGATTTTTGCAAGCTACAGGTTTAAAAGTCCTATTTCACTCATTTTCTCTCATCTTTTTGTCCTACCAAGCTCACAGCTGCACCCTAGTTGTATGTTTCTTGCACATTTGGAATATAGTGGTTCATTGATTTGTGTGCGGATTTGGATTGCATTGCTGCCTAACACTTTATTAGCGTCTATTCACCATCAAAGGTTGGTAGTCTGAACCTTGCGTTTAAAAATATTAAAAGTGTACTCATTTGCATAATGATGAAAGTTTTAAACCTCTGCTGAGTGTCTGAGTTACTGGGATTACATATATTTTCGATTATGATTTGGTACCTAGTGCATCATTCGAGGAGTTCCCAATTAGCCAGACTTTGAGTTGAAGTGTTACGTGGTGGGAATAGAAGTTTCTATGTGTCTTCGTTGAAATTGAGTTATATGCGCGTAAGCTACATTATCTGGGGTTGCCGGGTGAGCTTTGAATGGCTGGGGTGATAATGGGCACGTTGGCTGATAGGCGAGGTGAACAAATCCTGCTGAACTACTCAATGGTTCACCTAACTGCCCCATTTCGCTCTTAACTGTACATTTCATGTACTGATTGACCTGCAACTCTCGGCGGTCAGTTTGATTCGCATAATACACTCGGCGACTCGCCGAAATATCCCTTGTTCGCCCATTACTTGCCCCCTTATATCATTTGTACATCAATTTCAATAATTAACCTAACAGCGTAACTGAGAAATTCTACACTCAGAAACACCGTTTTTCTCTTAGTTGAATTAATATTTAACTTATCCTTGAAGTTTTTGCAGAAATGGCTAGACCAAACGTCGCAGGGAGAGATGATCCACCCAGGTACTTAGGAGCATGAGAATTTAGACATGATGAAAAGAGAGCAGAGCTTGCCAGACAAAGGAAATACACCAACGAAGCTAGGGAGAAGAGACAAATTCCATTCGATCTTAATGTGCGCCCATGTGATCAAAGTTTAGTCAATGCAATACATGCCTTTAGAGCAGCTCATGAGATAGATCAGATGATTGTAGCAAATATTGCTGCAGAGGCTAGGGCAAAAACAAACAATGGGGACCAAAATAACAATGCTCCAGGGACCATTGTTTTACTTCAAGAAGATGCATCGGGCACTGATATATCAGCAGATAGGGAGACTGCATAGACAGGACCCCTCTTTATCCCTTTTCCTTGTCTTATCTTTCTTTAGCCTTGGATATTGTTACTGTTTGCATATAGCTAAACTTTTATTGCAGTCACACCCTAAGAACTTCTCCCCATACTTGATATTCTTGTTAATTTTTTGTTGTTTTTACTACTTGTGAAAAAACCCCCATTTGATAGTTGACACTTTCGTGTCACCCCTTTTAATTTAGTATGTTATTGTTCGTGAATATCTTTAGGTACGACTAGTTAGAACTTAGTTTTATTTTTCTATCAATTCTCAAAACAACTCCCTTGGGGCACGACCCCAACCTTTAGTAGGGTAACTATATTATCGACGCTCAAGGCCGATGAGAAGGACCATGGCTCGTGGCAAACACCACAACTCGTGGAGCCCTCCGTGAAGATGCCTTAGGCTTGTGGGTTAGAGGCACTTGTTGCCTGATACGCTCAAATTACACTTCCCTAAAGAAGCATAAGCGATCGTTATCAAGTAAAGAATCCAACTTGTAGGTTGAGGTCGATCCCAAAAGGAATATGGTTTAGACTTTACTTTAACCAACAATTATATTCAAATAGTCAATTTACTTTTAAAAACAAGTAATAAAAAGGGGGGTTTTGTGAAACAAATTGTAAGAATTTAGTAAGTAATCAGTGAATAAAAGTCAATTTTGGTTGTTATCAAGATGAGAGAATTAACTAGGGTATAAATGTTCCCCACAAGCTCATAATACAGTAATCCTAGTAATAGCAATCCTTTCCTAGTATATCACATGCAAAGTGGTAAGTTATGTATCTCTAAATCCTTGGTCCGACATCTAGAGAATTTTACCCCGCACCTTGGTCCAGCTAAGTGTGTATAATTTACTAACCCTTACCTATACCTCATATTAGCCATCATAATCGATGTTTGGCTTAGTTATTACTTCGCACCAATCGACACTAGACTATTAGATAGTATCACACTAAATCTATGTTGATAATTCATTTCTCGTTAATTACCTCCTTGGTCTGGCAAGTAGTAACAAGGCAAGTTCTAACGTTGGCCACTGTTAAAAAGACTTCTAAACGAAAGAATTATCAATGCATGCAAAACACTATTCAAGAATTGCTTATTTACTATTCATACTTTGTTAATCGCTCATGGTTCCCACAATCCTAGTTATGGATTTAGTTACCCATATTAGTAAGAACACAATTCATAATTTTAGATGAAGAAATCATGAACTTACGTAATGAGAATAATAAACCCAAAAATTCAACTTGAATTGCAAAGGCCAAAATCTTCAGAACGAACTTAGGAAATCAATAATTTCTAGGTTTTCAAATTAATCTCCCAAGTCACAAAGTAAAACTAGAATAATAATGTCTCTCCCCAAAAATGAGGTTTACATGCCCTATTTGTAGAAAACAAATCCTAAATTAAAAAGGAAACAAATTAAGGAAAGTTTGTTCAGGCACGCGTCTTCATTCCACGAGACTGACTTATGGACCGTCAATGGATCTACGGTCCGTAAGTCCCTTCCGTCAGCCAGGACTTAGAAAATATTTCAACTTCCAAAAATCAGCTTCTCTGAAGCAAACGATGGACTTGCAATACGGACCGTAGATCGATCTACGGTCCGTCAATCCCCTCCATAGCTCCATACTTAGAATCTTCAAAAAATCAGCTACTGGAACCCTCCAGTATCAATCTACGGATCAACAGTACGGTCCGTAGATCGATCTACGGACCGTCAATGGCCACCGAGGTTCCACACTTGGTCAGATTTCCTTGATTTGTCTTCGATACCTTGCCCGCTGATCTACGGTCATAACCTACGGACCGTCAATGGACCTACGGTCCGTAGATCACCTCTGTGAATGCCCTTTTCTGCATTTCTTTCAGCTGTCTCTATACTTCCGCACCTGAACGTCTTTCCTGCAAAATATGATAAAAACACTACAAGAAAAACAGTCTCTAGGGAAGGGAAATATGGTCCCAGAAAGTCGTAATCTGGTCCCAAATGAACATTTGAGACCTGAAAAATCTGGTCGCCACCCATCCTAAAAGCTTCCTTTGCTATCGCTCAACAACGGCGAGACAAAAAAACCAGTCGTTGAAGATATTTTGGGACGGGGATCCAATCTGGTCGCGAAATACCTTTAAGGACGTTATTTCTGGTCTCAAATAGACCAAGTATATATTGGGAAATAGGTTTTTCAGGTCGGTAAAAGTCTGTAGAGACCACTAAAAACTAGTCGTAATAATCTTTAGAGATGATATAGATCTGGTCCTAGTAATCTCTAGCGACCATTAAAGTATTGTCCTTAGAATTGCTTTAAAGACGAGAACTATCTGGTCCTAGAAATAACTTTAGGGACTCACCAACCTCATCCTAGAATAGCATTAGAGACGAGCAACAAGCTTGGTCATAGATTGGCCTTTAGAGACCAGCATAATTCTTGTCCTAGATTGAGCACTAATACATTTCAATAAATATAGAATTGCTACTAAAACTTTTGCGACGAAAAGATGATATATATAGAGAAGAGACCAAGACAATAAGATATATGTAAAGAAAATAATTAATTACAATAAACTAGTTGATATCCATGATATTGGTTTCAACATTTGCTTAACAAAAAAAACATATAGCTAACATCCGAGTTAGACTATGGCATCAAGTTTTGCATTAAATTTGTGGCAAACTAACAGTGAGCTCATTCATCTTCTTCTAAACTTGTATCTTGCACAGAACAATGAACAAAAGCTAGGCAAAAAATTAAAAGTTCCAATCTTCATCAAGTGTTATCCAGAAACATCAACAAAAGCTGCAAGAAAATAAGAGAAAAAATCCATTAGAAAAACTTTGAGATGCATTAACCGAAAATCTAATATCTATTTTAAAGATTTACAAATAAATATATATATAACATCTGTCGGATAATAAAAACAAATGGACTCAATAGCTTAAGAGACGAGCAGGAATGAAAATTAAGTTGGGCAAAATCAACTGCAATTAACAAAAACAGGGCAGAAATCTCTTGTGTGAAATAAACATAATCTAGAACTAAATGACAAAGCATTCACAAGTATGTATCATGGCGATCGATGTTCGAGGCTCCACATGAAACCCACTATTAATTCTACTATTCTCCTCTCAAATATGTATCAAATACCTTATTCAATTACCACTGGTTTGATGCTCAAGGCAGTCCCATTGATCCTCGCAAAATCCAGAAACATTTTGAGGATTTTTATGATAATCTGTCTGAAGAATTGAACAAGTATGGAGAGATTGAGAGCCTACATATTTGTGACAATCTGGATGATCATATGGTTGGTAATGTTTATGATCAGTTTGGAGAGGAAGAGCAGGATGTAATCGCGGTGGATATTGCAACTTTATGCACCTTAAAAAGATCAGCAAGGAACTGCGACATCAGTTGTTTGGAAGGTTTAGGAGAAGGCATAGCTAAAGCATATACCTGTTTAATATATACCTAAGGAAGTTGAGATGTTGATTTTACTTTTCTTCCGGACAATCAGACCTTGTGTGTTTAATCTGGAATGCAAAGTTGAGTACCCTGTTTAGTATAATGAATAATGTCCAAGTATTAGACATGCTTGACCTTTTGTGTTAACTTTTACTGTTTTATGGAGACATTTGCTTTTAGTTTTGTTTTTCAACTGCATTTTTCCTTTGCTTTAACATATATTTCTGCTAACCACCTCACATTTGTTCTTTCTTTTGCAGCTTTATATCAAAGTACTGGAACTCAGAATGAGGGTGACCCTACTAATCCGACAGTTGGTACATTTCTTTATATCAAAGCATTAAATGTTTCTCTCGAACTGTGCTCATATTAAAGAACTTTAATTGCAGATTTTCGTTGGTAACTTGGATGCAAGTGTAACGGATGATCACCTCAGGCGGGTTTTTGGGAACTATGGGCAATTGCTTCATGTAAAAATACCACTAGGCAAACGTTGTCTTCTGAACTTAGTCAAATTCAGTGATAAGGAAACTAACATGTTGGCATTGTTATGGCAGAAGTTGTGCTGAGGAAGCTCTACGAGCATTAAATGGAACTCAGTTGGGTGGACAAACCATCCGCCTTCTCACTAGTCTCAAGGTGATCCGAACCAATGGAATGGTGGTTTTTATGGGTATACACAAGGATATGACACTATGATTATGCCCAACCTATCAGGACCCAAGTATGTACTATGCAGGCTATGCTGAGTATGGGAATTATGCGCAACCTCCACATCAACAACAAGAAAATTGAGTCCTACTAATGAATGTCTTAATCTGATGGTAAATATCTACAGAACAAATCCGATAGTTTATCTATAGTCTTGAAAAAGAGCATTTAACCAAGAGCTAGCAGAGGATGATGACATCGTAGAAGGACTATTGAGGCAGAACTATCATCTCAGGAATAAAAAGCTTTCTTATAATAAAATAAAGTCGGGTATATTGTTACTTACTTGGTTAGTAGAAAAACAATTATCATTCAATAGGTGGGACATCTAATTGTTGAGAAGCAAAGAATTCTTCATCTTCATTATTTGTTTCATCTCTTCTTCTAAGGTAGACAAGCGATCATTCAAGGATTTGTTTTCCTCATTCAAGGATTTGTTTTCTTCATTCAAGAATTTGTTATCATCTCGAGTTGAACATAGCTCGGACAATAGTTCAGCCTTTGAAGAAGTTCCACCTTTCAAATCTTTTGCCTTAACTCCACCCCCCAATATAAATACATGGCTACGAGTTTGTGGTCCACAACATTTTTCAAATCATATTACCAATGCTTTAGCATAGTGTTTCAATGAGGAAGAAGTTGAAAAAAATTGACAAGTACTTGCAGAGAAGATTAGATTGTTAAAAATGAAAAAACATAGAGTAATAGAGAAATTGAAAATGTAATACAAAGTAGAGAAAAAATGGTTGCTCTTTGGGGAGCTATGATGTGCTACATCTGGAAAGTAAGGAACTAAAAATAGTTCAAGGGTATTACAGACAAACTTGAATTTTTATTTGAAAAACATATCATATTTTCAAAAATCTTACTTGTCTAGACTTCTTAGGTGTATTGCTTACCTAGATTAGTCGATGCATGAGCTGAGGGGTTAGTTTGCTTGTTCTCTTTCTCAAGATCGATGGAATTCTTAGGTATCGTTGTCATTCCTTGACTAGTAAATAAAGTAGAGTTTGTAAGTCCTTGTCCTCGGCCCTTACCTACACAACATGGAGAAAACAAATCATATTATCAATACTTTAGAATATTCCTTTTGAGAGCGAGAAGCTGTAAGAATAACAATGGCTCAAAGAGAAGATTACATTTTGAGACAGAAAAAAACAAAGCATTATTTAGAAAAAATAACAAAGGCTATGTTTTCACTATCCACTCGCTTGAGGGAAGAAAAGTGATAAAGTATGATCTCATTTTAAGCAACAAAGCTGATTATCGTAACAACCTGCTTTAGCACCTAGTTTTATACAACTGTGGAACCTAGTCATTTCAATATTGTATAACAGATTTGAGAAAAAGAAGAGATCGATTTAATACTTTAGTGTCACATGTAAAAGAATACACAATGAGAAATCAAATCATATGACCAATAGTTTAGCATAGTGTTTCAGAGAGGAAGAAGCTAAAAAAAATTGACAAGTACTTGCAGAGAAGATTAAAAAAATTCTTGTTGGTGGTTGTGATTAAAAATTCTTGGCTCATAACTAACTTATCCTAAAGTTAAGAATGGCTTAATCGCATCCTCAAACTAATACATAAAGAAAGAATCAAGAAAACTAGTAATTGCAACTATATGCTACATTGGTTACAGTCCAAACTCAAAGAACACTACATTTTTCCTCACTAAATCATAATAGAGGTGAATGTTTGTTTAAGTTTGAGCTTAAATCATAATAGATGTGAATGTTTTTTTAAGTTTTAACTTGGTAGTGGAGGCCCTGGTTCTCCAATAATATGACCGTTTTTCCATAATCTTCGTAGTCTAACTATTAGTGTCTCCTATCCAAAAATTATTTTGGATGAACACTACTCAGATTGCAAGGGAAGGAGATTGCAGCCATCACAAGATTTAATAGGAATCATTATATTGGATGAGCACGATCCAGATGGCAAAGGAAGGAGATTACAGCCATCACGGGATTTAACAGGAATCCTTGGGCATAAAATATTATATGAGTTACATAATGACACCAATGGTATGTGTGATCAGAGCAGTTTGAACAGAATCGAAACACAAGCAGGTGATTCTGCATCAGACTAGAGCCAACAGTACAACAAATCTCTTACTACATCCATGTTCTTTAAAACTATAAAGCTTCTTATTCAACCCCCCAGGCATTACACCCAAACACTGCACACAAGTTTTACGGAATAAGAACCTCCAAATAAGTAGGTCTAACAGAGAAAAGATGGGAGAGATCATTCCCTATCTCATGTTTAAGATAATTTGGAGGGAACAAAGTAGGGAAGGTCACTGAGACAAGAAGACTTTATGTTTCAGGAAATAGTTTGATAGACTGGAAACTCTAGTTTGAAGACCAACAAAGTTTTGCTTCTTTTTTCTGCTTATTTTGAAGCACACAGAAGAATCCCATTTGCATAGATATCGAACAGGTCCCTTGTATAGCTAGTATATTGGGATTCTTCAATAAAATATTATTTGAGTTCCATAATGACATCAATGGTATATGTAGTCGGAACAATCTTAACGGAATTGGAACACAAGCAGGTGATTCTGCTTGAGTGATGATACAACCCATCTCTTACTACATTGCCATCTTGTTAACAACTATAAAGCTTCTTGACCAACCCCCCTGGAATTCCCCAAATACTGCACATAATTTTAAAAGAACAGGAAGCTCCAAACAAGCAGGTCCAGCAGAGAAAGTTGATGTTATAGGAAAGAGTATTGATAGACCAGAAACTTTGATGTTGAAAACCAACAACATTTTACTTCCTTTTTTCTGATTATTTTGAAGCACACAGCAACTTCCCATTTGCATAGATGACTAAAAGTTTCCTTTGTATGCAGCTAGTATACTGGGATTTTTCAATCCCCTGTTTTAGTTAGTAAAAAGTACTTGTGAGTTTTAACAAATAAATAAGTTTTCCATGTTGAGGAATATGCGAGAAATATTTGTTCATGAAATAAAAATACAAGAATTGGGCAAGTACAAGTATACAAAGGTACGAACATAAACATGTTACAGGGGAGTGAGTTTCAAATCTAAACTTTACAAAGTACCTAGGAAATCAACCAGCTCCTCTACTTCCTATATACAATTCTCGAGAATTGCGCAAGTACAAGTATACAATGGTACCTTGATGCATAACATTAAGCAAAATTTTAGGCTCAACTGGGCATGACTTGATTCGGGTGAAAAACATTAAGATAATACCACTGAATATACTATATTTTTATAGGTGACATGGCAGCTAATTTCATAGATTACATGTTTCAGAAGATATTCAGGGCCAACTATTCCTCAATCAATGTAATTAAGGTTGTAAAAGATAGAGAAATATTGCACATAATGAGGTTGTCGATTTATTAGACTTGTGGATTAAGGTGATCGGTTTTGCACTATGACTGAGATGAATCGAACGTTTTTCTCCTCTAGGCATAAACACATTAGTTTTGCAGCTAACAAGAAGAATGTCGGAGGCCAAACACAAGCGTCATATCAAAATAAGGAACTCAAATTACTGCAGCTAAGGTTATATGACTATTTTCATTATATGACTAAGAAAAGACACCAGATTTTGAAACCATTAACCTATTTATTGTTAAAAAGAGGAAGAACAAATAGAGTAGCTTCAATACAACAATGAAAAAATGACATCAATAAAATATATAGAAGAAACATAACAACTCGATCGGAAGAGGAACCGACCTGAAATTCTGTTTTGAGCAAAGCTGGGTGGAATTCTTTTTTGAACAGAGCAGCAACTATCACTACAAGAAAACGATGCGATTAGGGCAGATGAACGTCAAGATTAAGAAGGAAAGAACAGAAAGAGTAGCTTCACTACAACAATGAAAAAACAACATCAGTAAAACATATAGAAGAAACACAACAACTCGATCGGAAGAGGAACAAACCTGAAAATCTATTTCGATCAAAGCTGCGGTGGAATTCTATTTTGCAGAGCAGCAACGATACAATAAAAAAACGTGATTAGGGCAGAGGAATGTCAAGATTAAGCAAAAAATGTTGAGAGGGTATAGAGAGATAACCTTGATCGATGGCAATGGGGAGCTCAAACTAGGGCATTAGGACGGGCTGTTGTATTTTGAGAAAAAAAATTGTTTACCTAAAGTATAATTTAATTTTAGCGCTTAAAGTTTTGTTAAAAGTAAAAATTACATTTTTAAAAATATTTCAGTATAAAAAATGGCGGAACTTTTCTCCCGCTCAAGGCCCTCAATAGAATTTGGGACTAGTGAATTAATTTTTTAAGGACTATATTTAATACCTTCTCAATAAAATGTACAAATAAGGACCGAAATATAATCTCGTCCCAATAGATATACTTTTAGAGACGTGATAATTCACTCGTCCCTAAATGTTGGTCTTAAATAAGGCTTTTTCTTGTAGTGAAACACATATAAACCAATACAAAAAGGCCCTAGACACACACAACTTGTAAGTGAAATGTATTAGAAATACCGTAAACTCACGGTATATCAACACCGTCAACTTAAAATCGTTGTTTGTCCTCAAGCAACGCACTACGACTCTAAACGACACTTGTATAGAAGCAAGCATTTCAGGCCCGAGCAATCACATGGCTCTCTACCCTCCTCACTTTTCGGGTGCAATTTCGTTCTTTTAGACTCGACAAGTTAATTCATGCGGATCACACCATGACACAGATCGACCAACTGTCACACAACATACACCTTCTCACTATCACCAAGGTACCAACTTTCTGACAATGTAACTAGTGCCCTTACTTCAAATGAAATCATGAATGCCATTCATGGTACAAGGATTTATTCAACACTCACGCTCAAATGTAATTTCAAATACAGTTAGTGCTCAATTCCATAAGCTTGCCCTTATTTTCATTGCTTAGACTCTCCAAACTAGACTCTAGGATCACTATAGGACTTTCTTGGTTTGTAACGTAGGCTCAGGGTCAGGTGTGGTACATTTGAGTACTGCTTAGTGACTTTCTACCCTCCTTGACATTACACTAGGCTTTCGACCTCTTTTTGCCCTATTTTTGTCATCCTATCGTTTTACCTTCTTTCCCCTAACTTTCTTCAACCACGGATGTGACTTCAGGCTTTGTAGCTCTTTTTACTTTTATTTTATTTTTCTTTTAGCTTTCAACAAGTCATATCCTTTCCTTTTTTTTTTCAACATCACTCTTTTCATACCCATTTTTCTTTCAGTTTCCTCTTTCATAGCCACCCTCAACTTATGGATTTTCCATTAGTTGAGGTGCACAATACCCGATGTCGGTTCAGGGCCAAAATTGAAGTTACTTTTTACATTAGCCACCCTCAACTTAGGCTTTTGGCCTAAGTCGAAGTGCACATATCCAAGGAGGGACCGGGGCCAACATAGTAAATTATGGGAAGGTGAGTTCGGGGTTTAGAAAGAAATGGTTTAATTTTAGGCTCAAAGTTTTTGGATCAAAGGGAGAGTTTATTTCATTTGGTTGGATCCTTCTTTTAGGCAATTTGTGGACTTTTCAGAACAATGGCCTATGATCACTTCCTAACCTCTAGATTGAATTGTCTTAGCAGGACTAACCGGGCAAGCTCTAGTTTTGCACAAAAACTGTTTGAACACTCAACGATTCTCACCCACTCTTGGCACATAGTTTCATTATCAGACTACCCAGTTTAAGTTTTAGCTTAAGTCATGCCATCGAGTTGATTCGTTATTATGTCATACTCAGAGCCAACACATTCAACTAATCGTAGCCTACAAATTCTAGCATACGGGTATCATTTTTCATAAGCCATCATGCTACTTTCTTTATCATGCTTGTACACATACGATCCTAAGACATGCCGGTTCAACAAAAATTAAACAGTCTCGTGGGGAAAACGAACACAGGCAAGAAAACCCCAAGAGAGGATTTATGAGTTGGGTTATTCAGACTTCACCCTATCACTCACAATTCATTTACCCCACCCCCAACAAAAATAGATGCGATTGTCCCCAATGCATATACAAACAGTACAAGAAAATAGATTGGGTGAAGCAAACCTGTGGCGCAAAGCGCCGGCGAATCATCAACAAGCAGGGGTGTTCAATTTCCCGGAGCCTGCTGGAACAATAGTGGGGGCACCTCAGTAGTGCCCACATCAGCAATCATAGAACCCTTAGTAGTGTTCTCTATCAATATCACCGCACCATCAGTGGAGCTCACAACATCCCTCAAAACAGGCTGGACCTCTACATCTAGGGCAGAGCCCGATGCCCCTGCAACTCTCTCACGCCCCCTCTGTTGGCGCAACTCTTCATCTAATATCGAAGCCCTCCTAGCCTCCTTCCCCTGCCTACGCTGTCTCTTTTGAGTTTTCTCCTCCTCAGTGCATTGAGAACGGTGCCGCTTGCCTTTGGCATGTGTAGGCGCAAGCCCCTCCTTGGCGGTCCCACTGAATAAAGCATCCAGCATTGTATCATCAGCCAGTGTAGTAGGTGCAACCTGAGGCTCAACTGAAGGGGCAACAAGAATGGCATCAACATCGGTCCGGTGACTGGCTAAGTCACCCTGCAAAGCAGATAGATCTATGGCTGGGGCTGATCGCTTGAGGACTCGCAATTTAAAAGCATCAAGACGCTTATTAACAGCCTGGACCTTCTGGTCCATCATCCCCTCCATCCTTCGCTCCATTCTAGCCTCGGACTTGGCTATCGACTTTTGCATCCACGGCTGGATGTGATGAAGTAGTGTGGCCATCTGTGCCTCTAATTTCTGTACTCTGGCCAATGGGACAACAATAGCTCCTAACTGTGGTGTGGACCAGGAAGAACTAGGAGCCATACTAGCTGCCTGAGATGAGGAGGCTGGGATAGTATCGGTGTGTCTGGTATGCTGGGGTCACCGCCCTGTGCTTGCCCCACTGTTTCTGCAAGATCGGCACCCAAGGGAGGTACCTCAACCTGAGGCTCTCTGCGAGGTGCCGTCACATTTGCCTCATCTCGAATGAGGCCTATGTCCAATGCCCCTGTAGGGTGGACTAACTTGTCACAATGCCAGATCGACACTCCAGAGTCCTTGCACAATTGAAAAATTAGACATGGGAAGGGGTAAGTAGTGGAGGTCTTGAATGCCCTTTCGTGAATCTCTGCCAGCTGCATGCGGGCAAAGTCAATCTCCACTCTTGCTACCAATGCCGCAACCATGACCGCTCTGTCCCATGTGACTTAGTTGTCAGCTTTTGTAGGTGACACTCTGTTACGTACCAGCAACCAGAAGAACATGGCCACAAAATTTAATGTGGCTTTTCGGATGCCCAACCGTGAAGCGGTGACCCATTCCGCACGCTCGCCATCTACAACAATGTACTTAGCCAACCACAGCAGAACAGCCTCTCGCTGCTCAGCGTTTCTCTGGAAAGCGCCACTCCGCACGATGCCCCATCTGTAATCAAACTCTGCTCTGTTGAAAGACCAAGAGTGACTCGTGGTAGGACCATAGAGAAAACGGCTGATAATGGCAGGTGATATGTCCACCGGACAACCTCGAACCAAAGTGGAAGTGAGAGGATCTTGGGCTAGGGGCTTTGACCGCTTGGAAATTGAACCTCGGAGAGTGGCAGCATATGAGGCATAGAATTCCCGCACAATCTCCTCGCTATACGTCCCTGGGTCTTTAGCCATCTAGTCACACAGCCGGAGGATGTCTGGAACAGCGTGCAAGCTCCTTGTGAGGACTCGGTGCTCCTCTGTAATTAGTCGGGCCATCTTCTGTTTGTCGTTTATCATCTTGGCATCCCGATAAATTTTCCATTGGCCCTCTACACACCACCTATTTAGCTCGCCAGCTACTAGAGTGGGGTCATCATTCCGTGGTGCAGGTACGGACTCCGAGCTAGTGGCCTCATCAGACTGGGAGACAGTGACTATGTTGGGAAGCACCTTCTGGGGGTGCCTCTGGTGACTCGGGGTGCAGTGGGAGAAGTCCTAGTGTTGGGAGGAACGTTTGCTGGATCCTATTCGGTGTCCGTGTCCTCATCGATTAACCTGAAGCTAGGGGCAACAGATTTTGACTTGCCCTATTTTGAGTAGGTGACTAGCTTCTTGGGTGCCAGTACCTGTGGAAGCGATATTAGTGCCAAAACTAACCATAAATATACTAAGAAAAAGTTTAGAATTATAAACGAACAATAACAAAGTCCCAAATTTTTTTTCCAGACAGAGGCTACAGTGGTCTTCCACGGTGGGGATCTACGGTCCATAGAATGATATACGGTCCGTGGATCCCTTCTGTGGGTCAGAGAGCCAACATAACTGGTCGCAGATGGAAACCACGGATGTGCAGAATGGTCCGTAGAATGATCTACGGACCGTAGTCCACATCCGTGGTTTCACACTTGGTGAGATTTTCAAGTGCGTCAACCCACGAACCCAATCGACGGTCTGTAGATTAATCTACGGTACATAGATTGGGAATCGTGGATGCGACCTGTGCCAGGTTTCAGCCATTCTTTATTTGCAAGCCCACATCCTAGACCATTTTCAACAACATTCTAGTCTAACCACGTATTTCAACATTTAATCATGCTAGTTTGTCATTCTCAGGATTCTGATTACTCATTTTAACCAAGTATTGAAGACAAACTTTTGGAACCCTAAGTCGAAACTTACATTTAGACTTATAATCATATACAATAAGGCTACACAATCACTATCTATCGTTCCAAGGGCATTGTAATTTTCAAGTTTATTATGCAATTTCATCTAACAATTACCCAAGGTCAAGACCCAACTCCCGACTTTCTATGTTCAATCTATGAATTGGAATTCAAAGTGAGGGGAAAGTCTATTACCTTACAAGCAACGAGGAGTGGGGTGATTGCGTAACGACACTTAAGCTTAGCAAGACCAAGGAATCACCTCTTCGTTACTAACCAAACACCGGACCCTTTTTGTGAAATATGGAATGAGTTGTATTCGAAATGGAAGGGAATTGGGGGAATTATGGAAGGGATGATGTTATGGGGGGAGTTATGGAGTGATTTAGGGAGGTTATGGGATGGTTGAAACGGATGAGGAGTGAATGGAGGGAAGTGAAAATGATTTGAAATTAGGGGAGTTTTTAAGTAAGTGGGTCCGGGTCGGGTCAGACAGAAATAGGGTTTGGACTCACGAGACCCCGTCTACGGTCTGTGAGTCGATCTACGGTTCGTAGTTTAGGACCGTAGATCACTCTTACACTTAGAAAAATTTAGAGGCTTACCTGGGATCTACGGACACCATCCACGGTCCGTGGATTAAACGACGGATCGTCGATGGAGTCCGTAGACCTCTGCACCAGACCATTTTCTGTAGATTTTTCGTGGTGTACCTGCACATGTAGCAACCAATAGGCTATTCTTTTTACATTTTCTGGACACCTTTTAAACACAGACCCTATACTAATTCTAGCCCACACTAAAACACTAAAACACTAAAACACCTACCTAAATTGATACAAAGACACAATTAAACGAAGAAAACTACTAAATGGAAAACAGAACCCTGTCGTTGGCTAGGTTGTACATCTTGGGTTGCCTCCCAAGCAGCGCTTGATTTAACGTTGTGGCACGACACAAGTGTCTTGATTACTCGGACTTCATCAAGATTGTAGGCCTCAATCACTTCTTGCACAATTTCCACAATTCCCAAATAGATCTTGATCCTTTGCCCGTTTACCATGAACCTTGTTCCATCCCTATTTTCAAGCTCAACCGCTCCATGGGGGAGCATTCTTGTGAAAAAAAATGGCCCAGTCCATTTGGACTTGAGTTTGCCTGGAAACAAGCGCAACCTAGAGTTGAATAGAAGCACAAGATCACCAATCACAAATTCTCGCTTTTCAAGTCTTTGATCATGATACCTTTTCATCTTCTCTTTGTACAAGGCTGAACTTTCATAAGCTTTCAGGCGAAACTCATCAAGCATATTCAAGTCATTCATTCTTTGATTTGATGCGGCGCCCCAATCCAAATTTAACTTCTTCATTGCCCACATCGCCTTGTGCTCTAGCTCTACTGGTAAATGACAAGACTTTCCATATACAAGTTGGTAAGGAGACATACCTATAGGGGTCGTGTATGCAGTGTGATATGCCCATAGAGCATCATCAAGCTTCTTTGACCAATCCGTTCTATTAGCATTCACAGTCTTTGCCAATATTTGTTTGATCTCTCTGTTGGACACTTCAACTTGACCGCTAGTCTGTGGATGGTAAGGAGTGGCTACATTGTGACGGACACCATATTTCTCAAGTAGTGCCTTGAACAACTTATTACAAAAGTGAGAACCTCCATCGCTAATAATAGCCCTCGGTGTACCAAATCTAGAGAAGATATTCTTTTTCAAGAATGCGGTGACACTTTTACCTTCATTGTTTGAGAGCGCAACTGCTTCCACCCACTTTGATACATAATCAACCACAACAAGAATATACTTCATCCTATATGAACTCACAAATGGACCCATAAAATCAATGCCCCATACATCAAACAACTCTATCACCAATATAGGATTCATAGGGAGCTCTTGCCTCTTTGAAATACCTCTTTCTCTTTGGCAACGATCACAAGACTTGGTGAAATCATGAGCATCTTGGTGGATAGTAAGCCAGTAGTACCCACATTGCAAAATCTTATGTGCAGTCCGAATACCACTATGATGCCCTCCAACGAGTGATGAATGGAATGCTTCAAGTTCACTCAACATCTCAACCTCGGGCACACAGCGACGAATAATCCCATTAGCACAACTACGATACAAGTAAGGTTCATCCCAAAAGAATTTCTTCACATCATGCCTAAACTTTTTCCTTTGGTGAAAAGACAAATCGGGGGGCACAATATCGCTTGCCAAATAATTAGCAAAGTCTGCGAACCAAGGAATCAAATCATGAGAGGCAGCCAATACCTGTTCATCTAGAAAAGCATCATTAATTTCAGCCCTATCTCCAAGCTTTAGCATAGCCTCTTCCTCTAATCTGGACAAGTGATCGGCAACTTGATTTTCGGTCCCCTTTCTATCTTTTACTACAAAATCAAACTCTTGCAGCAACAATACCCATCTAATCAATCTTGGTTTTGCATTCTTTTTCTCCATCAAATACCTCAATGCAGAATGGTCAGCATGCACTATGACCTTAGTACTAAGCAATTAGGATCAAAATTTCTCGAATGCAAAGACCACCGCAAGAAGTTCTTGTTCGGTCACAATATAATTCTTCTGGGCCACATTTAGAGCTTTGCTAGCATAGTAAATAGGGTGAAGAATTTTCTCTCGCCTTTGTCCCAATAGTATACCAAGAGCCACTCCACTCGCATCGCACATTACCTCAAACAGTTGTCTCCAATCTGGTGAAATAATGATTGGTGCAGTAACCAACTTCTCCTTCAACTCTCCAAATGATCTAAGATAAGCATCATCAAAATAGAACTTACACTCCTTCTCGAGCAGTTTGCACAACGGATGTGCAATTTTGGAGAAATCTTTGATGAATCTCCTATAAAAACCTGCATGCCCAAGAAAACTTCTAACACCTTTTACAGAAATGGGTGGTGGAAGCTTTTCTATTACCTCAACTTTAGCTCTATCAACCTCAATACCTTATTCTAAAATTCGATGACCCAACACTATACCTTCTTTAACCATGAAATGACACTTCTCCCAATTCAGCACCAAGTTGCAGTCTTCACACCTTTTAAGCACATCGGCCAAAAGATCTAGAGAACGATCAAAAGAATCACCTACAACTGAAAAATCATCCATGAACACTTCAATAGTGTCCTCCACCATATCATAAAATATCGACATCATACAGCGCTGGAAGGTTGCTGGAGCATTGCACAACCCGAATGGCATCCGTTTGAAAGCAAAAGTCCCATATGGGCAAGTGAATGTGGTCTTCTCTTGGTCTTTTGGAGCTATAGAAATTTGATTGTAGCCTGAATACCCATCAAGAAAACAATACCAACCCTTTCCTGCAAGTCTATCAAACATCTGGTCCATGAATGGCATAGGAAAGTGGTCCTTTTCTGTCCATGCATTCAACTTCCGGTAGTCCATAGAAACCCTCCATCTAGTAACGGGCCTCATTGGAACAAGCTCATTTCTTTCATTTGGAACCACAGTCATACCACCCTTTTTAGGCACACACTGCACAGGACATACCCAACTACTATCTGCAATGGGATAAATAACTCCCGCATCCAGCCACTTGATGATCTCCTTTTTAACGATCTACTTTGTAACTACCTGTTGCATAGGTGGATTTAATCTTCTCTGGTGCTCGATACTGGGCTTATGATCTGTCATGAGTTGGATTTTGTGAGTGAAACTACCAGGAGGAATCCCAATAATATCCGTAATAGTCCACCCAATAGCTCGCTTGAACCTCTTTAACATAGTCACCAAGCACTCTACTTGTCTCGCATTCAAATCTGCCGCAATGATGACCGACAAAGTATTCTTTTTGCCCAAGTATACATACCTCAAATGCTGTGGTAGAGCCTTAAGCTCCAATTTCTTTGCCTCCACAATAGATGGTCTTGAGGGTGGGGACTCGCGATTCTTCATGTCTAACTCATCCTTCTTTGGTTTGGACCGATGTTCACACCTATCGAGTGCGGCTACCAACTCATCATACTCTTCAATACTATCACTATCGAAATTCATCATAACTGCTGCTAGTGCCTCAACACCTAGTCGCTCTTCAATTTGCACTTCTGTCCCACTCTCCACTCTGTAAGTTATAGCAGATACTGTTTGGAGCTAACCATTCTGCTTCATGGACCTACAAATATTGAAAGTTGCTTCTTCATTGTTCAGTCTGAACTTCATCTGTCCCTTTTCCATATCAACCAACGCACACCCTTTGGCAAGAAATGGTCTTCCAAGGATGATGGGAACCTCAAAATCAAGCTCACAGTCAAGAATCACAAAATCTGCCGGAAAAATGAAAGACTCCACTTTCACTAGAACATCATGGAGTACACCAATGGGCCTCTTCACATTTTGATCGGCCATTAGTAACCACATTACAGTGGGCTTTGGGTCCCCTAGACCCAACTTCTTGTAAATAGACAAGGGCATGAGGTTGATGCTAGCACCAAGATCACACAATGCCTTGGCGAAGTGTAACAACCCTATAGTACATGGGATCGTGAAAGCACCAGGGTCTTCCTTCTTCTGCACCAGAGATTTTGTAGCAATAGCGCTACAATGCTGCATTCTCTCATCATCTTCAAAACTCACAGACCTTTTCTTTGTCACCATATCTTTCATAAACTTTGCATACCCAGGCATTTGCTCCAAGGCTTCTATCAAAGGAACATTGATAGAAAGCTGCTTCAGCATAGTAATAAACTTGCGATATTTACCATCTTCACTAACAACTGTGGAAAAGGTGGTGGAGGTCTAGGTATGGGGACCACTTTCTGAGATATCTCCGCTTCTTGCTTTGTCGCAATCTGAGACTCTTCTCTAACCTCCACCACATCATCTTCTTTTCTAATCTCCGTATCCACCGCAGACGACATAGGTGGATCTATGGTTTACTTACCCCCTCGAGTAGTAATTGCCATACAATGACCATCATTCTTTGGATTATGGATGGTGTTGCTAGGAAGAGTGCCAGGTTGACGTGGGTTCACTGTAGTAGACAATTGAGTCACCTGCTACTCTAGATGCTTTATTGACACTGCATGGGCATCAACCTTTTGACCAATACCAGACAAGTCATTTCTCATCTCCTTCACATTCTCATTAGTTGCATCAAACCTTCTCATCATCTTCTGCATCATATCTTCAATACGCGCCATATTGCCTCTAGCTTTCCTAGCACCAGATTCCTGATTTTGAGGGGGAACATAAGGTCCAGTCCGGTCATTTCTGTTGCCATAGTTGTTCCTATTGTAGTTGTTGTCGCGATTGAAGTTCCCATCCCGGACATAGTGACCCTCTCGATTGTAAGTTCCATAGTTCCGACCTTGGTTCCCTTGACCTTGGCGCCAATTTTCTGTGTTGGATCCTTGGGCATTTGGTCGGAAACCCCTCTTCTGATCATTCACAGCATAAGCATCCTCTTCATAGTAACACTCTTCAACTGGTGGTGGAGTTCTTGTTAAGTAGTTCACAATATTTACCTTTTCTGCTCCTCCTCTCACATGCTTCAATACCAACCCCAACTCGGTCCTCATCTGGGCCATCTCCTCATGAATATCATTTGCAGAATTGATATTTATATTATTAACGGAAAATGTATTTCTCCCAGTATCTGACCTCCTAGTGCTCCATGCTTTATTGTTGCGAGAGATCCTCTCCAGTTTTTCAGCAATCTGTGCATATGTGCAATCACCATATGAACCTCCAACAATAATGTCAAGTACTGCTTTATTGTTATCATCCTGTCCTCAATACAAATATTCCTTCAGCGACTCATCATCAATACAGTGATTTGGAACACCTCTTACGAATGCAGTGAATTTGTCCCAAGAGCTACTCACAGACTCTCCAGGTAATGCTACAAAATTGTTGACCCTATCTTTGTGATTGAGCTTCTTGGACACTAGATAGTACTTCGCTCGGAACACCTCCGCCAGTTGGTCCCATGTAAATATTGAGTTATATGGAAGCTGAGTGAACCATACTGCAACATCGCCTGTCAGTGACAGTGGGAACACTCGTAATCCAATGACATTCATATCCAAGTCTGGTCTACCTACACAACTTTTGCAAACCCCCCTTAGCTTGGCTAAGTGAGCATGTGGATCCTCCGATGGCGATCCTGAGAATAAGCCTCTTGCTGTAAGCATCTGCATTAAGCTACTAGTCACCACAAATGTGTGCCCTGGAGGTAGAGGGGGGTAGGACAATAGGTCCATCAGAGTTTGCTATATTGATGTTGCCCAGATAGTTGTCATGTTGTCGTGGGCCTAGTGGATCTTGCACCCTCAACGCATCTCCCAATCGATTTTCAGCTGGAACCTGGTTGTCCCCACCAACTACCCTCTGCTGTTGTAACTCAACTGCATCACCTAGATTTCCTCCGATAGGATCAATTGGATCTCTTAAATTGTTCATTCTTTGCAAAGTGCGGTTCAACTCTGGATCGTAAGGAGTAAGTGGTTCACCCTGGCTCCGTGTACTTGTCATACACTAGAGTCAAAACCTGAGAGAGACAAAAACAAAGAGAAAAGGTAAAATTAGGAAATATTTGACTAACGTTCAATAATGTAGTTAAAATAAATCTAAAAGCCAATTTCCCTGGCAGCGGCCCCAAAATTTGATACACTCAAATTACACTTCCCTAAAGAAGCATAAGCGATCATTATCAAGTAAAGAACCCAACTTGTAGGTTGAGGTCGATCCCACAAGGAAAATGGTTTAGACTTTACTTTAACCAACAATTATATTCAATTAGTCAAATTACTTCCAAAAACAAGTAATAAAAAGGGGGGTTTTGTGAAACAAATTGTAAGAATTTAGTAAGTAATCAGTGAATAAAAGTCAATTTTGGTTGTTATCAAGATGAGAGGATTAACTAGGGTATAAGTGTTCCCCACAAGCTCATAACGCAGTAATCCTAGTAATAGCAATCCTTTCCTAGTATATCATATGCAAAGTGGTAAGTTATGTATCTCTAAATCCTTGGTCCGGCATCTAGAGAATTTCATCCCGCACCTTGGTCCGACTACGTGTGTATAATTTATTAACCCTTACCTATCTCATATTAGCCTTCATAATTGATGTTTGGCTTAGTTATTACTTCGCACCAATCGACACTAGACTATTAGATAGTAATCACACTAAATCTATGTTGATAATTCTTTTCTCATTAATTACCTCCTTGGTCCGGCAAGTAATAACAAGGTAAGTTCTAACGTTGGCCACCGTTAAAAAGACTTCTAAACGAAAGAATTATCAATGCATGCAAAACACTATTCAAGAATTGCTTATTTACTAATCATACTTTGTTAATCGCTCATGGTTCCCACAACCCTAGTTGTGGATTTAGTTACCCATAGTAGCAAGAACACAATTCATAGTTTTAGATGAAGAAATCATGAACTTACGTAAAGAGAATAATAAACCCAAAAATTCAACTTGAATTGCAAACCCAAAATCTTCAAAACGAACTGAGGAAATCAATAATTGCTAGGTTTTCAAATTAATCTCCCAAGTCACAAAGTAAAACTAGAATAATAATGTCTCTCCCCAAAAACGAGGTTTACATGCCCTATTTATAGAAAAAAAGTCCTAAATTAAAAAGGAAACAAATTAAGGAAAGTTTGTTCAGGCACGCGTCTTCATTCCACGAGACTGACTTACGGACCATCAATGGATCTACGGTCTGTAAGTCCCTTCCGTCAGCTAGGACTTAGAGAAAATATTCTAGCTTCCAAAAATTAGCTTCTCTGAAGCAAATGACGGACTTGCAGTACGGACCATAGATCGATCTACGGTTCGTCAATCCCCTCCGTAGCTCCATACTTAGAATCTTCAAAAAATCAGGTACTGGAACCCTCGCAGTATCAATCTACGGATCAATAGTACGGTTTGTAGATCTATCTAAGGACCGTCAATGGCCACCGTGGTTCCACACTTGGTCAGATTTCCCTGATTTGTCTTCCAAAACTTGCCCGCTGATCTATGGTCATAACCTACAGACCGTTAATGGACCTACGGTCCGTACATCACCTCCGTGAATGCCCTTTTCTGCATTTCTTTCAGCTGTCTCTATACTTCCGCGCCTGAACATCTTTCCTGCAAAATATGATAAAAACACATAAAAACTAATACAAAAAGGCCCTAGACACACAACTTGTAAGTGAAATGTATTAGAATTACCATAAACTCACGGTATATCATTGCCTAACCATGACCTCAAGTCCACGAAGGGACCAGGGCTCGTGGTCATGACCACGGTTTGTGGGACCCCATGTGAGGCCTGGGTAGCCCATTTAAATGAAGAGTGTTTTTGGTCTTTTCCAGTTTTGGTCCAAATTAAGTGAGGTCGTTTTTCCTTAACTTGGGGTCACTATATAAGTCATTTTAACTTAAAAACCAACCCATTCTACTCATTATTTCCAATACCCAAATAGATCCCCGAAATTCATCATATCCAAATAATCTCTCTCTAATACTTGGAGAAGAATAAGGAGGAAGTTGGAGCTAGGGTTCAAGGATCAAGGTTCTTTACATCAAGTTCATTGGGCCTTGTTGTTAAGGTATGGTAGCTTTCATCCATGAATATATTTCATCCATGGAGTCCCTTCAAAATCCTAATTTCAAAGATAGAGATCCCCAAATGTTAGGGTTTGATTCCAAATTCATCGATTCCATTCAAAATCAATTATAATGATTGAATTATGTTATATTAAACATGAATTGATGATTTCCTATAGTTCTTATGATGAATCCACAAGAACCCATGAAATTCCCATATTTCTCAATTGTAATCTTGTGATGTGGGTCTTTGTTGATGAAAGAAGAATGTTATGAAATTATGCATGTAGTGATTGGGTTACTTGAACCATGATGATATCCATGTCTAATGTTTGAGTTCTAGATGTGTTGATCGAAAGTGTGCTTTGAACCTTGAAAGGGAAAAGTATTAGAGTTATGCATGTTTTATGGGATCTATGTAAATGCTTTTAGAACACTTTGATTGTGAAATGTCTATGATTATGATGTTGTTGTTGTGTTGTTGAAAGTATATTATCATATACACACCTATGCTTGAATATGATATGATGTGAAAGGTTTTCTCACATAATGAAGATTCTAAGGTTGAAAGGCTTTCTCACCTAATTGAATCTAAAATTTGTTTGTAGAGATGGACAATGAAAGGCTATTTTTACACATGATCTAAGAGCTATCTTATGATTTAAGCATGGATTGAGTGACAAAACATTTTTCCATGAATATGAATTATGTCGAGACTTAATAAAACTCCATGGGAATAATTTCTTAGCACCGAGTGGATATTGATAAGAGATGGGAGCCCTCACGTTAGTTGAGCCCGGGTTTCTAAAAGCAATCTCTTGGGATGTAAGCCCTTACGATAGTTGAGGCCGGATTTCTAGTAGCAATCTCCTAATCCCATAAACTATGTGCACCCTTAGGCTATTTAGCTGTTGGATCCACATAAGCTAAAAGTATGGTTCTACCTTAGGCAAGTAGGACACCCCTTTTTAGTGTGGATAATACCGGGGATCATGTTTTAGAACACATGGTCTCATGTCGGTTAAGGATTATTCCCACAATAAGAACAAGAATATGAATTATGAACTATGGTTACTCAATAAGTTTTGTATATGAGTCCCAAGGCTTTAAAGATGATGATGACTATGTTGGCTACATTTTTATGTTTAATGCTCTCTAAACTCTTAAATCATGTCTAAATTGATAATTGTATACTTTCAATTGAAATGTCCCTTTTAGCATGTTTTCAATGTTTTTATGCATTGCTATCATACTTAGTGGATTTTTGTACTAACCACTACTTTTCCTACATTTTCCCCAAGTGTAGGGTCCAGTTCTCGAGGTGATCATTCTTGTGGCTTAAGCTTGGACTTGAGTATCTTCTAAGCTTGGTGAGTCCTCATGGTTCAAGGACAACTTTTTTTCTATATTCTAGTTTCGTTCATGTATTTCCCTTTTTGGACATGTTGTATAGGCTAGGCCTTATCTCATTCAAACATTGTACTAGATTGCTATTTTGAGACTTAGTGTTTAGACTTCGGCTTTTCTTTCTTGAAAATTTTAGACTTGAAATATGTTTTTACTCTTAATGTTCTATTGCTTATGATATAAAGATTATGCGGCTTGTATGGAGTCCTTCAGGTTCTATACGCCATGTTACATCTTAGGGGTACCCCTGGATCGTCAAAAACTTGGTAATCAGAGCATAAGGTTTAGAATGATTCTAGGATTATTTGTGTCGTGTGTGTCTGACTTAGTAGCAAAGGAATGCCGTATGGCTATGCTTGATCAATATATGAATATTTCTGGTCTTTTGATTTATGCCAAATAGATTGAAGAAGAGAAACTTGAAGAGAAGTCTAGAGAAACAAAGAGGTACATGCTTGATGAAAATTCCTCTCAAGGAAAGTTTGATGGACATGATCCCCCTAGATTCCAACAAAGGTTTTACGGACAAAGTTCTTCTAAGGTTCCCCATGGTATAACCAAAAGAGGGTGTCTAATCCTAAACCTCAAGGAGAGAATAGTGGTGGGTCTTAATTGTCTAAATCTAATTGCACCAAGTGTGAAAGGAAACACGGTGGTAGGTGCCTAGCTGAGATGGATGGTTGCTATGGTTGTGGTGGAAGTGGTAAAAAATGGCATATTGTCTGATGCTTAAGGTTCAAGGAAGAGAGGGCAAGCAAGCTCCTCCTAGCGGTTCAAACTCCAATGCTCCCAATCGAAACCACTTCTATGCTCTCCAAAATCGAGGTGAACAAGATAATTCTTCAGACGTGGTCACCGGTATGTCAAATGTTTCACATATAGGTGTGTATGCTTTGTTAGACCCTGATGCTACTTTGTCTTTTGTGACGCCATAGGTGGCAATGAGATTTGATATGCTCCCCGATATGTTGTTAGAACCGTTGCCTGTCTCTACTCTTGTAAGTGATTTTATTGTGGCTAAGAGGGTTCATAGAAAGTGCCCCATTTACCTATCCCATAGAGTTACCCTTGTTGATCAATAGAGCTTGTAATGTTAGATCTCGATGTTATCTTGGGTACTGATTGGCTGCTCTCTTGTTATAGTAATTGTAGAACCCGTGTAGTCAAATTGTTAGTTCCAGATTGAGCCTATCCTAGAGAGGAAGGAGGGAAGTTCTATCCCTTGAGATTAGTTGTTCCTTACATGAAGGTTATAAGGATGATTACTAAAGGCTGCTTTTCCCACCAAGTTAGGGAGAGGGAATTAAATTTTTGGTAATAACCAACTTCAAAGGGTTAATTATTTCTCTAAGATTGATCTTAGGTCGGGTAACTACTAATTAAAGGTGAGAGATGAAGATATTTCAAAGATGGATATGAGAACCCGGTATGGTCATTATGAGTTTTTGGTTATGTCGTTTGGGTTCACTAATGCTTTGGTGGCGTTTATTGACTTGATGAATAGGGTGTTTAGACAATACTTTGACATGTTTGTGATTGTACTCATTGATGATATTTTGATCTATTCAAGGAGTGAGAATTAGCATGTTGACCATTTGAGAATTGTATTGCAAATTTTTAAGGACCATCAACTTTTTGCAAAGTTTAGTAAGTGTGAATTTTGGTTAAGGTCCATAGCATTCCTTGGTCATATTGTGTCAAGTAGGGGTATTGAGGTGGACCCTAAGAAGATGGATGCGTCAAGAGTTGGCCAAGACCTCTAACTCCTTCAGACATTAGAAGCTTTTTGGAATTGGCCAGTTATTATAGAAGGTTCGTTGATGGATTCTTTTCCATTGCCTCTCCGATGATGGCATTGACTCAAAACAAGGCTAAGTTCATTTTGTCAGAAGCTTGTGAGAAAAGTTTCAAAGAATTGAAGGATAGACTTACTTCCACTCCGGTGTTGACATTATCGGAGTGTATGGATGGCTTTGTGGCGTATTGTGATGCCTCTAGAGTTTGGTTGGTGTGTGTGCTTATGAAAATGGTAAGGTGATTGCCTATGCTTCAAGGCAACATAAAGTCCATGAGAAGAATTATCCTACCTATGACCTTGAGTTAGCGACAATTGTTTTTGCTTTAAAGATTTGGAGGCATTATCTCTATGGGGTTCATGTTGATGTGTTTACTGATCACAAGAGTTTGCAATATGTGTTTAGTCAAAAGGATTTGAATCTTTGCCAAAGGAGGTGGCTTGAATTATTGACGGATTATGACATGAGTGTTCTTTATCACCCCGGCAAGGCCAATGTGGTAGAAGATGCTCTTAGTAGGTTGTCGATGGGTAGTGTGGCTCATTTTGATGATGATAAGAAAGAGTTAGTTTGAAATGTTCATAGGTTGGCCTGGTTAACTGTTCAATTAGTGGACTCCACCAAGGGTGGTTGTAACAACCCAAGAGCATCCCCTAGTCGTTATCGGCGTATTCGACCTCGAAGAGGTCTTATACAAGCCCTTAGCATTCAACATAACATGTATCATAGAGTAAAATCACGAAAAATTTAAAACTTTTACTTTGGAAGTTCAACTTCACTTCATATAGGAAAAATAGAATCTAACTTCGTCACAATGCACCATCTAGACATGGAAGTATCGAAAATGGGACTTAGCCCTTACATCAATAAGAAGTCTTGAAAATAGGAAGTACAACAATGTCTTTCAACATAAGCAAAGAACTAAACATAGAAGCTAGATCATAGGGTCTTGTCCTCGGACTTGAGGACTCACCAACTTGGGGAAGCAACTCCAAGTGTCTTGAGAAGTAAGCTTGAATCCTCAACGGCCCGAACCTAAATGTTTGGGAAAAGGGAGAATATATGGGTTAGTACAATACGCGTACTAAGTATGGCTACTATGCATAAAAACCATTGCAACATGCATAAAAGGACATTTTATTCAAAACATGCTTTTTGCCAAGTAAATCCAATATGCACACAAATTAAGTATCATAGTCCAAACCAATATAATATCATCCCAACATGTAGACAACCCAAGTAATACTAGTGCAATGCAAAGAATAGAACCCCATAACCCTATTCAAAGCCAAGTATCACATTAAGCAACCTACTTCATGCATACATTCATAAGATCATATTTCATCATAACTTACCATATTCATAATGATCATACATAACATAGCTTCAACATACATAAGTCATAATAATCATAATCATAAGAGAACACTACTACAACCATCTCTTAGGATCCCACAAGTGTAATGAGCAAGAGAAGTCCCACACCCTCCCTTACGCTATGTAGAAACCCTTAAGAAAGCCCTAGTAAGAGTTCACATCTTTCATACCTTCATTTACTTTTACATTAGGGAAATATTGCAATAACCGACATAGACCATGAGAGCTACATGGAATCTGGTGTCCTACTTCCACACCAAAAAGAGAGGGTTAACACTTGCCTAAGGTGTAACCATTCGTACATAGCTATCTAGGTGGATCCACTAAGCTAGAGTCCTATGTGGGCACATAGTTAAGGGTCAAGGAGATTGCCTCTAGAAACCCTAACTTACTAAACGTGAGGGTTTCCATCTCATGAGACAACACATACCGTAGGTATTCCGGACTTGATAAACGTGAGGAAACCCATGTGGGGAGCCGGACTTACTAAACGTGAGACCCCCATCTCATTTACATGCCCTTTCGGTGCTAAGCATCTGATTCCCTTTTGTAATCATCTTTAGTCATCACATAAGTTCACATTAGCCTTTACTAGACTCTTATGTAGACATCTTACCATAATAGCTCATATGTGTTCATAAGTGAGTAACAATCCTTTCACTTTAGAGACACTTAGCAAGTGAGTAAACCTTTCACTTTAAATTACACTAAAATCATGAGAACTACCTTTCAATCATATAGCAATCATACCATAATATGCATACATACCTCATAGCTAATTCAAGTGTAGAGGGTTAAGGATGAGGAAACTATGTCATCAACACCACAATAACACAATAGGTATAGCATCATTACAATCTAAGTAATTCACCTTTCATACTTGAGTTCAAAGAAGAACCAACCTTCATACCTTCTTGCCCTTCGTGGGACATCCATACTTCAATTACCAAGCAATTCATAACCAATACATAATACAAGGTAATTCATGAAGTAATAACATAATCAACATCAATATAAGCAATTGACATATTCCCTTCATAGCCTTCAAGGCTTCATTCAAATACTCAACCCTAATTTCATATAAATTTTACATAACCTAGGGTAAAATCATCATACAAATATGAATTACATAACGTCACATTCAATTCATAGCCTTCAATCATTATCCAACACAAACTAGGGTTAGAATTAGGAAAAGAATGAGAAACATGGGTCTCATGGGGAATTCTTCAAGAAACCACCAATACAACATAAATTCATCCATAATTGTTCATATAACATCAATCAAAGTCAGTTTATAACATCAATTTCACTTTAGAAAGAAGACCCACGTTTTTGGATT
The DNA here is from genome assembly GCA_036553675.1 of Solanum okadae. Taxonomy (NCBI): domain Eukaryota; kingdom Viridiplantae; phylum Streptophyta; class Magnoliopsida; order Solanales; family Solanaceae; genus Solanum; species Solanum okadae. Next base: position 21,286,249 of record CM071686.1, on the reverse strand, counting down.
GAAACCTAGAAATTGGGGATTTTGAAATTCATCTTGAAGGGGCCTCTTTGGGAAAGGAATTCCAAGAGTGATAAGCAACCATACCTTATAGATGAATTAATCACGAAAATCCAAGTTGAAACCTTGGAGAGTTGTCTTCTTCTTGAAGTTCCAATCTTCTTCAATGGAGTTCTTGAGAAGAGAGAGAGAGTAGAGAGAAGGAGGAACTTTAAGTTTAGATCTTTGGGGTTTTGTGTTTGAGTGATAAAAGTGAGGTAAATTGACTTAAAAATCATTATATACACGTCCCCTAAAGTACCCTAAATACCCCTCACTTAAATGGACTCTTTAATGAAGTAAAATAGATTTCTGAATTTCTGCATTTTCCTCGCGGAACAAGTCTGCGACGCGGAGCTGTCCCCTAAAGATATTTGGAATTAAATTTCAAGACAGTAGAGTCCGCGACACGACCGTGTCGTGAACTTGATTTTTGCTCCTTGGGGGAGCAAGTGCGCGACGCGCAACTAATCCCTCCAAGTGCAATCTGCAAGCTGCCTTGGCAGCTTGCTTGGCTAAGGTTGGGGTCCTCCTCGGGGCCCCTTAGGGTGGCCCCGAGGGGTCGTATCTGAACATTTTGCCCTAGGAACATATATTTACCTATTTTAAACCTTTTCAGCAGATTATACCATCATACGACACACTCAAACCTGTCCAAAACCTAAGGATACACTAGAAAAAATTCTTCTCTAGTTTCCGGATGTCGTGGTCGTTTCTTGACGTTTAGACTTTTACTCTTCCAAACCACGTCAATTACATTAGTTTAGGTTTATAAACATCATTTTAACTATTTTTATGTCAATATTCATAAGGTGAGGCTTTAACTTAAGTCATAGAATTTCTGGGGTGTTACAGTAGTGTTATGGTTACAATGGGTCCGAATTGTCGTTGGTGACATGTGGAAGCTAAGCAAGGGCTTGATCTAATTTTAGTTGACTTGAAATGAAACGGTGCTTAAGGAATTAGTTGAGGCTTTCTCCCAAGGGGCTTATGGTATGCTTGGCTAGAAATATTGTTGAGTGTCCCTAATGTTCATGATTTGATCCACTTGGAAATTTCGCCTATGAAGGGTGTTATGAGATTGGTAAGGAAGGGAAGCTTAGTCCCCGGTATCTAGGCCCATACAAAATTTTGAGGTGTATTGGAGATCCGGCATCCGTTATTCCCTTAGATGGGTTAGGAGTTGATGAAAGTCTTTCATATGAGGAAGTTCCGGTAGAGATTCTAGACGTGCAAGTTAAGAGGTTGAGAAACAAGGAAATAGCTTCCGTGAAGGTTTTGTGGAAGAATCATCTAGTTGAGGGTGCTACTGTGGAGGCCAAGGCCGATATGAAGTCCCGCTATCCTCATATTTTTTCTTCTATTCCTACCCTAGCTTGAGGTAAGTAGTTCTTTGAGTTTTCCTTGTTTTGGGAGTCATGTGTCTTATTTGAGTTTTTCCATGATTTCCCTATGTTATGCATGTTCTTGAGAATTTTATGTTTATTAAAAAAATGAGTTTTTATGATTGATTTTCCTCATGTTGTTGTGCATTGAATAAGAGTTGCCTATATGCTTCATGAGATGAATTATTGAACATGTTTAGTTATGCTTTTTGAGAGTAAAATTGCATAAAGGCTCCATGAGATTGTGTTGCACATGATTTTAATTTGGAGAAGGTAATTCCTCCTATGAATATGAGAAATGTTGAGCTTTCATGCATAATGCATTGTTAGATGTAGTTCCTACTTCCTTGTGATACATTGAGTATGTGTGACTTGGAGTTGATGTTTCCTCCTTTGAATTGTGCATTGTTTTGATGTTGTATGCATGATGCGCTGCTAGTATTGAGTCTTTACTTCCATAAGGTGTCTAGATCATCATTCGATGACGAATATTACCAAGGGGGAGATATTGTAACACCTTGGAAATTAATAGGCTAAACTAGAGCTAAACGTGAGGGTTAACGTCAAGGAAGAAGGGCAAGGGCCAAGGGAGCGGGCTAGGGTAGACTACCTTGGAGTAGGAACTTCCCCACCTACCACGCCCACCACCATGGCTCGTGGTGGGCTAGGCAGTGGCCTCTCCAAATCTGCCCAAAATAAGCTCCTCTTCACGAGTCACTTCAGGCTCGTGGTGAAGACCACAGCTCATGGGAAGGCTCGTGGAGGGGTGTTGGGTGTATGAGATAGGAGAGGAAGTGGCAAACCACTACCTCAAGACCCACTAGAGATACCACGGCTCGAGGCAAGCACCACGGTTCGTGGAGCCCTCCGTGCAGATGACTTGGGCTTGTGGGCTAAAGGTACTTGTTTCCCAGCCACTGACTCAAGTCCATGAAGGGGACCATGGCTCGTGGTCATGACCACGGCACATGGGACCCCACGTGAGGCCTGGGCAGCCCATTTAAATGAAGGGTGTCTTGGGTCTTTTCCAAAACTTAAATAGATCCCCCAAATTCATCCTCTCAAAATATTCTCTCTCTAGAACTTGAAGAAGAAGAAGAAGAAGAAGAAGGAAGTTGGAGCTAGGGTTCAAGGAGCAAGTTTATTTACATCAAATTCATTGGGCCTTGTTTTTAAGGTATGGTATATTTTATCCATGGATCGATTTCATCCATGGATCTCCTTCAAAATCGCAATTTCAAAGATTGAAATCCCCAAATGTTAGGGTTTGATTCCAAAGTCATGGGTTTCTTTCAAAATCGATTCTAATGATTGAATTATGTTATATTAAGAATGAAGTGATGATTTTCTAATGTTTATATGATGAATCCCCAAGAATCCATGAAATCCCCATATTTCTCAATTGTAATCTTGTGATGTGGGTCTTTGTTGATGAAAAAAGAATGTCATGAAATTATGCATGTAGTGATTGGGTTACTTGAATCATGATGATATCCATGTCTAATGTTTGAATTCTAGATGTGCTGATTGAAAGTGAGCTTTAAACTTTGAAGGGGCAAAGTGTGAGAATTAGGCATGTTTTATGGGATCTATGTAAATGCTTTTAGAACACTTTGATAGTGAAGTGTCTATGATTATGATGTTGTTGTTGTGTTGTTGAAAGGATATTCTCATATACACACCTATGCTTGAATATGATATGATGTGAGAGGATTTCTCACATAATGAAAATTCTAAGGTTGAAAGACTTTCTCACCTAATTGAATCTAAGACTTGTATGTAGACATGGACAGGGAAAGGTTATTATTATGCATGATCTAAGAGCTATCTTATGAATTAATCATGGATTGAGTGTCAAAACATTCTTCCATGAATATGAATTAAGTCAAGACTTAATAAATACTCCATGGGAATAATTGCTTAACACTAAGTGGATATTGATATAAGATGGGAGCCCTCATGTTAGTTGAGTCCGGGTTCATAGAAGTAATATCTTGGGATAGAAGCCCTCACGATAGTCGAGGCCGAGTTTCTAGTAGCAATCTCCTTATCCCATAAACTCTGTGCCCCCATAGGTTATTTAGCTAATGGGTTCACCTAAGCTAAAAGTATGGTTATACCTTAGGAAAGTAGGACACCCCTTTTCAGTGTGGGTAACATCGGGGAATCATGTTATAGCTCACATGGTCTCATGTTGGTTAAGGCTTATTCCAACAATAAGAACAAGAATATGAACTATGGTTACTCAACAAGCTTTGTATATGAGTCCCAAAGGCTTTAAAGATGATGATGATTATGTTGGCTATGTTTTTATGACTTATGCTCTCTAAACTCCTAAATCATGTTTAAATTGATAAATTGCATACTTTCAAATGAAATGTCCCTTTTAGCATGTTTTCAATGTTTATATGCATGGTTATCATACTTAGTGCATTGTTATACTAATGCCTACTTTTCCTACAGTTTTCCCAAGTGTAGGGTCCAGTTCTCGAGGTGATCATTGTTGTGGCTAGAGCTTGGACTTGAGTATCTGCCGAGCTTGGTGAATCCTCATGGTTCGAGGACCTCTTTTTCCTATGTTGTAGTTTCATTCATGTATTTCCCTTTTTGAACATGTTATATGGGCTAGGCCCTATCACATTCAAACATTGTAATAGATGGCTATGTTGAGATTTAGTGTCGTGACTTCAGCTTTTCTTTCTTGAAAATTTTAGACTTGAAATATGTTTTTAATGTTATTGTTCTATTGCTTATGTTGTGAAGACTAAGTTGCTTGTATGGAGTCTTTCGGGGTTCTATATGCCATGTTACGTCTAGGGGGGTACCCCTGGGTCGTGAAAAATGTGGTGGAGATCTGACATCTATAGATCCTTTAGAAGGTTTGGGAGTTAAGGATAATCTTTCTTATGAGGAAGTTCCGGTTGAGATTTTAGACTAAAAAGTTAAGAAATTGAGAAATAAAGAAGTTGCTTTCGTGAAAGTTCTTTGGAGGAATTAGTTAGTTGAGGGTGCTACTTGGGAGGTCGAGGCAGATATGATGTCCTATTAACCTCATCTTTTTCCCTCCCTCCCTATTCAAGCTTGAGGTATTTATCTCTTCATGGTTTACTCATTAGGTGTCATGGGTCTTAGATATTCCCATGATTTCCTCATTATTCGTGATTCATGAAAATCTTAAATTGTGAGAAAATGAGTACTTGATTGATTTCTACTTTTTTTTATGTGGATTTGAGTATGAGTTGCATATAGACTTCATGAAATGATGTTTTGAACATGCTATAGCTTGGAGTCGATGTCTCCTCCTCGGATAAGTGCATTTATGTAATTGCATGCATGATGAGCTGTTGGATTAAGTTTCTACCTTCCTTATGCTGTCTTGAATCTCATTCGAGGAAGAATATTCCCAAGGGGGAGATATTGTAACACCTCAGATTCGGAAAGGGTAGAATTACAACTTATTGTAAAATATGGTGCAAGTTTGACGGAGCCACAAATGGTTCGTTGTTTGACACATGGATCGTAGGTCTGGTCTGTGGATTGTTTATTCAAGTTTCTCAAAATATAAAGTTTCAATACTTTTTCAATGGTTCACTAGAACGGTCCTTCGTCTAATGTACAATCAATAGATAGGTCTTGTAGGTGAGTCCCAGACTTAATGGAATTTAGAATCAAATATTTGGGACCTACGGACGTGGTCCATGCCCCATCGTTGGACCCACGGGCTGTAGGTAAGTGTCGTCATTGGGGGTCCTGAAGTTGGTGTCTTTGAACTCATCGACGCCCAACCAGGATGATCCATGAGTTGATCGATGGACTGTAGGTCGGGGTCGTTGATGAGCTTGGCAGTTATGTTCTTAGGGGCTTTTTGGTCTTTTCCTAATTATTCCAGCCTAATACTATGTCGTTTTGTGCTTCATCTAAAGCCCTATATAATTGTTTTAACCCTAAATTTCCCTAATTGAAATCATTCTCTCAAATTTTGAAAAGAAGAACAAGTCTTCCTCTCAAATATTTCTCTCTCTAGAAAGCTTGAAGAAGAAGGATTTAACCTAGGGTTTCAAGTCAAGCCCCGATTCCACCATTGAAGTCAAGCTTTTGGCATTGAGATATGATACTATTCATCCATAGAGCCCTTTCCTTCATGGAGTTCCCAAATTCTCCAATTTACAAAGTTAGAATTCCCAAATTGAGTTAGGGTTTTCTTTCATGTCATGGGTTCCTTTAAATATTGATTTATTGAATTGTTTTATGATCTATCAAGCATGAATTGAAATAATTACATGATTTCTAGATATTGATTATTGAAAGTGGGTTTTGAACTATGAAAGGTGAATTATGGAATTATGCATGTTCTTATGAAATTGAGGAGATATGATATAGATTGCTTGAGAATAGAAGCATATATGTTGTCATTGTAGTTAATTGTTGTGAAATGATTGTTCACATAACTACCTCATGCATGACTGTGAAATATTTTCTCACATATATGATTCTAAGGTTGAAAGGTCTTCTCACCTAAAATGAATCAAAGTTAAGGAGCTATTCTAATGAAACCTAGCTTGGATTGATTACTTAATTGTACCTTTCCATGGATTACATATGACTTAGCGTGGATTGGAAAGATGGCGTGCCCTTCCATGGATAATAAAGGTAAATTGAGAAAATGACTACTCCATAGGATTTACGCTTAGAACCGGGAGGATATTGAGATAGGAACACTCCCATTAGTAGTGGCCGGGTTTCTAGAAGCAATGTCTTTATCTTGTACCTATGTGCCCCCATGGGATGATTGTCTTAGATTGATATTAGATAGTGGATCCACATAAGCTAGAAGTTCACGGTCTTACCTTGGCAAGTAGGACACCTCTTTTTGGTGTGGGGTAGACACCGTATTCTATGTTGATACCCACATGGTCTTATATGTCGGTTAAAGGTAAATCACCCACAATAATGAATTAAGATTACTTCAAGAAGTATCTCACTTGTGATTTAAGATGATGTCTATTTGCATTGACCATGATTTATGACTTATGTCTTCTAGTTCTTTTACATTCATGATTTATCTTGGTCATTGCACTTTATGAAAATGTCCTTTTTCTCATGGTTTCAAATATTTTATGCATGGCTATCATACTTGGTACATGTTTGTACTTACACATACTCTTGCCTACATTTTCCCAAATGTAGGGACCGACCTTACAGATTCACACTTTCGTGGCTAGGGATATTATATATAAGACTTGAAGTTTGGTGCGTCCTATATTTTGAGGACCGAGTTTAATGATCCCTTTTGTCTTTACTTTCAGTTTTGGAACTTGATGTACTGGCTACGCCGTGATAAACTCTTATGTACTAGATGACTTTGAGACGATGTTTAGATATTGGCTTTTCTGTACAAAAAATCTTATATGTTGAAATTGTCTTTTAAATCTCTTTATTCTATTATCTTGTTTGATGAAAGCTAAGTGGCTGGTGTGGGGCCTCTCATGGTCTTATACGTTATGTTACGCCTAGGGGCTACCTTTGGTCGTGACAGTGTAATTGGTGTATTCTGCTATTATTATTATTCATGGTATGATAATTTTATTAATGTTCATGCAAAATATAACACCACTCTTATCAATAGAGATATCAAAGTGAATTAAATAATGTTTTATAAATTTCTTATCCTAACCAATCATATCAAAGTTTATTGGTTATGAAACTACAACAAATCATTTGATTTATATGAAGTTTTGATTTGAAGAAAGCTATCTGTTTTCATATGGAAAAGCTGTCATATCATATTATTCTACAAGACAAATAATTTTACTATCATGAAAGTCTCTCACCTGGCGATTGCTACAAACAAGTGAATGAGCAATTTATCTGCATTGATGAGGTCACAAAAGTGTATCTGACTGAGCTCTAAGACTCAACATATTCAAGAGACAAGAAGATGATATACCGGGATAAGCTCAAGAATGCGGCACTTCATGAACATGATTTAGTCATAACGACACAAACAATACCAATACTTGAAAGGAAGAATAAGATTGGGATGCATTCTTTACAAGAATTATGAAACACTAATGAAAGTCATTATTCTTTGCCATAGAGATTTCAACAAACTAATTCAAGAATCTTAAGAAATGTTTTCTTGATTGTTCTCCTTCAAGGTAGGGTTTCAAGGCATCTATTGAAGTTCTTTTTAAAATTCTTCAAGAACCTTGTTCTTTTAGGTATGTAAGGCTATCATAGTGTTAGGCTAGTTCATCCTCATGCCCTACATCTACTTTCAAATCAGTAAAAGTGTAATCTAGGATTCTATCTCTAAATTTGAGTATTCTTGAGATAAGTTGATTTCGAGTTCTTGAGTTCCTTTTTGTTTTTTGAAATTCTATTTCTAATTATTGAATTGCTATAAGTTATGCATTAAGATTATTGAGTTGATTCGTTCATGTCTGTATTTCAACATGGACCCTATGAATTTAGTATTCTTGAGATGAGTAATATCCTAGAGTTCTGAGTACTTAGTTTCCATATTTCTATTAAGATCCTTGAGTTGAGTCGTTCATGCCCATAATTCTGCATGAACCCTATGAATTGAGTTATACATTTTGAGCAGCTTTTTAAAGCCAACACTTGAGGTTTAAACTGAGTTTTTGAAGAAGTAAAGATGATTTTTGAGAAAAAGTTTCTAAAACATGATTAGTATGACAATCGAGTATGCCATCAAAGTTTAAGCAGTATGGTATCTAGATATACCATTAATATTTATGTAGTATGACTTCCCAAGTCATCAATGATCATATCACAATATGATTTTGATATATTTTTTATAAAGAGAATTTAAGTATGAATTCAGTAAGAGTATAAGGGAACTAAGTAATCCCAAAGGTATTGATTTTTGCATTGATAAAAGAGAAACTTTGATTTCTTAATGAGTTATGAGTTCAAAGATATTTTAATAGCAGTTACCTCTTTTAAGAGGAAGTTTGAGACATTATTTCAAACCAGAGGATGAGTATGTTTTTAATTATTGAGCATAAGTACATATTATTGGGAATAGTATTGAGCACCGATATGGTGATGAGTTCAGAGAACTCACATTCCTCATAATCCATGTATGCCAACATGGGTACAAAATCATACTTTTTAGATGAATCCTAAGTGCCTTCAGGCAGAGCTTAGTGGATCCACTTAGTTGAGCTGTCCTATATCCTGTCAAGGTATATGATAGTTCTAGCAGCGTGGGCGAGAAGTTGTATCATCATGTAGCTCATAGTGATGGTTGTCGGTTAGATAATCTCACAATAGAGTTAAAGTGTATTTTTATATACCACTTATTATGTTGAGCTCATAGATGATAAAGTATTTTGTAAAGCTTTAAATTATTTAACTCCTTTATTTCTTTACATTCAGCTTGAGTACATTGTTATCTATTGCAGTCCTTTCTTTCAGTTATTTGTTATTTATCTATATTACATACTCGTACATTAAATGTACTGATGTCATTCGAGCTGCATCTTTTAATGATGCATATACAGGTTCTTAGGATCCTCAATAAGAGTTTGTTGAGATCACTTCATCCGCTCGTCTTCTTATGAATGAAAGTGCCTTGCTTTTAGAATACTTTAGTTTTATGAGTTGTTAGTACTAGTTCTGTTGAGGAGTTGTGGGTCTTGTCTCGACACTCATCTTTGTATAGTAGAGGCTTCATAGATAGAAAACTTTGGAGAGTCTTTCACTTTCAAATATTTTATTTAAAACTTATGTTTCGTACTCATCATATTCAATGAAGTTTTGAGATTCAGTAAACTGTTTTGAAATGTTTCTTTCAATTTGATGCTTATGTATGCTTGAATTAGTCTTCCATTTGTAGTCAACAAGGATGAGGGTTCGCTTGAGGGCTATCAATGGTTCTCGAGTGTCGGCCACGTCCAGGGTGTAGGCTTGGATCGTGACAAACTTGATATAAGAGTATAGAGTTCAAGTGTCCTAGGGTGTCTATGAAGCCTAAGCCTTGCCAAGTAGGATGTTATTTATGGTTGTGAGGGCCCCACTTTTATAAATGAGGGACAACAAACATTTAGGAAAAGTTTCCTTTCTTTCTTCTCTAAATCGTGCAATAGAGCTGTGTTATAAGGAATTTATTCAAACTCGTGCATTTTTCATATTCATTTGACTACCCCTCATAGCTATGGTAGTTGAAAAGCAAAGCCAGATCCTTATCAATGAATTAATCTCAGCAAAAGTCTTTAGAAAGTCATGACACTTCATAGGGGCTTGAGAGAAGCCCATGAGTGAGGTTAAATTTTCATATTCTAAAGGATGCACTCTTATTCATGTGAATCGTGTGTTCAAGCTAAAAGTTAGATGTATTCCCAGACTCTTTTCTATAAACCTTGTTTCAGTTGAGACCCATGTGAGGAAACGTGTCTTAGAGCATGGTTAGTAATTTCACCCGAATAGATAGTATGAGTTCTGAGGTTATAAGCAGTAGTAGTAAAAGTGCCCAAAGTTAGAAGAATGCATGCAGAAGTTCAATAATCTAAGAAAGGGAGATAGTGATGAGGAAAGTTATGTTATGGTAGTCATGCACCCAGTAAGTTATTAATGATGAGTTTTTCTTTATAGGTAGAATAAGAAGTGGTGAGTTTGTGAAGATTTTCATGATAGAAGGTAGAGTAATAGTGACTAGTAAGGTATACTTTAACCAGAAAGAAGTTTATCATGAGGTGTCAATGCATTAGTATCAGCCAAGTATAAGGGTTGAATAGAAGAGCCGAGTATTCATGATTTGATAGATTTAATCTAGGCTTATGATTTTTAAAAGGAGATCCCTATGGTATTCAGAGGATTATAGAACTAATTAAGTAATGATGTATAGTAAATGAGTAAATAGTACTTAAGTTGTGAAAGAGATTGTTGGTAATCTGTAAATAGGTAGAATGAACATAGATATTGACTAGTTGTCATAAAGTCTTAGTGGGCGAGTATTTCTTAATTTTATTTATTTGTAATGAGTTAGTATAGTATGTGAGAAATTATATTGATATTCATGTTTAGTAATAGACACTAGACTTAAATTTGAGATGAGTGTCGTGGTAAAAAAAGATGACAACATGAGGGTGATAATGTTAGTTTTGAGATATGATCTGGTAGACTTGACATAGAGTAGGTGAGGAATTAAGATGTTAGATGCAATGAATATGAGTGGTACAAGAGTGAGATTCTGACTGTGTATATAAGAGAAGTGAAGTGTGGATAAGTCATTAGATTAACAAAAGAATTAGGAGGTGTACCAGAGATCATATGTAGCCAGATAAGGTTCTAATTGAGTTTATGAGTTTCAATATGTGCCTAGATAGTATATTTGAGTTATCAATGTGTAGTAGACTGATGTAAGCATTATTTGTCACCCTTAAGAATTTGGTAGGAATGATTTTATATAGTCAATGATGAGCCTCTTGAATACAGTTCAAAGTTCCTCTAGTAACGTTGATATGAACATAAAAGATGTTATTAGTATGCTAAGAAGGACAATGAGATTTTTAATAGTTAGATTAAGTGGCCTTATAAGCCAATGAGAAGAGATTAAGAGAAGCATTTTAGAAAGAGGTCTTAGAATGAGTCTTAGTATTTGCTTGTGGAGAGTTCAGTAGCCACGAGATAAGCTTTCCCTGAGTATTAGAGTAGAGACATTGTAGACCAGTTTAGAGAAGATGGAATAAATCCACAGTTTCAAAGTCTCTGCTTCAGACCTAAGGGGGAGATGATAAGATGAGAAACCAAGTCAATTATTAAGAATCAAATAGTGATGTGTTCAGAAAGAGTTATAATGTTATATCAGTCCATTAATACTCTAGCATATTCCTTAAAGCTCAGTCATTACAACATCCTATTGATGCTACTTGTCACGACCCAAGCCTAGGGCCTAGACGTGACATGGCGAATGAGGAACCCGAAGGAACCCCAAACAAGCCTCTCAAACTTGTCATCACACTTCATCGGTCGCGGAAGTACATTCAACATTAATTAACGGGAAATAGGGGCTAAGGGCAAACCATTTCAAAATGACATTATAGAACAAGAGTCAAGCTCATTTACAAAATACTTGTCCAACGCACACCTCTACATACATAGATAGGACGGGGGCCATGACATACTACCGGCTCCCCTCATAGTCAAAATACAATTGCAAGCTAAAGTCTCAAAACATAGGAGTAGGAAACATAACATAGCCCTCGAATCATTGAGGACTCACCAACAAACTCGGATAAGCACCGTACTAGCCACGTGAATGGAGAGAAGGATCAAGAGTAGCTCCGGTCCCTACATGGTGACATCATGTAGGCAAAATATGCGTTAGTACTTGGAATGTACTAAGTATGCGGGGTGCAACACAACAATAGACAAGGACACAATCGAAATACAAGAAATAGTTTCATAGGCATTATGAATAACAATATGAGGATGCATGATCAAAGTGAAGTCAAAACATGTTTAAGTAAATCTATACTAATAGTAGATATCATATGTGTATGCATGATCCAACCAATCTATAGCCCCAACTTAGGATGGGGGATGCCGTTCACACCCGGACACCCTGGTGGCAAGGTATAAAACCCTCACATGGTTGATGTTGGTCACACCCCAAGCATCCTAGGTGGTGAGATATAAACCTCTCACATGGTTGATGTTGGTCACACCCCAAGCATCCTAGGTGGTGAGATATAAACCTCTCACATGGTTGATGTTGGTCACACCCCAAGCATCCTAGGTGGTGAGATATAAACCTTTCACATGGTTGTCCGGTTCTTTTCCCCCGGACCGGGCATGGTCATGCAACACTTTATATAGGAAATTCCCATTAGGCTCTAATGGGATTTCACGGATGGAATGAACATATACACAAACTTAGTTTGTCATCAACACATCTCTGGATTGCCATACATCTCATAACTCAAGCTTTAAAGCATCGATTCATCAATTCTCCATAGTTGGACATTTTGTCAAACACCTTGAAGGCATGTAATGGAATCAAAGAGCATGGAAAATAGGGTAGTAATTATGCAGCCAAACCAGTGAACAACCTACAACAACACCTTTTAACACCCACAATACCACATGAAAATCTCCACATCCATTCCAAATTTAGATTCAAGTTCTAGAGTCACAACATGCTCAAAACAATCACTTTTCATGTTTAAAATTCAATGTGCAGGAAATTATTACAAAGAACAAGACTAACTTATGAATCTTAACTTAAACCATGAATTAGTGAGTAGAATAGAGTCTAGGCACTATGGGTGGAAGGACCCATGAGTTCAACACCACATACCTTGAGTTCTTATGAAGGTCTTGAGAGTGTCTTCAATGGAAGCTTGGAACATGGAGCAAGAGTCTCTTCAATCTTGAGGAAGGTTTTGGATTAGGGTTCTTGAAAGAACTTGAGAGAAAATGTGTCTAAGTATGGGAGAGGTGTTTTGGGAAATGTTTTAGAGATGGGAATTGAACTAATGGTATATAGGAAATAACATATGCCCTTTGGAAAAATGGTCCAACACTCAGAAAAAAAAATGAGGCGGGTGAACAGTAAAAACGCTCACTGGAAATTGCATTTCCTGCCGGACAGATTTTACGAAAATGGGCATAACTTCTTCGTCCGAACTCCGAATGAGGTGAAAAGAAGTGCGTTAGGTAGCTAACTCAAAGGGATTTCCATGGATATTTTATGGGCCACCCAATTATTTGTTTGCTAGGAGATATGACCCTCCAAAGTAGACCCTCGAAAAAGGCTTCACTTAGAAATTTCGGATTTTGATACGGTTGCTCTAAAATTTGGGTTAGACCCATTTCCCACTCAATTTGACCCCCTAAACAAGAATATGAAATCGGATTTTCGAAAAACGAAACGGATTTTTTCTAGATATAGCTAAACAAGTTTCCGGTAACTTCCGAAGCACATTTTTAAGAACTTTTTGGGTCATTTCATTACTGATACCAAAATAGTGTCTATGACATATGCTCATACACTTGAAACAGATTCACATCTATGCTAGTTCCAAGAATAATGGGAAAAGACTTTAGCCTATTGATCTCAAACTTACTTCATAAATTTATAGATATCAGTTTCACGATATAAACTTTTTCATATAAGCACTCATGTCTCATAGTATGCTCAATCTTGAAAATTCATGATTTACTCTCAATGTCTAGCAACATAATGTTATGTAATGCATCTTCTCATATAAGATATCTTGAATGAATAGTACTTGTGATCTTTCGCCCTATGTTCTTTCAATGATCCTTTTCAATTTTGATAGTGATGTTGTTGATAGTAGTTGAGTAATCACAGAAAAAAATATTGATGTTTGTTATTGTGGTAGTGACGGTCTTCTTATTCCATCTAAAGTTATATTGTGGAGGAAGAATATGATGGTATTTTACTATGAGTAATAGTTAAGTGAGAGAAATTAGTCGGTTCCTATTAGTAATGTGTGAAATTTAATTTGGTAGAGATGATGAGAGAATGAAAAAAGAATTTCTTAGAAGGATTGGTTAGTAGGAGTTCTTTGAGTGTTTATAGTAATAGGATTGAATGTTGTGTGGTTTACATGTGGACAAATACATGATGCATTAGGTGTTTCTTGATATGGGCTCAAGGTTTGTTGAAGGCAGCTATAAGGAGAAGTATTCTTAGGATGAGATTGCCTACAGAGGTATACAACCTAAACTTGTGGTTTAGATAAGTATAACAATCTCATGTTTAGCACCTTGTGAAATAGAGATTAGGCTTAGCAAGCAATTTGACTTACACATTTGTAAGAGTAGTCATATACTCTAGTAGGAGCTTTGAGATGCAACTAATGAATTGTAGTTATTAGAAATGAGAGCATAGTTGAGAATCGTTGTTATGCTTAAAAGTTATCAGTCATATCACTCAAGGCATAGTATTCCTATTCTTACTTCGTGCCCATATATCCTTGCTTTATGTCAAATAGCTTCAGATAGAGCGTGCCTATGTTAAAACTCATATCATTTGCAACTTATGTGCTATAGAGAGTTCCAAACTCTTAGTATGAATAAGCTCTGCCTATGTTAATAAACAAGTTAAAAAGTCAGAAAGATAGTAAAAGTAACTACTTTCCCTTCCATGCTCAGTTCAACCATCATTCGATGATGAATGATTCCAAGGAGGAGATATTGTAACACCCCAAAAATTTCTAAGCTAAGGCCCAAACTATTCTTTATTTGCATATAAGGTCTTATCGGAGTATTCTTAAATTGCTCATATCTGTAAAGGTAAATTCTTTAGTGTGGGAATGATTTGAGATATCAATTAAGGTCACTAAAAACTCCTAGCACAAAGTTGAGTATAAAGTTTCTTTACCGATTAAATTTTGATGTAAGATTTTAGTTGGGTCAACTTTTAAAAACCATATCTCTTAGAATATAAAGAGTTATGTGACCCATAAAGTATCAAATTAAAGGTATTTAAATCATCTTTACAACACCAAAAATTTCACAACAATCCCAGTTTTGGTAAAATGCTATGATCATTTTAGTAACCTGATATAGTGCAATGACGAATTAACCAACGGGAAAACATTAAAAAGGCTCATTTTTGTATTTTTACCTCTGTAAAAACTCGAAATGAATTTTATGACTAATTAAAGTTTCAAAATAATAAGATTTTGATCTCTTAATCCATCATTCTCTTCTCTCTCAGACCCTACGGCAAAACCCTAACGAAAAATCAAAATAGAAGACTCCATTCAAGATTCATTCAATCTTTTTCAAGATTCTTCTTCAAGGTATGTTTTTCTCCAAGAATTCCATTCTTTTCCAACTCAAATTTCTCCATAAAATTATGAATCACTAATGAAAATAATAATTCTTGGCCATAGAGAATTCCAAAAACTAATTCAAGAATCTTAAGAAATGTTTTCTTGATTGTTCTCCTTTAAGCTACGGTTTCAAGCCTTCTATTCAAGTTTTTTTTTAAGATTCTTCAAGAACCTTGTTCTTTCCGGTATGTAACGCAATCATATTGTTGGGTTAGTCGTCCTCACACCCTACATATACTTTCAAATAAGTAAAAGAGTAATCTAGAATTCTATCCCTACATTTGTATATTTTTGAGATAAGTTGATTTCGAGATCTTGAGTTCTGTTTCTTTTTTAAAATTCTATTCCTACTTATTGAATAGCTATATGTTATGCATTAAGATTCTTGAATTGATTCATTTATGTTTGTATTTCAACATGGACCCTATAATTGAGTATTCTTGAGATGAGTAGTGTCCTTGAGTTATGAGTTTCCATATTTATATTAATATCCCTGAGTTGAGTCATTCACGCCCATAATTATGCATTAACCCTATAGATTGTGTTATAATTTTGAGAAGCTTTTTAAATCCAACACTCGAGTTTTGTAACACCTCGTACGCTAGAAAGACCAACCTGCAGGATTTATACAAGTTGCAGGTGCCACCCACGGACAATAGGGTGACCCATGGACCGTAGGTGGGGTCTGTGGTTGGCCACCTGCAACTCACCCAGAAAATTCAGCTAAGGGTTGACCTACGCCTGGATCTACGGATCATAGGTGGGACCACGGTCCGTGGATAGTGGTCAACAGATCTCATTCTCTTAAGCCAAACGACGGATGACCAGGACAGATCATAGTTGGGACCATGGTCCGTTGACCAGGTCCATGGACCACGTCCGTGGTTCAGACTCCCCAGAACCCAAGAAAAATCAAGCTAAGTCCAGAACCACACCAGGACCTATGGACCGTAGATGGGACCACGCTCCTTGGACCAGGTACGTTGTTCGGACTCCCCAGAACCCATTCTCTGAAGCCAATCGATGACTGACTAGGACGGGCCGTAGGCAGGACCATGGTTCGTGGACCAGGTTTATCGTTGGCCCCGACAGCTTTTAAGTCAGGAGTCATTTTGTCTTTTCCCTATGCGTTGGACCCCTAACCTACATTGTTTAAGCCCTAAACTACCTGGTTTTGGTCAGTTTTAGCCTAGTAAACAAATTAGAACTTACCCTAGTCAACTCATTCTCCAAAAAATCATCAAGTTGAACGAAAAAAAGGAGAAAGAGTCGACCAAGCCCTAGTCCAAGAATGCAACAAGATTTCGTCTATTCCAGCCCCAAATTTGAAAGATTTCTCCGTGAAACTCGTCACCAGGTATGTGGGATTTCACTAGTGGCTTCTTTTCACCCATTAGGTCCCTAGAATTTAGTCAGATTCTTGATTCTTTATATTATGCTTAGACTTAGGGTTTCTAGAATTTCCTATTTGTGTTGTGATTCAGCTATTAGACTAATCCAAATCAGATTATCATGTTTTTCGTGGAATTATTGCTTAGTTCTAGCTTGAAACTCAGAAATCTAGTTGTGTAGATTCATTTAGTTCATGAGTTACATTTGCTAGGTCAGTTTATTCAGTTATACATGCCCTATATAAGAATGTTTCACTATCAGTATATTAATGTTGCATTTTCAGTATGCATGTCAGTATTTTTCAGCTATTCAGTATTACAAAATTCAGTTATAATGCGTTACTTACATAATTAGTTGGGAGTAGGTTTAATACCTAGTTGGAGGGTCAGTCACCCTCATAGTCCCAAAACTATGTGCCCCTGTAGGTAAGTCCCCACTGTGGGCATTATACTTAGTGATCACAATAGTCATTTCTCTATACCCTTGGTAAAGTATAATGGGTCCTCTCGATGGGGAGTATACATTGAACTCCACATTTAGCTCATTTGGTTTTTTGTCGGTTATTAGTATCTCCCACAGACAGACTCTAATGTATAGACCAGGTTATCAGTTACAGTTCAGTATTCAGTTACAGTAAGTTATAAACTTAGTCACTACACTTAGTTCATATTCAACATGTTTAGCATATTTTTCATGATTATATTGTATCATTGATCAACATACTTCATTTGAGTTATGTTATATTGTTCAACTTTATTCTATCATGCATACTCTGCGCTACATCTTCTCATGATGTAGGTTCAACTCCTTAGTGTCCACATCACGCATAGATCGGTTCCTGATCTCTAGTTCATCAATATCAGTGGTGAGTCCTCATTCTTCGAGGATGAGTGACATGTTGTCTTTTCATCTTTTAGTCTTTTAGTTTCAGTTTTTCTAGAGTTAGCTGTGGGACATGTCTTAACATATATAGATAGTAGAGGCTTTTATTCAGACATAGTTTAGATTCAGTTTAAGTTTGAGTTTGATCTCTCAGTTGTCATTGAACTCAGTTATATATTTAGACTTAGAATGGATATTCCCCATAATTTTATTTTACGATCATTTTCTATTATATTGAAAGTCTTTAAGTATGCTTATGATATGCCAGCAGGGTTAGCTTGGGGTCACTCTTGATCCTTGTCCCGTGTCGGAGTCCTGGGGTAGCCTCAGAGCGTGAAAAACTTAGTATCACAACATTAGGTTTAAGTGTCCTAGGATGCCTGAAAAGCCGCACTAAGCAGAGTCCTTTTCATAGGTGTGAGGTGCACCACATCTAATGAGAGGGAGGCTACGAAGTGCTTTAGGAAAACTTCACTTTCTTGCTATTCTTATCGTGTGTGGGTATGCTCTACCTACTAACTCATCGTAGAACTTACGCAAGGAATGTGAATTCCCGTAACACTAATGTAGTTCCTTTAGTTCTAGACCAAGAGTTTTCAAATGCAGAGTTTTGGAATGCGATTCAACTTTTTGCTAAAAGTGTGACCAACTAGAACAATCAATAGGCCCTAGTTCCTACTAACGCTAATTTTGGGTCAGCTGCAGCTTAAGTTTGAAATTTTTTTAGGATGAACCCACCTGAGTTTCTAGGGTCGCATGTTGGTGAGGATCCCAAAACTTCATTTATGAGGTTAAAAATATCATTAAAGTGATGCAGGTAACTGCGAATCATAGGGTTGAGTTGGCATCTTACCAACTTAAGGATGTAGCTCACATTTGGTTCACTCAGTGGAAGAAAAACAAGGGTACTGATGTATCTCCTGTGAATTGGGAGTGTTTTAATAAATCTTTTCTGGATAGGTTCTTTCCTAGAAAGTTGAAAGAGGTAAAGGCTCAGGAATTCATGAATTTTAGGCAAGGTAGTTAATGAGTCCACGATTTGGACTCATTTAGGGCTTTATTTGGATAGATTTAGTGTACTCAAATGCTTATTTTGTGCCAATAATTGATGTAAATCCTTGATTTGCAGGTATTTAGATTGAGGTAAAAAGCATGGACACTAATGAGCAAAAAGGAACAAGGCAACTGAAAGAACGATGTAAAGAAGGCCTGGTGATTGATGAGTCCACAAATTGGACTCATTTAGGGATATATTTTAATAGAAATTGGGTCCTCAAATGCTTATTTTATCTCAATATTGGATGAAAACCCTTAACTTTCAGGTATTTAAAGTGTGAAGGAAAGCATGGACACTACGTCGCAAAAAGGAACGAAAAGGCTGAAAAGATCGAAGAAATGAAGGCCTGAGGATCTCCGAGTCCACTTGGCGACTCACCAAAGGGACTTACTTCACATTTTGTTCCAGTGTGCTGAGCCCTGAAGGAAAGGATCAAGTCGGTAGAAAAAAGAAGCAGTCGGCGCATCGCTGAGAAGTTCCGCCAAGTAGTACTATGTCGCCCAATGACATAGAGCACGACGATGCTAAAGGCCGGTGCAAGACGACGATGAACTACACCAAAGGGTGAATCGTCTAGTTCATCGGCGATTCCGACTAACGACGCCGAATGATCCGCTGCAGCACAAATCTGTGGAAACTATAAATACTAGTTAGATGTGTAGTTTTAGGTGTGGAACAATTATTATAATTTTCATATAGAATAGTACTTTTTGATATTTTTGCTCTGAGTTTGAGACGGTTTTGAAGACTTGAAGAGAAAGAGGGTTTCATCTCCAAGGATTTGGACTTGAGTCGTTTGGATTCTTCATTCTTGGCCTGTAACAAAACTTAAATCTTCATACCCCTTTGAATGCAAGCTCAGTTAGGTATAAATTTCTATCTCTTGATGTGTCGCTAAAATCCCCAATTCTTGGGGTGTGATTTAGCGAATATGGGTTAAGATAATTGTTGAGTCTTGCTTGCTGATAGTTTAATTGTAGTTTAATTGTGATTTCGTTTAGTGGTTGTGGATGAATTTAATGAATTTGTAGTTGCAAATACAAGTTTATTTATGTGTTTTCAGCTTGCTTGAGAGAGAGGTCGTAAAATTAAGACCACTAGATTGATGGCCAGTGTGAGTGGGTCGACATGAGGTTCAGCTCGAGAGAGTAAATCCTAGTCCCATGTCCAGACACTCAGCTCGAGAGATTGAGTGGGTTAAGGCATATGCTGGTCTTCATGCGGCAAGTAGGTGTCCGAGAGGAACACATTTGAAACGAGGTAAGTTGCTCGAGATAGAGCTTATCCCCCTTAAAGTCTAGCCTAGTCACAATTACTTTATGAATCTTCTATCGAAAGCATGTACCCAATAATCTAACTTAACCTGTATTCCCATCACATCCCAAGGATCCCCTCTCATTACTTAGAAACCCTTGTTTATTTTGTTGTTTTTACCTTACTAGTGACAAAACACTCCATTGTTAATTGACACTCTTGTGTCCCCCTTTAATTTACAATGTTTTTACTCGTTAATGTCTTTAGCTACAACTAGTTAGAACTAAATTTTATTTTTCTATTAATTCTCAAAACCACTCTCTTGGGAACGATCCCAACCCTTGGTTGGGTTACTAAACTATTGTACGATCGTAGATACTTGCATCAGAAGTTGTGTCTTGGTTACGCAAACATCAGTGATCGCCTAACCCATTGGGTGAGTCGCCGAATGGCTATGATCTCACCTAAAGTTCCAATGTCCCAAGCCTTGAAGGAGAAAATCAATTCGGCGATTGAATGGAGCAGTCGGCGTATCACTTAACGGTTCCGCGATGCAGTGTTAGATCGCCCAAAGTTACAGAACGTGAGGATGTTGAAGGCCAAAGTAAAAAGGCAATTGAATTGACCAAAGGGAGGATCGCCGAGTGGATCGGCGATCCCAACTTACTGCGCCGATTTGTCCTTTGCAGAATATTTTTTGCTACTATAAATACAATTTCAAACATTATTTTAAGTATCTATCTATCTTTCACATAATCAAATTTTCATAATATATAATTTTCTTATCATTTTTATGGAGAACTCTGAGTATTGAGATAATATTTTTCCTTAGCTTTGAAGAATTGAAGTTTTTCATTTTTGAGAAATTGGAAGTGGGTCTTTTTAGATTCTTCAATTTGGACATTTGTAAAGACGAAATTAATCGTACTCAGTTGATGGAAACACAATTTGGTAACGATTTCTATCTTTTTATGATGTCTAGCTAAAAACCTAATTCTTAGGGTTTGATTATGTGATTCCAGGTTGATTTAGCTTATGGGTATTGTTAATTGATAGTATAAATGTTGTTTAAAGGTGATTTCAATCAGTAATTGTGGGTTAATTTAAAGGGTTGTAGTTGCAAATGCAATTCTACCTTTGTGTTTTTGGCTTGCTCGAGAGAGAGGTTTTAAAACCAAAATTACTGATTTGATGGTCTGTGGATATTGTGTTATGATGGGTTCAGCTCGGGAGAGTGAATGGACTAAAATGTAGGATGTTCTTATTTGCTACTTATTGATGTTCGAGAGAAACCAATTTGATTTGGGTTAAATTATTTGAGAGAAAGTTTATCCCCACTAAAGTCTAGCTTATTCACTGATTTACAACTATTTATTGTCAGTTGCAATTATCCATTTGTCAACCTTAGCCTATAATCCAATCAAATCCCAAGTCTCATTACTTGTTAATTAGTGTTATTTGCTAATGTTGTAGTTGATAATTACAATGAACCCCCCCTCCCCCCATATTGGACACTTGTGTCACCCTAAATTTGAACTATACTTTTATTCGTAAATGTCTTTACCTATGATTGACTTGAACATATTTGTACTTGGCTCTTGAATCTTAAGTACGTACCACTCCCTGTGGGATTCGACCCCAACTAACTTAGTTTGGTTAAATTACTGACTAACAATCGTTGGCACTTAGAATTGGAAGAAGTGTCCTGATACGTGAAATCAGTGGTATGTCAGTCAAGAGTACGGACTCAAGTTCTCCTAACTCTCCAGGTATGCTCCACATATGGTTGCGGATTCAAGGGAACAGATGAATAAGTTTTTGTATAGGGTATTTGATTTAGGGAAAACAGAGTGGCGAATTGCTATGTTGCTGGAAAATATGAATATCTCTAGGCTTATGACTCATGCTCAGTAGGTTGAGAGAGAAAAGCTTAGGGAACATGATAAGGACAATAAGAAGTCTAGGATAGGTAACTATGAGTACTCTCAGAAGAAATAAGGTGGTGGGAATCACTCGCAGTTTTAGCAGAAATCCATCGCTGTAGCACCTTCATCAGCTAGTGCTCCGTCCCCTAGGTTTTGAAAGGATAAAAAAGGTAGGGAATCAGGCACTAAGTCTCAGGGGTGTGTTTCATGTACTAGAAGCTACCCAACTTGTCCTAAGTGTGGTAAGAACCATCCGGACGAGTGTCTTGCAGGAAAGGAAGGTTGTTTTGGGTGTGGTCAGACTGGTCACAAGTTGAGAGGTTGTCCTTTTTCTAAATAGGGTCAAGGAGATAATAATGGTAGAGCTCAGTCCACAACTTCAACAGCACCAGCAGATCGCCCAAACCCAATAGATTAATGCATCTGTTAAAGTTTGCGGTCAACGCCAAAACAGGTTGTATGCTTTTCAGGCTCTCTAGGATTAAGAAGATTCTCCTGATGTAGTTACTGGTACGTTACGAGTCTTTCACTTAGATGTTTATGCTTTGTTAGATCCAAGGGTTACTCTTTCCTTTGTAACTCCATATATAGCAGTAAACTTCGATGTCGGTCCAAAAACTCTTTCTAAACCGTTCTAAGTCTCTACTGTAGTCGGTGACCCAGTTATAGCTAGACGGGTATACAAAAATTGCCCTGTCATAGTTTCTCAGAAAGTCACCTCAGCAGATCTTATAGAGTTAGAAATTGTAGACTTTTATGTAATTGTAGGAATGGATTGGTTACATTCCTGTTATGCCTCGATCGATTGTAGAACTAGGATCGTTCATTTTTACTTTCCAAATGAGTTAAATTTAGAATGGATGGGTAGTAGCTCAGTGCCTATGGGTCTATTCATTTCTTACCTCAAGGCCAGAAAGATGATCTCTAAGGGTTGTCTCTATCATGTAGTTCGGGTTAGGGATTCAAGCTTCGAAACCCCAACTCTTGAGTCAGTTCTAGTACTTAATGAGTTTTCAGAAGTGTTTCAAGAAGATCTTCCCGGAGTTCCTCCCGAAAGGGATCGACTTTGGAGTTGATCTCCTTTAAGGTACCCAGCCTATTTCTATTCCTTCTTACAGAATGGCTCCCGCTGAGCTTAAGAAATTGAAATATCAGTTGAAAGTCCTCCTAGATAAGGGTTTCATCAGATCTAGTATTTCTCCATGGGGTGCACCTATGTTGTTCGTGAAAAAGAAATATGGTTCTCTCAGGATGTGCATTGACTATCGACAGTTGAACAAAGTCACAATCAAGAATAAGTACCCTATCCCCATGATTGGAAAAGTGGCTTACGAGTTAGAGTTGCCAGCAGAACTAGCAGCAATCCATCCGGTCTTTCACATTGCGTTGTTGAAAAAGTGTGTGGGCCGGGTGATCCAACATCCATAGTATCTTTAGAGAGTGTGGCTATGAAAGATAGTCTCACCTATGAGGATGTGCCAGTTGAGATTCTTGATCGTCATGTTTGAAGGTTGAGAAACAAAGAAGTCGCTTCAGTTAAAGTTTTGTGGAGGTGTTAGTAAGTGGAGGGAGCTACTTGGGAAGCAGAAGCAGCCATGAAGGCCAAGTATCCTCATTTCTTTCCTTTCGATTCCACTCCAGCTTGAGATAATAGTTCCTCTCCAGTCTTTAAATTAATCATGCGTTAAATCAGTCTTAGTATCTTGTTCCTTCAGTTATACTTGCATTTTCAGCATATTTGCATGTTCTTGGAACTTAGTTCAGTCCAAAATTAATTTCCAGTATCTAGTGGTAGGGTTGCAGCTCTTTCCTTTCATATTCAGCTAGTTTAGTCTTCATTCGAGGATAAATGTTCCCAAGGGGGGAGATAATGTAACACCCCGTACACTAGAAAGACCAACTAGCAGGCTTTTCAGAAGTTGCAAGTTCCACCGACGCAACGTAGGTGGGGTCTGTGGTTGGTCACCTGCAACCCACCCAGAACCCCCCTTGAAAATTAAGCTAAGGGTTGACCTAGGTTTGGACCTACGGGCAATAGGTAGGACCACGGTCCATGGATCGTGGTCATCAGATCTCATTCTCTAAAGTCGAACGACGGCTGACCACTACGGACTGTAGGTGGGACTATAGTTCGTGGACTAGGTCCATGGACAGGGTCTGTAGTTTAATTTCCCCAGAACTACAGAAAAATCCAGCTAAGTCTAGAACCACGCCAGGACATATGGATCGTAGGTGGGACCACAGTTGTAGATCAGGTCCGTGGTTCGGACTCCCCAAAATCCATTTTCTGAAGTCAATCGACGACTGACCAGGACAGACCGTAGGTAGGACCATGGTCTGTGGACCAGGTCCGTCGTTGGTCCCGACAACTGTTAATTCAAGGGTCGTGTGGTCTTTTCACTATGCGTTGGACCCCTAAACTACGTCATTTAACCCCTAAACTATGTGGTTTTTGTCAGTTTTAGCCTAGTAACTAAATTAGAACTTATCCTAGTAAACTCATTCTCCAAAAAATTATCAAGTTGAACGAAAAGAAGGAGAAAAAGTCGACCAAGGCCTAGTCCAAGAATGCAACAAGGTTTCGTCTGTTCCAGCCCCGAAATTGAGAGATAGCTTCGTGAAATTCGTCACCAGGTAAGTGGGATTTCATTAGTGGGTTCCTTTAACCCATTAGGTCCCTAGAATTCAGTCAGATTTTTTATTCTCTACATCATGCTAAGACCTAGGGTTTCTAGAATTTCAGATTTATGTTGTGATTCATCTATTAGACTAATCAAAATCAGATTATCATGTTTTTTGTGGAATTATTGCTAAATTCTGGCTTGAAACTCAGAAACCTAGTTGTGTAGATTCGTTTAGTTCATGAATTACACGTTCTAGTAAAGATGAGTTTTGAGAAAAAGTTTCTTAAACATGATTAGTATGACAATCGAGTATGCCATCAATTTTTAAGCAGTATGATATCTAGATATACCATCAATGTTTATGCAGTATGACTTCCCGAGTCATCAATGATCATATCAAAAACTGATTTTGATATATTTTTGTGAATTAGTTTTAAAGTATGAATTGAGTAAGAGTATAAGGGAAGCAAGTATTCCCAAAGGTATCAGTTTTTACGTTGACAAAAGAGAAAATTTGATTTCTAAATAAGTTATAAGTTCAATGATATTTCAAGAGCAGTTACCTCTTTTAAGAGGATAATTTGAGCAATTATCTCAACCCAGAGGAAGAGTATGTTTTTACACATTGAGCATGGATATATATGATTGGGAGTAGTATTGAGCACTGATATGGGGATGAGTTCAGACAACTCACATTCCACATAAACCATGTATGCCAACATGGGTATAGGATCATACTTTTTAGATGAATCCTAAGTGCCTTCTAGCAAAGCTTAGCGGATCCACTTAGTTGAGGTGTCCTATATCCCAGCAAGGTATGGAACAATTCTGGTAGCATGGGCGAGACATTGTATCATCATGTAGCTCATATTGATGGTTTTCGGTTAGAGAATCTCCAGTCAAGTTAAAGTGTATTTTTATATATCACTTATTATTGACTTCAAAGATGAGAAAGTAGTTTGTAGAGCTTTCAATGATTTATCACCTTTATTTCTTTACATTCATCTTGAGTACATTGTTATCTATTGCAATTCTTTCTTTCAGTTATTTGTTATTCAACTATATTACATACTCGTACATTCGATGTACTGATGTAATTCGACCTGCATCTTTTATTTATGCAGATACAGGTTCTTAGGATCCTCAACAATAGTCTGTTGAGATCATTTCATCCGCTCGTCTTCTTATGAGTTAGACCTCCTTTCTTACGGAGTACTCCAATTTTATGAGTTGTTAGTAGTAGTTCTTTTGAGGAGTCGTGGGTCTTGTCCCATCACTCATCATTGTATAGTAGATGCTTCATAAATAGACATTTTTGGAGAGTCTTTAAGTTTTAGATATTTTATTTAAAACTTATGTTTCATACTCATTATATTCAGCGAAGTTTTGAGATTTAGTAAACTATTTTTAAAAGTTTCTTTCAATTTGATGATTATGTATTCTTGAATTAGTCTTCCGCTTGTAGTAAGCCAGGATGAGGGTTCGCTTGAGGGCCAACAATGGTTCTAAAGTACCGGCCACGTCTAGGGTGTAGGTGATTAACGTTTCAAAAACACCATCCAATTCTAAGTGTCAACGATCGTACATCAGTATAAACCCAACTAAATGAGTTGGGGTCGATCCCACAGAGAGTAGCTTTCTTTTGAATTCAAATATGAAACAATGACCGTGACTTTTGAAGCTGAATAAATAAACAATTAGGAATCTATGGACCAAACTCAAAGATTTCTTAACTACTCCATGCGAGTAATTGTCAGACTACCAAACCACTTCAACAATCAACAAGAGACAATCAAACAAGAAGGCAATGCTTATGGGATTGACTAACCCACTACTAGATTCAACTCAACGGGTGCAAATCGCTAACCATATTATTTTTTTATGGGTAGGATGAACTTCAGATAAGGCACTTTTCTCTCGAACAAATACCTTATTTCCATTGAGTTGTTTCGAACGTCAATGCATACCATAACCAAACCAACCCACAATCTCATCAAATCTACTCTCTCAAGCTAGAAACAAAGGATGGAACTTGGATTTCACTTCCTCAAGCTGAAACCATAAAGACCCACTACTTATGGATGCCAATATATTACCTTAGTTCTACACTTCTTTCTCAAGCAAGCATAAAACCCTGATGTATATTGCAATAGACATGCAATATAGAAATAAACCACAGTAATGACTTAGACCCCCTTCAAATTAACACCGGAAATCAATGAATGCTAGCACCTATTAAATCAAACAAAACAATTGGTTACATTGTCAAACCCCCAAGATTGTGGTTTTAGCCAATCATCGTAAAAAGAAGAAATTTGATACCTACTAGATGCTCCATAGCTGGGTATTTGAAAATCAAAAGTTTACTATGAATAATCTCCACTCTATTACAATACCCAATTGAAAAAT
This sequence comes from Solanum okadae, assembly GCA_036553675.1. Classification (NCBI taxonomy): domain Eukaryota; kingdom Viridiplantae; phylum Streptophyta; class Magnoliopsida; order Solanales; family Solanaceae; genus Solanum; species Solanum okadae. The sequence goes on along the minus strand of CM071686.1, from coordinate 21,259,450 downwards.
ATAGTGAAAATTACTAAAAATTAACAATAGCCGAGTTTTTGCTCTCATTCTTTTGTTCCTTCTAATTTCTAAATGCCATCTCTCTCTTCCAAAAATCAATTTATGCTAATATGAGGTGTGGCATTTTGAGGTCGATTGGCGAGGTAAGTCGGGCTTCACCGACCGTTCGGTGACTCATTGATCGTCCTTTCATCTCACCCTCTTTCTTCATATTTCGCTCATCCAAACATTGTAACTTTAGGCTATCCACATCGAGATCATTGTTCCACTCCACGATTCGCTCTTTAGCCTTTTAGTTCACCAATATGCCTTCACTTTGATCTCAATAAGTAATTTTGGTGCCATGGTTGTCCTTCGCCAATGTAGTCGGCAATTCACCGATGAGGAATGTAGTTCTCCTAAGTTCCTTTTATTTCAGGCTCAGTGTTCTGTAACTTTAGGTGATCCAGGAGTTATTTGGCGATTCACCGAGTTATCTCGGCGATCATCAGGCTTGTTTTACTTTAGGGCTTGCCACCCTGGAACTTTAGGTGGCCGGATATGCCACTCAATGACACGCCGAGTGCTCTTGGCGATCCTCAGGCTTGCCCATTTTCATTTCATCAGCCTGTTTTGTTCCTTTTTGCCTGTTAGCATCCTTACTTTGTTCCTCAATCCATATTCCTGAAAATCGAGGATTTAACATCAGTTATTGGTACAAAATAAGCATTTGAGGACACTAAATCTATATAAACTAAACCCTAAATGAGTCCAAATCTCGGACTAATCAACACCCATAACTTATACTTTTGCTTGTCCTCAAGTAAAACTGAAGTTCAACATTCAAAAGAGATGTTTCAAACAGTGCTACAAAAGACTCAATCATGATTGCACACAACAAGACTCAACTTACTCATGTAAGGATCAATTGTGCACTCCAAGATTCAAGTTGTGACTCACCATTATCAAAGATTCTCATGTTCACAATACTTGCTACAAATGCAAGTTCATGCTCAACAATGGTACTCAAATGCCATCACCACAAGGATGATTTCATATTCACACCCTATTCCTCAACAATTTGTAGCTCCGGAATCACATACGACTCTCACACTCGGAACGATGAACACATGCATGACTTTACCTATAAGTCTGCCCTTAATTTTTTATCAACATTTTCTTTAGCTCACTTAAGATCAAAAAGGTCTTTTCAAGGCTTGTAACGGGGCTAAGTGTAAGGGTATGATCATTTAGGCTCAGTGGCTGATATCCTCATGAAATGTTGTTTGAACATCACTTTTCTTCCTTTTCTTCAGCATTTCTGCTCATGCTCAAAATTTACCCCATTAGTCAACTTTCCGGACACCCTATTTCTTTTGGGACTTTCAAAACTTTATTTCACAACCTCACAACTTTTTCATTTTCTTTCTTTTTCTCTTCTTTACTTTCTCTTTCTCTCTTTTATGGAAGGGTTCCATCTTTTTCAAAACCATGGATCAAAGGGGGACTTCTTCACGCTTCTTGATTTACCTTCTCTTTTTACCTCACCCCCAACTTAGGTTTTTGGCCTAAGTTGGCTATTCAAACAAACCACACGTTATGAGGATTATGGGTGAATGGACAAAGAGGGGTCACAATTGCATCAAGTTTCTTCCAAGAAAAGGATAAGGTTCAAAGGGGGTTCAAGCAAGATTCACACATCTCACAAGGTTGGCCACAAAATAGGTATATTGTCAAATTATTTCCTAAGATCATTTCAAGAGCTTGCATTACTTAGTCAACCGGACCAACTAGGTGTCACCTTAAAAGGTTCAAAGTAAACTCATCACACAAGGTATTGACACCAATATTAAACAAGACTCCACACTTTCGCTAGTGTGCAATGTTCATCACAAAAGACTCCATTCGATAACCGACTAGTCACCATGAGATGCAAAAAGTCAACATATTGTCTATGCAACTTCATTTCGCCTCATCGGAGTCGCACATTCATTTATGTTTGATTAAGAGCACTATTCAAGTCATTGGTATTGATCATAAGCGATACTAAATATCTTTATAGAACAACAAGCAAATGACTTAATGACCAAACATGTACCCCCACCAAAAGCATCCAACATTGTCCCCAATGTGGGTAAAGAACAAAAAATAGCAAAAATGAAAAATAAAGATAAACTACTGGTATGTAAATACGCAGAGCAAGGTGACAAGAGATCTTCACTAAGAGCCTATTTGGGAAAAAACGTGTACTAGTTGCCGAACAGCTTCGATGATCCGCCTAATGGTGTGGATATCGCCAATGTTTCCAGTGTACAGCATGTTCATAAAGGGGCAAAAAGGTGGGCAAAACAAAGTTTTCCGAATAGGTCAGCCCATCGCATAATGGACTTGCCACCTCTCCAAAAGATCCATTAGGTTCAGGCTATCAGAGCTAGAAGAGAAGGGCGGGGAAAGTCGGGTCGCCCAATCACTTTGGTGTATCACCGAGTGATGAAGGTTCCCCGCCTAATGTTCCAGTATCTCAGCCCTATGTTGAAGGTCTAGAAGGTAAATTATGTGGGGATCGCTGAACAACTTTGGCGATCTGCCAATGGAACTTTCACCTCACATAATTTCTTACACCTACATAGTCAACACACATTATTTGAAACACTAACACTTGGGTTGCCTCCCAAGAAGTGCCTTATTTAACGTCGTGGCAAGACGTGGAAACGATCTCAAGCATCTTCCAGATACACCACTTCTATTAGAGACACCTCAGGACATTCTCCAAAGTACAACTTCAAACATTGCCCATTCACCTTGAAAGTAGGTCCTTCTTTACCTTCGACTTCAATGGAACCATTTGTGAACACCCTTGTTACTCTAAATGGACTTGACCATTAGGATTTAAGCTTTCCTGGAAAGACTTTAAGTTAAGAATTATATAGTAGCACCAAAGCTCCAACTTGGAACTCCCCCTTAAGGATTCTAGAATCATTCCACTTCTTCATCTTTTCCTTAAAGAGAGCGGAACTCTCATAAGCCCTGATCCTGAATTCGCCTAATTTATTTAGCTGATTTACTTTTTTTTGAAGTCTTTGCCCAGTTTAGATTTAGAGCCTTCAATGCCCATAAGGCTTTGTGTTCTAATTCAACCGGTAAATCGCAAAATTTGCCAAAGAATAGCTGATACAGAGGCATACCGATTGGTGTTTTGTAGGCGGTGTGATACGCCCATAGAGCATCATCAAGATTTTGAGACTAATCAGTTCTATTTGCATTTATTATCTTGGCCAAGATACTCTTTATCTCCTGATTCGACACTTCCACTTGGCCACTTGTTTGGGGATGATATGGAGTTGCTACTTTATATTTTACACCATATTTTTTCAATGCAGATGCAAAAAACTTGTTTCAAAAATGGGATCTCCCATCACTAATAATAGCCCGAGGAGTACCAAATCGGGCTAAGATGTAGCATTTTAAGAATTGAACAACACTTCTCCCTTTATTGTTTGGTAGTGCAACAGCCTCCACCCATTTAGAAACATAATCTACTGCCACCAAAATGTACTTGTTGCCGAACGAGCTATTACGCCTCGGAAACTAGTAAGTTGAACTAGAGAGTTCTAGGGCTTTTTGTTAGAGTTTTAGAGTGTGGTAGGAGGATTAAAACTCAAAAAAATGATTCCCGTACTTATAATGATTGTTTTAGTGTTATGGTGTCAAGGTACGATACCCCAAGGACCACCCAAGGAGTCCTTGAGGAGGATCTCAAATCAGCCCAAAAAGCTGTCAAATTTCAGCCAGCTACGCTTGCCACCTACTGGCCATATATGGACCCACGCCCTGTGGGTTAGGGTCGTGTGTCAAGGCCTGAGTTGGCCTGCTTCTTATAGCCTCAGTGCCTCACCTACGAAGCTGCAGTACGGATCGTGGACCCACCTACGGTCCGTGGGTGAGTGGTTCGTGAGTGGAGGCAGATTTCAAGTGTTAGTTTTTAAGGTAGGGGTTTGGGGGTTAATTGGTAATTAGTTAGGGATTAAGGGAGGTCGGTTAATTATTTATTAAACCACCTATATAAGCCTAATAGACCCCTAAACTAAATCATTTTAACTCATTCTTAAAAGCACCTAAATTCTCTCCAAATAATTCTCTCTCTAGAAGTGAAGAAGAAGAAGAAGAAGAAGAGATGAGAGAAGGACATATTTTCCTCCATTGATGCAAGATTGGTCAGGGCCTTGAATTAAGTTATGTAAGATTAATCATCTATGGGTTCTTCTACCCATAGAGTCCCCTAGGTTTTCCCCTAATTGTGAAGTCAAAAACCCAATTCTAGCTAGGGTTTCCTGCTACATTATGGGTACGATTTGGGTATGGTTCCAACCTAGTGGATAACACCTAATTATGATTGTATTAACATTAAATTATGGTATTATGATGAATTCATGTGATTTCTATGGTTAACCATAGTCTATTTGATGAATTTGATATTTTGTGGGTTTATGCCATTAGAGGTGGAATTGAAGGTTGATAGGTGATCTTCCTAAATCAATGTCATGTGTAGTAATTATTCAAAGTTAGGAATATATAATCATGAATTGAACTAGACCTTATTGAATATGATTGATATTGACTTGTAATGTTGGAATTGAACCTTTCTGATTAATTCTGACTAGAATCACCTAGCAATGAGGGATGTAATTAGAATACCTAGAAATCTAGGTATAATGAAGCTAATAAAAAGTAAAGCTTTGAGTATAAGGCTTGTAGTCATGAATGTGGATCGCTAGGGTTTTGAGAGTAAAGACAATGTGATGAACTTGATGTGTTAAGTTTTTGAGAGTAAATTCTAAATGATAATAGAAGTTTAATAGGTAGAATTGTGGTGAAAGGCCTACAGTCACCTAACCTGCCTTATGAATGCTTGAAAGTATAAAGTGATAGAATCACTTGAACATGGATTGATTGTCATGGACATCCTTCAATGAGACATGAGTGCTAAACAAGGCTTAACAAGTAAATCTTGTGGTGTATGCTTGGCCCCAAGTGGATATTTACAATGAGATGGAGTGTTACACAAGAGAGGGTCCGGGCTCCAAGTAGAAAGGAGAACCATACCTAGTTGATGCGCGGACTATCCAAGTTAACTGGGGAACTCTTACGTAGTAGAGTGTGGGTTTTCCCAAAGTTAGGTCTCATGAGATGGAAGCCTTCACATAGTTGAGTTAAGGTTTCTAGTAGCAATCTCCATATCCAATGAACTAAGACATGCTTGAAGAAGCATCTCATATTGTTCTAAAGCATAATTGAACTAAGACTTACTTAATGAAGTACCTCTTAGTGTTCAAGAGTATAAATACACCTTGACATGTTTAAGGTAGTATCTCATAGGGTCAATGTTAATAATAAACCTAGACATGCTAAAAGTAGTATCTCATAGGTCAAGCTAATAAAGAACTAAGATGTGCTTAAGAGAGTACCTCATAGTGTTCTAAAGTTAAAGAGAGGAACTAGGTTCCAAACCAAGAAGTATTAGTATGAGGACGTAAAAGTGGTACTTAGTATGAATAGTATTGTGGGATGCTATTCATGCATTGCACAAGTATGACTTAAAGTTATTAAAGAAAGTGTTCTCTTGTAAGATGTGCCTTGAGATAGGATTGTTCCATAGTTGCCTCCCTTGCTATAATTGTCTAAAGGTGAGATATTCCCTTAATTGTGAGAGTTAAGCTAATAATGAAACCAAAGGAGAGTGAGTATGACTACTATGACTTCAAGGTTATGCTTTGTGTGAAGGGTTGTATGGGATGCCTTTCATACATTGCATATGTATGCTTTTGAGGTTACTTTAGAATATTTCGATTATGGTATAGATGACTAAGAGTCAAGGAATGTTTATATGGTGCTTATGTTGAAGACTTTGCTTATTATGATGATTTTGTCTCTTATGCTTATTATTGATGTTTCATGAAGTATTTCATATGATATTGGATTATGTCTTATATTGACTACCCTTGTCTTATGCTCTTATGGTTTTATGCTAGCTAACATATTTAGTACATTTTCTAGTAAGGCATATTTTGCATACATTCTAATCAAATGTAGGGTTTAGAGACTTGAGTGCTATTTGGAGATAGGTTTCTAAGGAGCTAAGGAGTTGAAGATCTTGGTGAGTCCTCATAGCTTCGAGGACAAAACCCACCATTTGTTTTATGTCTTTTATTTTCATGTTGAGACTATTGTATGGGATGTGTCCGAAGAGATTTATTCTAAAGTTGTATTAGATGGTTTGAGACAAAGTGTAGAAAGACTTCCGCTTGCTTTTATAAAAATGACTTCGATTGTAAAAAGTTTTAAATTTTTCCGTACTTTTCTATTATCTTATGTTAATGATATGCTAAGGGATTGTTTGAGGCTTTTCAGAGTCTTGTACACCATGTTACGTCTAGGGGGTACTCCTGGGTCGTACACGAGCTCACAAATGGACCCATGAACTCTATTCCCCAAACATCAAATAACTCAACCTCCAGAATAGGCGTAAGAGGCAACTCATGTCTTTTAAATACTCCACTTTGTTTCTGACATTGAGTGCACTTCTTATCAAACTCATGAGCATCTTTGTAAAGGGATGTCTAGTAGTAACCACTTTGAAGAACTTTAGCAGTTCAACGTAGCCCACATCTCCTAATGATATGATCTGCACACTCTCTGAATAAATATGGTTCATCCCAAAAGTACTTCTTTACATCGAACAAGAACCTCTTCGGTTGATAGAAGTTCAGTTCTTCCGGCATTAATCCACACACCACGTAATTAGCAAAATCAGCATACTAAGGAATTTGATGGAGAGCTACCATGAATACTTGTTCATCGGGAAATGCATCATTTATGTCTACCTCGAGTTCATCATTTTCCTTGCCTTCAAACCTTGATAGGTGGTCAGCCACCTGGTTTTCACAACCTCTTCTATCCTTGACTTCAAAGTCAACTTCTTGAAACAACAGTACCCACCGTATTAATCTTGGCTTGGCACCCTTCTTTGCCATCAAATAACGCAGAGCAGCATGATCAGTGTGAACAACCACTTTAGTGCCTAGCAAGTATGCCTAAAATTTCTCAAACGCATACACTACCGCAAGCAATTCTTGTTCTGTAACTGTATAGTTACGTTGGGCACGGTTTAGAGTTTTGCTTGCATAGTAAATGAGGTGAAATAGTTTGTTGCATTTTTTCCCCAACACGACACCCAATACCGTGCCACTTACATAACACATTACTTCAAAAGGTTCTGACCAATCGGGACTAATGATAATCGGGGTGGAGATCAATTTTTCTTTCAAATACTAGAAGGCCACCATGCATGCATCATCAAAGTTGAATTTCACCTCCTTCTCCAAAAGTTTGCATAGACGGTGTGCAATTTTTGAGAAGTCTTTGATGAAACTCCAGTAAAAGCCAGCATGTCCCAAGAAACTACGAATACCCTTCATCGAAATTGGTTGTGGTAACTTCTCAATCACTTCAATCCTTGCTTTATCAACCTCCAGCCTTTTTTGTGACACTTTGTGACCAAGAATATACCTTCCCTAACCATGAAATGGTATTTTTCCCAATTTAGGACCAAATTCGTCTCCACGCATCTTTGAAGAACTTGTCCCAAGTGTGCTAACCATGCTTCAAAAGTATCACCCACAACCGAGAAGTGATCCATGAAGTCTTCAATTGAATCCTCCACCATGGCAGAGAAAATAGATAGCATGCAACGTTGAAATATTGCCAGAGCATTGCATAACCCGAACAACATCCGTTTGAAGGCAAAAGTTCCTTACGGGCAGGTAAAGGTGGTTTTCTATTGGTCTTATGGAGAAATAGAGATTTGATTACAACCGGAGTACCTATCCAAAAAGCAATACCATTCTCTCACTGAAAGTCGATCAAGAATTTGATAAATGTAAGGCATGGGAAAGTGATTTTTTTCGGTCCATGAGTTTAACTTCCGGTAATCCACGCGTACTCGCCATCCGGTTACCGGTCTCATAGACACAAGCTCCTTCTTTTCATTTGGGACTACTGTGATGCCTCTCTTTTTTGGTACACATTGTATCGAACTTACCCATTTGGTATCCGCAATAGGGTAGATCACACATGCATCCAACCACTTTATTAACTCCTTTTTTACCACCTCTTGCATCGGTGGGTTCAATCTCCGCTGATATTCAATACTCAATTTACATTCATTATCAAGCTGAATTTTGTGAGTGCAAATGCCGGGAGGAATGCCTACTATGTCAGCGATAGTCCAACCTATAGCTTTGATATGTCTTCTCAACACCTCAAGGAGCAATTTTACTTGCCATTCAAGAAAATCAGCTGCAATGATTACATGTACTGTGTTATGTGCCCCCAAGAAAGCATATCGGAGATGGGAGGGAAGCACTTTCAAATCAAGCTTCAGTGGTTCCTCTGTTTATGGCTTTGCGGGAGGACTTTCTCAAAATTTTAGATCTATGTCCCGCTTCAACTGAATCTTGGAATACTAACCCATGCCCGAAAAAGCAGCTGCTACCTCTTCGTAGCCTTGAACTTCAAACACATCATAGTTAAGAAGCATGGCCTCAAGTTTTCCACTCATACACATCAAATGGCTCACACTAGCCACCGCCTCATCAATAAAATCAATAGTAGATACTATGTGAATATCGCTTGGGTGCTTCATTAACTTGCACACATTAAATATTACTTCATCTTCGTTCAGCTGTAACATTAATTCCCACTTTCAACATCTACCAACGCTCTCTCGGTTGCCAAGAATGGTCTTCCCAGAATGATGGGAATTTCAGCATTGATCTCGCAATCAAGAATGACAAAATCGATCGGGAAAATGAATCGGTCAACCTTTACCAAGATGTCGTATAGTATCCCCATAGGGTGTTTAATTGCTCGGTCTGCCATCAATAGTATCATTGTTGTGGATTTCGGTTCACCCAACCCAAGTTGTTTGTAGATTGCGTATGACATTAGGATGATGCTTGCTCCTAAATCACATAGGTCCTAGGCAAATTGGAGCATGCCGATGGTGAAAGGGATGGCGAACGCTCTGGGATCCTCTTTCTTTTTTATCATCTCCTTAATCATAATTGCACTAAAACTATGAGAAACTTCGATTGTTTCAAAGTTCAAGCTTCTTGTTTTTGTAACTAACTACTTCATAAACTTGGCACAACCCGGTATTTCAAACAATGCCTCCACTAGAGGGAGATTAATCGATAATGTCTTGAACACCGTAAAAACTTCTTGAACTTCTCATCCTCATTCTTCTTCTTAAGGCGTTAGGGAAATGGAGGAGGTATTTTAGGTAGAGGTTGCATCATTTTTGGGATTGGACTGTTTTCTTCCACATCTTTTTGTGACCCTTTGGCAATGCTTTGATGGATGAGTATTTCTTCTTCCACCATACCTTTGTCTTCTTCATGAACTTGAACTTTGTTATTGCCAGTCACAGCACCTACCGCTACCTTTCCACTACGTGTAACCACAACTAGACCTCTATCTCCATTTTCCCTCATCATATTTGGTTTCAGCTATGCTGAAAGTAAACTCAATTGACCTTCAAGTAGCTTAATTGCATTCGCGTGAGAGTTCACTCTATTGTTCAATTATAAAAAATTGAATTTTATCCCTTTTAACAAATCATCTGAACCTTCTACTTTGTCAAGGATGCATGACAGCAAATCATTCACCCATGGACTACATGCACTCCCTTTCGACTTTGGGATATCACTCGATTGAGTGTGGTCTTCTGCATGATCATACTTTCTTCTCCAATTATCACTTTTCTCAGCCCATTCTTGGTAGTATCTTCTTTGCTCTTCCTCTTTGTGAGAGTTCCAACCTTGATTTCCACCTTGCTATAAATAGTGTGGGTGAAAACCTTCCTCGTATCTCCTGGAATTCAAACCTTGATTCTCCCCCGACTTTGAATAACCTGAGGAAGAACCATCCTCAACTCTAAATACTCCACTTGTTCCCTTGGGTTTTTTCACATTCTCCAACACATGCTCTTGTAGTAGCTCCATTTGTGCCAACATCTTCTTGATGTTCTCATCCCTTTCTCTTTCCTTATCAAGTTGTTCTCGAGTCATTCTAAAACAAAAAGGGGAAACTTGATCTTCTTGAGTGTACCAAGCTTGATTTATTTTTGTCATGTCATCAAGAAGAAATTAAGCCACCTCAAATGATTGCAACATTATTCCCCCTCAAACTAATTGATCAGCCACTCCTTTATTTACCGAAACAAGACTCTTGTAAAAATATTGGATAAGCAAATCATTTGGTAACCCGTGAGTTGGGCATTGAAGTAAGAGTTTCTTGAACCTTAACCACGTTTCATGGATGTGTTCACCCTCCAATCCCTTAAAACATTGAATGTTATCCTTGAGATTCATCATCCTCGAAGGGGGAAAGAATCTCGCATTGAATGTCGTGATAAGCTCATCCCACGATGTGATATAATTCTTTAGTAAGTCAGCCAACCACTTTCTAGCTTCCCCCGTTAGAGAAAGTGGAAATAACCTGTGCCGGATAGACTCTTGAGACACATTCTTGAATGAAAACGGGTTGCACACATCTATAAAATTCCTCACATACTCATGTGGATCTTTATGAAACAGCCCTCCATAAATTCCCTTCATTTGGAGGATGTGAAGAGTTGTGCTTGTGACCTCAAATATGACATTCTCATCAGTAATGGTAGGCAAATTTCACCCATTTCACCCGCTTGGGATGGGTTGGACACACTATTAATATCATCGATCTCATCACGGTGACCTGCTTGGCTACCATTCACCTCTGCCTCACTCATTCGTATTTCTATTCAGGCCAATCAACACGAGAACAATGCTGCCAAAATTGATTCAACTACAACCGACAAATTCACAAGTCAAATTTTGATAAAATAACTATAAATAACACTACTCCCTGGCAGTGGCGCCATTTTGATTAACGTTTCAAAGACACTTCATCCAATTCTAAGTGTGAACGATCGTACATCAGTATAAACCCAACTAAATAAGTTGGGGTCTATCCCACAGAGAGTGGCTTTCTTTTGAATTCAATTATGAAACTATGACCGTGACTTTTGTAGCTGAATAAATAAATAATGAGGAATCTATGGATCAAACTCAAAGATGTCTTAACTACTCCAAGTGAGTAGTTGTAAGACTACCAAACCAATTAACCAATCAATAAGATATAATCAAATAAGAAGGCAATGCTTGGGAGATTAACTAACCAACTACTAGATTCAACTCAACGGGTGCAAATCACTACCCAACCATGTTAATTTGATATGGGTAGATGGACTTCAAATAAGGAACTTTTCTCTCGAATAAATACCTTGTTTCCACTGAGTTCTTTCAAGCCTCAATGCATACCATAAGTAGACAAGCCCATAATCTCATCAAGTCTTCTATCTCGAGTAAGAACAAAAGATGGAACTTGGATTTGACTTCCTCAAGCTGAAACCATCAAGGCCCACTACCTATGGATGCCAATATATTATCTTAGCTCTAGACTTCTTTCTCAAGCAAGCGTAAAACCGTGAAGTATATTGCAATAGACATGCAATATAGAAGTAAACAACAGTAATAACTCAGACCCACTTCAAATTAACACCAGAAATGAATGAATGCTAGCACTCATTAAGTCAAACACAACAATTGGTTACATTGTCAAACTCCCAAAATTGGGGTCTTATCCAATCATCGTAAAAATAAGAAATTCGATACTTGCTACATTCTCCATAACTGGGTATTTAAAAATCAAAAGTTTACTATGAAGAATCTCCACTCTATTACAATACCCAATTGAAAATATAGAGAAAATTACTAAAAATAAATATTAGTAGTATTCCTGCTATCTTTCTTTTGTTCCTCCTAATTTCTGAATGCCTTCTCTCTCTTCCAAAAGTCAATTTATACTAATTTGAGGTGTGGAATTTTGGGGTCGATCAGCGAGGTTATTCGGGCTTCACCGACCATTTGGCGACTCGCCGATCGTCCTTTCATCTCGCCTTCTTTCTTCACATTTCTCTTATCCAAACACTATATATTTGGGTGATCCAGATCGAGATTGCCGTTCCATTCAGTGATTTGCTCTTTAGCCTTTTAGCTCACTAATATGCCTTCAGATTGATCTCAATAAGTACTTTCGGTGCCATGGTTGTCCTTTGCCGATGTAGTCGGTGATTTGCCGATGAGGAATATAGTTCGCCTAAGTTCCTTTTATTTATGCTTAGTGTTTTGTAACTTTAGGCGATCCAGGAGTTATTTGCTGATTCGCCGAGTTCTCTCAGCGATCATCAGTCTTGTTTTACTTCAGGGCTTGGTACCCTGGAGCTTTAGGCGGTCAGATGTGCCACTTGGCGACACGTCGAGTGCTCTTGGCGATCCTCAGGCTCGCCCATTTTCATTTCATCAACCTGTTTTGTTCATTTTTGCCTGTTAGCGTCCTTGCTTTGTTCCTCAATCAATATTATTGAAGATCGAGGATTTAACATCAGTTATTGGCACAAAATAAGCATTCGAGGACACTAAATTTATATAAACTAAGCCCTAAATGAGTCTAAATCTCAGACTCATCAGTAAGGTCGGGTCATGACAAATTTGGTATCAGAGCACAAAGTTTAAGTGTCCTCAGGTGTCTATGAAGCTGTGTCAAGTAGGATGTTATTTACGATTGTGAAGTTGTGTCATAAGGAATTTATTAAAACTCATACATTTCTCATATTCATTCGACTACCCCTCAAACTTAAGCAAGTTGAAAAACAATATCAGATCCTTCTCGATGAATTACTCACAAAAAAAGTCTTGACAAAGTAATGAGACTTTATAGGGGCTTGAGAGAAGCCCGCAAGTGAGCTTAAGTGTTCATATTCGAAAGAATGCACTCTTATTGTAGCTACAAGAAAAAAAATCTTTAGCAAAGGAAAAATTGGTCACGAAAAGTCTGAATGCGGTAGCTATTAGTCAATAATGATAAAAAATATTTTGGTCATCGTCGGTTACTAAAAGCTTTAACGTTAAAAGTTTAACAAACAAATTTTCTATCCGTTAGTTATAAATAATAGTTACAGTAATAATCCCGATCATTATACCTCCCTTTAACAAAAAAATTTCCCCTTAGCCAATTATTATTCCGGTTTATTAAAATTCTTTAATATTAATAAATCTAGTCATTATAAGTTCTAATAGAGACATAATTTTACTATAGCTAATTATCATTTTTCGGAAGAGATGATGAAGATAATCAATATTTTTATGAAGTGTTATAGTTAATGACAAAATACTAAAGCATCACATTCTCAAAAAAATTCAAATATTCATCAAATTATATTTTCCAATTCCTAAAAAAAGAGAAGGAAATTACAACATGTACAAATGAAATTATCTTTCAAATTTTAAAAAAAATATGTTACTCTGAGCTTCAACTTGTTTTTCCACATAAATTGCTTCTTCTATCTAAGTACTTCCTTTATGGATGAGTTCTTCGAAATTAAAATCTATGTGATTCTTGATATGTTAGAAAACAAGCTCATGTCAGTATAGTAACAAAACTCACAATGACTATTGCCTTATTCTCTTTTTATTTTCATAAATCATGTCTTACCTTGTGCTTAAATCTCATTGAAGTATTATAATATTTTGAAACTCACTTGATGTGTTTTGCAACACAAAAATTATATGACTTGAAATAGTTAATTATTTTAAATTTTGTGTTTCAAGCAACTACTGCACTTAAAATAGAAAGAAAGGTGGAATAAAACAAAGAGTTGAACATAAAGTTCTTATTGAAATGATTAGAAGAAGCAAACGATCTGGAAAATAACTAAACTTTTTTTTTTTGAAAGCTCGTGTTGAAAATACAACAAAAAATAGATATTTATAAAATAAGTTCTAAAGCTATAACTGACTCCAAAGTAGTATAACTTGACTCCTAAAAAGGTGCAAAAAATATTTTCATATCAAAGTAGTGATATACTTTGTTATTGACTCAAGTCTATCCCAAAAATATAGGAACAGACACTTAGAATTGGTAAAACAAAGTAAAACAACGAAAGCAGTAAATATACACTAATTTGTAATACTCCCCCTTAGTGCATATTTACCATCAATGATTCCAACAGAAACTCTAAGCTTTTCAAATTAGGCTTCACTATAGCCTTTTAAAGATATCTACTACTTGTGCACTAGTATGAACTCCTTTCAACTCAATTTCTTGATTCAATACTTTTTCTTGAATAACATGGTAAGAAACTTTTATGTGTTTTATTCACCGATGGAAAGTTGGATTTGAAACAAGTTTGATGGCACTCTTATTATCGCATTGAATTTGCACAGAGTAGTCCACTTTACCAAAAATATCTCCCATCAAATATTTTAGCCAAATATATTCTTGGGATGCCATTGGAGTGCTTCTTGCTACACCAAGAAAAAATGCAGATCCAACGTTGAAACAGTACCCTAAAGTTGAACGACGAAAAGTCGTATCACCTGCTCAATCTATGTATGTACATCATTGCAACACAAAATTATTCCCTTTGTCATACATAAGATTATAGTCAACCAAACCTTTTATGTAACGTAGAATCCTTTTTGCTGCCTCTAAATGAGAAGTTATTGGATTATACATAAATTGAGAGAAAACACTAAAAAATATGCATTTTCCAGCCTTGTGATAGTTAAGTAAATTAAACTACCAACAAGCTCTTGAAATGATTTAGCATCATTCAACAACTTACCTTCATATTTCTTAATCATTAGATTTATCTCCATTGTAGTTGCTATTTTTTTGCCTCTCCCATGCCAAAACGCTTCAACAAAGTCTTAGCATATCTTCTTTAACATATAAAGTACCATTGACTGGTTTTCTCCACTTCCAAACCAAGAAAACATTCAACCTTTCCTAAATTTTCATCTCAAATTGAATGGATATATAATCCTTAAATTAAGATATTTCTTCTTCATCACTTTCGTTCATTATCATATCAGTCAGGTATAATTAAATCAACAAATGGATTTATGATTCTAATTTTACAAGCAAACTAGAATCTCAATCAAAAACTTTAAATCTACAAAATATAACGTACTGTGTAGTTTTGCAATACCAAGCACATAGAGCTTGTTTGAGGCCATACAATGCCTTCTTCAATCGACAAACATGGTTGGGGAATTGTTTAGCGATGAACCCTTGAGGTTGCTCCACTAGAACTTTAAAATCTAACACTCCATAAAAAATTCATTCTTTACATCAAGTTGCCATAGCTTCTAATTTCTTAAAGTAACATGTGAGAAAATCGATCTCACAGTTACCAATTTTGCCATAGAACTGAAGGTTTCATAGTTTTGCCCATAAATTTGAGAAAATCCATGAGTAATGAGACAAGCTTTGCATCTTTCGATTGTGTCGTCTGATTTCTTTTTCAATTGATAGACCCACTTACAAGTGACTGGTATGTTCCTTTCTAGATTTGGTACAAGATTCAATGTATCATTCTTTCTCAAGGATCAATCTCTTCTGGCATTGCTATTTCTCATTTTTGACAACCCTTAGTTTCCTCGTAACATATAGGTTCTTCATAAAATTCTCCAGTAAAGAAACGCGAAATTACTGTGCAGTGATTTAACTTCACTTGATAATCTTTGAGATAATTTGGTTGCCTTTTCTCTCAAAGATCTTCTAACCATTTTCTGTCCATTTTTTAAGATGAGGGTTCCATAGCTGGGGTAGGGGATTTATCTACTCCTTGAGCATTAATTTCAGGAAACAATGACTCATTTTGGTAATCATCAAGTGTGACATTCTCCAGACTTGAATTTTGGGTTGTAATCTAAGATGACACTTCATCAAACACAACATCTCTAGATGTAACAAACTTTGTAGTTTCTGGGTCCATACACTTCCACCTTTCTTGTATGAATCATAACCAACAAACATACATCTCTTTGCTTTCAGATCAAGTTTGTTTCTATTTGATTTAGGAACATGATATAGTAAATTGAACCAAAGACCCGCAAGTAACTAACATTTCACATTTGATCATATAGAAATTCAAAAAGAGTCTTTTTCATACCAGGCCAAGGAGGTTAACGATTTATAACATGGCATGAACATTGAAATGCTCATGCCCATAGCTCCAGAGGTAGACTCTTATCGTGTAGCCATGAATGACTTGATGAAGAGAGATATGCCAACTTTCTTTCTCTAACCCCAATCTAGTGAGGGGTATTGGGACACATCATTTGTCTTTGAGTGCCATTTTCTACACAAAACTGAAAGAACTTTGTTGACATAAATTCACCACCATTGTCACTCCTTAAACACTTTATTTTTTTGCCCAAACTCTTTTTCTGAAATGTCACTGAATTCAAAGAACTTGGAAAGTGCTTCATTTTTCTCCCTAAAAAAATATACCTAAATAAATCTAGAGAATTCATCTACTAATATCATTGCATAATGACAACCACTACAACTTATTGTTCTCATCAAATCTGTGTGCACTATTCCAAATGTAGCTGATCTACGATTAGATGGGTTTTTGAAATGAAGGCGATGTGATTTCCTATATCTTAACAAATAACTTTCTGTTGTGCATTTTTCAGAGGTGGTATGCGACCTAAGAGTTTATATGGAGAGATATTTTGTAGCATTTGATAGCCTAAATGCCCCAACTGAGCAGGCTATATCGCTGCATTATCTATCTGGTTTATTTTCTTCATATATGCCTTTCCCGCTAACATGAAACATAAAGTGCCTTTCTTGTTACCAACAAACAGAACATCAACTTCAATATTTTTCATGTTATCAAGTACTTTCACATCATCTGGACCAAACAAAACATATTTTCCAGAATTAGTAATTTGAGAGACTCAAACTAGATCCTTCTTCAAACCTGGAACACGATACACATCATTTAGCTTGATGATATATACTAGTTTCAACCACAGCTTCCTTCATTACTAGTTAAGTCGAGTTATCATCCGTTACAATAACTCTTTATCCCTTATGTTGTCGCAGTTACAAGAATAATGAATCATCACCAGTCACGTGGTATGCACAATCAGAATCAAAGATCCACTCCTCCTTGAAATCAACATAATTGATATGAGATTTATTTGGTGCCAATTCAAACATCACATTATCTTTTATTTCAACGTCTTTAATAGTAAAACAATGTTTCCATTAGGCTTATTATCCTCTTCATCTTCACAAGCAATATTTGTTTTGGAGATCTTAAAACGACAATATCTTTGAATATGCCCAAGCTTCCCACACCAATGACACATGATTGATTTGTATCCTTATGAATATTACAAACAAACTTCCTCCAATTAGTACCTCCCACTGGATCATCTGCATTAACTTTCCTTTTGAAAAAAGAACAACTCCATGTTCAGAGTTGAAGCTCTTGGCCATTTGTTTAGCTAAAGCTTCCTGATTAGACAATAAATTTTCCAATTCTTCAACGGATGACTATTGTGCCTACCCTTGAATGGAGGTAAAACAAGTGTATACTCCTTATTTAAATCACGAATGAGGAATCTCCTTTAATGGGCTACACTTATCTTCTCGGTTATATCTAGGTCATAAATTTCAGCATAAATATTCTATAGTGGCAAGAAGTATCCTAAAATTCACATGGTTCCTTGCATCGTAATTGCCAATTCATTTTCAAGAATTGTAATCTTGTTATATTCTTCTTGGAAAATAACCTTTGAAGAGTTTCCCTGACATGCTATGGAGTACCAACACCACACACATGATCAATGCACTATTTGCTAACCGATGTCCTTAAAGCAAATAGAGCCTTCCTGCACTTGATCTTCCATTTCCTACGTTGTTCAATATTATTAAGAATATCTTCTAGAATATCTGTATCTTAACCAGCTACCAGTTTCCACAACTCTTGACCTTGAACATAAGCCTCCATTTATATCATCCAATAGTTATAGTTAGTTCCTACAAGTTTCTCAACACCATTCTATGCATTTGCACCACCTCTCATTGAATTGATCCATATTACACAACAATAACTTTTTAACAAAACAATAACAACAACAGAGATTGAAGAATTCCAACCTGGCTCAGATACCGTAAAAAAAAGAGTTGAACAGAAATTTCTTATTGAAATGATGAGAAGAAGCAAACGATCTGGAGAATAATTAAACCTTTTTATTGAAGGCTTATGTTGAAAGTACAGTAGAAAAGAGAAATGTATAAACAAAATAAATGCACCAAAATTAATGAAATCATGATTAATCACAAAGAAAACTTACATACAAAGCAGTTGGATTAGTCTTATTCAAAATAAATGCACCAAAATGTTATACTTAGAATGTTGGGAACTATAAAATCTTCTAAGTGAGGCTTCAATCTATTTCAGTAAGCAATTTTTAGAACATTTAACATCAATTTATGAAATATCAAGCTCCAAATCATAGATGTGGTTAATGTTAAATTGTACTGCCCTTTATGAATACCCAGACGATACCTTTGTTGCTATTGTTGTTCGAGTAAAAAGACTGATGTACCAAAAAAGGGAGAAACTCTAAAATCAACCTCTAACTTTAGCTTTAAGTGGTGATTCTTCAGCTATGCAAATAAGACATACTCCACATCTCTCTTCCTCAAAAAAATTAACATCTTCCTTGTCCCTACAACAAAATGTTTCATCAAAGTAAAATTCTTTTTAGAGTAATTAATATATAATATTCTAATAAGCATAAATAATTGTGTTAATGGACAATGAGACAATTTTAGTGACAATTTGAGCTTCAAGAAATTAAGAATCAAAATAAATCACAAAAATAATACTTACTCAAGCACCACTACTCCTCCCCGCCCTCCCACAACTTTAATCCATTTATAAAAAAAAGGAAAAGAAAAAAAGGGTTGCATTAACAATTGCAAATTTTTATTCTTATTTTTCTCATAACATGTTGTCACGACCCAAAGTGCACCCTAGACGTGACATGACAAATAGAACTCTGAGAGGCCCAAATAAGCCACTTGACGTAAACATGACCTAATAAAAATCTAATTTATGAGATATAATCATTATAAGTATCAAATCATAAGATGACATAAACAATACCAACAAAGTACATAAGAAATACATGGAATACTACTAAGTCAGACATAAGCCTATCTAATCATCATAAGAGTTATTGGGACATAAATCATACACCAGGTACAAAGTCTAAAACTGAAAGACATCAAAGCACTAAAAATGCCCATACCCTTGCCCTTGAATGACAAGGATTCACCAATCCAAATAGTTGGTAGTAGAGATATCCACCTAACTGCATCAGACTGGAGGAGTGTCGGTTCCCATATTATGAGACAATATAAGAACAAATATGCATTAGTACGATGAATGTACTAAGTATGAGGAAATGCATAAAACATAGACATGATAATATGAGGAAGTTTAAACATGATATGCATGACCTAGTAAAACGTAGTAAAATCCTTACAAGAAAAAGCATGATTCATAACAGGCTCAATGCATAATGAAAAACACAATGCATAATGAAAAACATAGGAAAACTTTAAAAAGACTTTTGAAGAAACCATAGTTCATTTGAGGGATATTTCTCGCTAACCAACAATAAGGCCATGTGAGATACAACATAGAATCTGGTATGAACCTCACATCGGCAAGGGGAATTTACTTGCCAAGGTAGAATTTTGTATCATTCATATTGCTAAGGTGGATCCACTAGCTATGTCATTTAAGACAATCCTACTGGGTATGTAGTTAGAAACAAAGAGATTACTTCTAGAGACTCGATCTACTAACGGGAGAGCCTCCACATCAAAGTTCTCTGGGTGCTAAGTTCAACGGAAAAGACATAATCATAACCATATCAAAATACTTGAAAAACAACACTTAAAGAATACCAATCCATTCATAAGTTCATATTAGAATAACTCTTTTCAAACCATGACTTCATAATCTTTCATAATAGACACTTATCTTTTTGAATATCTAAATCATGTTATCATTCATATGTTAGAAAACCTTTCACAAATCGTTGATACTTATCTCAAAAGCATCCTTAGTTCATAAGTCATCCTTTTCATAAAACATGCATAGATTTCACAATCCTAATTAATAAGTTCAAGACCATGATTTATAATTCATAAAATAGGCATATGCATGGATTAATGTCAAATAAGTGAAAGTCATATAATTATATCAAATTGTACATAATAAGATTGAATATAAGTAATTTAATCACAATAAGTTGAATCCATGGAAAATCACATGAAACCCTAAGAGAATTAGGTATAATTAATTGGAGATTTGAGATTTTTTTGGAACCAAATGGATTAAAGGGATTCATTAGTGAATTTTCATTTACCTTGATAATCGAAGCCCTAAGAATTCAAAGAGAATAGGCCCTTGAAGCTCGAAACCCTAACTTCCACCTTGAGAGCTCTTGGGAGAATTTGGAGAACAAGACTTAAGGGATTTTGAGAGTTTGAGTGAATGAGATTATTTAGGCTTAGTGTTAGGTGTAAAAATAGTTACAGGGGTAGTTATAGAGAAAAAACGATGTAGTTTAGGGGTTAATTGAGCAGGAAAAGACCAAAACACCCTTAATAAAAATCTATCGGACATGGTCTCCGGTTTTGACCTACGTGTAATGACCCGGTTGGTTATTTTTGGAAATTTTTTATAAAATTACCATTTTACTCCTCCTAATATTTAATCAAAGTAATTTCTCATTTAGTTTTAAAATTTGGTTTCAAGCTTTGAGTGAAAGTAATGAATTGTGTAGGTTTTTGGGTTTGGAAAAGCTAAAGTTTCTTAAAAGTAGTTTTTGGTATCTTTTGGAGTTTCAAGTATCAAAATGGGATTCTTTCGATTCTATCCATTCCGAAATATGAAAATTGGCCTAAGAGAGTTATTGGTCTCAGATTCATAGTCTTTTTATGAATTTGAGGTCCTTCAAAATGCTCAACTACACCTCTTATGATTAAAAGTGTAGGCGGTCACTAACAAGTATAAAACCTAACTGTGAGTTTGGGCCGATCCCACAAGGAGTGATACAAAAAAGAATTCAGATACGAAGTACGAAAGTGTTCTAATTTCTTGTAGAATATAAATACACAAAACACAACATAATGTATATTAATAAGTTTCAATTATCAATATTAAGAGTTTGGTAATGAATTCTTAATAATGAAAATTATCGCGGGGTTTGAACAAACAGAGAGGGAAGCTTAGGAGTGTGTGAGCAATCGAATACTAAGTTCACCTAATGGGCAATGAATAATTGCTTTAAGTCATTGAATCTTAAAATGGGTAGGATGTATTGTAGCTATAACAACCATTTTTCAATACACTATCATGTTAGAAGCGAGTTCTTTCGAACCTCAACAAGCTTAACAATACAAAACAACCTAAATCCTTAATTTAACCCACTTGATCAAGATGGTGTGTAAATACCCAGGTCAATACAACTATTAATCATATACTCTACTCTAAGTAACTTTTACAAGCAAGTATAGACAGCTAAATCTACAACCAAATTTGCAACTTCGGTTCATAAATGAAAACATGAATAAACAATTGAATCCATTACAAAACAACATTGGTTCTTGAAATTAACAATATCCACAAGCTAATTTATGCATTCAATTACATAGTCCCACCCCTAAGGAAAGGGGGTTTAGCCAAACATAACAAGAAGCAAGAAATAGTTAACAAAAGATGTTCCATCGGAATGACAAAATCTCCAATGCTTAATGCCAAAATTTAGACTAAAACCTTAAAACCACAATATCTAACCTCAAAACCCTCTCCAAGTGTCACGACCCGAGAAAACCCCCTAGTTATAACATGGCATACTCGACCCCGAAGGGGTCTTATACAAGCCACATAGTCATTCATTGCATTCAATAATGATAATAGTGCGGAATTAAAAATTTATTTACATCCGAACATTCAAACTTCTTTAAAACAACTTTAAAAACACACAGCGGAAGTCTAAGTCTCACATGGCCATCTTAGACACAATCACAAAACATAAGTAGGGACAACCCTTTACAATCGAAACAATAACTAAAAGTGTCTATTACATGAACAAAAGAACTTAAAAGTCTTATCCTCGAATCCATGAGGACATACCAAGTCTTGGAGGAAAGCAATCCAACACTTCAAACTAGCTAGGACGGATCACTTGCCGGAACCTACACTTATAGTAAAAACATGAAGAATATGGGTTAGTACACAAAATGTACTAAGTATGATGACCATGCAAAACATGCTTTAAAAGGGACATTTTGGCTAGAAACCATGCATTTTGCCACTTTTAGAAATATCATGAACAGTTGAATAGGAGACATACAAGACAAGCATAAACATCAAGTAGGTCATAATATCATACTTTAACGATATCAACATGAAAACCTATACCTTTACCTTAGACCTTCACCTCAAGCAACCCTTATGATATACCTGGTGCAATGTATGGATAGCGTCCCATACCACCATCCATACCTTGTGCAATGTGGAGATTAGGTCAGATTTTCTAACATTGGCTCAAGTCATGACTGCCCAAGCCAATAGGGATATTGGAGCTCATGGAAACCCTAATGTGAACTTCTTGGCTAAAAGATTGAGAGATTTCACAAGAATGAATATTCCTATGTTCTTTGGTTCCAAAGTCGGTGAAGATCCTCAAGAGTTTGTGGAGGAGGTCTATAAGATAATTGATGTTATGGGGGTGACTTCTATAGAGTAAGCGGAGCTAGCCACTTACCAATTGAAGTGTGTGGCCCAAGTATGGTATACTCAATAGAAGAACAATAGGCCGGTAGGAGCGGGTTCCATATATTGAGAGGTGTTCAAGAATGCATTACTTGATAGGTTCTTTCCCCGAGAGAAGAGGGAGGCCAAGGTGGAACAATTTATCAACTTTCGTCAAGGAGGTATGAGTGTTGAAGAATATTCTCTCAAATTTACCTAATTATCCAAGTATGCTCCATATATAGTGGCAGATCCAAGGGATGAAATTAATAGGTATGTGACGGGTATATCCAAGGTTGTAAGAACAGAATGTCGTATGCCAATGCTATGACATGACATGGATCTCTCACGTCTTATGGCGTATGCTCAATAAATGGAGAGTGAGAAACTCCAAGGCAATAAAGAGGTGAAAAGAGCTAGAACTAGTGAAGGGAATTTTTCCAATGCTAAGTCTGATGGGCAAGGTCAGCAAAGGTTCAAGCAAATATTCTCCAATCAAGGCTCCTCTAGTACTCCATAGGTTGACAAGGATAGGGTTTCAAACCCCAAACCACAAGGAGGTAATAGTGGTGGTTCTGATGTTGCTAGGCCTAATTGTGCAAAATGTGGTAGAAAACATGAACAAAAATGCTTAGTTGGCTCAAATGGGTGCTATGGGTGTGGTAAAAGCGACCACAAGATGAGAGATTGTGTGGTACTCATGGCCAAGGGGAGAGAAGGCAAACAAAATCCTCCAAGCGCGTCAAACTCCAATGCTCAAAAGCAAAAACACTTTTATGCTCTTTAATCCCTAGGTGACCAAGAGAGCTCCCCGAATGTGGTGACCGGTATGTTATAAGTCTTTTCCACTAATGTATATGCATTGTTAGATCCCGGTGCAACTTTGTCCTTTATTACACCTTTTGTAGATATGATGTTTGGAATACTCCCCTAAGTTTTAGTTGAGCCTTTTTCGGTTTGTTCCCCAGTTGGTGACTCGGTAGTGGCAAAAAGAGTCTATAAAAGTTGTCCTATTTCCTTGTCTGACAAAGTTACCTTGGTGGATTTGGTAGAGTTAGACATGCTTGATTTTGATGTAATTTTGGGCATGGATTGGTTGCATGCATGTTATGCCTCTATAGGTTGCAGGACCTGGGTGGTCAAATTTCAATTTCCTAATGAGCCAATTCTAGAGTGGAAAAGGGGGCATTCTATTCCTAGAGGTCAATTTGTTTCTTGTCACAAAGCTAGGAAAATTATATCCAAGGGGTGCATTTATCATATTTTTAGGGAGATTGATGTTGAGTCTGAAGCCCCTTCTCTAGAGTCAGTCCACGTGGTGAGGGAGTTTCCGGAAGTCTTTCCTGATGACTTGCCCGGCATTCCTCCCGAACGGGAAATAGATTTTGGCATTGATATTTTGTCGGATATGCAACTTATCTCCATTCCTCCTTATAGAATGGCTCTGACTGAGTTGAAAGAGTTGAAAGGAACAATTGAGAGATTTACTAGACAAAGGTTTTATTCGTCCGAGTATCTCTCCTTGGGGTGCTCCGGTGTTGTTTGTTAGAAACAAGGATGGGTCTCTTAGAATGTGTATTGATTATCGCGAATTGAAAAAAGTGATCATAAAGAATAAGTATCCCCTTCCGAGAATCGATGACTTGTTTGACCAACTCCAAGGGGCTAGCTGATTTGATTAACATTATCAAAGACACTTCATCCAATACTAAGTGTCAACTATCGTTAAGTAGTAATATAACCCAACTAACTGAGTTGGGTTGAGTCCCAAGGAAATGGTACATATTTGAGAATCAATAGATAAGCATGAATATGATCAAGTCAATAATAGCTAAAAATATTTAAGAATAAAAGCATAGTTCAAGTTAGGGATGACACAAGTGTCAAATATCAGGGGGATTTGGTTTCAACTATCAACTACAACAACAAATAATACGGAAATAACAAAGATAGAGATGGGATTCTTGGGATGTGATTGAATTATGGGCTAAGGTAGACAAATGGGTGAATGCAATTAATAGTGAATAGGCTGTAAATTAGTGAATAAGCTAGACTTTAGTGGGGATAAACTTTCTCTCGAACAATTTACCCCGAATCAAATTGGTTTCTCTCGAACACCAATAAGCAGCAATTAAGAACAACCTTCTCTGTAGTCCATTCACTCTCTCGATTTGAATGTGTGGAAAAGGGTTTAGGATTCACTCTCTCGAGCTGAACCCATGACAACCCAATACCCACAAACCATCAATTTAACAATCTTGGTTTTAAAACCTCTCTCTCGAACAAGCCAAACACACGAAGGTAGAGTTGCATTTGCAACTACAACCCTTTAGATTAAGCCACAATTACTAAATGACATCACTTTTAAACAACATTTACACTATCAATTACCAATACCCAGTAGCTAAATCAACCCATAATCACATAATCACACCCCAAGAATTGGTGTTTAAGATAGACAACATAAAAAGGTATCCAAATTGTGTTTCCATCAACAGCGTACTATTAATATTGTCTTTACAAATGTCTAACATGAAGAATCTTCAACACCCACTTCCAATTTTTCAGAAATGGAAATTTTCAAATCTTCAAAGCTAAGGAAATATTGTCTCTAAACTCAGTTCTAAGCTCTCAAACTTGAAAACTGATCAATAATGAAAACTATTGCATGCTAGATTCTAAACTAAGAATTTAAAAATGTATTTATAGTTGCCAAAATATGTGCTGCGAAGGATCATTCGATGCAATAAGTCGGGATCCCCGATCCACTCGGCGATCTTCCCTTTGGTCAATTCCATCACCTTTTTGCTTTGACTTTCAGCATCTTCAAGTTTTGTAACTTTGGGCGATATGGCACTTCATCGTGGAACCGTTCGGTGACTCGCCGACTGCTCCTTTCTATCACCGAATTCCTTTTCTCCTTCAGGGCTTGGCACACATGAACATTAGGCGAGACCATGGCAGTTCGGCGACTCGCCCAATGGGTTAGGCAATCCTCAGACCTTCTTTTCTTCGTTCTTTCAGGTGCCTTGTTCCTTTTTGCTCGATAGAGTTCATGCTTTGTTCCTCAATCCAAATACCTAAAATTCAAGTATTTACATCAGTTATTGGCACAAAATATGAATTTGAGGACACTAAATCTATTAAAATAAATCTCTAAATGAGTCCAAATTATGGACTTATCAACACCCCCAACTTAAACTTTTACTTGTCCACAAGTAAAACTCAAGTTCAGCCGTTAAAATAGGATATCTCAAAAAGTGATACACAAGACTCAATCATAAATGCACACAAAAAGACTCAACTTACTCATGCAAGGATCAATTGTGCACTCACAGATTCAAATTGTGACTCACCA
The DNA here is from genome assembly GCA_036553675.1 of Solanum okadae. NCBI lineage: Eukaryota > Viridiplantae > Streptophyta > Magnoliopsida > Solanales > Solanaceae > Solanum > Solanum okadae. The sequence goes on along the minus strand of CM071686.1, from coordinate 21,233,312 downwards.
TTATCAAAGAATCTCAAGCTTACAATACTTGCTTCAAATGCAAGTTCAATCTCAACAAAGGTACTCAAATGCCCTCACACAAAGAATGATTCCATATTCACACACAATGGTTCACAATTTAAAGCACCGGAATCAAATGAAACGCTGACACTAAAAAAGATGAACACAATACATGATTTCACTTGTAGGTTTGCCCGTATTTTCCAATCAACCCTTGTTTCAGCTCACTCAAGATCAAAAAAGGTCTTTTAAAGGCTTGTAATGGGGCTGAGTGCAAATGTATGGTCATTTAGGCTCAATGGATGTAATCCTCAGGAAATGTGGTGTGAACAACACTTCCTTTCCTTTTCTTCCTCATTATCATTCGCGCTCAAAAGTCATTCTATTATTCACTTTTCATGGACTATTGGAAACCCCATTTCCTTTGTAGTTTCACAACTTTATTCCACAACTTTTTCATTTTTTTCTTCTTTTTCTCTTTTTTTTATATGGAGGGGTTCCATTTTTTTCAAAACATGGGTCAAAGGGGACTTTCTTGAACTTCTTGATTTAGCTTCTCTTTGCACCACACCCCCAACTTAGGCTTTTTGCCTAAGTTGGCTATTCAAACAAACCACAAATCATGAGGATTATGGGTAATGGATCAAGAAAGATCACGAATTTATCAAGTTTCTTCCAAGAAAAGGTCAAGGCTCAAAGGGTGTTCAAACAGGGTTCACAAACTCATAAGGTAAGCCACAAAAGAGATATAATGTCAAATTGTTTCACACTCTTCAAAGTTGCCTAAGTTCATATCAAGAGATTGCATCACTTAGTCAATTGGACTAACGGGGTAAATTTTAGGTATCATCTCACATGGTTCACGGTAAGCTCATCACACAAGGCATTGACAACAATGTCAAACAAGACTCCACACTTTCGCTAGTGTGCAATATTCATCACATGAGACTCAATTTGATACTTGGCTAGTCACAACGAGATGTAAAGAGTTCACATATTGTCTATGCAACTTCATTTGGCCTGATCGTAGCCGTACATTCATTTTTGTTTGATTATGAGCACTATTCAAGTCATCGGTATTGATCAAAATCGATACTCAAATTTGCAAGAGAACAACCACATTTAACAGAAACAACAGGTGGCAGAATTTTTTTTTTGGAAGGGTCCGAAAATCATTACAATTCAAAACAAGGAGCCACAAGTTCAATCATCCACAAAAACAATGTAACACACAATTATAGCTCAAAACCCAAATATATACCCAAAACAAAGGTCACAAAAGGGTGGGCCTCACCCTACCACAAATAAAAATAATTTGTCGTCAAATGCAGGCAAAAATATCCAAAAGTCGAAGTAACAGAGAGGGAGGTAAAGAAGGGATTATGTCTACTCAGTCACTCAATCTTTCAAGGCATCAGTGCCGGGTGCATCAACTTGGACTTGGGCATCAGTTCCCTGAGTCAACTTAGAAGGACCTGCTCTACTAGAAATTGCCATGGGCATTTCTGTCAGCGATGTCTGGATCACTGACTGCACAATCGTCTCCTCAAGATCTGGCAAATCTCAGTATATGCTCTCCTCCCGTATCTCTATCTGCTCATCATCGGTCTCAGCATCCAACTCATCAACTTCTGCCTCATCCCTATGTATGTCTCCGGTGATAGCCGGAGGAATCTCTGATGTCTCAAGAGCATCCAAATCATCTGCAACCTCCAGTAATGAAGTGAAGTTGGTAGACTATATATAGTCTACGCCCTTCCTCAAATCTGCTATTTTGGCTTTCAAAGCCGTAACCTCGGAGGTTTCCCCCTGCCTGCTCTCACAAGCCTCAACTCTTATGGTGAGAGTGTTAATAGAAGTCTGGAGAAGGGGTCAGTGTAGCCAAAATAACACTCTCGATCATCCATAGGATGGATCTCTCAAGCTGGGTTGCCCTCAGGTCAGCTGAATGGGCCAGATGCCCCATCTTCAGGATCATCGCCTTAGTAATCTTGGCCGGTTAGGAAGAAGTCTAGGTTCATGGAGCCTGTGAAGAAGAGGGATGGGCAGAAGTACCTGAAGGCCCGGAGGTCAGAGTAGGTAAAGATACCTCTACAGGTATCGAATCTATATCCACCCCCGTGGATGTGTCCACTGGAGCTGCCCTCCTCCTGCCATCCCCCTCTCCAGTATACTCAGCCTCAATACGTCGAATGTCAATAGAAGAGGAAGGGGTAACCTCAAAATTTCTCACAGCATCCCGGGGCACTCCACCACACCGGCACAACTCCGTGATCAGTACTAGGAATAGCAAGGAAGTCTGCCTCTGCTTGGCCCTCTTGGCCATCTCCTGCTCAATGATAAGGCCCAGGTCATTGTGCCTTTTGGATATGATAGGCTCAAGGCATGCCGCCTTAGGATGGCGGAGGAGATAGTCGTTCTTGGATGGCATAATGGCGGTGCTGATAAAGCCAAACCAGAACCGGACAGCAATACTCAGGTCTCTCTTCTCAATAGGGACTCCTACCTCGATCAACCTCGGGGTGGTATCAAAAATCAGAGGTGGCATCCATCCCTTTAACTCATCTAGTGACTGAGGGATAGGCAATCCCTCGTAGGGACTTGAAGAATGCAGAGCTCTGTCCAAAAGAATGTTAATGTACTCCCTGCTACACCAAACTTCTTTGCCTCGGACCATGACCGATTTAACTGGTCTGAACTCACTTACCTTCTTCTTACTCTTGGGAACCACATCACCATATGCCGTATAGCACTCCCGAACCCATGAAAGAATATAGGGGCCTCATGCCTGGTGAACTGCTCGAATCTGTGGAAATAGAGGGTGTTCCTCACATCTGAGTACTTGTCCTCAAGGCCTTCTGTCGATATCAACATTTCCTCAAGGATGGTTCGCAAACCATCACCTTTCAATCTATTCAGAAGCCTGGAGGAGGGACGATTGGTGGAACAGGAGCCACGGGAGGTGTCGGAGCTTGCACTGTGTTTGCTAGTGTGGGACCTGGAGGGACTCTGGCTGGGTCAAGGTGAGATCTAGCTCGGATCTTATCCCGCCGGGACTGCAAAGGCTGGTTATACTCAGGCTCAAATAAATTAGCCTGGGAACCAGTAGTCACCTTATCAGATATGGGCCTCTTGCCCCTTCTCTGACCTCCAGTTGGAGGCTCTTGCCTTCCTCTTTTTGGAGGATTTGATTGTCACGACCCGAGAGCATCCCCTAGTCGTAACACGGCGTACTCGACCCTGAAAGGGTCTTATACAAGCCTCATAGCATTCATTCATCGCATAGGTAATAAAAATAGTACGGAATCAAAACTTTTTATTCAAAAACATTTAATCTATCATTTCAAAAGTATTTAAACGCAAGCGGAAGTCTAACGTCTCACATGACAATCTTAGACAAACTTTAACAAGATAGGGTCACAGCCCTTTACAATCGAAGTCTTAACAATAGTCTTAAAACACAAGCAAAACTAGAAACATAAAAGTTCATGTCCTCGATCTATGAGGACATACCAAAAGATATCTTGAGAGAACTCTAATCACAAGCTTTACTAGAGAATGCAATTACTTGCCGGAACCTACACTTGTAGTAAAAATAAGAGAATATGGGTTAGCACACAAAAATATACCAAGTATGGTTGAAAGTCATGCTTTTATGCCATTTTTGTAAAACTTGATGAACATTGATCAAAGAGGCATATTATAATTCACAACCAACATACAAAGTCATATATTTCACATTTAGTCAAAATCACACATAATCCTTTACCTTCACTTCAAGTAACCCTCAAGCTATACCTTGTGCAATATATGGATAGCGTCCCATACCACCACCCACAGTAAGGTACCACCTTAAGGTCACCAAGAGTGAACTTACCATTCATCCTTCTCACCTTTACACAATAGAGCATATAAGACACATAACATCACATGAATCACATCATCACATTAATACCATCATCTAAGACAACTCTAAGTCATACTTGTGCAACGTGCGAGTAGCATCCCATACTACTACTCACACTAAGTACTCCTTTAATGTCACCATAGACAAGGCACATTCATATACAATAAGTCATGACAAGGAAGTACTCAAAATACAATCCAAGTATAGCATGCATCATTATATTTAAGCATTTAAGCCAACATTCTTCATTAGGTTCATTTAGGACACATTCATGCATTTAGAGTCATACATTTAGCCATTAAGGCTTAGAGAACTCACTATAGCCCTTACAAAGCTTGCTAGTGTAATGTATATATATCATCCCATACTACTACCTACACTTTGTTTACCTATCAAGAAATTAGAGTGCACATCTCACATTATGGGAATAGGCATTAACCGACATAGACCATGAGAGCTAATCATGGAATCCGATGTACTATCCCACATCGTAAGGGTTTTTCTACTTGCCAATGGTAGAACTAGTAAGCATCCTTTGTAGGCACATTGTTATGGGGTATGGAAGATGTTCATTGGACTCTAGCCTAACATTGGGAGAGCCACCATCTTAGCTATATCCACTCGGTGCTTAGCCTTCATTCCCATAAAGTAGTTCATTCATTACATTGTTGTACTTGAGAGGGTCACCACCATTACGCCTACCGACTCAAAGTACTTTCCCAAGAAAGGGCCACCACCAATAGGCCTACAGATTCAACGTAGTTTAAGGATAGCTCTTAACTTCCCCAGAGAGAGCCACCACTATTAGGTCTATCGCTTCAAGGTTATACATTCACATTGGGTTCTAGACTCATCATGAAGGGCTACCAGCATTAGGTGTACCGGTTCAAGACATAGTCTACAATACCTCATTAGCCAATTATAGAAGGCTACCAACATTAGCTCTACTAATCTAAGACATTCATTCATTTATTTAAGAAAAGGCTACCAACTTTGGGTCTACCAATTCTAAGTCAACTACACATTCATTCGTCATTTATAAAAGGGTTACCAACATTAGGGAACATAGTTTTCATCTATCAAGAAGAGGGCACCTAAGCCTACCAATTCAATATTTACAACATTACAATATAGAACCCTCACATTCCATCATCACCATTCATGAGTGGTAATAGAGACATAACATTCAATCCTAACATAATTATCTTCTAAACATGATCATCATTCTATCATTGAAATCCTACACATTATACATTCAGATATACAAAATCATGATAATACTTCAATTCATCAAACTATGCCTTCAAGGCCATGATCACAATGTACATAGTAAGTAAGCACCTCCACCTTCCAAGTGGATCAACCATTCAAGAACAATTCTACTTTAACATGACAATAGGCCAAACTTTCCCTTTCAATGCTATGATCACTAACCCTTAATTCATCAACAATTCACCATAATTAGACATAGATGATGATACAATTCAACAATCTAAATCAATCTAAGAATAAATCCTCAATCATTCATTCATAATCAATAAACCCCCTTCGTAAGTCATAAATTTAGAAATTGAGAGGAATCATGGGTTCATAGAGTTTTTCATCTTAAATCATCAACTAAACATCAATATAATCATAACTTATCATTTGAAAACGTTTGATGCAAGAACCCATGAGATTGAGTGAAACTTAGGGTTTTTCATGAAACTTGAAAACCTTGAAAACTTCTTTGAAATTGATTCTAGGGTGAAAGCTAAACCTAGATAAAGGATCACCCTACCTTTCCTAAGATTCCCCAAGAAATTTGATGAAGATACGCCTTGAATCAAAAACCCTAGCTCCCTATTCTTCTTCTTCTTTGGGAACTTCTACAGAGAGAAATATTTCAGAGGAGGTGGGTTCTTTTGATTCTATTTGGAGTGACTTAAATGAAAAGATTTAGGTCGAAGAAGGTATTAAAAGGGTTATATAGTTGCTACGAAAGGAATACACTAATAGGGACTTAATTTTGGAAAAGGACTAAGGACCCTACAAGTTGTAACTTAAAGTTTCAGTACCTTCCCGTCTTAGCTCGCCCTTTGGATACTTGGGCTCGCCAAGAGCACTAGGCGACTCACCATGTGCACCCTTGGCATGCCCTTTGTTCGAGTGAGCTCACTAAAGGGGCTGGTCGTAGGGCGATTGGAGGGGGTTAATTGGCGACACGCCAACCAGCTTGGCGAGCTACCATATAGCTCGCCCTTTGGTCCAGTAGCTAGGCCAAAATGGCATCCCACTGGGCAAGCACAAGAGCCCAAGGGTGACTCGCCCAATCCCTTGGGCGATCAAACAGCCCCATCGCCAAAAGGTCCACCAAAAGACAAGGTTTCTTTCACCATATTTTGCTAGTCTTGGTCCTTGCTTGCACCCTAGGCTTCTACCTTGCTCCATTTATGTTCTAAAACAGCCTACACATCCAGCTAAGGTCACACTATCTCAAACGTTAAGGCTCTAGTTTCACAAGTTCATTTTTAGGGCCGTTACATTATCCCCCACTTAGGAACATTCATCCTCGAATGAAATTTAAAACACATAAAGGGGTAATGACTCAAGACCAGCAGCCCAACAATCATGTAACATCATAAACAATGCATAAACATAGAAGGAAACATTAACTCCACATTAATAAGCTCAAAACACAAAAAGAAAGTAGGAACTACATCTACAAACTCATTATGCATCAAAACTTTAACATTCTTCATTTCATTGGAGGAAATTCCTTCTCCAAATCACATCATGCTTATTTCAACATCGTTAAGTACATTATGCAACTCTCTCTCATAAAAACACATTATGCAACTTCTTAATAGAAACACATTTAAGCAATTCTTCAATAAAGCACATTTAGGCATGTTCAACAAATCAACTCATGAAGTATTTCGGCAACTCATCATAGATGCATATCCACATGAGGAACACAATTCATGCAAACTCTTTTTTTTCCTCATTTAAACAATAATTCAATTAGAACATGCACAACATAAGGAGACCATGGAAACTCAAATTCACATAAGACTCCAAAACACGAAACAAGCTACAAGGAACTCTTGGTCTCAAGCTTGAATAGGAATAGAAGGATGAAAATAAGGATATCAACAATCTCCACAACCTTACTATTCAACATACTATTCCCCACTTAAGGGTAAACCCAACTAGGGCTAATATGAAACAACATAGGAACCTCTATAAAACATTCACAACTACAAAGAACTATCACATACCAGAGCTTTCATACTAGGAAGGTCCTTATTAAGCAACTCTTTCTCACAACAAACCTTACACACACCACTCAAGGTCTCATATGAGTCTACCACATCGGGTCTAAACTCGTCAAACTCACTACACATCTTATGGTGAGTATATCAAGCAAACCTAACTCATGAACATCAAGGATATTCAACAACCTTGCCACCTAAACACATTATCTACCCTTTATAGGGGTAATCCTATACAAACTCTTTACAACATCGCTTCTTTCAATTCTAAGGTCAGAGCAAAACATCACTAAACCTTCACACTCATCATCCAAGGTGATTCTAAACCAAGGTAAATCACACTTATACCCTCTTTTAAGAAGTCTATTCACTCAACACATCAACACATTTTTTTTAAACACCTCATTCATCAAATCTTTCAACTTACCTCCAAACTCATCACAACCTTCTACCAATAACACACACAACCATATAGTAACCCATTCATACTGAAGACTACATCACAATATAACTTCTCAAATCTACCATAACAAGACTCATCTAGTCAGATAACCACAAATGACCTCATTACTCACCTTTTGCTCCCTCGATCCTTGCAACATTAGCCCTTCAAGTAGTCACATCTTCAAGACCACCAGATAAGGAATAAGAGAGAGAACATATGGAGTTAAGATATATGGCACGACTTGAAGAATGAAGAAAAACGTGTAACTTTCTATCGTCCTATAGCCTCTCACTCATAGATGTGTCGTGACTAACACCGATCAACAAGACTATACTAGATTTGGCTTGTGAGACATCAACCCTAAAACCATTCCCAAAACCTTATGCTCTGATACCATGTTTGTCACGACCCAAGAGCACCCCCTAGTCGTAACACGGCGTACTCGACCCTAAAGGGGTCTTATACAAGCCTCATAGCATTCATTCATCGCATAGGTAATAAAAATAGGACGGAATTAAAACTTTTTATTCAAAAACAATACAATCTATCATTTCAAAAGCATTTCAACGCAAGCGAAAGTCTAACATCTCACATGGCCATCTTAGACAAACTTTACAAAATACGGTCACGGCCCTTTACAATCGAAGTCTTAACAATAGTCTTAAAATATAAGAAAAACTTGAAACATAAAAGTTCATATCCTTGATCTATGAGGACATACCAAAAGATGTCTTGAGAGAACTCTAATTTCAAGCTTCACTAGAGAATGCAATCACTTGCTGAAACCTACACTTGTAGTAAAAATAAAAGAATATGGGTTAGCACACAAAAATGTACCAAGTATGATGACAATGCAAAAAAATGCTTAAAAATGTACATTTTATTGAAAGTCATGCTTTTATTCCAATTTTTGTAAAACTTGATGAACATTGATCAAAGAGGCATATTATAAGTCACAACCAACATACAAAGTCACATATTTAACATTTAGTCAAAATCACACATAATCCTTTACCTTCACCTTGAGCTTCATCTCAAATAACCCTCAAGCTATACCTTGTGCAATGTATGGATAGCGTCCCATACCACCACCCACACTAAGGTACCACCTTAAGGTCAGCAAAAGTGAACTTACCATTCATCCTTCTCACCTTTACATAGTAGAGCATATAAGACACATCACATCACATGAATCACATCATCACATTAATACCATCATCTAAGACAACTCTAAGTCATACTTGTGCAATGTACAAGTAGCATCCCATACTACTACTCACACTAAGTACTCCCTTGAAGTCACCATAGACAAGGCACATTCATATACAATATGTCATGACAAAGAAGTACTCAAAATACAATCCAAGTATAGCATGCATCTGTACATTTAAGCATTTAAGCCAACATTCTTCATTAGGTTCATTTAGGACACATTCATGCATTTAGAGGACTTTCACACATTTAGCCATTAAGGCTTAGAGAACTCACTATAGCCATTTCAAAGCCTAATCGTGCAATGTATAGATAGCATCCCATACTACTACCTACACTTTGTAGTACCTACCAAGAAACTAGAGTGCACATCTCACATGATGTGAATAGGCATTAAATGACATAGACCATGAGAGCTAAATCATGGAATCTGATATACTATCCCACATCGTAAGGGTTGTTCTACTTGCCAAGGGTAGAACTAGTAAGCATCCTATGTAGGCATATAGTTATAGGGTATGCAAGTTGTTCATTGCACTCTAGCCTAACATTGGGAGAGCCACCATCTTAGCCATATCCACTCGGTGCTTAGCCTCTATTCGCATAGAGTAGTTCATTCATTACATTGTTGTACTTGAGAAGGCCACCACCATTAGGCCTAGCGATTCAAAGCACTTTTTCAAGAAAGGGCCACCACCAATAGGCCTACCGATTCAAGGTACTTTAAGGATAACTCTTAAATTCCCCAGAGAGAGACACCACCATTAGGTCTACCGTCTCTAAGTTCATCATTTCACACAAGAAGGAGGCCACCACTATTAGGTCTACCGTTTCAAGGTTATACATTCACATTGGGCTCTAGACTCATCATGAAGGGCCACAAACATTAGGTCTACCGGTTCAAGACATAGTCTACAATACCTCATTAGTGAAATATAGAAGACTACCAACATTAGGTCTACCAATCTAAGACATTCATTCATTCGTTTAATAAAGAACTACCAACCTTGGGTCTACCAATTCTAAGTCATCTACACATTCATTCGTCATTTATAAAAGGGTTACTTGAATTAGGCCTATCGATTCATGATCATTCAACATAGTTTTCATCTTTCAAGAAGAGGGCACCTAAGCCTACCAATTCATGATATACAACATTATATTATAGAACCCCTCACATTCCATCTTCACCATTCATGAGTGTTAATAAAGAGATAATATTCAATCCTAACACAATTAGCTTCTAAACAAGATCATCATTCTATTATTAAAATGCTACACATTATACATTCACGTATGCAAAATCATGATAATACTTCAATTCATCAAACTATGCCTTTAAGGCCATGATCACAATGTACATAGTAAGTTAAAACCTCCACCTTTCAAGTGGATCAACCATTCAAGCACAATTCTACTTTAACATGAGAAGAGGTCAAACTTGCCCTTTCAAGGCTATGATCACAAACCCTCAATTAATCAGCAATTCACAATAATTAGACATAGATGATGATACAATTCCACAATCTAAATCAATCAAAGCATAAATCCACCATCATTCATTAATAATCAATAGACCCACTTCATAAGTCATGAATTAAAAAATTAACAGGAATCATGGGTTAATAGAGTTTTTCATCTTAAATCATCAACTAAACATCAATATAATCATAACTTATCATTTGAAAACATTTGATGCAAGAACCCATGAGATTGAGTGAAACTTAGGGCTTTTCATGCACCTTGAAAACTTCTTTGAAATTGACTCTAGGGTGAAAGCTAACCCTAGATGAAGGATCACCATACATTTACTAAGATTCCCCAAGAAATTTACTGAAGAAACGCCTTGAATCCAAAACCCTAGCTCCCTCTTCTTCTTCTTCTTATTTGAGAACTTCTAGAGAGAGAAATATTTCAAAGGAGGTGGTTTCTTTTGATTCTATTTGGAGTGACTTACATGAAAGTATTTAGTTCTAAGAAGGTCTTAAAAGGGTTATATAGTTGCTAGGAAAGGAATAGAATAATAGGGACTTAATTTTGGAAAAGGATTAACGACCCTACAAATTGTAACTTAAAATTTCAGCACCTACCCATCTTAGCTCACCCTTTGGACACTTGGGCTCGCCAAGTGCACTAGGCGACTCGCCAGTGCACCCTTGGCTAGCTCTTTGTTCCAGTGAGCTCACTAAAGAGGCTGGTCATAAGGCGATTGGAGGGGGTTAAAGGGCGACACAACAATCAGCTTGGCGAGATACAATTTAGATCGACCTTTGGTCCAGTAGCTTGGCCAAAAAGGCATCCCACTAGGCGAGCACAAGAGACCAACGGAGACTCGCCCAACCCCTTGGGCGATCAAACAACCCCATCGCCAAAAGGTCCACTAAAAGACATTGTTTCTTTCACCCTATCTTGCTAGTCTAGGTCCTTGCTTGCACCCTAGGCTTCTACCTTGTTCCATTTAAGTTCTAAAATATCCTATACATCCACCTAAGGTCACACTAACTCAAACGTTAAGGCTCTAGTTCCACTAGTTCATTTTTAGGGTCGTTACATTGATCCCCCTTCATTGATTGTGATACCCCATACTCTTTTTCGGGGTGGAATGTCTATGTTCTTTTGTACCATGACTGCAAAACACTAGGAAATAGTAAAAAGCAATTCAATTAAGATCACAGAAGAGCAGTTGCAGACAGACTCGCCGAACGGTTCGGTGAGTCGCCAAATCACTTTGGCGAGCTAAATCGGGTTCGCCGAAAGGATTGGACTAAAATTCTCAGAAAATTATGGCAAGTTGGCGATGGGAAGGTCTTTCAGCGAATCGCCGACAACATTCGGTGAGCAAGGCTTAGCCCACCGAAAGTTACAGTGCAATTTTAGCTACAGGGGTGCAGACAAAGGGCTATCAAGAAGACTTTCGATGAGTCGCCGAGTGCCTTCAGATACCTCAAGTTTCTCGCTGAAAGTTACAGAACCAAACTTCAAGTATAGCATAAAATTAAAGGCAAAATGGGGAACTTTGGCGAACAGCCGAGTGGTTCGGCGAACTCGACCCTGCTCGCCAAACGACCCAATGTGCCTACTTTCAACCCAACTTCTTGAATTCAACCCCGCAACCTCCGAAAACAAAATCAACACATGCACTTATCAAATTAAAGAAAGACCCATAAAACCCATTACCTCGGGAGACTCAGACTTCTCCCGGTTTTGCCAGATTTTGCCATTTGAAGACTTTTGCCCTGAAGAATGACGTCACCTGCTCTATCATTAGGCAAATTACGGCATTTGACACAACTACGGGTTACTTAGACTTCACCTGACTAAACACAACAACATGCAAGCCCAACTCCACAAGATTTAACCAATTTTAAGACACCAAATTACTAGAATTCAACAATATACACATTACAGGCAATGATATCAAACTAACATATACATTCAAAGAACAATTAAAATCAGAGAGACCCAGCACACATCACTAAGATAATATCATTACAAATGAGTACAAACTGCCAAAAGAAAACTCTGGGTTCGAAAAACCATCCTTTAATGTAAAATTAATAAAGATTGAAATGCTAGGCGGCAGACAAATCCCACTCCGAGCACAAATCAATGACTAAAATACGATAGAAATACAAAAATATAGAAACTACAATGTGGGTGTGAGTTTGGGAAGTTCACAAGTGAGGGAAAGTGAAAGAATTGGAAGTTTAAACCTTTGGCCTTTTAAAAACCGTCAAGTTCTCGCCCATTCGGCGACATTAGTCGTGCTCGCCGACCCACTCGACGTGTCGCTCAGTGGTCACTTACCTCGCAAAATTTTATAGACTAAAATGTAAAAATTTTCTTGAGTCCTACGACTGTCTAGGCTGGGGTTGCAAACCTCTTCGGTGATGCGCCGACTGAACCTTTAGCTCTCCAACCTGCACTTTTCAAATACTTTCCACACTTTGACCTGCACAGTCAACGCACCATTATTTCAAAATTATAAAGAAAGAAAATAAAACTTGGGTTGCCTCCCAAGAAGCGCCTTAGTTAACATCGCGGCACGATGCAAATCCACACTTAAACCTCATTCTTGGGGTTGGCCATAGTATGACTAGGCAAACCCCCTTGCTGTCTCGGGTTCAAATGAGATGAGATATGACCCATTTGGGTCTCCAATTGCTTGATCAATACTGAATGGGAAGTGACGGTCTGGCTAAGGGTCGACACATCTTCTTTCATTTCCTTTAAAATCTTGTCTGAACCCTTAACTTTGTTGAGGATACGAGAAAGCATATACTCAGACCGTCCACCTTCCGAATCCTTTGGCTTTTTGAGCTCATAGGGAGGCACATACATATCCTTCTCCATATCCTTCCAATTGGGATTTCGGTCTGTCACGACCCGAGAGTACCCCCTAGTCGTAACATGGCGTATTCGACCCCGAAGGGGTCTTATACGAGCCACATAATCATTCATTGCATTCAATAATGAAAATAGTGCGGAATAAAAAAAAACTTATTTACATCCACACATTTAAACTTCATTAAAACAACTTTAAAAACACACAGCGGAAGTCTAAGTCTCACATGGCCATCTTAGACACAGTCACAAAACATAAGTAGGGACACGGCCCTTTACAATCAAACGAAGTCTATTAAGTCTATTACATGAACAAAAGAACTTAAAAGTATTATCCTTGAATCCATGAGGACATACCAAGTCTTAGAGGAAAGCAATCCAACACTTCAAACTAGCTAGGAGGGATCACTTGCCGGAACCTACACTTTTAGTAAAAATATGAAGAATATGGGTTAGTACACAAAATGTACTAAGTATGATGACCATGCAAAACATGCTTTAAAAGGGACATTTTGGTTAGAAACCATGCATTATGCCACTTTTTGAAGTACCATGAATAGTTGCATAAAAGACATACAATACAAGCATAAACATCAAGTAAGTCATAATATTACCTTTAAACAATTTCAACATGAAAACCTTTACCTTGGACCTTCACCTCAAGAAACCCTTATGCTATACCTCGTGCAATGTATGGATGGCGTCCCATACCACCATCCATACTAAGGCACCACATTAAGGTCACTTAAGGTAACTTATCATTCCTTTCTTTCACCTTTGCACCATATTCATACATAAGAGGTATATCATTAATTAAGACATGACAAGGGAAAATAACTCGTAATATAACCCAAGTATAGCATGCATCTCATATTAAGCATTTGAGAGCCAACATTCTTTAATAACCTCATTTAGGCCACAATTGTGTCACATACATTAGGATTTAGAGAAACTCACTATGACCCTCTCCAAGCCTACTCGTGCAATGTATAGGTAGCATCCCATACTACTACCTACACTTTGTAGAACCTATCAAGAAACCATAATGAAATCTCGCATGATGGGAAGTAAGCGTTTAACCGACATAGACCATGAGAGCTTGTCATGGAATCCGGTGTAATAAGTCCCCACACCGTAAAGAGGTGGTCTACTTGCCTAAGGAAGACCGGTATATAGCTTAATGGATCCACTAGCTACCTATGCGGGCACATAGTTTATGGGATAAGGTAGACGATCATTGAAACTCATGCATAACCATTGGGGGAGTTTCCATCTAACCAAATCCACTCGGTGCTTAGCCTACATTCCCATAGAATAGTTCGTTACCTTGACATTATCACATATGAGAGGTGCCATTGGCCTACCAACTCCAATTACATTCATTAACACGTGAAAGGGTGCTTTAAGCCTACCGTTTCAAGGTTCATTTAGGAAAGCTCATTAACTCCTCTTGAAAGGGTGCCATGGGCCTACCGGTTCAAGTCTCATCATTAACCTTCATGGAAAGGTGCCATAGGCCTACCGTCTCCAAGGTTCATTACTATCATTAATGGAAGGGTGCGATAAGCCTACCGATTCCAAGGTTCATTATTATCATGAGTGGAAGGGTGCTACTAGCCTACCGATCCGAGGATTCAACAACCAATAATATAATCATTTAAACAAGAAAATGATGCACAAGCTCTACCAATTCGAGATATGCAATAAATTGGAGAATCCTTCATATTCTATCATCAACATTCATGAGTGTCAAATTGAGAAAAATCCTTTCAATAATAACACATTTACGTTCATAACATGATCACATTAGCTCCATTAAATGTCCATTCATAAAAATGTCATGTAACACTTATATTTCTCATACTATACCTTCAAGGCCATGGTCACAATACATTTTATAATTAAACACCTCCACCATAGGTGGGTCAAACCAAGCAAGAACAATTTTTTTTATCCATAATATGAGATTAAGCCAACTTACCATCCTCCAAAGCCATAATCAACAACACTCAAGTCCCAACCATTTTTCTTACCACAAGAGAATTCTTCCATAACTTGTCCATAAGGCCACAATCCTCAATTATCCATATACCAACAATTCATCATAAATAGGTATAGAAAACCATATAAATCAACAATACAATCCAATCTAAACACAATTTCATCAACATTAAATCATAGGCATTAAACCCACTTCATTAGCAAATTCTAGGCTTTTAATGAAAACATGGGTGCTTGAAGAAGTTTCATATAAAAATCATCTTAAAATCATAAATAGAACTTCAATTCACCAATATAATGACTTTGAAAACATTTTACCCATGAACCCATACCTAGAATAGAAAATAGAAGTTTTGTTCTTTGAAGACTTTTGAAACCCTTTTGAATGGACTCCTTGAAGGAAAGATAATCAAGGATCAAGGGTCACCATACCTTTGCTATGATCTCCCACGAAATTTGATGAAGAAAGCCTTGAATCCAAAGCCCTAGCTCCCACTTCTTCTTCTTCTTAATGGAGGATTGTAGAGAGGGAAATGTTTTAGGGATGGGAATTGAACTAATGGTATCTAGGAAATAATATATGTCCTTTGGAAGAATGGTCCAACACTTAGGAAAAAAATGAGGCGGGTGAACAGTAACCACGCCTACTGGAAATTGTCTTTTCCTGCCGAACAGATTTTACGAAAATGGGCATAACTTCTTCGTCCGAACTCTGAATGAGATGAAACTAAGTGCGTTAGGTAGCTAACTCAAAGGGCTTTCCATGGATATATTATTGGCCACCCAAATAATTTGTGTGCTAGGAGATATGACCCTCCAAAGTAGACCCTCGAAAAAGGCTTCACTTGGAAATTTCGGATTTTGATACGGTTGCTCTAAAATTTGGGTTAGACCCATTTCCCACTTAATTTGACCCCCTAAACAAGAATATGAAGTCGGATTTTTGAAAAACGAAACGAATCTTTTTATATACAGCTAAACAAGTTTCTGGTAACTTCCGAAGCACATTTTTAAGAACTTTTTGGGTCAAATTCAAATATAATCATTTCATTAAGTTCTCGACTCCAAACTCACATGTGAGGCTCTAGTTTCACTCTATCATTTTCCAGGTCGTTACACGGTCCCTCCATTCTCGATCACGATCCTTCCAACCTTCATCCCTATTCCAACCTTGGTTACCAACCTGCCTCAGGTAGTTTGAATGATAATCACCACCATGGTTGACCAGGAAATTCACCTCTTTATTATACAAGGCCTCAAACTTAGACTCCTCCGGATTAGCACACCCAACACCCACAACATAGACACCACGAGCACCAGCTCCCATGACATTTTTGGACAAATGTCAAGTTGTGTCATGATCTTGGCCATGTTCTGGTCCCTCTCTCGGTCTTTCTCCATATGCTCCTTGGTCAGTTTAAATATGAGAGGGGAGACTTGGTCTTCACGGGTACACCACGCCCGATTTATGGTAGTCATGCCATCAAAAAGTTGAGCTGCTATCACATAAGGTTGCTGCATGAAACCTCCTAGAGAAAGTTGGTCAGCAACACCCTTATTTACTGAGTCAAAACTTCGGTAAAAATACTGCAGCAACACGTTGTCAGGAAAGCCATGAGTTGGGCATTGAAGCACCAACTTCTTGAATCGTAGCCAAGTTTCATGAATCAGCTCACCTTCTAGACGCTTGAAGCTCTGAATGTTGTCCCAAAGAGTCATTATCTTTGAAGGATGGAAAAAACGCACTTGAAATGTGGTAACCAACTCCTCCCACGAAGTGATTGATTCACGTGGCAATTCAGCCAGCCACTTATACGCCTCACCCATCAATGAGGATGAAAACAACCTCAACCGGATCGACTCTTGGGAGATGTTCTTGAAGGAGAACGGTCTTCATACATCCACGAAGTTTCTATTATGCTCATGGGGATCCTCATGAGCCAAACCACTAAAAAGCCCCTGTTATTGCAAGAGTTGCAACATAGTACTCGCGATGTGGAACACCGCATTCCCTTCGGCCGGAGGCAAGCGAATAGCACCAATACCACCCATAAGATGGGGTTCATTAGCATTAGGCTCGTTAACATCGTTGAGGTTTCCGATGTCATCATGATGGCCTACTTGGCTGCCATTGTTGTCGTTCACACTCATACTTCCTGTTTCAACACACACAAGCAAAACAAAACTAAAATTAAGTAAGTACAACTATGACTAACAAGAACAAAATTAAACTTTACTAAGAATTCTCAAATAACACCACTCCCCGGCAGCGGCGCCATTTTTATTTGATTAACGTTATCAAAGACGCTTCATCCAAAACTAAGTGTCAACGATCATTAAGTAGTAATATAACCCAACTAAGTGAGTTGGGGTCCAGTCCCAAGGGACTGGTACGTATTTGAGAATCAATACATAAGTATGAATATGATTAAGTCAATCATAGCTAAAAATATTTAGGAATGAAATCATGGTTCAAGTTAGGGGCGACACAAAGGCCAAATATCAGGGGGATTTGGTTTCAACTATCAAACAACAAATAATGCGAAAATAACAAAGATAGAGATGGGATTCTTGGGATGTGATTAGATTATGGGCAAATGTGTAACGACCCGAGAGCACCTCCAAGTTCTAACATGCGTACTCGACCTCTCGGAGGTCTAATACAAGCCTATTAGCATTCATTCATCGCATTCGGTAATAAAAACCGTAAGGAATTTAAACACTTTTTAAAACAAATTCATAATACTCATAAAATATTTCAAATGTAACGCAGTAGAATTTCTAAGTCTCATGTACCATCTTAGACACAAATAGAACATCTTAGGGGCACGGCCCTTTACAACAAAATATAAGTCTTATACAATGTCTAAGTGGAAATACTAGAAAGGTAACAACTATGTCCTCGAATATATGAGGACATACCAAGCTTCTTGAGAAGAGTCAATATCCCAAGCTTCCTCAAAAGATCTCTTCACTTTCCACCACCTACACTTGTAACAATAGAGAAATATGGAATTAGTACAATAAGTACTAAGTACGATGACCATGCAAGAAAACATGCACAACGGACATTTACAAGGAATGTATGCTTTTAAGACCTTCTTTAACAAACCTTTACAACCACAAACATAAACCCACATTTCAAGTCACCATTCACAAATACGACCATATTCACATCATTTACAACTCAATTAACACAAGTGTACAATACTTAAACAAGATAGCAAAGTAAGTCCTTCATTACCATTTAAGCCTCTATGTCAAGTCACCCTAAGCCACACTTAAGTGAATAATGAAGTGACCGCCCATACAACATCTTCATATACACCTAAGTGTTACCATAGACAAGGGTTTTATCATTACATTATAACATACTAAGTCAACATTCTTTATAAAACCATTTAGGAGACACACAAGCATATAGGGGACAATCACCTATAGCCCTAAGGCTTAGGGAACTCACTTTAGTATCTTCTAAGCCTACTCGTGCCATATGTAGATAGAATCCCATACTACTACCTACACGTTGTAGAACCTATCCAATATTAGAGTGCACATCCCATATGATGGAAATTGGCCTTAACTGACATAGACCATACTAAAAGGTATGGAATCCAGAGCCTATCCTAATCCATGAAAGTTGTTCTACTTGCCAAGGGTAGAACTAAAAGCAACCCATGTTGGCACATGGTTTAAGAGATGTCCAAGGATGTTCATTGTGCCTAATCTCATGCTCAACTAGGCCACCATCCTAACCACATCCACTCGGTGCTTAGCCTTGGTTTCCATAGAGTATTCAATCACATATGTACTAGAGATGGTACTTTTCTAGTTCAACCAACTCATAGTACATCTTCCCAAAAAAGGCCCCATTTCTTAGTCATAGCCAATCTAGGTTCATAAGGATAGCTCATTTGACTTTCTTAGATATGGATTTGCATGCCGTTCCGGCTCCATCCATCTCTAAGTCTATTATTTACACTCATAGCCCAACCAAACATTCATATACTCATAGACATAATCAACCTTTCATGACACAAGACAAGATACACAAGTCTAGCATATAAGCTACAACATCACCTTATAGAGATTCATCATAGTCCATCATCACCACATATCACCATTTCAAGAGAAACATGCTTTCACATTAGCATAATACCACTCTAAACAATATCGCATTAATACCATTAGAACATCTTCACATTATAGCTTCACACAAACTTTACATATAGGACTTTACATATAGCCTCATGTGTATAATAATACAACAATGTAATAACACTCATATAATGCCCTTCGCGGCCTCAATTCACAATAATGCAATATTCTCACATTATACAACAACTTCACCAATGCCTTCATGGCTACAATTCACAATAATACCACACAAGAATAAGATATAACACTTCTACCAAATGTGGATCCAACCTACCAACAACAATCAATTCAATAAAGAGAGTTCAACCCTTCTTACCATAATCCAATGCCATAGCCAAAATCACCAATACTTCATCCATAAGGCTTACCACCCTTAAATCATCCATTATCAACAATTAATCATTAATAAACATTAAACAACACAAGAGATATCAATACCATTCACTTTACACATAATTCCATCAACTTTGAAATTGACTCTAGGATGAATATGAGTCCTAGATGAAGAGCCACCATACCTCAATTGATGAAATTTGCACGAATTTTGGTGGAAGGGAACCCTCAATTGAAACCCTAGCTCTCCACCTTTTTCTTCGTTGAACTTGAGAGAAATTTAGAGAGAGAAAGAACTTTGGGGTTTTGATTTCGGAAGAATGAATTCAAAAACACCTCTTAAATGTTTTAATACCTTTAAAATACTTAAAAACACTTAAAATAATAATAACCCAAAGTACCCACACTACCCCTCACTTAGTTGGGCCTTTTAAACAAGTCCAACTTGAGTTTTATTTTCGCAGATTTCATGGGGAAACAGGTTCGCGACGCGGAGGCGTTCCCATAAGTTTTTCTGGAAATTAAATTCGAGACAGAAGAGTCTGTGGTGTCTCCGCGACGTGGAGCCACTTTTTGGCCATTGGTGGAGCAGGTCCACGACGCGGAGCCACTCCCTCCAAGAACAACGTCCAGCTGCCTTAGCAGCTTGCTTGGCCAAGGGTTGGGGTCCTCCTTGGGGACCCTTAGGGTGGTCGCTTGGAGTCGTACCCGAACGTTTTGACCCTAAAAACATTTATTAAGACACTAGGGTCACCTCCACAGATTTTAGACTCCGTACAACCCATAAAAAAACATGAACAACATACTAGAACACACCAACACGTAAAAGACTAGTTTCCGAACGTCTTGGTCATCCCTAGATGTTTAACTTCCAAACTCTTTAAAACTGACTAAAAAGGCTATTTTTCATTATTTTAACAAGTTATTAATGCATAGGACCCATGTGAGGCTCTACCTTATCCTACTTCATTTTGAGGGGTGTTACAATATCCCCCACTTGGGAACATTCGTCGTCGAATGACACTTTAATACATTAAGTGTAACGACTGAAGACTAGCAGCCCACAACAATCATACAATATCAATATGAAAGCACTCATCAAGGAGGAAACATCAACTCCACATAACAAGCCATTACAACATAACTTCATTCAAATTTGTGGAAGTTGGAATCATACCTACAACTCAAAATGCCTCAAACCCCTTTTTTTTTTCCATTTCTCATTTATTTGGAGGAACTTCCTTCTCCATAGCACCTCATGCTCATAACAGCATCAAAGAACACAATATGCAATTATCTTATTAAAACACAATCATGCTACATCAAGAATACACTTAAGCATGCTCAACTAATCAACTCTAACAACTTTTAACAACTCACCAATTTTTGCATATAAGGAGAACAACAATCATGAAACTGATTTTCTCATTTAAATCAAGAACTCAATTTAAACATGCATCATTACAAGGAGAAAGATAGAAACTCATTTTTTTTTCACACAAGACTCCAAAAACCATGCATCATGCTTCTACAATTCTATGACTCAAACTCGATTAGGAATAGAAGAGGAAGACAAAAATATCCAAACTCACCTCAACTCATCATTCAACATACCATCCCCCACTTAGGAGAAACCCATCTAAACCAATAGAAAAGGATTCCAACATAAAACTAGAAATTATGACTTACCGGCACCTTCATCCCGATTTGTTTCCTTGTTAACTTGGAGAGCATAGAAACGATTCCTTGCTTGACCATCAACACTAGGACCACTATAAGGAGCTTGCCTAGTATTCCTTCCTTTACCCACAATATTATGACAATCTCTTACCTTGTGATCATTTTTCCCACAACCATAGCAACCACTAGTGCCAGATAAATACTTCCCAAAATGCTTGTTTCCACAAGTGGAACAAGTAGGCTTAGCAATTTGAGAACCACCACCTCCTTCATGGTTAACCTTAGGAGCACTTGAGAAATCTTGATTTGGTGCCCTCTTCTTAAACCTATGTTGTCCTTGATCCTCATACCTACCCCTTTTTAAATCTTTCCTCACCCTAGTCATCTTGGACTCCTCAATAGATTTAGCATACACAACAAGCCTAGAGATGTTCATGTCACCATGGGGCATTGTTGTACGGCACTCTTCTTTCACCAAGTCGGATACACCGGTAACAAACCTACTCATCTCCTCTCTAGAGTTAGACACCAAAGATGGAGAATACCTAGACAACATAGAGAACTTCAAAGCATACTCCTCCACACTCATATTACCTTGCCTAAGATTAATGAACTCCTCAATTTTGCACTCCCTCTTCTCTAGGGGAAAGTACTTACCCAAGAATGCTTCCTTAAACTCCTCCCATTCTATAGGACCCGCTTCCTTCGGCCTATTTGCCTTCCATTGAGTTTACCAAATTTGGGCCACCTCCTTCAATTGGTATGAAGCCAATTCCGCTTTCTCTCTAGAAGATACTCTCATAGATTCCACAATTTTGTAAATCTCATCCAAGAATCCTTGGGGATCTTCTCCAATTCTAGTGCCCAAAAAGATAGGAGGATTCATCCTCACGAAGTCTCTCAACCTTGAGGCAGCTGTACTCTCATTAGCATTCACCCTAGGCCCCACATTTCGATTTGCTTGAGCCGTCATGGCTTGAACTAGACTTAGAAAAGCCGCCCTAATCTCTTCATTAGTCATGACCGGGGGAACCACCGGAACCTCATTCTCTTGATTGCTTATGGGGACTTGGTCACCTTGAAGACCTTGGGGAGGAACTCCCCCATCCACATTCTCCTCTTTCACTCTCCTAGAATTAGCCCTCGTATTCATATCCTATAAACACAAGAGACAGATTAGGAAAGAGACTTATAGACCAAACTCTAAGGCACGACATCAAGATTAATGAAATAAGTGAAACTTTACCGTCCTATAGCCTCTCGCACATTGATGTGTCGCGACTCAAATCGATGAACAAGACTCTACTAGACGTGGCATATGAGACTTTGAATCCTAAGGGACAATTTCCAAAACCTTATGCTCTGATACCAAGTTTGTAACGACCCGAGAGCACCCACCCCCAAGTCGTAACATGCGTACTCGACCTCTCGGAGGTCTAATACAAGCCTCTTAGCATTCATTCATCGCATTCGGTAATAAAAATTGTAAGGAATTTAAACACTTTTTAAAACAAATTCATAATACTCATAAAATCTTTCAAATGTAACGAAGTACAATTTCTAAGTCTCATGTACCATCTTAGACACGAATAGAACATCTTAGGGGCATGACCCTTTACAACAAAATATAAGTCTTATACAATGTCTAAGTGGAAATACTAGAAAGGTAACAACTATGTCCTCGAATATATGAGGACATACCAAGCTTCTTGATAAGAGAGAGTCAATATCCCAAGCTTCCTCAAAAGATCTCTTCACTTTCCACCACCTACACTTGTAGCAATAGAGAAATATGGAATTAGTACAATAAGTACTAAGTACGATGACCATGCAAGAAAACATGCACAACGGACATTTACAAGGAATGTATGCTTTTAAGACCTTCTTTAAAAAACCTTTACAACCACAAACATAAACCAACATTTCAAGTCACCATTCACAAATACGACCATATTCACATCATTTACCACTCAATTAACACAAGTGTACAATACTTAAACAAGATAGCAAAGTAAGTCCTTCATTACCATTTAAGCCTCTATGTCAAGTCACCCTAAGCCACACTTAAGTGAATAATGAAGTGACCGCCCATACAACCTCTTCATATACACCTAAGTGTTCCTAAGAGTTACCATAGACAAGGGTTTTAGCATTACATTATAATATACTAAGTCAACATTCTTTATAAAACCATTTAGGAGACACACAAGCATATAGGGGACAATCACATAATAGCCCTAAGGCATAGGGAATTCACTTTAGTATCTTCTAAGCCTACTCATGCCATGTATAGATAGCATCCCATACTACTACCTACATAGACCATACTAGCAGGGTATGGAATCCGGAGTCTATCCTACTCCATGGAGGTTGTTCTACTTGCCAAGGGTAGAACTAAAAGCAACCCATGTTGGCACATGGTTTAAGAGATGTCCAAGGATGTTCATTATGCCTAATCTCATGCTCAACTAGGCCACCATCCTAACCACATCCACTCGGTGCTTAGCCTTGGTTTCCATAGAGTATTCAATCACATATGTACAAGAGAGGGTTCCTTTTCTAGTTCAACCAACTCATAGTACCTCTTCCCATGAAAGGCCCAATTTCTTAGTCATAGCCAATCTAGGTGCATAAGGATAGCTCATTCGACTTTCTTAGATACGGATTTTCATGCCGTTCCGGCTCCATCCATCTCTAAGTCTATCATTTCACTCAAGAAGGAAACATCACCATAAGTCCCATCCTTCAAGGTTATACATTTACTTAGGAAGCTAGACTCATGAAAAGGTACTACGCTTAAGTCTTACCAATACAAGTCTTGACCTAGAATTCCTCTTTTAACATTTATGGGAAGAGCTCCATTACTAAGTCATAGCCCAACCAAACATTCATATACTCATATACATAATCAACCTTTCATGACACAAGACAAGATACTTAAGTCTAGCATATGAGCTACAACATCATCTTATAGAGACTCATCATAGTCCATCATCACCACATATCACCATTTCAAGAGAAACATGCTTTCACATTAGCATAATACCACTCTATACAATATCACATTAATATCATTAGAACATCTTCACATTATAGCTTCACACAAACTTTACATATGGCTTCATATAGGACTTTACATATAGCTTCATTTGTCTATAATGATACAGCAATGTAATAACACTCATATAATGCCCTTCATGGCCTCAATTCATAATAATGCAATATTCCCACATTATACAACAACTTCACCAATGCCTTCTTGGCTACAATTCACAATAATACTACACAATAATAAGATATAACACTTCCACCAAAGGTGGGTCCAACCTTCCAACAACACTCAATTCAATAATGAGAGTTCAAGCCTTCTTACCATAATCCAAAGCCGTATCCAAAATCACCAATACTTCACCCATAAGGCTTACAACCCTTAAATCATCCATTGTCAACAATTAATCATAAATAAACATTAAACAACACAAGGGATATCAATACCATTCACTTTACACATAATTCCATCAACTTTGAATTTATAGAAATAGACCCGTTTCATAGAAAATTTTAGGGTTTTGTAGAAGACAAGGGTTCACGGAGTATTTCATTCAAAAACCACAAAAAAAACATCAATTAATCCATACCCAAACGTTTCAAATCATTTTCATGCAAGAACCCTTGATAGAATTCAAAAACAAGCTTTTAGTAACTTTTTGAAAACATTGTAAAATCCTTTGAAATTGACTCTAGGATGAATATGAGTCCTAGATGAAGAGCCACCATACCTCAATTGATGAAATTTGCACGAATTTTTGTGGAAGGGAACCCTCAATTGAAACCCTAGCTCTCCACCTTCTTCTTCCTTGAGCTTGAGAGAACTTTAGAGAGAGAAAGAACTTTGGGGTTTTGATTTTGGCAGAATGAATTCAAAAAAACCTCTTAAATGTTTTAATACCTTTAAAATACTTAGAAATACTTAAAATAATAATAACCAGAAGTACCCAAACTACCCCTCACTTAGTTGGACCTTTTAAACAAGTCTAGCTTGAGTTTTATTTTCGCAGATTTCATCGGGAAACAAGTTCGCGACGCGGAGGTGTTCCCACAAGTTTTTCTAGAAATTAAATTTGCGACAGTAGAGTCCGCGGTGTCTCCGCGATGCGGAGCCACTTTTTGGCCATTGGTGGAGCAGGTCCGCAATGCGGAGCCACTCCCTCCAAGAGCAACTTGAAGCTGCCTTGGCTGCTTGCTTGGCCAAGGGTTGGGGTCCTCCTTGGGGACCCTTAGGGTGGTCCTGGGGAGTCGTACCCGTACATTTTGACCCTAAAAACATTTATTAAGACACTAGGGTCACCTCCACTGATTTAAGACTCCATACAACACGTAAAAAAACATGAAAAACATACTAGAATACACCAACACTTAAAAGACTATTTTTCGAACGTCTTGGTCGTCCCTAGATGTTTGACTTCCAAACTCTTTAAAACTAACTAAAAAGGCTATTCTTCATTATTTTAACAAGTTATTAATCATAGGACCCATGTGAGGCTCTAATTTGTCCTACTTCATTTTTAGGGATGTCACATGAGGTAGACAAATGGGTGATTGTAATTAATAGTGAATAGGCTATAAATCAGTGAATAAGCTAGACTTTAGTGGGGATAAACTATCTCTTGAACAATTTACCCCGACTCAAATTGGTTTATCTTGAACACCAATAAGCAGCAATTAAGAACAACCTTTGCTTTATTCCATTCACTCTCTCGAGCTGAATGTGTGTAAAAGTGTTTAGGATTCACTCTTTCTAGCTGAACCCATGACAACCCAATACCCACAAACCATCAATACAACAATCTTGGTTTTGAAACCTTTGTCTCCAGCAAGCCAAAAACATGAAGGTAGAGTTGAATATTCAACTATAACCCTTTAGATTAAGCCACAATTACCGAATGAATTCACTTTTAAACAACATTTACACTATCAATTAACAATACCAAGTAGCTAAATCGACTCATAATCACACAATCGCACCCCAAGAATTGGGGTTTTAGCTAGACATCATAAAAAGGTAGAAATCATTACCAAATTGTGTTTCCATCACTTGGGTATGATAAATATTGTCTTTACAAAGGTCTAAGATAAAGAATCTTAAACACCCACTTCCAATTTTCAGAAATGGAAATCTTCAAATCGTCAAAGCTAAGGAAATATTGTCTCTAAACTCAGTTCTAAGCTCTCAAACTTGAAAAGTGGACAATAATGAAAAATATTGAATGCTAGATTCTAAACTAAGAATTTTAAAATGTATTTATAGTTGCCAAAATATGTGTTGCGAAGGATCATTTGGCACAATAAGTCAGGATCACCGATCCACCCTTTAGCCAATTCCATCGCCTTTTGCTTTGGCCTTCAGCATCTTCATGTTTTGTAACTTTGGGTGATATGGTACTACACTACGAAACCGTTAGGTGACTTACCAATTTTTTATTTCTATTGCCGACTTGATTTTATCCTTCAGGGCATGGCACACTAGAACATTAGGTGAGACCACGGCCATTCGGTGACTCGCCCAATGGGTTAGGTGATCCTCAGGACGTCTTTTCTTCGTTCTTTCAACTGCCTTGTTCCTTTTTGCTCGATAGTGTCCATGCTTTGTTCCTCAATCCAAATACCTAAAATTCAAGGATTTACATCAGCTATTACCACAAAATATGCCTTTGAAGACACTAAATCTATTAAAATAAAGCCCTAAATGAGTTCAAATCATGGACTCATCACTAGCTATTTCTCAAAAATTGACCTTCGTTCGGGCTTGTCACACCCCGAGGCGACCCCCTAGACGCAGACTCGAGACCTAGGATGATATGTGACCCCAAGCTAACCATACAAGCATATCATAAGTATACTAAAGATAAACTGAATCAATTAACACTTGTGGAAGCGAAATCATATAAATAATCTTAAATGATGGGGAATACCTATGTACTAAATCTGAATATATGAAAATTGAGAGTTTGAACACAAATGAAAAGTCAAACTCTAACACTAAAGCTGACTCTAACTATATCTGAAATAGAGCCTCTTCTGACTAGATATGCTGGGACATGCCCCAGCTAGATCTAGAAAAACTAAAACTAAAGAGAAAAGTAAGAAAGATAATCATGTGACTAGTCCTCGAAGAATGTGGACTCAGCACTCATGCAGCTGAACTGAAGATCGGGAACCGATCTATACGTGATCTGGGAGCTGAGAACTTGAACGTACATCACGAGAATATGTAGCGCAGAGTATGCGTCAGTACTTGGAAGGTACTGATTATGCATGATAGAGTAAAACTGAATAATAACATAACTGAACAAGCAAATAAGCAATGAAATAATCTGAACATGATAAGGATACTTGAAATACTGAACATGGCTAAAATGAATGCAATAACCAAGTTCATAACATGTTGAAACTGAATACCGAACTATATTGATAACATGGTCAATGTATTGAAATCTGACTGAACTGTGAGAGAGCTACTAATAATCGACATAAAACCACATGAGCTAAATGTGGAGTCTGATGTATACCCCTTATCGAGATGACCCAATATACCCTGCCAGAGGTATAAAGGCATGCTGGCGTGATCACTAAAATGTAATGCCCAACAGAGGGGACTTAACCTACGAGGCACGTAGTTGTTGGACTTGAGGGTGACTGACCCTAGTCCACTCGGTATTAAGCTTCTCCCAATTGATTAAGTAATTAACACATTATGACTTAAATAATATTGGTTAACTCAAAATACTGGCATGCAAACTGAGAATGCAACATTAATATACTAATAATAATGCATTGGAAAACTGAGGCAGGCTTATATAAAACTAAATTAATTGACTTGGCATGTGTAATTCATGAACTAAAATAACTACATATCTAGGGTTCTAGGTTTATGCATGAATCTGGGCAAAAATAATACTACAACATTATAATATGATTAGGATCATCCTAACTGCTAAAACCCAACAATTTTAACATTGAAGAAACCCTAGGTCTAGATAATATTAAGTGAATCAAGATTCTGACTTAAATCTAGGGACTTAATGGGTGAAGGGAACCCACTAGTCAAATCCCACATACCTGGTGACGAATTCCATAGAGAAATATTTTGATTTTGGGGCTGGAAGTGATGGAAGCTTGTTGTGTTCTTGAACTAGGGTTCTTGACTTGTTTCTCCTCTTTACGCTCTAATTTTCTATGTTTTGGTGAATGATCTGACTTAGGTAAGTTCGAGTTATGTTTCTAGGCTAAAACGGACCAAAACTATGCAGTTTAGGGGTTGAACGATGTAGTTTAGAGGTCCAACGCATAAGGAAAAGACCAAAAGACCCTTGACTTAACTGTTGTCGATAGCCACTGATAGACGGGACCGACGGACGGTTGGTGGAACGACTGTCCGTGCTGGTCAACCGTCATTCGCGATTGGAGGCTGGGATTTGGGGGTCTGATCCATGCATGCAGATCACAGTCTGTGGTCTGACCTACGGTCTAAGGGTCCTGTCGTGGGTCGACCATTAGACAAAATTTTAGGGCTGAGTCTGGGGAGGGTTGCAGATGCAAATCACGGACCACCAGCACGGATCGTGGGTCACCCTATGATTCATGGGTCATAATCGTGGGTTGCACCTGTAACGTCTGGAAATCCGCATTAAGGTCTGTTATCGGATACGGGGTGTTAACATTGTCTCCCCTTTGGAAACATTCGTCCTCGAATGAAGACTAAACTAGCAGAAATGGAAGGAGAGAGTTGTAACCCCTACCACTAAACACTTGAAACTAATTTCTGACTGAACTAAGTTCAAAGAACATGCAACTACGCTGAAAATGCAAATTCAACTGAAGAAACATGACGCTACGACTGAGACTGCACATGAATGACTAAAAAACTGAAGAGGAACTATTACCTCAAGCTGAAATGGAATCGGAAGGAAAAAGGTGAGGATACTTGGCCTTCATGGCTACTTCTGCTTCCCAAGTAGCTCCCTCTACGGACTGAATCCTCCACAAAACCTTGAATGAAGCGACTTCTTTGTTTCTCAACCATTGAACCTGACGATCAAGAATCTCAACTAGTACCTCTTCATAAGTGAGACTATCCTCCACGACCACACTTTCTTAAGGTACAATAGATGCTGGATCACCCACACACTTCTTCAACAACGAAATGTGGAAATCGGATGTACTGCTGCTAGTTCTGTTGGCAACTCTAACTCATAAGTCATTTTATCCACCCTTTTCAACATCTTGTAAGGGTGTATAAATCTAGGATTGAGCTTCCCTTTCTTGCTAAATCTCATCACCCCTTTCATTGGCGACCCTTTCAGGAAAACCCAATCAACAACTTGGAACTCTAGTTCCCTTCTCCTTACATCTGCATAGGATTTAGGTGACTCTGGGCTGTCTTAAGTCTATCTCAAATGAGTTGCACTTTTTCCATAGCTTCATGAGCTGAATCTGGCCCTATCAAGGCTTCTTGACCTACCTCAAACCAACCAACTGGATATCTAGATCTACTCCAATACAATGCCTCATAAGGGGTAATCTGAATGTGGGAATGGTAGCTATTATTGTAGGCAAACTCTTTAAGAGGAAGGTGATCGTCCCAACTACCCTTGAAATCGATCACGCAAGCTCTTAACATGTCCTCCAAGGTTTGAATGGTATGCTCTGCCCGACCATCTGTCAGCGGATGAAATGTTGTGCTAAGATTAACTTAAGTACCAAGACCTTTCTGAAACAACTTCCACAAATGACAGGTAAACTAAGGACCTCTATTTGAGATGATAGACAAAGGAACCCCATGCAACCTAACTATATCATTAATGTAGATCTTGGTGTAGTCCTCTGCCGAATCTGTAGTCCTAACCGCCAAAAGGCGCAAAAAGTTAGTAACTCTATCAACAATCACCCAAATTGAGTCATGCTACCTGCGAGTACGAGGTAAACCTTTAATGAAATCCATGTTGATCACTTACCATTTCCAAGTAGGAATGTTGATCTCTTGAGTCATACCTTCTAGCTTCTGATTTTCTACCTTGACTTGCTGACAATTGGGGAACTTAGACACAAAATCTACTATATCATTTTCATACCATTTTACCAAAAGACTTCCTGCAGGTCGCGGTACATCTTAGTGGCACCAAGATGAATAGAATATCTGGAATTATAGGCTTCTGCAAGAATCTTTTGTCTCAACTCACCCACCTTAGGAACACCAAATCGACCTTGATAGCAAAGCACACCTTCTCCCCCTTGGGAGAAAACCTCAACTCTGTGCTGATGTATTACACCCTTTAGTTGGTGCAATATCGTATCACTGTCTTGCTTTTCCTTAACCTCCGCTACCGATGAAGATTCTGACCCATTCTGAACTGTTACACCACTATTTGATATGCTCATAAGATGAACTCCTAATTGAGCAAGCCTGTGAACATCTTTTGCAAGTTCCTTCCTTTATTCCTCTACATCTGCTATATTACCCATCGATAGTCTGCTAAGAGAATCTACTACTACATTGGCCTTACCAGGATGTTAATGCACATTCATATCATAATCCTTGAGGAACTCAAGCCATCTCTTCTGGCGAAGATTCAACTCTTTCTGGGTGAACACATACTAAAGGATCTTATGGTCTGTAAACACATCTACGCGAACACCATACAAGTAATGTCTCCAAATCTTAAGTTCAAACACCATTGTTGCTAGCTCGAGGTCATGAGTCGCATAGTTATTCTCACGTAAATTAAGTTGTCTAGAAGCATGTGCTAGAACCTTACCTTACTACATTAACACACAACCTAAGACAACTTTAGATGCATCACAGTAGATAACATAACCATCGGAACCCTCTAGTAGAGTCAAAGCAGGAGTTGTAGTCAACCTAGTTTTCAGTTCTTAAAAGCTTTTCTCACAATCATCTGAACACTTAAACTTAACCTTCTTCTGAGTCAACTTAGTCAATGGAGAGGCTATTGATGAAAATCCTTCCACGAACCTTCCGTAATAACCCGCTAAACCCAAGAAACTTATGATATTTGTAGGAGAGGTAGATCTGGGCCATTGTTTCACTGCTTCTATTTTCTGAGAATCTACTTGGATCCCTTTGCAAGACACATATGACCAAGGAAAGCAACTATTTGCAACCAAAACTCACATTTGTTGAACTTAGCGAATAATTGGCGATCTTTGAAAGTTTGTAGAACAACCCTCAAATGACTTGCATGTTCTTCCTCATTCCTAGAGTAAATGACGATATCATCAATAAAGACGATAATAAACAAGTCCAAGTACTTCTTGAACACTCTGTTCATCAGATCCATGAAAGTTGCAGGAGCATTGGTTAGTCCAAATGACATAACTACAAATTCATAATGACCATACTTAGTTCTTAAGGCTATTTTTGGGATGTCACTATCTCTGACTCTGAGCTGATGATAACCGGATCTGAGGTCTATCTTTGAGAAAATGACTAGCACCCTGAAGTTGGTCAAACAAGTCATCAATCCTAGGGATGGGATACTTATTCTGGATTGTGTATTTGTTCAATTGCCTATAGTCAATGCACATCCTGAGAGAACCTTATTTCTTTTACATGAACAAAACTTGTCCACCCATTGGGGAAATACTGGGTCTGATAAAGCCCTTATCTAGAAGTTCTTTCAACTGCTCTTTCAATTTCGTAATCTCCGCTGGAGCCATTCTGTAAGGAGGAATAGATATAGGCTGGCTATCTGGAAGGAGATCAATTCTAAAGTTGATTTCCCTTTCGGGAGGAACTCCGGCAAAATCTTCTAGAAACTCATTAACTACTGGAACTGACTCAAGAGTTGGGGTCTCAAAGCTTGAATCATTAACCCAAACTAGATGGTAGAGATACCCCTTAGAAATCATCTTTCTTTCCTTAAGGTAAGAAATGAATCAACCTATATGCGCTAAGCTTCTACCCTTCCATTCTAAGATTGGTTCGTTTGGAAATTGAAAATGAACAATCCTAGTTCTACAATCGACTAAAGCATAATAGGCATGTAACCAATCCATGCCTTGAATGATATCAAAGTCTACCATTTCTAACTCTACAAGATTTGTTGAGGTGACTTTCTGGGAGATTGTGATAGGGCAATTTATGTATACTCGTCTACCTATAACTGGGTCACCAACTTGAGTAGAGACTGAGAAGGGTTCTGAACGAATTTCTAGACTAACAATAAAGTTGATTGCTATATAAGGAGTTACAAAGTAAAGAGTAGCCCTTGGGTCTAACAATGCATAGACATCTAAGTCAAAGACTCATAACGTACCAGTGACTACATCCGGAGAATCTTCCTGATTCTGGCGAGCCTAAAGAGCATACAATCTATTTTGGTGTTGTTCGCCACCTATACCAGATAAGTTTCCCTACTTAGTCGAGCGACCTGCTGGTGTTGCTGAAGTTGTGGACAGAGCTCTACTATTATTACCCCATTGACCCTGTTTAGCAGAAGGACAATTTCTCAATCTGTGACCAGACTAACCACACCCAAAGCATCTTTCCTTTCCTGCAAGACACTCGCCCGAATGGCTCTTACCACACTTTGGACAAGTTGGGTAGGTTCTGGTGCCTGAGACATTCCCATTCGACTTAGAGCATGATGCCCAACCTTTCTGATCATTTCGAAACTTGGAGGATAGGACAGTAGCTGATGAAAGTGTTTGAGTTGAAGACTTCTGCTGAAACTGCGAGAGATTTCCACCACCCGATTTCTGTTGAGAATAGTCATAGTTCGATTTCCTAGCCTTTTTATTCTTCTTGTATTGTTCCCTAAGATTATTACCCTCAGCCTACTGATCATGGGTCAAGAGCCTAGAGACGTTCAGATCTTCAAGCAACATAGCATTTCTACACTCTGTTCTCACCAGATCGGATACCCCATACATGAACTTGTTCATTTGAGCCCTGGAATCAACAACAATGTGAAGAGCATACCTGGAGAGTTGGGTGAACTTGAGTCCATACTCTTGGACTTTCATCGAACCATGCCTCAAATTCATAAACTCCTAAGATTTTGTCTCCCTCAACTCTCTTGGGAAGAACCTGTTCAGAAAGGTCTCACTAAAGCATTCCAAAGTGACAGGACCTGCATCTATACCCTGTTCTCTTTCCACTGAGTTTACCAGATATGAGCTACATCCTTAAGTTGGTAAGATGCCAACTCAACACAATATTTCCCAGTTACTTGCATCACTCCAAATATCTTCTTGACCTTATCTATGAAATTTTGGGGGTCCTTACTAAACTGCGATCCAAAGAACACTGGCGGATTCATCCTAACAAAATCTCAAACTCTAGCAGCAGCTGACCCAACATTAGTATTTGGCGGAACAAGAACCTGCTGATTCTTCTGTTTCGTCACATTCTAAGCCAACAACTGGATAGCGTTATGAAATTCAGCATTTGAAACTTCCTAATCTGGGACTGGAGAAGCTACATTTGCATTCCTGTTATTTCCATTCCTTGCGTAAGCTCTACGAGAAGGCATGATGTGAAAATGCATAACGAAGGATTAGCACGAGGAATTAGATCATACCTTACGAACGATAAGAGTATCAAAGAAACTGAACTTTTCCTTAAACACTTTGCAGCTCCTTCTAATTAGATATGGTGCACTTCACACTCATGAAAATGACTCTACTAAGTGCGGCTTTTCAGACATCCTTGGACACTTAAACCTAATGCTCTGATACAAAGTTGTCACGCCCCCAGTCTACTCTATGGACACGGACACGAGACCTAGGATCATGAGTGACCCCAAACTAACCCTACTGACATATCTTAAGCATACTAAAGATAAACTGAATCAATAAACACTATGCGGAAGCTAAATCATATAAATAATCCGAAATGATGGGGAATACCCATGTAATAAATCTTAATATATCAAAATTGAGAGTTTGAATGCAAATAAAAAGTCAAACTCCAACACTATAGCTGAATCTAGCTACGTCTAAAATATAGCCTTTACTGACTAGAAATGTTGGGATATGCCCCAGCGAGATCTAGCAAAACTGAAACTAAAGCTAAAAGCAAGAAAGATAATCATGTCACTAGTCCTCGAAGAATGAGGACTCACCACTGATGCTGATGAACTGATCTATGCATTATATGGGAGTTGAGAACTTGAACCTACATCACGAGAAGATGTAGAGCAGAGTATGCGTCAGTTCTTGGAAGGTACTGATTATGCATGATAGAGTAAAACTGAATAATAACATAACTAAACAAGCAAATAAGCAATGAAATAATCTTAACATGATAAGGATACTATACTGTACATGGCTAAACTAAATGCAATGAACAAGTTCATAACATGCTGAGACTGAATACTGAACTATATTGATAACATAGTCAATGTAATGGAATCTAACTGAACTGTAAGGAGGCTACTAATAACCGACATAAAACCACATGAGCTAAAAGTGGAGTTCGATGTATACGCCCAAACGAGAGGACCCATATACCTTGCCAGAGGTATAGAGGCAGGCTGGCGTGAACACTAAAATTTAATGGCCAACATAAGGAACACAACCTATGAGGCACATAGTTCTGGGACTTGAGGGTAATTGATCCTAATCCACTCGGTATTAAGCTTCTCCCAATTGATTAAGTAATTAAAACTTTATGATTGAAATGCTATAATACTGGATAGCTCAAAATACTAGCATGCAAACTGAGAATGCAACATTAATATACTGATAATAATGCATTCGAAAACTGAGGCATGCTTATATATAACTAAATTAACTAACCTAGCATGTGTAATTCATGAAACATACCTAGGGTTCTGAGTTTATGCATGAATCTGGGCAAAAACAATACTACAACATGATAATATTATTTGGATCATTCTAATAGCTAAAACCCAACAATTATAACATTCAAGAAACCCTAGGTCTAGATAATATTAAGGGAATCAAGATTCTAACTGAAATCTAGGGACCTAATGGGTGAAAGGAACCCACTAGTGAAATCCTACATACCTGGTGATGAATTTCACGGAGAAATCTTTCGATTTTGGATATGGAACTAATGGAACCTTGCTGCATTCTTGAACTAGGGTTCTTGACTTCTTTCTCCTCTTTACGCTATAATTTTCTAAGTTTTGGTGAATGATATGACTTAGGAAAGTTCTAGTTATGTCTATAGGCTAAAACTGACCAAAACTATGAAGTTCAGGGGTTAAATTACGTAGTTTAGGGGTTTACGCATAAGGAAAAGACCAAAAGACCCCAGACTTAACTTCTGTCGGGAGCTACTAAAAGACGGGACCGATGGACCGTGGCTGGACCGACGGTTCGTGCTGGTCAACCGTCGTTTGCGATTGGAGGCTGGGATTTAGGGGTTGGATCCACGGATGCAGACCACGGTCTGTGGTTTGACCTACGGTTCCTGGATCCGGCCGTGGATCAACCCTTAGACAAAATTTTCGGGCAGAGTCTAGGGAGGGTTGAAGATACAAACCACGGACCACCAGCATGGACCATGGGTCACCCTACTATCTATGGGTGACAACTATAGGTTGCACCTACAACTTCTGGAAATATGCATTCAGGTCTGTTTTTGGATACAGGGTGTTACAAGGCTATCACCAACTTAGGTGAGAGGGGAAGATATACCCATGACGGCTTTTCGAACTAGGTATGGGCAGTATGAATTCCTTTTGATGTCATTTGGCCTAACTAATGCCCCGATGGCCTTTATGGACCTAATGAATAAGGTGTTCTGACAATATCTTGATATGTTTGTGATAGTGTTTATTGATCTATTCAAGGAGTGAGAATGAGCATGATGACCAATTTAGAATAGTATTGCAAGTTCTTAAGGACAAACAACTCTTTGCCAAATTTAGCAAGTGTGAATTTTGATTGAGGTCCATAGCTTTCCTTGGTCATATCTTGTCAAGCAAAGGTATTGAGGTAGATCCTAAGAAGAAGAATGTGATCAAGAGTTGGCCTAGACCTCCAACTCCTTCTGACATTAGAAGCTTCTTGGGGTTGCCCGGTTACTATAGGAGGCTTGTTGAAGGTTTTTCTACCATTGCTTCTCCATTGACGACTTTGACTCAAAAGAAGGCTAAATTTGAGTGGTCGGAGACTTGTGACAAAAGCTTCAAAGAATTTAAAGATAGACTTAATTCTGCTCTGGTGTTGACCTTACCAGACGATACCGATGGGTTTGTGGTATATTGTGACACCTCGAGAGTGGGGTTGGGATGTGTGATCATGCAACATGATAAAGTGATTGCCTATGCTTCAAGGCAACTTAAGGTTCATGAGAAGAATTATTCAACCTATGATCTTGAATTAGCGGCGATAGCATTTGCTTTGAAAATATGGAGGCATTACTTATATGGGGTCCATGTAGATGTTTTCACTGATCATAAGAGCCTTCAATATGTGTTTACCCAAAAGGACTTGAATCTCCGACAAAGAAGGTGGTTGGAAATTTTGAAGGATTATGATATGAGTGTCCTTTACCACCCCGAAAAAGCAATGTTATGGCGGATACACTTAGTAGACTATCTATGGGTAGTGTGACCCACATAGAGGATGAAAAGAAGGAGTTTGTCTGTGATATTCATAGGTTGGCCCGGTTAGGTGTCCAATTAGTAGATTCTGCCAAAGGTGGTTTCACGGTTCATAATGGCTCCGAATCGTCTTTTGTGGTAGATGTGAAGTCTAAACAATACCTTGATCCTATATTGATGGAGTTGAAAGAATATGTACTTGGGAAATCCGTTGAGGCTTGCTCCCAAGGGGGAGACGGGGTACTTAGGTACCAAGGTAGATTACGTATTTCGGATGTGGATGGGCAAACGGAGCAAATTCTAGAAGAGGCTCATGGTTCTAGATATTCTATTCATTCGGGAGACACCAAGATGTACTGTGATCTACGGGAAGTCTACTGGTGGAATGGTATCAAAAAGGATATTGCGGGATTTGTAGCCAAATGTCCTAATTGTCAACAAGTTAAGGTTGAGCACCGAAGGCCGGGAGGGTTTTTGCAAGATATGTCGATTCCCACTTGGAAGTAGGAAGAGGTGAATATGGATTTTATTGTGGGTTTACTCCGTACTCGAAGGCAATATGATTCTATTTGAGTCATTGTTGATAGGATGACCAAATCAGCCCACTTTATTCCTGTCAAGGTATCTTACTCGGCGGAAGACTGTGCAAAGTTGTATACAAAAGAGATAGTGAAGTTGCATGGGGTTCCTCTATCTATCATTTTTTAACTAGGTCCTCAATTTACTTCTCACTTTTGGAAGTCATTCCAAAAAGGGCATGGCACTAAGGTGAGGCTTAACACCGCTTTCCACCCTCAAACGGATGATCAAGCGAAGTGTACCATTCAAACCTTAGAGGACATGTTGAGGGCGTGTGTTATAGATTTTAAAGGTAATTGGGATGACCACTTACCCTTGGTGGAATTTTACTACAATAATAGTCACCACTCAAGTATCAGTATGGCTCATTTTGAAGCTTTGAAGTAGGTGACATTGCTCTTATTGACCCAGATTCGGTTTATGAAGCTATTGAGAAAGTTCAACTCATTAGAGAAAGGTTGAAAATGGCTCAAAGTAGGCAAAAGTCTTATGACGATGTAAGGAGAAGGGAGTTAGAATTTGCAGTTGGTGATTGGGTCTATTTGAAAATCTCACCCATGAAGGGTGTGATGAGGTTTGGCAAAATGGGGAAACTTAGTCCCCGGTTTGTAGGCCCATATCAAATTGTGAAGTGTATTGGGAAAGTTGCCTATGAATTGGACTAGCCAAATGATTTGGCCCTAGTTCACCCGATATTCAATGTTTCTATGCTTAAAAGGTGTATTGGGGACCCGTTATCCATTATTCCTTTAGAATGGTGAAAGCCTTTCTTATGAAGAGGTTTTGGTAAAGATCCTTCACCGGCAAGTCAAGAGGTTAAGGAACAAAGAAGTAGCTTTTATTAAGGTGTTATGGAGAAATCATCTAGTTAAGGGTTCTACTTGGGAGGCTGAGGCTGATATGAAGTCCCGATATCCTCATCTATGTCCTCCTGCTCCTAATCAAGCTTGAGGTAGGTAGTCTTTTTTGAGTTTTAGTGTTTTGGGAGTCATATGTGTAAATGAGTTTTTCCATGATTTCCCTATGTTATTGACGAGTCTATGATTTGTACTTATTTAGGACTTTATTTTAATAGATTAAGTTTCCTCAAATGCATATTTTGTGCCAATAACTAATGTAATTCCTTGAATTTCAGGTATTTGGATTGAGGAACAAAACATGGACACTAATGAACAAGACAGATGAAAGAATGAAGAATAGAATGCATGAGGATCGCCTAACCCAGTAGGCGAGTCATCGAACTGCCATGGTCTCGCCTAATGTTCTAGAGTGCCAATCCCTGAAGGAGAAAATCAAGTCGGCGAGAGAAAGGAGCAGTCGGCGAGAGCAAGGAGCAGTCGGCGAGTTGCCGAACGGTTCAGCGATGCAGTGCCATATCGCCCAAAGTTACAAAACCTGAAGATACTGAACGAAAAAGAAAAAAGGTGATGGAATGAACCAAAGGGCGGATCACTGAGTGAATCAAAGATCCCGACTAGATGCGCCGAATGGTCCTTCGCAACACAATTTTCGACAACTATAAATATTTGTTTAAATTTATAGCTTACTAATCTTATCTTTTGTTGAATCATATTATTATTCAGTTTTTGAAGTTTAGAGCTTAGAACTGAGTTTTTGGAGACATTTTTCCTTAGCTTTGAAGATTTGAAGATTTCCATTTCTAAGAAATTGGAAGTGGGTGTTGAAGATTCTTCATCTTAAACCTTTGGAAAGACTATATCAATCCTACCAAGCTGATGGAAACACAACTTGGTAACGATTTTTACCATTTTACTATGTCTAGCTAAAACCCCAATTCTTGGGGTGTGATTATGGGTTGATTTAACTGCTGGGTATTGTTAATTGATAGTTTATTTGCTGTTTAAAAGTGATTTCGTTCAGTAATTGTGGTTGAATTTAATGGATTGTAGTTGCAAATACAATCTTCACTTCGTGTTTTTGGCTTGCTCAAGAGAGAGATTTTAAAACCAAAATTACTAAATCGATAGTCTGTGGGTATTAGGTTGTCATGGGTTCATCTCGAGAGAGTGAATCCTAAACCCTTTTCCACACATTCAGCTCGAGAGAGTGAATGAATTAAAGCGAAAGTGGTGCTTCATTGTTGCTTATTGGTGTTCGAGAGAAACCAATTTGATTCGAGGTAAATTGTTCGAGAGAAAGTTTATCCCCACTAAATTCTAGCTTATTACTGATTTACAACTTTTTACTATTAATTGCAATTACCCGATTGTTTACCATAGCCCTTAATCCTTTCACATCCCAAGAATCCCGTCTCCATATTCATATTTTCGTGTTATTTGTTGTTTTAGCTGCTAGTTACAAACAAACCCCCTCTGATATTTGACACTTGTGTCACCCCAAACTTGAATTATGTTTTTCTTCGTAAATGTTTTTAGCTATGATTGACTTGAGCATATTCCTACTTGCCTATTGATTCTTGAGTACGAACCACTCCCGTGGGACTCGACCCCAACTCACATAGTTGGGTTATATTACTATTGAACGATTGCTGACACTTAGTATTGGATGAAGTGTCTTTGATAGAGTTTTTATCATCAGTTATGCATGTTCTTAATGAAATTCGTGTTTAGTAAGAAAATGAGTTTTCATGATTTATGTTCTTCATGTTGTTGTGCGTTTAGTATGAGCTGCCTATTTGACTACATGAGATGTGTTAATGAACATGCAGTAGTATGCTTTTGAGAGTATTGGCATATTGGCGACATGATGTTGTGTTGAGCATTATTTTAGTTGGAGGAAGTAGTTCCTCCTACGAATGAATATGAGGATTATTGAGTTTCATGCATATTGGGTTGTTAGATGTAGTTCCTACTCTCTTGTATTGCATTGATTATGTTTTCAAATGGAGTTGATGTTTCCTCTTTTGAATAGTGCATGTAGTGAATAGTGCATTTGTAATTTTTGCATATTTAGGTATTGCATGCATGATGGAGTGTTACCCTTAAGTCTCTAGCTAAGTTTGGTGTCTAGATCATCATTTGAGGACGAATGTTCCCAAGGAGGAGATAATGTAACATTCTGAAAACTTGTAAACTAAACTAGTGTCTAACCTAAAACTAATAGGCTAAGTTAAAGCTTGACGTTAGAATTAGAGCCCTAAATATACTTCCACGTACTTTAAAATTTATGTATTGGGGTTAGAACATCATGGCCTTAACACCCAGGACCAACTCTAGGTCTTTAAGGGAAAGACTCAAAGAGGCTGCCTAGCAGTGACCCACGGAGGGCACCCACGCCTCCTTGGTAAGCCCACTCCCCGTAGAGGGAAGTCGTGGATGACGCCTGCCAAAACAACTCCTAGAACCAGCCCCTGACCCCGAACCACACTTCACCAGCACAGACCGTGAGTCCATCCACGGTCCGTAGGTGAGGGGTCGTGGGTCACACCTGAAAGGTGGTCTTCGGGAGTTAGTTGAGGGGTAGTTTCAGGTTTTCCAATTTAATTAACCATTAAGTG
Source organism: Solanum okadae (assembly GCA_036553675.1). NCBI lineage: Eukaryota > Viridiplantae > Streptophyta > Magnoliopsida > Solanales > Solanaceae > Solanum > Solanum okadae. The sequence goes on along the minus strand of CM071686.1, from coordinate 21,192,322 downwards.
CCGTCATTTTGTATTATTTTAGACTTAGTATATAAGTATTTAAAGCCCCAAAAACTTAGTTTTCTAAATCATAACTACAAAAGTTCTAATATACCATGAGTTTACGGTATTTCTAATAAATTTCACTTACAAGTTGTGTGTGTCTAGGGCCTTTTTATATTGGTTTTTATGTGTTTATATCATATTTTGCAGGAAAGATGTTCAGGCATGGAAGTATAGAGACAGCTGAAAGAAATGCAGAAACAGGGCATTCACGGAGGTGAACTACGGACCGTAGGTCCATTGACGATCTGTAGGTGATGACCGTAGATCAGTAGGCAAGGTATGGAAGACAAATCAGGGAAATTTGACGAAGTGTTGAACCACGGTGGCCGTTGATGGTCCGTAGATTGATCTACGGATCATACTATTGATTTGTAGATTGATCTACGGATCGTACTATTGATCCGTAGATTGATCTATGGATCGTACTATTGATCCGTAGATTGATCTATGGATCATACTATTGATCCGTAGATTGATTTACGGATCGTACTATTGATCCGTAGATTGATACTACGAGGGTTCCAGTACCTGATTTTTGAAGATTCCAAGTATGGAGCTACGGAGGGGATTGACGGACCATAGATCGATCTACGGTCCATACTACAAGTCCGTCGTTTGCTTCAGAGAAGCTGATTTTTGGAAGCTGAAATATTTTCCAAGTCCTGGCGGAAGGCACTTATGGACCGTAGATCCATCGACGGTCCGTAAGTCAGTCTCGTGGAATAAAGACGCGTGCCTAAACAAACTTTCCTTAATTTGTTTCCCTTTTAATTTAGGATTTGTTTTCTATAAATAGGGCATGTAAACCTCATTTTTAGGGGTTAGAGATTATTATTCTAGTTTTACTTTGTGACTTTGGAGATTAATTTGCAATTCTAGCATTTATTGATTTCCTAAGTTCTTTTTGAAGATTTTGGCTTTGCAATTCAAGTTGAATTTTTGGGTTTATTATTCTCTTTACTTAAGTTCATGATTTCTTTACCTAAAACTATGAATTGTGTTCTTGCTAATATGGGTAACTAAATCCCTAACTAGGGTTGTGGGAACCATGAGCGATTAACAAAGTATGAGTAGTAAATAAGCAATTCTTGAATAGTGTTTTGCATGCATTGATAATTCTTTCGTTTAGAAGTCCTTTTAACGGTGGCAAACGTTAGAACTTGACTCATTACTACTTGCCGGACCAAGGAGGTAATTAACGAGAAAAAAAATTATCAACGTAGATTTAGTGTGATACTATCTAATAGTCTAGTGTCGATTGGTGCAAAGTAATAACTAAGCCAAACATCGATTATGATGGCTACTATGAGGTATAGGTAAGGGTTAGTAAATTATACACACGTAGCCGGACCAAGGTGTTGGGTTAAATTCTCTAGATGTCGGACCAAGGATTTAGAGATACATAACTTACCACTTTGCATGTGATATACTAGGAAAGGATTGCTATTACTAGGATTACTGCGTTATGAGCTTGTGGGGAACACATATACCCTAGTTATTTCTCTCATCTTGATAACAACCAAAATTGAGTTTTGATTACTGATTACTTATTAAATTCTTAGTATTTATTTCACACAAACAAAACCCACCATTTTAATTACCTGTTTCTGGAAGTAATTTGACTAATTGAATATAATTGTTGGTTAAAGTAAAGTCTAACCCATTTTCCTCGTGGGATCGACCCCAACCTACAAGTTGGGTTCTTTACTTGATAACGATCGCTTATACTTTTGTAGGGAGGTGTAATTTGAGCTTATCAAATTTTGGCGCCGCTGCCGGGGAATGTGGCTTTTAGATTTATTTTAATTACATTATTGAACGTAAGTCAAATATTTCCTAATTTTACCTTTTCTCTTTGTTTTTGTCTCTCTCAGGTTCTGACTCTAGTGTATGCCAAGTACACGGAGCCAAGGCGAACCACTTACTCCTTACGATCCAGAGCTGAACCGCACTTTGCGAAGAATGAACAATCCAAGAGATCCAATTGATCCTATCGGAGGAAATCTAGATGATGATGTTGAGTTACAACAGCAGAGGGTAGTGGGTGGGGACAACCAGGTTCCAGCTGAAAATCGATTGGGGAATGCGTTGAGGACTCAAGATCCACTAGGCCCACGACAACATGACAACTATCAGGGCAACATGAATATAGCAGACTCTGATGGACCTATTTTCCTACCCCCTCTACCTCCAGGGCACACATTTGTGGTGACTAGTAGTTTGATGCAGATGCTTATAGCAAGAGGCTTATTCTCAGGATCGCCATCGGAGGATCCACATGCTCACATAGCCAAGTTAAGGGTGGTTTGCAAAAGTTGTGTAGGTAGACCAGACTTGGATATGGATGTCATTGGATTACGAGTGTTTCCTCTGTCACTGACAAGTAATGCTGCAGTATGGTTCACTGAGCTTCCTTATAACTCAATATTTACATGGGACCAACTGGCAGAGGTGTTCCTAGCGAAGTACTATCCAGTGTCCAAGAAGCTCAATCACAAAGATCGGGTCAACAATTTTGTAGCATTACCTGGAGAGTCTAGGAGTCACTCTTGGGACAGATTCACTGCATTCGTAAGAGGTGTTCCAAATCACCGTATTGATGATGAGTCGCTAAAGGAATATTTCTATCGAGGACAGGATGATAACAATAAAGCAGTACTTGACACTATTGTTGGAGGTTCGTATGGTGATTGTACATATGCACAGATTGCTGAGAAACTGGAGAGGATCTCTCACAACAATAAAGCATGGAGCACTAGGAGGTCAGATACTGGGAGAAACATATTTGCCGTTCATAATACAAATATCAATTCTGCAGATGATATTCGTGAGGAGATGGCCCAGATGAGAACCGAGCTGGGGTTGGTATTGAAGAATGTGAGCGGAAGAGCAGAAAAGGTAAATGTTGTGAACTACTTAACTAGAACTCCACCACCAGTTGAAGAGTGTTACTATGAAGAGGATGCTTATGCTGTGAATGATCATACGGGGGGTTTTTGACCAAATACCCAAGGATCTAACACGGAAAATTGGCGCCAAGGTCAAGGGAACCAAGGTCAGAACTATGGAAATTACAACTGAGAGGGTCACTATATCCGGGATGGGAACTTCAATCGCGACAACAACTACAACAGGAATAACTATGGGAACAGAAACGATCGGGTTGGACCCTATGTTCCCCTTCAAAATCGGGAATCTGGTGCTAGGGAAACTGGAGGTAATATGGCGCATATTGAAGATATGATGCAGAAGATGATCAGAAGGTTTGATGCAACTGATGAGAATGTGAAGGAGATGAGAAATGACTTGTCTGGTATCGGTCAAAAGGTTGAGGCCCATGCAGTGTCAATAAAGTATCTAGAGCAAAAGATGACTCAATTGTCTACTACAGTGAACCCGCGTCAACCTGGCACTCTTCCTAGCAACACCATCCAGAATCCAAAGAATGATGGTCATTGTATGGCAATTACTACTCGAGAGGGTAAGCAAACCATAGATCCACCTATGCCGTCTGTGGTGGATGCTGAGATTAGAAAAGAAGATGATATGGGGGAAGTTAGAGAAGAGTCTGAGACTGCGACAGAGCAAGAAACGGAGATATCTCAGAAAGTGGTCCCCATACCTAGACCTCCACCACCTTTTCAACAGAGGTTACAGAAGAAGACTGAAGATGATAAATATCGCAGGTTTATTACTATGTTGAAGCAGCTTTCTATCAATGTTCCTTTGATAGAAGCCTTGGAGCAAATGTCTGGGTATGCAAAGTTTATGAAAGATATGGTGACAAAGAAAAGGTCTGTGAGTTTTGAAGAAGATGATAGATTGCAGCATTGTAGCGCTATTGCTACAAGATCTCTGGTTCAAAAGAAGGAAGACCCTGGTTCTTTCACGATCCCATGTACTATAGGGTTGTTACACTTTGCCGAGGCATTATTTGATCTTGGTGCTAGCATCAACCTCATGCCCTTGTCTATTTACAAGAAGTTGGGTCTAGGGGACCCAAAACCCACTGCAATGCGGTTACTAATGGCCGATCGGACTGTGAAGAGGTCCATTGGTGTTCTCCATGATGTGCTAGTGAAAGTGGAGTCTTTCATTTTTCCGGCAGATTTTGTGATTCTTGACTATGAGGTTGATTTTGAGGTTCCCATCATCCGTTGGAGACCATTTCTTGCAACAGGGCGTGCGTTGGTTGATATGGAAAAGGGACAGATGAAGTTCAGACTGAACAATAAAAAAGTAACTTTCAATATCTGTAGATCCATGAAGCAGAATGGTGAGCTCCAAACAGTATCTGTTATAACTTACAGAGTGGAGAGTGGGACAGAAGTGCGAATTGAAGAGCGACTAGGTGTGGAGGCACTAGCAGCAGTTATGATGAATTTCGATAGTGATGGTATTGAAGAGTATGATGAGTTGGTAGCCGCACTCGATAAGTGTGAATATCGGTCCAAACCAAAGAAGTCTGAGTTAGACATGAAAAATCACGAGTCCCCTCTCACAAGACCATATATTGTGGAGGCACCGAAATTAGAGCTTAAGGCTCTACCACCGCACTTGAGGTATGTATACTTGGGCGAAGAGAATACTTTGCCAGTCATCATTGTGGCAGATTTGAATGCGAGACAAGTAGAGTGCTTGGTGACTATGTTAAAGAGGTTCAAGCGAGCTATTGGGTGGACTATTGCAAATATTATTGCGTTTCCCCCCGATATCTACTCTCACAAAATCCAACTCATGCCAGATCATAAGCCCAGTATTGAGCACCAGATAAGATTAAATCCACCTATGCATGAGGTAGTTAAAAAGGAGATCATGAAGTGGATGGATGCAGGAGTTATTTATCCCATTGCAGATAGTAGTTGGGTATGTCATGTGCAGTGTGTGCCTAAAAAGGGAGGTATGACTGTGGTTCCAAGCAAAAGAAATGAGTTTGTTCCAATGAGGCCCGTTACTAGATGGAGAGTTTGTATGGATTACTGGAAGTTGAATGCGTGGACAGAAAATGACCACTTTCCTATGCCATTCATAGACCAGATGTTGGATAGACTTGCAGGAAAGGGTTGGTATTGTTTTCTTGATGGGTATTCGGGCTACAATCAAATCTCTATAGCCCCAGAAGACCAAGAGAAGACCACCTTTAGTTGCCCATATGGGACTTTTGCTTTCAAACGGATGCCATTCGAATTGTGAAATGCTCCATTAACCTTCCAACACTGTATGATGTCGATATTTTCCGATATGGTGGAGGACACTATTGAAGTGTTCATGGATGATTTTTCAGTTGTAGGAGATTCTTTTGATCGTTGTCTAGATCATCTGGCCGAGGTGCTTAAAAGGTGTGAATACTACAACCTGGTACTGAATTGGAGAAGTGTCATTTCGTGGTTAAAGAAGGTATAGTGTTGGGTCATCGAATTTCAAAGAAAGGTATTGAGGTTAATAGAGCTAAAGTTGAGGTAATAGAAAAGCTTCCACCACCCGTTTCCGTAAAAGGTGTTAGAAGTTTTCTTGGGCATGAAGGTTTTTATAGGAGATTTATAACAGATTTCTCCAAAATTGCACATCCGTTGTGCAAACTGCTCGAGAAGGAGTGTAAGTTCTATTTTGATGATGCTTGTCTTAGAGCATTTGGAGAGTTGAAAAAGAAATTGGTTACTGCACCAATCATTATTTCACCGGATTAGGGACAACCGTTTGAGGTAATGTGCGGCGCGAGTGGAGTGGCGCTTGGTGTAGTATTGGGTCAAAGGCGAGAAAAAATTCTTCACCCTATTTACTATGCTAGCAAAGCTCTAAATGTGGCCCAGAAGAATTATACTGTGACCGAACAAGAACTTCTTGCGGTGGTTTTTGCATTCGAGAAATTTTGATCCTACTTGCTTGATACTAAGGTCATAGTGCATACTGACCATTCTGCATTGAGATATTTGATGGCGAAAAAGGATGCAAAATCGAGATTGATTAGATGGGTATTGTTGCTGCAAGAGTTTGATTTTGTAGTAAAAGATAGAAAGGGGACCGAAAATCAAGTTGCCGATCACTTGTCCAGATTAGAGGAAGAGGCTATGCTAAATCTTGGAGATAGGGCTAAATTAATGATGCTTTTCCAGATGAGCAGGTATTGGCTGCTTCTCATGATTTGAATCCTTGGTTCGCAGACTTTGCTAATTATTTGGCAAGCGATATTGTGCCCCCCGATTTGTCTTTTCACGAAAGTAAAAAGTTTATGCATGATGTGAAGAGATTCTTTTGGGATGAACCTTACTTGTATCGTAGTTGTGCTGATGGGATTATTCATCGTTGTGTGCCCGAGGTTGAGATGTTGAGTGTACTTGAAGCATGCCATTCATCACCTATTTGTGGGCATCATAGTGGTGTTCGGACTGCACATCAGATTTTGCAATGTGGGTACTATTGGCCTACCATCCACCAAGATGGTCAAGATTTCGCTAAGTCCTGTGATCGTTGCCAAAGAGAAGGAGGGATTTCAAAGAGGCGAGAGCTCCCTATGAATCCTATATTGGTGATAGAGTTGTTTGATGTATGGGGCATTGATTTTATGGGTCCATTTGTGAGTTCATATGGGATGAAATATATTCTTGTTGCGGTTGACTATGTATCGAAGTGGGTGGAAGTAGTTGCGCTCTCCAACAATGAAGGTAAAAGTGTCACCGCATTCCTGAAAAAGAATATCTTCTCTAGATTTGGTACGCCGAGGGCTATTATTAGCGATGGAGGTTCTCACTTTTGTAACAAGTTGTTCAAAGCACTACTTGAGAAATATGGTGTCCATCACAATGTAGCCACTCCTTACCATCCACAGACTAGCGGTCAAGTTGAAGTATCCAACAGAGAGATCAAACAGATATTGGCAAAAACTGTGAATGCTAATAGAACGGATTGGTCAAAGAAGCTTGATGATGCTCTATGGGCATATCGCACTACATACAAGACCCCCATAGGTATGTCTTCTTACCAACTTGTATATGGCAAGTCTTGTCATTTACCAGTAGAGCTAGAGCATAAGGCAATGTGGGAAATGAAGAAGTTGAATTTGGATTGGGGCGCCGCATCTAATCTAAGAATGAAGGACTTGAATATGCTTGATTAGTTTCGCCTAAAAGCTTATGAAAGTTCAGCCTTTTACAAAGAGAAGATCAAGAGGTATCATGATCAAAGAATTGAAAAGCGAGAATTTGTGGTTGGTGATCTTGTGCTCCTATTCAACTCTAGGTTGCGCTTGTTTCTAGGCAAACTCAAGTCCAAATGGACCGGGCCATTTTTGCTCACAAAAGTGCTCTCCCATGGAGCGGTTGAGCTTGAAAATAGGGATGGAACAAGGTTCATGGTAAACGGGCAAAGGATAAAGATCTATCTGGGAACTGCTGCAACTGTGCAAGAAGTGATTGAGGCCTACAATCTTGATGAAGTCTCAGTAATCAAGCCACTTGCGTCGTGCCGTGACGTTAAATCAAGCGCTGCTTGGGAGGCAACCCAAGATGTACAATCTAGCCAACGACAGGGTTCTGTTTTCCATTTAGTAGTTTTCTTTGTTTAATTGCGCCTTTTTATCAATTTAGTGTTTTAGTTCTTAGTGTTGGCAAGAATTAGTATAGGGTCCGTGTCTAAAAAGTGTCCAGAAAATGTAAAATGAATAGCCTATTGGTTGCTACATGTGCAGGTACACCGCGAAAAATCTACAGAAAATGGTCTGGTGCAGAGGTCTACGGACCCCATCGACGGTCCGTCGTTTAATCCACGGACCATGGATGGTGTCCGTAGATCCCAGGTAAGCCTCTAAATTTTTCCAACTGTAAGAGTGATCTGCGGTCCTGATCTACGGACCGTAGATCGACTCACGGACCGTAGACGGGGTATCGTGAGTCCAAACCCTAAGGCTGTCTGACCCTACCCGAACCCCCCTATTTAAAAACCCCCATGTTTTAAACCATTCCACTTCCCTCCATTACTCCCAAAACTGTTTCCACCATCCCATAACCTCCCTAAATCACTCCATAACTCCCCTATAGTATCATCCCTTCCATAATTCCCAAATTCCCTTCCATTTCCAATACAACTTCTTCCATATTCCACAAGAAGGGTCCGGTGTTTGGTTAGTAACGAAGAGCTGATTCCTTGGTCTTGCTAAGCTTAGTGTCTTCACGTAATCACCCCACTCCCCATTGATTGTAAGTTAATAGACTTTCCCCTCACTTTGAATTTTGATTCATAGATTGAATATAGAAAGTCGGGAGTTGGGTCTTGACCTTGGGTAATCGTTAGATGAAATTGCATGATAAACATGAAACTTACAATGCCCTTGGAACGATAGATAGTGATTTTGTAGCTTTATTATATGTGCTTATAAGTCTAAATGAAAGTTTCGACTTAGGGTTCCACTAGTTGTCACAACTATTTGGTCAAACGATCATTTGGGAATCCTAAGAATAAAGAACTAGCATAATTGAATGTGGAAATACACGATTACACTTCGTTAATGTTGAAAATCAGGCCAAAAATGTATGATCAGAAGTGAAGACTGGCTTAAACCTGGCACAGATGGCATCCACGATACCCCATCTACGGAACGTAGATCCATCTACGGACCATAGATGAGGTTCGTGACTGGATGCGCATGAAAAATTTCACCAAGTGTGAAACCAGGATGTGGACTACGGTCCGTATAGAAATATACGGACCATTCTGCACATCCGTGGTTTCCATCTGCGACCTATCTTGTTGGCCCCCTGATCCACGGAAGAGTTCCAGGGACCGTAGATCAGTCTATGGACCGTAGATCCCCCACCGTGGATGATCACTGTAGCCTCTATCTGAAATTTTTTTGGGACTTTGTTACTGTTCATTTTTAGTTCTCCACTTTTTCATAGTATATTTATGGGTAGTATTGGGCACTAATATCTCTTCCGCAAGTACGATGGCACCCAAGAAGCTGGTCACCTACTCAAAACAGGGCAAGTCAAAATTTGTTACCCCTAGTTTCAGGTTAATCGATAAGGACACGGACACAAACACAGATCCAGCATATGTTCCTCTCAACACTAGGACTTCTCGCACTGCATTTCGAGGCACCAGAGGCACCCCTGGAAGGTGCTTCCTGACGTAGTCACTGTCTCCCAGTTTGATGAGAAGCACACACTGATCGGATCACCAACTGGGGCTGCTTCCAGTTCAAAGGGATCTATGTCCGGATCCAAGTCTGCCGATGCTTCAGGCTCCGAGTCTGCCCATTCTTCAGGATCCGAGTCTGCCCATACTGCAGGGTCCAGTGCTAAATCAGCCACAGGGACCGATGAGAATGACCAAGCAGCCTCGTCTGATGAGGCAACTAGCTCGGAGTCCATACTTGCACCACGAAATGATGACCCCACTCCAGTAGTTGGTGAGCTAAATAGGTGGTGTGTAGAAGGCCAATGGCAAATTTATCGGGATGCCAAGATGGTAAATGACAAACAGAAGATGACACGACTAATTACAGAGGAGCGCAGAGTCCTCACGAGGAGCTTGCACGCTGTTCCGGACATTCACCAGCTGTTCAACCTTCATAAGTGTGACTGGATGGCTCGAGACCCAGGGACGTATAGCGAGGAGATTGTGTGGGAATTCTATGCCTCCTATGCTGCCACTCTTCGTGGTTCAATTTCCAAATGGTCAAAGCCTCTAGCTCAAGATCCTCTCACTTCCACTTTGGTTCGAGGTTGTCCGGTGGACATATCACCTGCCACGATCAGACATTTTCTATATGGTCCTACCAAGGGTCACTCTTGGTCTCTCAACACAGCAGAGTTTGATTACAGATGGGACATCGTACGGAGTAGCGCTTTCCAGAGGAACGCTGAGCAAAGAGAGGTTGTTTTACTATGGTTGGCCAGGTACATTGCTGCAGATGGCGAGAGTGAAAAATGAGTCGCCGCTCTACGATTGGGCATCCGGAAGGCCATATTAAATTTTGTGGCCAAGTTCTTCTGGCTGCTCGTGCGTAACAGAGTGTCGCCTACAAAAGTTGACAACCAAGTCACGTGGGACAGAGTGGTCATGGTGGTGGCATTGGTAGCAGGAGTGGAGATTGACTTTGCCCGCATGCTACTGGCAGAGATTCACGAGAGGGCATTCAGGACCTCCACTACTTACCCATTCCCATGTCAAATTTTTCATTTGTGCAGGGACTCTGGAGTGCAGATCTGGCATTGTGACAAGTTAGTCCACCCTACAAGGGCATTAGACATCGGCCTTATTCGAGATGAGGCAAATATGGCAGCACCTCGCAGAGAGCCTCAGGTTGAGGTACCTCCCTTGGGTGCCGATCTTGCAGACACAGTGGGGCAGGCACAGGGCATTGACCTCAGCGTCCCAGACCACACCGATACTGTCCCGGGCTTCTCATCTCAGGCAGTTAGTATGGCTCCTAGCTCTTCCCGGTCCACACCACAGTTAGGAGCTACTGTTGTACCTTTGGCCAGAGTACAGAAGTTAGAGGCTCAGGTGGCCACACTACTGCATCACATCCAGCCATGGATGCAAAAGTCGATAGCCGAGTCCGAGGCTAGAATGGAGCGCAGAATGGAGGGGATGATGGACCGGAAGGTCAAGGCTGTTAATAAGAGACTTGATGCTTTTGAATTACGAGTCCTCGAGCGATCAGCCCCGGCCATAGATCTATCTGCTTTGCAGGCTGACTTAGCCAGCCTCTGGACTGACGTTAATTCCATTCTTGTCGCACCTTAAGTTGAGCCTCAGGTTGCACCTACAGCACTGGCTGATGATACAGTGTTGGATCCTCTATTCAGTGGGACCACTGAGGGGGGCTTGCGCCTACACATGCCAAGGGCAAGCGACACCTTTTCATCGCACTGCGGAGGAGAAAGCTCACAAGAGACAGCGTAGGCAGGAGAAGGAGGCAAGGAGGGCTTCAATTTTAGACAAAGAGTTGCGCCAGCAAAGGGTACGTGAGAGAGTTGCAGGGGCATCAAGCTCTACCCCGGTTGTAGAGGTCCAGTCTATTTTGGGGGATGTCATGAGCACCACTGATGGTGCGGTGAGATTGATAGAGAACACTACTGAGGGTGCTATGATTGCTGATGTGGGTACTACTGAGGGTGCCCTTACTATTGTTCCAGCGGGCTCCGGGAATCCGGACCCCCTGCGTGTTGATGATTCGTCGGCGCTTTGCGCCATAGGTTTGCTTCACCCAATGCAGTTTCTTTAACTATTTTTGAATTCATTGGGGACAAGTGCATCTATTTTTTGTTGGGGGTGGAGTAAATGGATTGTGAGTGATAAGGTGAAGTCTGAATAACCCAACTCATGCATCCTCTCTTGGGGTTTTCTTGCCTGTGTTCTCTTCCCCAAGAGACTGTTTAATTTTTGTTGAACCGGCATGTCTTAGGATTGTATGTGTAGAAGCATGATAAAGAAAAAATCATGATGGCTTATGAAACCCGTTAGATTTTGGGATATATGCGAGAAGTTGTAGGCTACGATTAGTTGAATGTGTTAGCTCTGAGTATGACATAATAACGAATCAACTCGATGGCATGACTTGAGCTGAAACTTGAACTGGGTAATCTGATAATCTGATAATGAAACTATGTGCCAAGAGTGGGTGAGAATCGTTAAGTGTTCAAACAGTTTTTGTGCAAAACTAGAACTTGCCCGGTTAGTCCTGCTAAGGCAATTCAACCTAGAGGTTAGGAAGTGATCATAGGCCATTGTTCTGAAAAGTCCACAAATTGCCTAAAAGAAGAATCCAACCAAATGAAATAACTGCTCCCTTTGATCCAACTTTGAGCCTAAAAGTAAACCATTTCTTTCTAAACCCCGAGCTCACCTTCCCATAGTCTACTATGTTGGCCCCGGTCCCTCCTTGGACATGTGCACATCGACTTAGGCCAAAAGCCTAAGTTGAGGGTGGCTAATGTAAAAAGTAACTTCAATCTTAGCCCTGATCCGACATCGGGTATTGTGCACCTCAACTAATTGAAAATCCATAAGTTGAGGGTGGCTATGAAAGAGGAAACTGAAAGAAAAATGGGTATGAAAAGAGTGATGTGAAAAAAAAAACATGAGGAAAGGATGTGACTTGTTGAAAGCTAAAAAAAAAAAAGTAAAAAAAGCTACAAAGTCTAAAGTCACATCCGTGGGTGAAGAAAATTAAGGGAAAGAAGGTAAAGCGATAGTATGACAAAAATAGGGCAAAAAGAGGTTAAAAGCCCAAGTGTAATGTCAAGGATGGCAGAAAGTCACTAAACAGTAACCAAATGTACCACACCTGACCCTGAGCCTACGTTAAAAGCCAATAAAGTCCTATAGTGATCCTAGAGTCTAGCTTGGAGAGTCTAAGCAGTGAAAATAAGGGCAAGCTTATGGCATTAAGCACTAACTGTATTTGAAATTACTTCTGAGCGTGAGTGTTGAATAAATCCTTGTACCATGAATGACATTCATTTCTTATGAAAAGGGGATTTCGTTTGAAGTAAGGGCACTAGTTACATTGTCGAAAAGTTGGTACCTTGGTGACAGTGAGAAGGTGTATGTTGTGTGTTAGTTGGTCGATCTGTGTCATGGTTTGATCTGCATGGATTAGCTTGTCGAGTCTAAGAGAACGAAGTTGCACCCGAAAAGTGAGGGGGGAAGAGAGCCATGTGATTGCTTGGGCCAAAAATGCTTGCTTCTATACAAGTGTCATTTAGAGTCGTAGTGCGTCGCTTGAGGACAAACAACGAATTTAAGTTGAGGGTGTTGATATACCGTGAGTTTACGGTATTTATAATACATTTCACTTACAAGTTGTGTGTGTCTAGGGCCTTTTTGTATTGGTTTTTATGTGTTTTTATCATATATTGCAGGAAAGATGTTCAGGCACGGAAGTATAGAGACAACTGAAAGAAATGCAGAAAAAAGGCATTCACGGAGGTGAACTACGGACCATAGGTCCATTAACGGTGCGTAGGTGATGACCGTAGATCAGCAGGCAAGGTATGGAAGATAAATCAGGGAAATCTGACGAAGTGTGGAACCACGGTGGCCGTTGACAGTCCGTAGATTGATCTACGGACCGTACTATTGATCCATAGATTGATACTGCGAGGGTTCCAGTACTTGATTTTTGAAGATTCCAAGTATGGAGCTACGTAGGGGATTGACGGACCGTAGGTCGATCTACGGTCCGTACTGCAAGTTCGTCGTTTGCTTCAGAGAAGCTGTTTTTGGAAGCTGAAATATTTTCCAAGTCCTGGCTGACGAAAGGGACTTACGGACCGTAGATCCATCGACGGTCCGTAAGTCAGTCTCGTGGAATAAAGACGCGTGCCTGAACAAACTTTCCTTAATTTGTTTCCCTTTTAATTTAGGATTTGTTTTCTATAAATAGGGCATGTAAACCTCGTTTTAAGGGGTTAGAGATTATTATTCTAGTTTTACTTTGTGACTTTGGAAAATTAATTTGCAACTCTAGCAATTATTGATTTCCTAAGTTCGTTTTGAAGATTTTGGCTTTGCAATTCAAGTTGAATTTCTGGGTTTATTATTCTCTTTATGTAAGTTCATGATTTCTTCATCTAAAACTATGAATTGTGTTCTTGCTAATATGGGTAACTAAATCTCTAACTAGGGTTGTGGGAACCATGAGCGATTAACAAAGTATGAGTAGTAAATAAGCAATTCTTGAATAGTGTTTTGCATGCATTGATAATTCTTTCATTTAAAAGTCTTTTTAACGGTGGCCAAGGTTAGAACTTACCTCGTTACTATTTGCCGGACCAAGGAGGTAATTAACGAGAAAAGAATTATCAACATAGATTTAGTGTGATACTATCTAATAGTCTAGTGTCGATTGGTGCGAAGTAAGAACTAAGCCAAACATCGGTTATGGTGGCTAATATGAGGTATTGGTAAGGGTTAGTAAATTATACACACGTAGCCGGACCAAGGTGCGGGGTGAAATTCTCTAGATGCCGGACCAAGGATTTAGAGATACATAACTTACCACTTTGCATGTGATATACTAGGAAAGGATTGTTATTACTAGGATTACTGCGTTATGAGCTTGTGGGGAACACGTATACCCTAGTTATTTCTCTCATCTTGATAACAACCAAAATTGAGTTTTGATTACTGATTACTTGTTAAATTCTTACTATTTGTTTCACACAAACAAACCCCCCCCCCCCCCTTTTTTAATTACCTGTTTCTAGAAGTAATTTGACTAATTGAATATAATTGTTGGTTAAAGTAAAGTCCAAACCATTTTCCTCGTGGGATCGACCCCAACCTACAAGTTGGGTTCTTTACTTGATAATAATCGCTTATACTTCTGTAGGAAGGTGTAATTTAAGCCTATCAAGTTCCCAAATCAAAACCTCTACAATATTTCTCTCTCTAAAATCTCCATTGAAGAAGAAGAAGAAATCAAGGTCTAGGGCTAATGAACTCATCTTTTCTACCCAAATTCGTGAGGAATATTCAACTAAGGTATGGTAGTTTTGATTCATGGTTAACTTTTCATCCATGAAGTTCTTAAACTCTCAATTTCAAAGTATAAAAGTCTCCAAAACCTAGGGTTTTAACTCCAAGTCATGGTTCTTTCTAAAAACGTTTTCATTGATTTAATTATCATAAATTATGATTGAATTGTTGATTATTATAGTTTTTATGAGAAAATCCCCCATGAATCCATATACTCCCCATAACCCTAGTTTGTGACTTGTGAATTGGGTGAATTGTAGTAGTTATGAAATTGTACTTATAGTAGTTTAGTTCATTGAATCATGTCACCATATGTATCTAATGTATTAATCCTAGATTTATTAGTTGAATGTCATCTATAGCCTATAAGGGCAAAGCATGAGAATTGACTATATGTATGAGATTTGATTAGATTGCTTTGAGAATAAAGTAAATACATTATAATCAAATTTTTGTGTTGAATAGATGATTATCCTTACTTGCACACTTAGGAATGAATATCATACAGTGTGAAAGGTTTGTCACATTTAGTGTGAGTTTGTTTGATTGAGTGTCAAGAGACCTTTCCATATTTATCACTTTAAGTCAAGACTTAATATAAACTCAATGGGAAGTATGCTTAGCACCGAGTGGATAGTGATATGAGATGGAAGCCCTCACGATAGTAGAGACCGGGTTTCTAGGAACAATCTCTTGGGATGGAACCCCTTAATTAGTAGATGTCGGGTTTCTAGTAGCAATCCCCTTATCCCATAAACTATGTGCCCTCATAGGTCTTTTAGCTAGTGGATCCACCTAAGCTCAGAGTTGAGTTCTACCTTAGGAAAGTAGGACACCCCCTTTCGGTGTGGGGTACACATCGGATTTCATGATTTAGCTCTCATGGTCTATGTCGATTAAAGCTAATCCTACTATGATAGAATGAACTAGAATTGGAGTTATGAACTATAATCACTTAATAAGATTTCCTTAGTGTGGGTAGGAGTATGGGATCTTAATAATACATTGCACAAGGATTCTTTGAGGGTTAGGGTTTGTTTCCTTTATGATGAGATGATCAATATGTTGAATATGCTTGTATCTTATGCTTTTACACTTATTTCCAAGATGGTTCATGTCACGACCCAAGCCTAGGGCCTAGACGTGACATGGCGAATGAGGAACCCGAAGGAACCCCAAACAAGCCTCTCAAACTTGTCATCACACTTCATCGGTCGCGGAAGTACATTCAACATTAATTAACGGGAAATAGGGACTAAGGGCAAACCATTTCAAAATGACATCATAGAACAAGAGTCAAGCTCATTTACAAAATACTTGTCCAACGCACACCTCTACATACATAGATAGGACAGGGGCCATGACATACTACCGGCTCCCCTCATAGTCAAAATACAATTGCAAGCTAAAGTCTCAAAACATAGGAGTAGGAAACATAACATAGCCCTCGAATCATTGAGGACTCACCAACAAACTCGGATAAGCACCGTACTAGCCACGTGAATGGAGAGAAGGATCAAGAGTAGCTCCGGTCCCTACATGGTGAAATCATGTAGGCAAAATATGCGCTAGTACTTGGAATGTACTAAGTATGCGGGGTGCAACAGAACAATAGACAAGGACACAATCGAAATACAAGAAATAGTTTCATAGGCATTATGAATAACAATATGAGGATGCATGATCAAAGTGAAGTCAAAACATGTTTAAGTAAATCTATACTAATAGTAGATATCATATGTGTATGCATGATCCAACCAATCTATAACCCCAACTTAGGATGGGGGATGCCGTTCACACCCGGACACCCTAGTGGCAAGGTATAAACCCCTCACATGGTTGATGTTGGTCACACCCCAAGCATCCTAGGTGGTGAGATATAAACCTCTCACATGGTTGATGTTTTTCACACCCCAAGCATCCTAGGTGGTGAGATATAAACCTCTCACATGGTTGATGTTGGTCACACCCCAAGCATCCTAGGTGGTGAGATATAAACCTCTCACATGGTTGTCCGATTCTTTTCCCCCGGACCGGGCATGGTCATGCAACACTTTATATAGGAAATTCCCATTAGGCTCTAATGCAATCTCACGTATGGAATGAACATATACACAAGCTTAGTTTGTCATCAACACATCTCTGGATTGCCATACATCTCATAACTCAAGCTTTAAAGCATCGATTCATCAATTCTCCATAGTTGGACATTTTGTCAAACACCTTGAAGGCATGTAATGGAATCAAAGAGCATAGAAAATAGGGTAGTAATTAAGCAGCCAAACCAGTAAACAACCTACAACAACACCTTTTAACACCCACAATACCACATGAAAATCTCCACATCCATTCCAAATTTAGATTCAAGTTCTAGAGTCACAACATGCTCAAAACAATCACTTTTCATGTTTAAAATTCAATGTGCAGGAAATTATTACAAAGAACAATACTAATTTATGAATCTTAACTTAAACCATGAATTAGTGAGTAGAATAGAGTCTAGGCACTATGGGTGGAAGGACCCATGAATTCAACACCACATACCTTGAGTTCTTATGAAGGTCTTGAGAGTGTCTTCAATGGAAGCTTGGAACTTGGAGCAAGAGTCTCTTCAATCTTGAGGAAGGTTTTGGATTAGGGTTCTTGAAAGAACTTGAGAGAAAATGTGTCTAAGTATGGGAGAGGTGTTTTGGGAAATGTTTTACAGATGGGAATTGAACTAATGGTATATAGGAAATGACATATGCCCTTTGGAAAAATGGTCCAACACTTAGAAAAAAAAAATGAGGCGGGTGAACAGTAAAAACGCTCACTGGAAATTGCATTTCCTGCCGGACAGATTTTTACGAAAATGGGCATAACTTCTTTGTCCGAACTCAGAATGAGGTGAAACAAAGTGCGTTAGGTAGCTAACTCAAAGGGCTTTCCATGGATATGTTATGGTCCACCCAATTATTTGTGTGCTAGGAGATATGACCCTCCAAAGTAGACCCTCGAAAAAGGCTTCACTTGGAAATTTCGGATTTTGATACGGTTGCTCTAAAATTTGGGTTAGACCCATATCCCACTCAATTTTACCCCCTAAACAAGAATATGAAGTCGGATTTTCGAAAAACGAAACGGATTTTTTCTAGATATAGCTAAACAAGTTTCCGGTAACTTCCGAAGCACATTTTTAAGAACTTTTTGGGTCATTTCAGTTCATAAACATGGTAAAGTGCATAGTTTCAACTAAAATGTCCCTTTTTTTTGCATCTTTAAAGGTTTTCATGCATAGCTACCGTACTTAGTGGATTTTTGTACTAACCCATATTTCTTCTACATTTTTCTACAAAGTGTAGGTTTTGGCGTTTGAGGTGGTTCCTTCTAGTTCGAGGCTTGGACTGACTATTCTCCAAAGTTTGTGATATGTCTTCATGGATTCGAGGACAAGTGCTATATTGTTGTTTCATTTCATTCATTGTACAAGATATTTTCGGATTTCCTATTGTAAGGGTTGTGCCCCTATTTTGAGGCTTCGATTGTAGTAGATGGCTAAATGAAACTATGTCTAGACTTCTGCTTTACTTTGATGAAAATTTTCTTAAAGGCTTGAAAATGTGTTTCTATTCATTATTATTCTTTACTTATGTGATGATGATATGCTAAGTGGCTTACTTGGAGCCTTCCGGGGCTCCATGTGCCATGTTACGTCAATGGGGTACCCTTCGGTTGTGAAACCAATGCTAGTCCATGGACCGTAATCAACTCCCACTATTCCCTAAACTCTGCCTGAATGGGAGCAAGTACAGCAACTGTAGCTCGATCAATCATCGACGGGACAACGACCTCAACCCAAGAAGCCCTCACATTGGCCGAAAGGGTAAGGTTTCCCATTTTGTAAAGCATGGGCTGAGTCAAAAGGGGACGGGAGATAGGAGCAGGAGCAGTAGAGGTCGATGGGGTAGGTATGCCTGGCGGCTCGACTGCCAGAGTTTGTTGAGTAGGACCAACCTCCATGGACTCCACATCAACTACTGGGGAAGTGTCCACCAAAGCTTTCTTCTTCTTCTCTACATCATCCTTCAAATACTCTGTTCCAATCTGATGAATATCACAAGATGAAGAAAGAGTAACCTCAATATCCGGCTTTTCCACAAAAGGCACACCCGCTCACAACACAAGGGGCTGATCAATATTGGAAATTATAATGAGGTTTGATTTTGTTTGGCCCTCATAGCCATCTCTTGTGCAATAATGGACCCTAGATTTAGCCTTTCCCGATCAATGATACATCCCAGAAGCGGAGCCTTCCGATTCTTGATAATGGACTCATTTTGTGACGGCATCAACATGCTACTAATGAATTTGAACCAGTACCAAGCCACGATGTTTAGGTCCTTCTTATTAATAACAATCCCCGCCCAATCAATGGGGGTGTGGCATTACTAAGCAATGGGGCAAGCCACCCCATCAAGTCATCCAACATCTGAGTCTTGATTTTATCACCCAGAGAGTGCTGGTTACGCACTGTGAAATCTAGCTTATCATTGATATCTGTCTCACTACACTTCACCTTCTTCCCCCGCACCGCTACAAAATCAACCGGTGCCATCGATCTAACCTTCTTCGTCCCTTTTAGAATCAACTTGACGTACCCTTCATAGAACTCTCGAATCTACATAAGAATATATTGACTTTGAGGTTTTGTGAACTGCTGGAATTTGTCGTATCACAACGTCTCTCAAAAATTGTGATATGTATCCACCACCCCATCTTTGGACAACCGTTTCTCCTCAAGTACTGCCCGCAAGCCAGCAACCTTTAAGTGAATCATTGACCAAGAAGGATTCATTGGAACCTGAGACACTTGTGATGCATGTGGTGCCGAAGGTAGTGCCATCAGGTCATGGGTTGCTTTAGAATGCAGCTCTGAACGTTTCCTTTTTATCAACTCAGGTTCTGGCACCGGTGTATAGACTGGAGTGTTGGACCTCACAACCTCTTCATTCTTAGACTCGGAGGAGATGAACTTGATGGAATCAAGGTCCATACTATCATCAAAATTATCGTTATCTACCACCTGCTTTTTACCCTTACCAATTGCTTGTGGAGGTTAAAATGAGTGGTTTGGGGAGTCTCAACATCTGCCGCGATCATAACCCCCTTTGCTTTCTTTTTGTGTGATGGACCCTACGGTTTGGCGTGTCACCAAGGTCGAGGGTAGTCCTTATATATCACACACTGAGCAGGAACCTTAGGTATGGCATACCTGTAAAAGTACACAAATAAGAAGAAATTTGATCGCAGAAGTTAGTGAAACAAAATTCACAAAAATATATTACAGAGAAGCTCACCAAAGCAGTTCGGCAAGTCTACTAGGCAAGCAAAAAAAGCCTCACCAAATGTTACAGAATTTCCCAACAAAAATTCAAGTCAAAAGAGTGATCTCAAGGTCAATCAACAAGTCGCCGAGCTCACTCGGCAAGCAAAAGAGACCTCATCGGTTTTTATAGAAGTTAATAGAAAAATATCAGGTCAAAATGGTGATAACCATCCCATTCGATGACTCACTGAATTCACTTCGGGGAGCTGAAGAGTCATCACCGAAAGTAACGACGGCTCACCTTCATAAG
The DNA here is from genome assembly GCA_036553675.1 of Solanum okadae. Taxonomy (NCBI): domain Eukaryota; kingdom Viridiplantae; phylum Streptophyta; class Magnoliopsida; order Solanales; family Solanaceae; genus Solanum; species Solanum okadae. The sequence goes on along the minus strand of CM071686.1, from coordinate 21,172,178 downwards.
CCTGGCAGCTAGGCGATGAAACTAACGTTTAGCAACGCCCTGAACCAATTCGGTGAGCTCGACGAAGCTCGCCAAAATTGCCCAACATATCACCTTTCTCATTTTTTTCGATTCTCAATCAACAGCCTACGACAAACCAATTAAAAAAAATTCAAACAATTCTTAACAACCCATGATTGATTTCTAAGTCGGGGTACTCAGACATCCCCTAAATTAATTTGAATTCAACCAAATGACAATTTTGCCGTTAAGAACGATGTCACCCAATGCATCATCGGGCAAATTCAAGTTATTTGATTGAATTCGGGATACTTAGACTTCACCCACACATTATCCAATATGCAAAACCCACAATTTCAACATCTAATAAGAAACTTCAACAAATTGGCCCAAATGGTTGATTTAATATGTCCGCTTTCAATTTAAAAGCTATGTGAATCGACAGGCATACAATCAAGACACAAAATTTAACTAAGCAACAATAAGCCCATTAAACTACCCATTAGCATTTCAAGTATAGCACAAAAATAAACAAAATTCAAAACACCAACCTCCAATGTAGACAATGACACAGACGCGACAAAAAGGAAGGGTAGAGGAATCACTATGACACTTCAGATGCAAATCACATGACAATTAAACAAAATTATAGTCTAAAGTTTGAGGGAAAGAGTAGAGGAGTTGGAAATTTAAAATAAAAAGAGAAAATTTGAATTTAAAATGTGAGAGACTCTTCAATGCGTGCCCTATTCGGCTACCTCACTAACATCGCCAAATCAGTTCGGTGATCCACTAAATGGGCCTCAGTCCACTAATCTTTATAGAATATGCAGCCCTTTAGTAGGTACAAAGGGCGAACTGGGTCGGATTCGCTGACTGAGTTCGTCGACATGCTAAAAGGATACATGTCAACCAAAAGTAACAAGGTTTTCAGCCTTACTGCAGGTGCAATGGGAGAACTCAGTCTTCCTCACCAATCAGACTCAGTCATTCACCGAGTGAGCTATTATCTCGCCCAAATTTCAGAACTTTCCTCAGTTTTGACCTTCATGGGGTGATGCATTTGGGGGATTATGGGGGTAATTTGGTGACTCGTTGAGGGTTCCAGCCCGTCGCCCATTTTCATTTCTTCCAAAATATGAACTCCAGCCTGCGCATCCAACAAACCTTATTCAAATAACAAAAATTAAAGCTTGGGTTGCCTCCCAAGAAGCACATTAGTTAGCGTCGTGGTACAACGTTGACATGCATTCAAGTATCATCAAAATACACCACATCAATCTTAGTCACATTGGGTTATTCTCCAAAGTAAAGCTTCAACATTTCCCCATTCACTTTGAACATTGACTCATCTTCGTTCTCAACTTCTATTTCCCCATTTGCAAACACACGATTTACTTTGAATGGACCCGACCATTTTGACTTGAGTTTTCCCAAAAAGTGTCTCAAACAAGAGTTGTAGAGCAACACAAGATCACCAACTTTAAACACTCAATGAAGGATTTTGGTGTCATGCCATTTCTTCATTTTCTTCTTATAAAGGGCTAAACTCTTCCAAACCATGGAGTTGGTCAACTCAATCCTTCGAGGCATCCTCCCAATTCAAGTGCATGGTCTTCAAGGCCCATAACGCCGTATGCTCAAGTTCAACTTGTTGATGACAAGATTTACGGAACACCAATTGATACGAGAACATACCAATCGGTGTCTTGAATGTAGTTCTATATACCCAAAGAGCTTCATCTAACTTCCGGGACCAATCGGTTAAATTTGCGTTAACGATCTTAGTCAAAATTCCTTTGATTTCCCAGTTTGATACCTCGACTTGCCCATTTTTTGCGGATGATAAGGGGTGGAAACCTTATGCTTGAGCTATACTTTCTTAACAATGATGTGTACATTCAGTTACAGAAGTGAGACCTCTCATTACTAATGATTGCACGTGGAGTGCCAAATCTCATGAAAATGTACCGTTTGAGGAATTGAACCACACTTCTCCCTTTATTGGTGGGTAAGGTCCCCACCTCTATCCTCTTTAGTAACATCATCAATAGCTACCAAGATGTATTTTTCCCCTTAAGAACTCACAAAAGGCGCCATGAAATTGATTCCCCATACATCAAACAACTCAACCTTTAGAATAGGAGTGAGAGGTCATTCATTTGTGATACTCCTTCTTGCTTTTGACATTGCAAACATTTCCTAACAAGAGAGTTCGCATGTTGATACAACTTTGGCCAATATTAACCACTTTGTAGTGCCTTAGCAGTTGTACGCACTCCACTATGGTGCCCACCAACCGGTGACGCATGGCAAGCGTCAATAATAACATCTACTTCAACTTTCGGGACACATCTTCTAATCATATGATCCACATACTCCTAAAATAGGTAAGGTTAATCCCAAAAGTACTTCTTCGCATCGAAAAGGAACCTCTTTCATTGGTAAAAATTCAGCCCATCGAAAAGAATCCCACACCACATAATTTGAAAAATCAGCATACCAAGGCAGAGTACCACTTGACACAACCATCACCGACTCATCGGGAAAGGCTTCTTCAATATCTTTTTTACTGGAAATAACCACATTTGTTTCAACCCTCAACAAGTGGTCTGCCACTTGGTTTTCACACCCCTTTCGATCTTTGACTTCAAAGTCAAACTCTTGAAATAATAACACCCATCGGATCTACGTTGGTTTTGCATCTTTCTTAGCCATCAACTAACGTATAGGTGCATGGTCGATGTTTACCACCACCTTGGTCCCCAAAAGATAAGCTGTGAATTTCTCAAAAGCATACACCACGGCTAACAACTCTTTCTCAGTGATGGTGTACTTCTTTTGAGCTACATTCAAGGTCTTGCTTGCGTAGTAGATCGGGTAAAATAAATTTCCTTTTTGTTGGAAAAGTACAGCCCCCAAAGCACATTAGTTCAAATTGAATGCTCCAATACGAAGAAACAATGACAGGAGCGGAAATGAGCTTCTCTTTTAAACAAAAAATTTCATTGACACAAGTTGCATCAAACTTGAAGTCACTTTCCTTTTCAAGTAGCTTGCAAAGAGGATAAGCCACCACAAAGAAATCTTTTGTGAACCTTCGGTAGAAACCCACATGACCCAAGAAGCTTCTAACTGCCTTAACCGAGATAGGAGGAGGCAACTTGGCGATAACTTCAACTTTGGCCTGATCAACTTGTATGCAATCTCCCGAAATTTTGTGCCCTAATAAAATACCTACCTTGACAATGAAATGACATTTCTCCCAATTGAGAACAATGTTTGTTACGACACATATTTGCGAGACCCTACCAAGGTGTTCAAGGCACGCTTCGAGTGTATCTTACATAACCAAAAAGTCATCCATGAGAACCTCCATCAAATCCTCTACCATATCAGCAAAAACAGAGAGCATACACAGTTGAAACGTCGTCGGTGCATTACACAAGCTGAAGGGCATTCTTTTCAAAGCAAACGTCTCATAGGGATATGTGAAGGTTGTATTTTCTTGATCTTCCGGTGCAATGGAGATTTCATTATAACGGGATTAACCATCTAAGAAGCAATACCATCCACAACTCGCAAGTCTATCAAGCATTTGATCGATAAAAGGAATCAAAAATGGTCCTTCTCGGTCCATTCATTCAACTTAGGAAGACCCCATTTTTGTCTTGGATTCAAGTGAGAAGAAATTTGACCTATTTGGGTATCAATTTGTTTTATAGAAACCAAATGAGAGGACACTGTTTGATTCAAAGAGGAGAAATCAGCCTTCATCTCCTTGAGCTCTTTATTCGATCCTTCCACCTTGTTTAGGATGTGGGCAAGAATATCCTTAATCTGAAAGATTTTGGGATCGACATTTGGTTCCTTAGGTTTTGAACGGTCATGAGGAGGCATATAACGATATCTATCACCATCCCTTTCTCTCCAATTTGCACCCTTATCATGCCAATCTCGTTCACTATCTCTCCAACCACCATCACAATCTTTGTTCCAACCTTGATTCTTGTGCGGCCTTGGATAGCGTGGACGAGAACCCCCCACTTGGTTCGACAAGAATTGTAGCTCTTTATTAGACATGGCTTAAAATTATGCATCATTCGGGTTCATCCCATTTGTAGCACCAACCACATTCACGACCTTATAACCACCTCTCATGACGTAAACAAGTCCATTTGGGTCATCATCAAGGCCATTTTCTCATTACGCTCTTGGTTCTTTTTCATTTATTCTTTAGCCAAACCAATATTGAGAGGAGATACTTGATCCTCCCTTGTATGCCATGCTCGATTAATCTTGGTCATCTCATTAAGCAGAGTTGATGCCACGGTAAATGGTTGTCTCATAATTCCATCCCGAATAAGTTAATCAGCTACACCCTTGTTGATGGTGTGAAGGCTCTGGTAGAAATATTGCAAGAGCACATTATCTAGTAACCCATGAGTAGGACATTTGAGGAGTAACTTTTCAAACCTCAACCATGTTTCATGAATGGGTTCACCATCAATCCATTTGAAATTTTGAATGTTGTCCCTCAACTTCGCAATTTTCAAGGGAGGAAAGAATCGTTCATAGAACTCTTCTGTGAGCTCCTCCCAAGAAGTGATACAATCCCTTGGTAGTTCAGCCAACCACTTCGTTGCTTCCCGCACTAGAGAAATGGGAAACAAACTGAGCCAGATCGACTCGTGAGAGACATTCTTGAAGGCGAATGGTCCACACACATCCACAAAATTCTAAATATGATCATGAGGGTCCTCATGAGCAAGTCCCCCAAAGAAACTCTTCATCTAGAGCAGCTGAAGCAAAGTTTCGGTCACATGAAAAATAGTGTTGCCCACAGTTGAGGTCAAACGAATAGCACCGACTCTTCCTATTTGATTTACATTGACATCGTTCAAGTCTCCGATGTCATCATTGTGTCCATGTTGACTTGCATTGCTCCCATTCACACTAATTTCTTCACCTATTGAGAGCAAACAAAAAAACACTAATAAGAAAGTTCTACTACGACCAAATTAGTACACAAACACACTTCAATAAAAGAATTCTAAACAAAACTCCGCGGAACAACATCATTTTTTATAACGCTCATCTACACCTCTTATGATTCAAAATGTAGGTGGTTTCTAACAAGTATAAAACCAATGGTGAATTGGGGTCGATCCCACACAGAGTCATACGAAAAAAATTCTACGAAGTATGATAGATTTATAATTTCTTGTAGAATAGAAATTCACAGAACGCAACATAATGTAAATCAATAAGTTTCAATTATCAATATAAAGAGTTCGGTAATCAATTGTTAATGATGACAATTAATGCGGGGTTTGAACAAATAGAGAGGGAACCTTAGGAGTCTGTGGGCAATCAAATATTAATTTCACTTAATGGGTAATCAATAATTGTTTTAAGTCGTTGAATCGTAATGGGTAGGATTGATTGTAGCTATAACAACCATTTTTCAATCAGCTATCGTGTTTGGAGCGAGTTCTTTGAAACCTCAACAAGCTTAACAATGCAAAGCAACCTGAATCATTAATTTAACCCACTTTATCAAGTTGGGTTGTAAAGATGCAAGTCAATACTACTATCAATCATATACTTTACTCTAAGCAACTTTCACAAGCAAGCATAGAGAGCTAAATCTAGAACTAAATTTGAAACTTTAGTTGATAAATGAAAACATGAATAAACAACTGAACTCATTTCAAAATAACATTAAATCTAGCAATTAACAATACCCACAAGCTAATTTATGTATTCGATTACATAGTCACACACTTATGGAAATGAGGTTTAGCCAAACATAACAAGAAGTAAGAAATAGTTACCAAAAAGATAAAAGAAAGACCTACAATCTTGGGAAATAGCCCATACAATAGTCCAAGACATAAGGGAATGGCAAAAAGCAAGTGGTGATCACATCCTCGAATCCAATGAGGACTTACCAATATTCACTTCCTTGAGCTACTATGATCCTAGCCACGAGAATAAGTGTCGATGTTGTCGGACCCTACATTTGACAAGAATGTAGGCAAAGTATGTGTTAGTTCAATCATGTACTAAATATGATATCTAGCATAAACATCATGGTTAGTAAATATAAACCATAAGCATAATCAAATCCTCATCATAATAAGAAAGGAATACTTCTCAAGCAACCTTACTTAGCCTTAGTCAAGACATGGGTCATCCGGCTCTAGTCAAGCTTACCATATAGAAGGCATCTCTAGCAACAATCCACGTTATTCATTCATTACATCATAGTCTCATTATTCATACATACTTTTAAAGACATGGGGATTCACGTCTTGCCTAGCTTATAAAGACTAATGGGTACTCACCTCTTGCCTTACTTAAAGGCTAATGGGTACTAGCCTCTTGTATTACTATAAGATCATATAATGTGGGTACTCGCCTCCGCACTATTTCATCTTATGATGTGGGTACTCGCCTCCACATCATCCATCATATAATGCGGTTACTCACCTCCACATTATTTCATAAGAATCACGGTTACTCGCCTCCATGTCCATTCATCATAATAAGAACGTGAGGACTCGCCCCTTCTTCTATTCTAAGGAGTAGGGGAATCACAACATATCCTTTCATATGGAGGTCAAGGGTAATCACCTCTTGCCTTATCAATTACATAGTCTTTTAGTCTAGATTCATTTTAGGTGAGCATTCCTTTAAACCTAGAATCATTCATGTGAGAAAGCCTTTCACATTCATTCATTCATTCATAATTAGAAATTCATGTGGAAGTATCCCTACCTCAACAATAGCATCAATTACCAATAATTCATATCATAATCTTTAATCTCAAAGCCCAAGGTTTCATGATCATCATCTAAACTTCATTCTCAAGCTATTCTAGTCATAATTCATCAATCCTATAAGGATATATCTAAACCAACAAAGTTTATCTTCATGGCATCAACCTAATTATATCAATTCTAGGTTAGAATCATAGAATAGGCATGGATACATGTAATTTTACTCTAAAAACATGTAATTATACTAATTCTATCATAAACAATCCCAATCCACTCAATTGGATCAACAATCATCATAACCCACAACATTGGAAGAAACCCTAGCTAGAATAGGGACATTCTCATCAAATTGGGGGAATTCTAGGGGAGTCCATCGATGGAAGAGATCCATGGATGAAAATCTATCATACTATGATTATAATGCCCTCAAAATCTTGAAGATTGGATACTTGTTCTTGACCTAGCTTCCATTTCTTCCTTCTTCTTCCAACTTCTAGAGAGGGAATATTTTAGAGGAGTTTTGGGAATTCTTTTGGGATTTGAGAGAATGTCTTAAATGAGTTAATTTAGGGGTTAAAATACTTATATAGGTGTTTTATACTTAGGCAAAACAACACCACTTAATCCTAATTAAAACCGGAAAAGACCCAATTACCCCTAAACTTAACCGTCAGTCTTGACCCATAGACCTTGACCGACGGACCATGGATGGACTGACGGCCCGTACTGGTCAGTTGTCATTTGGTCAGAGACTTTTGTCCAATCGATGGTTTGCTAGACCACAGGGCTTAGACCCACCTACGGTCCGTAGGACCCTCCGTGGTCCATGCCTACACCAAGTTCAGATGACCCTTCCCATGGCCTCACCTATGGCTCGTGGGTCAACCCATGGCGCGTGGTTGGGCCTTCATGGAAGGCACCTGTATTTTCCCAAAGTTGCTATTTTGGCTCTTTTTGAATCCGGAGTGTTACATTATCTCCCCTTGGGATTATTCATCCTCGAATGAGATTCTAATCACGTTTCTAGAGAAATGACTCAAGATTAGCAGCCCATGGTGAAATGCACACAACTAAGGAGGAACTTCATCTTCAAGCCAAACATAGTCAATGCACTATAAGGAAGTAGGATCTACATCTAACAATCTAATATGCAGGAAATTTTCAGATCTCACATATTCATGGAGGAACTACCTTCTCCATCTTAAAACATGCTCAATACAATCTCATAGAGCTCATATGCAAATCAAATCTCAAAAAGCATATCTAAAATATAATCATCAATTCATCTCATGGGGTCTATAGGCAACTCATAGTCAATGCACTACAACATGAGGAAAATCAGTCATATAAACTCATTTTCTTTCAAAACACAAGTTTTCATGAACATCCATAACATAAGGAAATCAAGGAAACATCTAAATCACACATGACTCCACACCATAAGACAAATCAAGGGGAAACTCATTACCTCAAGAAAGAGTAAAAGGAAGGAGATGTTGATATCATGACTTCATATCGGCCTCGGCCTTCCAAGTAGCACCCAAAACTTAGTGGTTTCTCCACAATACATTCACGGAATCAACTTCCTTGTTTCTTAATCTCTTAACTTGCCGGTCTAGAATCTCAATCGGTACTTCTTCTTAAGAGAGACTTTCATCAACTCCCACTCCTTCTAGGGGGACTATGGATGTCGAATCTCCAACAAACTTCTTAAGAATAAGCATAGAGACATGGAACACCTGATGCACCATTTCCAAATCATATGGCAAATAAAGTTCATAGGCAACCTTACCAACACGTCTCAAGATTTGATACAGGCATCGAGGCTTAAGTTTCCCTTTCTTCCCAAATCTCATCACACCATCCATGGCCGAGATTTTCAAATAGACCCAATCACTAACCTCAAACTCAAGGTGTCTCTTTCTAACATCTGCATAGAATTTTTGTCGGCTTTGGGCCGTTCTCAACCTCTCTCTATTAAGCCGGACATTCTCCATAGCCTCATGAACTAACTCGGGACCAATCAAGGCAACCTTACCCACTTCAAACCACCCTATAGGAGATCTACACCTCCGACCATAAAGAGCTTTAAAGGAGGCCTTACCAATACTAGAATGGTAGTTATTATTTTAAGCGAACTCTATCAATGGCAAGTGATCATCCCAACTTCCTTTGAAATCGATAACACATACTCTCAACATATCCTCCAAAGTTTGGATCGTTCGCTCTGCCTTCCCATCGGTTTGTGGGTGAAAAGTCATGCTAAGCTTCACTTTGGTGCCAAGACCCTTTTGGAATGACTTCCAAAACTGGGAAGTAAATTTAGTACCTCTATTAGAGATAATGGACAATGGCACAGCACGCAATCTTACCATCTCCCTCAAATACAACTTGCCATAGTCTTCCGCCACCTAAAAAACTTTGACGGGAATGAAATGGGCTGATTTTGCCATTAGGTCTACTATAACCCAAATCGAATAATATTGTCGCCAAGTGCATGGCAACCCCACTATAAAGTCCATATTCACATCTTCCCACTTCCAAGTAGGAATGCTAATTTATTGGGATAAACCTCCCGGTTTATGATGCTCAACCTTCACTTCTTGGCATTTTGGACCCTTAGCCACAAATCCCGCAATATCTTTCTTCATCACATTGAACCAATAGATCTCCCGTAAATCATGGTACATCTTGGTGGCTCTCGGGTGAATAGAATACCGAGAACTATGGAATTCTGTCAAAATTTCTTCCCTTAGCTCCTCAAAATTTGGAACACATAACCGACCTCGGTATCTAAGCACCCCATCTCCCCCTTGGGAGAAAGCCTCAACGGACTTCTTGAGTACCGCCTCTTTCAATTCACTAAAATTAGATCTAGACATTGTTTAGCTTTAACATCACTTACAAAAGATGATTCGAAACCATTATGGACCATGACTCCACCCTTGGCAGAGTCTACCAATCGAACACCCAATCGGGAAAATCCATGCACATCTCGCCACAACTTTTTCCAATCATCATCCACATGAGCAACACTAACCATAAACAATCTACTAAGAACATCCGCTACTATATTCGCTTTTTCGTGGTGATAGAGAACACTCATATCATATTCCTTTATTAACTCTAGCCACCTTCTTTGTCGAAGATTCAAATCCTTTAGATTAAACACATATTGTAGGATTTTGTGGTCGGTGAACACATCTACATGCACACTATACAAAAAATGCCTCCATATCTTTAAGGAAAAAACCACCGCCGCTAATTCAATATGATGGGTTGGATAATTCTTCTCATGAACCTTAAGTTGCCTTGAGGCATACGCAATAACCTTTTTATTTTGCATAAGAACATATCCCAACGGAATAACCTGACCCAATATCGGGTATTGTGCACCTCAACTAATGGAAAATCCATAAGTGAGGGTGGCTATGAAAGAGGAAACCGAAGGAAAAATAGGTATGAAAAGAGTTTGATGTTAAAGGAAAGAAAAGAAAGGAATGGATGTGACTTGTTGAAAGCTAAAGAAAAAAAGCATAAAACGCAAGAAAGAGATAAAAGTGAAAAGTAAAAAGATCTGCAAAGCCTAAAGTCACATCCATGGTTGAAGAAAATCAAGGGAAAGAAGGTAAAATGGTAGGATGACAGAAATAGGGTAGAACGAGGTTGAAAGCCTACCGTAATGTCAAGGAGGGCAGAAAGTCACTAAGAAGTACCCAAATGTACCACACCTGATCCTGAGGCTACATTACAAGCCAAGAAAGTCCTATAGTGATCCTACAGTCTAAATTGGGGAGTCTAAGCAGTGAAAATAAGGGCAAGCCTATGGTACTGAGCACTAACTGTACTTGAAGTTGTTTTTGAGTGTGAGTGTTGAATGAATCCTTGTACTCAAAGTCATAGTCATTGTGTGAAAGAAAAGGGATTTCGTTTGAAGTAAGGGCACTAGTTGCATTTTCAGAAAGTTGGTACTTTGGTGATAGTAAAACAGTGTATGTTGTGTGTTGGTTGGTCGATCGTTGTCATGGTTTCATCCACATGAATTAGCTTGTAGAGTCTAAGAGAACAAATTTTGCACCCGGAAAGTGAGTGGGATAGAGAGCCATATGATTACTTGTGCTTGAAATGCTTGCTTCTATACAAGTGTCGTTTAGAGTCCTAGTGCGTCGCTTGAGGACAAACAAAGAATTTAAGTTGAGGGTGTTGATATACCGTGAGTTTATTGTATTTCTAAGACATTGCACTTACAAGTTGTGTGTGTCTAGGGACTTTTTGTATTAGTTTCCATGTGTTTTTTATCATATTTTGCAGGAAAGATGTTCAGGCGCGGAATTAAAGAGACAGCTGAAAGAGATGCAAAAAAGGGCATCTACGGGGGTGATCTACGAACTGTAGGTCCATTGACGCTCCGTAGATGGTAGTAGTAGATCAGCAGCCAAGGCATGGAAGGTTAATCAAGGAAATCTGACCAAGTGTGGAACCACGGTGCCCATTGAAGGTCCGTAGATTGATCTACGGACCGTACTATTGATCCGTAGATTGATACTGCGAGGGTTCCAGTACCTGATTTTTAAAGATTCCAAGTGTGGAGCTATGGAAGGGGATTGATGGACCGTAGATCGATCTACGGTCCATACTGCAGTTCTGTCATTTGCTTCAGAGAAGCTGATTTTTGGCAGTTGAAATATTTTCCAAGTCCTGGCTAACGGAAGGGACTCACGGACCGTAGATCCGTTGACGGTCTGTGAGTCAGTCTCATGGAACTAAGATGCGTGCCTGTACCAAACTTTCCTTATTTTGTTTCCTTTTTTATTTAGGACTTGTTTTCTATAAATAGGGCATGTAAACCTCGTTTTTTGGGGTGAGATTTTATTGCTTTTATTCTAGTTCTTGACTTGGGAAATTAGCTTGCAACTTTAGCAATTCTTAATTTTCTAAGTTCGTTTTGAAGACTTTTGTACTGCAATTCAAGTTGAATTTCTGGGTTATTATTCTTCTTACGTAAATTCATAATTCCTTCATCTAAAATAATGAATTGTGTTCATATGATTATTGGTAACTAAACTCCACAACTAGGGTTGTGGGAACCATGAGCGATTAAAAAGAATGAATAGTAAATAAGCAATTCTTGAATAGTGTTTTGCATGCATTGATAATTCTTTCGTTTAGAAGTCTTTTTAATGAGTGCACGTGTTAGAACTCGCTTTGTTGCTACTTGCCGGACCAAGGAGGTAATTAACAAGAAAAGAATTATCAACATAGATTTAGTGTGATACTATCTAATAGGCTAGTGTCGATTGGTGTGAAGTAATAACTAAGCCAAACATCGATTATGATGTCTAATATGAGGTAAAGGTAAGGGTTAGTAGATTATACACACATAGCCAGACCAAGGTGAAGGGTGAAATTCTCTAGATGCCGGACCAAGGATTTAGAGATACCTAACTTATCACTTTGCATGTAGTACACTAGGAAAGGATTGATTTTACTAGGATTACCGTGTTATGAGCTTGTGGGGAACACGTATACCCTAGTTATTTCTCTCATCTTGATAACAACCAAAACTAACATTTGATTACTGATTATTTATTGAGTTCTTGCAATTTGTTTCACAAAACCCCCTTTTTTAATTACTTGTTTCGGGAAGTAATTTGACTAATTGAATATAATTGTTGGTTAAATTAAAGTCTAAACCATTTTCCTCGTGGGATCGACCCCAACCTACAAGTTGGGTTCTTTACTTGTTAACGATCGCTTATGCTTCTTTCGGAAGGTGTAATTTGAGCGTATCAAATTTTGGCGCCGCTTCCGAGGAAATTTGGATTTTAGATTTATTTGAACTACATTATTGAACGTTAGTCAAATATTTCCTAATTTTACTTTTTCTTTTTCTTTTTGTCTCTCTCAGGTTCTGACTCTAGTGTATGCCAAGCACACGGAGCCAATGCGAACCACTTACTCCGTACGATCCAGAGTTGAATCGAACTTTGCATAGAATGAACAATCAAGGAATTCCAGTTAATCTTATCGGAGTAGATCTTGGCGATGCAGTTGAGTTACAACAGCCTAGAGTAGATGGTGGGGAAAATCGGGGTCTAGCAGAAAATCAAGTGAGAGATGCAGTGAGGGTGCATGGTCCACCAGGTCCACAACTGCACAACAACTACAGGGGCAACGTCAATATTGTTGATTTTGATGGCCCTCTAGTCTTACCCCCTTTGCCTCCGAGGCACACATTTATGGTAACCAGAAGCTTAATGCAGATGCTTACAGCGAGGGGCTTGTTCTCAGGATTGCCATCGGAGGACCCACATGCTCACACAGCCAAGATAAGAGTGATCTGCAAGAGCTGTGTAGGTCAACCAGACTTGGATATGGATGTCATCGGAATGCGAGTGTTTCCTCTATCATTGACAGGCGATGCTGCTATATGGTTCACTGAGCTTTATTATAACTCAATCTATACATGGAACCAACTGAGAGATGTGTTCTTAGCAAGGTATTATCCGGTGTCCAAGAAGCTCAATCACAAAGATAGGGTCAATAATTTTGTGGCATTACCTGGAGAGTCGGTGAGTAGCTCATGGGACAGATTCACTTCGTTTATAAGAGGTGTTCCGGAGCACTGTATTGATGATGAGTCGCTAAAGGAATATTTCTATCGAGATCAGGATGACAACAATAAAGCAATGCTTGATACTATTGCTGGAGGATCATATGGTGAGTGCACTTATGCACAGATTGCAGAAAAATTGGAGAAGATCTCTCGCAACAATAAAGCATGGAGCACTAGGAGGTCAGATACTAGGGGGAGATAATGTGACAACCCGGAAACAACTAGTAGGTTGAACTAGAGCCTTACGAGTGTGTTGTTGAGTTTGTTATGGGATTTTATGTTGTAAAATGAGTTCCCAAGCTTAGGTTGAGGGGTCTAGGGTTTAAAAGTCACGGTACGACTCCCCAAGGACAAACCAAGGGTCCTTGAGGACGACCCTAAAGCCTAAACCCAAGGCTGCCCCAATGAACCAAAACTACCAAAAATCTAAGGACCTACGGATGGAGACCTAAGCACCGTAGGTCCATCCACACCCATGGGGGAGGCTCCATAGATCAAGGGCCCATTTGTAGAGTTGCGGACACCATCCATGGACCTACAGGACAGGGCGTGACCCCACTCACGGTCCGTGAGTCCTGGGTCGTGGATGGCACTTGTGTTGCTGCCTCATTCACGACCAAGGCTTGGCCAAATTAGGTAATTCCAAATTAATTAGTTTTAAGTAAGGGTCATTTAATATAGTCTTTATACATATATATAAACTATTTTAGGTCATTAAACACCTATTAACTCATTATATCTCAATACCCCAAATAATAACCACCTCCTCTCCAAAATATTCTCTCTCTAGAAACTCGATTGAATAGCAAGAACAAGGTCAACTTTAGGGTTCAAAGAGTAGCTTGTCTTCTTCAATTTCGTGTGGAAATGTTCCTAAGGTATGGTGGTTTTTCATCTATGGGTAGCTTTCACCCCTAGAGTCCCTTCAAAGTTTGATTTCAAAGCTTCCAATTCCCCTCAAAAGCTAGGGTTTCAATCTAAGTCATGGGTTCTCTTTAAAAACCTTTTCATTAATTGATTTATGATGAATTACGATTGATTTGATGTTTAATTGTTGATTTCTGATGAAATCGCCCCAAAGAACCCATGAATCCCCCACTTTACTAAATTGACTTCATGATGTGGGTATTGTTGTATATTGGCCCAATTAATTGAATAATGGTTGTTCATAGTGTAATTACATGACTTTATTATGATCAAACATGTATTCTTGATTAACCTAAGAGTCTATGGTAAAATTGATATAGTCTAGTGTCATGTCATGAAAGAGGACAATTGAGGTTTAGATGTGACCTTCTAAGGATGATGAACTTCTTTATGAATTGCCTTAGACCTGAAGACCTAGTTATGAATTGCTCAAAAGTAAAGCTTCTAGATATGAATTGATTAGATTCGGTCTTATATGATGGATCATAATTTAGTAGTATTGAGATTGAGTTATATGATACTATGTGACTATAATTGATCAAGAATGAGGCATGTGGTTAGATTACCTTGAGAATTTGGTATACATAATGATCATGTGAGGCATTGCTTGAGAGTAAGGCTTGCAACAAGAAGATGACTCTTAGGGCTTTAAGGGTAAAAGTTAAACTGAAGAAGCTAACGATTGCAAGGCTTTAAGAAAGAAGCTCTTATGTATGTATAGTTGTATACGACATTATTGTTAAAAGACTTCACCCACGTGACCTATAATATGATCACATGAGTTTATGCATGAAATGAATGTTTTACTTGAGTCATGATTCTATCCATGTTTAATATAGTGAATGCTAAATGTGTTGACTTAACATGATCTATGATCCTTGAATGCAAGATATGAGGGGTATGTATGATTATGATATTATGTGCATGTTTTATGAACACTTTGAGAGTGAAGTGTCTATGATGATAATGTTGTTGTTGTGTCATTCAGAGGACAATTACGTACACACACACCCCATGCATGAACATGACTATGATGTGACTAAGGTGTTGATTGAGTATTAAATCTTGATATTGCCCCTTAGCTAATGTAGTAATTCTAGATGCTTGGGTTGAGTTGATTCATAGCCCTTGAAGGGAAAATTATGAGGATTTGCACATGTTGATAAGAATTGTTTATGAGCTCATGATTCACTCAGAAAGTGAAGATCCTATGACTATTGTGTAATTATGATGTGGTTGCAAGATCATTCTCCTCATACCCTTACACATGACTATGTATGAAATCTTTATGAATATGATAATGTTGTTGTATTGATTGAAAGGCTATTCTCATGAACATACTATGAATATGATGTCAAAGTTTTACTCAGCTATTGATGATTCTAAGGTTGAAAGGACATTCTCACTAATGAATCTATGAGCTATTACGATATGATGTTGGTTTGAGTGCCTAGTGCATTCTATCATGAGCATGAATTTAAATAAAGACTTGTAATGAATTTAAAGGGAATTATGCTTAGCACCGAGTGAATATGAGTATGTGATGGGTTCCTTCACGCTTGTAGTGCGGGTTCCCAATATGGTTAGCTCATGAGATGGAAACCTCCACGTTAGTAATCCGGGTTACTAGTAGCAATCTTCTTATCCCATAGCTATGTGCCCACATAGGTCTTTAGTTAGTGGATCCACCTAAAATATAAGATATTAGTTCTACCTTAGGCAAGTAAGACACCTCTTTTCAGTATGGGGGTAAGACACCGGATTCCATGTAGCTCACATAGTCTATGTCGATTAAGGCTATAATTCCCTATATGATAAGAATATGAATTATGACAAGAACATGAGTTATGTACTATGGTTCCTTAAGAGGTACTACGTAGTATGAATGGGGGTATGGGATATCATTCATGCATTGCACAAGTAGGCTTTGAGAGTGGGTGTCGTATGTTTCACTTATGACATGATGTTACGAGTTAATGCATGCTTTATATGAATTATGATCATGAACTATACTTATGAGTTCTTAATGACCTTTACTCAGTGTGTGTGTGGGGGGGGGGGGTTATGAGACTTCACTTATACATTGCACAAGTAGACTTATAAAGGGGTTATGGTGTGGTTTCCTTATGCGATGAAGATATATGAATTTATGTATGCATGATATGTATTGTTGCTATGAGTGACTTTACCCATTACAAGTTATGAAAATGAATCTCCTTGTCTATGAGTGTTGGCTATGGATAAGGTCAAGGTATGTTATGCATGATTATGGTGGCCTAAAAGTGATACTTAGTGTAGATAGGATTATGGGATCCTTTCTATGCATTATACAAGTATAGCTTAGGGTTTCTTATGTGATGGTTATATTATGATGAGATGATCTTGGTATGTAATTATGTCTGTAAACTATGTCTTGTGAAGATTGGAGTATGCATTATGTTTATATTGGAGACTATGCTTTTGATTATGATGATCCTTTATTCTATGATGAATTGTACATGAATTGTCTTATGAGCTACATTCTCAATGTATTTCAAAGATGATGTTCAAAAGTGGCATATAGTATGGTTTCAACTAAAATGTCCCTTTTTGCATCTTTTAAGGATTTTTATGCATGGCTTCCATACTTAGTACATTTTTGTGCTAACCAATATTTCTACATTTTCTATAAGTTTAGGGTTTGGTGATATTGGATTCTACCCTCGTGGCTAGGACCATAGTAGATCAAGAAGAAGAAGAAGATTGGTGAGTCCTCATAATGCTCGAGGGCTTGACCATATGTCCTTTATGTCTTTCTTTTATGTTTTAGACTTATGTAGGGGCTATGTCCCTAAGATTGTATTCAAGAGTTTTAATCCAAGTATTATAGATTGTTTGAGACATGGTGTTATAGACTCTCTCATTTTATAAAAATCTTTGATAGTAAAAAATAAGTTTTAAATTCCACACTAATTTCCTATGTTGTTATGTTCATGATATGCTATGAGGCTTGTATGAGGCTTTTCGGAGCCTTGTACGCCGAGTCATGTCTAGGGGGTAGCCTTGGGTCGTGACAAGCTAGTGGATCGACCTAAGCTAACAAACTAGTTCTACCTTAGGCAAGTAGGACATCTCTTTTCAGTGTAGGGGCATGACACCGGATTCCATATAGCTCAACATGGTCTATGACCGTTAAGGTTATTTCCCTACATGACAAGAACATGAATTATGAACAAGAACATGAGTTATGTACTATGGTCCCTCAAGAGGTTCTACTTAGTATGAATGGGGGTATGGGATTTCATTCATGCATTGCACAAGTAGGCTTTCAAAGTTGTCGTGGTATGGTTCCCTTATGATATGATGAGGTATGAGTTAATGCATTCTTTATATGAACCATGGCATGAACATCAACATCAACATGAACTATACTTATGACTTCCTAATGAGCTTTACTTAGTGTGAGTGGTGGTATGGGACTTCATTTACATATTGTTTAGGTAGACTTTGAAAGGAGTTGTGGTGTGGTTTCGTTATGCTATGAAGATATATGAATTTATGCATATATGATATGGATTGTTGGTAAGAGTGATTTTACTTGTTACAAGCTATGAACATGAATGGTTCCTTGTCTATGAGTGTTGGTTATGGATGAGGTCAAGGTATGATATGCATGATTATGGTGGCCTAAAAGTAGTACTTAGTATAGATAGGAGTATGGGATCTTGTCAATGTGTTGCACAAGTATAGCTTAGGGTTGCTTATGAAATGATTTGACTATGTATTTACACTATTGTGCATGATGATTCTTAAGGTTGATAAAGATCATGGTTTCAACTAAATTGTCCCTTTATTGCATGTTTTAAGGATTTTTATGCATGGCTTCCATACTTAGTGCATTTTTGTGCTAACCCATATTTTCAATATTTTTCTATAAGTGTAAGGCCCGGTTGTTAAGGTGTGCTTCCTTGTTGAGTAAAAGCTTGGATTGACTATTCTCCATGCTTTCGATGAGTCCTCATGTTTCGAGGACAAGAGTTGATCATTTCTAGTTTCTTCATTACTTTCTCTTTTGAGACTATGTTGTAAAGGGTTGTAACCCTTATTGATTCTCAATTGTATTAGATGATTATTGAGACAATGTCTAGACTTCTATTTCCATTTTATGAAATGAGTTCTATTGTATAATGTTGTTAATTCCGCATCATTTCTATTACTTATGTTTATGATTACGCTAAGGGCTTGTTTGAGACCCCTTCGGGGTCGAGTACACCATTTTACATCTAGGGGGTACCCCTGGGTCATGACAAACTTGGTATCAGAGAACAAGGTTTAGAATGATTCTAGGATGATGTCTCAAAAACCACGTCTAGTAAAGTCTTGTTCATGAGTGTTAAGCACGCCACATTTATGAATGAGAGGCTATAAAATATTTAGGAGATTTCACTTCTTTCATTAATCTTTAGTCGTGCCTTAGAATTTTAACTCTATGAAGTCCTTTTCCTAACCCTTCTCTTGTGTCTATAGGATATGAATACAAGAAGGGCGAACACAATAAGTATGGAAGAGGAGAATGTGAATAAGGGAGTTCTTCCCCAAGGTCCTCAAGTTCATCAACCTACTAATGATGAGGGGGCCATGACAAATATGGAAATAAGGTCGGCTCTCCAAATATTGACCCAAGTCGTGACGACCCAAGTCAATAGGGATGCTAGAACTCATGTGAACCCTAATGTGAACACCATGGCTTCAAGGCTGAGAGACTTCACAAGAATGAGCCCTCCTATGTTCTTTGGTTCCAAAGTGGCTGAAGATCCCCAAGAGTTTGTGGAAGAGGTCTACAACATAATTGATGCTATGAGGCTGACTTCTATAGAGAAAGCGGAGCTAGCCTCTTACCAATTGAAGGATGTGGCCAAAGGGTGGCATACTCAATGGAAGAATAATAGGCTGGTGCAAGAAGGTCCCATAGATTGGGAGGTGTTCAAGAAAGCATTCCTTGATAGGTTTTTTCTCCGAGAGAAGACGGAAGCAAAGGTGGAGGAATTTATCAACCTTCGTCAAGGAGGTATGAGTGTTCAATAATATTGTATAAAATTCACTAAGTTGTCTAAGTATGCTCCGTCTTTGGTGTTGAATCTGAGGGATGAGATGAGTCATTTTGTGACGGGTGTGTCCGACTCGATTAAAGAAGAATGTCATGCAGCAATTCTCTATGATAATATGGATATCTCACGTCTTATGGTGTATGATCAAGAAGTTGAGGAGTCAAGGCTTAGGAAAAAGAATCGAGAGGTAAAGAGGGCAAGGTCCGATGATGGGAATTCTTCCAAGGGTAAATAGGAGGGTCAAGGTAGATCAAGGTTCAAGAGTAGGTTCTCCAACAAAGGCTCCTCTAGTGCTCCAAGGGTAAAAAAGGATAGGGCGTCTAACCCTAAGCCTCAAGGAGGCAATAGTGGTGGATCTTCTATGGTGAGGCTTAGTTGTTCCAAGTGTGGCAAGAAACATGATGGTAAGTACCTAGTTGGAACAGATAGTTGTTGTAGTTGTGGGAAGAGCGGTCATATGATGAGAGATTGTCCCATGCTAAAGGCTCAAAGAAGAGAGGGCAAGCAAGCCCTTCCTAGTGGTTCAAATTCTGATGCTCCCAATAAAAACCGCTTCTATGATATTCAAGCCCGAGGTGACCAAGAGAGTTTCCCAGATGTGGTGACGGTATGCTACAAGTATTTTCTATTGATGTATATGTATTGTTAGACCCCAGTGTCACTTTGTCCTTTGTTACACCTTTTGTGGCTATGAAATTTGAAATACTCCTCAAAGTGTTAATAGAGACTTTCTCGGTATCTACCCCGGTCGGTGACTCAGTAGTGGCAAAAAGAGTCTATAGGAGTTGTCCTATTTCTTTGTCCCATAAAGTTACCTTGGTGGATTTGGTACAGTTAGACATGTTAGATTTTGATATGATTTTGGGTATGGATTGGTTTCATGATTGCTATGCCTCTATTGACTGTAGGACTCGGGTAGTCAATTTTCAATTTTCAAATGAGTCTACTTTAGAGTGGAAGGGGGGGAATTCTATCCCTAGTTGTCAATTTGTCTCTTGCCTCAAAGCTAGGAATTCTATCCCTACTTTAGGGTGATGGATTTTGAGTCTGAAACCCCTTCCTTAGAGTCGGTCTCCGTGGTGAACGAATTTCTGGAAGTCTTTCCTGATGACTTGCCCGGCATTCCTCCCGAACGGGAAATAGACTTTGGCATTGATCTTTTGTCGAATACGCAACCTATCTCCATTCCTCCTTATGTAATGACTCCGACCGAGTTGAAAGAGTTAAAATAGATATTGAAGGGTTTACTAGACATGGGTTTTATATAACCGAGTATCTCTCCGTAGGGTGCTCCGATGTTGTTTGTTAGAAAGAAGGATGGGTCCCTTAGAATGTGTATTGACTACCGCCAATTGAATAAAGTCACCATAAATAATAAGTATCCCCTTCCAAGAATCGATGATTTGTTTGATCAACTCCAAGGGGCTAGTTACTTTTCAAAGATTGACCTTCATTTGAGCTACCACCAACTAAGGTTTAGAGGGGTTGACATTCCCAAGACGACCTTCCAAACTAGGTGTGGGCACTATGAATTCCTTGTGATGTAATTTGGCCTAACTAAGGCCCTGGCGGCCTTTATGGACCTAGTGAATAGAGTGTTCCGACAATATCTTAATATGTTTGTGATAGTGTTTAGTAATGATATTTCGATCTATTCAAAGAGTGAGGATGAGCATGTTGACCATTAGAGGATTTTATTGCAAGTCCTTAAAGACCACCAATTATATGCGAAGTTTAGAAAATGTGAGTTTTGGCTAAGGTCTGTAGCTTTCCTTGGTCATATTGTGTCGACCAAGGGTATTGAGGTAGATCCTAAGAAGATGGATGCGGTCAAGGGTTGGCCTAGACCTCTAACTCCTACCAATATTAGAAGCTTTGTGGGTTTGGCTGGTTACTATAAGAGGTTCATTGAAGGTTTTTTCTCCATTGCTTCTCCATTGACGACTTTGACTCAAAAGAAAGCTAAGTTTGAGTGGTCGGAGGCTTGTGAGAAAAGCTTTCAAGAGTTGAAAGATAAACTTACTTCCTCTCTAGTGTTGACCTTACTGGAGGAAACCGATGGGCTTGTGGTATATTGTGATGCCTTGAGAGTGGGGTTAGGATGTGTGCTCATGCAACGTGGTAAGGTGATTGCTTATGCTTCAAGGCAACTTAAGGTTCATGAGAAGAATTATCTGACCCGTGATCTTGAATTAGCGGCTGTGGTATTTGCTTTGTAAATATGGAGACATTACGTGTATAGGTCCATGTGGATGTTTTCACCGATCACAAAAGCCTTCAATATGTGTTTAGCCAAAAATACTTGAATATCCGACAAAAAAGGTGGTTAGAAATTTTGAAGGATTATGACATGAGTGTCCCTTACCATCTCGGCAATGCTAATGTAGTTGCGGATGCCCTAAGTAGATTGTCCATGGGTAGTATGGCCCATGTAGAGGATGAGAAAAAGAAGTTAGTTCGTGATGTACATAGGTTGGCCCGGTTAGGTGTCCAACTAGTGGATTCCCCTAAAGGTGGAGTCAGAGTTCACAATGGGTCAGAATCATCTTTTGTGGTGGATGTTAAGGCAAAGCAAGACCGTGATCCCATAATTGTTGAATTGAAAGAATTGGTGCTCAATAAGTCTGTTAAGGCTTTCTCCCAAGGAGAAGATGGGGTGCTTAGATACCAAGTTTGATTATGTGTTATGGATGTTGATGACTTGAGAGATCAAATTCTAGAAGAAGCTCATGGTTCGTGGTATTCTATTCATCCGGGAGCCACCAAGATGTACCATGATCTACGGGAAGTCTATTGGTGGAATGGTATGAAGAAGGATGTAGTGGGTTTTCTGGCCAAGTGTTCGAATTGTCGACAAGTTAAGGCCGAACACCTAAGACCTGGAGCTTGTCCCAGGAAATAGATATTCCCACTTGGAAATGGGAGGAACTGAACATTGACTTTATAGTGGCTATTCCTCATACTCGAAGACAACATGATTTTATTTTGGTCATTGTTGATAGAATGACAAAATCAGTCCACTTCATTCCCATCAAGGTGTCATTCTCAGCGGAAGACTATGTCAAGTTGTACATCAAAGAGATAGTGAAGTTGCATGCGGTTCCTAAATATATTATTACGGATCATGGTACTCAATTTACTTCACACTTTTGGAAGGCATTCCAAAAAGGGCTTGGTACCAAGGTTAAGCTTTGTACTGCTTTCCACCCTCAAATGGATGGTCAAGAGGAGCGCACCATTCAAACCGTAGAGGATATGTTGAGGGCAGGTGTTATAGATTTCTAGGGTTATTGGGATGACCATCTACCATTGATAGAGTTTGCCTACAATAATAGTTACCACTTAAGTATTGCCATAGCTCCTTTTGAAACATTGTTTGGTAGGAGGTGTAGATCCCCAGTTGGTTGGTTTGAAGTAGGTGAAATTGCTCTAATTGGTACCGAACTAGTTTATGAGGCCATTGAAAAATTTCAACTCATTAGAGAGAGGTTGAAGACGGCCCAAAGTCGGCAAAAGTCTTATGCCAATGTTAGAAGAAGGGATCTAGAATTTGAAGTTGGTGACTGGGTCTATTTGAAAATCTCACCCATGAAGGGTGTGATGAGGTTTGGCAAAACGGGGAAACTTAGTCCTCGGTTTGTGGGTCCCTATCAAATTTTAAAGCGTATTGGGAAAGTTGCCTATGAGTTAGACTTGCCAAATGAGTTGGCCCCAGTTCACTCGGTATTTCATGTTTCTATGCTTAAAAAGTGTATTAGGGACCCGGTATCCATTATTCCTTTAAAAGGGTTACGTTTTGATGAAATCCTTTCCTATGAGGAGGTTCCGGTAGAGATCCTTGACCGACAAGTAAAGAGATTGAGAAATAAGGAAGTAGCTTTCGTTAAGGTTTTGTCGAGAAATCATGTAGTTGAGGGTGCTACTTGGGAGGCCGAGGCCGATATGAAGTCCCGATATCCTCATTTTTTTCCTTCTACTCCTAATCAAGCTTGAGGTAAGTAGTTCCTCTTGAGTTTTAGTGTTTTGGGAGTCATGTGTATTGTATGAGTTTTTCCATGATTTCCTTATGTTATGCATGTTCTTGATGAATTCATGTTTAGTATAAAATGATTTTTTATGATTTATATGTCCCTCATGTTGATTGTGCATTTTAGTATGATGATGGCATATTTGACTTCATGAGGTGATTTGATGAACATGATTTGATGTGCTTTGGATGAAATGGCATATTTGCTCCATATTGTTATGTTGGGCTTGCTTTTAGTTGGAGAACGTAGTTCCTCCTATGAACATGATAAATGTTGAATTTCATGCATATTGGGTTGATAGATGTAGTTCCTACTCCCCTGTATTGCATTAATTATGTCTTGAGTTGGAGTTGATGTTACCTCTTTTGAATAGTACATGTAGTGAATAATATATTTGTAATTTTGCATATTTTGATGCTTCATGCTTGATGGGCTGCTACTCTTGAGTTTCTAAATGAGTTTGGTGTCTAAATCGTCATTCGAGGAAGAATGTTTCCAAGGGGGAGATAATGTAACACTTTGGAAAACTAATAAACTAAGCTAGATCCTAATGAGTAAACTTGTATCCTAAATGGGGTTTAACATAAGCGTTAGAGTCATAAAATAACCTCCGGTAACTAAAATAGATGTAATTGGGTCTAAACGTCAAGGCATGACCCCCAAGGACCAACCAAGGGTCCTTGAGGAGGACCTTAATGGCAGCCCAAAAAGCTGTCAAAAAGGCAGCCTACCCACGAAAAGGGAACCCACAAATGTGGATGGACCCACGTGAAACGACCCCAAAAATGCCCGAAAATGTGCGTCGAAAACACCTAAAATTGTAATTTCCATATATCTCAAAATCCGTGCATCATTTCGGAAATTCGACTTCATATTCTTATTCAGGGGGTCAAATTGAGTGGGAAATGAGTCTAACCCGAATTTTAGAACAACCGTATCAAAATTCGAAAATCGCAAAAAAATGTGATTTTGAGGGTCAACTTTAAAGGGGTATATCTCTCAGTACACAAGGAACTGGAAGGAGCTCAAACTATAAAAATTAAATCTCTGTGAATTAGCTTTCCAACGCAATTTGTTTCACCTCATTCCGAGTTAGGATGAAGGAGTTATGACCATTTTCGTAAATCCTGTCCGGCAGAAAATGCAAATTTCAGTAGCCGAAAACACTGTTCACCCGCCTCAATTTTTTTTGTAAGTGTTGGGACGTTTTTTTATAAAAAGGGGACATATCCATACTTAGTCATTTAACTTCAAAACATCCAAAAACTCTCTCTAAACCCTCTCCAAAAATTCCACCAAGATCATCAACCAAATTCAAGGATCCCAAGCTTTAATTCCGGATTCAAGATTCAATCTCAAGCAATTCTCCATTCCAATCTTCATCAAGAATTCTCCAAAGTTGAGGTATGTGGGTTGATTGTGGAAACCTTTCTTTCCACAAGTCCAACCATTTATCCTCTATTTTACTTCAAGTTTATGGGTCCTTATGATCATTTATGAACTCTTGAATTATGGAATTATTACTACACATCCTATTATGGTCTAATTTTGTATATTATCATGAAATGGAATGATTATATGATGTTTATGGTTTTCATGCCTCCATGATCAAATTATGAAGGTTGTTATATATGTATATATATATGTATGTTGTTGGTGGGCTGTTTTATATGGATTTTGAAATTGGTTGGACTTAGTACTCTTGAAACACATGATTTTATTCACATGAACAAGTAGCCCACCATATGTTTGATAAAATGTCATTTATAGAATTCTTATGAAATGGAAGGTCCAATGTACGTCCTATGAGTCGGATGATTATATAAGTATTGAAATGATGATGAAATGGATACATGTATATGATTTTCTCTATATAGTGTGTGAGTCGACCAAGCCTAGCTCGGGGGGTTGTAGGCCCGGGTAACCGTATCAAGGGGTTGGTACCTTGGTTGCCTAGTACGGGGGGTAGTAGGCCCGTATAACCGTATCGAGGGGTTTGTACCTTGGTTGCCTAGTACGGGGGGTAGTAGGCCCGTATAACCATATCGAGGGGTTTGTACCTTGGTCCCTAGCTCGGGGGGTGGTAGGCCCGGGTAACCACATTGAGGGGTTTGTACCTCTTTCGCCTCTCCAAGGGGGTGGTAGGCCTTGGAAATACTATATTGATGGTCACTCACTACACATATACTATGCCCTACTAAATATGATTTTTATATAAGCATCATTATACATATCATCTCATTAATATGCTATCTATCGGGTACGATTATGCATTTTGCCTATGATGTCCATCCCTTGTTGCATTGCATTGCATCCCATATACTTAGTACATTCAAACGTACTAACGCATACTCTATGCCTACATGATGTCACCATGTAGGGACCGGAGCACCGCTTGACCCTCGTCCTCCACGTGGCTAACACGATTTCCTATCAAGGTTATTGGTGAGTCCTCCATTCCGGGGACGTTGCTCATGATCTTTTGCTATGTATAAGACTTTTCTTTTTTTAGTTATGTTTTGACTATGAGGGTGAGCCCGGTAGTTTGTCTTGGCCCCCGCTAAGTACTCATGGTTAGAGGTGGTGTTGGACAAGTTGTGTATTATGCTTGAGTTTGACTCATCTATGATATTTATGTATCATTTCTTCTTTTTTTTCTCTTGCTCCCTTAGTCCCGATTTCCCCCTTGATTATGCTTATCGCTTATGGTCATTTTAATTGCTTCCGCGACCAAGGATGTGTAATGATATGCTATGAGGCTTGTTTGGGGTTCCTTCGGGTTCCCCATTCGCCGGTCACGTCTAGGCCCTAGGCTTGGGTCGTGACACCACGCCCCGTAGGTGGGGGTCGTGGGTCAAGGCTGGACATCCCTTGCATTGGTAAAAGTATGTCTGATCTACGAAAAAAACAACACAACTCGTGGACCCACCCACGGTTCATTGGTGAGGTCTCGTGAGTGAGGGTTGTGTTGGCCAAGATTGAGGAGCTGCAGACCATCAACCCACGATTGACCAGTACGGTTCGTAGGTCCATCCACACCTCGTGGGTGGGGGTCATGGATCAGGGCCTGCAATGCTGCCTCAGGTTCGGCCAAAGCTAAGTCAAAATAGGAAATTCCTAATTTAATTATTTTAGTTTAGGGTCATTTTAATTCATTTTACTAGACTTATATAAGTACTTTTAACCAATTAACTAACCTATTCTATATCATAAATCACAAGACTCAAATCATAACCAACTTCACTCTCAAATATTTCTCTCTCTAAAACTCCATTGAAGATGAAGAAGAAGGTCAGGTTTAGGGTTCAAGGAGCAGCCTTTTCTCTTTAATTTCATGAGGAAATCTTCATAAGGTATGGTGGATTTTCATCTATGGGTAGCTTTCACCCATAAAGTCCCTTCAAAACTTGATTTCAAAGCTTCAAATTTCCCCCAAAAACTACGGTTTCAATCTATGTCATGGGTTCTCTTTCAAAACGTTTTCAATGGTTGATTTATAATGGATTATGATTGAATTGATGTTTAATTGTTGATTTATGATGAAATCCCTCCAAGAACCCATGAATCCCCCATAATACTAAATTGTGAGTTCATGATGTGGGTTGATTGATTATAGAAGCATGTCAATTGATTATATCTATATTGATTGAGTTATTGAATCATGATATTCCCCTATCTAATGTATTAATTCTAGATATTTGGGTTGATTTTGATTAATAGACTTGAAGGGCAAATTATGAGGGTTTGTACATGTTGATGAGAATTGTGTATGAACTTATGATTCACTTAGAAAGTGAAGATCCTATGACTATTGTGTAATTGTGGTATTGTTGAAAGATCATTCTCCCCTTACCCTTACACATGATTATGCATGAAATGTTTATAACTAAGATAATGTTGTGGTGTTGATATAAAGGGTATTCTCATGAACACACTATGAACATGATGTGAAAGGTTTACTCACATACTAATGATTCTAAGGTTGAAAGGTCATTATCACCTAATGAATCTATGAGCTATCATGATACCATGTTGGTTTGAGTGCTAGAACATTCTTTCATGAACATAAACTTAAGTAAAGACCTAACATCAATATTAAAGGATTTATGCTTAGCATCGAGTGGATATGAATATGAGATGGAAGCTTTTACGTCAGTTAGTCCGTATTCCCAATGGGTTCCTTTTACGCTAGTTAGTCTAGGTTCCCAAAACAACTATCTCATGAGATGGAAACCTTTTACCTTAGTTAGTTCGGGTTTCTAGTAGCAATCTCCTTATCCCGTAACTACATGTCCACATAGGTCTTTAGCTAGTGGATCCACCTAAGTTAACAAACTATTTCTACCTTAGGAAAGTAGGACACCTCTTTTCGGTGTTAGCGCATGACACTAGATTCCATATAGCTCAACATGGTCTATGTCGGTTAAGGATGTTCCCCTACATGACAAGAACATGAACCATGAACAAGAACATGAATTATGAACAAGAACATGAGTTATGTACTATGGTCCCTCAAGAGGTTCTACTTAGTATGAATGAGTGTATGTAACTTCATCCATGCATTGCACAAGTAGGCTTTGAGAGTTGTCGTGGTATGTTTCCCTTATGATATGATGAGTTATGAGTTAATACATGCTTTACATGAACAATGACATGAACATGAACTATACTTATGACTTCCTAATGAGCTTTACTTAGTGTTAGTGGGGGTATGGGACTTCACTTATACATTGCACAAGTAGACTTTGAAAGGAGTTATGGTGTGGTTCCCTTATGCTATGAAGATATATGAATTTATGCATGTATGATATGAATTGTTTCTAAGAGTGATTTTACTTGGTACAAGTTATGAACATGAATGTTTCCTTGTCTATGAGTGTTGACTATGGATGAGGTCAAGGTATGATATGCATGATTATGGTGACCTAAAAGTGGTACTTTGCATAGATAAGAGTATGGGATCTTGTCTATGCATTGCACAACTATAGCTTAGGGTCGCTTATGAAATGGTTTGACTATGTATTTACACTATTGTGCATGATGATTCTTAAAGTTGATAAAGAGCATGGTTTCAACTAAATTGTCCCTTTTGCATGTTTTAAGGATTTTTATGCATGGCTTCCATACTTAGTACAATTTTATGCTGACCCATATTTTCTACATTTTTCGATAAGTGTAGGGCCCGATTGTTGAGGTGTGCTTCCTTTTTAAGTAAAAAGGTTGGATTGACTATTTTCCATGCTTTCAGTGAGTCCTCATGGTTCGAGGACAAGAGTTGATCATTTCTAGTTTCTTCATTACTTTCTATTTTGAGACTATGTTGTAAAGGGTTGTGACCCTTATTGATTCTCAATTGTATTAGATGGTTATTGAGACAATGTCTAGACTTCTATTTCGAATTTATGAAAAAACATTGATTGTAAAAAGTTTATAATTCCGCATCATTTCTATTACTTATGTTTATGATTACGCTAAGGGATTGTAAGAGACCCTTTCGGGGTCAAGTATGCCGTGTTACATCTAGGGGATACCCTTGGGTCATGACACACATTGTTTGTCACATTTTTGGCATCTGTATACACCATTTAAAGATTCAACTCTCTTGTTGTCAAAATTGCAGGAAATATAATACCAATCAAAGAAGTTATCTATTTCAGTGATTTGAACATGTAGTGTAACCATGCATTCCTACCATATTAAAGAAAAATGATATATATATATATATATATATATATATATATATATATATATATAATTGAAGCATGTTGCTTGATTGTATTGTGCATAAGGTGGGAAAGGTTATTAAGTTACTTACATGTATGTCAGAACTCCAGTCATTAAATACCATTAGGGTTCTTGAACATTAGGGAGTTCAAGCTATTTGAAGGTATAATTTATGACAAGTTAAGGAGGACAACCTTTACCTTGAAGAATCCAAGTCTTAGCAAGTGGTAGTTTTGTCCAGCAAGGTAAGCTACTGTAATTTTCTCCCTCTTGTGCTTGAGTAAATTAGGACACTTGGTATGTGTTAGTGAGTTGGAAATTGTTACTTTTACATGGTGAAATATTGGGGAGGATGTTCTAGTGATTAGTGCATGTTGGGACAGCCATGGAGGGGAGTCCTCTTTAAATTTTGTTATGAGCTTGTTTGAGCACTTTAAAAGTAATGTTAGCTCTTCAAGTGTTGGTGATCAGAAACCATGATTCATATTGCTTATGTTACATTATTATGTTTAAGGATTGTTTTATGTATGTTATGATAAGGAATGTGACTGGATGTGCGGGAAAGTTATGGAGACATTAAAGGACTTAAATATTGCAGGGAGTTTTGGGGAGGACCTGATACAAAGGTTGTACAGTATATAGACGCGATTAAAGGGAAAGGGAAGGAAAGAAAACACTCGCTAGATAAAATGCATGCTTACTGCTTCGTTACTATTTGGGTGAGATCAAGTAGCTCAAATTGATTGATTAGCTACTAATACTTGTCTTACAACTTATATTATTGTAGATTAGTAATCTGAAGAGAAGGAGCTTAAGTCATGCATATTGAATTGTATAGCAAGGTATGTAAGGCTATTCTATTTCCTATTTCTTTGGCATGAATCTAATACTTGCATTACAAAAAGTAAGCTTTCTAAGTGCCCTTGGTAGTGACTGATCCATAGTTGCAGTTCCTAATCCCTAGAGCAGTAAAGTGAGTACTGTAATATGAGTTTGTTACTAAATGTACGTGCTTACTCTACCAAGTATTAGCATGCAAGGTTTAAACTTGTTTCATCGTCAAAGTACCCTTGGCACATATTTCCATTATATAAATCAAAATGATCCTAGATTACACATGGTACATATGTTTGTTGGATATACAATCTGCCCATATCATGCCAACTTGCTTCAATTGTCTATATATATATGTCTTTCACATGTTCATATGTTTCCTTTATTGGTTATTACTCCCATTGTGTTAGACTATAATGTTACCTCACAAGATCCATACTTGTTCTATTGTACATTTTATATGTACTTGGAATATGTATCCATCCTAAAGTTGAATCTGCCCACGTTCTCCCTTGGTTTCATGTTCATGTACACCTTGTATTTGATATTAGTAAGTGAGTATTTGTCTATCATATAGAGTTCAAATCTCTTGGCTGAATTTTAAATGTCTTTACTTGATAGGTGCTTCAATTTGAGATATCAAAATGTTTACTGAGTCATATAAGCTCCTAAGTACTACACGTTCATGTCACATTTTCTTCCCATGTCATTGTTATTATCGTAAGTCCATATTCATATGTCTTCTACTACTGGTCCATAATTCCAAATCTCAAGAATGATTATGACCACCAAAACAACAATATCAAAATAGTTATGCACATCAAAACAACAATCTCAATGATTAAAGAATATAAGTGAAGCAATCTGTATAATTATGGGTGGCAGCCCAGGGGTAAATGCCTAGCATGGGTCGATCCCAATTCGTATAGAAGGGTGGTAGCTCAAGGGCGAAAGCCTAGCATGCGCCGATCCCAATTGGTATAAGAGGGTGGCAGTTCAGGGGCAAAAGCCTAGCATGGGCCGATCCCAATTTGTGGAATTATGAGAACAGCATCCCATGGTGGTTAAAATGCCTATCATGGGTCATCCTCTTCTACCGCTGATCAGTTGGTCATTTGTATCATATGTCTTATAAATATAATGCATATAGAAGTAAAGAAAAGAATGTAACATACAGGACTCCAAAAGTATAAGCAAAGGTGGTCTCTAATCCTTATCTATTGGCATTTGGTTTCACTTGAGCTCTCATTTTACATATGGTTGTATTATGCCTTACATATTCAGTACATTCTTTCGTACTAACGTCCCTTATTAGGGACACTGCATTTCATGTTGCAGGTATATGTACTCAACTAGTAGATCTCCTCAATAGAAACACATGATAATCAGTGGTTGTTGGTGAGCTTCAGGTTTATTCGGGGCTTTGCCAAGTCTTTACTATGCGTATTTCATAGTGGTACAGTCATGGATTCCAGTAGAGGCTTTGTAGACATTGTAATGTTATCATCTGAATTCATAGTTTCACTTGTCACATGTATCGGTTCAGCTAGCTAACATGTGTTGTATATGAAGCTTCTCATTAATAAATATATCTGCATAGTAGTTGTTTAATTTCTCATCATAGGTGAGTTGTAAAACATGTGTCATATGGTATTTGTCCACCTCACCTAGGGTTGGGGTGTGACAAAAGTGGTATCAGAGCAGTTCGTCCTAGGGAATCTACAAAGCCGTGTCTAGTAGAGCCTTACTTATGAATGTGTTATGCGCCACATTTATAATTAGGGGGTTGCTTGGACATTTAGTAAAATTTACCCTCATTTGTAATCCAGATCGTGCGATAGAGCAAAGTTAAGAAGTCAATTTCCACTTTCACCTGATCATGCTATTCATATCTTGCTTACGATGGTTAAGGTTAACAGTAGCTAGAATGTCAACATGCAATCTACCAAAAAGGATCTGAAGTTATCAAAATTTAGACTACATTGAGCTCATTTTATTCAACCGTCCCACTCCACAAAGTATGTAAAGGCTTTTATGTCTTATGCATTTTAAGTTGCATTTTTACCATTTGTATCGTGTTGGTTCAATTGAGAAAGATATAGTATGGTTATCCATATGCTTAAATATGATGGGTTACCTAGTTACATATATGAGTTGTAGCATTTCTAAGCACATCTTCTTAGGAGGATGTATCCAACTCTTAGGTTCTATATTTCCTCTATATTTATAGGATCTATTCCTATAGAGGACACTTGTTAAGAGTTTATGATATACATAGAATTTTCAGCATTACATATGTTCTCGAAATTGATGTTGTTGAACCAGTTTTTTTTCGGAAAAAGGCAGTGGCACAATCTGATATGTGGATGTATCAGTGCAATAGTGTTACTATATATACCCCTAATTGGCTGACAAGGCCCAAATTCTCACCATATATCATCCCAAATATGTTAATATTTGGCTTTTATATGGTATGTGCCAACAACCCTGAATAAGTACTAATAACATTTGTATTCTTTTCAGGGTTATAAAACTTAGGGATAAGTGAGACAATTTCTGCAAATGATATATGTTTGGTAGTTCCTATTATGATCTATGTTTTGGCTATGGAGGATTAGTATGCGACTAAAGGGTAAGGTTAACAAAAGGAAAAAAATTGATTGGTTAGACCTAAATTGTGATTAGTCAGGTTGTACATAGTGGGATTAGAGTACATGAAGCTACTATTTTTGATTAAAAGGTACTTGTTAGATAGGAAGCATGTGAGAATGAAGCTTGAATTACACGGGCCGAATATGTACGTAGAGCTTCTTGTTAGAAAGAGATGGGATATGTCAAATTCCCTAAACATAGGAGTAGGGGTGAAATGAGGATGCTATAGCGGAGTGAGATAGGTGATTATGAAAGAGAGGTTGCTAAGTGTATGAGGCAATAAAAAGGTATCAACTATTCAATCTTAACGAGTTATAATGGCGCACCCGGGAACAACTTTGTGAACCTTTGTTAGACAGAGAAATCATTTTAGTATTGATTCAAGTCTTGATATTTGGTCATGATAACAACAAGAAAAAGAGAGGGGAATAGAAAGGTTACCTAGATAGAAGATACATGGACCTAGTTCATCTACATCATTAGTACAAAAGAGAAGTAGAGCATTATTCACATGAATAGACTTCCATCAATTTGAATAGAGCTACTACAGGGTTCATTTAATATATGCCTACAGTAATTCGTCAGTCATAGTCTAGTTAAGGGGGAGGAAAAATTGATCATATGCTAGTTGTTATTATTTGCTATCTTGCATGGGAAAAGAGACAGAGCACCCACACTTGTTTTAAAAAAAATCTATTAGTATAGCCAGACCTATGTAGCTAAGCCCAAAGGGGCTAACTCTAAGATTTTATGAATCATGATATAACTTTATAGGTACCTGACATTTACATGTTATTAGAGTTCATGTTTTATGGTGAGTTCAAGCTTCACTATTTATTTTTTGTTTCGACCTACAAAGGGCACCAGGCATTGAGCGTGATATAACACAACCTAGTAATGAAGGCAAAGTTGGCCTCGGCTTCCTACTCTAAAAGATGAACTATTGAGGATTTTCTTTTTCTATCTTGACTGTAGTATTTATATTGACCTAGACGGAAGCCAAATCTCAATAGCAGAGCACCTATAAGAATTCTTAGGAGATTGAAGAGAGTAGATGGGGAAATCAATTGTATGTGTTTAGGTGAGTAAGGAATATGAGCAGAACTATCCCACCTGTGACTTAGCGCTTAAGACAGTGTGTTTGGCCTTATTATGGTAGAGTGGTTCTATAGGATGTCTCGTAGTTCCCCAAGATGGTTTGTTATATAATTATACATGTTGCATGGTCTATAATTTATCTATTTGTATGTCATTTTCCCTTTGTGGATTACCTTCTCACATGTTACCTAATATCATAGAATGTTTACATGTTAATGTTATCCGCTTCAGAGCACCTTTATTTATTGTTATATGTTTTCATAGGACCTTTTCCTTACATTTTATTTATTGCACTAGTTACTTTCCACATGTCACTTGTCCATATTGTGTGGGTACTGCATGTTAATTGATCATATGCTATGAGCAAAATTAGTGCTCGTGGGTTATATGACTCGCATATCAATTTTACATGTCATATGCATCATAAACCACATCTATGTATATTACATGCCTCGTAGCCTACTTGCTTAAACATTACAGGCCTTATAGCTTTTCTAGCCATGTGTCATGTGTTCACTTGCTCATATTTCATAAGTGTACTTATTGACATGTTAGATCACCAATCCATGCGATATATATAACACACTTGATCAATGTGATTTGTGTTCCATAGTTCATATTTCATATAGTCTACTTGCTTACGTATTATATAATTTGTAGCTTTAGTACTTATGTATCATTGCTCATCTAGTCCATTTCCTACATTCCTTATAGCGCATTCGCTCACACGCTACCCTATGAACCATATGCGTGCGTACACCATATATTTCTATAGCTTAATGCCCGTATATTATGCGCTCCCTTTTGTGATAATCTGCATATGTGTGATACCCAATATGACTTATTTATTTGTACACTATGCCCCTCTGTGATTATTGACTTGAGTTTTGAACATTTTGGGAAAACATTTCCTTGTATCATTATGTAGTGAAGATTTTGACCAGAAAAGGTTGGGCATATATGTAAATTTTATCACAACCATAGATAAATAACTTAGCATAATGCCTTATTCGAAGGTGCGGCATAAAACATTAGATTTTATATTAACAGCTATGTGTTCTTATAAGTCTCACCTCTGAAAAGAGTCATAAGATAAAAGAGAAGGGAAAGTAGAGCCCCGATAGGTTAGGCCTATGATTTTGTGTTCATTCCATATACGAAAAAATTGGGAGATACTATAGTTATTCTTGATTGTTAAGGCTCGGAAGCTAAGATCAAAAGGTTTATTGTGGAAGGAATAGAAAATAACATAAGATACTTGGGAATAGAAGATAGTAAAGATCCTAAATGCCCCTCCTCATTCTAAACATCAACATAAGGATCTGAGATCATGTGGTCCCCTTATATGATCATAAATCCTGCTAGCAGTTGTTCATTTTATATATCATTTGCATGTCTTGTGTTTAGGTATATTAAAGTCCTTATTAGTATGAATTCTACTTGCATATCTTCAGTGAATTACATGGTCAAGGAAGGGGTTGATTTTCATATTATTATTTCATGAACCATATCTATTCAGACGTCATGCTAGACTTGTCTATACGTGTTTTAAGTTAGTCTACGTATTTTGGGTAGTCCTATTTATAGAGGGAACTCTCGCAAATCTCCAAATGAAATTCCAAGGTTAACCAAACTATCAGCTTAACGTATCATTTGAGGACGAATGATCATAAGGGGAGAGGATGTAACACCCCGTATTCTACGTGTACTAGTTCTATTTATATGATGCTTAAAAATTACCGTGTGGTATAGTTATGGACTCGGTTTCTTATGCAACTAGTGACAATATGATAGGTTTAAAGTGAACTGCCCATAGATTTTGATGCAACACGATTAAGTTGACGTCGACGGAAGTATTTAAACTTGAGATCATAAGGTAGTATTGGAGTCTACAGTTTAAATTGACAAAGTGTATATAAGTTTAAAGTTAAATTAAATGTATTAAGGTCTAGAAATGGAATAAGATATTGAGGTCCTTGATTGACTACACTAAGCTAGTAGGTGACAAGTAGGTGCATCACCTACTTTGACTTATTGACCAGCCCAAAGGACCAAGTAGGTGCATTACCTACTAATATTCTTTTGACCATGTTATTGGGCCAAGTGCACTACCACCTAATTGCATCAAACTGGCCCAAGTTGATTAGAAGAATAAGGGGAAAATGAAAAGCCAAGGCCCAATCTTTCCAATCCCACAAGAAATAATTTGAATGGAAAAGTAAGTGCACCACCTACTTAAATGTGTGGCCTAAATTAAAGACACATGTTGTCTGCAAATGAAGTACAAGAAAGGTGGAAAAAGGCCCAAGTGAAAAGTCCAAGTAGTTGGGTCACCTACTGGACAAATTATGGTCCAAAATGAGTGAGAAAGTACGCCAAAGCAGGTCCCTTTAAAAGGGATAGATATCAGCTTTTTCCAACCATTTTTACTTTGACAAAAAAATCTTATACCTAGAGCTTTCTCTCTTCTCTCTCTTAGCTTAATACAGCAGCCATTAAATACCATTAGGGTTCTTGAACATTAGGGAGTTCAAGCTATTGGAAGGTATAATTTAAGATAAATTAAGGAGGACAACCTTTACCTTGAAGAATCCAAGTCTTAGCAAGTGATAGTTCTATACAGCAAGGTAAGCTACTGTAATTTTCTCCCTCTTGTGCTTGAGTAAATTAGGACACTTGGTATGTGTTAGTGATTTGGAAATTGTTACTTTTACATGGTGTAATATTGGGGAGGATGTTCTGGTGATTAGTGCATGTTGGGACAGCCATGGAGGGGAGTCCTCTTTAAATTCTGTTATGAGCTTGTTTGAGCATTTTAAAAGTAATGTTAGCTCTTCAAGTGTTGGTGATCAGAAACCATGATTCATATTGCTTATGTTACATTATTATGTTTAAGGATTGTTTTATGTATGTTATGATAAAGGATGTGACTGGATGTGCGGGAAAGTTATGGAGACGTTAAAGGACTTAAAAATTGTAGGGAGTTTTGGGCAGGACCTGATACGAAGGTTGTACAGTATATAGACACGATTAAAGGGAAAGGGAAGGAAAGAAAACACTAGCTACATAAATTGCATGCTTACTGCTTGGTTACTATTTGGGTGAGATCAAGTAGCTCAAATTGATTGATTAGCTGCTAATACTAGTCTTACAATCTACCCATATCATGCCAACTTGCTTCAATTATCTTATATATATGTCATCTTTTCACATGTTCATATGTTCCCTTTATTGGTTATTACTCCCATTGTGTTAGACTATAATGTTACCTCACATCATCCTTACTTGCAATATTGTATATTTTATTTGTACTTACTTGGAATATGTATCCGTCCTACAGTTGAATCTGCCCACGTTCTCCCTTGGTTCCACGTTCACGTATACCTTGTATTTGATATTATTAAGTGAGTATTTGGCTATCATATAGAGTTCAAATCTCTTGGCTGAATTTTAAATGTCTTTACTTGATAGGTGCTTCAATTTGAGATATCAAAATGTTTACTGAGTCATATAAGCTCCTAAGTACTACACGTTCATGTCACATTTTCTTCCCATGTCATTGTTATTATCGTAAGTCCATATTCATATGTCTTCTACTACCGGTCCATAGTTCCAAATCTCAACAATGATTATGACCACCAAAACAGCAATCTCAAAATAGTTATGAACATCAAAACAACAATCTGAATGATTAAAGACTCTAAGTGAAGCAATCTGTATAATTATGGGTGGCAGCCTAAGGGAAAATTCCTAGCATGGGTCTATCCCAATTGGTATAGAAGGGTGGCAGCTTTGGGGCGAAAGCCTAGAATGGGCCGATCCCAATTGGTATAAGAGGGTGGCAACTCTGGGGCAAAAGCCTAGCATGGGCCGATCCCAATTTGTGGAATTATGAGGACATCATCCCAGGGGTTAAAATGCCTAGCATGGGTCATCCTCTTCTACCGCTGATCAGCTTGTCATTTTTATCATATGTCTTACAAATATTATAATGCAAAGAACAGTAAAGAAAAGAATGTAACATACACAATTCCACAAGTATAAGCAAAGGTGGTCTCTAATCCTTATCTATTGGTATTTGGTTTCACTTGA
Organism: Solanum okadae; assembly: GCA_036553675.1. Taxonomy (NCBI): domain Eukaryota; kingdom Viridiplantae; phylum Streptophyta; class Magnoliopsida; order Solanales; family Solanaceae; genus Solanum; species Solanum okadae. The sequence continues at coordinate 21,134,335 of CM071686.1, read as the reverse complement.
GCTCTCATTTTACATATGGTTGTATTATGCCTTACATATTCAGTACATTCTTTCATACAGACGTCCCTTATTGGGGACGCTACATTTCATGTTGCAGGTACAAGTACTAAACTAGTAGATCTCCACAATAGAAGCACATGATACTCAGCTGTTTTTGGTGAACTCCATGTTTATTCGAGGCCTTGCCGAGTCTTTACTATGCATATTTCATAGTGGTACAGTCATGGATTCCAGTAGAGGCTTTGTAGACATTGTAAAGCTATCATCTGAATTCATAGTTTCACTTGTCACATGTATCGGTTTAGCTAGTCAACATGTGTTGTATATGAAGCTTCTCCTTAATAAATATATATGCATAGTAGTAGTTTACTTTCTCATCATAGGTGACTTATAAATCATGTGTTCATACGGTACTTATCCGCCTCACCTAGGGTTGGGGTGTGACATTTAGTATTCTACATTGTTGTCTTTTTCAATTTTTTTGTTTTTATCCTTTTTCGTGATTCATATGAATCATGCTAACTCATTCAGTATTGGTATTACTCAACTAAACTTTGGAAATAGATCCAAAAAATACATGATCGATTATTAATGAAGAATTCGAGTGTAGAGAAGTCATAGTCAAAGAAGGATGCACCTTTGAATTCTAAAGTTACTGCAGAACCCCCCCCCCCCCCCTCGAAAAAAAAAGGGTAAAAAAAAGTTGGATTAGTATTATCTCATCCAACTCTTCCTAAGGTACAAACTTTTAATGTATATACTTTATTTTGATTTTTAATCTAGCCTTTGATAGTGGTATCAATGTTCTGATACATTACATTTATAGTAGTCTCTATTTTATGCAATGTATCTCTATTGAAAAAGCTTCCTAAAAGGGCGGGGGAGGGGGGGGTCGAATCTGACAGTACACGCCCTTCACTGCTAAAGGTTCATATTTATAATGTATCTAGTATTGAATCCTGTTCAAATTAAAAGTTTTTATGCATAATCCTATTATTTTGAAACACCGATTAGTATTTATCTTGTTCATTACACATGTACTTGATACATAAATTCTACAAAATGTATCATTTATCATGTATCAGGTGTTGCGATGTATCTTTAACCTTATTCAAATTAGAATGATATGTATCTACACACAGTTGCAAATCATATTCGTGATACATGAATCTTACTTTTTTTGTATATAAACCAGTGTATCTCATGCTTTTGATTATTTATCTAATACATAACTATAACAAATTGTACAGTCAATCATGTTTTAGTTGTTGTTATGTATATGCACTCTTTAATTTTTGTTTAGACTTACATAAATTAGAAGGCTATATATCTGTAAACATTACCCAATAATACTCATGATACATAAAACCTAATTTTCTATAAATAAAGCATTGATTATCAAATTTACTGATGTGTACTGACCATGCAGGATAGGATAAAAGCTGAACAAAACATACTAAGCAATAATGTAATCTGAACATGCTGGAAAATACTAAAAACATATTGAATTGAACTGAACTGATTGCAATGACTAAGTACATAACATGCTAAAACTGAATACTTAAGTATAACTGAAAACCTGGTCAAATGCACTAAAGTCTGACTGTGGGAGCTACTAATAACCGATAGAAAACCACATGAGCTAAAGTGTGGAGTCCGATGTATATGCCCCATCGAGAGGACCCAATATACCTTGCCAAGGGTATAAAGGCATGACTAGCGTGATCAATAAATATGATGCCCACAGAGGGGACTTATAAACCTACTGGGCACATAGTTCTGGGACTATACGGGTACGTTGAACCCTAGTCCACTCGGTGTTAAGTCTACTCCAAACTAGACATGTGTACATTGTAACATAACTGAATTATACTTGATAGCTTAATATTCTGACATGGTAACCGAGGATGCAACATTTAAGTACTCATAATGAAACATTCAAAATTGAAGCATGTTTATCTGTTTATCTGACCTAGCTAGTGTAATTCATGAACTAAATGAATCTACACAACTAGGGTTCTGAGTTTCATGCAGGGAACTAAGCAACCATGTTACAAAAACATGATAATATGATTTAGAATACCATAACAGTGAAATCTCAACAATTATCTAAAGTTCTAGAGACCCTAGGTCTAAACAATGCATAGGAAATCAAGATTTTGACTGAATTCTAGTGACCTAGTGGAAGAAAGGAATCCACTAGTAAAATCCCACACAACTGGTGAAGAAATCTATGGTAAAATCCTTGGATTTCGGGACTGGAACTAAAGAAAACTTGTTGCATGTTCTTGAATGGCTGCTCGACTTTTTCCTCTGTTTTGATCTAAGATCAATGAATTTCAGTGAATGGATCGACTAGTGTAGGCTCTGATCATGTTACTAGGCTAAAACTGACCAAAACTACATAGTTTAGGTGTCCAACGCATAGGGGAAAAGACCCAACACATTTGGCGAGGCTGAACACAGACCCAATACGGACCGTCACTAGGACTATGGCCCATCGACTGGGTTACGGTCTGCTGGCTAGTGGTTACAGGTTCTGAGAGTGACCTTCTACGGGCCCGACCATGGTCCGTCGTCAGGACCACGGCCCGTCGTCAGGACCACGGCCCGTGAAGGGCTCCGTGGTCTGACGTCTAAGCCTGTTGAGTCCTGACTGGCTCCCACGAGCCTTTTCATGGCTCGTGAGGTGGTCAATGGCACGTGAAGGGATCCGTGGTCCAGCTCTGCTGGAAGGGTGTGAACCATGGGCAGGTCAACGGACTATGGTTCCTTTCATAGTTCGTGAACCCTGTCGTGGTTCACTATTCTCTGGTGTTTTTCTGCTACATAGTGTAAGTCTGAATTCCGAGGTAATACAATATTTCCCCCTTGGGAACATTATTCCTCGAATGAAGCCTAAACTAGCTGAGTAATGGACGGAAGGAGCTGCAATCCCTACTACTAAGTACTAGGACCTGATTCTTGACTAAACTGAGTTCCAAGAACTTGTAATTATGCTGAAAATGCAAGAACAACTGAAGGAACTTGATACTAAAACTGAATTTATGCAAGGGTAAGATGAGAGACTAGAGAGTAACTATTACCTCCAGCTGAAATGGAATCGGAAGGAAATAGATAAGGATACTTGGCTTTCATGGCTACTTCTTGAAATGCTCAAATTACACCTCCCTAAAGAAGTATAAGCGATCGTTTTCAAATAAAGAACCCAACTTGTAGGTTTTTGTAATACCCCGAAAACTAGTAGACTAAACTAGAGCCTTAAGTTAGGGTTCTAGAGTTTTATATGAGGGTTAGAGTCATAGATAAGACTTCCCATACTTGAATGAGGAGTTTAGGGGTTAAACGTCAAGGCACAGGTTACACCCCGTAGTTTAGAATATTATCTAGTGTTTGGTTGAGGGTCACAAGGGCAAGTGCCAAGGCAAAGGGGCAAAGCCTAAGCCAAAGGCCAAGGCTGCGCCAACCTTGGCAAGGTACTGCCTCAAGTTCACGACCACCACCACGAGCAGTGGTCTTGACCATGGTTCATGGGAGGTCTCATGAAGGTCCGTTAGACTTGTGGGGGGCAAGTCCTTGAGGCCAAGCTACTGCCCAAGGACCACGATCCACTACACGACCAGTGGTTTTGACCACGGTTCGTGGGAAAACTTGTGGTCATTCCTTAGGATGAGGGAGGCTAAGATACTTCGGCCAAGCCACTTCCCAAGGACCGTGGGCAAGACCACGGTTCGTGGTCTTGACTACGGCTTGTGAGGTCTTGTCGTGGTGCCTCGGAGTGGGCTGCCAAGTGAGGGTCTTTTTAGTAAATTCATTTTTACTTGGTTTTAAGTGGGGTCATTTTGTATGGATTTTATACACCTATATAAAGTATTTTAAGTCATTAACCACCCAAACTAAGTCTTTAATTTCAGAACCCGAAAAGATCCCAAAGTTCTTAATCTCAACAATTTTCTCTCTACAAAACTCATGAGTTGAAGAAGAAGATAGAGCTTAGGCCAAAAACAAAACTCCATTGTTGCAAGCTTGTGTAAGGAATTTGAATCAAGGTATGTTAGCTTATTCATCTATGGGTTCTTCCACCAATAGAGCCCCTTAGATTTCCCCCAATTGTGAAGATAAAACCCAATCTAAGCTAGGGTTTATTCCTATGTATTGGGTAGTGTGTTGGGTAGGATTCCAATTGAGTGAATAATACCTAATTATGATTGACTTAACATTGAATTGTGATATCATGATGAATTTATGTGATTTCCATGGTTAACCCTAGTCTAATTGATGATATTGAATTGTGTGGGGTTATGCCATAAAAGGTGAACTTGAGGATTCATAGATGTTCTTCTAGAATTAATGCTATGAGTAGTAATTCTCTAAGGCTAGAAACATGTATACATGAATTGAATTAGGATAATGTAAATATGATGGATCTTGACTAGTAAGGCTTGAGATTGAACCTACATGATGAATTATGACTAAAATCACCTAATAATGAAGAATGTGATTGAATGCCTTGTGATCTAGATATGAATGTTGATAGAATGAAGTAAAGTTTTGAGAGTAAGGCTTGTAGTCATGAATGTTGAATCACTAGTGCTTTGAGAGTAAAGTTAATGTGATGAATAGAAGTCTAATAGGTAGAATTGTGGTGAAAGGCCTATACTCACCTAACCTACCTTATAAATGCTTGAAAGTATAAAGTGATAGAATCACTTTAACATGGATTGGTTGTCTAGGACATCCTTATATGAAATATGAATGTTAAGCAAGGCTTAATAGTGAAATCTTGGGGTGTATGCTTGGCACCAAGTGGATATTGACAATGACGTGGAGTGTCACATAAGATAGGGTTTGGGTTCCAAGTTGAAAGGAGAACCACACCTGGTTGATGTGACGATTATCCAAGGTAAAGGGGGATGCTATTTATGCATTGCACACTGCTTTGGGGTTACTTAGGGGTATAGTACTCCTAGAATATGAAAGCCTAAGATTTGACCATGCATATAGACTATGATTAAGATGACCAAAAATGGATACTTAGCTTGTATGGTATTATAGGATGATATTCATGCATTGCACAAGTATGCATTGAAGTTACTTGAGAATAGTTCTTTATGAGATGAATTACTAAGAGTTGAGTAAAGCTTATATGATGCCTATGTTGGAGACTGGACTTGTGATTATCATGTTGTCTCTTATGCTTATAGTTGATGTTTCATGAAGTATTGGATTATGTCTTATGTTGACTAACCCTTATGATATGCTCTTATGATATTATGCTAGCTAACATATTTAGTACATTTTTTTACTAACGCATACTTTGCCTACATTCTCATCAAATGTAGGGCTTGGAGACTTGAGTTCTAATCTTGGAGATGGGTTTCTAAGGAGCAAAGGAGTTGAAGATTTTGGTGAGCCCTCATAGCTTCGAGGACAAAACCCACTATTTCCCTTATGTCTTTTATTTTCATGTTGAGACTATTGTATGGGCTATTCCCCAATAGTTTTATTCAAAGTTGTATTAGATGGTTTAAGACATAAGTGTAGTAAAGACTTCTTCTTTTATTTTATAAAAGACTTCGATTGTATGGATAAAAGTTTTAAATTTTTGTACATTTTTATTATCTTATGTTATGATATGCTAAGGGTTTGTATGAGACCCATTCAGGGTCAAGTACGCCATGTTACATCTAGGTTGTACCCCTAGGTCCTTACAACTTTGGTAATCAGAGCACAAGGTTTAGAATGGTTCTAGGATTGTCTCAAACCATGTCTAGTAGAGTCTAGTTCATAAATGTGAAGTGCACCACATTTATGAATAGGAGGCTATTGGATGTTTAGGAAATCTCACTTCTTCGCTCTCTAAGTCGTGCCATAGAGTTTGGCTCTAGTAGGTCCTTCTTCTAATATGTGCCCTATGGTTTTTAAGGGTATGGCTAATACAAGGGCTAATGCTAGGAAAGATTAGGAAGACAATGTGGAACAAGAGGTTCCTCTCCAAGTTCCACCACAAGCTCCTCCTCAAGTTCATATTGATACGGGGGCTATGACAAATGTTGATACTAAGGTCGGCTCTCCAAATATTGACTCAAGCTGTGATAACTCAAGACCAAGCCATAACAGCCCAAGCTAATAGCAAAGTTGTTGCCTCGACAAATCCAAATGTGAATTTCGTAGCTTTAAGTGTGAGAGTGTTTTTGAGGATGAACCCTCTGGAGTTTTATGGCTCCAAAGTGGAGGAAGATCCTCAAGGTTTTATAAATGAGGTGTATAATGTGCTTGCTATCATGGGATTGACTTCTGTAGCGAAAGAGGAGCTAGTCGCTTATCAATTGAGAGATATAGCACAAATATGGTATGAACAATGGAAGGGCAATGGGCCGGTAGAAGCGGGCCCAATAGAGTGGGAAGGGTTCAAAGAAGCATTCCTTGATAGGTTCTTTCCCATAGAGTTGAGGGAACGAAAGATGCAAGAATTCATTAACTTTCATCAAGGAGGTATGAGTGTGAAAGAGTATGCTCTTAAGTTCACCCAACTATATAAGTATGCTCCAACTATAGTGGTGGACTCAAGGGCTAGAATGAATAAATTTGTGATGGGAGTGTCCGACTTGGTAGTCAATGAATGTCGTTCGGCAATGCTTATCCCAAGTATTAATATTTAAAGTCTTATGGTTCATGCTGAACAAATTGAGGAGAAAAAACTCAAGAAAATGAATAGTGCGGTAAAAAGAGCTAAAACCGATGATGGGAACTTTTCTAATGCTTAGTCTGATGGACAAGGTAGGCCTAAGTCTAAACAAAGGTATTCCGGTCAAGACTCTTCCAACACCCCTAGGTTTTACCAAGAGAAAGGTAGTGGGTCTCCATTGCCTAAGTCTACTTGCTCCAAGTGTGGGAGGAAACATTATGGTAAGTTCCTAGCCGGCATGGATGGTTCCTATGGGTGTGGAAAGAGTGGACACAAAATGAGAGATTCCCCAGTTCTTAAAGCTAAAGGAAGGGAGGATAAGCAAGTTGCCTCTAGTGGTATAGATGTGGAGCCTCAAAAGAAGAGTAGGTTCTATACCCTCCAAGCTAAGAATAATCAAGATTTACCTCCTTATGTGGCTACCGGTATGTGTTTCATGCTTTATTAGATTCCGGTATTGTTTGGTCTTTTTGTGACTTGATATGTTAGACCTTGAAGTTCTCTTTAGTATGAATGATGTTTGGAAGAGTTTGTGTAGGCTAGCTCCCAAGGGGGAGATGGTGTGCCTATCTATCAAGGTTATTGTGTGTTTATGTCTAGCCATGATTTCCTTATATGCATGTTCATGAAAAAGTTTAGGTCTTGATAGAAATGACTTATATGCATTGTTTTGCCTCATGATTGTAGTGCATTGAGTATGACTTGCCTATTTTGACTTCATGAGATGAATATATGAGCATGCTTTAGTTGGAGTTGAGGATTCCTCCTTGAATGAATGATTTTTTTAAGAGTAAATTGCATATAGGCTCCATGAGAGTATGTTGACCATGTTATGACTAGGAGATGGTAGTTCCTCTTTGAACATGACTATATGAGCATTTCATGCATAAATGGGTTGTTAGATGTAGTTCCTACTCACTTGTGTTGCATTGAATATGTTTAGTTTGGAGTTGAAGTTTTCCTCTCTTGTTTATGTGCATTAGATTAGTTGCATGCATGATGGGCTGCTAGTCTAGAGTCATTTCCTTTAAAAAGTGTTTAGAATCGTCATTCGAGGACGAATGTTCCCAAGGAGGAGATATTGTAATACCCCAAAAACAAGTTGACTAAACTAGAGCCTTAAGGTAGGGTTGTAGAGTTTGATATGAGGGTTAGAATCGTAGATAAGACTTTCCGTAATTAGAATGAGGGGTTGAGGGGTTTAATGTCAAGGCACGTGTTACACCCCGCAAATTAAAAGACCACTAGGGTTCGGTTGATGGTCACAAGGGCAAGGGCAAGTGCCAAGGCAAAGGGGCAAAGCCTAGGCCAAAGGCCAAGGCTGCCCCAACTTTGGCAAGGTACTGCCTCAAGTTAACGACCACCACCACTGAAATGACCCAAAAAGTTCTTTAAAATGTGCTTCGGAAGTTACCGGAAACTTGTTTAGCTATATCTAGAAAAAATCCGTTTCATTTTTCGAAAATCCGACTTCATATTCTTGTTTAGGGGGTCAAATTGAGTGGGAAATGGGTCTAACCCAAATTTTAGAGCAACCGTACCAAAATCCGAAATTTCCAAGTGAAGCCTTTTTCGAGGGTCTACTTTGGAGGGTCATATCTCCTAGCACACAAATAATTGGGTGTCCCATAACATATCCATGGAAATCCCTTTGAGTTAGCTACCTAACGCACTTCGTTTCACCTCATTCGGAGTTCGGACGAAGAAGTTATGCCCATTTTCGTAAAATCTGTCCGGCAGGAAATGCAATTTCCAGTGAGCGTTTTTACTGTTCACCCACCTCTTTTTTTTTTCTAAGTGTTGGACCATTTTTCCAAAGGGCATATGTTATTTCCTATATACCATTAGTTCAATTACCATCTCTAAAACATTTCCCAAAACACCTCTCCCATACTTAGACACATTTTCTCTCAAGTTCTTTCAAGAACCCTAATCCAAAACCTTCCTCAAGATTGAAGAGACTCTTGCTCCAAGTTCCAAGCTTCCATTGAAGACACTCTCAAGACCTTCATAAGAACTCAAGGTATGTGGTGTTGAACTCATGGGTCCTTCCACCCATAGTGCCTAGACTCTATTCTACTCACTAATTCATGGTTTAAGTTAAGATTCATAAGTTAGTCTTGTTTTTTGTAATAATTTCCTGCACATTGAATTTTAAACATGAAAAGTGATTGTTTTGAGCATGTTGTGACTCTAGAACTTGAATCTAAATTTGGAATGGATGTGGAGATTTTCATGTGGTATTGTGGGTGTTAAAAGGTGTTGTTGTAGGTTGTTCACTGGTTTGGCTGCATAATTACTACCCTATTTTCCATGCTCTTTGATTCCATTATATGCCTTCAAGGTGTTTGACAAAATGTCCAACTATGGAGAATTGATGAATCGATGCTTTAAAGCTTGAGTTATGAGATGTATGGCAATCCAGAGATGTGTTGATGACAAACTAAGCTTGTGTATATGTTCATTCCATACGTGAGATCCCATTAGAGCCTAATGGGAATTTCCTATATAAAGTGTTGCATGACCATGCCCGGTCCAGGGGAAAAGAACCGGACAACCATGTGAGAGGTTTATAGCTCACCATCTAGGATGCTTAGGGTGTGACCAACATCAACCATGTGAGAGTTTTATATCTCACCACCTAGGATGCTTGGGGTGTGACCAACATCAACCATGTGAGGGGTTTATACCTTGCCACCAGGGTGTCCGGGTGTGAACGGCATCCCCCATCCTAAGTTGGGGTTATAGATTGGTTGGATCATGCATACACATATGATATTTACTATTAGTATAGATTTACTTAAACATGTTTTGACTTCACTTTGATCATGCATCCTCATATTGTTATTCATAATGCATATGAAACTATTTCTTGTATTTCGATTGTGTCCTTGTCTATTGTTGTGTTGCACCCCGCATACTTAGTACATTCCAAGTACTAACGCATATTTTGCCTACATGATGTCACCATGTAGGGACCGGAGCTACTCTTGATCCTTCTCTCCATTCACGTGGCTAGTACGGTGCTTATCCGAGTTTGTTGGTGAGTCCTCAATGATTCGAGGGCTATGTTATGTTTCCTACTCCTATGTTTTGAGACTTTAGCTTGCAATTGTATTTTGACTATGAGGGGAGCCGGTAGTATGTCATGGCCCCCGTCCTATCTATGTATGTAGAGGTGTGCGTTGGACAAGTATTTTGTAAATGAGCTTGACTCTTGTTCTATGATGTCATTTTGAAATGGTTTGCCCTTAGCCCCTATTTCCCGTTAATTAATGTTAAATGTACTTCCGCGACCGATGAAGTGTGATGACAAGTTTGATTGGCTTGTTTGGGGTTCCTTCGGGTTCCTCATTCGCCATGTCACGTCTAGGCCCTAGGCTTGGGTCGTGACAAGCTTGGTATCAGAGCACTAGGTTGTTAAATCCTCGGAGTCCAACACACCGCGTTGAGTAGAGTCCTAATGATGGTTGTGAAGCGCGCCACGACTATGAATGGGAGGCTACAAAACGTTTTAGGAAAGGTTTCCCTTCTTCATGTTCTATGTCGTGCTTAGAGTGCGATAAGGTGATTCCTCCCTAACTCTTGTTCTTTGGATTGCTAGATCATCATGTCAAACATGAGGGGAAGACGGGCCCGATCACCGGAAGAGCCACCCACCAATGGTGAGCTCCATGATGCACTCACCATGCTTGCACAAGTGGTAGCCAACCAAGTGCAACAAGGAGCCCAAGCTCCTCGAACTACCACCCCGGGGGAAAGGGTGAGAGATTTCATGAGGATGAACCCTCCGGTCTTCCATGGTTCGAAGGTGGATGAGGACCTGCAAGAGTTCATCGATGAGGTATGCAAAATCTTGACCATTATGGATGTTGGTGCTTGTGAGAAGGTGGAATTGGCGGCCTACCAACTCAAGGGGGTTGCTCAAATTTGGTTTGATCAATGGAAGGGTGAGAAAGGTAATGGCTATGTGGTGTTGTGGGAGGAGTTTAAACTTGCTTTCCTTAATAGGTTCTTCCCTCTTGAGCTTAGGGAGGCAAAGTTGGTGGAGTTCATGAACTTGAAGTAAGGAGCTATGAGTGTGAGGGAGTATGCCCTCAAATTTGTCCAACTCTCCAAGTATGCACCTCACTTGGTGGCCGACTCTAGGTCGAGGATGAACAAATTTGTGATGGGTGTATCCAACTTGGTTAGTGAGGAGTGTCGGTCCGCTATGCTCATTGGAGATATGGATTTGTCTCGGTTGATGACTTATGCCGAGCAAATGGAGGAGGAGAAATTGAGGAAGAGAAGGGGGCACGAGGCCAAGAGGGCCCGATTGGAGAATAGGTTCCCTAAGGGTGCTAGATTTCATCAAGACCGAGGAAACCCTCATGTCAACCGGGGAATTGCTATCAATGTTCCTAGACCTCAAGGGGGAGGTGAAGTGGGTTCTATGGATGTATGCCCTAATTGTGGGAGGAAGCATGGTGGTCCTTGCATGAACGGTTCGGGTGCTTGCTTTGAATGTGGAGAAGTGGGTCATAAGAGGTTTGAGTGTCCCAAGATCCGCAACAAGGTCCGAAGTGCTAACCCTACTCCTTTGGGTAGAGGTGCTTCTCAAAGTGGTGCCCTAAGGGACAATCGATTTTATGCTTTGCATGGTAGACAAGGTGTTAATGAGACTCCGGATGTGGTGACCTGTATGTTGCAAATCTTTGATCTTGATGTTTATACTTTGATCGATCCGGGTGCCACCCTTTCCTTTGTTACCCCCTTAGTTGCTAGAAAATTTCATGTCGAGTCGGAATTGTTGCATGAGTCATATGAAGTATCTACTCCCATTGGTGTCTCTATTGTTGCTAGAAAAGTGTATAGAAATTGTCCGGTTTGCATATTGAATAAGTTGTTGCCTTGTGATCTTGTTGAGTTGAACATGGTGGATTTTGATGTTATTCTTGGGATGGATTGGTTGCATGCATATTATGCTTCTATTGATTGTAGGACTCGTAAAGTCAAGTTCCGATTTCCTAATGAACCCGTCCTTGAGTGGGAGAGCCGGGATGTTGTGGTGAAGGGGAAATTCATTTCTTGCATTAAAGCCCATATGTTGATTTCCAAAGGGTGCTTGTACCATATTGTGAGAGTCAATGATGTGGAGTCTAAAGTCCCTCCTATTGAGTCTATTCCGGTTGTTAATGAGTTTCTAGATGTCTTCCCAGAAGACCTTCCCGGTGTCCCTCCCGAAAGGGAGATAGATCTTGGTATAGACCTCCTTCCCGATACTCAACCTATTTCTATCCCCCCTTACCGTATGGCCCCGGCGGAGTTGAAAGAGTTGAAAGAGCAATTAAAAGATTTGTTAGAGAAGGGGTTTATTAGACCTAGTCATTCTCCCTGGGGTGCTCCGATTTTGTTTGTGAAGAAGAAAGATGGGTCTCTTAGAATGTGTATTGATTATCGACAACTTAATAGGGTCACCATCAAGAATAGGTATCCTCTTCCAAGGATTGACGATTTATTTGACCAATTGCATGGGGCTAGTCACTTCTCTAAGATTGATCTTCGGTCAGGGTATCATCAAGTGAAGGTGAGGGAGTGTGATATTCTCAAGACGGACTTTCGTACTAGGTATGGGCACTATGAGTTTGTGGTGATGTCTTTCGGGTTGACTAATGCTCCAGCTCTCTTTATGGATTTGATAAATAGGGTTTTCAAACCCTACCTTGATTCTTTTGTGGTGATGTTTATAGATGACATCTTGATCTATTCTCGGGGTGAGGAAGAGGGCAAGGGTCACTTGAGGGTTGTACTCCAAAGATTGAGGGAAGAGAAGTTGTACGCTAAGTATGAAAAGTGTGAGTTTTGGTTGAAGGAAGTTTCTTTCCTAGGCCATGTGGTGTCGGGGGATGGTATTAAGGTGGATCCTAAGAAGACCGATGTTATTAGGAATTGGCCTAGACCTTTGACCCCGTCGGATATAAGGAGTTTCTTGGGTTTAGCGGGTTATTATAGGAGATTTGTGGAAGGGTTTTCTTCTCTTGCTTCTCCTATGACTAAGTTGACTCAAAAGAAGGCTAAATTTGTGTGGTCGGATGAGTGTGAGGAAAGCTTCCAAACTTTGAAAGAAAGGCTTGTGTCCGCTCCTATTTTGTCACTTCCGGATGGGTTAGAAGGTTTTGTTGTTTATTGTGATGCTTCCCGTATTGGTTTGGGTTGTGTGTTGATGCAAAGTGGTAAGGTTATAGCCTATGCTTCTAGGCAACTTAAGGTTCATGAAAAAAATTACCCAACCCATGATCTTGAATTGGCCGCCGTGGTTTTTGCTTTAAAGATTTGGCGTCATTATTTGTATGGGGTGCATGTTGATATCTTCACCGACCATAAGAATCTCCAATATGTGTTCACGCAAAAAGATCTTAACTTGAGACAAAGGAGGTGGTTAGAATTCCTTAAGGATTATGATATGAGTGTTCACTATCATCCGGGGAAAGCTAATGTGGTGGCGGATGCATTGAGTAGAGTGTCCATGGGTAGCTTGGCTCATGTGGAGGAAGGTAGTAAAGAGTTGGCTAAGGAGGTCCATCGGTTGGCCAAATTGGGAGTTAGGTTAGAAGGGGTGGATAGTGGAGGAGTAGTTGTTGTTGATGGTTCAAGGTCTTCCTTGGTTGATGAGGTGATAGTCAAGCAAGATCTTGATCCTTCTTTGGTAAAATTAAAGGCTTCGGTGAGTAGTGGTAAGGTGGAGGTTTTCTCCCAAGGGGGAGATGGTGCCCTTAGGTACCAAGGTAGATTATGTGTTCCTTGTGTGGATGGTGTGAGGGAAAGGATCCTTGATGAGGCTCATAATTCTTTTTATTCTATTCATCCGGGGTCAACAAAGATGTATAGAGACTTGAGGGATGTGTATTGGTGGGGCGGTATGAAGAAGGACATTGCAAAATTTGTTTCGGGTTGCCATAGTTGTCAACAAGTCAAGGCCGAACATCAAAGGCCGGGTGGCCTAACTCAAGACATTGAGATACCTACTTGGAAGTGGGAAGAAATCAACATGGATTTTGTAGTGGGCTTACCCAAGGCTAGAAGAGGCTTTGATTCGGTTTGGGTGGTGGTTGATCGGATGACAAAGTCGGCTCATTTTCTACCGGTTAAAACTACTTACGGGGCTGAAGAGTATGCCAAGTTGTACATTCATGAATTGGTAAGGTTGCATGGGATTCCTTTGTCTATCATCTCGGATCGTGGTGCCCAATTCACTTCTCACTTTTGGAAGTCATTCCAAAGGGGTCTTGGTACAAAGGTAAAGCTTAGCACGGCCTTCCACCCTCAAACGGATGGCCAAGCCGAAAGAACAATTCAAACCTTGGAGGATATGCTTAGAGCTTGTGTATTGGAGTTGAAAGGTAGTTGGGATGATCATCTTCCCTTGATTGAATTTGCATATAACAATAGTTATCATTCTAGTATCGGTATGGCTCCTTTTGAGGCACTTTATGGTAGACGGTGTAGGTCACCGGTTGGGTGGTTTGAAGTTGGAGAGGTGGCCTTGTTGGGTCCGGATCTGGTCATGGATGCTCTTGAGAAGGTAAGGATGATTAGGGAGAGGTTGAAAACAGCCCAAAGTCGTCAAAAGTCTTATGCCGATGTGAGGAGACGGGATCTTGAATTCAAAGTGGGTGATTGGGTTTATTTGAAAGTTTCTCCAATGAAAGGTGTGGTTCGTTTTGGTAAGAAGGGGAAATTAAGTCCTAGGTATGTCAGTCCTTATGAGATAATAAGAAGGGTTGGTAAAGTAGCCTATGAGTTGGGGTTGCCCAAGGAGATGGAATTAGTTCATCCGGTATTCTATGTATCGATGTTGAGGAAATGTGTTGGTGATCCTAACGCTATTGTACCTCTTGAGGTTGTGGGTGTTGTAGAAGATAATTTGACGTATGAAGAAGTCCCGGTTCAGATCTTAGATAGACAAGTTAAAAGGTTGAGGAACAAAGAAGTGGCGCCCGTTAAGGTGCTTTGGAGAAATCAACAAGTGGAGAGTGCTACTTGGGAGGCCGAAGCGGACATGCAAAGACGTTATCCTTATCTATTCAACTCCACTCAAGCCTAAGGTATTAAATCAAGTCCTTTGTACTCCATTGAGTCTTACATTTCAGCCCCTGAATCATTAATGTGCATATATGTTTAAATTGATGAGTTATGGATGCTTTACACTAAGTTTTGAAATCTTGAAGTGATGTTTAAATAAAAAATTTGCATTCATGTTGGGGCTGATATGTTCTTACTAAGTCTTGCCTTGTACGTCTCTTCCACATTCGGGGACGAATGTTCCCAAGGGGGAGATATTGAAATGACCCAAAAAGTTCTTAAAAATGTGCTTCGGAAGTTACCGGAAACTTGTTTAGCTATATCTAGAAAAATCCGTTTCGTTTTTCGAAAATCCGACTTCATATTCTTGTTTAGGGGGTCAAATTGAGTGGGAAATGGGTCTAACCCAAATTTTAGAGCAACCGTATCAAAATCCGAAATTTCCAAGTGAAGCCTTTTTCGAGGGTCTACTTTGGAGGGTCATATCTCCTAGCACACAAATAATTGGGTGGCCCATAACATATCCATGGAAAGCCCTTTGAGTTAGCTACCTAACGCACTTCGTTTCACCTCATTCGAAGTTCGTACCCTACTCATCAAACGTCCGAACTCCGAATGAGGTGAAACGAAGTGCGTTAGGTAGCTAACTCAAAGGGCTTTCCATGGATATGTTATGGGCCACCCAATTATTTGTATGCTAGGAGATATGACCCTCCAAAGTAGACCCTCGAAAAAGGCTTCACTTGGAAATTTCGGATTTTGATACGGCTTCTCTAAAATTTGGGTTAGACCCATTTCCCACTCAATTTGACCCCCTAAACAAGAATATGAAGTCGGATTTTCGAAAAACGAAACGGATTTTTTCTAGATATAGCTAAACAAGTTTCCGGTAACTTCCGAAGCACATTTTTAAGAACTTTTTGGTTCATTTCAATGATAATACCTAATTATGATTGATTTAGTATTGAATTGTGATTTTATGATGAATTTATGCAATTTCCATGGTTAACCCTACTCTAATTGAGTAGAGTTAATTATGTGGGTTTATGCCATGAAAGGTGAACTTGAGGATTCATAGGTGATCTTCTAGAATTAATGCTATGAATAGTAATTGTCTAAGGCTAGAAACATATACACAATTGAATTAGGATAATGTGAATATGATAGATCTTGACTAGTAAGGCTTGAGATTGAACCTACATGATGAATTATGACTAAAATCACCTAATAATGAAGAATGTGATTGAATGCCTTGTGATCTAGATATGAATGTTGATAGAATGAAGTAAAGATTTTAGAGTAAGGCTTGTAGTCATGAATGTTGAATCACTAGTGCTTTGAGAGTAAAGTTAATGTGATGAATAGAAGTCTAATAGGTAGAATTGTGGTGAAAGGCCTATACTCACCTAACCTACCTTATAAATGCTTGAAAGTATAAAGTGACAGAATCACTTTAACATGGCTTGGTTGTCTAGGACATCCTTCTATGAAATATGAATGTTAAGCAAGGCTTAATAGTGAAATCTTGGGGTGTATGCTTGGCACCAAGTGGATATTGACAAAGAGGTGGAGTGTCACATAAGATAGGGTTTGGGTTCCAAGTTGAAAGGAGAACCACACATGGTTGATGTGACGATTATCCAAGGTAAAGGGGGAACTCTTACGTAGTAGAGTGTGGGTTTTCCCAAAGTTACGTCTCATTAGATGGAAGCCTTCACATAGTTGAGTTAAGGTTTCTAGTAGAAATCTCCATATCCAATGAACTAAGACATGTTTGACGAAGTATCTCATAGTATTCGAAAGCATTAATTGACTTAGACATGCTTAAGGAAGTATCTCTTAGGGTCCATCTTAATAATGAATCTGGAAATGCTTAAAGAAGTATCTCAGAGGGTTCAACCTAATAATGAACTAAGATGTTCTTAAAGAAGTACCCCATAGTGTTCTAAGGTTTAAAGAGAGGGACTAGTTAATAACTAATAAATATGTGTATGAGGACCTAAAGGTGGTACTTAGTATGAATTTCATTATGGGATGCTATTCATGAATTGCACAAGTATGACTTAAGGTTATTCAAGAAAGTGTTTTTTTATGTGATGTATGTTTTGATGGATTGTTGCTATAGTTGCCTTCCATGATATGATTGACCAAACGTGATAGTTCCCTTGTCTATGTGAAGCAAGCTAACAATGAGACCAAATGAATGATAAGTATGCATATGGTGACTTCAAGGTTTAGTGTGGATAGTATTATGGGATGCTATTCATGCATTGCACAAGTATGCTTTAGGGTTACTTAGGGGTATAGTACTCCTAGAATATGAAAGCCTAAGATTTAACCATGCATATAGACTATGATTAAGATGACCAAAAATGGATACTTAGCTTGTGTAACGACTCGGAAAATGATAGAGTGAAACTAGAGCCTCACATGTGTGTTTGGAGTCGAGAACTTAATGAAATGATTATATTTGAATTTGACCCAAAAAGTTCTTAAAAATGTGCTTCGGAAGTTACCGGAAACTTGTTTAGTGTATATAAAAAGATCCGTTTCGTTTTTCGAAAATCCGACTTCATATTCTTGTTTAGGGGGTCAAATTGAGTGGGAAATGGGTCTAACCCAAATTTTAGAGCAACCGTATCAAAATCCGAAATTTCAAAGTGAAGCCTTTTTCGAGGGTCTACTTTGGAGGGTCATATCTCCTAGCACACAAATTATTTAGGTGGCAAATTATATATCCATGGAAAGCCCTTTGAGTTAGCTACCTAACGCACTTCGTTTCACCTCATTCGGAGTTCGGACGAAGAAGTTATGCCCATTTTCGTAAAATCTGTCCGGCAGAAAAAGGCAAATTCCAGTAGCCGATTTACTGTTCATTTACTGTTCACCCGCCTGATTTTTCTAAAGTGTTGGACCATTTTTTTTAAAAGGACTTATATTATTTCCTATATACCATAATCCAATTCCCATCCCTAAAAACATTTTCCTCTCTACAACCCTCCATTTAAGAGAGTCAAGAACTTGGAGCTATGGCTTGGTTTGAAGGTGGTGTCTTCATCAATTTTCTTGGGGAATCTTAGCAAAGGTATGGTGACCCTTGATCCTTGATTATCTTTCCTTCAAGGAGTCCATTAAAAAGGGTTTCAAAAGTCTTCAAAGAACAAAACTTCTATTTTCTATTCTAGTTATGGGTTCATGGGTAAAATGTTTTCAAAGTCATTATATTGGTGAATTAAAGTTGTATTTATGATTTTAAGATGATTTTATGTGAAACTTCTCCAAGAACCCATGTTTTCATTAAAAGACTTGAATTTGCTTATGAAGTGGGTTTAATGCCTATGATTTAATGTTGATGAATTGTTGGTATATGGATGAATTGAGGATTTTGGCCTTATGGGCAAATTATGGGTGAATCACCTTGTGGTGATAGAATTGTTGGGAATTGAGTAATGGTTATTATGGCTTTGGAGGATGGTAAGTTGGCTTAATCTCATATTAGGGATAAAATTGTTCTTGCTTGGTTTGATCCACTTATGGTGGAGGTGTTTAATTATGGAATGTATTGTGACCATGGCCTTAAAGGCAAGACATGAGGAGCTAATGTTGAATTAGAATTGTTTACTTGTTTGTTATATTGTGACCATGGCCTTGAAGGCATAGTATAAGAAATTGAAGTGTTATCATGACATTGTATGAATGAGAGTTCAATGAAGATAATGTGATCATGTTATGAATGTAAATGTGTTACTATTGAAAGATTATTTCTCAATTTGACACTCATGAATGTTGATGAAAGAATATGAAGGATTCTTCAATGTAAAGTATACCTTGAATTGGTAGGGCTTATGCATCCTTTTCTTGTATAAATGATTATATTGTTGATTGTTGAATCCTTGGATCGGTAGGCTAATGACACCCTTCCACACATGCTTATAATGAACCTTGGATCGGTAGGCTTATGGCACCCTTCCATTAATGATAAGTAATGAACCTTGGATTCGGTAGGCCTATGGCACCTTTCCATAAAGGTTAATGATGAGACTTGAATCGGTAGGCTTATGGCACCCTTTCAAGAGGAGTTAATGAGCTTTCCTAAATGTACCTTGAATCGGTAGGCTTATGGCACCCTTTCATGTGTTAAATAATGTACCTTGAATCGGTAGGCTTATGGCACCCTTTCATGTGTGATGATGTCAAAGTAATGAACTATTCTATGGGAATGTAGGCTAAGCACCGAGCGGATTTGGTTAGATGGAAACTCCCCCGACAGTTAGGCATGAGTTTCAATGATCGTCTACCTTATCCCATAAACTATGTGCCCGCATAGGAAGCTAGTGGATCCATTAAGCTATATATATACCGGTCTTCCTTAGGCAAGTAGACCACCTCTTTTCGGTGTGGGGACTCATGACACCGGATTCCATGACAAGCTCTCATGGTCTATGTCGGTTAAACGCTTACTTCCCATCATGTGAGACATTATGGTTTCTTGACAGGTTCTACAAAGTGTAGGTAGTAGTATGGGATGCTACCTATACATTGCACGAGTAGGCTTGGAGAGGGTCATAGTGAGTTTCTCTAAATCCTAATGACTGTGACATGAATGTACCCTAAATGAGGTTATTAAAGAATGTTGGCTCTTAAATGCTTAATATGTTATGCATGTTATACTTGGGTTATATTACGAGTTATTTCCCTTGTCATGTCTTAATTAATGATATACCTCTTATGTATGAATATTGTGCAAAGGTGAAAGAAAGGAATGATAAGTTACTTTAAGTGACCTAAATGTGGTGCCTTAGTATGGATGGTGGTATGGGACGCCATCCATACATTGCA
Organism: Solanum okadae; assembly: GCA_036553675.1. Taxonomy (NCBI): domain Eukaryota; kingdom Viridiplantae; phylum Streptophyta; class Magnoliopsida; order Solanales; family Solanaceae; genus Solanum; species Solanum okadae. The sequence continues at coordinate 21,114,744 of CM071686.1, read as the reverse complement.
CGAGGTCTAGCATAAGGGTTTCTTGAGGTGAAGGTCCAAGGTAAGGGTTTTCATGTTGATATTGTTTAAAGGTGATATTATGACTTACTTGATGTTATGCTTGTCTTATATGTCTTTTATGCTATTGTTCATGATATTTCAAAAAGGTGGCATAATGCATGGTTTCTAACTAAAATGTCCCTTTTTAAGCATGTTTTGCATGGTCATCATACTTAGTACTTAATTGTACTAATTCCATATTTCTCTATTTTCTACAAGTGTAGGTTCCGGAAAGTAAGCGGGTTCTATAGTAAGCTTGGAACTTGAAGTTCTTCCAAGATCTTGTGGTATGTCCTCATATGTCGAGGACAAGTTTCTATTCTAGTTTTATGATAAGGTTCTTGTAATAGACTTAATAGACTTCTTTTGATTGTAAAGGGCCGTGTCCCTAGTATGTTTTTACGTTTATGTCTAAGATGGCTAAGAGACTTAGTATTCCGCTTGTGTACTTTTGAATGATGTTTTTAAAAATGACCTTTGAGTCTTATGGGATTTTATTTAAAGAGTTTTTAATTCCGCACTATTTTACATATCTAATGTGATGAATGCTAAGGGCTTGTATTAGACCTCTTCGAGGTCGAGTACGCCGGTTACGACTAGGGGGTGATCCCGGGTCGTGACAGCTTGTATGGTATTATAGGATGATATTCATGCATTGCACAAGTATGCCTTGAAGTTACTTGAGAATAGTCCTTTATGAGATGAATTACTAAGAGTTGAGTAAAGCTTATATGATGCCTATGTTGGAGACTTGACTTGTGATTATCATGTTGTCTCTTATCCTTATAGTTGATGTTTCATGAAGTATTGGATTATGTCTTATGTTGACTAACCCTTATGATATGCTCTTATGATATTATGCTAGCTAACATGTTTAGTACATTTTTTACTAACGCATACTTTGCCTACATTCTCATCAAATGTAGGGTTTGGAGACTTGAGTTCTATTCTTGGAGATGGGTTTCTAAGGAGCAAAGGAGTTGAAATTTTGGTGAGTCCTCATAGCTTCGAGGACAAAACCCACTATTTCCCTTATGTCTTTTATTTTCATGTTGAGACTATTGTATGGGCTATGCCCCAAGAGTTTTATTCAAAGTTGTATTAGATGGTTTAAGACAAAAGTGTGGTAAAGACCTCTGCTTCCATTTTATAAAAGACTTCGATTGTATGGATAAAAGTTTTAAATTTCTGTACATTTTTATTATCTTATGTTATGATATGTTAAGGGCTTGTATGAGACCCCTTCTGGGTCAAGTATGTCATTTACATCTAGGGTGTACCCCTGGGTCCTGACAGTTCGGTCGAGCCCATGAGGAATATGGCCTACACTTAAAATTAACTTACAATTATCTTCGTTTAGTCAAATTATTTCCAAGGAAAGTAAACAGGTGGGATTTTATAACTAAATTAACAGATTGTTGATTAAATGACAAGCTAACAAGATTCAAACTTTGAGTTATCAATATGAGATGAAAACTAGGGTATATGTATTCCCCACAAGCTCTTAACGTAATAATCCTAGTAATAGTAATCCTTTCCTAGTGTTTGACATGCAAAGTTGGTAAGTTAGGTATCCCTAAGTGATTGATCCTCCAAGTAGAAAACTTCACCATGCAACTTCGTCCGTCTACGGGTGTATGCTTTACTAACCCTTACCGTTACATCAGATTAGACGTCATATCAGTGTAGTTTAGTTTTCACCCTCACTCCAATTGACATAAGACTATTAGATAGCATCCACGAAATCTCTGTTGTTTAATCGTTTTCTCTTTTGTTACCTCCTTGGTCCGGCAAATAGGAATAAGGCGAGTTCTAACGTTTATAACTGTTATAAAGACTTCTAAACGAAATGATTAATAATACATGCATAAAAACTATTCAAGAATTACTTAATTACTATTCATACATCATTAATTGCTCAAGGTTTCCACAACCCTAGTTGTAGATTTAGCTACTCATGCTTGAGAGTTCACAATTCATAATTAGATTGGAAGAATTCATGAACTTACAGTTGAATAGATGAATCCCAAAATCTTGAATTGTATTCCAAAGTGGAAATTGTATAAAACGAAATCCAGAAATTTAATTGCTAAGAGTTTGCAAATTAATTCCCAAAGAACAAACACTAGAAGTTTACAATAATGTCTAACCCCCAAAAATTAGGATTACAACTCCTATTTATAGAAAAAAAACTCCTAAACAAAAAATGAAACAGAATAACGAAATAAACTTCTCAGACGTGGTTTTTGTTGACGCCTCGACCTACAGACCGTGGGTAGACCAACGGTCTGTAGGTCACCTTCATGGACAACACTTGGAAAAAAAAATCAAGTATTGTAAATTTCAACTTTTTGATCCCCAACGACGGATGTGTAGGACAGCTCGTGGGTCGACCTACGATCCATCGATTGCTCTATGGTTCCACACTTGGTTAGACTTCCTTGATCTTCCACCTACGCTTTACCACCTACGGTCCGTGGATTGGACTACGGTCCATCTGGACAGTCCGTGGTTTGAGGACTGAAACTCAACTTCCAGACCAGGACCTACGACTGCCCATCCATGGCCCGTCATAGAACCTACAGTCTGTGGTTGGCTCCGTCGTCGGCTACTTTGCAATTTTCAGTTCACCTCTTCATCAACCACATCCAAGCCTATTTCCTGCAAGAATTACACACAAAACATTATTTCTAATATCAAACTAGCCCAAGACACACACAAACTTTAAGTGAAATGCATCAAAATACCGTAAAATCATGGTATATCAACACCCTGAACTTAAACTTGTTGTTTGTCCTCAAGCGACACACTAAAACTCTAAACGACACTTATGAAGAAGCAAACATACAAACTCAAGTAATCACATGGCTTTTTCAATCAATTCTATCATTTAGTGCAAATCTTTTCATCTAGACTCAACAAGCTAACTCATGCGGATCAAAATATGACATAGATTGACCAATAGACCTCACAACATACACTTTTCACAATCACCAAGGTACCAACTCTCCAACAATATAACTAGTGCCCTCACTTTAAAAGAAATCCCTTTTCACACAATAGATATGAATTTCAAGTTTAAGTATTCATTGAACACTCACGCTCAGAAGTGACTTCAAGTACAGTTAGTACTCAATACCATAGGCTTGCCCTTATTTTCACTGCATAGACTCTCCAAACTAGTCACTAGGATAACTATAGGACTTTCTTAGCTTGTAACGTAGGCTCATGGTCAGGAAGGGTACATTTGGGTACTTTTTAGTGACTTTTCTGCCCTACTTGACATTGCATTGGCTTTTTACCTCTTTTCTCAACCAATTCTTGACATCTTGACATCTTTTTATTTTTTTGCTCTTTCCGTTGACTCTCTTCAACACAGATGTGACTTTTGACTTTACCACTCTTTTTTTCACTTTCTTCTTTTTCTTTTACTTCATCTTTCTTTGTTTCTTTCAGCACTTTTCTCATTCATCTTTTTGTTTCTTTTGACTGCAGACACATATTTTTCCCTCATTTATTTTCTTTTTCTTTCTTCTACACAAAACTCTTTTCATACCCTTTTTCTTTTGGTTTCCTTTTTCATAGCCACCCTCAACTTATGTATTTTGCATGAGTTGAGGTGCACAATATCCGATGTCAGACCAAGGCCAAGATCAATGTAACTTTTTTTAGCCACCCTCAACTTAGGCTTTAGGCCTAAGTCAAGGTGCACATGTCCAAGGAGGGACCTAGGGCAAGACAATTGTTTTAGGGCAAGTGAATTAGGTGTATTGACAAAATTAGTATTCGTTAGGCTCAAACATTTGGATCAAAGGGAGAATTTATTTCTTAGGTTGACTTTTAGGCTTAAGTGGACTTATTTGAACAAGGGCCTATGATCATTTTCCAACTTCTTGCCTATATTATCTTTGCAGGACCAACGGGGCAAGTTCAAGATTGGCACATACTACATGAACATTCAAAGTTTTCTCACACACACTTGGCATATTGTTTCATTATTAGATTATTGAATTACCCAGTTCAAGTTTTAGCTTATGTCATGCTATCATACCGGTTCCTTATCATGTCATATGAAGATCCAACACATTCAACTCATTCAGCCTATAGATCTAGCACATTTCAAATTTTTTTGGACCGGTATCAATTTCATGCTTTTTTATGCCATCATGCTTTCATTCTTCTACTTACTTCTACACATACAATCCTAAACATGCCAATTCAACATAAAAGTAAACAGTCCCTTGGGGGGAAAGAACATAGGCAAGAAAATCCAAAAGGAGGATTATGAGTTGGGTTACTCAGACTTCACCCTATCACTCATAATCCATTTACCCCACCCCTAACAAAATAAGGTGCAATTTCCCTCAATGCACAAAAATAAAATTTAAAGCATATGGTGAAGCAAACCTATGGCGCAAATGGGCTGAAGACCCATCAAGAAGCGGGTGGGTTCAATTTCTCAGAACTCGCTGGATCAACACTTGGGATACCATCAGTAACGCCCTCACCATCTATGGGAGCACCATCAGTAATGCTCGATATACAAGATGGACCAACATCCACCTCACTGTCCCGTTGCTGCCTCGTCTCCTCATCAATAATCGACTGCCGATGTGTTATCTTTATCTACTGGCACCCCTTCTTCCTTGCTCATCGAACCTCCTTAGTGTCAAAAGTATGTCAGAACGGGGGCGCTTCCCAGCAGCATGAGAATAATTGGTGGTGGCATAGCATCGCCAAATAGAGCAGTCATCACTACCTCATCATCTTCTGCCGCAAAGGCAACCTCTGGTGTATTCTCGGAAGGGGCTAGAAGAGCATCAACATCAGCACGGAGGCTAACCAACACCGTCTAGAAATTGGTCACATCTATGGTAGGGGCAGGCCTCTCCAAGACTCTCAACTCGAAAACATCCAGGCTCTTATTAACGGCCTAAATCTTCTGATCCATCATCTCCTTAGACTCCTCAATAGAACGCTGCATCCACGGCCTCATATGATGCATCAAGGTGGCCATCTAGGTCTCCAACTTCTGGACTCGGGCTAGAGGAATAACAATAGACCCTGAAGAGGGAGTGGCTTGGGATGAGCTCTGGGCCTGACTGGTGGCCGTAGAAGGAGGAGCCTAGGCATCTGTTGTAGGGGCTGGAATGGTAGTGTCGTTGATGAGTCCATGATTTAAACTCATTTAGGGTTTTATTTTAATAGATTTAGTGTCTTCAAATGCATATTTTTTGCCAATAACTGATGTAAATCCTTGAATTTCAGGTATTTGGATTGAGGAATAAAAAGCATGGACATTATTGAGCAAAAAGGAACAAGGCAGATGAAAGAATGAAGAAAAGAAAGCACGAGGATCGCCTAATCCATTGGGCGAGTCACTGAATGGCCATTGTCTCGCCTAATGTTCCAGTGTTCTAAGCCCTAGAAGAGAAAATCAAGTCGGCGATAGAAAGGAGTAGTAGGCGAGTCACCGAATGATTTCGCGATGCAGTGCCATATCACTAAAAGTACAAAACCTGAAGAAGTTGAAGGCCAAAGTAAAAAGGCGATGGAATTGACCAAAAGGCGGATCGCCGAGTGGATCGGTGATCCCGACTTATTGCACTGAATAGTCATTTGCAGTACATTTTTGGGCGACTATAAATACATTTTTAAATTCTTAGTTTAGGATGAGTTTTCAGAATTAAGTTTAGAATTTTATCATTGTTATTATTCAATTTTCAAAGGAGAGCTTAGAACTGAGTTTTTGGAGACATTTTTCCTTAGCTTTAAAGATTTGAAGATTTTCATTTCTAAGAAATCAGAAGTGGGTGTTGAAGATTCTTCATCTTAGACCTTTGTAAAGACTATATCAATCCTACCCAGTTGATGGAAACACAACTTGGTAATGATTTTAACCTTTTTATGATGTCTAGCTAAAACCCAATTCTTGGGGTGTGATTATGTGATTATGGGTTGATATTATTGTTGGATATTGTTAATTGATAGTTTAATTGTTGTTTAAAGGTGTTTTCGTTCAGTAATTGTGGTTGAATTTAAGGGGTTATAGTTGCAAATATAATCTTAACTTCGTGTTTTTGGCTTGCTCGAGAGAGAGGTTTTAAAAACCAAAATTGTTGAATCGATGGTTTGTGGGTATTGGGTTGTTATGGGTTCAGCTCTAGATAGTAAACCCTAAACCTTTTTCCACACATTCAGCTCGAGAGAGTGAATGGACTAAAGTGAAGGTTGTGCTTAAGTGCTACATATTGGTGTTCGAGAGAAACCAATTTGATTCAGGGTAAATTGTTCGAGAGAAAGTTTATCCCCACTAAAGCCTAGCTTAATCACTGATTTACAGTTGTCTATCTTAGCCCATAATCCAATTACAGCCCAAGAATCCCATCTCAATATTTATTATTTTCATATTATTTGTTGTTTTAGTTGATAATTGAAATAAAATTCCCCTGATATTTGACACTTGTGTCACCCCTAACTTGAGCCATGTTTTTATTCATAAATGTTTTTGGCTATGATTGATTTGAGCATATTTTTACTTGCCTATTGATTCTGAATTGCGAACCACTCCCTTGGGACTAGACCCCAACTCACTTAGTTGGGTTATATTACTATTGAACGTTCGCTGACACTTAGTATTAGATGAAGTGTATTTGATAGCATACAAAAAAAAAAGAAAAACATTATTTATCAATATGGCGCCGCTGCCAGGGACTGGTGTTATTTGAGAATTCTTAGTAAAGTTGAATTTTGTTCTTGTTAGTTATAGATCTACTTAATTTTAGTTTTGGTTTGCTTGTTTGTGTGTTAAAACAGGAAGTATGAGTGTGAACGGCAGCAATGGCAGCCAAGTAGGCCATCAAGATGACATCGAAAACATCTCATGGGAAGTATTGGTGTCATTCGCTTGCATCCGACCGAAGGGAATGTGGTGTTCCACATCACGAGTACTATGTTGCAACTCTTGAAATTAAAGGGGCTTTGCAGTGGCTTAGCTCATGAGAATCCCCATGAGCATATTAGAAACTGTGTGGAAACATGCAGACCGTTCTCCTTCAAGAACATCTCCCAAGAGTTGGTCCGGTTGAGGTTATTCTCGTTCTCTTTGATAGGGGAGGCATGAAAGTGGGTGGCTGAATTGCCCGTGAATCAATCACTTCTTGGGAGGAGTTGGTCACCGCATTTCAAGTGTGATTTTTCCCCCTCGAGATGATGACTCTTCGGGATAGCATTCAGAGCTTCAAGCGTCTAGAAAGTGAGTCAATTGATGAAACTTGGCTGCGATTCAAGAAGTTGGTGCTTCAATGCCCAACCCATGGCTTGCATGATAACGTGTGGCTGCAGTATTTTTACCAGAATCTTGACTCGGTAAATAAGGGTGTTGCTAACCAACTTTCTCCTGGAGGTTTGATGCAGCAACCTTATGTGATATCGGCTCAGCTCTTGGATGGCAGGACTACCATAAACAGGGTGTGGTATACCCATGAAGATCGGGTCTCTCCTCTCACGTTTAAACTAACCAAAGACCAAATAGAGAAAGACTAGGAGAGGGACCAGAACATGGCCAAGATCATGTCACAACTTGACATTATGTCTAAAAATGTCATGGGAGCTGGTTCTCAAAGTGTCAATGTCGTGGGTGTCGGGTGTGATAATCCAGATGAGTCTAAGTTTGAGGCCTTGTATAATGAAGAAGTGAATTTCCTAACCAACCAAGGTGGTGGTTATAGTTCAAACTACTCGAGGCAGGGTGGTAACCAAGGTTGGAATAGGGATGAAGGTTAGAAGGATTGTGATTGAGAATGGAGGGACCGAAATCCCAATTGGAAGGATGGGGAGAAGAATAGATATGTGCCTCCCAATGAGCGCCAAAAGCCAAAGGATTCGAAATGTGGCTGGTCTGAGAATATATGATTTCTCGTATCCTCAACAAAGTTGAGGGGTCGGACAAGATTTTAAAGGAAATGAAAAAAGATGTGTCAACCTTGATCCAGACCGTCACCTCTCATTCAGTGTCAATCAAACAGTTGGAGACCCAAATGGGTCATATCTCGTCTCATCTAAACCCGAGACAACAAGGGGGGTTGCCTAGTGACACTATGGCCAACCCCAAGAATGAGGTTTGAAGGTGGACTTGTATCATGCCACGACGTTAACTAAGGTACTGCTTGGGACGCAACCCAAGTTTTATTTTCTTTCTTTTTAAGTTTGCAATAATGGTGTGTTGAATGTGCAGGATAAAGTGTGGAAAGTGATTGAAAAGTGCAAGTTGGCGAGCTGAAGTTCCAGTCGGGGAATCACCGAAGAGGTTGGTGACACCGACCTAGACCGCCGTTAGACTCAAGACAACTTTAAAATGGAGTCTGTAAAACTCGACGAGCCTAGAAAATTATTGGCGAATCACCGACCAGATCGGCGATCATGATCTAACCCGCCGTTTGGACCCCCAGATTTACTGGAGGTCCTGTAAAACTCGGCGAGGTAAGTGACCACTCGGCGTGTCACCGAGTGGGTCGGCGAGCATGACTAATGTCACCAAATGGGTGAGAACTGGACGGTTTCTTAAAAGGCCAAAGGTTTAAACTTCCAACTCTTTTACTTTCCCTCACTTTTGAACTTCCCAAACTCACACCGACACATTAGTTTCTATATTTTTGCAATTTTAGAGTATTTTAGTCGTTGATTTGTGCTCGGATTGGGATTACATTGCCGCCTAGAATTTCAATCTTATCTTTATCGGTATTTAAGGTTGGTTTTCTAAACCCCAAGTTTACTTTTGGCATTTTGTACTCTTATGCAAATGAACTTATATTGTTGTCATGTGTTGGGTCTCTCTGTTAGTGTTAGTATGTTTGTGTGCTTGTTTTAATTTGATAATCTTTCCCGTATTGCGTATATTGTCGAATTCCCATAATTTTGTGCCTTAAAATTGGTTAAATCTTATGGGGTTGTGCTTGCATGTTGTTGGGTCTAGTCGGATGAAGTCTAAGTAACCCATAGTTGTGCCAAATGATGTAATTTGCCCAATGATAGAGCGGGTGACGTCATTCTGAAGGGAAAAACTCGTCAAATGGCCAAATTTGGAAAAACCGGGAGAAGTCTGAGTATCCCGGGGTAATGGTGTTATCGGTCTTATTTTAATTTGACTTGTTCATGCTTATATTTTGTTTTCGATTGTTGCGAGGTCAAATTTGAGAAGTTGGGTTGAAAGTAGGCACGTTGGGATGTTTGGTGAGGTTGGTCGAGCTCACCGAAAGTCCCCATCTCGCCTTTAATTTCACGCTAAATGAGTAGTTTGTTCGGTAACTTTTGGCGAGAAGCTTGAGGTCGCCAAAGGCACTCGGTGACTCACCGAAAGTCTTTTGGTTCACCCTTTGTCTGCACCCCTGAACCCTTTATGCACTGTAACTTTCGGCGGGCTAACCCTTGCTCACCGAATGTTGTCGGCGATCACTACAACAAATATGATATATAGCTACGAAATTATTAGCTACGACATGAGATTCGTCACTAATTGTTCACTTTTAGTGACAAAAGTTACTTTTCATGCTTAAATATATGAGATAGATACTTTTAGTGACAAAACATAAAAGTTCGTAGTAAAGTATTGTCCACTAATGTTTCCCACCAAAAAATAAATTGGCGCCATTTATTTAGTACTGTTAGTCACGAATTTAAAGTTACCAGTGACACATTATTTCGTCACTAATGATGTATCTAATTCGTAATAAATTATTTTTTGTCTTAAAATTAATTAATCTTTGGACACAAAATAATTTTGTCCCAAAAACTATGTTGTTATAATAGTGACTAATTAGAGTTTGTAGTTAAAAATTTTAAATTTTAGCTACAAAAATTTTGATTTAATTGTGACATTTATTTTCGTCACTAATATTATAAACAACTGGTGACAATCATTTTATTGTCTCTAATCAACCCATGATTTAGTGAGGACAAAAAATTTTCACAAAACATGTAAGGTGTTAATAGCGACGACTTAAAATTTGTAGTGGAATAATTCAACTATTTGCTACAAAAAAAGTTCATAGCTAAATACAAAGTTTTCTTTGGCTATGATTGTTCATAATTTGAGAAAATGTCATGAATGGTCCGTGAACTATTCAAGTAGGTCTAAAATAGTCCCTTAACTATACATTTATCAAATTTAGTCCTTTAACTATTCAAAATGTTTTCAAGTTTGGTCTCCTAGGGTGTGTTTGGTATGAAGGAAAATGTTTTCCATGGAAAATGTTTTTCATAGAAAATGTTTTCTTGGAAAACAAGTGGATTTCTAACTTATTTTCTCATGTTTGGTTGGTGCGTAAGAAATATTTTCCAATAAATATTTTTTAATGTTTGGTTGGTGAATGAAAAACAATTTCTAGACAATATCTTGTATTTTCGTCTTGAGTCAAGAAAATACTCTTTAGGAAAGTAATTTCTTTTTTAAAAAATTTTGAAGGGTGGTGGGGGCGAGGGGTAAATAAATTTAAAATTTGAAATATTTATCAGAAACATTTCTAAAATAAATTATTTGATGGGGGTGGCCTGGGTGGGGAGTGTCGGGGGGGTGTGGGCGTGAAAATGTATATTTTTTTAAATTTAAAATATTTATCAAAAACTCTTTTTCTAAAAAAAAATAACGGGGTGGCTAGGGTGGGTGGGGAGTATGAGGTGGGTGTTGGCGTAAAAATGACTTTTTAAAAAATTTGAAATATTTATCAAAAATATTTTTTCAAAAAAAAAATTTGACGCAGTGGCCTGAGTGAGGGTGGCGTAGAAATGAAATTTTTTAAATTTAAAATATTTGTCAAAAATAATTTTCTTAAAAAAATTGATGGGGGGGAGGGGGTTAGCGTATTGTATGTGGTAAAAATTGAAATTTTAAAAATTTGAATTATTTTTCAAAACCACTTTTTTGTGGGGGGGGGGGGGGTAGGGGTTGGATGAGGTAAACATAATCCTAAATTTGAAATATATTTTTAAAATAATTTTTAATTTTTTTATTTATCTTTGTTCGGGGGAGGGTCTGGCTTGGGGGCAGAGGTAAAAATGTATTTGGAATTCAAAAAATAAGAAAATTTAATGTTTTTTTATTTGGATGGGGAGGGGCGGGTACATGTATGGTATAAACACCAATCAGCAGCAATTAAGAATAGCCTACACTTTAGTGCATTCACTCTCTCGAGCTGATTGTGTGGAAAAGGGTTTAGGATTTACTCTCTCGAGTTGAACCCATGACAACCCAATACCCACAAACCATCAAATCAATAATCTTGGTTTTAAAACCTCTCTCTCGAGCAAGCCAAAAACACGAAGGTAGAGTTGCATTTGGAACACCAACCCTTTAGATTAAGCCACAATTACTGAATAAAATCACTTTTAAACAGTATTTAAACTATCAATTACCAATACCCAGCAGCTAAATCAACCCATAATCACATAATCACACCCCAAGAATTGGAGTTTTAGCTGGACATCATAAAAAGATAAAAAATCATTACCAAATTGTGTTTCCATCAACTGGGTAAGATTAATTTCGTCTTTACAAAGGTCAAGATTGAAGAATCTCAAAGACCCACTTCCAATTTCTCAAAAATGGAAATCTTCAAAGCTAAGAAAATATTGTCTTAATACTCACTGTTCTAAGCTCTCCAAAAAATGATTCTAAATTGAAAGCTAGATAGATAGATAGATAGATAGATAGATACTAAACTAAATATTCAAAAATGTATTTATAGTCATCAAAAATGTGTTGCGAAGGACCATTCAGTGCAATAAGTTGGGATCGCCGATCCACTCGGCGATCCGTCCTTTGGTCAATTTCATCGCCATTTTGCTTTGGCCTTCAGCAACTTCAAGTTCTGTAACTTTGGGCGATATAGCACTGCATCGCGGAACCGTTCGGCGACTCGCCGACTACTCCTTTCTATCGCCGACTTGATTTTCTACTTCATGGCTTGGCACACTAGAACTTTAGGCGAGATCATGGCCATTCAGCGACTCGCCAAATGGGTTAGGCGATTATCAAGCCTTCTTTTCTTCGTTCTTTCAGTTGTCTTGTTCCTTTTTTTCTCATTAGTGTCCATGCTTTGTTCCTAAATCCAACTACCTGAAATCAAGGATTTACACCAATTATTGGCACAAAATATGCATTTGAGGACACTAAATCTATTAAAATAAAGCCCAAATGAGTCCAAATCATGGACTCATCAACACCCCCAACTTAAACTTTTGCTTGTCCTCAAGTAAAACTTAAGTTCAGAAGTTCAAAAAGGATGTCTCAAAAAGTGCTACACAAGACTCAATCATGAATGCACACAAAAAGACTCAACTTACTCATGCAAGGATCAACTGTGCACTCAAAGATTCAAGTTGTGACTCACGATTATCAAAGATTCTCAAGTTCACAATACTTGCTTCAGATGCAAGTTCAAGCTCAACAAAGGTACTCAAATGCCCTCACACAAAGAATGATTCCATATTCACATACAATGGTTTACAATTTAAAGCTCCGAAATCAAATGCAACACTCACACTCACAAAGATGAACACAATGCATTATTTCACCCATAGGTTTGCCCTTATTTTCCAACCAACAATTGTTTCAGCTCACTCAAGATAAAATTAAAAAAAAAAGTTTTTTCAAGGCTTGTAACGGGACTGAGTGCAAAGGTATGGTTATTTAGGCTCAATGGTTGTAATCCTCATGAAATGTGGTGTGAACAACACTTTCTTTCCTTTTCTTCATCATTTTCATTCGTGCTCACAAGTTACCCCATTATTCACTTTCCATGGATTGTTGGAAACCCCATTTCTTTATACTTTCACAACTTTATTCCACAATTTTTTTCATTCTTTTCTTCTTTTTCTCTCTCTTTTTTTTACTTTCCATCTTTCTCAAAGCCATGGGTCAAAGGGGACTTCTTTGCACTTCTTGATCTACCTTTTCTTTTCACCACACCCCTAACTTAGGCTTTTGGCCTAAGTTGGATATTCACACAAACCACAAATCATGAGGATTATGGGTAATGGATCAAGAACAGTCACAATTCCATCAAGTTTCTTCCAAGAAAGGGTTAAGGATCAAAGGGTGTTCAAGTGGAGTTCACACACTCACAAGGTAGACCACAAAAATAGGTATAATGTCAAATTGGTTCACACTCTTCAAAGTTGCCTAAGATCATCTCCAGAGATAGCATCACTTGGTCAACCGGACCAACGGGGCAAATTCTAGGTGTCATCACACATGGTTCACGGTAAGCTCATCACACACAAGGCATTGACACCAATGTCAAACAAGACTCCACACTTTCGCTAGTGTACAATGTTCACCAAAAGAGACTCAATTCAATACTTGGCTAGTCACAACGAGATACAAAAAGTTCACATATTGTCTATGCACTTCATTTGGCCTCATCGTAGCCGCACATTCATTTTTGTTCGATTATGAGCACTTTTCAAGTCATCGATATTGATCAAGACCGATACTCAAATCTTCAAGAGAACAACCACATTCAAACACAAACAAGAAGTGTCACAATTTTTTTTCAGAAGGGTCAAAAATCATTTACAATTAAAAACAAGGAGCCACAAGCACAATCATCCACAAAAATAGAATAAAACACTATTATAGCTCAAAACCCAATATATACACAAAACCATAAGTCACAAAAGGTGGGCCTCACCCCACCACAAATAAAAACCATTTGTCCTCAAATGCAAGCAAAATAATATCCAAAAGTCAAAAAGTAAGACAGAGAGGGAGGTAAAGAGGGATCCTATCTAAACAGTCGCTCCATCTGTCGGAGCATTAGTGCCCAGAGTCACATCCACAGTATCATCCACTCTATTAGGGTCAGCCAAATGCGTATCTGCCAAAGAGGTCAGCACAGCTGCATCGATCATGGCCTCCTCAGTCTCTGTAAGGCCCTCATACGAAACCTCTTCAACAACCTCTAGCATCTTCTCATATATCTCTACCTCAGACTCAGGATCAGCCACCTCCTCAACTCTAACATCATATCTGGTGGTAGTCGGAGGTATATCTGGTACATCTGGAATCTTCACCGTCCCAAAAATCATGGATATGTTGATGGACTTCAGCTGATCCACATCACTCCTCAACGCAGCAATAGCGGCCTTTAAAGTCGTCACCTCCTCGGTGGCCCCTTGACCACGCTCACACACTGCTATCCTAGCAACAAGTACATCAATGGTAGCGCCTAATGGTGTCACAGCATCAGCTAGGGCAGTCTGAATCATGCTCGGAATGGGGGCCTCGAGTCTAGCAGCACGACGATTGGTAAAATGGGCAAGCTGCCCCATCCGGAGTAATGCAGCTTGAGTGAACGGGATCTGGGAAACAGTAACAGCAGTAGCTCTGGGAGGCAATGTAGCGGCAAAGGAACTTGGGATGTCAGAAGAAACAGCACTAGAAGTACCTGAAGGCCTAAGGGATGGAGTAGGCAAAGATGCCTCTACAGGTAGTGAGTCTATGTCCACAAGCGAGGAATAGTCCACCGATGTTACCTTCTTCTTCTCTACCTCATCCTTTAAATATTCTGCCTCGATCCTCCGAATATCAGTAGAGGATGTGGGAATCACTTCCATATCCTTCTTTGCATCTCTAGGGACCCGAGCCCGTCTGTACAGCTTGGTGATCAACACCGGGAAGGAAAGTGAGGTTTGGTGCTGCTTGGCCCTCATGACCATCTCATGTGCCATAATCATCCCCAGATTGATCCTCGTCTCATCAATAATGCAGCCCAGACAGGCTGTCTTGGCAAGGCGGAGAATTGACTTGTTCTGGGATGGCATGATAGTAATGTTGACGAAGCCAAACAAGAACCTCGCAGTACATTCAGGTCTTTCTTTTCTATTGGAGCCCCTACCTCCAACCACATTGGAGTGCCATCAGATTTCAACAGAATTAACCACTTCTTCATGTTGTCCAGCGTCTTTGTCCTGATCATATTCAGGCAGTCATCTTCAAGTCTCGTAGTGCACTCTAGGACAGTATTGATGGCAGTAAAATCACACTGCACCCTCTTCCCCCGGACAACTACATAGTCAACCAATTTAAATGTTGTTGCATGCTTCTTTCTCTGTGGTATCAAGGCCCATAAGCAGCTTAGAACTCCCGGACCCAATTTGGAATATACGGGCCACAAGGTTCGGTGAAGATTTCGAAATTATGAGACTTCAGATGGCTCATAATCTCTGGGTACCTGTCGATGACCTTATCAGTGGACAGACGCTTCTCCTCAATAATTGTCCTCAGCCCCTCATTCTTTAATCTGTTCATAGACTTGGGAGGAGGACCTTGTACTGGTGGTGCTAAGACCACAGTTTGCTCTGGAACGGGAGGAAGAGTAGTGGTGGGCTGAGGAGTCCTGATCCTAGACGGATCATTCATCCTTTTTTATCTCAGCTCAGCCCTCTGTGCTGCTAATATTTCATCATCTTCAGGCTCTGAAGCTATAGCCTGATCCTCCCAGTGCTCACCCTCACTCTTAGAAGTGGTGAGGTGAGTGGCGTAGGTGTCGTCACTGTCGGAGATGGCCTCTGGTGATGCAAGTGTCTTTCCTTTTCCCTTGCCTTTCCTACCAGTTGTGGGAAGTTTGGTGGCCTTGTCTTTGGATGCAACTGCATCCTCATTGATTTTTATTCATTTTGCCCTTTTTCGAGGTGGCATGTCCCTACCAGCAACCTTTGGTCTAGCATGTCTGCAAAAACATCAAGAAAAGTTAGAAATAATTCAACCAAATGCATAGAAAAAATAGTTGCAAACAGACTCGTCGAACCGGTTGGCGAGTTGCCGAATCTCTTTGGCGAGCTACATCAGGCTCGCCGAAAGGATTGGCTCAAAAATCTTAGAAAATTTGGCATGCTGGCGATGGAAGGGCTTTTCGGTGAATCACCGACAGCATTCGGCGAGCAAGGATTAGTTCACCGAAAGGTACAGTGCAGTTAAGGGATAGGGCACAAACAATGGGCGATCAAGAACGACTTTCGGCAAGTCGCCGAGTGCTTTCGGCTACCTCAAGCTTCTCGCCAAAAGTTACAGAACCCAACTACTCATTTAGCATGAAATTAAAGGCGAGTTGGGGAATTTTGGCGAACCGTCGAGTGGTTCGGCGAGCTCGACCCAGATTACCAAATGACCCAACGTATCTACTTTTAACCCAACTTCTCAAATTCAACCCTGCAACCCCCGAAATAAAATTAAAGCATGCACTAATCAAATTAAGCTCAGACCCAACACACCCATTCCCCCGGGATACTCAGACTTCTCCCGGTTTAGCCAAAATTGGCCATCTAATGAATTTTGCCCTTATGAATGACGTCAACCGCTCCATCATTGGGAAAAATACGTCATTTGGTACAATACGGGCTACTTAGACTTCACCCGACTAGACCCAACAACATGCAAGCACAACCCCATAAATTTTAAAGCATAAAATCAAGGGAATTCAACATTAAAGGCATTACGGGCAAAAATTTCAAATTAACACAGGCACGCACAAACACAATTATAATCAGAGAGGCCCAGCACACATCACTAAGATAAGATCATTGCAAATGAGTACAAAATCGCTAAATAAACTCGGGGTTCAGAAAACCAACCTTATATGTCGAATAATCAAGATTGAAATGCTAGGCGGCAATGTGATCCACTCTGAACACACAATCAATGACTCAAATACGATAAAAATGCAAGAAATATAGGAAATACTATGTGGGTATGAGTTTGGGAAGTTCAAAAGTGAGGGAAACTGAAAGAGTTGGAAGTTTAAACCTTTGGCTTTTAAAAACCGTCCAGTTCTTGCCCATTCGGCGACGTTAGTTTTGCTCGACGACCCACTCGGTGATACGCATAGTGGCCACTTACCTCACCGAGTTTTACAGGACCTCCAGTTAATGTGAGGGTCCAAACGATGGACTACATCATGATTGCCGACCTAGTCAGTGACTCGCCAAGTTGCTCGTGGGCTCGCCGAGTTTTACATACTCCAATTTAAAATTGTCTTGAGCCTAACGGTGGTCAAAGTCAGGCTCGCCGACCTCTTCGGCGATGCGCCGACTAGACTCTTTGCTCGCCAACCTGCACTTTTCAAACACTTTCCACACTTTGACCTGCACAATCAACACACCATTATTTCAAACTTAAAAAGAAAGAAAATAAAACTTGGGTTGCCTCCCAAGCAACGCCTTAGTTAACGTTGCGGCACGATGCAAGTCCACACTCAAACCTCATTCTAGGGGTTAGCCATAGTATCACTAGGCAAACCCCCTTGCTGTCTCGGGTTTAAATGAGATGAGATATGACCCATTTGGGTCTCCATTTGCTTGATCGATATTGAATGGGAGGTAACAGTCTGGCTAAGGGTCGACACGTCTTCTTTCATTTCTTTCAAAATCTTGTCAAACCACTCAACTTTGTTAAGGATACGAGAAAGCATATCCTCAAACCGGCCACCTTCCAAATCCTTTGGATTTTGGTACTCATGGGGAGGCACATACCTATCCTTCTTCCCATCCTTCCAATTGGGATTTCGACCCCTCCATTCTCGATCACGATCCTTTCAACCTTCATCCCTAATCCAACCTAGGTTACCACCCTGCCTTGGGTAGTTTGAACAATAACCACCACCTTGGTTGGCTAGGAAATTCACCTCTTCATTGTACAAAGTCTCAAACTTAACCTCATAAGGATTAGCACACCCGACACCCACGACATTGACATCTCGAGCACCAACTCCCATGACATTTTTGGACAAAATGTCAAGTTATGTCATGATCTTGGCCATGTTCTGGTCCCTTTCTTGGTCTTTCTCTATGTGCAACTTCGTCAATTTAAACGTGAGAAGGGAGACCTGGTCTTCACGGATGTACCACTCCCGATTTATGGTAGTCATGCCATCCAAGAGCTGAGTTGTTATCACATAAGGTTGTTGCATCAATCTTCGAGGAGAATGTTGATCAGCAACACCCTTATTTACCGAGTCAAGACTCCAGTAAAAATACCGCAGCAACACGTTGCTAGGCAAGCCATAAGTTGAGCATTGAAGCACCAACTTCTTGAATCACAGCCAAGTTTCATAAATTGGCTCGCCTTCTAGATGCTTGAAGCTCTGAATGTTGTCCCGAATAGTCATCAGCTTCGAAAGAGGGAAAAATCGCACTTAAAATGCGGTGACCAACTCCTCCCACTAAGTGATTGACTCACGTGGCAATTCAGCCAGCCACTTACATGCCTCTCCCATCAAAGAGAATGGGAACAACCTCAACCGGACCAACTCTTGGGAGATGTTCTTGAAGGAGAACGGTCCGCATACATCCACAAAGTTTCTAATATACTCATGGGGATCCTCATGAGCCAAAACACTGAACAGCCCCTTCAATTGCAAGAGTTGCAACATAGTACTCTTGATGTGGAACACCGCATTTCCTTCGGCCGCAGGCAAGCGAAAGGCACCAATACCACCCATAAGATGGGGGTCCTTAGCATTAGGCCCGTTGACATCGTTGAGGTTTCTGATATCATCTAGATGGCCTACTTGGCTACCATTGATGTCATTCACACACATACTTCCTGTTTCAAAATACAAACAAGAAAAACAAAACTAAAATTAAGTAAGTTTGACTATAATTAACAAGAATAAAATCCAATACTAAAAAATCTCAGGTAACACCACTCCCCGACAGTGGCGCCATTTTGATTTCACGTATCAGGATACTTCATCCAATACTTAGAGCCAACGATGTTAGTCAATAATATAACTCAACTAAGTGAGTTGGGGTCGAATCCCACAAGGAGTGGTCCGTATTTGAAAATCAATAGAAAATCATGAATATGTTCAAGTCAATCATAGGTAAAAACATTTACGAATAAAAGCATGGTTCAAGTTTGGGGTGACACAAGTGTCAAATTGTAACAACTCACAATTTGAAATAACTAGGAAGAAGCTAATAATTAGAAATAGTCATTTTTGGAAAGAATGAAAATCTGGAAATTTGTTTAAGTTAGGAAAAGTTGAGTTTTGGTCAACTTCAAACAGCCGTAACTCCTAGATCAGGATGAGTTAGGTGTACTTCCAAATATGGTTGGAAATCTCTTGGAATGATATTTCCAACTCTGCTGAGTTTGCGCGATTCCAAGTTTGTATGAGTAAGTTATGCCCTTTGGAAGTTGGGCTGTTGGATTAAGGAAGCTCTAATCCGGATTTTAGAAGGGTAATTTAGTCTTTTCCTTACCTAATTATTCTAATTCACTTTTAGGAGATTAATTGGGGTAAAACCAGATTTTGGTCAGTTTAGAAAAGTTAGAGTTCACGCTAGGGCTTGGAGAAAAGAGAAAAGAGGAAAAAGGAGAAGAGGAAGCGAGATTCGTCGACTTCGTCAAGGATAGCTTGTGGATTTCATCGGGGGTGATCCCTAAAAAGGTATATGAGATCATATAGCATTGGATTAGTTCACCCACACACCAACCATGATTCAATTAAGCGAATTTAAGTCTTTGAAAGTTTAGAAATTGAGTTCTTGATGAACATTGTTGAAAGTTTTGCTGAATTCTTGTGGGTTGTGTTGTTGAAGTTTCTTGATGATTTGATTCATATTTTCGGATGTAATTTCAAGTTGAATCTATTATATATTGAGGGTATTAATGATTCTAAGTGTTTGGGAAAAGAACCATTGAAGTTTAGAGGGATTAGAGGTGAAAAACGAGCAAGAAAAGTTGTCAAACACCTGGGGAAGGGGTGGTGAGTCGCGCCAGCCAGCGCTCCCAAACATGTTCTCTGAAGTTTACCCCTTGGGGCGATGTGCCAGTCAGAGCTCCCAAACATGTTCTCTGAAGTTTGAGGGCTGGCGCCTCGCGCCTCTCAGAGCGCCAGGGACGCTAGTTCTACCCATTCCTCCCCTATCTTTTCGTACTAGTTCCTTAGTGATGTACCTATATTTTCTAGTTGATTCCAACACTCTAAGTACGTATAAACATCATGAAATCATCCATAAACATGAGATCATGAACCTTGAATCCATACTTCAATTCAACGAAAGTTAAGAGTCAAGTCTAGAAGTTAAGAAGCAAGTCAAGAGAAGTTTATAAAGTTTTCAAAAGTCTTTCACAAACATTTTAACTTTGTTTTAAGACTTAAAGTTCAAGTTAAGCAAAGAGTAAAGTTTGAAGTGCATTTTCTTCAAAAGAGTATATCAGGACTATGTATTTCCAAAGAGTAAATATTTTCACAATTAAACAAGAAAGGAAATTGTGCTTACCAAAAGAGACTTTGAGCTAGTTTTCAGTAAATAGTAAGCGTAAAGTTCATTCTTCAAAGATTATACAGGAACTAAGTATTCCCAAGAGTTAAAATGTTTTCACATTTGAGCAAGAAAGGAAACTGAGATTTCCAAGAGAGCTTTTAAGCTATGTTTTTTAGTAATTATCTCAAACTAAAGAAAGAGTTCTATTTTTACAAACATATGAGCTAAAGTATATTTTGGGAATAGTATTGAGCACTGATATGGGGACGAGCTTGAGTTCAGATAACTCACATCTCCATAAACCATGTAGCCATCATGGATAGAAAAGGGTCATATTTTTAGATGAATCATTTAATACTTTTTAGAATAGACTAGTGGATCCAATTAGTGAGTTAGGTCCTATACCCCCGGCAAGGTATAGGATGATCCTTCGCAGCATAAGGTAAAGTGTTGTATCATCACTATAGCTCTTAAGTGATGGTTGTCGGTTAGAGAAACTCCCACAACAGTATGTTGTATTTTTATATACATCAGTTTATTTGTATTTTTACGTACATCTCAGAGTTATATGTATCTTTGCATACACACAAAGTTGACATCATGTTTTAAACAATTTTTCTTTACATTGCACTTTCTTTTAAACTGCTTTATATTGAAATGAGTTTAGTTGTGTTGAGTTGAGTTGAGTTGATCCAGGTAAGTTCTTTAGTTCCTTTCAGATTCTTTTCAAGCTTAAGTAGTGTTTAGCATTCCAACTCGCATACTCTTACATTCAATGTACTGATGTCAGTTGGCCTGCATCGTCTTATGATGCAAACGCAGGTAACCAGGATCAGCATCCAGTGCATCGTTGATCCAATTAAGCTTCAGAGTTGTTGGTGAGTCTCCTTGCTTCCGGAGGATCCCCTTTTTTCATTACTTTATCATTTTAGTTCATTAAGATGTCATGGGCCTGTCTCGACATCCATCTCAGTTGTTTTAGAGGCTTCATAGATAGTCAGTCAGATGTTAGTTCATTTGTTATTATTTTGTTATTGGCTTATGTTCATATTTGAGTTGCCATTTTGGCTAAGTTAAATCTTTATTTTTTAAAAATTATTAGTTTAGTTTGAGACATGTTGAGTTATCTTGTATTTGGATTCTTTTTCTTATGTCTAAGTCTTCCGTTGAGTAAGTAAGTCAGGCCAAGGGTTCGCTTGGGGCCATTATGGTTCTCGAGTGCCGGCCACGTCTAGGATGTAGGCTCGGGGCATGACGAACTTGGTATCAGAGCACAGAGTTCAAGAGTCCTAGGAAGTCTATGAAGCCGTGTCGGTAGAGTCCTGGTTATCGGTGTGAAGCGCGCCACATCTACAATTGGGAGTCTGCAACATTTAGGAAATTCCTTCACTTCTTTCATACTTATTTCATGCGTAAGAGTTTTATCTCTAAAAAGTTTCTTTCTAACTCGTGATTGCATGTAATCGATTTTGAGCTAGCCTATGGTCGAGAGTGCCTTCATGAGGCATTTTTTTTCTCGTGAGCTAAGAGAAGCAAAGAGATGGTTACTGACATGAGAAGCAGGATGAGTTTATTTGTAGTTGGGTTGTCTCATCTGTCAAGTAAGGAAAGTAAGGCAGCCATGCTAATAGGTGACATGGGCATAGCAAAGCTGATGATCCATGTGCAACAAGTTGAGGAGGACAAGCTGAAAGATAGAGAAGAGGGCTAAGATATCAGGGAATGAATTCAGGCAGCAAAAGAGTAATGCGAACCGGTCTTCTTTTCAACATAAGCAGAAAGGACCTGCTCCATCATCTACTAATGAACCTGCACCAAGGAAAAAATGTGAGTACAATAGTCAGAATTCTAGAACTTCAGAGCTAGACCTGCGCATTCGCAAGGTAGTAAGGCACAAGGGAGTACTAAGACTCCTGCATGTGCTAACGGTGGTAGGAACCACTCAAGGATGTGTCGTGATGGCTCCACTGATTGCTTCAAGTGTGGCCAGAACGGTCATTTTATGAGAGAGTATCCTAAGAGAGCAGACAGAGTAATAGTAATAGGGGCAATAGAGCCCAGTCTTCTTCAGTTGTTCCACCAGACAGAGCTGCATCTAGATGAGCAACTTCAAGGGCAGGCGGAGAAGGAAACCGTCTTTATGCTATCGCTAGTCACCTAGAGCAAGAGGATTCGCCAGATGTTTTCATTGGTATGATCCAAGTCTTCAATTTTGATGTTCTTCCTAAGCAACTTAGTGAACCATTCAGTATTTCTACACCTGTTGGTGAGTCTATTCTAGCAAAGAGAGTTTATCGTAATTGTTCTATTTCCGTCAATCACAAGAGTACCATGGCTAATTTAATTGAATTAGACATGGTAGGCTTTGATGTCATTCTTGGTATGTACTGGTTTCATGCATGTTATGTCTCAATAGATTGTAGAACTTGAGTAGTCAAGTTCCAGTTTCCAGTGAACCAGTTATCGAGTTGAAAAGCAGTTCAGCAATGCCTAAGGGTCGTTTTATTTCATACCTTAAGGAGAGAAAGTTAGTTTCTAAAGGGTGTGTCTATCACTTGGTCCGAGTTAATGACTCTAGTGTTGAGATACCTCTTATTCAGTTAGTTTCAGTAGTAAGAGAAGATGATTTTCCTGGAGTCCCTCCTTAGACAGAAATAGACTTCGGCATAGACATTCATCCCGATACTCGTCTTACCACTATTCCGCCATTTAGAATGGCACCAGCAGAGTTGAAAGAGTTAAAAAAGTAGTTGAAAGATCTTTTAGAGAAAGGTTTCATTCGACCAAGTATCTCACCTTGGGGCGCTCCGGTCCCGTTTATGAGGAAGAAAGATGGTTCCCTTAGGATGTGTATAGATTACTGATGAGTCTACAAATTTGACTCATTTAGGGCTTTATTTTAATAGAAATAGTGTCCTCGAATGCTTGTTTTATCTCAATACCTGATTAAAATGCTTAAGTTTAAGGTATTTGAAGTTTTACTGGAAGCATGGACACTTAGGCGCAAAATGGAGCAAAAAGGGCTGAAAAGAACAAGAAATGAAAATATGCGGATCATCGAGTCGAACTTGGCGAGTCACCGAATTAACATGCACCGCCCTTGGTTCCAGTACGCAAAGTCTTGAAGGAAGTGGATCGAAAGGCGAGGAAAGAAGCAGTCGATAAGTCGCCGATTAGTTCTGCAAAGAAGTATTGTACCGCCCAATGATCCAGAATACGAGGATGTTGAAGGCAAGACACTGAAGGCAATGAGTTGATTAAATGGCGGATTGTCGAGTTCATCAGCGATCTAGACTAATGTCGCGGAACGATCCTCCACAGAAAAATCTGTGAAAACTATAAATACTGGTTAGAGTTGTAGTCTTAGTGTGGAAAATTTTAGAGTAAAAACTATTATTAGTCGATAGTATTTTTCTGTATTTTTCTCTCAAGTTTGGAGAGGGTTTTGTGGAGACTTGAAGAAAGGAGTTCATCTTCCCCAAGTTGGATGTGGGTCTTCTTAATTCTTCTTCCGTAGCTTAATTCAAGGTTTAATTTCTTATACCCAGTTGATTTCTTTATTATGTTAGGTATAATTTCTTATTTCTTGATGTGTGGCTAAAAAACCCCATTCTTCGGGTGTGATTTAGCAAATATGGGTTGATATTCTTGTTGCGTCTTGCTTGCTGATAGGTTAGATGTATTTTAATGGTAATTTCACCTAGTGGTTGTGGTTTAATCCAAAGGGTTTGTAGTTGCAAATACAAAGCCACCCATGTGTTTTCGGCTTGCCCGAGAGGGAGGTCGTGAAACCAAAACTACTAGACTGATGGCCTAAGGAGTGGGTCGACATGAGGTTCAGCCCGAGAGGGTGAGCCCTAGTCCCATATCCCAAACACTCAGCTCGAGAGAGAAAGTGGGCTAAGGCATAGGCTGGTCTTCATGCGGCAAATGGGTGTCCGAGAGGAACACATTTGAAACGGGGTAAGTTGCCCGAGAGGGAACTTATTTCCATTTAAAGCTTAGCTTAGTCACTATAGTCTTGCAAATTTCCTATTGAAAGCATGTACCCAATGATTTATCTCAACTTTTATTGCGGTCACATCCCAAGAACCTTCCCCATACTTTATTTTCTTGTTTATTTTGTTGTTTTATCACTTGTTACAAAACCCCTTTTGATATTAGACACTTTTGTGTCACTCCCTTTAATTTACAATGTATTTTATCGCAAATTTTTTTAGCTACAACTAATTCAAATGAAATTCTAATTGTCTACTAATTCTCAAAACCGCTCCCTTGGAACACGACCCCAACCCTTGGTTTGGTTACTATATTATCGACAATCGTAGACACTCATACCGTAGGATAGTGTCGTTGGTCACGATAAGCAACAAAATGGTGCCACTATCGGGGAGTGGTGTTATTTAAGAATTTTTAGATTAGTAGAATTTTTGTTCTTCTTAGTCGTAGTTCACTAACTTTACTTTCAGTTTTGTTTTTCGTTAAGTTATCCACTTAGACGAACATGGCTGAGCAGAGTAGTGGCAAGTTGGTGGAATTGACCCAAGGAGTCCAAAAGGAGCTCACGCTGACCGCTCTGGCATCTCAGCTAAACGAACTGGCCACCAAACTCTCATAGGTGGAAGTCCAATGAATCAACAAAGGGAGGTATATACCCCATCATGAGCAAAGGAAGTCCAGAGATGGGAGAGAAAATCGTGTCGAGGACACACTTCAACTCATTTTCCAAAAGGTCACCAATCAGGATCGAGTGTTGGAGGAAATGAAGGAGAATGTTGAAATGTTGAATCAAATGATTGGATCTCACTCTAGATCAATCCAGTTGATCAGGTCATTCCTGAGTTTTGCAGTACCTCATCTCCACCCAAATGACATATTGGGGTCACCTAGTGACACTAGGTCTAACCCCAATAACGGAGAGTGAGACCAAACTTACGTCATGCCACGACGTAAAATAAGGTGCTTCTTGGGAAGCAACCCAAGGTTTTACCATTTTTTTAATTATTCTATTCGAAATAATGGTGTGCTGATTTTGTAGGGTAAAATATGAAAGGTGTTGAGTAGTACAAGATGACGAGCCCAGGACCCAGTGGGCGAGTCGCCAAATCTATCCGCAACTCCGACTTAATTCGCCGTTGGGAACCCAAAATAAGGGATGTCTTGTAAAACTCGGTGAGGTAAGTAAGCGTTCGGCGCATCGCTAATGCGGTCAGCGACATGACTTACATCGCTGAACGGGTAGGAACTGGATGGTTTTTGCAAGCCACAGGTTTAAAAGTCCTATTTCACTCACTTTCTCTCATTTCTTCATCCTACC
Source organism: Solanum okadae (assembly GCA_036553675.1). Lineage (NCBI taxonomy): Eukaryota > Viridiplantae > Streptophyta > Magnoliopsida > Solanales > Solanaceae > Solanum > Solanum okadae. Next base: position 21,089,120 of record CM071686.1, on the reverse strand, counting down.
AAACTCACACCTGCACCTAAGTTTTATATTTCTTGCACTTTTGGAATATTGTGGTTCATTGATTTGTGCGCGAATTTGGATTGCATTGTTGCCTGGCACTTCGTTAGCATCTATTCAGCATGTAAGGTTGGTAGTCGAACCTCACGTTTAAAAATATTATAATTGTACTCATTTGCATAATGATGAAAGTGTTAAACCTCTGCTGAGTCTCTAAGTTACTGGAATTACATATATTTTCGATTATAATGTGGCACCTAGTGCATTATTCGAGGAGTTCCCACTTAGCTATGCTTTGAGTTGGATTGTTATGTGATGGGAATAGAAGTTTCTATGTGTCTTTGTTGAAATTGAGTTATGTGCGCGTAAGCTATATTATCTTGGGTTGCTAGGTGAGATTCAAAATGTTGGGTTGATAATGGACACGTTGAGCTAATAGGCGAGGTGAACAAATTCCACCGAACTGTTCAGCGGTTCGCCTACCAGCTCTATTTTGCTCTTAACTGCACATTTTATGTACTGATTGACCTATGACTCTCGGTGGTCAGTTTGGTTCGCACAATACACTTGGCGACGCGTCGAGAGAGAATTTGTTCGCCTTTTGCCTGCCCCCTTGTATCATTTGTACATCAATTTCAATAATTAGCCTAACAGCTTAGCTAAGAAATTCCACACTTAGAAACACCATGTTTGCTCCTATGTGAATCTATATTTAACTTATCCTCGAAGTTTTTGCAGAAATGGCTAGACAAAAAATCGCAGGGAGAGATGATCTACCAAAGCACATAAGAGCACGAGAATTTAGAAAAGATGAAAAGAGAGCAGAGCTAGCCAGACAAAGGAAGTACACCAAGGAGTCTAGGGAAAAGAGACGAATTCCTTTTGACCTTAATGTGCGCCCATGTGATCGAAGTTTAGTTAATGTATACATGCCTTCAGAGCAGCTCAGGAAATAGATCAGATGATTGTAGCAAATCTTGGTGCAGAGGCTAAGGCAAAAGCAAACAATGGAGACCAAAATAACAAGGCTCCAAGGACTATTGTTTTACTTCAGAAAGATGCACCGGGCACTAATCCCCTAGCAGATAGAGAAACGGTGTAGACAGAACCTTTCTCTACCCTTCTCTCTTTATTACTAGCATTTACTTTTGGATACCTATTACTTGCATTTGTGGACAAACGCTCTTTATTTGTGGTAGGGTGAGGCCCACACGTTTTGTGTTGACATTCATGTTTTGTTCTGTATATATTTGGATTGTCTTCTTTAATTTGTGTTTTAAATACTACTTTTCTGTGGATGTTTGAGCTCATGGCTCCTGTTGTTCTAATTGAAAATAATTTTGATCCTTCAGAAAAAATTTCGCCACCTCTTGTGTTGAAAGTGGCTGTTCTTTTGCAAAAAAATTTGAGTCTCAATTTCGATCAATACCGATGAGTTGAATAGTTCTCCCAATTGAACAAACATGAATGCACGGCTACAACGAGGCCAAATGAAGTTACATAGACAATATGTGCACTCTTTGCATCTCGTTGTGACTAGCCATTTATCGAATTGATTTTCTTGTGAGGACCGTTGCACACTAGCGAACGTGTCTAGTCTTGTTTGACTGAAGTATCGATGCCTTGTGTGATTAGCTTACTTTGAACCATGCATGAATAAACCTAGAATTTTCCCCGTTAGTCTGATTGATTTAGAAAGGTGTACTCTTGAGAAGATCTTAGGTAACTTTTGAAGAGTGTGAACCAATTTAACATATACCTCTTTTTATGGCATATCCGTGAGCGTGTGAAAATCTCTTGAACACCCCTTGAACCTTACCTTGTTTTGGAAGAACCTTGATAAACCCTAGACCTTACTTGATCTGCTACCTATAATCCTCTTGAATTGTTGTTTAGTGAATAGCCAACTTAGGACAAAAAGCCTAAGTTGGGGGTATGGTGAAAAGGAAAAGGAAAAGTCAAGAAGTGTTATAAGAAGTCCCCCTTAACCCATGATGTTGCAGAACAATGGAACCCTCTTATAAAAAAATGAATGAAAAAGAAATTGGTGGAATAAAGCACAAAGGATATTGGGATTAAAAGAATTGATAAAGGAAAAGAAGTGAATGCCTTGAGAATACCACATCTCATGAGGAAAGAGTCACTGAACCTTAACGACCATACCTTTACACTCAGCCTCATTACAAGATTTAGAAAGACCTTTTTTATCTTGAGTAAGCTGGATCAAAAGTCAATTGGAAAATAAGGGCAAACTTATGGGTGAAAACATGCATTGTGTTCCTCTTTTTGAGTGTGAGCGTTGTATCTGATTCCTGATCTTAAATTGACTCATATCTGTGTATGAATGTGGAATCATTCTTTACGTGAGGGCATTTAGATACTTCTGTTGAGCTTGAACTTGCACAAGTAGCAAGTATTGCGAGCATGAAATCTTTGGTAATGGTGTGTCACAATTTGAATCTTTGAGTACACAAGTGATCCTTGCATAAGTAAATTGAGTCTTGTTGTGTGCATTTATGATTTAGTCTTGTGTAGCACTGTTTGAGGCACCCTATTTGAACTGTTGAACTTGAGTTTGCTTGAGGACAAGCAAAAGTTTAAGTTGGGGTGTTGATGAGTCCACAAATTGGATTCATTTAGGGCTTTATTTTAATAGAAATAGTGTCCTTGAATGCTTGTTTTATCTCAATACCTGATTAAAAGGCTTAAGTTTCAGGTATTTGAAGTTTTACTGGAAGCATGGACACTTAGGCGCAAAACGAAGTAAAAAGGGCTGAAAAGAACAAGAAATGAAAGTCTACGGATCGCCGAGTCCAACTTGGCGGTCGCCGAATTGACATGCACCGCCCTTTGTTCCAGTACGCGAAACCTTGAAGGAAGTGGATCGAAAGGCGAGGAAAGAAGCAGTCGGTAAGTCGCCGATTAGTTCCGCAAATCAATACTATACCGCCCAATGATCCAGAATACAACAATGTGGAAGGCAAGACACTGAAGGCGATAAGTTGATTAAAAGGCGGATCGCCGAGTTCATCAGCGATCTCGACTAATGTCGCCGAACAATCCTCCGCAGCACAATCTGTGAAAACTATAAATACTAGTTAGAGTTGTAGTCTTAGTGTGGATCATTTTAGAGTAAAAATTATTATTAGTCTATAGTATTTTTCTGTATTTTTCTCTCAAGTTTGGAGAGGGTTTTGTGGAGACTTGAAGAAAGGAGTTCATCTTCCCCAAGTTGGAAGTGGGTCTTCTTTATTCTTCTTCCATAGCTTAATTCAAGGTTTAATTTCTTATACCCAGTTGATTTCTTTATTATGTTAGGTATAATTTCTTATTTCTTGATGTGTGGCTAAAAAACCCCATTCTTCGGGTGTGATTTAGCAAATATGGGTTGATATTCTTGTTGGGTCTTGCTTGCTGATAGGTTAGATGTATTTTAATGGTGATTTCACCTAGTGGTTTTGGTTTAATCTAAAGGGTTTGTAGTTGCAAATACAAAGCCACCCATGTGTTTTCGGCTTGCCCGAGAAGGAGGTCGCAAAACCAAAACCCCTAGACTGATAGCCTAAGGAATGGGTCGACATGAGGTTCAGCCCGAGAGGGTGAGCCCTAGTCCCATATCCTAACACTCAGCTCGAGAGAGTGAGTGGGGTAAGGCATAGGCTGGTCTTCATGCAGCAAATGGGTGTCCGAGAGGAATGCATTTTAAACGGGGTAAGTTGCCCGAGAGGGAACTTATTTCCATTTAAAGCTTAGCCTAGTCACTATTGTCTTGCAAATTTCCTATTGAAATCATGTACCCAGCGATTTATCTCAACTTGTATTGCAGTCACATCCCAAGAACCTTCCCCATACTTGATTTTCTTGTTTATTTTGCTGTTTTATCACGTTTTACAAAACCCCTTTTGATATTTGACACTTCTGTGTCACCCCCTTTAATATACAATGTATTTTATCGCAAATGTTTTTAGCTACGACTAATTCAAACGAAATTCTAATTGGCTATTAATTCTCAAAACCGTTCCCTTAGGACACGACCCCAACCCTTGGTTGGGTTACTATATTATCGACGATCGTAGACACTCATTCAGTAGGATAGTGTCATTGGTCACGATTAGCATAAATTACCGTCAGTTAAACAAGGTTACCATCAAGAATAGTATCCTCTTTCGAGAATTGATGATCTTTTCGATCAGCTTCAGGGTGCTTTGTGTTTCTCGAAGATAGACCTCAGATCTGGCTACTATCAGTTAAGAGTAAGGGAATCTGATATTCCAAAAACAACATTCAGGACCCGTTATGGTCATTATGAGTTTCTAGTCATGTCCTTTGGTTTGACCAATGCGCCTGCAGCATTCATGGACCTTATGAATAGAGTTTTCAAACATTATATAGATATGTTTGTTATCGTTTTCATTGATGACATACTAATCTATTCAAGGAATGAGGTAGATGATGCTAGTCATCTCAGAATAGTTCTTTAGACTTTGAAAGATAAAGAGTTATATGCCAAGTTCTCTAAATGTGAGTTTTGTCTTGAGTCTTTGGCATTCTTAGGTCACATTGTGTCTGGAGAGGGAATTAAAGTTGATACGCAAAAAATTGAGGCAGTACAGAATTGGCCTAGACCCACATCTCCAACTGATATTAGGAGTTTATTGGGTTTGGCTGAATATTATAGAAGGTTTGTTGAGGGATTTTTATCTATTTCATTTCCTTTGACCAAGTTAACTCAGAAGACAGTGAAATTTCAATGGTCTGAAGCTTGTGAGAAAAACTTTTAGGAATGGAAAAAGAGGTTGACTACTGCCTCAGTGTTAACTTTACCAGATGGTACTCAAGGTTTTGTGGTGTAGTATGATGCATCTAGAGTTGGTTTGGGTTGTGTGTTAATGCAGAATGGCAAGGTTATAACTTATGCCTCCAGACAGTTGAAAGTTCATGAGAAGAATTACCCAACCCATGACTTAGAGTTGGTTGTTGTAGTATTTGCTTTGAAAATATGGCACCATTATCTTTATGGTGTTCATGTGGATGTGTTCACCGATCACAAGAGTCTTCAGTATGTATTTAGTCAGAAAGAGCTTAGTATCAGACAAAGGAGATGGTTAGAATTACTCAAGGATTATGACATGAGTATTTTTTACCACCCAAGTAAGACTAATGTTGTTGCATATACCTTAAGCAGGTTGTCTCTAGGTAGTGCCGCCCATGTTGAGGAAGAAAAGAGAGAGTTAGCAAAAGATGTGCATAGACTTGCACGCCTGGGAGTCAAACTTATGGATTCCACAGAAGGAGGAGTAGTGGTGATGAATGGGGCTGAATCATCATTAGTGTCAGAAGTAAAAGGCAACCAAGACCAAGACCCCATTTTGCTTGAATTGAAGACAAATGTTCATAAGCAAAAGGTAATAGATTTTGAACAAGGGGGAGATGGCATACTGAGATATCAAGGTAGATTGTGTCTACCAATGGTAGATGGACTCCAAGAGAGGATCATAGAGGAGACTCATAGCTCTAGATATTCCATTCATCTGGGTTCCACAAAGATGTATCGTGATTTGAAAGAGGTATATTGGTGGAACAGTATAAAGAAGGGCATTACAGAATTTGTTGCTAAGTGTCCAAATTGCCAACAAGTTAAAGTGGAGCACCAAAGGCCCAGTGGGTTCGCTCAGAATATAGAACTTCCGGAATGGAAGTGGGAGATGATTAATATGGACGTCATCACAGGGTTACCAAGGTCTTATAGGTAGCATGATTCTATTTGGGTGATTGTCGATAGAATGACAAAATCAGCCCACTTTTTGCCGGTAAAGACTACCCACTCAGCAGAAGATTATGCTAAGCTTTATATTCAAGAGGTGGTAAGACTTCATGGGGTTCCAGTATCCATTATTTCAGATAGGGGTGCACAATTTACTACACAGTTCTGTACATTTTTTCAGAAGGGTTTGGGTTCAAAGGTGAACTTGAGTACTGCTTTTCGCCCTCAGACTGATGGGAAAGCAGAGCGCACTATTCAAACCTTAGAGGATATGTTAAGGGCTTGTGTGATTGATTTCAAGGGTAATTGGGATGATTACCTACCTCTTATTAAGTTTGCTTATAACAATAGTTACCACTCTAACATCCAAATTGCTCCATACAAAGCCCTTTATGGGAGAAGATGCAGATCTCCTATTGGATGGTTTGAAGTTGGTGAAGCTGGGTGGATAGGACCAGATTTAGTTCATCAAGCTATGGATAAGGTGAAAGTGATTCAAGATAGGTTGAAACGGCACAGAGTCGTCAAAAATCCTACATTGATGTTAGGAGGAAGGAGTTAGAGTTTGAAGTAGATGATTCGGTATATCTAAAAGTCTCACCCATGAAGGGTGTTATGAAGTTTGGTAAGAAGGGGAAACTTAGTCCCCGGTATATTGGACCTTATCGAATATCCAAGAGGATTGGCAATGTAACTTATGAGTTGGAGCTACCCCAAGAGTTAGCCGTGGTTCATCCGGTGTTTTACATCTCCATGTTGAAGAAGTGCATGGGCGATCCTTCATTTATCATACCAACTGAAAGTATTGAGATCAAGGATAGCTTATCTTATGTTCAGATTCCTGTTCAGATTCTAGATCGCTAAGTTGAGAACAAAAGAGGTAGCATCCGTCAAACTCCTTTGGAGGAACCAATTTGTTGAGGAAGCTACTTGGGAAGCTGAGGAGGATATGAAGAAGAGATATCCACATCACTTTGAGTCCGGAGAAAATGCAGACTAAGGTACTAATTTTCTTTTTAGTACTCCTTAAACTTGTGAGTGAGCATGTTGTTTGTTTGCATTTGCTTGTTGGGAGTTTGAACTTGATGTTACACCCTTAGCCTAGTAAGACTAATCTCATTCGAGGACGAATTTTCTCAAGGGGTAGATATTGTAACATCTCGCAATTTGAAATAACTAGGAAGAAGCTAATAATTGGAAATAGTCATTTTTTGAAAGAATGAAAATCTGAAAATTTGTTTAAGTTAGGAAAAGTTGAGTTTTGATCAACTTCAAATGGACATAACTCCTAGATCAGGATCATTTAGGTGTATTTCCATATATGGTTGGAAACTTATTGGAATGATCTTTCCAACGCCGCAGAGTTTGCACGATTCCGAGTTTATATGAGTAAGTTATGCCCTTTGGAAGTTGGGCTGTTGAATTAAGGAAAGTCTAATCCGGATTTTAGAAGGGTAATTTAGTCTTTTCCTTACCTAATTATTCTAATTCGCTTTTAGGAGATTAATTGGGGTAAAACCAGATTTTTGTCAGTTTAGAAAAGTTAGAGTTCACGCTAGGGCTTGGAGAAAAGAGAAAAGAGGAGAAAGGAGAAGAGGAAGCAAGATCCGTCAACTTCGTCAAGGATAGCTTGTGAATTTCGTCGGGGGTGATCCCCAAAAAGGTATGTGAGATCACATAGCGTTGGGCTAGTTCTCCCACGTACCAACCGTGATTCAATTCAGCGAATTTAAGTCTTTGAATGTTTAGAAATTGAGTTCTTGATATACATTATTGAAAGTTTCATTGAATTCTTGTGGGTTATGTTGTTGAAGTTTCTTGATGATTTGATTCATGTTTCCGAGTGTAATTTCGAGTTGAATCTATTGTACATTGAGGGTATTAATGATTCTAAGTGTTTGGGGAAAGAACCATTGAAGTTTAGAGGGTTTAGAGGTAAAAAATGAGTAAGAAAAGTCATCAAACACCTGGGGAAGGGGGTGGGGAGTCGCGCCAGCCAGTGCGCCCCAAAAGGGTCTCTGAAGTTTACCCCTTGGGGCGATGCGCCAGCCAGAGTGCTCCAACATGTTCTCTGAAGTTTGAGGGTTGGCGCCTCGCGCCTCTCAGAGCGCCAGAGACGCCAGTTCTCCCCATTCCTCCCCTATCTTTTCGTACTAGTTCCTTAGTGATGTACATATGTTTTCTAGTTGATTCCAACACTCTTAGGTACATCTAAACATCATGAAATCATCCATAAACATGAGATCATGAACCTTGAATCCATACTTCAATTCAACGAAAGTTAAGAGTCAAGTTTAGAAGTTAAGAAGCAAGTCAGGATAAGTTTATAAAGTTTTCAAAAGTCTTTCACAAACGTTTTAACTTTGTTTTAAGACTTAAAGTTCAAGTTAAGCAAAGAGTAAAGTTTGAAGTGCATTTTATTCAAAAGAGTATATCGGGACTATGAATTCCCAAAGAGTAAATGTTTTCACATTTAAACAAGAAAGGAAATTGAGATTTCCAAAAGAGCCTTTGAGCTAGTTTTCAGTAAAGAGTAAGAGTAAAGTTCATTCTTCAATGATTATACAGGAACTAAGTATTCCAAGAGTTAAAATGTTTTCACATTTGAGCAAGAAAGGAAACTGAGATTTCCAAGAGAGCTTTTAAGCTATGTTTTTGAGTAATTATCTCAAACTAAAGAAAGAGTTTTGTTTTTACAAACATATGAGCTAAAGTATATTTTGGGAGTAATATTGAGCACCGATATGGGGACGAGCTTGAGTTCAGATAACTCACGTCTTCATAAACCATGTAGTCATCATGGGTAGAAAAGGGTCATACTTTTTAGATGAATCTCTTAATGCTTTTTATCATAGACTAGTAGATCCACTTAGTGAGTTAGGTCATATACCCCCGGCAAGGTATAGGTTGGTCCTTGGCAGCATGAGGTAAAGTGTTGTATCATCACTATAGCTCTTAAGTGATGGTTGTCGGTTAGAGAAACTCCCACAGCAGTATTTTGTATTTTTATATACATCAGTTTATTTGTATTTTTACGTACATCTCAGAGTTATATGTATCTTTGCATACACACAGAGTTGACATCATGTTTTAAACAGTTTTTCTTTATATTGCACTTGTTTTTAAACTGCTTTATATTGAAATGAATTCAGGTGTGTTGAGTTGAGTTGAGCCAGGTAAGTTCTTCAGTTCCTTTCAAATTCTTTTCAAGCTTAAGTTGTGTTTAGCATTCCAACTCGCATACTCGTACATTCAATGTACTGATGCCAGTTAGCCTGCATCGTATTATGATGCAGACGCAGGTAACCAGGATCAGCATCCAGGGCATCTTTGATCCGATTAAGCTTCAGAGTTGTTGGTGAACCTCCTTGCTTCAGGAGGATCCCCCTTTTTCATTACTTTATCATTTTAGTTCATTAGGATGTCGTGGGCTTGTCCCGATATCCATCTCAGTTGTTTTAGACGCTTCATAGATAATTATTCAGATGTTAGTTCATTCGTCATCATTTTGTTATTGGCTTATGTTCAGTTTTGATTTGCCATTTTGGCTAAGTTAAATGTTTATTTTTAAAACATTATAAGTTCAGTTTGAGACATGTTGAGTTATCTTGTATTTGGATTCTCTTTCTTATGTCTAAGTGTTCCGCTAAGTAAGTAAGCCAGGCCAAGAGTTCGCTTAGGGCCAGCAATGGTTCTCGAGTGCCGGCCACATCCAGTGTGTAGGCTCGGGGCGTGACACAACTAACAGGGGGTTTTGGTTTAAACTATCAGCTACAATAGTAAATAACACGAAAATAACTAGTATAGAGACGGGTTCTTGGGATGTGATTGGATTATGGGCTAAGGTAGACAGATGGGGGATTGCAATTAATAGTAAATAGTTGTAAATCAATGAATAAGCTACATTTTAGTAGGGAGAAACTTTCTTTCGAACAATTTAGCTCGAATCAAATTGGTTTCTTTCGAACACCAATAAAAAGCAATTAAGAACAGCATACGCTTTAGTCCATTCACTCTCTAGAGATGAACCCATGACAACCCAATACCCACAGACCATCAAATCAGTAATCTTGGTTTTAAAACCTCTCTCTCGAGCAAGCCAAAAACACGAAGGTAGAGTTGCATTTGCAACTACAACCCTTTAGATCAAGCCACAATTACTGAATGAAATCTCTTTTAAACAGCATTTAAACTATCAATTAACAATACTCAGCAGCTAAATTAACCCATAATCACATAATCTCACCCCAAGAATTGGGGTTTTAGCTAGACATCATAAAACGATAAAAGTAGTTACCAAATTGTGTTCCCATCAACTGGGTAAGATTAATTTCGTCTTTACAAAGGTGAATATTGAAGAATCTCAAAGACCCACTTCCAATTTCTCAAAAATGGAAATCTTCAAAGCTAAGGAAATATTGTCTCAATACTCTCTGTTCTAAGCTCTCCAAAAACTGATTCTAAATTGAAAGCTAGATAGATAGATAGATAGATGATAGATAGATACTGAACTAAATATTCAAAAATGTATTTATAATCGCCAAAAATATGTTGCGAAGAACCATTCAGTGCAATAAGTCAAGATCGTCGATCCACTCGGCGATCCACTCGGCGATCCGCCCTTTGGTCAATTCCATCGCTTTTTTGCTTTGGCCTTCAGCAACTTCAAGTTCTCTAACTTTGGGAGATATAGCACTGCATTGCAAAACCATTCGGTGACTCGCCGACTTCTCCATTCTATCCCCGACTTGATTTTCTCCTTCATGGCTTGGCACACTGAAACTTTAGGCGAGATCATGGTCATTCGACGACTCGCCCAATGGATTAGGCGATCATCAGGCCTTCTTTTCTTCGTTCTTTCAGATGCCTTGTTCCTTTTTTGCTCATTAGTGTCCATGCTTTGTTTCTCAATCCAACTACCTAAAAATCAAGGATTTACATCAGTTATTGACACAAAATATACATTTGAGGACACTAAATCTATTAAAGTAAAGCCCAAATGAGTCCAAACTGTGGACTCATCAAGAATCAAACACATTATACCAAACCTGCAGCCTCTAGAAAGTAACACCCTACTCGTCGACGTAGCAAAACCTCATAAATTCTTCATGTCGCACAAGTGGATTTTTCATCAATCATTTTGCTTCAAATTATTCCATAAAATATGTCTGTAAACAGCCCACTTCGCTGGTGAATTTCCACCTTAAACTACCAATCTATGTCATAATCTTCATCAATAAAAATAAGCTAACACTATATGTGAGCAACCAGTCAAAAAATAAGAATAAGCTAGACTATATCTGAACAACCAATTAAAAATTCTCTTACATTCATTTATCGTTATACAAAAAGACAAATGTTGCATGCAAAGGGCCACTTGTTGAATTCATTGACTATTGGAATTATGCCAACCTCCTAAAAGCATCTAAACAATTAACTAAGCAACGTCCAACATTCTCAAACCACAAATCGACACTAATAATTATAGGGTAATACTAAATCATAGTTCAATTTTATATGATAAAAAAAATCTCGAAACCTCTCACCCTCTGTGGACACTGCGATATGTCAGCCTCGACATAGAAGCTCCCACATTCATAGTGTATGAGACAAAACTCTAAGCCACTCGTGAATTTAGCAAGGCTAATCTCCCAAGTAGAATAAAGCTAAACTCCAAAAGTAGAGCACAACAAAAACATCCTTATAATTCCTCAACTTCATGCACAATGTCCAAACCAGATGTGTAAGAATGTTAAAGAGGCTACAGAAAAGAATATAATCTAGCAGATTACCACTTCAAACCAACAGAAACACCATATATGCTAATCAACGTGCTTTGTACATCAAACATATCCTTACCACTCAAAATTTTGCAAGTAAACCATTCTATTGAAGAGTCAGCCTTATATCTCTGCCTCACCAAAAAACAGACAGGTAGAATTGAAATGATTTATTGTACAAATTTCAACCAGAAGAAAATTACTTCAAAATGTAGCTCCAGACAGCAAAATAAGCTTTTGTAACAATAAGAACTAAATAAATCAATGAAACAATAGAGAACAGTTTCAGTAAAATAAACAGAGCCTTGTAGAAGAGAGGAAACCAAAAAAGGAAACAAACTAGAGAGACTCCAATAGAGTCTCATTAACTCAGTTTCATATAGTTGCTACTAATTTTTGTTCTAACCACAAAGCCAACCATCACTTTTTTGTATGACACGGTGTTATTATTTTTCTATATATTAGAAGAGACTGTTTCAACATGTTTACTATTTGTCAATTAATTTGAAAATAAGGGTATTTCATCATTTTCCATTAACCTATTAAGTAATATGTTTCATTGTTTTATCTTTATGTTATGTGTCCTACACAAATTGTAAAGCTTACACGTAGTATTCAGATATCTATCTGTTTTCTCTATTTTCTCTAGAACTCCCTTATCCTCTCTGTGGTAGTATTGTTTTACCAAGGTATGAATTTTTGTTAAAAGATTATGCCAAATCTTGCGTTATTAAGTTCTATTTTTTGAGTTTTACTTTGGGATTCATCTAGATCTTTCAGAATTTCTATGGAAGAAGCTTCAATTTGATTCTTGTGTCTCTAATTGGAGTAGATTGAGAATTTCTTACTTTTAGGTCTTTGTTGGTTCCTCGAATTTTAGGTGAAAATATCAAATGTAGAAAAGTTAGAGATCTGATAACCCAAAAACTTGTAAATTTCGTTGTTTAACCATAGAGTTCTATTTTTTGAGTTTTACTTTGGAGTTTGATCACTCCATATTCGAGAATTTCTAATGGAAAAGGTCCCAATTCAATTATTTTGTCTTCTAACTAAACTACATAGATAATTTCTTATTTTTGGATCTTTGTTAGATCTGCAAATTTAAGATAAAAAGATGAACAAGTGTACAAAAATTACAGATTTAATAGCCAAAAAAACATGCAGCTTTAATTTTTTAATCACAGACAATAAGTTTGACAAGGAAAATAAATTATTGACATTTATTTCCCCTTTTTTGCCGGCACAAGAATAAAATTCCCTAATTTTTTGGATGAAGAATAACAAAACTTTATTAGTTATTGCTCTTGACGGTTTCCCTTTGCTTTTGCTGCAAAGCTATTCTATTAAGCATAGAAATAAGATATGTTTCTGGCTTGATGTACTTACATGAATGAGCATACTCATATTTAAACATTTAAAGTTTTCTATGGCAGAACCAAAACCTCATAGCAATATTGTATTCTTTATTTATTTTTTGTGATGCTTTGTTAATTTGTAATGAATAGTAAGAATCAATGTTACCGAACGTTACTGTTTTACTCCCTCTATCCCATTTTATGTGAGGTAGTTTGACTCAGCACGGAGTTTAAGAAAGAAAGAAAGACTTTTAAAACTTGTGGTTCAAAATGAATGATAGAAATTTGTGTGGCTGTAAATCATTTCATTAAGAGTAAAATAGATATTTTATAGTTAAATTGTTACTTAATATATAAATATGTCATTCTTTTTGGGACTAATTAAAAAGGAAAGTAAGTCACATAAATTGGGACAGAGGGAGTATTATTTTTTGGGAAAATTAGTAAACTAGTCAAAAATCCTAACATAATTATTAAAAACATCTATAGTTTATAAATATTAGTAAAAATGTCAAAATGTCAATATTTTAAAAAACATTGAGTATCCTAATTTAGTACTTGTTTTACCTCACCTTAATTAAAGTTTTCCAACTCATTCTCTCATATGTTTTCAAAAAAAAAAGTATTTTCTCTCTCACTGATTTTCCTCTTCCAATTCTTCATCTTTCAACTCTCGCTTCTCTCTCTTCCATTTTTTGGAGTTTTTTTTTCAAAAATTGAAAAATATATCTCTAAAGATATTCACAACAATTCCTTGGATTAAGGTATGCATCTTTATCTGATTTTTAGGTTTGTTTACGGATTTTATTTTTGTTTAAATCTTAGAAATTGATCAATTTCGTTTAGGGTTTGAAAACCCCAAAATATTCTCTAATGGCCGAATCTAAGAGGATTACAAGAGGTATCCAACTAAATCAACAATTTTCTAGCGATTATATTGCCATTACAATATTTGCATGTTCAGTTGAAGTTGTTAAAATAATAAAAATCATGATTTTTTATTAGTCTCGAGTGTCTATAACAATTTTCTTTTGTATTCAAAATTCATTAAGTATGTGTATTGATATAAAATAGTATTGTCACTGTCTATGGATATTGTGAGTTTGTTAGTATAGATATTGTATTCCTTAATTTTTTTATTTTTTATTTTGTATTTGTGGACATTCTGTTAGTTTTGATAATATACCCATGTACTTGGACTCTTCATATTTATGTATCCTTTTCTAGTTGTGGACATTGTAAGAGTGTTGTTTGTATCCAGTCAATTAAAGATACATATTTATATATAGTTGTATTCATTTTTAAAGAAATAGTAATGCTATTTTAGATTGTATTCATATTTTATTATTTGATGGTTTTGTATTAATTATGTTATATATGTTGTATGTATTTTGTGTGCAGTATAGTTTGTTTTGTGATAAAACATGTTTCGGTCATTATATGAGAATCAAGTATTCGTTAACTATTGAATCATTAATTTATTTGGAAGTTTGGACATGAAATATTTTTAAATTTTTCGGATAATTATAATTTTTTTGGATGATGAGACAGAGTTTTACTAATACACGAGTGAATACGGATTAAGATTTGGATTTGGTGAACAAAAAATCAGAAAAAGGAACAAAGCACACGAAGAAGAAGAAAGAGAGAGTGTGTATTCATATTAATTTTTGTTTGTCAATTGTTTTTCTCTTACTCAACATTTGTATTTTTATTAAGAACATTGTATTTCTTTTCTAGTTTGTAGTCATTTCAATAGGTATGCGGAATAGATTTGAATTTCTCAAGCATTGATGTATCATATTTCTTTCACAATCAATTTGTATTTGTTTTAGAATATTGTATTCTTCCTCAAAAGATTGTATTATTTCCACTATGTATGCCCCAAAGTTTATTTGTCCATGTCTCACACACTTGCTCATATTTCATGAAGTATATTTATTTATGTGATAGTTCACGTGATCATGTGATTTATAACAGCATATATCGTAGTCCACATTCTTATGTAATAATTTTTTTGTAATACATCTTCTCATGTGCTAAATGTCTTACAATTAATGATATCTAGCTCCCTTGCTTATATATTACTGACTTTTACAGCATATGTCCCTATAAATCAAATGTATATGTATCATATGTCTCTTATGTACACTTGTTAGTATGTTAAAAGTACTTCTTTATGGCTCATTATTCACACATGCCTGCTTTCTTATGTGTCATAGGCTTATGTTGCATATGCATTAACATGTTATACCCCTCTACTCTTATTTACTTAAGTATTGAACACCTTGGGATAAAATTTTCCCCATATCGGGATGAATAAAGAATTTTGCCAGAGAAGATTGGGGACCCAGTAAATTTTAGTATAGCTCTTATATGTAGAAAATGGATAGGGAAAGTTTTCATTTTCCTATATTATGTGTCTTTCCTAAACATTTATAACATTTGCATCTATCAACTTTTCCATAGGTTTGTTTCACATTAGCTAACTTGTTCTAGTATTTGCAATTCTCGTATTCCAAGTATTTGTTAGGTTGGTTTATAAAAGGGAGATAACGATAAATTGTGGTGTACAAAATTGTTACTTAATTATGTATGGCTAATAGGAGACCTACTTGTCATTTGAGTATTACATATGCTACATCTGCTGCAACACCCTATGCCCATACGTGGTTTTGGTCAGCTAATATGTTTTGGACAGTTTGATTTACAAAGGGAACTCTGGCAAAAGTTTTGAAAAATACGCACAGTTGACCTTGTTTTGAGCAAGACCTCTCATTCGAGGGCGAATGATCCAAAGGGGGGATGATGTAATACCCCCATAATTTCCAATATTTATACAATTGAGTGAACGTGAAAAAATATTTGAACTCGAGATAGTAAAAGGTGATATTTGATATTAAAGTCATAAGTGGACAAGTGTGTATTAATGCTAAGATCTTGTAAAGAAACTAAAATATGAAAAGTGGTGTAAAATAGGTGAGGTGCTTGCTTGACTAAATTAAGATACTAGGTGACAAGTAGGTGCATCACATACTTAAGGTATATGGACCAAGTAGGTGCATCACCTGCTTTGACTTATGGGTCATATGGAGACCTAAATTAAGTGTCAATTTGAGGCCAAATATGTCCAAGAAAAGGGGGGAAAAGTAAAAAAGAATGGCAGTCCAAGGCTCAATCTTTCCAAGCCCACAAGAAATAATTTTAATGAAAAAGTAGGTGCATCACCTACTTAAATGTGTGGCCTAAATTAAAGACACATGGTGATTGCAAATGAAGTACAAGAAAGGTGGCACAACTCTTATACAAATATCTCATTTTCCTTTTATCCAAATTTTAAGCTCTCAAGTTCATATATTTCTCTCTCTCAAGATGAAACAGCCACCCAATATTCCCACTAGGGTTCTAAGTATTTTTCATCTTGTTTCTCCAAAACAATCACAAGATTACCTTCTCTCCTCTATTGCTTTAAGTATATTGGATAGTTCTTCAAGGGGAGTGAAATAAAAATAGCTATATGTGTTAGCAGCCAATTGTCACGACCCAAGCCTAGGGCCTAGACGTGATCGGCGAATGGGGAACCCGAAGGAACCACAAACAAGCCTCATAGCGTATCTTACACATCATTGGTCGCGGAAGCAATTAAAATGGCCATAAGCGATAAGCATAATCAAGGGGGAAATCGGGACTAAGGGAGCAAGAAAAAAAAGAAGAAATGATACATAAATACCATAGATGAATCAAGCTCAAACATAATACACAACTTGTCCAACACCACCTCTAAACATAGGTACTTTAGCGGGGGCCAAGACAAACAACTGGGCTCACCCTCATAGTCAAAACATAACTAAAAGGAAAAGTCTTATACATAGTAAAAGATCATAAGCAACGTCCTCGGAATGGAGGACTCACCAATAACCTTGATAGAAAATCGTATTAGCCACGTGAAGGACGAGGGTCAAGCGGTGCTCCGGTCCCTACATGGTGACATCATGTAGGCATAGAGTATGCGTTAGTACGTTTGAATGTACTAAGTATATGGGATGCAATGCAATGCAACAAGGGATGGACATCATAGGCAAAATGCATAATCGTACCCGATAGATAGCATATTAATGAGATGATATGTATAATGATGCTTATATAAAAAATCATATTTAGTAGGGCATAGTATATGTGTAGTGAGTGACCATCAATATAGTATTTCCAAGGCCTACCACCCCCTTGGAGAGGCGAAAGAGGTACAAACCCCTCAATGTGGTTACCCGGGCCTACCACCCCCCGAGCTAGGGACCAAGGTACAAACCCCTCGATATGGTTATACGGGCCTACTACCCCCCGTACTAGGCAACCAAGGTACAAACCCCTCGATACGGTTATACGGTCCTACTACCCCCCGTACTAGGCAACCAAGGTACCAACCCCTTGATACGGTTACCCGGGCCTACAACCCCCCGAGCTAGGCTTGGTCGACTCACACACTATATAGAGAAAATCATATACATGTATCCATTTCATCATCATTTCAATACTTATATAATCATCCGACTCATAGGACGTACATTGGACCTTCCATTTCATAAGAATTCTATAAATGGCATTTTATCAAACATATGGTGGGCTACTTGTTCATGTAAATAAAATCATGTGTTTCAAGAGTACTAAGTCCAACCAATTTCAAAATCCATATAAAACAGCCTACCAACAACATACATATATATATACATATATAACAACCTTCATAATTTGATCATGGAGGCATGAAAACCATAAACATCATATAATAATTCCATTTCATGATAATATACAAAAATAGACCATAATAGGATGTGTAGTAGTAATTCCATAATTCAAGAGTTCATAAATGATCATAAGGACCCATAAACTTGAAGTAAAATAGAGGATAAATGGTTGGACTTGTGGAAAGGAAGGTTTCCACAATCAACCCACATACCTCAACTTTGGAGAATTCTTGATGAAGATTGGAATGGAGAATTGCTTGAGATTGAATCTTGAATTCGGAATTAAAGCTTGGGATCCTTGAATTTGGTTGATGATCTTGGTGGAATTTTTGGAGAGGGTTTAGAGAGAGTTTTTGGACCCACGTATCTTGGGCTCAACTTGCCCTTCTTACCAAAACGAACCACACCCTTCATGGGTGACACCTTCAAATAGACCCAATCACCAACTTGGAATTCAAGAGCCCTTCTCCTCACATCGGCATAGGACTTTTGGCGACTTTGGGCCGTCTTCAACCTTTCTCTAATCATCCTAACCTTCTCAAGAGCCTCCATGACTAGATCTGGTCCTAACAAGGCCACCTCACCAACCTCAAACCACCCAACCGGTGATCTACAACGTCTCCCATAGAGAGCCTCAAAAGGAGCCATACCGATGTTAGAATGATAGCTATTGTTATAGGCAAACTCAATCAATGGAAGATGATCATCCCAACTACCCTTAAGCTCCAATACACAAGCCCTAAGCATATCCTCAAGTGTTTGGATAGTCCTTTCGGCTTGTCCATCCGTTTGCGGGTGAAAGGCCGTAGTAAGCTTAACTCTCGTACCTAAACCCCTTTGAAAGGACTTCCAAAAGTGTGAAGTAAATTGAGTACCACGGTCCGATATGATGGATAGAGGAATCCCATGCAACCTTACCAAGTCATGAATATATAACCTTGCATAATCTTCCGCCCCATATGTTGTCTTTACCGGTAGAAAATGAGCCGATTTTGTCATCCTATCAACCACCACCCAAATAGAATCAAAACATTTTCTAGTCTTGGGTAAACCAACTACAAAATCCATATTAATTTCTTCCCACTTCCAAGTAGGAATCTCTATATCTTGGGTTAGACCACCCGGCCTTTGATGTTCGACATTGACTTGTTGACAACTATGACAACCGGAGACGAATTTGGCAATGTCCTTCTTCATGCCTCCCCACCAATACACATCCCTCAAATCTCTATACATTTTGGTGGAACCGGGGTGAATGGAGTAGGAAGAATTATGAGCCTCCTCAAGAATTTTCTCCCTCAAACCATCAACACAAGGCACACACAACCTACCTTGGTACCTAAGGGCACCATCTCCCCCTTGGGAGAAAACTTCCACCTTACCCTCTTTCACCAAGGCCTTCAATTCTAACAAGGAAGAGTCAAGATCTTGTTTTGCTATCACCTCATCAACCAAGGAAGACCTAGCACCATCAACAACGACCACACCACCATTACTAATTTCTTCCAACCTAACCCCCAACCTAGCCAACCGATGCACCTCCCTAGCCATTTCCCTATCACCAATATCAACATGAGCTAGGCTACCCATAGACACCCTACTCAAAGCATCCGCCACCACATTAGCTTTACCGGGATGATAATGCACACTCATATCATAATCTTTAAGAAATTCTAGCCACCTTCTTTGTCTCAAGTTGAGGTCTTTTTGGGTGAAGACATATTGGAGGCTCTTGTGATCGGTGAACACATCAACATGTACCCCATACAAGTAATGACGCCAAATCTTTAAAGCAAACACCACCGCGGCTAATTCAAGGTCATGCGTAGGATAGTTCTTTTCATGCACTTTGAGTTGTCTAGACGCATAGGCTATCACCTTACCATTTTGCATTAGGACACAACCCAAGCCAACTCTAGAAGCATCACAATACACAACGAATCCCTCAAGCCCATCCGGTAGTGACAATATAGGAGCGGACACAAGTTTATCTTTCAAGGTTTGAAAACTCCTTTCACACTCGTCGGTCCACTCAAACTTAGCCTTCTTTTGTGTCAACTTAGTCATGGAAGAAGCAATAGAAGAAAACCCATTCACAAATCTCCGATAGTAACCCGCTAAGCCCAAGAAGCTCCTAATATCCGACGGGGTCAATGGCCTAGGCCAATTTCTAATCACATCGATCTTCTTAGGATCTACCTTAATACCATCCCCCGACACCACATGACCTAGGAAGGCAACCTCCCTCAACCAAAATTCACACTTTTCATACTTGGCATACAACTTCTCCTCTCTCAATCTTTGCAACACAACCCTCAAGTGACCCATATGTTCTTTCTCGCTATGCGAATAGATTAAAATATCATCAATGAAGACCACAACAAAGGAATCAAGGTGGGGTTTAAAGATCCTATTCATTAGGTCCATGAAGATAGCCGGTGCATTGGTCAACCCAAAGGACATGACCACAAATTCATAATGCCCATACCTAGTCCGGAAGGCTGTCTTGGGAATGTCACACTCCCTCACCTTCACTTGATGATACCCGGACCGAAGATCAATCTTAGAGAAGTGGCTAGCCCCTTGCAATTGGTCGAACAAGTCATCAATCCTAGGAAGAGGATATTTATTCTTGATGGTGACCCTATTGAGTTGCCGGTAATCAATACACATCCTAAGGGACCCATCTTTCTTCTTCACAAACAACACCGGTGCACCCCATGGTGATTGGCTAGGCCTAATAAAACCCTTCTCCAACAAGTCCCTCAATTGTTCCTTCAACTCCTTTAACTCCGCCGGGGCCATACGATAAGGGGGGATAGAAATGGGTTGAGTATCGGGGAGGAGGTCTATGCCAAAATCTATTTCCCTTTCGGGAGGAACACCGGGAAGGTCATTAGGAAAGACATCAAGGAATTCATTTACGATCGGAACCGACTCTATAGGAAGGGTTTTGGACTCCACATCCCTAACCCTCACAAGGTGATAGAGACACCCCTTAGAGATCAACTTACGGGCTTTAATGCAAGAGATGAACCTACCCTTGACTACCACATTTTGGCTCTCCCACTCAAGAATGGGTTCACTTGGGAATTGGAACTTGACCCTACGGGTTCTACAATCAATGGAAGCATAGTATGCATGCAACCAATCCATCCCAAGAACAACATCAAAATCGACCATGTTCAACTCAACAAGATCACAAGGCAATATTTTATGCAAGATGCAAATAGGACAATTTCTATAGACCTTCCTAGCAACCATATATGCACCAATAGGAGTAGACACCTTATATGACTCATGCAACAAGTCGGGCTCAACATGAAACTTTTTGGCAACAAAGGGGGTGACAAAAGAAAGAGAGGCACCCGGATCAATTAATGCATATACATCAAAGTCAAAGATTTTCAACATACCGGTAACGACGTCGGGGACTTCATCGACCCCTTGCCTCCCATGCAAAGCATAAAATCGATTGTGCCTTGGGGCACCATCTTGTCGGCCCCCTCTCCCCAAAGGAACCGCATTGGCACCTTGTGGACGGACCTCCTTACCCTTGTTGCGATTTCGAGGACAATCCATTGCCTTGTGCCCCATTTCCCCATAACTATAGCAAGCACCGGTATTTCTCAAGCACGGGCCACCATGGCCCTTACCACACTTCGGACATACATCAATAGGACCCATACCCCTAACACCTTGGGCCCTTGGAACATCATTGGCAAACCCCTTATGGAGCGCATGAGAAGACCCTTGACCTTTATGAAACCGGCCTCCCGTTCTACTTTGGAACTTGCCCTCAAAACGGGCCCTCTTGGCCTCATGACCCCTCCTCTTCCTCAACTTCTCCTCCTCCATTTGTTCGGCATAGACCATCTAGCGGGACAAGTCCATGTCACTAATCAACATTGCGGACCGGCATTCTTCACTCACTAGGTCGGACACACCCATCACGAATTTGTTCATTCTAGACCGTGAGTCAGCAACCAAGTGTGGAGCATACCTTGAAAGTTGGTTAAACTTGAGGGCATACTCCCTCACACTCATAGACCCTTGTTTTAAATTCATGAACTCCACCAATTTGGCTTCCCTAAGCTCAAGAGGAAAGAATCGATTAAGGAAAGCCGTTTTGAACTCTTCCCAATGCACCACATAGTTTACCCCCTTCTCTTCCTTCCATTGGTTGTACCATATTTGGGCCACCCCTTTTAGTTGGTAGGCCGCCAACTCCGCCTTATCTTCTGACCTCACGCCCATGATAGCTAATATCTTGAGGACTTCATCAATGAACTCTTGAGGGTCTTCATTTAACTTAGACCCATAGAATTCCGGGGGATTCATCCGCACGAAGTCTCTCACCCGAGATGCCGGGGTAGGAGCCTGAGGGGTTTGGGCCCCGTGGTTGGCTTGATTAGCCATAGTTTGTGCAAATAAAGTAAGGGCATCCCGAAGATCCCCATTGGTCGGTTGTTCCTCGGGTGCGCGGGCTCGTCTTCCTCTTGTATTAGGCATGATCTAGCATAGCAAAGAACAACCGTTAGGGAAAAAAGAACTTAATTCAACTCTACCGCACGACATAGAACATGAAGAAGGGAAACATTTCCTAAAACGTCTCATAGCCTCCTACTCATAATTGTGGTGCACAACACAACCATGAATCGGACTCTAATCAACGCGGTGTGTTGGACTCCGAGGATCTATCAACCTAGTGCTCTGATACCAAGTTTGTCACGACCCAAGCCTAGGGCCTAGACGTGACCGGCGAATGGGGAACCCGAAGGAACCCCAAACAAGCCTCATAGCGTATCTTACACATCATTGGTCGCGGAAGCAATTAAAATGGCCATAAGCGATAAGCATAATCAAGGGGGAAATCGGGACTAAGGGAGCAAGAAAAAAAAGAAGAAATGATACATAAATACCATAGATGAATCAAGCTCAAACATAATACACAACTTGTCCAACACCACCTCTAAACATAGGTACTTTAGCGGGGGCCAAGACAAACAACTGGGCTCACCCTCATAGTCAAAACATAACTAAAAGGAAAAGTCTTATACATAGTAAAAGATCATAAGCAACGTCCTCGGAATGGAGGACTCACCAATAACCTTGATAGAAAATCGTATTAGCCACGTGGAGGACGAGGGTCAAGCGGTGCTCCGGTCCCTACATGGTGACATCATGTAGGCATAGAGTATGCGTTAGTACGTTTGAATGTACTAAGTATATGGGATGCAATGCAATGCAACAAGGGATGGACATCATAGGCAAAATGCATAATCGTACCCGATAGATAGCATATTAATGAGATGATATGTATAATGATGCTTATATAAAAAATCATATTTAGTAGGGCATAGTATATGTGTAGTGAGTGACCATCAATATAGTATTTCCAAGGCCTACCACCCCCTTGGAGAGGCGAAAGAGGTTCAAACCCCTCAATGTGGTTACCCGGGCCTACCACCCCCCGAGCTAGGGACCAAGGTACAAACCCCTCGATATGGTTATACGGGCCTACTACCCCCCGTACTAGGCAACCAAGGTACAAACCCCTCGATACGGTTATACGGTCCTACTACCCCCCGTACTAGGCAACCAAGGTACCAACCCCTTGATACAGTTACCCGGGCCTACAACCCCCCGAGCTAGGCTTGGTCGACTCACACACTATATAGAGAAAATCATATACATGTATCCATTTCATCATCATTTCAATACTTATATAATCATCCGACTCATAGGACGTACATTGGACCTTCCATTTCATAAGAATTCTATAAATGGCATTTTATCAAACATATGGTGGGCTACTTGTTCATGTAAATAAAATCATGTGTTTCAAGAGTACTAAGTCCAACCAATTTCAAAATCCATATAAAACAGCCTACCAACAACATACATATATATATACATATATAACAACCTTCATAATTTGATCATGGAGGCATGAAAACCATAAACATCATATAATAATTCCATTTCATGATAATATACAAAAATAGACCATAATAGGATGTGTAGTAGTAATTCCATAATTCAAGAGTTTATAAATGATCATAAGGACCCATAAACTTGAAGTAAAATAGAGGATAAATGGTTGGACTTGTGGAAAGGAAGGTTTCCACAATCAACCCACATACCTCAACTTTGGAGAATTCTTGATGAAGATTGGAATGGAGAATTGCTTGAGATTGAATCTTGAATCCGGAATTAAAGCTTAGGATCCTTGAATTTGGTTGATGATCTTGGTGGAATTTTTGGAGAGGGTTTAGAGAGAGTTTTTGGATGTTTTGAAGTTAAATGACTAAGTATGGATATGTCCCCTTTTTATAAAAAAACGTCCCAACACTTAGAAAAAAAATGAGGCGGGTGAACAGTGTTTTCGGCTACTGGAATTTGCATTTTCTGCCGGACAGGTTTTACGAAAATAGTCATAACTCCTTCATCCTAACTCGGAATGAGGTGAAACAAATTGCGTTGGAAAGATAACTCACAGAGCTTTAATTTTGATAGTTTGAGCTCCTTCCAGTTCCTTGTGTGCTGAGAGATATGCCTCTTTAAAGTTGACCCTCAAAATCGCATTTTTTTTGCGATTTTCGAATTTTGATACGGTTGTTCTAAAATTCGGGTTAGACTCATTTCCCACTCAATTTGACCCCCTGAATAAGAATATGAAGTCGAATTTCCGAAATGATGCACGGATTTTGAGATATATGGAAATTACAATTTTAGGGGTTTTCGAAGCACATTTTCGGGCATTTTTGGGGTCGTTTCACCAATGTTCTGCCTCTCTCTTCCAAAGATTAAGAGAAGGTTACAAAAATAATTGAAGGAGAATAACAAATTAAGATCACCAAGATGAAGATTATGACGTTAAAAGACAGGTTGAGACTGCGTAAGCTATATGAATCGGGAATTGAGGTATGTATTTGGCATGAAGTCCTATATTATGTGTACCAACAAATTGAGATCTCTAAGTGATCCTCATGGTAAAAGATACAATGTGAGGGTGTACAATTTCCAATGTAGCTAATGGTCTTCCTTATACAATCCAAGTTCTCAAAATATGTCAGACTACTTCAATACGTGTTCATTATCCAATATTGGTGTGTTTATTCTTCCAAGTACTAGTTGACAAATGTACTTTAAACATTAAGTTTCATGAGTTATCCACCAAGTCAAATGAAGTTCATTGAGTCAATTAGATCCTACATTATACATGTTATAGATTTTTATATGTCAGATGCATATTATGTCCATTGTTCATTTTATGTCCCCTTACATGGAATGTACAACCCTTATTTGGGTTCTGTCATGGGCTTCATTAGTTTGGATGTTTATGCACTCTTTCATTTGATATCGTATACTGAGTGTTTAGTTATCATATCATCTTATATAGTCCTTGTCTCTACATTTGAGAAGTTACAGTTTCTACTAAGTGTTAAGCTATCGTATGCCTCCATGTGAAATGTCCAAACGTGTTTTAAATGAAACATCTTGTAAGAAGAATTACTTGCTCAATTGCTATACATCTTAATGAATCATTTACTACATGTAAGGTAGTTGCCACACACATTCGTGGATCACCTATATATGTTCTTTGTGCCCAAATGAAGTTCACGAGTCATATAAGTTCCTAAGTAGCACATCAAAGTTACATTTTCATCATGTATTATTGTTTTCTGCCTCAATTAATTTATCCACATGTCCACAATCTCAAAAGAGTCATTAACATCAAAAGAACAATCTCAAAGATTAAAGAGACAATGTAAAGTGAATCTACATAATTATAGGTGGCAGCTCAGGGGTTAAAATACCTAGCATGGACTGATCCTAATTCTTGTGCTTAACGGTGGCAGCTCAGGGGTGGTAATACCTAGCATGGACCAATCCCAATCTATATAATTATGGGTGGCAGCTCAGGGGTTAAAATACCTAGCATGGGCATATCCTAATTCTTGTGCTTAAGGGTGGCACCTCAAGGGTGGTAATACCTAGCATGGACCGATCCCAATCTATATTATTATGGGTGGCAGCCCAAGGGCTAAAAGTCTAGTATGGGTCGATCCCGATTTGTATATTTATGAGGACCGCATCCCAAGAGTTAAAATACCCAGCATGGATCATCCCCTCATACCACTGATCAGCTGGTCATTGTGTCACATGCTACAAAGTCTATAAAGAAAAGATAAACTTAAAGCTAAGAATGTAATGTACATGATTCCCCAAGTATAACCAAAGAATGTAATGTACATGATTCCACAAGTATAAGCAAAGGTGAATGTAAGCATAGGATACTCAAGCTAATAAAATCTCTCAATATAAGCATAGGATACTCAACGATCTTTGGTGAGCTCCAGGTTGCTTCAAGGCTTTGCTGAGTCTCTAGTATATTTTTGAGATTATATATTAGTTAAGGGGTACGATGGGGTCTTGTCCTGTTATAAGCTAAGTGTCTATCTTTTAGAGCCTGTGTAGATCAAATGTCAGAGTAATGTGTGGTTATGTCTTGTTTCTAGTAATTAAGGCTTCAACGGCCTAGCATGTACATTTATTTTGGGTCTATCTATGTTGGTCTTTTATCAAGGTACTTGACCTATACTCATCAAAGATTTATAGTTATCATAGTTGCATGTACAATAAGAACAATACATAAGTTGGTTCTCTCGGACCTTTAGGGGATCAGATGTCTGTCCGTCTCAATGGGACTTGGGACGTGACAATTTGTCGCCTATTTTAGTCTCTTAATTTGTATCAATCACCTTTTTCTCGGCAAAAATCTTGTCTTGCCTTCTACAAAGAAGGAGGATCACCAATGGAGAATTGAAAGTCGTTAATGGATGATGAGGAAGACGAGAGAATTTGTGCCTATTTTAGTCTCCTAATTTGTAAAGTAAGTAATAATATATTTTCAACACTATTTACTTAATTTGAAAGATTATCTCCCCTGATTTTCTTTAATTTGTTATTTGCTTTGTTGTATTTTATTAAGTTAAATAAAAAAATACATAAATTAGCAATATAACAAACTAAAATATTGACATTTTTAATAAATATTGAAAGTGTAGCTAAGGTGTCCTATTAAATGCTAAAATATTGACATTTTGAAAATTTTCCCTTATTTTTATTCGCTATCTAAATTGTTATGACTATTTTTCAGTTACCCGCTCTATATTTTTATATATGCTTTTGTTATTCTTCTTATTTCATTCTACCATAGAACAAATTCTTTCTGCTATATTTGCACAATTCTCTTTTAAAATATGTGTCCTTATCTACTTTTGTTGAATATTTCATTTTTTGTGTTATTTGGTTTCCTTGCAAATTGCATACCTTCTTCCAAATGTATGAATGCTAATACATTATCTTTTGTGCCTTATGTAACAGGTTTTAATGGAACAATTAAGAATACACCTTAGCTAACTTTCAAACATGTTCTTTATCATGTAAAAAAAATGTACATAACTATCTTATAAAGTTCTATCTTTCCAATTTTTTTAGTATATTTATGATTTCCTTCATGATGTACATCTTACTATAATTACACTTCAAACGCTATAGCACACACTCATTAATCGAGTCACTCAACCAATATCAATATCAATATCAAATTATACACTAATAGTTCATAATCTTACTCATATACTAAACATTTATGGTGTTGGACCCGTGCTGGCACGGACACCTCTGTCTAGTATTTACATATTCTAGTCTCGTTTAACATTTTTCTTTTACTACCCATTCTTTGGCAAAAACTAATATATAAATAACTTTATATATATTTCCT
This sequence comes from Solanum okadae, assembly GCA_036553675.1. NCBI lineage: Eukaryota > Viridiplantae > Streptophyta > Magnoliopsida > Solanales > Solanaceae > Solanum > Solanum okadae. The sequence goes on along the minus strand of CM071686.1, from coordinate 21,061,689 downwards.
TTTGTTTGGTACAAAAGAAATGCTTTCCACTAAAAATATTTTTTTGAAAAATAAGTGACTTCCTTACTTGTTCGGGTATTTGGTTAGTATATAGAAAGTATTATCCCAACATCATTTAGATATAATCTAGACAAATACTATGACACCAAATCAGACCCAAAATCTCGACCAAACACGAAACTTGATTATGTACCCCGACTCGATACTCAACCTCTCAACCTTGATCGAGACCTATGGTTCGAATCCAACTTCAACCAGACTTCCAAGCCTGACCCCAAGACACCAAAACCAAACTTCAATCCCGACTCAAGACTCAACTCACAACCTTGACACTGAACCAAGTCTCAACCCTAACCCAAATCCAGATTGAGAATTGAATAGGCGACTGGTCATTGAGAATTGAATAGGCGACTGATCAGGAGATTTTTTAAAAATATTTTCCTTATATCATGATAAAATCATTTTCTTTAAATTTGAGGAGAATAACAAGTCTACTCAAAATACATTTTTCTTTCTTCATTTTCTTTAAATTTGAGGAGAATAATAAGTCTACTCAAAATACATTTTTCTTTCTACCTAAACACACTCACTAAGAAAAGGGTTTTCTTTACAACTTATTTTGTTACAACCACCATAAAAAAAGTAACATTACAAAAATACATATATCAAAAATACTTTCCGTCAAAACAAACTCACCATTGGGTTGGAATAAAACATGCTTCAGAGCAGTAATATTTTTACTTCATCCAGCTTCTGTCCAATTTATACTCAACAACTGCCCCCAAGCTGGACTCCAAGAGCCCTATTTTTCTTCACCTCAATAATCACTTTCACCCAGCAATTAATAAACAGCATTTACAGGTGAAATTAACTTAAGATATGTCTATACTTATCCTCTATAAATACCAAAATGAAAATAAAAGAGATAGAAACACTTATCAACAAATGGGAAGAAAAAAAAGGCACTGCCTACATTTACAAATCATTTGCTTTAACTTGAAGAAAAGTGTGTACATATCTTCACATCAATCATCTTTACTTGCTGTAACTAATACATCCCACAACAGCCTTTACAGGGTGAAATTAACTTAGAGCTGTATTTACTCTTCCAACTCTAATATCAAAATGACGGGAAAGATTAAAGAGTTTGTTTATCAAAGAACAAAGGGAGAAAAATAAAAGCACTGCCTACATTGAGGATCCCCTTTTTATTTTACAAACAAATACTACAACATTCTTCCTGATGGTTGTACTTCCATAAACAGCCTGCAATGGAAGTTGAAATGTGTAACCACTCCTGGTAACAGAAGAACCTCATCATTCAATAGGTTCAACTTGAATACATGTAAATATCAACTAGCAATGGAAAAACATATACCTAATTAATGACAAAGGTGATCCTCAGGGATGTCTAGATGCTTCGTCGTGCAATTGAGAAGATCTTACACTGGGTTCATCCTGTCAACATTAGTCCAGCAGAATATAGTGGTACTGCACTTAGCTAGACTAATTTTCCCATGTGGAACTGGAGTTCCTGCTTGCAACATTGCTAAACTATTTTTTAGCAATATGAACTACCATTGCTTATTTTGCATGTTTACTACATAATATGCTGTACAGCAACTGCAGTTCGCCCTTTTTATTACTTAACATTCACCTAGGCTTCCCCCCAAAATCGAGCAAGGAAAGAAAGCAAGTTAGTATATGCAAAATTCAGTAATGTTTTGGCTCGTCAGATATCCCAGTTTCTGGCTTTCTGCAGAACACAGTATTAACAAAAACACTTCAAAAGCAGCACATGCATGTGTTCCAAGGCAAAGAACTGGATTCCATAACCTGACTAAAAGCTCATACATACAAGTTCCTAGTCAGATTAACACAGAATACAAAAGGCTCCCTTATCCTTTTAGATGGTTAGATGTAACCTTGCTATGCTCCTGTAACACATACTAAGAAAGCACCTCAATCTATAAACTCTGCATCGTGTCTCTGGGACTAAAGTTTATGAAGCTCCATGGTTTAACCTATATCAAGCAATTGTTGTCAAAACTACAGGCATCATTAACAACAACGATTTGGGAACACTTCTTATTTATCAAAAATGGCTCATACACCCCTTTTGATCAAAAACTAAAATAAAAATGGCTCATACATATTTAACAAAAAAACTGCAACAGAAAACACTTTTTATGACCTCTTAATCATATATTCAGGAATCTTAGTCGTGGTCTCCAGCTCTCCATATCAACATCAACCCTCCATCATAGACAACAACTGAGATTATTAAATATGTGAAAATCCATGTCTCCAACAGATCCTGGTTCCTTTTTGTTCACAGTTCTTTACACTAGTGTTGCCGTGAAGGATTATAGCCTCCTTTTTGTACCCTGTTCTTTCTTGATGTTAATTACAATGATGTTGAATTGTTTGTCCATCAATTTTGTTATAGTATGGACTGTCATAGACCGTCTTTATTACTTTCTGTTCGCTGGCTTTCCTTTATGTTAGTACACTGACATTGTATGTCCATCAATTTTGTTTCAGCAATCTGTATGGTCTTGTGGCTAAATTCCACTTTGATGATATAGAACGAATCAAAGTCTTAATAAAGAATAACCTAAATACATGGTCAACATCCTGCAAAGTATTCAAATTATGATGACCAGAGAACTTCGTAGACGTTTCTCAAAAAGAGGTTCAATATCATAATAATACCAGATCAACTTCAAGAATATTTTCCATCATTAAAACCTAGTCTTTACAACTAAGCTACATCTGTCAGGTAACCAGTCCCAAGAATGGAGAGATCGAAACATTAGCAACCTAGCTTAGTGAAATAACCTTGTGCAATAGACAAATTAGCTTAACAAACCTAGGCCAGAGGGAGTCAGGAATTACAATATTAACGAGTAAAGAACCATGAAAATTATGATGCATCCTCAAGGCATGAGAGAACATCACAAAATAAAACTGCAGGCAAGTACTAAAAGAGATACACAACAAAAGAGCCCTATAGTAAAAACAAATTTTAAAACTGCTGTGTGGCAGAAGACAATGGCAAGGAGAAGCTTCTCCCAACCCCCAACACAGAAGTTATGCATTTTATATTCAAAGTTCAAAGGATTGTGTATTATGAAGAACAAGCTTTAATTATCTTCACTAACTGATCTCCTTCGACCAAACCCCCATTTACATGTCATCTGAACTAAGGGGATTTCAGTCTTATGAGTATAAACGTGTCTTTTCATAGTCTTTTTTTTGGTTGGCCATTAAATAATACAAGCCCCCTCCCTTCAATCAAGAAAAACAGCAATCTAATATCGATAGTCTGTTAACCGAGAGCCACCAATTTTAAATTTTCATAATAATTATTGTACAGTTGTATTGATATACCAATCTAATGGTTGCTATGGTACATAACTCCGCAGCTCATACACCGGCCAATTTTACATGTCATCTGAACTAGGGGATTTCAATCTTGTGAGTATAAATGTATCTTTTCATAGTCTTTTTTTTGGTTGGCCATTAAGTAATGCAAACCCCCTCCCTTCAATCAAGAAAAACAGCAATCTAATATTGATAGTCTGTTAACCGAGAGCCACCAATTTTAAATTTTTATAATAATTATTGTACAGTTGTATTGATATACCAATCTAATGGTTGCTATGGTACATAACTCCGCAGCTCATACACTGGTCAATTTTAGTAACCATGGAGACACCATAGAAAAACAAAAAAAGACGCCCTAACTGAACTTCAATGTTAAGACCAGAAAAGCATCTCCAAGCAATGAAAAGAATGTCTCACCAAGTGCTACGCCTCAATCCCAAGCCAGCTGAGGTCAGCTATATGGACCATCAATATGATTTAGTTCCACTAGAACCAGTTCCATTCAAGTTTTTTTATGTAATTTAGACTTCTAGAAACTGCAAGTTCTCTACATATTCTAAAAACTAGGATGGTAAATTGTAAAGCGGAAGTTATATTTTAACTCCAGTTGCTAACTGTATAGTACGTTCATGGATCACAGGTTCTGTCTTTGTGTCTCAGCAGTTTTTTTCTTTCTGGATAACTGTGTGCGTCTCTGCTTTATGTATCACTGCAGCCCAAAAGTGGCCATAAGAATCCCTCTTACGCAAAGTGAATATTTAGTTAAGAAAAGTGAAGGGGACATTCCAATGTGGCAATGCCCCTTTTTACTTAAGATGCTGCACAGCAAACTGTGCACTGTCAGGGCCAAAACTGATCTTCACATACAGTTTTGCTTTTTTTTTCTTTTTTCAAAATAGAGAAGGTAGCGTTTTGGTTAGGAAGCAGACAGAAGAACTTCTATACCAATTCTTTATGGAAAAGTAATCTTCTGTTGACCAACAAAAATTAAGGAATAACAAAAAAAGGTATGATTTGACATGATTTCCATGGTTATTATTTAAGGATCAGGTCTTCACTATCCCATATCCAATGAAGCATCACAATTAGTTACTATTTCATTCCCGAAGCATGAACGAGCACTAGAAGACAGAGGTAAGATCACAGCATACATATTATAGGAACTCTCGCATAAGAACTGAAACTAACGCATAGCAACATTTAATTAGCAGGAAACGTTCCCTGAACTAGGTTGCATAAGCAAGAAAGTGCAGAATATAGCTACAGATCCACCAGGACTAAGTTGACATAATTGTCCTAATACAGGAAAAATAAGTTTTCAAAACCATGGGCAAAACAACTTAACTGCCACAGAAACTTCCAATCCAAACCATCTTCCAACAACAGGGCAGCAACCTGAAATGACAAAGCTAGGATAAAAAAACCCCAGAAGAAGAAGAAAGATTGTAAAGCTAATCACCTACGTTGCGGTGCAAATGCTTGACTGAAGGCTTAGTTACAACCATCAAACACAGCCTTTCACTTCCTATCTACTATCCCAAGCTCAAGTCTTTCTACCACGGCTCTCGTACAATGCCTTTCTAGTCCTCCCTTTCTCTTCAACTGAAGCACGATCACTAAAAGTCCTACAAAATGGTAGCAAAAGGAATTAGAATTTATGCTGTCGAATTTGTTGGTGTTACAAAATCTATCAAACACTCACTTCTGTTTCTTTCGGTTTTGCTCCTTGATAGACCTGACCATATCCATAGCCATATCCTGGTGCTCTCTTGTCTGTGAATGCATATCTAGGCCCTCAACGGTTTCACAATCAACCTTGCAAATGCGGCACCATCCCATGCTTGTGGGCTTCCTCTTTCTTGGTCTATCAAAGGAGTCCACATCACCCTGAGAAGTTGCGAGTTCACAAAAAATTAATAAGAGGATATTCTAATTTCATGCACATTATGTCGATCACGTGATAACAATGCAATAAAGCTCTATTTCCAAGAAATAACATACTAACAAAGGAAAATGAACAAGATAATTACAGGGTTCATAAGGCAAAACTTACTGCATAAAGTCCGTGATTCGGATATCCCGGGACAGGATACCTGCTTCTGAAGCCAGGCTCCCCAAACCGTGGCATACCAGGTTTGTTGCGTCCAATTGATTCACCAAAACCAGGAATATCTCCAAACCCAGACAACTCCCCCATATAAGCACGGCCAGCGAAGGAACCAAAGCCAGCAGGTTTATCAAAACGTAAATGACTTGGTAATTTCGGAGGATCCAAAGACTCATCATGATGCAAATGACTCGGCATGTCTTTTCCAAACAGATCACCACTCTGGACATGTTTGTAAGGACGACCAAAGGTAGTATGCTCACCACCTCTCAAATCCCCAAGACCATCAGTCTCTACTCCATGTGGATGGCCAGGCAAAGCTTGGAACCTACCATTAGAGTATAAACCGCCAGCTAGATTGGAAGGTAAATTGAAATGTCCAGGCCCTTCAATAAATTGACGGGGCTCTCTGCAACCAATATCATCAAAATCTGAGTGACTTACAAATCCACGTGGTGGAATGTTAAATAACTCCCCATCAGGGTTTCTGGCAGACAAATAATCCATATGATGCACACCAAATCCAGATCCTCCCCTTTTTCTATCATAGTCATGAGGACCAAGTGGTGATTCTCTTTCTCCACTATCCTTGAAATGCATCGAACCAGGAGGATGATGTGCAGGCAATAATCTGTTAGGGGGTACCCCGGTACTGGCCTCAAATTTTGATCCAGAATCATATCCTAATCCGCGAGGAGGTTTGTCATGTGGCCATGATCCTGCAACAACAAAGTTCATTATTTAGTGTAATTAATTAGGACATTGATTTTAACTCTTCTTGATAAATTATTTAGGAAATAATTGAATATCAAAGTCCAACTCACCTTGATCGCGAGGAACTGGCAAAGGACTTAAATGCTCCCCCATAGGCGCCTTCAACCTTTTATCCCTAGCTGATTCCATACTTCTAGGTTGGCCAAATGGAACCTTCTCAAAAGACCCAGAGGAAAATGGGTTTGGTTGATTTCCTTCAAACCGATTCACCCTTTGGTTTTGAAACATTTCAGCCTCTGCTGGATTAACTGAGTGTTGTGTTCCACTAGGAATTTCAGCACCACTTAATGGTGCTCTTCCTACTCCCGTTATCCCCTCTGGGAATTCACCTGGTGGAAGAAAATGACCATGCCCCCTAGCAAAGGTTGTTATAGACCCTGGACCAGGGATACCACCAAGGGGGGTACTACTAGGCTGCTTCAGGAATTGTGGATGATGATCAAGAGAATTCAATGGCTGACCAGCCTGAGGCACATCCCCTGAAGGCATCATTGCAGTGGGGGGATATCCAGGGAGTTGGGCATGAGAAGCACTGCCTGCAGGTTGCACTGATGATATTATCATAGGACCAACGGGCCTTTGCTGCGCAGACGGTCCATATTTCGGTGGTGGCATCCCATGCCCATACTGCTGAAAAACCCCTCTGTCAATGGTAGAGTCATGTGAATCTCTTCCAGAGTTCAGATTCTTAATCGAACCATCAGCAGCATCAGAAGATTCATGCTTTTCCAAAGTCTGGTCCAGTTCTTTTGGAGCATCATCACAGGCATCTTTGTCTGGCTTAACTGTTGAATCAGCTGATTTGGCAGCAGATTTAGGCTTCAAAAAATTCTCATTTTCCTCTTCCTTAACAGTTCTTTTGTCCATAAGGTCATCTGAATCACCCTTATGAACATCTATATCACTGCTGGCCCTCTGTCTGTACTCGTCATCAATTGATTTGGCTGGAAGAGAATTTAGATCCTTTTGAGCATTGTCCTGGGAAGGAACTCCCACTTCTGGCCTTCCTGAAGTTTTGTCAGGTAACAGATCACCTTTACTCTCTAGGGCTAACCGTTTCTTCTGATCCATTGACTCGTGCTCATTGCTCGTGTAGCTCCCATAACTTGGATTTATTTGCGGCTGGCTTAAAGCAGGCTGGATAGGTCTAACCTGGGCTGTAGTATTATATCCACCATGAGCCTGTGAAATCGACTGGACATGATTTTGCATCCCAGGCCTTCCTATATATGTTTGAGATTGTTGAGGTTGTGGGGGAGGTGGTAAGGTGGCATTTTGCTGTGGCTGAATATACGCATGCAAACTTTGAGGCACCACATTAGGAAGACCTTGAGGGCGAAATTGAGACTGCAACGGCTGCTGGTGAGTAAAATGACCTTGCTGGTGTGATTGGCTCGGAAATGGACCAGGAAATGTATGATGTTGACTGTACTGTTGAGACATTGGCTGTTGATTAGGCCGAACATGATGTTGCTGAATTGAGTGTCCTGCTTGTTGAGCAGTAGCATAAAGTTGAGATTGCGCAGGAACTTGACCTTGAGTAGGTACCAGCCCCGGTTGCTGATTGCCGATTAGACCCAGAGGTGGGCGCATTAAGGGAGGTTGAGGAACCTGACCATGAGTTTGAACCAGAGGCATAGACCCACTAGTAGGATGTGGATACATTGGAGGTTGTTGTGACATCCCTATAGCCACTTGCTGCGTGAGCTGGGTTTGTGGATAGGAATGGAAACCTGAAACTGCATTGGCTGTTGAAGGGAGGGTCTGACCCAGTGCATGAGTAGGCTGGCCGACCTGAGGAGGCCGCAATTGGCCATGAGATTGTGGATGATGTTGCACATTTATTTGCGGCTGGAGTTGTGAATGAGGTTGTGGTTGCACGGGAGGATGTGGTTGGGCTTGAGAAGATGGAGGGGGATGAACCTGGGCGGGAGGCTGCTGATACTGTGGCACTTGCACATATTGTTGTGAATGAGGCAGCATTGGATAGGTCTGTGAATATGGTGGATGAGCACCAGAAGCTGGATATATTTGTGATGGAATTTGGGCATGAGGTTGCATAGTAGGTGGGAGCTGCTGCACTGGGTTGACTTGGTTTTGATGCTGTTGTGCCAGAGGTTGAACCTGTGGTTGAGTTGGCCCTTTAGGTAGAGCTTGCATTTGAGTATGAGGTTGTTGTTGAGATTGAGGATTAAGTGGTTGCGGCTGGGGCTGGGGCTGGGGCTGGGGTTGGGGCTGGGGCTGGGACTGGGGCGGGGCTGGGACCGGGGTCTGGGGTTGTGCTGGTGGCTGCATGTAAATGTGAGGTTGTTGCTGATATTGTTGGAGGGGTTGTTGCTGATAAGGATAGTATTGTTGATAAGTTTGCTGTTGATAAGGCTCATATCCAGCATATTGCTGATAATATTGCTGATACCACTGCTCTGAAGTAGGCACACCAGCTGAAGCAGTAGCAAGAGCCTGAGAGCTGGCATTTGTTTGCTGATTGGGATCTTGTCCAGGAAGCAGAGAAGCAGTTGTGGTTTGAGGGTTTGGTGTCTGTGATGCTGGAGTTCCTGAATGAGCCGTAGTTCGATTCGAGTCGGTACCAGCAGCAGTGGTGGCTGCACCAGAGCTAGGATTATCTTGGGCACCATTAGTTGTCTGCTGTGCAGGATATACACCCTGGGGATAGAACATATACTAAGAAACCATCCACTACAAGAAAGATGAGTATTACATATGTATGAAAAGTACTCACAGGACAACTCAGGGCATGCTCATGCACTTGTCGATGCACAATCTGGACTCCACATCTATTGCATACAACTGGGGAATTGCCGAAGGAACAGCCAGAACAATGGGAAGTGCAATCAGAGAAGGAACCTTCCCATGTGCATCCACTTCTGTGATAGAGACAACGCACTTTAACTCTGCCTATGCTTTCAGCAAGTGTCTTGTCCGACTCGATAAGGGCCTGTGAGGAAAAGTAAATGCAACACATTCAAAATATCACGAGTAGCAAAAGCATCAGCAGTTATCTAAAGGACAATGTACTACAGGGAGCTCACTTTAGAGTCTGCTTCAGTCACCAAGTATCCATCATAAGGACAGGCTCGGCTCCCATTGGCAACATGTGCCAGACAAGGTTTGCAGTAGAGATGAGTGCACTGTGATTGGACGGCTTCATTAGGAAATACGAGTGTGCGACAAACAGGACAGAAATACTCTCCAGGATAGGTATGGATGTCGATTATGCATTCAATATCAAAACCCATATCAACTCAGGAGTACGAAGTCAGTTTCCACAACACATCAATGCAATTATGCTTCTGGTAGATGAAAGCTGCTCTTGATGTGCAAACTGCAAAGCTCATCAAAATAACTACAATTAGAAACACGACAATAAATGAAATACACATTCAGGTAACAAAGACAACAATTAAGGAAAATGTCAAAACTTAAAAAGCCACAAATGCACCCACTTATGTGCCATGCCCTAACACTTTGTATATGCTGAGTACACGTTCAGAATGATTTTTAAAACAAGAAAGAAAGTAAAGCAGAACTAGGTCTTGCGAGGATGTGATTATTAAAACAATAAAGGTTTTTGGTTAACATTTCCAGTAATAGAAAAGGGTACGTATACACAAACAAGCAAGCGCGAAGGAAATTCCAGTAATGCAAATTCCAAACTATTCAGTAAACCTTGACCTTGTTAATTCTTTGAACTATACAACTACACCGCACTCATTTATCAATTCAACCAAATTTATTCTCAATCTATCCTACAATAATTTACACTCCTCAACAACAGTTTAAAATTGGGAATAATAGCAACAGTGACGTAAACACAAAAGTTAACAAATAAAGATTGAATTCGAGCACAAATAGCCACCACCATCATAAGCTAATCAATTTCAAAACTTGAAAAGGATTCTTTTTCCCCACTCAAACTAGCACAAACTTTGAGCTAGTTAATCCTTTGAACTACACACTAATTTACTCTCAATTTATCCTTGTAAGAAATTACAATCCTCAACATCAGTTTTGAATTGGGAAAAAAATTGTGCACAGTGACAGAAACACAAAAGTTAACAAATAAACATTGAATCATTCACTGGAAGTGGGAGGAGGGGCGGAATTCGAGCACATCAAGATTAGTAGAGTTCAGACAGAAGTTATCATAAACCCAAGGGCGGCTCAACCCTAAGTCAAAAAATAAGAGCCTCCAAATAACCCAAAAAAAAACCCTAAATTCAGTTCACTCTAATACGAAAACATACCTGTACAACAAAAAAACAAAAAAACAAAAAAAATCGACCAAGAGGCAAGATTAAACGAAGAACCAAAAGAAACCCTAAATTCAGTTCACTCTAATACGAAAACATACCTGTACAAAAAAGAAACAAAATCGACCAAGAGGCAAGATTAAACGAAGAACCTAAAATAAACCCTAAATCAGTTCACTTGAATACAAAAACATACCTGTACAAACATAGAAGTAAGTTCTAGCAAGAGGCAAAGATTAAACGAAGAACCACAAGAAAATGAAGGAAATACATACATAAAAGAGAACCAGATCTGATGAAGGCGGTGTAAAATGTTATTTTACTTGTGAGAAGCACCAGCACACTTGGAAAACCTAAGTAGAATGAATATTAAAAAAAAAATTATGTATTTATAGGTCTAATCTCATACTATTATGGACATATTTTTAATTATTTGTGTAATTATAATTAAAAATTGTAAATAATTAAATTGATTTCGTAAAATTGTCTTTAATTCTTGGAAGTATGTTTTATTAAAAACTTCAAGTTCAAATGAATTAGATTATTAAATAATTAAACTTAAAAAAATATTGTCCTAACTTTGAATGTCTTCTATTATAATATTGAAGATTACCTACTTGGTGTTGGTGCGATTATTCACCGTTCAAAATGAATGTTCAAACCTTTATTAGAAAATTATAGGGTTTATCAAGGGTCGCCCGATAGTACAAGTGAATTGGCGAACTCTAACTAGTGAGGAGAGCAGCAAACTGGTTATACCTAGTGCGATGGCATTTATATAAATATATAAGCATAAATAGGAGTTTTTCGTTTTGAATACAGACAACAGCGTTAGGGATGGATTAAATGATTTAACCCTAAATCATAACGCCAAACCTAGAAGATATTTTGAGTCCAAATTAGACTACTAGCATTACTTTTTTTGTTGTTTCAAAGAACATATTTTTAGTTCTAAATAATTTGAATTTGTATCAAAAAATTTAATGCATGTTACATCACTAATACAGATGGTGAAAGCTCCACACATCATGTGACAGGATAAATAATTTTTTAGATAATTTGTAATATGTAGAGATCTTAAACTGAACAAATACATTTGTTCGTGAAAGAATATGACCATTCTAAAAAGTCATCTTTGAAGTTTAGCATAAAAAAAATTGAAGGTATAAAGATGGATGTTACTGTATTTTGAAGGGAATTACTTGTATTTTCTTCAATTTGTATACATACAATATTTCTTTATGAAAAGTTGATTTTTTCATGCTTCAAAGTCATTCCTCTTTTATTGTGCTTTTCTTATTTTTCTAACAATCTTAAAGAGATTGGTGTTATGAAGAAGATACGACATATTCAAATAGTATTTATATAATTTGAAGGCACTCAAGTAATGATATTTCTGTCAATCACAAACTGCCACAGAATAGAAATACACCAATTCTACAACTTCACGAGTTTTCTGGTAACAGTTTTGTGAAGTTAACATTGATTGACTTTTACTCCAATGATAAAACATTAAATTCAAAAGGTAAATGAATTATTTAAATTATTTATTGTCGATGACTATAGTTACTTTTCTCTAGCATTAATTGTCAATTATTATGCACAAGAAAATTCTCAGTTATTGTCTATTGGAGTAAAGAGTTGTGAGGCATTTAAATTTTTGACATTAATACGAATTTACATGTAAAAAAATGGTATAAAAATTATATCTCTTCATTGAAATATGATAGTGGTGATCATATAAAAAGGAAAGAGAATCGGTGATTGTTATGGTTGTCTAATGAAAATGTCATTTATCAATATCAGTTATTTTCAGTTTCATTAATTTTCTGACGGGTTGAAAGTTAGAGGGTCATTATGTTCCTCTCGTTGAGAATGAGAAAGAAAGATGCAAAGAGACAAAATAGGCAACAATTTCATTAGAGGAATGACAATGTTTCACTAATTATGATGTACTGACAATTTCATAGCTACTCTTTTTATTCTATTGATCTAAAGTGACATTTTGTAAAAACTATTGTAAGAACTTTATGAAAACTTAATCATTAACATGTCAGCGACATGACCACAGTTTTAAATAATCAAAATAATCACATCAAATAAATCAAGAAGAAAGTACAATTATTTTTTTTATAAATATGTGAAATTTATTTTTATAAATATTAGGGTAGATGACTATAAAGATCCTTCTAGTCATTTTATAAATTTGATGTGTGTTTTTCTATTTTGACCTTTTAATAGTTTTTATATGTGATTATAACTTGTAGAGATTGATAGTACAAATCTTGGGGTGTTCGAAATTAGCGATTTGGGTCATTGATTGGGTTCTTGAGTTTTAAGAAAAATTAAGTTTGACCGTGATCAATTTTCGATCAAGATGACCTTGAATCAGTGTTTGATATTTTCAATAGGTCTGAAACGTATTTTTTTAACAATTTATATATTCAATTTATTTTTGCAAGATTCCAAACAGATCATATGGATATACTTGAAGTTTTAATTATTTTAGACAACTAGTTTAATTGATGATTAATGAACCAAGTTCATAACTCATTTAATATCTTTATGCCATGTGATTCATATACAAAGATAATTTTAAGCGAGAAGGGTTTAACATGTTAAAAGGTGAATTTAAAAGTTCCAAATAAAGAGCAGTTGGGACGCAAGTCACAACATTAACTAAGGTTCAAAGAGGAGATTTTCAATTTTATCTTTGACGTTAGATATGTGAGATGCTACATTTATACAAGTATTTTACTAATAATGATATGTGCCCAAATAAATGTCAAATAAGACCATTTATTATAGGTGAAATTATTTATTATACTATTATAATTTGTGTTAATTAATGGAGTAATCGCGACATAATGATAATGTAATGAAGATATAATTATTGGGCAATAATGATAAAATAGGTGTTTTGATTATTCATTTTTATGTATTAGGTAGTTTTGCAGCTACTGTTTTTTATTAGTGTATGATCCATCCCGATCGTTATGATTAGACCAATGGTGAAAGAAATTGGGCCATAATTTTTTTTGGATAGTGACATAAAATTTTTAGGCTAAGCTAGTTCCAGATGGAATCTGGATAAGGTAAGGTATATGGATATTCGGAAATAGATGGGATGAAATGTCTATGATTGAATAATATTTTCTATTAGCCAAGACATTAAGGAACTCACAGGGCTTTATAAAATTAAATTTGAGTGAGTAAATCTCTCTAACTAAACTTTAGCGTGAAGGGGATAGTTCGGGACGTCAAGGGAAGAAGGTATGTTAAGAAATGGACTTTTAGAAATTTATGAGTCTCTAAAGTTCATGCAATCCACTATAAAGGGTGATAGGTCATTATAGCGGGAGTGTGTAGGCGCTATAGCGGGCTGATCCGCTATAGCGAGGTAAGTCAGAATTTTATGTAGAAAAAGTCTCAAAACCTCCTATTTTCTACATCTTCCTCCTTGGGTTTGAGATGAGTGAATCAGGGAAGTTCCTACTCAATTTTCCATCAAATTCATCGGTAAATGTAAGTTCATTACTCTCTTATCTTGTAATGTGATTCTTAAGCTTTAGAATCTAGGATATTATTCTTGGGGGAGGGTTTTGACTTGATTTAATCGGGGGGAAATCCTGGCTTTGATAGAATGATCAAGAATTGACATGGGTGTAGAATTTGGTTATAATCTGGGAATAATTAGGTCACTTTTGATTGTATTGTTGTGTGCGTTTATTGTCTTAAACCAAGAATAAGCCAAGACATTGAACAAAGAGAAATCTCGGGTTCTTTAGAGTTTCCAAGAGACTTGATTCGATGTAGGTGATAGTTGTATATTTTCCAATTCATATATGTACGCATATCTAGTGCTTTACAGTATCACTTGTACAATGCATGTTGTGAAATACATAGAGAAGCATATGAAATGATATCATGTTGATAATATCATGCAATGAACTTGTTTACTTCACTTATGGTTTCAAATGTTTTTGTTCATTGTGATCATGATTATGCATGTTGATGTGATTGTTGGTTGACTAGAATATCATGTCTAGTATAATTACTAACACTAATTGGCTCAGATATTGTGTCGATACAGTAACAAACTCTGTGTGGTCCCATAAAAAGATCAGGTTTATGCATTTGTGATCATGTGAGAGGTGTTTCATGCATGAACTAATACATGATATTGTGATTGGGAGTCTTGTGTTCGTGATTATTGTTATATGTGTCGACATATGTTTACCGTTGATTATCTGTTTACATTTTTTATTTGGAACTGGTTATGTGATCTTACTAATATATTTTGATTATGTAGTGATATTGCACTTGCTCTTTTCTTGTTAAGTACATAGCATCGTCCAACTATTGATACGAGATCTTGGTTAAAGGACTCTTGACTTCGAATCTAAGGTGAGCTAATCTTCCAGGTTGCTATAGGTTCCTCTACATCTTCTTGTCCATCTTTTCAGTCAAAGATGTTGGACTATTAGTTCATGTTTTCTAAGTTTTTGGGATTGCATCCCCATTGTTGACTAAATAGAGTTTTAGTACAACGACTTTCTATTTCTAGGGGTTATTTTTCCATTATTCTTTTGACTATATATTGAGTTTATGGAAACTCAATCATTTAGTTGTTCTTGAACTATTTTCCTAATATGTTACCTTATGACTTGACTTTAGAAAATAGTTTTGAGTTAAGATTTAGGTTGGTAGTTGGTTCTCCCACACGAGGATTAGTATGGGTGCCACTCACGATAGTTTGGATCTGTCGCGCCTCATTTTTCACGAAACAGATTATGCAATGACGTGACAACTCTTTTAGGATTTTAAAAGAGAAGAGTCATCACCTAACTATTTAAAGGCGCGTTAGAGCACCATTCTAAACTAATTAACACTAAATTAAATTAAACTATCAACGAAATCAGTGATCAGGTAAGGATTCCAAATTACCTCGAAGAGAGGGTGTTAAGCACCTTTCGAAAAATAAGATTAGTTTATTTTAATTAATTAAAGACGAACTAAGTCTAAGCGGGTATGAAACAAATTTAATACAAAACAATTAGATACAAACAAATAAAAAAAAGGACACATAAGTAAGAATAGATAAGCAAGAAGATAGAATTTCACAAATGATATACGAAAGAATAAATTTTCATTAACTATACTACCCCAAATAATACATACAACGATATATAAGAAAAAAATGAAAAGAGACAAATTAAACTTAAACTAAATTATCCTTCTCGGATTAGCGCCGACTTATTAATCGGAAGATAAATAATAGTTTGTCATTTTCTACTCGGGTTAACTTACATCATTTCTGAAAGACCTATATATCTCTACCCCACCTAAGTTCATTTATTATTAAGAGCCTAAAAGCGAACTAAAAGAAATAAACTTCAACGTCCTAAAAGGTGCCTAACGTCCCAACTTAATGTCCAAGAGGCATTGGACTTACTAATATGCTAAGTTAGATTAAAAAAAATATCTCAAGTTGTCTAATTAGACACTAAACGTCAAACATAACAAATAGGACAAACAATTAGTAAGTAAATGTGTCATGCTGACCTCTAATTTAGTTATTGGCGTGCTTGAAAACACATATACATTGTGAAGGTCATAACAAAATAGGTGTGTGCATACACAATTAGACATATAAGTCGTAATGCAACTCTTGATTAACATAGAGGCAAAACTTCATTATTAGACATATGAGGACATTTTAATTACTAAGCTAGTTGTAATAAAAGAAAGACATTTATGACAATTTTAGTTATCACTATGCTAGCTTTCATAATACATTAAAATTATAGGCATGATATCTGTATGGATTAATATGCTGAAAATTGTTTAATAAAAGTCTATGAATATGAAATCTAATTGATTAGCATGCTGAGATTATTACATAAAACCTACATACATGGTTTTTTTTTTTTTAATTAAAGACCCCATCGGGCCAATTTATTTGAAATAAAGCATTTGTACAAAAGACATCCCAAAGTGGCATATCCCAAATTAATGAAGCAAAACAAAATAAAAAGAAATGCAACATAGGAAAGAGAATGAAACCAAAGAAATCACAGAGAAAAATCCATATCTTTCACTGCTATTCTTCCAATTTCTTCAAGAAAATGAAGGTGAAATTCAACCTTCAAACTTGGAAACAAAAGATCCATAGCTGAAAGGGCTTCTGTGTCAATGATTCATTCTTGTTCTTCACGATCCGACCTCCACATTCGGATGCGAGCAAAATCAAATGAAGTGAATCCTTGTATTTGCAAAGCCAAAATTTGAGAGGGTAAAGGTTGAATAATTTCACCTTCGACATTCCCCAAGTCTCACAAATGCCATGAAATTCATTCCAAGAGAAGACTTCTTCAACTTCACCATGCGATTTTCAGCCACCAACACGCAGATTCAAACCATCTCCCCTTTCTTGCTACTATTAAACGATTTTAAGTTGAAAATTTTCTAATATTTTTATTTTTTCTCATAAGGTGAGCTCACAAGGAGCTAATACCACTGCTAGAGAGCAAATATAAACATCAGGTATATTTTCAAATTTGACTACAGATTTCAGGTTAATAGCTTTCTCCCTTCCCGTAAAAATTTGATATTTGTTATTTGAGTGTGCTCTTGTATCTCAAATTCATATACTCTAGTACTCAATATGTGTGTATAGCCTCATGTTAATTGTACGATGAAATTTCTATTTTGACATTTTGTCAGACGTAGATTTGGCAATTGATTTTTATCCGTGCTTATTAAAGCTCTCCCTTCATTCGAAACCTCTAATATAGAATTATAAGTAGTAATGCTTTGTGTACCTGCAAAACATAAATATTTATTAGTAAATACAAACATGATTTCTATATAAAAGAAAATGCCAAAATATTTGTTAAGTCCTAAATATGATATCTAACTCAGATAGCATGCTGAAAAGTATTTAATAAGGACCTATGAGCAGCATACCTAAAGATACGAGCATGATAATTACTATAGACATGATTTCGATATGACATATCATGCTAATTTTATTACATAGTAGCTATATATAAGATTTTTAAAAGATTGACTTAAGTTAGCATGTTGCAAAAATAATGTGATAGACATTAGGGAAGTTGTTCTGAAAGAATGTTAACAGTTGATTAATTAATATAATAAAGTGCAAAAAAATTGAGAGTAATCAATTCCTTTGGCAAGTTGTCTGATGGATGAGAAATATGTTACTGCTAACCAATTTACTTTAAATGGACTTAAGAGAAACACTCAAATATTTCAAGGCAATTAATTCCTACAAGCACGAGTTATAACATTAAATAAATAAATATGATAAATAATAATAACTCAAGTAGCACATAATTCCCTACCCTTTAGACAGTCCCCAATTATCTCATAAATGGAGCAATGTTTGGTACAGAGTTATTACAAACTCAAAAATAAATAAATCTACAATGACTAAAATAATAAAAATAATATTAAATAATGATTCTATCTATGAAATATGCCTATTCCCAACTAACTCTTCATGTCTCGAAACCAAGTTCGAATCTCTGCTAAACCAAAGAAACATAACCATTTGCCAAGAACACCAGTTATACAATGGTCATTTGAGTATGCAATTATAACAGAAAGATAAGGCAATATTAATTACAAGCTTGACAAGTATTGAATAACACACGAAGAGAGAGGCCATGAATGACCTGGACGCTTTCCACAGAATGTTTAAGGCATTCGAGCTTTCCAAATATTTAAACAATACAAAATTATAAGGTACACATAACTATCACATAGATTATTAAATGTGTTGTTTAAGAGAACTAACCAATTAAGTGCCGATTAATAATGAGTAATCCAGAAGGTTAAGTAACAACAACAAATAGTGATTCAAGTTTGTGAAATCAACACCCAATCATTGACACGTCAAGTTCACAAGAACCTCAAGAATTCAAAATAGTGCTTGTGTCAATAAGGATGTTTTATATCGAAGTAGGCTAGTAACTTAGAGAGGCAAAATTCAAAAATAGACCAAAAGTGTTATGAGTATTGAATGTAGAAAAAAAAGTATTCGAGCAAGAAGATGTAAGGTCTGATCTTTCTGATGTAAAAGAAAAGCGTAGTCAGTTCTCTTTATTTTAGTGGTAAAAAATGTGTAAAATAATGAGAAGGACTTATGCCTATATAGGAAAAAGGTACTAGAGTCAATCATAGAAGTAATGGAGGAACAATATAAATCAAATAAAGACTTGTCCTTAATTAGATGAGGAGAAACAATTAAGATGAAATCAGACCAGATTTACCCTAAACATAATAAGTAAAGTAATCAAATTAATAAAGATAAGACCAAATCAATGTTATCAAATTTAGAATAAGTAAAAATGGCAATTCAGCTTTCAAGCAAAACATGTCAAATTTTCTATAAATTACCGAATTCTATGAAGATAAAGAATGAAGCAATGTATAAATAATGAAGTACAAAGTCTGTAAAAGATTAAAAATAATAAGGAAAATCATCTACTAAACTATTAGAGGTTACCATAAATAACAAAATGTTAATGGAATGACCCTCCAGATCATTTTCTTCATTTTTAGATTTTTCAAGTGCTTAGAGCTTTTCTGTAGAAATTACTTGTTGGGACTAGTAGCTCGATCACCGGGTCATTCGTTTGAGTTTTATACAAGTTTTTCTATTTTGAAGCCTTTGAAACTTAAATGATTGACTTCGGTCAAAAGTTTAGGAAGATGGGCTTAGAATGCAATTCTGATCGTTTCAATAGCTTCGGAAGGGCCATTTTATGGTAGGGGCATGGTTGGTTCGTGGCTTAAGACTTCTAGTGTGAGTTTGTACTGTTAGACGTTTCAACTTTGAAACTTAAGCGAATCTTTGACTTCGGTCAACATTTTTGATAAACGTCCCCAAATGTGAATTTTGTCAATGTGGTTAGCTCTGAAATATCGAGTTTGGTCGAGAACGACATTTTGTGCGGTTCCTGAGGCTTCTTGACTCATTTTGAGCCTTCTTGTGAATTTTCGCTTAAAATAGAACTTGGGTGTGGACCCACATTTCATCAAAATGACCTCATATGAAAGTTTCGATGGTTTCATTGAGTCCGAAATGTCAAATTTGTTGGGTTAGCATATTTCGTTTGCACGCATGGGCATCCGAACGAATTATGGGCACCCTGTTGGAGAATTTGGAGTTTGAGCAAACTAGTTAAAGTGTTGATACCTGGTGCATACTTTTAGCCACCATAATTTAGGCCTTTAGCGACCGTATTCAACTTTTAACGACCATTTTTGGCTATTTATATCCCAAATTTTTAGCTTCAGCCCTCATTTTCAAAGTGCAATACTCGAGCTGGGAAGCTCTAATTGAGGTGATTTAAAGTTGTGGACGTCCGAAATTTGTGTGGTTTGATGAGCCAGAGATTTAGACTCATTTAGGGTTTAATATTTAAGGAATTAGTGTCCTCAATGCCTATTTTATGCTTATAACTAATGATAAAATGTTAATTTGCAGGAACGAAGGCAAAGGAGCAAGGAAAGGACATTATAAGGCAAAAAGGAGCGAAAAAAGCTGAAAATGTTAGAAGGAAAGCAAGGCTGGTACTCGCCAAAGCCACTTGACAACTTGCCAAGTGGACCCTCAGCTCGCCCAAAGTTCCAGAGTGCCAGCCCATGGACAAGACCAACTTGGCGAGCAAACTGGTGGTTCAGCGACATACCAAATAGATCGGTGAGGCCGATTTTAATCGCTTAATGTTACAAAATGATTTTGCCGAAAAAGGAACGCCAAAAAGGCGAGAAGAAAAGCACTCAGCGCATCTCTAATCAGTTCGGCGAGCCTGACTAATTTCACCAAGTGGATTCCGTGCTGAAATTCTAGGAACGTATAAATTCAATTTTGAAAAGAAGAAAAGGAGTTCCCACATTGTCCACTCCTGGGTTTTTGATCTTGAACATTCTAAAATATTGTTTTTACATTTTTGAGTAGAGATTTAGGGTTTGTGAGATTTTTAGCTTCAATTTGAGCATTTGGAGACTTGTGAATTGTAGTCCAACTAGATGGAAAATTTCATTGGGAACGATTTCTTGTTCTTTATTATGTTTGGCTAAACCTCCCACTCATGGGGGTGTGATTATGTAGTTGAATGCATTAATTAGTTAATGAGTGTTGTTATTTACTGATTTTATTGTTGATTTGAAGTGGGTTCAATTAATAGTTTGTGTTTTAATTGAGGAATTGTAGTTGCAAATGCAATTTTAGATTAGTACTCTATACTTGCTTGAGAAAGAAGTGTTAGAGTTAAATTATTAGTTGATGATCGTATTGATTGTGTTGTTATGAATTTAACTTGAAAAAGTGGGTTTGAATGCAATTTTACAAATCTAGCTTGAAAAAGTAGATTGATTAAGGTAATGAGTTGTTAATTTTTGTTGTGCTTGTTGAGGTTCTAAAGAACTCACTTGATTCGCAATAGTTGATTGAGAAATGACTATTGCACCCAAAACCTAGCTTATCCACTGAGATTCAACGACTTTTAGTAAATAATAATCACCCATTTTGCGAAATTAACATTCAATTTATCATACTCTCGAGAAACCTTATGTATTTATTTACTTCCGATTTTAGTAGTCGTAATTTGGTTACCCAAATCCCCCCATTTGACATTAACTGTCAAACCTTGTTATTTACTTTATTGTTGCGAAAATGTCTACATCTATAAATGATTAGAACACCATTTTAATTCTTAATCGAATTCTTTATCGTATCACTCTATGTGGGATCGACACCAACTCTTAGTTGGGTTGATACTTATTAACGACCGCCTACACTTAGAATCAGATGAAGTATAGTTGAGCATTATAAAAAATGGTGCCACTACCGAAGAGTGGTGTTTAGAATTTTTTTATTGAAGTTTAGTCGTGAATTGATTATGTTGTAGTTGAATTATCTTATTTATGTTCTTTGTTGGCTGCTATTAAACATGTTAAGAGATGAGTGCCAATGGGAGCAATGCCAGCCAACTTGGGAACAATGATGACATCATGAAGATCAGTTGGGAAGTGCAAGTGCTATCCGATTGCCTCCAACTGTGGACAATGTGGTGTTCCATGTGACCAACACTATGTTGCATCGATTGCAAATGAAGGGTCTCTTTGGAGGACTTGCTCATGAGGACCCTCATGACCACATCCAGAACTTTGTGGATGTGTGTGGGCCATTCTCTTTCAAAAACATCACTCAAGAGTCGGTCCAACTTCGTTTGTTTCCCTTTTATCTAGTAGGCGAAGCAACTAAGTGGTTGGCCGATTTACCAAGGGAATCAATCACTTCTTGGGAGGAGCTCACTGATGTGTTTTATGTAAGGTTTTTCGCTCCATCGAAGATGGTGAAGTTGAGGGATAATATTCAGAACTTCAAGAGAGTGGATGGAGAACCTATTCATGAGACATGGTTGAGGTTCCAAAAGTTGTTGCTCCAATGTCTAACTCACGGACTACCGGACAATGTGTTGTTATAATATTTTTATCGGAGCCTCGACTTAGTCAACAAAGGTTTGGCCGACCAGCTCATTCAAGGAGGAAAAATGCAACAATCGTTTGACATAGCATCAACCCTACTTAATGAGATGACAAAAAACAATCACGCTTGGTACACTAGAGAAGATCAAGTGTCTCCTTTGAACTTTGGGATGACGAAGGAACAAATGGAAAAGAACTAAGAGCGAGATGAAAACATGGCCAAAATGATGACCCAAATGGACCTATTGACTAAATATGTCATGGGAAGTGGTTCCAAGTCTGTGAATGCGGTTGGAGTTAGTGGAGTAAATCTTGATGAAGCACACTTTGAATCCATGTACAATGAAAAAGTGCATTTCTTGGCAAATCAAACAGGAGGTTTCCGTCCGAACTATCCAAGGCAGGGCGAGAATCAAAGTTGGAACAGGGATCGCGGTGATGGTTGGAGAGGTTGAGATAGGAAATGGCGTGACCGTGGTACGAATTGGAGGGAGCGGGATGGCGACAAAGAACGATATGTGCCTCCCCATGAGCGTCAAAAGCCAAAAGAGCCAAGGGTTGATCCTGAAAATTTTTGCGTCGAAGATATGCTTGCTCGTATACTAAACAAAGTAGAAGGATCAGACAAGGTGCTAAAGGAAATGAAAGATGATGTCTCTTCTCTGAACCAAATAGTTACTTCACATTCGGTGTCTATTAAGAAGCAGGAAACATAAATGGGTCAAATCTCGACTCATTTGAATCCAAGGCCAAAAGGAGGTTTACCGAGTGATACCATGGTTAACCCAAAGAATGAAGCTTGAAAGCATGTCCTCATCGTGCTACGACGTTAAATAAGGTGCTTCTTGGGAGGCAACCCAAGGTTTACTTTTTGTCATTTGAATAAAGATTGTTAGATGTGCAGGTTGAAATTAAAATTCTGGGAGGAAAAGGCAAATGGGCGAACTCAGAACTCAGTCAGCGATTCGCCGAATGATTTGGCGATTCCGATCCAACTCGCCCTTTGGACAAATAGATGGGCTGGTGTTCTAACAATTTCGGTGGGCTATGGCCCACTCGGTGAATTGCCGAGTGGATCGGTGACATAAGTACTCATCGCCGATCTAGGCGCGAATTGAAGAGTCAAACGGCCTTTAACCGTTTTAAATTCAAAACCTTTCATTATTTTGAACTTTTCGACTTCTATGCTCTCTCAATCAAACTCTAGAATATAGATTTTTAGTTTAATTCTTGTAGGTGTCCTCGTGTGGTCGAAATCGGAATTGTTTTCCATTCCTATATCCTCGCTTTCTCAAATTCTTGTGTCTTCGATTAAGGTTAGTTCTCCAAAGTTGTTTTACATTGCAAATTTTTGTCGAGCATACGTGTGAGTAGTATGTTGTTCTGTTTCATGCCTTGACTTTGTGCTAAGTTAATAGTTGGGATCTAACTTGAAGTCAAGCATTTCCGATATTGTCTTTAGCCTATTTGTTGTGATTTTTTTGATTGAATTGTTTAAATTACGATTGTAGCATGTTGGGCTTGGTGTGCGTGAAGTCTAAGTAACCCGAATTGCATTGATCAACTTAATTTTCCCAATGATAGACCAGGTGACGTCATTCTTAAGGGTAAAAGATGTTGATTGGTCGAATTTAAACAAATTGGGGGAAGTCTGAGTACCCTGGGGTTGGTAATGATATGGGCTAGGCTTTAATTGCATAGAATAGGGTTTTGATTTGGTTATCATAGACTAAGTATTGGAAATTTGGAGTCAGGGTAAAAATCTGGCACGAGAGGCCACTCGACGAACTTAGTCGAGCTCACCGACTGACTCGACGGTTCACCAATTGACCCCTTACCTCGCCATTTGCCCTGAAATTTTGTTGTTGGATTCTGTAACATTCGGCGATACGCTTGAGCTCGCCGAGTTTACTCGGCAACTCACCGAATGACCCTTGTTCTCGCCTATTTGGAGCCCTGTTAATTGAAAATCTTTCTGTGAATTTCGGTGAGCTACTTTTAGCTCGCTGATCTAGTTTGGCATCTCTCCGATTGACCCCGAACCTGGCCGACTTCTGTTCCTCCTGGCATTTTGATTCTGTCACTTTTGGCAAGCCCTCTAAGGCTCGCCGAATGAGCTCGGCGATTCACCGAGTCTGTCGATGAGTTTTTCTGCAATTTTTTTAAGTTTGTTCAATTTGTGTTGTCGTGTAGATATGGCTAGGCCTCAGGTACCTGAAAGAAATCAACCACCTAGAAAGAGCATGAGGGGTGGTCATTTATGAGAAGGTTGCTCCTCCACGAGCAACGCGATCCAAACTTCCTCCGACAGAGGGGAGGGGCAGGGGGCAGATAAAGGAAAATGACATGTGGAGCCGAGTCCGATTGATTCCAGCTCTGACAACATGGGTATCGAATCCACCTACCTCACCACTTCTGAGTCTGACCATGAGGAAAATTCTGGGTCTAGATTGCCAGCCTATGAGTCTGAGCTAGAGGATGATCAAACCCTTCAATGGAGACGGATTGAGTTGCACTCCAAAGCACTGCACGATCCAACAAGACTCTAGGTACTCCCGACTCCTCCTCCACCTCCAGCACAGAAAGCTAAGCACGCACCACAAGTGCCCCCAGTACAGGCACCTTCGCCTTGTTCGACGAACAAGTAAAAGGTTGTCGGGTTGCAAACTATTCTAGAAGAGAAGAGGTTGTCTACTGATGAGGTGGTGACAAGTACCATCCCGTGTGGGAGACAATTCACTTCCACAAATTCGAGAGATTTACACAGCCCCGGGGACCTTATATACTTTCTTGGGTCTGAGAGTTCTATGAAGAGTATGTGAAGCTGGTCTCGAAAGGCAAGAAGAAGGACAACTCGTTTGCACATGTTGATCATGTGGTGGTGCGAGGTAAAAAGGTAAAGTGCAATAGTTAAGACATCAATGAGGCGTTGGGTTGCACAGTCCAAATAATCCATTTCTTATCCGATAGGATACAGAAGAAGACCCTCGACGATCTTAATGGGTGGTTGGCTCCCTTGATTTCTGACATTACACCTTCGTGGATTGAGCCAGCGGTCCAGATTGAGAAGAAGGACCTGAATGTAGCTGCGAGTTACTGGTTTGGGTTTATTAGCAATACACTCATGCCGTCACAGAATGAATCCATCCTCTGGCACCCGAAGGCAGCTCTATAGGGGTCTATCATTGTTCGGGATAGATGGAATCTAAGGATGATTATTGACCAGGAGATGGCCTTGAGGGTCACGTAGAACCAGGTATCGCTGCCATTCCCAGATTGCTGATCACAGAGTTGTGCCAGCGAGCTAGAGTGCCCTTTGTGGCAAAGACGAATGTGGAAGTAGCTTCTACTTCCTGTAGTGACATCCAGGGGATCGAGGTTGAGTACACTAGGGATAAGGCTAAGCGGAGGAGAGCATCGCCGGTGGACACATCCCCAACTGTTGATGTAGATGCATTGGAGGCAGACGCTACTCCATCCACTCATACTGGTGAGCCTTCAGGTACATGATACGATCAAATTACACCTTCCTAAAGAAGCATAAGCGGTCGTTGTCAAGTAAAGAACCTAACTTGTAGGTTGGGGTCGATCCCACGAGGAAAATGGTCTAGACTTAACTTTAACCAACAATTATATTTATTTAGTCAAATTACTTCCAGAAATAAGTAATTAAAGGGGGAGGGGGGTTTCGTGAAACAACTTGTAAGAATTCAGTAAGTAATTAGTAAACAAAAGTCAATTTCGGTTATCAAGATGAGAGAAGTAACTAGGTTATACGTGTTCCCCACAAGCTCATAACGCAATAATCCTAGTAATAGCAATCCTTTCCTAGTGTACTACATGCAAAGTGATAAGTTAGGTATCTCTAAATCCTTGGTCCGGCATCTAGAGAATTTCACCCCGCACCTTGGTTCAGCTAAGTGTGTATAATTTACTAACCCTTACCTTTACCTCATATTAGACATCACATCGATGTTTGGCTTAGTTATTACTTCGCACCAATCGACACTAGCCTATTAGATAGTATCACACTAAATCTATGTTGATAATTCTTTTCTTGTTGATTACCTCCTTGGTCCGGTAAGTAGCAACAAGGCGAGTTCTAACGTGTGCACTCGTTAAAATGACTTCTAAACGAAAAAATTATCAATGCATGCAACAACACTATTCAAGAATTGCTTAGTTACTATTCATACTTTGTTAATCGCTCATGGTTCCCACAACCCTAGTTGTGGAGTTTAGTTACCCATAATCATATGAACATAATTCATTGTTTTACATGAAAGAATTATGAACTTACGTAGGAAGAATAATAAACCCAGAAATTCAACTTGAATTGCAACACCAAAATCTTCAAAACGAACGTAGGAAATCAAGAATTGCTAAAGTTGCAAGTTAATCTCTCAAGTCAAGAACTAGGATAAAAGTAATAAAGTCTAACCCCCAAAAAAGAGGTTTACATGCCCTATTTATAGAAAACAAGTCCTAAATTAAAAGGGAAACAAAATAAGGAAAGTTTGTTCAGGCATGCGTCTTCATTCCACGAGACTGACTCACGGACCATCAATGGATCTACGGTCCGTGAGTCCCTTCCGTCAGCCAAGACTTAGAAAGTATTTCAGCTTTCCAAAAATCAGCTTCTCTGAAGCAAATGATGGAACTCCAGTACGGACCGTAGATCGATCTATGGTCCGTCAATCCCTCTCCGTAGCTCCACACTTAGAATCTTCAAACATCAGGTACTGGAACCCTCACAGTATCATTCTACGGATCAACAGTATGGTCCGTAGATCAATCTACGAACCGTCAATGGCCACTGTGATTCCACACTTGGTCAGATTTCCCTGAGTTGATTTCCATGCCTTGCCTTCTGATCTACGGTCACCATCTACGGAGCGTCAATGGACCTACCCGTAGATCACCTCCGTAGATGCCTTGTTCTGCATTTCTTTCAACTGTCTCTTTACTTCTACGCCTAAACATCTTTCCTGCAAAACATGATAAAAACACATAAAAACCAATACAAAAAGACCCTAGACACACATAACTCTCAAGTGAAATGTATTAAAAATACCGTAAACTCACGGTATATCAACACCCTCAACTTAAAATCGTTGTTTGTCCTCAAGCGACGCACTAAGACTCTAAGCGACACCTGTATAGAAGCAAGCAATTTCAAGCCCAAGCAATCACATGGTTCTCTATCCCAACTCTCTTTTCTGGTGCAAAGTCTGTTCGTTTGGACTCGACAAGCTAATTCATGCGGATCAAAGTATGACAAAGATCGACCAACCAACACACAACATACACTGTTTCACTATCACCAAGGTACCAACTTTTCGACAATGTAGCAAGTGCCCTTACTTCAAACAAAATCCCTTTTTCACACAATGAATATGAATTTTAGTACAAGGATTCATTCAATACTCACACTCAGAAGTAACTTCAAGTACAGTTAACACTCACGCTCAGAAGTAACTTCAAGTACAGTTAATGCTCAATACCATAGGCTTGCCCTTATTTTCACTGCTTAGACTCTCTGGACTAGATTCCAGGATCATTATAGGACTTTCTTGGCTTGTAACGTAGGCTCAGGGTCAGGTGTGGTACATTTGGGTACTTCTTAGTGACTTTCTGCTCTCCTTGACATTATAATAGGCTTTCAACCTTTTTTTTTTGACATCCTATCTTTTTACCTTCTTTCCCTTGATTTTCTTCAACCAAGGATGTGACTTTAGACGTTGTAGCTCTTTATTTTTCACTTTTATCTTTTTCTTGCGTTTTATTCTTTTCTTTAGATTTCAACAAGTCACATCCTTTCCTATCTTTTTCTTTTTCTTTTTTTCAACATCAAACTCTTTTCATACCCATTTTTCTTTTGGTTTCCTCTCTCATAGCCCCCCTCAACTTATGGGATTTCCATTGGTTGATGTACACAATACCCGATGTCGGATCAGGGCCAAGATTTAGGTTACCTTTTACATTAGCCACCCTCAACTTAGGCTTTTGGCCTAAGTCGAGGTGCACATGTCCAAGGAGGGACTGGGGCCAACATAGTAGATTATGGGAAGGTGAGTTAGGGGTTTAGAAAGAAATGGTCTAATTTAGGCTCAAAGCATTTGGATCAAATGAAGCATTTATTTCATTTGGTAGGACTCTTCTTTTATGCAATTTGCGGACTTATCAGAACAAGGGCCTATGATCACTTCCTAGCCTCTAGAGTAGATAGTCTTAGCAGGACTAACCAGGCAAGTTCTAGATTGGCATAAAAACTGTTTGAACAATCAACTATTCTCACACATTCTTGGCACATAGTTTTATTATCAGATTATCAGATTACCCAGTTCAAGTTTTAGCTTAAGTCATGCCATCAAGTTGATTCATTATCATGTCATACTCAGAGTCAACACATTCAACTTATCTTAGCCTACAAATTCTAGCACACAAAATTTGGACGGGTATCATTTTTCATAAGCCATCATGCTTCATTCATTTTCATGCTTCTACACATACGATCCTAACACATGCCGGTTCAACATAAATTAAACAGTCTCTTGGGGAAAAAGAACACATCCAAGAAAACCCCAAGAGAGAATTATAAGTTGGGTTACTCAGATTTCACCCTATCACTCACAATCCATTTACCCCACCCCAAAAAAAATGGTGCAATTATCCCTAATGCACAGAAAAAAGTAAACAGTAAAGGATTTGGGTGAAGCAAACCTGAGGCGCATAGCGCCGATGAACCATCAATAAGCGGGTGGGTCCGGTTTCCCGGAGCCCGCTAAATCAACACTCGGGTCACCCTCAGTAGTGCCCGCATCAACAAGGACAACACCATCAGTAGTGCTATTTGCGACTCTAACTGCACCATCAGTGGTGCTCACATCAATCGCCACAGTAGGCAGAACCTCAGACACGGGCATAGAACTCGACGCCCCAGCAACCATCTCACGGGCCCTCAGCTGCCTCAGTTGCTCATCTATTATGGAGGCTTTCAGTGCCTTCTTCTCCTGCCTACACTGCCTTTTGCTAGCCTTTTCCTCCTCCGTGAGCTCAGTTTTGTGACTAGATCGATGACTCTTACCGCGGGCATGTGCAGGCTTGGGATGCGCATCCGCATCATCTCCACTGAACACACCATTTATTTGACTCACCGGCCAGGTCATCATTCCGTGGTGCTGGTATTGATTCTGAGCTAGTGGCCTCATCAGACGAGGCAGCTTGTTCATTATCGCCGGAACATGTGGTTGATTTAGTAATGGACCCTGAAGTATGGGTAGACTCGGACCCTGAAGCATGGCTAGACTCAAAGCCGGACATAGACCCATTCTCTGAACTGGAGGCAGCCCCAGTTGGTGACCCGATCAGTGTGTGCTCCTCATCAGACTGGGAGATAGTGACTACGTCGGGAATCACCTTCTAGGGTGTGCCTCTGGTGACTTGGGGTGCGGTGGGAGAGGTCCTTGTGTTGGGAAGAATGTATGCTAGATCTTTCTCCACATTATTATCTTCATCAATTAACCTGAAGCTAGGGGCGACAGATTTTGACTTGCCCATTTTTGTGTAAGTGACTAGCTTCTTGGGTGCCATCGAACCTATGTAAGAGTTATTAGTATCAATGCTAACTAACAACATACTCAAAATAATTTTAGAACTAAAAACGAACACCAACAAAGACTAACAAAAGTTTCAGACAGTGGCTACAATGGTCATCTACGGTGGAGATCTACGGTCCGTAGACTGATCTACGGTCTGTGGATCCCTTCCATAGATCAGAGGACCAACAATATTGGTCGCATAGGGAAACCACGACTGTATAGAATGGTCCATAGATTGATCCGCACCGTAGTCCACATCCGTGGTTTCACACTTAGTGAACTGTTCAAGTGCTTCCATCCACGGACCTTATCTATGGTCCGTAGATTGATCTACGGTCCGTAGACGGGGACTCGTGGATGGGATCTATGCCAGGTTTTAGACAAACTTTACTTTCAATCTCACATGTTTGACCATTTTCAACAGGATCCTAGTCTAATAATGCATTTCAACACTTAATTATGCTATTTTGTCATTCTCAGGATTCCGATTAATCATTTTAACAAGTATGTAAGACAAACTTTGGAACCCTAAGTTGAAACTTACATTTAGACCTATAATCACATACAACAAAGCAACACAATCACTAGCTATCGTTCCAATGGTATTGTAACTTCTCATTTTAGCATGCAATTTCATCTAACAATTACCCAAGGTCAAGACCCAATCCCTGACTTTCTATATTCAACCAATGAATCGAAATTCAAAGTGAGGAGAAAGTCTATTACCGTACAACGATGGTAATGGGGTGATTGTGTGATGACAGATGCTTGCAAGAACAAAAATCACCTCTTCGTTACTAACCCAACCACCGGACCCCTTTTTGTGGAATATGGAATGAGTAGTATTCAGAAGGGAAAGGAATCGTGGAAATTATGGGGGAATGGAAGGGATGATTTTATGGGGGAGTTATGGAGTGATTTTAGGGAAGTTGAAGTGTTTGAAACGGTTGGAGAGTGAATGGAGGGAACTGGAAATGATTTCAAATGAGGGGAATTTTAAATATGGGGGTTCGGGTCAGGTCAGACAGAATTAGGGTTTGGATCCACGAGACCCCGTCTACGGTCCGAGGATTGATCTACGGTCTGTAGATGGGGACCGTAGATCAAACTTGCACTTAAATTTCAGAAACCTTACCTGGGATCTACGGACACTATTGATGATCCGTGGACTAAACCACAAACCGTCAATGGGGTCCGTAGACCGCTGCACCAGACCTTTTTTCTACAGATTCTGCTTTTCGCCCCTGCACATGTAGCAACCATTAGCACATTTTTTTAACATTTTCTGGATACTTTTTAGACACGGACCCTATGCCATGTCTAGCCAACACTAAAACGAAAGTAAAACAACTATCTAAATGAGTACAAAGAAGCAACTAAACAAACAAAATTACTAAACAGAAAACAGAAACCTATTGTTGGCTAGATTTTACATCTTGGGTTGCCTCCTAAGCAACGCTTGATTTAACGTCGCGACACGACGCATGCCTTTTGATTACTTAGACTTCATCAAGATGATAGGCCTCAATAACTTCTTGCACACTTTCTGCATTTCCCAGATAGATCTTAATCCTTTGCCCGTTAACCATGAACCTTGTTCCTTCACTGTTCTCAAGCTCAACCACTTCATGGGGAAGCACTTTTGTGAGCAAAAATGGCCCAGTCCATTTGGATTTGAGTTTGCCCGGAAACAAGCGCATCCTAGAGTTGAATAGAAGCACAAGATCACCCACAACAAATTCTCGCTTTTCAATTCTTTGATCATGATACTTCTTCATCTTCTCCTTGTACAAGGCTGAACTTTCATAAGCTTTTAGGAGAAACTCATCCAACATATTTAAGTCATTCATTCTTTGATTAGATACGGTGCCCCAATCCAAATTTAGCTTCTTCATCACCCACAAAGCCTTATGCTCTAGCTCTACCGGTAAAGGGCAACACTTCCCATATACAAGTTGGTAAGGAGACATACCTATGGGGGTCTTGTATGCTGTAACATCTCGCACCTAGAAACGACTATAAAGAATTTAAAATATGAAAATATTAGGTTTTGGAAAGAATAAGGAAATCTGGAAATTTAGTCTAAGTTAAGAAAGTGAGTTTTGGCCATTTTCAAACGGCTATAAGTCCTAGATCAGGAGGAGTTAGGAGAATATCTTGTATGGTTGGAGATCCCTTGGAGATATCTTTCCAACGCCGCTGAGATTGCATGATTTTGACATCATATGAGTAAAATATGCCTTTCGGAAGTTGGGCTGTTGGATTGAGGAAAGTCCCAATCCGGATTTTGGGAAGGGCAAACTAGTCTTTTCTCTAAGTTATTTCCTAATTTAATTTTAGGGATTTATTGGGGTAAAAACATGACTTAGTCAGTTTGGAGAATTGAGAAATACGCTTAGGGCTTGGAGAAGAGAGAAAAGAAGAAAGAAAGGGAGAAAAAGGCAAGAATTCGTCAAGATCATCCAAGATTGCGAGTGGAATTCGTCAGGGGTGATCCCTATTAAGGTATGTGAGATTTATTTCGTGTTGGTTTAGTTCACCCACACACTAACTTGTTTCAATTCAGCGAAATTGGAGTTGTTTGAATGTTAAGAAAGTGAAGTCCTTGAAGAACATTGTTGAATTCTTGTGGGTTGATTGTTGAATGCCTAGTGTTGAATTGATTCATGTTTCCGGGTTGTTTTGCGAGTTAGATTGGTTGTATATTGAGGGTACAATTGATCCTAGGGGTTTGGGGAAAGTATCATAGAAGTTTGGAGGGTTTAGAGATGAAAAACGGAGGAGAAAAGTTGAGAACACCTGGGTACAGAGGTTGGGGCGTCGCGCCTCTCAGTGCGCCCCAAAATGTTCTCTGAGATTTGGTCTCTGGTGCGTTGCCCCAACCAGAGCGCCCCACGCAGCTCTCTGAGGTTTGGGGCCTAGCGCCCCACGCCTCTCAGAGCGCCAGGGACGCCAGTTCTCCCCATTCGTTCCCCATCTTCTCGTACGTGTTCCTAAGTGATGTACCTATGTTTCCTAGTTGATTCTAACATTCTAAAATACATCTAAACATCATGAAATCATCCATAAACATGAGATCATGAACCTTGAATCTATAATCCAATTCAAAGAAAGTTAAGATCAAAGTCAAGAGAAGTAAGAGTCAAGTCAAGATCAGTTCATAGAGTTTTCCAAAAGTCTTTTCCAAATGTTTTAACTTTGTTTTAAGACTTAGAGTCCAAGTTGAGTAAAGAGTAAAGAGTAAAGTTTGAAGTTCATTTCTTCAAAAGTATATGGGGACTAAGTATTCCCAAAGAGATTTAAAATGTTTTCACATTTAAATAAGAACGGAAACTGAGATTTCCAAAGAGCCTTCGGGCTAGTTTTCAGAAAGAGTAATAGCTTTCTAAAGGAAGCAAGCAGGGGAACTTAGATTTCCAAGATAGGCTTTGAGCTAAGTTTTTGAGCACTAATCTCAAATCACAGAGAAGTATGTTTTAAAAACATAAGAGCTAGTATATTTTGGGAGTAGTATTGAGCACCGAATTGAGGGAGCATTCAAAGAACCCACAGCCCTCATAGAACCATGTAGCCACCATGGGTAGAAAAGGATCATATTTTTTTAGATGAATCCTTTTCAAGATAGACTAGTGGATCCATCAGGCAGTTTAGGTTCTGTACCTTTGGCCGGGTATAGAATGCTCTGGCAGCGTGAGGTTGATCGATGTATCATCACTATAGCTCTTATGTGATGGTTATCAGTTAGAGAAACTCCCACAACAGTTATTGTATTTCTATATACATCAGTTCATTTGAATTTCTACATACATCTCATATTTATTGTATCTTTGCATACATACAAAGTTTATAACATGTTTTAAACAACTTTTCTTTATATTGCACTTGCTTTAAATTGCTTTATATTGAAATGAGTCAGTCAGGTTGAGTTGAGTGAGCCAGGTAAGTTATTCAGATTCCTTCTAGCCTATGTGTGGTTTAGCATTCCAACTCGCATACTCGTACATTCAATGTACTGATGCCAGTTGGCCTGCATCTTATTATGATGCAGACGCAGGTAACCATGATCAACATCCAGCACCTCGTTGATCCAGTTGAGCAGCTCAGAGTCAGTGGTGAGCCTCCTTGTCTTTCTTTATCTTTCAGATGTTGTTTAAGACTTAAGTGCCATTTTGGCCAACTTATTATTCTTTAAGTTATTATTTGAGACTGTTTCATTGAGTTAAGTCTTTCGCTGAGTTAAGTAAGCCAGGCCAAGGGTTCGCTTGGGGCCAGAAATGGTCTTCGAGTGCTAGTCCCACCTAGGGTGTAGGCTCGGGGCGTGACATATGCAGTGCGATAGGCCCATAGAGCATCATTAAGATTTCTTGACCAATCCGTTCTTTTGACATTCACAATCTTCGCTAAAATCTGTTTGATCTCTCTGTTGGACACTTCAACTTGCCCGCTAGTCTGTGGATGGTAAGGAGTAGCTACATTGTGGCGGACACCATACTTCTCAAGTAGTGCCTTGAACAACTTATTACAAAAGTGGGAACCTCCATCACTGATAATCGTCCTCGGTGTACCAAATCTGGAGAAGATATTCTTTTCCAAGAATGCGGTGACACTTTTACCTTCATTGTTGGGGAGCGCAGCTGCTTCCACCCATTTCGATACCTAATCAACCGTAATAAGAATATACTTCATCCCATGTGAACTCACAAATGGACCCATAAAATCAATGCCCTATACATCAAACAATTCTATCACCAATATAGGATTCATAGGAAGCTCTTGCCTCTTTGAAATCCCTCCTTCTCTTTGGCAACGATCATAAGATTTGGCGAAATCATGAGCATCTTGGTGGATGGTAGGCCAGTAGTACCCACACTGCAAAATTTTATGCACAGTCCGAATACCACTATGATGGCCACCAACAGGCGATGAATGGCATGCTTCAAGTAAACTCAACATCTCAACCTCGGACACATAGCGACGAATAATCCCATCAGCACAACTACGACACAAGTAATGCTCATCCCAAAAGAATTTCTTCACATCATGCATAAACCTTTTCCTTTGGTGAAAAGACAAGTCTGGGGGCACCAAATCGCTTGCCAAATAATTAGCAAAGTCTATGAACCAAGGAATCAGATCATGAGAAGCAGCCAATACCTGTTCGTCTGGGAAAGTATCATTAATTTCAGCCTAATCACCAAGCTTAAACGTAGCCTCTTCCTCTAATCTGGACAAGTGATCGACAACTTGATTTTCGATCCCTTTTCTATCTTTTACCACAAAATCAAATTCTTGCAGCAACAATACCCATCTAATCAGCCTCGATTTTGTATCCTTCTTTGCCATCAAATACCTTAACGCATAATGGTCAGTATGCACTATGACCTTAGTGCCAAGCAGGTAGGCTCGAAATTTTTCAAATGCGAAAACCAGTGCAAGAAGCTCTTGTTCAGTCACAATATAATTCTTCTGGGCACATTTAGAGCTTTGCTAGCATAGTAAATAGGATGGAGAATTTTCTCTTGCATCTGTCCCAATACTACACCAAGCGCCACTCCACTCGCATCACACATTATCTCAAACGGTTGTCCCCAATCCGGTGTAATAATGATAGGTGCAGTAACAAGCTTCTCCTTCAACTCTCCAAATGCTCTTAGACAAGCATCATCAAAATCAAACTTATACTCCTTTTCGAGCAGTTTGCACAAAGGTTGTGCAATTTTGTAGAAATCTTTGATGAACCTCCTATAAAAATCGACATGCCCAAGAAAACTCCTAACACCTTTTACAGAGATAGGTGGAGGAAGTTTTTCTATCACCTCAACTTTCACTTTATCTACCTCAATGCCCTTCTCATAAATCTGATGACCCAGAACTATCCCTTCTTTTACCATAAAGTGGCACTTCTCCCAATTTAGTACTAGATTGCAGTCTTCACACCTTTTAAGCACCTCAGCTAGATGATCCAGACATCGATCAAAAGAGTCACTTACCACAGAGAAATCATCCATGAACACTTCAATAGTGTCCTCCACCATATCAGAAAATATCGACATCATACAACGTTGGAAGGTCGCTGAAGCATTGCACAACCCAAAGGGCATCCGTTTGAAGGGGAAGGTCCCATAAGGGCAAGTGAAAGTGGTCTTCTCTTGGTCCTCCGGAGCTATAAAAATCTGATTGTAGCCCGAATAACCATCAAGAAAATAATACAAACCCTTACCAGCAAGTCTATCCAACATCTGATCCATGAATGACATAGGGAAATGGTCCTTTTCTGTCCAAGCATTTTGTTTTCGGTAGTCCATGCAGACTCTCCATCCAGTCACGGGCCGCATTGGAACAAGCTCGTTTCTCTCATTAGGAACCATAGTAATCCCGCTTTTCTTGGGCAAACATTGAACATGACATACCCAACTACTATCTGCAATGGGATAGATAACTCCAGCATCAAACCACTTGATGATCTCCTTTTTAACAACCCCTTGCATAGGCGGGTTTAATCTTCTTTGGTGCTCAATACTAGGTTTGTGATCTGGCATGACTTGGATTTTGTGGGAACAAATACGGGGAGGAATCACAATAATATCCGCAATAGTCCACCCAATAGCTCGCTTGAACCTCTTTAAAACAGTCACTAAGCACTCTACTTGTCGCGCATTTAAATCTGCCGCAATGATTACCGGCAAACTACCCAAGAATACATACCTCAAATGCTGTGGTAGAGCCTTAAGCTCCAATTTTGGTGCCTCC
This sequence comes from Solanum okadae, assembly GCA_036553675.1. Lineage (NCBI taxonomy): Eukaryota > Viridiplantae > Streptophyta > Magnoliopsida > Solanales > Solanaceae > Solanum > Solanum okadae. The sequence goes on along the minus strand of CM071686.1, from coordinate 21,025,273 downwards.
ACAATAGATGGTCTCGCGGGTGGAGACTCGCGATTCTTCATGTCTAACTCATACTTCTTTGGATTTGACTTATATTCGCACCTATCGAGTGCAGCTACCAACTCATCGTACTCTTCAATTCCATCACTATCAAAGTTCATCATACTGCTGCTAGTACCTCAACACCGAGTCGCTCTTCAATTTGCATTTCTGTTCCACTTTCAACTCTGTAAGTTATAACAGATACTGTTTGGAGCTCACTACTCTGCTTCATGGACCTACAAATGTTGAAAGTTGCTTCTTCATTGTTTAGTCTGAACTTCATCTGCCCCTTCTCCATATCAACCAATGCACACCCTATGGCAAGGAATGGTCTCTCAAGGATGATGGGAACCTCAAAATCAACATCACAGTCAAGAATCACAAAATCTGCCGAAAAGATGAACGACTCCACTTTTACTAGCACATCATGGACTACACCAATGGGCCTTTTCACTGTTCGATCGTCCATAAGTAACCACATCGTAGTAGGCTTTGGATCCCCTAGACCCAACTTCTTATAAATAAATAAAGGCATGAGATTGATGCTGGCACCAAGGTCACACAATGCCTTAGCAGAATGTAACAACCCTATAGTACATGGAATCGTGAAAGCACCAGGATCTTCCTTCTTCTGCATAAGAGACCTTGTAGAAATAGTGCTACAATGCTGCAATCTATCATCATCTTCAAAACTCACAGACCTTTTCTTTGTCACCAAAGCTTTCATAAACTTCACATACACAGGCATTTGCTCCAAAGCTTTTATCAACGGAAGTTGATGGAAAGCTGCTTCAACATAGTAATAAACCGGTGATATTTACCATCTTTCGTCTTCTTCACTAACCTCTGCGGAAAAGGTGGTGGAGGTCTAGGTATGGGGACCACCTTCTGAGATAGATCTGCTTCTTTCTCTGTCGCATTCTCAGACTATTCTCTAACCTCTACCACATCTTCTTCTTTTCTAATCTCAACATCCACCACAGACGGCATAGGTGGATCAATGGTTTGCTTGCCCCCTCGAGTAGTAACTGCCATACAATGACCATCATTTTTTGGATTTTTGATGGTGTTGCTAGGAAGAGTGCCAGGTTGACGTAGGTTCACTGTAGAAAGACAATTGAGTCATCTGCTGCTCTAGATGCTTTATTGACACTGCATGGGCATCAACTTTTTGACCAATACCAGACAAGTCGTTTCTCATCTCCTTCACATTCTCATCAGTTGCATCAAACCTTCTCATCATCTTTTGCATCATATCTTCAATACGCGCCATATTGCCTCCAGCTTCCCTAGTACCAGATTCCCAATTTTGAGAGGGGACATAAGGTCCAACCCGATCATTTCTGTTGCCATAGTTGTTTCGGTTGTAGTTGTTGTCGCGATTGAAGTTCCCATCCCGGACATATTGACCCTCTCGGTTGTAATTGCCATAGTTCCGACCTTGGCACCAATTATCCGTGTTGGATCCTTGGGCATTTGGTCGGAAACCCCCCGTCTGATCATACCGCATAAGCATCCACTTCATAATAACACTCTTAAACTGGTGGTGGAGTTCTAGTCAAGTAATTCACAGCGTTTACCTTTTCCGCACTTCCACTCACATGCTTCAATACCAACCCTAACTCGGTCCTCATCTAAGCCATTTCCTCACGAATCTCATCTGCAGACTGGTTACTTGTAGTATGAACGGCAAATGTGTTTCTTCCAGTATCCGACCTCCTAGTGCTCCATGCTTTATTATTGCGAGAGATCTTCTCCAATTTTTCTGCAATCTGAGCGTATATGCACTCACCATATGATCCTCCATCTATAGTATCAAGCACTGGTTTATATATGTCATCTTGTCCTCGATAGAAATATTCCTTCAGCGACTCATCATCAATTTGGTGATTCGGAACACCTCTTACAAACGCAGTGAATATGTCCCAGGAGCTACTTATAGATTCTCCAGGTAATGCCACAAAATTGTTGACCTTATCTTTGTGATTGAGTTTCTTGGACACTGGATAATATCTTGCTAAGAACACATCCTTTAGTTGGTCCCATGTATAGATTGAGGTATAAGGGAGCTCAGTGAACCATACAACAATATCGCTTGTCAATGATAGAAGGAATACTCGCAATCCGATAACATCCATATCCAAATCTGGTCGATCTACACAACTTTTGCAAACCACCCTTAGCTTGGCTACGTGAGCATGTGGGTCCTCAATGGCGACCTTGAGAACAAGCCCCTCGCTGTAAGCATCTGCATCAAGCTACTGGTCACTACAAATGTGTGCCCCGGAAGGAAAAGGGGTAGGACAAGAGGTCCATCTGAGTCAGCAATGTTTACGTTTCCCTTAAAGTTGTCATGCAGTCGTGGGCCTAGTGGGCCATACACCCTCACTGCATCTCCCAATTGATTTTTAGCTAGAACCTAGTTGCCTCCACCAACTACCCTCGGAGGTGGCAACTCAACTTTATCACCTAGGTTACCTCCGATAGGATTAACTTGAACTCCTTAATTTTTTATTATTCGCAAAGTTCGATTCAACTCTGGATCGTAAGGAGTAAGTGGTTCACCTCAGCTCCGTGTACTTGGCATACACTGGAGTCAGAACCTGAGATAGATAAAAAGAAAAAGAAAAAGTAAAATTAGGAAATATGTGACCAAAGTTCAGTAATGTAGTTAAAATTAATCTAAAAGCCAATTTCCCCGGCGATTCCAAAATTTGATATTCTCAAATTACACCTCCCTAAAAAAGCATAAGCGATCGTTATCAAGTAAAGAACCCAACTTGTAGGTTGGGGTTGATCCCACGAGGAAAATGGTCTAGACTTAACTTTAACCAAAAATTATATTCGTTTAGTCAAATTACTTCTAGAAACAAGTAATTAAAGAGGAGGGCGTTTCATGAAACAACTTGTAAGAATTCAGTAAGTAATTAGTAAACAAAAGTCAATTTCGGTTGTTATTAAGATAAGAGAATTAACTAGGATATACGTGTTCCCCACAAGCTCATAACGCTGTAATCCTAGTAATAGCAATCCTTTCCTAGTGTACTACACGCAAAGTTATAAGTTAGGTGTCACACCCCAACCCTAGGTAAGGCGGACAAGTACCATATGAACACATGATTTACAAGTGACCTGTGATTAGAAAGTAAACTACTATGCAAATAGATTTACTGATGAGAAGTTTCATAAACAACACATATTGACTAGCTAAACCGATACATGTGACAAGTGAAACTATGAATACAGATGATAGCGTTACAATGTCTACAAAGCCTCTACTGGAATCCATGACTGTACCACTATGAGATACGCGTAGTAAAGACTCGGCAAAGCCCCGAATCAACCTGGAGCTCACCAACAACCGCTGAGTATCATGTGCTTCTATTAGGAGATCTACTAGTTGAGTACCTGTACCTGCAATATGAAATGCAGCATCCCCAATAAGGGACGTCAGTACGAAAGAATGTACTGAATATGTAAGGCATAATACAACCATATGTAAAATAAGAGCTCAAGTGAAACCAAATAGCAATAAATAAGGATTAGAGACCACCATTGCTTATACTTGGGGAATCGTGTATGTTACATTCTTTTCTTTACTTTTCTTTGCATTATAATATTTATAAGACATATGATACAAATAACCAGCTGATCAGCGGTAGAAGAGGATGAACCATGTTAGGCAATTTAACCCTTAAGATACTGTCCTCATAATTCCACAAATTAGGATCGGCCCATGCTAGGCTTTCGCCCCTGAGATGCCACCCTCTTATACCAATTGGGATCGGCCCATGCTAGGCTTTAGCCCCTGAGCTGCCACCCTTCTATACCAATTGGGATCGACCCATGCTAGGCATTTGCCCCTGGGCTGCCACCCATAATTATATAGATAGCTTCACTTAAATTCTTTATCTTTGAGATTGTTGTTTTGATGTTCATAACTCTTTCGAGATTGTTTTTTTGGATAATCATAACTATTTAGATATTGTTCTTTTGATGATCATTATCTCTTTTGAGATTGCTGTTTTGGTGGTCATAATCATTGTTGAGATTTGGAACTATGGACCAGTAGTAGAAGACATATGAATATGGACTTACGATAATAACAATGACATGGGAAGCAAATGTGACATGTACATGTAATACTTAGGAGCATATGACTCAGTTAAGAATTTTGACATCTTAAATTGAAGCACATATCAATTGAAGACATTTAACATTCAGCCAAGAGATTTGAACTCTATATGGTAGCCGGATACTCACTAACTAATATCAAATACAAGGTATACATGAAAGTGGAACCAAGGGAGAACATGGGCAGAATCAACTTAAGGACGGATACATATTCCAAGTAAGTACATATAAAATGTACAACAGAGCAAGTAGGGATCTTGTGAGGTAACATTATAGTCTAACACATTGGAAGTAATAACCAATAAAGGGAACATATGAACATGTGACAAGATGACATATATATAGATAATTGAAGCTAGTTGGCATGGAATGGGCAGATTGTATATCCAACATACAAACATATGTACCATGTGTAATCTAGGATCATTTTGATTTACATAAGGGAAATACGTGCCAAGGGTACTTTGACGGTGAAATAAGTTTAAACCTTGCATGCTAATACTTGGTAGAGTAAGCACGTACATTTAGTAACAAACTCATGTTAGAGTACTCACTTTAATGCTCTAGGAAGTAGGAACTGCACCTATGGATCAGTCACTACCAAGGGCACTTAGAAAGTTTACTTTTTGTAATGCAAGTGTTGGATTCATGCCAAAGAAATAGGAAATCGAATATCCTTACATACCTTGCTATACAATTCAAAAAGTATGACTTAAGCTCCTTCTCTTCAGATTACTAATCTACAATAAAATAAGTTGTAAGACTAGTATTAGTAGCTAATCAATCAATTTGAGCTACTTGATCTCACCAAAATAATAACCACGCAGTAAGCATGCAATTTATCTAGTCAATGTTTTATTCCCTTCCCTTTCCCTTAAATCGCGTCTATATATTGTACAACCTTCGTATCAGGTCCTCCTCAAACCTCCCTGCAATATTTAAGTCCTTTAACATCTCCATAGGTTACCCGCACATCGAGTCACATCCCTTATCATAACATACATAAAACAATCCTTAAACATAATAATGTAACAGAATAAATATGAATCATGGTTTCTGATCACCAGCACTTAAAGAGTTAACATTACTTTTAAGGTGCTCAAACAAGCCCATGACTGAAGTTAAAGAGAACTCCCCTCCATGGCTGTCCCAACATGCACTAATCACCAGAATATCCTCCCCAATATTACACCATGTAAAAGTAACAATTTCCAACTCACTAACACATACCAAGTGTACTAATTAAATCAAGCACAAGAAGGAGAAAATTGCAGTAGCTTACCTTGCTGGACAAAACTATCACTTGCTAAGACTTGGATTCTTCAAGGTAAAGCTTGTCCTCTTTAACTTGTCTTAAATCATACCTTCTAATAGCTTGAACTCCCTAATATTCAAGAACCCTAATGGTATTTAATGGCTGCTGTACGAAGCTAAGAGAGAGAAGAGAGAAAGCTCTAGAAATCAGATTTTTGGCAAAGTAAAAATGGTTGGAAAAAGCTGATATCAATCCCTTTTAAAGGGATCTGCTTTGGCTGACTTTCTCACTCATTTTGGGCCATAATTGTTCAAGTAGGTGACCCACCTACTTGGACTTTTCACTTGGGCCTTTTTGGACTTGAGAACATTGGGTCTTTTGCCACCTTTTTTGTACTTCTTTTGCAGCCAAACATGTGTCTTTAATTTAGGCCACACATTTAAGTAGGTGATGCACCTACTTTTCCATTCAAATTATTTCTTGTGGGCTTGGAAATATTGGGCCTTGACTGTCCATTTTCCCCTTATTCTTTTATTCAACTTGGGCCAGATTAATGCAAGTAGGTGTAGTGTACTTGGCCCAATGACCAAAAGAGTCTTAGTAGGTGATGCACTTACTTGGTCCTTTGGGCTGGTCAATAGTCAAGCAAGCACCTTAATATTTTATTCCATTTCTAGACCTTAATACCTTTAACTTAACTTAAAAACTTATATACACTATGTCACTTTAAACTTTAGATTCAAATACCAACTTATGATCTCAAGTTTAAATACTTCCATCGATTTCAACCTAATCGGGTCACATTAAAATCTACGGACAGTTCACTTTAAATCTATTCTATTGTCACTAGTTGCATAGGAAACCGAGTTCATAACTATACTGCAAGGAAGTTTTTTAAGCGTAATAAATAGAACTAGTACACGTAGAATACGGGGTGTTACATCCTCCCCTCCTTATGATCATTTGTCCTCGAATGATGGGTGAAGCTGATAGTTTGGTTAACCTTGGAATTTCATTTGGAGAGTTGCGAGAGTTCCCATTATAAATAGGACTATCCAATATCCATAGACTAACCTAAAACACATATTGACAAGTCTAGCATGAAGTCTCAATAGATATGGTTCATAAAATAATAATATGACAAATTAAACCCCTTTCTTGACCATGTAATTCACTGAATATACACAAGTAGAACTCATACAAATAAGGACTTTAATATACACAAGACATGCAAATGACATATCAAATGAACAAATGCTAGTAGGATTCATGATCATATAAGGGGACCACATGATATCAGATCCTTATGTTGATGTTTAGAATGAGGAGGGGTACTTAGGATCTCTACCATATTCCCAAGTATCTTATGCTATATTCTATTCCTTCCACAATACTTCAATGGAGGTATGTATCTCCCAATTTTTTTGTATATGGAATGAACACAAAATCAAAGGTATAACCTATCGGGGCTCTACTTTCCCTTCTCTTTTATCTCATGACGCTTTTCAGAGGTGAGACTTATAAGAACGCATAACTGTTAATATAAAATCTAAAGTTTTATGCCGCACCTTCGAATAAGGCATTATGCTAAGTTATTTATCTATGGTTGTGATAAAATTTACATATATGCCCAACCTTTTCTGGTCAAAATCTTCACTACATAATGATACAAGGAAATGTTTTCCTAAAATATTCAAAACTCAAGTCAATAATCACAGAGGGGATTAGTGTACAAATAAATAAGTCACATTGGGTATGACACATAGGCAGATTAGCACAAAAAGGGAGCGCATAATATATGGGCATTAAGCTATAGAAATATATGGTGTACACACGCATATGGTTCATAGGGTAGCGTGTGAGCGAATGAACTATAAGGAATGTAGGAAATGGACTAGATGAGCACATGATGCATGAGTACTAAAACTACAAAATATATAATACGTAAGCAAGTAGACTATATGAAATATGAACTACGGAACAAAATCACATTGATAAAGTGTGTTATATTGCATGGATTGGTGACCTAACATGTCAATAATAAGTACACTTATGAAATATGAGCAAGTGAACACATAACACATGGCTAGAAAAGCTATAAGGCCCGTAATGGTTAAGCAAGTAGGCTACGAGGCATGTAATATACATAGAAATGGTTTATGATGCATATGACATGTAAACAAGTGATATGTGAGTCATATAACCCACGAGCACTATTTTTTCCCATAGCATATGATCAATTAGCATGCAGTACCCACACAATATGGACAAGTGACATGTGAAAAGTAACCATTGCAATAAAGAACATGTAAGGAAAAGGTCCTACAAAAACATATAACAATAAACAAGGGTACTCTAAAGCGGATAACACTTACATGTAAGCATTCTATGACATTAGAAAACATGTGAGAAAGTGATCCACAAAGGGCAAATGACATACAAATAGATAAGTTATGGAACACGCAACATTTATAATTATATAACAAACCATCTTTGGAAACTACGAGATATCCTATAGAACCACTCTACCATATCAAGGGCAAACACACTGTCTTAAGCGTTAAGTCACAGGGGGGATAGCTCTGCTCATATTCCTTACTCACCTAAACACATACAATTGATTTCCCCATCTACTCTCTTCAATCTCCTAAGAATTCTTATAGGTGTTCTGCTATTGGAACTTGGCTTCCGTCTAGGTCAATATAAACACTACAGTCAAGATAGAAAAAGAAAATCCTCAATAGTTCATCTTTTATAGTAGGAGGTCAAGGTCAACTTTGCCTTCATTACTAGCTTGTGTTATATCACGCTCAACGCCTGGTGCCCTTTGAAGGTCGAAATAGAAAATATAGAGTGAAGCTTGAACTCACCATAAAACATGAAATCTAATAACAAGTGAGGGTGCTCCGACTCCTTTCCCATGCAAGATAGCAAATAATAACAACTAGGATATGATCAATTTTTCCTCTCCCTTAACTGGACTATGACTGACGAATTACTGCAGGCATATATTAAATGAACCCTGTAGTAGCTCTATTCAAATTGATGGAAGTCAATACATGTGAATAATGCTCTACATACTTATTCGGCATGTGTCATTCAAGCTTCATTCTCACATGCTTCCTGTCTAACAAGTACCTTTTAATCAAAACTAGTAGCTTCATGTACTCTAATCCCACTATGTACAACCTAACTAATCACAATTTAGGTCTAACCAATCAATTTTTCTTTTGTTAACCTTAACCCTTTGGTCACATACTAATCCTCTATAGCCAAAATATAGATTGTAGTAGGAACTACCATACATATATCATTTGCAGTAATTAGCACACTTATCTCTAAGTTTCATAATCATGAAAAGAATATAAATGTTATTAGTACTTGTTCGGGGTGGTTGGAACATACCATATAAAACCAACTATTAACATATTCGAGATGATATATGGTGAGAATTTAGGCCTTGTCGGCCAATTAGGGGTATCTCTAGTAACACTATTGCACTGATACATTTAGCTATCAGATTGTGCCACTGCCTTCTTCCAACTAAAAGAAACTGGTTCAACAACATCAATTTAGAGTAAATATGTAATACCAAAAATTCTATGTATAGCACAGACTAAGAACGAGTGTCCTCTATAGGAATAAATCCTATAAATATGGAGTAAATATAGAACTCAAAAGTTGGATACATTTGTTTAGAAATGCTACAGCTCATTTATGTAACTAGGTGACCCATCATTTTTAAGTATATGGATAACCATACTATATCTTTCTCAATTAAACCAATGTGATACAAATAGCAAAAATGCAACTTAAAATGCATATAAAAGAAAAGCCTTTACATACCCTGTGGAGTGGGACGGTCGAATAAAATGAGCTAAATGTAGTCTAAATATTGATAACTTCAGATCCTTTTCTGTAGGTTGCATGTTGAAATTTTAGCTACCGTTAACCTTAACCATCGTAAACATAATATGAATAACATGATCATGTACAAGTGGAAATTGACTTCTTAACTTCACTCTATTGCACGATCTGGATTATGAAGGATAGTAACATTTCCTAAATGTCCAAGCAGCCCCCTAATTATAAATGTGGCGCGCAACACATTCATAAGTAAGGTTCTACTAGACACGACTTTGCAGACTACCTAGGACGAACTGCTCTGATACCACTTTTGTCACACCCCAACCCTAGGTAAGGCGGACAAATACCATATGAACACATGATTTATAAGTGACCTGTGATTAGAAAGTAAACTACTATGCAGATAGATTTACTGATGAGAAGTTTCATATACAACACATATTGACTAGCTGAACCGATACATGTGACAAGTGAAACTATGAATACATATGATCGCTTTACAATGTCTACAAAGCCTCTACTGGAATCCATGACTATACCACTATGAAATACGCATAGTAAAGACTCGGCAAAGCCCCAAATCAACCTGGAGCTCACCAAAACCCGCTGAGTATCATGTGCTTTTATTGGGGAGATCTACTAGTTGAGTACATGTACCTGCAACATGAAATGCAGCATCCCCAATAAGGGACGTCAGTATGAAAGAATGTACTGAATATGTAAGGCATAATACAACCATATGTAAAATGAGAGCTCAAGTGAAACAAAATAGAAATAAATAAGGATTAGAGACTACCTTTGCTTATACTTGTGGAATCGTGTATGTTACATTGTTTTCTTTACTTTTCTTTGCTTTATAATATTTATAAGACATATGATACAAATAACCAGCTGATCAGCGGTAGAAGAGGATGAACCATGTTAGGCAATTTAACCCTTAAGATACTGTCCTCATAATTCCACAAATTAGGATCGGCCCATGCTAGGCTTTCGCCCCTGAGATGCCACCCTCTTATACCAATTGGGATCGGCCCATGCTAGGCTTTAGCCCCTGAGCTGCCACCCTTCTATACCAATTGGGATCGACCCATGCTAGGCATTTGCCCCTGGGCTGCCACCCATAATTATATAGATAGCTTCACTTAAATTCTTTATCTTTGAGATTGTTGTTTTGATGTTCATAACTCTTTCGAGATTGTTTTTTTGGATAATCATAACTATTTAGATATTGTTCTTTTGATGATCATTATCTCTTTTGAGATTGCTGTTTTGGTGGTCATAATCATTGTTGAGATTTGGAACTATGGACCAGTAGTAGAAGACATATGAATATGGACTTACGATAATAACAATGACATGGGAAGCAAATGTGACATGTACATGTAATACTTAGGAGCATATGACTCAGTTAAGAATTTTGACATCTTAAATTGAAGCACATATCAATTGAAGACATTTAACATTCAGCCAAGAGATTTGAACTCTATATGGTAGCCGGATACTCACTAACTAATATCAAATACAAGGTATACATGAAAGTGGAACCAAGGGAGAACATGGGCAGAATCAACTTAAGGACGGATACATATTCCAAGTAAGTACATATAAAATGTACAACAGAGCAAGTAGGGATCTTGTGAGGTAACATTATAGTCTAACACATTGGAAGTAATAACCAATAAAGGGAACATATGAACATGTGACAAGATGACATATATATAGATAATTGAAGCTAGTTGGCATGGAATGGGCAGATTGTATATCCAACATACAAACATATGTACCATGTGTAATCTAGGATCATTTTGATTTACATAAGGGAAATACGTGCCAAGGGTACTTTGACGGTGAAATAAGTTTAAACCTTGCATGCTAATACTTGGTAGAGTAAGCACGTACATTTAGTAACAAACTCATGTTAGAGTACTCACTTTAATGCTCTAGGAAGTAGGAACTGCACCTATGGATCAGTCACTACCAAGGGCACTTAGAAAGTTTACTTTTTGTAATGCAAGTGTTGGATTCATGCCAAAGAAATAGGAAATCGAATATCCTTACATACCTTGCTATACAATTCAAAAAGTATGACTTAAGCTCCTTCTCTTCAGATTACTAATCTACAATAAAATAAGTTGTAAGACTAGTATTAGTAGCTAATCAATCAATTTGAGCTACTTGATCTCACCAAAATAATAACCACGCAGTAAGCATGCAATTTATCTAGTCAATGTTTTATTCCCTTCCCTTTCCCTTAAATCGCGTCTATATATTGTACAACCTTCGTATCAGGTCCTCCTCAAACCTCCCTGCAATATTTAAGTCCTTTAACATCTCCATAGGTTACCCGCACATCGAGTCACATCCCTTATCATAACATACATAAAACAATCCTTAAACATAATAATGTAACAGAATAAATATGAATCATGGTTTCTGATCACCAGCACTTAAAGAGTTAACATTACTTTTAAGGTGCTCAAACAAGCCCATGACTGAAGTTAAAGAGAACTCCCCTCCATGGCTGTCCCAACATGCACTAATCACCAGAATATCCTCCCCAATATTACACCATGTAAAAGTAACAATTTCCAACTCACTAACACATACCAAGTGTACTAATTAAATCAAGCACAAGAAGGAGAAAATTGCAGTAGCTTACCTTGCTGGACAAAACTATCACTTGCTAAGACTTGGATTCTTCAAGGTAAAGCTTGTCCTCTTTAACTTGTCTTAAATCATACCTTCTAATAGCTTGAACTCCCTAATATTCAAGAACCCTAATGGTATTTAATGGCTGCTGTACGAAGCTAAGAGAGAGAAGAGAGAAAGCTCTAGAAATCAGATTTTTGGCAAAGTAAAAATGGTTGGAAAAAGCTGATATCAATCCCTTTTAAAGGGATCTGCTTTGGCTGACTTTCTCACTCATTTTGGGCCATAATTGTTCAAGTAGGTGACCCACCTACTTGGACTTTTCACTTGGGCCTTTTTGGACTTGAGAACATTGGGTCTTTTGCCACCTTTTTTGTACTTCTTTTGCAGCCAAACATGTGTCTTTAATTTAGGCCACACATTTAAGTAGGTGATGCACCTACTTTTCCATTCAAATTATTTCTTGTGGGCTTGGAAATATTGGGCCTTGACTGTCCATTTTCCCCTTATTCTTTTATTCAACTTGGGCCAGATTAATGCAAGTAGGTGTAGTGTACTTGGCCCAATGACCAAAAGAGTCTTAGTAGGTGATGCACTTACTTGGTCCTTTGGGCTGGTCAATAGTCAAGCAAGCACCTTAATATTTTATTCCATTTCTAGACCTTAATACCTTTAACTTAACTTAAAAACTTATATACACTATGTCACTTTAAACTTTAGATTCAAATACCAACTTATGATCTCAAGTTTAAATACTTCCATCGATTTCAACCTAATCGGGTCACATTAAAATCTACGGACAGTTCACTTTAAATCTATTCTATTGTCACTAGTTGCATAGGAAACCGAGTTCATAACTATACTGCAAGGAAGTTTTTTAAGCGTAATAAATAGAACTAGTACACGTAGAATACGGGGTGTTACATCCTCCCCTCCTTATGATCATTTGTCCTCGAATGATGGGTGAAGCTGATAGTTTGGTTAACCTTGGAATTTCATTTGGAGAGTTGCGAGAGTTCCCATTATAAATAGGACTATCCAATATCCATAGACTAACCTAAAACACATATTGACAAGTCTAGCATGAAGTCTCAATAGATATGGTTCATAAAATAATAATATGACAAATTAAACCCCTTTCTTGACCATGTAATTCACTGAATATACACAAGTAGAACTCATACAAATAAGGACTTTAATATACACAAGACATGCAAATGACATATCAAATGAACAAATGCTAGTAGGATTCATGATCATATAAGGGGACCACATGATATCAGATCCTTATGTTGATGTTTAGAATGAGGAGGGGTACTTAGGATCTCTACCATATTCCCAAGTATCTTATGCTATATTCTATTCCTTCCACAATACTTCAATGGAGGTATGTATCTCCCAATTTTTTTGTATATGGAATGAACACAAAATCAAAGGTATAACCTATCGGGGCTCTACTTTCCCTTCTCTTTTATCTCATGACGCTTTTCAGAGGTGAGACTTATAAGAACGCATAACTGTTAATATAAAATCTAAAGTTTTATGCCGCACCTTCGAATAAGGCATTATGCTAAGTTATTTATCTATGGTTGTGATAAAATTTACATATATGCCCAACCTTTTCTGGTCAAAATCTTCACTACATAATGATACAAGGAAATGTTTTCCTAAAATATTCAAAACTCAAGTCAATAATCACAGAGGGGATTAGTGTACAAATAAATAAGTCACATTGGGTATGACACATAGGCAGATTAGCACAAAAAGGGAGCGCATAATATATGGGCATTAAGCTATAGAAATATATGGTGTACACACGCATATGGTTCATAGGGTAGCGTGTGAGCGAATGAACTATAAGGAATGTAGGAAATGGACTAGATGAGCACATGATGCATGAGTACTAAAACTACAAAATATATAATACGTAAGCAAGTAGACTATATGAAATATGAACTACGGAACAAAATCACATTGATAAAGTGTGTTATATTGCATGGATTGGTGACCTAACATGTCAATAATAAGTACACTTATGAAATATGAGCAAGTGAACACATAACACATGGCTAGAAAAGGTATAAGGCCCGTAATGGTTAAGCAAGTAGGCTACGAGGCATGTAATATACATAGAAATGGTTTATGATGCATATGACATGTAAACAAGTGATATGTGAGTCATATAACCCACGAGCACTATTTTTTCCCATAGCATATGATCAATTAGCATGCAGTACCCACACAATATGGACAAGTGACATGTGAAAAGTAACCATTGCAATAAAGAACATGTAAGGAAAAGGTCCTACAAAAACATATAACAATAAACAAGGGTACTCTAAAGCGGATAACACTTACATGTAAGCATTCTATGACATTAGAAAACATGTGAGAAAGTGATCCACAAAGGGCAAATGACATACAAATAGATAAGTTATGGAACACGCAACATTTATAATTATATAACAAACCATCTTTGGAAACTACGAGATATCCTATAGAACCACTCTACCATATCAAGGGCAAACACACTGTCTTAAGCGTTAAGTCACAGGGGGGATAGCTCTGCTCATATTCCTTACTCACCTAAACACATACAATTGATTTCCCCATCTACTCTCTTCAATCTCCTAAGAATTCTTATAGGTGTTCTGCTATTGGAACTTGGCTTCCGTCTAGGTCAATATAAACACTACAGTCAAGATAGAAAAAGAAAATCCTCAATAGTTCATCTTTTATAGTAGGAGGTCAAGGTCAACTTTGCCTTCATTACTAGCTTGTGTTATATCACGCTCAACGCCTGGTGCCCTTTGAAGGTCGAAATAGAAAATATAGAGTGAAGCTTGAACTCACCATAAAACATGAAATCTAATAACAAGTGAGGGTGCTCCGACTCCTTTCCCATGCAAGATAGCAAATAATAACAACTAGGATATGATCAATTTTTCCTCTCCCTTAACTGGACTATGACTGACGAATTACTGCAGGCATATATTAAATGAACCCTGTAGTAGCTCTATTCAAATTGATGGAAGTCAATACATGTGAATAATGCTCTACATACTTATTCGGCATGTGTCATTCAAGCTTCATTCTCACATGCTTCCTGTCTAACAAGTACCTTTTAATCAAAACTAGTAGCTTCATGTACTCTAATCCCACTATGTACAACCTAACTAATCACAATTTAGGTCTAACCAATCAATTTTTCTTTTGTTAACCTTAACCCTTTGGTCACATACTAATCCTCTATAGCCAAAATATAGATTGTAGTAGGAACTACCATACATATATCATTTGCAGTAATTAGCACACTTATCTCTAAGTTTCATAATCATGAAAAGAATATAAATGTTATTAGTACTTGTTCGGGGTGGTTGGAACATACCATATAAAACCAACTATTAACATATTCGAGATGATATATGGTGAGAATTTAGGCCTTGTCGGCCAATTAGGGGTATCTCTAGTAACACTATTGCACTGATACATTTAGCTATCAGATTGTGCCACTGCCTTCTTCCAACTAAAAGAAACTGGTTCAACAACATCAATTTAGAGTAAATATGTAATACCAAAAATTCTATGTATAGCACAGACTAAGAACGAGTGTCCTCTATAGGAATAAATCCTATAAATATGGAGTAAATATAGAACTCAAAAGTTGGATACATTTGTTTAGAAATGCTACAGCTCATTTATGTAACTAGGTGACCCATCATTTTTAAGTATATGGATAACCATACTATATCTTTCTCAATTAAACCAATGTGATACAAATAGCAAAAATGCAACTTAAAATGCATATAAAAGAAAAGCCTTTACATACCCTGTGGAGTGGGACGGTCGAATAAAATGAGCTAAATGTAGTCTAAATATTGATAACTTCAGATCCTTTTCTGTAGGTTGCATGTTGAAATTTTAGCTACCGTTAACCTTAACCATCGTAAACATAATATGAATAACATGATCATGTACAAGTGGAAATTGACTTCTTAACTTCACTCTATTGCACGATCTGGATTATGAAGGATAGTAACATTTCCTAAATGTCCAAGCAGCCCCCTAATTATAAATGTGGCGCGCAACACATTCATAAGTAAGGTTCTACTAGACACGACTTTGCAGACTACCTAGGACGAACTGCTCTGATACCACTTTTGTCACACCCCAACCCTAGGTAAGGCGGACAAATACCATATGAACACATGATTTATAAGTGACCTGTGATTAGAAAGTAAACTACTATGCAGATAGATTTACTGATGAGAAGTTTCATATACAACACATATTGACTAGCTGAACCGATACATGTGACAAGTGAAACTATGAATACATATGATCGCTTTACAATGTCTACAAAGCCTCTACTGGAATCCATGACTATACCACTATGAAATACGCATAGTAAAGACTCGGCAAAGCCCCAAATCAACCTGGAGCTCACCAAAACCCGCTGAGTATCATGTGCTTTTATTGGGGAGATCTACTAGTTGAGTACATGTACCTGCAACATGAAATGCAGCATCCCCAATAAGGGACGTCAGTATGAAAGAATGTACTGAATATGTAAGGCATAATACAACCATATGTAAAATGAGAGCTCAAGTGAAACAAAATAGAAATAAATAAGGATTAGAGACTACCTTTGCTTATACTTGTGGAATCGTGTATGTTACATTGTTTTCTTTACTTTTCTTTGCTTTATAATATTTATAAGACATATGATACAAATAACCAGCTGATCAGCGGTAGAAGAGGATGAACCATGTTAGGCATTTTAATCCCTAAGATACTATCCTCATAATTCCACAAATTAGGATCGGCCCATGCTAGGCTTTCGCCCCTGAGATGCCACCCTCTTATACCAATTGGGATCGGCCCATGCTAGGCTTTAGCCCCTGAGCTGCCACCCTTCTATACCAATTGGGATCGACCCATGCTAGGCATTTGCCCCTGGGCTGCCACCCATAATTATATAGATAGCTTCACTTAAATTCTTTATCTTTGAGATTGTTGTTTTGATGTTCATAACTCTTTCGAGATTGTTTTTTTGGATAATCATAACTATTTAGATATTGTTCTTTTGATGATCATTATCTCTTTTGAGATTGCTGTTTTGGTGGTCATAATCATTGTTGAGATTTGGAACTATGGACCAGTAGTAGAAGACATATGAATATGGACTTACGATAATAACAATGACATGGGAAGCAAATGTGACATGTACATGTAATACTTAGGAGCATATGACTCAGTTAAGAATTTTGACATCTTAAATTGAAGCACATATCAATTGAAGACATTTAACATTCAGCCAAGAGATTTGAACTCTATATGGTAGCCGGATACTCACTAACTAATATCAAATACAAGGTATACATGAAAGTGAAACCAAGGGAGAACATGGGCAGAATCAACTTAAGGACGGATACATATTCCAAGTAAGTACATATAAAATGTACAACAGAGCAAGTAGGGATCTTGTGAGGTAACATTATAGTCTAACACATTGGAAGTAATAACCAATAAAGGGAACATATGAACATGTGACAAGATGACATATATATAGATAATTGAAGCTAGTTGGCATGGAATGGGCAGATTGTATATCCAACATACAAACATATGTACCATGTGTAATCTAGGATCATTTTGATTTACATAAGGGAAATACGTGCCAAGGGTACTTTGACGGTGAAATAAGTTTAAACCTTGCATGCTAATACTTGGTAGAGTAAGCACGTACATTTAGTAACAAACTCATGTTAGAGTACTCACTTTAATGCTCTAGGGAGTAGGAACTGCACCTATGGATCAGTCACTACCAAGGGCACTTAGAAAGTTTACTTTTTGTAATGCAAGTGTTGGATTCATGCCAAAGAAATAGGAAATCGAATATCCTTACATACCTTGCTATACAATTCAAAAGGTATGACTTAAGCTCCTTCTCTTCAGATTACTAATCTACAATAAAATAAGTTTTAAGACTAGTATTAGTAGCTAATCAATCAATTTGAGCTACTTGATCTCACCAAAATAATAACCACGCAGTAAGCATGCAATTTATCTAGTCAATGTTTTATTCCCTTCCCTTTCCCTTAAATCGCGTCTATATATTGTACAACCTTCGTATCAGGTCCTCCTCAAAACTCCCTGCAATATTTAAGTCCTTTAACATCTCCATAGGTTACCCGCACATCGAGTCACATCCCTTATCATAACATACATAAAACAATCCTTAAACATAATAATGTAACAGAATAAATATGAATCATGGTTTCTGATCACCAGCACTTAAAGAGTTAACATTACTTTTAAGGTGCTCAAACAAGCCCATGACTGAAGTTAAAGAGAACTCCCCTCCATGGCTGTCCCAACATGCACTAATCACCAGAATATCCTCCCCAATATTACACCATGTAAAAGTAACAATTTCCAACTCACTAACACATACCAAGTGTACTAATTAAATCAAGCACAAGAAGGAGAAAATTGCAGTAGCTTACCTTGCTGGACAAAACTATCACTTGCTAAGACTTGGATTCTTCAAGGTAAAGCTTGTCCTCTTTAACTTGTCTTAAATCATACCTTCTAATAGCTTGAACTCCCTAATATTCAAGAACCCTAATGGTATTTAATGGCTGCTGTATGAAGCTAAGAGAGAGAAGAGAGAAAGCTCTAGAAATCAGATTTTTGGCAAAGTTAAAATGGTTGGAAAAAGCTGAAATCAATCCTTTTTAAAGGGATCTGCTTTGGCTGACTTTCTCACTCATTTTGGGCCATAATTTTTCAAGTAGGTGACCCACCTGCTTGGACTTTTCACTTGGGCCTTTTTGGACTTGAGAACATTGGGTCTTTTGCTACCTTTCTTGTTCTTCTTTTGCAGCCAAACATGTGTTTTTAATTTAGGCCACACATGTAAGTAGGTGATGACCTACTTTTCCGTTCAAATTATTTCTTGTGGGCTAGGAAAGATTGGGCCTTGGATGTCCATTTTCCCCTTATTCTTCTATTCAACTTGGGCCAGATTAATGCAAGTAGGTGTAGTGTACTTGGCCCAATGACCAAAAGAGTCTCAGTAGGTGATGCACCTACTTGGTCCTTTGGGCTGGTCAATAAGTCAAAGTAGGTGATGCACCTACTTGTCATCTACTATCTTAGTGAAGTCAAGCAAGCACCTTAATATTTTATTCCATTTCTAGACCTTAATACCTTTAACTTAACTTAAAACTTATATACACTATGTCACTTTAAACTTTTGACTCAATTACCAACTTATGATCTCAAGTTTAAATACTTCCATCGATTTCAACTTAATCGGGTCACATTAAAATCTACGGACAGTTCACTTTAAATCTATTCTATTGTCACTAGTTGCATAGATAACCGAGTCCATAACTATACCACAAGGAAGTTTTTTAATCGTAATAAATAGAACTAGTATACGTAGAATACAGGGTGTTACATTAGGTATCTCTAAATCATTGGTCCGGCATCTAGAGAATTTTACCCCGCACCTTGGTGCGTCTATGTGTGTATAATTTACTAACCCTTACCTTTACCTCATATTAGACATCACATCGATGTTTGGCTTAGTTATTACTTTGCACCAATCGACACTAGCCTATTAGATAGTATCACACTAAATCTATGTTGATAATTCTTTTCTTGTTGATTACATGTCCGGCAAGTAGCAACAAGGCGAGTTCTAACGCGTGCACTCGTTAAAAAGACTTCTAAACGAAAGAATTATCAATGCATGCAACAACACTATTCAAGAATTTCTTAGTTACTATTCATACTTTGTTAATCGCTCATGGTTCCCACAACCCTAGTTATGGAGTTTAGTTACCCATAATCATATGAACACAATTCATTTTTTAGATGAAAGAATTATGAACTTACGTAGGAAGAATAATAAACCCAGAAATTCAACTTGAATTGCAACACCAAAATCTTCAAAACGAACTTAGGAAATCAAGAATTTCTAAAGTTGCAAGTTAATCTCCTAAGTGAAGAACTAGAATAAAAGTAATAAAGTCTAACCCCCAAAAATGAAGTTTACATGCCCTATTTATAGAAAACAAGTCCTAAATTAAAAGGGAAACAAAATAAGAAAAGTTTGTTCAGGCACACATCTTTATTCCATGAGACTGACTCACAGACCGTCAATGGATCTACGGTCCGTGAGTCCCTTCTGTCAGCCAAGACATAGAAAATATTTCAGCTTCCCAAAAACCAGCTTCTCTGAAGTAAACGACGGTACCATGATTAATGATAAATTTGAGGTGGATGTTGGAGAATTATCAAAAAAATTATCTTTGGTAATTTTTGGCATAATTGACCAATTTGCCCATCCTTGCCATGCTTTTAGCACATCAAGACAAGGTGATGAGGGTAGTTTTTTTTAAAGGGGTAGTAAAACATTTGTAGTAGAAGTGAAATTATTAGGACCAAAGTGTATATTATTATAATTATTAATGTTGTTGTTATTGTTCGAAATAATTTGTTGTTGTTGTTGTTGTTGTTTTTTGGATTCGCGAACAAGCCGAGCTTCAGCTTCTAGACGAGCCTTTTCCCACTGAGCCATTTGGCTTAGGTTTGCGGAACCAAAGATGTTGGATTTTGGTTTATGAGTATTTGGACATTTCTTTCAGCTGTCTCTTTACTTCCGTGCCTAAACATCTTTCCTGCAAAACATGATAAAAACACATATAAAATAATACAAAAAGACCCTAGACACACACAACTCTCAAGTGAAATGTATTAAAAATACCGTAAATTCACGGTATATTAGTACACCTAGCTCATCTGCTCCTGCTACTTCTACTGCTGCTTCTACTTCCCTGCCCCTGTTGACACAGGTGATGCTGTATAAGATGGGCCATCTAACCTAGTCGGCTGATATATGTGCTTTTCAAGTTGAGGCGGCTGTCCCCTGATTGATTGAGCGGGCCATTGCTGCTGCCCTTGCTCCTATCTGAGTCGAGTTACAAGAGCACCGAGAGTTGATTACTGTATATGGCCTAGCCTTGGACGCCCTCACTATGTGAGTTGAGACATGTGAGCAGGGAGGTTGCCAGTCCGATGATGTTACAACCTTGAGGGTCGATGTTGCAGGATTGAGGCATGATGTGGATAAGCTCAAATCCACCAATTAATCTATGTTCTTCGACACTGTGGACCTTCTCGAGGTTTCAAGTTCAGAGATACTAGTTATTTCTAAGATTCCTCTGACCACTGCAACTGGAAATGCTATTTTAGCTGATGATGGTGATGAGTCGGACACTGCTAAGACTGATGATGAGGAGCTTAGGACCAGGATGCGGTAGTTTATGATGAGCTGGAGGACTTGGAAGGTGCGATGGCGTAGGTGGTGATAAAGGCCTTACTTTAGGATACCTCGATGATTGGATCCACTAGAGCACATCCTTCTTCTAAAAGAGGGCCAAGCACTGATGCCCTGATAGAGACAACCTCTGATGCATATGCTTATCCTGAAAGGGGATCTTGACTCTTTTCCTGTTCTATTTCAGAGAATTTTACATTGCTTTTACATTGAGGACACTGTTTAGTTTTGTTTGGGGATGGGGGGCTATCCCCTTAGGTTGTATTTATTCTGTTTTGAATGATTGTCTTCTGTTTTGGATGATTGTTTTTCTACTTTTGGTTGTGTCTGAAATTGAGTGCTTATTTTTGATCCCATTGGTCCATTCCATGATTTCTTAATGTGTGATTGTTGTGGTTGTTCTTTTGCATATTTGCATATCGGTTGCGATCAATATCGATGACTTGAACAGTGCTCTTGATTGAATGATATGTTTGCGCAAGTCCAATGAGGAAAATTTGAGTTGCATAAGTCATGTGTGAACTCTTAGCATCTCATTGTGACTAGTCGATTGTTGAAGTGAATCTGGTGATAATCGTTGCACACGAGCTCAATTTGTAGAGGCATGATCGATGATTGTGTTGAATGCCTTGTGTGATGAGATTTTCTTGAAATATGTGCTTGGTGATACCTAGAACTTGCCCCGTTGGTCCAATTGACTAATGTTGGTGAATGAAAGAAATGATCTTAGGCACAACTATTTTGGCTATTACCTTCTCCATTACTATGTTCTCATACACAGGAATACCCCCGTTAGCCGGCATTCTTGATAGTGAATCAAATTGCTATTATACCTCTTTATGACCACCTTGTGAGAGTGTGAACCTAGCTTGGTACTATTTGAGCCTACCCTTTTATTTGGATGAAAGATGAACCTATTTAGCCTTTTTCCTTCCCAACTAAAACCTTCATGAAGCTTGGGTTCGTTTGAATAGCCAACTTAGGCCAAAAGCCTAAGTTGGGGGTGTGGTGAAAATTGAGGAGAGAAGATGAGCAAAAACTTTGTAAAGTTTTACCCCTTAGAAATTGTGTTGAAAAAGATTTTGAAACAAAAGATAGAACCCCTTCATATAAAAAGAAGAGGAAAAAGAAAAGCAAAAGGAAATAAGATTGAAAAACAAGTGCATGATGGAAAGAAAAGGGGTGTCCAAGTGGATTGTAAAAATCAAAGAGTGGAAGAAAAGGAGAAGAAGTGAAATGCAACCCATGCTTCATGAAGGTAGAAGTCACTAAGATAAAACAATCATACCTTTACCCTCTGACCCGTTACAAGCCTTGAAAGACCTTGTTGAACTTGAAATCGCATTTGAAGTAAAGAGTCCGAGATTTGGACTAATTTAGGGCTTTATTTACAATGATTTAGTGTCCTCAAATGCTTATTTTGTGCCAATAACTGATGTAAAACCATTAATTTCTAAGTATATGGATCGAGGAACAAAGCAAGAACACTAATTTGCAAAAAGGACAAAAGTGAGCTGAAAGAACGAAGAAATGCAAGCCTGGTGGTCGCTAAGTTCACTTGGCGACTCGCTGAATGGCCACTTGACCACCTAAAGTTCCAGTGTGCCAAACCCTGAAGGAAAGAACCAAGTCGGTGAGAGAAAGGAGCGGTGGATCGCCGAGTGGTTCCGCGATGCAGTGTTGGATCGCCCAAAGTTACATACCATGAGGATGCTGAAGGCTAAGGTAGAAAGGCGATGGAATTGACCAAAGGGCAAATCGCCGAGTGGATTGGCGAGCCCGACTTACTTCACTTCGTGACTCTTCGCAGCATATTTTTGGCGACTATAAATATAATTTTAAACATTTAGTTTAGTATCAATGAATGATTATTCATTCTGAATAGTATTTGTGTTCATATTTTGAGAGTTTTCCTTAGCTTTGAAGAATTGAAGTTTTTCACTTTTGAGAAATATGAAGTGGGTCTTTGAGATTCTTTAACTTGGACCATTGTAAAGACGAAATCAATCTTACCCAGTTGATGGAAACTCAATTTGTGAACGATTTTTATCTTTTTATAATGTCTAGCTAAAACCCCAATTGTTTAGGGTATGATTATGTGATTATGGGCTGATTTAGTTTATGTGTATTGCTAAGTGTTAGTTTTAATGCTATTTAGAAGTGAGTTCAATCATTAATTATGGTTTAATTTAAGAATTGTAGTTGCAAATGCAGTTCTACCTTTGTGTTTTTGGCTTGCTCGAGAGAGATGTTTTAAAACTAAGAATATTGATTGATGGTCTATAGGTATTGGGTTGTCATGGGTTCAGCTCGAGAGAGTAAATCCTAAACCCAATTCCACACATTTAGCTCGAGAGAGTGAATAGACTAAGGTGTAGGCTGTTCTTATTTTTCTTGCTTGTCGATGTTCGAGAGAAATCAACTTGATTCGAGGTAAATTGTTCGAGAGAAAGTTTACCTCCTCTATAGTCTAGGTTACTCATTAATATCTAGCTATTTTTTAATAGTTACAATCACCCATTTGTCTATATTAGCCTATAATCGAATCACATCCCAAGAAACCGTCTCATTATTGTTACTTCGTATTGCTTTCCACTGTTTGTAGTTGATAATTTCAAACCCAAATCCCCCATTTGATATTCGTGTCACCTTCTGATTTGAATTATGTTTTTATTCGATAATGTCTATTCCTATTACTGATTTGAACATATTCACACTTTTCTATTGAATCTTAAACACGTACCGCTCCCTGTGGGATTCGATCCCAATTCATTTAGTTGGGTTATATACTGACTAACGATTGTTGACACTTAGAATTGGATGAAGTGTCTTTGAAACGTTAATAATCAACTTCTATTTGATGATGACTAGTCACAACTTGTAACTTTTAATGCACAATTGAACATTGCCTGGGTAGATTAAACCTCGTGTGCATTCATGTTGAGTCTCAAGTAGCACTATTTGTAGACATCCTTGTTGGCCAAATTGATCTTGTGTTTTACTTAAGGACAAACAAAAGTTTAAGTTGGGGGTGTTGATGAGTTGGGGATTTTGACTCATTTAGGGCTTAATATTTAAGGAATTAGTGTCCTCAATGCCTATTTTATGCTCATAACTGATGTTAAATGTTAATTTGCAGAATCGAAGGCAAAATAGCAAGACTAGGACCTTATGAGGTAAAATAGAGCGAAAACGCTGAAGAAAGCAGAGGTGGTACTCGCCAAAGCCACTCGGCGACTCACCGAGTGGACCTTCAACTCGCACAAAGTTTAAGAGTGCCAGCCCTTGGACAAGAATCGTGGTTCGACAATGCGTCAAACAAATCGACGAGGCCGATTTCAATCACATAATGTTACTGAATGATTTTGCGGAAAAAGGCATGCCAAAAAGGTGAGAAGATGAGCACTCAGAGCATCACCGATCAGTTTGGTGTGCCCGACTTATTTCATCGAGTGGACTCCGTGCTGAAATTTTGGGAACATATAAATTCAATTTTGAAAAGAAGAAAAGGAGTTCCCACATTGTCCACTCTTGGGTTTTTGATCTTGAACATTCTAAAACATTGTTTTTACATTTTTGAGTAGATATTTAGGGTTTGTGAGATTTTTAGCTTCAATTTGAGAATTTGGAGACTTGTGGATTGTTACCCAACTAGATAGAAAACTTTGTTGGTAACAATTTCTTGTTCTTTATTATGTTTGGCTAAAACCCATTTTTGGGGTGTGATTATGTAGTTGAATGCATTAATTAGTTAATGAGTGTTGTTATTTACTGATTTTATTGTTGATTTGAAGTGGGTTCAATTAATAGTTTGTGTTTTAATTGAGGAATTGTAGTTGCAAATGCAATTCTAGATTAGTACTCTATTCTTGCTTGAGAAAGAAGTGTTAAAGTTAAATGATTAGTTGATGATCGTATTGATTGTGTTGTTACGAATTTAACTTGAGAAATTGGGTCTGAATGCAATCTTACAAATCTAGCTTGAAAAAGTAGATTGATTAAGGTAATGAGTTGTTAATTTGTGTTGTGTTTGTTGAGGTTCTAAAGAACTCACTTGATTCGCAGTAGTTGATTGAGAAATGACTATTGCACCCAAAACCTAGCTTACACATTGAGATTCAACGACTTTTAGTAAATAATAATCACCCATCACGCGAAATTGACATTCAATTTATCACACTCCCAAGAAACCTTATCTATTTGTTTACTTCCGGTTTTAGTAGTCATAATTTGGTTACCCAAATCCCCCCATTTGACATTAATTGTCAAACCTTGTCATTTACTTTATTGTTACGAAAATGTATACATCTACAAATGATTAGAACACCATTTTACTTCTTAATCGAATTCTTTATCATATCACTCCTTGTGGGATCGACCCCAACTCTTAGTTGGGTTGATACTTGTTAGCAACCGCCTACACTTAGAATCTGATGAAGTGTGTTTGAGCGTTATCATGGTTACACGTTAAAGTTTTTGAGAAGTGTCGGGGGCTCTTCATTTGAGGTATATTCCATCTCGAAGGGGTTGTTAGCTCTCTTTTGTGTTCATTAATTGGTGATTTTTATGCATGTGGTGATTTAGACTATTTCGAGCATGAAATTGTCCCTCGTTTAAGGCACAAGCTCGATTAGTCATTTGCGACCTTTTGACAGAGTCAATTTGAGATTCTCGACCCGTTCCCATTTTGACTTGATTTTGGGTCCATATCTAATTATTGCTATTTTAGTGTCAAAACACATGGAATGATGTTGTGATCGATAATTTGATAGCGTGAAGGTGTTCAGAAGTGTTTTTGAAATGGATTACTCATGTGTGATGGATTTGGAGCGCTTATGAGCGGCTTTGAGGTAGGTTTCAGTCTACTTTCTTGATTGAGCTTCTTAGATAATGCCTAGTATAGAATTTTTGTAATTTTAAATTGTATTTGTTGGGTATTTAGCTTTTATCCTTTTATTCCATCTTTTTTTGATTTCGTAGGAGCCTTGGGCTTAGTGTGGGTGTTGGGACCCTTAGTTTAGGTTTGTAGCTTCGTTTGTGGTGTAGATGATATTGCTTATCCTTATTAGGATTGATACTTTGTGGGCTTAAATTAGGTTGGACCTTAGGTGATTTAGATCGTGTTTTACCGCCCTCGTAGTTATGATTTGCTCCTTCTAAGGCTTGTATTGGTTTTTTCTCCTTGCATTGGTACTTGTGACCTTGGTGGCTCCTCATAGCCATAGGTTGGTCCTAGCTATGCTTAGTTAGAGACTAGAGTAGTATGATTGGGGTAGGATGTCATCCCTTGAGTTGGTTCTTCTTTTTATTCATTTGAGACCTCTTCATTGGTCCCTTCAGTTGTTGTTTAGCGGTAGACTTGTTATACTATTACTTGAGCTTGATTATATTGTTGGGCCTGAGGTTGTACGTGAGGACCAGTTTGATCCTAGGTTAGTACTCTTCCCTTTGGTAGCGTGTTTTGGTTGGTTGTATGGTTATTTGACTTGAATTTCTTGTTTGAATGTTGGTGATGGAATGCATTGCATTACTTGTTCATTCTCATGGATTTTGTGGTATGATCCTGACTAATGCATTGGCATATTTATCGTTCATGATGAAACACTATTTTACTTGGCTTTTATCCTAAACTAGTTTAACGGGAGTCATACTACCATGATCACTTGATTTACTTGTATTTGAGATTATGATGCATCTGAAACATGCTCCTTTCCTACATTAGATTTTAGAGGCCTCTGGATGTGCTCAGTTTTTACTTGACTAGCAAACGCGTTGACGTCCTTTCTTGCATGATCTTTGGCTACTTTGAGATCCTCTTCGGAGTTGACACGCAGCTGGGTCACTCTTACTAGCTGGGCAACTTACGTCCCTAGGAGTGGACTATCTAGATGGGCGGCTTTGATATATTGAGATACTCTTCGGAGTTGACATACCCCCAGATTACACTTACTAACTGGGTGAGTTGACTAACTGGTTGGGCGGCCTGGAATGATTTGTCACTCTTCCTAGTAGGTCTGGGAGTTGACTGTGGTTATGGTTACTTGGGCTAGAAGCCGAACTTTCACTTTTTGGGTTGGGATTCGTTGCACTTTTTGATGGTCCTATTGTATCCTCTACATTCATATACATTGTCTATCACCACTATACTTGTTTGTTGATTGTGCCTTCTAGTTTTTGGGGGCCGATTGGGTTATGTTTGTTGTCTGTACCTTTCGGGCTTATGGGGGTTCGATTATGTTATTATTTGACTATATTTTGTTCTATGCTATTTTTTTCTTGTTAGTTCATAGGCTTTGACTTTAGAATTGTGTTTGTGGATCATTTCTACCATGGGTAGTTGACTTGGTATCTTTGTTGCTTGTGACTAGGTTGTTGGCTCGTGTTCCAGCTACGTTCTTGACTCGATTTCTCACTCCTGGTATCATGTTTCTACTCTTTTATATATCGCTTTAGCATTTCCTGTTTGGTTATTTGTGTTATGCTCTCCTTATTGCTTGTTATTTATTCTTGTGTTTATCTTTTGAGATCCGTCGGTCGTTGCCTACTTAGTATCATTTTTGATACTCATACAACGCTTTTCCCTCTAGAAATTATAGTTTGAGTTATCGCTGATGATTTGGAGTGGTTGATGCTTATCGTGACCAACGACACTAACCTACAGTACGAGTGTCTACGATCGTCGATAATATAGTAACTCAACCAAGGGTTGGGGCTGTGTCCCAAGGGAGTGGTTTTGAGAATTTATAGAAAAGTAAAATTTAGTTCTAGCTAATCATAGCTAAAGACATTAACTATTAAAAACATTGTAAATAAAAAGGGGTGACACAAAGGTGTCAAATATCAACTGGGGATTTTGTCACAAGTAGTAAAAAACCAACAAATATAATAAGAAGATCAAATATGAGGACAAGTTCTTGGGGTGTGACCGCAATACAAGTTGAGATAAATCATTGGGTACATGCTTTCGATGGGAAATTTGCAAGATAATAGTGAT
The DNA here is from genome assembly GCA_036553675.1 of Solanum okadae. Classification (NCBI taxonomy): domain Eukaryota; kingdom Viridiplantae; phylum Streptophyta; class Magnoliopsida; order Solanales; family Solanaceae; genus Solanum; species Solanum okadae. Next base: position 20,997,001 of record CM071686.1, on the reverse strand, counting down.
TAGGTTAAGCTTAAGATGGAAATAAGTTCCCTCTCGGGCAACTTACCCCATTTCAAATGCGTTCCTGTCGGACACCCATTTGCCGCATGAAGGCCAGCCTACGCCTTACCCCACTCACTCTCTCGAACTAAGTGTTAAGATATGGGACTAGGGCTCACCCTCTCAGACTGAACCTCATGTCGACCCACTCTTTAGGCCATCAGTCTAGCCGTCTTGTAAAAATTAATAACAAGTTTAGTATTTATAGACTTCAGAAAATAGTGTTGGCAGATTTTTCGGTGAGGTTAGTTGGAATCGCCGATTAACTCGTTGATTCGCCCTTTGATGTAGTTCGTCGCCGTCTTGTACTAGCCTTTAACATCGTCGTGCTCTGTGTCATTAGGTGACCTAGTACTGCTTCACGGAATTATTTGGCGAAACACCGACTGCTCCTTTCATCGCCTTTTTGATGTTGCTTCTTCAAGGTTTTGCGTACTGGAACAAAGGGTGGAGTGCGTCCCTTCGGAGAATCGCCAAGCGTGCTTGGCGAGGCACAGTCTTCAGCTTCTTCATTCTTTTCAGCCTTTTTGTTCCTTTTTGCGCCTAAGCGTCCATGCTTCCACTAAAACTTCAAATACCTGAAACTTAAGAGTTTTCATTAGATATTGAGACAAAATCAGCATTTGAGTACACTATTCCTATCAAAATAAATCCCTAAATGAGTTCAATTTGTGGACTCATAAACACCCCCCAACCTAACTTTTGCTTGTCCTCAAGAAAACTCAAGTTCAGCCGTTCAACAAGTTGTATCAAATAGTGATACACAAGACTAAATCATGAATGCACACAACCAGACTCAAATTTACTTATGCTAGGATCGATTGTGTACTCAAAGATTCAAGTTGTGACACACCATTACCAAAGATTCTCATGCTCGCAATACTTGCTACTTGTGCAATCAAGCTCAACATGAAGTATCTAAGTGCCCTCAGATCAAGAATGATTCCATATTCACACACAGAGGTTAATCAATTCAAGATCAGGAATCAGACGCAACACTCATACTAAAAAAAAAGGAACACAATGCATGTTTTAACCCATAGGTTTGCCCTTATTTTCCAATCGACTTTCGATTCGGCTTACTTAGGATAAAAAAGGTCTTTCTAAAGCTTTTAATGGGGATGAGTGCAAAGGTATGGTCATTTACGCTCAGTGAATTTTTCCTCGTGAGATGTGGTATTCTTAAGGCATTCCCTTCTTTTCCTTTATCAATTTTTTTTCTAGTGGTTCTAAGTCATATTTTCATTCACCTCCATGATTTGGTTGGTAATCAGATTTCCTTGGTACTTTATTCCACAAAAATTATTGTAATTTTTTATTTTTTCCGAAGGGTTTCCTTGTTTTGCAACACCGGGGGTTAAGGGAGACTTTTCTTGCACTTCTTCACTTCTCCTTTTTCTCTTTACCACACCCCCAATTTAGTCTTTTGGCCTAAGTTGGCTATTCTCTAAACCATAAATCAGGAGGATTATAGGTAGTGGGTCAAGTAAGGTCTAGGGTTCATCAAGATTCTTTCAAAGAAAGGTACGGCTTATAGGGTGTTCTAAAGAGTTTCACACGCTCACGGGTAGGCTACAAAAGAGGTATATGTCGAATTTGGCTCACACTCTTTAAAGTTGCCGAAGATCATTTCAAGAGCACACCTTTCTAAATTAATCAGACTAACATGGCAAATTGTAGGTTTATTCATGCAAGGTTCAAGGCAAGCTAATTACACAAGGCATCGACACTTAAGTCAAACAAGACCACAAACTTTTGCTAGTGTGGAACGATCATTACAAGAGAATCAATTCGATAAATGGCTAATCACAACGAGATGCATAGAGTTTACATATTGTCTATGCAACTTTATTTGGCCTCATCGTAGCCGTACATTCATGTTCGTTCGATTGAGAGCACTATTCAAGTCCTCGGTATTGATTGAAATCGAGACTCAAAATTTTTGCTAATGAACAGCCACATCAACTCACGAGGGGTGGCAAAAAAAGAATGTTCAAAAAATTCAAAATTTTTTGGAAGGGTCAAAATCATTTTGCAAATAAAAATAAATGGAGCCACACTCTCAAACATCCACATAAAGATGTATTAACATAAATTAAAACAGAACAACCCAAATATATACATAAAGCACAACTATCATCACAAAGGGTGTGGGCCTCACCCCACCACAAAAATAATAATATTTGTCCTCAAATATATAACAATAATGCAGAGGTCAAATTAAAGAAAGACAGAGATAGGGCTAGAGAATTGTAACGCCCCTCAAAATGAAGTAGGATAAAGTAGAGCCTCACATGGGTTTTATGCATTAATAACTTGTTAAAATAATGAAGAATAACCTTTTTAGTCAGTTTTAGAGAGTTTGGAAGTCAAACGTCAAGGGACAACCAAGACGTTCGGAAACTAGTCTTTTACGTATTGGTGTGTTCTAGTATGTTGTTCATGTTTTTATGTGTTGTTTGGGGTATTAAATCAGTGGAGGTGACCTTAGTGTCTTAATAAATGTTTTTAGGGTCAAAACGTTCGGGTACGATGCCTCGGGGCCACCCTAAGGGGCCCTAAGAAGGACCCCAACCCTTGGCCAAACAAGCTACCAACACAACTTGCAAAATGTGCATGGAGGGAGCATGTCCGCGTTGCGGACTAGCTCCACCAAGGGCCAAAAGTTTGGTCCACGTCGCGGACGTGTCGCGGTCTCCTCTATCTCAAAATTTAATTTTTAGAAACTTGCGGGAACACCCCCGCGTCGCGAACTTGTTTCCCGATGAAATTTGTGAAAATAAAACTCAAGTTTGACTTGTTTAAAAAGGTCCAACTAAGTGAGGGGTAGTTTGGGTACTTTGGGGAATTATTATAAATGGTTATTCTACCTATTTTAGGGTTAAAACCCCCAAGACCTAGACTTAGACCTCATTCTCCAAATTGAACCTTCCCTCTCAAATAAACTCTCTTTAGAACTCCATGGAAGACATCTTTGAAGCTTCAAGATAGGGGATGGGTTCCTACAGATTTATCTTCAAATTTCTAAGGAAATTAATCATAAAGGTATGGGGATTTTATCTTTGATTCTCCTTTCAATCAAAGAGCCAAATCAAAGTGATTTCAATGTTTTTCAAAAATACTAAAAACCCCCAATTTCAATTCTAAGCTTGGGTTCTTGCATGAAAGTATTTCAAATGATGTTTTATGGTAATATTGATGGTTTTAAGGTAAAAAACTCCATGAACCCTTGCATATCTTGAAACCCTAATTTTGGGTCTAAAGTGGGTCTATTGATTATGAGCTAATAATGTGATATTAATGTGTAGATTGTTATGGGCTATTGATTTATGTATTGTTCTATATTGAATCATGAGGAATTGATGGTCAATTGTGGTATATTGGATGTTGGCCTTGAATGGGCAATTGTGACCTAAGGTTTATGATGATAATGAAGTTGTGAATATATTATTTGATTCTAGTATTATATATATAGATGTTGTAGATGTTAGAATTGTGAGGTTTGATCCCTTTGAAAGTGGGGAGGTGTTTACTTTATAAGCATGTTGTGACCATGGCCTTGTAGGCAAAGTTGGATGATTGTTGTTTTGAGTAAATGTTGATTATGTGAAGGTAATGTGATATGATGTGAATTTGTGTATGGTCTAAGAGCATGAAAGTTGACCTTGTGTAGAGACTTTAGGTGTTATGCTTGGTTGTTGTCTTCTTTGAATGACTTATAATGAAGGTGAGGTTAAGGTAGACTAGGTTTACCTCTTCTCACACCTAGTGAAGAATGAATGAAAGAATGTGAGAATGAATGAAAAGAATGGGAGTTAATGCTAATGAATGAAAGTTGGGTCTATTGTAAGGATAGTCTCATAAAGTACTCCTTTAAATGAATGGGGTTCCTAGATGAAATGTTTTCTCATCTTTGAATCCAAGAGATTCCTTAATGAATGTTGGGCTAGGATGGGTGCTCCTTCGTGAGTTAAGATGAGAGTACGTAGTAGCAATCCTTATCCCTAAATGAATGAATGTTGGGCTAGGATGGGTGCTCCTTCGTGAGTTGAGATGAGAGTACTTAGTAGCAATCCTTATCCCTGAATGAAATGAATGTCCAAACTCCATGGGGGAGTAATGTATAGCACCGAGAGGATATGAAGATGGGTGGATACTCCTTCGTTAGTTGAGATGTGAGTATTTAGTAGTAACCCTTAGGATGGGTGCCCCTTCGTTAGTTGAGATGTGGGTACTTAGAAGCAATCCTTCTATCCCTTAACTATGTGCCCACATAGGACTAGCTAGTGGTCTCTACCACGTAAAGGCTAAAATAATGACACTACCTTAGGCAAGTAGGGATCCCTCATCCGGTAAGGGTACTACCGGGATTCCATGTCAAGCTCCATGGTCTATGTCGGTTAAGGCTTTTCCCCCACATAAATGAATGAATGAACTAGGGTCTCTTAAGGGTGTACTACTTAGGATAGGTGGTGGAATGGGACATCACCTAGACATTGCACAAGTAGACATTTAAGGAAGATCTTGGTGTGTCTTAGTAATGATAATGAATGAATGAGTCTTATTGGGCTAATTAATGAAAGTGTTGGTCTTTGAGCATGCTAATGTGAAAGTGAGTCATAATGAATTGAATGTAAGTGCTTATATTGAATTGAATGTATGTGATGATCCTATGTCATTAGTGAATGAAGTCGTCTAAATGCATTAAGTTGAATGAATGATTTATGTTGAGATGTGAATGAAGCTTGTCTTGTGTAGCCTTAAGGATCACTTGGGTGTGGTATGGAGAGGTAGTATGGGCTGCCTCACCATGTCTTACTTAGGTGAGTCTTAGGATGACATTTGATGAGTGTTTTAGTTTTATGAAGTGACTTGTTGGCTTATGTGCTTATATGTCTTATGTGATTAATTGGTGAAGGTTGAGGTATGTATGATAAGTGCACTTTGTGTGACCTTAAGGTGGTGCCCTAATGTGGGTGATGGTATGGGACGTTGCCCATATATTGCACAAAGGTATTGCTTAAGGGTTACTTAAGGTGGAGGTCCAAGGCAAGAATGTAAAGGTAAATGGGTTATGTACGTCTATGATATATTGTGAAGCATATGACTTCGTATTGTTGATTGTGACTTGTAAGGTGCCTATTATGTTAATGTTCATGAGATTTTATCAAAATGGCATGAAAGCATAACTTCCTCACAAATGTCCTTTTTAGCATGTTTTGCATATCCTCATACTTAGTACATGTGTTGTACTAACCCCTTTCTCCTATTTTACTACAAGTGTAGGTTGTGGTAACTAGGAGGAGATTGTGTTTTGGAGTTGCTTGGATTGCTTTACTCTTCCAAGTCTTTGGTATGTCCTCAAGATTCGAGGACTATGTTTAGAAGTTTCTTAGTCATTGCAATAGACACTTAAGTTTCATTTCATTTGTAAAGGGCCGTGTCCCTTAGTACGTTTTAAGTTCTTGTCTAAGATTGGCTAAAGACACTTAGTAGTTCCGCTTGCGTATTGATGTTGTCAAATGTTGATGACTCTTGAAGCCTTATGGTTTTATTGAGTAAATTTTTTAAATTCTTAGTGATTTTTATGATCTATGCGATGAATGAATGCTAAGACTTGTATAAGACCTCCGAGAGGTCGAATACGCATGTAACGGCTAGGGGGTGCTCTCGGGTCGTTACAAGAATAATCCTGGTTAGGTAGCTGTTTTGAGTTGGAGTCCTTCAACAGATGTTGCGTAAAGCAGAAGGTATGCTGGGGGCATTTGGTGCATTTCCGAGTGATTCATCAAGCTCTGTACAACTTTTCCTAGCATTCCAATGAGCCTATCTTCAACCCACGCTCTCGAGTGATTAATCAACTATCTTTTTGTGTGTTGGCCTGCGCTTATCCTGTTCGTTCCCATTTGGTGTTAGTGCTTTGACTTCTGGGAGATTCGACGCTTCGCCAAACAAATTTTTACTTCATCGAGTTTTACAGAACTTCTCAGCAGCTGTGGATGTTCAAACGGCGGTGACCATCGGAGTCGCCGATCAATGGGCGGATCGCCGAAACCTTCCTGAGCTCGTCGAGTTTTACCGACTCCAGGCTCAGAGGGTGTCTTGGGTCAAACGGAAAAATATTATTGATCGCCGGTGTCTTCGGCGACTCACCAAATGGGTCTGATGCTCACCATTCTACACCTCTTTGGCACCTACAACACTTCAATCTGTAAAACTAAGACACTATTATTTTACTAGTATGCAAATATAAGATAATATGGGTTTTTGGGTTACCTCCCAAACAACCCCTGAGTTAACGTCACGGCACGACGCAAGTCAAAGACTACTCTTCTTCCTCGAAATCACCCATGGTATAATTAAGTGAATCTTTAGCGAATGGAGAATAGTGACCCGTCATCATATGGGTGATTTGCGTATCCTGCAGCTGAATGGTCATGGATTTCAAAGTAGTTACTTCATTTAGCATATCAATGTTGTCCTTCATGTCATTCAGTTTCTTATTATGCTCATCAAGTTCTTGTTGGATGATTGAGGAGGTATCATTACTTTGCATACTCTCATGCCTCTTTCCCTGTTTGCACTCTTAAAGGGAGAAGTTCTTTTCCTTCTCCCTGGCTTGCTCTTCAATTCCGTCACCCGTTTGGATAGAACATCTACTTGCGCCACCAATTTTTCCCATTCATATTTCTTTTGGCCTTCTTTGTTGGTTTCAACCATTTTATCAACTAGTGTTACAACGACTTTATAGAGTTGGTGTAGCATTCCGCCTTCAAAAAAAGGTGCTCAGCTATGGTTCTATTTTCGGGTTCGAGACCCCAATAGAAGCAATCCAATAGTGTCTTATCAGTCATTCCATGGGATGGGCACGTTTGCAAAATTGCTTTGATTCTCTGCCACAATTCCGAAATTGTTTCCTCCCCTGCCTGATTGAACGTCAGTAGGTTATTCCTAAGGTTCAATAGCTTTAGAAGAGGATGACCTGTGTGATATCCATAATGCTCAGCTATTTTTGTTTCTCTGCATTGGTCTTCACATAAGCAAAACAAAACTACAACTAAGATTAGTAAAACTAAAACTAAGAGAAACCAATAATTCTACTTAACTAAGAATTCCCAAATAACACCACTCCCGGGCAGCGGCGCCATTTTGATGCTTATCGTGACCAATGACAGTAACCTACAGTAAGAGTGTCTACGATCATCGATAAGATAGTAACCCAACCAAGGGTTGGGGTCGTGTCCCAAGGGAGTGGTTTTGAGAATTTATAGAAAAGTAAAATTTAGTTCTAACTAGTTGTAGCTAAAGACATTAACGATTAAAAATATTGTAAATAAAAAGGGGTGACACAAAGGTGTCAAATATCAACTGGAGTTTTTGTCACAAGTAGTAAAAAAACAACAAATATAATAAGAAGATCAAGTATGGGGACAAGTTCTTGGGGTGTGACCGCAATACAAGTTGAGATAAATCGTTGGGTACATGCTTTCGATAGGAAATTTGCAAGATAATAGTGACTAGGCTAAGATTTAGATGGAAATAAGTTCCCTCTCGAGCAACTTACCCCGTTTCCAATGCGTTCCTCTCAGATACCCATTTGCCGCATGAAGGCCAACCTACGCCTTACCCCACTCACTCTCTCGAGCTGAGTGTTATGATATGGGACTAGGGCTCACCATCTCGGGCTGAACCTCATGTCGACCCACTCCTTATGCCATTAGTCTAGCGGTCTTGGTTTCGCGACTTCCCTCTCGGGAAAGCCGAACACATAGGTGATTTTGTATTTGCAACTACAAAACCATTAAATTCAACCGCAACAACTAGGTGAAATCACCATTAAAATACATCTATCCTATCAGCAAGCAAGACCCAACAACAATAGCAACACATATTTGCTAAATCACACCCCAAGAATGAGGGTTTTTAGCCACACATTGAGAAATACAAAAATACACCTAAAATGATACTAAAATAAAATGGGTATAAGGAATTAAACCTTGATTTAAGCAAAGGAAGAAGAATGAAGAAGACCCACTTCCAACTTGGGGAAGATGAAAAACTTCTTTCTTCAAGTGTCCCAAAAACCCTTTCCAAACTTGTGAGAAAATATCCTAAAAAGTACTATTCTATTCTAGAAATTAAAATAAATGTTCGACTCTTAAAAATTAATAACAAGTTTAGTCTTTATAGACTTCAAAAAATAGTGCTGGCGGCTCTTTCGGCGAGGTTAGTCGAAATCACCGATTAACTTGGCGATTCGCCCTTTGGTGTAGTTCGTCGCCGTCTTGCGCTAGCCTTCAACATCATCGTGCTCTATGTCATTGGACGACTTAGTACTGCTTCATGGAAATATTCGGAGAAACGCCGTTTGTTCCTTTCATCGCCTTTTTGATCCTTCTCCTTCAAGGCTTCGCGTACTAGAACAAAGGGAGGAGTGCGTCCCTTCGGCGAATCACCAAGCGTGCTTGGCGATGCATAGGCTTCAACTTCTTCGTTCTTTTCATCCTTTTTGTTCCTTTTTGTGCCTAAGTGTCCATGCTTCCACTAAAACTTCAAACATACCTGAAACTTAAGAGTTTTCATTAGATATTGAGACAAAATCAGCATTTGAGTACACTATTCCTATCAAAATAAATCCCTAAATGAGTCCAATTTGTGGACTCATAAACACCCCCCAACCTAACTTTTGCTTGTCCTCAAGAAAACTCAAGTTCAGCCATTCAACAAGTTGTATCAAATAGTGATACACAAGACTAAATCATGAATGCACACAACCAGACTCAAATTTACTTATGCTAGGATCAATTGTGTACTCAAAGATTCAAGTTGTGACACACCATTACCAAAGATTCTCATGCTCGCAATACTTGCTACTTGTGCAATCAAGCTCAACATGAAGTATCTAAGTGCCCTCAGATCAAGAATGATTCCATATTCACACACAGAGGTTAATCAATTCAAGATCAGGAATCAGACGCAACACTCATACTAAAAAAAAAGGAACACAATGCATGTTTTAACCCATAGGTTTGCCCTTATTTTCCAATCGACTTTCGATTCGGCTTACTTAGGATAAAAAAGGTCTTTCTAAAGCTTTTAATGGGGATGAGTGCAAAGGTATGGTCATTTACGCTCAGTGAATTTTTCCTCGTGAGATGTGGTATTCTTAAGGCATTCCCTTCTTTTCCTTTATCAATTTTTTTTCTAGTGGTTCTAAGTCATATTTTCATTCACCTCCATGATTTGGTTGGTAATCGGATTTCCTTGGTACTTTATTCCACAATTTTTTTTTCTGAATGGTTTCCATTGTTCTGCAACACCAGGGGTGAAGGGAGACTTTTCTTGCACTTCTTGACTTCTTCTTTTTCTTTTTACCACACCCCCAACTTAGGCTTTTGGCCTAAGTTGGTTGTTCGCTAAACCACAAATCAAAAGGATTATAGGTAGTGGGTCAAGTAAGGTCTAGGGTTCATCAAGATTCTTTCAAAGAAAGGTACGGGTCAAAGGATGTTCAAAAGAGTTTCACACGCTTACGGGTAGGCCACAAAAGAGGTATATGTCAAATTTGTCTCACACTCTTTAAAGTTACCTAAGATCATTTCAAGAGTACACCTTTCTAAATCAATCAGACTAACAGGGAAAATTCTAGGTTTATTCATGGAATGTTCAAGGCAAGCTAATCACATAAGTCATCGACACTTAAGTCAAACAAGACCTCACACTTTTGCTAGTGTGGAACGGTCATTACAAGAGAATCAATTCGATAAATGGCCAAGCACAATGAGATGCAAAGAGTTTACATATTGTCTGTGCAACTTCATTTGGCCTTATCGTAGCTGTACATTCATGTTCGTTCGATTGAGAGCACTATTCAAGTCCTTGATATTGATCGAAACTAGGACTCAAAACTTTTGCAAAAGAACAACCACATCAAGTCATGAGGGGTGGCAAAAAAAAATGTGCGAAAAATTCAAATTTTTTTGGAAGGGTCAAAATCATTTTGCAAATAAAAATAAATGGAGCCACACTCTCAAACATCCACATAAAGATGTATTAACACAAATTAAAACAGAACAACCCAAATATATACATAAAGCACAACTATCATCACAAAGGGTGTGGGCCTCACCCCACCACAAAAATAATAATATTTGTCCTCAAATATATAACAATAATGCAGAGGTCAAATTAAAGAAAGACAGAGATAGGGCTAGAGAATAATCCTGGTTAGGTAGCTGTTTCGAGTTGGAGTCCTTCAACAGATGTTGCGTAAAGTAGAAGGTATGCTGGGGGCGTTTTGTGCATTTTCGAGTGATTCATCAAGTTCTGTACAACTTTTCTTAGCATTCCAATGCGCCTATCTTCAACCCACGCTCTCAAGTGATTAATCAACTACCTTTTTGTGTGTTGGCCTGCAGCTTATCCCATTTGTTCCCATTTAGTGGTAGTGCTTTGACTTCTGGGAGATTCGGCGCTTCGCCAAATAAATTTTTACTTCGCTGAGTTTTACAGAACTTCTCAGCAGCTATGAATGTTCAAATGGCGGTGACCATCAGGGTCGCCGATTAGGTAGGTGGATCGTCGAAACCTTCTTGAGCTCACCAAGTTTTACACGCTCCAGGCTCAGAGGGTGCCTTGAGTCAAACGGCGAAATATCATTGATCTTCGGCATCTTTGGCGACTCCCCAAATGGGTCTGCTGCTCGCCATCCTGCACCATTTTGACACCTACCACACTTCAATCTGTAAAACTAAGACACTATTATTTTACTAGTATGCAAATATAAGATAATATGGGGTTTTGGGTTGCCTCCCAAACAACGCCTGAGTTAACGTCGCGACACGACACAAGTCAAAGACTACTCTTCATCCTCGGAATCACCCATGGTGTAATTAGGTGAATATTCGGCGAACGGAGGATAGTTACCCGCCATTATTTGGGCGATTTGTGCATCTTGCAGCTGAATGGTCATGGAGTTCGAAGTAGTTACTTCGTTTAGCATATCAATGTTGTCCTTCATGTCATTCAGTTTCTTATCATGCTCATCAAGTTTTTGTTCGATGAGTGAGGAGGTATCGTTACTTTGCATACCCTCATGCCTCTTTCCCTGTTTGCACTCTCGAAGGGAGAAGTTCTTTTCCTTCTCCCTGGCTTGCTCTTCCAATCCCGTCACTCGTTTGGATAGAACGTCTACTTGCTCCACCAATTTTTCCCATTCATATTTCTTTTGGGCTTTTTTGTTGGTTTCAACCATTTTATCAAGTAGTGTTGCAACGACTTCATAGGGTTGGTTTAGCATTCTGCCTTCAAAAAGGTGCTCAGCTATGCTTCTATTTTCGGGTTTGAGACCTCAATAGAAGCAATCCAGCAGTGTCTTATCAGTCATTCCATGGGATGGGTATGTTTGCAAAATTGCTTTGAAACTCTGCCACAATTCCGGAATTGTTTCCTCCCCTACCTGTTTGAACGTTAGTAGGTTATCCCTGAGGTTCAATAGCTTCAGAAGAGGATGATCTGTGTGATATCCATAGTGCTCATCCATTTTTGTTTCTCTGCATTGGTCTTCACACAAGCAAAACAAAACTACAACTACGATTAGTAAATCTAAAACGAAGAGAAACCAATAATTCTAATTAACTAAGAATTCCCAAATAACACCACTCCCCAGCAGTGGCGCCATTTTGATGCCTATCATGACCAACGACACTAACCTACTGTACGATTGTCTACGATCATCGATAATATAGAAACCCAACAAAGGGTTGGGGTCGTGTCCCAAGGGAGTGGTTTCGAAAATTTATAGAAAAGTAAAATTTAGTTCTAACTAGTCGTAGCTAAAGACATTAACGATTAAAAAAATTGTAAATAAAAAGCGGTGACACAAAGGTGTCAAATATCAACTGGGGGTTTTGTCACAAGTAGTAAAAAAACAACAAATATAATAAGAAGATCAAGTATGGGGACAAGTTCTTGGGGTGTGACCGCAATACAAGTTGAGATAAATCGTTGGGTACATGATTTCGATAGGAAATTTGCTAGATAATAGTGACTAGGCTAAGCTTGAGATGGAAATAAGTTCCCTCTTGGGCAACTTACCCTATTTCAAATGTGTTTCTCTCGGACACCCATTTGCCGCATGAAGGCCAACCTACGCCTTACCCCACTCACTCTCTCGAGCTGAGTGTTAGGATATGGGACTAGGGCTCACCCTCTTGGGATGAACCTCATGTCGACCCACTCCTTATGCCATTAGTCTAGCGGTCTTGGTTTCGCGACTTCCCTCTCGGGAAAGCCAAAAACAAATAGGTGGTTTTGTATTTGCAACTACAAACCCATTAAATTAAACCACAACCACTAGGTGAAATCACCATTAAAATACATCTATCCTATCAACAAGCAAGACCCAACAACATTATCAATATATATTTGCTAAATCACACCCTAAGAATGGGGGTTTCTAGCCACTCATCAACAAATAACAAAATATACCTAAAATTATACTAAAATTAAATGCGTATAAGAAATCAACATTGATTTAAGCAAAGGAAGAAGAATGGAGAAGACCCACTTGGGGAAGATGAAATACTTCTTTCTTCAAGTCTCCCAAAAACCCTCTCCAAACTTGAGAGAAAATATCCCAAAAAGTACTATTCTATTCTGGAAATTAAAATAAATGTCCAACTCTTAAAAATTAATAACAAGTTTAGTATTTGTAGACTTTAGAAAATAGTGCTGGCGGATCTTTCGGTGAGGTTAGTCGGAATCATCGATTAACTCGATGATTCGCCCTTTGGTGTAGTTCGTCGCCGTCTTGCACTAGCCTTCATCATCGTCGTGCTTTGTGTCATTGGTCGACCTAGTACTGCCTCGCAGAATTATTCGGTGAAATGCCGACTACTCCTTTCATCACCTTTTTGATCCTGCTCCTTCAAGGCTTCGCGTATTGGAACAAAGGGTGGAGTGCGTCCCTTCGGCACATCGCCAAGCGTGCGCAAGTTTCAACTTTTTCGTTCTTTTAAGCCTTTTTGTTCCTTTGGCGCCTAAGTGTCCATGCTTCCACTAAAACATCAAATACCTGAAACTTACGAGTTTTCATTGGATATTTAGACAAAATAAGCATTTGAGGACACTATTCTTATCAAAATAAATCCCTAAATCATCAACATCCTCCAACTTAAACTTTTGCTTGTCCTCAAGCAAGCTCAAGTTCAGCCGTTCAACAAGTTGTCTCAAATAGTGATACACAAGACTAAATCATGAATGTACACAACCAGACTCAAATTTACTTATGCAAGGATCAATTGTGTACTCAAAGATTCAAGTTGTGACACACCATTACCAAAGATTCTCATGCTTGCAATAGTTGCTATTTGTGCAATCAAACTCAACATGAAGTATCTAAGTGCCCTCACATCAAGAATGATTCCATATTCAGACACAAAGGTTAATCAAGTCAAGATTAGGAATCAGATGCAACGCTCACACTCAAAAAGAGGAACACAATGCATGTTTTTACCCATAGGTTTGCCCTTATTTTCCAATCGACTTTCGATTCGGCTTACTCTAGATCAAAAAGGTATTTCTAAGGCTTGTAATGGGGATGAGTGCAAATGTATGGTTATTTAGGCTCAGTGACTTTTTCCTCATGAGATGTGGTATTCTCAAGGCATTCCCTTTTTTTCCTTTATCAATTCTTTTTCTAGTGCTTCTAAGTCATCTTTTCGTTCACCTCTATGGATTGCTTGGAAACCCAATTTCCTTGGTACTTTATTCCATTTTTTCCCCCGAAGGGTTTCCATTGTTCTGTAACACCAGGGGTTAAGGGAGACTTGTCTTGCACTTCTTGATTTCTTCTTTTCCTTTTTACCACACCCCCAACTTAGGCTTTTGGCCTAAGTTGGCTATTCGCTAAACCACAAATCAAGAGGATTATAGGTAGTGGGTCAAGTAAGGTCTAGGGTTCATCAAGATTCTTTCAAAGAAAGGTAAGGCTCAAAGGGTGTTCAAAAGAGTTTCACACGCTCATGGGTAGACCACAAAAGAGGTATATGTTAAATTTGGCTCAGACTCTTTAAAGTTTCCTAACATCATTTTAAGAGCACACCTTTCTAAATCAATCAGACTAACAAGGCAAATTCTAGGTTTATTCATGCAAGGTTCAAGGCAAGCTAATCACAGAAGGCATTGACACCTAAGTCCAACAAGACCACACACTTGCGCTAGTGTGCAACGGTCATTATAAGAGATTCAATCCGATAAATAGCTAATTACAACGAAATGCAAAGAGTTTACATGTTGTCTATGCAACTTCATTTGGCCTTATCGTAGCCGTACATTCATGTTCATTCGATTGATAGCACTATTCAAGTCCTCGGTATTGATCGAAACTGGGACTCAATATTTTTGCAAAAGAACTACTACATCAACTCACAAGGTGTGGCAAAAATGTGTTAAAAATTCAAATTTTTTCGGAAGGGTCAAAATCATTTTGAAAATAAATATAAATGGAGCCACAAGTTCAAATAATCACGAAGCAGTTTTTTAAAAACACAATTAAAAACAGATGACCCAAATATATACAAAACACGAATCACCAATAGCACACACAAGTGGGCCTCAACCCACCACAAATAAAAATCTTTTGTCCTCAAATGCAAATAATACAGAATCCAAAAGGCAAAGTAAAGAAAGACAAAGAGGGGGTGAAGAAAGGTCCTGTCTAATGGGTCACTTCATCTGTATGGACCTCAGTACTCAGAGTGACTCTCTGAAGGACCTGCTCCACTAGATCTAGCAGCAGGAGATTTTGCCGAAGAAGCTTGCACAACAGCATCTATCATAATTTTGTTCGTTTCAGTTAAGTCTTCATCTACAGCTCCCTCAGTCTCTTCATGCATCTCTTCATCAATCTTTGCTTCTGACTCATGGTCGGCTACCTGCTTCGCTCTACCCCCATGTCCATTAATCTTCTAAGGAAATTCAGGCATGTCTGGCATCTCCACTGTTCCAATGACCATGGACACATCGATGGCCTTTAGGTGGTCTACATCTTTTCTTAGTTCAGCAATGGCAGCTTTTAACGCCATCACCTCCTCTGTGGACCCTTGGTTGTGCTCACATACCACTATTCTGGCTGCGAGGGCATCAATGGTAGTGTTCAGAGGTGTCATAGCATTAGTTAAGGCAATCTGGATCATGCCTAGAATATAGGCCTCTAGGCTAGCAGCTCGACGATCAGTAGAAAGAGCCAGCTGTCCTATCCGGAGTAGGGACGCCCAAGTGGAAGCCAGGAAACAGGAGCAACAATAGTGGGTCTTGGCGATTATGCAGCATCAGAAGAACCTGGAGTATCTACGGGAGTAACAGTGGCAATAGAAATACCTGAAGGCCCAGGGGCCGGAGCAGGCAGAGATGCCTTTGTAGATGATGATTTTGTGTTGACTAACTTCATCGCTGCTGCCTTCTTTCTTTCTGCTTGATCCTTAAGGTACTTGTCTTCGATCTTCCAAATATCAGTAGAGGATGTGGGCATCACTTCCACATCCTTCTTGGTATCTCGATGCACTTGGGCTCGTTTGCATAATTTTGTGATCAAGACTAGGAATGAAAGTGAGGTTCGACTCTGGTTTGCACGCATGAGTATCTCTGAAGTGATGATTGTACACAAATTTATATGAGTTTCCTCTATTACGCAACCCAGACATTGCCATAACTGTCATAGACCATGTGAGCTACATGGAATTCGGTGTTCTACTCCCACACCAAAAAGAGAGGGTACTACTTGCCAAGGTAGGACCTACATACATAATAGCTATCTAGTGGATCCACTAAGGTAAGACTACGGGGGCACATAGTTATGGAACAAGGAGATTGCTACTAGAAACCTTGACTTGCTAGGCGTGGAGGTTTCCATCTCATGAGACAACATCTATGTTGGGAAGCCGGACTTGCTAAACGTGAAGGTTCTCTTGTGGGAAGCCAGACTTGCTAAACGTGAAGCCCCCACTCTCATTTTTCATGTTCACTCGATGCTAAGCTCCAACTCCCTTTTTAAACATCTTTAAGCCTTCATTTAACATTAGTACATAAAATAGGCTTTAGGGACTTAATCCCTCATATCATATAGCTCAAAGGTTTCTAAGATGAGAATGACCTTTCATCATAGAACCTACATTATGTGAGAATGACCTTTCACATAGTCATACCATATTCATAACATAGTCTAGTTTAGAGTAAAATTGAGGAAACCTTTCAAGAGACTCACTTTCACTAGATTATCATAAACCTTATTCATTCATTCATGTGTGTGTGCGCATATGTGAGAAAGCCTTTCACATAAACACCTTTATGAAACACATATTCATACCTTGATAGAACTTCTTGAATGAGAGGTTATTCAAGAATCAAGAGTTACCATACCTTAATTATTGAAGACCCATGAAATTGAAGAAGAATTTAGTTGAAAACCCATCTTCTAGCTTGAGATTCATCAAGTTCTTCAATGGAGTTTTTGAGAGAATCTACTTTTGAGAGGGAAGCGTCAATTTGAAGAAAGGGGTCTAATTCTAGGTTTTGGTGTTTTAACTAAGTTAAAATACCCTAAAATAGGTAGAATGATCGTTCATAATAATTCCCCAAAGCACCCACACTACCGTTCACTAAGTTGGACCTTTTAAACAGGTCAAACTTGAGTTTTATTTTCACAGAGTTCATCGAGAAACAAGTCCGCGATGCGGAGGTGTTCCATGGAGTTTCTGGAGATTAAATTTCGAGACAGTAGAGTCTGCGGTGTCTCTGCGACGCGGAGCAACTTTTTGGCCATTGGTGGAGCAGGTCCGCGACGTGGAGCCACTCCCTCCATGAACAATTTCAAGCTCCCTTGGCAGCTTGTTTGGCCCAAGGGTTGGGGTCCTCCTAGGGAACCCTTAGGGTGGTCCCGGGAAGTTGTACCCGAACGTTTTGACCCTAAAAACATTTTTTAAGACACTTGGGTCACCTTCACTGATTTTTGACTCCAAACAACACATAAAAACATGAACAACATACTAGAACACACCAACACGTAAGAGACTAGTTTCCGAACGTCTTGGTCGTCCCTTGACGTTTGACTTCAAAACTGACTAAAAAGGCTATTCTTCATTATTTTAACAAGTTATTAATGCATAAAGCCCATGTGAGGCTCTACTTTATCCTATTTCATTTTTAGGGTTGTTACACCGGCAACGATGCCATTTTGATGCTTATCGTGACCAACGACACTAACCTACAGTACGAGTGTCTATGATCGTCGATAATATAGTAACCTAACCAAGGGTTGGGGTCGTGTCCCAATGGAGTGGTTTTGAGAATTAGTAGAAAAATAAAATTTAGTTCAAACTAATCGTAGCTAAAGACATTAACGATTAAAAACATTGTAAATTAAAAGAGGTGCGACAAAGGTGTCAAATATCAAATGGGGGTTTTGTCACAAGTAGTAAAAAAACAACAAATATAATAAGAGGATCAAGTATGGGGACAAGTTTTTGGGGTGTGACCGCAATACAAGTTGAGATAACTTGTTGGGTACATGCTTTCGATAGGAAATTTGCAAGATAATAGTGACTAGGCTAAGCTTTAGATGGAAATAGGTTCCCTCTCGAGCAACTTATCCCTTTTCAAATGCGTTCCTCTCGGACACCCATTTGCCGCATGAAGGCCAGCCTACGCCTTACCCCACACACTCTCTAGAGCTGAGTGTTAGGATATGGGACTAGGGCTCACCCTCTTGGGCTTAACCTCAAGTCGACCCACTCCTTAGGCCATCAGTCTAGCGGTCTTGGTTTCGTGATCTCCCTCTCGGGCAAGCCGAAAATACATGGGTGGTTTTGTATTTGCAACTACAAAACCATTAAATTAAACCACAAACACTAGGCGAAATCACTATTAAAATACATCTATCCTATCAGCAAGCAAGACCCCACAATAATATCAACACATATTTGCTAAATCACACCCCAAGAATGGAGTTTTTTAGCCACACATCAAGAAATAAAAAAATACACCTAAAATGATACTAAAATCAAATGGGTATAAGGAATTAAACCTTGATTTAAGCAAAGGAAGAAGAATGGAAAAGACCCACTTCCAACTTGGGGAAGATGAAATCCTTCTTTCTTCAAGTCTCCTAAAAACCCTCTCCAAACTTGTAAGAAAATATCCCAAAAGTAATATTCTATTATGAAAATTAAAAAAGAATGTTCGACTCTTAAAAGTTAATAACAAGTTTAGTATTTATAGACTTCATAAAATAGTGCTGGCGGATATTTCAGCGAGGTTAGTCGGAATCGCCGATTAACTCGGCGATTCGCCCTTTGGTGTAGTTCGTTGCCATCTTGCATTAGCCTTCAACATCGTAGTGCTTTATGTCATTGGGTGACCTAGTACTACTTTGCGGAATTATTCAGTGAAACACCAACTGCTCCTTTCATTGCCTTTTTGATCCTGCTCCTTCAAGGCTTCGTGTATTGGAACAAAGAGCGGAGTGTGTCCGTTCGTCGAATCGCCAAGCATGCTTGGCGATGTGCAGGCTTCAACTTCTTTTTTCTTTTAAGCCTCTTTGTTTCTTTTTGAGCCTAAGTGTTCATGCTTCCACTAAAACATAAAATACCTGAAACTTAAGAGTTTTCATTAGATATTGAGACAACAAGCATTTGAGTAAACTATTCCTATCAAAATAAATCCTTAAATGAGTCCAATTTGTGGACTCATCAGTCGTGCGGAGTAGTTTGGAGTTTTGTAGATTAAGGTGAGCTCCTGCGTCCGAAGCTACCGATTTTCATCTGTTTTGGCTGGCTTTGTCTTTACATTGTATTTAGAGAAAACCTCTACTTTTGTCTTTTTTTTTTTGTAAAAACCTTGTACTGTTATTTTTTATTAGATGCCCAATGATAAGTGGTGGCTTTTCACTCTTTTGAGGCTTTTTTCTTATTAGTTTTGACTTACTTTAAGTAAGAATTGGTTCTTTTAATATGGTCTTCTTCATATTTGT
This sequence comes from Solanum okadae, assembly GCA_036553675.1. Classification (NCBI taxonomy): domain Eukaryota; kingdom Viridiplantae; phylum Streptophyta; class Magnoliopsida; order Solanales; family Solanaceae; genus Solanum; species Solanum okadae. The sequence goes on along the minus strand of CM071686.1, from coordinate 20,977,935 downwards.
AGGATAATGAAATGGAGAGTTGATTTAGAAGATATTTTAAGGAACCAAATGAACTTGAGGCAAAAAGAGGTCAAGGGCTGAAAAATAAAAAATCTGGTAGAGAAAAGACCATTCGCGAATGCTCCCAAAGGACCGCAAACGTGGAGTCCTGGTCAATGGAGGACCATGAATCCACCCGAAGTACCGTGAATACTACACTCTGGTCAATGGAGGACCGCTAATGCACCCAAAGGACCATAAACGTGGCATCCTGGTTAATGGAGGATCCTGAACGTGCTAGCATTACAACAAAAATGATCTTTAGTGGCAATAAATTCTTAATTGCCGCCAAATATATACTTTTAGCGGCAATTAACACTCTTTGTATATGTCCCTAAAGCCTTTAGTGACATTGGATCTAATGACGCTTAATTAGTGCGGTAGATACTTTAGCACTCTTTATTAATATATTTATTTACTGCCGCTAAAGTTGTTTTTGTTGTAGTGTAGGAGGACCATGGATGTGCCAGTCTGGTCAACTCAAGTTTGCAAACGCGAAAATTCCCCGTGAATGCGGAGTGTCACGTTTAGGTAGTTGGGCAGAATAGAAATTTCACCAAATCAATCCCAAAAACCCTTTTTACACTCACCAACAATCATTACTCAGATGATGCTAGATAGATTAGAGAGAATTTCATCTTCTTAGCTTAGTTTGAAGAAAGTCTTGTAGATTTCTTAATTTGGGTTAAGACTTTAAAGGCAAGTTGCCTCACAATTCACATTTGGGTTTGAAGGTTGTGTGCTTGATAGTAAAATCTCTTGTTCCCTTCTTCATTTCCTTGCTTTACATTGATAGAAATGTGTATTTAAAATTGAAGTTTTGTGCTAGAAATAGACAATTTATTTGGGTCTTCGATATATCATTCTATTGATTTTCAGATTCCTTCATTTAGTACTTGAATTCATGAAATCGGTTTAACCTAGTTTTCATGCTTTTATCCATGATTTGAGAGTGCACGCTTGAATCTAGCTTTCGATCTCAGTGGGTCACTTGAAAGAAAATTCATGAAGTGGAGAATTAGGTTAATAATCAAATTTGGCTTCGTGTCCTAAATTTGAGACCAAAAGGAGTAGATTTGGGTCTACTTTGTTGAATGCTTAACTTTCTAGAAATATGGGTTTAGATTTATTGAATATGATTGACACCGAAAAAAGATTTCTTGATAAAACACTATGAGACTGAAAGGAGATTAGTGTTGATTGATGATGATCTAGCCTATTTATGATTGATTTAGCATATGATGAATTGCAATGGATTATTGAATGAGTGACTGAATTCCAAATTTCCCAATTCCCATATATCCCCTGCTTATAATGTGTTGGCCCAAATCCATCATTTTGTTACCAAAATCGCTCTTAGTTCTATAATCTTGTATATTTTGTGTTTAGGTTCAAACTTGTAGCTCATAATCCTTTATCTTTTCTATCTCCGGCAAATTATTCCTTGTGGAATTCTATCCTGACTCTTTTCTTGAGCTTTTATTACTAACGACTGCTTAGTCTTCAAACTTCTTTTGAAGGTAATTTGAGTGTTATCACCCAACTACTGACTGATGCCAGGTCCTAGGGTGGTTCTTATGTTGTTTTCTGTTGATTCTCCTTTCTTCGCTTTTTTTTGATAAATAAAAAGTTTTATTAACCAAAGTGAGCAATACAAAACACTTGAAAAAATAGCTCAGCCTGGACATCCCCAGGACTGTAAACTTTTAACATCAAACAATCAATTCCTAACCATTACGCACCCTATCCCTACCATTTGAGAAGTTAATTACATAGGGTACCAATCTAACAACTGTAGTTTCATGCTTAAGTTAAGCTTTATTCCCCCTCTTACGTGAACTTCCTGTATAATCTTTCTGACTAAAACATCACAGCTTCTTATAACCTTCTGGAAAATCCTCTGATTCCTCTCCTACCAGATATAATACACACTAGCTATAAGAGATATACAAAATATCTCAGCTTCTGGCAGTTTCCTTTTGTACTGCTCTTGTGCCCATCGTTGTTCCTTATTCCCTGATGCTTGCCTTTGGATAGCCTGCCATCTTAATACCTTTTGCCAAACCTGACGTGAGTCTGAACAATTGAAGAATAGGTGTTCAATGTTCTCACTTTCATCATCACACAATATGCACTTGGTATTCTCCACACTGCTCCAATTAAGTGGTCTTTCCTTTGTCAGGAGCCTCCCATGTAGTGTTAAGAACAGAATAAAACTCCATTTTGGGCATGCATTTGTATTACATACAGCTTCCTCCATACTACTTTTGGATATTCCTCTCTCATCAATTGGTATACTTGCTTAATTGAGAACTTCTCCATTTGTATCACTTGTGCTTCATTCCATCCCACATCCTCAAAAACTTTATATGTTTGTATGATCTTCCTCACCATCCATAAGGCCTGGTTTGCTTGTATATTCCACACTGTCCCTTGCTTCCTATAGTACATGTGTACCCATTGTACCCATAACTTGTCCTTTTTCTTACTCAGATTCCACAATAATTTGCAGATGGCTGCCTTGTTCCATTCTTGTATACTTATAATGTTTAAGTCTCCCGCAGTTCTTGGTTTACACAGTTGGTCCCATGCAACCAATGCTTTCTTTGATATATCTGCCCCACCTGTCTATAAGAAACTTCTACAAATACCTTCAATGCATTTAATTACTTTCTTTGGTAAGATAAACACCTGTGACCAGAATATTTGAATAGAAAATAACACATTCTTGATGAGTTGTACCCTTCCTGCATATGATAAAAACCTTGATATCCAGCTCTGTATCCTACCTAGGATTTTATCAACCAAAGGTTGGTATTGCACCATTGATATTCTCTTAGTACTTAAGGGAACTCCTAAGTATCTAAAGGCATTGTACCTAATGGAAATCCTAACTCCTTCATTAAGGCCAGCTGCATTTCATTTGTTACCCCTCCAAAATAAATGGAACTTTTATCCACATTTGCTTCCAAACCAGAGGCTGCTGAAAAAACTTTGAATATCTCATAAACCTGCTTGACAGATGTGAGTTCACCTTTACTAAATAAGAGCAAATCATCAACAAAACTCAGTTGTACCAGCTGCAGTTTAGCACATCTAGGGTGATACTTGAAACTGGAGATTTTTTCAGCTGTTTTAATAATCTTGTGAAATACTCCATGGCTAATACAAAGAGGTAAGGGGATAGTGGATCCCCTTGTCTTAGCCCTTTCTTTGCCTCAAATGATGTACTAGGAAATCCATTAACCAAGACAGTGTATGACACTGTGCTGATGCATTGAATTATCCAATCCACAAAAATAGTTGGGAAAAGCAGTTGGGTTAGCACCATTTTCAAGAACTCCCACTCCACTGAATCATACTCTTTCCTCATGTCAACTTTCAGCATGCATCTAGGTGATATCCCTTTTGTCCCATAGCCCTTGACCAGCTCAGTACATAAAATAATGTTATCATTGATCAGTCTACTGAGTCCATGATTTGGACTCATTTAGGGCTTTATTTTAATAGATTTAGTATCCTCAAATACATATTTTGTGCCAATAATTGATGTAAATCCTTGATTTTTAGGTATTTGGATTGAGGGACAAAGCATGGACACTAATGATGAAAAAGGAACAAGGCAGCTGAAAGAACGAAAAAAAGAAGGCCTGATGATTGCCTAACCCATTGGGGGAGTCGCCGAATGGCCATGATATCGCCTAAAGTTCTAGTGTGCGAAGCCTTGAAGGAGAAAATCAAGTCGGCGATAGAAAGGAGTAGTCGACGAGTCGACAAACGATTCTGCAATGCAGTGCTAGATCTCCCAAAGTTACAGAACATCAAGATGCTGAAGGCCAAAGGAAAAAGGTGATGGAATTAACTAAAGGGCAGATCGTCGAGTGGATCGGCGATCCCAACTTATTGCGCCGAATGGTCCTTCGCAGCACTTTTTTAGCAACTATAAATACAATTTTGAATATTTAGTTTAGAATCTATCTATATTAGTAATATCATAATTATCAGTTTTGAAGTTTGGAGCTTAGAACTGAGAGTATTGAGACAATATTTTCCTTAGTTTTGAAGATTTGAAGATTTCCATTTTTGAGAAATTGGAAGTGCGTCTTTGAGATTCTTCAACCTTGACCTTTGTAAAGACGAAATTAGTCTTACCCAGTTGATAGAAACACAATTTGGTAACAATTTTTATCTTTTTATAATGTCTATCAAAAACCCCAATTCTTGGGGTGTGATTATGGGTTGATTTAGCTGTTGGGTATTGTTAATTGAAAGTTTAAATGCTATTTAAAAGTGATTTCATTCAGTAATTGTGGCTTAATCTAAAGGGTTGTAGTTGCAAATGTAACTCTACCTTCATGTTTTTGGCTTGCTCGAGAGAGAGGTTTTAAAACAAAGATTATTGATTTGATGGTTTGTGGGTATTGGGTTGTCTTGAGTTCAGCTTGAGAGACTGAATCCTAAACCCTTTTCCACACATTCAGCTCGAGAGAGTGAATGGACTAAAGCGTAGACTGTTCTTAATTGCTGCTTATTTGTGTTCGAGAGAAACCAATTTGATTCAGGGTAAATTGTTTGAGAAAAAGTTTATCCCCACTAAAGTCTAGCTTATTCATTGTTTTACAACTATTTACTATCAGTTGCAATTACCCATTTGTCTACCTTAACCTATAATCCAATCATATCCCAAGAACCCGTCTCTTTACTTGTTTTATTCATGTTATTTGCTATTTTAGTTGATAAGTACAATCAAAACCCCCCTATTATTCGACACTTTTGTCATCCCAAACTTGAACCATGCTTTTATTTGTAAATGTTTTTACCTATGATTGACTTGAACAAATTTATACTTGGCTCTTGAATCTTAAGCACGCATCACTCCCTGTGGGATTCGACCCCAACTCACTTAGTTGGGTTATATTAATGACTAACGATCGTTGACACTTAGTATTGAATTAAGTGTCCTGTTACATGAAATCAAAATGGCACCACTGCCGGGGAGTGGTGTTGTTTGAGAATATTTGGTCAAGTTGAATGTTGGTTTTGTTAGTCATAGTGAACTCACTTAATTTTTAGTTCTGGTTGTATGTTGCTGTTTTTAGCAGAAAATTGGAGCATATCTAATAGCAGCAGTGACCCAATGGACCACCCTTCTTTGAGATTGATGATTCCTAGGGATAACATCCTAAATTTTAGACTATTGGAGGGTGAGCCAATTTATGAGTTGTGGCAAAGGTTTAAAATCCTATTGCAGCAATGCCCAACTCATGAAATTCCAGATAAACTACTTTTGGAATGCTTTTATAGGGGTCTTGGCCCCGAAAATAGTATGGTGGTTGACCAAGTCTCTTCGGGTTGTTTGATTCGACAATCCTATGAAACAACAACCCAACTCATTGATTGTGTGGCCAAGACCAACAATGAGACTTAGAAGGACCAATACTTGGCCACATTGTTGACTCAGCTGGAGACCTTGACCGAAAAGGTCAAGGACTTGGATGTAATGTAAAAAAATAAGGACATGTACATTCCCCCTCACGAGCGCCAAAGAATGAAGAAGCAAGAGGGGGGACAATTAGAAGAGGTACCCTTTCTCATTCTTCAAAATGTCGAAGAACACGACAGAGTGTTGAGTGAGGCAAGAGAGAATGTCTTGATGTTGAATTAGATGACAACCTCTTATGCCATGTTTATCCAGCTTCTATAGTCCCAAATGGACCAGGTGCTATCTTCTCTCTACCTAGAGCCAGAAGAGGGGTTGCCTTATGAAAATGAGGCAAACCCCACTAATGGAACTTAAGTGGGGACTTGCATCATGCCACGACATTAACTACGGCGCTTCTTGGGAGGCAACCCAAATGCTTATCGCTTTATTTTTATTTTAGAAATAATGGTGTGTTGATTGTGCAGGTTGAAGTGTAGAAAGTGTTAGGAAAGTAGAGGTTGGCGAGCTAAAAGTCCAGTCAGCGCATCGCCAAAGAGGTTGGCGAGCCCGACCTAGACCGCCGTTGGACTTAAGATAATTTTAAATTGGAGTCTATTAAACTCGGCATGCCCAAGTGCAACTTGGCGAATCGCCGACCAGGTCGGCGATCACGATCTAGTCTGCCATTTGGACCCCACATTAATTGGGGGTCCTATAAAACTCGGTGAGGTAAGTGCCCACTTGGCGTATTGCCGAGTGGGTCGGCAAACAAGACTAATGTCACCGAATGGGCGAGAACTGGACGATTTTAAAGGACATAGGTTTAAACTTTCAAACTCTTTCACTTTCCCTCACTTTTAATCTTCCAAAACTCACACCTAAAAAGTATTTCCTATATTTGTTGCATTTTTATCGTATTTGAGTCGTTGATTATGTGTTCAGAGTGGAATACTTTGCCGCCTAGCATTTCAACCTTGATTATTTGGCATCTAAGGTTGGTTTTCTGAACCCCGAGTTTATTTTTAGCGATTTTGTACTCATTTGCAATGATCTTATATTAGTGATGTGTGCTGGGCCTCTCTGATCTTAATTGTTTATGTATGTGCCTGTGTTAATTTGATAATCTTGCCTAAAATGTTTATATTGTTGAATTCCCGTGAATTTGTTCCTTAAAATTGGTTAAAATTTATGGGGTTGTGCTTGCATGTTGTTGGGTCTAGTCGGGTGAAGTCTAAGTATCTCGTATTTGTGCCAAATGACGTATTTTGCCTAATGATGGAGTGGTTGACATCATTCTTGAGGGTAAAAGTCGTCAAATGGCCAAAATTGGGAAAATCGGGAGAAGTCTGAGTATCCCTAGGGCATGGGTGTATTGGGTTTGAGCTTATTTTGATCAGTGTATTTTTTGATTTTGTTTTCAGAGGTTGCGGGGTTGAATTTGAGAATTTGGGTTGAAAGTAGGCACGTTGGGTCATTTGGCGAGGTGGGTTGAGCTCGCCGAACCACTCGACGGTTCGCTAAAGTTCCCCATCTCACCTTAAATTTCATGCTAAATGAGTAGTTTGGTTTTGTAACTTTCAACGAGAAGCCTGAGGTTGTCGAAAGCGCTCGGTGACTCGCCGATAGTTCTTTTTGATTGCCCTTTGTCTGCACCCCTGACCCTTAATTGCATTGTAACTTTCGGCGAGCTAATCCTTGCTTGCCGAATCCTGTCGGTGATTCACCGAAATCCCTTTACATCGCCGACATGCCCAAATTTTCTGAGATTTTTGAGCCAATCCCTTCGGCGAGCCCAATCTAGCTCGCTAAAGAGATTCGATGACTCGCCGACCGATTCGGCAAGTCTGTCTGCAATTGTTTTCTATGATCTTGCTTGAAGTGTTTCTCACTTTTCTGATGCTTTTGCAGACATGGCTAGACCAAAAGTTGTTGGAAGAAACATGCCACCCCGAAAAAGGATAAAAGGAATAAAACTCAATGAGGATGCAGCTGTATCCAAAGCCAAGGCCACCAAATTCCCACAACTGGTGGGAAAGACAAGGGAAAAGGAAAGGCACATGCGTCATCAAAGGCTAGCTCCGACAGTGGCGGTATCTACGCCACACACCTCATTACTTCTGAGAGTGAGGGTGAGCACCGACAGGATTGGGATTCAGCTTCGGAGCCTGAAGATGATGAACTTTTGGCAGCAGAGAGGGCTGAGTTGCAATAAAAAATGATGAACGATCCGTCTAGGATCAAGACTCCTCAACCCACCACTACTCCTCCTCCAGTTCCAGAGTAAGCTGTGGTCCTAGCACCACCAGTATAGGGTCCTCCTCCCAAGTCTATGAACAGACTGAAGACTGAGGGGCTAAGGACCATTATCGAGGAGAATCGTCTGTCTACTGATGGGGTCAGCAACAGGTACCCAGAGATTATGAGCTGTCTGAAGTCTCATAATTTCCAGATCTTCACCATGCCCAGTGGCCCGTATATTCCAAATTGGGTCCGGGAGTTCTACGCTGCTTATGGGGCCTTGATACCATAGAGAAAGAAGCAGGCAACAAAATTTAAACCGATTGACTATGTAGTTGTCCAGGGGAAGAGGGTGCATTATGATTTTACTGCCATCAATGCTGTCCTAGAATGCACTACGAGAGTTGAAGATGACTGCCTGCATATGATCAGGACAAAGACGCTGGACAACATGAAGAGATGGCTAGCCCCACTGATATCTGATGGCACTCCGAAGTGGTTAGAGGTAGGGGCTCCAATAGAAAAGAAAGACCTGAATGTAGTTGCAAGGGATGGTCATGAGGGCCAAGCAGCGCCAGACTTCTTTCCCCTTTTCGGTGTTGATCACCGAGCTATGCAGACGGGGTCGTGTTCTTAGAGATGCGAAGAAGGATGTGAAAGTGATTCCCACATCTTCTAATGATAGCTGGAGGATCGAGGTAGAATATTTAAAGGATGAGACAGAGAAGCAGAAGACAGCCTCGGTGGACTCTTCCTCGATTGTGGACATAGACTCACTACCTGCAGAGGTATCTTTGCCTACTCCGGCCTCTAGGTGTTCAGGCACTTCTAGTGTTGTTCCTTCTGACACCCCTAGTTCCTCTGCTGTTATATTGCCTCTCAGAACTACTGCTGTTGCTATTTTCTGGACCTCGCTCACTCAGGCCGCATTACTCCGGATGGGGCAGCTTGCCTATTTTACCGATCGTTGTGCTTCCAGACTCGAGGCCTCCATTCCAAGCATGATTCAGACTGCCCTGGCTAGCGCTGTGAGACCATTGAGCACTACCATTGATGCCCTTATGGCTAGGATATCGGTGTGTGAGCGTGGCCAACAGGCCACCGAGGAGGTGACGGCTTTAAAGGCCGCTATTGCTGCGCTGAGAAGTGATGTGGATCAACTGAAGTCCACCAACAAATCCATGATTTTTGGGACGGTGGAGATTCCAGATGTGCCAAAGATGCCTCCAACTACCACCGGAGATGAGATTAAAGCTGTGGGGGAGGTTAATCCCGAGTCTGAGGTGGAGACAGATGGAAAGATGCTTGGGGTTGCTGATGAGGTTTCATATGAGGGCCTTACAGAGACGAGGAGGCCATGATCGATGTAGCTGTGCATACCTCTTTGGTAGATACGCCTTTAGCTAACCCTAGTAGAGCTGATGATAGTGTGGATGTGACTCTGGGTGCTAAGGCCCGAGATTAGAGTGATACACCGGGCACTGATGCCCAAACAGATGGAGCGACTGTTTAGACATGATCTCTCTTTACCTCCTTCTCTGTCTTACTTTTATTGACTTTTGGATACTATTTTACTTGCATTTGAGGACAAATATTTTTTTTTATTTATGGTGGGGTGAGGCCCACCTTTTGTGACCTATTGTGACGTATGGTTATGTTTATATATTGGGTTTTTGAGCTCTAAATTGTGTTAATACTGCATTTTGTGGATTATTGAGCTTGTGGCTCCGTGTTTTAATTGCAAATGATTTTTGGACCCTTTCGAAAATTTGTGTGCCACCGCTTGTTTGTGTTTGAATGTGGCTGTTCTCTTGCAAATTTAAATATCGGTATTGATCAATAATGGTGACTTGAATAGTGCTCATAATCGAATAAAAATGAATGTGCGGCTACAATGAGGCCAAATGAAGTTGCATAGACAATATGTGAACTTTTTGCATATCGTTGTGACTAGCCAAGTATCAAATTGAGTCTCTTGTGATGAACATTGCACACTAGAGAAAGTGTGGAGTCTTGTTTGACATTGGTGTCAATGCCTTGTGTGTGATGAGCTTACCGTGAACCATGTGTGATGACACCTAGAATTTTCCCCGTTGGTCTGGTTGACTAAGCGATGAAATCTCTTGATATGATCTTAGGCAACTTTGAAGAGTGTGAAACAATTTGACATTATACCTCTTTTTGTGGCTTACCTTGTGAGTGTGTGAACCTCGATTGAACACCCATTGAGCCTTAACCTTTTCTTGGAAGAAACTTGATGAAATTGTGACCTTTCTTTATCCATTACCCATAATCCTCATGATTTGTGGTTTGTGTGAATAGCCAACTTAGGCCAAAAGACTAAGTTGGGGGTGTGGTGAAAAGAGAAGGTAAATCAAGAAGTGCAAGAAAGTCCCCTTTGACCCATGGTTTGAGAAAAATGGAACCCCTCTATATAAAAAAAAGAGAGAAAAAGAAGAAAATAATGAAAAAGAAAAAGAATGAAAAAGTTGTGGAATAAAGTTGTGAAAGTGCAAAGAAAATGGGGTGTCCAACAGACCATGGAAGATGAATAATGGGGTGACTTTTGATCATGAATGAGAATGATAAAGAAAAGGAAAGAAAGTGTTGTTCACACCACATTTCATGAGGATTACATCCATTAAGCCTAAATGACCATACCTTTACACTCAGCCCCGTTACAAGCCTTGAAAAGACCTTTTTGATCTTGGGTGAGCTGAAACAATTGTTGGTTGGAAAATAAGGGCAAACCTATGGGTGAAATCATGCATTATGTTCATCTTTGTGAGTGTGAGTGTTGCATTTGATTCTGGAGCTTTAAATTGTTGAACCATTGTGTGTGAATATGGAACTATTCTTTGTGTGAGGGCATTTGAGTACCTTTGTTGAACTTGAACTTGCATTTGAAGCAAGTATTATGAACTTGAGAGTCTTTGATAATGGTGAGTCACAACTTTAATCTTTGAGTGCACAATTAATCCTTGCATGAGTAAGTTGAGTCTTTTGTGTGCATTCATGATTGAGTCTTGTGTAGCACTATTTGAGACATCCTTTTTGAACTGATGAACTTGAGTTTTACTTGAGGACAAGCAAAAGTTTAAGTTGGGGGTATTAATGAGTCCATAATTTGGACTTATTTAGGGATTTAATTTAATAGATTTAGTGTCCTCAAATGCATATTTTGTGCCAATAACTGATGTAAATCCTTGATTCTTTGGTATTTGGATTGAGGGACAAAGCATGGACACTAATGAGCAAAAAGGAACAAGGCAGTTGAAAGAACGAAGAAAAGAAGGCCTGATGATCACCTAACCCATTGGGCGAGTCACCGAATGGCCATGATCTCACCTAAAGTTCCAGTGTGCCAAGCCCTGAAGGAGAAAATCAAGTCGGTGATAGAAAGGAGCAGTCGGCGAGTCGCCGAATGGTTCCGCGATGCAGTGCTAGATCGCCCAAAGTTACAGAACTTAAAGATGCTGAAGGCCAAAGCAAAAAGGTGATGAAATTGATCAAATGGCGGATCGCCGAGTGGATCGGTGATCCCGACTTATTGCGCCGAATGGTCCTTCGCAGCACATTTTTGGCGACTATAAATACATTTTTGAATATTTAGTTTAGAATCTATCTATCTTAGAAATATCATAATTATCAGTTTTGAAGTTTGGAGCTTAGAATTGAGAGTATTGAGATAATATTTTCCTTAGCTTTGAAGATTTGAAGATTTGAAGATTTCCATTTTTGAGAAATTGGAAGTGGGTCTTTGATATTCTTCAACCTTGACCTTTGTGAAGACGAAATTAATCTTACCCAGTTGATGGAAACACAATTTGGTAACGATTTTAATCTTTTTATGATGGCTAGCTAAAACCCCAATTCTTGGGGTGTGATTATGTGATTATGGGTTGATTTAGCTGCTGGGTATTGTTAATTGATAGTTTAAATGTTGTTTAAAAGTGATTTCATTCAGTAATTGTGGCTTAATCTAAAGGGTTGCAGTTGCAAATGCAACTCTACCTTCATGTTTTTGGCTTGCTCGAGAGAGAGGTTTTAAAACCAAGATTAGTGATTTGATGGTCTGTGGGTATTGGGTTGTCATGGGTTGAAGTCGAGAGAGTGAATCCTAAACCCTTTTCCACACATTCAGCTCGAGAGAGTGAATGGACGAAACCGTAGGCTGTTCTTAATTGCTGCTTATTGGTGTTCGAGAGAAACCAATTTGATTCGGGGTAAATTGTTTCAGAGAAAGTTTTTCCTCACTAAAGTCTACCCATTTTTCTACCTGAGCCCATAATCCAATAACATCCTAAGAACCCGTCTCTTTACTTGTTTTATTCGTGTTATTTGCTGTTTTAGTTGATAAGTACAATCACAACCCCCTTGTTATTTGACACTTGTGTCACCCCAAACTTGAATCTTGCTTTTATTCATAAATGTTTTTACCTATGATTGACTTGAACAAATTTATACTGGGCTCTTGAATCATAAGCACGTACCACTCCTTGTGGGATTCGACCCTAACTCACTTAGTTGGGTTATATTATTGACTAACGATCATTGAAACTTAGTATTGGATGAAGTGCTTGGATGAAGTGTCTTGATACGTGAAATCACCAGGTACAAAAGCAGACTGTCCTTTATCTATTAAACTATCCATCACTCTCTGCATTCTGTTAGTCATCACTTTCGAAATGATTTTGTATACAACAATACAGTAAGAGATAGGTCTATACTCTGTTGTTTTTGAAGAGTACTTCACTTTGGGGATCAGAGTTACTGTGGTACAGTTTATAGCTTTATGTAATTTCCCTGCTACGAAGAACTTTTGGACAGCCTCAATGATCTCTTCTCCTACTATTGCCCATGTCTTATTGAAAAAGTATGCATTAAAACCATCACACCATGGTGCTTTATTTTCATTTATCCCCTGCAAAGCCTGTACTATTTCCTCCTTTGACACAAGTGCTATTAGTTGAGCTTGTTGGCCTCTATCTAATCGAGGTCCATCTTTAATTGCTTGACAATTCACAACTGGTAATTGAGTTGCACAAGTTCTCAGTAGTTTTTTTGTAGAAATCAAGTATCTCATCTTCTATATCATTAGTGGTTGTCACTATGTTCCCATTGGCATTGATTAAGCTAGTATTTCTGTTTTGAGCAAACCTGTTCCTCATGCTAGCATGAAAATAAGTTGTATTCCCATTTCCCAATTTCAACCATTGAACTCTAGACTTTTGTCTCATGATGCTTTCTTCTACCTTCAACCATTTCTCCAAATTCATTTTGGTCTCCCTTTCTGTTTCAATCATGCTTAAGGGTTCCCCTGGTTGTCTCATAGCTCTTTGGATATCATGTAATTGTTGCCTGAACATCTTTATTCTCATTTCCACTCCTTGAAACTCAGTTTTGTTTAAGCACTTTAAACCTTGCTTCACTTTCTTTAATTTCTGCCACACCCTCATCATATTTTTTCCTCCTGCACTATCTTGCCATGCTGTCTGCATTGTCTCCTGGAACTTCATATGCTATGCTAGGTGATTTAAAAATCTGAATGGTCTGGATCTCAGCTCAACTTGTTGTACAAAGTTAATACTGAGTGGTGAGTGATCAGAGCAACTAGGATCCATATTATACATCTCCATGTTAGGCATAGTTAGCATCCATCTTGCATTTACTAGAGCCCAATCTATTCTATTATATGTGTGCCCATTAGTCCAAGTGTATTCTTTGCCAGTGTGTTTTAAAATTGTCATACTTCTGTCACTCAGAAACCCATCAAAATCTCTTATTTCTGCATCTTGTACAAGATCCCCCACCATTCTATCTTCCCCTCTATGAAAAATATTATAATCTCCCATAGCAACCCAAGGTGTCTGCTGGTTATTATGAATACTCCTTAATTGCTCCCACAACTTTCTTCTATCTGCTACAGTATGTAAACCATAAGCAACTGTGAAGCTAAAACTAATATTTATCCCTCTATAATCTACTTCTATATGAATATGTTGCTTAGACTGATCCAATAGATTGCATCTAATCACTTGAGGATCCCATAATATCCATATTCTACCTTTAATACTAGATAGAGAGTTAGTTATACTTTCCCATCCAGGTGCAACTTTCTTCAGGATGTGACCTTCATGCTAGACTTTTATTTTATGTTCTAGAAGTGCTATAATACTAACTTTACTAGTCTTTACAGGCATTGCAACTTCTTTCTGCTTATAGACTTTATTCAAACCTCTTACATTCCAAGTAATTAACTTCATTTATGAGGGGTGCTGGTACATTACTGTAACACCCCAGAAATTCTATGACTTAAGTTAGAGCCTCACTTTATGAATAATGACTTAAAAATAGTTAAAATTATGTTTATAAACCTAAATTAATGCAATTGACTTGGTTTGGAAGAGTAAAAGTCTAAACGTCAAGAAACGACCACTACATTCGGAAACTAGAGACGAATGTGTTCTAGTGTGTCCTTAGGTTTTGGGCAGGTTTGGGAGTGTCGTATGATGGTATAATCTTGTAAAAAGGTTTAAATTAGGCAAACATATGTTTATAGGGTCAAAATGTTCAAATATGACGCCCCGGGGCCACCCTAAGGGACCCCGAGGAGGACCCCAACCTTGGCCAAGCAAGCTGCCAAGGCAGCTTGCAAATTGCAGTTGGAGGGAATAGCTCCGCGTCGCGGACTAGCTCCCCCAAGGAGCAAAAGTTTAGTTCGCGACGCGGTCATGTCGCGGACTCTACTGTCTTGAAATTTAATTCCAAATATCTTCAGTGAACAGCTCCGGGTCACGGACTTGTTCCGCGATGAAAATGCAAAAATTTAGAAATCGATCTTTACTTCATTTTTGAGTCCAACTATGTGAGGGGTATTTAGGGTACTTTAGGGGACGTGTATATAATATTTTAAAGTCAAATTACCCCACTTTTTATCACTTAAACACAAAACCCCAAAGATCAAAACCTAAAGTTCCTCCTTCTCTCTACTCTCTCTCTCTCTTCTCAAGGACTCCATTGAAGAAGATTGGATCTTCAAGAAGAAGACCAACTCTCCAAGGTTTCAACTCGGATTTTCGTGGTTAATTCATCAATAAAGTATGGTTGCTTATCACTCTTGGGATTCCTTTCCCCAAGAGGCCCCTTCAAGATGAATTTCAAAACCTCCATTCTAGGTTTCAATCCAAAAACGTGGGTCTTCTTTCTAAAGTGAAATTGATCTTATAAACTGACTTTGATTGATGTTATATGAACAATTATGGATGAATTTATGTTGTATTGGTGGTTTCTTGAAGAATTCCCCATGATACCCATGTTTCTCCTTCTTTTCCTAATTCTAGCCCTAGTTTGTGTTGGTTATTAATTGAAGGCTATGAATTGGATGTGATGTTGTGTAATTCATGTTTGTATGATGATTCTACCCTAGGTTATGTATAATTTCTATGAAATTAGGGCTGAGTCTTTGAATGAAGCTTTGAAGGTTATGAAGGGAATATGTCAATTGCTTATATTGATGTGGATTATGTTATTACTTCATAAATTACCTTGTATTATGTATTGGATATGAATTGTTTGGTAATTGAAGTATGAATGTCCCATGAAGGGCAAGAAGGTATGAAGGTTGGTTCTTCTTTGAACTAAAGTATGAAAGGTGAATTACTTAGATTGTAATGATGCTATACCAAATGTGTTGTTGTGGTGTTGATGACCTAGTTTCCTCATCCTTAACCCTCTACACTTGAATTAGCTATGAAGTATGTATGTATGGTATGGTATGATTGCTATATGATTGAAAGGTAGTCCTCATGATTATAGTGCAATGTAAAGTGAAAGGATTGTTACTCACTTATGAACACATATGAGCTATTATGATACGATGTCTACATAAGAGTCTAGTAAAGGCTAATGTGAACTTATGTGATGACTAAAGATGATTACAAAAGGGAAATAGATGCTTAGCACCAAAAGGGCATGTAAATGAGATGGGGGGTCTCACGTTTAGTAAGTCCAGCTCCCCAAATAGGTTTCCTCATGTTTAGCAAGTCCAGATTACCCATGGTATGTATTGTCTCATGAGATGGAAACCCCCCGTTTAGTAAGTTAGGGTTTCTAGAAGCAATCTCCTTGACCCTTAACTATGTGCCCACATAGGACTCTAACTTATTGGATCCCTTAGATAGCTATGTACGAATGGTTACACCTTAGGCAAGTGTTAACCTTCTCTTTCGGTGTGGGAGTAGACCACCGGATTCCATGTAGCTCTCATGGTCTATGGCGGTTATTGCAATATTTCCCTAATGTAAAAGTAAATGAAGGTATGAAAGCTGTGAACTCTTACTAAGGCTTTCTTAAGGGTTTCTACATAGTGTAAGGGAGGGTATGGGACTTCTCTTGCACATTGCACTTGTGGGATCCTAAGAGATGGTTGTAGTAGTGTTCTCTTATGATTATGATGATTATGGCTTATGTATGTTGAAGCTATGTTATGTATGATCATTATGAATATGATAAGTTATGATGAAATATGATCTTATGAATATATGCATGAAGTAGGTTGCTTAATGTGATGCTTGGCTATTGATAGGGTTATGGGATCCTATCCTTTGCATTGCACTAGTATTGCTTGGTTGTTTACATGTTGGGATGATAGTATGTTGGTTTGGCTTATGATGTTTACCTTATGTGCATAATGGGTTTTAAATTGAGAAAAGCATGTGTTTAACTAAAATGTCCTTTTATGCATGTTTTCATGGTTTTTATGCATAGTAGTCATACTTAGTACGTGTGTTGTACTAACCCATATTTTCTTCCCTTTTCCCAAACAATGTAGGTTCGGGCCTTTGACGAGATTCAAGGCTATTTCTCAAGATACTTGGATTTGCTCCTCTAAGTGTGTGAGTCCTCAAGTTTGAGGACAAGACCCGTATGTTCTAGCTTTTTTAGTCTTCTGCTTATATTGAAAGACATTGTTGTATTTTCCTATTCTAGACTTCCTATTGGTGTAAGGGCTAAGTCTCAATTTCTATACTCATATGTCTAGATTGTATGTTGAGAGAAAGTTAGTTTCTATTTTTCATATATGAAGGGAAGTTGAACTTCCAAAGTAAAAGTTTTAATTTTTTCGCTATTTTTCTATGATATATGCAATGATGAATGCTAAGGGCTTGTATAAGACCTCTTAGAGGTCGAGTACATCGGTAATGACTAGGGGGTGCTCCCGGGTCGTTACAATTACCTTTCCCAAGCTCCTTCCCTGCTCCTCCTAAACCTTTATATTCATCAGCTGCATGTCTCGTATCATGGTCATGCAACGGATTAAACTCATTTGCTATGGGAATTATAACCTTTCTATGCTTTGTCTTTGCCCTTTTATTGTTGATTTCCCTCTTGCTTCCTCCCATTTTCCTCCAATGTCCTGTATTTGTAGCCCTCTGCTCACCTGCAAGTTTACTCTATCTTCTTCTTACTGATTGATATCCTACCTTGAGCTTATCACTTCAACTAGCCCACTATTCTCAAGAGTGTTGCTAGATTCTGCTTGTAGCTCAGTTCTTTTTAGTTACCACTCTGTCGTCCTCTTCACTGCCTTATCTTTTTGTTTATGTTCTTCCCCTTTCTCATGAAATTTGTGCCCAATGATCAAACATTTAGGACAGTAAACCGGCACCCATTCATAAACCACATTCTGAGTGAATTCTCTACCATTTGGATCTTCCACTTTAATGTCTACTGGCAGTTTTTGAATGATATCCATTTCTATTAGAACTCTAGCATAGGAAACTCTTTCTATCTGCGTAATGCATTCATTCGCAAAAAGAGGAATTTCCAATCCACTACTAATTCTACTTAATGATTGTATGCCCCAACAATTCAATGGGAGGTTTGGGAATTTCACCCATACTGGGATAGTTTGCATAATCTCCTTTCCTAGATCAAACTCCAGCACCCATGTCTTCACTATGATTGGCTTATTCCTTATCATAAGAGGGCCTGAATATAACACTTTATCCCTATCCTCAAAACTACCAAATCTTACCAAAAAATAACCATCATTATGGTAGAATGCCTTAGGTTTTGCTATATAGTTCCACTGCGTCGCTATGTAACGTTCTATTGCAGCAATTGTTGGCTCAACTCCCACCACATAGAGGATTAAAACATGTTTCCATCTTAGCGTCTCCGCATCTACCTCATCTTTGCATAGCTCGATAATTTTCTCCCCATTACGAACTGTGGGAGATATATAATTCAGCTTCATTCCCTGTGCAGCCATACGGTTTCTCTGAAATAGGTTCGACCAATTTCTTCAGTTTAGGCTCTTCCTCCTTCCCTTCTTGTCCTTCCTTTCCTGGGATTAGCTCCACCAACACCTTGCTTGTGCTCTGGGTACTCTCAATTTGTGGCGTAGGTTCCCATTCTCCATGTGCTCCCCTCTCCTCCGATCTAGTCTTCGAGTTTGGTGATGTAATCAGAACTGGGGTTTTGCTTAATTTCGGCCACTGCTCAACTGGTTTCATCCCCCTATTATGAATCTCCCCTGTACTTAATGTGCTTCCATTCCCTGCGCTCGTATGTCCACCAATGACCATCTTCTTCCGAGCTCTCGCCATGGTAGGCGTACATTAGCTCACCTAACGTGCGCCGAGAGAGGAAATTCTTCGCTTTTGTCATGACCAAAAGTACACCCTAGACGTGATATGACGTATAAGACCTCACAGGCCCTACACAAGTCATTTGACATACATATACACAACATAATAGAGAAAAGCAAGAAATCTTATAAGAAGTAATGAGTTTGACATAAGTGGAAGTACAACAAAGTCTTGACAAGCCATCTATTACCTCAAAAGAGTGGTCAGGACGTAACCGGTACACCACATACAAAGTCTAAAAACTAAAATAGAAGGAAAGGAAATAGAAGTATCATGGTCCTCGAAACACGAGGACTCACAACTCTTGATCTTCGAATCTTCAATGAGATCCACAAGCACAAATAGAGGGAGAGAAATCATCACGCCCTACATTAATGAAACAATGTAGGCACAAGTATGCATTAGTACATGAAATTTACTAAGCATGAGAGGAATGCAATAAAACATGAGATGTGATCATATAGGACATAATGGAAGACATGATATGCATGACCAAGCTAACATAGTAAAAACCTTTAAATAGAATCATAATCATAAACATGGCCAATGCATCTTGATATCATTATAGGAAGCTTCATAAAACATTTGAAAGCCACTTAGTTCATTTTGTGAGATATTTACTTTTAACCGACACAAACCATGTGAGCTATAACACGAAATCTAGTGTCTTGTTCCCACACTGAAAAGAGATTTCAATACTTTCCAAGGCAACAACCTTAAATTTCTAGCTTAGGTGGATCCACTAGCTATATCACTATAGACAACCTATGGGGGCATGTAGTTAGGGACAAGGAGATTGCTACTAGAGACCTGACCTCTACTAACAGAAGAGCCTCCATCTCAATATCCTCTGGGTGCTAAGTAAAAATCCCAACGGAATAGTCATAAACATAAAATCATCATCATCCATGGAAAAGCACAATCCTTCAACTAAGAACATCCGCCACCACAGTCGCCTTATCGGGATGATAAATGACACTCATATCATAATCCTTCAACAATTCAATCCATCTCATTTGGTGAAGATTCAAATCCTTATGAGTGAACATATATTTCAAACTCTTGTGATTGGTAAACATATCTACATGAACACCACACAAGTAATGTCTCCAAATCTTAAGAGCAAACACCACTGCCACTAACTCCAAATCATGAGTCATATAATTCTTTTCATGCACTTTCAATTTCCTAGAAGCATAAGCGATGACTTTTCTATATTGCCTCAAAACATAACCAAGACCTACTTGTGAAGCATCATAATAAACTACAAACCATCTGATCCTTCTGGTAGAGTCAAAATAGGGGTTGAGGTGAGTTTATCCTTCAAATCATGGAAACTTTTCTCACAAGCTTCCAACCATAGGAAATTCACTTTCTTTTGAGTCAACATTGTCAAAGGCGAAGCAATAAAGGAAAATCCTTCCACAAACTTTCTATAATAACCGACCAAACCTAAGAAACTCTGTATATCTGAAGCAGAGAAAGGTCTAGGCCAATTCTTAACCACCTTAGTTTTCTTAGGATCAACTTGAATACCTTCACTGGAGACAATATGGCCAAGGAAAGCAACAGACCTCAACCAAAACTCACAGTTTTTAAACTTAGCATACAACTCATGATCCTTGACAATTTTCAACACAATCTTCATATTCTCAACATGTTCATCCTCACTTCGTGAGTAAATCAACATTTCATCGATAAACACAATCACAAACCCATCAAGGTATTAATTAAAAATCCTATTAATCAAATCCATAAACACTATTGGGTCATTAACCAAACCAAATGACATTACCAAAAACTTAAAATGACCATACCGAGTTCAAAAAGATGTCTTAGGAATGTCTGTCTCTTTCAACATCAATTGGTGATAACCTAATCAGAGGTCAATCTTAGAGAAATAACTTGCTCATTGGAGTTGATCAAACAAATAATCTATCCTTAAAATATGATACTTATTTTTAATGGTATCCTTACTCAATTTATGATAGTCAATACCCATCCAGAGAGAACTATCATTCTTTTGAATACAAAATACTGGAGCACCCCATGGTGAGATACTCGGTCTAATAACGCCCTTATCCAACAAATACTTTAATTGGTCCTTAAACACCTTTAGTTCTATCGTGGCCACACGGTAAGGTAGAATAGAGATAGGCTACGTATTTGGGAGAAGGTCAATACAAAAGTTATTTCCCTTCTGGGAGGAATACCAAGAAGATCATCGAGAAACACTTCTGGAAACTCAATTACAGTTGGAACTAATTCAAGAGTAGGGGTTTCATAATATGTATCCCTAACCCGTACTAGATGATAAATGCAACCCTTGGAAATCATCTTTCTAGATTTTAAGCAAGATATAAATTGACCCTTAAGAACATAATTTCCCCCTTCCCTTGACATGATAGGTTCATTCAGAACCTTGAATGTGACCAATCGGGTCCTACAATCTATGGAAGCATAACATGCATGAAGCCAATCCATCCCAAGAATAACATCAAAATCTGATATATCAATCTCTGCAAGTGTAACACCTCAGATTTTGGAAAAGGAAAAAAAATCATTTTTTTGCTACTGCTTGTGTTTTATGGGTCCAGTCTACGGGTCGTAAAGGATTTTACGGACCGTAGAAGGCATCCGTAGAAAGTGGGATTGAGTTTTGGAAAACTCAAGTTTCTGAAGTTGAGTCTACAATTGACCAGGTTAGTACCTCAAATGATCTACGAGTCCTAGCTAAGCCTCTTACGAGGGTCCTAGACTTAGTGAAATTTTGAAGGTCAAAGTTGAGTTCTAAGGTTGGGGTCTACGGACCGTAGAAATTTCTATGGGCTGTAGACAGGTATCGTTAAAAGTTGGTCAAATTTAAGGCTTCTGCACTTTTCTATGGATGACCAATATAGTCTGTAGTAAGTCCTACAGATAGTAGGTCCAAACCATAGAAGGGTTTGACAATTATTTTTAAGAGGTTTTTGGGTCTCCCCCTAAGTGTTTAATGCCTACAATAAGTCATTTTGATCCGAGTTATAAACTCTATAAATACCCCTCAAGTCCTAAAATTACCCTTTACAAATCATTTACCCAAATTCCCAATTTCCATCCAAGTTCTTCCCCAAATTTCTCGCTCTAGCTAAGGAAGAATAAGCTAGGGTTTCAAGGTGAAGTCTCCAATTCACCATAGCTTTTAAGCTTTGATCGTAAAGGTATGTTAGTATTCACCAATGGAGTCCTCTCCTCCATTGGGTCCCCAAAGATCCAAATTCTCCAAGTTAAATTTAATTGATCAAAGTTAGGATTTTCTCCAATCTTCATGGGTTCTTTTTAATTATGATTCAATTATCTATTTTCTATCTCCTAATACATGAATTGAAGTATTTACATGATTTTGAGTTGAATTCAAAGGAACCCATGCATGATCCATGATTTTTGACTATGAACACATGATGAAACTTATGAACTATGAACTATGAATTTATGAAGATATACATGTTTTTATGAGAATGATGTTTATGAATTAAGGATGCTTTTAGATGAAAGTATCAATGAAAATTGTGAAGGGTTTTCTCACATAAAAATATGATCATGATTATGAAAAGATTTCTCACATAAAGATTCACAAGGTTTAAAGGTTTTCTCACCTAAGTTTAATCAAGATTTAAGGAGCTATCCTAAATAATATGAATATGATTAATGACTATTCCATGGGATTTTACTTAGCAACGAGAGGCTATTGAGATGGAGGCTCTCCCGTTAGTAAAGGCCAAGTCTCTAATAGCAATCTCTTTGTTCCTACTACGTGCCCCCATATGATGTCTTAGCTAGTGGATCCATGTAAGCTAGAAGTTTAAGGTTGTTGTCTTGGAAGGAAATGATATCTCTTTTTGGTGTGGGATAGACATCAGATTCCATGCTTTAGCTCACATGGTCTATGTTGGTTAATGGTAAACATCCCACAATAATGAACTAGGTTACTTCCGAGTACCTCACTAAGGGTTTTAATATGTTACGATTGCATTGACCATGATTATTACTTGTGTTTTCTAACATCTTATATTATGCTTTAGCTTGGTCATTGCATGTTATGTAAAGTTCTTTTTAGCATGATTTCATATCTTTTATTCATTGCTATCATACTTACTACATTCCATGTCCTAATACATACTTGTACCTACATTGTATCATAATATAAGGTCAGACGCTCCTACCGCACACACTTGTGGCTAGTTGATCTCTCTTAACGATTATTGATTGGTGAATCCTCATGCTCTAAGGACTAAGACACTTTTATAACTTTTTCAGTATTTTAGTTTTCAGACATTTTGTATGTGGTGTATGAGTTACGTCCCAACCACTTCTTGTGATATATTAGATGGCTTGATGAGACTATGTTAGACTTTCGATTTGTTAAACTCTTTTATGATATGAGAATTGTTCTTTAGAAATCTTTATTTCGATCATCTTGTATTATGTATATTAAGTGGCTTGTGTAAAGCCCTTTTTGTGGTTCTATACGCTATGTTACACCTAGGGTATACTTTAGGTCATGACAAACTTGGTATTCAAAGCACAAGGTTTAGAAAGGTCCTAAGATGTCTCACAAGCCACATCAAGTAAAGTCTTGTGTATGAGTTTGAAAAGTGCCACATTTATGAATAGGAGGCTATAAGATGTTTAGGAAATTATATTTTATCATCATTCTAAAGTCATGCGATAGAGTGTAACTCTATATGTCTCTCTCCTAATCCTTATCTGATGATTTTTAGGATATGGTCCCTCAAAGAGCTTATGTGAGAAGGAATGTGGGTAATGACAATGTGGAGCCCGATGTTCCTTAAGTTTCAGTTCATCCTTTGGTCGAGCAAGTGACTCATACCAAATTCTAAACCGCTTTCCAAGTGTTGGCTCAATCTTTGATGACTCAAACCAATAGAGAGGTCAATGCTCCCATGAATCCAAATATGGGTACGATGACATCAAGGATAAGGGACTTCAATAGGATGAATCGTTCAAAGTTTCATGGTTCCAATGGTGATAAGGATCCTCAAGAGTTCGTTGATGAGGTTCACAAGATAGTGGAAATTATAGGAGTGACTGCGGTTGAGAAGGTGGAGTTGGACGCTTATCAACTAAAGGTTGTTGCTCAAGTTTGTCAACCAATGAAAGGAAGAAAGGGCGGTGATGTGGGTCCTCTTGATTGGAAAAAAATTAAGGTTGTGTTTCTTGATAGGTTCTTTTCCCTTGTGATAAGGGATACAAAGGTGCTTGAGTTCGTTAACCTCATTAAAGGAACATGAGTGTTAAATAATATGCCTTGAAATTCACACAATTGTCCAAATATGCTCCTTCTAAGGTGTGTTTGAAAATGGTGGTTAAGGAATGTCGTACCAATATGCTCATTCAAGAAATGGATATTTCCCATTTTACGACCCATGCCCAACAAATTGAAGAGGAAAATCTTAAGGAAAGGTCTAGGGAGTCCACTAGGGCAAAGACTGGTGATGGTATTTTTTTACATTCAAGGTCCGATGGACATGGTTGCTCTAAATTCTGACAAAGTATTTCTGGTCAAGGTTTCTCTAATGCTTCGGCTCCAAAGTTCAACAAAGATAGGGTGTCTAAACCTAAGCCTCAAGGAGGAAATGATGGTGGATCTTCTTTTCTACTTTTGCTAGGTGTGGAAGAAAGCACGATGGTAAATTCTCAACCGGTAGAAAGGCTTGCTTTAGTTATAGTAAGAGTGGTCACAAGGTGAGGGATTTTCTGCCACTTGATATTAAGGGAAGAGATGGTAGGCAAGCTCCGCCTAGTGATTCAGGTTTGAGTGGCCCTAAGCAAATCAAATTCTATACACTTTAAACCTGACATGATTAAGAGGGTTCTCCTGATATGGTTAGTGGTATATTGAAAGTCTTTCATCTTGATGTTTATGCTTTGCTTGATTCCGGTGCTACTCTGTCTTTTATGACGCCATATATGGCTATGTGATTTGATGTTTCTTTGAATGTGTTGATATACCCTTTTTCTGTCTCTACTCCTATTGGTGAATCTATTATTTCTAAGAGAGTCTATAGAAAGTGTCCCGTCTCCTTATCCCATAGAGTCACTCATATTGATCTCGTAGAACTTGATATGTTGGATTTCGACGTTATTTTTGGTATGTATTAGTGTTATTCTTGTTATGCTTCTATTGATTGTAGAATCTGAGTGGTTAAGTTATGGTTTCTTAATGAGCCCATCCTAGAGTGGAAAAGGGGAAATTCTATGCCTAAGGGTCAATTTGTTTCTTGTCTAAAAACTAGAAAATTGATTTCTAAGGGTTGCATATACCATCTTGTTCGAGTTAAGGCTATGGATTACAAAACCGTTATTCTTGAGTCAGTCCCCATTGTAAATGAGTTTTGGGAAATGTTTCTTGATGATCTACCCGGTGTTCCTCCCAAAAGGGAAATAGACTTTGGTTTTGACCATCTCCCAGATATGCAACCTATCTATATTCCTTCTTACTATATGGATCCGGTAGAACTTAAGGAATTAAAGGAGAAGTTGAAAAACTTGTTGGATAAGGGTTTCATCCAACCGAGTATCTCTCCATTAGGTGCTCCCATTTTTGCTCGTTCATAAGGAAGGTTTACTTCGCATGTGTATTGGTTCCCGACAATTGAAAAAGGTTAGACCATTAAGAATAGGTATCGTCTTCCAAGGATTGATGATTTGTTTGATCAAGTCCAAGAAGCATGTTATTTCTCTAAGATTTACCTCTGATTAGGTTATCACTAATTGGGGGTGAAAGAGAGTGACATTTTGAAGACGGTTTCCAAACAAGGTATGGTCATTATAAATTCTTGATAATGTAGTTTGTTTTGACCAATGCTCCTGCCGCATTCATGGATTTGATGAATAGAGTGTTTAGACAATATCTTGATATGTTTGTGGTAGAGTTTATCAATGATATCTTGAATTATTCTCAGAGTAAGGACGAGAATGCCGATCATTTATGATTGTGTTGCAAATTCTTAAAGATCGTGAGCTATATGCTAAGTTCAATAAGTGCTAGTTTTGGTTGAGATCCATGATTTTTAACGTTTAAAGCACACCTCATCCGATTCTAGGTGTCAACGATCGTAAATCAATATAAAACCCAACCAAATGAGTTGGGGTCGAATCCCACAAGGAGCGGTACATGTTTGGAATTCAATTAAGAAGTATGAATGCGGTGTAATCAGCCAAAGGAATAAATATTATTGGAAAGAGACATATTAAATTAAAGGCGTGACACGAATGTCAAATGTGTGTTTTGATTTGCAATTATCAACTACATAGCAGTCACAAACAATTTTACATAACAATAAGGAGATAGATTCTCGGGATGTGATCAATTATAGGAAAATTTGATTTATGGGTAATTGAAACTACTAGTAAACAACTGAAAATCAATGAGTAGGCTAGACTATAAGGGAGATAGCTTTCTCTCGAACAACTACCCTGAATCAAGTGATTTCTTTCGAACATCAACAAGCACAACAATGAAGAACAACCCACACATTAATACATCCATTCTTTCAGGCTAGATGGATGGCATTGAGTTTAGGATTCACTCTCTCGAGCTAAATCCAAATCAACCCAATACCCATAGATCATCGATCAATAATTTTAGTCCTAAAACATCTCTCTCGCAAGCCAAGAACACAATTGTGGAGTTGGATTTGCAACTGCAACTCATAAATTAAACCACAATTAAGGATAAAACTCACTTTTAAATTAGCAATTAGCAATACCCATAAACTAATTCAGCCCATAATCACACCCCAAGAATTAGCGTTTTAGCCAAACATCATAAAAAGGTAAAAACTATTACCAAATCGATTAGCCACCAACTGGGTATGAGAGATTTAGTCTTTACAATGGTCAATTTGAAAAAAAATCTGAAACCCACTTCCAAAATCTCCAAATTAAATCTCTAAGGTTCTTCAAAAGCTAAGAAAAACTCCAAAGAAAACTTGTTCTAAACAGTTTTAATGAAAAATAGATGTCCAAAGATGTAAAAGATGTAAAAGATACTAAACTAAATGTTCAAAATCTAATTTATAGTTGCCGAAAATAAGCTACGAATGCCCCTTTGGTGAAGTAAGTCGGGCTCACCGAACCACTCGGCGAGCCGCCCTTTGACCTCTTCCATCACCTTTTCGCCTTGGCATTCAGCATCCTCAAGGCCTGTAATTTTGGGCGATCTATCTTGGCTTCGCGGAACTACTCGGCGATCTGCCGACTGTTCCTTTTCATCGTCGAATTGGTTTTTTCCTTTAGGGCTTGGCACACTGGAACTTTAGGCGGTCAAATAGCTAGTCAGCGATTCACCAAATGCCTTTTGCGATCACCAAGCTTGCCTTTCTTCATTTCTTCAGTTTGTTTTATTCCTTTTTGCATGTTAGTGTCCTTGCTTTGTTCCTCAATCCATGTACCTAAAAATCCAGGATTTATCATCAGTTTATGCCACAAATTAAGCATTTGAGGACACTAAATCTATATAAATAAATCCCTTTATGAGTCCAAATCTCGGACTCATCAACACCCCCAACTTAAACTTTTGCTTGTCCTCAAGTAAAACTCAAGTTCTGCAGTTCAATAAGGATGTCTCAAATAGTGCTACATAAGACGCAACATGAATACACACAACAAGAATCAAGTTACTTATGTAATGATCAATTGTGCACTCAAAGATTCAAATTTTGACTCACCATTATCAAAGATGCTCAAGTTCATAATACTTGCTTCAAATGCGAGTTCAAGCTCAATAAATGTACTCAAATGCACTCACAACAAAGATGATTCCATATTCACACACAATTTCTCAACAATTTATAGTTCCGGAATCACATACAACTCTCACACTCATAAAGATGAACACATGCATGACTTCACCCATAGGTTTGCCCTTATTTTCCAATCAACATTTGTTTAAGCTCACTCAAGATAAAAAAGGTCTTTTCAAGGCTTGTAATGGGGCTGAGTGAAAAAGTATGGTCCTTTATGCTCAATGGCTGCTACCCTCATGAAATGTGGTCCAACTATCACTTTCTTTCTTTTCTTCGACATTTTGATCATGTTCATAATTCACCCCATTATTCACTTTCACATGGACTTCTAGATACCCCATCTCTTTTGCAATTTTCATCACTTATATCACAACATTTTCATTTTATTTAATATATATGAAAGGGTTCCATGTTTTTCTAGATCGTTGCTCAAAGGGGAACTGTTCACACTTCTTGAATTACCTTCTCTTTTCACGATACCTCCAACTTAGGCTTTTGGCCTAAGTTGGCTATTCAAACAAACCACACTTCATGAGAATTATGGGTGAATGGATAAAGAGGGATCACAATTGTTCAAGTTTATTCCAAGAAAAGGATAAGGCTTAAAGGGATTCAACAAGGTTCACACATCTCACAAGGTTGGCCACAAAAGAGGTATATTGTCAAATTGTTTCACTCATTAAAATTGTTGCCTAAGATCATTACAAGTGCTTGCATCACTTAGTCAACCGGACCAACGGGGCAAATTCAAGGTGCCATCACACAATGTTCAAGGTAAGCTCATCACACAAGGTATTGACACCAATATCAAACGAGACTCATTCGAGCTAGTGTGCAATGTTCATCACAAGAGGCTTCATTCGATAACCGGCTAGTCACAAAGAGATGCAAAAAGTTCACACATTGTCTATGCAACTTCATTTGGCCTTATTAGCCGCGCATTCATTTTATTCAATTAAGAGCACTATTCAAGTCATCGGTAATGATCATAATCGATACTGAAATTTGCATAAGAATATCCACAATCACACACAGAAGAGGTGGCACAAAATTTTCAAAATAGGTTAAAAATCATTTCCATTCAAACCAAGGAGCCACAAGCTTAAATATTCACAAGATAAGATCAAAACCAATTAAAACACAAAACCCAATATTCATATACAAAATCAAATCAAAAGAGGTAGGTATGGAAATACCTTACCCCACCCACAAAAGAAAAGCAGTTGTCCGCAAATGCAAGTAAAACAACCAGAATCAATAAAAATAACAAAGAGGGAGGTAAAGAATGATCATGTCTACTTAGTTGCTCCATCTTTCGGGGAATCAATGCCCGAGGTCACACTCTGATCTTGGGAATCAGTGCCCGAGGTAACAACAACACTGGCTCCACTAGAGCCTGTAATGGAAGTATCTGTCAGCGATATCGGAATGACTGACTGAACTATCCTCCCCTCTAAATCAGGCAGGTCCTCATAGATAGTCGCATCCTGAGCATCAAGCATCTCCTCGTCCGTCTCCGCCTCTGACTCAGTAGTAGCCACATCATCCATAGGCTCATCTTCGGCGGTAGCCGGAGTCATATTAGAACTAGACGGAACACCCGGAGCCTCAACTGACCCAAATAGTGAAGTGAAGTCTATGGACTTCAGATAGTCCACATCCTTCCTCAAATCAGAAACCTCAGCTTTCAAACCCGTAACCTCAGAAGTAACCCCCTGTACTCTCTCACAAGTCTCTTCTCTCTCCATGAGAGCACCAATCAATGTCCGGAGGGTTGTCAAAGTAGCTGAAATAGCCCACTCAATCATCCATGGCACCTAAGCCTCTAGTAGGGAAGCCCAAACATAGGTAGAATGGGCTAGGGGCCCCATCTTGAGGAGCATGGCCTAAGTGATCCTAGTAGACTGGGAAGCAGTAGAAGAACCTCAAGCCTGGGAAGGAGTGGTAGTGGGTGTACCTGAAGGCCCTGAGGTCGGAGTAGGCAAAGCTACCTCTGCAGGTATAGACTCAACATCAACCTCTGGGGATGTATCCACCGGAGTTGCTCTCCTCCTATCCGCCTCATCCCGTGTGTACTCAGCTTCGATGCGCTAGATGTCTATGGAGGATGTGGGTGTGACATGAATGTCACTCTTTTCGTCAAGAGGAACTTCAGCCTGCCGACATAGCTTTGTAATAAGAACTGGGAATGGCAGGGATGTCTGGCGCTGTTTGGCCCTCATGGCCATATCCTGCTGTATAATCAGTCCCAAGTTGAGCCCCTTCTTGGCGATGATGGTTCCAAGACAGGTCATCTTTGGGTGGCGGAGGATAAACTCATTCTGCAAGGGCATGATAAAACTTTTGATGAACCTGAACCAATACCAGACTGCTATATTCAAGTCTTTCTTCTCGATTGGGGCTCCGACCTCAATCCTCCTCGAGGTGGTGTCAGAAATGAGGGGAGCAAGCCAGTCCTCTATCCAGAGTCTGTGCTATAGTCATGCCCTCGTAATCATGCTCAAACCCTGTAGCTCTATCAAGTGCCACATTGATATGATCACTGTTGCATCCCACTGTCTTCCCCGAACTACCAGAGACTCTACCAGTCTTAAGACACTGATCTTTTTCTTCCCCTGGGGTACTAAGTCACCGTATGCAGTGTAGAACTCTTGGACCCAGGTGGGAATGCATGGGACACGGGGCCTGGTGAATAAGTCAAACATGTGGTACCGGAGTGTGTCCCACACAAGAGGGTACATGCCCACCACACCATCCGTGGACAATCTCTTCTCTTCAAGAATGGTCCTTAGTCTCTCGGCCTTTAGATTGTTGAGTAGCCAGGGAAGAGAATCCTGAACTGGTGGTGCTGGAACCACTGTCTGTGTCGGAGTTGGCACTGTATCAGCAGCAGGAGGGGTAGACTCCGGGATCCTAGACGGATCTTGATGAACTCTGGCACAAATCTCAGCTCGTCGGGTCTAAAGTGGTTGGTCATCCTCAGGATCGGAGAATGAGGCCTGATAATTAACAGAATCCCTATCACTGCCAGAGTTATGCTCCGGTCTCTTAGCGACGGGTGCTTTGCCCTTGCCTCCCTTCGGAGGTGATTTCTTGCCTTTTTTGGAGGAAGCAACAACTCCCCCATTGATTACAATGCCCCATGCTCATTTGTGGGGCGACATTCCACTTTCGTCCCAATTGGTCCTAGCCGTACCTGCAAAATACATTGAAAAGAGTTAGAAACATTTCAAGAAAATTTGCAAAATTCATAAAGTTGTAGATAAACTCGCCGAACCAATCGGTGAGTCACCAAGGCACTTTGGCAAGACAAATTGGGCTCGCCGAAAGGACTGGCAATTTTTTTTCTTCAGAAACAAGGCAGGTCATCGATGGACAAGGCCATTCGGTGAATCGCCGACATCACTCGACTAGCTCAGACTTGCCCGTTGAAAAACAGTGTGTTTTATGGGTTAGGGGCATAAAAAGAGCGATCAAAGGAACCTTTCTGTGAGTCACCGAGTGAACTCGGCGAGCTCATGCTTCCCGCTAAAAGTTATAGACTCTAACCAAGCCAAATCACGAAATTAAAGGTGATCACGGGGGACATTGGCGAACCGCCGACCAGTTCGGCGAGCTCGACCCAGCTCGCCAAATTGCCCAACGTGCCAAATTTAAACCCCTATTCCCAAAATCAAGCCCACAGCCCCCGAAAACAAAATCAAACACACACATTATGCAGTTCACGCAAGACCCACAAGACCCATGCCTCCGGGGTACTCAAACTTCCCGCTTTGGCGAAAATTTGCCATTTGACGAATTTTGCTCTTAAGTATGACGTCAATCACTCTATCATTGGGCAAAGTACGTCATTTAGCACAATTAAGGGTTACTTAGACTTCACCCAACTAGACCCAACATAAATTTACCTCAACCCAATAATTTATGATCAATTTTAATGCACAAAACTCGGGAAATCAATATTTCAAGTAATTAGACACAATTTCGAAACTAAAACAGGAAAACCAACACATCAAATACAATTCCAACACAGGCCCAGCACACAACAACACAATTTTAGCAAATGCATTTGAGTTCAACCACTAATCAAGAGTTCGGGGTTCGGAAAACTAACCTTTAAGCCGAATGAAGAATTTGATATGCTAGGTGACAATGTAATCCAAATCTGAGCACGAGATCAACACACAAAAAGTGATAAAAATGGGAAAATATTGAAAATTAAGAGTTTTGGTGAGAGAGTACGAGGTTAGAAATAAGAGAATGCAAAAGATTTTGAAAATTTAAACTGTTTGCCCTTTTAAAATCTTTCGATTCGTGTCCCTTTCGGTAGTATTAGTCGATCACGCTGGACCTCTCAGCAATCGACCGAGTGGTGACTTACCTTCCCGAGTTTTATAGGACCTCCAATTATTGGGGTCCAAACGATAGACAAAGTTGGGCTCGTCGACCGGTTTGGTGAGTCACCGATTCATCCATTGGCCCGCCAAATTTTATAGACTTCCACCTGATATTTTGTGAGTCCAATGGGGGTCCAAGTTGGGCTCGCCGACTTCTTTGACGAGTCGCCGATTGAACTCATGGCTCGCCAACCTGCACATTCTCAGACACATTCCACTTTTCAACCTGCACAATCAACACATGTTATTCAAAAGCAAACTTAAAACATTAAAAACATGGGTTGCCTCCCAAGAAGCGCCTTAGTTAACATCGTGGTATGACGCAAGTACCCATTCAAGCTTCATTCTTGGGGTTTGCCAAAGTATCATTAGGCAACCCCTCTTGTTGTCTTGGGTTTAGATGCGACGAAATTTGACCCATTTGGGCCTCCAGCTGCTTAATCGAGATAGAGTGAGAAGTCATCATCTGGTTGAGAGTCAAAACATCCTCTTTCATTTCTTTCAAAACTTTATCGGACCGTTCAACTTTGTTGAGAATGTGTGAAAGCATGTCTTCCAAGTGGCGTTAAGATCACACCAATCTCTGTCACGGTCTCTCCAGCCCTCATCTCTATTCCAACCTTGGTTTCCAACTGGTCTTGAGTAGTTAGCACCATAACCTCCTCCTTGGTTGGCTAGGAAGTTCACTTCCTCATTGTACAATGCTTCAAATTTGGCTTCAACGGGGTTTACACCACCAACACCCACAACACTAACATTCCTTGTGCCAGCACCCATGACATTTTTGGCCAAGATGTCCAGTTGGGTCATTATCTTTTCCATGTTTTGGTCTCTCTGTTGATCTTTTTCAATCTGCTCCTTTGTCATTTTATAAGTAAGAGGAGAGACTTGGTTTTCGCGAGTGTACCATGACCGGTTAATTTTGGTCATGTAATCAAGGAGTTGGGATGCTATTGCATAGGGCTGTTGCATTAAGCCACCCGAAGAAAGGTGATCAGCAACTCCTTTGTTCATGTAATCCAGGCTTCTATAGAAGTATTGGAACAGTACATTATCGGGCAATCCATGAATTGGGCATTCCAGCACCATCTTTTTAAACCTTAGCCAAGTCTCATGGGTTATCTCACCCTCCAAGCATTTGAAGCTTTGGATGTTGTCCCAAAGAGTCATCATCTTCGAAGGGGGAAAGAATCGCACTCGGAATGCAGTAATAAGTTCATCTCACGAAGTGATGGAATATCTTGGCAACTCAGCCAACCACTTGCTTGCCTCTCCCATTAGAGAAAATGGGAACAATCTCAGATGGACCGATTCTTGAGATATGTTCTTAAAGGAGAACGGTCCATAGACATCAACAAAATTCCTAATATGCTTATGGGGATCCTCATGAGCCAGCCCCCCCCAAATAAACCTTTCAATTGTAGGAGCTGAAGCACGGTGCTTGTTATGTGAAACACAATATTTCCTTCAGCTAGAGGCAAACGAATGTCCCCAACACCACCCATTTGGACTAGGTCATTGATGTTTGGGTCATTGACATCGTTGAGGTTTCCAACATCATCTTGGTGGCCCACTTGGCTACCATTACTTCCGTTAACCTCCTTTGTTTTAACAAGAAACACCAAACCAAAACTAAAAGTAAGTAGATTCAACTATGACTAAAAAGAACACAATTCAACTTCACCAAAAGAATTTCAAACAACACCACCAATTTAGGGTCCTCCTACCTGACAACGGTGCCATTTTGTTTTTTAACGTTACAAGCACACCTCATCCGATTCTAGGTGTCAACGATCATAAATCATTATAAAACCCAACTAAATGAGTTGGGGTCGAATCCCACAGGGAGAGGTACGTGTTTGGAATTTAATTAAGAAGTAAGAATGCAGTCTAATTAGCCATAGGAATAAACATTATCAGAAAAAGACATATTAAATTAAAGGGGTGACACGAATGTCAAATGGGTGTTTTGATTTCCAATTATCAACTATACAGCAATCACAAACAATTCTAAATAACAATAATGAGATAGATTTTTGGGATGTGATCGATTATAGGCAAATTCGATATATGGGTAATTGAAACTACTAGTAAAAAACTGAAAATTAGTGAGTAGGCTAGACTATAAGGGAGATAGCTTTCTCTCGAACAACTACCCTGGATCAGGTGATTTCTTTCGAACATCAACAAGCACTACAATGAACAACAACCCACACCTTAATACATCCACTCTTTCGAGCTAGATGTGTGGGATTGGGTTTAGGATTAACTCTCTCGAGCTAAACCCAGATCAACCCAATACCACAAATCATCAAAAAATAATTTTAGTCCTAAAACCTCTTTCTCGAGCAAGCCAAGAACACAAAGGTAGAGTTGCATTTGCAACTACAACTCATAAATTAAATCATAGTTATGGATTAAACTCACTTTTAAACAACATTTAAACTAGAAATTAGCAATACCCATAAACTAATTCAGCCATAATCACATGATCACACCCCACGAATTGGGGTTTTAGCCAAACATCATAAAAAGGTTAAAACTATTACCGAATCGATTAGCCATCAACAGGGTAAGAGACATTTAATCTTTACAATGCTCAATTTGAATAAAATATGAAACCCACTTCTAAAATCTCCAAATTGAATCTCTAAGGTTCTTCAAAAACTAAGAAAAACTCCAGAGAAAACTTGTTCTAAACTGTTTTAATGAAAAATAGATGTTCAAAGATGTAAAAGGTACTAAACTAAATGTTCAAAATCTAATTTATAGTCGCCAAAAATAAGGTACGAAAGCCACTTTGGGGAAGTAAGTTGGGCTCGCCGAACCACTTGGCGAGCCGCCGTTTGACCTCTTCCATCACCTTTTCACCCTTGGCATTCAATAGCCTTAAGGCCTGTAATTTTGGGTGATCTATCTTGGTTTTGTGGAACTACTCGGTGATTCGCCGACTGATCCTTTTCGTCACCAACGTGGTTCTTTCCTTCAGGGCTTGGCACATTGGAACTTTAGGCGGTTAGATATCCACTCGGCGATTCGCCAAATGCCCTTGGCGATCACCAGGCTTGCCTTTCTTCAGTTTGTTTTTTTGCTTTTTGTATGTTAGTGTCCTTGCTTTGTTCCTCAATCCATGTACCTAGAAATCAAGGATTTGTCATCAGTTTATGGCACAAATTAAGCATTTGAGGACACTAAATCTATATAAATAAAATCCTAAATGAGTCCTAATTTTGGACTCATCAACCCATGACTTTCTATCACGACCCAGGGGTAACTCCAAGATGTAATATGGCGACAACCCACTTAGCTTTCATAACATAAGATAATAGAAAATGGTGTGGAAATTTAAAACATATTCCATTCAATCAAAATCTTTTATAAAAATGAGCGGAAATCTATTGCAATTTGTCTCAAACCATCTAAAACCAAAAATGTCTTTGGGACGCATCCCATACAATAGTTCTAAAGATAAAATGAAATCAAACATAAGAACATGGTGACTATCTGCTCGGATACTATAAGGGCTCACCAAAGCTTCAATCATTGCTCTACTATGATCCTAGCCATGGAGATGGAAGTCAATATCGTCGGACCCTACATTTGATAAGAATGTAGGCAAGAGTATCCATTAGTACAAAATGTACTAAATATAATAGCTAGCATAATATCATCAAGATCATAACATAAGCATTAGTCAACATAAGACATAAGCCATAAGCATAAGAGAGAACAACATAGTCATAAGCATAATCTATGCATCTAGATCATCATAATCTAACAGGAACACTTCTCAATTAACCTCAACTTAACCTTGTCTAGGACGTGGGTAATCCACCTCTAGTCATACATATAAAGGAAGACAACTCTAGCACCAATCCAAGCTAATCATACATCATACAAGCAATTTCTCATATTAAAGCATAATTATGATACTTCCTTGAAGTAACCTTGATTCATCTTAAACATGATTCTTTGATTAGGGACTTGTCCCTATTTAGCTCTTTAGCTCTTGCTACTATTCATGGAAAAATACTTCTTTAATAGTCCAATACAAATATTACTCATGAATGGTTACGATTAACCAATTCAAGGATATCAAGGAAAAACACCTCATTATGCTAGACCAAGCTATCATGGAAAGCACAATCTCATGCAAGTCCAAGCTACTCAAGGAAGGATACTATTTCTCAATCCAAGCTACCAATGAAATGGTTTGGCCTTACCAGGTCATGCTATCATGCAAGCATTTTAAAATGCTAGTTCAAGCTAACCTTAAGAGGGGTACGATTTCTCAATCCAAAGCTATCCATGAGATTTACTACTCAAGCTAAGATGCATGGTCTTGTCTTACCAATTCAGGCTTATTCATGAAGGGATACCATATCACTACTTGAAGCTATCTTAATTAACATGCTTTGATTAATTTTAGGAGAGCAAACCTGTCAACCTAGAATCATTCAATGTGAGAAAGCCTTTCACATTCATGCATTCATACATTCACAAGGTAGATTATGTGGGTAGAGTTCTTCCACAACACTTCTATCTAATAGTCTACCATTATCATATAAGCTTGACTCTCAAAGCCTTAACATTTATAATTCATCATATTAGCTTTACTCTCAAATCCCTAGTAATCAACATTCATAACTACAAGCTTTACTCTCAAAGCATTACTTCTTAAAATCATTACATATATCTGTGATCTCAAGACATTCTAATTAAATGCTTCATTCTTAAGCAATTCTAATCTTATATCATCATATAGGCTCAAATACTTAAGCAATACTAATCATAATCCATCATGTATACTTTCATGTAATTTAATTCATGTCTATATGGTTTAATCTCAAGCAATCTATTGTACATATTATCAATCCTAGAAGATTATCTCTAAATCCTCAATTTCCCCTTTCAAGGCACAAAACCCACTTACTTCAATTTCATCTTTCTAGAAATGGGTTAGGCATGGAGACGTGTAATTTCATCCTAAAATTATGATTTTCCACTAATTAAATCATAAACAATCATTATCCACTCAATTGGATCAACATTCATCATAACCCACAACATTGAAAAAACCCTAACTTGAATTGGAGAATTCTTCATCAAATTGGGGGAATTCTTGGGAACTCCATGGATGAAGAGCTATCATACCTCTCTTACAAAGACCTCAAAAGTTTGAAGATTGGAACTCTTGATATAGATTGAACCCTCTTGTTCTTCATCATCATCATCTTCTCCTTCTTCTTCTAGAGAGAGAATATTTGGGAAAGAATTGGGTTTCTTTTGGGGTTTTGAAATAATGATTTAGGATCAATGAATTTAGGGGTCTAAAGTACTTATATAGGTGGTGTAAACTTGGGTAAAACGACACCACTTAATTCTAATTAAAATTGGAAAATACCCTTATGCCCCTAACTTAACCGCCTTAACTGCCCACTGGTCCCAACCACGAGACCACATCGATGGACCTTGGTTGGAACTACGGTCCGGCCTGGTCGGGCGTGGTTCATGGTCAGAGGGTCTGAGATTTGGGCCTTCGACCTTCGACCTTCAACCACGGGCCATGGACCCATCCACGGTGGGGTCAGTTCTGGCCATGGTTACTGCCTTACATAGATTTCTATGGTTCCCATCCACGAGGCCCACCTATGGGGTTTGGGTCCAACCACGGGGAGTGGTTGGCCCTCGTGGGTGACACCTGAAAATTATCAAATTTTGTAAGCTCCCCTCTTAAGGCTACGAGGTGTTATAATATCTCCCCTTGGGATCATTCATCATCGAATGATGTTCTAGGCACTCCTTAAAGGTCACGACTCAAGACTAGAAACCCATCATGCTTGCAACTCATCTAAATGCACACAACTAAAGGAGGAACTTCATCTCCAAGCTAAACATGCTCAATGCATCACATGGAAGTAGGAACTACATCTAACAACCCAAAATGCATGAATTTCAACATCTACTCATGTTTAAGGAGGAACTACCATCTCCAGACTAAATCATGCTCAACACAATCTCATGGAGCTCATATGCAATTCAATCTCAAAAAGAATATATAAACATGTTCATCAACTCATCTCATGAAGTCTATAGGCAACTCTACTCAATGCACCACGACATGAGGAAAACAATTCACATAAGTCATTTCTTTCAAGACATAAGCTTTTTCATGAACATGCATATAGAAAAATCATGGAAACACATAAAACACATATGACTTTCTAAACAAGGAGCTAACCATAAGGGACTCTCCCTCATATGAAGAACTTTCATCTACTCCAAAACCTTATGAAGGAACTAGGTGTAACGACCCGAAAAATGATAGAGTGAAACTAGAGCCTCACATGTGAGTTTGGAGTCGAGAACTTAATGAAATGATTATATTTGAATTTGACCCAAAAAGTTCTTAAAAATGTGCTTCGGAAGTTACCGGAAACTTGTTTAGCTGTATATAAAAAGATCCGTTTCGTTTTTCGAAAATCCGACTTCATATTCTTGTTTAGGGGGTCAAATTGAGTGGGAAATGGGTCTAACCCAAATTTTAGAGCAACCGTATCAAAATCCGAAATTTCCAAGTGAAGCCTTTTTCGAGGGTCTACTTTGGAGGGTCATATCTCCTAGAACACAATTATTTGGGTGGCCAATAATATATCCATGGAAATCCCTTTGAGTTATCTACCTAACGCACTTCGTTTCATCTCATTCGGAGTTCGGACGAAGAAGTTATACCCATTTTCGTAAAATCTGTTCGGCAGGAAAAGGCAATTTCCAGTAGCCGTGGTTACTGTTCACCCGCCTCATTTTTTTTTTCTAAGTCTTGGACCATTCTTCCAAAGGACATATATTATTTCCTAGATACCATAATTTCAATTCCCATCCATAAAACATTTCCCTCTCTACAATCCTCCATTAAGAAGAAGAAGAAGTGGGAGCTAGGGCTTTGGATTCAAGGCTTTCTTCATCAAATTTCGTGGGAGATCATAGCAAAGGTATGGTGGTCTTGATCCTTGTCTAAATTTCCATTCAAGGAGCCAAATCCAAAGTTATTTCAAAGTATGAAAAATCTAGGTTTTCACTCAATCTCATGGGTTCTTCCACCAAATGGTTTTAAAAGGTTTCTAATGGCACTTTATGGTTATATTGTTGGTGTATTGACGATTTAAGATGAAAATACTCCATGAACCCATGATTTCTCTTTATTCCTAGTTTATGCCTTTATGAAGTGGGTTGCTAGATAATGAATGTATATGAATCAAACTTGTTTAAAGGTCTTTAGATTGTTGAAGTATGTCATTACCCATGCTTATTTTATGGTGTATTGTTGGTGTATGGGTATGTGAGGCTTAGGGCCTTAAAGGCATAGTATGAGAAATTGGAGTGTTATCATGACATTATATGTATGAGAATTCAATGAAGATAATGTGATCATGTTATGAACGTAAAGGTGTTGCTATTGAAAGATTATTTCTCAATTTGACACTCATGAATGTTGATGATAGAATATGAAGGATTCTTCAATATAAAGTATACCTTGAATTGGTAGGGCTTATGCATCATTTTCTTGTATAAATGATTATATTGTTGATTGTTGAATCCTCGGATCGGTAGGCTAGTGGCACCCTTCCACACGAGTTTATAATGAACCTTGGAATCGGTAGGCCTATGGCACCTTTCCATGAAGGTTAATGATGAGACTTGAACCGGTAGGCCCATGGCACCCTTTCAAGAGGAGTTAATGAGCTTTCCTAAATGAACCTTGAAACGGTAGGCTTAAAGCACCCTTTCACGTGTTAATAAATGTAATTTGGAGTTGGTAGGCCAATGGCACCTCTCATATGTGATAATGTCAATGTAACGAACTATTCTATGGGAATGTTGGCTAAGCACCGAGTGGATTTGGTTAGATGGAAACTCCCCCAATAGTTAGGCATGAGTTTCAATGATCGTCTACCTTATCCCATAAACTATGTGCCCGCATAGGTAGCTAGTGGATCCATTAAGCTATATACCGGTCTTCCTTAGGCAAGTAGACCACCTCTTTACGGTGTGGGGACTTATGACACCGGATTCCATGACAAGCTCTCATGGTCTATGTCGGTTAAAAGCTTACTTCCCATCATGTGAGATTTCATTATGGTTTCTTGATAGGCTCTACAAAGTGTAGGTGGTAGTATGGGATGCTACCTATACATTGCACGAGTAGGCTTGGAGAGGGTCATAGTGAGTTTCTCTAAATCCTAATTTATGTGATACAATTGTGGCCTAAATGAGGTTATTAAAGAATGTTGGCTCTCAAATGCTTATTATGAGATGCATGCTATACTTGGGTTATATTACGAGTTATTTTCCCTTGTCATGTCTTAATTAATGATATACCTCTTATGTATGAATATTGTGCAAAGGTGAAAGAAAGGAATGATAAGTTACCTTAAGTGACCTTAATGTGGTGCCTTAGTATGGATGGTGGTATGGGACGCCATCCATACATTGCACGAGGTATAGCATAAGGGTTTCTTGAGGTGAAGGTCCAAGGTAAAGGTTTTCATGTTGAAATTGTTTAAAGGTAATATTATGACTTACTTGATGTTTATGCTTGAATTGTATGTCTTTTATGCAACTATTCATGGTACTTCAAAAAGTGGCATAATGCATGATTTCTAACCAAAATGTCCCTTTTAAAGCATGTCTTGCATGGTCATCATACTTAGTACATTTTGTGTACTAACCCATATTCTTCATATTTTTACTATAAGTGTAGGTTCCGGCAAGTGATCCCTCCTAGCTAGTTTGAAGTGTTGGATTGCTTTCCTCCAAGACTTGGTATGTCGTCATGGATTCGAGGATAAGACTTTTAAGTTCTTTTGTTCATGTAATAGACTTAATAGACTTCTTTTGATTGTAAAGGGCCGTGTCCCTACTTATGTTTTGTGACTATGTCTAAGATGGCCATGTGAGACTTAGACTTCCGCTGTGTGTTTTTAAAGTTGTTTTAATGAAGTTTAAATGTGTGGATGTAAATAAGTTTTTTTTTTATTCCGCACTATTTTCATTATTGAATGCAATGAATGACTATGTGGCTCGTATAAGACCCCTTCGGGGTCGAATACGCCATGTTACGACTAGGGGGTACTCTCGGGTCGTGACACTAGGGGTGTCGGATCTCGAAAACACTCTTTTCTACCTAGAGACATGGAAAACCGGATGCACCGATGCCACTCATTTGGCAAAGCTAACTTATAAGCAACCTTACTAGATGTTTCAAGATTTCTCATGGGCCTACAAAATGGGGACTAAGCTTCCCTCTCTTACCACACTCACTACACTCTTCTTGGGTGAGGTGTTTCAAGTAAGCCTAGGTCACAAACATTTGGATCACACAATGACCTTGCTATCTAAGCACACCATCTCCCCCTTGGG
The DNA here is from genome assembly GCA_036553675.1 of Solanum okadae. Taxonomy (NCBI): domain Eukaryota; kingdom Viridiplantae; phylum Streptophyta; class Magnoliopsida; order Solanales; family Solanaceae; genus Solanum; species Solanum okadae. The sequence goes on along the minus strand of CM071686.1, from coordinate 20,936,954 downwards.
AGGAAGCCTCAACAGACTTTCTAAGCATCGTCTCTAAGGTCGAATCAATACATTGCTTCACTTTCACATTTAACACATAAGACGATCTAGAGCCATCTTAAACCATAACACTACCCTTGGTAGAGTCTTCTTAATCGAACAACATTACCTAAAACTCATAATGACCATGCCAGGTTCTGAAAGCCGTTTTTAGGACATCATCATCTTTCACCCTTATTTGGTGCTAACCTTACATAAGGTCAATCTTAACAAGGTAACTAACTCCTTGAAGTTGGTCAACACTTGAACCTTTCCCCCTCACCTTAACTAGGTGGTTCATGCAACCCTCAAAGTCATATTCAAGACAAGAGATAACCCAAATTTATGACATAGACTTACGTCCTTCCACTTTCGAATAGGCTCATTCGAGAACTAAAACTTGACTACACTGGTTCTAAAATCACATAGAAGCATCATAGGAGTGCAACCAAACCATCACACAAATTACATCAAAATCTAACAAAGCATAAACATCAATTAAGAAGCTTTTAACATACTGGGATCCACATTTGGAGCACACTCATGGTCACCTCTAGCTGGAAGTGCATAAAACCGATTTTGCTTAGGAGTATCCTCTCTTCCTTTAGCCTTTGCCTTAGGACAATTCCTCATTTTGTGACCACTTTCACCACAATTAAAGCAACCCTCTATGCCTGCTAAACATCTACCCTCATGTCTCTTTCCACACCTAGCACAAAAGTAGGCCATAGGGATTCATTACTAATTCCTTGTGGCTTAGGGTTAGACATCGTATCTACCTTATATCATGAACAAGCATAGCCGTACAACATTCTTTCACCACTAGATCAGACACTCCCGACACAAACTTACTGATCTTGGTCCTACGATCCGCCACAATAGAAGGAGCATACTTAGATAGTTGGGTAAATCTCAAGGCATATTACTTAACACTCATACTACCTTGCCTAAGGTTAATGAACTCAAGAACCTTATCCTCTCTCATCTCTAGAGGGAAGAACCTATCAAGAAAAGCAATTTTGAACCTTTCACATTCCATGGGACCCATCTTTACCATTCTTTCTTCTTTCCATTGGTTAAACCAAACTTGAGAAACCCTCTTAAGTTGGTAAGCGGCCAATTCCTCCTTCTCTACCGGAGTAACTCCCATAATATCTAACACCTTATGAACCTCATCAATAAACTCTTGAGGATCTTCCTCAATTTTTGACCCATAAAATTCTAGAGGGTTCATCCTTGTAAAGTCCCTTACTCTTGAAGCCACCGTACCCACATTTTGGTTCACAGGAGCTACAACCTCTCTATTGTCTTGGGCCATCACAACTTGAGCCAACACTTGGAAAGCTGATCTAAACTTCGCATTGGTTACATTCTCACCCAAAGGGTCGATCAGATCTTGTGGAGGAGCTTCTTGAGCCACCATGTCTTCCTCATTCCTTATAGCATTGGCCCTTGTAGTAGTCATATCCTGTAGACCATCGGGTAAGAATTAGGAGAAATACCTTATGGAGTTAAACTTATATGGCACGACTTAGAGAAATGAAGAAGTGGATTTCCTGATCATCTAATAGCTTCCCATTCATAAATGTGGCATGCTTCACACTTATGAACAGAACTCTACTAAACGTGGTTTTCAGACATCCTAGAACCATTATAAACATTGTTCTCTAATTACCAAGTTTGTCACGACCCAGGGGTACCCACTAGAGGTATGGTGTACAAGACCCCGAAGGACCCCATACAAGCCACTTAGCTTTCATAACATACGATAATAGAAAATAGTGTTGAAATTTAAAACATTTTCCATACAATCAAAGTCTTTTATAAAAATGGGAGAAAGTGTATTACACTTTGTCTCAAACCATCTAAAACCATAAGTGTCTTTGGGACGCAGCCCATACAATAGTTCTATAGGTAAAATGAAAGAAAACATAAAAACAGGGTGACTATCTCCTCGGATACTATGAGGACTCACCAAAGCTCCAATACTTGCTCTACTATGATCCTAGCCACGGGGTTGGAAGTCAATATCGCCGGACCCTACATTTGATAAGAATGTAGGCAAGAGTATGCATTAGTACAAAATGTACTAAATATAATAGCTAGCATAATATCATCAAGATCATAACATAAGCATTAGTCAACATAAGACATAAGCCATAAGCATAAGAGATAACAACATAGTCATAAGCATAATCTATGCATCTAGATCATCATAATGTAAGAGGAATACTTTTCAATTAACCTCAACTTCACCTTGTCTAGGACTTGGGTAATCCACCTCTATTCATACATATCAAGGAAGACAACTCTAGCACCAATCCAAGCTAATCATACATCATACAAGCAATTTCTCGTATTAAAGCATAATTACGATACTTCCTTGAAGTAACCTTGATTCATCTTAAACATCATTCTTTGATTAGGGACTTGTCTCTATTTAGCTCTTTAGCTCTTGCTACTATTTATGGAAAAATACTTCTTTACTAGTCCAATACAAATATTACTCATGAATGGTTACGATTAACCAATTCAAGGATATCAAGGAAAACCACCTCATTATGATAGACCAAGCTATCATGGAAAGCACACTCTCATGCAAGTCCAAGCTACTCAAGAAAGGGTACTATTTCTCAATCCAAGCTACCAATGAAATGGTTTGGCCTTACCAGGTCATGCTATCATGCAAGCATTTTAAAATGCTAGTTCAAGCTAACCTTAAGAAGGGTACGATTTCTCAATCCAAGGCTATCCATGAGATTTACTAGTCAAGCTAACATGCATGGTCTTGTCTTACCAAGTCAAGCTTATTCATGAAGGGATACCATATCACTACTTGAAGCTATCTTAATTAACATGCTTAATTTTAGGTGAGCAAACCTTTCAACCTAGAATCATTCAATGTCAGAAAAAATTTCACACTCATGCATTCACAAGGTAGATTATGTGGGTAGAGTTCTTCCACAACAATTCTATCTAATAGTCTACCATTATCATATAAGCTTCACTCTCAAAGCCTTAACATTCATAATTCATCATATTAGCTTTACTCTCAAATCCCTAGTAATCAACATTTATAACTACAAAGCCTTACTCTCAAATCATTACTTCTTACAATAATTACATATGCCTATGATCTCAAAACATTCTATTCACATGCTTCATTCTAAAGCAATTCTAATCATATATCATCATATAGGCTCAAAGCCTTAAGCAATACTAATCATAATCCATCATGTATACTTTAATCTAATTCAATTCATGTCTATATGCTTTACTATCAATCAATCTATTATACATATCATCAATCCTAGAAGATTATCTCTATAGATCCTCAATTTCCCCTTTCAAGGCACAAAACCCACTTACTTTAATTTCATCTTTCTAGACACGGGTTAGGCATTGAGACATGTAATTTCATCTTAAAAACATGATTTAATACTAATTCAATCATAAACAGTCATTATCCACTCAATTGGATCAACATTCATCATAACCCACAATATTGAAGAAACCCTAACTTGAATTGGGGAATTCTTCATCAAATTGGGGAAATTCTAGGGAACTCCATCGATGGAAGAAGTCCATGGATGTAGAGCTATCATACCTTGTTTAGAAAGACCTCAAAAGATTGAAGATTGGAAGACTTGATCTATCTTCTTCTTCTTCTTCTTCCTAGAAAGAGAATATTTGGGAGAGAATTGGGTTTCTTTTAGTGTTTTGCAATAATGACTTAGGATTAATGAATATAGGGGTCTAAAGTACTTATATATGTGATCTAAACTTGGGTAAAATGACACCACTTAATTCTAATTAAAATCCGAAAAGACCCTTATTCCCATAACTTAATCGTCTTAACTGCCTACTGGTCCCAACCATGAGACCATGACGATGGACCGTGGATGGACCTATGGTCCATTCTGGTCGGGCGTGGTTCATGGTCAGAGGGTCTGAGATTTGGGCCTTCAACCTACGACCCTCAACTACGGGTTGTGGGCCCATCCACGGGGAGTGGGTCCTAGCCGTAGTTACTAACTTAGGTAGATTTCCATAGTGCCCATCCATGAGTCCTATCTACAAGGCGTGGATTCAACCAGGGGGCGTGGTTGGCCCTCGTGGGTGATACCTTGAAATTCTCAAATTTGCTAAGCTCCCCTCTTAAGGCTATGGGTGTTACACTTTCCTTGGTCACATTATTTCCGATAAGGGAATTGAGATTGATCCTAAAAAGATGGAAGTGGTTAAGCATTGGCCTAGACATCTATCCCGTTAGGATATACAGAGTTTCTTGGGTTTGGTAGGATATTATAGATGGTTTGTGGAAGGGTTTATAACATCTCAGAATCTAGTATTCTAATCTAGGGGCTAAGTGAGAGATTATGAGCCAAGGAAGTAAGCTTGGGCAACCTTCATGAGGACCTATATGGGTGGTCGTGAAGGGCACCATGAGTCGTGGTGCTGCCCATGGTAGCTTATAGTAGATAAAAAAGCAGTGCTCACCTCCCACGACCACTATGACTCCCCATGGTGGGAACCATGGGTCGTGGTGAGAGGCGTGAAGGCTAGGCAGTGTGCTCCCAAGAGGCTGCCTAAATGGAGACACTCCCACGAGCCACTTGATGACTCGTGAAGGCCACTACGAACCGTGGAGAGGGTTTTGAAGGGAGTGGAGTTTAAGGTGGCCAAGCCTAGCCACTGTTCAAGGACCACGGGCACCACTATTGGCCGTGAAGTCCTTGACGGGCCGTGGTGCCCCTCATGGATGTGGTTCGATAGGATTTAGTTAGGGGAATATGAGTCTTTTCCAGTTTTAAATGAATTAATACTATGTCATTTACCCAAACCTAGGACCCCTGTTTAAGTGATTTTAACCCCAAAACTCACCCATTCAAGTCATTATTTCCAAAACCCAAAAGAAATCCCAAGTTTTTCCTCTCAAATATTTCTCTCTCAAGAACTTGAAGAAAAAGAAAGAATTCAAGCTAGGATCAAGGTCAATCTCCATTCCTGAAGCATTTATGGGATTTTAATCAAGGTATGATGGCTTTTCTTCCATGGAATACTTTCATCCATGGAGTCCCCAAGATTCCCCAATTGAAAAGTAGAAATTCCCCAAATTGAGTTAGGGTTTTCTTCTAATGTTGTCGGTCTTGATCAATAATGACCCAAATGATTGGGTTATGATTTTTTATGATGAATTTACATGTATCCATGCTTAACCATGTTTCTAAGTTGAAATTGATGTAAATGGGTTAGATGCCATGGAGGCAGAATTTATGGGTTTAGATGTATTCTTATAGGATTGATGAGATACATTAGAATTACTTTGACATTAAAGCTTAAGTGGTGATAATGATATGAATTGCTTTAAGAGTGAAGCACATATGATGATTATGAGATGTAGTGCTTTGAGAGTAAAGCTTATGTTATGAATCTGTCACGACCCGAGAGCACCTCCTAGTCATAACTGGCGTACTCGACCTCTCAAAGGTCTAATACAAGCCTCTTAGCATTCATTCATCGCATAGATACTAAAAACCATAAAGAATTAAAAACTTTCTTCACAAACGAAGATAATTTCATTAAAAGCAAGCGGAAGACTTCTAGACTTTATACACTTATGCCTCAAACCATCTAAAATGTTGAATACAACATTGGGACCAAGCCCATACAAAACTTTAACAAAACTACAAGACATAAAGCAACCTATTGGGTATTGTCCTTGAATCTATGAGGACTCACCAAGTCTTCATCTTCAAACACCTTAGAAACCTATCCATCAACCATGGAATATCAACATCTCCAAAAACCCTACACTTTAGTCAAAAGGGGACGAAAGGGGTTAGCACAATTAAGTACTAAATATGGAAACCATGCAAAAACATACTAGAAAGGACATTTATTTGAAAGTTATGCGTTTATGCCATTTTAGTAAAATCTCATGAACATTGATACAATAGGCACCATACAAGTCATAACCACCAACATAAAGTCACATACTTCACATTTCATCAATAACCATACCTACCCCTTTACCTTTACCTTGAACATCCACCTCAAGTAACCCTCAAGCTATACCTTTGTGCAATGTATGGGCAATGTCCCATACCATCACCCACACCAAGGCACCACCTTAAAGTTACCCAAAGTACACTTGCCATGCATTCTTTAACCTTCATTAATAAAGCACATAAACATATAAACACAATGATCAAGTAATTCACTTCATCATCTTAGAACCTCTATCTAATGTTACCCTAAGGCACACCTAAGTGAGTCATGAAGTGGCCGCCCATACAACCTCTTCATACACACCTAACTATTCCTCAAGACTACCATAGATAAGGACCTTTCTATTTCGACATAATATCACTAAGTCAACATTCATAGTACAAGTCAAAGATAGCATGCATCTTCACATTCTAAGCATTTAGGAGCCAACATTCTTCATGAGAGACATTTAGGACACATTCATGTATTTAGACGACTTTCATACATTAGCCATTAAGTCTTAGGGAACTCAATTTAGGATCTTCAAAGCCTACTCGTGCCATTTGTAGATAGCATTCCATACTACTACCTACACGTTGTAGAACCTATCCAATAACTAGAGTGCACATCCCACATGATGGGAATAGGCATTAACCGACATAGACCATGCGAGCTAGACATGGAATCCGGTGTCATAAAATGCTACACCGTGGAAGGTGTTCTACTTGCCAAGGGTAGAACTAGGACACATCCCATGTAGGCACATGGTTTAGGGGATATCCAAAGATGTTCATTGTACTCTTGCCTCATACTCGGGAGAGCTACCATCTTAACCATATCCACTCGGTGCTTAGCCTTAGTTCCCATAAAGTAATTTCATTCACATGTATGTGCTAGAGAGGGCACCATCATTAGGTCTACCGACCCATAGCACATCTACCAAGAAGGGCACCACAAGGATCTACCGATCAAGGTTCATTAAGAATAGCTCATTAAATCCCCTTGGAAGGTTGCCTTTGGCCTACCGATTCTTCATTAAGGGTGTCTTCAAACTACCGGTCCAAGGTTCATCATTTCACACTTGAGAAGGGCTACCACCATTAGGTCTACCGATTTCATGGTTTTACATTCACATAGGGTTCTAGACTTCATCGTGAAGGAGCACCAACTTTAGGTCTACCGGTTCAAGCCATAGTCTAAAATGCCTCATTAGTCATTCATGGAAAGGGTACCATGCTTAGGTCTCACCGATTCTAGACATTCATTCATTTATGAAGAGGCACCAACTCAAGGTCTACCAATTCAATACAATAAGACATCAAGTCAAGATACATTCATTACTCAAGAAAAAGATGCCTAAGCCTACCAAGTCAAGAGATCACATTCCATAGCTTTCATGTATCAAGAAGAGGCACCTAAGTCTACCAATTCAATACATACATCACATATAGAGATCCTTCACATTCCATCATCATCACATATGAACAATAATAGAGGACACCCTTTCAATCACAATACAATAACACTTTATACAAGATCACCCTGGGATCACATAAACACCTTTATATTCACATCATGATTAGCTTTACTTCATTTGGTTCTCATTCAAGTCCTTCACATCACATTCACATATATGATATCATGTCAACACTTCAATTCCTCATATAATGCCTCCAAGGCCATAACCACAATACATTCAATAAGTAAACACCTCCACCATAAGTGGATCACACATCAATCTATCACAATTCTATATCCATTCTACATTAACAATGAAGTTAGGTCCACTTACCCTTTTTTAAAAGCCACAATCACCAATCCTCAACTCTCCAATAATTCACAATAGATAAGTATAGATAATAATAGAAATCAACTATTCAACTCAATCTAAGCATAATTCTATCATCATTGAATCATAAACAATAAACCCACTTCATAAGACAACTTTAGGAAACTTGCAAAGACATGGGTTCACATAATTTTCTTTCTTAAAACCATCAATAAACATCAATAATAACATAAATCATCATTAAAAATCATTTAATGCAAGAACCCATGCTAGAATCGAAATTAGGATTTTGAGTTTTTGAACAACTTTTGAAATCTTTTGGATTGACTCTTTGATTGAAGAAGGAATCAAAGATGAAGAGTCCCCATACCTTAATCTCCAAGAACCAAACAAAATTGGAGAATAAATCAGTAGCCATAATCCACCCTAGCTCCATCTTTCACCTTGAGCTTCCATGGGGTTTTGAGAGAGTTTTTGTGAGAGGGAGGGTTTCTTTTGTGTTCTAATTGGAGTGATTTAAATGGAAGAATTTTGGTCAAAAAGGGTTTTATAATTGCTAGGAAAGGCAAAGAATAATAGGGACTCAACTTAGGAAAAGAATTAAGGACCCACAAAGTTAAACTTAAAAGTTTTTACTAAACCCGTCTAAGCTCGCCCTTGTTTGACTGTGCTTCACTATTTTGGGCATAAATTTTTACTCCGAGATCGGAAAAGAGAAAACTTGGTGGAGTTGGAAAGAGGACTCAGAGACCTTTAATTGGATAGGTAGTGGTCCACCTAATTCGTTTTGAACTAAAAGATATGACCATTTAAAGTTGACGCTCACTCCTAACTTAAAACTAAAAACTGTTTTTAGGGGACTGTTTTGAGGGTCTAGGTTCTAAATGATTTCATGACTTAGCTTAAGGTCTTGATAGATTATAAAGGTGATAAATCAACTAGCTAATCAACCCCTTAAGCCCTTTTACATAATTTAATCAAGTTACCAACTTCAAATACACATGTGAGGCTCTAGTTTTACTAGTTCGTTTTTAGGGTCGTTACAGAATTGTTGATTATTGATGTAATTGTTGTGTAAGGGATAGTTCCCACATGAATTGCTTAAGTATGAATGTGAAAGGCTTTCTCACATTGATTGATTCTAGGTTGAAAGAATTGCTCACCTAAAATGAATCTAGACTAAAGACTAAGAAATTGATGAGTCTAGAGGTGATTACCCTTGACCTCTAGATGAGAAGGATATGAGGGGATTCCCCATATTCCTTTTAGGGGAGTAAGAGGTGTCTACCCATTATTCCCTAAAGTGGACATGGAGGTGAGTACCTATGATCCTAAAGTATGTTGGGCATGGAGGTGAGTACCAATGATCCCTTATTGAAAGATGTGGAGGCGAGTACCTGTGTCTTATGATGAAAGATGTGGAGGCAAGTACCCGTGTCTTGTGATGAAAGACATGGAGGCGAGTACCCATGATTCCTTAGAATATGACATGGAGTCGAGTACCCGTGTTATATGATGATGGACATGGAGGCGAGTACCCATGGCCATTTATGTAAGGCAAGAGGCGACTACCCATTAGCCTTTATAGGAAGGAAATGAGGTAAATCCCCATGTCTATAAAAGATAAGCTAAAGATGTTATGATAGGTTCTGAGCTTGGATGATGGCCTAAGGTTGCTTTATATGATAAGTAAGACTAGTAGAGGATTACCCATGTCTTGGATAAGTATGCTTTGAGGTTACTTTAAGAAGTCTTCCATTATATTGAAATGATCTATTGTGTGCATTGATTATGCTTTTGACTTATATTGTCTAACTCTTATGTTTATGTTGATGTTTATGCAAGCTATCATATTTAGTACATTTTTGTATTAACGCATACTCTTGCCTACATTTCTTATCCAAATGTAGTATCCGGTGTTCCTGACTCTCATCCCCGGGCTAGGATCTCTACTAGAGGCAAGGTTGAGGATTGGTGAGTCTTCATAGCATTCGAGAGGTTGAGGATTGATGAGTTCTCATCTTGGACCACCATTTCCTTATGCTCTTTTGATTTAAAATTTTGACCATTGTTGTATGGGCTGTGTCCCAAGAATCTTTGTATTAGATAGTTTTGAGACAATTGGATGAGACTTCCGCTTCGTTTTATAAAGACTTCGATGTTGTTGAAAAATGTTTTAAATTTTACTCATTTTTCTGTTATCTTGACTATGAAAGGTAAGTGGCTTATATGAGGCCTTTCGGGGCCTTGTATGCCATCTTACGTCTAGGGTGTACCCCTGGGTCGTGACAGGGTTTATTCTATTGCCTCTCCATTGACCTTATTGACTCAAAAAGAAGGTTAAGTTCTTATCGTTGGAAGCATGTGAAAAGAGTTTTCGAGAGTTGAAAGATGAGCTAACCTCCGCTCCGATGTTGCTTTACTGGAAGGTTCTGATGGGTTTGTGGTGTATTGTGATGCTTGATGAGTCAGAGATTGGACTCATTTAGGGCTTTATTTATATAGATTTAGTTTCCTCAAATGCTTATTTTGTGCCAATAACTGATGAAAAACCCTTGATTTCCAGGTATATGGATTGAGGAACAAAGCAAGGACACTAATTTGCAAAAAGGAACAACGTGAGCAGAAAGAATGAAGAAATGCAAGCCAGATGATCGCCAAGTCCACTTGGCGAGTCGCCAAATGGCTATTTGACCATATAAAGTTCCAATGTGCCAAGCCCTGAAGAAAAGAACCAAGTTGGTGAGAGAACGGAGCAGTTGGCAGATTGTCGAGTGGTTCCGCGATGCAGTGTTGGATCGCCCAAAGTTACAGACCTTGAGGATGCTGAAAGCCAAGGCAGAAGGGCGATGTAAATGGCCAAAGGGTGGATAGCCGAGTGGTTCGGCGAGCTCGACTTACTTCGCCGAGTGACTCTTTGCAGCAAATTTTTGGCGACTATAAATACATTTTTGAACATTAGTTTAGTATCAATTACTATTGAGAACAAATTTTTATTAAGTTTTTGAACTGTGAAACAAGTTTTCTCTAGGTTTTCATTATCTTTGAAGAATTGAAGTTTTTCACTTTTGAGAAATTGGAAGTGGGTCTTTGAGGTTCTTCAAATTAGACCATTGTAAAGACGATATCAATCTTACCCAGTTGATAGAAACTCAATTTGGTAATGATTTTTATCTTTTTATAATGTCTAGCTAAAACCCCAATTCTTGGGGTGTGATTATGGGCTGATTTAGTTTATGGGTATTGCCAATTGTTTGTTTAAATATTGTTGAGAAGTGAGTTCAATCATTAATTATGGTTTAATTTAAGAACTGTAGTTGCAAATGCAGTTCTACCCTTGTGTTTTTGGCTTGCTTGAGAGAGAGGTTTTAAAGCTAAGATTATTGGATGATGGTCTGTGGGTATTGGGTTAACATGGGTTCAGCTCGAGAGAGTGAATCCTAAACTCAATTCCACACATTCAGCTCGAGAGAGTGAATGGACTAAGGTGTGGGCTGTTCATATTTTGCATGCTCGTCGATGTTTCAGAGAAATCGACTTGATTCGGGGTAAATTGTTCGAGAGAAAGTTTACCTCCTCTATAGTCTAGCTTACTCAGTAATATCTAGATATTTTTTAATAGTTGCAATTACCCATTTGTCTACATTAGCCTTTAATCAAATCACATCCCAAGAACCTGTCTCATTATTGTATTTCATATTGTTTGCCGCTGTTTGTAGCTGATAAGTTCAAACCAAAACCCCCTTATTTGACATTCGTGTCACCCCTTGATTTGAATGATGTTTTTATTCGATAATTTCTATTCCTTTGACTGATTTGATCATGTTCGTACTTTCGAATTGATTCTCAAAAACGTACCGTTCCTTGTGGGATTCGACCCCAACTCATTTAGTTGAGTTTTCTACTGACTAGCGATCCTTGACACTTAGAATTGTATAAAGTGTCCTTGAAACGTTAATCAAAATGGAGCCACTGCCGGGGAGTGGTGTTGTTTGAGATTCTTTTGGTGAAGTTGAATTTTGTTCTTTTTAGTCATAGTTGAATCTACTTACTTTTAGTTTTTTATTTGTGTTACTTGTTAAAACAGAGGAATGAGTGTCAACGGAAGCAATGTTAGTCAGGTGGGCCACCAAGATGACATCGGCAACCTCAATGATGTCAATGAGCCGAATGTTAACGATTCTCATCTAATTGGTGGAATTGGTGCCATTCACTTGCCTCCGGCGGAAGGGAACGATGTGTTCCACATTACAAGCACCATGTTATAGCTCTTACAATTGAAAGGGTTGTTTGGTGGGTTGGCTCATGAGGATCCCCATGAGCATATAAGAAACTTTGTTGATCTATGAGGGCCGTTCTCCTTCCAGAACATATCTCAAGAGTCGGTCCAGTTGAGGCTATTCCCATTTTCTCTAATACGAGAAGCGTGCAAGTGGTTGGCTGAATTTCCAAGGGACTCCATCACTTCGTGGGGAGCTTGTGTAACAACCCGGAAAATATAGTAAAAACAAGCTAGAGTCTAATGGAAACTAATAGGTAACTTTAGAGTCTCACATGTTAGTTTATAGTTGGAAACTTGTTTAAATGATGAAAAATGGCTTTTAGATTTAGTTTGGGGATTTTAGAAGTCAAACGTCAAGAAACGACTAAAACGTCCGTAAAGTAGTCATTTGAGCTAGTGTGTTCTACAGTCTTGTCGTTGAAGTTTGGTGTGTTGTTTGAGGGATAAATTTTGTAGAAATGACCCTAGTACGTAGAACACCATGTTTAAGGGTTAAACATCTGGGTACGACTCCCTAAAGACCCCTCGAGTGGTCCTTGGGGAGGACCCCAAAACAGTCCCCAAAACTGCCAAGATTGAGGTGATCTACGGTTGCAATCCACGGCCAGTAGATTGATCTACGGCTCGTGGATAGGCTCCGTAAGTCAAGACTTAGTCTTGGGCGCCTTAGATCCATTTTCCAAGTCTCTGAACAAAACGACGACATGCCAGTATGGCCCGTAGACCCATCCACGATCCGTGGATGGGCAATCATAGGTGCTGCCAACTTTTGGAGTGTTAGTTTTAAGTTGGTGATTTAGAGTTTAGTTGGTTGATTGATTAAGGGCTTAGGGGGATGGTTATTTAGTTAGTTAATCACCCATTTAAGCTAAAAAGTCCCTAAACTAACTCATGGAATCGTTTGGGACCAAGACCCCCAAAACAGTTCACTAAGACAGTTTTCAGGTGACCTACGGATGGCCATTGACGGCCAGTAGGTTGGTTGATGCCCCGTAGGTCAATAACGTAGGTCCATACTTAGTTTTTTTAGAGACCTGAAACATTTAGACTCCCAGACCCAAACCACGGACAGTAGATCAATCTACGGTCCGTGGATGGCCAAACGTAGATGCTGCCAGTTTTTCAGTTTTCCTTTTTAAGTTAGAAGTTAGGGATTGGGTTAGTTATTTATTAAGGGTTAATGTAGGTCGGTTAATAGGTTATATAACCACCTATATAAGCTTAAATAAATCATAAACTAATCATTCTAACTCACCCAACTAAAGACCCCATAACTCTCTCCAAAAATCATCTCTCTAGAAGTAAAGAAGAAGAGGAAGAAGAAAAGAGAAGAGGGCAGCTTCTTGATCGAGATTTCACCATGGATTCAAGCTTGGATTAGGGTAGTGATTCAAGGTATGTAAGATTCTTCATCCATGGGTTCTTCCACCCATGGAGCCCCCATAGATTTCCCCCAATTGTGAACTCAAAAGACAAAATTCTAGCTAGGGTTAGGGTTACATTGTGGGTAGGGCTTGGGTGTGATTCCAATCTAGTGGATATCACCCAATATTGATTGAATTGTATTTGTTTAGTGATATTATGATAATTTCATGTTATTTCAATGGTAAACCCTAGTTTAATTTGATGAATGTGATATTGTGGGTTGATGCCATTAGAGGCAAGGTTGAAGGTCCTTATGTGATCTTCCTATTACAATGTATTAAATACTAATTGATCTTAGTTAGGATCATCTAATCATGAATTGAACTAGACTCTATGATGTTGTAATGACTCGAGAGCACCCCCTAGCCGTTACCGGCGTATTTGACCTCTCGGAGGTCTTATACAAGCCCTTAGCATTCGTCATAACATTTATCATAGAAAAATAGCGGAAAATTTTAAACTTTTTCATAATATAATACAAGACATAAAAGTCATCTCATTAAACCTTTAATACAAAAATTGGAGTACTACGTCTCAAGGTAGCCATCTTAAAACATGACTACAACACGAGAGGGACATAGCCCTTACAATACAAAAGAAACAACTATCTAGTACATAGAACTTAAGGAAACTCTTTAACATAAAGGTCCTTGAATCTTTAAGGACATACCCGAACTTGGGAATAGTAAGCCAAGCTCATCACTTCTAGGAAAGACCCTTTAGTCACCATCACCTACACTTGGTGTAAAAGATGAAGAAGAATGGTGTTAGTACAAGAATGCACTAAGTATGATAACCATGCAAAACATGCTTTAAAAGGACATTTAGTTGGAAACCATGCATCACTCCTTTTTAGAGAAACTGCAAGAACATTTAGTACATTAGGCACAATATAAACCACATACATCATCATACACATAGAAACCATTCATAATAGCACATAGAGCCACTTATAACATTTTAGGAACATTCAATGCATAGAATACATTACCTTCCTCTTTATCTTAACTCCTTTCCTCAAGCAACCCTTAGGGAATACTTGGTGCAATGTATCGCCTTAAGGTTACCAAAGGTGAACTTACATATTGCCTTTATCAATCCAACCACACATATTCATAGAGTCATAAGTACACCACAAGACATAGTCTTCACATAGGAACCATCAACTAAGACAACCCCCAAGTCACACTAGTGCAATGTGCAAGTAGCATCCCATAATACTACTCACACCAACTGTTCCTAGGAAGCCACCATAGACTTGGCACATCATATTCAACAAGTCATAACATCTTCATTTAACATTAGACATAAGACCAACATACTTCATAACATCATAAAAGGACTCATTCCTTTACTACATCATTAGTCATAACCCATTTAGTTCATATCATAGGTAAACCACCCTCACAACCCCTTCACAAGCTCACCTGTGGAATGTACACATGGAGTTCCATACCCCCACATATACTAAGCAAACCCATTAAGAAGTCATAAGTGTAATGCATAATCGTACTTCATGTCTTGACATAAGTAAAGTCAACCTTAACATGCATTCATATGAACATACATAGACCATAGTCTTCATTACATAAAGAGCCTAATCATAACCTCCCTTAGAGTACACTTGTGCAATGCATAAGTAGGGTCCATAGTCCTACCGACACTAAGTAACTCTTCAAGAAATCATGACTAGAGTTCATATTCTTATCTTAGTTCATTTCTTAACTTTCGGGAGATATTGCCATAACCGACATAGACCATGTGAGCTACATGGAATCCGGTGTTCTCCTCCCACACCGAAAAGAGAGGGTACTACTTTCCAAAGTAGGACCTACATACATAATAGCTATCTAGTGGATCCACTAAGCTAATACCTACGGGGGAACGTAGTTATGGGACAAGGAGATTGCTACTAGAAAACCTTGACTTACTAAGCGTGGAGGTTTCCATCTCATGAGACAACATATATGTTGGGAACCCGGACTTACTAAACGTGAAGGTTCTCTTGTGGGAAGCCGGACTTGCTAAACGTGAAGTCTCCACTCTCATTTTTCATGCTCACTCAATGCTAAGCTCCAACTCCCTTTTTAAACATCTTTAATCCTTTATTTAACATTAGTTCATAAAGTTGGCTTTAGGGACTTAATCCCTCATATCATATAGCTCAAAGGTTTCTAAGATGAGAATGACCTTTCATCATAGAACCTACATTATGTGAGAATGACCTTTCACATAATCATACCATATTCATAACATAGTCTAGTTTAGAGTACAATTGTGGAAACCTTTCACGAGACTCACTTTCACTAGATTATCATAAACCTTATTCATTCATTCATGTGTGTATGTGTACATATGTGAGAAAGCCTTTCACATAAACACCTTTATACAACACATATTCATAACTTGCTAATCATACACTTTTGCATGAATAATAAGATGTAAAGGTGCATCTAAGAGTTAACCTTTCAATAGTCACCATAACACATCATATTCATAGCTATATATGTAGAGTGTGTGTGTGTTTGCATATTGGTCCTCATAGTTACATATTAGCAACAACATTGATATTGAGTGTTCTTCCCTTAAAGGGATCACAACACATTCACAATGTCCCAATTCATGAGCAATTCACATATAAAGTCCTTCATCATAGGAGACAAGAACACATTCAACATTGAATAGGTACTCCTAACATGTATATGATCAAACATTCATATAGGGGTCATATAGGTAGGGGTCATTCTACAATAGTACCTAACATAATCAATCATGTAGACCACACCTTATCCCTAACATTATCATTCACATTATACTCCTCATCATCAACAGACTTTAAACATCATGCTAGCATTGAGGATTTCATACATAACCTTCATAGCATAACTTCATAAACATATGCATCATAATCATCAATTCACTTCACATCTATTGCCTTCAAGGCCATGATCTCAACATGCATAGATAAACAAGAAGTGAACACCTCCACCATAAGTGGATCAAACCGCACAACATCAATTCTCATACTATAGACTAGAAGTTAGGTCAACTTCCCAATTCTCCAAGCCATTATCACCATGGATCAATCCTCAACAATTCATAATCAATTGACATAGATAGTAATAGGAATCAACAATGTAATTCAATAACATAAACACAATCTAAGTACAATTCTATAACCAAAGGGATCAACCCATAACTTTGCACATAAGGCCATAATTCTCAACTCATCAATATACCAGTAATTCAACATGAATAAGTATATATAATCATAGGAAACATCAACACAATCTAATCTAAACATAATTTCACCAATAGAGATCATATTCACAGAGACCCACATCATAGGCCAATTTTCAAGAATTTGGGGATCATGGGTTCTTCATGAATTCCTTTGAAAATTATCTTAAAAACCTTAATTCCACATCAATTCATCAATAGAATTGGTTAGAAAATCTTTTGACAAGGAACCCATGTTTAGATTGAAAATTGGGAATTTTGGTCTTTGAATCACGTTTGAAAATCTTTGGTAGAACTTGAATGAGAGGTTAATCAAGAATCAAGAGTTACCATACCTTAATTATTGAAGACCCGTGAAATTGAAGAAGAAATCAGTTGAAAACTCATCTTCTAGCTTGAGCTTCATCAAGGTCTTCAATGGAGTTTTTGAGAGAATCTACTTTTGACAGGGAAGGGTCAATTTGAAGAATGGGGACTGATTCTAGGTTTTGGGGTTTTAACCAAATTAAAATACCCTAAAATAGGTAGAATAACCGTTTATCATAATTCCCCAAAGTACCCAAACTACCCCTCCCTTAGTTGGACCTTTTAAACAAGTCAAACTTGAGTTTTATTTTCGCAGATTTCGTCTGGAAACAAGTCCGCGACGTGGAGTGTTCCATGGAGTCAACATCACACAACATCTATGGGTGCAATTTCAACCATGAGAAATAAAGTTCGTGAAAACTCAAAATACAACTTAAGCATGAATTTTCACAATAATATGCACATACAAGGAAATCATGTCATAATCATCATTCTCATTTCAAACACCAAAGAAACACAACATGCAACTATCTCATTAAAGCATATTATGCAACTTTATCATATGAAATCATTTAAGCATGCACTTCAAATCAACTCATGCAACACAAGCAAGTAGAAACTTTATTCACAGACTCATAATGCATCAATCACATAGGCCTTTCTCATGTTCATAAGAGGAACTACCTTCTCCTAATCGTGACATGATATTTACTCCTTTTTATATCATCATAGGGTCAATTATGCAATGGCTTCCAAGTGCACACATAGACATGATCAACATTTCCACTCATGAGACAATTAAGCAATTCATACTAGTTGCACCCTAACATGAGGATTATAGATCATCTACTAGTCTTATCATTTAATCATCATACTATCAAGAACATACATGGAATTACCATGTTTAGTTATGTTCAAGGAGGGACTACCTTCTCCTAGTCACAACATACACACATGGCGTCATAAAACTCATAAGCAAGCATTACACAAAGGTCAATTCTTTTAAGGAGAAATTCCAACTTCTAACCTAAGCATGCTCATACTCTTTTCCTCATGAAGTCAAGAGTGCATTCACCATATAAAGATGCATATTGACATGAGAAACATGCATTTTGTTACTAAAATTCCATTTTTTATGTAGTAAGAATCCTTCAAAACATGCATAACATAGTGTCTTCTAGGACATGCATAACATACGGAGATCATGCAACTCATAATCATATGCAAGACTCCAAAACATGAACAAGCTACTAGGAACTCTTTGGTCTCAAGCTTGAATAAGAATAGAAGGAAAAGATAAGGATAGAAACAACCTTACTATTCACTCATCATCCCCCACTTAGGGTAAACCCATCTAAGAGCACATTAAAGTAACCAAGAGAACTATCACTTACTAATTAAGCACAATGTCCCCCTCTTGGGGATCAATTTATGCAAATTCCTTTAATCATTACCTCCTTCATCTCTAAGGTAGGAACCATTCTCCACTAAATCTTCACTATACTCCCTTAGGTGAGGATTTCAAGAATCCAAACAAAATGAGTATCTATACCACTCCACTTCATATCTATCACCCAAAGTAGTTCTCAACTTGGAGAACTCAAGGAAGGTCAATGTAGAAATATTAAGGGCACTCAAAACCTTACCATCTAGGCACATTATCCCCCACTTGGGGTGAGCTTAACCAACTCTTTATCACATCATACCCTTATCATCACCTTCGGTGTAACTTTCCGCTCAACCATGCCTAGGTATCATCTAACCACCCCCTTTGAATGACCATACTTAAGATCACCCTTACAAGACAACTATCCTCTTTAGAGTTGGTCAACATCTATTCTCTTGTCCTTCCTATGAACTAAGGGGTACATGCAACTCTCCAAGTTAACCTTAGAGCAAAACACTATCCCAACTCATGGAACAAACCCCCTTTTTCCACTCTTAGGGCAAGCCTACCCAAGAACTCTGATTCACACAAGGACAACCATGAAACATCACTCATAAGAAAAGGCAACTTTCAACTCACACTAGTTACCACATTCCTTCAAAACTCGTCAAATCTTCACCATGACTTTCTACTATCATTACCCATCACTATAAAGCAACTCATCATGCTAAAAAGAATTTCATTCTTACCACACAACTCTTATCATATGAGAACTACACCACCATACAACATTTTCAATGTAATGCTCACAACCTCATAGGTCACACATAGCCATGATTGGCATCACAATACGATTTCCAAATCTACCTTCATATATATACTCATATAGTCACCACATCATAATAAGCATTAAAACTCACCTTTTTTTCCCTCGATCCTTGCAACATCACCCCTTCCAAGTAATCACATCTAGAAGACCACCGGACAAGGGAAAAATAAGAGAGGGAGATCGTATGGAGTTAAGCTCTACAGCATGACACAAGAGTAAGAAAGAAAGTGAAACTTCTATCGTCCGATAGCCTCTCGCTCATACATGTGTCGCGACTCACACTGATGAACAAGACTCTACTAGATGTGGCTTATGAGACGTTGAATCCTAACACCATTTTCATAACATTATACTTTGATACCAAGTTTGTAATGACCCGAGAGCACCCTGTCACGACCCGGGAGCACCCCCAAGTCGTAACAAGGCGTACTCGACCCCAAAGGGGTCTTATACGAGCCACATAGCCATTCATTGCATTCAATACTGAAAATAGTGCGGAATAATAAAAAACTTATTTACATCCACACATTTAAACTTCATTAAAACAACTTTAAAAAACACACAGCGGAAGTCTAAGTCTCACATGGCCATCTTAGACACAGTCGCAAAACATAAGTAGGGACACGGCCCTTTACAATCGAAAGAAGTCTATTACATGAACAAAAGAACTTAAAAGTCTTATCCTCGAATCCATGAGGACATACCAAGTCTTGGAGGAAAGCAATCCAACACTTCAAACTAGCTAAGAGGGATCACTTGCCGGAACCTACACTTATAGTAAAAATATGAAGAATATGGGTTAGTACACAAAATGTACTAAGTATGATGACCATGCAAAACATACTTAAAAAGGGACATTTTAGTTAGAAACCATGCATTATGCCACCTTTTTGAAATATCATGAACAATAGCATAAAAGACATACAAGACAAGCATAACATCAAGTAAGTCATAATATCACCTTTAAACAATATCAACATGAAAACCTTTACCTTGGACCTTCACCTCAAGAAACCCTTATGCTATACCTCGTGCAATGTATGGATGGCGTCCCATACCACCATCCATACTAAGGCACCACATTTAGGTCACTTAAAGTAACTTATCATTCCTTTCTTTCACCTTTGCACAATATTCATACATAAGAGGTATATCATTAATTAAGACATGACAAGGGAAAATAACTCGTAATATAACCCAAGTATAACATGCATAACATATTAAGCATTTAAGAGCCAACATTCTTTAATAACCTCATTTAGGGTACATTCATGTCACAGTCATTAGGATTTAGAGAAACTCACTATGACCCTCTCCAAGCCTACTCGTGCAATGTATAGGTAACATCCCATACTACTACCTACACTTTGTAGAACCTGTCAAGAAACCATAATGAAATCTCACATGATGGGAAGTAAGCGTTTAACCGACATAGACCATGAGAGCTTGTCATGGAATCCGGTGTCATAAGTCCCCACACCGTAAAGAGGTGGTCTACTTGCCTAAGGAAGACCGGTATATAGCTTAATGGATCCACTAGCTTCCTATGCGGGCACATAGTTTATGGGATAAGGTAGACGATCATTGAAACTCATGCCTAACTGTCGGGGGAGTTTCCATCTAACCAAATCCGCTCGGTGCTTAGCCTACATTCCCATAGAATAGTTCATTACTTTGACATCATCACACATGAAAGGGTGCCATAAGCCTACCGATTCAAGGTACATTATTTAACACATGAAAGGGTGCCATAAGCCTACCGATTCAAGGTACATTTAGGAAAGCTCATTAACTCCTCTTGAAAGGGTGCCATGGGCCTACCGATTCAAGTCTCATCATTAACCTTTATGGAAAGGTGTCATAGGCCTACCGAATCCAAGGTTCATTACTTATCATTAATGGAAGGGTGCCATTAGCCTACCGATCCAAGGTTCATTATAAGCATGTGTGGAAGGGTGCCATAAGCCTACCGATTCAAGGATTCAACAATCAACAATATAATCATTTATACAAGAAAATGATGCATAAGCCCTACCAATTCAAGGTATACTTTATATTGAAGACTCCTTCATATTATATCATCAACATTCATGAGTGTCATCAACACATCTCTGGATTTCCATACATCTCATAACTCAAACTTTAAAGCATCGATTCATCAATTCTCCATAGTTGGACATTTTGTCAAACACCTTGAAGGCATGTAATGGAATCAAAGAGCATGGAAAATAGGGTAGTAATTATGCAACCAAACCAGTGAACAACCTACAACAACACCTTTACATTCATAACATGATCACATTATCTTCATTGAATTCTCATTCATATAATGTCATGATAACGCTCCAATTTCTCATACTATGCCTTTAAGGCCATAAGCCTCACATACCAATACACCAACAATACACCATAAAATAAGCATGGGTAATGACATACTTCAACAATCTAAAGACCTTTAAACAAGTTCGATTCATATACATTCATTATCTAGCAACCCACTTCATAAAGGCATAAACTAGGAATAGAGAGAAATCATGGGTTCATGGAGTATTTTCATCTTAAATCGTCAATACAACAACAATATAACCATAAAGTGCCATTAGAACCTTTTAAAACCATTTGGTGGAAGAACCCATGAGATTGAGTGAAAACCTAGATTTTTCATACTTTGAAATAGCTTTGGATTTGGCTCCTTGAATGGAAAATTAAACAAGGATCAAGACCACCATACCTTTGCTATGATCTCCCACGAAATTTGATGAAGAAAGCCTTGAATCCAAAGCCCTAGCTCCCACTTCTTCTTCTTCTTAAATGGAGGATTGTAGAGAGGGAAATGTTTTTAGGGATGGGAATGAACTAATGGTATATAGGAATAACATATGCCCTTTGAAAAAAAATGGTCCAACACTTAGAAAAATTTCAGGCGGGTGAACAGTAATGAACAGTAAAATTAGCTACTGGAATTTGCATTTTCTGCCGGACAGACTTTACGAAAATGGGCATAACTTCTTCGTCTGAACTCCGAATGAGGTGAAACGAAGTGCGTTAGGTAGCTAACTCAAAGGGCTTTCCATGGATATATTATTGGCCACCCAAATAATTTGTGTGCTAGGAGATATGACCCTCCAAAGTAGACCCTCGAAAAAGGCTTCACTTGGAAATTTCGGATTTTAATACGGTTGCTCTAAAATTTGGGTTAGACCCATTTCCCACTAAATTTGACCCCCTAAACAAGAATATGAAGTCGGATTTTCGAAAAACGAAACGGATCTTTTTATATACAGCTAAACAAGTTTCCGGTAACTTCCGAAGCACATTTTTAAGAACTTTTGGGTCAAATTCAAATATAATCATTTCATTAAGTTCTCGACTCCAAACTCACCTGTGAGGCTCTAGTTTCACTCTATCATTTTCCGAGTCGTTACACACCCCCTAGCCGTTACTGGCGTATTTGACCTCTCGGAGGTCTTATACAAGCCCTTAGCATTCGTCATAACATTTATCATAGAAAAATAGCGCAAAATTTAAACTTTTTCATAATATAACACAAGGCATAAAAGTCATCTCATTAAACCTTTAATACAAAAATTGGAGTACTACGTCTCAAGGAAGCGATCTTAAAACATGACTACAACACAAGATGGACATAGCCCTTACAATACAAAAGAAACAACTATCTAGTACATAGAACTTAAGGAAACTCTTTAACATAAAGGTCCTTAAATCTTTAAGGACACACCCGAACTTGGGAATAGTAAGCCAAGCTCATCACTTCTAGGAAAGACCCTTTAGTCACCATCACCTACACTTGGTGTAAAAGATGAAGAAGAATGGTGTTAGTACAAGAATTCACTAAGTATGATAACCATGCAAAACATGCTTTAAAAGGACATTTAGTTGGAAACCATGCATCATGCATTTTTAGAGAAACTTTAAGAACATTTAGTACATTAGGCACAGTATAAACCACATACATCATCATACACACATAAACCATTCATAATAGCACATAGAGCCACTTATGACATTTTAGGAACATTCAATGCATAGAATACATTACCTTCATCTTTATCTTAACTCCTTTCCTCAAGCAACCCTTAGGGGATACTTGGTGCAATGTATCGCCTAAAGGTTACCATAGTTGAACTTACATATAGCCTTTATCAGTCCCACCACACATATTCATAGAGTCATAAGTACACTATAAGACATAGTCTTCACATAGGAACCATCAACTAAGACAACCCCCAAGTCACACTAGTGCAATGTGCAAGTAGCATCCCATAATACTACTCACACCAAGTGTTCCTAGGAAACCACCATAGACTAGGCACATCATATTAAACAAGTCATAACATCTTCATTTAACATTAGATATAGGACCAACATACTTCATAACATCATATAAGGACTCATTCCTTTACTACATCATTAGTCATAACCCATTTAGTTCATATCATAGGTAAACCACCCTCACAACCCCTTCACAAGCTCACCTGTGGAATGTACACATGGAGTTCCATACCCCAACATATACTAAGCAAACCCATTAAGAAGTCATAAGTGTAATGCATAATCGTACTTCATGTCTTGACATAAGTAAAGTCAACCTTAACATGCATTCATATGAACATACATAGACCATAGTCTTCATTACATAAAGAGCCTAATCATAACCTCCCTTAGAGTACACTTGTGCAATGCATAAGTAGGGTCCATAGTCCTACCGACACTAAGTAACTCTTCAAGAAATCATGACTAGAGTTCATATTCTTATCTTAGTTCATTTCTTAACTTTCGAGAGACATTGCTATAACCGACATAGACCATGTGAGCTACATGGAATCCGGTGTTCTCCTCCCACACCGAAAAGAGAGGGTACTACTTTCCAAAGTAGGACCTACATACATAATAGCTATCTAGTGGATCCACTAAGCTAATACCTACGGGGGAACGTAGTTATGGGACAAGGAGATTGCTACTAGAAAACCTTGACTTACTAAGCGTGGAGGTTTCCATCTCATGAGACAACATCTATGTTGGGAACCCGGACTTACTAAACGTGAAGGTTTTCTTGTGGGAAGCCGGACTTGCTAAACGTGAAGTCCCCACTCTCATTTTTCATGTTCACTCAGTGCTAAGTTCCAACTCCCTTTTTAAACATCTTTAAGCCTTTATTTAACATTAGTTAATAAAGTAGGCTTTAGGGACTTAATCCCTCATATCATATAGCTCAAAGGTTTCTAAGATGA
Organism: Solanum okadae; assembly: GCA_036553675.1. NCBI lineage: Eukaryota > Viridiplantae > Streptophyta > Magnoliopsida > Solanales > Solanaceae > Solanum > Solanum okadae. The sequence goes on along the minus strand of CM071686.1, from coordinate 20,912,435 downwards.
GAATGACCTTTCATCATAGAACCTACATTATGTGAGAATGACCTTTCACATAATCATACCATATTCATAACATAGTCTAGTTTATAGTACAATTGTGGAAACCTTTCAAGAGACTCACTTTCACTAGATTATCATAAACCTTATTCATTCATTCATGTGTGTATGTGTACATATGTGAGAAAGCCTTTCACACAAACACCTTCATACAACACATATTCATAACTTGCTAATCATACACTTTTGCATGAATAATAAGATTTAAGGGTGCATCTAAGAGTTAACCTTTCAATAGTCACCATAACACATCATATTCATAGCTATACATGTAGAGTGTGTGTGTGTTTGCATATTGGTCCTCATAGTTACATATTAGCAACAACATTGATATTCGGTGTTCTTCCCTTAAAAGGATCACAACACGTTCACAATGTCCCCAATTCATGAGCAATTCACATATAAAGCCCTTAGGGATTCTAGACCACACACCCACACTTCATCATAGGAGACAAGGACACATTCAACATTGAATAGGTACTCCTAACATGTATATGATCAAACATTCATATAGGGGTCATATAGGTAGGGGTCATTCCACAATAGTACCTAACATAATCAATCATGTAGACCACACCTTATCCCTAACATTATCATTCACATTATACTCCTCATCATCAACATACTTTAAACATCATGCTAGCATTGAGGATTTCATACATAACCTTTATAGCATAACTTCATAAACATATGCATCATAATCATCAATTCACTTCACATCTATTGCCTTCAAGGCCATGATCTCAACATGCATAGATAGGCAAGAAGTAAACACCTCCACCATAAGTTGATCAAACCGCACAACATCAATTCTCATACTATAGACTAGAAGTTAGGTCAACTTACCAATTCTCCAAGCCATTATCACCATGGATAAATCCTCAACAATTCATAATCAATTGACATAGATAGTAATAGGAATCAACAATGTAATTCAATAACATAAACACAATCTAAGTACAATTCTATAACCAAAGGGATCAACCCATAACTTTGCACATAAGGCCATAATTCTCAACTCATCAATATACCAGTAATTCAACATGAATAAGTATATATAATCATAGGAAACATCAACAAAATCTAATCTAAACATAATTTCACCAATAGAGATCATATTCACAGAGACCCATATCATAGGCCAATTTTCAAGAATTTGGGGATCATGGGTTCTTCATGAATTCCTTTGAAAATTATCTTAAAAACCTTAATTCCACATCAATTCATCAATAGAATGGTTTAGAAAATCGTTTGACAAGGAACCCTGTTTAGATTGAAAATTGGGAATTTTGGTCTTTGAATCACGTTTGAAAATCTTTGATAGAACTCCTTGAATGAAAGGTTATTCAAGAATCAAGAGTCACCATAACTTAATTATTGAAGACCCATGAAATTGAAGAAGAAATAAGTTGAAAACTCATCTTCTAGCTTGAGTTTCATCAAGGTCTTCCATGGAGTTTTTGAGAGAATCTATTTTGAAAGGGAAGGGTCAATTTGAAGAATGGGGTATAATTCTAGGTTTTGGGGTTTTAACCAACTTAAAATACCCTAAAATAGGTAGAACAACCGTTTATAATAAATCCCCAAACTACCCCTCACTTAGTTGGACCTTTTAAACAAGTCAAACTTGAGTTTAATTTTCGCAGATTTCATCGGGAAACAAGTTTGCGACGCGGAGGTGTTTCCACAAGATTTCCAGAAATTAAATTCGAGACAGTAGAGTCCACGACATGTCCGCAACGTGGACCAAACATTTGGCCCTTGGTGGAGCTAGTCCGCGACTCGTACATGCTCTCTCCAAGCACAACTTCAAGCTGCCTTGGCAGCTTGCTTGGCCAAGGTTGGGGTCCTCCTCGGTAATCCTTAAGGTGGCCTCCGGGGTGTCGTATCCACGATTTTTGACCCTAAAAACATTTATTAAGATACTAGGGTCACCTCCACTGATTTTAGACTCCAAACAACACATAAAAGCATGAACAACATATTAGAACACCCCCAACACGTAAAAGACTAGTTTCCGAAAGTCTTGGTCGTCCCTTGACGTTTGGCTTCCAAACTCTTTAAGACTGACTTAAAAGGCTATTCTTCATTATTTTAACAAGTAATTAATGCATAAAACCCATGTGAGGCTCTACTTTATCCTACTTTATTTTGAGGGTCGTTACAGATGTATGATTGGTTTTGGCTTGTAAAGTGAGAATTGAACCTTTATGATCAATTATGGTTAGAATCACTTAGTAATGATGAATGTGATTAAGAATACCTTAAAACTAGATATGAATGGTGATGATAAGAAGTAAAGCTTGAATGTAAGGCTTGAAGTAATGAATCCTAGATGGTAGGAAGTAATAGAATCACTTAGGTAATGATGTTATCCTTGTCTAATGAAGAATTCTAGACATAAGGCTAAATATGAAAATGAACTTAACATGAATAATTTCTCACATAGTAATGGTTCTAGGGTTGAAGGACTTCTCCTAACTAATTGAACCTAAGGTTAGAAAGCCTTTATACCTAGGTCATGGATGGTGATAGTTGCTCACACATGGTCTAAAAGAGGTATTATCATGGGTTGGTGGTCAAGAACACCTTTCCATTAACTTAAGTCAAAGTAGAGACTCAATGATTATCTTGTGGGATTTTATGCCTAGCACCGAGAGGATATTGAAATGAGAATGGAGGTTCCCACCTATATGAGTTTGGGCTTTCTTGGAGGTTCCCACATAGTTAGTTTGGGCTTCCCACAAGGGATCTCTCACCTAGAAGTGTATTGATTTCCCCAAATGTGTCTCATGAGATGGAAACCTCACCTAGTGGAGTTTGGGTTTCTAGTAGCAATATTTGTATCCCTTAACTATATGCCCCGTAGGGAGTTAGCTAGTGGATCCGACTAAGCTAAAAAACCGGTTCCACCTTGGCAAGTGGACCAACCCTTGATGGTGTGGGTAACACCATAAGAGATCATATGTTCTCATGTCGGTTATGGCTATATCCCAATGAAGCAAGATTATTAATGAACTAAGATTGTGCTAAATGTAGCATCTCCTAGAGTTCAAACCTCATGGACTAAGACTATGCATAATGTAGCATCTCCTAGAGTCCAATGCAAGTAATGGTCTAAGATTATGCTTGAAGGAGCATCTCCTAGAGACCCAACTTATTGAACCAAGATGTAACTAAGGTGGTATCTCCTAGGGTTAAACTTAATGAACCAAGATGTACTTAATGTAGCATATCCTAGGGTTCTAAGTAATGAGGGACTAAGACAAGTTAGTAATGTACCTCATAATGTTAATAGTATAAAGGGACTTAGATATGCCTAAGTAAGGCCTCATAGAGTCCATAATGATAAATGAACTTAGACATGCTAAAAGAAGTATCGCATAGGGTTCAACCTTATAATGAACTAAGATCATGCTTTAAGTAGCATCTCCAAGGGTTCAAGTCTAGTGAACTTAGATTATGATTTGAATAGCATTTCCTAGGGTTCCAATATGATGAACTAGATGTACCTAGGATAGTATCTCTTAGAGTTCAAAACAAGAAGGAACTAGATAAAAATAGTAAAGTGTCATCCTAGAGTTCCTATACTTGGACAAGAAGGGCTATTCTCTAATTAAGGAACATGAGTTTGATGACCTAAAGGAGTACTTAGTATGAGTAGTATTATGGGATGCTACTCATGCCTTGCAAAAGTATGACTAAAGGTTACCTTATAAGTGTTGTCTTACTTAAGATATGCTTGATAGATAGCTGCTATAGATGTCTTCTAAGATGTGGTTGACTAGAGATGATAGTACCCTTGTCTACTTGAAGTGAGTCAATATTAATACCAAAGGAGGGTGGATATGACTAGGATGACTTCAAGGTAATTCTTAGTGTGAAGGGTATTATGGGATGCCCTTTATGCATTGCACAAGTGTGTCTTGAGGTTACCTAGAAGTGTGGTACCCTTGTGGTAGAAAGACTTAAGAGTTGACTATAAACTTAGGCTATGAGGGTAAACATGACCAAGAGTCTATTTTTCTTATTATGTCTTATCTCCTATGGCCATTATTATACCTTATGTTGACTTGTATGTTTATGATGCTTATGTTGGAGACCATGTAATGACTATAATGATTATGTTATGACTTGTTATTATCTCTTATGCTTATGTCTTATGTTGACTAACCATTTGAGATGCTATTATGATGTGTTCTAGCTTTCATACTTAGTACCTTTTGTACTAACGCATATTGCCTACATTCTAAACAAATGTAGGCTATTGGAGATTGAGTTCGTTTGAAGGCTAGGTTCCAAGGGCTTAGAAGAGTTGAAGATCTTGGTGAGTCCTCATAGCTTCGAGGACGAAACCCACTTACCTTTATGTCTTTATTATTCATGTCAAAACTATTGTATAGGCTGTGTCCCAAGATTTTATTCTATAAAGTTGTAATAGATGGTTTGAGACAAAGTCTAGAAAGTCTTCCGCTTGCTTTAATGAGAAAATGACTTCAATTGTAAAAGTTTTAAATTCTTCCGTATTTTCTATTTATCTTATGTTAAGAATGTGCTAAGGGCTTGTATGTGACCCCTTTGGGGTCAACTATGCCATGTTACGACTAGGAGGTGCTATCGGGTCATGACAGCTTGTCACCGCATTTCAAGTGCGATTTTCCCTCCTTCGAAGATGATGACACTTAAGGACAACATCCAAAGCTTCAAGCATTTGGAGGGTGAGCCAATTCATGAGACTTGGCTAAGATTTAAGAAGTTGGTCCTGCAATGCCAAACTCATGGTTTGTCCGACAACGTTTTGCTGCAATATTTTTACCGAAACCTTAATTCGGTGAACAAGGGCGTAGCTGACCAACTTTCTCCGGGAGGTTTGACGCAACAATGTTACATTATAGCATCCCAGCTTTTGGATGGTATGACCAAAATTAACCAGGCATGGTACATCCGTGAAGATCAGGTCTCCCCTCTTACTTTTAAATTGACCAAGGAGCAGCTTGAGAAAGACCAAGAGAGGGACAAAAACATGGAAAAGATGATGACCCAACTAGACATTTTGGCAAAAAATATCATGGGTGTTGGTGCTAGAAGTGTCAATGTTGTGGGTGTGGGGTGTGTAAACCCCGATGAGGCCATATTTGAAGCGTTGTACAATGAGGAAGTGAACTTCCTAGCCAACCAAGGAGGAGGTAATCGTGCTAACTACCCAAGGCAGGGTGGTAGCCAAGATAGAGAGTGGAGAGATCAGAACCCCACTTGGAAGGAAAGAGAAGGAGAGAAGGAGAGGTATGTTCCTCCTCACGAGGGTCAAAAGCCCAAAGATTCTGAGGGTGGCCGGTCTGAGGATATGCTCTCTCGTATTCTCAACAAGGTTGAAGGGTTTGATAAAATTTTGAAGGAAGATGTATCGAACCTTAACCAGACGGTGACTTCTCATTCCATCTCTATCAAGCAGTTGGTGACCCAAATAAGTCAAATTTCTTCTCATTTAAACCCGAGACAACAAGGGAGGTTGCCTAGTGATACTATGGCAAACCCCAAGAATGAAGTTTGAGTGAGGACTTGCGTCATGCCATGACGTTAACTAAGGTGTTGCTTGGGAGGCAACCCAAGTTTCTATTGATTTATTTTTGTTTTTGGAATAATCGTGTTTGATTATGCAGGTGAAAATGTGGAATGTGTTGGAAAAGTGATGGTTAGCGAGCAAATGTCCAGTCGATGACTTGTCGAAGAGGTCAGCGAGCTCGACATGAACAGCCGTTGGACTCAAGAAATTATGAAATTGGAGTTTGTAAAACTCGGCAGGTCCATGGACTAGTCGGCGAATCGTCGAACGGGTCGGCGATCTCGACTTTGTCTGCCATTTGGAACCCCACATTAACTGGAGGTCTTGTAAAATTCAGTGGGGTAAGTACCCACTCGGCATGTCGCCGAGTGGTTCGGCGAAGAAAATTAGTAGCCGAAAAGGCGAGAACAAGACGGTTTTTAAAACGCCAAAAGCTTAAAAGTTCAAACTCTTTCACATTCCCTCACTTTTTAACTTCACAAGATCACATTTGCACTATATTTCCCGTATTTTTTGTTATTACCACTTCCTAGTCATCGATCTTGTGTTTGGAGTTGGAAATCTTTGCCGCCTAGCATTTCAAATCGTATATCCGGCATTTAAGGTTGTTTTCCGAACCCCAAAACTCGTAATTAGCGGTCAAACTCATTTGCAATCATTTTTTTCTTAATGATGTGTGCAAGGCCTCTCTAAATTTGTATATGTGTGCTTGTTTGCCAGTTTTAAATTCGATATCATGCCTAAATTGCCTTAGTTGTTTATTTCTCAAAATTTGTGCCTTAAAATTGATCATAAATTATTGGGTTGTGTTTAATTGTTGTTGGGTCTAGTCAGGTGAAGTCTGAGTAACCCAAATTTGTGCTAAATAATGTGCTTTGCCCAATGATGGAGCAGTTGACGTCATTCTTAATGGCTAAAGCCATCAAATGGACAATTTTGGCCAAACCGAGAGAAGTCTGAGTTCCCTTGTGGCATGGGTCTTATGGGTCTGAGACTAACTGAATAACTATATGGTTTGATTTTGTTTTTGGGGGCTGTGGGGTTGATTTTGGATGTTGAGGTTGAACGTAGGCACGTTGGGCTATTTGGTGAGCTGGGTCGAGCTCGCCGATCCACTCAGTGGTTCGTCGAATCCCCCTTGATCGCCTTTAATTTCATGCAATTGTTAAGTTTGGGTGCAATAATTTTCGGCGATAAGCTTGAGTTCCCCGAGTGCACTTGGCGACTCACCGAATGTCTTCGTTGATCGCCCTTTCTGCATCCCCAAGCCCTAAAATACACTATAACTTTCAGAGGGCTTGTCTGGGCTTAATGAATGGTGTCGACAATTCGCCAAAAGGGCCTTCCCATCATCGACTGCCCATTTTTCTGGAATTTTTTAAGCCAATCCTTTCGACAAGCCCGATCTGGCTCGCCAAAGTGATTTAGCGACTCACCGAACATTTAAGCGAGTTTGTCTGCAACATGATTTCTGTGATTTTCTTGAAATGTTTCTAACTTTCTATGATGTTTTTGGAGATATGGCTAGAACCAACTTAGACATGTCGCCTCGCAAAAGAGCACGGGGAATAGTCGTCAACGAAGAGGCAGCTACCCCTTCTAAAAAGGGAATGAAGGAACCTCCAAAGGGAGAAAAAGGCAAGGGCAAGAAGCCTGTATCCGAGGTTCCAGAGCACCACTCCAGCAGTAAGGGAGAATCCTTTGACTCCTAGGCTGCATTCTTCGAGCCGGATGATTACCAGCCTCTACAGTTTCGGCGAGAAGAAATTTATGCTAGGTCTCACCCAGATTTATCAAGAGTTCCAGAGGCAACCACTCCTACAGCTGATACAGTGCCAACTCTGGCAACGACTGTGGCTCTAGTGCCACTAGTATAGGGTCCTCTTCCCCGGCTACTTAACAGATTAAAATCTGAGGGACTAAGGACGATTTTGTAAGAGGAGTTGCTATCCATAGAGGGCTTAGAGGGCAAGTACCCTCTATTATTTGACACACTCTGGTGGCATAGATTCGATATCTTCACCAGGCCCCGAGGCCCATACATCCCCACCTGGGTCCATGAGTTCTATTCTGCTTACAGTGATCTAGTTCCTTAGGGGAAGAAGAAGGCCAGTGCCTTCAGACCGATGAAGTCTTTCATGGTACGAGGAAAAGAAATTGGGTGTAGCAGCGATAACATAAATGATGTCTTTGAAAGAGGTACAGGTTCGAGCAATAATATGAGGGCCTGTCGACAGCTAAGTCCTTGGATGACCTAAAGGGATGTCTTGCCCCCCTTATTTCTAATACCACCCCGAGGTGGATTAATGTGGTAGTCTAGATAGAGAAGAAGGACTTGAATGTAGCTACACGGTACTGGTTCGGATTCATCAGTAGCTCTATCATGCCTTCACATAATGAGTCCATCCTGCGTCATGCAAAGGCGGCCTGTCTAGGGTCAATCATAGCAAAGAAGCGGCTCAACTTGGGATTGATTATTGAGCAGGAGATGGCCATGAGGGCCAAACAACACCATACATCCCTTCCCTTCCTCGTCTTTATTACAGAGTTGTGCCAGCGTGCTAGAGTTTCTCATGATGAGAAAAGGGATATTGAGGTCACTCTCACATCCACCACAGAAATTCGGTGTATAGAGGTCGAGTACGTAGGCAGGAGGAGAGCAGCTCTGGTGGATGCATCCCCAGAGGTGGATGTTGATTCTATACTTACAGAAGCATCATTGCCTACTCCAGCCCCCGAGCCTTCAGGTACTTCCACTTTCTCCCAAACTACTGGTGCTTCTACTGCTTCCCAACCCCCCAGAATTACTTAGGCCATGATCCTGAAGATGTGGCACTTAGCCCATTCTGCAGATATGAGGGCTACCCGGTTGGAGGCTGAGGTACCTTGGATGATTGAGAGATCCATTCTTGCTGCATTGACACCCCTCCGTACTTCTATTGATGATCTCATGGTAAGAGTCATGACATGTGAGTGTCGGCAGGGTTTCTTCTGAGGTGACGAATTTGAAAGTCGAGGTTGCAGATTTGAGGAAGGATGTGGACTACTTGAAGTCAATAGACTTTTCTTCACTATTAGAGGCAGCTGATGATGTGATGCCTCGACTTCTTCTGAGATCTCCAGTCACCACCAGAGACGTGCCGATGGATGATGTGGCAGCTGATGAGTCGGAGGTAGAGACCGACGAGGAGCAGATAGAGGTGCCAAAGGAGACCCTCTATGGAGACCTGTCTGACCTTGAGGAGACGAATGTACAGTCGGTGATTCAGACATCATTGACAGACACGTCCATGGCAGGCCTTAGTGGATCAAGTGCTACTGATGCTTCACCGGGCACTGATACCTCGACAGATGGAGCGGTTTTGTAGACAAGACTTTTCTTTACCTCCCTTTCTGTCAGTTTTATTTAATTTTTAGTTTTTATTGCATTTGAGGACAACTACTTTTGTTTGTGGTGGGGTGAGGTATATCCATATCTACCTCTTGGGATTATTTTTTTGTATATATTATTGGGGTTTGGTGGTTAAATTTTGTTTTTGTATTGTGTTGTGGATGTTTGAGCTTATGGCTCCTTGTTTTAAATGTAAATGGTTTGTGGACCCTCCTGAAAAAAATTTGCCACCTCTTGATTGTGTTTAATTATGGTTGTTCTTGTACAAATTTGAGTATCGGTTATGATCAATACTAATGTAACACCCCTCAAAATGAAGTAGGATAAAGTAGAGCCTCACATGGGTTTTATGCATTAATAACTTGTTAAAATAATGAAGAATAGCCTTTTTAGTCAGTTTAAAGAATTTGGAAGTCAAACGTCAAAGGACGACCAAGACGTTCGAAAACTAGTCTTTTACATGTTGGTGTGTTCTAGTATGTTGTTCATGTTTTTATGTGTTGTATGGAGTCTAAAATTAGTGGAGGTGACCCTAGTGTCTTAATAAATATTTTTAGGATCAAAATGTTTGGATACGATACCCCGGGGGCCACCCTAAGGGTCCCCGAGGAGGACCCCAACCTTGGCCAAGCAAGCTGCCAAGGCAGCTTGAAGTTGTGCTTGGAGGGAGCATGTCCGCGTCGTGGACTAGCTCCACCAACGGCCAAATGTTTGGTCCTCGTCGCGGACTCTTCTGTCTCAAAATTTAATTTTCAGAAACTTGTGGGAACACCTCCGCGTCGTGGACTTATTTCCCGACGATATCTGCGAAAATAAAACTCAAGTTAGACTTGTTTAAAAAGGTCCAACTAAGTGAGGAGTAGTTTGGGTAATATGTGGGTTATTGTTTTAAGTGTCTTTAAGTATTTTAAAGGTACTTAAACTTGTATATTGTGTTTTAGAATTCATTCTTCCAAATCAAACCCCTTCTCTCCCCAAAAGTTCTCTCTAGAACTCCATTGGAGGCTAGGTCAAGTTAAAGTTAGGGTTGAAGGTTTCAAGTGTTTTCTTCTCAAATTTTGTGGGATTCATGAAGGTTAAGATATGGGGATCCTTTATCCTTGATTCCTCCTCCATTCAAGGAGCCAAATCAAAGTGTTATCAAAGTTCTCCTAGAAAAAAACCTAATTTCAATTCTAGCATGGGTTCTTGCATGAAAACCTTTTAATGTTGTTTTATGTTGTTATTAATGATTATTGATGGTTTTAAGAAAGAAATCTTCATGAACCCATGTCTTCTTAAATTCTCTAAATTTGGTCTATTGATTTTGAGTAATTGATGAAGGATTTTTGAGTGGTTTGATGTGGTTTGATGTGGTTTGATGATCTTCATGAACCCATGTCTTCTCAACTATTTTTTTTTATGGTGGGGTGAGGTATTTCCATACCTACCTCTTGGGATTATTTTTTTGTATATATTATTGGGCTTTGGTGGTTAAATTTTGTTTTTGTATTGTGTTGTGGATGTTTGAGCTTATGGCTCCTTGTTTTAAATGTAAATGGTTTTTGGACCCTTCTGAAAAAAATTTGCCACCTCTTGATTGTGTTTAATTATGGTTGTTCTTGTGCAAATTTGAGTATCAGTTATGATCAATACTGATGTAACACCCCTCAAAATGAAGTAGATAAAGTAGAGCCTCACATGGGTTTTATGCATTAATAACTTGTTAAAATAATGAAGAATATCCTTTTTAGTCAGTTTAAAGAGTTTGTAAGTCAAACGTCAAGGGACGACCAAGACGTTTGAAAACTAGTCTTTTACGTGTTGGTGTGCTATAGTATGTTGTTCATGTTTTTATGTGTTGTTTGGAGTCTAAAATTAGTGGAGGTGACCCTACTGTCTTAATAAATGATTTTAGGGTCAAAACGTTCGCATACGATGCCCCGAGGGCCACCTTAAGTGTCCCCGAGGAGGACCCCAACCTTTGCGAGCAAGCTGCCAAGGTAGCTTGAAGTTGTGCTTGGAGGGAGCATGTACGCGTCACGGACTAGCTCCCCCAAGGGCTAAATGTTTGGTCTGCATCGTAGACTCTTCTGTCTCGAAATTTAATTTTCAGAAACTTGTGGGAACACCTCCGCAACGCGGACTTGTTTCTCGACGATATCTGCGAAAATAAAACTCAAGTTAGACTTGTTTAAAAAGGTCCAACTAAGTGAGGGGTAGTTTGGGTAACATGTGGGTTATTGTTTTAAGTGTTTTTAAGTATTTGAAAGGTACTTAAACTTGTATATTGTATTTTAGAATTCATTCTTCCAAATCAAACCCCTTCTCTCTCCAAAAGTTCTCTCTAGAACTCCATTGTAGGCTAGGTCAAGTTAAAGCTAGGGTTGAAGGTTTCAAGTGTTTTTTTTCTCAAATTTCGTGGGATTCATGAAGGTTAAGGTATGGGGATCCTTTATCCTTGATTCCTCCTCCATTCAAGGAGCCAAATCAAAGTGTTTTCAAAGTTCTCCCAAAAAAATCCTAATTTCAATTCTAGCATGGGTTCTTGCATGAAAACCTTTTAAATGTTCTTTTATGTTGTTATTAATGATTATTGATGGTTTTAAGAAAGAAATCATCATGAACCCATGTCTTCTCAAATTCTCTAAATTTGGTGTAAAGTGGGTCTATTGCTTTTGAGTAATTGATGAAGGATTTTTAAGTGGTTTGATGTGGGCTGTTCTTATATGATCTTAGCTATGTTGAATTGTTGGAAATTGTTATTGAATTGTTTAATGTGAGGTAGTAGCCTTGAATGGTCATAAATTGGGACTTAGTCTTTATGTTGGTTATTAGATAGTGTGTCACGACCCGAGAGCACCCCCTAGTCGTAACCGGCATACTCGACCTCTTGGAGGTCTAATACAAGCCTCTTAGCATTCATTCATCGCATAGACACTAAAACCCACAAGGAATAAAAAAACTTTCTTCACACACGAAGAAACTTTCATCAAATAACTCATTTCATCATCCAAGGACCCTTATCTAAAATTACCCTAAGACACACTTGAGTGAGACATGAAGTGGCCGCCCATACAACCTCTTCATACACACCTAAGTGTTCCTCAAGGCTAAGACAAGAACCATCACGCTTCAAGGTAACATACTAAGTAACTCACTTCATTAACATAAGCTTTTCATTCAACAAATCATTTAGACAATAAGTCAACACTCTTCATTAAAGTCATTTAGGACACGTTCATGCATTTAGGGGACTTCACACTTTAGTCATATAGACTTAGGGAACTCACTTTAGCACCTTCAAAGCCTACTCGTGCCATGTGTAGATAACATCCCATACTACTACCCACACATTGTAGAACCTATCAAGTAACTAGAGTTCACACTAAGGGTATCAAGTTTTACATTTAAAGATCCAAGTGTCAAGAACGCTCATAGCACAAATTTCCAAGAGATTCAATAGCAATGCTCGCCCAATATGTACATCATGTCTTCGCACCAAGCACAAGAAAGTATCAAGAAGGGTCAAAGCCCAATAATCAAGAGAACCAAGAACCATATTAAAAATGGCTTCCTAGTTCGTACTTAAAATGGACAACTTCCATTCTTAAGACGGACTAAAAATCCAGAGTCAAGATGGCAAATGATCTGAATCAAGAGGCATGCCAATAGTGACAAAGTCACAGCCACAAGAAGTACAAGGTCCCAACAAAAGTGCCAAGGGATCAAACAATCCGTACAAGTGGGCGAGTTACACAAGCGTCTTTAACGTCTTAAAGGATACCAACACGACAATGCAAAGTGACAAGAGGTAACCAAGGTAACAAGATCAAGTTTCAAATATTTCAGCAGTTAAAAGAGTGCAAGTACAAGTTTATACATAAATCTCAGTACTTTAACAAAGAAACAATCCACACAACTTTGCGAGTTCAGACTGTAGACCAACCAACGTTTCAAGGTCCTCAACTTGTTCACGAGTATATACAACCTTAAAAATACAATTACGTAACTTTTTTAACTTCTATTAGCTCAGTAATGTTGACGTAAAATAGGATCATCATCACAAGTAAGCCTAGCATGTACAAATACAACTATGCTCCCAAAACAGTGAATCTATCCAGCTTGGTACCTCAAGTCGCAAGTTAGACTTGAAAAGGAAAACGGCAAAACTAGACTTTATAACCTTCATGAAAGATGTAACTACATCTCTTAAGGTTGCAAACAAACAAAAATCACCACAAAATACATTTTGTACAAAAAGATATATTCAAAACACTAACAGCTGATCCTACAGGATTTCAATTTCTGAAATCTGGGCAGAACTTGCCCTATGTTGCGTCCCATATTTCGTATCCATAACAGTTAAATTAGAGTTTTACATAAAAATAAGAGTTGTAGGTATACGAGTTAGCTTTCCAAATCATAATTATTCATTGTAAACGAAGTTCTAGAGAACAAGATATGCATAAATTACTAAACACTACCCAACTCAGAAACATATTTCATCACTTACATGTGAAAGGAATGCCATTGCCAATCGATTTATATTCAACATAACTTTTCATTTATCAAGAAGGGCGCCTAAGTCTACCAGGTCAAGAGATGACATTCAATAATATAAGGCACTTCACATTCCATCATTTTCATTCATAAGTGTTAAAAGAGAACATGCTTTCAATCACAACACCCTTGCATTTTCAACATAATTACCTTTACTTTATTAGATTCTCATTCAACTCCTTCACATCACATTCACAACACAATATCATGGTAATACTCAATTATTCATATAATGCCTTTAAGGCCATGATCATAATACATTCAATAAGTAAACACCTCTACCATAAGTGGATCACACATCAATCTATCACAATCCTAAATCAACTTTACATTAACAATGAAGATAGGTCAACTTACCATTCTCCAAAGCCATAATCACCTTTACTAAATTCTACCACAATTCACCATAAGATAGGTGTAGATAACAATAGAAACCAATAAATCAATTCAATCTAAACATAATACAATAATCATCATGAAGATTAATTCACAAAATGCCCATTCAAGGCTATGAACCCAATTACTCAATTCACTAACAATTCCACACAATTAGATATAGTTAATGGCATAAATCAACAGCCCACAACAATCTAAACATAATTTTATTATCATCGAATCAAAATCAATATACCCACTTTATGGTGAAATTTAGGAAACTTGAAAAGACATGGATTTATGGAATTTCCTTTCTTGAAAACCATAAAAAAAACATCAATAATAACATAAATCATCATTAAAAATCATTTAATGCAAGAACCCATGCTTAGAATCAAAATTTGGGTTTTTGTGTTTTTGGAAGAACTTTGAAATCATTTGGATTGAGCTCCTTGAAGGGAAGAATAATCAAGGATAAAGGATCCCCATACCTTAACCTTCATGAATCCCACAAATTTTGAGAAGAAAACACTTGAAACCTTCTACCCTAGCTTGATTTTGGACCTTGACCTTTAATGGAGTTCTAGAGAGAACTTTTAGGAGAGAAGGGTTTTGTTTTTTAGAAATATGAAGAATGAATTTTAAAATACCATTTTAAATGTTTTAATATCTTTTAAAAAAAATACCTTAACCATGCATCTTGACCACACGAAATACCACGAACACTCAAGACGATCACAAACGAACACACGTTAGGCTCTAGTTACTCTAGTTTGTTTTTAGGGTCGTTACATATTGTTTAGCTTAGCTTGTATAGTTGAATGTTTTTATTATCATTTTTATTATATTGTTAATTGTTGGAATATGAGGATGATGAAGATAGCCATGGAAAGAGGGTAAGTTGACCTAACTTGATGAATATTGTATAAGTGGCATGGAATTGAGTATTGTGCCTTATGGCCTTGGAAAGGTGGTAAGATGGCTTGATCTCTTAATATTTCTATAATTGCTTCTTAGGTTGGATCCACCTTTGGTGGAAGTGTTGTTTGTTGCTTTTGAATTATGATTGTGGCCATGAAGGGCATTATATGAGTATTGTTGTATTATTGTGTTCATATGTAAATGAAGCTATATGTAAAAGTTCTATATGAATCTATATGTAAAGTTCTATATGAAGCTAATATGTAAAGTTCTATATGAAGCTATATGTAAAGTTTTATATGAAGTTATATGTGAAGATATGATGTGAATGAGTTTATGTGATCTTAAGGTGATCCTATGTAAAGTAGATAGCATTGTGATTTAAAGTATGATTTGACATGATGTATATATCTGATGATGTTGGATTATGAAGTGTCCTCAAATGATAATGTTGTGACTTGATTAGTAGACTAAAGTGTCTCTTCTTGTTACTTAAAGTCTTGAATGCATGAATGTGTGAAGTGGGCTAGAACTAAGAAATGGTGCCCTCTCTATAAATGATAAAAGAGGAATTCTAGGCCCAGACTTGAATCGGCAGAACTAAGAAATGGTGCCCTTTCATAAGTCTAGCTTTCCTAAGTAAATGTATAACCTTGAAGGATGGGCCTTAGGGCGATGCTCCCTTCTTGAGTGAAATGATAGACTTAAAGATGGATGGAGCCGGAACGGCATGAGAATCCTTATCTAAGAAAGTTAAATGAGCTATCCTTATGAACCTTGATTGGCTATGACTAAGAAATGGGGCATTTCTTGGGAAGAGGTACTATGAGTTGGTTGAACTAGAAAAGGAACCCTCTCTAGTACATATGTGATTGAATATTCTATGGGAAACAAGGCTAGCACCGAGTGGATGTGGTTAGGAAGGTGGCCTAGTTGAGTATGAGATTAAGCACAATGAACTTCCTTGGACATCCCCCAAACCATGTGCCTACATGGGTTTCTTACTAGTTCTACCCTTGGCAAGTAGAACAACCTCCACGGAGTAGAATAGACTCTGGATTCCATGCCTAGCTAGTATTCTCTATGTCGGTTATACTTATTCCCATCATGTGGGATGTGCAATATAGTTATTGGATAGGTTCTACAATGTGTAGATAGTAGTATGGGATTTTATCTACAGATGGCACGAGTAGGATTTGAAGATACTAAAGTGAGTTCCCTAAGTCTAACAACTATTATGTGAAAGTCCCCTTATGTGTTTGAAGGTCTCCTAAGTGGTTTCTTAAAGAATGTTGGTCTATTGATGTTATGTTGTAAAGGAAATGTCCTTATCTAAGGTAATCTTGAGGAACACTTAAATGTGCTTGAAGAGGTTGTATGGGAGGTCACTTCTTGTCTCACTCAAGTGTGTCTTAAGGTTATATTTGGTAGAGGTCCTATGGTAATGAAATGGCATGTGTTCTTCTAAAGTTAAGCATGGGTTGGATATGGATATGTTGAGTATGTGTATGGTTGGCTATGGCCTTATATGCGAATGTTGACTTGTATTATATCTCTTATACTTGTGAAGTGAAGGTTTTATCAAAAATGATATGAAAGTATATATTCCTTGTAAATGTCTGTTGAAGCATGTTTTTGCATGGTCTCCATACTTAGTACTTAATTGTGCTAACCCCTTTCTTTCCCTTTTTGACTAAAGTGTAGGGATTGGGAGATGGTAACATGTCATGGCTACTTGATAGGTTTCTAAGTGTTGACGATGAAGACTTGGTGAGTCCTCATAGATTCAAGGACAACACCCTACATGTTCCTTTTGATGTATTTCTAGTATTGTGTTTAAGTCTTGTATGGGCTTAGTCCCATTGTTGTATTCAAGTATTAGATGGTTTTGAGACATCATGTATAAAGTCTATAAAGTCTTCCGCTTGCTATTTTTAATGAAATGTCTTCTTTGTAAGGAAAGTATTTAAATTCTTAGTGACTTTATGATCTATGCGATGAATGAATGCTAAGGCTTGTATGAGACCTCCGAGAGGTCGAATATGCATGTAACGACTAGGAGGTGCTCTCGGGTCGTTACAACTGATGACTTGAATAGTGCTCTTAATTGAACAAATATGAATTTGTGGCTACGATAAGGCCAAATGAAGTTGCATAGATAATATGTGAACTCTTTGCATCTCGTTGTGACTAGCCGGTTATCGAATGGAGTCTCTTGTGATGAACAATGCACACTAGCAAAAGTGTGGAGGCTTGTTTGATATTGATGTCAATGCCTTGTATGATGAGCTTACTATGAACATTGTGTGATGACACCTAGAATTTTCCCCGTTGGTCCGGTTTACTATGTGATCAAAGCTCTTGAAATGATCTTAGGCAACAATTTTGAAGAGTGAAGAAATTTGACAATATACCTCTTTTGTGGCCAACCTTGTGAGTGTGTGACTTTGCTTGAACACCTTTTGAGCCTTACCCTTTTCTTGGAAGAAACTTGATGCAATTGTAACCCTTCTTTATCCATTCACCCATACTCCTCATGAAGTGTGGTTTTATTTGAATAGCCAACTTAGGCCAAAAGCCTAAGTTGGGGGTGTGGTTAAACGAAAAGGTAAATCAAGAAGTGCAAAGAAGTCCCCCTTTATCCTTGTTCTTTTTGAAAAAGATGGAACCCCTCCATACAAAAGAAAAAGAAAAAGCAAAAGAATGAAAAGGTTGAGGAATAAAGTTGAGAAAGTTTCAAAAGAAATGGGGTGTCCGATATTCCATGAGAAGTGAATAATGAGGTGAATTTTGAGCATGAGTGAAAAAAATGTTAAAGAAAAGGAAAGAAAGTGATGTTCATACCACATTTCATGAGGATAGCAACCACTAAGACTAAATGACCATGCCTTTACACTCAGCCCCATTACAAGCCTTGAAAAGACCTTTTTGATCTTGAGTGAGCTGAAGCCAATGTTAGTTGGAAAATAAGGGCAAACCTATGGGTGAAGTCATGCATGTGTTCATCTTTGTGAGTGCGAGAATTGTATGTGATTCCAAAACTTTAAATTGTTGAAGAATAGTATGTGAATATGGAATCATTCTTTGTGTGAGGGTATTTGAATACCTTTGTTGAGCTTGAACTTGCATTTGAAGCAAGTATTGTGAACTTTAGAATCTTTGGTAATGGTGAGTCACAACTTGAATCTTTGAGTGCACAATTGATCCTTGCATGAGTAAGTTGAGTCTTTTTGTGTGCATTCATGATTGAGTATTTTGTAGCACTGTTTGAGACATCCTTTTTAAACTGCTGAACTTGAGTTTTACTTAAGGACAAACAAAAGTTTAAGTTGGGGTGTTGATGAGTCCGAGATTTGGACTCATTTAGGGCTTTATTTATATAGATTTAGTGTCCTCAAATGCTTATTTTGTGCTAATAACTAATGTAAAAACCTTGATTTCCAGATATATGGATTGAGGAACAAAGCAAGGACACTTATTTGAAAAAAGGAACAAAGTAAGCTCAAAGAATGAAGAAATGCAAGCCTGGTGATCGCCAAGTCCACTTGGCGAGTCGCCGAATGGCTATTTGACCGCCTAAAGTTCCAGTGTGCCAAATCCTGAAGGAAAGAACCAAGTTGGCGAGAGAACGGAGCAGTCGGTGGATCACCGAGTGGTTCCGCGATGCAGTGTTAGATCGTCCAAAGTTACAGACCTTGAGGATGCTGAAGGCCAAGGAAGAAGAGCGATGGAAATGACCAAAGGGCAGATCACCGAGTGGTTCGGCGAGCCCGACTTACTTCACTGAGTGACTCTTCACAGCACATTTTTGGCGACTATAAATACATTTTTGAACATTTAGTTTAGTATCAATTACTCTTGAGAAAGTTTTTGAACAGTGAGACAAGTTTTCTCTAGTTTTTCCTTAGCTTTGAAGAATTGAAGTTTTTCACTTTTGAGAAATTGGAAGTGGGTCTTTGATATTCTTCGAATTGGACCATTGTAAAGACGATATCAATCTTACCCAGTTGATGGAAACTCAATTTGGTAATGATTTTTATCTTTTTATAATGTGTAGCTAAAACCCCAATTCTTAGGATGTGATTATGGGATGATTTAGTTTATGGGTATTGCTAATTATTAGTTTAAATCATGTTTAGAAGTGAGTTCAATCATTAATTGTGGTTTAATTTGAGAATTGTATTTGCAAATGCAGTTCTACCCTTGTGTTTTTGGCTTACTTGAGAGAGAGATTTTAAAACTTAGATTATTGATTGATGGCATGTGGGTATTGGGTTAACATGGGTTCAGCTCGAGAGAGTGAATCCTAAACTCAATTCCACACATTCAGCTCGAGAGAGTGAATGGACTAAGGTGTGGGTTGTTCTTATTTTGCATGCTCGTCGATGTTCGAGAGAAATCGACTTGATTCGGGGTAAATTATTCAAGAGAAAGTTTACCTCCTCTATAGTCTAGCTTACTCACTAATATCTAGCTATTTTCTAATAGTTGCAATTGCCCATTTTTCTACATTAGCCTATAATCGAATCACATCCCAAGAACCCGTCTCATTATTATATTTCGTATTATTTGTTGTTGATTGTAGGTGATAAGTTCAAACCAACACCTCCTTATTTGACATTCGTTTCACCCCTTGATTTGAATGATGTTTTTATTCGACAATTTTTATTCCTATGACTGATTTGATTATGTTCGTACTTTCTAATTAATTCTCAAATATGTACCGCTCCCTGTGGGATTCACCCCAACTCATTTCGTTGGGTTTTGTACTGACTAGCGATCATTGACACTTAGAATTGGATGAAGTGTCCTTGAAACGTTAATCAATGCTTCAAGAATTGTGTTAGGATGTGTACTTATGAAAAATGGGAAAGTTATTGCCTATTCCTCATAGTAACTTCAGATTCACGAAAAGAACTATCCTACCCATGATTTGGAATTAGCGGTCGTTGTTTTTGCCTTGAAGATTTGGAGGCATTATTTGTATGGTGTCCATCTTGATGTCTTTATTGACCACAAAAGTTTGCAATATGTATTCAAGTAAGAGAATCTAACTATTTGCCAATGTAGATGGCTAGAAATCTTGAAGGACTATGACATGAGTGTTCTTTATCACTCGGGCAAGGACAATGTAGTGGCCGATGCCTTAAGTCGGTTGTCGATATAGTGTGGCACATGTTGAGGATGAAAAGAAGGAGTTGGTTCATGATGTTCATAGATTGACCCTATTGGGTGTTCGTTTGGTAGATTCCAATGAGGGTGTTGTTGTTGTTGTTCAAAATGGTTTGACATTGTCTTTTGTGTCATATGTGAAAGTCAAACAAAGTCTTGATCATATTTTTGTTGAGATGAAGGAAGTGATATGGGTTATTTTGGATCTTATGACGAAGCCGGCTCATTTCATTCCCGTGAAGGTTTCTTATTTCAGTGGAATCTTATGCTAATTTGTATCTTGTGACCATTCTTTCCACAACTAAAGCAACCATCTGTAATGGTCAAGCACTTGCCATCATGTATGTTACCACACCTATTGCAAACAGGAATAGAAGATCCATTACCATTTCCTCCTTGAGGCTTAGGGTTAGACACCCTATCTTAGTTAAACTTAGGAGCCAGAGGATTAGAAGAACCTTGAACAAAAAACTTTTGCCAAAATTGAGGACGCCAGTGTCCACTAGACCTAGAAAGTGAAAAGTCACCATCACTGATCCTTGCCCTTTTGAGCTCTTTTTCCCTTTCCTTAAGCTTTTCCTTCTCGATTTTTTGGGGCATGTATTATGAAACGAGAAATATCCATATCCTTGATCAACATGGAGGCATGAGACTCTTTGACAACCAAGTCAGACATACCCGACACAAACTTACTCATCCTTACTCTAGAGTCGGCAACCATAGTTGGAGCATACTTAGCCAATTGAGTAAACTTTAGATCATACTCTTACACACTTGAGCAACACCCTTAAGTTGATAAGCGGCCAACTCCACCTTTTCATCTGTAGTCAATACCATAGTACCTACTATCTTGTACACCTCATTAATGAATTCATGAGGATCCTCATCAACCTTAGAACCATAAAACTTCGGAGGATTCATCCTAGTGAAATTGTTTATTGTTGCCACCGCCATACGCATATTTAGGTTCATGGGACCATTGTCCTCTCTATTAGCTTGAGTTGTCATAGCTTGAGCCAACACTTGGAAAGTAGCTTGGAATTTAGCATGAGTCACTTGCTCGGCAAAAGGATCCATCGGAACTTAAGGAACCTCGGCTCCACATTATCATCCGCATTCCTTTTCCCATAAGCTCTTTGAGGGGCCATTTCCTAAAAATGATCGAACAAAACTTAAGAGAATGATATTTATAGATATAGACTCTATGGCACGACTTTAGAATAATTAAAGAAGTGGAGTTTCTTAAACACTTCATATCCTTCTATTTATAAATGTGGCACGTTTCACACTCATGAACAAGATTCTACCTAACATGGCTTGTCAGAATTTCTATGACTTTCTTCTAAAACCTTATGCTCTGAATACTAATTTTGTCACGACCTAAAGTACACCCTAAATGTGACATAACGTATAAGACCCCAAAGGCCCTACAAAAGCCACTTTACATACACATATACAATATCATAGAGAAAAGAAAGAAATCTCATAAGAAGTAAACAGTTTGACATAAGAAGAAGTACATCAAAGTCTTGACAAACCATCTATTACATCAAAAGAGTGATCGGGACGTAACCCGTAAACCACATACAAAGTCTAAAAACTAAAGCATAAGGAAAGCAAATAGAAGTATCATAGTCCTCAGAACATGAAGACTTATGAACTCTTGATCTTCGAATCATCAATATGATTAATAAATTTTTTAAAAAGTCATGAAGGGAAGAGGGATAAAAAAGCAATGAGAAAAGAAAAACAGAAACAACAAAGCTCCTCGGAAGGAAATTTAGAGATGAAGAGAAGAGATCTTAGACTGGATAATTTTTCGTCGGCTTTAGCATAAAATAATAGTCAAATCATTGACGGTAAGCGTTAGATATATGAAAATTGAAATTAATTTTATGCAAGAGTTAATCTAATATCCTATTTAGTAAGATATTCTATATGATCGACTAACTACAAATTGCACCATATTTTTTTAAAAAAAATAATCAAATATATTACTAATAACTGTGCATATAATTATGTGTTTAAAGCTTCAGAATAAAACAATTAAAAATTAATAATCAAAACCAAAAAAATGCAAAAATAAAATTATTACGAATATTTTTAAAGTTGTTAGAATCTAAAATAGGTTAAGAATCTTACGTTTCAAAATCATTGTACAATTACAAATATATATACATATAAAAAGAAAGTTTCAAAATTATTTATATTTAGCCTACAAAATAAAAAAAATTAAGTATTAAAATCAATAAAAATGGACACCTTAACTTTGTCACTTCTTCTGATGATGATAGAATATGATTTCTTTATGAAAAGAGAAAGAGAAAGTATCTCATGATTCTTCAAGATATTGATATAAGAAGAAAAGTCATGTAACAAAAGTTCTCTTCAAAAAAAAAAAATTAAAAGGATGTTGCACTATAATGTTTTCTACAAAAAAAATTGTATTGAGAAAAAACATTAAATCATACTAATTGAAAAACTTATAGAAAAACTGATGAGTGATAAGAAGAATTATTTAAAGAAAGAATCAATTTAATTATTAAATTAGGAAAAGTATAAAGAGAAATATATGTTGTCAATTATCATTTGAAAGGATCCTAAATTAGTTCTCACATTATTACTTTCCATTTTTATTCTTCTTCCGTTCTTTTATTAAAAAAAATTCTTTAAATTTTTTGTTTCATTTTTCCTTATGTATTTTTAATTAATGTTTTTTTATTGTGAGTCGAAAGGATCGTAAATTAGTGCTAACATTATTTCTTTCAATTTTTTATTTCTCTAATTTCATTTTTTGTAAATTTTATTATTTATTTATTTTTTCATTTTTTCCTTATTTACCACCTTTAATTAATGTTTGTTTTATTTTTTTTATTTATCTTTAATTATACTTTATAATCTTAGAAATAATGAATATATATAATATTCTTTTGTTTTTTTCTGGTTCTTAGCTAAAAATGAAGAAAAAGTTCGAAGAAGAAGATATATGTAAAGTTCCACCGACCTAGGGCCCCACCTCACGTTCCTGCTTGCGCAGTCCCACAAAAATGCAAATATCTCTCTATTCTGAAGTCGTATAAACAAGAGTAAGCTTCATAAACCATTTGAAAGCAATTTAGTTCATTTTGTGGCATATTTACTATTAATTGACATAGACCATGCGAGCTATAACATGGAATCCGGTGTCTTACTCCAACACCAAAAAGAGATATCATTACTTTCAAGGCAACAACCTTAAACTTCTAGCTTATATGGATCCACTAGCTATGTCACTTAAGACAACATGTAGGGGAACACAATTAGGGACAAGGAGATTGTTACTAGAGACCTGACCTCTACTAATCGGAGAGCCTCCATATCAATATTCTCTCATTACTACGTAAAAATTCCAACAGAGTAGTCATAAACATAAAATCATCATCATTCATGGAAAAGCACAATTATGATACTAATCCAAGCTAGAAACATCATAGTGTAGCTTCTTAAACCACGTGTGAGAAAATCTTTCACCATTCATGATTTATTAAGTATGTGAGAAAACCTTTCACAATTTCATCGATGCTTGTCTTAAAGCAATCTAGATCATAAATCATTCTTTGTCATAAGTCAACAGAATTTCATGAAAACATGTTCATAGGTTGATATCTTTTCTTCAAAATTCATGCAATTATGGGTCATAGTCAAAATCATGAGCAATGTGTGGTTCACATGGAACTGATTTGAAAACATGTAATTGAGTCTAATTAGTCATAATATGATCAAAATCAAACAATTGAATCCATAAAAGTAGAACCCACAAGGAATTGGATGAAAACCTAACCAATTAAATTGGAGAATTGAAGAATCTTTAGGGACTCAATGGTTGAATGGAACCCACTGATGAACTCCCTACATACCTTGATCTTGAAGCCCTAGAATCAATGGTAAACAAGGAGACTTGACCTTGAAGAACCATAGCCTTTTCTTCCTTGATCTAAAGAGAGAATTTTGGAGAAGACCTTAAAGAGAATTTAGGAATTTGATTGAATGAGGGAGTTGCAGAATTTTATAAGGGTTAAAGGGTAGTTATAGGGCTTAAAAATAGGGTTAAAACGACATAGTATAAGCATTAAATAATATGAAAAGACTCAAATACCCTTCAATAATAATTGTCGATCAAAACCGCGGTTGCGAATATGGTCTGTAAGACTTTCTATGGCCCATGAGACCATTCTACGACCCATCGAACATTCTATGGTCTGTAGAACTCAACTTTTACTTCAAAATTTTACTAAGTTTGGAACCTTTCTACGAGACCTTCCTATGACCCATAGAACAAATGACAGCCCATCAAATCCTTTCATTGGACTGAGGTCCTAAATCAATCTTACGAGTGCCATGTACGGCCCGTCAACCATCCTACGAATTGTCCTACTGATCTGTAGGCCAAACTTCATAAACTTAATTTTCTAAAATATCATCTCCAAGTCTATGTCTCCCTTCCTAAAAATTCTTACGAGTGCCATGTACGTTGAACTGGTAGAACCTCACTTCAATCAAATTTCAGCTTTTATCTTTCCTATTTGACTTTCCAACTTTCAAGGTGTTACAACTTCGCTTTAAACCTTTTGCTTCTTTCGGTTGAATTGTTCTTGGTAGTCTGTTGCTTATGCTTCAGGCTAAGTCTAAGGCTTACCTACTAGTGGGGTGTAGTAGGTGCTATCATAAGTTGAGAAATCGAGTCGTGATAGTTTGGTATCAGAGCTCTAGGTTGAGCGGCATTGTGGTATGAGAGTAAATACCTAGTAGAGTCCAGTAGATAGGTGCAGAGACATTTGTATCTTATCTTTGGGAGGCAATAGGGCATTCTTAGGAAATTCTATTTTTGACTCCTTATTGTGTGATTTCGCTTTGATTAACCTTTAAAACTACTTTTTTGGAATCCATTCTCTCCTAGATTGACAACATGAAAAGTCTGATGGGCGTAGATAGAGAACTGGCACATTAGACTAGAGAAGAGTTGGGTTGAGAGGTCCCCAACAGGGTTTTTCATCCATTTTGAAGTATGTGATGGAATTTCTAGAGTGGGATGGTCATAGCCCCATATTTATAGGATCAAGAAATAATCAACTATATATCAAAGCTAACTAGAAATGACCAAGTGTTAGCAACACACATTAACTTTTATAATGAATCAAAGCACAAGAAATTTTTTAAAACCAAGCATGTAAAAATGTCTTATAGCTTAAAATTCAAGGGACTAACTCACAAATTTTTACGAATCACATTCAAAAATATTAAGAAGTTACAAAGATCTAATTGAACATTAAGTATGTCACAATGATACTTTCAACAAAGAAAAAATTATAATGACATACCAACTAACAAAATTAAACAGAAGAATGTTAGATAAACTTGTGTAAAACAAATTTACAAGTTTTATAATCAGTAGAAAATTTTATTAATTAATTAGAAGATAAACAAATATGTAGCTAGTAGAAATTTATTATTAGAAAGGACATATCGGTGGGTGTTGTTTGCTTCGTTATCACTACTTTGAATTCCCTAGAAAGAAGCAAAAAATAAGAAGGTTAGATGATGTAGGGTGGCGATGGGTTTCACTAGTTGCATGGTGTTTGTTGTTGTCACTGTCCAGAGTCAGAGAGTCCATCCGCCAACTTCACCAGTTGGGTCTTCTAATAAAGAGACAGTGAGGGAGAAGGGAAGGAGAAGAGGAGAGGGGCGACTGGGTGCTGCCTGTTCACTGGCCATCGCCAAGCAGCGGTGATGGAAACCCTAGACAATATTGAGCAGAGAAGGAGATGAACCATGGAAATCAGACTTAGACTTTGCAGCAGAAAACAGTAGAAAAAGGTGAACCACGAAAGGGTTCACAGGCCATGATCAGGACCACGATCCATCACCCTTATCGTGGTTCACACCCTCCCATAAATGGTGGACCACGGTGCCCCTCACGGGCCGTAGACCACCTCACGAGCCGTGGGGAGGCTCGTGGAGGATAGACAAAACTCACAAAGCCCAGGCATCAGACCACAGAGGCCTTCAAGGGTCGTGGTCTTGATGATGGGTCATGGTGACGTCCGTCGTCCTGAGCCTCTCGACCCTAGCCTAAGTGAAGAACCATAGTGACCTTCACGGTCTGTGGTCCTTTACACGGACCGTGGTAGGGATCGTGGTTGGACCACCCAGAAAGTTGTAGCCAATGGCCAGTAGACCACGACCCAGTCGACATGCCGTGGTCCTACTGACGGTCCGTTGCTGGGGTCGTGGTCGGCTTCCACAGATTTTTAAATGGGGTCGTTTTGGTCATTTCCCCTATGCGTTGGACACCTAAACTATGTTGTTTAACCCCCAAACTACCTAGTTTTGGTCAGTTTAAGCCTAGTAACTTAATCAGAACCTACCCTAGTCGATCATTCTCCTTAATTCATCAAAAACTTAGAGCAAAACAAGAAGAGACAGTCGACCAAGCTTTCTCCAAGAATGCAACAAGTTTTCCTCAGTTCTAACCCTGAAATTGAAAGATTTCTCCATGAATTTTGTCACCAGGTATATGGGACTTCACTAGTGGGTTCCTTTCATCCACTAGGTCCCTAGAATTCAGTCAATTTCTTGATTCCCTTTATCTTGTTTAGACCTAGTGTTTCTAGAACTTTAGATATTGTTGCGATTTAGTTGTAAATAATGTTCTTAATCAGATTATCATGTTTTCGTAACATTTTTGCTTAGTTTCCTGCATTAAACTCAGAACCCTAGTTGTGTAGATTCTTTTAATTCATGAATTATACTAGCTAGGTATGATAACCAGATATCCATACCTCATATTTCGAATCTGTCATTATCAGTACTTATACGTCGCATTCTCAGTTAACATGTCAAAATATTGAGCTATCTAGTATATTTTAGTTATGTTGTATGGTAGACATTTCTAGTGGGAGTCGGCTTAACACCTAGTTGGACTAGGGTTCAGCGTACCTGTGTAGTCCCAGAACTACGTGCCCCCGTAGGAGTATAAGTCCCCTCTATTGGGCATCAAATTTAGTAATCACGCCAATCATGACTCTATACCCCTGGCAAGGTATATTGGGCCTTCTCAATGGGGCATATACATCGAACTCCACATTTAGCTCACGTGGTTTTATGTCAATTTAAACTTTGGTATTAAGTTAGCATGTCCTAGTCATGATTTAGTAGTTGGTCATTACATTCAGTTTAGCTTTTCAGCATATTACAGTAGTTACATTCATATTCAGTTATGTCATTACCCAGTTACGCTTTGTTCAGTTTATATGTTGGTTCAACTATAATCTATATACTGCATGCTCAGTACATTCCAAGTACTGAAGCATACTCTACGCAACATCCTTTCATGATGTAGGTTCAGGTACTCAGCATTTTATTCACGCATAGATCAGTTCCCGATCTCTATATCACTAGCTTCAGTGGTGAGTCCTCAAGCTTCAAGAACAATAGACATGTTTTCTAGATTCAGTCTTTTATTTTTAGTTTCAGTTTTTGCTAGAGTTAGCTGGGGACAAGTCCCAACAACTCTAGTCAATTAGAGGCTTTTTCAGACATAGTATTAGATTCAGCTTTAGCTTTGAGTTTAATCATTTAGTGTTATTGAACTCTTAGTATATTTCATATATTCAGATCAGTATTGGGTATTTCCCACTTTTAGTTAATTATTGTTTTAAGCTTCCGCATAGTATATCTCTATTCAGTTGTTTAGTATGCTTATGATATGCCAGCTTCATGGTTAGCTTGGGGTCACTTGCGATCCTAGGTCCCGTGTTTACGTCAAGGGGGTTGCCTCGGGGTGTGACAAACTTGGTATCAGAGTGTTAGGTTCAACAGTCCTAGGATATCTGGAAGCCGCACTAAGTAGAGTCTTTTTCATGGGTATGAAGTGCACCACATCTAATGAGAGGGAGGCTACAAAGTGTTTTAGGAAAAACTTCACTTTCTTGCTATTCTTATCGTATGTGGGTATGTTTTTCTTTCTAATCCATCGTTATGCATTTCACATCATGCCTCCTCGTAGAGCTTACGCAAGGAATGTTGTGCACGCAATATATTTGTGGGTTAAAGTTAAGTCTAAACCATATTCCTCGTGGGATCGACCCCAACCTACAAGTTGGGTTCTTTACATGATAACGATCGCTTATACTTCTTTAGGGAGGTGTAATTTGAGCATATCAAATTTTGGCGCCGCTGCCAGGGAATAAGGCTTTTAGATTAAGTTTAACTACATTTTTGAACTTTAGTCAAATATTTTCTAATTTTACTTTTTCTTTTGTTTTTGTTTCTCTCAGGTTCCTACTCTAGTGTATGCCAAGTACACGGAGCCAAGGTGAACCACTTACTCCTTACAATCCAGAATTGAACAGAACTTTGCAAAGAATGAATAACCAGGGAGTCCCAGTCAATCCTATTAGAGGAAATTTAGGTGATGCAGTTGGGTTGCAGCCTCCGAGGATTGGTGATGAGAATAATCAGGTTCAACCTGAGAATCTACTAAGAGATGCAGTGAGGGTACATGATCCACCAGGACCAAGAATGTGTGATAACTATATGGTCAACTTTAATACTACTGAATCTGATGGACCTCTTATTCTACCCCCTCTACCTCTGGGGCATACATTTGTGGTGACCAGCAGTTTGATGCAGATGCTTACAGCGAGGGGTTTGTTTACTGGTTTGGCATCGGAGGATCCAGATGCTCATGTAGCCAAGCTGAGGAGTGTTTGCAAAAGTTGTGTGGGTCGACCAGACTTGGACATGGATATCATTGGATTGAGAGTATTCCCTCTATCATTGACTGGCGATGCTACTGTGTGGTTTAATGAGCTCCCTTATAACTCAATCTATACATGGGACCAATTAGTTGAGCTGTTCCTAGCAAGATTATTTCCAGTGTCAAAGAAGCTGAACCACAAAGATAAACTCAACAATTTTGTAGCACTACCTGGAGAGTCTATGAGTAGTTCCTGGGACAGGTTAACTGCTTTTATAAGAGGTGTCCCGAATCACCGCATTGATGATGAATTGCTGAAGGAATACTTCTATCGAGGTCAGGATGACAATAGTAAGGTTGTGCTTAATACCATCACTGGAGGTTCATATGGTGAGTGCACTTTTGAGCAGATCGCTGAGAAACTAGAGAAAATTTCCTGAAACAATAAAGCTTGGAGCACTAGAAAGTCAGATACTAGGAGAAACACATTTGCAGTCCAAGCTGCAACTAATCAATCGGCTGATGATATTCGTGAGGAAATGGCTCAGATGAGGACAGAACTGAGGTTGGTCCTGAAGCATGTGAGCGAAAATGCAGAAAAGGCAAATGTGGTTAATTACTTGACCAAGACTCCAACACCACCAGAGGAGGAATATTACTAAGAGGAGGATGCTTATTTGGTGAATGATCAGACAGGGGGTTTTCGAGCCAATGCCCAAGGTTCCAACTCAGATAATTGGCGCCAAGGGCAAGGAAACCAAGGTCAGAACTATGGCAACTATAATCGAGAAGGTTAATATGTCCGGGATAGAAACTACAATCGGGACAACAACTACAGCCGGAACAACTATGACAACAGAAATGATCAGGTTGGACCTTATGTTTCTCCTCAAAATTAAGAATCTAGTAATAGGGAAACTGGAGGTAATATGTCACGTATTGAATATAAGATGCAGAAAAATGATGAAGAGGTTTGATTCGACTGATGAGAATGTGAAGGAGATGCGAAATGATTTGTCTAGTATTGGTCAAAATATTGACGCCCATGCAGTGTCAACCAAGTATCTTGAGTAGCAGATGACTTAGTTGTCCACTACAATAAACACACGTCAACCTGGCACACTTCCTAGCAACACCATCCAAAATCCAAAGAATGATGGGCATTGCGTGGCAGTCATTACTCGAGGGGGTAAGAAGACCATTGATCCACCTATACCGTATGGGGTTGAAGTTGAGGCTAGTAAAAATGATGATGTGATTGAGTTAAATGGAGAGTCTGAGAATGCAACAGAGAAGGAAGTAGAGATAACCCAAAAAGTTGTTCCCATGCCTAGACCTCTACTTCCTTTCCCACAGAAGTTAGTGAAGAAGACTGAAGAAGGTCAATACCACAGGTTTATTAGTATGTTAAAGCAGCTTTCCCTCAATGTGCCGTTGATAGAAGCTTTGGAGCAAATGTCTGGGTATGCAAAGTTTATGAAGGACTTGGTAACTAAAAAGCAGACCGTGAGTTTTGAAGATGATGATAAGTTGCAACATTGTAGCGCTATTGCTACAAGGTCCCTTGTGCAGAAGAAGGAGGATCCTGGTGCGTTCACTATTCCTTGTACCATTGGGTTGCTACATTTTGCAAAGGCATTGTGCGATTTAGGGGATCCAAAACCGACAGCGATGAGACTGCTTGTGGCCGAATGAACTATGAAGAAGCCTATTGGTGTTCTCCAAGATGTACTAGTGAAAGTGGGGTCTTTTATATTTCCGGCAAATTTTGTGATACTTGATTGTGATGTTGACTTTGAGGTTCCCATTATTCTTGGGAGACCATTCTTAGCCACTGGACGAACCTTAGTTGATATGGAGAGAGGGCAGATGAAGTTTCGATTGAACAATGAAGAGGCAACTTTCAATATCTCTAGGTCCATAAAGCAGAGTAGTGAGCTCAAATCAGTATCTATGGTGACACATATTGTAGAGAGTGATTATGAGGTGCCTATTGAAGAGAGGTTGGGTGTTGATGCACTAGCAGCGCTAATGATGAACTTTGAGGGTGATGGTATTAAAGACTATGATGAATTGGTCACCGCACTTGATAGGTTTGAATTCCGTTCAAAGCCAAAGAGATTGGAGTTAGACATGAAGAATCGCGACTCTCCACCTGCTAGACCATCTGTTGAAGAGGCTCTGACATTGGAGCTTAAGGCTCTACCATCACATTTGAGGTATGTATTCTTAGGGAGAGATGGTACTTTACCGGTCATCATTGCGGCAGATTTGAATATGGCACAAGTTGAGGCATTGGTTTCCGTGTTGAAGAGGTTCAAGCGATCTATTGGGTGGACTATTGCGGACACTATTCGGATTCCTCCTGGTATTTGTTCTCATAAAATTCAACTCATGCCGGATCACAAGCCTAGTATTGAGCACCAAAGAAGACTAAATCCTCTTATGCAAGAGGTAGTTAAGAAGGAAATCGTCAAGTGGTCGGATGCTGGAGTTATTTATCCCATTGCAGATAGTAGTTGGGTGTGTCTTGTTCAGTGTGTGCCCAAGAAAGATGGGATTACTGTGGTACCTAATGAGAGAAACGAGTTTGTTCTGATGCGGCCTATGACTGGATGGAGAGTCTGTATGGACTACCGAAAATTAAATCCTTGGATAGAAAAGGACTATTTTCCTATGTCATTAATGGATCAGATGTTGAACCGACTTGCGGGTAAGGGTTGGTATTGTTTCCTTAATGGTTATTCAGGCTACAATCAAATTTCTATAGCTCCGAAAGACCAAGAGAAGACCACCTTCACTTGCCCTTATGGGACTTTCACATTCAAACGGATGCCATTTGGGTTGTGTAATGCTCCAGCGACCTTCCAGTGTTGTATGATGTCGATATTTTCTGATATGGTGGAGGACACTATTAAGGTATTTATGGATGATTTCTTTGTGGTAGGTGAATCTTTTGATCATTGTCTGGACCATTTGGCCAAGGTGCTTAAAAGGTGTGAATAAAGCAATCTTGTGTTCAATTAGGAGAAGTGCCACTTCATGGTGAAAGAAGGGATAGTTCTGGATCATCGGATTTCGGAGAAGGGTATTGAGGTTGATAGAGTGAAAGTTGAGGTAATAGAAAAGCTTCCACCACCTATCTCTGTTAAAGGTGTTAGAAGTTTTCTTGGGCATGCTGGTTTTTATAGGAGGTTCATCAAGGATTTCTACAAAATTGCACATCCATTGTGCATACTGCTCGAAAAGGAGTATAAGTTTGATTTTGATGATGCTTGTCTGAGAGAATTTGGGGAGTTGAAGGAGAAGTTAGTTACTGCACCTATCATTATTTCACCGGATTGGGGACAACCATTTGAGGTAATGTGTGATGCAAGTGGAGTGGCTCTTGATGTGGTATTGGGACAGAGGCGAGAGAATATTCTTCATCCTATTTACTATGCTAGCAAAGCTCTAAATGTGGCTCAAAAGAACTATACAGTGACTGAACAGGACCTTCTTGTAGTGGTTTTCGCATTCGAGAAATTTTGATCCTACTTGCTTAGTACTAAGGTCATTGTGCATACTGACCATTCTAAATTGAGGTATTTGATGGCTAAGAAGGATGCAAAATCGAGGCTGATTAGATGGGTGTTGTTGTTGCAAGAGTTCGACTTTGTGGTGAAAGATAGGAAGGGGACAGAAAATCAGGTTGCCAATCTCTTGTCTAGATTAGAGGAAGAAGCTATGCTAAAGCTTGGTGATAGGGCTGAAATTAATGATGCTTTCCCAGATGAACAGGTATTGGCTGCTTCTCATGATCTGATTCCTTGGTTCGCAGACTTTGCTAACTACTTGGCAAGTGATCTGGTGCCATCGGATATCTCTTTTCACCAAAGGAAAAAGTTTATGCAAGATGTGAAGAAGTTCTTTTCGGATGAACCTTACTTGTATCGTAGTTGTGCTGATGGGATTATTCGTCATTGTGTGCTTGAGGTCGAGATGTTGAGTATATTAGAGACGTGCCATTCATCGCCTGTTAGTGGGCATCATAGTGGTATTCGGACTGCGCATAAAATCTTGCAGTGTGGGTATTACTGGCCTACCATCCACCAAGATGCTCATGATTTCGCCAAGTCTTGTGACCGTTGCCAAAGATAAGGAGGTATTTCAAAGAGGCAAGAGCTTCCTATGAATTCTATGTTGGTGATAGAGTTGTTCGATGTATGGGGCATTGATTTTATGGGTCCATTTGTGAGTTCACATGGGATGAAATATATTCTTGTTGCGGTTGATGATGTGTTGAAGTGTGTGGAAGCAATTGCGCTTCCCAACAATGAAGGTAAAACTGTCACAACATTCTTGAAAAAGAATATCTTCTCCAGATTTGGTACACCTAGGGCGATTATCAGTGATGGAGGTTCCACTTTTGTAATAAGTTGTTTAACGCGCTACTTGAGAAATATGGCGTCCGCCACAATGTGGCCACTCCTTACCATCCGCAGTCTAGTGGGCAAGTTGAAGTGTCCAACAGAGAGATCAAGAAGATTTTGGCTAAGATTGTGAATGCTAATAGAACTGATTGGTCAAGGAAGCTTGATGATGCTCTATGGGCCTATCGCACCGCATTCAAAAGTCCCATAGGTATGTCCCCCTACCAACTTGTATATGGGAAGTCTTGCCATTTGCCGGTAGAGCTAGAGCATAAGGC
Organism: Solanum okadae; assembly: GCA_036553675.1. Lineage (NCBI taxonomy): Eukaryota > Viridiplantae > Streptophyta > Magnoliopsida > Solanales > Solanaceae > Solanum > Solanum okadae. The sequence continues at coordinate 20,878,990 of CM071686.1, read as the reverse complement.
TATGTGGGAAATAAAGAAGATAAATTTGGATTGGGGCACAGCATCAAATCAGAGAATGAGTGACTTGAATGTGCTTGATGAGTTCCGCCTAAGAGCTTATGAAAGTTCAGCCTTGTATAAGGAGAAGATGAAGAAGTATCATGATCAAAGGATTGAAAAGCGAGAATTTGTTGTGGGTGATCTTGTGTTTCTATTCAACTCTAGGTTGCGCTTATTTCCGGGCAAGCTCAAGTCCAAGTGGACCGGGCCATTCTTAGTCACGTAAGTGCTCCCACATGGAGCGGTGGAGCTTGAAATCAGTAAGAGAACAAGATTCAAGGTAAACGGGCAAAGGATTAAGATCTATCTAGGAAACGCGGAAAGTGTGCAAGAAGTTGTTGAGGCCTATTATCTTGATGAACTTTGAGTAATCAAGAGGCCTGCGTTGTGCCACGACGTTCAATCAAGCACTGCTTAGGAGGCAACCCAAGATGTATAATCTAGCCAACTATAGGTTTTTGTTTTCGGTTTGGTAGTTTTCTTTGTTTATTTGTTTTTCTGTTTTCCTTTAGATAGGTCCATTATTTTTGTTTTAGTGTTGGCTAGATAAACCATAGCGTCCGTGTCTAAAAATTGTGTAGAAAATGCAAAAAAGAAAGGCCTAATGGTTGCTACATGTGCAAAGGCGGAAAGCAAAACTCTGTAGAAAATGTCTGTTGCAAAGGTCTACGGACCCTATCGATGGTCTGTGGTTCATTCCACGGACCATGAATGGTGTCCATAAATCCCAGGTAAGATTTCTAAATTTTCTAAGTGTAAAAGTGGCTTACGGACCCCATCTACGGTCCGTAGGTCGACCCACGAACCGTAAACAGGGTCTCGTGGATCCAAACCTTAGTTCTGCTCGACCCGACCCGGACCTCTCATAAATAAAACCCCCCTATTGTTTAAACATTCCCCCCATTACCAAAATTCACCCAAACCATTTTTGTAACGTCTTCTCTCCCAAAATCGTCCATATTACCATAATATCCCATCAATCAATCCACTTTCTTTCCCTCATATTCCCAATTCACTCTCCGCTCTCCCAAGTTTCTTCATTCCCCATTTCCTAGAGGTTCCGATGTCCGAGTTCGGTGCAAAAGGCTAGTTGGAAGTTGTTGGAAGTCAAAATTCATTACACAATCACCCATTTCCTTTGCTTGTAAGTTAATCGACTTTCCCTTCACTCTGAATTTTGGTTCATTGTTCTTATAGAAAGTCAAGAAGTGGATCTTGACCTTGGGTTGTTTATTGCATGAAATTGTATGTTAAACTAAAATTAGAAACACCCTTGGGACGATAGATTGTGATTGTGTTGTCTTTGAAATTTGTTAAATCAGTGAAATAGGAGTCTAAATGCAAGTTTCGACTTAGGGTTCTAGTCTCGTATGCACTACTTGTTAGAATTTCAGTAATCGGAACCATTGGGATGACGAACTAGCATAAATTGTGTTGAAATGCATGATTAGACTTGGGATGAATGATTGAAATTGTTAAAAAAATGGTTTTGAATTGAAGCATGTCTGATACCTGGCGAAGACTTGACCCACGAGACCCCGTCTACGGACCGTAGATAAAGTCCATGGGTCTGATGACTCCACAAATTAGACTCATTTAGGGCTATATTTTGATAGAATTAGTGTCCTCAAATGCATATTTTGTCTCAATATCTGATGAAAACCCTTAAGTTTCAGGTATTTGGAGTTTGAGGTAAAGCATGGACACTACTTGACAAGAAGGAACAAGACGGCTGAAAAGAACGAAGAAATGAAGGCCTGAAGATCGCTGAGCCTAGTTGGCGAGTCGCCGATCGGCCTGAAGATCCCCTTTTGTTCCAGTGTGCTGAGCCCTGAAGGGAAAGATCAAGTTGGCGATGAAATGGAGCAGTCGGCGTGTCGCCGAGTAGTTTCGCGAAGCAGTACTATATCGCCCAACGACTCGAATCGCAAAGATGCTGAAGGCTAAAGCAAGAAGGCAATGAAATCGACCCAAAAGATGGATCGCCGAGTGTATCGGCGATCCCGACTAACTGCGCCGAGTGATCCGCTGCAACACAAATTTTCAAACAATATGAATACTTGTTTAAATTGTTAACTTAGTATCAAGTCATAGACAATTATTATTCAAACTTATTTTCTTTTTCAAGTTTTAGAGGGTTTTGGAAACTTTGTTCTAAAGCCTTGAAGATTCAAAGGGTTTCAACTCCAAGAAATTGGACGTGGGTCTCGAAGATTCTTCACTCTTGACGTGTTTTAAGACTTAATTCTTCATACCCAGTTGATGGAAACTGTTATTGGTATTGATTTTTATCTCTTTTACATGTCTAGCTAAAACCCTAATTCTTGGGGTGTGATTTTGTGAATGTGGGTTAGATTATCTGTTGGGTCTTGCTTGTTGATGGTTTATTTGTTATTTAAATTTGATTTCATTTAGTAGTTGTGTATGAACTTAATGGGATTGTAGTTGCAAATACTATTTCATCTTAGTGTTTTTGGCTTGCTCGAGAGAGAGGTTGTAAAACTAAGACTACTAAATTGATAGTTGGTGGTATTGGGTCGACATGGGTTCAGCTCGAGAGAGTGAATCCTAGTCCTTCTCCCACACATTCAGCTTGAGAGAGTGAATGGGCTAAGGCGGAGGCTGTGCTTAATGCGGCAACTCGGTGTTCGAGAGAAACTAGTTGATCCGAGTAAGTTGCTCGAGAGAGAATTTATCCCCACTATAGTCTAGCCTAGTCACAAATGTTCAACAATCTACCATCGAAAGCATGTACCTGATAGTCTAGTTTATCCCGTATTCCTATCACATCCCAAGAATCCTATCTCCATTTCTCGTTTCCTTATATTTTTTGCTATTTTTAGTTGTTAATTAATACAAACCCCCATTGATAATTGACGCTTGTGTCACCCCTTAGATTTAGTATGTTTTTAATCGGTAATATCTATAGCTATGACTAATTAGAACTAGATTTTATTTTTCCATTAATTCTCAAAACCACTCCTTGTGGGAACGATCCCAACCCTTGGTTAGGTCATATCACTACACGCGATCGTATGGCACTTGAACCGAAATAGTGTCAGTTGATTATGTCCTTAAACATCAAAATGGCGTCGCTGCCGGGGAGTGGTGTTGTTTGAGAATTTATAGTTAAGTAGGATTTTCGTTCTTGTTAGTCGTAGTTTACTTACTTAATTTTTAGTTTTGTCTTGTTGGTTTGTGTGTTGAGAGAGAATAATGACTATACGTGATGGAGATGGTGAACCAATGGAGCACCTCCCGGTAGAAGTGATGAGTTTCCGGGATAAGATTCTAACCTTTAAGTAGTTAGAACGCGAACAACTTCATGAGGCATGGATGAGGTTTAAAGCACTTTTGAGTAAATGCCATACTCATGAGATCCCCGACATAGTTCTTCTGGAATGTTTCAATAGAAGTCTTAGTCCAGGGAACAGAATGTGGGTTGATCAAATTGTCTCGGGTAGTCTAGTATGACAACCCTATGTGATAGCAGCCAAATTTCTTGACAACTTAACGGAGCCAAACCAAGCAAGTGAAAGGAGAGACTTCAGTTTACCAGTCCTGCTAACCCAGTTAGATGAGCTGACTAAGAAAATTAAGGATCTTGAAGTCCAGTACAACAAGAAGGGGCTCTACATTCCTCCTCATGAACGAAGGAAACTTAAGAACAAAGAGGATGGACAAATCAAAGCAATTCTCACACTTCTAATCCCAAAAGACAATGAGCAGTATAGGGTACTGGAGGAGCTCAGGGAGAGTGTATTGCTGTTGAATCAGATGGCAACCTCCCATGCTATGCTCATTTGACTACTAGGGTCCCAAATGGACCAAGTGCTGACTGAGCTCCATCTGGATTCTAAAGAGGGGTTGCCTGATGAAACTGAGGCAAACCCCACCATTGGAGTTTAAGTGTTAAGTTGTGTCGTGCCATGACTTTAACTAAGGCGTTGTTTGGGAGGCAACCCAAAACCCTTAATTGCTTTTGATTTGTTATTTTTGAAATAATGGTGTTTTGATTTTGTAGATTTGAGCGTGAAAAGTGTGTGAAAAGTGAAGGTTGGAGGACATAAGTCCAGTCGGCGAAATACCAAGGAGTTCAGCGAGGCCGACCCAAACCACCGTTAGACTCAAGAAAATCTCACTTCAGAGTCTGTAACAATCGGCAAGCACCAGGAGCAACATGGCTAGTCGCCCACTAGGTTGGCGACCCCGATGAAGATCGTTGTTTGGATCCTCACTTTGACTGAAGGCCTGTAAAACTCAGCGAGGTAAGTAACCACTCGGTGAATCGCCGAGTAGCTGGATGAATTCAACTAATCACCGAATGAGTGAGATCTGAATAGTTTTTATAAGCCATGGGTTTAAACTCTCAACCTTTCTCATTTGCCCTCACTCTCAATCTCCGCAAAATCGCACCTACTTAGTATTTTCAAAAAAATTGCATCTTGTAGGTATTTTAGTTGATTAATTGGTGCTTGGATCTGGATTAATTTGTCGCCTAGCATCACGGTCTTGACTTAATCTGCCGAAAAGGTTGGTTTTCCAAACCCTGCATTTACTTTAGGTATTTATCCTCTTATGTAAGTGAATTTATCATATGTCATGTGATGTGCCTCTCTGATAAGTTTAGACTGTTCAAATGTCTCTTTTGATTCAAGAATCTAACCCATTCTGTTTTGACTTTTGAAATCCCGTTCTTATGAGTTTAAATGAAAGAAATTTGATGGTGTTGTGCTAGCACACTGTTTAATTTGGCAAAAACTGGGAGAAGTCTAAGCTTAATTGATCTAGTGCATACTTTGATTTTGTTTTTGGGGGTTGTGGGGTTGAATTCAGGAAGTTAGGTTGAAAATATGCATGTTGGGTTGTTTGGCAAGCCGGGTTGAGCTCGCCGAACCACTCGGCGGTTTTCCTAATGCCCCATCTCGCCTTTAATTTCATGCTTTATTTGATATTTGGTTCTGTAACTTTCGGCGAGGAGCCTGAGGTCGCTGATAATGTTCGACGACTCGTCGAGAGTATTCTTCATCGCCCTTTGTTTGCAACCCTGATACCTTGCTGCACTGGAACTTCGGCGGGCTAGCCCTGATTCGCCGAAAGCTATTGGCGAATCACCAAAAGTGACCTCCATCGCCATCTTGTTGAGAATTTTAAGCCAATCTTTTAGGCGAACCCGACTTAGCCGGCCAAAGAGATTGGGCGACTCGCCGACTCTGTCTGCAGTAAGCTTGTTGTGCTTTGAGAAGAATATTTACAAACATTTTCCCAATGTATTTTAGATATGGCTAGACCCAAAGTCGCAGGTAGAAACATACCACCCCGAAATGAGGACAAAGGGATTAAAATCAACAAAGGTGCAGCTGTATCAAAAGGCAAGGCTACAAAACTTTCCACAACTAGTGGAAAGGGCAAAGGAAAAGACAAGGAACCAACAACACCAAAGGTCAACTCTGACAGCGAGGGCATTTATGACACTTATCTCACTGCTTCAGAGAGTGAGGGTGAACAACAAGAAAGCCAAAGCGCAGCCTTTGATGATGATGAGTTGATAATGGCATAGAGAGCTGAATTGTGATCTAAGAAATTGAATGATCCATCTAGGATTTAGAAGCCTCCGCCGACCACTCCCACTCCCCTAGTCCCAGAGCAGGCAATGGTGCTCGCACTGCCAATACAAGTTCCTCCTCCCAAGTAAATTAACAGATTAAAGACAGAGGGATTAAGGACAATTCTTGAGAAAAAGCGTCTCTCCACATATGGAGTGATTAATAGGTACCCCAAGATTATGAGATGTCTGAAATCTCATAACTTCCAGATTTTTACAAAACCTTGTGGCCCGTATATTCCAAGTTGGGTCAGAGAGTTCTACAGTGCGTATAGTGCATTGATACCATATGGGAAGAAGCTGGCAACTAAATTTAAACCGGATGACTATGTAGTTGTCAGGGGAAAGAAAGTGCAATGTGACCCTCTTGCTATAAATGTTGTTCTGGGGTGCACCGTGACACTTGAGCACAACAGTCAAATTATGATCAGAAAAACGTCACTGGAAGATATGAAAGAATAGTTGGCCCCATTAATATCAGACGGCACACCTAAGTTGCTTGAGGTTGGGGCAGTTATCGAAAAGAAGGACCTAAATGTGGCAGCAAGGTATTTGTTTGGCTTCATCAGCAGCACGATCATGCCTTCACAAAACGAATCCATCATTTGCCACGCAAAAGAAGCCTGCCTAGGTTGCCTCATTAAGGGAACAACGCTAAACTTGGGATGGATCATTGCTTCAGAGATGCTTATGCGTGCAAAGCAGCGCCAGACCTCACTTCCCTTCCTGGTATTGATCACCTAGTTGTGCAGACGTGCTCGGGTACCTAAAGATGACAAGAATGATATGGATGCGATTCCCACCTCCTCTATTGATATCCGGAGGATTGAAGCTGAGTATGTTAAGGATCAAGCGGAGAAGAAGCAGAAGGAGGCTCCAGCGGACCTTCCCTCAGCTATAGACACAGTCTCCATACCTGCAGAGGCATCTTTTCCTACTCTGACCCCTAGGCCTTCAGATAAAGCTACTTCTACTGCCTCTGACACTCCAGGCTTTTCTACTGTTGCACTGCCTCCCAGACCCACTGCTATTACTGTCTCCCGTACTGCGATCACCCAAACGTCATTACTTCGGATGGGACAGCTTGCCTATTATATGGATCATCGAGCAGCCAGACCTGATACCTTCATTTCTGGTATGATTCAGACAGCCCTGACTGATACTGTGACACCAATGAGAGATATCATCGACACCCTTGAGGCTAGAATAGCAGCGTGTGAGCGTGACCAAGGGGCCACAGATGAGGTGACAACATTAGAGGCCGCTATTACTGTTCTGAGGACTGATGTGGATCAGTTAAAAGCCACCGATATGTCCATGGTCTTCGGAACAGTAGAGATCCCAGATGTGCCAAAAATGCCTCCGACCACCACCAGAAATGAGGATAGAGTTGAGTAGATAGTTGAGCCTGAGTCGGAGGAAGAGACAGATGAAGAAATGCTTGAGGAAACTGTGGATGCTACACACAAGGACCTAACAGAGATTGAAGCAATTATGATAGATGCGGCTGTACAGGCTTCCATGGAAAACACTCATTTTGTTGTCTCTAGTGGAGCTGGTCCTTCTGGTGTGACCCAGAGTACTGAGACCCGAGGCCAAACTGATACCCCAGGCACTGATACACAGACAGATGGAGCAACTGCGTAGACAGATCCCCTCTTTATCTCCCTCTCTGTCTTTCTTTATTTTTAAATTTTGGATAATCTTATTTGCATTTGAGGACAAATGTTTTTAATTGTGGTGGGGTGAGGCCCACCTTTGTTGTGCTATCTGTAATTCGTGTTTTGATTATGTATTTGGATTGTGAATCATAATGTGGTGTTTTACACTGCTTTTTGTGGACGTTTGAGCTTGTGGCTCCTTCTATTTTTATTTCAAATGATTTTGACCCTTCTGAAATTTTTGCCACCTCTTGTATGTACTTGAATGTGGCTGTTCCTTGGCAAATTTGAGTCTCAGTTTTGATCAATAACGATGACTTGAATAGTGCTCATAATTGAACGAACATGAATGTACGGCTACGATGATATCAAATGAAGTTGCATAGACAATCTGTTAACACTTTGTATCTCCTTGTGACTAGCCAATTATCAAATTGATTCTCTTGTAATGAACGTTGCACACTAGCAAAAGTGTGGAGTCTTGTTTGACTTTATTGTCGATGCCTTGTGTGATGAGCTTATTGTGAACCATGCATGATAACATCTAGAATTTGCCTCGTTGGTCCGATCGACTAAGTAAGGTTATTTCTTGATATGATCTTAGGCAACTTCGAAGAGTGTGAGTGTACACACCTCTTTTTAACATCCCTTGAGCCTTATCTTTCTTTGAAAGAAACTTGATTAAAACATGACCTTTCTTGACCAACTACCTATAATCCTCTTGATTTGTGGTTGATTGAATAGCCAACTTAGGCCAAAAGCCTAAGTTGGGGGTGTGGTGAAAGGATAAGGACAAGTCAAGAAGTGCAAGGAAAGTCTCATTTAACTCATGGTGTTGAGAAAAATGGAACCCCTCCATAAAAATAAAAAAAAGAGAAAAAGAGAAGAAAAGAATGAAAAAGAAAAGTGGAGGAATAAAATACAAAAGAAATGGGGTTCCCGAATAATCCATGGAAAGTGAATAATAGGATGACTTATGAGCAGTAAACAAAATGATGAAGGAAGGGGAAAGGAAGTGTTGTGAGCACCACATTTCATGAGGATGAAAGTCACTGAGCCTAAATTACCATACCTTTGCACTCAGCCCCGTTACAAGCCTTGAAAAGACCTTTTTGATCTTGAGTGAGCTGAAACAAATGATGATTGGAAAATACGGGCAAACCTATGAGTGAAAGCATGCATTTTGTTCTTCTTTTTGAGAGAGTGAGCGTTGCATTTGATTATGGAACTTTAAATGATTAAACATTTGTGTGTGAATATGGAATCATCCTTTGTGTGAGGGCATTCGAATACTTTTGTTGAGCTTGAACTTGCATTTGAAGCAAGTATTGCGAGCTTGAGAATCTTTGGTAATGGTGTGTCACAACTTGAATTTTTGGGTACACAATTAATCAAAGCTTGAGTAAATAGAGTCTTGTTCTGTACATTCATGATCAAGTCTTGTTTAGGACTGTTTGAGACATCCTTTTTTAAGTACTGAACTTGAGTTTTACTTAAGGACAAGCAAAAATTTAAGTTGGGGGTGTTGATGAGTCCACAAATTGGACTCATTTAGGGCTATATTTTGATAGAATTAGTGTCCTCAAATGCATATTCTGTCTCAATATCTAATGAAAACCCTTAATTTTCAGGTATTTGGAGTTAGAAGGATACTACTTGGCAAGAAGGAACAAGGCGGCTGAAAAAAACGAAGAAATAAAGGCCTGAAGATCGCTGAGCCCAGTTGGCGAGTAGCCGATCGGCCTGGAGATCACCTTTTGTTCCAGTGTGCTGAGCCCTGAAGGGAAAGATGAAGTTGGAGATGAAATAGAGCAGTCGGCGTGTCGCCGAGTAGTTCCTCAAAGTAGTACTATATCGCCCAACGACTCGAAGCACAAAGATGATAAAGGCTAAAGCAAGAAGGCGATGAAATCGCCAAAAGGCGGATCACCGAGTGTATCGGCGATCCCAATTAACTGTGTCGAGTGATTCGCTGCAGCACAAATTTTCAAACACTATAAATACTTGTTTAAATTGTTAACTTAGTATCAAGTCATAGACAATTATTATTCTGACTTAGAATATTTTATTTTTCAAGTTTTAGAGAGTTTTGGAGACTTTGTTCTAAAACCTTGAAGATTCAAAGTGTTTCAACTCCAAGAAATTGGGCATGGGTCTCGAAGATTCTTCACTCTTGATGTGTTTTAAGACTTAATTCTTCATACCCAATTGAAGGAAACTGATATTGGTATTGATTTTTATCTCTTTTACATGTCTAGCTAAAACCCCAATTCTTGGGGTGTGATTTTGTGAATATGGGTTAGATTATCTGTTGGGTCTTGCTTAATGATGGTTTATTTGTTGTTTAAATGTGATTTCGTTTAGTAGTTGTGTATTAACTTAATGGGATTGTAGTTGCAAATACTATTTCATCTTAGTGTTTTTGGCTTGCTCGAGAGAGAGAGGTCGTAAAACTAAGACTACAAATTGATAGCCGATGGTATTGGGTTGACATGGTTCAGCTCGAGAGAGTAAATCCTAGTCCTTCTCCCACACATTCAACTCGAGAGAGTGAATGGGCTAAGGTGGAGGATGTTCTTAATGCGACAACTCGATGTTCAAGAGAAATTGAGTTGATTCGGGGTGAGTTGCTCGAGAGAGAGAATTTACCCCCACTATAGTCTGGCCTAGTCACAAATGTTCAACAATCTACCATCTAAAGCACATATTTGATAGTCTATTTTATCCCATATTCCTATCACATCCCAAGAATCTAGTCTCCATATTTCGTTTCCTTATATTTTTGCTATTTTTAGTTGTTAATTAATACAAACCCCCATTGATAATTGACGCTTATGTTACCCCTTAGATTTAGTATGTTTTTAATCATTAATATCTATATCTATGACTAATTAGAACTAGAATTTATTTTTCTATTAATTCTCAAAACCACTCCCTGTGGGAACGATCCAAACCCTTGGTTGGGTTATATCACTACACGCGATCGTATGGCACTTGAACCGAAATAGTGTCAGTTGATTACGTCCTTAAACATCACACACCACAAAAAAATATGCTAAGTGTCGAACCACACAAGTGGACTACTGTCCGTAGTTCAATCAAAAGACCATTCTGCACGTCCGTGGTTTACATCAGAGAGCCCCATTTTGGGTACTCTGATCGACGAAAGGGACCTACGGACCGTGGTTCCATCCACAGACCGTAGGAACCCACCATGGGTCATGAGTTCAGTCACTGCCCAATTTGTTTTAGTTTTTCATTTTGGTTCCTTCTTAGTTCTAAAATTCTCTTGAGTGTGTTATTGGGTTATTTTGGTACAAATTATACATCCACAGGTACCATGCCTCCTAAGAAAAAAGTGACCTACACAAAGAGGGGCAAAACAAAATTTGTGGTGCCAACACTGATTGATGAAGACGTGGATGCGGAGAAGGATCCCACATATGTTCCACCGGCCTCAAGGACATCCCTTAATACACGTCGTACCTCCCAAAATCAATCCCGGCAGGTGGTTACTGACGTAGTCACAGTCTCCCATTCTGATGAGGAGAACACACTAATCGGGTCACCAGCTGGTTCTGCTTCCGGCTTTGAGGCTAGTTCTGCTTCCAACTCTGAGTCTGCCCCTGCTTTTGGCTCCGCCACCGGCTCCAGTTCACATGATAGGGCTTTCTCATCTGATGAGGCTACTAGTGCGGGGGAGATTCTTGTGCCACCAAACACCGACCCTACTCCAGTTACAGAGAAGCCCAATAGGTTGTGCATTGAGGGTCAATGGCAGATATACAGGGATGCCTCGATGTTTAATGAAAAGAGGGTGAAGGCCCGGCAAATCACTAAGGACCGTAGAGTTCTCACGGAGAGCCTACACACCATACCCGACATCCACCGGCTCTATCATAAACACAAATGCAAGTGGATGGATCGAAGGTCAGGGACCTATGGTTAGGAGATAGTGAGAGAATTCTATGCTTCCTATGTTGCCACACTTTGAGGGTCTATCCATAAATGGGCCAATCCCACAACTAGGGGTGTTCACGGGTCGATTTGGATTGGTTATTGGTCAAAACCAAAATCAAACCAACTTAATCAGTTTTAAAACTATCAAAACCAAACCAAACCAAATATAATATACATTTATCGGTTTGGTAGTTATCGGTTTCGGTTTGGTTTGGTTCGGTTATTAACCATACACAAAAATAAAAGAAACATTTCATTCAAAATGTGAAAAAAAAGTGACAAAAATCCATTCAAAACAAAAAATAGTTAGAATGACTTAAATTACCGAACTTTCGATCATTGAATTTACTATCAATAAAGCTTTAAAATTCACTATATTGGCCTAGAAGGAAGAGACAATAACATTTTCAGTCCCACAAAGATTGTCATAGACAATCATATACATGAAATCAATAAGATATGTTTTCACCTTGGGTATTCTTGCTTTCAATAAGTAAAGTATAAAAAATATTTAATGAAAACATATATAAGATCTTTAAAATTGTTTATAAAAACAATGTATTAAGTATGTATGTTAATAAAATACATGTATATAATTCATCAGTTTGATTTGGTTATTTCTTCGATTTTTTCAAATAAAACCATAACCAAACCAAATACTACCGGTTTTCAAAAATCTAAAACCAAACTAAACCAAACCCAAATAAAATCGGTTTTATTTTATTGTTTTGGTTTGGTTTTTTGGTTTGGATCGGTTTTTATCCAAACAGTGAACTCCCCTACACACAGCCCTGGCCCTACTGACTTCCACTATGGTCCAGAGTTTTAAGGTAGGCATATCGAAGGTTACTATCAATCGGTTCCTCTATGGTCCAGGCACCATTTAGGCGCTTAACACAGCCAAATTTGACTACAGGTGGGACATTGTGAGGAGTGGAGCATTCCAGGGGAATGTAGAGCAGAGGGAGGTCGTATTGCTTTGGCTAGCCAGACACATAGTTGTGGATGGAGAGCGTGCGAAGTGGGTCAGCACACCGCGCTTGGGTTTACGGAAGGCCACCCTCAATTTGGTGGCCAAGTTCTTTTGGCTTTTGGTGCAGAACAGGATATCGCCTACTAAGGCCGATAATGCGCTTACATGGGATAGAGTAGCGATGGTTGCGGCCTTGGTAGCTGGGTTCGAGATCGACTTTACCCGTATATTGGTAGCGGAGATCCATGAGAGGGCATTCAGGATAACCACCATTTTACCCTTCCCATTTATGATCTTCCAATTGTGCAGGGATTCTGGGGTGCCTATTTGGCATTGTGACACTTTGGTGCAGGCAACCGAGACTCTTGATATCGCCTTATTTAGGATGTGGCCAATGTAGCTGCCCCACGACGTGGCCCACAAATTGAGGTGCCACCATTAGGAGCAGATTTAGTAATTGATATGGAGTAGATGCAGGGTGATGACCCTGCCCCTCCAGCCCATACTGATGATGACTTGGGCTCCCCATCTCAGGCTGCCAATCGGGCCCCTAGCTCATCCAGAGCTACCCTGCCTTCTGGAGCTGCTATTGTGCCTTTGGCTCGAGTTCAGAAATTGGAGGCACAAATGGCCACACTGTTTCATCTTGTGAAGCCATAGATGTAGAAGTCCATTGCAGAGTCTGAGGCTAGGATGGAACGGAGGATGGAGACCATGATGGACCAGAAGATCTAGGCCATTCATAAGCGCCTGGATGCCTACGAGTTGAGAGTCCTCAAGGAACCAACCCCTGCTACAGATCTGTCCTCTTTCTGGACCGAGTTAGACAGTCTCCGGGTCGACCTTGATACCATCATTTCCCTACTCACAGATGGGCCAGAGTCTGCACCTAATGTATTAGTTGATGATACAGTGCTTGGTGCTTTATTCAGCGAGGACATAGCACAGCCCTAGCCCACCTGTGCTCGTGGGAAGAGGCCCCACTCCAGTCATATTTCTGACACTACTGAGGGTGACCCAAGTGTTGTCCCAACAGGCTCCGAGAAACCGAACCCACCCGCTTGTTGAGGTCTTCGGCACATTTGCGCCACAGGGTTGCTTCACCTTCACCCTACTCTTTATTGCTTATTTTTGTGTATTGGGGACAATTGCACTCTATTTTGTTGGGGGTGGGGTAAATGAATTGTGAGTGATAGGGTTAAGTCTGAGTAACCCAACTCATAATCCTCCCTTGGGATTTTCTTGCCTGAGTACTTTTTCCCCAAAAGACTGTTTAATTTCTATTGAACCGGCGTGTGTTAGGATGTTATGTGTAGAAGCATGAGAAAGAATGAAACATGATGGCATAAGGAAGAATGAAAAATGATACCCGTCAAAAATTTGTTCTCTGAGTATGACATGATAAAGGACCAACTTAATTTTATAACTTAAGCTAAAACTTGAACTCGGTAATCTGATAATCTAATAATGAAACTATGTGCCAAGAGTGTGTGAGGATGGTTGATTATTCAGACAGTTTTGTGCCAATCTAGAACTTGCCCCATTGGTCATGCTAGGATAATCTACGCTAGAAGCTAGGAAGTGATCATAGGCCATTGTTCAAAATTAGTCTACTTAAGCCTAAAATGATCTAACCAAATGGTAGCATTAGTCACTTTTGAATCAAATGTTTGAGCCCAAAATTGACCATTTCTTTTGGTTCACCTAACTCACCTTCCCGTAAAATTGTCTTGGCCCGGGTCCCTCCTTGGACATGTGCACCTTGACTTAGGCCAAAAGCCTAAGTTAAGGGTGTCTAAGCCCAAAAGTTACCTTGATCTTGTTCCTGGTCCGACGTCAGACATTATGCACCTCAACTAATGCAAAATGCATAAGTTGAGGGTGGCTATGAAAAAGGAAACCAAATGAAAAAAAAGGGTATGAAAAGAGTTTAGTGTTGAAAAGAGAAAAAGTATAAAAGAGGATGTGACTTTGTGCAAAAGAAGCAAAAGAAATAAGGGAAAGAAAGTGAAAGAAAAAAAGAAAGTGAAAAATAAGAGTCAAAAAGTCAAAAGTCACATCCATGTTGCAAAGAAATAAGGGAAAGAGCTTAAATTGGAAGGATACCAAAAATAGGTCGAGGAAGAGGTAAAAAGCCAATGTAATGTCAAGGAGGGCAGAAAGTCACTAAAAAGTACCCAAATGTACCACACCTGACCCTGAGCCTACGTTACAAGCTAAGAAAGTCCTATAGTGATCCTAGCAACTAGTTTGGAGAGCTAAGCGATGAAAATAAGGGCAAGCCTATGGTATTGAGCACTAACTGTACTTGAAATTACTTCTGAGCGTGAGTATTGAATGAATCCTTGTACTCAAAATTATATTCATTGTGTGAAAAAGGGATTTTGTTTGAAGTAAGGGCACTAGTTACATTGTCGGAAAGTTGATACATTGGTGATAGCAAAACAGTGTATGTTGTGTGTTGATTGGTCGATCTTTGTCATATTTTGATCCACATGAGTTAGCTTGTTGAGTCTAAGAGAAAATATTTGCACTCGAACAAAGGGTCGGGATAGAAAGCGATGTGATTGCTTATGCTTGAATGCTTGATTCTATACAAGTGTCATTTAGAGTCTTAGTGTGTCGCTTGAGGACAAACAACGAATTTCAGTTGAGGGTGTTGATATACCGTGAGTTTACGATTTTTCTAATACATTTCACTTAAGATTTGTGTGTGTCTAGGGACATTTTGTAGTGGTATTAATGTGTTTTTATCATGTTTGCAGGAAATAAGTTCGGACGTGGAAGTAGAGAGACACAGTTGAAAAATGTGCAGAATAGGGCATCTACAGACGTGACTTACGGACCGCAGGTCCAGTCACTCCCCGTAGATGGTAGACCTAGATGGGCAGGCAAGGCTAAAGGAAAATCAAGGAATTCTTGACCAAGTGTGAAACCACGGTTGCAAACGACGGACCGTAGGTCGACCTACGGGCCATCCTGCAAGTCCGTCAAATGCTTCAGAGAGGGGTTCCAGTACCTAATTTTGAAGATTCTAAGTATGGAGCTACGGAGGAGGATCCACGGACCTTTGATTGAATCACGGTCTGTACTGTTGATCCGTCGATTGTGTCAGAGATGAAGATTTTTTAAATTGGAAAATTTTCCTAAGTCCTAAACCATGGAAAGAACCTACGAACCGTAGGTCAATCCACGATTCATAGGTCAATGTCGTAGATCGAAATCACGTCCTGAAACATTATTTCCTTATTTCATTTCCTTTTTAGTTAGGACTTGTTTTTCTATATATAGGGCATGTAAACCTCGTTTTGGGGTGTTAGACATTACTATTTTAGTTCTAGTTTTTGGCTTTAAAGATTAACTTGCAACTTTAACAATTCTTGATTTCCTAAGTTCGTTTTGAAGATTTTGACTTTGAAATTCAAGTTGAGATTCTGGGTTTATTCTTCTCATTACGTAAGTTCATGATTTCTTCATCTAAAAATATGAATTGTGTTCTTTCTATTATGGGTAACTAAATCCACGACTAGGGTTGTGGGAACCATGAGCGATTAACAAAGTATGAATAGTAAATAAGTAATTCTTGAATAGTGTTATTGCATGCATTGATAATTTTTTCGTTTAGAAGTCTTTTTAACAAGTGCACGTGTTAGAACTCGCCTTGTTGCTACTTGTCGAACCAAGGAGGTAGTTAATAAGAAAAGAATTATCAACATAGATTTAGTGTGATACCATCTAATAGTCTAATGTCAATTGGTGCGAGGGTGAAAACTAAGTCATACATTGAAGTGATGTCTAATATGAGGTAACGGTAAGGGTTAGTAAATTATACACACGTAGCTGGACCAAGGTGAGGGGTTAAATTCTCTAGTTCTTGGACCAAGGAATTAGAGATACCTAACTTATCACTTTGCATGTAATACACTAGGAAAGGAGGATTGCTATTACTAGGATTACCGCGTTATGAGCTTATGGAGAACACCTACACCCTAGTTTCTCTCTCATCTTGATAACAACCAAAGTTTAAATCTTGCTCACTGATTATTCACATAATTTTCAGAATTTGTTTCACAAATCCCCCCCCCCTCTTCTTTTTAATTACTTGTTTCGAAAATACGTTGGCTAAAAGAATATAATTGTGGGTTAAAGTTAAGTCTAAACCATTTTCCTCGTGGAATCGACCCCAACCTACAAGTTTGGTTCCTTACTTGATAACGATCTCTTATACTTCTTTAGGGAGGTGTAAATTGAGCGTATCAATATGTAAAAGGTCGGAGGCAATGTGTGATGACCCTAAAATGAAATAGGATGAACTAGAGCTTCACATGTGTTTTGGAAGTTGGTAATTTGTTAAAGTGAAGAGTTTTGGTTTTTAAGGTTTAGTTTGAATAGTTTTAAGGTCGAACGTCAAGGGACGACCATGACGTTCAGAGACTAGTCTTTTGAGCTAATGTATTTTAGTGGTGTAATGTTGCCCTAGTCTTGTTTTAAAAGGGATTTAAGGATTCAACGTCAAGACACATGTTAGACTCAATGCTATGAGACCTACTCTAGGTTGGTTAAGGGTGCTAGACAAGGAGCCAAGCCAAAAGGGGCAAGCCTTAGCCAAAAAGCCAAGGTTGTCCCAAGTTGGCTGCTCACTGCCCCAAAGACCACGGGTACCACCACGACCAGTGGTGCCCTAGACGGTCTGTATTCTTGGGCGTGAAGATCACTTGGTCTCAAGGGAGGCAAGGCAACTTTGCCTAGGTGCTGCCTCATCTTCACGAGCTCCACCACGACTCGTGGTGTGCACCACGGATCGTGAGAGCCTCCGTGAAGATGCCTTCGGCCCTTGAGGGCTTGACATGGTGGAGAGGCCCACTGGTCAAGGGACCACGGGCACCACCACGAGCCATGGTGCCCTTCACGACCCGTCCAAGTGGGCGTGGTCCCTGACGGGGCTGCCTCATTTAGGGGCTTTTGGGTAATTTCTTTTAAATGTTTTTATCATGTGGGGTTGGTTTTAAATGGTTTATATCCTTAATATAAATAGTTTTAAGTCTTAAAACCTTCCTTTAACTCCTTATTTCAAAGACCCTAATCAAAAACCCCAAAGTTCTTCTCTCTATATATTTCTCTCAAGTTCAAGGAAGAAGAAGGTGTGGGAAGCTAGGGTTTCAAATTCAAGGTTTTCTTCATCAAATTTCTTGGGCATTCTTGATAATAAGGTATGGTGGCTCTTCATCTAGGACTCATCTTCATCATAGAGTCAATTTCAAAGGATTTTACAATGTTTTCAAAAAGTGACTAAAAGCTTGTTTTGAATTCTACCAAGGGTTCTTGCATGAAAATGATTTGAAACGTTTGGATATGGATAAATTGATGTTTGTTTGTGGTTTTTGAATGAAATACTCCATGAACCCTTGTCTTCTACGAAACTGTAAAATTTGCTATGAAATAGGTCTATTTCTATAAATTCAAAGTTGATGGAATTATGTGTAAAGTGAATTGTATTGATATCTCTTGTGTTGTTTAATGTTTATTCATGATTAATTGTTGATAATGGGTGAATTAAGGATGGTAAGCCTTATGGGTGAAGTAATGGTGATTGCTTGGATTTTAGTGATTTTGGCTGTGGCTTTGGATTATGGTAAGAAGCTTGAACTCTCTTTATTGAATTGATTGTTGTTGGTAGGTTGAATCCACCTTTGGTGGAAGTGTTATATCTTATTCTTGTGTGGTATTTTAGTGAATTGAGGCCATGAAGGGCATTATATAAGTGTTATTATGTTGTTGTATTCTTATACACATATGAGGCTATACGTAAAGTCATATATGAAGATATATGTAAAGTTTGTGTGAAGCTATAATGTGATGACGTTCTAATGGTATTAATGTGATATTGTATAAAGTGTTATTATGCTAATATGAAAGCATGTTTCTCTTGAAATGGTGATATGTGGTGATGATGGACTATGATGAGTCTTTATAAGATGATGTCGTAGCTCATATGCTAGACTTGAGTATCTTGTCTTGTGTCATGAAAGCTTGATTATATATGTGAATGTTTGGTTGGGCTATGACTTAGTAATGGAGCTCTTCCTATGAATTCTAAAAGGGGAATTCTAGGCCAAAACTTGAATTGGTAGACTTAAGCATAGTGCCTTTTTCATGAGTCTAGCTTTCCTAAGCAAATGTATAATCTTGAAGGATGGGCCTTAGGGTGATGTTCCCTTCTTGAGTGAAATGATAGACTTAGAGATGGATGGAGCCGGAACGGCATGAGAATCCCTATCTAAGAAAGTCAAATGAGCTATCCTTATGAACCTAAATTGGCTATGACTAAGAAATAGGGCCTTTCTTGGGAAGAGGTACTATGAGTTGGTTGAACTATAAAAGGAACCCTCTCTAGTACACATATGTGAATGAAATTACTCTATGGAAACCAAGGCTAAGCACCGAGTGGATGTGGTTAGGATGGTGGCCTAGTTGAGCATGAGATTAGGCACAATGAACATCCTTGGACATCTCTTAAACCATGTGCCAACATGGGTTGCTTTTAGTTCTACCCTTGGCAAGTAGAACAACCTCCACGGAGTAGGATAGACTCCGGATTCCATACCTTGCTAGTGTGGTCTATGTCGGTTAAGGCATATTTCCATCATATGGGATGTGCACTCTAGTATTGGATAGGTTATACAATGTGTAGGTAGTAGTATGGGATGTTATCTACACATGGCACGAGTAGGCTTAGAAGATGCTAACGTGAGTTCCCTAAGCCTTAGGGCTATTATGTGATTGTCCCCTATATGTTTGTGTGTCTCTTAAATGGTTTTATAAAGAATGTTGACTTAATATGTTATAATGTAATGATAAAACCCTTGTCCATGGTAACTCTTAGGAACACTTAGGTGTATATGGAGAGGTTGTATGGGCGGTCACTTCATTATTCACTTAAGTGTGGCTTAGGGTGACTTGAGATAGAGGCTTAATGGTAATGAAGGAATTACTTTGCTATCTTGTTTAAGTATTGTAGACTTGTGTTAATTGAGTTGTAAATGAGGTGAATATGGTCTTATTTGTGAATGGTGACTTGAAACGTGGGTTTACGCTTGTGGTTGTAAAGGTTTGTTAAATAAGGTGTTTAAAGCATACATTCCTTGTAAATGTCTGTTGTGCATGTTTTCTTGCATGGTCATCATACTTAGTAATTATTGTACTAATTCCATATTTCTCTATTATTACAACTGTAGGTGGTGGAAAGTGAGGAGATCCTTTGAGGAAGCTTGGGATATTCACTCTTCTCAAGAAGCTTGGTATGTCCTCATATATTCGAGGACATAGTTGTTATCTTTCTAGTATTTCCATTTAGACATTGTATAAGACTTATATTTTTCTATTGTTGTAAAGGGCCGTGTCCCTAAGATGTTCTATTCGTGTCTAAGATGGTACATGAGACTTAGAAATTCTACTTCTTTACATTTGAAAGATTTTATGAGTATTATGGATTTGTTTTAAAAAGTGTTTTTATTCCTTACGGTTTTTATTACCGAATGTGATGATTGATTGCTAAGGGCTAGTATTAGACCTCCAAGAGGTCGAGTACGCGTGTTACGACTTGGGGGTGCTCTCAGGTCGTGACACAATGTGATGTCTTAGTATCCCTATTTCTTCCTTCTATCTTCGGGTATAGCTTGAGGCATTAGCCCCCCATGTTCACTCTTTAGGATTATTTTGTTTAGTGACTCCCATATTTCCACGTGCATGCATGCATGCTCATAAAAGTTTTGATTTTGTGGTATGATGTTGCTTTTATTGATTTATGATCATGTGTATTTGAGTATGATTTCCATGCATGTTTGTGAAAAGATGTTTTAAAGTATGCGTTAGCTTGGAGTTGAATTTCTTCTTGGTAGTGTGAATTTTTATGAATTTGCATTCATGTTGGTTGTCATTTTTTCTCCTACTCTCTTCGTGTTAGCTTGAGTTCTATTTGAGGACGAATGTTCCCAAGGGGAAGATATTGTAACACCTTGGGCTTTGAAAAGGTTAAAGTGGGTTAACAGGCAAGACCACAAGCCTAAAATAGGCCATGGACCCTTCACTGAACCCGAAATGGTCCGTGAAAGGGGTCCACTGATCATTTAGGGATGTGTTCGAGCCATTAAAGGCTACCAGGAAGTTGAGGGTCCTGGACGGTTCCCTAAACGGTCCGTGAAGACCTATACTGACCGTTTAGGGGTCCTTTTAGGACACTCGTCAACTTTTAAGTAGGGCTATTTTAGGTATTTCCCCTATGTGTTTGGTACCTAAGATATCTCATTTTAACCCTTATTCTAAGCCCTATATAAGTAAATTGTATCCTAAAACTACCCATTATAAATCATTCACCTAATTTCTATTTTTTCTCCAAGTTCATCCCTAAAATTCTTTCTCTAGAGCTAAGGAAGAAAAAGCTAGGGTTTCACTTCAAGATTCTCAATTCACCATAGCTTTTGGGCATTGATTACTAAGGTATGTTATTATTCACCCATGGAGTCCTTTCCTCCACAGGTTCCCCAAAATCTTCAATTTTACAAGTTAGATTCTTAATTCAAAGTTAGGATTTTATTCAATTTTCATTGGTTCTTTTCAATTATGATTCAATGTTTGTCTTCTATCTTTTAATGCATGAATTGAAGTAACTACATGTTTTTGAGTTGAGATCATACGAACCCATGCATGATGCATGATTTTTGACTATGAGCACACGATGAATCTTATGAATCATGAAAGATGAATTTATGAAGATATGCATACTTTTATGAAATTGATGTAAATGAATTTGAGGATGCTTTGACTATAAATACATCATGAAGTTAGGAATCTATGAACATGTTTAGGAAAATTATGCATGTCTTATGAAAGCAATGTTTATGACTTAAGTAAGTTTATAGATGAAGGTATTTATATGTTCTATGAGGCTTGGCCACATGACAATAATGACATCTAGATTTGCCTTCAATGCTTTTCGACTATTTTTCGAAATTAGGTCTTGATTAGTATGGTATCCGGATATGCCATCAATGATTATAGACCAACCTTTTAAAACTATTTCTATTAGTAGTATGGCAATTTTAGTATGAAGTTAATGATTATGTGTATTATAAAGCTATTATGAAAAGATCACGGATGGTGAAAGGTTTTTCTCACACATGGTCTAAGGAGCTACTCTGTAACATCTCGTATCCTAGATAGGCCAGAACGCAGATTTTCAGAACTGCAGGTGCCACCTACGGATCGTAGGTTGGACCACGGTCCGTGGACCAATTACGTGGCCCACAGAAAAACCCTAGAAAACCTCGACCGTAGGTGGGACCACGGTCCGTGGAACGTGGTCCGCATAAAATCCCAACCCACGGCCAGGACCTATGGACCGTAGGTTGAACCATGGTCCATGGACCAGGTCCATGAAACATGGTCCGTAGAACCCATCCTCTGAGCCGAACGACAGCTAAACAGGATAGACCATAGGGTGGACCAGGTCCGTCAGTTGGTCCAGACAGCTTTTAAGCCAGGGTCGTTTTGGTCTTTTCCCTATGCATTGGACCCCTAAACTACGTCGTTTAGACCCTAAATTATGAGGTTTTAGTCAATTTAAGCCTAGAAACCTAACTAGAACTTACCACAATCAAAATCATTAATCAAAACTTAGAAAATTAGAGCTTGAGAAGAGAAAAGAGGTCAAGAACCCTAGTTCAAGAACGCAGCAAGATTCCATCAGTTCCAGCCTCGAAATCGAAAGATTTCTCTATGGAATTTGTCACCATGTATGTGGGATTTCACTAGTGGGTTACTTTCACCCATTAGATCCCTAGTTTTCAATCAGTTTCTCGATTCCCTTATTATGACTAGACCTAGGGTTTTTTGAATGACTAAGATTATTGGGTTCTTAGTTGTTAGAATGATCCAAATCAGATTAGTATGTTAATATTCAATCTATTGCATGAATTTCAAAACCTTAGCTATGTAGTTCTTTAGTTCTTGAATTACACATGCTAGGCTAGATATATTTCAGATATACATGCCTCAGTTATAAATGTGTCATTATCAGTTATTTATGTGCATTCTCAGTTTGCATGTCATTTTGAGCTATCCAGTATATCACAATAATTCAGTTATAATGTGTTAATCACTTAATCCATTGGGAGTAGTATAATATCGAGTTGGACTAGGTTCAGTCACCCATATAGTCCCAGAACTACGAGCCACGGTTGTAAGTCCCCGTTGTGGGCATCATTTCAGTGATCACGCCAGCATGCCTCTATACCTTTGGCCGGGTGTACTGTGTCCTTTCGATGGAGCTTATACATCGTACTCCACATTTAGCACATGTGGTTTTATTATCGGTTATTAGTAGCTCCCACGGTTTAGTCAAATTCCATTGCATTAACCACATTTCAGTACAGTTCAGTATTAAGTCTCAGCATGTTATAATTTGGTCATTGCATTCAGTTAGCTCAGTATCTATATCATGTTCAGATTATGCTCTTGTTTTATTTCTTGTTCAGTTATATGTTTATTTCAGCTTTACTCTATCCTGCATGCTCAGTACCTTTCAAGTACTGACGCATACTCTGCGCTACATCTTCTCGTGATGTAGGTTCAGATTCTCTACATTTAGAACACGCTTAGATCGATTCCGGATCTCCAGTTCAGCAGCATCAGTGGTGATTCCTCATTCTTCGAGGACAACAGTCATGCTATCTTTTCATTATTTCAGTCTTTTAGTTTCAGTTTTGCTAGACTTCATTGGGGAATGTCCCAACACTTCTAGTTAGTTAGAGGATCTTTTCATGCATAGTTAGATTCAGGTTAGTATTTGAGTTTGATGTTTCATTTGTATTAAACTCTCATATTTGATATTTAGTTTTAGTATATGGGTATTCTCCATCATTTCAAATTTACTTATTATTAGCTTCCGCAACAATTTTATTTCTCAGTTTACCTTTAGTATGCTCATGATTATGCCAACAGGGTTAGCTTGGGGTCACTTGTGATCCTAGGTCCCGCGTCTCGGGGGTAGCTCAAGAGTGAAAAACTTGGTATCAGAGCACTAGGTTTAAGTGTCCTAGGATGTCTGAAAAGGCGAACTAAGTAGAGTCTTTTTCATGGGTGTGTAGTTCGCACCACATCTAATGAGAGGAAGGCAACAAAGTGTATTATGGAAATCTTCATTTTCTTATTACTCTTATCATGCGTAATGTATGATCTAATTCTATTCTAATTCGACGTTCTACGTTTCAGTAATCATGCTTCCTCATAGTGTTAACGCCAGGAATGCGAATGCTAGGAACGCAAACGCAGCTCCTCCAGTCCCAGGTAAAAAAGTTTCAAATGCAGAGTTCCGGAACGCCATTTAGATGTTGGCTCAGAGCGTTGCCAACCAGAACAATCAGTGGGCTCCAGCTCTGGCAAACGCTAATGTTAGGTCAGCTGCAGCCAGAGTGCGAGACTTTGTTAGGATGAATCTGCCAAAGTTCTTAGGATTGCAGGTTGGAGAAGATCCCTAAAACTTCATTGATGAGGTCAAGAAGATCTTTTTAAGTGATGTAGGTATCTAGGAATGATCGGGTTGAGTTAGCATCTTACCAACTTAAGGATGTAGCTCATATCTGGTATACTTAGTGGAAGGAGAACAGGGGTACAGATGCAGCTCCTATCACTTGGGATTGCTTTAGTGAGACCTTCCTGGACAGGTTTTTCCCAAGAGAGCTAAGGGAGGCGAAAGCTTAGGAATTTATAAACTTAAGGCAAGGTAGCATGACAGTCCAAGAGTATGGGATCAAGTTTACCCAACTTTCCAGGTATGCTCCTCACATGGTTGCTGATTCCAGGGCTCAGATAAATAACTTCCTATATGGAGTGTCATACTTGGTGAAGACAGAGTGTAGAAATGCTATGTTGCTGGAAAATATGAACATCTCTAGGCTCATGACTCATGCTCAGGTTGAGGGTGATAAGCTTAGGGAATAGGCTACGGAGAACAATAAGGCAAGCACTGGGAACTATGACTATTCTCAGCAGAAATCAGGTGGTGGAAATCCCTCGCAGGGTTAGCAGAAATTTTCAACTTCAGTACCTTCATCAGCTAGTGTTCCATCCTCCAAGTTCAGACATGATCAGAAGGGTAGGGCATAAGGCTCTAAGATTCAAGGTAGTGTTTCAGGCACCAAAACCTACCCAACTTGTCCTAAGTGTGGTAAGAACCATCGGGCGAGTGCCTTGCAGGAAAGGAAGGATGCTTTGGATGTGGTCAGTCTGGTCACAGGTTGAAAGATTGTCCTTCTAGACAGGGTCAAGTAGGTAACAATGGTATAGCTCAGTCCACAACTTCAGCAGTACCAGCAGGTCGCCCGACTCAGCAGGGTAACTCATCTTGTACAAGTGGTGGACAACACCAAAATAGGCTCTATGCTCTTCAGGCTCGCCAGGATCAGGAAGACTCTCCTGATGTAGTCACTAGTACATTACGAGTCTTTGACTTAGATGTTTATGCTTTGTTAGATCCAGGGGCTACTCTTTCCTTTGTAACTCCTTATATAGCAGTCAAATTTGATGTTAGTCCAAAAAATCTCTCAGAACCTGTCGGTGACCTAGTTATAGCTAGATGGGTATACAGAAGTTGCCCTGTCACACTCTCAGAAATTCACCTCAATAGATCTTGTAAAGTTAGAAATGGTAGACTTCGATGTCATTCTAGGCATGGATTGGTTACATTCATGTTATGCCTCAGTCGATTGTAGAACTAGGATTGTTCGTTTTCAATTTCCAGATGAACCAATCTTAGAATTGAAGGGTAGTAGCTTAGCGCCTATGGGTCGATTCATTTCTTACCTTAAAGCCAGAAATATGATTTCTAAGGGTTCTCTCTATCATCTTGTTTAGGTTAAGGATTCAAGATCTGAAACCCCAACTCTTGAGTTAGTTCCAGTGGTTAATGAGTTTCTAGAAGTGTTTCTAGAAGATCTTCCCGGAGTTCCTCCCGAAAGGGAGATCGACTTTGGGATTGATCTACTTTCGGATACCCAGCCTATTTCTATTCCTCCTTACAGAATGGCTCCAGCAGAGCTTAAGGAATTGAAAGAGTAGTTGAAAGACCTTCTAGATAAGGGCTTCATCAGACCTAGTATTTCGCCATGGCACCAGTGTTGTTCGTGAAGAAGAAAGATGGTTCTCTCAAGATATGCATTGACTATAGGCAGTTGAACAAGGTCACAGTCAAGAATAAGTATCCCATCCCCAGGATTGACGACTTGTTTGACCAACTTTAGGGTGCTAGTCATTTCTCAAATATAGACCTCAGATCGAGTTATCATCAGCTCAAGGTCAGAGATAGTGACATTTCAAAGACGGCCTTCAGAACTCGGTATGGTCATTATGAATTTGTAGTAATGTCATTTGGACTAACCAATGCTCCTGCAGCTTTTATGGACTTGATGAACAGAGTGTTCAAGCAGTACTTGGACTTGTTTGTTATCGTCTTAATTGATAATATCCTCATTTACTCTAGGAATGAGGAGGAACATGCGAGTCACTTGAGAGTTGTTCTGCAAACTCTCAAAGATCGCCAATTATTCGCTAAGTTTAGCAAGTGCGAGTTTTGGCTGCAATCAGTTGCTTTCCTTGGGCATATAGTATCCAGCGAAGGTATCCGAGTGGATTCCCAGAAAATGGAAGCAGTGAAACAATCGTCTAGACCTACCTCTCCTACAGATATCAAAAGTTTCTTGGGTCTAGCGGGTTATTACAGAAGGTTCGTGGAAGGACTTTCATCCATAGCCTTTCCGTTGATTAAGTTGACTCAGAAAAAGGTCAAGTTCCAGTGGTCAGATGATTGTGAGAAAAGCTTTGAAGAACTAAAAACTAGGTTGACTACAGCTCCCGTTTTGACACTACCAGAGGGTTCAGACGGTTATATTATCTATTGTGATGTATCCAGAGTCGGCCTAAGTTGTGTGTTGATGAAGCGAGATAAGGTTATAGCATATGCTTCTAGACAACTTAAGGTGCATGAGAAGAACTATCCAACTCATGACCTCGAGCTTGCAGTAGTGATATTTGCGCTTAAGATTTGGAGACATTACTTGTATGGTGTTCACGTGGATGTGTTCACAGACCATAAGAGCCTTCAGTATGTGTTCACCCAGAAAAAGTTGAATCTTCACCAGAGAAGATGGCTTGAGTTCTTCAAGGATTATGATATGAGTGTGCATTACCATCCTGGTAAGGCAAACGTAGTAGCAGATGCCCTTAGCAGACTATTTATGGGTAGTGTAGCACATGTTGAGAAAGAAAGAAAGGAACTAGCAAAGGATGTTCACAGACTTGCTCGCTTTGGGAGTTCATCTTATGAGCATATCAGATGGTGGTGTAACAGTTCAGAATGGGTCAGAATCTTTTTTGGTAGTGGAGGTGAAGGAAAAGCAAGACAGTGATCCGATATTGCTTGAATTAAAAGGTGCAATCCACCGACAGAGGGTTGAAGTTTTCTCTCAAGGGGGAGATGGTGTGCTTCGCTATCAAGTCGATTATGTGTTCCTAAGGTAGGTGAGTTGAGACAACAGGTTCATGCAGAATCCGATAACTCCAGGTATTCTATTAATCCAAGTTCCACAAAGATGTACCGTGATCTGCGAGATGTCTTTTGGTGGAGTAGTATGAAAAGGGATATAGCAGATTTTATGGCTAAGTGCCCCAATTGTCAACAAGTGAAGGTAGAGTATCAGAAACCAGAGGGTATGACAGAAGAGATCGACATTCCTACTTGGAAGTGGGAAGTGATCAACATGGATTTGATTACAAGATTACCTCGTACTCGCAGACAGCATGACTCCATTTGGGTGATAGTTGACAAAGTCACTAAGTCTTCTCGCTTTTTGGCAGTCAAGACTACGGATTTGGAGGAGGACTATGCCAAGCTTTACATTAATGAGAAAGTCATGTTGTATAGGGTTCCTTTGCCTATCATCTCAGATAGAGGTCCTCAGTTTACCTCTTATTTCTTGAAGTCATTTCAGAAAGGTCTTGGTACTCAGGTTAATCTTAGCATAGAATTTCATCCACATACGGATGGTCAGGCAGAGCATACCATTCAGACCTTAGAGGACATGTTGAGAGCTTGTGTGATCGATTTCAAGGGTAGTTGGGATGATCAACTTCCTCTTATTGAGTTTGCCTACACAATAGTTACCAATCCAGCATTCAGATGGCCCCTTATGAGGCATTGTATGGACGTAGATGTAGATCTCCCGTTGGTTGGTTTGAAGTAGGTGAAGCAACCTTGATAGGGCCAAATTCAGTTCTTGATGCTATGGAGAAAGTGCAACTCATTAGAGATAGACTTAATACATCCCAGAGTCGCCAGAAGTCTTATGCAGATGTAAGGAGAAGAGAACTAGAGTTCCAAGTTGATGAGTGGGTTTTCCTGAAAGTGCCACCTATGAAAGGGTTGATGAGATTTGGAAAGAAAGGGAAGCTTAGTCCAAGATATGTAGGCCCTTACAAGATTCTGAAAAGCATTGGTAAAGTGGCTTATGAGTTAGAGTTGCCAGCAGAATTAGCAGCATGCATCCAGTTTTTCACATTTCACTTTTGAAGAAGTGTATGGGTGATCCAGCATCCATAGTACCATTAGATAGTATGGTAGTAAAAGATAGTCACTCTTATGAGGATGTACCAGTTGAGATTCTTGATCGTCGGGTTAAAAGTTTGAGAAACAAAAAAGTCGCTTCAATCAAGGTTTTGTGGAGGAGCCAGTTCGTAGATGGAGCTAGTTGGGAAGCAAAAGCAACCATGAAGTCCAAGTATCCTCACCTCTTTCCTTCCGATTCCACTCCAGCTTGAGGTAATAGTTCATCTTCAGTTTTTCAGTCATTCATGCACAGATTCAGTCTTAGTAGCATGTTCTTTTAGTTTGTACTTGCATTTTCAGCGTATTTGCATGTTTTTGGAACTCAGTTAAGTCAGAAAAATAGTTTTCAGTGTTTAAAGTTAGGGTTTGCTGCTCTATCCCTCCATTCCAGCTAGTTAGTCTTCATTCGAGGATGAATGTTCCCAAGGGGGAGATAATGTAACACCACATATCCTAGATAGACCAGAATGCAAATTTCTAGAAGTGCAGGTGCCACCTACGAATCGTAGGTTGGACCACGGTCCGTGGACCAGGCTTGTGGAACGTGGTCCACAGGAAAACTCCAGAAAACCTTGACTGTGAGTGCGACCATGGTCCGTGGACAAGGTCCATGGAATGTGATTCGCAGAAAACCCTAGCCCACGGCCAGGACCTACGGACCGTAGGTTGAACCACAATTCGTTGACCAGGTTTGTGAAACGTGGTCCGCAGAACCCATCCTCTGAGCCGAATGACGACTAACCAGGACGGACCGTATGGTGGATCACGGTCCGTGGACATGGTCCGTCAGTTGGTCAAGGCAGCTTTTAAGTCAGGGTCATTTTGATTTTTTCCTATGCATTGGACCCCTAAACTACGTCGTTTAGACCGTAAATTATGAGGTTTTAGTCAGTTTAATCCTAGAAACATAACTAGAACTTACCTTAGCCAAAATCATTAATCAAAACTTAGAATATTAGAGCTTGAGAGGAGAAAAGAGGTCAAGAACCCTAGTTCAAGAACACAGCAAGATTCCATCAGTTCCATCCCCAAAATCGAAAGATTTCTCCGTGGAATTCGTCACCATGGATGTGAGATTTCACTAGTGGGTTCATTTCACCCATTAGGTCTCTAGTTTTCAGTCAGTTTCTCGGTTACCTTATTATGACTAGACCTAGGGTTTCTTGAATGATTAAGATGATTAGATTCTTAGCTGTTAGAATGATCCAAATCAGATTAGTATGTTAATATTCAGTCTATTGCATGAATTTCAGAATCCTAGCTATGTAGTTCTTTAGTTCTTGAATTACACATGCTAGGCTAGATATATTTCAGTTATTTCAGATTTACATGCCTTAGTCTTAAATGTGTCATTATCAGTTATTTATGTGCATTCTCAGTTTGCATGTCATTTGAGCTATCTAGTATATCACAGTAATTCAATCATAATGTGTTAATCACTTAATACATGGGTAGTAGCATAATACCGAGTTGGACTAGGGTCAGTCACCCATATAATCCCAGAACTACGAGCCATGTAGGTTATAAGTCCCCTCTGTGGGCATCATTTCAGTGATCACGCCAGCATGTGTCTATACCTTTGGCCGGGTGTATTAGGTCCTCTCGATGGGGCTTATACATCGGACTCCACATTTAGCTCATGTGGTTTTATTATCGGTTATTAGTAGCTCCCACAATTCAATCAGATTCCATTGCATTGACCATATTTCAGTACAGTTCAGTATTCAGTCTTAGCATGTTATAATTTGGTCATTGCATTCGGTTAGCTCAGTATCTATATCATGTTCAGATTATTCTCTTGCTTTATTGCTTATTCAGTTATATGCTTATTTTAGCTTTACTCTATCATGCATGCTCAGTACCTTTCAAGTACTGACGCATACTCTGCACTACATCTTCTCTCGTGATGTAGGATCAAATTTTCAACATCCAGATCACGCTTAGATCGGTTCTCGATCTCCAGTTCAGCATCATCAGTGGTGAGTCCTCCTTCTTCAGGGACAACAGTCATGTTATCTTTTCATTATTTTAGTCTTTTAGTTTCAGTTTTGCTAGACTTAGCTGGGGCATGTCTCATCACTTCTAGTCAGTTAAAGGCTCTTTATTCAGACATAGTTAGATTCAGCTTAGTATTTGAGTTTGATATTTCTTTTGTATTAAACTCTCAGATTTGATATTCAGTTTTAGTATATAGGTATTCCCCATCATTTTAGATTTACTTATTATTAGCTTCCGCAATAGTTTTATTTCTTATTTTATTTTTACTATGCTAATGATTATGCCAGTAGGGTTAGCTTGGGGTCACTTGTGATCCTAGATCCCGTGTCCGCGTCTCGGTGGTATCTCGGGGCGTGACATACTCTATAATGTTTCTAGCTTTGATTAGTAACTTTATTGTACTTTTTCATGGATGATAATATGAATATGATTAATGGATAGTCAGTTGGATTTTACTTAGCACAGTGAGGACATTGAGATGGAGGGTCTCCCGTACAAAAGGTCAGGTCTCTAGTAGGAATCTACTTGTCCCATAACTATGTGTCACCATAGGATATTATCTGAGATAGACATTAGCTAGTGGATCCACTTTAGCTCAAACTTATGGTTCTTACCTTTGCAAGCAAGGACATCCCTTTTGTGTGCATTACCATCCTGGTAAGGAAAACGTAGTAGTAGATGCCCTTAGTAGATTATATATGGGTAGTGCAGCACATGTTGAGGAAGAAAGAAAGGAACTAGCAAAGGACGTTCGCATACTTGCTCGCTTGGGAGTTCGTCTTATGAGCATATCATATGGTGGTGTAACAGTTCAGAATAGGTCAGAATCATTTTTGGTTGTGGAGGTGAAGGGAAAGCAAGACAGTGAGCCGATATTGCTTGAATTAAAAGGTGCAATCCACCAGCAGTGGGTTGAGGTTTTCTCCCAAGGGGGAGATGGTGTGCTTCGCTTTGAGGGTCGATTATGTGTTCCTAAGGTGGGTCAGTTGAGACAACAGGTTCTTGCAAATTCCCATAACTCCAGGTATTCTATTAATCCAGGTTCCACGAAGATGTACCATGATCTGCGGGATGTCTTTTGGTGGAATGGTATGAAGAGGGATATAGCAGATTTTGTGGCTAAGTGCCCCAATTATCAACAAGTGAAGGTAAAGCATCAGAAACTAGGGGGTATGACACAAGATATCGACATTCCTACTTGGAAGTGGGAAGTGATCAACATGGATTTCATTACAGGATTACCTCATACTTGCAGACAGCATGACTCCATTTGGGTGATAGTTGACAGAGTCACTAAGTCTTCTCGCTTTTTGGTAGTTAAGACTACAGATTCGGCGGAGGACTACGCCAAGCTTTACATTAATGAGATAGTCAGGTTGCATAGGGTTCCTTTGTCTATCATCTCAGATAGAGGTCCTCAGTTTACCTTTTATTTCTTGAAGCCATTTCAGAAAGGTCTTGGTACTCAGATTAATCTTAGCATAGAATTTCATCCACATACGGATGGTCAGGCAGAGCGTACCATTCAAACCTTAGAGGACATGTTGAGAGCTTGTGTAATCGATTTCAAGGGTAGTTGAGATGATCACCTTCCTCTTATTGAGTTCGCCTACAACAATAGTTACCATTCCAGCATTCAGATGGCCCTTTATGAGGCATTGTATGGGCGTAGATATAGATCTCCAGTTGGTTGGTTTGAAGTAGGTGAAGCATCCTTGATAGGGCCAGATTCAGTTCTTGATGCTATGGAGAAAGTGTAAATCATTAGAGATAGACTTAAGACAGCCAGAGTCGCCAGCAGTCTTATGCAGATGTAAGGAGAAGAGAACTAAAGTTCCAAGTTGATGAGTGGGTTTTCCTGAAAGTGTCACCTATGAAAGGGTTGATGAGATTTGGAAAGAAAGGGAAGCTCAGTCCTAGATATGTAGGCCCTTACAAGATTCTGAAAAGGATTGGTAAAGCGGATTATGAGTTAGAGTTGCCAGCAGAATTAGCAGCAGTGCATCCAATTTTTCACATTTCACTTTTGAAGAAGTGTGTGGGTGATCCAGCATCTATAGTACCATTAGAGAGTGTGGTTGTAAAAGATAGTCTCTCTTATGAGGATGTACCAGTTGAGATTCTTGATCGTCATGTTACAAGGTTGAGAAACAAAGAAGTCGCTTTAGTCAACGTTTTGTGGAGGAGCCAGTTCGTAGATGGAGCTAGTTGGGAAGCAGAAGCAGCCATGAAGTCCAAGTATCCTCACCTCTTTCCTTCTAATTCCACTCCAGCTTGAGGTAATAGTTCATCTTCAGTTTTTCAGTCATTCATGCACAGATTCAGTCTTAGTAGCATGTTCTTTTAGTTTGTACTTGCATTTTCAGCGTATTTGCATGTTTTTGGAACTCAATTAAGTCAGAAATCAGTTTTCAGTGTTTAGTGGTAGGGTTTGCAACTTTTTCCCTCCATTCTAGCTAGTTTAGTTTTCATTCGAGGATGAATGTTCCCAAGGGGGAGATAATGTAACACTCCGTATCCTAGATAGACCAGAATGCACATTTCCAGAAGTGCAGGTGCCACCTATAGATCGTACGTTGGACCACGGTCTGTGGAACGTGGTCCATAGAAAAACCCCAGAAAACCTTGACCGTAAGTGGGACCATGGTCCGTGGACCAGGTCCATGAAATTTGGTCCATAGAAAACTAGAGAACCCCGACCCACGACCAGGACCTACGAACCGTAGGTTGAACCACGGTCCATGGACCAGGTCTGTGAAACATGGTCCGCAGAACCCATCCTCCGAGCCGAGCGAAGGTTGACCAGGATGGACCGTAGGGTGGACCACGGTCCGTGGACCTGATCCGTCAGTTGGTCCAGACAGTTTTTAAGTCAGGGTCGTTTTGGTTTTTTCCTATGCGTTGGACCCCAACACTACATCGTTTAGACCCTAAATTATGAGATTTTAGTCAGTTTAAGCCTAGAAACATAACTAGAACTTACCTTAGCCAAAATCATTAATCAAAACTTAGAATATTAGAGCTTGAGAGGAGAAAAGAGGTCAAGAACCCTAGTTCAAGAACGCAGTAAGATTCCATGAGTTCCATCCCCAAAAACGAAAGATTTCTCCGTGGAATTCGTCACCATGGATGTGAGATTTCACTAGTGGGTTCATTTCACCCGTTAGGTCTCTAGTTTTCAGTCAGTTTCTCGGTTACCTTATTATGACTAGACCTAGGGTTTCTTGAATGATTAAGATGATTAGATTCTTAGCTGTTAGAATGATCCAAATCAGATTAGTATGTTAATATTCAGTCTATTGCATGAATTTCAGAATCCTAGCTATGTAGTTCTTTAGTTCTTGAATTACACATGCTAGGCTAGATATATTTCAGTTATTTCAGATATACATGCCTCGGTCTTAAATGTGTCATTATCAGTTATTTATGTGCATTCTCAGTTTGCATGTCATTTTGAGCTATCTAGTATATCACAGTAATTCAGTCATAATGTGTTAATCACTTAATACATTGGGAGTAGCATAATATCGAGTTGGACTAGGGTCAGTCACCCATATAGTCCCAGAACTACAAGCCATGTAGGTTGTAAGTCCCCTCTGTAGGCATCATTTCAGTGATCACGCCAGCATGTGTCTATACCTTTGGCCGGGTGTATTAGGTCCTCTCGATGGGGCTTATACATCGGACTCCACATTTAGCTCATGTGGTTTTATTATCGGTTATTAGTAGCTCCCACAATTCAGTCAGATTCCATTGCATTAACCACAATTCAGTACAGTTCAATATTCAGACTTAGCATGTTATAATTTGGTCATTGCATTCGGTTAGCTCAGTATCTATATCATGTTCAGATTATGCTCTTGTTTTATTGCTTATTCAGTTAGATGTTTATTGCAGCTTTATTTTATCATGCATGCTCAGTACCTTTCAAGTACTGATGCATACTCTGCGCTACATCTTCTCGTGATGTAGGTTCAGATTCTCTGCATCCAGATCACACTTAGATCGGTTCCTGATCTCCAGTTCAGCATCATCAGTGGTGAGTCCTCATTCTTCGAGGATAACAGTTATGTTATCTTTTCATTATTTTAGTCTTTTAGTTTCAGTTTTTCTAGACTTGGCAGGGGCATGTCGCATCACTTCTAGTCAGTTAGAGGCTCTTTTTTCAGACAAAGTTAGATTCAGCTTAGTATTTGAGTTTGATGTTTCTTTTGTATTAAACTCTCAGATTTGATATTCAGTTTTAGTATATAGGTATTCCTTATCATTTTAGATTTACTTATTATTAGCTTCCGCAATAGTTTTATTTCTCTGTTTATCTCTAGTATACTCATGTTTATGCCAGCAGGGTTAGCTTGGGGTCACTTGTGATCCTAGGTCCCGTGTCCGCGTCTCAGCGGTATCTCGGGGCGTGACATACTCTATGATGTTTCTAGCTTTGATTAGTAACTTTATTGTACTTTTTCATGGATGATAATATGAATATGATTAATGCATATTCATTCGGATTTTACTTAGCACCGTGAGGATATTAAGATGGAGGGTCTCCCGTACAAAAGGTCAGGTGTCTAGTAGGAATCTACTTGTCCCATAACTATGTGCCACCATAGGGTATTATTTGAGATAGACATTAGCTAGTGGATCACTTTAGCTCAAACTTATGGTTCTTACCTTTGCAAGCAAGGACATTCCTTTTCGGTGTGGGACAGACACTGGATTCCATGTTATATCTCATATGGTCTATGTTGGTTATATGGTAAACATCCCACAATAATGAACTAGGGTTAGTTTCGAAGTAAATAAAGTGTTTTAAAGATGTTAAGCTTGCATTGACCATGATTATGACTTATGTTTTCTAACTTTTTTATCTTATGATTTAGCTTGGTCATTGCATGTCATGAAAATTCCTTTTAGCATGATTTCATACTTTTTATGCATTGTTATCATACTTAGTACATTTTATGTACTAATTCATACTTGTGCCTACATTGTTTTACTAATGTAGGGTCCGACGCTCCTACCTCTCACACTCATGGCTAGTTGATTTTTTGGCACTCAAATATTGGTGAGTCCTCATGTTCCGAGGACCAAGACACTTTTATTGCTTTCTTTATTTCAATTTTCATACTTTGTATGTGATGTATGGGTTACGTCCCAATCACTTCCTTATGATGTAATAGATGTCTTATTAAGACTTATAATAGACTTCCACTTTTGTCAAACTCTTTTATGATATAAGACTGTTTTTTTGAAATCTTTATTTTTATTATCCTGATATATGTCAAGTGTCTTGTATAGGGACTCTCAGGGTTCTATACACCATGTTACACCTAGGGTTTACTTTGGATCGTGACAGGATTGTATCAACAAATCCTTTTGAGAGAATTGTGGTTCCTAACACTGATCAGTAAATGCGGCAGTTTCAACATATATAGGATTGTTGTCAGGATTCCCAAGGGCATGTGCATAAGGCCTGTTGGTAGTTGATACTGATGGCATACCTTGAGCATAAGAATTATTTTGAGGGTATGATGTATGATTTTTATGATAGGTAGAATTCAAATGTTGCTTGTTTGCGGAAAGAATATTAGTAAAATTTTGTTTATTGTTAGGACGAGAGCTAGGATGAGTTGGTATAAAATGACTCAGGAATGAGGCCTGATTCATAATAGCATGGTCATCTATGTCTGTATGATGAGTGGTAGTATTTGCACTCATTTGAGGTCTATTTAGCTCAATAATTAGTGTCCTCAATGCCTAATTTTGTCCTATTCTTACGATATATTGATGATTTGCAGCAATGAAAGTAAATGGACAAGGCAATGGTTGATGGTTGATGTTTGAAACAATCACCAAAAATGCAAAAAAAAGTACAAACTACACATTGTTGATCGCTTAACAAGACAGGCGAATCACTAAATAAACTTGAGACCGCCTAAGTCGACAGTGCACTGAGTCAACTCTCAAGGTCAATTGGCGAAGTTAGATAAGAATGATATCCACCAAAATACAAAAGGTGAAGTGAGTGGATATCACCAAATTTGATAGTGTTGACAGATAAAATGATGGTCCAAATGGCGACATGAGATGGCAATCAACGATTCACCAATTTGACAAAAGCGAACTCAAACAGGATCGCCGAATAAGGCTCAAACACATAAAATAAGAAAAGGGTGATCGAAGAAAGATGGGTGATTTACCGAATGTGATTGGTGAACTCAACTAACGTCACCAAATGAGACACAGGGTTAATTTTTTGACAAAATTTTGAGAAACTATAAATAGCCCAGGAAAGAGAGAAAGAGGGTGTGAAAATTGAGAGAAATAGTCTGAACATTCTAAAGAGAGAAACATTTTTCATGGAGTGAGAACACTTTTAGCTTGAGTTTTTCAGATTTGTGAACTTGAATTTGGTTATTTGAGGTTGAATTTGAAGTGAGTTTGCTATCAAGTTCTCAATTTCATGCTACCCATGGCTATCTTAATGAAATGTATCATTTATTTACACTTTGCAATGTGTGGCTAAAACCTCAAACTCTTGAGGTGTGATTATGGGGTTAAGTGTTGATGTAATTTAGTGGGTTTATTGAATTGCTCTATTTTATGTAAGGGTTCTCCCCCTAGCCACTATTCAAGGGCCACAGTCATCACAACGGCCCATGAAGCCCCACACAGACCGTGAAGTAGTCCGTGGAGGGTTTCATTAGACTTAGAATTTGGGGTCAACTTCAAATGATCATATCTTTTAGCTCAAAACGAATTAGGTGGCCCATGACCTATCAAATTAAAGATCTCTGAGTCCTCTTTTGACGCCACCGAGTTTGCCTAATTCCAAGCTCAGAGTAAAAAGTAATGCCCAAAATAGTAAAGGCCTGTCAGGCAGGATTTCTTCACGACCCGTTTGACGGGCCGTGGACCCGTGGTGGTCATGATGACCCATTTTGGCTTTCTAGTGAGCCAATTCGGGAATTTTTAAGTCAAGGGTTGTTGGATCGATCTTTTATCAATTGTTTTAACTCAATACTACGTTGTTTTTCCTTCTACCCAAAGCCCTATATAATGATTTTAAACCCCCAAATCACCCAAACTCAATTCATTCTCTTAAATTTCCAAAAGTTGATCAAGCTCTTTCTCTCAAATATTTTTCTCTTTAGAAGTTGAAGAAGAAAGCTAGGGTTCCAAGATCAAACCTCCAAATCCTCCATTGCTTCCATGCTTTTGGCATCAAGGTATGATAATTTTCATCCATGGAGCCCTTTCCTCCATGGAGTTCCTAAATTCTCCAATTTTCAAGTTAGAAATCTCCAATTGAAATTATGAGTTTCTTCCATGTCATGAGTTCCTTTCAATGTTGATTTATTTGATTGATTTATGAACTTTTATGCATGAATTGAAGTAATTGCATGTTTTTAAGTTGATTTCCCATGAACCCTTGCATAACCCATGTTTTCTAAGCTATGTTGATATAATGTGGGTCTTGAACTATGAAAGATAAATTTATAAAAATATGCATGTCTTCTCTTTATGAAATAGATGTAAATGAATTTGAAGATGCATTGACTTTGAAGACATGATGAAGCTTATGAATTATTGAAAAGAATGCATGTTCATGAAAGTATGTTTATGACTCAAGAAATCTTATCGATGAGATTGTCAATATGTTCTATGAAGCTTGGCTACATGACATGAATGACATCTAGATTTGCCCTCAATGCTTTTCGGGATATTTCCCTGAATTAGGTCTTGATTAGTATGGTATCCAGATATGCCATCAATGGTTAGAGACTACGATTTCAAAACTATTTCCATTAGTATGAGGGGCATCTCTAGCATGAAGTGAATGACTATGGGCCTTAAAAGCTATTATGAAAGATCATAGACGATGAAATATTTTCTCACGCATGGTCTAAGGAGCTATTCTATGATAAGACAAGTGGCGACTACCCACGACTTTTAAAGATAAGACAAGTTAAGATTAATAACTACTCTGTGGGATTTATGCTTAGCACCGAGAGGATATTGAGATGGAAGCTTTTTCGCGTTGAGGTCGGGTTTCTAGTAGCAATCTCATTATCCCTTACCTATGTGCCCCCATAGGATGATGGTCTAGATAGACATTAGATAGTGAATCCACTTTAGCTCAGATTCATAGTTCCACCTTGGCAAATAGAACTACCCTTTTCGGTGGGAGAGACATCGGAGGATCATGTTATAGCTCACATGGTCTTTATGTCGATTAAGGCTAATTTCCACAATAGTAATGAACTAAGGTTACTTCAAGAAGCATTTCACATGTGTTCAAAGACTGCTTTACTTGCATTGATCATGATTACATTTTATGTTTTCTAACCCTTTTATCTTATGTTTTAACTTGGTCTTCGCATATCACTAAAATGTCCTTTTTAGCATGATTTCATATTTTTATGCATGACTATCATATTTGGTGCATTTTTGTACTAACGCATACTCTTGCCTACATTTTCCCAAATGTAGGGTCCGACAATTCCTATTCATACCTCTGTGGCTAGATTATCTTAGTAGTGGAAGACTGAAGATTGGAGAGGCCTCATGTTTCGAGGACCAAGCCTTTACTTCATTATGTTTTCATTTTAGTTTTGAACTCGATATACGTGGTACGCCTGATAAACTCTTATGTGCTAGATGACTTTGAGACGATGTTTAGATTTCCGCTTTTCTCTATAAAACTTTTATATGTTGAAACTGTCTTTTTAAATTTTTTAAACTCTATTATCTTGTATGATGTATGCTAAGTGGCTTGTATTGAACCTTTCCGGGTCTTGTACGCCATGTTACGCCTAGGGGCTACCTTGGGTCGTGACATACCCTAACTTCATTGTACCTCAAGAAAAATAATAGGTCTTCATTCTTCTCCCTATTTTCTTCTTCTTATTATTTTATAGGTTCATGAAAACAAATTTTGAGGCATTTTTCAAATTTCAAATTACATTTAAAATTTTCATAATAAAAACTGATATTTAAATAAAGTATTTTTCATTTTGAATAATTGTGGTCATCAAACTGCAAATAAAAGAGATTAGTTGATAGTTGAAGAGTCCAATTTTATTTTATTTTAAAAAAACAATTGAAATGTGAGAGAATCTTTGTAGTTGAGCATTAGTATGGGAGTTGTTACTTGAGGTTTCAATTTGTGTAATTGAATCGTATCCTGCCTTTAATTCCCATTTACGTATATATATATATACAGTAATAAATAATATATGTTTTTGTTAATTCAACGTTCTTTCAATGGCATTGGCATCTGAGATCTCAATCGCCGGAATCCTGGCTAGTAGCGCTATCGCTGCTTGTTGTGCGGAGGTATTTTTCTTGTGTCTCTGAAGTGATTGATATTGTTAATTTAGAAGATAACTAGTTGATTAGATCTGTGAATTTGCAGTTGTGTACTTTACCTCTAGACACCGCTAAAGTTAGACTACAGTTACAAAAGAGAGCAGGGGAAGGTTCCGGCAAGTACAGGGGATTATTAGGTACAGTTGCTACAATTGCTAAGGAGGAAGGTTTATTAGCTCTTTGGAAAGGCATTGTACCTGGCTTACATCGACAATGTATATATGGAGGCCTAAGGATTGGGTTATATGAGCCTGTAAGTATTCATTTGTGGAATTTATACTCCTATTTCCTTAAAGAATATAGTAACAGTTTTTGATTCATTACATCAGGTCAAGGCCTTCTTTGCACATACCTATTATGTTGGAGATGGTTCGTTATTCACTAAAGTGTTTGCTGCTCTTGTTACTGGTGAGATAAACTTGATCATCACACTCTTATGATAATTGTATTTATTGACGGTTGACCTCTTCTTTCCAAATTTCCAAAGGTGCAATCGCAATTGCTCTGGCTAATCCAACTGATCTTGTAAAAGTTCGGCTCCAGGCTGAAGGTAAAGCTGGTACACCTAGGCGCTATGATGGTGCTTTCAATGCATACTATACCATAGTGAAACAGGTGATTGAGGATCTAACATGCACAACAAATTTATTCATGCACAATCATTTACATATTTTAGTTGATCAAATTATAGGAAGGGCTGGCAGCTTTGTGGACAGGAATTGTGCCAAATATTGCACGGAATGCTATTATCAATGCTGCTGAACTGGCCAGTTATGATCATCTCAAAGAGGTACATCTAATCATATTTTGATTCACCTGCTGTACCTCGACTACTTTTCTGCAACTATTTCATACACTGCTTCTCTGAAATTATATCATATGCAGATAATTTTAAAACTTCCAGGATTTACAGACACTGTTTTAACTCATCTCATAGCTGGTTTAGGTGCTGGATTCTTTGCAGTTTCTATCGGTTCTCCAGTTGATGTGGTAAAATTCCCTGTTCCTCAATATGTTAAAAGTGTTTTTAAGTGAATTCAAAAAACCAGATTATCTACCTATGGAACCTGCATTTTCTTTTTGGCTTTATCTGTTTTAAATTGTTTGAACCTGCAGTTTCTATTTGTCTCTATCTGTTTAAAAAAAAAATTCGGAGAAATTACTCTTTTTTCTAATCATGGAAATTCTTATCGTTTTGAGACCAGAATTTTTTGAGATAAGATATAGGAAATGCACCAAAATGTGGCATAGCTGGTGCTTGCATGCCACTATTGTAAAAGAAAAGAAAAGAAGGTTTAGAGGACTGATGTCGCAACTTAATTATCTATACCTTTTCGTTCCAAGCTAGTTACGGTCAGTGTACATATTCTCAATATTCAGTTCGCTCTAGTGGGTCTCAATTTGAGTTTGGTGACTAAAGGATTTATTAATGTTAGACTATGTTTATGTTGATTGTTAACCAACTGCAAGCCTCCGCCTTTATCCGAACGTCGGACCAGCTATGCTTTATGGAGCTCATATAGGCGGAGTTGATTTAAACCCTTGGGCACTGTTAGTATGGAAGAATAAAAGAAACCATAAAATCTGGTAGAACTGATACAAGTGTTGTGTTGTATATTGTCTAGCTAGATATCAGTGCATTTTATCTTTCAAGCAATTGACTTTAGAAGAAAGTGAATGACCAAGTAAGTTGTAGTTGAGATCATGTGGCTATTACTATCATACTCTTAGGGCTTAGCTATATCTATCATATTTGGTTGCATGTTTGAATTCCATTAGGATCTCGTAAACCATACCAAATGTTTTAGTTTGAACCAGAAAGTGGAAATCCCCTTCGGACTGACTTAAAATCCCATCAAGCTTAATTCCATGTTATTGTTGATATTTATGTTATTCTTACTCTTTGTTTTTCGAAAAATGAAGTTCTTGCTGAAATTTTTTAATATGGAGGTATGGAAAGCATCATAGAGAAATTTGAGAAGAAGTTGGCTTTATGGCAGATGCAATACCTTTCTTGAGGGGGCAGGCTTACAGACACAAACAATGTCCTAGATAATATTCCCTCACACTACATGTCTCTTGACCCTATGCCAAAAAAGATATAGCTACAGCTAGACACAATTAGAAGGAACTTCCTATGTAAAGGAAACACCAAGTTCCATAAATTCTATTTGGTCAAGTGGCCAAAAGTCACACTCCTCCCTAAGCACCTGGGTGGTTTAGGCATCAAGAACTTGGCTGTCCAAAATAGATGTCTGATTATGAAATGGTTATGGAGGTTCAATAGGGACATAGCATTATGGAAGAGGTGGTCTCTGAAAAACATGGAATCCAGTCACACTGGTGCACCAAAGTCTCCAGAGCACCATTTGGGGTTGGCCCTTGGAAGTACATTGCTAAACTCTGGGAAGAATTCAACCAGCATCGTAAATACCAAGCTGGCTGTGGTTTACATGTTAAGTTCTGGACAGATGGATTGGTAACACCACTCTCCAGAAGGATCCAGCTCTCTACTCAATATCAAGCAACCCCAATTCCTTATCTCCCAGAGCAGAGACAACAACACTTGAGCTCCAATCTCCAGAAGACACTTCGAAGACTAGGAACTTGAAGACTTATTTAATATGCTTTCTAGATTGGAGAATTGCATATTCAATGAGCAAGATGCAGACAAAATCAGATATGAAGGAAAGTCAGATGCCAAATATACAGTGAAGGCAGGATATACAACTTTGTGTGCCCAAAATCAAATGGACACTTGGCCATGGAAACTGATCTGGAAAAATTAAAGCATCCCGAAGGTGTTATGTTTTAGCTGGATAGTACTGCATGAGGCCTGGTTGACTCAAGAAAATCTTAGTGGAGGGAAGATAATCACTGTTAAAAGATGCTATGTGTGTAAACAGAACATAGAAACCAATAGACATCTCCTCCAACTGTCATGCCCCAAAATGGATTGTGACATGGCCGACACCCAGTACCTATTAGCTTGCACCAAGAGAACCATTATAATGTATTACATACTCAACTCATATCCATGTAACTCAATCATCTAATTATTTTCCATAGTAAGCGAAATAAATGAGAAAAGAGTTCACTAACGATAAAAGTGCATCAAATCATAAACTAGACATAAGTAGAAATGTCATTCACAATTCCATATGAGTATTCATTATACCATCTAAATACAAAGTCTCTATGACACTACAAATGAAATGATAAAGTTATGGGGAAATCCTGCACTGTACAAAAATATACAATTAAATAGGTGATCCCACAAGTACATAGGTGCGCTCACCAAAAGGAGAAAGTTGCAGGAACTCTTGTTGTTCGTTGATCGCCCTGCATCTGGCCATATCCTAAACCTAAACTTTACATCATTTTAAAAATGATGCCTGTGTATTGGAATACTCAGATATGTGTCATAGCCACCACTCATGGTGGGGAAAGTGTTATACAAATATATATGGAGAATGTAACAAGTGCATGAAAGATATATCATCAGCAATTTAACTCACCAAAAGCATACAAAGGGAACATAACTAGAATCGTATAATAGAGGAACCAAGTATATAATTTAATTCATCAAAAGATGTAATGAAGCACACATTACTTTATAACATGTTTAGAATCTTAAAACCATCTCAATTGTGTAGTGTTCCATAGTTTTGATGTCAATGTCTCAAGCCTCATAATCATATGTGATGTATACCTCGGGGTGCCTTCCACGAGCCCAACATACTCTCCCTGCTAGATAAGCTATGATACATCAGGGACGAAAGCCACGGGCCTGATCATCCCCTCGATCGGACAAGCAATGGTACACCGGGGTACAAAACCCACGGGCCCGGGCATCTCCTCGACCCGATGAGGAAATCAATATTAAAGTCTTTTGTAAACATTCTTACTTACTTCCTTTTCTTAAGTAATGGCTTTTGGCTGAATCTATTTCATTAAATCAAAATAGGGTAAATCAAATCAATTCATTCATAAACATGTAAAAACAATTGTAACCAACAAGTCACAAGAGATCAGTAAATGATGAAGTGCATCGCACATTAACCCCAATAGTCATAAAGAATCTTTAAGGTTTTAAATTTTCAAGAACTTAACTATTTAGGCATTTCATCATTTAAATCCCCAACCAAGAGTAGACCATGTCAACTTATCTTGCACGTGCATGGGATCTCATTAGCACTATCATTCAAGTAATGAAGTGATTTTTGAAAACATACAAGTAGCTAGAAGCTTGGCATACCTCAAAGTCTCTTTAATCAAGCTAAGAGTCGCTCCAACTGTTTCAAAATACTCCAACAACTTCTATATACATTCATGAACTCGTAATAATCAATAACATATACCAATACCAGTTTAATCAACAAAGTGTTCTACACTTAGGCTGAATTTTCACAAAATTCATAATCCCTCATTTTAGGTGATGTCTTGGTTAATCACCTAAAAAATAATCCCAACAACAGCATAACTACATTTATTTGAGCCGTATTAGACAATAAGTCCACCATTTAAACCCAAAGACACTATTGATCATCACTTTCACCAACTTCATACCCTTTATTAATGTCATATTAGGGTTTTGCATTTATGGTCACTCAAACCATTGACCAAGTCAAATAGCGCCCTTTTACCACCATATATATCCATAAAAAACTCATACTTATCATGTATATAAGTGTAGAAATTACCTTCTTGAAAAAAAACCCAAAATTTCAATTTTAGAGATTATTTGAAGATACTTGATGTTCTTGTAGAAATCTTCCCTAACCAAAGATTATAATGTTGTTCGTATAGATATTAACCAACTCCGACTAACACAAATATTGGACAAAACTTACCTTGATTAGCATAAAAATGACCTTAGCCGTCGAACCCTTGAAGAACCATTGTGAGACAGAGCTGGCTTCATTTGTCATGGTAAGAAATGAAGAGAGTTTTTTTTGTTTGTTTGTTTGAAAATACCAATAGTTCCCTTTGTTTTGAGACTCACTTAGTGGAAAAAATTGTCATTTTAAGTCCCCATTTCGTGACCTGAGAATACCTTAGCATTTGAGTTGATTTTTTTTTGTTGGTAATTCCATATTGTCTTTTGAACATCATTACATTCTCCATCCATGTACCCGGGGATCATGTTATAATGTCCAAAAATATTTTTCTTAATTTTCGTCGCCATTCGGTATGAAAAAAAATATTTTCTACATTTGTTAACACTTAAAGTGTTAAATTTAAATCGAA
Organism: Solanum okadae; assembly: GCA_036553675.1. NCBI lineage: Eukaryota > Viridiplantae > Streptophyta > Magnoliopsida > Solanales > Solanaceae > Solanum > Solanum okadae. The sequence continues at coordinate 20,834,477 of CM071686.1, read as the reverse complement.
ATTTCAGGGACACTTCACCTACATTGTGCAATGGTTGCTTATATTTGGAACATGTTCATGACAATTTTATGCTTAAGATGGGTCATGCCTGACAGTATCAAGGATGTCTACACTGGTTGGATTTCATGGCAAGTTGATAAATCCATCGGAGAAGTCTGGAAAATGATTCCTGTTTGAATTATTTTGGTGTGTTTAGATGAGAGGAACAAAAGATGTTCTGAAGGAATATCAACTCCAAACCATTCCCTTAAGGCTAGATGTCTTTTAGATTTGTTTAGCTGGGATAGTTTATTTCCCGTAGAATCTCATTTGAAGTTGTTGGACTTTGTAAGCTCTTTATCCTTAGCATAGGTCTCAATTCTCGTTGTAACAGAGCTATCAATCTCACTCTTTTGTAACTATTTTTCCATATGCATCTTCTTGATGCCATTTATAATGCTACTTACTTCATCAAAATATAACTTATAAAAATGTGTTGCATATTAAATATTTTTTTATGAATGAAAAGGTTTTTGATTGCTGTCTTTTAGGTCAAATCAAGAATGATGGGAGATTCAGTATACAGGAACACCTTTGATTGTTTTTTCCGAACATTGAAGTACGAGGTAATTTTGTTAAGTCATTTTCTGTTTCAGAACTCATGGTCATTTGTCAGCATAACATATTTATTGTAGGTAGAAAAGTATTAGTAAAACGTACTTCAGTAATTTGCGACCTAAAATTGTTTACTGCATATGTAGACACAGAATTGTAGCAAGTCTAACTAAAGGTGTTCCTTTCAGTAATTGTATTTTGAAAAGTAATATACGTCCCAAAGTATGAAACAATACTCATGCTTGAAATAGCTGAAAACTTCGAATTTCAGCTTGAACATCACACATAAGATTGTTTTATTTTTATTTGGAGAATCCAGAAGTTGAAGTTGAAAATCACTCATTTGTATTTTTTCCATGCATCTTCTTGATGCTTTTTAGTGAAAGAATCATATTTCATAAAAACTAATCAGAAGTTGAAATGTGCCTCTGCATGCAATGAGAAGTGGATTCCTCCCACTGATCATACAGAAAAAGAAAGAAAGAAAAAACGTTGCAGGAGTAGGTAGTGAGATAGATAACAAATAGCGGATGACGGATATGACCTATTTTTGTCTAATTGCTAAATAATGTATGAGGAAAAATATTGCTATAGAGGAACTTTTTCTATAACACAGAAAGCAGCTATACAATTAACCAAATATTTACTCCTGTTTCTATCTTCTTTGTATGAATTCCTCCTGTCTAGACCTATGCTTCTTAATCCCTTGGTGTATCAACTGGTGTCAATGGGGAGCTCAGAGCAGTGGATACCCTTTAGTTACTAATTGACAAACTGCTTGCTGGCGATCCTGTATTCTCAACTTACATTGTGTTGCATCACTGATCTCAAATTTACTTTGATAATATCAAGAAAAGTTGGTTTTCGGATTAGTAGATATTATTATGAAATGCTTATGTAGCTTAACATGGCTAATGCAGGGACCACTTGCTTTTTATAAGGGTTTCCTCCCCAATTTTTTTCGACTAGGATCGTGGAACGTTATCATGTTTTTGACTCTTGAGCAAGTAAGTACAACTCCTACTCTGGGTCTAAAACCATGACTATAGATGTTAAGCATAATACTTACATTCCAATGAGTTTTGAAAAAATAATTTTTTTTGATAATACTAATAATAAAGTTTTGAAAAAATAATTTGTCCATCATTGTTATATATGTTGAGCTGAACCAACTCTCATTTAACCAATATACCTCTTTATCATATATATAGTTTCTTTTGACCATGGAAGGCAATTATGACAAGAGTAGAGATTGTGCATTGTCGAGTATTTGTGAGGGAACCAACATTTGCATGCTAACTTTTTATGTTTTTAGATGATAAAAGAACGGAAAAGTGGTATCAAGATTCAAGAAAAGCAAGAGTATCCCCGATAACATTTTTTGTGGTATAAAATGATCGTAAAAGGGTTTAAATTGCCATGAACGTATTGAAAATTGATTAAAAAAAATACCTCCCTTCGACCTAATGAGCCATAATTCCCTTTAACGTTATCTCTAAGCACCAAATTCCCCCTCATTTTAACGGGATATGGAATATGTGGGACTTTTAATTAAACATGTGGCACAATTTATTGGTCTACATGGCAAAAAGACCAGCCCAAAAACAACCCAATCCAATTTAAAAAGACCCATGCCCTTATATACCATAAACCTAACCCCCAATTTCACCATTGGAAACAATCACGCAAAACTCTTGTTCTGCTTTCGTTTCTTCTTTCCAAAGGGATTACCTATTGAGTTGATACCATCCATGGCCAATGCCAAGTTATATTGTAGACATTCTTGGATTTTTCTTGTGATATCATAAACTTCACGTGTTATACCACTTCTTCATGATGACTTTTTAGCATGTGAATCTTCTTATAGTATTATTGATAAAAATCGGGTAACTTGAATAAAAAGAAGAAAATAATGTAGAAGCAAAAATACAAAGATTAAAGACAATTTTTAAAAGATATTTGAAATTTGAGAATAAAATTCCTAAATTTCAAGATTAAGTTTAACAACCCTAACTGATCTTAGTAGTGAAAATTAGCGGATTAGAACTAATTATGATACAAATAGAGTCAATCAAGAACTAAGATCAAAAGGTAATCTAGACCCCTATTTCGATGAAATTAGAGACAACAATTAGTATACGACTAACTACCATCCTTGATTTATGAATAAGAACCAAATATATCAAGTTAAGAATAATCTTACCTCTTAAAAAATTGTTCTTATAAGGTTTTAAGATAAATCTATAGTCACATCACACAAAGGTGTAAGAAAGAGAAATCTCTCAAATAATATTTATCACGTCTAATGAAAAATAACAAAATCCAACCCTAATATAGGAAAAACCCATCACAAATAGCATGAGATTTGAATCCTATTTTATGGAAATAGTAAATACTAAAACCAAACTAGACAACTTTTAAATTAGGAAAGCATGTAAAAAATAATACCAAACTTCTTCCTAAAATTATCTAAAAAAAAGAAAGGAAAGAGTGGCCAAATTTCCTCCGATTCACATGCCTAATTTCAGCCCTACTTTGGGCGTGAATTTCAACCATTTTTGGGGCTTTAACTTTCAGCACTTCGGGGAGCAAATAACCCCCTTGTTGGGCACTCCTTTGGGCTCCATGTGGGCCCTTTCTCTTGGGCTTCATGTGACCCCAATCTTTCTCTTCTTGGACTTGGATCATGAAGTACGTGCTGCACTTAGTCCCATTCTCTTTATAATTCTTGGGTTCTTCCACGATAAGCATCTTCTTGATTCCCATTGAAACATATCAACTTTAATGGAGGTATGCTACCGTGGATGCTAAAAAATAATTCTTCCTCGAATTTGAATCTTGCAAAATAAGAAGACATGCATTAGTAAACGACATCCATCAATTGAAAGCAACAATGGTAGGAAAAGCAAGATAGTGACCACGTGTCCACTTAACCAAATTAAGCCTAGCATGTATAAATACATCCTTATAAAGCATGTGGACATTATCATCCGAGTAGAAAATTCTCTTGCTTATATAAGCACAACCAAATTCCCGCCTAGATACCTAAGGAAATGATACATGGAACTCCAATTTAGTTCTATCAATAAAGTATTTCAATGGGCATGCAAAAAACGACACAAGATCCCTAAAACATTCATCAAATTGAACACTTTAATGATATAGCCAAGTATCCTTTATTACACCACTCACATATTCTTCCACATAAAAACTATTCATATAAGCACATGAGTTTTCAACAAGGTTAGAAGAATTTTTGAATTTCAAATAGAATCTCATAATTTCTAAGTAATTACTCTTAAAACAAGGTCCAACAAAGAGTATTTGATCACTAGTATCATAATAGTCATGTATCTCCCATCACTAATTATCACCTTTTTAAGCTCAGAATCATCAAGAATTGAAGAATAATGTCTTATCCCACGGAAAGAATCATATTTCAACAAGTTGTCACACAAAAACTCATTCAACTCTAGAAGAATAAGAGAGGAGGAATCATCTAACTCTTTCACAAGTCCCCTCCCACAAGCATCATGCCTAATCAAAATGATGTCATGCTCAATTTTAAAAAGGAAAAAATTACTCTTATGCTTGAACTTAGAGGTAATAGTTAATGACTTATTAATTATTATATAGCAAAATATCATCATCCTCAAAATTAATATAATCACCAATATAAGAAATAAAAGTGTAGTCCATTACTTCCAGAAAAACTTAGGTATTTTAGGAATACCAAGAATATGAATAAACCAATTATAGATATTGTACTTGGTCTTGTTTAGCAAAGGAACACCATCACCTTGTTTTTTCTTGTTCATTAGTGTTAGATCCACATCTGTCTTGTTGGACTTCTTGTCACGAGTCTTATCTTGGACAAATCCAAAATAATTCTCTTTACCTTTATCCTTCTCATCAGCATGCACTTGCGCAATGGGGTATGTAGTTTTGACCATCTTAGATTAAGTTTATCTAATGATGGTTCTTCAATGCAAACTTTCCCATGAGTACCTACAAGAGAGTCGAAACAACTAGAAAAAAAGTAAGAATGTTAGATTTAGTATAAGAAATAGCCTCACTCAAACTCTCTTGTTTTTCTCTCTTTATCTCACGACCTTCCCCTCTTATTTTACTCTCATGGTCATGATCTCACTTTTCTTTTCTCTCGATGTCACTTTTTTCCTCATTTGACATCCCATTCTCTTCACACAACACATCTTCTCCTTTTTCCTCTCTTGGAATGTCAACATGCACTCCCTTGCTCCTCTTAATCTTTTCTCTCTCATCATCATCTATCCTCTCTAAAAAAATTTATATCCTCATGAATTTGTGAAGGAGTCAAAGATGCGAGAGCAAATCTCTCCCTATTCATCTTGAGAGAATATTTATTATTTTCTATGTAGTATGAAGCTCCGCTATTAGCATACCATACCATGATTTTCCCATTAAGATATGACAAATTATACATGAGAACAACATCACACCAAACCTTGTCCTCATAACTTCCAACAGTGAACGACAATAACACCCTTTTATTTTTCTTTACTCCTTTCCACTTGTATGGTGCAATAAGCTCAATACAAGGTAAGTTCAATCTCTCAACCATAGAAGTGCTAATTAAGTCATATCCAAACTCTGTCATTTCTCATGGCACATAGCTTAGACAACATTTTAACTCTAGTTTGAAAAATAACTCTACCTTGGTCCTCCTCATCCTTGCCAAGTTGTACATTCATTTGGGTCCTCCTTTACTCAACTATGATGGTATCTATCGCACCAAGTCGGACAATACTCATTCGGGACACCTTGGCTAGGTTGTTGTTGTTTTGAGTTTTGGCTTTAGTTTCCTTACCTATTTGAGACATCTCAAGAAAATATCAAAGAAACAAGTATCTCTCAATTTGGCTCCCCGCATCCCCCCTCCCCCCTCTCTTGATTTTGTACTCTCTTGCCTTTTTTCACTCAAATTACTACCTTTGACTGAATCCTTTAGAGATTATATATAAACCCTACTAGTAACAACCCTTTAGAAGTAAGATATAGAAAGCAAACTAATTTACCAAAACTCAAACGAATTGGGTGATGAAACAAGAAAAAAAATAATATTGTGTTACAAGAATTATTTTCAATTTTTCCCCCTCTTCTTGATTTGACTCTTTGACTTAGGAAACCAAGAATCAAAACAAATCCGGAGTTTCTTAAAACTATCTTAATTCTCAAGCAATTTTTTTTTTTTTTTGCTATATATGTAGCTTACCTTTTTTTTGGTGGATCAAGAACCTCCCAAGATTATTAAGTTGATAAGAACCACTATCATTCCACTTCATTAAAATTGAGATTACTTGAATAAAACAAAAAAATAATACGATAAAAAGATTAAAGACAAAATTTAAAGATATGTTAAAATCGAGAATAAAATCCTCAAATTTCAAGATTAAGTGCTAAGAACTCTAATTGATCTTAATATTCAAATTAGCGCATTAAAAACAACTATTGATTCTAATAAAGTCAATTCAAGAAGATCAAAAGGTAATCTAAGCCCATATTTCGAAGAAATTAAAGACAATAAATAGTTTGAGACCGATTACCTTCTTTAATTTGTACTAATAAGAACCAAAGATATCAAATTAAGAATTAAGCTTATCTCTTAAAGAATCATTCTTATAGGGTTGTAAGATAAATTTATATCCACCATATAGAATGGTGGAAATGAGATAAACCTCTCAAATAATATTCATCATGTCTAATAAAAAATAACAAAATATCTTTCCCCAAATAACATGAGATCCATCAAATCCTATTTCTATGGAAATAATACATACTAAAACCAATCTAGGAAACTTTTAAATTAGAAAATTCTGAACTAGGAAAGCATGTAAACATAATACCAAACTTCTTCCTAAAATAAGCTAACAAAATGAAAGGAAAAAGTGGCCAAATTCCCTCCATTTCACACGCCTAATTTCAGCACTACGTTGGGCATGAATTTCAGCCGTTTTAGGGTTTTAACTTTCAACATTTTGGGCATGCAAATAAGCCTCTTGTTGGGCACTCCTTTGGGCTTCTCTTGGGGTCCATGTGGGCCTTCTCTTGGGCTTCATGTGACCCCACCAATCTTCCTGCTCTTGGACTTGAACTTGAATCATGAAATACATGTAGCACGTAGTCCATTCTCTTCATAATTCTTGGGTTCTTCTTCCATGATAAGCATCTTCTAGATTTTCCATTGAAACCCATCAAACTTTAATTGAGGTATGCCACCATGGATACTATCAATCGTACTTCTAGCTGAGGCCAATTTCGTTCACCCATTTCCAGTTGGTACATGAGAAATTTTCTTGTATAAGATGACATCCGAGAGTTAAGTTTATCTGTTCATGGTATATACAAGCATTGGTCTTTTACAATGGGGTCAGAGCATTGGTCTTTTACAATGGGGTCAGGTAGTTTTGGGCTGGGTCTTATAGCCATTAGGATCAATAAATTTGTGCCATGTGTTCAATTAAAAGCTCCACATATTCCATGTCAGCTTCCGTCAAAACGAGGGGCAATTTTGTGCTTAAAATAACGCGAAGGGCAATTATGGTCCAATAGGTGAAAGTAGAGTATTTTGATCCATTTTCAATACGTTCAGGGAAATTGTGACCCTTTTCTGTAAAATGATTAATACCTTCCTTTCAAAGGAATATGGACACCGTTTTGGTATTGAGCAAAATGGGAAGTTGGACTACATTTTCAAACAGAGGAAGTAGGATTCAGGAAACTGTTCAATTTTGTTATGTTCCTAGGATGCCACCTAATATTCAATTTTGTTCTGTTTTTGGGCTAGCTTGACTCCACCCATTTGAACATCAAGGGTGTGTTTGGTATGAAAAGAAAATATTTCAATTGAAAATGTTCACCGTGAAAGTATTTCTTTTAAAATGTTCTCCTGCAAAATACATGGCTTTCTTACTTATTTCTTGTGTACTATTATCTCAAAAGTATTTGTGTACAATATAGAAAATTACTATGGGAGGTGAGGGTGGAAGTATAGGGGTAGGGCGTGATGGGCTACTGAAGTGTGGGGATGAGGTGTGCTTATTGTGGAATGTCACTTGTGGAATTTGTTTTCCCTATTTCTATCAGGAAAGTCATTTTCCTCATTTTAAGGAACTTGCTTTTATAGAGAAACATTTTCCAAAAGTTTTGACCAACCAGACATGGAAATATTGAAAAATTTCCTCCATCCCTAAGCACTCTTCGACCTTGAGCTTTAGCTTGACTTCCGCCATGTGAAAATCCAAGTTTGATAGTAATGGAATCCCAAAATAAATATTGAAAAATTTCCTCCATCCCTAAATACTCTTCGACCTTGAGCTCTAGCTTGACTTCAGCCATGTGAAAATCCAAGTTTGATAGTAATGGAATCCCAAAATTAACTGTTCTGCCCTGATTACTTTACTAGCCTCTCTCAGGTTCCTTAGACCATCCTTTCAGATTCCTCCCCCACTCTGCTTTTCTCTCCGGCCCCCCTTCCCTTCCAGTAGGGCATCTTCTCCCCCATTCCTACCTTGGTAAAGCCACCGTTTCTTTTGTATATATCTTGTTGTGTGTTCATCTGCAGTTTGCACCTTGCAGAACCGTGTTATATTACACATGGTTAATTATTTTACTTACATTCTTTTGTTTTATGTGTTAAATTTCTTAATTAAAGGAAAATAGCTGCATGTTTTTGCTTGGATGGTGTATGTTGGGGACTTTGGATAACGAATATGTAGATTTGTCTAATGAAGGAAGCCATTACCCAAATGTCGAAAAGTGAAAAGCTAAGCTTCATTGTTCCATGCTAATTATTGACTGGTATTGTGGGAACTAAACTTTGCCTGCATATAACTGGCTGGCCCAAAGTCTTGTGAAAGCGATTCTATTTTTTTCTTGTCATTCACAGTAGAAGCTTCTGTAATTTCTATATGAGGTGATTATTGTGTTGGCATGACGAAAGCCTCTCTTATCAAACAAAAAAGAATAAAGAGCCAATATCATTTTTTTGAAAGGTGTATTTTAACTTTTCAAACTAGAGCTAGGTCTGTTTATGCTGATGACTTAAGTGCCTTGAGGCTGGGACGATTTTGTTAGTCTCATCTAACCTAAACACAAAATAGCAAGTTGATACACTATTTACCATCCTATTTCTTACGTTGTGTAATATTTCTGTGATAGGTCAAGAGATGGTTGGGATGATAAATAAATTTAATTGGCCATTGAGTGTCTGCCAGCAGAAAGGGATTGAATTTGTGCATCTGCAATTGCTTTCTGAAGAGGTAACAAGTGTGATGTGGTTGTTTCGATCCAGATATCACACAAGTTACACGGGAGTTATACTTATTCAGAGGGTCTTTATTGTGACCAAGGGTTGCCTTTGTCTTTTCTCCAGTTACTAGTGGAAAAAATGGCAGACTATATAAATTTATACATGAAATTTATACTAAACTGCCCTATTATACCTTCTTCTTCTTCTTTTTGGGGGGGCAAAAGACAACTTTTTGAGCTAGTCAATAGCCTGATTTCCTTATTTGTATGTATATACAAGGAAATGTTTTCTTGAATTGAAATAATAATTCTGATTTTGAAGAATCTCCACCAACATTGATTTCAACACATGCAAATTCACTTTTGTATTCAAGTCGAAGAAATGTTTGATTCTTATTTAATGTGAAACATCAACTTGATTGAGGCATGACTCTGTAGTACTTGGATGTATACATTTTCAAATTATATGTATATGCAATCAGTGGCGGATCCACGATTTTAATGTTGTGGATGCTCATTTAGCTACCAATCACAAAATATAAGTGTACAATTTTAACACTTGTCATAAAAAAGACAATCATATTTAAATATGATAGCGAAAAAAATCAATAAAAAACTACAATAAAAATTATTTTGGATTAAAAAAAAGAAGAAAGATACAATTTTTTCTATAAAATTTTGTTTAGGAAAATTCAGCAGAAGACAGTTTGTGAAAGGGAAAAAAAAAGGGGGCATCTTAGATAAATTTCACTACTTTAGATCTTAATTATTAGGATTCTCGTTAGTTTGTAATATTACTTTTTATACCATATTTTGGTCTAGAGATATATGTATCATTAATGGTGAGATACATGTATCCAACAATTTTTTAAAGCCGAGATACATGATTTGGTAATTTGAATTAAAGAGGGTGTAACTTATTTCCTTAATTGAAGGATTACTTGCTGACTAATTAACGACCCAACATATTTACATGATTCTTGAGTATCAACTTTAACAAGTTTTTCTAAAATAACGAAATCATAACCCAGGTAATTTTGTTATTGTACTCTTCATCTTCTTCATCAGTTCCTTTCTTTGTATTTGAAAGTTTTGAGTTTTTATTTTCAAATAGTCAATATCACAATATTGTTGAGGCATTCGGGTTCATGGATTTAAGAAACTGAATACCAAAATTACAAAATTGGTGGAATGCTTTTGAGAGACAATGCAACGTACAATGATCTAGTTGTAGGTATCTCGACTTTAAAAATTGTTGGATACATGCGTCTCGCCATTAATGATAAATGTATCTCGGAGCCTAATTTGTAAAAGTTTATACAATCAAACTTTAGAAAAATATGAACTCTATCTCAAATATATGAATTGGACGTAAAACCAAGATACATTAGAATAATGAAAAAAAGAAGAAGTAATTAACCTCTCTGTATACTTGTGATTATCAAGATTTAGTTTTGAATTTGGGACATGTAAATAAGTATTGAGAGGATTAAGGAAGAAAGGAAGATAATGGAGATGTTTGAAGATGGTGGGGGTGAGGGTGAGAGATACAATAGGTAATGGAATTGGGGGAGGGGAAGGATAGATTGAGGTGAGGGAAAAGAATTTGAATTGATAATTTATCATTAATTAAGGATTTTAAATTTTAAGATAATTATTCAATATCATATTTAAGGAATTTGTATATCTGATTAAATATTTTAAAATATATGGTATAAACATTAAAAGTGGTATTATGCGATTTTTTTATACTAGAGGTAAACTAAGTGTACATAGTACTAAAGTATGTCTAGTTAAATAGTTTTTCCAAAACACAATCAGCATAGAGAGAAAAAATAAATAATCAGCAAAATAAATAAGTAGAACGAGAAGAGTTGAATTTTAAACCAAAAGTAATGTCCCTAGGGGGAATCGATGTGTGGCATACAACAAAGAAATGACCTTGAGCACCCACCTATAACCATCAGACCAACCAAACAATTTATTTCATGGATCCTCGCTTTTAAATTTTATACGATTCTTCTTTATTTCTACATAAATATATATAGTTTGATACGAAATTAGTGGGTATTCGAGCACTCGAAAAGTACCATGTGAATCCGCCCTTGTATGCAATAAGTATTATGTATACATAACTGTATATATACAAAATTGATTATATGTATCAAATTATATTGAAGTAAGGTAATATATCTATCATTAGTTACACAATATAATTATGTATACTAATTATGTATACATACAAAATATAAGTAATAGATACATACTACATTTATCCTGTCACAATCAATGTATACAATAAATTTGAATCAAATAAAAAAAAGGTATACATCAAATTTTCAACACGCTAAATAAATGTATGCAATGATAATTTGCAATATAGTTTAATGTATATATGTATTCATATAGTTTCATTCATTAAAAAAAGTACAAATCTTAGGAATCTCATAGTGTAAGTAGCAAAATACATCATATTCCTACTCTTTTTTAATTTACAAAAATCTCCTAAAATTGCCGTCATTCGGATACATCACATTTGATACATTATACAACTAGTTTGTTGAGATTAAAAAGGAAATTAAATATAAGATTAAATGTCACTTCTCTAAATCATGCAAATCAAACTGATGTAATCTCTCCCAAATAACAGCTCCAAACAATTCAAATTTCAAATTTTCTCTCTCAAATCTCTCCAAAATCGTAATAGATTAAAAAAAAGTCGACAATTTTACATAGTTATGTATCATATACCAAAAAAACTTTGAATATGATATACACTGATTTAGTTATAAAACAGTGTTGCGGATACTTAACAACGTGTGATACATCACAACATCTGATACTTATGTGTCATAACTATGAATATGATACAAACTGATTTTGTTATAAAACATTAGTGTTTATGTATCAATAGTAATATTTGATAGTGTCTACAGATACATAGCCTTCTAGTTGAGTAATGCTGGGTGTATGTATCGGGTAGTAAAAGAAACGAAATTTATAATAGTTGTGTATCCAATACATAACTATGAACATGATAAATACTAGTTTATATTTCAATAAATTAGGATTATGTATCAAAACTAATATTCAAAAATGATATATTCTACATGATAAAATTGTTATGTATCATAAAGGTAAAACGAACGAATTATACATTAATTTAAGAATCAAAATCAACTAAATACATTAAAAGATCTGATGAAAGCAACAAAAACTCAAATAAAAATACAACAATTTGATCTGCTAAAAGCAAAAAAAAAAAATGATGAAGAAATCCTTCCACACTTTCTCCTTTGCTCTGTATCAACTCTTGTAGTTTTTTTTCACTTTCAACAATGGCATCACCCATGGATCTCGACCCAAGCCCTTACTGGAGCCACCAAGAACTCTCAATAAAATTGTAATGTATAATAATGTTGAAACGAAGGAATTATACATTAATTTAAGAAACAAAAACAACTTGATACATTAAAACACTAAATACATATGTGTTAGCAAAAGATGAACCAAAAATTGAAAAAAGAGTCAACAATTTTATCTACTGAAAGAAAAAAAAATGATGAAGATATTCTTCTACACTTTCTCTTTTGATTTGTATCAACTCTCGTAGATTTTTTTCACTTTCAACAAGGGTGTCACCCATGAATCTTGACCTAAAGCTCTTACCGGAGCCACCATCAACTTGATCCCCCCCCCCTCCCCCCGTTTTGGGCATTTTTTCCACAATCAATTTTGAAGTTGAAGACACATCCTTCTTCAGCTAAATTTGTAGATGAAAAAGCTAAGAGAATAAAAATAAATCGATACATGATGAAATGGAAAGAAAAAAATTGATGATGAAGAACTACCTCTTCAATAACTTGCAATCGATAAATCGGAAAGAAAAAAAATTGAAATTAAAAAATAGAGTGATGGAGATAATTGGTGATACCATTGAGTAATTTTAGGCGTGAAAAAAAAGGAAAAAAATTGTGGGGGTGATAGTTTACAGTGATGTATCCAGAAAAGTGAGAGAAATTGTGAAAAGAGGTATTTTTGTAATTTTTTTGAAATGGTAGGGAATAATAGAAAATAGGGTAAAAAAAAGATGTATAGTTAGGTAATTTTTCCTTAAAAAAGGGAAAACTACACAAATTAGGCATATTAGGCAAAATGCTTATACAAATTGGACCCAACCCAATATATTTATCGTAATTGGATCCACAACCTAAACTATTTACGTGACTACCCCTTATTGTATTCATACCATCAGAGTGTCTATATATATATATATATATATACACATACTGATGGTATCAAGAGTAAATGCAAATTAGTAAATGCAAATTAGTAGGTAAAAATAGGGGTATGAAAATAAGGGATAGCTACTTGTAAATAGTTTTCCTTTTGGGGTTTAAATGTTCTTTGTCATATATGCCCCTGGACTTTGCCAAAATGTCTAGATATACTGTTTGAAGTTAGTCTCAATTGTCCTCGCCGTCCAAATTGAATATATATGCAATAGGTATTATGTATACACATTTGATCGTATGTATGCAAACTTGATTATATGCAATATTTTGACGGAATGTAATATATCTATCAATAGCTACATAATATATTTATGTATACTAAAAATGTATACAAATAAAATATAAGTAATATATACGTACTGCATTTATCATGTCATAATCAATATATAAAATAAATTTTGAATCAAATAAAAAAAAGTATACATCAACTAATCAACACGTTAAATAAATGTATACAACGATAATTTGCAATATAGTTTAATGTATATATTAATTTTTTTAATATGCCACATGTATCCATTAAATTTCATTCATTAAAAAAAGGATCATATATGCGCCTGAACTTTGTCAAATTGTCTAGATATACCATCTATTTGAAGTTTGTCTCACATGTTTTCTCGTCGTCTAACTGTTTTATTTTAAAAATGAGAAGAATGAGATTTCAAGAGTCGCCACTTAATTTTTAAAGGAAAACTAAGAAAACTATTATTTTTTTTCAAAAGATTAAAACAAAAATCAATTGAAAATATTTAAAGGGTTCGGGGTTCATATTAGCATTTCAGGAAGGGTTTGAAAGCACCCGAAATGTCCGCTAACATGCAGTTATCCGGTAACTAACTATTTGGCTAATTGATTTTAAAATAAAAGTGTCCATACTTAAACTAATTAAGAAGTAAATAATTTAAAATTTTAAAAGATCTTAGAGGGGAAAGGGGGATATTGAAAATATTATTTAAGTACAACATTTCACAAATTTTCTTTAAAAAGTCGAGTAGACAAATATTTACTTAATTTTAAATAATTAATTCAAAATGGTTACCTTTTGAAGCATTGATAAGGAAGAACCATAAAATTAAATAAACATATAAAACACAATAGCAAATAAATAGAGAAGGAGGGAAATATTTGGGCCCAAGACTGGTTCTCTGTCCACCTGGGCCAGTACTTGGGCCTAATTTCGTTTTGGGCCTTTCGCCCATTTAAATCACTTGTACCTGTCTTAGTCTACTATAGAGAAATGTTTTTCCTTTGGGCCTTAGGCCCAATTCTTCCACCTTTCCTAAACTTTAACAAGATAATAATAAATAAGAAAGAGGCTTAGGCCCAATAATAACAAAATACAAAGCTGAAATTTGAAGCCTTTTGGGCCCATTTCTGCTATATATGGGAGTTGTATCACACTGTATATCAATGTATATGCTGCGTCTTTTCAACTTCGAGACCTGTTCATCGGTATATACGACATGTCCGACTCAGCAAAGATGGAATTTGAGCCTTTATAGCTCTATCAAAATGCAAAGAGGAGGGAAAATGTCTATAATGGACTCGGATGGCACCACATGCAACAAAATGATAGTAAGGATTAGTACCCGAGAATAATAGAGCAACAATATATCTAAAGCAAATCATAACGGCCCGTAAACCAATATAAAGCAAATAATTCGATTGAACTTAAATAACATGGATCTAGATAGCGAAATTCAAATTCCAAAGACACTAAATACTCAGGTCATGCTAATGATAAAATAATGACTATTTAAGCTACTGTTTAAACACTTTAAAAAAATCCACAACAAACAAATAGAAACCAACTACCATATAAAAAATTAAACATCAATTTGCACATAGACAACTTGTATTAATTGAAAATCCACCCATTTAATTTCTTCCTCATACTTAATGAAATTGGAAACAACGTTTATGCTATCACACAAAACAAATGAACAAGACACTACTACTTTACTGGAAACATTATTTAAAGCAATTAGTAGAATTAACGCTAAAACAACACTACAACCCAAGAGCAAATTGGAGTTATTTGGATTCGAGGTTATGCTCTCATTTTAGAAAGAAAACAACATTAACAGACCACAATAGAGTTTTATGTCGAAATAGACTTACAATAAGCATGAAAGTAACAACCACCAAGATGCTGAAAACCGAAAGAGGCTACAAGGAACAGAGAAGGAAATTTATCAAAAACAATAATCATAATTAAAGACAAAAAACCCTTTTAATCTACTCAAAATGTCCATGGATGCTCAAAGACGACTTGACTCATACAAAGGACATATTTTATGCCTCAACCAACCAAGAAGCACCAAATCAAACCCCAACGATTATTATCAAATATCAACAATAAATCCAGAATCAATCAGAGACATTTGAGAAAGGGAGGAAAGAATCAACACACCCCTTCAATTCACGAAAGAGAGCATCGACTAAAAACAAGAGTTAGAATTGAAAGAAGTTTACCTTATTTGGGGCAACAAGCTGAGACAAAACGAGTTGGAAACAACTTATCCACGACGAGTTAGGTTCGGACCAGCTTCGGTGAATCAGTAACGAGAAAGAAAAACCCCAAAATCTAGACTCCGAGTCCTCGTAATATACCTTTAGTTAATTACGTATGTCCTTTTCTACGTATACGCAAACATTCGCTTCTATATACTGTCTGTAACTTTTTTCTATTTTTCTCCTGTATATTCTTTCACCTATTTTTTTGCCAACTTTCCTCCAACCTCCTTGCAATGAAGAAGAAGAGAGTATTTATAGGCAAAACTAGGGCCCGATTTAGGGGGGAAAAGATGAGGGTAAAACGGGTAAGAACAAAGGAACGAATTCGAATTTCAAACCTTATCTCAAAAAACTAAAGGAATATGTTGTTTTGATACCCAAATTTTTTAACAAATCCAACGGGTATGAGGAGAGGTGGACGTTTAGGATGCATTCCATGTCCTTGAAGTGCCACACGACTCGATCTTACGCTAGGAAGGACGAAAATACGGCTGTTGCAGGTGCTTTTCGGTGTTGGAACAGTGCTATGGTACCGTTGCTCTGGTAGATGAGGAAGACGACACGGAAAAGAGAATCGCGCCTGCTTTCCGTGAACTTGTCGTGTATTTTTCCGTGAAGATAACTCTGAATTGACGCCGTTGAATTGATGTTAACGTCGTATTGGTGTGTATTTGGACATCTGTTTATGTTTCCGTGGACTCGTCCTCACGTAACGGAAACGAGGTGCGTACAGGGTCAGGGGTTGAGTTGTTGGTGTGTTGAAATTGTTGTTGTATGCGTTGTTCTGGGTTGTGCATAAAGGGAATGGGCTGGGCTGGTTTTGGTAGGCTGCTGAAAAAAGGTAAAAAGGGCCCAAAATTGGTCTCCAAATGGGTTTAAGGTGAGGTCAAAGATGAGTTAGATGTTGGAGTTTAAGAAATAGGCAAATTGAGTTAAATTAACAAATTTGGCTAAACCCTAAATACGACGAATTAATATTAATTAACTAACGAGCTTCTTAATCTTAACGAAATAAAATAATTAACTTAATTGTAAGCTAATGATTCAAAATTATAACCATAATTAAAACTAAACTAATTTAATAAAATACTTACTAAAATTAAAATTTTTTTGAGAAGGTTTTAGAAATGCTTTAAAATATACTAATTATATACAAAATTATATAAAAACATATATATTATTTTAAAAAATATAAAATGATAAAATTAATTAAAAGTAACTTGAAAAATATTTTGAACTTTATAAAAACTAATTATTTCAAATCGTTTGGAATTTAAGAAGCTCGGTGATTAATCTATATTGTGGAGGTCCAAAATTGGGTGTCAACAACTGTCCCCCATTTGACATGGATTGATGAAAAAAATTTGATGCACATGAAATTGACTAATCCAATTTTGACCGACCACATGTCCATCTCTCGAAAAAGGGATTTGGTACGGACTTAGGGAATTATGGCCAAACCCCGGGTAATGGGTTCCTTACACATCTCAGGCTATATGAGAATTTAGGCCACTTGTAGTTCGATATGCTTGATTTCACGCACGATTCTGAAAGAATTCAAAAGCCTTCCCAATATCGAATTATGAAGGAACTAGAATGCTCGGGAATGAGATTTAAGAGAGAATGTTGTATACAACCATGTTTTCAACACTGATCCGCCTACATATCCCTCAACTTAGGGAATCAAGCTGCTTGTAGTTCGACTCAATCGGTTGAAAAGGAAATCTATTATGCAAGATAACCTTTCGTTCTGGAAAAGTGACAAAGTAAGCCGAGTATGAAAAGGAGGCTTGAAACCTCTTAGCCATGAATGTGGAGCTCTTCACATCCATAAGTAAGAATTCACACAGACATAATTTCCAAAGCTCTTGGAGCAGTGTCACTCGGATTGAAAAGTTGCCTCCGGTGAATACCAAAATTTTCGGATGCGAAATTAAAATCGAAAAACCCACATGCCTTCTGATAGGGGTGTGATTTTATAGTGGTGGAAGTTATTCCTCATCTCGCATCCTAAGAGTTTGATGCTTCTCTTCTGACTATATCCCAGTTCGTTGGTAAGAAAAAGTTCCACGTTGTGCTGCATCCTTTTTGATGTCGTCCGCACCTGTGGTTTGTTTTGAGAATTCAACCTTTTGGATGCTCTCGACAAAGACTGAGATACAATTCATTAGCATAAAATGTAATTCAAATGGAGAGATAGTATCTTTTATCATGTGGACACTTAGCTGCTCCCTTCAAATAATTGACATCAGCTTTCTTTCAATTTGACGTTGAGCAAATGAAGCTTATATCTCATTTTTGCAATATAATTTTTCAATGTACTCTTCTTTTGATATGAAGTAATAAGAAATAGACTGGTATAATATGTTGATGGCTCTCTTGACGACGTACTTGCAAATGAAAATAATGATGATGATTCTTCATTCGTAAGATGACGATAATCCATTGATAGGATGATGATCCATTGGTAGGATAACGTTGATGATCCATTGGTAGGATAATGTTGATCCATTGGTAGGATAAGGATAATGAAGATCCATCGATAGGATGATGTTGATCCATTGATAGGATGATGTTGATGATCCATTGGTAGGATAATGTTGATCCATTGGTTGGATAACATTGATGATCCATTGGTAGGTTAATGCCGATCCATTGGTAGGATAATGATAAAGATCCATTGGTAAGATAATGTTGATCCATTGGTAACGAAGATGATGAAGATCCGTCGGTAGGATGATGCTGATAAAGATCCGTCGGTAGGTAGATGACGATCCATTGGTAGGATAGTAATTATGATTCATTGGTAGGATAATGTTGATCCATTGGTAAAATAACGTTGATGATCCATTGGTAGGATAATGCCGATCAATTGGTAGGATAATGATAATGAAGATTTGTCGGTAGGATGATGTTGATGATCCATTAGTAGGATGATGTTGTTGATCCATTGGTAGGATAACGTTGATGATCCATTGGTAGGATAATGCCGATCCAATTGTAGGATAATGTTAATGATCCATTGGTAGGATAATGTTGATACATTGATAGGATGATGTTGATAAAGATCCGTCGGTAGGAGGATGACGATGATCCATTGGTAGGATGTTAAAGATCTGTCCCTCTGTTTTACCTTCGAACATTTGTATGTTCACTCACTATTTTCAGTTTTCTAGTAGTGACTTGTCTTCGTTGGGGATTTGAGCGAAGACAATGTTACTCATATCCCCAATTACTTCTCTTGGAATCAGAAGCATTAAACTATTTCCTACATCCACAGAAAAATTGTTAGTTTTAAGTGAACTGATCTGTGTTGATTTCTTCGATTGTTTTCTCCTTGTCTTCTTATCTCTGATTGATTGCTCTTTGTCTCGCTAACTCCGGTTGATTGCTCTGATCCCCGCTTCTTGATAGATAGGACAAAACATTTTATGCAAAAGATTTGAAACATTATAGAAAAAGTCTTCAAGAAAAATAGGTTTACAAGAAGTATTTGAAAAAGGATCACTACCGAGTGTCATATCACGTCAAGCTTAAATGAACGCCTTTGGAGTTGATGCTTCAAGGTCTATCGGATAACTTGTTGAAAAGATTCTGAAGATTGTTGAAGTTTGGGTGATCTGACTCTTGAAATGTTGAAGATTGTTGAAGTTGACTTCTGATCTCATAATGGACATGAGGATCATTTGAAGTCACTTCTAAACTTCTGATCTTGCTGGAGGTATTCAAATTTGCTCTAAACTTTATATGAACCTTATTGAAAATTTTGAGTTCATCCTCAAAACATTTTGTCCCAATTAACTGTCTTGGTGTATCTTGAACCATCGATGAACGAATCATGGAATTTTTGAGATCTTCTCTAAAATTCTGCCACATTTACAATTCTCAATGTAACTTCAGTCTTGACTTGTTGGAGAGATTCTCTTGTTGAGAATTTTTGAGTCCCTTTCAAAAATTCGGTTCCAATTTCTATTGTAAAAAAAATAGAAATCTAACGGGAGATATGATCTAGTCGTTGTGGCGCCTACATATCCCGTTGAGGCAGGAATCATGTCAAATGTAGTTCCCCCTCAAAGATTAACAAAAATAAGAAAATTAAATAGGGAGCCGATTGAAGCTGACATAGGCTACCTACGTATCTCATTCTTGAGAATTCAGGTCGAACGTAGTTCAAGTACAAGAGGAAAACACATAAAAAGGGGTAGAGGGGGTGACCGAGGCCGACATAGACCGCCTATGTATCTCATTCTTGAGAATTCAAGTCAGACGTAGTTCATTTCGAAGGGATAAATTCTAAACCAGGCGAATACAAGCAAATAGAACGATTACAAGAAAATAACAGAAATATGAACTGAAACCTCACACATAATATCTCTTCACAACATTTAAGTAGATTGACGACTTGTGAGATCTAATGTTCCTGCTCAACCATGTGATGTCATCAAACAAATGTATTGATGTGTTCGCTAAGCAAACTGATGAGTTCTCTTTCCTATGTTTTTGTCAAATAGGCACAAATTTTGATTTCTTTGATGCGTTCATCATTTTCCTGATTCGCTATTATGATATCTTCTGAATTCGGCTTATCGTGAATTTTGAATTGTCTGAAACCCTCAACTAGGTGTTTGGGTACCATAATCTTCTCATTGTAGTCCTCAAATTTGTCCGCATCTACCGCATTTTGTTCATTCAGCTTGTGACAGGACATACTATTGATATATTTGAAAATATTTTCACTGAAATCATAGACAAATACTGTTGGATAGAAAATATAGAGAAATTTTTTGCAATAAAGGAGGTTTTCATTTGAAATAAGAAAATAAGAACTTTGTCCATGACAATAAATAGTTTTGCCTTTTTTCAAAATATTAACAGGGATATTAAAACGTAGTGAGGCAAAAATAGAGTCAAGCATAGGTCTCGAACCTCATTCGGAACACCATTAGAAATAACATAGAAAAGTTGTCTATATCTACCAAGACGAGCGAGGAATCAAGAGCGGAGTGGATGTTCAGTTAGGCATTTGCTCCTTTGGCTAGCTGTCTAATATGACTGGTGTCTCGACCATCTCTTCAAACATAATATCACCTTCTTTGGAAAAAGTTTTGATTCCTTCCCCTAGACCATTTTGCATTGGAAAAGATCGATATAAGTGAGGCAATGATTTTGGAAAAATTTGATCGATCTTCTGCTTGTTCTGACCCTCCTTCGGCACTAAAGCAAAAACTTGATGAGGTGCCATTATCACAAATTTGGATTTCTCTCTTTTGGTTGGAGAGGTTACAACTTTTTCAAGATTTTCAAGGTTGATTGAGATTATAACTTTCTCCACATTCAATTCTTCTACGACTTCAATCATATTAATAGTCACCCCTCCATGATTCAACATGGGGTTACTATTGATATTAGGAGTGGTAGTCTGAAGAATGACAACCTTTTGATCTATCAAGTCTTGAATTTTATGTTTCAAGTTGATACAATCCTTAGTAATATGCCCAACACCTCCTGAATGGTAAGCACAGTGAAAATTGGGTCTATAAATCTTGCAGTTGACATTGATATTTTTTGGATTGATTATCTGTATCAGGCCAGCTGATTTCAATCTCTCAAAAAGTTGTGTTCGGCTCTCTATCAAAGGAGTAAAGACTCTAGAAGGTTTCTTCTCAAGATTTGGGTGAGGAGGATTGTATGTATTTTGTGGATGTGGAGGCACTTGATGGTAGTTTGGAGGATTTTCATAATTTGGTGCTGGCGTTTGGAAATTTGGGTATTGCAGAGCTCGATAGCTAGGAAAGGTGTTTTGGTAGTGTGTGGGTGGAGTTTGGTAACTTGATTGGATATTTGAAAGGTTACATGATGGAGCATGGTAATATGGATGGGTATTTTGGTAATGTGGTGGTGGAGTTTGGTAACTAAGAGGTGGAATTTTGTAACTCGGTGGTGGAGTTTGATAACTTGATTGGGTATAACAAGCTGGATATGAATTTTGTGGAGCTCGAGGATAACCTTTGTAAGGTAAGGATTTTCTGAAGTGTCTTTTTCCATTAGATGCGTAGGAAATGGAAGAAACATCCTCTCTTTTCTTCTTCAACAATCTTGAAGTGTAAGTTGGGACAACAACGTGAGAAATCTTTCCGGTTTTAAGCCCATCCTCCATAGTCTAACCTATCTTGACTATCTCCACAAATTTTGCTCCAATGAAAAACATTATCCTGTCATAATACTCTGCTTCATGAATGCGTATGAACACTTCAACGATCTCCTTCTCAGACATGAGAGGTCGAACCTGGCGGCCTCTTTCCTCCATCTATATGCATATTCACGATAGCTTTCAGTGGATTTCTGTTTGATCTTCTCTAAGGAATATCGATTAGGAACGATCTCCACATTGTAGGAGAACCGTTCGACGAAATCCTTAGCTAGTGCATTCCAGCTAGACCATTGCTTTATCTCATGAGAGGTAAACCATTCCAACGCTTCTCCACTTAAACTTTGGCTAAGGAGCCGCATTAACAAAGCCTTATTTTTTTCGGCTCCCACGAGTTGATCACAATATGCTCTTAGATGAGCCAACAGATTTCAAATTCCTCCAAATGTGTCAAATTTTGGCAATTTGAACCCTTCTAGAAGGTCCAAATTTGGATGGATACATAGATCCTCATAGTTCAGTCCAGTGACTTCTGGAGTATAATGCAACTCCTTCACGACTTTCATGATCTTTTCCTTTAAATTCTACTTGGCAACTTCTTCCTTAGCCCTCAACTCTTTTTCCTGCTCCTCATAATGATCGAGTTCGGAGCAATTAACA
The DNA here is from genome assembly GCA_036553675.1 of Solanum okadae. NCBI lineage: Eukaryota > Viridiplantae > Streptophyta > Magnoliopsida > Solanales > Solanaceae > Solanum > Solanum okadae. Next base: position 20,811,974 of record CM071686.1, on the reverse strand, counting down.
TAAGGTTCATTGTGGACTGGGATTTGGAAAGTAGGTTTTGGAGGCAATGGTGGAGCGGTGGAAGGATTTTGGGTGTTTTGAGGGGCTTGGTATATTCGGGGGAATGCTTGAGGGTTGGTATTTTGGTTTAGAGTATGGGGGTAAGTATGAGCATTGTTCGCATTTTGGTTTTGAGGGAGAGGGAAGATTTGAGGGTTGATATTTTGAGGAGGAGGCAGTGCTTGATACGAAGTGGTGGCATGATGGGGATAGGGGTAGTTAAGTCGATGGTAGAAGGATTCTGAATAGGGTTGGAGGGGTAGTTAAGTCGATGTTTTGTGCTTGAATTCAGAGGAGGAAAGTAGAGTGGAGGTCTTTCGTTGCAAGGAATGTTGGTGGTGGTACCCGAATTTGGCAAATCTTGCTTTTTCTGGATCTCAACTCTCAACTCAGCAACCTATTGCATCAATTGTGCGATCAACTCATTTTGTTCAGCGGTAGAGGGATGGACTATAGCAACTTCGGTCAAGCCAATCTCTTCACTGTTCTCAACCATTGTGGTTTTTCCTTTTAATAGACTTCGGTTAGGGAAGGAATCTTTAAGAGCTTTGGATCTTGTAAAGTAAAGGTGTTTGGCCAGCTTATCAACACAGATCAGTTCTAAATACCCGACAAATGAAAAATAGCTCAAAAGGTAAACGTGTTAGTGCCTGAAGGTGTTAAATAGTACAACATATCACACATAGGTGTAAACACATAAGAGTTGCTTCATTCAGAGATAAATTGGCCCACCGGTATAGAGAAATAGCTAAACAGACAGGAATTTGTCTACTTGACTTTGGGATTAGTGAATCAAGGATGTCGACTTGAGTCGAGACAAAGCCAACTGTATCTTTTATTGTCGTACTTTTGATTTTCGATTGAGATGTAACTCTAATTTTTCTGCAAGAGCTGGAAAAGATAGAATTTCTCAAAAAAAAATTGGGACCGAGCCTTGAAAGGCTGCCTACGTATCTCACGAGGGAGAATTTAGGTCCTACGTAGTTTGACCCACTTGAATCTCTTTTGATTTGAGATGGCGAATGTCTTTCTCATATGAGAGAGTAAGATTTGAAAATTGAAGTTCGAATTTTGTTGGGAAACTAAAGACTCGAAGAGTATTTGGACGCACTTTGGATAGTGACTTGATATTTGTGCTTAGGGGTTTTTAGAAAATTTCCAAAAAGAGTAGGCTAGAACATCTCCAAATAAAGCAACATAATCACACAAGCAGTTATAACACATAAACAATTATTGTGCGTTTTAAGCAAATATGTGAATCTTTTGTGCCAAGGGTAGGCCGAACGATTTGAGGGATGTATACGTCATTTGAAACATTCTATTGTCACAAAATCCAAATTTATACAAGTTTTAAGAATAAACTGAAAAGGGATACATATTAGGGAAAATGGATACAGCTAATCAGTCCCACACATGGGTACCATCCTAAGATATGCCTCCATGGAAGGTCCTTCGATCTTGATTTCTTGTCATCTTCGAATGTCCATCCCTTCCGGGCTATAGTTTGTACAACTCCTTCTTCGACTAGAACAAACTATTACACTCCCAACGCCAAGGAACAATGATTTTTCAAACAACGTATACATCCTTCAAATTGAAACACATAAGTATGATCGTTCGTTTAGGCCGTGGGCCATTTTGGACTCAAGGTGGTCTTTCTAATGGCCCCAACACACCTTGGGTGTTGGGTCATCTTAGTTCAATGCATTAAAAGAGATTTGGTTTCGCTCTACGCTAGTTGAATAAGAGTTGGTTTAGACAAGACCTAGTCACCCGAGTTGGACAAACTACGGGGTGAAGTTTAATAAACGACGTTGGATGACCACAAATCAACTATTCGTTTATCACTTCAGAAGAATTCAATGGTGCTTTTCTGAAGGACAGTCGTGGAAAGCCACATAATTGCCATTTTTCCTAATGCAAACTATTTGCCGTTTGGCGGAATCGATGCCATGAATGCAACAATTTATAATATATAAGAATTGAAACAATTAAGCAACTTAAACAAATATCCAAATAAGTTAATTTTAAGGTTATAACTCATTCAATTCCCTAGCAGAGTCGCCATTCTATTTTATTTTAAAAATGAGAAGAATGAGATTTTAAGAGTCGCCGCTTAATTTTTAAAGGAAAATTAAGAAAGCTGCTTTTTAAAAAAAAGATTAAAACGGAAATCAATTGAAAATATTTAAAGGGTTCGGGGTCATATTAACATTTCGAAAAGAGTTTGAAAGCACCCGAAATGCCCACTAACGTGCGGTTATCCGGTAACTAACTATTTGGCTAATTGAATTTAAAATAAAAGTGTGCATACTTAAACTAATTAAGAAGTAAACAATTTAAAATTTTAAAAGAACTTAGAGGGGAAAGGAGGATATTGAAAATATTATTTAAGTACAACATTTCACAGATTAAAAAAGTCGAATAGACAAACATTTACTTATTTTAAATAATTAATTCAACATGGTTACCTTTTGGGGAATTGATAAGGAAGAACCTTAAAATTAAATAAACACATAAATCACATAATAGCAAATAAATGTAGAGGAGGGAAAGATTTGGGCCCAAGTCTGGTTCTCTGTCCACCTTGGCCAGTATTTGGGCCTAATTTTGTTTTGGGCCTTTGACCCGTTTAAATCACCTGTACATGTCTTAGTCTAATAATAGAGAAATGTTTATCCTTTGGGCCTTAGGCCCAATTACTCCACCTGTCCTAAACTCTAACAAGATAATAATAAATAGGAAAAATTGTATATAATAGCAAACTATTAATTTAAATTAAATACTATAAATATAGTTTGATTTAATTGTACCTCATACCAAACTGTTGCTATTTCACATCTCTCCTGGTGAATCTCGCTCGCCACTTTTGTTCTCTCCTTCGCCTCTCTCATTTTTTATACAAACGCAAGTGTATAAAGTGCGTTTGTATTTGTATAAAGCGAGAGAAAATTGTATATATACATATATTTTCGTTCCCCTCTCTCCCCTCCCCCAGATCTCGCTCGCCACTCTCCCAGATCTCACTCTCTCACTCGCCTCTCTCACTTTATACAAAAAATGCAAATTGTATAAAATGTGTTTGTGTTTGTATAAAGCGAGAGAAAATTGTATATATACATATATTTTCGTTCCCCTCTCTCCTCTCTCCCAGATCTCGCTCGCCACTCTCCCAGATCTCGCTCGCTCACTCGCCTCTCTCACTTTATACAATTGATCTTTTTGTATATGTATACCAAAGCAGATTATACAACTGCTTTCTTTTGTATATGTATAGCGAAATATACATATTTATGTTTGCTATAGAGCGCAATTATGCAAACTTTGATATAGCATACAAATATGAATTTTGTGTTTGCTATATGTGAAAGTTGCTCTAATAAATAAGAAGGGGGCTTAGGCCCAATAATAACAAAATACAAAGCTGAAATTTGAAGCCTTTTGGGCCCATTTCTGCTGTATACGAGAGTTGTATCACATTGTATATTAGTGTATATGCTGCATATTTTCAACTCCGAGACTTGTTCATTGGTATATACGGCATGTCCGACTCAGCAAAGGTGAAATTTGAGCCTTTCTGGCTCTATCAAAATGCAAAAAGGAGGAAAAATGTCCATAATGGACTCGGATGGTACCACATGCAACAAAATGATAGTAAGGATTAGTACCCAAGAAGAATAGAGCAACAATATATCTAAAGCAAATCATAGCGGTCCCTAAACCAATATAAAGCAAATAATTCGATTGAACTTAAACAACATGGATCTAGATAGCGGGATACAAATTCCAAAGACACTAAATACTCAGGTCATGCTAATGATAGAATAATGATTATTTATTCTACTGTTTAAACACTTAAAAATATCCAAAACAAACAAATACTAACCAACTACCATATAAAAAATTAAACATCAATTTGCACATAGACAACTTGTATTAATTGAAACTCCACCAAGTTAATTCCTTCATCATACTTAATGAAACTGGAACCAAGGTTTATGGTATCACACAAAACAAATGAACAAGACACTACTACTTTACTGGAAACATTATTTAAAGCCATTAGTAGAACTAACGCTAAAACAACATTACAACCCAAGAGCAAATTGGAGTTATTTTGATTCGAGGTTATGCTCTCATTTTAGAAAGAAAACAACATTAACAGACCACAATAGAGCTTGATGTCAAAATAGACTTACAACAAGCATGAAAGTAACAACCACCAAGATGATGAAAACCGAAAGAGGCTACAAGGAAGAGTCATCTATATTCTCAAAGTAAAGAACAGAGAAGGAAATTTATCAAAAATAATAATCATAATTAAAGACCAAAGACCCTTTTAATCTACTCAAAATGTCCATGGATGTTCAAAGACGACTTCACTCATACAAAGGACATATTTTATGTCTCAACCAACCAAGAAACACCAAATCGAACTCCAACGATTATTATCAGATATAAAAAATAAATCCAGAATCAATCAGAGACATTCGAGAATGGGAGGAAAGAATCAACACACTCTTTCAATTCATGAAAAAGATCATCAACTTAAAAAAAGAGTTACAATTGAAAGAAGTTTACCTTTTTTGGGGCAACGAGCTGAGACAAAACGAGTTGGAAACAACTTCTCCACCACGAGTTAGGTTCCGACTAGCTTTGTTGAACCAGTAACGAGAAAGAAAAACCCCAAAATCTAGACTCTAAATCCTCGTAATATACCTTTAGTTAATTACATATGTCCTTTTCTACGTAAATGTAAATGTTCGCCTCTATATACTGTCTATAGCTTTTTTCTATTTTTCTCCTCTATATTCTTTCACTTATTTTTTTGCCAACTTTCCTCCAACCTCCTTCCAATGAAGAAGAAGAGAGTATTTATAGGCAAAATTAGGGCACGATGGAGAGGGAAAAAAGATGAGGGTAAAACGGGTAAGAACAAAGGAACAAATTTGAATTTCAAACCTTATCTCAAAAACTGAAGAAATATGCGGTTTTGATACCCAATTTTTTAAACAAATCCAACGGGTATGAGGTGAGGTGGACATTTAGGATTCATCCCATGTCCTTGAAGTGCCACGAGGCTTGATCTTACGTTGGGAAGGACGAAAATGCGGCTGTTGCAAGTGCTTTTCGGTGCTGGAACAGTACTATGGTACCATTGCTCTGGCAGAGGAGGAAAACACCATGGAAAAGAGAACCGCGCATGCTTTCCGTGAACTCGTTGTGTATTTTTCCGTGAAGATGACTCCGAATTGACACCGCTTGAATTGATGTTAATGTCAGATTGTCGTTTATTTGGACATCTGTTGATGTTTTCGTGGACTTGTCCTTGCGTGAGGGAGACGAGATGCGTAGAGGGGTCAGGGGTTGAGCTATACGCGTGCTGAAATTGTTGTTGTATGCATTGTTTCTGGGTTGTGCATAAAGAGAATGGGCTGGGCCGATTTTGTTGGGCTGCTTAAAAGAGGTAAAAATGGCTCAAAATTGAGTTCCAAATGGGTTTAAGGTGAGGTCAAAGATGGGTTAGATCTTGGAGTTTAAGAAATAGCCAAATTGAGTTAAATTAACAAATTCGGCTAAACCCTAAATAAGACGAATTAAAATTAATTAATTAACGAGCTTATTAATCTTAACGAAATAAATAATTAACTTAATTGTAAACTAATGATTCAAAATTATAACCATAATTTAAACTAAACTAATTTAATAAATACTTACTAAAATTAAAATCATTTTGAGAAGATTTTCGAAATGCTTTTAAAATATACTATTTAAATACAAAATTATATAAAAACATATATATTATTTAAAAATTATAAATGATAAAATTAATTAAAGTAACTTGAAAAATATTTTGAACTTTATAAAAACTAATTATTTCAAATCGTTTGGAATTTAAGTAGCTCAGTGATTAATCTATATTGTGGAGGTCCAAAATTGGGTGTCAACACTAACTTTTTGCATATTAATACCCTTGTATATGTTAGTTACTTTGTTAGAATTAACCAATCCCTTTTCTTCATCTTTTTTTTTTCTCAAAAATAAATGGAGTTGCCATATCCCCTTTTAATTGCCACATGATATTATATTAAATTTTGAATATATTTTTTATAATACTCGAGTAATACTCAATCCACAAATTCTACCTGACTTAAAATTCATCTCTTTCAGCCCATTGTTGAAGCCCTAACCAGTGACATAAACTTCTTTCCTTACCATCAAGAAAAGCTCGCCGCTAGGTTTTCTTTTTCTTTGAAGATTTATTGCTTGAAGGAAGACTACTCTCATTTACACAAGGTAGGTACTGATTTATTCAGCCAAGGTAAGTCTCATATATTCAACTAGTTAACTTATCCGTGCTTCGCACGGTAATCCATGACCTCATTAAGATTATGAATGATCATTTTCTGATATCGGAATATTAGAAATTTGGTATTGTCATATATATTAAGAACTTGAAAGATTGTAAAATTCTTATTCGTTAATGATTTTTATCTTCTACATATTTTCAATTATAATATCTGTTTTTTGATATAATTGACAAAAAGTGGGTCCCATATCTAAGCTCCATTTTAAATCAAATTCTACAAGGGGACTCGAAATTGACCCAAAAGCCTGGGGATTCGCGCAAAAGGTCATTCTAGATCAAACTTGACATTCCAGAGAAAACGAAATTGTCAAAATCATATTCTGAGGCTGTTTTTCTGAACTTTTGACCGAAGTCAACCATTCAAGTTTTAGAAGCTCGAAAACAAGGAAACTTTGACAAAAACCAAATGAAGGACTAGGTGACCGAACTATTAGTCCCAACAAGTCATAAATGACTTGATTGCTCTAAGTGATAAAAAGAAGGCATTTACAGAGAAATAACTTGGAGGGTTATTACAACATCCACTACTAAAAAGGACTTTCATCCACGAAAGTAAGAATTAAGAATTACCTAAAGGCTCAAACAAGTAGGGAAACTAATCTCACATCTCATGCTTGGTCGCCCAAATAGCCTACTTAATTGGGATGCCTCCAATGGACCTTAACCAAAGGAATGACTCTCAAACATAATCGTTGTACATCTATGGCTAGAATAGGAATTGGTTCCTCCACAAAGGTCAAACTGTCATCTAACTCAACCTAATCATACCGAAGTACATGAGACTCAATAAGAACATATCGGTGCAACATCAAAACATGCAAAAACAGGTGAAAAGCTGAAAATGCAAGAGGTAGAGCTAACTCATAAGCGACATCACCAATTGTCTAAAGGATATCAAAAGGCCCAATATACTTGGGGGTTAAGCTTGCCTTGTCTTCCAAATGTCATCACGTCCTTCTTGGATGACACACAAAGGAATACCCTATCATCAACTCCAAACCACAATGGTTGACGCTTACGGTCGGCATAAGTCTAGTGCCTACTATGAGCTGTCTTGAGCCTATTCCGAATCACATACACATGATCTAAAGCCTCATGAAGTAAATTAATACCACACAAACTAGGCTATGAAGATCCACACCAACCAACTGGAGAGTGACAACACCTACCATATATGGCCTCGAACGAGCACCTTCTAAATAGTAGAGTGGTAGTTGTTGTTGTATGCAAACTCCGCCAAAGAAAATATTCATACCGACTAAGCATTTTCCCCAGTGACTCTTGTCACACTTTTGGCAAGCAGGAAGAGAAGATCCACAACCACCTCCTCCTTGAGTCTTAGGGTTTGACACCGTATCTTTGTTAAATTTTTGAGCCAAAACATTTGAAGAATTTTAACTAGAGAACTTTTGCCGGAACTGAGAACGTCCATGTCTATCAGACCTAGAATGAGAGAAGTCACAATCACCTGTCCTTGCCCTCTTTCACTCTCTATCCTTCTCCTTTAGCTTTTCATCTTTAATTTGTTGGGCATGTATTTAAACGAGAGATATCCATCTCCTTGATAAACATGGTGGCTTGACATTCTTTGACCACCATCTCGGACACACCCAACTCATCCTTGCCCTAGAGTCAACAAATATAGTAGGAGCACATATTGACAATTGAGTGAACTTATATGCATACTCGTTCACACTCATGTTCCCTTTTGAAGATTGATGAACTCAAGCACTTTCACTTCTCTCATCTCAAGGGGAAAGAAACTATCAAGAAAAGTACCTTTGAACTTTTCCCAATCAATAGGACCCACATTAATTTCCTTATCTTCTTTCCATTGATTGAACCATACTTGAGAAACACCCTTAAGTTGATAAGCGGCCAAGTCCTCAATTTCCGTCGCTATAACTCCCATAATCTCCACGATATTGTGGATTTCCTTGATGAAATCTTGAGGTTTTTCCTCAACTTTCGACCCATGAAACTCCGGGGATTCATCCTAGTGAAATCACTTACCCTTGTTGATGTTATTCCCACATTTTGGGTTCAAGGGAGCAATGCCTTCTCTATAAGCTTGAGCAGTTATTTATTGAGCCAACACTTCAAAAACGACTCAAAACTTAGAATGTGACACTTGCTTGACCAAAGGATTGACTGGCACTCAAGGAATCTCGGGCTTTATATTTGTACCGTATTCCTTATTGTGTTAGTTCTTTTAGGAGGCATGTCCTGAAAAGCATCAAACTAGAGTTAGGATAAAGACCTTTATAAAGTTAAAATCTGTGGCATGACTTAAGAGTAATGAAAGAAGTGAAGTTTCCTAAACACCTGTAGCATCTTATTCATAAATGTGGCGCGCTTCACACTCATAAACAAGACTCTACTCGACACGGCTTGTTAGACATCCTAGAACCTTTATAAACCTCATACTCTGAATACCAAGTTTGTAACGACCCAAAGTACACCCTATATGTGACATGGTGAAGAACCCCGAGAGATTCTAAACAAGCCACTTAACATAAACTTGATGTATTGAAATACAAAAAATGAGAAATATCAGCAATGTAAGTCTCAACTCATAAGATAACACAAAAGATACCAACATATTAAATAAGAGAATGTGCAGAATATTACTAAGTCCGATATAAGTCTTCTACTATCATATGACTATGACAAACCCCTAAGTCACGAAAAAATTTGAAAATTGCAAAGACGTCAAAGCACTAAAACTTTCCATAGCCTTTCCCTTGAATCATGAGGACTCACCAATCAAATTTGTAGTGGATTAATCCTGATATAGCCACGTCCGGGAGGAGGAGCGTTGGACCCTATATTATGAAATAATATAGGCACAATATGGATTAGTACTTTGAATGTAGTGAGTATAGGTAAGTGCATAAAAACATTGGCATTACAATATGATGAACTTAAACATGATATGCATTACCAAACAAAACGTAGTAAAAAACCTTTAAAGAGAAATCATAAATCATGAACAAGGTCAATGAATATTAAAATCATAGAAAATCTTTGAAAAGACTTTTGAAAAAACATAATTTATTCGTGGGATATTTATCGTTAACTCACACTTAGACCATGTGAGCTATAACATGGAAAAATCCGATGTAACCTCACACCAGAAAGAGAGAGTCTAATTTCCAAGGTAAGAACTCCATATCATCGATTATTGCTAAAGTGGATCCACTAGTTAGCTCATTTAAGACAATCCTACATGAGCATGTAGTTTGGGACAATGGAATTGCTACGAAGGACCAAACCTCCTCTAACGGTAAGGCCTCCATTCCAAAGTCTTCTTGGTGCTAAGTAAACCCTAATGGAAAAAGACATCATCATAATCATATCAAAATACTTGAAAAGGAAACAACTTAAAGACTACCAATCCAATCATAAGTCATATTAGAGTAGATCCTTTCAAACCATGGATTCATATTAAGACACTTACCTTCCTAAGCATCTAAACCATGATTCCATTCAAATGTGAGAAAACCTTTCACAAATCATTAACACTTTATCTTAAAAACATCCTTTAGTCATAAATGATCAATTTCATGAACACACATAAATCCAAAATCATAATTCATAAGTTCATCGTCATCATAAAAGTAATAATGCATGAGTTCATATGAAATCAATTGGAAAACATGTAATTTAATTAAATCGCATATAATTGATGAGTCTGAGATTTAAACTCATTTAGGGCTTTATTTACAATGATTTAGTGTCCTCAAATACTTAGTTTGTGCTAATAACTTATGTAAAACCCTTGATTTCCAGGTATATGGATTGAGGAACAAAACAATGACACTAATTGGCAAAGAGGAAAGAAGCAAGCTGAAAGAATGAAGAAAAACAAGCCTAGTGATCGCCGAGATCACTCGGCGAGTCGCCTAGTTGCTCCTCTATCGCCTAAAGTTACAGAACTCTGAGACTGGATTGGGGGTAACTTCGGCAAGCAGAAGTTCCATTCGGCGTGTCACCGAAAACATCGACAAAGGATGACCTCATCTCCAAAAGTCCTCATGGAAATCCAGATAAATGCTGATGGGCTAGTTAAAAGGCAAAAAGGTGAATCACGGAATGAAATGACCATCCTGATATGGCTCACCTAAATTTAGACTAGCTGGACTATGAAGATAAGAAGAATTAAGGCGAGAAGAAGGATAATCGGCGAGTCACCAAACGGTCGGTGAAACCCGACTTTCCTCATCGATTAGTCCCAAAAAGCCTCACACCAGACTTGTATAAATTGATTTTTGCAAGAGAGAGAAAGCATTCAGAAACGTGAGGAACTAAAGATTGAGCGCAAAAACACTACCATTGTGGATTTCAAGTGATTTTAGCAAGGTTTATCATTTCAGTTTTGTAATAGAGAAGATTTTAGTTAATTTTAACTTTTGAATTTCATTTACTCAGCTATGGAAAATGTGGTAGGTATGGAATTTCATCTTTTTACCATGGTTGCCTAAAACCCTAACCTTGGGGGTTTGACAATGCGACAAATTGTTGCATTTGACTAAGTGGGTGTCATCAATTAGAAAATTGTGGTGTTAATTTGAAGTGGGTCTGAATTATTATCGTGGTTTAAATTCATTATTTATTGTATGCTTAGTGCAATATAGTTTAGAGTTTAGTGCTTGCTCGAGAGAGAGGTATAGAACCAACGTGGTAATTTGGCATCATTAGTAGTGGGTCATTGCAATTTCAGCTTAAGAAAGTGAAACTCAAGATTCAACCTTTGTGTCTAGCTCGAAAGAGTAGACTTGATGAGAAAGTGGGTTATTGTTCAATGTTAAGAAGTACTTTTGGGATGAACAATATTTATTCAGAGAGTGTGCAAACCATATTATTAGGAGATGTGTTCCGGAAGAAGAAGCCATCGAAATTTTCCATGCTTGTCATGCATTACCGGTTGGGGGTCATCATGGTGGTGTACATACAGCTGCTAAAGTCCTTCAAAGTGGCTACTACTGGATGTCCCTTTACAAAGATGCTCATGAGTTTGTTAAGAAGTGCACTCAATGTCAGAAACAAGGTGGAGTGTCCAAATGACACAAGTTGCCTCTTACACCCATTTTAGAAGTTGAGCTATTTGATGTTTGGGGAATAGATTTAATGTAACGACCCGGAAAATGATAGAGTGAAACTAGAGCCTCACATGTGAGTTTGGAGTCGAGAACTTAATGAAATGATTATATTTGAATTTGACCCAAAAAGTTCTTAAAAATGTGCTTCGGAAGTTACCGGAAACTTGTTTAGCTGTATATAAAAAGATCCGTTTCGTTTTTCGAAAATCCGACTTCATATTCTTGTTTAGGGGGTCAAATTGAGTGGGAAAGGGATCTAACCCAAATTTTAGAGCAACCGTATCAAAATCCGAAATTTCCAAGTGAAGCCTTTTTCGAGGGTCTACTTTGGAGGGTCATATCTCCTAGCACACAATTATTTGGGTGGCCAATAATATATCCATGGAAAGCCCTTTGAGTTAGCTACCTAACGCACTTCGTTTCATCTCATTCGGAGTTCGGACGAAGAAGTTATGCCCATTTTCGTAAAATCTGTTCGGCAGGAAAAGGCAATTTCCAGTAGGCGTGGTTACTGTTCACCCGCCTCATTTTTTTTTCTAAGTGTTGGACCATTCTTCCAAAGGACATATATTATTTCCTAGATACCATTAGTTCATTTCCCATCCCTAAAACATTTCCCTCTCTACAATCCTCCATTAAGAAGAAGAAGAAGTGGGAGCTAGGGCTTTGGATTCAAGGCTTTCTTCATCAAATTTCGTGGGAGATCATAGCAAAGGTATGGTGACCCTTGATCCTTGATTATCTTTCCTTCAAGGAGTCCATTAAAAAGGGTTTCAAAAGTCTTCAAAGAACAAAACTTCTATTTTCCATTCTAGGTATGGGTTCATGGGTAAAATGTTTTCAAAGTCATTATATTGGTGAATTGAAGTTGTATTTATGATTTTAAGATGATTTTATATGAAACTTCTTCAAGAACCCATGTTTTCATTAAAAGCCTCGAATTTGCTTATGAAGTGGGTTTAATGCCTATGATTTAATGTTGATGAAATTGTGTTTAGATCGGATTGTATTGTTGATTTATATGGTTTTGTATATCTATTTATGATGAATTGTTGGTATATGGATGAATTGAGGATTGTGGCCTTATGGGAAAATTATGGGTGAATCACCTTGTGGTGATAGAATTGTTGGGAATTGAGTAATGGTTATTATGGCTTTGGAGGATGGTAAGTTGGCTTAATCTCATATTATGAATAAAAATTGTTCTTGCTTGGTTTGATCCACTTATGGTGGAGGTGTTTAATTATGGAATGTATTGTGACCATGGCCTTAAAGGCATAGTATGAGAAATTGGAGTGTTATCATGACATTATATGAATGAGAATTCAATGAAGATAATGTGATCATGTTATGAACGTAAAGGTGTTGCTATTGAAAGATTATTTCTCAATTTGACACTCATGAATGTTGATGATAGAATATGAAGGATTCTTCAATATAAACTATACCTTGAATTGGTAGGGCTTATGCATCATTTTCTTGTATAAATGATTATATTGTTGATTGTTGAATCCTCGGATCGGTAGGCTAGTGGCACCCTTCCACACGAGCTTATAATGAACCTTGGAATCGGTAGGCCTATGGCACCTTTCTATGAAGGTTAATGATGAGACTTGAACCGGTAGGCCCATGGCACCCTTTCAAGAGGAGTTAATGAGCTTTCCTAAATGAACCTTGAAACGGTAGGCTTAAAGCACCCTTTCACGTGTTAATAAATGTAATTTGGAGTTGGTAGGCCAATGGCACCTCTCATATGTGAAAATGTCAATGTAACGAACTATTCTATGGGAATGTTGGCTAAGCACCGAGTGGATTTGGTTAGATGGAAACTCCCCCAATAGTTAGGCATGAGTTTCAATGATCGTCTACCTTATCCCATAAACTATGTGCCCGCGTAGGTAGCTAGTGGATCCATTAAGCTATATACCGGTCTTCCTTAGGCAAGTAGACCACCTCTTTACGGTGTGGGGACTTATGACACCGGATTCCATGACAAGCTCTCATGGTCTATGTCGGTTAAACGCTTACTTCCCATCATGCGAGATTTCATTATGGTTTCTTGATAGGTTCTACAAAGTGTAGGCAGTAGTATGGGATGCTACCTATACATTGCACGAGTAGGCTTGGAGAGGGTCATAATGAGTTTCTCTAAATCCTAATGTATGTGATACAATTGTGGCCTAAATGAGGTTATTAAAGAATGTTGACTCTCAAATTCTTAATATGAGATGCATGCTATACTTGGGTTATATTACGAGTTATTTTCCCTTGTCATGTCGTAATTAATGATATACCTCTTATGTATGAATATGGTGCAAAGGTGAAAGAAAGGAATGATAAGTTACCTTAAGTGACCTTAATGTGGTGCCTTAGTATGGATGGTGGTATGGGACGCCATTCATACATTGCACGAGGTATAGCATAAGGGTTTCTTGAGGTGAAGGTCCAAGGTAAAGGTTTTCATGTTGAAATTGTTTAAAGGTAATATTATGACTTACTTGATGTTTATGCTTGTATTGTATGTCTTTTATGCAACTATTCATGGTACTTCAAAAAGTGGCATAATGCATGGTTTCTAACCAAAATGTCCCTTTTAAAGCATGTTTCGCATGGTCATCATACTTAGTACATTTTGTGTACTAACCCATATTTTTCATATTTTTTACTATAAGTGTAGGTTCCGGTAAGTGATCCCTCCTAGCTAGTTTGAAGTGTTGGATTGCTTTCCTCCAAGACTTGGTATGTCCTCATGGATTCGAGGATAAGACTTTTAAGTTCTTTTGTTCATGTAATAGACTTAATAGACTTCTTTTGATTGTAAAGGGCCGTGTCCCTACTTATGTTTTGTGACTGTGTCTAAGATGGCCATGTGAGACTTAGACTTCCGCTGTGTGTTTTTAAAGTTGTTTAAAGAAGTTTAAATGTGTGGATGTAAATAAGTTTTTTTTTATTCCGCACTATTTTCATTATTGAATGCAATGAATAACTATGTGGCTCGTATAAGACCCCTTCGGGGTCGAATACGCCATGTTACGACTAGGGGGTACTCTCGGGTCGTGACATTTAATGGGTCCATTTGTGAGTTCATTTGGTAATAAGTATATTTTGGTGGCCGTAGATTATGTTTCTAAATGGGTGGAGGTTGTTGCACTTCCAAACAATGAAGGGAAAAGTGTTGTTCAATTCCTGAAACGCTACATCTTTGCTAGATTTGGTACTCCTCGGGCTATTATTAGTGATGGGGAATCCCATTTTTGCAACAAGAATTTTGCATCTGCATTGAGAAAATATGGAGTGAAACACAAAGTGGCGACTCTGTATCATCCCCAAACGAGCGGCCAAGTTGAAGTCTCGAATCGGGAGATCAAGAGTATCCTAGACAAGACGGTGAATGCAAATAGGACTGATTGGTCTTGAAAGCTTGATGATGCTCTATTGATACGTCCAAACTTACACCTCAATTAAGAGATATAAACGGTCGAAGTCAATTTACAGAACTCAACGTGAGTTGAGGTCGATCCCACAGAGAATTTCTTTACAAAAATGATTTCACTGTCACGTTTTACTCTAATGTCATTATTATTTCCTTAATAAATAATTGCTGAAAGTAAATTTGGGTTTAGCGTTAACGCTTTATTAACCAAAATTGTAAAGTAAAGTGTAATTCAACAATGAACAAAATATCAGTTTTGAAGTTGTTTCAATAAATACTGAAACTAGGATTGTGTTCCTCATAACGTTGCCTCTAATGTTCTTACGTAATTGAGTTTCAGGCAACTTACATCTACAAACAACATGCGCGTTAGCTTTATCTGACATTTCTCAGTCTACTTAGATAATCTTCACTCAATTCCTCTCGATTTTAGAGTGTTACACGATTTTCCCTCGCCTATAATGGTGTTAAGGTCCTTTTCTCTTGAACTCAAACTTTGACTCCATTTCGTTAGATTAGTTTAGCTTTTTCCTAACTATCATTTTTCTCTTGAACAAATGACACATACATGCTCATCCTAATGCGTGCACTTATCAGAATACATGAATAACGAAAACTAAACTACAGTTTGTAACCACAAATTGCCTTTCACTCGTTTTACGAAATCACAATTAGAATTCCATCATAGATCCCACAACCCCAGTTGTGGTGTTTAGCCACTCATGATTTCACGTAAATTTTTAGAAATATCGAATGAAAACATGTTAGAAAGTACTTACGAGAATTAGCAATCAACAACCACTTTGATATTTCAAGAATCGGAAAACCAAACTTCAAACTTAATTCAATATCAAAAATCGAAAACCAAAAGCTATGAATTATGGAAATTCGTTCGTTGTTCAATGAAAGATAAGATAAAACATAAAAAACCGACCTAATTAATTCAAATAAGTGTTTTAAAAAAGAGTCCTACTCAAAGTAGGACTGAAATGTCGGACCTTCACGCCCCACTTCTATGGCCCGTTAAGGGCTTCACGGTCCGTGAAGCCCTTTGTGGTCTTCACTTGGATTCCCCCAAAGCAGGTTCTTTAAGACCTGTACACTGTGTCATCACCACGTCATGCACCACGGGTCGTGACAATGACCACGAGCCGTGTAGTTGTATGTGGTCTTCACTTGGTAACTTCTCTCTTCAACTTTCCAAAGCCCCTTCACTATATAATTACGACGACATGCACCACAGGTTGTGACAATGACCATAGACCGTGTAGTTGTCCATGTTCTTCACTTGGTAACTTCTCCCTTCAACTTTCCAAATCCCCCTCACTGCATCATTAGCACGACATGCACCACGGGCCGTTGTGAGGACCACGACTCATGAAGTCGTCCGTGGTCTTCACTTGGTTTAGTTCCTTTTTCAATTTCTCCTTTCCCATTCACTGGTTCAGCTTCACGACTAGTACCACGGTTCGTGACAAGGACTACTGCCCATCTAGGTGCTCATGGTCTTCACTTGGTCACCATTATTTCGTGCTTCTTTTTTTCAGTTTTCCACACAAGCAAGAATCTGTCTACACATTCAACAAACACATCAAAGCATACAAAAATGCACTCAATTCTAGTATTAATCCTTAGTTTTCGAGCATCAAATGTGCCAAGATTTCGCGGCACATTAACACCCTCAACTTAGAACCATTACTTGTCCTCAAGTGATGAGAAAACAATACATTCGGTTCTCAAATTATTCAAACCCTTTTGAAACTACGCAGCAACCATCTCAAACACAATTTGTATCCAACACCATGAATTTAACATGCAAGGATCAATCTATGACATCTCATTACTTACAGTCAATCATGCTTATGCTTGTGAATTATCAACTAACACAATCTACTCTCAAATACAATCACTGTGTCCTCAGACCAAAAAAGTCCCTCACTCATGATAATTGGGACTAAGTACTACGCTCACACTCTCAAAGAACTTCTAACACTAACAACAAACTACCATAGGCTTGCCCTTGATTTCTATGCTTTATCTTTCAAACACCCGGAATAGAATCACTTCAGGACTTTCTTGGCTTGTAACATAGTCTTAGGCTAGGGAATGGATAGTTGGGTTTGTGAGTGACTAGTCCCTTGGTTTTCCAAAGTTTCGTTTGCACACAACTCTTTTCTGAGCGATTCCCTCTTTTACGTCATTTTAGCACATCCCAGCAACCATTTTTTTCTTTTCTTCTTTTCCTTTAATTCTTTTTCTTTTCCTTTCTTCACACTTTTATTTTTTTATATGCACTCAGCTCACTGGTTGAACCTTCTTTTTCACTTCTTCTTTCTGCTCGGATTGCATCACCCTCAGGCCTCAACTTAGGCTTTTGGCCTGAGTTGTGACATCGTATCTTTGGAAATCAAAGGATATGATATTTACTGGGTAAGAACAAAAACTGAATTTTAGGCTCAAATCGGGTTCAAGTGGTAAGCTTTTTATTTGGTAGTTCTATTTTTGGTTTTTTATTGGCTTACAAAAATGGCCTACTAATCCTTTCCTATCTGGTTATTCTCATACTTAAGCAAGACTACTTGGGAAAGTTCTAGTTTCTGCTGCTAGTATTAGACTTCAAACAACACTCACACGCACATGACACATGAATACATTCTCTAGTTTCTTGGTTCACCAATTTATTGATCAGACTAACAATGCTCAACATGTAAGTATCTAAGATGTCATCTAAAGATCCTAATAGTCAAGTTTCAGATTCAGGTCGTCATTTTTAATAGACTAGCTATTGCACAACTCAACACACAAACACAAAATCAATTTTTACAGTAAACACAGAGTCAACCTCCATTCATTCTAACAACTTAGAATGGAAGGTTTCTCACCACCCCCTTCCAAAAAAAAGGACTTTGCCTTCAAAGTCAATAGAGAAAGTCAAACAGGGCTGTGAGGAGGGGTCAAACCTACGGCGCTCTAGGCGCCTGTAGTCAACTCAGCATCGGCACCCTTATCAATGGGTACATTCTCAGAACTCAGCACATGATTAGGCTGGCTACTACTCACCGGGGCAGGTGCTCCGCTACCAGAAACTCCAGCTAACTCTGCATCTCGTTGTTGCTGCTCAAGGGCTTCTTTTTCTCTACCTGCCTTCCTTGATGCCTTGCAGGCTTTCTTTTCTTGCCTTCTTTCCTCTCTGGACAGGTCAGCCGGTATCTCTTCATCAGATTCTTCGGCTTTGTGTTTTCTCTTGCCAGACTTACTCTTAGATAGTTCACCCAAAAACTCGTCAAGTGATTGTGTGGAGGGTGCTTGATTTAGCAATTGCGTCAACGACTCCGACATGACTGGAGTGGGCACCTGCACTGGCTTTACAGCCAGTTTAGCAACCTGAGTACGCATCTCAGCCAATTGTGCTTTGAACTCTTCAGTATCTACTGAACTGGTGGCATGGAAACGATCTTGGACAAGGTTCTCCAAACCATCCATCTTGTCTTTTAAGACAGACAGCTCCTTCTACATCTCATCTTTAATCTCTTTCTTCGTAGCTAACACATCTCTCTCTATTTGCTGAGGCATCCGGTGTACAATCTAGTCTACCAATGTCCTGGTTTGGCACTGATCTGCAACCAATTTCTCAAGAAAAATCATAGGAATAGTGACATAGGTACCTGGAGCCTGTGAGGCAGAAACTAGTGGTGGTGGTGCCTTTGTGGAAGGCTGTGATTACTCCCCCTGCTCTGGGCCTCTGTATGCATGTGGAATATCAAGTGGAACATAAGGAAGAACAACTAAAGTACCCACTCTGCAGACTTCGTACCAAAGAGATGGTTCTTGACATCCTTGATTTTAGAAACCTGGATAAGTCTGGCTGCTTCACCCCATCTGTGGATCATCCTGTTTGGCAAAATGTTCGCTTGGCGGCATAGTTTCCCTATCAGACAGGGAAATGGAAGTCCAACCCTCTCATTCAGTGCCCTGTCTCGCAGCTCAATTGATATGATCCACCCCATATTTACCGGATAACCATCCATGAGACATGCAACCAAAGACGCCCGTGAAAGAGACAAGGTGTTATCATTAGTTGTCGGTCTCATTTGTGCACGGACAACAACCCACCAAACCTTGGCTGGAAAAGACAATGAAGCTTTTTTAATAAGTGTTGGCATTGTTGTGACCCAAACTGCATTCTCCCCATCTATGGCAATATGCCTTACAATCCAGCGCAAGACCCTCTCTCGAGAATCCCAAATTTCCATTGTGGTATCATTGATGACTTCATGATGTTTGCCCAAAAAAAGGCCAACTAAAGCTGGTGCAGTGTATTTCAGGCTATGCAACATCCCGCTAATAGTGGCCTTAGAGATATATATCGATTTGCCCCGAACTATAATTGAGTTGAGTGGACCCCAGGTAATGGCAATGTCTCTCTGTCCACGCTTTGTTGTCTCTGTTTACGCAACAAAGTTCATTAGTATAGTTGCATAAGATGAATAAAACTCTCTGGCCAGGTGGCTAGAGTATTCTCCAGGTGCATTGTTCATCCAGTCGAACTGATGAAACTGAAATGTCCGATAAATGTCGGGGAATGCTTTGATATTAGCTACCACAACCTTAGTCTTAGGCATGATTGATCATTTCTTAAAGCTGCCATTCTTGGTCACAATACCATTGTTGAAGAATTCTTCGGACCGATTCACAGTCCACATGGAATGGAAACATTCAATTAGGTGTGGTCTCACTGCAGGAACAGGTTCATGGATGTTCACATACATCACCATGGTATCATCAGTGGTGATCTCTACATGGTCATCTATAGCTGTTGCTTTCTCTCATACTCTAGTTTCAGCTTCTGTATTTACTGCAGGTGGAGAGTTGTTTGCATCTTCCTGAGAGCCGTTTTCAGACTCTGCACTGCCCCCCGAATTATTAGAAGACTGACTATCTGAACTAACATTAGATTCACCACCCGATTCTTCATTGCTACCGAAACGACTTCCTCCTTCTTCAGACTGGGGATGAGTGTCCTAGAGAATGGCCCTCTTTGTTTGTGCTCTAATATCCTGACGTGAGTGATCCTCAATGGTGGTATTTATTTGCACCTCAGAACTACTACACTCGGATCCATCATGACACTCTGATTGAGAAGCAGTGAGGGGGGGGGGGCAGGTTTGGTTGTGTTCTTTCTCTGGGAGCCATAGTACCTGATAAACACAACACCAATTAGTACAAAACTTAATAAAATGACACACTATTGGGTACTCAGACTTCCCCGGTATAATTACATTGTGATGCCTTGCCTTAAGAATGCCGTCACCTAATCTATCATTGGGAAGGGCCATAGAATCAAAAGAAGACAAATAAAAATATAGAAAAATTAAAATTTTACAAAACCAAGTACACTCTATAGAAGCTTTCACAGGTTGTGGTAGATACCACGATCCGTTATACCCCTCGTGGATTTAACACAGACTTAGTGTGCAGTAGGAGGTTAACCAAGTAATGTTCACGGACGGTTACATGGCCCGTGGGTTGAACCACGGTCCGTGATACTGGTCGTGAACTTACCTGATAGGTGGAAGGAATTCAAGTGTGGTCCACGATTGGTTTCACGGCTCGTGGTAGCTTCCACGGTCCGTAAAACCTATCGTGGTCTTACACTTGGCCATTTCTTTAGTCATCTTCTTCCCCACATTCACTATATTACATATTTACAACACTAAACCCTTTTCTACACAGGAGTAAAATGCACTACTAACACGACTGAGTCTCAATTAAGCACAAAGCCAACCATAATAACACTCATCCATCCAAATACATACCCAAACATAAACACTAACTTCCATGAATTTAACTACCCCACAAAGTATCACAACTAATTTAGACAAAAATCAGATAAACCAACAACAATTCATCAAACCCTCCTAAGTAGATATCATCAAAGATCAGTACTCACACAATCATGCTTAATTTTGATCAAATATAAGCAGTTCTAACTTGTTTCTAAATAAAACTAAGCATATAACAAGTGAATTTGGAGAATTACTTTGAATAAGAGCACACTTATGGTTCGACTACTTCAGAGAACTAATGACCCACACTGTGATTCTTTGACAATAGAACTAGGGTTTCAAAATTTCCAAGAATTTGGAACTTATGGATGATGAAAGCCTAGGTAAGATTTTGATAAACATTATGGAAGAGAAAATAAGGAGAAACTGCCCTTTGGCATTTGAAGAGCAATATATACATTTTAATTCAATCTTTCTTTCACGCGGGTCGGGTCGGTTTCCTAGAAGTACTGGGTTGTGGACGACGGACCGTGAAAGTTAACGTCCTCTCAAGAAGCGCACAATTTAACATCGCGGCGCGATGCAGGTTACTTGATTACTCAAATTTCATCAAGTTTACATTCCTCCACAATCTTCACATCCTCAGGAACACCCAAGTATGCCTTGATTCGTTGACCATTGGCCTTGAACCTCTCGCCCTTATCATTTTCCAGCTCAATAGCACCCGACTGAAACACCTGCGTTACCTTAAAAGGTCCAAACCATTTGGATCTCAATTTTCCCAGAAACAGACAAAGCTGGGAGTTAAAAAGTAATACCAACTCACCAGGAGTGAAGCTTCTTTTCTCAATATGCTTGTCATGATATAACTTCATCCTCTCCTTATACAGTGCATGCCTCTCATAGGCTCTCAGATGGAACTCATCCATCTCATTAATCTTATCCAATCTCAAGCTTGCAGTTTCGCTCCAACTAAGGTTCAACTCCTTCAATGCCCAAAGTGTTTTATGCTCAAGCTCAACCGGCAAATGAAATGCCTTTCCAAACACCAACTTCTATGGAGACATACCAATAAGGATCTTGAAAGCTGTCTGATATGCCCATAGAGCATCATCTAACTTCTGTGCCCAATCTGTCCTATTGGGATTCATCGTTTTAGCCAGAATTGCTTTAATTTCTCTGTTGGAGACCTCCACTTGGCCACTGGTCTGTGGGTGATAAGGTGTTGCTACCTTGTGCTGTTTAACTCTATATTTATCTAGAAGAGAACTGAATACCTTATTGCAGTAATGGGACCCGCCATCACTGATAATAGCTCTGGGTGTGCCGAACCTTGAGAAGATATTCTTTTTCAGAAAACCAGCAACACTCTTGCCATCATACTCAGGCAAAGTAACTGCCTCAACCCATTTGGACACATAATCCACTACAACCATTATGTACTTCTGCCCATAGGAGCTCACAAATGGGCCCATGAAGTCGATTCCCCACATATCAAACAACTCCACCTCCAGAATAGGTGTCATAGGTAACTCATGGCGCCGAGAGATTGCTCCTTGTCATTGGCACACATCACAACTCCTTACCGCATCCATCGAATCCTGATGAATTGTGGGCCAATAGTACCCACACTGAAGTATCTTATGAGCTGTCCAAGCACCTCCATGATGACCACCTACCGGAGATGAGTGACATGCTTCTAGAATATGCAACATCTCAGCTTCAGGAACACATTGCCTGATGATGTTGTCAGCACACATCCTGTACAAATAAGGCTCATCCCAAAAATACTTACCCACATCATGCAGGAACCTTTTCCTTTGTTGATATGTCAGCCCCTTAGGCATCAAATCACTAACGAGATAGTTAGCAAAATCAGCAAACCAAGGAATAAGATCAAGAGTAGCAGCTAATACCTACTAATCCAGGAACGAATCATTTATGTTGAGCTCGAGATCCTCTTTCTTTTCAGCCTCCAATCTCGATAGGTGATCAACTACTTGGTTCTCACAACCTTTCCTATCCTTAACCTCAAATCAAACTCCTAAAGAAGTAATACCCATTTGATCAACCTTGGTTTGGCATCCTTCTTTGCCATGAGGTATCTCAGAGCTACATGGTCCGTATGGACTATCATTCTAGTGCCTAGCAAGTAAGCTCTGAACTTCTCAAAAGCATACACCATGGCTAGCAGTTCCTGTTCAGTAACTGTGTAATTTTGCTGTGCTCCATTCAGTGACTTACTAGCATAGTAAATCGGATGAAACATCTTGTTGCGCTTCTGCCCCAACATAACTGCCAAAGAAGTACTACTAGCATCGTATATTACCTCAAATGGCTCAACCCAGTCTGGGCCAATGATCACCGGTGCAGAAATCAGCTTCTCCTTTAGGCATTCAAAAGCTCTAAGACATGCCTCATCAAAAACAAACTTCACCTCCTTCTCCAAAAGCTTGTAGATAGGGTGTGTAATTTTAGATAAGTCCTTGATGAAACACCTATAGAATCTGGCATGTCCTAAGAAACTCTGAACACCTTTCACACAAATAGGTGGAGGAAACTTTTCAATCAGCTCAATTTTGGGCTTGTTGACCTCTATCCCCTTTTGTGACACCTTATGCCCAAGGACTATGCCTTCCTTGACCATGAAATGACATTTCTCCCAGTTCAGCAATAGGTTGGCCTCCTCGCATCTCTGTAGGGCCCTGCTAAGATTCAACAAACAATCATTAAAGGTATCACCTACCACTGAAAAGTCATCCATAAAGACTTCTAGAGTATTCTCCACCATGTCTGAGAAGATAGACATCATACACCTCTAGAAAGTTGCTAGTGCATTACATAGTCCAAATGGCATGCGTTTAAATGCAAAGGTGCCATAAGGACATGTAAATGTGGTCTTTTCCAAATCTTCAGAAGCAATTGATATCTGGTTGTAGCCAGAGTATCCATCTAAAAAGTAGTACCACCCTTTGCCAGTCGACCTATCAAGCATTTGGTCCATGAAAGGCATTGGGAAATGATCCTTCAAGGTCCACTTGTTTAGCTTCCTGTAATCCATGCACACTCGCCATCTAGTGACTGGCCTCTGCGGGACCAACTCATTCTTGGCGTTTGCAACCACAGTCATACCACCCAATTTCGGGGACACATTGCACTAGACTGACCCAGTGACTGTCAGAAATAGGGTATACCACCCCAACATCTTACCACTTGATGATATCCTTTTTGACCACCTCTTGCGTAGGTGGGTTTAGCCTCCGCTGGTGTTCAATGCTTAGGCTGCAGTCCTCTTCAAGTTGAATTTTATGGGTGCATATACCCAAAGGTATCCCAATGATGTCAGCAATGGTCCACCCAATGGCCCTCTTGTTTCTAATCAACACTTTGATCACAGCTTGGACCTGTTAATCATTCAAATCTGCAGACAAAATCACAGGTAAAGTGTTGTTAGTTCCCAAAAATACATACCTCAGGTGACTGGGTAACTGTTTCAGTTCCAGCATATGTGTCTACTCAATGGATGGTTTTGCTGGAGGACTTGGCCTATTTTTCAGATCCAGGGCCAACTTCTTTGGAGCATAAGAGTGTGCTCCTATACCCTGCAAAGCATTCACAGTCTCTACATAGTCAAAACGGAAGTCAGCTTCAAAGTTCATCAACACTGAAACTAAGGTTTCAACAACCATCCTCTCTTCAATTGTTTCTCTTATTTCTTCTTCATCAAAGACCGCTATTGCAGATACCACATTTATATCACGTGGCTGCTTCATGGACCTACAAATATTAAACTTTACCTTTTCTTTGGTTAGTCCGAACTTCAGTTCTCCTCACTCAACATCTACCAATGCTCGTCCCATGGCCAAAAATGGTCTTCCCAAAATAATGGAAACCTCGAAATCCACTTTGTAATCCAAGATCATGAAGTCTATCGGAAAGATGGACGTGTCCACCTTTACGAGCACATCACATAGAATGCCTACAGGTCGCTTCCCTGACCTATCTACCATTATCAACCTCATTGCTGTGGGTTTTGGAACTCCTAACCCCAGTTGCTTATAGATGGCCAGCGGCATCAAGTTGATACTAGCCCCTAGATCACAAAAGGTCTTTACAAATTCAATTGGTTCGATAGTGCACGGTATGGTAAATTCACCTGGATCCTCCTTCTTCTGTACCATAGACTTGGTAGCAATAGCACTACAATGATGAACATTGTTAGTTAAATCAATACTTACAACACTTTTCTTTGTGACCAAGTCCTTTATAAACTTGGCATATCTTGACATTTGTTCTAGTGGTTCCACCAGTGGGATGTTTACCGATAACTGTCACAACATGGTGATGAACTTAGCAAATTTCCCATCTTAGACTTTCTTTTTAAACCTTTGAGGGAAAGGAGGAGGTGGTCTTGGGATTTGCTGTAAAGCCAAGGTTCCCTCAACCTCTTTTTCTTTCACTCTTGCTGGGTTAGCTATTGGTTGAGCATCCTCCAAGTCATCTACTTGCTCAGCTTCATCCTCATCTCTTCTAGCTTGCTCCAATACCTACTCATGTTTAGTACCTGTAGAAATTGGGTCAGTACGAATCTTACCACTCCTGGTGGTGCTAGCCATGTAATGCCCATCTTTCTTAGGGTTTTGGATCGTGTCACTTGGTAGTGACCCATTCTTCCTCTGATTTAATGAGTGTGAAAGTTGCCCCAATTGTTGCTCAATATGCTTGATGGAGGTGGTGTGAGAGTCTACGAATTGACTCGGCGAAATTACTTTTCATCTCATTCACCCCTACATGAGTTGATTCCATTTTTTGTAGCACCTTGGCCAACATGTCTTCCAGCTTAGACCCGCTGGAACTACCACTTGCCCGATCACTATTACCTTGGGGCCCATATATACCACTGCAGTCATTTCTATACCCTTCTCTATTCTGCCAGTTTCCCTACTCTCTGTTTGCTAGCCTATCATATTGTCTTTCCCTTGAGAAGTTTCGACCTGCATTTCCAGAATTGTAACCTTGGTTCCCCGAGTTATAATTCCGAAAACCTCCTTGGTTTCCCAGGTAATTTGCCTCCTCATCTAGATCTATATCCTGATCTTCAAATCTATTTGGTTGGCTCACAACATTTACCTTTTCAGACTTGGAGAAAATATGCTTCGTGAGTAGATCTATTTGGGTCCTCATGTGTGCCATATCTTGATCTCTTTCTTTTTCTCTCTTCCTTTGTTCTATCGACAGTTCAAATGTGTACCCCAGATCTCTTACTTTTGTATCCCAGATATATCGTGCCCTGTTATTCTTTGACACTTTGTCCATCAGTTGTATGCTCTCTGAGAATGGCTTCCTCATAAATGATCCTTCACACACTGCATCAACAACATGTTTAGTGACATTATTCAAAGATCTATAGAAAGCCTGTTTTAAATGCCTCTCAGTGAGACCATGGTTTGGGCTCTTTTTCAGCTTTTGGCTGAATCTCCACCAAGTGTCATGCATCGCTTCTCCTGGTAGCTGCTTATTGATTTCACGTATCAGGACACTTCTTCCAATACTAAGTGCCAACAAACGTTAGTCAGTAATATAATCCAACAAATTGAGTTGGGGTCGAATCCCACATGGAGTGGTATGTGCTTAAGATTCAAGAGCCAAGAGCAAATATGTTCAAGTCAATCATAGGTAAAAATATTTACGAATAAAAGCATGGTTCAAATTAAGGGTGACACAAGTGTCAAATAACAGGGGGGGGGGGGTTATGATTGTAATTATCATCTACGACAACAACAAATAATACTAATTAACAAGTAAAGAGACGGGTTCTTGGGATGTGATTGGATTATAGGTTAAGGTAGACAAATGGGTAATTGCAACTGATAGTAAATAGTTGTAAATCAGTGAATAAGCTAGACTTTTGCGGGGATAAACTTTCTCTCAAACAATTTACCCCGAATCAAATTGGTTTCTCTCGAACATCAATAAGCAACAATTAAGAACAACCTACGCTTTAGTCTATTCACTCTCTCGAGCTGAATGTGTGGAAAAGGGTTTACGATTCACTCTCTCGAGCTGAACCCATGACAACCCAATACCCACAGACCATTAAATCAAAAACCTTGGTTTTAAAACCTCTCTCTCTCACAAGCCAAAAACACGAAGGTAGAGTTGCATTTGCAACTACAACTCTTTAAATTAAACCATAATTACTGATTGAAATCACTTTTAAACAACATTTAAACGATCAATTAACAATACCCAGCAGCTAAATCAACCCATAATCACACCCGAAGAATTGGGGTTTTAGCTAGACATCATAAAAAAAGATAGAAATCGTTACCAAATTGTATTTCTATCAACTGGGTAAGATTAATTTTGTCTTTACAAAGGTCCAATCAAAGAATTTCAAAGAACCACTTTCAATTTCTCAAAAATAGAAAACTTCAATTCTTCAAAGCTAAGGAAAATATTGTCTCAATACTCTCAAAACTTAAAAATTGATTGATAAAATGAAAATTAGATACTAAACTAAATATTCAAAATTGTATTTATAGTCGCAAAAAATATGTTGCGAAAGACCATTCGGCGCAGTAAGTCAGGATCGCCGATCCACTTGGCGATCCACCTTTTGGTCAATTCCATTACCTTTTTTGCTTTGGCCTTCAACCTCTTTAAGTTCTATAACTTTGGGCGATCTAGCACTGCCTCACGGAACCGTTCGGTGACACGCCGACTGCTCCTTTCTATCGCCGACTTGATTTTCTCCTGTAGGGATTGGCACACTGGAACTTTAGGTGAGATCATGGCCATTCGACGACTCACCGATGGGTTAGGCGATCATCAGACCTTCTTTTCTTCGTTCTTTCAGCTGCCTTGTTCCTTTTTGCTTATTAGTGTTCATGCATTGTTCCTCAATCCAAATACCTGGAAATCAAGGATTTTTACATTTGTTATTGGCACAAAATAAGTATTTGAGGACACTAATCTATTAAAATAAAACCTTAAATGAGTCCAAATCATGGACTCATCAACACCCCCAACTTAAACTTTTGCTTGTCCTCAAGTAAAACTAAAGTTCAGCAATCCAAAAAAGATGTCTCAAATAGTGCTACACAAGACTCAGTCATGAATGCACACAAACAGACTCAACTTGCTCATGCAAGGATCAATTGTGCACTCAAAGATTCAAGTTGTGACTCACCATTATCAAAGACTCTCAAGTTCACAATACTTGCTTCAAATGCAAGTTCAAGTTAAACAAAGGTACTCAAATGCCCTCACACAAATAATCATTCCATATTCACACACAATGGTTCAATAATTTAAAGTTCCGGAATAAAATGCAACACTCACACTCATAAAGATGAACACAATGCATGACTTCACCCATACGTTTGCCCGTATTTTCCAATCAACACTTGTTTCAGCTCACTCAAGATCAGAAAGGTCTTTTCAAGGCCTGTAACAGGGGTGAGTGTAAAGGTTTGGTCATTTACGCTCAATGGTTGTAATCCTCATGAAATGTGGTATAAACAACACTTTCTTTCCTTTTGTTCATCATTCTCATTCATGCTCAAAAGTCACCACATTATTCACTTTCCATGGACTGTTGGCAACCCCATTTTATTTGCACTTTCACAACTTTATTCCATCACTTTTTCATTCTTTTTCTTTTTCATTCTTTTCTTGTTTTTCTCTCTTTTTTATGGAGGGGTTCCATCTTTCTCAAAACCATTGGTCAAAGGGGACTTCCTTGCACTTCTTGATTTACCTTCTCTTTTCACCACACCCCCAACTTAGGCTTTTGGCCTAAGTTGGCTATTCACACAAACCATGAATCATGATGATTATGGGTAATGGATAAAGAAAGGTCACATTTTCATCAAGTTTCTTCCAAGAAAAGGTTAAGGATCAAAGGATGCTCAAGTGAGGTTCACATACTCACAAGGTAGGTCACAAAAAGAGGTATAATGTCAATTTGTTTCACACTCTTCAAAGTTGCTTAAGATCATTTCAAGAGATTGCATCACTTAGTCAACCGGACGAACAGGGCAAATTCTAGGTGTCATCACACATGGTTCACGGTAAGCTCATCGCACAAGGCATTGACACCAATGTCAAACAAGACTCCACAATTTTACTAGTGTGCAATGCTCATCACCAGAGACTCAATTCGATACTTGGCTAGTCACAACGAGATGCAAAAAGTTCGCATAATGTCTATGCAACTTCATTTGGCCTCATCATAGCTGCACATTGATTTTTGTTTGATTATGAGAACTATTCAAGTCATTGGTATTGATTAAGATCGATACTCAAATTTGCAAGAGAACAACCACATTCAAACACAAATAAGAGGTGGCACAATTTTTTTCGAAAGGGTCCAAAAATCATTTACAATTAGCACAAGGAGCCACAAGCTCAATCATCCACAAAAACAATGCTAAACACAATATATACCACAAAAACCCAAATATATAGACATAACAATAGTCACAAAAGGTGGGCCTCACCCCACCACAAATCAAAACCATTTGTCCTTAAATGCAAGCAAAATAATATCCACAAGTCAAAAAGTAAGACAGAGAGGGACGTAAAAAAGGATCATGTCTACTTAGTCACAGTCTGTCTGGGCATCAGTGTCCGGTGTAGAGCTCGGAACCTGGGAATCAGTGCCAAGAGTTACCTCAGGAGAACCACCAGCCCCACTAGGATCAGCTAAAGGTGTGTCTGCTAACAAAGTCTGCGTAGCTACATCGATCATGGCCTCTTCAGTCTCTGTAAGGCCCTTGTAAGAAACCTCCTCAACAACCTCAAGCATCTCCTCATCCGTCTCAGCCTTAGACTCAAGGTCAGCTGTCTCCTCAACTCTAACCTCATCTCCGGTGGTAGCCGGATGTATTTCTTGCACATCTGGAATCTCTATCGTCCCGAAAATCATGGACATGTTGTTGGACTTCAGTTGATCCATAACGCTCCTCAGCGCAGCAATAGCCGCCTTTAAAGTCGTCACCTCCTCGGTGGCCCATTGTCCACGTTCACACACTGCTATCCTAGCTACAAGGGCATCAATGGTATCACTCAATGGTGTCACATCATGAGCAAGGGCTGTCTGAATCATGCTCGAAATGGAGGCCTCAAGTTTGGTAGCCCGACGATTGGCAGAATGGGCTAGCTGCCCCATCCGGAGTAGTGCAGCTTGAGTGAGAGAGGTCCGGGAAACAACAACAACAACAGCTCTGGGATGCAATGTAGTGGAAGAGGAACTAGGGATGTCAGAAGGAACAACAATAGACATACATAAAGGCCTAGGGGCCGGAGTAGGCAAATATGCCTCTACAGGTAATGTCTGAGGATCAACTATCGGGGATGTATCCACCTGGCTGTCTTCTTCTTCTCTGCCTGATCCTTTAAATATTCTACCTCGATCCTCCAAATATCAGTAGAGGATGTGGGAAACACTTCTACATCTTTCTTCGCATCTCTAGGAACCCAAGCCCATCTACGTAGCTCGGTGATAAACACCAGGAAGGGGAGGGAAGTCTGGCGCTTCTAGGACTTTATGATCATCTCTTGTGCTATAGTTATCCCCAGGTTTATCCTTGTCTCCTCGATGAAGCAACCCAGACAGGCTGCCTTAGCTAGGCGGAAGATGGACTCATTCTGGGATGGCATGATAGTGCTGCTGATGAAGCCAAACCAGAACCTTGCAGCTATGTTCAGATCCTTATTTTAAATTGGTGCTCCAATCTCCAGCCACTTGGGAGTACCGTTTGATATTAGCAGGGCCAACCACTTCTTCATATTTTCTAGAGTCCTTGTCCTAATCAGATGCTGGCACTCGTCATCAATATCATCAGAACAATCCAGGACAACATTAATAGCCTCACTATCACACTTGACCTTCTTTTCTCGGACAACTACATAGTCAACCAGTTTAAATGTTGTTGCCTGCTTCTTTCTCTGTGGTTTCGAGGCCCTATAAGCAGTGTAGAACTTTCGGACCCAATTTGAAATATACGGGCCACGAGGCTTGGTGAAGATCTGGAATTTCTGAGACTTCAGACAACTCATAATCTCTAGGTACCTGTCGATGACCCCATCAGTGGACGGATGCTTCTCCTTAATGATTTTCCTCAACCCCTCAGTCTTCAGTCTATTCATAGACTTGGGAGGAGGACCCTGTACTGGTGGTTCTAGGACCACAACCTGTGTTGGACCTGGAAGAGGAGTAGTGGTGGCCTGAGGAGGCCTGATCCTAGACGGATCGTTCATCCTTATGCTGCTAATAATTCATCATCCTTGGGCTCTGAAATTGCAGCCTATTGCTCCTGGTGCTCACCCTCACTCTCAGAAGTGGTGAGGTGAGTGGCGTAGATACAGTCACGGTTGGAGGTGGCCTCCAGTGACGCAGGTGCCTTCCCTTTTCCTTTGCCTTTCTAACCAGTTGTGGGAAGTTTAATGGCCTTGCCCCTGGATGCAGCTGCATCCTCATTGATAGTTATCCCCTTAGCCTTCTTAGGAGGTGGCATGTTTCTACCAGAAATTTTAGTCTTGCCATGTCTGCAAAAACATCAGAAAAAGTGTTAGAAACAATTCAAACAAAAGCACAAAAAACAGTTCCAGATGGACTCATCGAACCAGTCAGCGAGTCGCCGAATCTCTTTGGCGAGCTAGATCAGGCTCGCCGAAAGGATTGGCTCAAAAATCTCAGAAAAATTTGGCATGTCGGGGATGGAAAGGCCTCTCGGCAAATCAGCGATAGCATTTGGTGAGCTAGGATTAGCCCCCCGAAAGTTACAGTGCAATTAAGGGTCAGGGGTGCAGAAAAAAGGTGATTATGGAGGACTTTCGGCGAGTCACCGAGTGCCTTCGATGACCTTAGATTTCTCGCCAAAAGTTATAGAACTAAACTTTACATTTAGTATGAAATTAAAAGCGAGATGGGAAACTTCGGCGAACCGCCGAGTGGTTCGGCGAGCTCGACCCAGCTCGCCAAGGTCACGACCCGAGAGCACCCCCTATTCATAACATGGCGTACTCGACCCCGAAGGGGTCTAATACAAGCCTCTTAGCATTTATAACATTTGACATATAGAAATAGTGCGGAATTAAAACTTATTTAAAACCAAACTATCAGAATCTCATTTATAAAGCAACGACTTACTAAGTCTTACATGACCATCTTAGACAAACTTTAACAAGATAGGGTCACGGCCCTTTACAATCGAGGTATAGACAAAAGTCTTAAAACAGAAGAACTGGAAACAATTAAAGTCCTTGTCCTCGACATATGAGGACATACCAGAAAGGGGTCTTCAGATAACTCTAATCCCAAGCTTCACTAGAGAATGCAATCACTTGCCGGAACCTACACCTGAAGTAAAAATAAGAAAATATGGGTTAGCACACAAAAATATACTAAGTATGATGACCATTCAAAAACATGCTTTAAAAGGGACATTTTGTTGAGTATCATGCTTTATGCCATTTCTGTAAAACTTCTTGAACATTGATACAAGAGGCATAATATAAGTCACAACCAACATACAAAGTCATATAATTCACATTTGAGAAAAATCACAAATAACACTTTACCTTCACCTTGAGCCTCCACCTCAAGTAACCCTCAAGCTATGCCTTGTGCAATGTATAGGTAGCGTCCCATACCACCACCCACACTAAGGCACCACCTTAAGGTCACCAAAAGTGAACTTACCATTCATCCATCTCACCTTTAAACAATAGAGCATATAAGTCACATAAACATCACATGAATCACCTCATCATATTAAGATCAACATCTAAGACAACTCTAAGTCATACATGTGCAATGTGCAAATAGCATCCCATACTACTACTCACACTAAGTACTCCTTTGAAGTCACCATAGACAAGGCATATTCATATACAATAGACATGACAAGGAAGTAACTCATAATACAATCCAAGTATAGCATGCATCTTTACATTTAAGTATTTAAGGCAACATTCTTCATTAGGTTCATTTAGGACACATTTTTGCATTTAGAGGACTTCATACATTTAGTCATTTAAGACTTAGAGAACTCACTATAGCCCTTTCAAAGCCTACTCGTGCAATGTATAAACAACATCTCTTACTACTACCTACACTTTATAGTACCTATCAAGAAACTAGAGTGTACATCTCACATGATGGGAATAAGCGTTTAACCGACATAGACCATGAGAGCTAGTTCATAGAATATGATATACTATCCCACATCATAAGGGTTGGTCTACTCGACTAAGGTAAACCGGTTAACATTAGCTCAGATGGAATCCGCTAGCTAATATCCTATGTGGGCACATAGTTATGGGATAGGAAGATGTTCATTGGGACTCTAACCTAACATTGGGAGAATTTCCATTTAACCATATCCACTCGGTTCTTAGCCTACATTCCAATAGATTATTTCATTCACATTATATTAGTGTATTGGGGAGGAATGCCATAGGACTATCAACCCATGATACATCATTACCAAGGAAGGAGTGCTATAAGCCTATCGATCCATGGTACATTCAAGGATAGCTCTAGGGTCCATATGAAAGGAATACTATAAGCATATCGATTCATGGTCCTTCATTACATTCTTATACTCATGAAAGGAATTCCACTAGCCTATCGATTCTAGAGTCTTCATTACATTACATCATTTATGTAAAGAATGCATAAAACCTATCAATTCATAGTCATCAAGTCTAGACACATTCAACACTCATATATGAAAGGAATGCCATTGCCTATCGGTTCATATTCATCAAGTCAAGACAGATTCATCATATAAGAAAAGGGTGCATAATGCCTATCAATTCTAGATTCAACATTCACATTATAGGATCCCTTAACATTCCATCATTTTCATTCATGAGTGTCAAATTGAGAAATAGCCTTTCAATACTAACACAAATACATTGAATATAAGATCATCATTCTATCATTGAATCACATGTAAATCCTTCACATTATACAACATCATGATAATACTTCAATTCATCACACTATGCCTTCAAGGACAGGATCACAATGTACATAGTAAGTAAACACCTCCACCTTTCAACTGGATCAACAATTCAAGCACAATTCTACATTAACATGAAATTAGGTCAAACTTGCCCTTTCAAGCCTATGATCACAATTCCTCAATTCACCATAATTAGACATGGATGATGATACAAATCAATAATCTAAATCAATCTAGGCATAAATCCATCAACATTCATTCGTAATCAACAAACCCACATCATAAGGCTCAATTTAGAAATTGAGAGAAATCATGGGTTCATAGGGTATTTTGATAATAAATTAAAAATTAAAAATTAATATAATCGTAGTTTATCATTTGAAAACGTTTGATGCAAGCACCCATGAGATTGAGTAAAACCTAGGGTTTTTCATAAAACTTGAAACTTAGAAACCTTTTTGAAATTGACTCTAGGGTGAAAACTAACCCTAGATGAAGGATCACCATACCTTATATTTGATGAATCCCACGAAATTGAAGAGTAAACACCTTGAAATCCTCAACCCTAGCTTTCTCTTGACCTTGATCTCCAATGGAGTTTCTAGAGAAAACTTTTAGAAGGGAAGGGTTTTGTTTTTGAGAGATGAAGTCTAAATGAGGGTTTCAATGTTTTAATACTCTTAAATTATGTTAATAAACCAAAAACAACCGTCCATCCACTTTAAAAGACTTGGGGTGAATTTACCGATTCACCCCTCACTTGGTTGTGTCTCTTGACAGCAAGCAGGTGTGAACCACGAGACTTAGACTCACAGACCGTCAGTCCATTCACGGACCGTACTATTGGTTCTTGGTTTGGGTATGTGGCTTGGTTAGGAGTCATAACTTGACGTCTAACTCCTAAACACCTCAACCCTGGCTCAGAAAAACATTAAACCACTTCAAAACTCATGACGAACACAAACGCACACACGTTAGGCTCTAGTTTCACTAGTTCGATTTTAGGGTCATTCTATTATCCCTCAATTAGGAACATTCGTCCTCGAATGACACTTAAAACACATAAAGGGGTAACGATTCAAGACTAGCAGCCCACAATCATGCATATAACATCAATATAAATGCACACAACTAGGAGGAAACATCAACTCCACATCAATAGGCTCAAAACACAATAAGAAAGTATGAACTACATCTATAAACTCATTATGCATCAAAACATCTGATTTCTCATCTCATTGGTGGAACCTCCTTCTCCAAATCACATCATTCTCATCACAACATTAATAGGCACACTATGAAATTTTCTAATAAAAGCACATTTAGGCACGCTCAACAAGTCAACTCGTGAAACATTTAGGCAACTCATCATCAATGCATATTAACATGAGGAACACAATTTGAAAACTCATTTTTCTCATTTAAACAAGAATTCAACGAGAACATGCCTAACATAAGGAGATCATAGAAACTCAATATCACATATGACTCTAAAACATGAAACAAGTTACAAGGAACTCTTGGTCACAAGCTTGAATAAGAATAGAAGGAAAAGAGATAAGGATATCAACACTCTCAACAACCTTACTATTTACAGACCATCCCCACTTAGGAGAAAACCCAACTAAGGCTATCATGAAACATCCTAAGGATCTCATCACCACAAAAAGAACTATAATTTATCGGTACCTTTATTCGTATGAGCTCCTCTTTACTTGTTAGCTTGAAGCACATAGAAACGGTTCTTCTTTGAAGCATTAGGATCCGGGCCATCATAAGGAGCTTGTTTGGCCTCCCTTCCTCTAGTCGTAAGAGTAGGACAATTTCTCACTTGATGATCACTTGTGCCATAGCCATATCACCCACTAGTGCCGGCTAGGCATTTCCCATGATGCCTCTTCCCACAAGTGGCACAAAGAGGCTTACAAAATTGAGATCCACCACCTTTCTCCTCATTAGCCTTAGGATCACTTGAAGAATCTTGGTTAGGAGCTCTCTTCTTGAACCTAGGTTGACCTTGCTTATCGGATCTACCCCTTTTCAAATCCCTATTCACCATCTTAAGTTTGGACTCCTCAATAGATTGAGCATACACAAGAAGTCTAGAGATATTCATATCATTATGGAGCATCGTCGTACAACACTCTTCCTTAACTTGGTCGAATACACCGGTAACAAACTTACTCATCTCATCTCTAGGGTTAGACACCAAGGATGGAGCATACTTAGACAATAGGGTTAACTTCAAGGAATACTCCTCCACACTCATATTACCTTGCCTAAGGTTAATAATCTCGTCAACCTTACACTCCCTCTTCTCATGGGGAAAGTACTTACCAAGGAAAGCTCCGTTAAACTCTTCCCATTCTATAGAACCCGTTTCAACCGGCCTATTGCTTTCCATTGAGTGAACAACACTTGGGCCATATCTTTCATTTGGTATGAAGCCAACTCCGCCTTCCCCCTAGAAGATACTCCCATAACATTGACTATCTTATAAACCTCATCCAACAATCCTTGGGGATCTTCTCCCACTCTAGAGCCAAGAAAGATAGGAGGATTCATCCTCACAAAGTCTCTCAATCTTGACGCTGCGCTACTCTCATTAGCATTCGCCCTAGGCCACACATCTCTATTCCCTTGAGTCATCATGGCTCGGGCTAGGGTTAGAAAAGCCACCCTAATCTCTTCATTCGTCATATTTGGGGGAACCACCGGAACTTCATTCTCTTGAGGCACTTGGTCACCTTGAAGACATTTGATCACCTTGGGGAGGAACTCCCTCATTCACTACTTCCTCTTCCACTCTCCACGGGTTAGCCCTTGTATTAATTTCCTATAAACACAAGAGAAGAATTAGGAAAAGGACACTTATAGAACTTCACTCTAAGACACAACTTCAAGAATATGAAAGAAGTGTAACTTTGTATCATCCTATAGCCTCTCGCTCATAGATGTGTCGCGACTCACACCGATGAACAAGACTCTAATAGACGTGGCTTGTGATACATCAACCCTAAAACCATTTAAAAAAATTTATTCCCTGATACCAAGTTTTTCACGACCCGAGAGCACTCCCTAATCGTAACACAACGTACTCGACCCCCGAAGGGGTCTAATACAACCCTCATAGCATTCATAACATTTGACATATAAAAATAGTGCGGAATTAAAACTTATTTATGACCATAGTATCAAAATCTCATTTATAAAGCAGCGGAATACCAAGTCTCACATTGCCATCTTAGACAAACTTTAACAAGATAGGGTCTCGGCCCTTTACAATCGAGGCATAGAAAAAAGTCTTAAAACATAAGAACTGGAAACAATTAAAGTCCTTGTCCTCGACATATGAGGACAAACCAAAAAGGGGTCTTCAGAGAACTCTAATCCCAAGCTTCACTAGAGAATGCAATCACTTGCCAGAACCTACACTTGTAGTAAAAATAAGAAGATATGGGTTAGCACATAAAAATGTACTAAATATGATGACCATGCAAAAACATTCTTTAAAAGGGACATTTTATTGAAAGTCTTGCTTTATTCCATTTTCGTAAAACTTCATGAACATTGATACAAGAGGCATAATATAAGTCACAACCAACATACTAAGTCACATAATTCACATTTGAGAAAAATCACATATAACCCTTTACCTTCACCTTGAGCCTCCACCTCAAGTAACCATCAAGTTATGCTTTGTGCAAAGTATCTGTAGAGTCCCATACCACCACCCACACTAAGGCACCACCTTAAGGTCACCAAAAGTGAACTTACTATTCATCCTTCTCACCTTTACACAAAAGAGCATATAAGTCACATAAACATCACATGAATCACCTCATCATATTAAGATCAACATCTAAGACAACTCTAAGTCATACATGTGCAATGTGCAAATAGCATCCCATACTACTACTCACACTAAGTACTCCTTTGAAGTCACCATAGACAAGGCACATTCATATACAATAGACATGGCAAGGAAGTAACTCATAATACAATACAAGTATAGCATGCATCTTTTCATTTAAGCATTTAAGCCAACATTCTTCATTAGGTTCATTTAGGACACATTCATGCATTTAGAGGACTTCATACATTTAATCATTTAAGACTTAGATAACTCACTATAGCCCTTTCAAAGCCTACTCGTGCAATGTATAGACAACATCTCTTACTACTACCTACACTTTATAGTACCTATCAAGAAACTAGAGTGTACATCTCACATGATGGGAATAAGCGTTTAACCGACATAGACCATGAGAGCTAGTTCATAGAATCTGATATACTATCCCACATCATAAGGGTTGGTCTACTCGACTAAGGTAAACCGGTTAACATTAGCTCAGATGGAATCCGCTAGCTAATATCCTATGTGGGCACATAGTTATGGGATAGGAAGATGTTCATTAGAACTCTAACCTAACATACTATCAATCCGTAGTACAATCAAGGATAGCTCTAGGGTTAATATGAAAGGAATGTTATAAGCCTATCGATTCATGGTCCCTCATTACATTCTTATACTCATGAAAGGAATACCACAAGCCTATTGATTCTAGAGTCTTCTTTACATTAGATCATTTATGAAAAGAATGCATAAAGCCTATGAATTCGTAGTCATCAAGTCAAGACACATTCATCACTCATATATGAAAGGAATGCCATAGCCTATCGGTTCATATTCATCAAGTCAAAACACGTTCATTATATAAGAAAAGGTTGCATAATGTCTACCAATTCTAGATTCAACATTCACATTATAGGAACCCTTCACATTCCATCTTTTTCATTCATGAGTGTCAAATTGAGAAATGCTTTCACTACTAAAACAAATACATTGAATACAAGATCATCATTCTATCATTGAATCACATGTAAATCCTTCATATTATACAACATCATGATAATACTTCAATTCATCACACTATGCCTTCAAGGATCAACAATTCGAGCACAATTCTTCATTAACATGAAATTAGGTCAAACTTGCCCTTTCAAGGCTATGATCACAATTCTTCAATTCACCAACAATTCACCATAATTAGACATGGATGATGAAAAAAATCAATAATCTAAATCAATCTTGGCATAAATCCATCAATTCATTCATAATCAACAAACCCACATCATAAGGCACAATTTAGAAATTGAGAGAAATCATGGTTTCATAGAGTATTTTCATCTTATATTATCAATTAAACATTAATATAATCATAGTTTATCATTTGAAAACGTTTGATGCAAGAACCTATGAGATTGAGTAAAACCTAGGGTTTTTCATGAAACTTGAAAACTTGGAAACTTCTTTGAAATTGACTCTAGGGTGAAAACTTACCCTTGATGAAGGATCACCATACTTATATTTGATGAATCCCACAAAATTGAAGAATAAACACCTTGAAATCACCAACCCTAGCTTTCTCTTAACCTTGACCTCCAATGGAGTTTCTTGAGAACTTTTAGGAGGGAAGGGTTTTGTTTTTGAGATATGAGGTCTAAATGAGGGTTTCAATGTTTTAATACTCTTAAAATATGTTAATACAATAAAAACAACCGTCCATGCACTTTAAAAGACTTGGGGTGAATTTATCGATTCACTCCTCAGTTGGCCGTGTCACTTGACAGCAAGCAGGTGTGAACCACTAGACTTCGACTCACAGACCGTGAGTCCATTAACGGTCCGTACTGTTGGTTTGTGGTCTGGGTCTGTAGCTTGGTTTGGAGGGGCTTGACCTATGGAGGCCATCCACAGGGAGTGGATGGATCTACGGGGGATGTACCCCTTCCGTAGGTCACCCAATTTTGGCCAACGTGATGGTTTCCTTGGGGTCTTGGGGTTTAGACTTAGGGTCCTCGTTAAGGACCCTTAGGGTGGTCCTTGGGGAGTCATACCTTGATGTCTAACCCCTAAACACCTCAACCATGGCTCAGGAAAACATTAAACCACATCAAAACTCATGACGAACATAAACGCACACACGTTAGGCTCTAGTTTCACTAGTTCATTTTTAGGGTCGCTACAGCAAAACGACCCAACGTGCCTACTTTTAACCCAACTTCCCAAATTCAACCCCATATCCCCTGCAAACAAAATCAAAGCATGCACCCATCAAATTCAACTAAGACTCATTACTCCCAGGCCCCCGGGATACTAAGACTTCTCCCGATTAGGCCAAATTTGGCCATTTGACGACTTTTTCCTTAAGAATAATGTCAATCGCTCCATTGGGCAAAATACGTCATTTGGCACAAATGCGGGCTAGTAAAACTTCACCCAACTAAACCCAACAACATGCAAGCACAACCCCACAAATTTTAATCAATTTTAAAGCCCAAAAACTCAGGAATTTAACATTACAGGCATTTAAGGCACGATAATCAAATTAACAACGGCACATGCAAACACAACTATGATCAGAGAGGCTCAGCACACAACATTAAGACAAAATCAATTGCATAAAATTACAAATTGCTAAAAGTACGATTTGGGGTTTGGAAAACCAACCTTAGATGACGATTAAATAGGTTGAAATGCTAGGAGGCAAATAAATCCACTCCGAACACACAATCGGTGACTCAAATATGATAAAAATGCAACAAATATAGAAAATACTTTGCGGGTGAGAGTTTTTGGGAAGTTCAAAAGTGAGGGAAAGTAAAAGAGTTGGAAGTTTAAACCTTTGGCCTTTAAAAACCGTCCAGTTCTCACCCATTTGGGGACATTAGTTTTACTCGCCGACCCACTCAGCAACACGCTGAGTGGGCGCTTACCTCACTGAGTTTTACAGGACCTCCAGTTAATGTGGGGGTCCAAACGACGGACTAGATCATGATCGCCGACCTGGTCGGCGATTTGCCAAGTTGCTCCTGGGCTCGCCGAGTTTTACAGACTCCAATTAGAAAATGTCTTGAGTCCAACGGCGGTCTAGGTCGGGCTCGCCGACCTCTTCGATGAGTCGCCGACTGGACTATCAGCTCGCCAACCTACACTTTTTAAACACCTTCCACATTGTGACCTGCACAATCAACACACCATTATTTCTAAAATAAAAATAAAGCGTAAAACATGTGGGTTGCCTCCCAAGAAGCGCCTTAGTTAACGTTGTGGCACGACGTAAGTCCCCATTTAAGTTCCATTTGTGGGGTTTGCTTCATTTTCATAAGGCAACCCGTCTTCTGGCTCTGGGAAGAGGTGAGATAGCACTTGGTCCATTTGGGACCCTAATAGCTGAATGAGCATGAAATGAGAGGTTGTCATTTGGTTCAGCATCAAGACATTATCTCTTAACTCCTCCAACACTCTATAGTGGTTTTCGACTTTGTGTAGAATGAGTAAAAGGACCTCTTCAATTTGCTCACTCTCTTGTTTCTTCATCTTTCGATGCTTATGAAGGGAGATGTACATGTTCTTCTTCTTTGACACTACCTCTAATTACATAACTTCTTTGGCCAAGACATCCAGCTAGGTTAACAATGAGGCCAATTCTTGGTATTTTTCTTTCTTCTTGTTGGTCTTGGCCATGTTATCAAGGAGTTGGGCTGCTTTAGCAAAAGGTAGCTGGATGAGACCACCTGGAGAGATTTGGTCAGCCACTATTCAATTTTCGGGGTCAAGACGCCGGTAGAAGCATTCCAGAAGGATCTTATCTGGAATTCCATGAGTTAGGCATTCCTGCAATAGGGTCTTAAACCTTTTCCACAACTCATAAATAATACAATACGAATTACATCAAGGCCATTTACTAGAAGCCAAGCACAAGATCTTCAAATGATACAAGGCTTATTCATGAAGATGGAAGTCCTAGAGATGGTATTGATGGCAAACAAGGGATTTCATACCTTGAAGATTGCATGGGGACATTTTGGCAAGAAGGACCCACTTGGCATATCTCCCAAGGGATTAGGTGATGGTCGCAGCTCGCTTAAAGTTCCAGAATGTGGCTAGTCTGAAGACCACGCAGGATTACTTGCCGACTTGGTCGGTGCATCACCCAAGTCAGTAGGCGAGCCTGACTTGGCTCACCCTTTGGCACTTTGGGTCACTTTTGGGCCCTTTTATCCTAAAACTATAAATAACTACTTTGGGTTCATTTTAGACTAAGATTATTTTGAATGTCGAAAACTGAAAACTCAAGTTTGAGTGTTGAGAGCTTGGTTAAGCTTGGTCTCACTAATGCTCCTAGTACCTTTATGTGTCTCATGAATCATGTGATGAAACCCTTTATAGGAAATTTGTGGTTGTCTATTTTGATGATATCTTGATTTATAGCAAGACCATGCATGATCATGTTGAGCATTTGAGATGTGTGTTTGAATTGCTTTGGAAGGAACAACTTTATGCTAATCTTGATAAGTGTTCATTTTATGTTGATGAAGTTTTCTTCTTAGGTTTTGTTGTGACTTCAAGAGGGGTTGAAGTTGATGAATCTAAAATTGATGCTATTAAGAATTGGCCAATTCCGAAATCCATAAGTGATGTTAGAAACTTTCATGGGTTGGCTAGTTTTTATAGGCGATTTGTCAAAGGTTTTAGTACCATAGCTGCCCCATTGATAGAATTAATCCAAAAGGATAAACCTTTTAAGTGGGGAGAGGAACAAGCCAAAGCTTTCGATGCTTTAAAATCCATGCTTAGTTCCGCTCCTTTGCTACAATTACCTGATTTTGATAAAATGTTTGAAGTGGAATGTGATGCTAGTAATGTTGGCATTGGAGCCATCTTAATGCAAGACCAAAAGTCCATTGCTTATTTTAGTGAAATGCTAAAAGGTGCTACTTTGAATTATTCCACTTATGATCTTGAATTGTATGCCTTGATTAGGGATTTGGATAATTTGCAACACTACTTGTGGCCAAAGGAATTTGTCATTAGGAATGACCATGAGTCTCTAAAACATATTCGGGCCCAAGGAAAGTTGAACAAGAGGCACGCCAAATGGATTGAATTCCTTGAAACTTTCCCTTATGTAATCCAATACATAAAGGGAAAGGAAAATATGGTGGTCGATGCCTTGTCTAGAAAACATGTGTTGATAAATACTTTGTCTTCCAAATTGATTGGCTTTGAATACTTGAAGGCTTGTATCCCAAGGATCTCATATTTGCTCAAATTTTCAAATATTGTGAGGAATGGGAGAGGAAAAGGTGGATGAGGGATATTTCTTCTACTCCCTATTCCAAGTTCGATGGTTTTTTGTTCAAAGGCAAGAGACTTTGTGTGCCCATGAGCTCTTGGAGAGAAGTATTTGTGAGGGAGGCACATGATGGGTGTTTAATGGGTCATTTTGGTATTAACAAAACTAGGGGAATTCTTGAGGAACATTTCTATTGGCCAAAAATGCATAAAAATGTTGTTTGAATTTGTGGTCAATGTATTGAATGTTGACGTGCTAAGTAACGCCTCCTTCCCTGTGGTTAGTATACTCCACTCCCCACCCCTCAAAGACTTTGGCTTGATATCTTAATGGACTTCGTTTTGGGTTTTCCAAGGACCAAAAGAGGTAGAGATAGCATCTTTGTTGTTGTTGATCAATTTTCAAAGATGACTCATTTCATTCCATGTCATAAATGTGATGATGCTTCCAATGTAGCATCCTTGTTTGTTGAGCATGTTGTTAAATTGCGTGGAATTCCTCAAACCATTGTAAGTGATAGGGATCCAAAATTCCTTAATCACTTTTGGAAGGAACTGTGGGGTATACTTGGTACTAAGTTGTTGTTCTCAACCTCTTGTCACCCACAAACTGATGGCCAAACTGAAGTTGTGAATAGGACCTTGGGTTCTATGCTTCATGCCGTCATGCATGGAAAGTTGGCCTCGTGGGAGGAACATTTTCCTTTAGTTGAATTTGCTTATAATCGAGTCATTCATAGAACTATTGGCATGACCCCATTTGAAGTGGTTTATGGTTTTAACCCCCTAACCCCTATAGATCTCACTCCTCTTTCTCAAGATGTTGTGTTAAGCCTATATGGGAGTAAGCGACCTGAAGCCATGAAGAAGCTTAACGAAAAGGTGCGGCTGCACTTAGAGAAGAAGAACCAAGGAGTAGCTAAAACGGCTAACAAGGGTCGCAAGAGGATCGTGTTTGAACCGGGTGATTGGGTGTGGCTACAGTTTCACAAGGAGCGATTCCCCACCAATCACAAGACAAAGGTAATGCCTAGAGGTGATGGACCATTTCTAGTGCTTGAGAGGCTCAACAACAATGCCTACAAGGTTTCCCTTCCTACGGAGTATCAAGTGCACAACACTTTCAATGTGTGCGACCTGTCACACTTCCCAACTGTTGATGATGATGATCCGTCGAATTTGAGGAAAAATTATTTTCAAAAAGGAGAGAATGATGCTATTTGGATTACATCAAGGACATTTACTAGAAGCCAAGCACAAGATTTTCAAAGGATACAAGGCTTATTCATGAAGATGGAGGTCCTCGAAATGGTATTGATGGCACACAAGGGATTTCAG
Organism: Solanum okadae; assembly: GCA_036553675.1. Lineage (NCBI taxonomy): Eukaryota > Viridiplantae > Streptophyta > Magnoliopsida > Solanales > Solanaceae > Solanum > Solanum okadae. The sequence continues at coordinate 20,767,784 of CM071686.1, read as the reverse complement.
ACCTTAAAGATTGCATGGGGTCCTTTTGGCGAGCAGGACCCACTTTGCGCATTGCCCAAGGGGTTAGGCGATGGTCCCAGCTCGCCTAAAGTTCCAGAACATTGCTAGGCTGAAACCACGCAGGATTACTTGCCGACTTGGTCGACGCATCGCGCAAGTCACTAGGCGAGCCCGGCTTGGATCGCCTTTTGGCACTTCGGATCACTTTTGTGCACTTTTATCCTAAAACTATAAATATCTAGTTTGGGTTCATTTTAAGCTTAAATTATGTTGAATGTTGAAAACTAAAAACTCATGTTTGAGTATTGAGAGCTTGGTTAAGCTTTTGTTGTCTTTTGTTAGAAATGTTGGTTTCTTGGGATATCGATTCCCTTGAGGTCTTCGTAAGAGTTAGGTGCTTATTGTAGGATTAACGGATTGAGGTCATTGGGTTTGATATACCCTTTGGTTGCTTTTTGTTTCCTCTTTTTGTGTCTATCTATTTATCTTTACTTTCCGCATTTTAGTGTGATTCCCTTATAGGAATTACATCATTTGGTATCAGAGCTGAGTCTAGCTTTGTTCCTACGAATCTAATCTTGGTGTTTGTTACAAAACAAATCTGTTCATTTTCGTTTGTGTGAAATTTGCTGAAATGGGTCTTTGTTAATTTGAGTCTTGCTTGAGTTTCTAAGGTTGGAATAGTGTTCTCCAACCCTATTTGAGTCTAGGGCTGAGATTGGAAGGAGTTTGAAGCTTTGTTGAAGATTTCACCATTGAAGACTTGAAAAAGACGAAAATGAGTTTTGAAATTTGTAGGTTTTATTTGGAAATTGAGGGTTAAAAAGTATTGGGTGTTGGTTCCCATATCAAGGAGAGCGTACACCTCAATTTTCGTGAAATTCCGAGATAATAATTTTTAGGGTTTTATTTTGGGTCTTCATCTTGTTCTTGAAGAATATTCAAATCTTCGAAGGGAAGAATATTCAAAAAAGAAAGAGTTTGATTCTGAAAAGGAAGAAAGAGAAAGTGTAAAGGTGTTTGTAAAAGAGGGAATTTACCTAAAAGGGTAAATACTAAAGCATAAGTACAGGGGGGACCACATGAGCTCAATTTTCGGACTTTGCAGTTGCAACATTTGGAACATTGGGAGAGCCACGACTTAGCTCACTTAGTCCATTCGGCGCCTCGCCCTTTGGGAAGGTTGGTAGCCGAAAGGGTTGGCAATTTGAGGGAGCTATTGGAAATTTTGGCGAGATCAAGCCTTGGTCACCGAGTCCAATCGGCACATCGCCGAACTATCACCCACATCGCCAAGTTGCCTTATCCATTTGTAGAGTTTGGTGAGTCCTTCGTCAAGTTGGTGAGCAGAACTTCACTTTTGGCCAAGAAAATAGGTCATTCGGTGATCACAAGCTCAAGTTACACTCCTTTTCTTAGGTTCTAAATTCTTAGTTTCTTTCTTTTGATTCTCAAACGTTCTCAAGAATCCTAAACCTATTTTCAACTCGTAATTACTCTACTTGTTGACTATTGGTTCTTGAATTCACTTCTTTGTTTGTGCATTTTCTTTTCATGCTTTGTTTCGTTTTACTTCGTAGTTAATTCTTGATTCAAGTCCGTTTGTTTTCAATTGAGTCGTCCATTCTTCTTAAAACAAGAATCTATTCTAACCAAGAGTAGAAATTGGTACCTAGTGATCAACTAAGTACAAACAACTGTCAACATTAGCCGCACCAATTTGTGAGGCAATCAAAGATGTGTAAACACGAGCGATTGTGAGTTCTTTTATTAACGCTAACGTTATTTGTTGTTTTTTTGAGTTGTCTTAATGTCAGGTACAATGGAGACAGGAGGAGAAAGTCAAGCACCTATTGGAGAAATTACTTTGGAAACCTTATTGGAAGTATTGAACAATGTGAAAGGTGATACATCAAGGATAGATGGTAGGCTGGCTAATGTGGAAGGTTGAGTCAACTCTAATGACTCTACATCACAAGCTACTTTCCGTGCTTCTACAAGTGGGAACGATCACATTAATTCTCCTACTATCACACCCTGAACCCTCCACCAATCTTTGCACCCAACTTTCAATCAATTGGGTTCAAATAGCCAAAGAACCAATCGACCGTTCCATTTCCCGCTTAGTCAAGAACCTCCACCAAGTCAAAGCCATCTTTACCAAAAACCACCTAACCAAAATATTCCCTACCAAAGACCACAACCACCACCAAATCCCGTGAATGAGGTGAGGAATGATGAATATCAAGGAGGTTATAAAGGTGAAGGTGAAAAAGCGCCATGGAATGAGTCACCGAAGAATCGACAAAGAGGTAAAGTCTTGCAAGGTGGACCAAGAGGTAGATTGGGTCCAATGCCATTTGATAAGAGACAACATGGAAACCACCCTCAAGGTGGAGAACAATGGGAACTCAACGTCAATCAAGAAGTTGGTCAAGAAGCTAGAGAAGGACATGGTAACCGTTATCAAGAAGGATATCAAAGGGGTTACTACCACAATGACCAAGGTGGCCATGGAAGCCGAGATGTTGGCATCAACTCTATCAAAATGAATTTTCCATCATTCAAAGGGGAATGCAATCCCAATGCTTATCTAGAATGGGAGTCGCAATGTGACCGGCTTTTCAATGTCAATAACTTGTCGGAGGTCAAAAGTAGTTGTTATGCTATTGCTCAATTTGAAGGGTATGTTGTCGCATGGTGGGAATACATGAAGAGGTATCACTTAGTTGTTCAAGAAGGTCATCCTCCACCATGGCCCGAATTGAAAAGATTCATGACAACCAAGTATGTGCCGGAAAGATACCGTCAAGGGTTACTTGCCAAATTATACAATTTGAGGCAAGGAAATAGAAGTGTTGAAGCCTATCATGATGAGTTCCAAAGCATAGTCATGAAGCTCGAATATCGAGAGATTGAAGAGCATGCTCTGATTCGCTTTAAGGTAGGGTTAAACAAAGACATTTCTTCAAAGATGACCATTCATAGGTTTGCTACTTTGAATGATGTCTTTGAGGCAGCCCATGAGATAGAGATGGAATTCAAGGAGGAGAAAGTGTATAAGTATAAGAGTTCATCTTCCAATACTTGGAGCAAGAACAAAGGGGGAGCTCAAACATCGTTGGGTTGGAACAAGGGTTTGGATGTCAAGTAGACTTATGAGAAGATGCCCTTCGAAGGAAACACTCCAAAGTACCCGCCAAGAGAAAAAGGTAACAATGACCCAACCAAATTGCCTAAAGGTATTCAATGTCACAAATTAGGGGATGAGATCATATAATGTGTGGGTGTCCCAATCGATTCACTCCTCTAATGCATGGAGGGGAAATATATCTTAGTATTTAGGACGCCCCCAAAAATAAGCAAGGCATTGACACCAATGTCAAACAAGACTCCACACTTTCTCTAGTGTGCAATGTTCATCAGAAGAGACTCAATTCGATAATTGGCTAGTCACAACGAGATGCAAAAAGTTCACATATTGTCTATGCAACTTCATTTGGCCTCATCGTAGACGCACATTCATTTTTGTTCGATTATGAGCACTATTCAAGTCATCGGTATTGATCAAGACTGATACTCAAATTTGTAAGAGAACAACCACATTCAAACACAAACAAGAGGTGGCACAAAACTTTTCGGAAGGGTCCAAAAATCATTTGCAATTAACACAAGGAGCCACAAGCTCAATCATCCACAAAAATAGTGGTAAACATAACATATACCAGAAAAACCTAAATATATAGACATAACAATAGTCACAAAAGGTAGGCCTCACCCCATTATAAATAAAAACCATTTGTCCTCAAATGCAAGAAAAATAATATCCACAAGTCAAAAAGTAAGATAGAGAGGGAGGTAAAAACGGATCCTGTCTACTCAGTCACTCAGTCTGTCTGGGCATCAGTGCCCGGTGTAGTGCTCGGAACCTGGGCATCAGTGCCAGGAGTCACCTCCGGAGTACCACCAGCACTACTAGGAGCTGCCATGGATGTCTCTGTCAGCAATGTCTGGATCACCGACTGTACAATCATCTCCTGAACATCTGGAAAACCTCCATAAATGCTCTCCTCCCTCATCTCTATCTGCTCCTCGTTGGTCTTTGTCTTCGACTCGTTAACTGTTGTGCCCTCCCTATGTACATCTCCGGTGGTAGCCAGAGAAATTTCTGAAGTCTCAGGGGCGTCCACATCATCCGTAGCCTCCAGCAGTGAAGTGAAGTCAGTAGACTTTAGATAGTCTACATCCTTCCTCAGATCTGCTACTTCAAAGTCGTAACCTCAGAGGTCTTCCCCTGTCTGCTCTCGCAGGCCTCATCTCTCGTAGTGAGAGTGTCAATGGACGTCCGGAGGGGGGTCAGTGCAGCAAGGATGTGTAACGACCCGGAAAATGATAGAGTGAAACTAGAGCCTCACATGTGAGTTTGGAGTCGAGAACTTAATGAAATGATTATATTTGAATTTGACCCAAAAAGTTCTTAAAAATGTGCTTCGGAAGTTACCGGAAACTTGTTTAGCTGTATATAAAAAGATCCGTTTCGTTTTTCGAAAATCCGACTTCATATTCTTGTTTAGGGGGTCAAATTGAATGGGAAATGGATCTAACCCAAATTTTAGAGCAACCGTATCAAAATCCGAAATTTCCAAGTGAAACCTTTTTCGAGGGTCTACTTTGGAGGGTCATATCTCCTAGCACACAATTATTTGGGTGGCCAATAATATATCCATGGAAAGCCCTTTGAGTTAGCTACCTAACGCACTTAGTTTCATCTCATTCGGAGTTCGGACGAAGAAGTTATGCCTATTTTCGTAAAATCTGTTCGGCAGGAAAAGGCAATTTCCAGTAGGCGTGGTTACTGTTCACCCGCCTCATTTTGTTTTCTAAGTCTTGGACCATTCTTCCAAAGGACATATATTATTTCCTAGATACCATAAGTTCAATTCCCATCCATAAAACATTTCCCTCTCTACAATCCTCCATTAAGAAGAAGAAGAAGTGGGAGCTAGGGCTTTGGATTCAAGGCTTTCTTCATCAAATTTCGTGGGAGATCATAGCAAAGGTATGGTGGTCTTGATCCTTGTCTAAATTTCCATTCAAGGAGCCAAATCCAAAGTTATTTCAAAGTATGAAAAATCTAGGTTTTCACTCAATCTCATGGGTTCTTCCACCAAATGGTTTTAAAAGGTTTCTAATGGCACTTTATGGTTATATTGTTGGTGTATTGACGATTTAAGATGAAAATACTCCATGAACCCATGATTTCTCTTTATTCCTAGTTTATGCCTTTATGAAGTGGGTTGCTAGATAATGAATGTATATGAATCAAACTTGTTTAAAGGTCTTTAGATTGTTGAAGTATGTCATTACCCATGCTTATTTTACGGTGTATTGTAGGTGTATGGGTATGTGAGGCTTAGGGCCTTAAAGGCATAGTATGAGAAATTGGAGTGTTATCATGACATTATATGAATGAGAATTCAATGAAGATAATGTGATCATGTTATGAACGTAAAGGTGTTGCTATTGAAAGATTATTTCTCAATTTGACACTCATGAATGTTGATGATAGAATATGAAGGATTCTTCAATATAAACTATACCTTGAATTGGTAGGGCTTATGCATCATTTTCTTGTATAAATGATTATATTGTTGATTGTTGAATCCTCGGATCGGTAGGCTAGTGGCACCCTTCCACACGAGCTTATAATGAACCTTGGAATCGGTAGGCCTATGGCACCTTTCCATGAAGGTTAATGATGAGACTTGAACCGGTAGGCCCATGACACCCTTTCAAGAGGATTTAATGAGCTTTCCTAAATGAACCTTGAAACGGTAGGCTTAAAGCACCCTTTCACGTGTTAATAAATGTAATTTGGAGTTGGTAGGCCAATGGCACCTCTCATATGTGAAAATGTCAATGTAACGAACTATTCTATGGGAATGTTGGCTAAGCACCGAGTGGATTTGGTTAGATGGAAACTCCCCCAATAGTTAGGCATGAGTTTCAATGATCGTCTACCTTATCCCATAAACTATGTGCCCGCATAGGTAGCTAGTGGATCCATTAAGCTATATACCGGTCTTCCTTAGGGAAGTAGACCACCTCTTTACGGTGTGGGGACTTATGACACCGGATTCCATGACAAGCTCTCATGGTCTATGTCGGTTAAACGCTTACTTCCCATCATGCGAGCTTTCATTATGGTTTCTTGATAGGTTCTACAAAGTGTAGGTAGTAGTATGGGATGCTACCTATACATTGCACGAGTAGGCTTGGAGAGGGTCATAGTGAGTTTCTCTAAATCCTAATGTATGTGATACAATTGTGGCCTAAATGAGGTTATTAGAGAATGTTGGCTCTCAAATGCTTAATATGAGATGCATGCTATACTTGGGTTATATTACGAGTTATTTTCCCTTGTCATGTCGTAATTAATGATATACCTCTTATGTATGAATATGGTGCAAAGGTGAAAGAAAGGAATGATAAGTTACCTTAAGTGACCTTAATGTGGTGCCTTAGTATGGATGGTGGTATGGGACGCCATTCATACATTGCACGAGGTATAGCATAAGGGTTTCTTGAGGTGAAGGTCCAAGGTAAAGGTTTTCATGTTGAAATTGTTTAAAGGTAATATTATAACTTACTTGATGTTTATGCTTGAATTGTATGTCTTTTATGCAACTATTCATGGTACTTCAAAAAGTGGCATATTGCATGGTTTCTAACCAAAATGTCCCTTTTAAAGCATGTTTTGCATGGTCATCATACTTAGTACATTTTGTGTACTAACCCATATTCTTCATATTTTTACTATAAGTGTAGGTTCCGGCAAGTGATCCCTCCTAGCTAGTTTGAAGTGTTGGATTGCTTTCCTCCAAGACTTGGTATGTCCTCATGGATTCGAGGATAAGACTTTTAAGTTCTTTTGTTCATGTAATAGACTTAATAGACTTCTTTTGATTGTAAAGGGCCGTGTCCCTACTTATGTTTTGTGACTGTGTCTAAGATGGCCATGTGAGACTTAAACTTCCGCTATGTGTTTTTAAAGTTGTTTTAAGGAAGTTTAAATGTGTGGATGTAAATAAGTTTTTTTTTATTCCGCACTATTTTCATTATTGAATGCAATGAATGACTATGTGGCTCGTATAAGACCCCTTCGGGGTCGAATACGCCATGTTACGACTAGGGGGTACTCTCGGGTCGTGACAGGATGGCACTCCCAATCATCCATGGGATGGATCTTTCAAGTCAGGTCGCCCTCACATCAGCTAAATAAGCCAGGTGCCCCATCTTTAGGATCATAGACGGAGTGATCCTAGTGGGCTGGGCAGAGGTAGTGGCACCCGAAGCCTGTGAAGAAGAAGAAGAAGGGGCAAATGTATCTGAAGGCTCAGAGGCCGGTGTAGGCAAAGATGCCTCCGCAGGTATTGAATCAATATCTACCTCCGGGGATGTATCCACCAGAGCTGCCCTCCTCCTGTCAGCCGCCTCTTGAGTGTACTCGGCCATAATGCGCTGGATGTCAGTGGAGGATGAAGGGGTAACCTCAGTATCTCTCACATCATCCTGGGGTACTCCAGTGCATGCACAACTTAGTGATCAGGTCTGGGAATGGTAGAGAAGTTTACCTCTGCTTAGCCCTTAAGGCCATCTCTTACTCAATGATAGGTCCCAAGTTGAGCCGCTTCTTCACTAAGATAGACCCTAAACAAGCTGCCTTCGCATGTCAGAGAATGGATTCGTTCTGTGAAGTCATGATGGAGCTGCTGATGAATCTGAACAAACCGGGCAACTACATTCAGATCCTTTTTCTCGATATGGACTCCCACCTCTATCTACCTCGGTGTGACTTCAGAGAGAAGGGGGAAAGCCAACCCTTCAAGTCATCCAGGGACTGAGTTGTCACCAATCCCTCATAATTGTGCTCGAACCCTATGGCTCTATCAAGAACAACCTTTATGATATCGCTGCAGCATCCAACTTCCACATCTCTAACCATAATCGACTTAACTGATCTGAACTCGCTAGCCTTTTTCTTGCTCTTCGGAACCAAGTCACCATACGTTGTATAGAACTCCCGAACCCATGAATGAATATAGGGGCCTCGGGGTCTGGTGAAAGTCTGAAATCTGTGTCACTGCAGTATCTCCCTCACACTGGAGTATCTTCCCTCTAGGACTTCCGTGGACAACAGCTTCTCCTCGAGAATAGTTTGTAATCCATCACTTTTTAACCTATAGAGAATCCTGGGAGGAGGGACGACTAGTGGCACAGGAGCTACAGGAGGTGCCGGAGCTGGCACTAATCTTCTGGGGTGGAAATTGGAAGGACTCTAGCTGAGTCAGGGTGAGATCTAGCACGGATCTCAGCCAATCGGGACTGTAAGGGTTGATGGTCCTCAGGCTCAGATAATGTAGCCCGAGAGTCAGCAAACACTCTCTACCTATTATGCTCTAGAGTCTCAGATGCGGGCCTCTTGCCTTTGCCCTTGCCTCCCATTGGAGGCTCTTTTCTCCCCTTTTTAGGAGGGTTTGCTCCCTCTTCGTTGATCACAATACCCCTTGCTCTTTTACGGGGTGGCATGTCAAGGTTAGTCCTGGACATAGCTACAAAAACATCGAAAAGAGTTAGAAACACTTCAAGCAAAAGCACAAAAAAGTAGTTGCAGACAGACTCGCTGAACCGATCGGCGAGACGCCGAATCTCCTTCGCGAGCTAGATCGGGCTCGCCGAAAGGATTAGCTCAAAAATCTCAAAAAAAATTGGCATATCAGCGATGGGAAGGCCTTTCGATGAGTCACCGATAGCATTCGGTGAGCATGGATTAGCCCACCGAAAGTTACAGTGCAATTTAGGGTCAGAGGCGTAGACAAAAGGCGATTAAGAAGGACTTTTCGACGAGTCGTTGAGTGCCTTCGGCGACCTCAGGCTTCTCGCTAAAAATTATAGAACCAAACTTCACATTTAGCATGAAATTAAAGGCATGATGGGGAACTTTGGTGAACCACCGAGTGGTTCGGCGAGCTCAACCCAGCTCACCAAATGACCCAACGTGCCTACTTTCAACCCAACTTCCCAAATTCAACTCCGCATCCCCCGAAAATAAAATCAAAGCATGCACCCATCAAATTCAACTAAGACCCATTACTCTCATGCCCCTGGGATACACAGACTTCTCACGGTTAGGCCAAATTTGGCCATTTGATGACTTTTACCCTTAAGAATGACGTCAAATGCTCCATCGTTGGGAAAAATATGTCATTTGGCACAAATGCAGGCTACTAAGACTTCACCCGGCTAATTCCAACAATATGCAAGCATAACCCCACAAATTTTAATCATTTTTAAAGCACAAAAACTGGGGAATTTAACATTTAAGGCACGATACTCAAATTAACAACGGCACACGCAAACACAATTATGATCAGAGAGGTCGAGCACACAACACTAAGACAAAATCAATTGCATAAAAGTACAAATTGCTAAAAGTAGGATTTGGAGTGCGGAAAACCAACCTCGGATGCCGAATAAACAAGTTGAAATGGTAGGCAAAAAAGTCATCCACTCTGAACACAAATTCGATGACTAAAATGCGGTAAAAATGCAAATATATTGAAAACTAAAGTGCGGGTGTTAGTTTGGGAAGTTCAAAAGTGAGGGAAAGTGAAAGAGTTGGAAGTTTAAACCTTTGGCCTTTAAAAACCATCCAGATCTCGCCCATTCGGTGACATTAGTTTTTCTCACCTACCCACTCGGTGACGCGCCGAATGGGAACTTACCTCGTCAAGTTTTACAAGAGCTCCAGTTAATGTAGGGGTCCAAACGACGGACTAGATCGTGATCGTCGACCTAGTCGGCAATTCGCCAAGTGTCTCCTGGGATCGCCGAGTTTTACATACTCCAATTTAAAATTGTCTTGAGTCCAACGGTTGTCCAAGTTGGGCTCGCCGACCTCTTCGGTGAGTCGCCGACTGGACTATCATCTTGCCAACCTGCACTTTTCAAACACCTTCCACACTTTGACCTACACAATCAACACACCATTATTTCAAACTTAAAAACAAAGAAAATAAAACTTGGGTTGCCTCCCAAGCAGCGCCTTAGTTAACGTTGTGGCACGATGCAAGTCCACACTCAAACCTCATTCTTGGGGTTAGCCATAGTATCACTAAGCAAACCCCCTTACTGTCTCGGGTTTAAATGAGATGAGATATGACCCATTTGGGTCTCTAACTGCTTGGTCGATACTAAATGGGAGGTAAAAGTTTGGCTAAGGGTCGACACGTCTTCTTTCATTTTTTTCAAAATATTGTCTAACCCCTCAAGTTTGTTAAGGCTAAGAGAAAACATATCTTCAGACCAACCACCTTCCGAATCCTTTGGCTTTTGACGCTCATGGGGAGGCACATATTTGACCTTCTCCCCATCCTTCCAATTGGGATTTCGATCCCTCCATTCTCTATCACGATCCTTCCAACCTTCATCCCTATTCCAACCTTGGTTACCACCCTGCCTCGGGTAGTTTGAACGATAACCACCACCTTGGTTGGCTAGGAAATTCACCTTTTCATTATATAAAACCTCAAACTTGGCCACATTCGGATTAACACACTCGACACCCACGACATTGACACCTCAAGCACCAGCTCCCATGACAATTTTGGACAAAATGTCAATTTGTGTCATGATCTTGGCCATGTTCTAGTCCCTCTCATGGTCTTTCTCCATCTGCTCCTTGGTCAATTTGAACGTGAGAGGGGAGACCTGGTTTTCACGGGTGTACGACGCCCTGTTGATTGTGGTCATGCCATCTAAGAGCTGAGCTGCTATCTCATAAGGCTACTGCATCAAACCTCCGGGAGAAAGTTGGTCATCAACACCCTTGTTTACCGAGTTAAGGCTCCAGTAAAAATAATGCAACAACACGTTATCAGGCAAGCCATGAGTTGGGCATTAGAGCACTAACTTCTTGAATAGAAGCCAAGTTGCATGAATTGGCTCTCCCTCCAGCCGCTTGAAGCTCTGAGTATTGTCCTAAAGATTCATCCTCTTCGAAAGAGGGAAAAATCGCACTTGAAATGCGGTAACCAACTCCTCCTATGAAGTGATTGATTCACGTGGCAATTCAGTCAGCCACTTACATGCTTCTCCCATCAAAGAAAACGGGAACAACCTCAACCGGACCGACTCTTAGGATATGTTCTTAAAGGAGAACGGTTCGCATACATCCAAGAAAATTCAAATATGATCATGGGGATCCTCATGAGCCAACCCACCAAACAGCCCCTTCAATTGCAAGAGTTGCAACATAGTACTTGTGATGTGGAACACCTCATTCCCTTCGGCTGAGGGCAAGCGAATGGCAGTCATTCGCCGAACGGTTCTGAGATGCAGTGCCAGATCGCCCAAATTTACAGATCTTGAAGATGCTAAAGGCCAAAGCAAAAAGGCGATGGAATTGACCAAAGGGTGGATCGCCGAGTAGATCGGCAATCCCGACTTACTGCGCCGAATGGTCTTTTGCAGCATATTTTTAGCGATTATAAATACATTTTTGAATATTTAGTTTAGTATCTAATTTTCATTTTATCAATCAATTTTGAAGTTTTGAGAGTATTGAGACAGTATTTTCCTTTGCTTTGAAGAATTGAAATTTTCCATTTTTGAGAAATTGAAAGTGGTCTTTGAGATTCTTTGATTTGGACCTTTGTAAAGTGATATTATCTTACCCAGTTGATGGAAACACAATTTGGTCACGATTTCTATCTTTTTATGATATCTAGCTAAAACCCCAATTCTTGGGGTGTGATTATGTGATTATGGGTTGATTTAACTGCTGGGCATTGTTAATTGATAGTTTAAATGTTGTTTAAAAGTGATTTCAATAAGTAATTTTGGTTTAATTTAAAGGGTTATAGTTGATCGAGAGAGAGGTTTTAAAACCAAGGTTACTGATTTTATGGTCTGTGGGTATTGGGGTGTCATTGGTTCAGCTCGAGAGAGTGAATGGACTAAAGAGTAGGTTGTTCTTAACTGCTGCTTATTGGTGTTCAAGAGAAACCAATTTGATTCGGGGTAAATTGTTCGAGAGAAAGTTTATCCCCACTAAAGTTTAGCTTATTCACTGATTTACAGCTATTTACTATCAGTTGCAATTACCCATTTGTCTACCTTAGCCTATAATCCAATCACATCCCAAGAAACCGTCTCTTTGCTTGTTAATTAGTGTTATTTGTTGTTGTCGTAGCTAGTAATTACAATCAAAACCCCTGTGTTATTTGACACTGTGTCACCCTTAATTTGAACCATGCTTTTATTCGTAAACATTTTTACCTATGATTGACATGAACATATTTGCACTTGGCTCTTGAATATTAAGCACGTACCACTCCATGTGGGATTCGACACTAACTCACTTAGTTGGGCTATATTACTGACTAACGATCATTGGCACTTAGTATTGGAAGAAGTGTCCTGATGCGTGAAATCAAAATGCTGTCGCTGCCGGGGAGTGGTGTTGGTTAAAGATTCTTTAGTTAAGTTGAATTTTGTTCTTGTTAGTCATAGTTGAACTTACTTATTTTTAGTTTTGGTTTTTGTGTTGCTATTTGAGCAGAGAATTGGAGCATATCTGGTAGCAACAGTGACCCAATGGGTCACCCTCCTTTGAGATTGATGATTTTTAGGGATAACATCCTAAATTTCAAGCAACTGGAGGGTGAAGCCATTTATGAGTTGTGGCAAAGGTTTAAGACCCTATTGCAACAATACCCAACTCATGGAATTCTAGATAAGGTGCTTCTGGAATGCTTCTACCGGGGTCTTGGGCCCGAAAATAGAATAGTGGCTGACCAAATCTCTCCAGGTAGTCTAATCCAGCTACCTTATGCTAAAGCAGCCCAACTCCTTGTTAACATGGCCAAGACCAACAAGGAGAAAGAAAAAGACCAAGAATTGGCCTCATTGTTAACCCAATTGGATGTCTTGGTCAAGAAAGTCATGGAATTAGAGGTAGTGTCCAAGAGGAAGGACAGGTACATCCCCCCTCACAAGCGTCGAAAAATGAAGAAACAAGTGGGTGGGCAAATTAAAGAGGTCCTCTTACTCATTATGCACAAAGTCGAAAAGCACAATAGAGTGTTGTAGGAGTTAAGATAGAATGTATTAATGCTAAACCAGATGACAACCTCTCATTCCATGCTCATTCAGCTACTAGGTCCCAAATGGACCAAGTGTTGTCTCACCTCTTCCCAGAGCCAGAAGAGGGGTTGCCTTATGAAAATGAGACAAACCCCACTGATGGAACTTAAGTGGGGACTTGCGTCGTGCCACGACGTTAACTAAGGCACTTCTTGGGAGGCAACCCAAGTGTTTTATCACTTTCTTTTTGTTTTAGAAATAATGGTGTGTTGATTGTGCAATTCAAAGTGTGGAAGGTGTTTGAAAAGTGCAAGTTGGCGAGCTGAAAGTCCAGTCGGCGACTCGCCGAAGAGGTCAGTGAGCCCGACCTAGATGCCGTTGGACTCAAGACATTTTCAAATTGGAGTCTGTAAAACACGACGAGCCCAGGAGCAACTTGGCGAATCGCCGACTAGGTCGGCAATCACGATCTAGTCCGCCATTTGGACCCCCACATTAACTAGAGGTCCTGTAAAACTTGGTGAGGTAAGTGCCCACTCAGCATGTCGCCGAGTGGGTCGGCGAGCTAAACTAATGTCGCCGAATGGGCGAGAACTAGACGGTTTTTAAAGGCCAAAGGTTTAAACTTTCAACTCATTCATTGTCCCTCACTTTTGAACTTCCCAAACTCACACCCCCACTTTAGTTTTCTATAATTCTTGTATTTTTGTCATATTTGAGTCATTGATTGTGTGTTCGGAGCTGATCTCTTTGATACCTAGCATTTCAACTTGTTTATTCGGCATTCGAGGTTGGTTTTCCGAACCCCAAATTTATTCTTAGCAATTTGTACTCTTATGCAATTGATTTTGTCATAATTGTGTTTGCGTGTGCCGTTGTTAATTTGATTATCGTGCCTTAAATGCCTTTAATGTTGAATTCCTAAGTTTTTGTGCCTTAAAATTGGTTAAAATTTGTGGGGTTGTGCTTGCATGTTATTGGGTTTAGTCGGGTGAAGTCTAAGTAGCCCACATTTATGCCAAATGATGTACTTTGCCCAATGATAGAGCGGTTGACGTCATTCTTAAGGGCAAAAGTCGTCAAATGGCCAAATTTGGCCAATCCGAGAGAAGTCTGAGTATCCTGGGGACATGGGTGTAATGGGTCTTAGCTGCGGGGATTGAATTTGGGAAATTGGGTTGAAAGTCGGCACGTTGGGTCGTTTGGCGAGCTGGGTCGAGCTCGCCGAACCACTCGGCGGTTCACCAAAGTTTCCCATCTCGCCTTTAATTTCATGCTAAATGTGAAGTTTGGTTCTGTAACTTTCGACGAGAAGCCTGAGGTCGCCAAAGGCACTCGGCGACTCGCCGAAAGTCCTCCTTAATTGCCTTTTGTCTGCGCCCCTGACCCTAAATTGCACTGTAACTTTCGGCGATCTAGTTCTTGCTCATCGAATACTGTCGACGATACATCGAAAGGCTTTCCCATCACCGACATGCCAAATTTTTCTGAGATTTTTGAGCCAATCCTTTCGGCAAGCCCGATCTATCTCGCCAAAGAGATTCGCTGACTCGCCGATTGGTTCGGTGAGTCTGTCTGCAACTTCTTTTCTGTGCTTTTGTTTGAATTGTTTCTAACACTTTTTCTGATGTTTTTGCATACATGGCAACACCAAAAGTTGCTGGTAGAAACATGCCACCTCGTAAGAAGGCTAAGGGGATAACTATCAATGAGGATGTAGCTGCATCCGGGGGCAAGGCCACTAAACTTCCCACAACTGGTGGGAAAGGCAAAGGAAAAGGGAAGGCACCTACATCACGGGTGGCCAGCTCTGATAGTGACGGTATCTATGCCACTTACCTCACCACTTCAGAGAGTGAGGGTGAGCACTAGGAGCAGCATGCTGCAGTTTCAGAGCCCGAGGATGATAAATTGTTAGCGGCACAAAGGGCTGAGCTGCGGTCCAAAAGGATGAACGATCCATCTAGGATCAAGACTCCTCAGGACACCACTACTCCTCCTCCAGCTCCAACACAGTTCGTGGTCCTAGCACCACCAGTACAGGGTTTTCCTCCCAAGTCTATGAATAGACTGAAGACTAACGGCATGAGGACAATCATTGAGGAGAAGCATCTGTCCACTTATGGGGTCATCGATAGGTACCCAGAGATTATGAGTTGTCTAAAGTCTCCTAAATTCCACATATTCACCAAGCCCCGTGGCCCGTATATTCCAAATTGGGTCTGGGAGTTCTACGTTGCTTATGGGGCCTTGATACCACAGAGAAAGAAGCAGACAACAACATTTAAACCTGTTGACTATGTAATTACCCGGGGAAAGAAGGTCAAGTGTGATAGTGAGGCTATTAATGTTGTCCTGGATTGTCCCAATGATATTGATGACGAGTGCCAGCATCGGATCAAGACAAAGATTCAGGAAAATATGAAGAAGTGGATGGCCCCACTAATATCATACGGTATTCCCAAGTGGCTGGAGATTGGAGCACCGATTGAAAAGAAGGATCTAAACATAGCTGCAAGGTTTTGGTTTGGCTTCATCAGCAACACTATCATGCCATCCCAGAACGAGTCGATCCTCCGCCTAGCCAAGGCATCCCGTCTGGGTTGCATCATCGAGGAGACAAGGATAAATCTGGGGATAACTGTCACGACCCGAGAGCACCCCCTAGCTGTAACACGGCATACTTGACCCCGAAGGAGTCTCATACAAGCCCTTAGCATATTCGTCATAGCATAAGACATAGAAAAATTGCGGAAATTTAAAAAATTTATTTACAATCGAAGTCTCTTATACAAATGAAAGAGTATCTATGACACTATGTCTCAAACTAGCTCATTACTTAGGATAAAACTCTTGAATACAAAACTTAGGGACACGATCCTTACAAAGTCTAAAAACATAAAGGTAAAGACAATAAAGGACATAAGGTTGAGCCCTCGAATACAATGAGGACTCACCATTCTTCTTCTTCTTGATCTCTTATGAACCTAGCCACGAGGGTCGAATCCAAAATCTCCAAAACCTACACTTATAGAAAATGTAGAAAGAAAGGGGTTAGCACGAAAACGTACTAAGTATGGAAGCCATGCACAAAACCATTTAATACAAGCTTGAAAAGGGACATTTCACTTGAAATCATGCTTTATGCTATTTTTGAACATCATCTTTGAAATAGTTGGAGAATGCAACCAATAAGGCAACTCACATACATGTCATCATAACATAAGAGATATCATATTACACTCACAAGCCTAGTCTCCAATATGAATATAACACACATCCCAATCTCAAAAATACATAGCCTCCAATCATAAAGTAATATAAGATAAATACCAAGATTATCTCATCATTAAGTAATCATCACATAAATACTCCTATGAAACACTTGTATAATGTATGATAACTAACATGCACTTACAATGTACAACATAAGCCAATATCACATTCCTACTCATTTCATGATAAAGCCATTACCTTAGTAACCCCTAAAGAACACTTGTGCAATGTGTGGTTGGGATCCCATAATACCAACCCTACTAAGCACTTCTTTGAGGCTACTTTGGTTATGCACTTCATCTTTAAACCTCAATATAACCAATAGTCACAATTAAGGAAGTAGTCATGTACATTACTTGAATTATAAGGAAAGTCAATCATAGTAATAACTCAACAGAGCATGCAATAATTCAATAATCATCATATCATAAAGACACCACCCATAACCCCCTTTCAAGTTCACTTGTGCAATGTACATATGAATTCTCATACCCCCATATATACTAAGTAAAGCCATAAAGAAGTTACAAGTGTAGTCACATACATAATCAACATCATAATAGGTGAAATCAACCTTAACATCATTCATAAGTTGTTATACATAAAGGACTCACACAATAACTCCTCTTAGGACCCACTTGTGCAATGTCTAGGTAAAGTCTCATACCCTAGCCTATACTAAGTAGTGCCCCTCAAGAAGCCTTAATTAAAGTTCATATTCTTAATCATAGGTCATATTCATATCTTATTTCATATTCTTAAAACATAGGGAGATTAGCAATAACCGACATATACCATGTGAGCTACATGAAATCCGGTGTTCTACCCCCACACCGAAAAGAGGTGTCTCACTTGCCTAAGGCAAAACTAACAATATTAGCATCAAGGTGGATCCACTAGCTAATGACCTATGTGGGCACATAGTTACGGAACAAGGAGATTGCTACTAGAAACCCGGACTTGCTAAACGTAGAAGGTTTCCATCTCATGAGACAACATATATATATCGGGAACCTGGACTTGCTAAACGTAGAAGGAACCCATATGGGAAGCCGGACTTGCTAAACGTAAAAGCCTCCATCTCATATTTATGTTCACTCGATGCTATGCCTAATTCCCTTAAATTAACTTTAAGTATTTACTTACGTTTATTACTCATAGGAGAATGCACTTAGGCATTCATCCAAAACTACATTATATTAGCTCAAGGATTCATTAGGTGAGAAGAGCCTCTCGGCCTTAGAATCAAGAACATGTAAGAATGTTCCTTCATATCATAGCATAACATACATGTTCATATCATAGCATACTTGATCATAATTAGGGTTGTAGGGGAGAGGGATCATAACTCAACACTGTAATTCATAAATCAAGTAAGCACCTCCACCATAAGTGATCAACAATTCTATAGAAGACTACTCATCAAATTGAAAACCTTCATTCATAGGCTTCAAGGCTTTCTTCGAGATTCAACCCTATTTTCTTGACATTCATACATCATATAGGATAACATCATAATATAATAATGAATTATATAAAAACATGCTAGATTATCATCCTTCATTTATCATTCAAGACATACTAGGGTGTAGATTTGTAAAAGAAGGGAAATCATGGGTCTAGTGGGAAATTGTTCAAAAACCATAGACATTACATGAATTCATCCACAAACCTTCATATATAATCATAAACAAGTCAATTCATGTCATTAAGCTTTACTTATGATCAATACAATACGAGATGATCTAGTCTAATGCCATCCATCAAGATCTAACCCTAAATAACTAGAATTACCATGTTAGATAGAGAGGAATCATGATTCAATAGAATAATAAACCTAAACACAATTGATTATTAAGCTTCCATGATCAATCAAGTCACATCTTAGTTCATAATTTCAGAACAAGGGGAAATCATGGGTCCAAGGGAGATTTTACTCAAAATCCATTAATACTTCATTAATTCAATCATAAATCATCCAAATCAATCATAATAAACCTAAATTAAACAATTGATTTCGTTTGGAAGAAGACCCATGACTAGATGTGAAAACCCTAGAGTTGGGGTAGTTTGGAAACATAGTTGAAGGGGCTTCTTGGTGGTAGCTAACCAAGAATAAAGAGCTCCCATACCTTAGAGTTAGGATCCTTCCAAATTCGAGTTGAAAATCTCCCTCCTTCAAGTTTTACTTGATCTCTTTCTAGGTCTTCAATGGAGGTTTTTGAGAGAAGAGTTTTGGAGAAAACTTTGGGGGTAAAGTTAGTTATGATTTGGGATCTTAAGTTGAATGAGTTAAAGTGATTAGTTTAGGGTTTAATAAACTTATATAGGAGGTAATTTAAATAATTAACTGACCTATATTAACCCTTAATCAATTAACTAATTAATTCCCAAACACCTAACTTAAAACTAAATCTCTTAAAATTAGCAGCACCTACGCCCCTCCACCTACGGACCGTAGGTGGAGTTACTGAACATGGATGGCTTCCGTGGTTTGGGTCTACAACTCTAAATGTTGCAGGCTCATTCAAAAACTAAGTATGGAACCACGATCTCCATCCACGGACCGTGGTAAGGTCTAAGGGGCGTCACTTGCTTCCGTAGATCACCAAAAGCTGTTTTTAGGGGACTTGTTTTGGGGGCTGTTTTTGGGGCAGTTTTGTAATGTATTGAAGGCTTAGTTTAGGGGGTCTATTAACTGCTTATAGTAGGTTGATTAACTAACTAACCATCCATTCTAACCCCTAACCTAAGTACTGACTTAGCCCCCTAAGATCGAACTAAAAGCTGTCAACATACAGCTCAACCTACGGACAGCCTTCCACGGACCATGGACCAGTCTACTGGCCGTGGTTGGCTTCCGTGGTTGGTGGTTGGTGGCTGGGGCTTAAAATGTTGCAGGCTTCATGGGAAACTAAGTATAGGACCACGCCCGAGACCTACGGGGCGTGGTTTGATCTACTGGGCGTGGAAAGCAACCGTAGATCACACCAACAAAACTGAAAGCTTGCTGTCTAGACAGCTTTGGGGGGACTGCTTGGGGTCCTCGTCAAGGACCCCTTGGGTGGTCATTGGGGAGTTGTATTCGGACGTTTAACCCCTAAACATGATGTTCTAAGTGTAGGAGTCACTTCTACAAGTTTTCACCCTCAAACAACACTCCTAACTTCCACGACAAGAACCTTACAACTCACTAGTTCAAATGACTAGTTTCCGGACGTTATAGTTGTTTCTTAACGTTTGACCTCTAAAATCATCAAACTAACTTGAAAAGCCTTTTTTCATCATTTAATAAAGTTTTCAACTATAAAATCACATGTGAGGCTCTAGTTTCACCTAATTGATTCCATTAGACTCTAGCTAGGTCTTACTAGATTTCCGGGTTGTTACAATAACTATAGCACAGGAGATGGTCATGAGGGCCAAGCAACGCTAGACTTCCCTTCCCTTCTTTAGGGCTCATTTAGGATAAATATGGGGATAACTATAGCACATGAGATTTCATGTATCAGGACACTTCTTCCAATACTAAGTGCCAACGATTATTAGTCAGTAATATAACCCAACTAAGTGAGTTAGGGTCAAATCCCATAGGGAGTGGTACGTGCTTCAGATTCAAGAGCCAAGTGCAAATATGTTCAAGTCAATCATAGGTAAAAATATTTACGAATAAAAGCATGGTTCAAATTAAGGGTGACACAAGTGCCAAAATAACATGGGGGTTTTGATTGTAATTATCAGCTACGAAAACAACAAATAACACTAATTAACAAGTAAAGAGATGGATTCTTGGGATGTGATTGGATTATAGGCTAAGGTAGACAAATGGGTAATTGCAACTGATAGTAAATAGTTGTAAATCAGTGAATAAGCTAGACTTTAGTGGGGATAAACTTTCTCTCGAACAATTTACCCCGAATCAAATTGGTTTCTCTCGAACACCAATAAGTAGCAATTAAGAATAGCCTATGCTTTAGTCCATTCACTCTCTCGAGCTGAACCCATGACAACCCAATACCCACAGGCCATCAAATCAGTAATCTTGGTTTTAAAACCTCTCTCTCAAGCAAGTCAAAAACATGAATGTAGAGTTGCATTTGCAACTACAACCCTTTAAATTAAATCACAATTACTGATTGAAATCACTTTTAAACAACATTTAAACTATCAATTAACAATACTCAGCAGCTAAATCAACTCATAATCACATAATCTTTTCTTTTTTTTAATTAATGTTGAACCTTTTTTCTTCCTTTGCATTTCTTTTTTCTTGTTGATAACACAAAAAGTTACACTAGGATAGACTTTTTGCAAGATATGTAATGAAGAAAAAGAATGAATCAATTCAACTTTCCCATGATAAATTAGAATAATGGAAAAAAAAAAGAGAAGAAAAAGAATGAAAAGGAAAAACCTATTTACTATACACATTAGCTAAAGGCCATTTGATAAAACTATCTAATTTCCAAGTATGAGTTGTTCATCACTTCTCCAAGCTTGTTTCAACTGTATTAGATGAGACCTAATGCTATATTCTTCTACCTGCATAGCTGCTATTGAAGCCAACAAGGCTTCACATTCATCCAACATGGCTCGCTCCCATAATCACATAATCACATCCCAAGAATTGGGGTTTTAGCTAGACATCATAAAAATATAGAAATCGTTACCAAATTGTGTTTTCATCAACTGGGTAAGATTAATTTCATCTTTACAAAGGTCCAAATCGAAGTATCTCAAAGACCCACTTTCAATTTCTCAAAAATGGAAAACTTTAATTCTTCAAAGCTAAGGAAAATATTGTCTCAATACTCTCAATACTTGAAAACTAATTGATAAAATGAAAATTATATACTAAACTAAATATTCAAAAATGTATTTATAGTCCCCAAAAATATGCTGCGAAAGACCATTCAGCGCAGTAAGTCGAGATCGCCGATCCACTCGACGATCCGCCCTTTGGTCAATTCCATCACCTTTTTTCTTTGGCCTTCAGCATTTTAAAGTTCTGTAACTTTGGGAGATCTAGAACTGCATCGCGGAACCGTTCGGCGACACGCCGACTGCTATTTTCTATCACCGACTTGATTTTGTCCTTCAGAGCTTAGCACATTGGAACTTTAGGCGAGATCATGGCCATTCGGTGACTCGCCCAATGGGTTAGGCGATCATCAGGCCTTCTTTTCTTCATTTTTTCAGCTGCCTTGTCCCTTTTTGCTCATTAGTGTCCATGCTTTGTTCCTCAATCTAAATACGTAGAAATCAAGGATTTACATCAGTTATTGGCACAAAATAAGCATTTGAGGACACTAAATCTATTAAAATAAAGCCCTAAATGAGTCCAAATCGTGGACTCATCACTTATGGGCACTGATCTCATCTTTCATCTGCAACTCTTTTGATTCCGGAAAGAATCGCTCCAAAAAAGCCTCCTTCAACTCAGTCCGAGTCCTGATTAAGTCAACCGGCATCTCATTCAACCAGTTGGTTGCCTCTCTAGTAAGAGACAAAGGAAACAGCCTCAATCTCATCATTGTTTGGCTTACTCCAGGAATGTCTTGCGATTTGCAAATCACCACAAAGTTCATCAAATGTTGGTTAGCATCATCACCTACTGCACCCCTGAACATACCTTTCAAATTCAGCAGTTGAATCATAGTGCTGGTGATTGTGAATTTAACACCTGGAGGTAGTGCAGGTAACACTATCGCTCCAGTGGCTCCAGCTCCATCCAAATCTAAGTCATCCTCCTCATACATCATGTGAGCTGGATGTTGTGCTCTACCCTTTGGAGCTATTGGTTGGCGGTGGGGAGGAATGATTCCATCCACTTCTATGTTTTCGTCCACTGCTCTAGGTTGATTGTTCACAGCATTTGGTTGAATACCTCTTGCAACGGTTTCAGCTTTCAATCCAAATCTCTAAGTCTCTGCGCCTCAAGTTCTTGTGTGTTCACCATCTTACGAATTGTCTTCCTGCGTTTAGGATTGTATGGAACTAATGGAGCTCCCTTACTTCTGGTATTTGGCATG
The DNA here is from genome assembly GCA_036553675.1 of Solanum okadae. Classification (NCBI taxonomy): domain Eukaryota; kingdom Viridiplantae; phylum Streptophyta; class Magnoliopsida; order Solanales; family Solanaceae; genus Solanum; species Solanum okadae. The sequence continues at coordinate 20,745,330 of CM071686.1, read as the reverse complement.
CACAGTCAAACTTACCTGAAAGAGACACAGACAAAGAATAAGACGTAAAATTCGGAAATCTAACTACACTTAGAATAAAAGCTAGTAAAAACACTTCTGAATTGAAAATCCCCGGCAGCGGCGCCAAAATTTGATACGTCCAAACTTACACCTCAATTAAGAGATATAAACGGTCAAAGTCAATTTACAGAACTCAACGTGACTTGAGGTTGATCCCACTGAGAATTTCTTTATAGAAATGATTTCACTGTCGCGTTTTACTCTAATGTCATTATTATTTCCTAAATAAATAATTGCTGAAAGTAAAATTGGGTTTAGTGTTAACGCTTTAGTAACCAAAATTGTAAAGTAAAGTCTAATTCAACAATAAACAAAATATCTGTTTTGAAGTTGTTTCAATAATTACTGAAACTAGGATTGTGTTCCCCATAACGTTGCGTCTAATTTTCTTGCGTTATTGAGTTTCATGCAACTTACGTCTACAAACTACATGCGAGTTAGCTATAACTGACACTTCTCATTCTACTCAGATAATCTTCACTCAAGTCCTCGCGGTCCTAGAGTGTTAAAAGATTTACCCTCGCCTATAATGGTGTTAAGGTTCTTTTCTCTCGAACTCAAACTTTGACTCCATTTAGTTAGATTAGTTTAGCTTTTTCCTAATTATCATTTTTCTCTCGAACAAATGACAGATACAGGCTCATCCTAATGCGTGTACTCATCAGAATACATGAATAATGAAAACTAAACTATAGTTTGTAACCACAAATTGCCTTTCACTCATTTTACGAAATCACAATTAGAATTATGTCATGGATCCCGCAAACCAAGTTGTGGTGTTTAGCCACTCATGATTTCACGTAAATGTTTAGAAATATCGAATTAAAACATGTTAGAAAGTACTTACGAGAATAAGTAATCAATAACCACTTTGATATTTCAAGAATCGGAAAACCGAACTTCAAACTTAATTCAATATCAAAAATTGAAAACCAAAAGCTATGAATTATGGAAACTCGTTTGTCGTTCAATGAAAGATAAGATAAAACTAAAAAAACCGACCTAATTAATTCAAATAAGTGTTTTAAAAAAAATGTTCTACTCGAATAGGACTGGAATGTAGGGCCCTTCACGCCCACTTCTACGGCCCATCAAGGGCTTCACTTGGATTCCCCCAAAGCAGGTTCTTCAAGACCTGTACACTGTGTCATCACCACGACATGCACCACGGGTCATGACAATGACCACGGGCGGTGTAGTTGTCCGTGGTCTACACTTGGTAACTTCTCTCTTCAACTTTCCAAAGCCCATTCACTGTATAATTACCACAACATGCACCATGGGCCGTGACAATGACCACAAACCGTGTAGTTGTTCGTGGTCTTTACTTGGTAACTTCTCTCTTCAACTTTCCAAAGCCCCTTCACTGCATCATTACCACGACATGCGCCACGGGCCGTTGTGAGGACCACGGCTCATGAAGTCATCCGTGGTCTTCACTTGTTTCAGTTCCTTTTTCAACTTTTCCTTGCCCATTTACTGGTTCAGCTTCACGACCAGCACCATGGTTGTGACAAGGACCACGACCCGTCTAGGTGCTCTTGGTCTTCACTTGATCACCATCATTTCTTGCTTCTTTTTTTTTCAGTTTTCCACGCAAGCAAGAATCTGTCTACACATTCAACAAACACATCAAAGCATACAAAAATGCACTCAATTCTAGTATTAATCCTTAGTTTTCGAGCATCAAATGTGCCAAGATTTTACGGCACATCATTTATGGGCATATCGCACTACATACAAAACACCAATTGGTATGTCACCGTATCAACTAGTTTACAGAAAATCTTGCCATTTACTGGTTGAATTGGCACACAAAGCATTATGGGGATTGAAAGCTCTAAATATGGACTGGACAAAGACTTCAAAGGAGAGAGTAGATCAGCTAAATGATCTGGACAAATTCAGGTTCGGGGCGTATGAAAGTTCAGCTTTTTACAAGGGAAAAATGAAGAAGTGGCATGATTCTAGAATCCTTAAGAGGGAGTTCAGAGTAGGAGATTGGGTTTTTCTATATAATTCTCGACTCAGGACTCTTTCCGGGAAAGCTCAAATCCAAATGGTCAGGTCCATTCAGAGTAACACGGGTGTTCACAAATGGTGCCATTGAAGTCAAAGGTAAAGAGGGACCTGCATTCAAAGTGAATGGGCAACGCTTGAAGTTGTATTTTGGTGAATGCCAAGAGATTTCTCTGATTGAAGTGGTGTATCTGAAATATGCTTGAGAGCATTTCCACATCGTGCCACGACGTTAAATAAGGTGCTTCTTGGGAGGCAGCCCAAGTGTTAGTACCTCAAATAATGTACACTAATTTTGCAGGTGTAAGAAATTGTGCGAGGTGAAAACACTATTGGCGGATCGTCGATCGGTTCGGTGAATCGGACCTAGTCTGCCTTCTGGGCTTTGAAAATGGAGCTGTGATACTGGAACTTTAGGTGGGAAACTTCATCACTTGGCGATTCACCGAAGTGATTGGGCGACCCAAATTTCTCCGTCCTTTTTGCCCCAGCTCTAATGGCCTAACCCAATGGATCATTCGGCGAGGATGCAAGTCCATTATGCGAAGTGCTGACCGATTCAGTGAAATCTTCCAACTCCACCCCTTTGCCCCTTCCTGAATGTGGTGCACACTGGAAATAACGGCAATATCCTAATCATTGGGCGAGTCGTCGAGTAGTTCGGTGACTGTTACAACATCTCACCAAATGGGCGCCTAGTGAAGATTCATTGTCACCTTGATTTGCGTGTTTACTTATCAGTAGTTTATTTTAATTTGTCATTTTTTTGTAGTGTTTGTTCTCTAATCACATTAAGGACAATGTTGAATACTTTTGGTAGGGGTGTGTGTTTGGTCAGGGAGTCCCTTGTTCGTTTGGAAAAAGTTATTTATTTGAGTATCGGTTATGATCAATACCGATGACTTGAATAGTGCTCGGCTACGATGAGTCCAATTGAAGTTGCATAGTCAATATGTGAACTTTTTGCATCTCATTATGACTAGCCGATTTTCGAACTGAGTCTCTTGTGATGAACATTGCACACTAGCGAAAGTGTGGAGTCTTGTTTGATATTGGTGTCAATGCCTTGTGTGATGAGCTTACCGTGAACCATGTGTGATGACACCTAGAATTTTCCCCATTGGTCCGGTTGACTAAGTGATGCACATAAGTGAAATGATCTTAGGCAACAATTTTAAAGAGTGAAACAATTTGACATTATACCTCTTTTGTGGCCAACCTTGTGAGTGTGTGAACCTTGCTTGAACTCCCTTGTGAGCCTTATCTTTTCTTGGAAGAAACTTGAGAAAATGAGACCTCTCTTTATCCATTCACCCATAATCCTCATGAAGTGTGGTTTGTTTGAATAGCAAACTTAGGCTTTTGGCCTAAGTTGGGGGTGTGGTGAAAGGAGAAGGTAAATCAAGAAGTGCAAAGAAGTCCCCTGTAAAACCCCGTATCCGAAAATAGAGATTTCAGATTTCTGGTGTTACAGGTGGCACTCACGGTCCGTCCTGCAGGTCTGTGGTTCGTGACAGAAAACTTCCCCAGAACTCAGTCAGAAAATTTGGCTAAGTGTTGACCCACGGCCGGACTTACGGTCCGTAGGTCAGGTCACGGACCGTAGTTCGTGTCCGTGGATCGATGCCCCAAAAGCCCAGCTTTAGTCCCAAACTACGGTTGACCAGCACGGACCGTCATTCGATCCACGGTCCGTTGGTCTGACCGTAGATGAGGATTAACAGCCAGTTAGCTGAAAATTGTTGATGAGTCAACTTCAGATGGTCATAAATTTTAGCAAAAAATGAATTAGGTGTCCCATGACCTATGGTTATATAGATAATTGAATTATCTTTCCAATGCTACCGAGTTTGCTAAATTCCGACATCTGAGTAAAAAGTTATGCTCGTTTTAGTGAAGGCCTGTCGAGCAGACTTGACTTACGGACACAATCTACGGACCGTAGATTGACCTACAGCCCGTAGGTCCAATCCGTAGGTCACTCCGACAGCAGTTAATTCAGGGGTCTTTTAGTCTTTTCCTATTTCGTTTAACCCCTAAGATACATCGTTTAGACCCTAAATCATGAGGTTTTAATCAGTTTAAACCTAGAAACATAACTAGAACTTACCTAAGTCAAATCATTAATCAAACTTAGAAGAATTAGAAGCAAGAAAGGAGAAAAAGGTCAAGAACCCTAGTTCAAGAACGCAGCGAGGTTTCTTCAGTTCCAGCCCCGAAATCGAAAGATTTCTCCGTGGAATTCGTCACCAGGTATGTGGGATTTCACTAGTGGGTTCCTTTCGCCCATTAGGTCCCTAGAATTCAGTCAGATTCTTGATTCCATGATTATGAACATACCTAGGGTTTCTAGAATTACAGCAGATCATCATGGATTAGTTATTTAAATGTTCCAAATCAGATTATCATGTTATTGCTCAGTTTATCGCATGAATTTCAGAACCCTAGCTATGTATTTCATTAGTTCTTGAATTACACATGCTAGGTCAGATATTTCAGTTATTCAGATATACATGCTCCAGTTTTATGCCACATTATCAGTATATTTTAGTATAAACCCTATTTTGAGTTTTAAACTGAGTTTTAGAGAAAGCTAAGATGAGTTTTGAGAAAGAGCTTCAAAAACATGATTAGTATGACAATTTAGTAGGCCATCAATGTATGAATAGTATGGTATCTAGATATATCATCAATGTTTATGCAGTATGACTTCCCAAGTCATCAATGATCATAGTATAATATGATGTTGAATTGTTTTCTAAAAAGGTGTTTTTAAGTATGAGTATCTACATGTCAGTATTTTAAGCTATTCAGTATTTCAGTCATAATATATTCAGTTATACATGCCTCAGTTTATGAATGCATCATTATCAGATTAATTGTTGCATTCTCAGTTTGCATGTTCAGTTCGAGCTATCCAGTATTTACAGAAATTCAGTCATAACTAGTTAACCACTTAATTCATTGGGAGTAGCATAATACCGAGTTGGACTAGGGTTTCAGCGTACCCATATAGTCCCAGAACTACGAGCCACGTAGGTGTAAGTCCCCTCTGTGGGCAACATCAGTTTAGTGATCACGCCAGCATGCCTCTATACCTCTGGCAGGGTATATTGGGTCCTCTCGATGGGGCGTATACATCGGACTCCACATTTAGCTCATGTGGTTTATGTCGGTTATTAGTAGCTCCCACAGTTCAGTCAGACTCTATTGCATTGACCATTTATCAGTATATTCAGTATTCAGTCTCAGCATGTTATAAATTGGTCATTGCATTCAGTTAGCTCAGTATTCAGTATTTTCAGTATCTATATCATGTTCAGATTATTTCATTGCTTTATTGCTTTGTTCAGTTATATGTTATTTCAGCTTTACTCTATCATGCATGCTCAGTACCCTTCAAGTACTGACGCATACATGCGCTACATCTTCTCGTGGTGTAGGTTCAGGTTCTCAGTATCCAGATCACGCTTAGATCGGTTCCTGATCTTCAGTTCAGCAGCATTAGTGGTGAGTCCTCATTCTTCGAGGACTAGTGACATGTTTATCTTTATCGCTTTTAGTCTTTAGTTTCAGTTTTGCTAGATCTAGTTGGGGCATGTCCCAACATTTCTAGTCAGTTTAGAGGCTTATTTCAGACATAGTTAGATTCAGCTTAGTGTTTTGAGTTTGATATTTCTTTTGTATTAAACTCTCAGATTTGATATATTCAGCTATAGTATATGGGTATTCCCCATCTTTTCAGACTTATTTATGATTTTGCTTCCGCATCAGTTTATTATCTTTAGTATGCTCATGATCATGCCAGCAGGGTTAGCTTGGGATCACTTGTGGTCCTAGGTCCCGTGTCCGCGTCTCGGGGGTAGCTCGGGGCGTGACATCCCCTTTGATCCATGGTTGTGAAAAAACATGGAACCCCTCCATACAAAAAAAATAAAGGAAAAGAATAATGAAAAAGTTTTGAAATAAAGTTGTGAAAGTGCAAAAGAAATGGGGTGTCCAATATTCCATAAGAAGCGAATAATGGGGTGACTTTTGAGCATGAGTGAAAATGTTGAGGAAAAGGAAATAAAGTGTTGTTGATACCACATTTCATGAGGATAGTAGTCACTGAGCCTAAATAATCATACATTTACACTCAGCCCCGTTACAAGCCTTGAAAAGACCTTTTTGATCTTGAGTGAGCTGAAACAAATGTTGATTGGAAAATAAGGGCAAACCTATCGGTGAAGTCATACATGTGTTCATCTTTGTGAGTGTGAGAGTTGTATGTCATTCCGAAGCTATAAATTGTTGAACAATTGTGTGTGAATATGGAATCATCTCTGTGTAAGGGCACTTTAGTACCTTTGTTGAGCTTGAACTTCCATTTAAAGCAAGTATTGTGAACTTGAGAATCTTTGATAATGGTGAGTCACAACTTGAATCTTTGAGTGCACAATTGATTCTTGCATGAGTAGGTTGAGTCTTGTTGTGTGCATTCATGATTGAGTCTTGTGTAGCACTATTTGAGACATCCATTTTGAACTGCTGAACTTGAATTTTACTTGAGGACAAACAAAAGTTTAAGTTGGGGGTGTTGATGAGTCTGAGATTTGGACTCATTTAGGGCTTTATTTATAATGATTTAGTGTCCTCAAATGCTTAATTTGTGCTAATAACTGATGTAAAACCTTTGATTTCTAGGTATATGGATTGAGGAACAAAGCAAGGACACTAATTGGCAAAGAGGAAAGAAGCAAGCTGAAAGAATGAAGAAAAGCAAGCCTGGTGATCGTCCAGATCACTCGGCGAGTCGCCTAGTTGCTCATCTATCGCCTAAAGTTACAAAACACTGAGACTGAATTGGGGGTAACTTCGGCGAGCAGCAATTCCATTCGGCGTGTTGCCAAACACCGGCGAAGGATGACCTCATCACCAAAAGTCCTGATGGAAATCCAGATAAGTGCTGATGGGCGAGTTAAAAGGCAAAAGTGTGAATCGCGGAATGAAACAACGATCCCGATCTGGCTCGTCTAAATTTACAGTGGCTGAACTAAGAAGATAAGAAGAATTAAGGCGAGAAAAAGGATAATCGGGGAGTCGCGGAACGGTCAGCGAAACCCGACTTTCCTCGCCAATTAGTCCCAAAAAGCCTCAATCAGACTTGTATAAATTGATTTTTGCAAGAGAGAGAAAGCATTCAAAAACGTGAGCAACAAACGATTGAGCGTAAAAACACTACCATTGTGGATTTCAAGTGATTTTAGCAAGGTTTATCATTTGAGTTTTGTAATAGAGAAGATTTTAGTTAATTTTAACTTTTGAATTTCGTTTACCCAGTTATGGAAAACGTGGCAGGTATGGAATTTCATCTTTTTACCATGGTTGGCTAAAACCCTAACCTTGGGGATTTGACAATGTGACAAATTGTTGCATTTGACTAAGTGGGTGTCATCAATTAGCAAATTGTGGTGTTAATTTGAAGTGGTTCTGAATTATTATCGTGGTTTAAATTCATTATTTCATGCTTAGTGCAATATAGTTCAGAGTTTTGTGCTTGCTCGAGAGAGAGGTATAGAACCAACGTGGTAATTTGACATCCTTAGTAGTGGGTCATTGTGATTTCTGCTTGAGAAAGTGAAACTCAAGACTCAACCTTTGTGTCTAGCTCGAAAGAGTAGACTTGATGAGAAAGTGGGTTGGGCATCTTATGGCTAGTGTTGAAGTTCGAGAGAATTCATCATAAATAAGGTAATTGTTCGAGAGAAAATCGTTTTACTTATAGCCTATTCTACCCACAACAAATTGACATTGTTGGTAATAATGTTCACCCATTGAGTTGAATGCAATAGTTGGTTAGTCAACCCCCCAAGTGTTTCCTCGTTATTTGATTGTTTCATTTTGATTGTTGAAGTGGGTTAGTAACTACAACCTGTAATTTGAATCCTAAACTCTCGAGTGTGGTGCTTGTTCAGCTAAAAAGGTCACTGTCATACTTTCATATTTGAATTCAGAAGAAACCTACTCTCTGTGGATGGACCCCAACTCATGTAGTTGGGTTTATACTGATTTACGATCGCTGACACTTAGAATTGGATGAAGTGTCTTTGAAACGTTAATCAATAATGAGATCAAGTAATAATAACTGAATCAAAATAAATTGAACCCATGGAGAATCACATGAAAACCCTAGAAAAATGGGTAGAATTCAAAGGAGAATTTGAGTTTTCTCTTGGAACCTAATGGATGAAAGGGATCCATTGGTGAAGTTCCCATATACCTTGAAAAAATCTAGCTTTAGAATTGAACGAGGAGACTTGGAGCTTGAAGATCCCATGAATCTCTTGAAGCCTTCAAAGAAAACTTGGAGAAGAATATTGGAGAATTTTTGGGATTTTGAGCGAATGAGAAAGAATAAGTGGATTGGGGTCTTCAGAAATCATTTATTCTATTTAGAATAGGTAAAACTAACATAGTATAAGGGTTAAAAGATTGGGAAATGACTCAAATAGTCCTGACTTAAAATTGCTGAAATACCCTATAAGGATGGCCTTCCACGGACCATTAATCATTTCACCGTCCGTAAACCAGTCCGTAGACTCTTGGATTAGAATATTTTTCACAGGGTTCAAGTCCAAGGATGACTTAAATGACTGTGGAATCTTCCAATGTCCGTGAACCCGTCCGTAGACCCTTGCCTTAGAATATTTTTCCAATAGTTCAGGTCCAAGGATGGCGGCATTGACCGTGGACCTTCCACCATCCGTGAACTCGTCCGTAGACCCTTGTCTTAGAATATTTTTCATAGTGTTCAGGTCCAAGGATGACTTCACTGACTATGGACCCCTCCACCGTCTATGAACTCGTCTATAGACCCTTGCCTTAGAATATTTTTCACAGATTTCAACTGTATTTTCCCATCCCAACTTTCAACTAACTTTATACACTTCTGAGAAGTTACATTCTACTTTAGGATCCTCACAACAATAGCATCTTGATGGAAATTGTATTGCACACTTGTTTAGAATGTCACCCAGAGGTAGTTCGGGTTTTCATAATCTCCACGTGAAAAATGAGATTTTGATTAGAATACCTTTGATCCACATTAGCTTGTGCACCTTATTGCTCTCTTGTTTTTGTCTTACCAATTGAAATGCAGATCCCACTATGAATTGTTCCCTTGGTTCCCGTCTCTAGTATGGTGTGTTAGGCTCATCCTCTTTTTTAGGTGGGTTAACCTTTCTTAGAATATGTTTTGCTAATTATTGAGGAAGAATTCTTCTCAGAGTCAATTTATGCCACTACCCTTCTTCAACTGTTTCCTTAACTAGTACAATTGTCTTGTCATAATCAAAACATATGGGAATGATATGACCCAGAGCCTTTACTTCTATCCAATTGTCTAGCCACAACAAGTATGAGTTACCCTTTTTGGCTAGCTACCATATGTCTCTTTCAATTTTCTCCCTGCATTTTACCATCTTCTTCAGGATATATGTTCCTGCTACTGCATGATGCTTCTTTAGGTATTTGTTGCTTAAATAGTTCCTCCCACAAAAATTACTTAGTTCTTAAGTTCCACCAAATCTTTACAAACAAAGCTTTTGATATGTCATGTAGATTTTCAAATCCCATTCTTCTTTCTTCGTGTGGGTGAAATAAGGAGGGAGTGGACCAATGTTTTTTGAGTTCCCTAATGAGGTTGCTCCAGAAGAATCCTGCAAACATTTTGTGAAGCTATGCTAGGATAAGTGACACCACTTTCAATAACAAATTCAAGGGCTTTTATTCTTCAACAATCTAAAATTATTTTTGATGTTAATAGATTGATCTCTAACATCCAATTAGAAAATGTCATTTGGACTCTTCAACTCTATTTTCACTTCCAGACGCAATAATAGGATTGATTTAACCTTTTTCGCCACATCATCATCACAGGGGTACTAATTTTACTTCAAATGAAATTGGGGAATAATGAATTGGCCGTGATATTAAACATTTTCAGGCAAGTTTAGTGGTGAATCTGTGTGCATTCCCGACTTGTAAAAATAAAAACAACACAATCATCAGATATCTCATAGAACTTGACTATATTTACATCGTTATAATGGAGAAAAAGGACTACGGGTCCTTCCATTCCTCTTTTGAGAAAGAAACTTTAAGGCTATAATACACCTATCCATCCTTTTGGACTGATGAAGTAAACAGGAAAACAAACCATCAAAAAATTAATCTAAGTGAAATCATCAAACTTTACTCTCTCCCCGGTGGAAGATACATTCCAGAAGACAGCAGCAGCAAAATACAAGACTGATGTAAGCACCAAAAATCCCTTGAAAGATCCCACCAGTTCAACAAAGAATCCAGCACCAACAGTTCCAATTATCGCAGCCAAAGTACCAGCAGTGTTCGATATACCTATACACAAAGAATAAGTTATTCAGTTAGCTCACTGAAACAGCATCAATAATATGAATACAGATTGAGCTGCTAACACAACATACAATTTTCTATAATACAAATTGCTTTCATGGGAAAGCATGCATGTAAGAACATATCGAAACCCAAAATGTTATACTAACAAGTGCAATACAACACAAACTAGGCCAACTTACTTTAAAATAATACCCTAAATAACATATCGGGCCTCTGACCAATACCACCAGGTCGAGTATTAATTAATTCAGTAATGCACTATCTCAAAGACCTAACGTCAAGCCCAAAAAGAGTCCTCTAACCTCCACGGTTAACATCTTCAAAACAATGATAGTTTTTCTTTTCTCATTGGTTTTCCAAGTTATTTGGAAGAAAGGGTTACCAAACTATTGGCACTTGAATTACTGAAAAAGTTATTAAACTAATATAAAAAACGTTGTGATTTCCTTATGTAGACTTGGGTAATCCTTAGGGATGGCAATGGGGCGGGCGGATGCGAGGTAGGGCGGGTTTAAGGCTATGCGAGATGGGGTGGGTTTAAGGTGATGCGGGGCGGGTTGAAGTGGATTTTTTTAAAACTAATACGGGGCGGGGCGGGTTGGGGGTATGTGTGATTTTATGTGGGTTTAAATTTAACTTAATTTTTACATGTTATAAGAGTGATGGATCATTATTTATTAAGATAATTTCTTTAAAGCTACTATACTAAAATATTCAAAATAGTAAATGAAAATGGTTTAATAAAAAAAATTCAATTTCTTACATGTTTCCCAATTTACCTCTAAAAAATAAAATTTTAAGTCACAATCCTATTAAATTAATACAACTTAATGAAAAAATGAATTTTTATTTTTAGTGTCAAACTTAACTAGAAAAAGAAAATATTAAAAAAAGTATGCAGGGAGGGATCATGCGGAGCAGGTCTATGCGAAGCGGGGCGGGCGGGTTGAAAATGAAAAAAAATGTTAGGCGGGGCGGGGCAGATTAAAAAATTTGCGGGTTAAGCTTAACCCGCTCCGCCCCGCCCCATTGCCATCCCTAGTAAACCTCCCCTCATGAGCTAAATGTTGTGATTTTCTTGTATAAACTTTGACAATCCTCCCCTAATGAGCTAACTTTAGGAGTTGGGTTAGGCCTAGGGATAGCAATGGGGCAATGTGGGTGCGGGGCAGTGCGGGTTTAAGACTATGCGGGATGGTGTGGGGCGGATCAAAACCTTAGTTTTTTTAAATTGTGCACACGGGTGAAAAACAATGGGCAACCGCGGGCGGAGGAAAAATAAAGTGGAACAAGGAAATGAGGAATCATCGTCAAAATATCAAGGTAAATTTATTTGAGTTATTTTTTCAATGACAATAGAAACGCTTCTTCCTTTTTACATGTGTTTGACTTAAAAGGACAAGGAATCATCATCAATAATAGAATTGGTTCTTCTCTTTTACATGTGTTTGACTTAAAAAGCTGCTGAGTAGAACATATGGTTAATGTTCAAGAGTACTTGTTTTTTTGATATCATATGTGAGATTAAAAAAAAGTGAATAAAAATGTGGTAATACGATTTTTTTCTAGGCTACAACTCTATTTTCAAATCATTTGCAGAAGACCAAAAAAAAAGTCATATGAAATAAAAGTACTGGAGCCAAAATCAGAGTTGTCTTTATTTTGAGATACAAGCCTTATGAATTTTATTTGTATACATACATAACATAAAGAAGAAGAAAAGTTGCAACAGTGAATTTACCGACAATTACTTACTCTATGCATAATGCAGTAATAACATAAGTGGGGCGGGTTTATGCGGGGCGGAGCAGGTTAAAAATAGGGAAAAAACAGTATGTGGGGCAAGGCAGGTTGAGAATTTTGTGGGTTTGACTAAACCCACCCCACACCGCCCCATTGCCATCCCTAGTTAGGCCCCAATTCATTTTTTCAATTGGTATTAGAGCAAGACTCGTTAATCCTTATTGGTGTGTTTCAATGTTGGGCCCATGTTCTGTTATCCATACTCCAGTTACAGTCCTGGGCATAAGGGAGTGTCATGTTCCATATGGATTAAGGGAATGAGTTATGATCTTCTTATAGTTATATGGACTTGGGCATTCTCCTTCCTAAACTAATTTTTGGGTTAAGTTAAGCCCAAAATCAATTTCTACATAAAAAAGAATGAAGGAACGAAGAGATAAAATGGCCCAAGGAAAGCAAAAGTATTACTTATAAATGATATGTTCCTTCATCTCCTTGTGAAATGTACATTGCCTATCAAATTTGAATGCTTTGCGCTGATTTTTCAATGCCTAAAGTATGTAGTAGATGTGATCACTTCAGCAATGACTTACATTGCACTACTGAGGTGTATTAATTTGCATATAGGTGCAGTTCCACCGCCACACCAACCCCAACTATAAATATAAGGCTCCCAAAAAATATTTGCACATGACGAAAACAGAAGGGAAAAAACAAGGAAAGAAACAAAGGAAGGAAATAGGAAATTATGTTATGGTGGTTTTAGAAGAGATTTTTATGAAGGTGCAAGAAGGTGCTTCAATCGAAGTATTTTTTAGAGGGGTTGGGCCATTGTGCTTTTCCTGATAAAATAGACTGACAATGACTTGGGTGATTGTGATATTGGCTAAGTTGCTCGGACTCTTCACTTTCAATGTCACATTCATGTTGACACGACGTGGGTGTAAGTGTGGAATCCATACCAAATATGGTCAATGATTTTGGGTACTTTGCCCAAAATCGATAGAGAAACCCGAAACACATACAATGATTTCTGAGTTAGGAAGGAATGAGTTATGGGTCTGGGAATCAGGCCTCGTCCTCTTAGATCTGGTACGAGCAAGAGTAGGTAAGTTAGTATCGATCTGATGAAGAAAAGACATGTTCTTATTTGAACATCTTGTTTGGACTTTGGACTACTGGATTTATGTTAATTTCTCGGTGTGGATATTGTCAGGAATTGATTGAAACTTTAGCATGGTTCATGAACCCACAAATTTGGCCAATTTAATTCGCCGGAGAGATAAGTCAGTGACCTTTTTCATTGTACAAGCAAGATTGGTTGGATTAGCTTACTTTCTGTAGGTTATATATCCACTTATGCAGCTTTCTTGATTGCCTCTTTGTCGGGCAAACAAAAGTTAGAGTGAAATCATAATTTAGGCATATGATTTTTTTTCACGTTAAAAGATATTTATATAAAATAATTGTTAACCAGAAGTCGTTTTAAAGATATTAACAAGTCAACATCACTACCAAAGTGCAATGAACTCAAGAACTCTATCATGACCTCGATATCATTAGAAATAGCCATGCTACACACCAAAAAAAAGAGATGCAACTATACTTGGAAATAATTCCAGATTCAAAAATACTCTCATAAATTGGTACATTCCTTTCTTTCAATATAGTCCACCATAGTTTAGGCACATTCTTATAACTCTAATTTTAGATATTTGAATTATTTTAACCGAATCCCCGCATTTGTATCCAGACCTAGATCTGTACTCCCAGGCCTTAAAATTTAGATCATGAACAATCCGACTCTAGATTTACACCCATACCGGACACCCACATCTGAGTCCGAGCAAGGAAAAAACAAGGAAAGAAACAAAGGAAGAAAGAATTAGGAAATCATATATGGCGGTTTTAGAATGAATTAGTTTTGATGAAGGTGCAAAAAGGGTGCTTCAGCAGGAGTGATTTATAGAAGGGGTTGAGCCAGTTGGTGATAAGTTACAACCATTTACTTTTCCTGACAAAATAGATAGACAATGACTTGGGTGATTGGCATATAGGTTTTTATAATCCAGTTTAATTCATATAGAAAAAGAATAGGAAAATAGGACCATCTTAAATTTTGATTAAATTATTTCAGAATTCGGACAAAAAATGCGGGGGCGCAAATACTTGAAAACGCATAAATTTAAGCTTCCAAAAGATCTAAAAATATAATCTTGATTTCACCCAGTATGGATCTTTAGAGAAGAGTCCTAATTATTGAAAATACTAAGTCCTGGGCTACAATTACATGGGATCACAACCATTAGTGTGGAGGAGCAGATAGAACTAGAGGGTCCTTTTGAGGAGGAAGAGATCTTAGGCTGCTCAAAGCTCTGTGCTACGGAGAAAGCACCTGGACCTGATGGTTTTCCCTTGTCCTTTTACTTGTCTTTCTGGGAGATCCTAAAAGAGGATATTGTAAAGGCTATACAAGAATTCCATGCTAGACAGATTACTGAGAAGAGCTTTAATGCTACTTTTGTAGCACTCATCCCCAAGAAAGCCAGTGTTGCTGGAGTTTACAAGGTGATAGCAAAACTACTGGCAGAAAGGCTGAAAAGAGTGATTGATAAGCTTGTCAACAAAAACCAAATGGCCTTTATTAAAGGAAGACAAATAATGGATGCAACTCTCATTGCAAGTGAGTGTGTTGACTCCAGGTTGAAAGGAAACATTTCTGGGGTAATGTGCAAGTTGGACATTGAAAAAGCATATGATCATGTAAATTGGGGTTTCCTACTAAATACCTCGAGACAAATGGGTTTTGGAGAAAGATGGGTGGGATGGATAAAATTTTACATAAGCACAGTGAGATTCTCCATTCTTGTAAATGGAGAACCGCGGGGGGGGGGGGGGGGGGGGGGTATTTGTTTATCCTGGTAATGGAGGGATTTGATAGTTTTGATAAGGATTGCTACTCAAAACAAGTGGATCAGAGGTTTCCAGATTAGTGGAAACAATGGTGATATTAAAGAGATTTGCCATCTACTTTATGCAGATGACACCGTGATTCTTTGTGAGCCACAAGAGGAGCAATTCAGACTCATCAAACTAATTTTGTTGTTTTTGAAGCTTGTACAGGTTTGAAAGTTAATTGGGGAAAGAACAGTTTATATCCTATTAAGGATGTGACAAACATCCAAAGGCTAGCTGACATTTTGGGCTGCAGAGTGGAGAAATTGCCCACAACCTATTTGGGTATGCCTTCAGGTAATAAACACAAAGATTTGGAGATATGGGACAACATAGTCGAGAAGACTGAAAAAAGACTAGCCTTATGGAAGGCTCAATACATTTCTTTTGGTGGTAGACACATCCTTATCAACTCTATTCTAGATTCTCTCCCAATATATGTTATGTCTCTTTTCACTATACCGGCAAAAGTCGCTAAGAAATTGGACAAACTTAGGAGAGATTTCCTTTGGCATGGATGCAAAGAGAACAAAGGATACAATTTGGTCAAGTGGGTGATAGTTTTGCATAGAAAAGATAAAGGTGGCTTGGTCATCAGAGATTTGAGGAAGCATAACAACAGTCTTTTGATGAAATGGTTGTGGAGATACACTGATGAGAAGCAAGCTTTGTGGAAAGATTTGATTAAATGTAAATATGGGGAGGATGGATTCTGGTGTAGTAACATAAGCACGGATGCTTATGGAGTGGGGGTTTGGGGAGCTATTAGAAACTTATGTCCCAAGTTAGAAGCAAATTTACATATCAAGGTGGGGGATGGAAGGAGACCTAGATTCTGGTGGGATGTATGGATCAAACAAACCCCCCCTAAAAGACATGTTTCCTGACCTATTTATTTTGTGCACCAATTCCGAGGCAATGATTAGTGATTGCTGGACAGAACAAGGTTGGAATCTCTATTTCAGAAGACCACTAAATGATTGGGAAATAGAGAGAGTAGCCAAATTGTTGGAGGAAGTGGGGGATTTTGCAGGCACCAATACTGTCAATGATGTTGTTAGATGGTCTCACAGTAAGGATGGTATCTTCACAGTTGGCAGGGCATATAAAAAGGAGTGCAACTCGCAAAGTAGCAGATACCGGAGTTCATGGAAAAATATCTAGAGGACTGCAGCACCAACAAAAGTTAAGTGCTTTACTTGGTGGGTCATTAGAAAGGCATGCTTGACACATGAAGTCTTGAGGTAGAAAAGAAAGATCCTACTTCCTTGGCGCTCTTTATGTGGGAAGACAGGAGAAACTAACAATCACCTATTCTTACATTATACTTTCACAGCACAAATATGGTCCATGTTTCTCAACTTTTCAGAAGTGAAATGGACTATGCCAGAACATGCAACTGATTTACTTAGTTGTTGGATCAGGAGAGGAGGTAGCAAGAGACAGAAGATTTGGTGGAATTTGATTCCACATTGCATTTAGTGGATAGTGTGGAAGGAGAGGAATAGTAGGAATTTTAAAGATATATCCAATTCCATTCACAAGGTTAAATGGAATTGCATTGTACCTCTATATTTTTGGTGTAAAGAGATAGGATTAGAGGATTCAGATCAACTTTTTAGAATTCTTAGGACCCTTGTAAGTATTATGTTTTTTGTTCTTTTCTGATTTTCTAAAGGTCCCCTGCATATCCTTAATGCTGAAGAATACAATGTTACCAATTCTCTAAAAAAAAATAAAAAAAAATTATGGCACTGTTATATACTTATTATATTATATGATGAAAGAATTGAAATTTCAAATGATAAAAGTAGTGTGTACCTAATATTTGAAAACGAATATTTTTTTTTGCCTAGTTAGAGATTTATATATATATATATTAATATAGAGATAAACTAAGTATATGTAACTACCAAAAGTGTCCTAAATAGCTAGTGGTTCAACATGCCATGTCAATTTATAAAAGAGCATGTCTTTAGGGATAAATGGAAATTTTGGATCGAAGAGTTCTCAAATATAAAAGATGTTCAGACTTTTTGAACCAAAAAGGAAACAATGCCATA
Source organism: Solanum okadae (assembly GCA_036553675.1). Classification (NCBI taxonomy): domain Eukaryota; kingdom Viridiplantae; phylum Streptophyta; class Magnoliopsida; order Solanales; family Solanaceae; genus Solanum; species Solanum okadae. The sequence continues at coordinate 20,728,072 of CM071686.1, read as the reverse complement.
TAAGATGGTATTTTTATTTTTTTTTGATAATTGAGAAGCAATACATTAGCTGTTGTACAGATAATGCCAAGGAAGCAAGTTAAACTTTTATATGAATTGAAATGATAAAATCAAATCAGAGTTCCTCATACAATGTAGACTTATCTGCTTATAAGTTGTTCAAAGTTAACCCAGTAAAAAGATATACAAAAAAGAAAGCCTGAAAAAGAGGAGTAAAAAGATCACAGCAGCATTGGCAGTGGTGCCATGAACTCTTGAATGGTCGTGCGGCTTATAGCCTTTAATGGGCAAAATACAAGTAATCCAAAAAATAAAAAATTGAGAGCAGAAAGAAACTATTATGAGGATGTTGTGGGAGTCTCCTTTGAGAATACTTTGTGCACGGTGACCAAGAAAAAGAAGTTCGGAAAGATATTGGGACCTGTTTTCTTACTTATTTTCTAGTAACCACTTCAAAAATGTTTCCCTTTCTTTCAGTATGTATCAAATGAGAAGTGGATGCAGACAGACAGAAAATATGGAGCAGCCTCTCAACAAAATAAACTAACATTAAACAATAACAACAAAATGCTGTTTCATGTTTGCCAGATAAATAGAGACATGGGAACAAGTAACTAACATCAGGATCAGGACTAGCCTATTCCAACAAGTGGAAAAAGTTCGAGAAAATGGACAAGAATTACCATGGAGAACGCCAGAATACTGCGGGGCAATCTCCTGTCAATATATATAAATGGAAGATCAGTTCCACAAATGAAAACTTTTGCTTCACTGTTTCATGAAGTATATATCTTTAAATGCTAACCTGAAGGTTGACAAGGAAGCCACAATGACTAAATGCTTTCAGTCCTACAGCTAAAGTAAGCCAAGCAGATGCTATGGATGGACTTGGTGCTGTGGTTAAACCAATGAGAGCAAAACCGGGGCCGAAAAAACCAACTGACTGCAAAAGGAACAAATAAGTTGTGTTTGATACAAGTCTTACCGAGTGTGGCACAAAAAAACAAAACAAAGACCAGAAAAAGAAGAAACAATAATTAAATATTCCCGTATATCAATAATATTCAACAAGATTTAACTGAGCATTGAACAAAAATAATTTGAAAGAAAGTAGATTAACAGTTCCACTACTGAATAAGGCTGCTTTAAGATTGTACTTTGACCAGACTATCCCGTAGAACCAGTGGCTTCTGATGACAACCCATCTCTACCACATGCTATTAGAAAATATTCAACTTTTAACACGTAAAGAGATGTGGCTTGTTACAACTGCGATAGTCCGTGTTTAAAGGCAGAGATACAAGGGAAATGCCATTTTCCCAAACATTGGGGCTGGACGTCCCCAAGATGAAATGTAGGCAACATTTAATGTAAATTTAGCTTTATTAATAGAATAAAATTTGAAAATGTATAAACTATGAAAAAAATATGGAATACATTAAAAATTGGATAAAATTCAAAAGCCAAAAGTATATAAAGTTAATTTATAAGTACATGTAGTATAAAATGGATACAACTTACTAAATACAACATACCCAGAGAAATCCCACAAGTGAGGTCTAATACAACTTACTAAATACTAAGCTACAAATCCTACGTTAAGAGTGAAAAAACATATTATTCAAAATTCTAATCAAATACATTAAAAAAACTAAAAAGCAATTATCTCATAGTGTAAGGGACACTCATCATAAGCCATAAAGCATGCATGAACCTTTTTGGGTATATAGGGCATACAACCCAAGGTAAAGCATGTACGGGAAAATAGAAGGTGATGCTCCACCTAGAAAGATGTCAGTCCCTGCGAAACTTAAGCTCCACATGCGATAGCATCCATAGAATCTCTACTCCTTGAAGGACAACTGGTGAAGCTTTGGAAGTTCCAATGAGGCCCTTGACAAGATCTCAAACCAAGGAGTTGAAAGACAAGATTATTTGTGATATTGATGTCACATGAAAAGAATTGGACACCCTTATACCCATAATATAGCATACAGGAAGGAGGAGCAATCCTAGTGCCATTCTCTCTTCTTACTACATTCTCTAGTAAATTGCATACCAAGTGTTTGTTTAAATTCCCTAGTCAAGCTCTGGTTTTCTTGAGCTATAATCCCTAGAAGTAATTGCAAAGCCAACTTTGTTTCAAGGATTACTTTAAGAAAAGTGAATTCTCACCTACACTTCTCTCCCATGGGATGACCCCAACCTCGTCGGCTTTATATATTTCATATGACCTTACTACTCTTCAAGTCGAGGGGAAGGATTGAACATGATCAGTTATCAAAACAACGATCCAGAGGACAACAAAAAAACAAGGGATATGGAGAAAATTTACCTGCATAACTTTCCGGGTTAGGGTCACACTTATGCCTCTTTGGATCATCAAGTCTGACAGAACCCCAGCAAAATAGCCAGTCAACGCCATTATACTCCACGGAACAGCACTAAACCATGCTGCTTGTCTAAGATCAACATGATATATCTAAAAGGACAGATACAGCTATATCACTACAATCATCACAAAAAATATATTGAAGTCACTTAGAGGATGTAATAACGACACCCATCTGCAATAGTTACTCACTGTTTTGAAGTAAATGGGCATCCATGATAATATAACAAAGAATCCCTGCATCAAGAACAAAGAATTACCAACTAAGACTGAATAATTTAGAAACTAAGTATAAGATAGGCGAAATACATAGACAGCTCCTTTAAGTTGTCACAGAATTTTCAGTTAGACACTTTTACAAAGCCTGTAATCTATACGACACCTAACATAATACAAAATATATATTATAAGCACCTCATACAAATGTGGCACAATCACTGGCTCTTACTACAATGTAGGCGAGTGAACCACTGAATTTGTTCTCTTTTCTCCTAATTTTTCTTCCATAGAGAACCCATACATCATCTATTTCGCTGTCATAACAGCTCACTAAGCATCCACATACTTATGTATCCCAAGCAAGAACCTATCATCAAATTCTAGGGTTTCTAAGAGAACACATCTCAAGGTTCAAGAATAGACTTTTGGGACTCTTCTTCAACATTAGGATTTCAATTGGAGCAATCTAAGGTGTGTAAGGCTAACTCTAAGTGTGGGAGCATCATTGTTCCTCCCTACAATCCGTTTTTGCCATGTCTATGTAATTGCATTCATGAACTATTAAGTTATGTACAAAAAACCATGTTTTCCATGAATTTCCATTCATGAACCAATTAGGGATATCCTATGAATTCAGTGATGTTCGTTCATGTAGATTTAATTTGAACTCATGTATGAATTATATGTATATGCTCATAATTATTCAATTCAATGAGCTCCACAATTTTGATACAAAGTATGGTTTATGAAAATTGAAAAATATGATTTTTTCCTTCAAAGAGGATTTTAATGATTTCTGTTAGAATGAGAAAGGTTTACACAATCTTACACAGAATAGGAATAGTTTATAGTCTCCTACTTGGTAAAGAATTGTATTATAGTGTCTATAAATAGGGTTCTCTATATAATAATGAAAATTCACAATCAATAATATTTTCTTCAGATTTCTCGTAATTTCTTTCAAGAACTTGCTTATAAAAGAAAAACCTATACGATTTGACCCAAGTTTTCACAATATGATTTATGAACTATGATTTGAGCCAAGGCTCCAACAATATGATTTATGAACTATGATTTAAGCCGAGGCTCAACAATATGATTTATGAACTATGGCTTATGGGATTTTAGGCCAAACATGTATCTCTCATAATCTCTACAATATATACACATGATTCACGTCATGACTTATGGGGTTTCAAAGCTAAACATTTTTTTCATGGGCATTACACCAAATTATGATATATGAGCTTAAAGCTATTCAGGGCAAGTTTTTGGAGTAATGGTTAACATTGAGAAGGATGAGTTCAAATAATGAATGCCCGGAACTACATTTGCCGCGGTAGGTTTAGGATCATTTCATTGATTTGGGTAAATCCTCATGTTTTCCGAAGAGCATGTATGGATCGTTTGCTAGTAAATCATTTATGTACGTCTCATATCCAACAAGGTATGAGGCAACTTAGTTAATCAGGCCGAGATCAGACTCCATGTGTTTCCATGGTGGTTATCTCGGGTTAACCTAAGAAGTAGAGTAAATTATGATAAGAAAAGACCTCTTTTTGAGTTATGATCCGTTTACTCTATGTTTTACTCATGATCTTCAATTATGCAGTTCACATCATATTTCATTAAGCCATCTTACATACAGTTCAATTCCATATGTACTTACCTATTGTCGAGGGCGTTGCATTTTAAATGATGTAGAATCAGGTATTCAAGATGGTCGAGCAGAATGTTAAGTTTTATGTTTCAGCTCTTGGTGCGTTCCATTAGTTCTTAGACTATATAGTAAGTCCATTCGGTTGGTTAAGCGTATGGCTAGGCAGGGAGCCTTGTCCCGATAAACAGTTTATTCAGTCATGTTAGAGGCTTTATAGACGGTCAGTTACTATACTCTTATGACCTGTATTCCAGTTTTGACCTACGTGCTACTGCACGAACTTAAACAATGATTTATGAAAAATACTTTATTTACAAGACTTATTCCCTTATGTTAAACGAATCCCTCAAGTTCTTTTAAATTATGCATTCTGCTCATGTCTAGATGTATGTTCTATGTTTATGCCATGATATGGGTTCGTTCGGGCCAGCAAAGGCATCGAGTGTTGGTGCCGCCTAGTGTCTAGGCTAGAGGCGTGAGACTTGCTCACAATTTTTAAAATTTAGCAAACCAAAAGACGTCGACAGATATTTAGAAATAGAAGAGGCAGCTCAGTTCACTAAAGCTCTAGCTATGCGTGGGGTCCGGGGACAGGCTTGACCGCAAGGGTCTATTGTAAATATGTATTGCACTAAGAGGAGACATATAAGTACCTTCAGCATGTTATGAAACTCAATAATTTGAAACAAAGTGAATTTCCTTCAGGATATCAATAACTTGTAATATTTACACCTAATATGATGGTGCTTTACAAATTCTTGATCCAATAAGATATGGACTTCTTGATAAGGAACTGTAGACTAGCACCTCTATAAAATTAAGCAAGCTAGCACAGAAGTAGACAGTTTTGCATTCATAGAGTTATAATTATACTATTAGAGATATATATGCGTACCCAGCTATGCATGGCATTTGCAACAATTATAGACCATGTCGGTAGTTTGGAGAGTAAATGCCTGAAAGGAGGGATCCCTTTACTTGTTTTTGATTTACCCTCAACTATAGTGTGTATCTGCCCCTTGTTCTGTATATACCTCAATTCATGAATGGATATTTGCTGACTATGTTCAGGAGTACTAGAGGTAGCAGAAACCCACACTAAAACCCATAGGAATCCGGACAAGCCAAATATCACAAAGGGTCCGAATAGGCCACCTTGTGACATAAGTATAGGAGAAAAGGTAAGTCCAATAGCACTTCCAAGCTGAAAACCAGCCATGGCAAGTCCGACAGCCCTTGAGCGCTCAGTAGGAGGAAACCATCTACAGGGAAAAGCACCAGTTTTAAAGCAACATGTTAAACCAGATCTTTCAGTTCTACAGACTACTATCACAACTATTTAGTATAGAGACCATATTATAAATTCAAAAGTTTCTTGACTTCAATACCTTGCAATCATATTATTCATGCAAGGAAGAGCAACCCCTTCGGCTATTCCTAGCAGCATCCTCATGGCAAGTAATGCCCATAATGATGCTTCTGCTGCCCAAGGAGTTAGAAGTGTCGCCATGGACCATAAAGCCACACCCCATGCCATCACTAACTTACCTCCATAGTAATCCACCAGAGTCCCCCCGGCTATTGGCGAGATCAGGTATCCCCAGAGAAATGATGACTGCCATTAGTAACTATTTATCAATCAGAACACTGAATATGCAAGGTCAGAACAGAAGTGGAAACATGATTCGTTAGTCGATTTCTTTCATTTCAAGTCAAAGATTTTTTTTCGTATGTTATTATAGCTACTATAGTAACACATGAATTCAGAAATTGGTCAGTACCTTGAAAATCTAGTTCTTTGGCTCAATTCAAGAAATGCATATTTATCAGGAAAATGCTTTACCATAAAAGACTCACACAATCAAATTCAAACTGCATTTAGATGTCCAACATCAGGTTTTTGGGAGAGAATAGTTTAGTTTTCAAATTTTCACATCAGAAAATAAGAGCACCGAAAGAAATAACAATTTTCAGCAACTGTCCAATCCAAATGAGTTCGATTGGTTGGGATTTATTGCCCTTCTCTACCTAAAAGTTTATGAGAAGTTTTTTCGCACTTATAGCGCATACGTTGAAAGTGTTCAATATAAGTCTATGAAAAGTTTTTGGCATTTACCATATGTTGGTTGCCCAATGTGAGGTGCCGCTGCATGTGAGCCATTGGACCTTGAGAAGGAAATTAAGAAAGCTCTCCCCCACACCCTCCACGGATTTTATATGGTGTGGTGGGACATGGGGAAGGTGTTCGTTTGAATTTGATTTATGAGTTGTTAGCTTTCATAGATTGTTAAAACAGATCATGTGAATATCAGATTTGTACCCTTAGATTTTGTCACATTTAATTCCTCCCATTCACACCCCTACCCCACCCAGAAGAAAAGAAAGGAAAGAAGTGAACAGAAAGCATAAAATGTTAGATGAAAATCCATTACGACGGTTCTGATAAACCTAGACTAAAACAGAGGACATCACCTTTTTTCCTTTTAGAAAATTAACTTTGGAACTAAAATTAATGAAATCAGATTCTCATATAAGACGAGCATTTCCACACCTTGATGATATTTTATTTTACTTTTGAAAATGGTAAAGTTGTATTCATCTGCAATGAGGGAATGCTCGCAACCAAACAAAAATTACAAGGCAAGAAGTCATGAATACAAAGAGCCTAGAAAATCTACTAACTGATCTACTTCATATAAACCCTCCCTCTTCTTTACACCTTGACGATACTTTTACAAGAGCTCTGACTTGAATCCTAACTAGGTAGACGCCTAGGATCTGAGGTAAAAATTGAATTTATGAATCAAAGCGAACTTTTCTTACAGCAGATCCACCCTATAATATTTCAAAGAAAAAGTTAGCAACATAAAAGATTAGTGACTTGATATCATCGAAAAGGTCACATAATAATTCATTTTAAGCTTGGATCTCTTCAAGCAATCAAGGAGACGAAAAACCATGTTAAGTAAAAGGAGAAAAGGTTGATTGACTTGCATTGCTGATGAAAATCAAAGAAAGTCAGCTTTGACACTAGCCAATGTAGACAGAATCATCCTAGTTGACTTATTTCTTTCTTTCTTTTAGTCAAGAGAATGCTTCTTCAACTTGGCCAATGAACTTGTGGACTTCATTTTCCGAGCCAAAATTTTGAACTTGCAAGTTTATATACAAGCAGTTTAACGTATCCACACTTGGAGCGGTCATGAATTTAAGATATGATGTTCTACTAAGTTTGATGTAAGATATAAGAGATAAACTTTTTACCTATATTCATAAAAATATGTATATTTACTCTTATTAAATCCACAACCATCCATGTGAGCAATTTCCAAATTTATTTACTAGAATATTTCAGAATGTAATTAATTGAATTGGTGAAGAAATAGGGTGTGGAGTAGAAAAAAATTAATGAAAGTACCTGAACAACGCCAGCAAAAGATTGACGCCAACCATGAGAAAGAGATAGGGGAACTATAGCGACTGACATGACAACTCGATCTGCGTTACATAAAGCCAAAGACAAGGCTAACATTGCCACAACTTTCACTCTCTCCGAAGTGATGAACTCCACAAAGCTACCTTGTCGCTGTACTGATTGAGATTGAGAATCATTGGAAGAAGCTCGTATTCGATTACTCCGAACCGGAACCTCGGTTCTGAAGAAAGTGTTAGCAGTTATCAATTTGAAACAACAGTTGTGATTGGGCGGAAATTTGCAGTTTGAAGGCAACTTGATGTTGAATACTAACTGTTTACCAAAGGAATTAGGTTTCCTAAAGCTCGAACTAGGGCTGAGATATCGGAGAGTCGCCGGAGAATTCATCTAGAGAATAGTGCTGTGGTGTTATCGAAAATGATTTTGCATTGAATTACGGATGATACCTCGTTCAAGGCATTTAATTTTGTTCCCTAATGTCACGGCGGCTTGAACTTGATGATGAATAAATAGCATATGTGATTTGACGTAATTCTCAGTTTTCGCAAATGCTGTTACGGAGTCCGTTTGTTCCACTCAGCTCCATGGATCAGATAATTGCTATTTGTTGGCGTCGTTTAATTTTTCTTCTTATATTTGGATTATTACATAATTGCAGGCGTCCTTCAATTAGATAATTCATATACTACTTCCTTTCATTTTTAAGTACTAAAATTAATATCACGGAATTTTTAAAATAATACTTAAAATTTATTAGTCATTAAAACTAAAACACTATATTATCTTACATACAAGATTTCATAGTAACAAACATTAATAATATAAAGGAAAATGAAAATTATTACATCTTATCATTTATCCTTAATAGCATAAGTATAAATTAATGACGATAAAAATACATACCAGAATCTGTAACATAAACAATGGTCAGTGAGTAACTCAACAGGACCAAAGTATACAAATATTTAATTGTGAAGAAGAAGAAGAGGAGGTTCAAATTTTTTGTAGTTTTAAAATGAGAGGAAATTCCTCTATTTATAGACAACAAAGGGTAGTGTGAACAAATGTTTATTGTGCCTTATTGAAAAGGTTACAATTATTTGGAAAAGTTGCAACCCTTCGAAAAGGTCACAACCTTTCATAAAAGTCGCAATTTTCATAAAAGTCGCAATTTTCATAAAAGTCGCAACTCTTCATAAAAGTCGCAATTTTTCATAAAAGTCACAATTTTTCATAAAAGTCGCAACTCTTCATAAAAGTCGCTACTCTTCATTAAAGTCGCAACTTTTCATAAAAGGGGAAGGCTAATTTTGGAAATAAATAAATTAAAAGGGAATTCTGGTTTGTAGTGGCACCACGTAGGCGGACATAAGGTTCTCTTTTATATATATATATATATATATATATATATATATATATATATCTATATACTAGTAAAATTACCCGCGCTTCATGCGGAAATTTGATATTACAAAATTTATAAAATAATACTTAAAACATATCAGTCATTAAAGATAAAACACTATGTTGTCTGATTACGTAGTAAAGAACATTAATAATATAAAGGAAAATGATAATTATAACATCTTATCATTTATTTCAATCAATCATTTTTAATTTGATTTTATAATTTATCATTTGCCTCTAGAAAGTGTTACTATTTGATATTTTTGGGAAATTAGATGAACATCAACATGTGATATTAAATTTTCTATAATCTTTATCTATACTAACAATTATACCAATAACACGGAAACATAAACAACAACGTTTAAAACATGTACTCAAAAATAACAATTAATATCATAAGCACAAAGTAATGATTGTTAAAAATATACCAGGATTATAACAATAGAATGAAACAGAAAGGAAAAAATGAGCCCACTGAATGCACAATGTCCGCTTAAGGAAATTATTCTCCTCTAGTACCCGAGGTTTGAAGGAATAGATCCTCTCAGGATGGAACGATTCTATTCACAAGTGTATTGATACAGAAACAATGGTGTTAGTGAGCCACTCAACAGGAGCAAAGTACACAAATATTTAATTGTGCAAAAGAAGAAGAAGAAGTTCAGAATTTTCGTTGTTTTAAAATGAGAGGAAATCCCTCTATTTATAGACATAAAGGGCAGTGTGAACAAATGTTTTTTTGTGCCTTATTGAAAATGTCACAACTCTTTGGAATAAAAGTCGTAACTCTTCATAAAAGTCGCAAATGTTCATAAAAGTCACATCTTTTCATGAAAGGGGAAGGGTATTTTTGGAGATAAATAAATTTAAAAGGAAATTATTGCTTGTGGTGGCGCCACGTAGGCGGACCTAGGTTCTCTTTTATATAAATATATTATATATGATATGATTGTCATAGTTTCCTTTTTTTAGGGTAAAACTATAAAAACAATTTTCATTAATATTTTATGATGTATTTTTTCATCATAGTAATATGCAAAAAAAAAAAAGTAATTTATAGTACTTTTTTTTTATAGTTTTTGAATATCTAATTTTTTTTGTTTAAAATATTGAATTAATTTAATCTAATTTAACTTTGAAAATTAGTCAAACTGACTTTCAAAAAACACAACATGACAAATAAAAATGGACGGAGGGAGTAAATAATTTTTCTATTACTTCATGTTAACTTTAAGTTCCTGATCTAGCCTTTATCTCTAAAGACAAAAATTATAAAGTATCTTATAAATCCAATATAATCAAGCAATGCATTAATAATTTTTTAAAATCTCATAAGCTACATGTTGTTTTAAAGCCAAACGTTATTTTATAAAGGCAGAATGGTCTAGGAGGCTCCTATACTTGGCTCCATTTGTCGCCTGCCATCCTTTTATTCACGACTTTGTCAACTGAACCCTCAAACCCACTGAAACATGACATTTTAAACCCCTTTTTTTCTGACTTGTCATCATATGTGGCAAAAACAGCTCAAGTGCGTGAATTACACTCACTTTAAAAGCGTGATAGGCTTTTAAAAAGCTAATAACAGTCATTTTTGGCTATTACATCAGTCATCTTGTCACGACCCGAGAGCACCCCCTAGTCGTAATACGTTGTACTTGACCCCGAAGGGGTCTAATACAAGCCACTTAGCTCATTCATTGCATTTGACAAATAGAAATAGTGCGGAATAAAAACTTTATTTAAAACCAAACTATCAAAAACTCAATTATAAAGCAACGGAATACTAAGTCTCACATGGCCATCTTATGCAAACTTTAACAAGATAGGGTCACACCCCTTTACAATCGAAGTATAGACAAAAGTCTTAAAGCATAAAAAAACTAGAAACATAAAGTCCTTGTCCTCGACATATGAGGACATACCAAAATAGGTCTTGAGAGAACTCTAATCCCAAGCTTCACTATGGAGAATCAAATCGAGTGTCAATCGCTACACTTCATAAGAGTAAAGAAATATAGGTTAGCACACAGAAATGTACTAAGTATGATGATCATGCAAAAACATGCTTTAAAAGAGACATTTTGTTGAAAGTCATGTTTTATGCCATTTTTGTAAAACTTCATGAACATTGATACAAGAGAGGCATAATATAAGTCACCACCAACATACAAAGTCACATAATTCACATTTGAGCAAAATCACATATAACCCTTTACCTTCACCTTGAACCTCCACTTCAAGTAACCCTAAAGCTATACCTTGTGCAATGTATGGATAGCGTCCCATACCACCACCCACACTAAGGCACCACCTTAAGGTCACCAAAAGTGAACTTACCATTCATCTGTTCCACCTTTACACAACAAAGCATTTAAGAGACACAAACATTACATGAATCACATCATCACATTAAGACCAATATCTAAGACAACTCTAAGTTATACTTGTGCAATGTGCAAGTAGCATCCCATACAACAACTCACACTAAGAACTTCTTTGAAGTCACCCTAGACAAGGCACATTCATATACAATAGACATGACAAGGAAGTAACTCATAATACAATCCAAGTATAGCATGCATCTTTACATTTAAGCATTTAAACCAACATTCTTCATTAGGTTCATTTAGGAAACATTCATGCATTTAGAGGACTTTCATACATTTAGTCATTAAGACTTAGAGAACTCACTATAGCCCCTTCAAAGCCTACTCGTGCAATGTATAGATAGCATCTCATAGTACTACCTATAATTTGTAGTACCTATCAAGTAACTAGAGTGCACATCTCACATGATGGGAATAAGCGTTTAACTGACATAGACCATGAGAGCTAGATAATGGAATCCGATGTACTATCCCACATCGTAAGGGTTGGTCTACTTGCCTAAGGTAAACCAATTAACATTAGCTCGGACAAAATCTACTAGCTAATATCCTATGTGGAAACATAATTATGGGATAGGAAGATGTTCATTGGAAATCTAACCTAACATTGAGAGAGTTTCCATCTAACCATATCCACTCAGTGCTTATCCTACATTCCCATAGATTATTTCATTCACATTAGATTAGAGTATTAGGGAGGAATGCCATAGGCCTATCGACCCATGATACATCATTACCAAGGAAGGAATGTTATAAGCCTATCGATCCATGGTACATTCAAGGATAGCTCTAGGGTCCATATGAAAGGAATGTTATAAGCCTATCGATTCATGGTCCCTCGTTATATTCTTATACTCATGAAAGGAACGCCACTAGCCTATCGATTCATGGTACATTAACTCATTAAGAAAGGAATGCCACTAGCCTATCGATTCATGGTACATTGACTCATTAAGAAAGGAATGCAACTAGCCTATCGATTCTAGAGTCTTCGTTACATTAGATCATTTATGAAAAGAATGCATAAAGCTTATCAATTCATAGACATCAAGTCAAGACACATTCATCACTCATATATGAAAGGAATGCATAATTCCTACCAATTCTAGATTCAACATTCACATTATAGGAACCCTTCACATTCCATTATTTTCATTCATGAGTGTCAAATTGAGAAATATTAACACAAATACATTGAATACAAGATCATCATTCTATCATTGAATCACATGTAAATCCTTCACATTATACAACATCATGATAATACTTCAATTCATCACACTATGCCTTCAATTCCATGATCACAATGTATATAGTAAGTAAACACCTCTACCTTTCAAGTGGATCAACAATTCAAGCACAATTCTACATTAACATGAAATTAAGTCAAACTTGCCCTTTCAAGGATATGATCACCAATCCTCAATTCACCATAATTAGGCATAGATGATGATACAAGTCAACAATTTAAATCAATCTAAGCATAAATCCATTAACATTCATTCATGGTCAACAAACCCACTTCATAAGTTACAATTTAGAAATTGAGAGAAACCATGAGTTCATAGAGTTTTGCATCTTAAATCATCAATTAAAGATCAACATAATCATAACTTGTCATTTGAAAACGTTTGATGCAAGAACCCATGAGATTGAGTAAAAACCTAGGGTTTTTCAATAACTTGAAAACTTTGAAACTTCTTTGAAATTGACTCTAGGGTGAAAAATAACCCTAGATGAAGGATAACCATATTTTATACTTGAATAATCCCATGAAATTGAAGAAGAAACACCTTGAAATCCCCAACCCTAGCTTGAACTTGACCTTGATCTCCAATGGAGTTTCTAGAGAGAACTTTTTAGGAGGGAAGGGTTTTGATTTGAGAGATGAAATCTAAATGAGTGTTTTAATGTTTTAATACTCTTAAAATACCTTAAAACACTTAAAATAACCATCCACATACTAATTGGGACTTGGAGTGAATTTACCACTTCACCCCTAAGTTGGTCAAGTCCCTTGACAGATTACAGGTACCATTCACGAGCCCTGGACTCACGGACCGTGAGTCCATTAACGGACCGTTCTATTGGTCCGTGGTCTGGGGATGTGGCATGGTTTTGGGGGTGTTGACCTATGGAGGCCATCCACGGAGCGTGGATGAACCTATGGGTCGTGAACCCTATCCGTATGTCATGAGACTTTGGCCAACTTTGGTGATTCTTTAGGGGCTTGGGGGTTAGACTATGGGTCTTCTTCAAGGACCCCTAGGGTAGTCCTTGGGGAGTCGTACCTTGACGTTGGACCCGTAAACCCCTCAACCAAAGCTCGGGACAACATACAACAACATCAAACGTCATGACAAACACAAACGCACACACGTTAGGCTCTAGTTTCACTTGTTCATTTTTAGGGTCGTTACACATCTTCCTCTTCAAATTCCCCAAATTTCTTATCTCTCACTCATTTATCTCTCTCCAAATTTCTTCTTGTTATCCACAATCGATCAACCCTAGTCGATCTTTTACTTTATTTTTTTACTTGTTCATTTTTCTTGTTCTTCACAATGACTTTTCATTATTAAGATCATAGGCTTCATGTTGAACCTAAGATATCAAAAACATCAACTAATTCAGGAAGAATGTTTAGGGGCTATCAATAATACTGAAATGGTATTGGATGTGATTTTTTTCGATGGGCTGATATGACTGATCCTATATACCAAAAACAATACTACATGAAGAATCCATCAACAAATGTTGATCATGGAAGGTAGGCAAGAAGGAAAGACATGGAAGGCAAGAGAGACAGGGGAGATCAAGCTTTAGTATTGATATCAATGTTGTTGTGATTGTTGTCATTTGGTTTCTATCTTTTGTATTTAAGATGTCTTGATGATTTTTTTCATTTGAGTACTATGGTAATGAAATATAATGTAATAAAAATATCTAGTTTAAGGCTTATGGCTATCTATCCACAAATTCATAAATAAATATAACTTGTTTGTCATAGCAAGTAAACACAATAGATGAAAAGTAAACTAAAATAAAAAAAGTTTAAAATTACAATTGAAAAATATCATAGACAATGCCATTGAGAATTAAGCTAGACAAAACATGAGTCTTTACTATGAAATACTATGTGTCATGAGTGCTTGGTGCGGACTGCATGGCTGGTGTGACATGAGTTCTTTTGGAATGGGTGCTTGTAGTGGCATGAGTGCGTGTAGAAGAGTTGACTTATTTGTAACTTTGTTCTTGTAGTTGCCTTTGAGTAACTGCAGTTCCACCCTTCCACCTTAGTCCATTGGGTTTGTAACCAAGATCAATATTGGTAGGCGCTGAAATCTTCAATATAGCACTATGTAACAATGTATCAGTAGTTCCAAACTGTATCAGTAGTTCCAAACTATTAAAGGACAATAATAATATCAGTTAGAGATTCTATAGAATCAAACTAAAGGTCTTTAAATGAAAATACTTACCCTCTTTATGACACTACCAGTTGCTCCAAATAGCACACGAAAACCCGTTGTTCTTGGATTCTTATATCCATGATTTGCACCACCTTTTTTAACTTTACTACTCCTCTATGAGTCACTAGTAGTGGACTGTTGAGTAATAAATTGACTTGTTGGTTGAGTAACACTTGCAAAATTTACAGAAATATTTGTAGCACTTCCACCCGTAGTTATTGCCCTTTCAGCCGTTGCTGAAGTAGTAGTTGGTCTTTTAGTAGTTGCACCAACATTTTCACCAGTAGTTGTTGCCCTTTAAGTAGTTGTTGAAGTAGTGGTTGGTCTTCCAGTAGTTGCACCAACACTTCCACCATTACATCGTGCACTTCGAGTAGCTGTTGAAGTAGTTACACCAATAGTTACACATGTATAAGCTTCTAAAGTAGTGTCAGCTCTACTAACAGGTGTTGTTGTAGCAATTCTTGTAGTTGAAGTTCCAATATTATAGCCATTTGTCTACATACATAATATTCCAAATTGAATTCAGAAGTATTGACAAAATAAATTTCATTAATAAAATTGAAAAATATAAAGCAAAACTTACAGCAATTGGACATCATTTCTTATCATGTCCAAAATTCTTGCACAAAGAAAATTTCATTTTTATCCCCTTCTGTCACGACCCAAAATTCACATGTCGTGATAACACCTATGTTCTCAACCGATAGGTAAGCTAGCTCACTACTTTTAACTAAATAATTAAGGTTAAAAGGTAAACAACAAGTAGAACATCTCAAACACTATGTTTTTTAATAAGTACGAAATGCGGAAAGGTAAAATACCACCAAGATTTTGGTGTCATAAACAAAAGAGCTTCTAAAATATGGTACAAGTCTGAAACTAAAATGACAAGTATAAACGTAAGAGGAATCCTATCTGAATACTAAAACAACAGAATAAATAATAAGATAGAGAGAGGTGTGACCTGCGGAACAGTCATACAACTCACCACAACTCCAAGATACTCCAAACTCAGACTAAAGAAAAGTTGCACAAGATGTGCTCGTATTCAGAATCGAATATGAAGCACAAAAGTGTGCAACAAGTGTAGTATGAGTACAAAACCACGTGTTCACAATTTGTCTCATAGACCGATAATTAAAAAATAGTAAAACAGTATTTAAGAAAATCATCCTTTAATTTTACAAGTCTACATTATACTTATCATTCAAATTTCATCAAATAGGGGTAATCAAATATCACGTAATGTTCAATCACCCAATAAATATATAAGAAAATACAAATAAAAGATGTAATGAGATGCAATGCAATGAAATACCATGAAATGATATACCTCAAATACCAAGTACTCTCTCAACCGTATATACATAATACTTCTCAAAAATACATCGAGAGTTCATGACCCATGGGAGACTCGCGAGGTCTATATACCGACACAGACGATCTCCATGTGTCTGTGTAGACGATCTCAAATCGCTTTCATAAAATCAAACAATCCATAACATGGACAATCTCCGTGTGCCCAACTTATAATCATAACATCTCACAATCCCAGCCCGAACAATCTCCATGTGACCAACTTATACACATTCTCATGTCAATGCATCTGCACAATATGATTTCGATAAAAGGGGATGATGACGCATCTCAATCAATCAAATATTGGTATGATATATTGATGAGTCAGGGATTTCGACTCATTTAAGGCTTAATATCTAGAGTTTTAATGTCCTAAATGCCTATTTATGCTCTAAACTTATGTTTAAATGCTATTTTCAGCAATGAAGTCAAAAGAGCAAGGCAAGGACATTACCGGACAAAAAAAGAGCGAAAAAGCTGAAGAAAAGAAACACTAATGATCGCTAAAAGTTCCAGCAGGCTAGCCCTTGGACAAAGAAAACTCGACGATTGAAAGGGTAAATCAATGAATTGCCGACTGGATCGGCAAAGGACGTTCTGGTCGCCTAAAGTTACAGAGTGACTGGCAAAAAGGCAAGTCAAAAGATGAGAAGAAGGAGCACTTGGCGCAGCGCCGAATAGGTCGGCAAGCCCGACCTCAATCGCCTAAAGTTACAACAAATAGAGGGTGAAAAGTCAGGCCAAGAAAGCGATGGAAGGAACATTTAGCGCATCGCCGACCAGGTCGGCGATGCCCGACTTATTTCATTGAATGGCTCAGAAATTAAAAATCTGAAAGAGTATAAATGCAATTTTGAAAAGAGAGTTGCAGAAATCTAAAGTTTTGAGTGACAATTCTGAATTTTTGAGAGTCCCTACATTGGGTTTTTGATCCCTAACACCATTCTTTAAGTCTTTAAGTAGATATTTAGGATTTTATTTGTTTGGAAGTTAATTCAAGAACTTGGAAGACTTGTAGATTGTTACCCAAACTAATGGAAAACTTAGTTGGTAACTATTTCTTTCTCTTTACTATGTGTAGCTAAAACCCCCCATTCTTGGGGGTGTGATTATGTGATTGAATGCTTAAATTAGCTTATGAGTATTAGTATTTACTGATTTAATTGTTGATTTGAAGGGGTTCAATTAGTAGTTGAGGTTTAATTGATGAATTGTAATTGCAAATGCAATTCTAGCATGTATAATTACCTCAACTATCACTAATATATGATATATCGTGAGTTTATGGTATTTTTGATGCATTTCACTTAGAGTTTGTGTGTGTCTTAGACTATTTTGTTAGTAGATATAATGTTTTTATGTAATATTTTGCAGGAAATTGGTTCGGAAGCGGTTGAGAGAAAACGGGACTAAATTGGCAGCAGCAACAACCAATGAAGCCAACCACGGACCGTAGGTCTAGTGACGGCCCGTAGGTGAAGTTCAAGGAATTCTAACCAAGTGTGGAACCACATAAGCAATAACAGATCGTAGGTCGAGTGACGGATCATCCTGCACATCTGTCGATCTAATCGGAGATATGGAGTTCCAGTACCTGAACCACGGAGGCGACCCACAGACCGTAGGTCAAACCACGGTTTGTAGATCCTTTCGTTAGTAAAAACCGCGTCCTAGACTAATTTTTCTTTCCTAGTTGGTTTAGTATTTAAACTCTATAAATATGGGTTGTAATTTCCATTTTTTGGAGTTAGACATTATTGTAGACTTTTTTTTGGTCTTTAGGTATTATTTTGCAAACTCTTACCAATTTAATTTCTGGAAGTTGGTTTATGCAATTGCACGTTGAATTTCAATTCAAGATTTCGGCTTTCATCTATTCTAATTATAAGTTCATGATTTCTTTTAACCTAATTATGAATTGTGAACTCTCAAGAATGAGTATCTAAATCCACAACTAGGGTTTGGGGAACCATGAGCAATTAACAATGTATGATTAATAACTAAGTAGTTTTTGAATAGTGTTTATGCATGTATTGTTAATATTTTCGTTTAGAAGTCTTTCTAGCGGTGTACACCTCTAGAACTCGCCTCGTTCCTACTTGCCTGACCAAGAGGGTAAGGAATGAGAAAAGTATTAAACAACATAGATTTAGTTAAGGATTTGCTGCTATCTAATAGTCTGACTTCAATCAATTAACTTGAGGGTGAATACCCAACTAAGTTGACACGATGACTAATCTGGGGTGAAGGTAAGGTTAGTAAAGCACACACTCGTAGATTTACCAAGTCGTGAGTGAAAGTTCCTACTAAGATTACCAATCACGTAGGGATACATAACTTATCGGCCTTGCATGTCAAACACTAGGATATGATTACTATTATTAGGATTACTGCGTTAAGAGCTTGTGGGGAACACATATACCCTAGTTTCCATCTTATATTGATATCTCAAACTGTGAATCTTCCTTACTTGTTACTTATTGATTCAAATCAACAATCTGTTACTTTAGTTACAAAACTCCCTGTTTACTTTTCTTGGAAATAGTTTGACTAAAATGAGATAATTGTTAGTTAAGTTTAAGTCTAAACTATATCCCTCCTGGTATCAACCCCAACCCTCAAGTTGGGTTCTTTACTTGATAACGATCGGGGTGAAATGAACTCATGGACCCCTATACTTGTATGTATTTGTATTATGGACCCTTCTACTCAACCAATTATTATTTGAACCCTTTAACTCATTAAAACACAGTATATAAAACCTTCTGACCATTGACCATGTTTATGTGACATTAAAATGAATGAGTTGGCGAGAGAGTGTAACACACATGTAAAGGCAAGTGAAGAACATATTTAAATTTCAAAAATATAAAATAATAATTTTTTTAATAAAAAAAAGTCTTCTTCTTCCCCTCAGCTTACCTTCTTCAGTCATCCCCCACCCCTATCCCTACCCCATCTTCCTTTTCAGCCCACCCTCCACCCTAATCCCCCTTTTCAGTCATCCCTCACCTCCCATATCTGCCCTAACCCCCTTTTTCGGTCATCTCCAACCCATATCCGCCTCAACTCCCTCTTTAAGGCTTCAACTTTCCCTTACTCCATCTTTGTCTCAACTCACTTTTTCAGCCACCCCACCCCATTAGTAGACCCAATTTTTTTTTATTTTTTTTAAAAATTTTCATTTTAGTTTCACCAAATACCACAATTAAAGAGTAAAATTTTCAAATACAAAAGGCTTACAAAGGAAGGAAAAGAAAAGGAAACAAATAGAGATTAATTTAGATCTAATATAAGATTCAAGATTTTCTTTTCAAGACTTTCATTTTCAATGTCCCTCTTTTTTTTGTATGAAGACAAGTTAAATGGAAGAAACCATCTTTTTTTGTATGAAGACAAGGTCAAATGGATGAAAAAGATACTATGAGGGTGTAAGTGGTGGTAGTGATGGTGGTTGTTAGTCGGGAGAGGTGGGTGGAAATTGGGGGAAGGTGACAGAAATAAGAATTTAGTTTAAAGAATTATTTTACCTTTTATTTCATATCTGATTAATAATTTTTAAAAATACTTAATGAAGATAACTAAGATGTGTTATTAGTTTATGTGATATGGATTTGACATGTCATCTATTTAAGGGAGAGTGGACTACACACATGATATAAGGGGTTTAAAAATCATCTTTTGATTGACTTTAAGGGTTTATTTGGTAAGGAGTTAAGTAGAAGGATCCACAATGCAAAAACATACAAGAACACGGGTCCATTAGATCATTTCACCTAACGATCGCTTATGCTTCTTTAGAGAGGTGTAATTTGAGCGTATCAAGTTTCGGCACCGCTGCCGGGGTATACGACTTTTAGATTAAACAAACTACATTGTTGAATTTTAGTCAAGTATTTCCTAATTTTACGTTTTTTTTTGTTTTTGTTTCCTACATGTTTATACTCTAGTGTATGCCAAGTACACAGAGTCGAGGCAAACCCTTGACCCACTACGATCCTGAACTAAGAAAAAACTTTGAGAAAAATTGCAAATCTAGGGGTACACAATAATCCAATTGGGGAGGGTCAAGGAGATGGAGTTGAATTGCAGCCTCTTAGAGTTGCTAATGTGCCTGCTCAGGTTCATGGTGGTAATCTAATCAAATATGAAGAAAGGGTGCAGAATCCGCCAGCACCAAGGTGTCATGATAACTACAAGGTTGTCTATGATTTAGTTTGATAAGATGGGCCTATTGTTCTCCCTCTTCTACCTACAAGACATACATTTGTGGTGACCAGCAGTCTTATACAAATGCTTGCGATAAGAGGGTTGTTTGCTAGGTTAGCTTCGAAAGATCCATATGCTCACATGGATAAATTGTCAACTGTTTGTAGGATTTGTGTAGGACAACCAGAGTTGGATATGGATGTTATAGGTTTGAGAGTATTCCCACTGTCGTTGATTGGTGATGCTGTTGTATGGCTTTCTGAGCTTCCATATAATTTGATCTATACATGGGACCGACTGTATAAAGTGTTCATAGAAAGGTATTTTTCGGTGTCCCAGAAATTAAATCTTAAGGATAAACTGAATAACTTCATGGCACTACCCGGAGAGTCGGTAAGTAGTTCTTGGGATAGGTTCACTAGGTTTATGAGGAGTGTTCTGAATCATCGCATAAATGATGAGTCATTGAAGGAGTACTTCTACACAGGACATGATGATAATGGAAGGGTTGTGTTAGATACCATTGTTGGAGGATCATATGGTGAGTGCACTTTTGAGGAGATCGCTGAAAAACTTGAAAGGATTTCACAAAAAAATAAGGCATGGAGCACTAGAAAGGCAAATATTGGTAGGAGCACATTTGCTGTCCAAACTGCACCAAGTCAATCAAATGATGACATTCGTGAAGAGATGGCTCAAATGAGGACAGAAATTGGATTAGTCCTAAAGCATGTGAGTGGGAGTGCATAACAAGTGAATATGGTAAATTATCTAACTAGAACTCCACCACCGCCAGTTGAGGAATGTTACTATGAGGAGGATGCGAATTTGGTTAATGATAAGATGGGGGTTTCCAAATCAACGCCCAAGGTTCCAATTTGATAATTGGCACCAAGGTCAAGGAAACCAAGGTCGGAACTATGGTAACTACAACCGAGAGGGGAATTATGTCTAGGATGGGAACGTCAATCGTGATAACAACTACAACCAAAACAACTATGACAACATGAATGAGAAAGTTGGGCCTTATGTTCCACCTGGTAATAGAGAATTTGGTAATAGAGAGGGTGGTACTAGTATGAATCTCATTGAAGATATGATGCAGAAGATGATGAAGAGGTTTGATGCAACTAATGAAAATGTGAAGGAGATGCGTAATGATTTGTCTAGGATTGGTCAGAAAGTTGATGCCCATGTAGTGTCGATCAAGCAACTTGAGCAACAGTTTAGTCAGTTGTCCACTACTGTGAACCCACGTCAGCCTGGCACACATTCTAGCAACACCATCCAAAATCCAAAAAATGATGGGCATTGTATGACAGTCACTACTCGCGGAGGAAAATAGACTATTGATCCCCCCATGCCGTCTGAGGTTGAAGGAGTGGTAGAGAAAGATGCGGATGAGATTAAGGTTACTAGAGATTCAAAAGATGCTATAGAAAAGGAAGTTAAGGTGACCCAAAAAGTTGTTCTCATGCCTAGACCACCACCTCCCTTTCCACAGAGGTTGGTGAAAAAGACTGAAGAAGGAAAATACCACAGGTTCATAGCAATGTTGAAACAGCTTTCCATAAATGTCCCGTTGATAGAAGCATTGGAGCAAATGCCTGGGTATGCAAAATTCATGAAGGACTTGGTGACCAAAAAGAGGGCTGTCAGTTTTGA
Organism: Solanum okadae; assembly: GCA_036553675.1. NCBI lineage: Eukaryota > Viridiplantae > Streptophyta > Magnoliopsida > Solanales > Solanaceae > Solanum > Solanum okadae. Next base: position 20,705,856 of record CM071686.1, on the reverse strand, counting down.
GGATGAAGAAAAGTTACAACATTGTAGTGCTATTGCTACTAGGTCACTTGTGCATAAGAAAGAGGATCCTGGAGCTTTCATTATTCCTTGTACCATTGGTATGTTGCACTTTGCGAAGGCCCTGTGTGATTTGGGTGCCAACATTAATTTGATGCCACTGTCGATTTATAAGAATTTGGGTTTAGGAGCTCCAAAACCGACTGTGATGCGTTTACTTATGGCTGATAGAACTGTGAAGAGGCCCATTGGAGTGTTGCAAGATGTTCTTGTGAAATTAGAGTCATTCATCTTTTCGGTGGACTTTGTGATATTAGATTGTGAGGTTGATTTTGAGGTTCCCATCATTTTAGGGAGACCATTTCTTGCTACTGGGCGTGCCTTGGTCGATATGGAGAGAGGATAGATGAAGTTATGATTAAACAATGAGGAGGTAACTTTTAACATCTGTAGATCTATGAAGTATGAACGTGATCTTAAATCGATATCTGTGGTGAATCAAATTATGGGGAAAGAATCTGAGGTATCCATTGAGGAAAGGTTAGGGGTTGATTCTCTAGCACCGGTGATGATGAATTTTGACAGTGATGGTATATATGAGTCTGATGAGCTAGTTGCTGCACTTGATAGGTTTGAGTTTCGTTTCAAGCCAAAACGGTTGGAATTAGATATGAAGAATCGTGACACACCACCTGCAAAACCATCTGTTGATGAGCCTCCAAAACTGGAACTTAAGGTTCTTCCATCCCACTTGCGGTACGTATACTTGGGACAAAATAGCATGTTGCCTGTAATCATTGCTGCTGACTTGAGTAAAGGGCAAATAGAGGCAAACATTCTTAAAATTCCCCCAAATCCCTCCAAGTTCTTCCCCAATATTTTATCTCTCTAGAAGCTTGAAGAAGAATGTTAGGGTTTCAAGATCAAGTTTTCAAATTCACCATTTATTGAAATTTTTTGCATCAAGTTATGATAGTATTCACCTATGGAGTCCTTTCCTCCATAGGGTTCCTTAATTCTCCAATTTTACAAGTTAGTTGCTCCAATTAAAATTAGGGTTTTATTCAATCTCATGGGTTCTTTTCAATTATTATCTAATTGATTGTTTTATGTCTTTTTATACATGAATTGAGATAATTACATGTTTTTAAGTTGAATTCACAAAAACCCATGCATGATCCATGATTTCTAGATTTTGATCATATGGTGAAGCTTTGAACTATGAAAGTTAAATTTATGAAGATATGTATGTTTCTTTATGAAATTGATGAAAATGATTTAAGGTTGCTTTGAGAGTAAAGCTACGATGTTGTTGTTGTTATTATTGTGAAAATATTTTTTTACATAAAGAATTCATAAGGTTGAAAGGTTTCCTCGCCTAAGATGAATCAAGATATAAGGAGTTATTCTAATGAAATTTGGCTTGGATTGGCTACTTTATGTGCCCTTCCATGGATGATAAGACAAGTGGCGATTACCCATTTCCTCTAATTATAAGACAAGTTAATATTAATGACTATTCTGTGGGATATATGCTTAGAACCAAGGGGACAAGTGACGATTACCCATGTCCTATAAATCATGTGCCACCATTGGATGATTGTCTTAGATAGACATTAGCTAGTGGATCCACCTAAACTTTTCAGTTTTCATGGTTCTCCTTGGAAAGTAAGGACATCTCTTTCGGTGTAGGAGAGACACTGGATTCCATGTTATAGGTCACATGGTATATGTCTATTAAAGGAAAATCTCCAACAATAATGAACCAAAGTTACTTTCTAAGAGTATCCCAACTGTACTTTAAAAATGTTTAGCTTGCATTGACCATGTTTATGACTTATGTTTTATAAGATGTAATTTTATGATTTAGCTTTGTCATTGCACGTCATATAAAGTCCCTTTTAGCATGATTTCATAACTCTTATGCATTTCTATCATACGTGGTACATTTCATGTACTAACACATACTTTTCCTATATTGTTTTACTAATGTAGGGTCCCACGCTCTACCTCTCATACTCGTGGCTAGTGATCCCATATAGAGATTGAAGATTTATGAGTCCTCATGTTTCGAGGACTGAAATTCTTTTATTGCTTTCATGTATTTTATTTTCGGGTTTTGTATGTGTATGGGTTATGTCTCAATCACTCCTTTGATGTAACAGATGGCTTTGAGACTTATGTTAGACTTCCACTACTTTTGTTCAACTCTTTTATTTGAAATACTACTTTTAAATCACTTGCTTCTATTATCTTGTATGATGTATGCTAAGTGGTTTGTGTATGGACTCTCGGGGTCTTATACGCCATGTTACGTCTACGATGTACTTTGGGTCATGACAATAAATCATAAAGGAAATTACAAATTTCTTTAAAGCAATTGAACTGATCTACTACTTGTTTCTCACCTCATCAATATAATAATGATAGCAAATCAGTCACACTACTTTAGGTTGTGAACGTATTTAATGTGGAATTCAAAAGCTTGATAAGAAATGAATCTTTTTACATGAGAAACTCATGGTTTCTTCTTGGACACCGAGGCATTTGATCAACTATTCCTATTTCATTTTCTCAAGTTATGATATAACAAATTGTAACCCCTCTAACCTATTTCAACACATGGTCCATGTATAAAAGGGTATTGATTAAATTTTGGACTTGACCCATTAACTATTCGAATATATTAATTATTTAATAAACATATGTCAACTAAATACTCGTAGTTACCGAATAGTTCAAAATTTTCATTTTAAATCTTACGGAAAGAGTCAAAATAGTGCTAGTGCTCAAAACAATTTAGCAGGTCATTACATCGTCTACCATTAAACAAACGTTCCTCCTCGAATGATAAAAGAATAAAAGTAACTGAATGCTTAAAACAAATGTGGATATCTGATCTACTTGTCCAACTCACTCTCCCAAGTAGCCTCTTCAACCCTTCCTTTGAACCTTTTCTGAAATAACTTCTTTCGGCCTCAACTTCCGAATTTTTCCATCCATGTTAGTTACCAGCTTCTCCTTAAAAGTAAAACTCTAATCAAGAAACATTGAATCTCATTGAATCACACATGCACCACCTTAAATGAAACTTCTTCAACATTGAATTATGAAATATAATGTAAACTGCTTACACACCAAGTGACAAAGCAAACTTTTAGCCACCTCACCAATACGTTGATCAATCTCGACAAGGACAATATATCTCAGGCATAAATCGTTCTACTTTTCAAATTTTATCACAATTTTCATAGGTGTAACCTTCAATAGAACCCGCTCTCTCATCATTAACTCTATATCATGAATCTTTCGATCTGTATAAATCTTTTGCCTACTCTGAGCCATGATAAGCCTATCCCCAATCAATTTAACCTTATCCAAGGACTCCCTAACCAGATATGTGACCCACGTCCTAACCTCAAATGCATCAAACCAACTAACTAGAGATCCACATCTCCTAGCATACAATGCCTCAAATGGTGCCAATTCAATACTCGAATGATAAATCTTGTTGTATGCAACTCCACTAAAAGCAAATATGTATTCCCAATACCCACCAAAGTGATCACACACACCCACAACATGTTCTCAAGGGCCTCAATAGTCCGTTCAGACTGACTATCGGTTTGTGTTTGCAAGGATGTACTACGATCCATCCGAGTCCCAACTCCTTCTTCATAGACCGCCAAAAATGAGATATAAATTATGTGCCTCAATATAAAATAATAGATCTAGGCACCCCATATAATCAAACTATCTCCCGAATGTTAAACTAGACTAACTTCTCCAAATTATAATTAGCTAGAATCGGCACGAGATATGTAGACTTTCTCAAACAATCCACAATGACCCAAATAACATCAACCCTTACCTAAGGTTCGTCGCAACCCTACCACAAAGTCCATAGAATCATTTCTCACTTCCACTCTAGTATGGGTTTCCTTTAAGTAGCACCTCAATGCTTTCGGTGTTCATTCATCATTTGTTGATAAACTATACATCTTAGTAGACCTCGGATGAATTATATACCTTAAACTATGTGCATACTCCATGATCATTCTAGTCAACTCACCTGTCCGAAGAACATAAATACGATCTTTTATCCTCAAAACTCCTTCACCATCAAGAATTGTCTCCTTGGCTTCTCCAGGTAACACCTTGTCTCGAATATAACATAAATCTCCATCATCAAACTATGAAGCTCGAATCCAATAAGGATGACCCCACCTCTATGTAAGATAAAACTCTACCAAATTTCAAAGTATCAAGTCTCTCAAAGCTATTGGCTAAGGACTAGATATCCATAGCCCAACAAAACTCACCCACCTATAACAAAGCTAAATTCCCTATACCTACTATCTGTCTCCTACACGAATCTACAACCACATTCGCCTTATTCAGATGATAAGAAATATTGATGTCATAGTCCTTGGGCAACTCAAAATTATCTTCGCTGCCCCAAATTGATATTTCTCTAATTGAATATATATTAGAGACTACTATGATCCTTGAACACCTCACAATACACACCATAAAAGTAATACCCTCAAATCCTCAATGTGAATACTACAATTGCCAACTCCAAGTCATCGATAGGATAATTCTTCTCGTGAACCAGATCCAGCTGTCTCGAAGCATAAGTTATTACCTTCCCCTTCTACATCAACACAGAATCAAGATCAATCCATGAATAATCACAATATATGATAAAATCCATTCCCTCCATCAATAGAGTCAAAATTAGAGTAGTAACCAATAAAGTATTGAGCTTTTGAAAACTCACCTCTCACTCATCAAAAAACTAGAAAGCCACTTCCTTATGGATCCATCTAGTTAATGGGAATGCAATGGATGAGAACCCCTCCACAAATAACCGATAATAACCCGTAAGACCTAAGAAACTATGAATTTCAATAACTAAAGAAGGTCTGACCCAATCAAACTGTCTCAATCATTTTAGGATCCACTATAATACCCTCTTTGGACACTATATGTCCCAAGAATGCTACCTAACTAAGCCAAAACTCACACTTTGAATACTTTGCATAGAGCTTCTTCTCCTTCAAACTTTCAAGCACAATCCTCAAATGAAGCTCGTGCTCCTACTACTACGAGAATATATCATCTATGAAGACAATAACAAAGGATTCCAAGTACGGTCTTAACACCCCATTCATCAAGTTCGTAAAAGTTATTGGGGCATTAGTCAACCCAAAATCCATAATCTAAAACTCATATGGTCATAATGTGTCTGAAAAGATGTCTTAGAAATCTCTTCCGCCCGTTGGTCAACAACCAACTAAATCTATACTTCTTCACTACTCGTACAGCTAGCCTTGTTCAACTGTCGATAGTCAATACACATAAACATATATCCATCAAGCATTCTTCACAAATAACACTGGAGTACATCAGAGAGATACACTCGGCCTAATAACCCCTTGCTATACAAATCCTGCAACTGCTCTTTCAATTTCTTCAATTAAGACGTGCCATATGATAAAGAAGACTGGAAATAGGCTGAGTGTCTGTTTCTAAGTCAATACAAAAATCACTATCATGATCAGGTGGAAGATCTGGTAGCTCTGTTGGAAAGACCTCTGAAAACTCACTCACCAGTGATATAGACGCTATCATAGGAGTCTTCACACTCGTTTCTCGAATACGCGCCAAGTAAGACAAATATTCTTTCTCCACTAAGCGACGTGCCTTAATAAATGATATTACCCTTTTTGAACTGTGACTAAGAAAATCTGTCTACTCTACTTTAGGAATATCAGGCATAACTAATGTAATTGTCCTAGCATGAAAATTCAAAATTGGATGATAAGGAGATAATCAATTCATTCCAAGAATAAAATAAAAAGTCCATCACATATAAGTATTTCAAATGCACTTGAGTATCATATCCCATCAAAGTAATGATACATGATCGATATACTCAATTTACCACTATGAATTCTCCAATAAATGTAAAAATATGTACAAGAAAATCAAGCTACTCACATACCATGTACAACTCGCATGACAACCTTCTTGCCCTCACACTACTTAGATCTCACACATCAAATCATCTCTAACTCCTTGGAAATATCTACAACTTTCTTAAATGAAACACCAGAAGTAGAAACTTGAGAAACCCCATACGAATCAGAATAATCACCCCTTAACAAACCTTCTAACTCTCTCAGCCTCGATGGGAGATATCATCAAAGAGGGCCTAGGAAAGGCAGGGAATTTAACCTTATACTATGTGAATAACATACCATCTTGCTGCAAACCCTCGAACTCTGCCCTCTTGCACTCTTCTCACTGCGTGGAATAACTTATCCAGAAACACCTGAGTAAACTAAGTCCATGATAGTGGAGGTGATTCAGTTGTCCTACTATTAATGTAATATTTCCATCATTGTTTGGTAGGGTCAATCACTTGAAACACGGTGTATCCATAGGACGCCACTAATCCAAGATTGTGCAACCTTTCACAACAGCTAAACTATATACTCATACACATCCTCATTCAACTCACCATTATAGGTTGAAGGATTCATCATTCTGAACATGTTTTACTCATTATTAATCATGACATACCTATTAGCCAAATGTGGTGCAACACAACCTTTAACTTGACCACACCCCCTGCATCTACCTCATTCATTAAACCCTAGTAGTGGGTGCGAATGTGGGGCAGGTACAATCTCCTAATCTTTGATCACGAAAGAATGGGTCCTCATTATTTGTGAGAGAGTGAGAGAACAAGAATAAGATTACAAGAAAGTCAAGTGCATACGATAAAGAATGAAAGAATAGAAGTTTCCAATATGTCAATAACCTCTTGAAGATAAGTATGAACGTCATTATATCGATCCGCAAGACTCTACTAGACATTGCTCTTGTACTCGTGAGGCCGATGAACCTAGGGCTCTGATATCAAATTATCACGACCCAATATTCACATGTCGTAACGACATATATGTTCCTAACTGGTAGATAAGCCAATCCTCTAGTTTTACAAATTTAACTAAATAATTAAGGTGGAAAGATAAATGACAAGTAGAATATCTCAAACACTAAGTTATTCATAAGTACAGATATGGAAAGCTAAAATACCACCCAAGATTTTGGTGTCATAAGCATAAGAGATTCTAAATACAGTACAAGTCTGAAACTAAAATGACAAGTCTAAATGTAAAAGGAATCCTGTCTGAATACTAGAAAAACATAATAAATAATTAGATAGAGGGAGGTGTGGGCTGCAGAACTACTAAATAGCTCATCACAACTCCAAGATACTCCAAACTCAGACTAAAGAAATGTTGCACGAGATGTGCTCGTATTCAGAATTGAATATGCACTACAAAAGAGTGCAACAAGTGTAGTATGAGTACGAAACTACGTGTACCCAATATATCTCATAAATCGACAACGAAAAAATAGTGACATGAGTAAATAAGAAAATCATTCTTTAATTTTACAGGTCTATATTATACTTATCAGTCAAATTTCATCAAATAGGGATAATCATATCACGTAATGTCCAATCACCCAATAAGCATATAATCAAATACAAATAAAAGATGTAATAAGATGCAATGAAATGCAACACCATGAAAGGATATGCCTCAAATGCCAAGTACTCTTTCAACCGTATATACATGATACTTCTCAAAAATATATTGAGAGTTCATTACCCATAGGGGACTTGCGAGGTCCATATACTGAAATGAACGATTTCCATGTGTATGTGTAGACGATCTCAACACATTATCATAAAATCAAACAATCCCAACATGAATGATCTCCACGTTCCCAACTTACAATTATAACATCTCATAATCCCCATCACAGACGATCTCTACGAGCCCAATATATACTCAATCTCATGCCAATGCATATGCACAATATGATTTCAATCAAAGGAGATGATGATGCATCTCAATCAATCAAATATTGGTATGATATATAATCACCTTAACTATCACAAATATACGGGTTCGATAAACAAAAAAAATCACACAAAGAAATTAAGTCAATAATACATTAGTTAATGCCCATATGTTTTGACATTCTCGGATTACAACCTGTCATTCTATAGTAATAAACTTTCCCTTTATAACACTAGTACTCATATCAATTCCTATCACACCATTGATTCGAGACCCCCATCTTTTGCCCTTACCTATTGTCTATTCTATTTTTAATCTTTAATTAGAAAAATGTTCTTTAATGAAGTTTGAAAGTCTTAACATACCTTGAATATTGAAAACATGTCATGAATCCTCAAGATTTTACCTTTCCCTTTCGTAAAACTTTAGAATGTTCCCAATCTATCAAATATGTAATATCTAAGTCAGTGCATAGACACCCATATTATTATAGGCCTAGCCTAGATCCAAAACTCACCCTAGTCTATAATTAAATTCATAAATCTTTGTGCCAACTAAATATGCCAAGTCTCATATTCCTAAATTTTAAGCCTTGAGTTAAGTCTCTATTCCTCTAAATATATGAATTTAATTGTATTCATATAATATAATGCACGTAATATTTAATGACACAACTCAATATATCAAAACTTGAATCTTAATTTGATAATTAAATAAATTAAAATCAACCCACTAATTTAAATGCACTATGAATGCAACCTAGTTGCCATCTATTCTGTATAATGTCTAATTTCTAAAAAGTTTACAGATGAAATGCCAACCATTGGCATGATTGTCCAATGATTGGCTTTAAAGCTTGCCCCCCACTATAGGAGGGTCCCATAAATCAGAAAGGAAATTGCAAATATCTTTAAAGCACTACTACTTGTTTCTCACCTCAAAAATATAATAATGATAACAAACCATTCACACTGCTTTAGGTATGTTGAAGCTATGTTATGTATGACCATTATGAATATGGTATGTTATGATGAAATATGATCTTATGAATGTATGCATGAAGTAGGTTGCTTAATGTGATACTTGGCTTTTGATAGGGTTATGGGATCCTATCCTTTGCATTGCACTAGTATTGCTTGGATTGTTTACATGTTGGAATGATAGTATGTTGGTTTGGCTTATGTGTTTACCTTATGTGCATAATGGGTTTTTACTTGACAAAAGCATGTCTTTAACTAAAATGTCCTTTTAAGCACGCTTTAATGGTTTTTATGCATAGTAGTCATACCATTTTTCTGTGCGGAACTGGTAGTTGGTGAATTCATGGAAGTGGTAGTGTGGTAGGTGGTAGTGTGGTAGGTGAGTCATTTATTTTAAAGATTTTATTAAAATGTTTATTGTAATTCATGGTAAAATATAATAATATTTATTGTAATATTCTTCCGATAGTTGTTTTAATCTGACTATTTCACTAATATTATTTATGATATATTCTAGATATAACATATCTTGGGTTCTTTGATACATGTATAAATTTTCTTCCATTAATTGTTCTAATAGTTTTATGTCTTCCATAGCTTCTGTCCAATATTTTAAATATTCGTAATTCATTTTAGTCTGAATTTATTTCTAAATCGTACCATTCTATTCTTTCGTAGTCTAAATCATGTAGGTCTATTTCATACCATTGTTGATTTAATATATCTTCTGATTCGTTATTAAATATTTTTTCCCATATGATTCTTCTTAATTCAATTATTTTTATATCTTTAAGTATATACAAGATTAAGGTTTCATAGTTTTTTATCATTTCATCATGCATGTATGTAGTCATGTTCGTTGTTATGCAGATTTTTTATTTTCAATTATTCCTTCCTATCATATTCATAATTGATTAAATTCATATTAGATCATTATGAACTAGATTATCTTTATCATGTTTTCCTGTCACTACTAGCATCGTACTTTAGCGGATACTTCCTTCTTATCAGCGCCTCAACTTTGTTTACTCCCCTAAACGGCTTTCCTCGCCTACCGGTTTCAACATTAGGATGGCATAGTATAGAAGTTTTCTCCCTGTTTCTAGTGTGCTAATATACTAGAAATCATGATTCAAATAATTCTAATACATAATAACTAACATAAATTTACTCAATCATATATATGATATGAACAATATACCTTTGCCTCTTGCTTAGCCATGCTATCTGAAATATTTGGTTGGATTTCAGATTTCTCCATATTAACTTTTAAGTATTTTTATATCTTAGGGGAGAGAGTGTTTTCAAGAAAATGTTTATTACGTTAGGCCTTGCCTCTTTATTTACATATACCTTCCTTTATATAGAAATGAATTTACATACGTACTACATTACTTACAATAATGCACTACTACACTTGTCACCTAATAGTACTACTACTTTACCTACTCCTATGACTTTTTTACACTACTTGATGGCTTTCTTACAATCCCATCCTTACTCTTTACACTTGTCATCATTATTATGACACACACCATACTATGCACTATTTACTTTATGATGACACTTACCTAATTTATGACACACATTATGACACACTACTATATACTATTTACACCATTCATGACTTTTTACAATAGGACAAATATCTTTTCATCTTATATACTTTACCATATTTACTTTACCACACCTACTACCATACTTATCTATTTTACAACTGTACCCTACAACTTTAAGACTTTTTATTTCATCCTTATCTTCTTCTGCCATATGTCTTCTTTTCCTTCATCTTTATCTTTGACATCTCCTTTGGGCTTCCGTTTTTATCTCTTATTCTAGCTGGACGTCCGGAATTATATTATCTTCTCCGTTGCACTTTGAACATATATGGTCCGGGTATTTATGACCAATTAGCTTGCAATATCTAGTTAATAATTCTGCTGAAATAAATCCTTCTTTTAGTGCTCGTGTCCTAGGTCGTTCTTCTGGCTTTAGTAGTGATAAAATCCATCTTTGGACTTCATCCATATCTGATATCCTTAGCTCCCTTGAATTGGAATAAATCATTAGCTGGTCTCTTGCATAGTAGCTCCATATAGTGCATCTCCAGAGGTGGATATAGACTCTATAACTTCATAAGAATCTTTGCCTATTCCGTCCTCTGGGCCTTCAGGTACACGTGCTCCCATTTCTTCCTCCCAGGCTCCTGGTACTTCTGCCACTTCCCAGCCCGCTAGGATTACTTAGGTTATGATCCTGAAGATGGGGAACTTAGCCTATTCAGCGGATGTGAGGGCGACTCGAATAGAGGCTGCAGTACCATGGATGATCATGAGTGCTATCCTTGCTGCATTGACACCTCTTCGGACTACTATTGATGATTTGACTATGAAGGTCACGACTTGTGAGCTTCAACAGGGGGAGTCTTCCAAGGTAACGACTTTGAAAGCCGAGGTTGCAGATTTGAGAAAGGATGTGGACTACTTGAAGTCCACAAACTTCACTTCACTATTGGAGGTAGTGGATGATGTGGATGTCCCAATGACTTCTCAGATTCCTCTAGCCACAAAAGGAGACATACAGTGGGATGATATAGCAGTTGATGAGTCAGAGGTAGAGACCGATGAAGAGTAGATAAAGATGTCATAAGAGACCATCTAAGGACCTACCAGATCAGGAGGAGATGATTGTACGGTTGGTGATTCAGACATCACTGACAGAGACTTCCATGGCACTCCCTAGTGGATCGAGTGTTGTTGATGCTACACCGGGCATTGATGCCCCGACAGATAGAGCGACTGTGTAGACAAGATCCCTCTATTCCTCCCTCTCTGTCACTTTTATTGACTTTTAGTACTTTATTACATTAGTGGACAAAATTTTCTTTTTATTTGTGGTGGGGTGAGGTATTTCCATACCTTCCTCTTATGATTAGTGTTTTTGTTTATAAATTGGGTTTTGTTCAGTAAATTGTATTTTGGCACTGTTTTTGTGAATATTTGAGCCGGTGGCTCCTTGGTTTTATTGCAAATGGCTTTTCGACCCTTCTAAAAAAATTGTATCCCCTCTTGTTGTGTTTAAATGTGGTTGTTCTTGTGCAAATTTGAGTATCAGTTATAATCAATATTGATGACTCCAATAGTGCTCTTAACTGAACAAAACTGAATGTGCGGCAACGATGATGCCAAATGAAGTTGCATAGAAAATGTGTGAACTTTTTGAATCCTGTTGTGACTAGTCGGTTATCAAATGAGTCTCTGGTGATGAATATTGCACACTAGCGAAAGTGTGGAATCTTATTTTATATTGGTGCCAATGCCTTGTGTGACGAGCTTACCTTGAACCTTGTGCAATGACACCTAGAATATACCCCATTGGTCCAGTTGACTATGTGATGCAAGCTCTTGAAATGATCTTAGGCAACAATTTTGAAAAGGTGAAACAATTTGACATTATACCTCTTTTAGTGGCTAACCTTGTGAGTGTGTGAACTTTGCTTGAACACCCTTTGAGCCTTCGCGTTTTCTTGGAATAAACTTGATGAAGTTGTAACCCTCTCTTTATCCATTCACCCATAATCCTCATGATGTGTTGTTTGTTTGACTACCCAACTTAATCCACAAGCCTAAGTTGGGGGTGTGGTGAAAGGATAAGGTAAATCAAGATATGCAAAAAAGTCACCCTTTGATCCATGGTTGTGAAAGAGATGGAACCCATCCATACAAAAAAAAAGAGAAAAGAAGATGAAAAAGAAAAAGAACAAAAAAGTTAAAAAAATAAAGTTGTGAAAGTGAAAAAGAAATGGGGCGTCCGGTATTCCATGAGAAGTGAATAATGGGGTGAATTTTGAGCATGAATGAGAATGATGAAGAAAAGGAAAGAAAGTGTAGTTCATACCACATTTCATGAGGGTAGCATCCACTGAGCCTAAATGACCATACCTTTACACTCAGCCCCATCACAAGCCTTGAAAAAAACCTTTTTTATCTTGAGTGAACTGAAACGAGTGTTGATTGGAAAATAATGGCAAACCTATGGGTGAAGTCATGCATGTGTTTATCTTTGTAAGTGTGAGAGTTGAATATGATTTCGAAACTCTAAATTGTTGAAGAATAGTGTATGAATATGGAATCATTCTTTGTGTGAGGGAATTTGTATACCTTTGTTGAGCTTGAACTTGCATTTCAAGCAAGTATTGTGAACGTGAGAATCTTTGTTAATGGTGAGTCACAACTTGAACCTTTCAGTGCACAATTGATCCTTGCATGAGTAAGTTGAGTCGTGTTGTGTGTATTCATGATTGAGTCTTGTGTAGCACTGCTAGAGACATCCTTTTTGAGGTGCTGAACTTGAGTTGTACTTAAAGACAATCAAAAGTTTAAGTTGGGGTTTTGATCAGTCCAAGATTTGGACACATTTAGGGCTTTATTTACAATGATACAGTGTCCTCAAATGCTTATTTTATGCGAATAATTGATGAAAACCCCCTGATTTCCAGGTAAATGGATTAAGGAATGATGAGTCCACAAATTAGACTTATTTAGGGCTTTATTTTGATAAGAATAATGTTCTCGAATGCTTATTTTGTCTAAATATCTGATGAAAACTCTTAATTTTCAGGTATTTGAAGTGTTAGAGAAAGCATTGATACTTAGACGCAAAAAAGAACAAAAAGGCTGAAAAGAACGAAGAAGCTGAAGCCTGAGCATCGCCAAGCACACTTGGCGATACGCCGAAGAGATTCATTCCGCCCTTTATTCTAGTACGCGAAGTCCTGAAGGAGAAGGATTAAAAAGGTTATAAAAGGAGCATTCAGCGCTTCGCCAAATATTTCCACGAAGCAGTACTATACCGCCCAACGGTCCAGAACGTGAAGATGATGAAGGCAAGCATGAAATGGCGATGAAACAGAAGAAGGGCGAGTTGCCGAGTCATTCGGCGGCATCGACTAACTTCGCTGAAAGATCCGCCAGCGCTATTTTCTGAAGTCTATAAATACTAAACTTGTTATTAATTTTTTGGAGAGTCGACTATTTATTTTAATTTCCAGAATATAATAGTACTTTTTTGGATATTTTCTCTTAAGTTTGGAGAGGGTTTTTCAGAGACTTGAAGAAAGAAAGATTTCATCTTCTCCAAGTTGAAAGTGGGTCTTCTCTATTCTTCTTCCTTTGCTTAAACCAAGGTTTCATTTCTTATACCCATTTGATTTCACTATCATTTTAGGTGTATTTTTCTATTTCTTGATGTGTGGCTAAAAAACCCCACTCTCCGGGTGTGATTTAGCAAATATGTGTTGATATTATTGTTGGGTCTTGCTTGTTGATAGGTTACAAGTAGTTTAATGGTGATTTCACCTAGTGGTTGTGGTTTAACCTAAAGGGTTTGTAGTTGCAAATACAAAACCACCCATGTGTTTTCGGCTTGCCCGATGGGGAGGTCGCGAACCCAAGACCACTAGACTGATGGCCTAAGGAGTGGGTCGACATGAGGTTCAGCCCGAGGCGGTGAGCCCTAGTCTCATATCATAACACTCAGCTCGAGAGAGTGAGTGGGGTAAGGTATAGGCTGGTCTTCATGCGGCAAATGGGTGTCCGAGAGTAACGCATTTGAAACGGGGCTAGTTGCCCGAGAGGGAACTTATTTCCATTTAAAGCTTAGCCTAGTCACTATTATCTTACAAATTTCCTTTCAAAAGCATGTACCCAACTAATTATCTCAACTTCTATTGCGGTCACACCCCAAGAATTCTTACCCATACTTGATTTTCTTGTTATTTTTGTTGTTTTTACTAATTGTGACAAAAACCCAAAATCGATATTTGACAGTTTCGTATCACCCCCTTTAATTTACTATGTTTTTACTCATTAATGTATTAAGCTACAACTAGTTAGAACAAAATTTTATTACTCTATTAATTCTCAAAACCACTCCCTTGGGACATGACCCCAACAATTATGCGCACACACACTCCATGCATATATATGAATATGATGTATCTATGGTGTCAATTGAAAGGCTAGTTCTCATATGCACCTCTACATACTATTATGCATGAGTTGTACATAACCATGATGATAAGATATGACTATGTATGACATGATGTGCTATGACTAGAGTAGCATTGTTGTGTTGAATGAAAGGTTATTCTCATAAAAAAGTATATGTATCATGTAAAAGGTTTACTCACATGTTAATGGTTCTAAGGTGAAAGGTAGCTCTCACTTAAATGAATCTATGAGCTATTTAGTGTGTTGTATTGAACGAAGGGTAAATTATACCTTCACACATGTACATACAATTCCATACTAATGATGTATAATTGGAGAATAATGTTTAGCACCGAGTGGATATGGAAATTGCGGTAAAGACCCTCACGTTAATGCAATAGGTCGGGTCATCCAAAGGAGTCTCATGAGATGGAAGCTCTACTGTTAATGCAATAGGCTGGGTTTCTAGAAGCAATCTCCCTATCCCATAACTATGTGCTCGCATAGGTCTTAACTAGTGGATCCACATTATAGCTATATATGTTGAGTTCTACCTTAGAAAAGTAGGACGCCTTCTTTCGGTGTGGGGTTATATGACACCGGATTCCATGTAACTCACATGGTCTATGTCGGTTATTGCTATTCTCCCTAGGTAATAAGATAATGTGATTTCTTGATAAGTTTACTTAGTAGGAGTGGGGGTATGGAACTTCACTTTTATATTGCACAAGTAAGATTTGAAAGGGATTGTGGGTTGGTTCATTATGCTATGGTAAGACATGAAGGTATGATAAATGTTGATTGGATTGTTGTTATGGTATGACTCTCCTTATGTATAAGTAATGAGTATGATTATTCCTTATGTATGATTATGGATTATGATGAGGTCTAAAGTTGATATGTGTCACAACGGTGATTCTAAATAGATACTTAGTATAGTTGGTATCATGGGATGCCAACTATACATTGAACAAGTATGCTTTTAGGGTTGCTAAGGAGATGTTTCCATTATATTATGAAAGTTTATGTGAATGTGATATTGTATTTGTGTTTTAAATTTTAAATTCATGTTAGTTACCATACATTGCACAGGTGAATTTTAGAGGTTGCTTATGTGATGATTACTTCATGATGTGATGGTCTTGGTATTTAACCGGGTATTCTTGTATAATTGGAGGCTTTGTATTGTGAAGATTGGCATGTGTATTATATTGATATTAGAGACTATGCTTGCCATCATAATGATATCTCTCATGTTATAATGAAATGTATGTGAGTTGCCTTATTGGTTGTATTCTCCAATTATTTCAAAGATGATGTTCAAAAATGGCATAAAACATGATTTCCAATGAAATGTCCTTGTTCATGCATGTTTTAATAGTTTTGTGCATAGCTAGCACACTTAGTACATTTTTGTGCTAACCCATATTTCTATGTTTTGTACAAATGTAGGGGGTTGGTTCATGAAGATGGGATCTATTGGTTCAAGCTAGGTAATAAGTGATCCTCCAAGCTAGTTGATGAGTCCTCAAGTTCAGGGACAAACATCTTACTTAGTAGATGTCTTAGTAGTTTCTTTATAGTTTCATTTTAGGACTATGTAAGGGTTGTATCCCTATATGACTAAGTACTCTATTGTATTACATAGCCAATGAGACAGTGTTTAGACTCTTTTTGACTTTATAGAAATGAATTCGATTGTTGAAGAAAAAGTTTTAATTTTCCGCTTTTATTCTATGACATATGCAATGATGTATGCTAAGGGCTTTTATTAGACCCCTTCGGGGTCAAGTATGCCATGTCACGTCTAGGGGGTAGTCTCTGGTCGTGACAAACTTGGTATCAGAGGATAAGTTTTTGGGATAATTTAGGTTCATGTCTCATAGGACAAATCGAGTAGAGTCTTGTTCATAATTGTGAAGAGTGCCACTCTTATGAATGAGAGGCTATAAGATGCGTAATATTCCACTTCTTCATTACTCTTGACTCGTGCCATAGAGCCTACCTTTATAAGATCTCTCTCTTATCCCTTGTCCGGTGATTTTCTAGATGTGACTACTTGTGAGGGTAAATGTTTATATGATTGAGGGAGAAAAGGTTAGAGGTGATAGCAGGAATGGTAACATGACTTGGTAAGACTTGATATGAGGGATATGGATGAAGTCCTTTAGCATAGATGGATTGCCTTAGGATTTTGTGTGATGATTAATTGAAATTCATGATGAGTTGTTGCAGTATGTTGAAAGAATGTGGTGATATAGGTGCTTTGGAAATACCTAGGATGTGTGAGGTGAGTAGATTCCTCTTAAAATGGAAGAAGTTTCATTCTCCTTGGTTTAAAATCATTGTTGATGATGAGTATGAAGGCTTGAGTGATGACTTGCTCTGACCTTAGAATTAAAGGAAGTGATGTTTAAGAGAACTTGTGTAAGTTTGTCTCTTATGTGAGGGAAGTGTGCCTAGATAATAAGGTTTGCTTGGATTCTCACCTTATGAGGTATAGTGAGTTTGAGAAACTTAGATCCAGAGTTGTAGACTCATGTGAGACCTTGAGTGATATCCTTGTAAAGGCCTTAGAAAGGGATGCTAGTAGGGTTGACTTGGAAGACTTTTTGGATGGAGGTACCAGGATGATGCTATGTTGTATTCCGGTATTACGTTATCTAGTATGATGCCTTATGAGGTTATGAGGCTTAGAGTCCTCCGGATGAGTTAATAGAACCTTTTTCTGATTTTAACGCGGTTAATGGTTTAAAGTTAGTAAAAAGGGTTATGGAGGATGTCCTTTACCTTGTTCCCTACAAATACTCTTGTTGACTTGGTGGAACTTGGCATGTTAGACCTTGATGTGACACTTAGTATGAATGGGTTGCATACATGGAATGTTTTTATTATTGATAGGGCCAGAATGGTTAGAAAAATATGGGACTCTTGAATGTGTATTAGTTATCACCTTTTGAGTAAGATGGCAATCTAGTACAAATGCTTCCTTTCTAAAGATCTAGTACTTGTGTCATGTAAGGATGGTATTGCTAGATGTTGAGGACCATAGACTTTTGCAAAGATTGCAAAATGTGAGCTTGGTCATGTCTTTTGTTTTGCTTGAAAGGAGTACTACTTGAGGAATTTAGTAAGGGCTTTCCTCCCAAGGAGGGGATGGTGTGCTTAGAAAGCATGACTTGTTGAAATCCCAATGTCCTCATCTCTTTCTTCCATTCCTATTCTAGCTTGAGACCAAGAGTTCCTAGGTGGGCTTATGTTATGCATTAGGAGTCATGTGTGACTTATATATTCTGATGATTTCTTTATGATGAGTATGTTCTTGTGAATTCATGTTTTATGATAAAATGAGCTTTCATGTCTCATGTTCCTCATGTTGATAGGCAAATACAGTATGTAGCCTATGTGATTCATGAGGTGAATGGTTTAAATGTGCTTTTAAGATGAAATTGCATAGTTGGCTTAAGATGATATTATAAGCATGATTTGAGTTGGAGAAGAAAATTCCTCCAATGAAATGAAATATGTCTAAGTTACATGCATAATGATTTGTAGAGGTAGTCCCTATTTTCTCATGTTCTATGAAGTATGTTTGAGAGGGAGAATCTCTCCTAAGTTGTGTATTGTGTGTAATATTGCATACTTGACTTTATGATGTGAATTAATGAACCGTGATTAAGAGATATGATTGTTGTATGTAAATGGAGCTACACTCATGACTCTTTGGTGAGTTGCTTTGCACATGTGGGGGTATGGGACTTCATATGTGCATCTCAAGTGGACTTATTGAAGGGTTATGGGGGGTGGTGTCATTATGATAAGAAGCTATGTGAACTCTAATATGCATGACATGACTTGTGACTATATATGAGATTACTTTTGAGCATGTTTTAGATTGTAATTAAGAAATTCCTCTTTAAATGAATGTTATTGAAAATGGGAACTTGCATATGAGCTGTATGATGGCATATGAGCATGTTATGACTAGGAGAATGTAGTTCCTCCTTGAACATAATCAAACATGATAATGTCATGCATATGGATTGATAGATGTAGTTCCTACTACCTTATAATTGCATTGACTATGTTGAATTGAAGTAAAAGTTTTTCGTTCTGAAATGATGCTCATTGTGTGTGGTGTGTCTTTGAGATTGTACATCAATTTGATGATTACATTCTTGTTGGGCTGCTGGTTATGAGTATTTGATTTATTAAGATGTTTTAAGTGTCATTCCGGGACGAATTTTCCCAAGGAGGGGATATTGTAACACCCCGTAAAACCTAGTAAGACCTAGCTAAGGCCTGACTAAATCTAGTAGGTTGAAATAGAGCCTCACATGTTAGTTTATAGTTGGAAACTTGTTTAAATGATGAGTAAGGGCTTTTGAAGTTAGTTTGAGGAGATTTGAGGTCAAACGTCAAGAAACGACTAAAACGTCCGGAAACTAGTCATTTGAACTAGTGAGTTGTAAGGGTCTTGTCGTTGAAGTTACTAGTGTTGTTTGAGGGTGAAAACTTGTAGAAGTGACTCCTACATTTAGAACGCAATGTTTAGGGGTTAAACGTCCAGGTATGACTCCCCTAAGACCACTCGAGGGGCCCTAGAAGAGGAACCCAAAACAGTCCCCCAAAGCTGTCTAGACAGCAAACTAGCAGCTTTTTGGTGGTGATCTACGGAGCCATTCCACGCCCCTTATATCAAACCACGGTTCGTGGATGGACCTCATGGTTCCATAATTAGAATTTTTAGGAGCCTGCAACAATTGGACCCTCAGTCCCAAACCACGGAAGCCATCGACGGCCAGTAGACTTATCTACGGTCCGTGGAAGGCCAACCATAGATAGGAACTGTTTTGTTGGCAATTTTGTTTAGTTGAGGGTTAGTTATTTAATTAGTTATTAAAGGGGTTAAGGGAGGTCGATTAGGAGTTAATTAAATGACTTACATAAATTAAATAAGTCCCTAAACTAAGTCATTAACTCACCACAAGTCAAGATCCCAAATAAAAATCCTTATCCCTTTCTCTCCCAAAGTCTTCTCTCCAAGAACACTATTGAAGACCAATGAAGAAACCAACCTAGGGGCTTGAAGATGGAGGCTTTATATTAGGATTTTCGTGGGTTTCTACACCTAAGGTATGGTGGTTTTCATCTATGGGTAGCTATTACCCATGGAGCCCTCTCAAAAACTTTTATTTCAATTCTAGAAATCTTCAAAAAGCTAGGGTTTCAACTCAACCCCATGGATTCCCTTCTAAGTTATTCTTAAATATTTAACTATGTTAATTATTGGTAATACTACTGATTTTAGATGGTTTTAACTTCAAATCTAAATAATCCATGAGTTTTCCCTCAACCCTAGCTATGGCTTTTCTCTACACAATGAATGTTGTTAGAAGTTGATTCAATTGATTTAATTAGAGTTGTTTATGATGTAATTACATGATGTAAGTATAGTTTTACATGTATTCTTGATTACCTTATGAATCTAGGATGAAATTAACTTGGTCTAGGGTTGTATCATGAAAGAGGCAAATTGAGGGGTTAGATGTGATCTTCTAGGGTTGATGAATGGTCTTAGTTTAGATCACCTAGACATGAATGGAATATGACAGAATCTTGTAGATATGAATTGCCTTGAAAATGATCATATTGGTTATGTTGTTGGATTATGATGTTCTTCCATCTATTGTGCCAAATCTAAGATGTTAGACTTGATCTCGACTCTTGGCCTTGAAGGGAAATCTATGAAGGTATGTTATGTGAAGTTATTAGATATGAATTGTTGATCCACTTTGGTGGAGTTTCTTACTTGCCATATGTGTTGTAGTGTTGACATAAGGTCCCTCTCCCGTACAAATCTAAATATGCCTAAGTATGCTACGATATGAATACGAATGTTTTGTTATGATCATGATGGTGTTGGTATGATGAATGTATCCATGTCTATTGTAATAAATATTAGATATGTTGATTTACATGGTCTACGATCCTTAAATGCAATATATGTGAATTCTGCATGAGTTAGGATATTATGTACATGTTGTGAACCCCCTTGACAAGGGAGGTGTCTATGATGATAATGTTGTTGTTGTTGTGCCATTGTGAGGACAATTATGCACTCAGACACACTCCATGCATATATATGAATATGATGTATCTACGGTGTCAAACTAAAGGCTAGTTCTCATAAGCACCTTTACAAACTATTATGCATGAGTTGAACATGACCATGATGATAAGATATGACTATGTACGATATGATGTGCTATGACTAGAGTAGCATTGTTGTGTTGAATGAAAGGTTATTCTCATAAAACACTATATGTATCATGTGAAAGGTTTACTCACATGTTAATGATTCTAAGGTGAAAGGTAGTTCTCACTTAAATGAATCTATGATCTATTTAGTGTGTTTTATTGAATGAAGGGAAAATTATACCTTCACACATGTAGATACAATTCCATACTAATTATGTATAATTGGAGCATAATGCTTAGCACCGAGTGGATACGGAAAGTACGGTAAAGACCCTCCCGTTAATGCAATAGGTTGGGTCATCCAAAGGAGTCTCATGAGATGTAAGCTCTCCCGTTAATGCAATAGACTGGGTTTCTAGAAGCAATCTCCCTATCCCATAACTATGTGCCCACATATGTCTTAACTAGTGGATCCACATTATAGCTATATACGTTTAGTTCTACCTTAGGCAAGTAGGACACCTTCTTTCGGTGTGGGGTTATATGACACTGGATTCTATGTAACTAACATGGTCTGTGTTGGTTATTGTTATTCTCCCTAGGTAATAAGATAATGCGATTTGAACTATACTTGTGATTTCCTGATAAGTTTACTTAGTAGGAGTGGGGGTATGGAACTTCACTTTTATATTGCACAAGTAAGCTTTGAAAGGGATTGTGGGTTGGTTCATTATGATATGGTAAGACATGGAGGTATGATATATGTTGATTGGATTGTCGTTATGGTATGACTCTCCTTATGTATATGTAATTAGTATGATTATTCCTTATGAATGATTATGTATTATGATGAGGTCTAAAGTTGATATGTGTCACCAAGGTGATTCTAAATAGATACTTAGTATAGTTGGTATTATGGGATGCCAACTATACATTGCACAAGTATGCTTTTAGGGTTGCTAAGGTGATGTTTCCATTATGTTATGAAGGTTTATGTGAATGTGATAGTGGATTTGTGTTTTACATTGTAAATACATGTTAGTTACCATACATTGCACAAGTGTGTATTAGAGGTTGCTTATGTGATGATTACTTTATGATGTGATGGTCTTGGTATTTAACCGGGGTATTCTTGTATAATTGGAGGCTTTGTATTGTGAAGATTGGAATGTGTATTATATTGATATTGGAGACTATGCTTGTTGTTATAATGATATCTTTCAGGTTATAATGAAATGCATGTGAGTTGCCTTATTGGTTGCATTCTCAAACTATTTCAAAGATGATGTTCAAAAATGGCATAAAGCATTATTTCCAATGAAATGTCCCTGTTCATGCATGTTTTAATGGTTTTATGCACAGCTACCATACTTAGTACATTTTTGTGCTAACCCATATTTCTATGTTTTCTACAAATCTAGGGGGTTAGTTCATGAAGATGGGATCTATTGGTTCAAGCTTGGGAATAAGTGGTCCTCCAAGCTAGTTGATGAGTCCTAAAGTTAGGGGACAAACATCTTACTTAGTAGATGTCTTAGTAGTTTCTTTATAGTTCATTTTAGAACTATGTAAGGGTTATTTCCCTATATGTCTAAGTATTCTATTGTATTAGATGGCCAATGAGACAATGTTTAGAATCTTTTTGACTTTATAGAAATGAATTCGATTGTTGAAGAAAAAGTTTTAATTTTCCGCTTTTATTATATGACATATGCAATGATGTATGCTAAGGGCTTGTATGAGACCCCTTCGGGGTCAAGTACGCCATGTCACGTCTATGGGGTAGTCTTGGGTTATGACAAAAACTCTCAATATGGCTCAAAAGAACTATACGGTGACTGAACAGGAACTTCTTCCTGTGGTTTTCACTTTCGAGAAATTTTGATCCTTGGTTAGTATTATGTTCATAGTGCATACTGACCATTCTGAATTGAGGTATCTGATGGCTAAAAGGGATGAAACACCGAGGTTGACCATATGGTTATTGTTGCTGTAAGAGTTTGATTTTGAGGTGAAGAATAGAAAGGGGACAAAAAAATTTGGTTTTCGACCATTTTTCCAAATAAGAAGAGGAAGCTCCGCTATAGCTAGGAAATGAGGCTGAAATTAAAGATGAATTCCCAGATGAACAGGTATTGGCTGCTTCTTATGATCTTATTCCTTGGTTCGTAGATTTTGCTAACTACTTGGCAAGTTATTTGGTTCCATCAGATTTGTCATTCCACCAAAGAAAAAAGTTTATGCATGATGTGAAGAAGTTCTTTTGGGATGAGCCTTACTCGTTTTGTATTTGTACTGATGGGATTGTTCATCGTTGTACGCCTGAGGTATAGATGATGAGTATACTAGAGGTATGTCATTCTTAGCCTGTTTGTGTGCATCATAACGGTATTCGGACTGTTCATAAAATCTTGCAGTGTGGGTATTACTGGCCTACCATCCACCAAGATGCTCACGTTTTCGCCAAGTCATATGACTATTGCCAAAGAGAACGAGGAATCTCAAAGAGGCAAGAGCTACTTATGAATCCGATATTGGTGATTGAGTTACTTGATGTTTGGGGCCTTGACTTTATGGGTCCGTTTGTGAGTTTGGGATGAAGTATATTTTTGTTCCAGTTGAATATATACCGAAATGGGTGGAAGAAATTGCGCTTTCAAACAATGAGGGAAAGAGTATCACAACTTTCCTGAAATAAGAGTATTTTCTCCAAATTTGGTACACCTAGGGCGATTATCAGCGATGGAGGTTCTCACTTTTGTAATAAGTTGTTCAAGGCGTTACTAGAGAAATATGGAGTTCGTCACAATGTCGCCACTCCTTACCCTATGCAGTCTAGTGGGCAAGTTAAAGTATCGAATAGAGAAATAAAAAAAATCCTTGCAAAGACTGTGAATGCCAGCAGAACTGATTAGTCAAGAAGGCTTGATGATGCTTTATGTGTCTACAACACAACATTCAAGACTCCTATAGGTATGTCCCCTCACCAAATTGTATATGGGAAGTCATGTCATTTGCCTCTAGAGCTAGAGCATAACGTAACGCTAGCACTAAATAAGTTGAATTTGGATTGGGGTGCCGCATCGAGCCAAAGGCTAATGGATATGAATGATCTTGATGAGTTTCGCCTAAAAGCATATGAAAGTTCAGCCTTGTCTAAAGAGAAGATGAAGAAACATCATGATCAAAAGATTCAAAAGGGTGAATTTGTTGCGGTTGATCTGGTGCTTTTATTCAACTCAAGGTTGCGCTTGTTTCCTAGGAAGCTCAAGCCCAAGTGGACCGGGCCATTCAGAGTCACTCAATTATTTCCACATACAGTGGTTGAGCTCTAGAACAAAGAGGGAACAATGTTCAAAGTGAACGGGTAGAGGATCAAGGTCTATATGGGGAAATCTGAGAGTGTGCAAGAAGCGATTGGGGCCTATTATCATGATGAAATATGAGTAATCAAGTGATTTGCATCATACCGCGACATTAAATGAAGCACTGCTTTGGAGGCAACCCAAGATGTACAATCTAGCAAACTATAGGTTTTTCTTTTCGATAAATGAGTTTGCTTCTTCTATTTTTATTTTTGTAGCTCTTTAGATAGGTGTTTTATTTTTTGTATTAGTGTTGGCTAGATATAGCATAGGGTCCGTGTCTAAAAAGTATCCAGAAAATGTAAAAAGAAAGTCCTAAAGGTTGCTACGTGTGTAGGGACGAAAGGCAACATCTATAGAAAATAGTTGTGCAGTGGTCTACGGACCCCATCGATGGTCCGTTGGTCCATCCACGGACTGTGAATGGCGTCTGTAGATCCCAGGTAAGTCCTCTACTTTTTCTAAGTGTCAGAGTGACCTCCAGTCCATTGGTCGACCCAATGACCATTAATGGGGTCTCGTGCGTCCAACTTAGGGTTTTGGCCGACCCAACCCGAACCCCTTTCTTATAAAACCTTTAATTTTTTTAAAAACATTCCCACTCCCACACTTCCCTCTTAGCTATTTTTAAACCTTCCACATCCCTAAAATAACTCATTATATACCCCATATCACTCCCCAAAATCATTTCACAAATCCCATAACTCATTTCTTCTCTCCCAAATCAATCCCGACTTCCATTCTTCTTCCCCTACAATTCCACAGATAGGGTTCGATGTCGAAAGGCTAGCAAAGGGTCAGGGATTTCATTGCAACACACCCTCATCATAGGTTTTTGATGAGTCCGAGATTTGGACTCATTTAGGGTTTTATTTGCAATGATTCAGTTTCCTCAAATGCTTATTTTGTGCCAATAACTGATAAAAAACACTTGATTTCCAGGTATATGGATTGAGGAACAATGCAAGGACACTAATTTGAAAACAGGAACGAAGCGAACTAAAAGAATAAACAAAAAACAGCCTGGTGATCGCCAAGTTCCAGTGTGCCGAGACTTGTAGGAGAAAACAATGTTGGTTAAAGAAAGGAGTAGTCGGCGAGTGGTTCCGCGATGCAATGTTGGATCGCCCAAAGTTAAAGAACTTGAGGAAGTTGAAGGCCAAAGTAGAAGGGTGAGGATATTAACCAAAGGGCGGATTGCTGAGCTGATCGGCGAGCCCGACTTACTGCGTTGAATGGCACTTCGCATCATATTTTTGGCAACTATAAATACATTTTTAAACATTTAATTTAGCATCAAATTATTATTGAATTTTCAGTCCTAAGTTTTTGATATTGAATTATGAGTATTGAGACAAGTTTTTCTCTAGTTTTTCCTTAGCTTGGAACAGTTGAAGTTTTTCACTTTCGAGAAATTAGAAGTGGGTCTTTAAGATTCCTCAAATTGGAACATTGTAAGAATGAAATCAATCTTACCCAGTTGATGGAAACTCAATTAGGTAACTATTTTTGTATTTTTGTAAAGTCTAGCTAAAACCCCAATTCTTGGAGTGTGATTATGTGATTATGGGCTGATTTAGTTTTTGGGTATTGCTAATTGTTAGTTTAAATGCTATTTAGAAGTGAGTTTAATCAGAAATTGTGGTTTAATTAAGAATTGTAGTTGCAAATGTAGTTGGGTTATATACTGATTAACGATCGTTGACTTTTAGAATTGGATGAAGTGTCTTTGATAGCATTATTAAATCAAAATGGCGCCGCTGCCAGGGAGTGGTATTGGTTAAGATTCTTTTGGTTAAGTTTAATTTTGTTTTTTATAGTCATAGTTGAATCTACTTACTTTTAGTTTTGTTTGTGTGTTGCTGATTTGAACAGAGGAAATGAGTGTGAACGGAAGTAATGGTAACCAAGTGGGTTACCAAGATGACATCGGTAACCTCAACGATGTCAATGAGCCTAACGTTAATGTCCCTCATCTAATGGGTGGAATTGGTTCCATTCGCTTGCCTCCAGCTAAAGGGAACGTTGTGTTCCACATTAGAAGCACCATGTTGCATCTCTTGCAGTTGAAAGGGTTGTTTGGTGGGTTGGCTCATGAAGATCCCCATGAGTATATCAGATACTTGTTTGATGTTTGCACGTCGTTCTCCTTCAAAAACAATATCCCAAGAGTCGGTCTGGTTGAGGTTGTTCCCATTTTCTTTAATGGGAGAAGCATGTAAGTGGCTGGCAGAATTGCTTCAAGACTCAATTACTTCGTGAGAAGATCTTGTCACCGCATTTCAAGTGCAATTTTTCCCTGTTTCGAAGATGATGACACTGCGGGAAAACATCCAAATCTTCAGCGTTTGGAGGGTGAGCAAATTCATGAGACTTGGTTACGATTCAAGAAGTTGGTGCTTCAATGTCCAGCTCATGGTTTGCCCGATTACGTTTTACTGCAATATTTTTACCGAAGCCTTGATTGCGTGAACAAAGGTATGACTGACAAACTTTCTCCGGTAGGTTCGATGCAACAACCTTACATTATACCATCCCAGTTTTTAGACGGTATGACCACAATTAATCGGGCCTGGTACACCCGCAAAGATCAAGTCTCCCCTCTCGCGTTTAAATTGACCAAGGAGCAGTTTTAGAAAGATCAGGAGAAGGACCAAAACAGGGCAAAGATCATGACCCAACTTGAAAATTTGTCCAAAAATGCCATGGGAGTGGGTGCTAGGAGAGTCAATGTTGTGGTATTGGTGTGTTAATCTTGATAAGGCCAAGTTTAAAGTGTTGTACAATGAAGAAGTGAACTTCCTAGCCAACCAAGAGGTAGTTATCATTCAAACTAAACTAAGCAGGGTGGTAACCAAGATTGGAACAGGGATGAAGGCTGGAAAGATCGTGATAGAGAGTTGTGGGATCGTAACCCCATTTGGAAGGAAAGAGATGGGGAGAAGGAAGGGTACATTCTTCCCAACGAGCGTCAAAAGCCAAAGGATTCTGAGGGTGGGCGGTCTGAGGATATGATGTCTTGTATTCTCAACAAGGTTGAGGGATCTGATAAAATTTTGAAAGAAATGAAGGATGATGTGTCGATCCTTAGCCAGACAGTTACTTCTCACTCCATATCTATCCAACAGTTTGAGACCCAAATGGGTCAGATTTCGTCGCATTTAAACCCGAGACAGAAAAAGGGGTTGCCTAGTGACACTATGGCTATCTCCAAAAATGAGGTTTGAGTGTGGACTTACGTCGTGCCTCGACGTTAACTAAGGCGCTGCTTGGGAGGAAACCCAAGTTTTATTTGTTTTTGAAATAACCATGTGTTCATGTTACAGGTTGAAGTGTGGAATGTGAGGAAAAGTCCAGGTTAGCGAGCCAATTATCCAATCGTCGACTCACCAAAGAGGTCGGCGAGCCTGATTTGGACCGCCGTTACACTCAAGAAATTCAAAGATTAGAGTCTGTAAAACTCAACGGACCCATGACCAGATCGGAAATCGCGACTTAGTCTGCGGTTTGGGCCCCCACATTAGCTGGAGGTTTGATAAAACTCGGCGTGTCGGCGACACGCCGAGTGGGTCAGCGAGCAAAATTAATGTCGCCGAATAGGCTAGAACTGGACGGTTTTTAAAGGCCAAAGGTTAAACTTTCTAACTCTTTCACATTCTCTCACTTTTTAACTTCCAAGGACACACCCACATGATATTCCCTATATTTTTGTATTTTAACCTTTTTTGATACGTTGATTTTTTTTTGGAGTTGGAATTCTCTGCCACCTAGCATTTCAAAGTATATATTCCGTATAAAAAGTCAGTTTTCTGAACCTCAAACTTGTATTTAGCATTTTTTACTAATTTACAATTGTTCTTGTCGTAGTTATGTGTGCTTGGCCTCTCTGAATTTTAATTGAGTGTTGTGTGCCTATTTTAATTTGTATATCATGCCTAAATTGCATAAGTTGTTGAATTCCCGAATTTTGTGGCTTAAATTGATCAAAATTGTAGGGATGTGTTTTGTTCTTGTAGGGTCTAATTGGGTGAAGTCTAAGTAACCCACATTTGAACCCAATGACGTGTTTTGCCTAATAATGGAGCGATTGATGTCATTCTTAAGGGCTAAAGTCGTCAAATGACCAAATGTTGCCAAACTGGGAGAAGTTTGAGTATTCTGAAGGCATGGGTAGCTTGGGTCTTAGTTTAATTGAACTAATGTATGTTTTGATTATGTTTTTGGGGTATGCGGGGTTGAATTTGGAAGTCTGGATTGAAAGTAGGCATGTTGGGCAGTTTGGTGAGCTGGGTTGAGCTCGCCGAACAACTCACCGGTTCCCTGAACTCCTCTTGATCACCTTTATTTCCATGCTATTATTGAGTTTAGGTTCTGTAACTTACGATAAGAAGCCTGAGTTCGTCGAATGCTCCTCGGCGACTCACCGAAAGTCTTTCTTAATCGCACATTCTACGCCCCTAACCCCTAAAATACAGTGTAACTTTCGATGGGCTAGTCTTTGCTTTTTGAATTCTATCGGTGATTCACAAAAAGGCCTCTCCCATCGTCGACATGCCAATTTTTCTTGGAAATGTTGAGCTAATCCTTTCGGCGAGCCCGATATCACTCGCCAAAGTGATTCGGCGACTCGCTGGCTTGTTCGGCGAGTTTGTCTGCAACTGTGTTTTCGCAATTCTTCTTGAAACAAATCCAACTCATTTTGATGTTTTTACAGATATGGCTAGAATCAACATTGACATGCCGCCCCGTAAAAGAGCACGGGAAATAGAGATAAATGAAGGGGGAGACAATCCTCCTAAAAATGGAAGGATAGAGCCTCCAAGGAGATGCAAAGGCAAGGGAAAAAGGCCCATTATTGAGGTTCCAGAGTACAACTCCAGCAGCTAGGGAGAGTCCTTTGACTCCCAAGTTGCACTCTACGATCCAGATGATGACCAGCCACTACAGTCCAGGCAAGCGTAGATCTATGCTAGGTCTTGTCCTAACTCATCGACAGCCCTAGCAGCCAATCCCCCTACAACAGATTTAGTGCCAACTCCGGCACCGCTTTTGGCCCAGTGCCACTAGTACAAGTTCCACCTCCCCGGCTACTCAACAGATTAGAAGTCCAGGGACTGAGGATGATTCTGGAAGAGAAGTTGTTGTCCATAGAGGGCATATAGGGCAAGTAACGTCTATTATTGGACACACTTAGGTGGCATAGATTTGATATCTTCACCAGGCCCCGAGGCCCATATATCCCCACCTAGATCCATGAATTCTATTCTTCTTACGGTGATCTGGTTCCTTAGGGGACGAAGAAAGCCAGTGCCTTCAGACCGGTGAGGTCGGTAATAACTTGAGAAAAATATGTTGGGTGTTGGAGCGATCACATAAATGTTGTTTTAGAAAGAGCCAAAGGGTTCGAGCATGACTATGAGGGCTAGGCGACAGCTCAATCCCTATATGACCTAAAAAGATTGCTTTCCCCCTTTATTTTTGATACCACCCTGAGGTTGATTGAGGAGGAAATGCAGTTAGAGAAAAATGATCTAAATATTGTTGCACAATATTGGTTTGGGTTCATCAGCAGCTCCATTATGCCTTCACTGAATGAGTCCATTCTCCGTCATTCAAAAGAAGCCTGTCTGGAATCGATTATAGCATAGAAGCGGCTCAACTTGTGATTGATTATTGAGCAGGAGATGGCCATAAGAGCCAAACAGCATCAGACATCCCTTCCATTCCTGATTTGGATTACGGATTTATGTCGGCGTGCTAAAGTTCCTCATGATGCGATAAGAGATATTGAGGTAAGTCCCTCATCATCCATAAATATCCGGTGTATAGAGGCCGAGTACACTCAAGACGAGGCAAATATGAGGAAAGCAGCCACGGTGGATGCATCTCCAGAGGTGTATATAGACTCTATAACTGTAGAAGGATCTTTGTTAATTCCGTCCTCTGGGCCTTTAGGTACACGTGCTCCCACTTCTTCCTCCTAGGCTCCTTGTACTTCTGCCACTTCCCAGTGTGCCAGGATTACTCAGGTTAAGATCCTGAAGACGGGTAACTTTGCCTATTCGGCAGATGTGAGGGCGACTCGATTAGAGGCTGTAGTACCATGGATGATCGAGAGTGTTATCCTTTCTGTATTGACACCCCTTCAGACTACTATTAATGATTTGACTATGAAAGTCGCGACTTCTGAGCGTCAATAGGGGGGTCTTTAAGGGTAACGACTTTGAAAGCTGAGGTTGCAGATTGAGAAAGTATGTGGACTACTTAAAGTCCACACACTTCACTTCACTATTGGTGGCAACGGATGATGTGGATGTCCCAATGACTTCTGACATTCCTCTGGCCACCACATGAGACGTACAGTGGGATGATATAGCAGCTGATGAGTCAGAGGTAGAGACCGATGAAGAGTAGATAGAGATGTCATAAGAGACCATCGAAGGACCTACCAGATCTGGAGGAGACGATTGTACAGTTAGTAATTCAGACATCAGTGACAGAGACTTCCATGGCACTCCCTAGTGGATCGAGTGTTGTTGATGCTACACCGGGCGCTGATGCCCCGACAGATAGAGCGACTGTGTAGACAAGATCCCTCTTTTCCTCCCTCTTTATCAGTTTTATTGATTTTCAGTAGTTTATAGCATTAGAGGACAAAATTTTCTTTTTATTTGTGGTGGGGTGAGGTATTTCCATACCTATCTCTTATGATTAGTGTTTTTGTTTATAAATTGGGTTTTGTTCAATAAATTGTATTTTGGCACTGTTTTTGTGAATATTTGAGCCGGTGGCTCCTTGGTTTTATTGCAAATGGCTTTTCGACCCTTCTAAAAAAATTGTATCACCTCTTGTTGTGTTTAAATGTGGTTGTTCTTGTGCAAATTTGAGTATCAGTTATAATCAATATTGATGACTCCAATAGTGCTCTTAACTGAACAAAACTGAATGTGCGGCAACGATGATGCCAAATGAAGTTGCATAGAAAATGTGTGAACTTTTTTAATCCTGTTGTGACTAGTCGGTTATCAAATGAGTCTCTGGTGATGAATATTGCACACTAGCGAAAGTGTGGAATCTTATTTTATATTGGTGCCAATGCCTTGTGTGACGAGCTTACCTTGAACCTTGTGCAATGACACCTAGAATATACCCCATTGGTCCAGTTGACTATGTGATGCAAGCTCTTGAAATGATCTTAGGCAACAATTTTGAAAAGGTGAAACAATTTGACATTATACCTCTTTTAGTGGCTAACCTTGTGAGTGTGTGAACTTTGCTTGAACACCCTTTGAGCCTTCGCGTTTTCTTGGAATAAACTTGATGAAGTTGTAACCCTCTCTTTATCCATTCACCCATAATCCTCATGATGTGTTGTTTGTTTGACTACCCAACTTAATCCACAAGCCTAAGTTGGGGGTGTGGTGAAAGGATAAGGTAAATCAAGATATGCAAAAAAGTCACCCTTTGATCCATGGTTGTGAAAAAGATGGAACCCATCCATACAAAAAAAAAGAGAAAAGAAGATGAAAAAGAAAAAGAACAAAAAAGTTAAAAAAATAAAGTTGTGAAAGTGCAAAACAAATGGGGTGTCCGGTATTCCATGAGAAGTGAATAATGGGGTGAATTTTGAGCATGAATGAGAATGATGAACAAAAGGAAAGAAAGTGTGGTTCATACCATATTTCATGAGGATAGTATTCACTGAGCCTAAATGACCATACCTTTACACTCAGCCCCATAACAAGCCTTGAAAAGACTTTTTTTTATCTTGAGTGAACTGAAACGAGTGTTGATTGGAAAATAATGGCAAACCTATGGGTGAAGTCATGAATCTCTTTATCTTTGTGAGTGTGAGAGTTAAATGTGATTTTGGAACTCTAAATTGTTGAAGAATAGTGTGTGAATATGGAATCATTCTTTGTGTGAGGGCATTTGTATACCTTTGTTGAGCTTGAACCTGCATTTGAAGAAAGTATTGTGAACGTGAGAATCTTTGTTAATGGTGAGTCACAACTTGAACATTTGAGTGCACAATTGATCCTTGCATGAGTACGTTGAGTCATGTTGTGTGCATTCATAATTGAGTCTTGTGTAGCACTGCTAGAGACATCCTTTTTGAGCTGCTGAACTTGAGTTTTACCTAAAGACAAGCAAAAGTTTAAGTTGGGGTGTTGATCAGCTCGAGATTTGGACACATTTAGGGATTTATTTACAATGATACAGTGTCCTCAAATGCTTATTTTGTGCGAATAATTGATGAAAAACCCTTGATTTCTAAGTAAATGGATTGAGCAATGATGATTCCACAAATTGGACTCATTTAGGGCTTTATTTTGATAAGAATAGTGTCCTCGAATGCTTAATTTTCAGCTATTTGAAGTTTTAGTGAAAGCATTGACACTTAGATGCAAAAATGAACAAAAAGGCTGAAAAGAACGAAGAAGCTGAAGCCTGAGCATCGCCAAGAACACTTGGTGATACGCCGAAGGGATTCACTCCGCCCTTTGTTCCAATACGTGAAGCCCTGAAGGAGTAGGATAAAAAAGGTGATAAAAGGAGCAGTCGGTGCTTCAGCGAATATTTCCACGAAGCAGTACTATAATGCCTAATGGTCAAGAACGTGAAGATGCTGAAGGCAAGCAAGAAACGACGATGAAACAGATGAAGGGCGAGTTACCGAGTCATTCGGCGACATCGATTAACTTCGCCGAAAGATCCCCAAGCGCTATTTTCTGAAGTCTATAAATACTAAACTTATTATTAATTTTTTGGAGAGTCGAACATTTATTTTAATTTCCAGAATAGAATAGTACTTTTTTGGATTTTTTCTCTCAAGTTTGGAGAGGGTTTTTGAGAGACTTGAAGAAAGAAAGATTTCATCTTCCCCAAGTTTGAAGTGGGTCTTGTCCATTCTTCTTCCTTTGCTTAAATCAAGGTATTATTTGTTGGGTCTTTCTTGTTGATAGGTTACACGTAGTTTAATGGTGATTTCACCTAGTGGTTGTGGTTTAACCTAAAGGGTTTGTAGTTGCAAATACAAAGCCACCCATGTGTTTTCGGCTTGCCCGAGAGGGAGGTCGCAAAACCAAGGCCACTAGACTGATGGCCTATGGAGTGGGTCGACATGAGGTTCAGCCCGAGAGGGTGAGTCCTAGTCTCATATCCTAACACTCAGCTGGAAAGAGTGGGTGGGGTAAGGCGTAGGCTGGTCTTCATGCGGAAAATGGGTGTCCGAGAGTAACGCATTTGAAATGGGGTAAGTTGCCCAAGAGGGAATTTATTTCCATTTAAAGTTTAGCCTAGTCATTATTATTTTACAAATTTCCTTTCAAAAGCATGTACCCAACTAATTATCTCAACTTTTATTGCGGTCACACCCCAAGAATTCTTACACATACTTGATTTTCTTGCTATTTTTGTTGTTTTTACTAATTGTGACAAAAACCCAAATCGATATTTGACAGTTTTGTGTCAGCCCCTTTAATTTACTATATTTTTACTCATTAATGTATTTAGCTACAACTAGTTAGAACTAAATTTTATTTCTCTATTAATTCTCAAAACCACTCCCTTGGGACACGATCCCAACCTTTAGTTGGGCTATAATATTATCGACGATCGTAGACACTCATACCGTAGGTTAGTGTTGTTGGTCACGATAAACATCAAGGAACAATGCAAAGACACTAATTTGCAAAAAGGAACAAAGCGAACTGAAAGAATGAAGAAAAGAGAGCCTGGTGATTACCAAGACCACATGGCGAGTCGCCTAATGGATATTTGACCACCTAAAGTTCCAGTGTGCAAAGCCTTAAAGGAGAAAACCAAGTTGGCGAGAGAAAGGAGAATTCAGTGAGTTGTCGAGTGGTTCCGCAATGCAGTGTTGGATCGCCCAAAGTTATAAAACTTGAGGAAGCTGAAGGCCAAAGCAGAAGGGCGAGGACATTGACCAAAGGGCGGATCACCGAGCCTGACTTACTTCACTGAATGGCCCTTCACAACATATTTTTGGCGACTATAAATACATTTTTGAATTCTGAGTATTGAGACATGTTTTTCTCTAATTTTTCTTTAGCCTTTAAGAGTTGAAGTTTTTCACTTTCGAGAAATTGAAAGTGGGTCTTTGAGATTCTTCGAATTGGAACATTGTAAGAACGAAATCAATCTTGCCCAGTTGATGGAAACTTAATTTTGTAATGATTTTTATAATTTTGTAATGTCTAGCTAAAACCCCAATTCTTGGGGTGTGATTATGTGATTATGGGCAGATTTAGTTTATGGGTATTGCTAATTGTTAGTTTAAATGATGTTTAGAAGTGATTTAAATCAGAAATTATGGTTTAATATAAGAATTGTAGTTGCAAATGCAGTTCTACCTTCGTGTTTTTGGCTTGCTTGAGAGAGAGGTTTTAAAACTAAGCTTATTGATTGATGGTCAGTGCGTATTCGTTTGTCATTGGTTCAGCTCGAGAGAATGAATCCTAACCCAATTCCACACATTCAGCTCGTGAGATTGAATGGATTAAGGTGTGGGCTAGTCTTATTTTGCATGTTTGTCAATGTTCGAGAGAAATTGGCTTTATTCAGGGTAAATTGTTTGAGAGAAAGTTTACCTCCTCTGCAGTCTAGCTTACTCACTAATATTCACCTATTTCTTAACAGTTGCAATTACCCATTTGTCTATATTAGCCTATAATTGAATCACATCCCAAGAACCCGTCTCGTTATTGTATTTCGTATTGTTTGTTGATGTTGTAGTTTATAGGTATAAACCAAAACCCCCTTGTTATTTGACATTCGTGTCACCCCCTGATTTGAATTATGTTCTTATTTGATAATGTCTATTCCTATGACGGATTTTTCCATATTCACACTTTGCTATTGAATCTTGAACATGTACCGCTCCCTATGGGATTCAACCCCAACTCATGTAGTTGGGTTATATACTTATTAACGATCGCTAACGCTTAAAATTTGATGAAGTATCTTTGATAGCGTTATTCAATGAGTGATTACCTGTTAGGTAAACAAATTTCTCCCAAACATTAAATCACTTCATTGTTTCAACTGAAATCACATCGATGAACTTGACCTTGGGTTGTTAGTCTCATGTTCGAATGTTGAATTATAAGTTAGAAACACCCTTGGTATGATGGTATGTGAGTGTGTAGTTAATTTAAACCAACTAATTCAAGTTAAAAGGTTTAATTGGATGTTTTGACTTAGGGTTCCTAGTTTCAATCTGTTAAAAAGTTGAATTATGTGTAATTGGAAGGCTAAGAATGATAAACTACCATATTTTGTTTTGAAATGCATGATGAGATCTAGGTTGAATGGATGATTGTTGAAAATAAAGGAATGAAAATGAGAGTAATATGACACCCTCGCACAATACTGAATCATGAGCCCCTTCCACGGACCATAGGTAGGGAACCGTGAGTCAGTCGAACACAAAATAAGTTTTGAGTGTTGAACCACGGTGTGGAGTACGGTGCATCATTTCATCAATGAACCATTCTGCACATTCGTGCTTCCCACATTAGAGACCAAATTTTGGGTACTCTGACCTACGGAGGGGACCCACGGTCCGCCGTTCCATCGATGGACCGTAGGTACCTTCCATGTGTCTACAAGTCATCTACTATCAAAAAAAAAATTTAAT
This sequence comes from Solanum okadae, assembly GCA_036553675.1. Classification (NCBI taxonomy): domain Eukaryota; kingdom Viridiplantae; phylum Streptophyta; class Magnoliopsida; order Solanales; family Solanaceae; genus Solanum; species Solanum okadae. The sequence goes on along the minus strand of CM071686.1, from coordinate 20,669,775 downwards.
TTTTGTTTGGGTTCGATTCATGTTCTAAAATTCTTCCATGTGTTTTATTTCTTTGTTTTGGTACTAATTAAGCTTCCACAGGTTCCATGGCTCCTAAGCAAGATCCTTCCTATACGGCAAAGGGTAAGGTCAATTCGGTAGCTCCGTCTTGACGTATGATCGATGCAAATACTGATGAGGAGTACATTCCTCCAGCCACCAGGACCTCCCCTTCTTCTCCCCGCACTACTCAGCTCCGACGAGGTCACTGGCCCCAGTCTGAAGAGGGGCCATACCGATCGTATCATAGGCTGGCTTAGAGTCCCAGTCCGACTCTAGCTCTAGCAGCAGCACCACCTCTTTCTCTGAAGATAATAGCACAGGACATATTATAGTCCCCCAGTTCTGAGCTTGCACTAGTTGCTATGCAGCCAAACATTTGGTGCGTTGAGGGCCAATATCATATATACACCGATGTTCACATGATGAATGAGCACAATAAGATGGACAGATTAGTCACTAAGGAGCGTCGGTTTCTCACAGGTAGCCTCAACACTGCACAAGTAATCGAGGAGCTCTTTCGATGACATAGATGTGAGTGGATGGCACGAAGCCCAGGGACATACAACGAGGAGATAGTCTGGGAGTTTTATGCCTTGCATTCTACCACTATAAGAAACTCCATTAGAAAACGGGCCAAGCCCATGGCACAGAACCCACTTGAGGCCACACTAGTACAAGATTTCACTATTGACATCTCCAAGGCCACGATCTACCGATTCATCTATTGCCTAGCCAGCACTTTCCCGATTAATAGGACTGAGTACAACTAGAGGATGAGCATCATAAAGAGTGGGGTATTTCAGTAGAATATCGAGCAGAGAGAGACTCTTTTGAGATAGTTAGCTCGTCACATTGGTGATTTTGGGGAGCGTGCTGAGTGGGTTCAGACTTTTGGCCTGGGTAACAAGAAGGCTACAATGAGCTTCACTGCAAAGTTCTTCTGGTTGCTGATCCAAAAACTCAGACGGACAATGTGGTCATATGGGACCAGGCCGTAATGATTGCAGCCCTTCTAGCACATTTTGAGGTTGACTTTTCCTGCATCCTGATTGCAGAGATTCATGAGAGGGCCTTCAAGGCGACAACTACCCTATCTTTCCCATGCCTCGTCCAACTTTTCTGGTTCATCGACAAACAGTGGATTGGCAGTTGTAGGTCTTGGCTTGGGAGATGAAATTCAGTATAACTCAAACCATGGATTGCCAGGATGGACCATAGCCTAGTCCACGGACCATAGGTGGTGTGTCGTAGGTGGAACATCAGGGAGGTCTCACAACTGTGGAACCACAGAGCAAGATGACAGACCGTAGGTCGACCAATGGTTCGTCCTGCACAACCATCTATAAAGATCAGAAAGTTGAAGGTTCTAGTATCTGATGATATTATCTAAGTGTTGAGCCACCTAGGGGACCTACAGACCGTAGGTCGGCCCACTATCCGTAGGTTGAAGCGTCAACTGAAATTGCGTCTCATCCTGTTATTTCCTTATTTTGTGTCCTTTTTATTTAGGACATGTTTTCTATAAATAGGAGTTATAAACCTCGTTTTGGGGTTAGACAACACTGAATACTTTTAGCTCTTAGTGTTTGGTGGGAATTAATTCGCAAACTTTGGCAATTTGATTTCTGGATTTCGTTTTATAAGATTTTCACTTTGCAATTTAATTAAAGATTTTGGGTTTCATCTACTCTAATCATAAATTCATGAATTCTTTTTATCAAAACATGAATGTTCTTTCGATCATGAGTAGCTAAATCCACAATTAGGGTTGTGGGAACCATGAGAAATTAACAACGTATGAATAATAATAAAGTACTTCTTGAATAGTGTTTATGCATGTATTGGTAATTCTTTCGCTTAGAAGTCTTTTCAACGGTTGCAAACGTTACAACTCGCCTCGTTTGTACTTGCCGAACCAAGGAGGTAAAGAATGAGAAAACAATTAACAATAGAGATTTAGTGAATGCTATCTAATAGTCCAATGTCAGTTGGTGCGCTAAGCCATACATTGATGTGATGTCTAATAAATGGTAAAGTAAGGGTAACTAATATATACACTCATAGCAAAACCAAGGTGCGTAGTGAAATTCCTAATTTGGAGGACCAATCACTTAGGGATACGTAACTTACAAACATTGCATGTAAAACACTAGGAAAGGATTACTATTTCTAGGATTGTTGCGTTAAGAGCTTGTGGGGAACACATACACCCTAGTTTCTCTCTCATATTGATAACTTAGAGTTTGAATCTTGCTCACTTATTACTTAATCAACAATTTGTTATTTGCTTACAACAAACCTCTTATATTTACTCATCTCAGAAATGGTTTGACTAAACGGATATAATAGTATGTTAAGTTTAAGGTTGAATCATATTCCTCGTGGGATCGACCCCAACCAACAAGTTGAGTTCTTTAATTGACGACGACCTCTTATACTTCTTTAGGGAGGTGTAATTTGAGTGTATCATGGGTGATCCATCCTCAATAGTACCATTACAAAGTGTGGTTGAAGGACAATCTCACTTATGATGAGGTGCTAGTTTAAATTCTTGATTTTCAGGTTCTAAGGTTGAGAAATAAAGAAGTTGCTTCAGTTAAGGTTTTATAGAGGAGTTAGTTTGTAGAGGGAGCTACTTGGGAAGCAGAAGCAGCCTTGAAAGCCAAGTATCCTCATCTCTTTCCTTCCAATTTTGTTTTAGCTTTAGGTAATAGTTCCTCTCCACTCTCTCACTTTACTCTTGCGTAAGATCATTCTCAATATCTTGTTCCTTCGGTTGTTTTTGCATTTTAAGTATATTTTCATGTTCTTGGAACTAAGTTTAGTCAGATTTCAATTTCTTGCAGCTCCTTCCTTCCATGTTCAGCTAGTTTAGTCTTCATTCGAAGACGAATGTTACCAAGGGGCGAGATTTTGTAACACCCCAGAATAAAAAAGAGACAAAAATGCGTATTTTCAGAAGTTTGAGGTGCCACAAACGGAGGCCAGCTATGGACCGTAGGTTAAACCAATGACCATAGGTGGGGTCTGTGGATGGCCACCTCAACTCCTTCCCCAGAACCCACACAATTTTTAGTTAAGTCTCCACCAATTGTAGGACCTAAGGACTGTAGGTCAGACCACTATGTGTGGCTCATGACCCTCAACCTTAGTCTTTAAAGCCAAACAACGGACTGACAGGACGGGTCGTGAGTCTACCTATGGTCCGTCGGTCTTGTTGTTGGTCGAGACTTAACTGGAAATTCTAGGGTTCTAGGGAAAGAGTTGAGGTGGCCATCCACGGTCCCCATCTATAGTGTGTGGGTTAACCTACGGTCGTAGGTGTCCTCTGTTGGTTGCACCTTCACCTTCTGAAAATCTGCATTTTTGTCTCTTTTCGAATCTGGGGTGTAACATGTTTACTCTTTTGGTGTCGTATGTCATTGATATTTGATCTGAGGCCAAAATACATATTTTTAATTATTATTTGCCTCACATTTATTATTTATATTTGTCCTTTTTGAGCATTTATTTTATGGAATGTGCCAAATAGTGTATTTTATTTGTAGGATTAAATTGGTGGAAAGGCGAAGAAATTTCGAGCTAAAACAAATTAAATATAGAAGGTTGAAGAAGGAAATCAAGGAGACAACTTAATGGATTAACTTTAATATAATAATAATATTCCATAAATGTTACAAATTGTAGAATGCAAGCCGCACCAGCTGCCACGTGGCAATAATATGAAGGACCCCAATTACCTGACGCGGCGGACGAAGCACTGTTTCACGTGGAATTTAATTCCTTCTGGGTTTGGGTTCCTAATTTAATTTGTAGTCAATTATTTTATTTAGGGTTTCCTACATCTATAAATAGTCCATAAGAATAAATATTGAAGAGAGTAGGATACAATGTAAAAAACAACTTGATTTAGGGTTTCATCTTTTCTTTCTCTTTTAGTTTATTTTACATTTTTCTTTGAATGATTCGTTGTAATTGCTCTATGTCTATGTGGAGTTAAACTTCTCATTCTTGGATTATATTTACTTACAATATGATTGTTTAGTGATTTTGATTCGGCATGATTTGTTTATCATATTAGTTGTTCTTATATTCTTGTGTTACTATTTTGATGCTTGATTACCATTGAAATAAACATATTGTCCGAATTGAACTCGGGAGAGGAATAAGAGGATAGAACGTAGAATATAAGGAGCATGATTAATTCTAAATAGCTAGGGTTGATTTGTATCTAGGGTAGGGATATACCTAGAAACCATGCTTGGGTCACCATACAGGAAGAAATCGTAATGCTCGGTACTTAATCCATCCTATCCTCGTTCAACGATGTAGTTAGGGTGATATTTATCGTAGGCGATTAGAGGTCGGGAGACTATGATCACACATTTTACCCTGTGATTCAATAACTAGATAATCAAATAAGTTGATGAAATTGATGCTAAACATAATTGTTAGTAAATTATAATCCTAGATCGATTAATTCATTAATTGTGTAAACATTTATCTTTTCTTAGTTAATTGTTTTTAGTTTACTTTATATATTCATCTTTTGAAATCCTCCCCTTAAATAAATAATTAGAATTAGTATAATTTAGTAAAAATTTAATTGACAAGTTCTTTGGGTTCGATAATCTGGTTGTTTTAAGAGCCTCTATATTACTTGCGCGACCACGTACACTTGCGTGTGCAATTGGAAGCAACAAGTTTTTGGCGCCGCTGCCGGGGACTTAGAAATTAATTGCTATTCTAGGTTAACCTCTTTATTTTTGTTTATTTAAGATTTTATAAAAAAGAATTAAAAAAAATTAACTGTTTATTTTATTTTATTACCATCATTTTTTTTCTTTTGATATTGTCTTCGCAGATTAGGGAAAGTTTGAGTACCCAAAATCTTGAAGCGAAGGAACACGTTTGAGCTTAAGTGTGGGGCGCGTACGACCCCTGATGAAAATTAAGAGAACATGCTACTAGCTAGGCCTAAAGGCCTCAGGGAGTTTTCCTAACCCTTGTTTTAAATTTTATTTGATGCTTTTGGGACATATCATTTTTTTAAGTGTAGGGTAGGGGAAGGAATTCCTAGTTTTTACTGTTTTATTGAGTCTTTTTTCTTTTTAGGATGGGTTTCTTGACTTTTGTTTTCGATTCTTTTCCTAAGAATAGTCCCTTTGAACTGAGTGTCTTTTATTATTTTTTTAGGAATAAATTTTATTTTTTTATTTTTATTTTTTTGAGAGAAAAGAAAAGACCCTTTTGAGTTATGTGATACTTACTAGCTATTTGGGCCTAATTTTGAGTAGTACTTTCTTGTGAATGCTTGATTGCTGGTGAAATTGCAAATTTTTTGACATCTAGGTTCATGGTTGTGACTTTGTGTATAGCTTATTTTATTTTGTAGTTTGTTATGATCCTGTCTATATTAAAAATGGAATTGATCCATCTTGATTGATACTTGTATCATGTGTGGTAAGATTTTGTTTATTCCATGTTTTGCATCTTAGTCTAGAACTTACACTGCATGTTATTGAAGCAAAATAAAAAGTGTTGCTTGTTTAGGAGATGATAATAGACTTTCTTTGATACGTCTTATAAATTTTAGCCTTTTCAGATACATCACTAGTAGCCTCTTTGAGCATGTAGTTTTTTATTGGTAGCCAAATTTTTGCCTTGACATTTCTGTTGAATACCTAGTTTTTGCACCCTGCTTCCTTGAGCACTATAGCATAGACTTATTTTAATTGTTAAATCTGAAGAAAAGGGGATGGTTGAGTGAAAAGGTAATCAATGATAGCTACAACATGCTAAAAAATCCCTCTTTAAAAGAATGTGATGTGAAAAAAAAAAAGATGAACAAAACAAGTTACCTTGACGATGGCCCTGGTCCTTCCAAGGACATCGTGCACCTTAACGCATGTCAAATACGTAAGTTGAGGAAGGCTATTATGAAGGAAAACTTTTTAAAAAAATTAAGAAAAAAAATGATTGAAACATTCTTGAGATGATGAGAATTACTTGTGAAATTTAGATATTCCCAAGATTTCCTTATGTTATGCATGCTCATGAGAAACTTGTGTTTTGAAAGAAAATGAGTTTATGTGCTTGATTTTCCTCATGTTGTAGTGCATTGAGTATGAGTTGCCTATAAACTTCATGAGATGAATTGTTGAACATGACTTAGCTTGGATTTGATATTTCCTCCTTGGTGTAATGACCCTAAAAATGAACTAGTGAAACTAGAGCCTCACATGTGAGTTTGGAGTTGAGAACTTGATGAAATGATGAGAAATGACCGTGACGTCCGAAAACTAGTCATTTGAACTAGTGAGTTGTAAGGGTCAACTTTAAATGGTCATATCTTTTAGCTCAAAATGAATTAGGTGGACCATTACGTATCCAATTAAAGGTATCTGAGTCCTCTTTCCAACGCCACCGAGTTTGCCCAATTCCGACTTTGGAGTAAAAAGTTATGCCCGAAATAGTGAAGCACTGTCCAAAAGGACGAGTTTAGACGGGTTTAGTGAACATTTTTTTAAGTCAAGACTTTGTGGGTCCAACTAAGTGAGGGGTAGTTTGGGCATTTATTTTTTTTAGTTGTTTTTATTATTTTAGGTATATTAGATCATTTAAGTGAGGGTTATAACTTCTTTCTCCTCTTAGAATTTCCAAATCATTCCCTCTCTCAAATATTTCTCTCTAACTCAAGGAAGAAGAGGAGTTGGAGCTAGGGTTGAAGATTTCGAGTGCTTTTTCTTCAATTTTCGTGGGTTTTCAACTTAGAGGTATGGGGATCCTTATCCTTGATTATTCTTTCTTTCAAGGAACCCAATCAAAAGGTTTTCAAGGTTTTTCAAATACACACAAAAACCTATTTCGACTCTAGCATGGGTTCTTGCATAAAAATGTTTTAAATGATGATTTATATGGTTATTAATGATTATTAATGGTTTTTAGAAAGTAATCCCCATGAACCCATGTCTTCTCAAATTCTCTAAATTTGGCCTAAAGTGGGTGTATTGATTTTGTGTAATTGATGGACGATTATTGTGTAGATTGTTGTGGACTGTTCATATATGTATTTATCTATGTGGAATTTCTAAGAATTGTTAGTGAATTGAAGGATGTGGGATGTTAGCCTTGAATGGACAAAATTGTGAATTGGTCTTCATGTTGATTATTGGCTTATGCTTAGCCTAGCTTGTATAGTTGAATGTTGCTATTATCATTGTTATTGTATTGTTAATTGTTGGAATATGAGGATGATGAAGATAGCCATGGAAAGAGGGTAAGTTGATCAAACTTGATAAATATTGTATAATTGGCATGGAGTTGAGTATTGTGGCTTATGGCCTTTGAAAAGGGTGGTAAGATGGCTTGATCTCTTAGTATTAATATAATTGTTATTGGTTGGTTTGATCCACCTTTGGTGGAGGTGGTTATTTGTTGTATTATTGTGAATTGAGGCCATGAAGGGCATTATGTGAATGTTATTATATTGTTGTATTATTATACACATATGAGGCTATATGTAAAGTCCTATATGAAGCTATATGTAAAGTTTTATGTGAAGCTAGATGTGAAGGTATGATGTGAATGAGTTTTATGTGAAGCTATATGTGAAGGTATGATGTGAATGAGTTTTATATGAAGTTATATGTGAAGGTATGATGTGAATGTGTTTTATGTGATCTTGTGATGATCCTATGTAAAGTGGATAGCATTGTGAGTTAAAGTATGATTTCTCATGATGTATATATGAAATGATGTTGGATTATGAAGTATCCTTAAATGAAAATGTTGTGACTTGATTGGTAGACTAAAGTGTCCCTCCTTGTTACTTAAAGTCTTGAATGCATAAATGTGTGAAGTGGGCAGAACTAAGAAATGGTGCCCTTTCATAAGTCTAGCTTTCCTATGTAAATGTATAACCTTGAAGGATGGGCCTTAGGGCGAAGTTCCCTTCTTGAGTGAGATGATAGACTTAGAGATGGATGGAGCCGGAACGGCATGATAATCCTTATCTAAGAAAGTCAAATGAGCTATCCTTATGAACCTTGATTGGCCATGACTAAGAAATGGGGCCTTTCTTGGGAAGAGGTACTATGAGTTGGTTGAACTAGAAAAGGAACCTTCTCTAAGTACATATGTGATTGAATACTCTATGGGAAACAAGGCTAGCACCGAGTGGATGTGGTTAGGAAGGTGGCCTAGTTGAGTATGAGATTAGGCACAATGAACTTCCTTGGACATCCCCTAAACCATGTGCCTACATGGGTTGCTTACTAGTTCTACCTTTGGCAAGTAGAACAACCTCCACGGAGTAGGATAGACTCCGGATTCCATACCTAGCTAGTATGGTCTATGTCGGTTATGCCTATTCCCATCATGTGGGATGTGCACTCTAGTTATTGGATAGGTTCTACAACGTGTAGGTAGTAGTATGGGATGCTATCTACACATGGCACGAGTAGGCTTTGAAGATACTAAAGTGAGTTCCCTAAGTCTAACGACTATTAGGTGAAAGTCCCCTTATGTGCTTGAATGTCTCCAAAATGGTTTCTTAAAGAATGTTGGCCTATTGATGTTATGTTGTAAATGAAATGTCCTTATCTAAGGTAATCTTGGGGAACACTTAAGTGTGCTTGAAGAGGTTGTATGGGCGGTCACTTCTTGTGTCACTCAAGTGTGTCTTAAGGTTATATTAGATAGAGGTCCTATGGTAATGAAATGACATGTGTTCTTTTAAAGTTAAGCATGGATTGTCTATGGACATATGTTGAGTATATGTATGATTGGCTATGGTTTTATATGTTAATGTTGACATGTATTATGTCTCTTATACTTGTAAAGGAAAGGTTTTATCAAATGATATGAAAGCATTTACTTCCTTGAAAATGTCCTTTTTGGCATGTTTTTGCATGATCTCCATACTTAGTACTTAATTGTGCTAACCCCTTTCTTTCCCTTTTTGGACTAAAGTGTAGGGATTTGGAGATGATGGCATGTCATGGCTATTTGATAGGTTTCTAAGTGTTGAAGATGAAGACTTGGTGAGTCCTCATATATTCGAGGACAATACCCCATATGTTCTTTTATGTCTTTTTAGTATTGTTTAAGTTGTGTATGGGATTAGTCCCGAATTTTGTACTCTAAAGTATTAGATGGTTTTGAGACATCAAGTATAAAGTCTAGAAAGTCTTCCGCTTGCTATATTCTTTTTTTATGAAATGTTTTCTTGGTAAAGAAAGTTTTTAATTCCTTATGGTTTTAGTGTCTATGCGATGAATGAATGCTAAGAGGCTTGTATTAGACCTCTTCGAGGTCGAGTACGCCGGTTACGACTAGGGGGTGATCCCGGGTCGTGACACTTGGATATATGCTTTTGAGTATAGATTGCCTATAGGCTTCATGAGATTGTGTACAATATGCTTTTAGCTTGGAGATGGTAGTTCCTCCTTGAACATGAGAAATATTGAAATTTGATGCATATTGGGTTGCTATATCTAGTTCCTACTTTCCTTGTGATGCATTGAGTATATTTAGCTTGGATTTTATGTTTCCTCCTTTGTTGTGTGCACATTGACAAGTTGCATGTATGATCGGCTGCTAGTCTTGAGTCTTTTGTTTCAAGAGGTGTCTAGAATTCCATTCGAGGACGGATGTCCCCAATGGGGAGATAATTTAACACCTCGAAAATTAGGTAGCCTAAGAATGGGTTAAATAGAGAGGTCTTCCACTAAGGAAGTGAGCTTGGGCAACCTTCACGAGGACCCATACGGGCCGTGAAGGGCACCACGAGTCATGGTGCTGCCCATGGTACTCACAGTAGCTAACTAAGTCATGCTCACCTCCCATGACCACCAAGACAGGTCGTGGTGATGAGCATGGTGAGCTAGGTTAGTCCAAGACTGCCCAAAATGAGACCTTCCCACGAGCCACTAAACGGCCCGTAAAGGCCATTACGGGTCGTGGGAGGGGTCATGGTCAAGAGTTCAGGTTGAGGGGTGGAGTGTGGAAAAGTGTTGAAATTGTCTTTTAAGTGTTATAATTAAATTAAAATTTGATCTTTTGTTTTTATGTAAGAAGAAGTTAAAGAGGTGTTAGTTGTATATTTTGTTTCTCTTGGAAAATTAATTTCAAAACAATCCACCAACCTCTTGGCTCAAAATTCATTCGAATCTTGCTTTCACTGAAAAATTATAATTTTTATTTAAGTTTTTAAAAAAATATATCTATATTGAATGTTGAATCTTTCACGTGTTTAGTTTTTAGTTTTAAGCATAATTTTTTTCTTACATATAGACTAGTCTCTGAACATGTTTGTTGCACGTGTATCCCATGCAAGTAGTTTATAAAGTATAAGTCGTATTAAAAAATACAATGTAATGAAGAATAGAATAGAGTAAAAAAATACAAACTAAAATAGAAGAATAGTCCACTTATTCAAATGACTTATTTGTTGAACAATAGATAATTGAATATTATCTGAACCTCCAGAATTGAACAACTAAATATTGGTAAGTAGATAAAATTTATAATGAATTATATTTTGCAAGAAAATGTTAGGTATATATGATATTCTTTTATAAACGATGTTCTTGTCGTGTTTTTCACTTTGTTATTTTGATTAGAAATTTCAACTATTAGAGTAGTTTCATTTATCCAGTGCTTTTATCCACTTTTAATTTTGTGATTAGGAAAACATTAATAAACATAAATCACAAACATATTAAATATGAATACCTATTTTTTTCGTTTATCCACTTTTCTTTAACAACTTCAGCAAATTTTAGGCATAAAAAATTGAAGTTCCAGACAACTTCAAGCTTAGCAACGACTCAAGCTAATGAATAGGAATAACATATATTAGGGACAAAAGTCAATCTCTAACACTTTTATGTAAAAACATTAGTTTAATTTGAACCCATAAACATGAATATAAAACGTTGATATTGTATAAAACCTAAGTTCATAAAAACTTTTATAAATATGGATATACATTTTTATGGATATGCTCACAAAAACTAAAAAAGCTGGAAAATGAACTTCCTCATTAAATTTGTAACTTTACTAAAGGGCTCCATATTGGTCGGTTTGTTTCGGTTTTGGAACTTATTAGTTTTACTTATAGGTTATCGATTTGTATTATGCTAAACTGTCATTGGATAGTTAAGATATCGGTTTATCTATTATTGGTTTATCGGTAAGTAATCGTTATTGGTTTGGTTATCGGATTAACAACCGTTAACATTTCACACAATTTCCATTGAGAATTACTAATGCACTAATCACTAATTGACAATACACAGTAGCCAGTAGTCACTGATGAACTTTTACCTATTAGTCAATTACTAAATGAAACACTTAGTAAAACTTTATATTAACCTTGAAAGAGATGTCCATATTGTCCAAACTAGCAAACTAAAATGGATTACTCATAACAACCAAGCCAATTTCGATATGAACTATAAAGAGAAACAATTACAACACTACTAACAAAAAACCATTAATGATCATGAGACCATGACTAATAAAAACATTCGCATTGAGATTGTAGTATTGCATTATTGCAGGCACATCTCAATGTCTCACTCAGAAGATAAAAACAAAGAATTAAAGTAGGGATTTTTTTTTATAGAAAAATATGTTAAGTTAGATCGTCATTAATCATTTGATATAATATTTAAATTTATATGTTAATCTAAGAAATCTTTTTCAGAGGCTGTATATGGAGAGTGTGAAGTTATTTTGGATTTTAGCGAGCCATATTTGAACTATGGATTCAAGTATTTATAATAGTGACATTAAATATTAGTAACTGAGTTTTGAATATTTTTTTTTATAGATTTCTTATATCTATTAATACAGTTAATGAATTTTGACTAAAATTGTTGAATTTGTAATTTTAAGTGCTATAATTAAATCAATATTGCATCTTTTGTTTTTATGTAAGAAGAAATTAAAGAGGTTTTGTTAGTTGTATAGTTTCCTCTCATGGAGAATTAATTTAAAAACAATACTTTAGGCTAAAAATTCATTCGAACCTTGCTTTCAGTGAAAAAATATATTTTTATATATGATTTTTTTAATGTATCTATATTGAATGTTGAATCTTATTGATTTTATCACACTACTGGAAATTGGGCCTACGGCAACGATATTTATAGCAACGGTTGTTAAACTGTTGCCATAGTATAGGTATAGCAACGGTTCGATGCGTTGCATAAGGTTCATGACGCTATTAACACATATTATGTACCAAATCGTTGCAATTACATAAAAAAACGTTGGAATAGATTTGGTATTGCAACGACTTTGTGCAACTGTTGCAATAAAATATTTGTGGCAACGGTTTATTTTGCAATTGCTAAGTTTTGATTTCCCTCCTCAATTTTCCCTAGTTTCACTAAACCGCCAAAATATATATACCTTCAGTTTTCTTAAACTTCTAATTTTTCTTATTTTCCCAAAAATAATAAAACATGAGAGTTCTGTATATTGCTAGTGCCCTAAAATCTTTGGAAAATCATAAAAACACACCCAAAATTGTAGGGCTTAAAATCGCAGTCTCAAAATTGCTTCTTCGGTTCAAAATCGCATCTTCGGTGAAGTTATTTTTGTGTCCAGAAAAATTAATTCTTTGGTTGAAATTGTGTTTAAGTTTCTTCTAGTTTACGTGTATTCACTCCTGCAAAAGAGATAAGTTGTGTCTGTGTTCACACGACTAGTAGAGCTCTGAAATTGCTGCTTCATACCGTACTAAACTTCATAAAGCCCTAATTTGAGGGTTTTTTTTTTCTCATGTCTATTTTTTATGTTCTTCCTCATTGAATTGTGAAGTCATTTGGGTTGATTCTTTGATGGGTAGATTTTGAAAATATGTGGAGAAAGAAATCGATGCCACCAGCTGAAGAAAGAATCTGTAGTTTGATACTGTTGTGGGTATGGTCTTTTGATTTCTTCATAATTCTTCAAATTATTGAGTTTATGGATATTTGTGATTGTCTAATTAGCATATATTTTTGTGATTTGTATCTACAAATTCTATTGTACACTTTTTCTTTTAGTTTTACCACATATCTAAGACTTTGAAATCTTTTGTTGTCATTAGAAAAATACACTCACCAATCTTTGATTTTGTCTGATTTGGAGACTTTTTGAACTTTTGGGTGGCAATGTTTGATTGTGCGCATTCAGATCCAAGTTCCTGAACATACATGGCCAAAGAGGCACACTTCTACACCCTTAATTTTCTGAAATAACAATAAGGATGCAACTTATTAGGCTTGACTTAATAGAAACCAATACTCTTCAAAGCTAGTAGAATTGAAGGCTTAATTATTCTACTACTTTCCTTAAACATCTCACATGCTATTCTCTACATTACACCTTATTTTACCATCTCAAACTAAAGTGTTGAACTGTCCCCTTAATGTATCCAACTGTTAAAATGAGAAGTAATTACAAATAAAAGCATCCAGAATTTTCTCAAGTAAAGCAACAGATCCGTAGACTTTAATGTAAGAGCTATTGATTCCACTAAAGATATCCTGCTCCATGTCCAAGAAATCTCTATATTTGTGTGGCTTCCATTTAGATTTTTTTATTCTTTTTTTGAATACGGACAAGGATTTAAAACTTATCCTTCTTCTGCAACTCATATTTACATTGTTTTAATTGTTAATTCTAATTTCTAAGTTGATTTCTAGAAGCAATTACTTCATATTCCTTTATACAAGGCATTTTATGGTTCTTGTTTTTCATTGTCATTCCATATACTTCTAATATAAAGAAGAGATGATGGTAGAGAGGGTTGAAGAATCTTTTCGCGGGGTCATGATAACTGTTGTCATAGACTCACACTAAAAAATATATAAGCTATTGAAACTGTTATTTTTTCAGTTAGTGGTTAGGTCTTAAAATTTCATGATTGATGCCATTTTGTTCATGCTGCTTTACACGAGAGTTTCGTTTCCAATCCGGGATGACTAGCTAATGTGAGTTCACTTCACAAACTTGACTTAACTGATAATTTTAACATTATTTGTCCATCAAAAGTCCATGTTCATGTAGCTCTTTCTATGGACACTTGAGCTGGGGTTGATTAGCCTGAATATGCTCTAGAAATAACACAATCTGAAGTGAACTAGATTAATACTTTTAATTTTACTTGGGTTTTCAAGATGAGAAGCTTGCATGCTTGTTGTATCTCATTGAGTTTACAATCTGATTAGCGATTTTGTTCACAATTCAGGTTACTGTATTCTATTAGTGGTCGTCCCAATATCAATATATTTCATACTTTTCTTTTTCAAGCTAAGAAGTTGACCTAAATGATGAATCTTACACTGATCTTTTGTGGACATAGTTCCTCCATTGGTAGACACAGGAAACACTTGATGCCTTGTCAAGTAAGAACTTCGTTGTGGCTACTGGAACAAGGAAACCTTGCCGAGTATATAAGGACTCACATGAAGATGCAACTGCTAAAATAGTATAAAATCTTCTGATTCTATTTTTATCGAGATCAATTTTTTTGTTTTTAAACATCTGATCAGTTCAATTTAATTGAACTCTCTTAACCTTAACCTGATTTGTAGATTGAAATGGAGGGAATATAAACTCAAGAAAGTGGAGATGGTAGTGATGCATTTACAATAGTTATGGGATGTGATCATCCATGTCGAGTAGTATTATATGGAAGTTGAGTAACTAAGACTCTTGAAACAGAAACAGGGAAATTTTTGTCCCTCTTCAAATACTGTTAATCATGAAATGATGTAGATAAAATCAAGGAAATTGAAGAGAGGATGCAACAAAGAATGCAAGAAAACTTCAATGCACAAAAAGATACCATGGAACAAGATGTTACAATGAACATCATTGCACAACTTTAGCATCTAAATCCAGGATTAACACTTGATTCTACCATGCTAAGATTCAATGTTCGTTTGCCAGAAGACGAGCCTGTTCTTCAACTAATCGATCATCTATCTGGTCGTAAATAACACTCGAGGTCAGTACTACTACTACTACTGCTCTTCTTCTTCTTTTGCCAATATTTTCTTCACTATCTGTTCAAGATTTATTCCTTATTCTACTCTATCTCAAGAAACTAAGTGATCATGATTCATGATTCATGCACGCCATCTATTTGAATTTATTTTCTTGTCTAAAGTTGGTGAAATCTTCTGTTTTTTGGTTGTACGCCATCATGGTTCTCTTATGTTGGTTGCTTATTGCTTGTTGGAATTGCGAATCAATAGTTGCTTGTTGAATATGTAGTTGTTGATTGCATCACTATATTTTATTTACTGTCTCATCTATTTCTCTCTCACTCTCATGTATGTCTTCTAGGATGAGATAATGCAGATTTTATTTTGTCCAGATAAGGAGTTTAGTCATGTTATTTGTTGCAAGGACGAGACTTTATATGAATTATTTAGAATTAATCACTCTGCTTTAATGGTGCATTTAAGATAAAGATCTCTAAGTTATATCTGAATCAGAGAGTTATCACTCTGCTTGATGTACTCTGAAATCTGATGCTCAAATCCTCCGCATTTCATTTCCTTCAAAGGGTCATTTCCTTTTCCATTAAACTTTTTCACCAATAATTGATTGTCTGAGGCTAACGACTTTAACCCTTCACCTACCTCAGAGCTCTGGCGACTAGAGCTGTTATTTTCTTTCGGCGATGGTGAAGCATGTGACTAGTAGTCAATTGATAATCAATTGATTGAGTTGTTGTTTTGTAAGCCAACACTTATCTTCATTTTTCTCAAAAATATAGCTTTAACCCATTTGGAGTTGTTACAATTGTACTCATATGAAGCTCAAAATTGTCATTCTATGGTCAGTCACATCATATGTACTCATACAATTGTACTCATATGAAATTCAGACTATATTTGCATTATGAATGCACAGTTTTCAGCTTTGAAATTGTGTATATTTGCATTATGAATCAACTTAGGAATAAGGGAAAGGATGAAACAAAGAATGGTGGTGGGATTGTGGGACTTTTGGAATTGAATTTTATATACATTACCTGAATTTTGTATATCCTACATAACTATTGAAGAAGTTTAGTTTATTGTCTTTACATGAGACAAACAACAAAAAATCAATTGTAGATTTGAGATCTGTCTTTGTTTGGTGTAAGTCTTTTTGTAGTCTGCTATAAACAGATTACTGCAAATTAACGGTGATTAGGGATGTCTTCGTTTGGTGCCAATTGATGTATGTCTTTGTGTGATGTATTATGCTACAAACAGATCAACAACTTATTGTTGTGATTTTTTAACACTATTAGTACAATCTAATATATTCTAATAGAGGTTAAAGAAAAGAGTATGAAAATTGGGATGACTTTTACTTACCTGATGCAAAGTGTAGTTGATTTTCTTTATTTTTTTTAGGAAGTAGTTAAGCTGAAAATTGGTATGGTAATAGTTTGCTTGTTTTTTTGGGTATGAATAACTATTAGTGACAGTTAAGTCTCCTGGACAGTATTTTTATTAGTCACATGTTAGTTTCTCTTGATTTTTATAATATTTTTATGTTTTTAAAATTTATTATGTTGGTATTGGATAGAGCATAAAAAAAACTGGGGAAAACAAACTGACACTTAAATGGGGCAGGGCAGGGTTTAGCGGGGTCTTATTGATATATTCGTGCATTCTATGACATTATTTATCCTCTTTTGTAGGTGTTGAAAATGAAGGGAAGAAGATAACAGTGAAGACAAACTTGACCTTACTTAAAGAGGAATTTTGAACTGTTGATAGTTTAAATATTCATTTCGCTATAAATAATTTTTTGTTTCTTATCGTAACTCTTTAATCATGTAAAATGTAACTACTCATTTGGGTTTAAACATTTAGCATTTAGGGATGTATTATTACAATAGCTTTTGCTGGAGATTTGAATTTATGAATGTGTATGAAAATTTTTGGATGGACAAATTATATATTTTTTTTCTATTATGATTTATTAAAGATTGCTAGTTCATCTACACCGTGGCAATAGGTATGAAAAACTGTTGCAATAGGTAATGCAAAAAATTCCCATAGAAAATGTAACCGCCACAATAGATGATAATAACCGTTGCTATGGATCATATAAATGTACTGTGCAATAAATTCTATGGCGACGGTTTTAAACCGTTGTACTTACAAACTATTTCCGTTGCAACAGAAGGAAGAATAACCGTTGCCATAGATGGCCCTATGGCAACACATTTTGACAACAGCTGCACCAACCGTTGCCATAGCTCTATGGCAACGCGAGCTGATGTAACGCATGTGTAACCGTTGCGATAGTCCTATGGCAACGATTGTCCTATCTATTGCAACGGTTTTTGATGCGTTGCCGTAGGACTATTTTCTAGTAGTGATCATGTGTTTAGTTTAAAATTTTAAGAATAACCTTTTTTTTTCATATTAAAAGAACTATTAGTGACTATAATTTCTTTTAATTTCTTTTTGCTCCTTTAATTCATTAATTGATTGTGATAATAAAATAGAAGGAAAGATAAAGAAATTTAAATTCTTACTTTTTGTTGCTAACATTTTTCATTAAACCAATTCACCCCATACAAATCACAAATCAATAATTTATTTATATTGCTCTCCATCAATAATAGGAGGCTATTCTATTCATTGTAGAAAAAAACTACTAAATCATATATATTCAGTTAAACTTATAATATTATGTCAAGAGCGAATTGCTTAAGTCAGGGGCGTACCCACAAGCACTCGGTAACTTTAAAAAAATGGTATATATATGTATAGATAGTTGATAAACGATTATATATTTAATTGTGCATCCTTATAACTAAAAGTCTCATGCGTGAATTGGTTGAAGTCGTCCACTGGCAGCACGACTTTAAAATCAAGTTTTTCTTTAGTGTTAAACCTTTTTAATAAATGCTTTTATTAAAACTCGTTTTTACCACCTCATTTCGCCCCACCCCCTTTCTTAACTAAAAACAAAAAAAAATCCCTAGCACAATTCTAAACAAAATATAAGGCTGCTAGAAAATCTACAACTTGCACAATTCTAAACAAAATATAACCCTGCTAGAAAATCTACAATATACAAGTAGTCTTCACTACATAATTAAAGTCCTACTCCTATTATTTCTGCATAAATTGGCAAGTTCTTCTTTTTTAACGTTTTTTTAGAAATAATTTATTGTTGATTCTTGTGACTTGAAATGGATAGTTTTGTGATTTGTGATGGATAGACTTATGTAAAAAGAAATGCAGGTGATTTTTTTCACTAAAATTGGTTTTAGGACATGGAATCATAGTTTGGAATGGTTCAATATGCATGTTGGTGAAGTAAATAGGGTCCACAATAGGTGTTTCAACAAGATGCTAGATTTTGAGAATCAATCTCAATCCATTCAAGTTGCTTTTAACAAGCAATATGAGAAAATAAGAAGTGAGCATCGAATTAGTTTAGAGGCTTCTACTAATGTGGCAAGGTTTCCCTTGGAATTTGGATTGCTTTTCCGTGGTCATGATGAAAGGGAGTTTCAAAAAACAAAGGTCTTTTATTAGGTTTTTGGATTGGCTTGGAAAAATGCTTCTGTTTATGAATAATGTTATTTTAAAAAACGCTCCTGAAAATGTAATGATGACTTCTTCAAAAAATGTTAATGTTACTCTTGTACCACTCCTAGCCAGCCCTTGGTTCACTCTTAGTAGTGCCCCCTATCTTGAAATCCTAGATTCGCCTCTTGATAAGTAATTAAGTACTTCCCATGCTCGAGGGTTAGATATGGGATGAAATGGAAGAACAAAAGAATTCAACACATTATTATTGTCTTTTAATTTTTTCGTGGCTGACGCATGTCTTTTCTTGTTTATCTTGGAACTTCTGATTCATGATTTTTGTTCTTTCAAATAAATTAATTATTTTTTCGTGCATTTGTCCTATACTTTCTGAGATAAGTTATT
This sequence comes from Solanum okadae, assembly GCA_036553675.1. NCBI lineage: Eukaryota > Viridiplantae > Streptophyta > Magnoliopsida > Solanales > Solanaceae > Solanum > Solanum okadae. The sequence continues at coordinate 20,650,771 of CM071686.1, read as the reverse complement.
CTTTGTCTAAGAATTTTTTTCATATATTCTTTAAACTATTTCATTAGTATGCTTGAGAAATCTTTGATAAAAACTCTAACTTTTGCATAAGAATCATAGCTTGAAAAATATTGGGTAAAAACCTCGATCTACACATAATTCCTTATATAATTTAAATAATTTAGCCATGAGATCCAAATTCTTGAAAGATGAACCCTAGCCTTAGTATTTCTTAAAATTCTTGAGAGTAGGAGTTTAGGAGTGAATGAGAGGGTTTTTACTATTTCAGCAGACAATGAGATATGTATTCACTCCGTGTCACTGAGCCATCGCGGCGCTTCTATCATGTTAGAGTGTCTCTCGTAAATCATTCATAACTAGTTACTTAACTTGAATTGAAGCAAACTTGACAACGTTGGAATGAAGACTCATAGCCCTTTAATTTGATAGGTTATGGCTCTCTTAAATCTTTATATTCTACGAGATACAGTCATTTGAAGATTATCCTTATATGTACTCATTTGAAAACATAGCTGATACAAATGCTTGGAACTTCACTTGGTATTACAGATCCCTTATGACCCTAAATAACATCTAATACCCTTAATACACTTGGTAAAAGACCTTATAACACATGAGCAAGTAGTACATCATCCGTTTCAAACTCATATATTTACGACGAATGATGCAGATTCTAAGAGTAGAGTTGTAAGGTGTTACATGAGTTCCTATATTTGTTATCTCTACATGTTACAGAAAGTTCATAATGCACTTAATTAGTGAAATTATAATGTGACATATTTTTCTATAAGGTTTATCTGCATTATATATTGACCGTTGGTGTTATATGATACTACTCTTATTGAAAATATCTATTTTTTTTATATAATTCAATTAATTTTTTTATATTTTTAAAATAAATTTGATAGAGCTTAAATCCCCTTTTTTATATAAAAAAAAGTATGTACAAAATCGGAAAAAGAAGCCCAATGAAATAAACTAAAAGCAAAACAAAAATCCTCTAGGTGTAGTCCATTAAGAGAACCAGCTAGGGCTTTATAAAAGTTTTTACAAACTAGGGTCTCTTTATTATCCTCTTACTCTCTTCTCAGTCTTTCTATGTTCCTTGTCTCATCCTCCATCTCAAAAAGATACCACTGTCATGATTTTTCATTTCTTTTGGTTGTGGGTGATTGACACCTACCTCTGTTATCTCTTCTCTTCTTTCTCCGCTCACAAAAGTAAATAGCTACCTCACTTTACATCGTTATTTACTTCAAATTATATCAATATTTGACTTTCTATTGCATTAAGTCTTGAGTGTTTTGGAAAACTTCCTTTGTAAGAACCTTCTCCTTCGTTTCTTCATTTTCTTCTATTGCTTCCTCCTTAAATGTATTTTTGGTTTTTTAGATAAATCTTAGGTGGAGATATCGAGATGCGCCCGATCTCTTTAAGAAATGCTTGCTTTTCCATCCCAATAATTTATATTGTTAATCTTAAATTCATGGAATTTAATATTAGTATTTATTAATTGATTATGTTAACTTTTATCCATATTAGACTCTATATAATTATTGGGACCTGCATACTGCACTTTTGATTCCTAATCTAATGTGAAATAAATTTTGACATAACAATGTGACCTAGATGCAAAAGGCTCTTAAGGCTTTAGATGTGTCCATGATGCCTCATAGTGTATCTTGTTTGTATTTTGGCACATACACGATATGGTATTGTTTATTCCTATGATGATTTTAATATATTGAAATACTAGTAAACATATGGATGTCTCGTGCAGAAATTTAATATCACGGAATTTATAAAATAATACTTAAAACCTATCAGTCATTAAAATTAAAAACTATATTATCTTACATAAAAGATTACACAGTAACAAACTTTATAATGTTAAGGAAAATAAAAATTATAGCATCTTATCATTTATCCTTAATAACATAACATTAATTTAATGACTATAAAAATACATACCAGTATCTGTATCATAAGCAATGGTGTCAGTGAGCTACTCAACAAGAGAAAAGTACACAAATATTTAATTGTGAAGAAGAAGAAGAAGTTCACAATTTTCGTTGATGTAAAATGAGAGGGAATCCCTCTATTTATAGCAAAATGTTTATTGTGCCTTATCGGAAATGGCACAACTATTTGAAAAAGTTGCAATCCTTCGGAAATGTCAGAATCATAAAAGTAACAACTTTTCATAAAAGTCACAACTCTTCATTAAATTCGCAACTTTTCATAAAAGTCACATTTTTTAATGAAAGGGGAAGGCTAGTTTTGGAAATAAATAATTTAAAAAAGAAATCCTAGCTTGTGGTGGCGCCACGTAGGAGGGCCTAGGGTTTTCTTTTACATAAATATATAATATGATATGATATGATATTTTTGAATTGTCAATCACGGTAACTTTTTCAAACATGCAAATTGTATTTTAAAAAATCTAATACATTAGTATTCTTATCGTGGAAGTTAAGATCCTCGTCTAGCAATTTATGAAACGATTAAATTAATGAGGGTGCCAGAAAAAAGTTACACAGGAGAATATTAAGCTTAGAATTTGGATCGCAACCCAAAACAATTATTGAATGCAGACAACACACTAACATTTAATGATGGTAATATATAGGTAAAATAAAAGGCTAAAATTTTGAAATTGACTCTTGTCAGCAACGAAAGGTTTTGATCTTCACTTTGTCGATTTGCCTCTCTTAACTCTTATAACTTGACGAAAAAGCTTCAACTTTTTTTTTTGATTTAAATTTTATTAGTCCTAGGACCCTTTTATGAAATAAAGAAAATTAGCCTAGACATACAGTGGCCAAGGCCCAAAAAGCCAAAAAACACTCTATGTTTCCTAATATTTGTCTCTATCATCTTTCCTTTTCAGGAGAGTATCAAAAATATATTCCTTCCTTGACTTGTTCTTCCCGTTCCCTGTACAGCTGAGGTGTTACCTTTCTCTCTTCATGTTTTGGGATACTTAACAGTACTCCTTGATGATGTTTTGTCACCGTTGTGCTTATCAAATGTATTAATGAGGTAAGTGTCCTCCTTGATGATACTTTGTTGTTTACATTGGTGGTTTTCGATTTTTCTAGCTCTAATTCTCAATGTTGCTATCTGCTCTTTTTCACTGTTTATTTGTTTTCTAATATTGCTTGGAAGATCCACAGAGTTTGTATATTCATTTGAATGTTGTGTAGTCACTACTTCATTACCAATAGATCTACCGCGCTATTAACTTCGCTGAATGTATGAGTGATTGAAGCATTTAATTCATATGCTCTCTTCATTATTGTTTTTCCTCTTTCCACCATTTCCAAGGTATTTTCCATTGTCCCCTTATCAATTATCACGAGGCTTTGGGAGTCCGTTTCAATTGTGACCTCTCTTAATTGTCTTCCCAAACATTACTGCAGTGCTTCATAAATTTCCATTAGCTCAGCTTCTATATTTGTTGTATTCCCAAGTCCTGCAGCTCTTGCATAGACGAAATCTCCATGTGAATCTTGTAGGCAGAAGGCATAAGAGCGTAGGCATGGGTTTCCTTTTGGCGCTCCATTAGTATTGCACTTCAACCTATGTGTGTTAGGAAACATCCAAACCACATTGTGCACATGTAGTTTAGGTCTGTAATTCATTAGCTCCTCAGCTATGTCAGGCCATGAATTTGACTCATAGTGTATCCAAATGAATACACTCTTCACCAACTTTTTAACCATATCTTGCACCTGCATCAGCATCCCATTGAGAGTAGTTTTTCCTCCATGTTGCACGTTATTCCTTCCTTTCCATAATGTCCACACGATTATTGCTGGCATTGCTCTTAGTATACCTTGGAATTGTGGTGTAGTCTTTTTTTTCCGCCCTGTATTGATTACTTGTTGTGAGTGCATCCCGTCCATATATATACCTGCAAAACAAGCAAGCTACCTCCAAAGCCTATAGGTAATGGAGGCCTTTAGAAAACATGTGTGTCATTGTTTCCTCTTCATTTTTCTCACAACACCAACACCTTGATACAACATGGATCTTCATTATTTTTAAATTATCATCCGTGGGGATTCTTCTTCTCTAAACGCTCCATAAGAAGAAATTCAACTTAAAGGGAAATCCCTTTGTCCATATAAGCTCATAGTCAGCTCTAGTCTCCTCCCCTATTCTCATCATCCTCCATTCTGATTTCACTGTGAAGTTTCCTTGGGTATTGCCCATCCACCACTGGACATCGTTATCTTTAGAGTTGGGGGGCTTTATACTCTCTAAAATGTACTCAACCATTTTGGATGCCAATTTTGTGGTTAGATTTTGTTCATCCCACTTTACTTCTATGATAAACTCCTTTACCTCTAACTCTTCTTCACTAGTCGTTGCACTGTCAAAATAATACAGGGCTCCCATTCTTATTAAATAATTAAACCAGAAGTTTGGGGATCCTGCCTTGATCTGCCACTGTATGTTATGCTCTACTTCATCCCTTATAATTATTATCTTTCTCCACACATGTGATGCACTCCATCACATGACATTAACAGGGTGATGTTTTTTGCAATACTTGTTCCACTCTAAAATTGCACAAAAGCTTTGCAAAAAAGGCTTTTGATACGTCATTTAGTGACATGAAACCCATGCCCCTTTCTTCTTTCGGGTAGCACATGCTTTCCCGTGACACCCGTTGTTTATTTTTGGACCCAGTATCATTGCCCCAGAAGAATTTCGCGAATAGTTTGTGTATCTGTTCTATAACATTGATGGGTGGGTTCATTGGTGACACTATATACGTGGGCATTGACTGTAACAAGTGCGTTATTAAAACACACCTCCCACCATACGAAACAAATTTATTTTGCCATATCGCCACCTTTTTAACCAAATTTTCAAAATGGATTTTATTCTTCCTGCCATAAAAAAATGGGCATCCCAAATATGTGGAAGGAAATTTACCCTGCCCAACTCCTATTATTCTTCTTATCCGATTACATATTTAAGTAACGAAAACTCTTTTCTATGTTTATCATTTGCCCTGATACTGCCTCATATTTCTTAGTACCCTCATCATGATCCTCATAGATTTAGGTTAACCTGAGCAATACAAAATCATCTTGAATTATGTCAAGGCAAAATACTCTGAGTTGCGGAAGAAGAAAGAGTTGGTAACCATCAAGGAACAATAGAAAATAAAGTAATTTTAAAAACTATATTTTTTGGAGCAATAATAGAAAATTGACAAAAGCAAATTCTACATCAGATAGGTAGATATCAATGAAATAAGACTCCAAGACCATGTTTTAAAAATCTGTCTATAATATCAGATGCCCACTTAGATATTATAGACAGATTTTTCAAACATGGTCCCGGAGTCTTATTTCGTTGATATTTACCTAACTAATGCAAAATATGCTTTTGTCAATTTTCTATTGTTTCTTCACAATACATGGTTTTCCATATTACTTTACTTGCTATTGTTCTTTGATGGTTTCAAACTCTTTCATCTTGTACATCTTTGGGTATTCTGCCTTGAGATAATCCTACATGATTTTTGTAGATTTTAGAGACATCATACTAGTGAAAATTGTTGAAGAGACACAACACACCTTTGTCTTAGAATTTCTAGTTTTTTGGTCTTTAAGAATCCTAATTATTTGAGCCATGTGGGTATCCAGATAGTTTAATTGATCTAAAGCTTTATGTACCGAGGTGAAACTAATATAGGGAATTACTTGGTAGATACCTAATTGGATTCTTATCATAGGATAGATTCTATTTTATCAAAATTTACAGAGACAAGTCGAAGCTACTCGCCGAGTTGGAAGAGTTAAGAGAGGCAGATCGACAACGTGAAGATCAGAACCTTTCGTTGCTGACATAAGTCTATTTTGAAACTTTAGATTTTCTTTTTCCTATATATTACCATCATTAATATTTAGTGCATTGTCTGCATTCAATAATTGTTTTAGGTTATGATCCAAATTCTAAGTTTAATATTCTCCTGTGTAACTTTTCCGGCACAGTCACTAATTTAATAGTTTCTTAAATTGTTAGACGAGGATCTTAACTTCCACGATAAGAATACTAATGTATCAGATTTTTAAAAATTCAATTTGAATATCTGAAAAAGTTTCTGTGACTGACAAGTCAAAAATATTTAAAGAATATATGGAAAAAAATCTCAGGCAAAGAATAACTTATCTCAGAGAGTATAGGACAAAATGCACGAAAAAATAATTAATTATTTTAGACAACAAAGATCATGAATCAAAAGTGCCAAGATAATCAAGAAATGGTATGCATCATCCACAGAAAAGTAAAATACAATAATAATGTTTTGAATTCTTTTATTCTTCAATTTCGCCCCATCTCCCTAATCCTCGAGCATTGGAAGTACTTAACCACTTAATCCAGAGACGAATCCATGATTTGAAGATAGGGGGAACTACTGAGAGTCACCTAAGGGTAAGGATAGGAGTGGCACAAGGGTAACGTTAACATCTTTTGGGAGAAGTCATCATAGCATTTTAAGAGCATGTATTAAAATAACATTATTCATACCCAGAAGATTTTTTCCAAGCCAATCCCAAAAACCTAAAAAAAGACCTTTATTTTGTGAAGACTCACTTTCATCATGACCTCGAAAAGACAATCCAAATTCCAAGAGAAACTTTTCAACATTCGTATAAGCCTCTAAACAAATTCTATACTCACTTCTTGTTTTCTCAGATTGCTTGTTAGAAGCAACATGAATGGATTGAGATTGATTCTCAAAATCTAGCATCTTGTTGAAACACCTACTGTGGACGCTATTTACTTCACCAACATGTAAATTGAATAGTTTCAAAGTCTTAAAAGTATATTTTGTGAAAACATCAACTGCATATCTCTTTACATAAGTTTATCCATCTCAAATCACAAGAATCAACAATAAATTAATACAAAAAAAACTTTTAAAAAGAAGAACTTACTAATTTATGCAGAGATAATAGGAGTAGGAATTTAATTATGTAGTGAAGAAAAGTTGAAAGTTGTAGATTTTGTAGCAGTGTTAATTTGGTTTAGAATTGTGCAAGTTTTAGATTTTGTAGCAGTCTTATATTTTTTTGAGAATTGTGCTAGGGCTTTTATTTTTTTTTAAGTGAAGAAAGGGGGTTTGACCAGATGAGGAGGAAAAAATGAGTTTCAATAAAAGCAATTTTAAAAAAGGTTTAACTCTATAGAAAAAGCTGATTTTAATGTCGTGCTGTGAGTGGATGACTTCCACCAATTCACCCAGACGACTTTTAGTTATAAGGGTACACAATAAATATATAATTGTTTATCAACTATCTATACATATATATACAATTTTTTTAAAGTTACCGGATGCATGTGGGTTCGCCTGTACTTAAGAATCCGCTCTTGGCATAATATTTTAAGTTTAACTGAATCTATATGATTTAGTAGTTATTTTCTCCAATAAATATAATAGCCTCCTATTATTTACATAGAGCAATATAAAAAATTATTGATTTGTAATTTTCATGGGTTAAATTGGTGTAATATAAAATGTTAGCAACAAAAACTAAGAATTGAAATTTGTTTATCTTTCCTTCTATTTTATGATCACAATCAATTAATGAATTAAAGGAGAAAAAATAAATTATAGTCCTTGATAGTTTTTTTAATATGAAAAAAAACTTACGCGTAAAATTTAAAACTAAACACATGAAAAAATCAATAAGATTCAACATTCAATATAGATACATTAAAAAATCATATATAAAAATATAATATTTCAGTGAAAGCAAAGTTCCATTGAATTTTGAGCCTAAAGGATTGTTTTTAAATTAATTTTCCATGAGTGGAAACTATACAACTAACAAAACCTCATTAATTTTTTCTTACATAAAAACAAAAGATACAATATTAATTTCATTATAGCACTTAAAAAGACAAATTCAACAATTTTAGTCAAAAATTATTAATTGTGTAATAGATATAAGAAATCTATATAAAAGGTACTGAAAACTCAGTTAATAATATTTAATGTCACTATTATAGATACTTGAATCCATAGTTTAATCAATTCTGGCTTGCTAAAATCCAAAATATCTTCACACTCTCTATATATAGCCTCCGAAAAAAGTTTCTTGGATTAACATATATACATATATATTTAAATATTATATCAAATAATTAATGATGATCCAAATTTACATATTTTTCTATAAACAAACACCCCCACCCTGCCGAAATAAATAATATGTAGTTTTTATAGAATGATTTACAATAATAATTTGTAAACTCAGTGTAATGCCCCGAGCCTACACTCCGGACGCAACTGACACTCGAGAACCATTGCTGGCACCAAGCGAACCCTTTGCCTAGGTCAACTCTCAGCAGAAGACTTACGCAACAACATATGAACTCAAAAGTAAAACTTTATTCAAAATCTCAAAATAGATACTCAGAATATTTTAACTAAAACATTCACTAGCTAAAAGAGCCAACTTAAGCCTAGAACGTCAACAATGAAAATGAACATATTTCTCAAAACTCTACTATCTATGAAGCCTCTACTAAATGAGATGGACGTCGGGACAAGACCCACGACATCCTAATAAACAATACTGAAATGTAAACTCAATGTGAAACCCTCTGAAAAGAAGGGACGCTCACAAAATCTAGCTGGAACACGACTTGATAAGTAGAGCGCCGGTTGCTGATCCTGATTAAAGCTATCTGCATCATGAAAAGATGCAGGACAAAATACATCAGTACATTTAATGTAGGAGCATGTAAGGAGAATACTGGACATAACCTGCAAGCCTGAACTGATAAAAAGGAAACCATACTAACCTCAACTCAACTAGACTCAAGGATACTCAAGAACTCAGAAATACTCAACTCAGTTCAATATAAAAGCAATAATAAGATGAATTATAAAGCAAGTTGTTAAAATGGTAATTTGTAACTCAATGTATTTAAAAATGTCATAAAATTCTTTTACTCGTATTTTGTATGTAAATATACAAAATAACTCTATTTGGGAGATTCTCTAACCAACAACGATCACTATGAGTTATGTGATGATACAACGTCTCGCCTACGCTGCAAGAACTGTCCTATATGTTGACAGAGTATAAGACATCCTCAATTAAGTGGATCCACTAAGCTATGCTTAAAAACCAACATGGAAACATCTAAAGAGTATGACCATTTCTACGCACGTTGGCAAAATGGTTTTTGAGGACTTTGAAATGTTAGAACTCGTCCCCATATCAGTGCTCAATACTACTCCAAAAAATATAACTCAGCTCGTATGTTTAAAAACATTTCCTCGCCCTCAACTTTGAGATTATTACTCAAAAGGTTTCTTTTAAAAGAGACAGAACTCAAAGCTCCTTATGAATTCATTTTGAAATTGATGTTTCCCCTCATTTTAAATGTAAAATCATTACTCTTTGGGAATACTTAGTTCCCATATATTCATTTTGAAAAAAAATATGAAACTCAACTCTACACATCCTCATACTCAAGTACTAAAGTCTTAAAACAAGTTTAAAAAGATTGTAAAAAACTTCTCAAAATGACTCGAAAGAACTCTTACGACTTTGCTCTTAACTCTACCTTGAATTTGATATATGAATTCAAGGGTTATGTTTCATGTTATGAAGGATTTCTTGATGTTTAGATGTAGTTTAGAGTAGTTAGAATCAGAGGGGAGTAACAATACACTGTAAAAGAACTTAGAGAGAGCAAACAATAGAAAACGGTAGGGGCAGGAGATTCTGGCGCACTGCTGGCGCAGGGCACCAACCCCTCAACTTCGAAGACCCTATTCCTACACACTATTAGGGCGCCGCCCCAGCCCCTGCTCAGAACATTCCGACGGATTTTCTTCTTCGAGTTTTGGTCCTAATTTGCCTTAAATCGAATGGTTTCTTCCCAACTCACTTAGATTAGAATACCCAATATAAGTACATGAAAATCTACTAAAAAGCAACCCTGAAACTCCTAATATTAATATCAAGAACTCATCCAACCCATCATTAACGATTCAAGAACGAAACTTCAAGAAACTCAGCAAGAACTCAAGGCATTCAACCTCAAGAACGAAATTACGGATAAAATCACATGATTGGCGTGTGAGTGAAAGAACTCAACACTATGAGAATTTACATGCCTTGATTTGATAAACAAATCCTCGATTCGCAAGAAATCTTGATCGTTCTTCCTTTTCTCCTCTTTTCTCTTCTTTAACTCTTTTCTAAAGCCCTAAGCAAAATTTTTTGATTATGAAAACTGACCCAAATTAGTTTTAACCCCTTAAATATTACTGAAAATGTTTAAAGCTGAAGGGGTAAGGAAAATACAAAAGTACCCCTCATTAATTCGGGTAACTTTCCTTAATAGGATACACTGACTTATAACAAGCATATCTCCCTCATTTGAACCCAAAATTTAGAAAACTTGGCGACAATAGAAAGAGAATTCAACGACCTTCCATTTGATGTCTTATGGGCTACCTAACTCATAATGTACATAAAGTTATGGTCGTTGGAGGTTGACCCAAAACTCACAAATTAAGCATAACTTGCAAAATTCTCAATTTTACTCTTTCCAATTAAGTTCTTTCTAAAATTAGCCCTTTGTAATACCGATGTGTTACACTCACAGGATGAATTAATGAAATACTATTGAGTGAATATATGATGTAATTAGAAGGATTCTTACACAAGTTTCTCAGGTTTTATAACAATAAATCTACTGTATTTATCTTCCTTTGTCAAGGTTTAGGACTAAAATCTTAGGAAAGAAAAGTTCAATTAATATCAATGTGTACATGATGGTAAAATATCAAACTTACAACATATCACATTTCGTTTTGTTATTCTTATCACTATATTCACCAGTTTTTAGTTATTGTCAGCCTACTGCAATTGTTTTCCGCTATCCCTGAAGCTCATGCACATAAAATTTAAGTAAAACGCATCATCATCAAGGCACATGTATTCAAAAAGAGTCAACTGACACTGCTCCACTAAAAAGGTATAGATACTATGTATTGTTTATATCCCTAAATATTGTATCAAATGATTATTGAGGATCCGAATTCATATTTTTTCTATAAAAGATGCCTCACCAAACAAGTGGTTTTTTCTAGAATGTTTTTAAATAAGTTCTGAAATCACATTAAGAATTCATGGAATACTACTCAATGACATATTTTATTTGGTTATTTCTATCACAATTCACAAGTTTTACGTTGACAGATAGTCTACAACAATCGTCTTCCTTTATTGGCGTTTAGGATTAAAAGCTCATACACGTAAAGTTTAAATAATATTCATTATTATCAATGACAGAACCACATGTATTCAAAAGATATACTATGTGGATAGGTTAAAAGTTTTATTTATATACATTCTATTTATATAATCCCTTAATTTACTGGCATTTTTTTTAACACCCCTTGAAAAAAAAATAGTTACTCCATTTCAGTCAACGTATAATCTTACGTTGATACTCACTACAGGACAAAGAAGATTATTGAAAATAAAGTATAACTCTGCATAAACCACTTGTAGAGGTCATTCCCACTTAAAACTTGTAGAGAAAAACAACGATTTGTTTGTCCTAAAAGAACAAAAATTCACTGTTTGTTTGTCCTAAAACAAGGTGAGCTGTTCATTTTAAACAATTGATGGGAGATCCAATGATTGATGAAAGAGACGAGATGTTGGTTTCACCACTTGGTGGAATTCCACAACAAAGAATTACCCATTTTTTAAATCCAATAGTTGCTTCAAATGAAGGACCGAATTTGAAGCCTCCTTCAATTCCTTTTTCATCCGAATCTCAGTGGACATTGAAAGTCTCCTTTCATGGTTACAATGGATGGAGGGATCAACAAATGAAATGAAAAGAATGGGTTGAAACGATGGAGGCTATCCATCACCCTGTATGGAAAGCTGTAGAAATTTACAGAGCGCTCAAAACTTCTAGTTTATAGAGGCCAGACAAATAAAAACTTGATTTTTGGGTTGGTAGAAAGGTGGTGCTATGAGACTAACATTTTTGTGTTTCCGTGGGGTGAAGCTACTGATACTCTTGAAAACATGATGATTTTGGGAGGGTCTTCTATTTTGGGTGACTGTTAAGTCCCACTTTCAATCCCTTGAGTTTTTAGAGATTAAAGAAAATCTTAAAAATGCGCGAAGGGAGCTTATCGGATTAAAGACTAATAGTCACACTAGGTGGTTGAATTTTTTCATGAATACTGGGAAGGATTATGAACATGAGGCTTTTCATTCTCTTTGGTTATCAAGATTTGTGTTTCTATGTAAAATAGGTGCTCATGTTTTCTCAATAGTTGTTAATCTGGCTAGAGTTATGCGACTAGCGCTTGCTCCTGCTGTTCTTGCTAGTATATATAGGGACTTGGTCTCGTTTAAACAGGTTATGATAATGGCTTCATCAGAAGTGCCATGTAGAAATGGAGACGGATTTGACATTCATAAACTTAGTTTTTTATCGCCATTGTTCTTCGTTCAAGAATGGTCTTGGGAGAGGATGGTATCTTTACAGCCAGAGTGTGCTCAGAATTACAATATAGTTAGTGGGGGTGAGAATAGGGCGATAGCACAATGAGAAACAATCGGGTGTTTTTAATGTGAGGACTACTATTGACTCATCTGGAGAGTTTTTTCATTGGAGTCCATATGCCTTGGTTGTGGAAGGTTGGTTGACTCCTATGTTTTACAAGGATAAATAAGAGCAGACAATAGTTGGAGGGAAAAATTTGGATATAGAAATGAAGTCTTCCATTCGATGATTGAGGGCATCTGAGCTTGTTGGTTTTGATTCTCAAGATCCCTATCGACCAAATCGGGTAGCAATGCAGTTTAGATATGATTAAGACTTCCCTAAATGGATTCCTCGCTCACCTTCAAGTTCAGAACTTGCCTGGTACAACTACAAAAGACCTATTGATTCTGATTTTACTATCTGTATATGTTGTTTGAACTGGATGTAACTACCCAGCATTTGAAATGGTGGAGCAACGAAACTAACCGGTATATTTGTGATATTCTTCCTGATCTAGCGATAGAATGTCAAGTGGAAAATTACCCTGAAGTTCCTCTTGGTTTCTATCTTCGATGGAAGAAGAAGCATATTGCAAAAGAAATAGTCCACACATCCATTGAATATGTATGTGACGGAAATGGGAGTAGCAGTGTAGTTTCCCCCAAGTGCAACATGTAAAATGACAACGAGAATTCATCTATGGAGATTGGTTAAATAGTGGATCGCAACGTCGTGCCTCCTAGTTGAACAGAGAATCATATTGACTCAGAATATGACTGAAATGAGAATAACATGAATACAGCACATGATCTGATTGACATATGTGGTAATCCTATAACAGATATAGATCTTCAGCTTGACAAGCTCGAGAGTTAAGTTGCTTCACACAGGAGATGTTAGATTCAATATGGTAGACTTTCAAATGCCTGTTTATTTCCCTTGTGTAGTTTACTTGCTCCCAAGTTTTTGTTTGGTTTACCTATTTCAATTTTCTGCTTACTCTCTCAGTTGAGTAGTTTAAAAAGTAAGGATTTTCTACAATCCTGCTGCATTGTTATCAAAAGTTTTATGAATACTTTGCAAATATCATTTACTTCAATGAAAGGCATTAGAGAATTTTTGTATTATGTAGACGTGTGATGTTACTTGATTCTGTTCTTACTAACTTCAACCAATTCTACGTAGCTTGGTAGAGCAGTGTTGGGCTAATGAGGTGTCAATAGAACTTTGTTCTTAGAGACACTCAAAAAACTAAAATTGACTTGGAAAAATTCTTCTGGGTATGAATAATGCTATTTCAATACATGCTCTGAAAATGCTATGATGACTTCTCCCAAAAGATGTTAACGTTACCCTTGTGCCACTTGTATCCTTACCCTTGGGTGACTCTTAGTAGTTCTCCCTATCTTCAAATCCTGGATTCGTCTCTGGATTAAGTAGTTAAGTACTTCCAATGCTCAAGGATTAGGGAGATGGGGAGAAATTGAAGAATAAAAGAATTCAAAACATTATTATTGTATTTTAGTTTTCTGTGGATGATGCATACCATTTCTTGATTATCTTGGCACTTTTGATTCATGATTTTTGTTGTCTAAAATAATTAATTATTTTTTCATGCATTTGTCCTATACTCTCTAAGATAAGTTATTCTTTGCCTGAGATTTTTTCCCATATATTCTTTAAATATTTTTGACTTGTCAGTCACGGAAACCTTTTCAGATATTCAAATTGAATTTTTAAAAATCTGATATATTAGTATTCTTATCGTGGAAGTTAAGACCCTTGTCTAGCAATTTAAGAAACTATTAAATTAGTGACTGTGCCGGAAAAGTTACACAGGAGAATATTAAGCTTAGAATTTGGATCATAACCTAAAACAATTATTGAATGCAAACAATACACTAAAAATTAATGATGGTAATATATAAGAAAAAGAAAATCTAAAGTTTCAAAATTGAGTTATGTCAGGAACGAAAGGTTCTGATATTCACGTTGTCAATCTGCCTCTCTTAACTCTTCCAACTCGGCGAGTAGCTTCGACTTGTCTTTGTAAATTTTGATAAAATAGAATCTATCCTATGATACAAATCCAATTAGGTATCTACCAAGTAATTCCCTATATTAGTTTCACCTCGGTACATAAAGCTTTAGATCAATTAAACTATCTGGATACCCACATCGCTCAAATAATTAGGATTCTTAAAGACCAAAAAACTAGAAATTCTAAGACAAAGGTGTGTTGTGTCTCTTCAACAATTTTCAGTAATATGATGTCTCTAAAATCTACAAAAATCATCTAGGATTATCCCAACGCAGAATACTCAAAGTTGTAGAAGTTGAAAGAGTTTGAAACCGTCAAAGAACAATAGCAAATAAAGTAATATGGAAAACCATGTATTGTGAACCAACAATAGAAAATTGACAAAAGCAAATTATGCATTAATTAGGTAAATATCAACGAACTAAGACTTCGGGACCATGTTTGAAAAATCTGTCTATAATATCTAAGAGGGCATTCGATATTATAGACAAATTTTTAAAAGATGGTCCTAGAGTCTTATTTCATTGATATCTACCTATCTGATGCAGAATTTGCTTTTGTCAATTTTCTATTATTGTTTCAAAAAATATAGTTTTTAATATTACTTTATTTTCTATTGTTCCTTGATGGTTTCCAACTCTTTCATCTGACGCAACTCAAAGTATTTTGCCTTGACATAATCCCAAATGATTTTGTTTTGCTCGGGTTAACCTAAATCTATGAGGATCATGATGAGGGTACTAAGAAATATGATGGAGTATCAGGGCAAATGATAAACATAGAAAAGAGTTTTCGTTACTTAAATATGTAATCGGATAAGAAGAATAATAGGAGTTAGGCAGGGTAAATTTCCTTTCACATATTTGGGATGCCCATTTTTTTTTCTGGCAGGAAGAATAAAACCCATTTTGAAGATTTGGTTAAAAAGGTGGCGATGTGGCAGAATAGATTTATTTCGTATGGTGGGAGGTGTGTTTTAATAGCGCACGTGTTACAGTCAATGCCCACGTATATAGTGTCACCAATGAACCCATCCATCAATGTTATAGAACAGATATAGAAACTATTCGCGAAATTCTTCTAGGAAATGCTACTAGGTCCAAAAATAAACAATGGGTGTCATGGGAAAGCATGTGCTACCCGAAAGAAGAAGGGGGCCTGGGTTTCATGTCACTAAATGATATATCAAAATCCTTTTTTGCAAAGCTTTTGTGGAATTTTAGAGTGGAACAAGTATTGCAAAAAACATCACCCTGTTAATGTCATGTGATGGAGTGCATCACATGTGTGGAGAAAGATAATAATTATAAGGGATGAAGTAGAGCATAACATACGGTGGCAGATCAAGGCAGGATCCCCAAACTTCTGGTTTAATAATTTAATAAGAATGGGAGCCCTATAGTATTTTGACAGTGCAACGACTAGTGAAGAAGATTTAGAGGTAAAGGAGTTTATCATAGAAGTGAAGTGGGATGAACAAAATCTAACCACAAAATTGGCATCCAAAATGGTTGAGTACATTTTAGAGAGTATAAAGCCCCCCAACTCTGAAGATAACGATGTCCAGTGGTGGATGGGCAATACCCAAGGAAACTTCACTGTGAAATCAGAATGGAGGATGATGAGAATATGGGAGGAGACTAGAGCTGACTATGAGTTTATATGGACAAAGGGATTTCCCTTTAAGTTGAATTTCTTCTTATGGAGCGTATGGAGAAGAAGAATCCCCACTGATGATAATTTATAAATAATGAAGATCCATGTTGTATCAAGGTGTTGGTGTTGTGAGAAAAACGAAGAGGAAACAATGACACACATGTTTTCTAAAGGCCTCCATTACCTATAGGCTTTGGAGGCAGCTTGCTTGTTTTGTAGGTATATATATGGACGGGATGCACTCACAACAAGTAATCATTAGTTGGCGGAAAAACAAAACTACACCACAATTCCAAGGTATACTAAGAGCAATGCCAGCAATAATCGTGTGGACATTATGGAAAGGAAGGAATAACGTATAACATGGAGGAAAAACTACTCTCAATGGGATGTTGATGCAGGTGCAAAATATGGTTAAAAAGTTGGTGAAGAGTGTATATCTTTGGATACACTAAGAGTCAAATTCGTGGCCTGACATAGCTGAGGAGATAATGAAATACAGACCCAAACTAGATGTGCACAATGTGGTTTGGATGTTTCCTAACACACATAGATTAAAGTGCAATACTAATGGAGTGCCAAAAGAGAACCCATGCCTATGCTCTTATGTCTTCTGCCTACAAGATTCACATGGAGATTTCGTCTATGCAAGAGTTGCAGGACTTGGGAATACAACAAATACGGAGACTGAGCTAATGGAAATCTATGAAGCACTGAGGTTATGTTTGGGAAGACAATTAAGACAGGTCATAATTGAAACACACTCCCAAAGCCTTGTGATAATTGATAAGGGGACAATGGGAAATACCTTGGAAATGGTGGAAAGAGGAAAAACAATAATGAACAGAGCACATGAATTAAATGCTTCAATCACTCATACATTCAAAGAAGCTAATAACGCGGCAGATCTATTGGTAATGAAGTAGTGACTACACAACATTCAAATGAATATACAGACTGTGTGGATCTTCCAAGCAATATTTGAAAATAAATAAATAGTGAAAAAGAGCAGATAGCAACATTGTGAATTAGAGCTAGAAAAATCGAAAACCACCAATGTAAACAACAAGGTATCATCAAGGAGGACACTTACCTCATTAATACATTTGATATGCACAACTGTGACAAAACATCATCAAAGAGTACTGTTAAGTATCCAAAAAAATGAAGAGAGAAAGCCAACACCTCAGTTGTACAGGGAACGGGAAGAACAAGTCAAGGAAGGAATATATTTTTGATACTTTCCTGATAAGGAAAGATGATAGAGACAAAGATTAGGAAACATAGAGTGTTTTTTGGCTTTTTGGGCATTGGCCACTATATGTCTGGGTTAATTTTATTTATTTCATAAAAGGGTCCTAGGACTAATAAAATTTAAATAAACAAAAAAGTCGAAGCTTTTTCGCCAAGTCGGAAGAGTTAAGAGAGGCAGATGGGCAAAGTGAAGATCAAAACCTTTCGTTGCTGACAATAGTCAATTTCAAAATTTTAGCTTTTTATTTTACCTATATATTACCATCATTAAATTTTAGTGTGTTGTCTGCATTCAATAATTGGTTTGGGTTTTGATCCAAATTCTAAGCTTAATATTCTCCTGTGTAACTTTTTTCTGAAACCTTCATTAATTTAATAGTTTCATAAATTGCTAGACGAAGATCTTAACTTCCACGATAAGAATACTAATGTATTAGATTTTTAAAAATATAATTTGCATGTCTGAAAAAGTTACCGTGATTGACAATTCAAAAATATCATATCATATCATATATTTATGTAAAAGAAAACCCTAGGCCCTCCTACGTGGCGCCACCACAGGCTAGGATTTTTTTTAAAATTATTTATTTCCAAAACTAGCGTTCCCCTTTCATTAAAAAATGTGACTTTATTGAAAAGTTGCGAATTTAATGAAGAGTTGCGACTTTTATGTAAAGTTGTTACTTTTATGATTCTGACATTTCCGAAGGATTGCAACTTTTCCATTTTACATCAAAGAAAATTGTGACCTTCTTCTTCTTCTTCATCTTCACAATTAAATCTTTGTGTAATTTTCTCTTGTTGAGTAGCTCACTGACACCATTGCTTATGATACAGTTACTGATATGTATTTTTATAGTCATTAAATAATGTTTATGTTATTAAGGATAAATGATAAGATGTTATAATTTTTATTTTCCTTTACATTATAAAGTTTGTTCCTGTGTAATCTTTTATGTAAGATAATATAGTTTTTAATTTTAATCACTGATAGGTTTTAAGTATTATTTTATAAATTCCGTGATATTAAATTTCTGCGCGAGACATGCATATGTTTACTACTACTTCAATATATTAAAATCATCATAGGAATAACCAATAACATATCATGTATGTGCCAAAATACAAACAAGATACATTATGAGGCATCATGGACACATCTAAAGCCTTAAGAGACTTTTGCATCTAGGTCACATTGTTATGTCAAAATTTATTTCACATTAGATTAGGAATCAAAAGTGCAGTATACAGGTCCCAATAATTATATAGAGTCTAATATGGATAAAAGCTAACATAATCAATTAATACATACTAATATTAAATGCCATGAATTTAAGATTAGCAATATATTTTATTGGGATGGAAAAGCAAGCCTTTCTTAAAGAGATCGGGCGCATCTGGATATCTCCACCAAAGATTTATCTAAAAAACCAAAATAACATTTGAGGAGGAGACATGTCACACCCCGAGCTACCCCCGAGACGCGGACACGGGACCTAGGACCACAAGTGATCCCAAGCTAACCCTGCTGGTATGATCATGAGCATACTAAAGATAATAAACTGATGCGAAAGGTAAATCATAAATAAATCTGAAAAGATGGGGAATACACATATACTCTAACTGAATATATCAAATCTGAGAGTTTAATACAAAAGAAATATCAAACTCAAGTACTAAGCTGAATCTAACTATGTCTGAAATAAGCCTCTAAACTGACTAGAAGTGCTGGGACATACCCCAGCTAAGTCTAGAAAATCTGAAACTAAAGACTAAAAATACTGAAAAGAAACTCATGACTATTGTCCTCGGAGAATGAGGACTCACCACTAATTCTGCTGAACTGGAGATCGGGAACCGATGTAAGCGTAATCTGGATGCTGAGAACCTGAACCTACATCACGAGAAGATGTAGCACACGTATGCGTCAGTACTTGAAAGGTACTGAGCATGCAGGATAGAGTAAAGCTGAAAGAACATATAACTGAACAAAGCAATAAAGCAATGAAATAATCTGAACATGATATAGATACTGAATATACTGAATATTGAGCTAACTGATGCAATGACCAATTTATAACATGCTGAGACTGAATACTGAATATACTGATAAATGGTCAATGTAATAGAGTCTGACTGAACTGTGGGAGCTACTAATAACCGACATAAACCACATGAGCTAAATGTGGAGTCCGATGTATACGCCCCATCGAGAGGACCCAATATACCCTGCCAGAGGTATAGAGGCATGCTGGCGTGATCACTAAACTGATGTTGCCCACAAAGGGGACTTACACCTACGTGGCTCGTAGTGCTGGGACTATATGGGTACGCTGAAACCCTAGTCCAACTCGGTATTATGCTACTCCCAATGAATTAAGTGGTTAACTAGTTATGACTGAATTTCTGTAAATACTGGATAGCTCGAAACTGAACATGCAAACTGAGAATGCAACAATTAATCTGATAATGATGCATTCATAAACTGAGGCATGTAAAACTAAATACTGAAATATCTGACCTAGCATGTGTAATTCAAGAACTAAAGAAATACATAGCTAGGGTTCTGAAATTCATGCGAGAAACTGAGCAATAACATGATAATCTGATTTGGAACATTTAAATAACTAATTTATGATGATCTGTTGTAATTCTAGAAATCCTAGGTCTGTTCATAATCATGGAATCAAGAATCTGACTGAATTCTAGGGACCTAATGGGCGAAAGGAACCCACTAGTGAAATCCCACATACCTGTTGATGAATTCCACGAAGAAATCTTTTGATTTCGGGGCTGGAACTGAAGAAACCTTGTTGCGTTCTTGAACTAGGGTTCTTGACCTTTTTCTCCTCTCTTGCTTCTAATTTTCTATGTTTTGATTAATGATTTTGACTAAGGTAAGTTCTAGTTATGTTTCTAGGCTTAAACTGATTAATATCTCATGATTTAGGGTCTAAACAACGTATCTTAGGGGTTAAACGAAATAGGAAAAGACCAAAAGACCCCTGAATTAACTGCTGTCGGAGTGACTGACGAAATGTATTGACGGTCCGTCAATCAATCGACGGTCTGTCGATTGGGTCCATAGGTCGAGTCTGTCTGGTAGGGCTTCACTAAAATGGGCATAAATATTTACTCGGAAGTTGGAATTTAGCAAACTCGGTGGCGTTAGAAAGATAATTCAATTGTCTATCAAACCATTGGTCATGGGACACACAATTCATTTTGTGCTAAGAGTTATGACCATCTGAAGTTGACCCATCAATATTTTTCAGCTAACTGGCTGCTGACCCTCATCTACGGTCAGACCTACGGACCGTGGATCGAATGACAGTCCGTGCTAGTCGATCGTAGTTCGGGACTGAAGCTGGGCTTTTGGGGAATCGATCCACGGACACGAGCTACAGTCCATGACCCGACCTACGGACCGTAAGTCCGGCCGTGGGTCAACACTTAGCCAAATTTTCTAACAAAGTTCTGGGGAAGTTTTCTGTCTTGAACCACGGACCTGCAGGATGGACCGTGAGTGCATCTACGATCCGTGGATGGTGTCCGTGAGTGCCACCTGTAACACCAGAAATCTGAAATCTCTATTTTCGGATACGGGGTGTTACATTATCTCCCCCTTGGGACCATTCGTCCTCGAATGAAGACTAAAGTAGCTGAAATAGAGGGAGAGGGCTGCAATCCCTATCACTAAACACTGAGAACTAAATTTCTGACTGAACTTAGTTCCAAGAACATGCAAATACGCTGAAAATGCAAGTACAAACTGAAGGAACATGATTCTAAGACTGAATTTACGCCTGAATGACTGAAAAACTGAAGAGGAACTATTACCTCAAGCTGGAATGGAATCAGAAGTAAAGAGGTGAGGATACTTGGACTTCATGGCTGCTTCTGCTTCCCAAGTAGCTCCCTCTACTGACTGACTCCTCCACAAAACCTTGACTGAAGCGACTTTCTTATTTCTCAACCTTCTAACTTGACGATCGAGAATCTCAACTGGTACATCCTCATAAGAAAGGCTATCTTTTACAGCCACAGTCTCTAATGGCACTACGGATGCTGGATCACCCACGCAATTCTTCAAAAGAGAAATGTGAAAGACTGGATGCACTGCTGCTAAATCTGCTGGCAACTCTAACTCATAAGCCACTTTACCAATCCTTTTCAAGATCCGATAAGGGCCTACATATCTGGGACTGAGCTTCCCTTTCTTGCCAAATCTCTTCACCCCTTTCATAGGTGACACTTTCAGGAAAACCCAATCATCAACTTGGAACTCTAGTTCCCTTCTTCTCACATCTGCATAAGACTTCTGGCGACTCTGGGCAGTCTTAAGTCTATCTCTAATGAGTTGCACTTTCTCCATAGCATCAAGGACTGAATCTGGTCCTAACAAGGCTGCTTCACCTACTTCAAACCAACCAACTGGAGATCTACATCTACGCCCATACAATGCCTCATAAGGGGCCATCTGAATGCTGGAATGGTAACTATTGTTGTAGGCGAACTCAATCAGAGGAAGGTGATCATCCCAACTACCCTTGAAGTCGATCACACAAGCTCTCAACATGTCTTCTAAGGTCTGAATGGTACGCTCTGCCTGACCATCCATCTGTGGATGAAATGTTGTGCTAAGATTAACCTGAGTACCAAGACCCTTTTGAAATGACTTCCAGAAATGAGATGTAAACTGAGGACCTCTATCTAAGATGATAGACAAAGGAACTCCATGCAACCTCACAATCTCATTAATGTAAAGCTTGGCGTAATCCTCCACCGAATCTGTAGTCTTTACCGCCAAAAAGCGAGAAGACTTAGTAACCCTATCAACAATCACCCAAATAGAGTCATGTTGTCTGCGAGTATGAGGTAAACCTGTGATGAAGTCCATGTTGATCACTTCCCACTTCCAAGTAGGAATGTCAATCTCTTGAGTCATACCTCCTGGTTTCTGATGTTCTACCTTGACTTGCTGGCAATTGGGGCACTTAGCCACAAAATCTACTATATCTCTTTTCATACCATTCCACCAGTAGACTTCCCGCAGATCACGGTACATCTTAGTGGCGCCTGGATGAATAGAATATCTGGAATTGTGGGCTTCTGCGAGAATATGCTGTCTCAATTCACCCACATCAAGAACACACAATCTACCTTGATAGCGAAGTACACCATCTCCCACTTGGGAGAAAACCTCCACTCTCTGATTGTGGACTGCACCCTTAAGTTCAAGCAAGATTGGATCACTATCTTGTTTTTCCTTAACCTCTACTACCAAAGAAGATTCTGCCCCATTCTGAACTGTTACACCACCATCTGATATGCTCATAAGACGAACTCCTAGGCGAGCAAGTCTGTGAACATCTTTTGCTAGCTCTCTCCTTTCTTCCTCAACATGTGCTATACTACCATGGATAATTTGCTAAGAGCATCTGCTACTACATTTGCCTTACCCGGATGGTAATGCACACTCATATCATAATCTTTGAGGAACTCAAGCCACCTTCTCTGGCGAAGATTCAACTCTTTCTTCTTCACGAACAACACTGGTGCACCCCATGGCGAAATACTGGGTCTGATGAAGCCCTTATCTAGAAGGTCTTTCAACTGTTCTTTCAATTCTTTAAGCTCATCTGGAGCCATTCTGTAAGGAGGGATAGAGATAGGCTAGGTATCTAGAAGGAGATCTATTCCAAAGTTGATTTCCCTTTCGGGAGAAACTCCGAGAAGATCTTCTGGGAACACTTGTGGAAACTCACTGACTATAGGAACTGACTCAAGAGTTGGGGATTCAGAACTAGAATCCTTAACCCGAACTAGATGATAGAGATAACCCTTAAAGATCATCTTTCTGGCCTTAAGGTAAGAAATGAATCGACCCATAGGCGCTAAGCTACTACCCTTCCATTCTAGGATTGGTTCATCTGGAAACTGAACACGAATAATCCTAGTTCTACAATCGACTGAGGCATAACAGGAATGTAACTAATCCATGCCTAGAATGACATCGAAGTGTACCATTTCTAACTCTACAAGATCTACTGAGGTGACTTTCTGAGAGACTGAGATAGGGTAATTTCTGTATACCCGTCTAGATATAACTAGGTCACCAACTGGGGTAGAGACTAAGGAGGGTTCTAAAGGAGTTTCTAGACTAACTCCTAAGATTACTGCTATAAAGAGAGTTACAAAGGTAAGAGTAGCCCTTGGATCTAACACTACAAAATATCTAAAGAAGGACTCGAAACGTACCAGTGATAACATCAGGAGAATCTTCCTGGTCCTGGTGAACCTGCAGAGCATAGAGCTTGTTTCGGTGTTGTCCGCCACCTGTACCAGAAGAGTTACCCTCCTAAGTTGGGCGACCTGTCGGTACTGTTGGAGCTGTAGACTGAGCCCTAGTATTGTTACCCTCTTTCCTCTTCCTGGCAAACGGGCAATTTTTTACCCTATGACCAGACTGACCACACCCAAAACATCCTTCCTTGCCTGCAAGGCACTTGCCTGGATGATTCTTACCACAGTTTGGACAAGTTGGGTAGGTCCTATTTTCTAAAACACTTCCCTGAGACTTAGAGCCTGGTGCCCTACTATTCTGATCTCATTGAAACTGTGAGTGATTTCCACCACCCGATTTCTGTTGAGAGTACTCATAGTTCCCTGTTCTAGCTTTCTTGTTTACCTTAGAAATTTCCCTAATCTTATCTCCCTCAACCTGCTGATTGTTCTGATTATTCTTACTTTGAGCCAAAAGTTGAATAGCGTTCTGAAACTCTGCATTTGAAACTTCTTGATCTGGGACTAGAGGAAATTTGTTAGCATTCTTGGCATTCGCATTCCTGGTGTTAGCTCTATGGGGAGGCATGATTGCTGAAACGTAGAGCGTCGAGTTAGAATAGAATTAGATCATACCTTACGCACGATAAGAATATCAAGAAAGTGAAGTTTTCCTGAAACACTTCATAGCCTCCCTCTCATTAGATGTGGTGCACTTCACACCCATGAAAAGGACTCTACTTAGTGTGGCTTTTTAGACATCCTAGGATACTTAAACCTAGTGCTCTGATACCAAGTTTGTCACGACCCGAGCTACCCTCGAGACGCGGACACAGGACCTAGGACCACAAGTGATCCCAAGCTAACCCTGCTGGGATAATCATGAGCATACTAAAGATAATAAACTGATGCGGAAGCTAAATCATAAATAAATCTGAAAAGATGGGGAATACCCATATACTATAACTGAATATATCAAATCTGAGAGTTTAATACAAAAGAAATATCAAACTCAAGTACTAAGCTGAATCTAACTATGTCTGAAATAAGCCTCTAAACTGACTAGAAGTGCTGGGAAATACCCCAGCTAAGTCTAGAAAATCTGAAACTAAAGACTAAAAATACTGAAAAGAAACTCATGACTATTGTCCTCGGAGAATGAGGACTCACCACTGATTCTGCTGAACTGGAGATCGGGAAACGATGTAAGCGTGATCTGGATGCTGAGAACCTGAACCTACATCACGAGAAGATGTAGCACACGTATCCGTCAGTACTTGAAAGGTACTGAGCATGCAGGATAGAGTAAAGCTGAAAGAACATATAACTGAACAAAGCAATAAAGCAATGAAATAATCTGAACATGATATAGATACTGAATATACTGAATACTGAGCTAACTGATGCAATGACCAATTTATAACATGCTGAGACTTAATACTGAATATACTGATAAATGGTCAATGCAATAGAGTCTGACTGAACTGTGGGAGCTACTAATAACCGACATAAACCACATGAGCTAAATGTGGAGTCCGATGTATACGCCCCATCGAGAGGACCCAATATACCCTGCCAGAGGTATAGAGGCATGCTGGTGTGATCACTAAACTGATGTTACCCACAAAAGGGACTTACACCTACGTGGCTCGTAGTTCTGGGACTATATGGGAACGCTGAAACCCTAGTCCAACTCGGTATTATGCTACTCCCAATGAATTAAGTGGTTAACTAGTTATGACTGAATTTCTGTAAATACTGGATAGCTCGAAACTGAACATGCAAATTGAGAATGCAACAATTAATCTGATAATGATGCATTCATAAACTGAGGCATGTAAAACTAAATACTGAAATATCTGACCTAGCATGTGTAATTCAAGAACTAAAGAAATACATAGCTAGGGTTCTGAAATTCATGCGAGAAACTGAGCAATAACATGATAATCTGATTTGGAACATTTAAATAACTAATTTATGATGATCTGTTGTAATTCTAGAAATCCTAGGTCTGTTCATAATCATGGAATCAAGAATCTGTCTGAATTCTAGGGACCTAATGGGCGAAAAGAACCCACTAGTGAAATCCCACATACCTGGTGTCGAATTCCACGGAGAAATCTTTCGATTTCGGGGCTGGAACTGAAGAAACCTTGTTGCGTTCTTGAACTAGGGTTCTTGACCTTTTTCTCCTCTCTTGCTTCTAATTTTCTATGTTTTGATTAATGATTTTGACTAAGGTAAGTTTTAGTTATGTTTCTAGGCTTAAACTGATTAAAATCTCATGATTTAGGGTCTAAATGACGTATCTTAGGGGTTAAACGAAATAGGAAAAGACCAAAAGACCCCTGACTGCTGTCGGAGTGACTGACGGAATGGACTGACGGTCCGTCGATTGGGTCCATAGGTCGAGTCTGCCCGACAGGGCTTCACTAAAACAGATATAACTTTTTACTCGGAAGTCAGAATTTAGCAAACTCGGTGGCGTTAGAAAGATAATTCAATTATATATTTAACCATAGGTGATGTGACACACAATTCATTTTGTGCTAAGATTTATGACCATCTGAAGTTGACCCATCAATATTTTTCAGCTAACTGGCTGCTGACCCTCATCTACGGTCAGACCTACGGACCGTGGATCGAATGACGGTCCGTGCTGGTCGATCGTAGTTCGGGACTAAAGCTGGGCTTTTAGGGCATTGATCCACAGACACGAACTACGGTCCATGACCTGACCTACGGACCATAAGTCCGTCGTGGGTCAACACTTAGCCAAATTTTCTGACTAACTTCTGGGGAAGTTTTCTGTCATGACCCACAGACCTTCAGGACGGACCGTGAGTCCATCTACGGTCCGTGGATGGTGTCCGTGAGTGCCACCTGTAACACCAGAAATCTGAAATCTCTATTTTCAGATACGGGGTGTTACAAAACAATAGAAGAAAATGAAGAAACGAAGGAGAAGGTTCTTACAAAGGAAGTCTTCCAAAACACTCAAGACTTGGTACCTTTGTCCAAACCATATTCGAATCCACTGCATCCACCAAAAATTATACAAAATGCAATAGAAAGTCAAATATTGATATAATTTGAAGTAAATAACGATGTAAAGTGAGGTAGCTATTTACTTCTGTGAGCGGAGAAAGAAGAGAAGAGATAACAGCGGTAGGTGTCAATCACCCACAACCAAAAGAAACGAAAAATCATGACAGTGGTATCTTTTTGAGATGGAGGAGGAGACAAGGAACATAGAAAGACTGAGAATAGAGTAAGAGGATAAGAAAGAGACCCTAGTTTGTAAAAACTTTTATAAAGCCCTAGCTGATTCTCTTAATGGACTACGTCTATAGGATTTTTGTTTTACTTTTAGTTTATTTCATTGGGCTTCTTTGCCCGATTTTGTACATACATTTTTTTATATAAAAAAGGGGATTTAAGCTCTATCAAATTTATTTTAAAAATATAAAAAAATTAATTAAATTGTATAACAAATATAGATATTTTCAATAAGAGTAGTATCATATAACACCAACGGTTTAATATATAATGCAGATAAACCTTATAGAAAAAATATGTCACATTATAATTTCACTAATTAAGTGCATTATGAACTTTCTGTAACATGTATAGAAAACAAATATAGGAACTCATGTACCACCTTACAACTCTACTCTTAGAATCTGCATCACTCGTCGTAAGTATATGAGTTTGAAACAGATGATGTACTATTTGCTCATGTGTTATAAGGTCTTTTACCAAGTGTATTAAGGGTATAAGATGTTATTTAGGGTCATAAGGGACCTGTAATACCAAGTGAAGTTCCAAGCATTTGTATCAGCTATGTCTTTACATGAGAACATATAAGGATAATCTTCAAACGACCGTATCTCGTAGAATATAAAGATTTAAGAGAGCCATAACCTATCAAATTAAAGGGCTATGAGTCTTCATTCCAACGTTGTCAAGTTTGCATCAATTCAACTTAAGTAAAAAGTTATGAATGATTTACGAGAGACACTCTAACATGATAGAAGTGCCGCGATGGCTCTGTGACACAGAGTGAATACATATCTCATTGTTTGCTGAAATAGTAAAAACCCTCTCATTCACTCCTAAACTCCTACTCTCAAGAATTTCAAGAAATACTAAGGCTAGGGTTCATCTTTCAAGAATTTGGCTCTCATGGCTAAATTATTTTGATTATATAAGGAATTATGTTTAGATCGAGGTTTTCACCCAATATTTTTCAAGATATGATTCTTATGCAAAAGTTAGAGTTTTTATCAAAGATTTCTCAAGCATACTAATGAAATAGTTTAAAGAATATATGAAAAAAAATCTTAGACAAAGATTAACATATCTCAGAAAGTATAGGACAAATGCACGAAAAAATAATTAATTTATTTGAAACAACAAAAATCATGAATCAGAAGTTCCAAGATAAACAAGAAAAGACATGCGTCAGCCACAGAAAATTAAAAGACAATAATAATGTGTTGAATTCTTTTGTTCTTCCATTTCTCCCCATCTTTAACCCTCGATCATGGGAAGTACTTAATTACTTATCAAGAGGCGAATCTAGGATTTCAAGATAGGGGGCACTACTAAGAGTGAACCAAGGGTAAGGCTAGGAGTGGTACAAGAGTAACATTAACATTTTTTGGAGAAGTCATCATAACATTTTCTGGAGCATTTTTAAAAATAACATTATTCATATCCAGAAGCATTTTTCCAAGCCAATCCAAAAACCTAAAAAAAGACCTTTGTGTTTTGAAACTTCCTTTCATCATGACCACGGAAAAGCAATCCAAATTCCAAGAGAAACCTTGCCACATTAGTAGAAGCCTCTAAACTAATTCGATGCTCACTTCTTATTTTCTCAGATTGCTTGTTAAAAGCAACTTGAATGGATTGAGATTGATTCTCAAAATCTAGCATCTTGTTGAAACACCTATTGTGGACGCTATTTACTTCACCAACATGCAAATTGAACCATTCCAAACTATGATTCCATGTCCTAAAACCAGTTTTAGCGAAAAAAATCACTTGCATTTCTTTTTACATAAGTCTATCCATCTTAAATCACAAGACTATCCATTTCAAGTCACAAGAATCAACAATAAATTCATTCTAAAAAAATGTTTTAAAAGAAGAACTTGCCAATTTATGCAGAAATAATAGGAGTTGGACTTTAATTATGTAGTGAAGAATACTTGTATATTGTAGATTTTTTAGCAGGGTTATATTTTGTTTAGAATTGTGCAATTCGTAGATTTTCTAGCAGTCTTATATTTTGTTTAGAATTGTGCTAGGGATTTTTTTTTGTTTTTAGTTAAGAAAGGGGGTGGGCCAGATGAGGTGGTAAAAATGAGTTTTAATAAAAGCATTTATTAAAAAGGTTTAACACTAAAGAAAAATCTGATTTTAAAGTCGTGCTGCCAGTGGACGACTTCAACCAATTCCCGCAGGAGACTTTTAGTTATAAGGATGCACAATTAAATATATAATCGTTTATCAACTATCTATACATATATATACTTTTTTTTAAAGTTACCGAGCGCTTGTGGGTATGCCCCTGACTTAAGCAATTCGCTCTTGACATAATATTATAAGTTTAACTGAATCTATATGATTTAGTAGTTTTTTTTCTACAATGAATATAATAGCCTCCTATTATTGATAGAGAGCAATATAAATAAATTATTGATTTGTAATTTGTATGGGGTGAATTGGTTTAATGAAAAATGTTAGCAACAAAAAGTAAGAATTTAAATTTCTTTATCTTTCCTTCTATTTTATTATCACAATCAATTAATGAATTAAAGGAGTAAAAATAAATTATAGTCACTAATAGTTCTTTTAATATGAAAAAAAAGTTTATGCTTAAAATTTAAAACTAAACACATTATAAAACCAATAAGATTCAACATTCAATATAGATACATTAAAAAAATCATATATAAAAATATAAGTTTTCACTGAAAGAAGGGTTCAAATGAATTTTTAGCCTAATGTATTGTTTTTAAATTAATTTTCCATGAGAGGAAACTATATAGCTAACAAAACCTTTTTAATTTCTTCTTACATAAAAACAAAAGATGCAATATTGATTTAATTATAGCACTTAAAAATACAAATTCAACAATTTTAATCAAAATTCATTAACTGTATTAATAGATATAAGAAATCTATAAAAAAAATATTCAAAACTCAGTTACTAATATTTAATGTCACTATTATAAATACTTGAATCCATAGTTCAAATATGCCCTGCTAAAATCCAAAATAACTTCCCACTCTCCATATATAGCCTCTGAAAAAGATTTCTTGGATTAACATATAAATTTAAATATTATATCAAATGATTAATGACGATCTAAATTAACTTATTTTTCTATAATAAAAACATCCCTACCCTGCCAATATAAATAATAAGTGGTCCTTATAGAATCATTTCCAATAATAATTTGTAAACTCACTGTCACACCCTGAACCTACATTTTGGACGCGACATGCACTCGAGAACCATCGTTGGCACCAAGTGAACCCTTGGTATAGCTCAACTCTCAACAAAAGACTTACTCAACAACATATGAACTCAAAAGTAAATCTTTACTCGAAATCCTAAAATAGATACTATGAATATTTTAAAGAAAACATTCACTGGCCAAAAGAGGCAACTCAAGTCTGGAACATCAACAATGAAAATGAAACAGACTTGTCAAAACTCTATTTTCTATGAAGCCTCTATTAACTGAGATGGACGTCAGGACAAGACCCACAACATCCTAATAAACAAGACTGAAATGTAAACTCAGTGTGAAACCCTTTGGAAAGCAAGGAAGCTCACCAAATCTAGCTGGAACACGACTGGATCAATAGAGCGTCGATTGCTCATCCTAAATACTTGTATTTGCATCATGAAATGTTGCAGGACAAATGACATCAATACATTGAACGTACAAGAATGTAGGGGAACACTACACATAACCTGCAAGCTTGAACTGATAAAAAGGAAACCATACTCACCTAAACTCAACTGGACTAAAGGATACTCAAGAACTCAGAAATACTCAACTCAGTTCAGTATAAAAGCAATAATAAGATGCATTATAAAGAAAGCTGATAAAAGAATAATTTGTAACTCAATGTATTTAAAAATATAATAAAACTCTTTTACTCTTATTTGTATGTAGAGAAATAAAATAAATGTAACACCTCAGACCTAACAAACCTGAACAACAAAAATTTTGGTGAACCACTGAAGGGTTCACGGATCATGAAAGGAACCACGATCTGTCGCCATGCTTGTGGTTCACACCCGCCTAGAAGTGGTGGACCACAGATCCCTTCACAGGCCGTAGACCACCACATGAGAGGTGGGAAGGCTCGTGGAAGCAAGGCAGAACCATCCTATCTTAGGCATCAAACCACGGAGCCCACCACAGTATGTGGTCTGGATGACATGCCGTGGTGAGGCTCATCAACTTGAACCAATAGACCCCTATCCCCAAGTGAAGAACCACTATGGCCTTGACGGTCTATGGTCCTTCACACGGTCCATGAAGTAGACCGTACAGGGGAGTGTCTAGGACCAGTAGACACTAGCCATGAACCACAACCCAATTGACGGGGCTTGGTCCCTTTTACGGTCCATTAGTGGATCTATGGTCGGCCTTCGTCAGCTTTTAAGTGAGGGTCATTTTCATCTTTCCCCCTATGCATTGGGCATTTAAACTACGTCGTTTAATACCTAAACTAAGTCGTTTTGCTCAGTTTAAGCCTAATAACCTAGTCAAAACCTACCTGAAACCTTTATTCTTCATAATCACCAAAATATTAGAGAAAATTGATGAGAAAAGTCTACCAGCCCCTCAAGAACAAGAAGAAGGTTTTTTTCAAGTTCCAGCCTTGAAATAGAAGGATTTCTCTGGAGATTTCGTCACCAGTTATGTGGTATTTCACTAGTGGGTTCCTTTCCTCTACTAGGTCCCTAAAATTTAATCTTATTCCTGATTCTCTATATCTTATTAAGACCTAGGATTTCTAAAACCTTAGGAATTGTTGTGATTTTGCTATTGTAGTATCCTAAACGAAATAGCTTATTTTCTTGGAAAGTTTTCTTAGTTCCTTGCATTAAACTTAGAACCCTAGTTGTATAAATTCTTTTAGTTCATGAATTATACTTCTAGGTCAGTTAAATATACAACCATGCTCCAGTTTTCGAATGTTACACTATAAGTACTTATTGGTAGCATTCTCAGATTTGCATGTAAGAACATTGAGCTATCTAGTATTTTAGTTATGCTGTATCATATACATTTCCAGTTGGGAGTAGACGTAGAACCGAGTTGGACTACGGTTCAGTGTACCCTCATAGTCCCAGAACTACGTGGCCCCTTAGGAGTATAAGTCCCCTCATTGGGCATCATAATTAGTGATCATGCCAGTCATGCCTTTATACCCCTGACAAGGTATATTTGGTCCTCTCGATAGGGCGTATACATCGGACTCTGTGGTTAGCTCATGTGGATTTAGGTTAGTTAATAGTAGCTCTCACAGTTAGACTTTAGTGCATTTGACCAGGTTTTCAGTTTATACTTCAGTATTCAGTCCCAACATGTTATGTTCATAATTAGTACTTGGTCATTGCATTCAGTTATATTTCATCATTTATATTCTTTTCATTTTATATCATTGCTCAGTTATGCTTTGTTCAACTTATTTATTTGCTCAAACATTATCTATATCTTGCATGCTCCGTACATTCCAAGTATTGATGCATACTCTGCGCTACATCCTTTCATAATGAAAGTTCAGGTACTCAGCATCCAGATAACACATAGACTGATTCTCGATCCGTATTAAAGAGGTTCAGTGGTGAGTCCTCACACTTTG
The DNA here is from genome assembly GCA_036553675.1 of Solanum okadae. Taxonomy (NCBI): domain Eukaryota; kingdom Viridiplantae; phylum Streptophyta; class Magnoliopsida; order Solanales; family Solanaceae; genus Solanum; species Solanum okadae. The sequence goes on along the minus strand of CM071686.1, from coordinate 20,618,067 downwards.
AGGAAAATTGACATTCTTTACATTTCAGTCTTTTGTTTAGTTTTTTGAACTATTAGAGTTAACTGGGGGCATGTCCTAGTAACTCTAATCAGTTAGAGGCTTTTCTGTTATAGTAATAGAATCAACTTGGCTTGTTCAGTTTATCTTTTAGTATTGTTAAAGTCTTAGTATGTTTTATTCATTAAGACTAGTTGGGTATTACCCCTTTTCAGTTACCAATTGATTTAGTGTCCACATTAGTTCATGTTTTCTTAGATGTTTTCACTGTGCTTATGATATGCTAGCTTCAGGGTTAGGTTGGGGTCACTCTTGATTCTAGGTCTCATGTTACGCTAAGGGGGTAGCCTCAGGGCGTGACAAACTTTGTATTAGAGAATTAGGTTTAAAAGTCCTAGGATGTCTGAAGGCTGCACTATGTAGAGTTTTTCATGGGTGTGAAGTGCACCACATCTATGCGAGGGACGCTACAAAGTGTTTAAAGGAAAACTTCACTTTCTTTTTTATTCATATCGGGTATGATCCAACTTATCCTTTCTAATCCACCGTTATGCATTTCAGATCATGCCTCTTCGTAGAGCTTACACACGAAATGTTAATGCACATAATGCTAATGCAGTTCCTCCAGACCCAAACCATGAGGTTTGGAATGTAATCAAGCTCATGGCTCAATGTGTAGCCAATCGTAACCATAAGCAAACCCTAATTCCTACAAATATTGATGGTGGATCTGTGGCAGCTAGGGTTTGAGATTTTGTTCAGTTGAATCTGCCTGAGGTTCTAAAGTCACAAATTGGTGAGGACCCACATAACTTCATTGATGAGGTTAAAATGTTTTTAGGAGTGATGGAAATGACTTGTAATGATAGAGTGGAGTTGCCATCTTACCATCGTAATAATGTAGCTCACACTTTGTTCACCTAGTGGAACTGTAACTTGGGAGTGTTTTACTGGTGCTTTTCTAGACATGTTCTTCCCAAGGGAGTTAAGAGAAGCCAATGAACAATGGTTTATGAATTTTAAGTAGGGTACAATGTAAGTCCATGAATACGGACTTAAGCTCACCCAACTCTGCAGGTATGCTCTACACATGGTTGTCGATCCATGGGCCCAAATGAGTAAGTTTGTTTTTCAGGTATCCGACTTAGTAAAGACTGTGTGCAGGTATGCTATGTTGTTAGATGATATGAATATCTCTAGGCTTATGACTCATGCTCAGGAGGTTGAGGGAGATAAGCTTAGGGAAATGGCTAAGGACAACAAGAAGGTTAGAACAAGGAATTATAAATTCTCTTAGTAGAGGTCCATAGCCTTTATACCTTCATAGTCTAGAGCTCAATCCCCGAGGTTTCGACACGATCATAAAAGTAGGGCATCAGTCTCTAAGTCTCAAGGGAGTACTCTAGGTAATAGGACTTTCCCAACTTGTCCAAAGTGTGGTAAGAACCATCCAGGCGAGTGTCTTGCATAAAAGGAAGGATGCTTTGGATGTGTTCAGTCTGGCCATTGGTTGAAGGATTGCCCTTATGTCAGGCAGGGGAAGGAGGTAACAACAATAGGCCCAGTCTAAAGCTCTAGAAGCACCAGCAGGTTGCCCAACTTAGCAGGGTGTGTCATCTAGTAAATATGGCGGTCAGTGCTAGAATAGGTTGTATGCTCTCCAGGCTCGTCAATACCAGGAAGATTCTCATGATGTGGTTAGTGGTACATTACAAGTCTTTCATCTAGATGTTTATGTATTGTTAGATCCAGGGGCTACCTTGTCTTTTCTAACTCCCTATATAGCAGTAAACTTTGGTGTCTGTCCAAAAACACTTTCAGAACCCTTCCTAGTGTCTACTCCAGTTGGTGATCGAGTTATAGCTAGACGGTATAAATAAATTGCCCTGTCATAGTCTTTCATAAAGTCACCTCAGTAGATCTTGTATAGTTAGAAATGCTAGATTTCAATATCATTCTAGACATAGATTGGTTACATTCATGTTATGCCTGAGTCGATTATAGAATTCTGATCATTTGGTTTCAGTTTCCAAATGAGCCAGTCTTAGAATGGAAGGGTAGCAATTCAGTGCCTGTATGTCGATTTATCTCTTACCTTTAGGCCAAGAAGATAATCTCTGATGGGTATATCTATAATCTTGTTCCAGTTAAGGATTCAAACTTCGATACCGCGACAAACTCTTGAGTTAGTCCCAATTGTAAATGAGTTTCCAGAAGTGTCCCCAACAAATCTTCTTGGAGTTCCTCCCGAAAGGGTAATCGACTTCATAATAGATCTCCTTCCAAATACTCAACCCATTTTGATTCCTCCTTACAGAATGGCTCCAGCCGAGCTTAAGGAATTGAATGAGCAGTTGAAAGACCTTATAGATAAGGGATTCATAAGGACAATCTCTATCCATGAGGCGCACAATTATTGTTTTTGAAAAAGAAAGATGGTTCTCTCGTAATGTTCATTACTATTTGTAGTTAAACAAAGTCACAATCAAGAATAAGTATCCCATCCCTTGAATTGATGAGTTGTTCGACCAACTTCACGGTGCTAGATGCTTTTCGACGATAAACATCACGTCCGACTATCATGAAATTAGAGTCAGAGATAGGGACATTACAAAGACGTCTTAGAACTTGGTATGGTCATTATGAATTTGTGGTTATGTTATTTGGACTATAAAAGGCTCCTACTGCTTTCATGTACTTAATGAGTAGGGTGTTCAAGCAGTATTTGGACTTGTTCGTGATCATCTTTATTGATGATATCCTCATTTATTCTTGAAGTGAGGAAGAGCACGTGACTCATCTGAGAGTTGTTCATTAAACTCTCAAAGATCGCCAGTTATTCGCTAAGTTTAATAAATGTGAATTCTGGTCTTAGTCAGTTACTTTCCTTGATTATGTGGTATCTAGTGAAGGTATACGAGTGGATTCATAGAAAATTTAGACAGTAAAACAATGGCCCAGACCCACTTCTCCAATAGATATCAGGAGTTTCTTGGGTTTGGCTGGCTATTACAGGAGATTTCTTGAAGGACTTTCATCCATAGATTCCCCATTGACCAAGTTGACTAAAAAAAGGCTAAGTTTCGGTGGTCAGTTAAGTGCGAGAAAAGTTTCTCAAAACTGAAGACTGGGTTGACTACAGCTCCAATCTTGACCTTACAAGATTGTTTAGACGATTATGTGATTTATTGTGATGCATCAAGGGTCGTCCTAGGTTGTATGTTGAAGCAGCGAGGTAAGGTCATTACTTATGCTTATAGATAACTTAAGGTACATGAGAAGAACTACTTGACTCGTGACCTCGAGCTTGTAGCAGAAGTATTTGCCCTAAAGATTTGGATACATTACTTATATGATGTTCATGTTGATGTTTTCACTGATCATAAGAGCCTCCAATATGTCTTCACCTAGAAAGAGTTGAATCTTCATCAAAGGAGATGGCTTCAATTCCTAAAATACTATGACATGAATGTTCTTTACTATCTTGTTAAGGCTAATGTAGTAACTGATTCTGTCACCAGATTGTCTATGGGTAGCATAGCACATATTGAGGAAGATAAGAAAGAATTGGCCAATGATGTTCACCGGCTTGCTCTCTTAGGAGTTTGCCTTACACATATATCACATGATGGTGTGATAGTTTTGAATGGGTCAGAATCCTCATTAGTAGCAGAGGTTAAGGAAAAAGAAGATAGTGATCCTATATTACTTCAGTTGTAAGGTGAAGTTCATTAGTAGAAAGTTGAGGTTTTCTCCCAAGGGGGAGATGGTGTGCTTTATTACCACGGTCGCTTATGTGTTCCTAATATGGGTGAGTTGAGGAAGCAGATCCTTAAAAATCCCATAACTTCAAGTATTCTATCAATCCAGGTGCCACTAAGATGTACCGTGATCTATGGGAAGTCTTTTGGTTGAATGGCATGAAGAGGGATATAGAAGATTTTGTGGCTAAGTTTCCTAACTTTCAACAAGTTAAGGTAGAACATCGGAAACCAGAAGGTATAACTCAAGAGATTAGCATTCCTACATTGAAGTGGGAAGTGATAAACTTGGACTTCATTACGTAGTTACCTCGTACTCGCAGATAGCATGACTCTATTTGGGTGATAGTGCATAGAGTTACTAAGTTTGCTCATTTCTTGGATGTTAAGACTAAAGATTCAGCGGAGGACTAAGCTAAAATCTACATCCATGAGATAGTTAGGTTACATGGGGTTCCTTATTCTATCATCTCAGATAGAGGTCCTCAGTTTACCTCTCATTTCTAAAAATCATTTCATAAAGGTCATGGTAGACATGTAAATCTCAGTACAACATTTTATTCACAGACATATAGTCAAGCAGAGCGTACCATTCAGAACTTAGAGGGCATGTTGAGAGCTTGTGTGATCGATTTCGAGGGAAGTTGGGATGATCAACTACCTTTCACAGGGTTCACCTATAATAATAACTTCCATTCCAGTATTCAGATGGACCCATATGAGGTACTATATGGGTGTTAATGTAGATCTCTGATCGATTGGTTTGAAGTAGGTGAAGCAGACTTGATTGGGCAAGATTTGGTTCATGAGGCTATGAAAAAAGTTCACATCCCATCAAAGATATACTAAAGACAGCTCAGAGTCCTCAGAAGTCCTATTCAGATATGAGGAGGAGAGAGTTAGAGTTTGAAATTGATGATTGGATTTTCTTGAAAGTGTCACCTATGGAGGGGGTTATGTCATTTGGTAGGAAAGGGAAGCTCAATCCTAGATATGTAGGTCCTTACAGAATCCTAAAAAGAGTTGGTAATGTGGCTTATGAGTTAGAGTTGCTAGCAGAACTAGAAGCGGTTCATCCAGTCTTTCACATTTCCTTTTTGAAAAAGTGTGTAGCTGATCAGGCATCGATTGTACCATTATAAAGTGTGGTTCTTAAGGATAGTCACACTTATGAAGAGGTGCCGGTTGAGATTCTTGACCGTCAGGTTCGTAGGTTTACAAAAAAAGAAGTCGCTTCAGTGAAGGTTTTGTGGAGGAGTTAGTCTGGAGCTACTTGGGAAGCAGAAGCATCCATGTATGCCATGTATCCTCACCTCTTTCCTTCCGATTCCGTTACAGCTTCAGGTAATAGTTCCTCTATCGTTTCTCAGTTTACTCTTGCGTAAATTCAGTCTCAGTATCTGGTTCCTTAGGTTGTTCTTGCATATCAACATATTTACGTGTTCGTGGAACTTAGTTCAGTCAAATATCTGTTATTAGTGTTTCGTGGTAGGGTTTGCAGCTCCTTCCCTCCATACTCAACTAGTTTAGACTTCATTCAAGGACGAATTTTCCAAAGGGGGAGTATTTTAACACCTCATACCTAACCGACCTGAAAATATGATTTTTTTCTAAACCACGGAAGGGTTTACGAACCGTCAAAGGAACCATGGTCCATCGACCTACTCGTTGTTCACACCCGCCCAGAAGTGGTGGACAATGGAGCCCTTCACAGGTCATGGACTGATAAACCGTGAATTTACGGTAATTTTGGTGCATTTAACTTAGAATTTGTGTGTGTCTTGAGCTATTTTGTAATTATATATAATGTTTATGCATTCTTTTTTAGGAAATTGATTTGGAAGTGGTGGAGAGAAAACATGACTATAATTGGCAGAAGCATTAACCAACGAAGCCAACCACGGACCGTAGGTCCAATAATGGCCCATAGGTGGTGCAACGTAGATGAAGTTCAAGACAATCTAACCAAGTATGGAACCACGGAAGCTAATGACGAACCGCAGGATGACTAACGACCCATCCTACACATCCATCAATGAGATTAGAGAATGAGGTTCCAGTACTTGAACCACGGAGGCCACCACGGACCATAGCTTGAACCACGGTCCATAGGTCATGCCGTTAGTCAAAACAACGTCCTAGATCAATTTTTGTTATTTTGTTTCCTAGTTGGTTTAGGATTTAAAACACTATAATTATGGGTTATATTTTAAGTTTTTAGTGGTTAGACAATATTATATACTTTTGTTTTGATCTTTTGGCATTATTTTGCAAACTCTTAGCAATTTAATTTCCAGAAGTTGGTTTATGCAATTTGCACTTTGATTTTCAATTCAATATTTTGGTTTTCATCTATTCTAATTGTATGTTCATGATTTCTTCTAACCTACTTATGAATTGTGAACTCTCAAGCATAAGTAGCTAAATCCACAACTAGGTTTGTGGGAACCATGAGCAATTCACAATGTATTAATAATAACTACATAATTCTCGAATAGTGTTTATGCAGGTATTGTTAATCTTTTCGTTTAGAAGTCGTTCTAGCTGTGTACAATGTTTGAACTCACCTCATTCCTACTTGCCTTACCAAGGGGTAATGAGTGAGAATAAGATTATACAACAATGATTTAATGAAGGATTTGGTTCTCTCTAATAGTCTGACTTTAATCCATTGAGGAAAGGGTGAATACCCTAAGTTCATTGACATGATGACTAATTTGGGATGAAGGTAAGGGTTAGTAAAGAACACATTCGTATATTTACCAAGTCGCGAGTGAAAGTTCCTACTAAGATTACTACTCACGTAGGGATACATAACTTATTGGCCTTGCATGTCAAACACTAGGATAGGATTACTAATATTAGGATTATTACGTTAAAAGCTAGTGGGGACACACATGCCCTTGTTACCATCTTAAATTGATATCTCAAACTGTGAATCTTGATTACTTGTTGCTTATTAATTAAAATCAACATTTTGTTACTTTAGTTACGAAACCCCCTGTTTAATTTTCTCGGAAATAGTTCGACTAAAAAGAGATAATTGTGAGTTAAGCGTAAGTCTTAACTATATTCCTCATGGGATTGACCTCAACCAACAATTAGGGTTCTTTACTTGATAACGATCACTTATGATTCTTTAAGAGAGATGTAATTTAATTGTATGAAATTTTGGCGCCAGTTCCTGGGAGTACGCCTTTTAAATTAAGTTTAAGTACATTTTTTAACTTTAGTCAAGTATTTCCTGATTTTACATTTTTGTTTTCTACATGTCTTACTGATTGTGTATGCCAAGTAGACGTACTCGAGGGAATCCCTTAACCCCATATGATCCTGAATATAGAAGAACTTGGAGGAAACTGAATAATCAATAGGTACACAACAATCCAATCAGATAGGGTCTAGGATATAGAGTTGAAATGCATTCTCATGGGGTTGTAAATATGCCCTCTCAGGTTGATGTTGGTAATGTAATGGAAAATGTAGAAATGGTGTAGAATCTGCCACCACTGAGGTTTCGCGATACCTACAAGTTTGACTATGATGCTGTTGGATCAGATATGCCTATTTTTCTCCCTCCTCTACCTCCTAGACATACATTTATGGTGACCTGCAGTCTTATACAAATGGTTACAGCAAGAGGGTTTTTTTGTTGGGTTGGCTTCAAAAGATCGATACGCTCACATAGCTATATTGTCAACTGTCTGTAAGAGTTGTGTAGGATGAACAAAGTTGGATATGTATGTCATAAGTTTGAGAGTATTCCCACTGTTGTTGACCGATGATGTTGCTGTGTGGTTTTTGAGTTTCCATATAATTCGATCTGTACATGGGACCAATTGCATAAGGTGTTCATAGCAAGATATTTTCGGTGTCCAAGAAGTTAAATAATAAGGATAAGCTGAATAATTTTACAACACTACCTTGAGAATCCATAAGGAGTTCTTAGGATAAGTTCACTGGGTTCATGAGGAATGTTTCGATCCACTGCATAGATGATGAGTCACTAAAACAGTACTTTTACAGAGGACAGGATGACAATGGAAGGGTTGTGTTGGATACTATTGCTGGAGGATCATATGGTAAGTGCGCTTATGAGGAGATCACTAAAAAATTTGAGAGGATTTTCCAAAACAATAAGGCATGGAGAACTAGGAAGCCAAATGATGGTAGGAGCACATTCATTGTCCAAACTGCACCAAGTCAATCCAATGATGCCATTCGTGAAGAGATTGAAAAAATGAGGACTTAAACTGGTTTCCAATTAAAACATGTGAGTGGAAGTGCAAAAAAAGTGAATGCGGTAAATTACCTAACTAGAACTCTACCACCCCAGTTGAGGAATGTAACTATGAGGAGGATGCGAATTTGGTTAATGATCAGACGAGGAGTTTCAGAACCAACACCCAAGGTTTCAACTCAGATAATTGGCATCAAGGTCAAGGTAACCAAGGTCAGAATTATGGAAAATACAATCGAGAGGATCGAGATGGTAACTTTAATTGTGAAAACAACTACAACCAAAACAACTATGACAACATGAATAAGACAGTTCTGCCCTATGTTCCACCTGGTAATAGAGAATATGGTAATACATTAGGTTGTACTAGTATGACTTGCATTGAAGATATGATGCGAAAGATGATAAAGAGGTTTGATGCAATGGATGAAAATGTGAAGGAGATGCGTAATGATTTATCTGAGATTGGTAAGAAAGTTGATTCCCATGCAGTGTCGATCAAGCAAGTTGAGCAGAAGTTTAGTCAATTGTCCACTACTGTGAACCGACGTCAGCCTGGCACAGTTCCTATTAACACCATCCAAAATATAAAAAATGATGGGCATTGTGTGGCAGTCACTAGTCACTGAGAAAAATAGTCTATTGATCTCCACATGTCGTCTGAGGTTGAAAGAGTGGTAGAAAAAGATGTGGATGAGATTGAGGTTACTGGAGATCCGAAAGATGCTATATAAAAGAATGCTGAGGTGACCCAAAAAGTTGTTCCCATGCCTAGACCTCCAACCCCCTTTCCACAAAGGTTGGTTAAAAAGACTGAAGAAGGAAAATACCACATGTTTATTACAATGTTGAAACAACCTTCCATCAATGTTCCTTTGGTAGAAGATTTTGAGCAAATGCATGGGTTTGAAAAATTCATAAAGGACTTGGTGACCAAAAAGAGGGTTGTCAGTTTTGAGAATGATGAGAGGTTTCAACATTGTTATGCTATTTCCACTAGGTCACTTGTGCAAAAGAAAGAGGATCTTGGAGCTTTCACTATTCCTTGTACCATTGGTATGTTTCACTTTGCGAAGGCCTTGTGTGCTTTGGGTGCAAGCATTAATTTGATGCCATTATTGATTTATAAGAAGATGGATTTAAGAGCTCCAAAATCGACTGCGATGCGTTTACTCATGGCTGATAGAATTGTGAAGAGGCCCTTTGAAGTGTTGCAAGATGTCCTTGTGAAAGTAGAGTCATTCATCTTTCCGGCGGACTTTGTGATCTTAGATTGTGACGTTGATTTTGAGGTTCACATCATCTTATGGAGACCATTTCTTGATAAGTGGTGTGCGTTGGTTGATATGGAGAGAGGGCAAATGAAGTTCTGATTAAATAATGAGGAGGTAACTTTTAACATTTGTAGGTCTATGAAGCATGAAAGTGATCTTAAATCGATATCAGTGGTGAATCACATTGTGGGGCAAGAATCTGAGGTGTCCATTGAGGAAAGGTTAGGTGTTGATGCGCTAGCAACGGTGATGATAAACTTTGACAGTAATGGTATTGATGAGTATGATGAGCTACTTGCTGCACTTGATAGGTTCGAGTTATACTTCAAGCCAAAACGGTTGGAATTGGATATAAAGAATCGTTACACCCCACCTGCAAAACCGTCTGTTGATGAGCCTCCAAAAGTTGAACATAAGGTTCTTCAATCCCACTTGTGGTGTATATTCCTTGGACTAAATAGCACTTTGCGTGTAATCATTGTTGCTGACCTGAATGAAGGGAAAATAGAGGTCTTAGTATTAGTACTGAAGCGGTTTAAGAGGGTTATTGGATGGACTATTGCGGAGATTATTGGTATTCCTTTGGGCATTTGGTCTTACAAAATTAAACTCATGTCAGACAGCAAGCCAAATATTGAGCATCAAAGTAGACTGAATTCCTCTATGCAAGAGATTGTGGAAAATGAGATTATTAAATGGTTTGAATATGGCCATCATAATAGGGTTACCACGTACTCGACGACAACATGACTCAATTTAGGTTATAGTAGACTGAATGACGAAATCGACTTTCATTCCTTTCAACATTTTTATTCGGCAGAAGATTATGCCAAGTTTTATTTGAGGGAAATGATAGGTCACATGGAGTGCCCTTGTCCATTGTCTCTGATCGAGGTGCTCGATTTACCTCTTAGTTTTGAAAATCTTTCCAAAGGGGTCTTGGCACGAAAGTTAAGCTTAGCTTGACTTTTCATCCACAAACTGATGGGCAAGCAGAGCATTCTATCCAAACATTGCAAGATATGTTGAGAGCATGTGCCATCAATTTAAAGGGAAATTGGGATGACCACTTGCCTTTGAATGAGTTTGCTTATAACAATAGTTATCACTCAAGTATTGGTATGGCTCCATTTGAGGGTCTTTATGGTAAGAGGTGTAGATCTCATATAGGTTAGTTTGAGTTGGGTGAAGTTGCCTTGATCATGAGTCTATAGAGAAGGTTTAACTCTTTAGAGAAAGGTTGAGAACAACCCAATGTCGACAAAAGTACTTTGTCGATGTTAGAAGAAGAGATCTTGAATTTAATGTGCATGATTGGGTTTATTTAAAAATTTCACCCATGAAGGATGTAATGAGGTTGGTAAGAGAGGGAAGCTTAGTCCCCGTTTTGTAGGCCCATATCAAATTTTGAAATGTGTTGGTAAGGTTGCTTATGAGCTTTATTTTCCATATGAGTTGGAATCCGTGCATCCGGTATTCCATGCCTCTATGTTAAAGAAGTGTGTTCAGATTCGTCATCCATAGTTCCTTAGAAGGTTTGGGAGTTGATGAAAATATTTTTTATGAGGAAGCTCCGGTTGAAATTTTAGATCGACAGGTTAGGAAAGTGAGCAACAAGGAAATAGCTTCAATGAAAGTGTTATGGAGGAATCATTTGGTTGAGGGTGATACTTGGGAGGCCTAGGCCAATATGATGTCTCGATATCCTATATCCTTAGTTATCCTCCTACTCTAGCTTGAAGTATTGAGTTTTTTATGGTTTGCTCTTTGTTTTAGTGTCATGTGTGATTTAGATATTCCCATGATTTCCTTATGTTATGCATGTTCATGAGAAACCTGTGTTTTCAAAGAAAATGAGTTTATGTGCTTGATTTTCCTCATGTTGTAGTTCATTGAGTATGAGTTTCCTATATACTTCATGAGATGAATTGTTGAACATGCCTTAGCTTGGAGTTGATATTTCCTCTTTGGATAGATGCTTTTGAGTATAAATTGCATATAGGCTCCATGAGATTGTGTACAACATGCTTTTAGCTTGGAGATAGTAGTTCCTCCTTGAACATGAGAAATATTGAAATTTCATGAATATTGGGTTGCTATGTCTAGTTCCTACTTTACTTATGATGCATTGTGTATGTTTAGCTTGGATTTTATGTTTCCTCCTTTGTTGTGTGCACTTTGATGAGTTGCATGCATGATCGACTGCTAGTCTTGAGTTTTTTCTTCCAAGAGGTGTCTAGAAATTCATTCGAGGATGGATGTCCCCAAGGGGGAGATAATTTAACACCTCGGAAATGAAGTAGTCTTAGCATGGGTTAAAGAGAGAGGTCTTGAGCTAAAGAAGTGAGCTTGGGCAACCTTCACGAGGACCCATACGGGTCGTGAAGGGCACCACAAGTCGTGGTGCTACCCATGGTAGCTGACAGTAGCTGACAGTAGCTAACCAATCCATGCTCACCTCCGACGACACCAAGACGGTCCGTGGTGGGGACCACGGGTCGTGGTGATGAGCGTGGTTAGCTAGGCTAGTCCAAGACTGCCCAAAATGAGACCTTCCCACGATCCAGTAAACGGCCCGTAAAGACCACTACAGTCCGTGGGAGGGATCGTAGTCTATAGTTCAGGTTGAGGGGTGGAGTGTGGCAAAGTATTGAAATTCTCTTTTAAGTGTTATAATTAAATAAATAATTGATCTTTTGTTTTTAAGTAAGAAGAAGTTAAAGAGGTTTGTTAGTTGTATATTTTTTCACTCTTGGAAAATTAATTTCAAAACAATCCACCAACCTTTTGGCTCAAAATTCATTCGAATGTTGCTTTCACTGAAAAATTATACTTTGTAAACAAGTTATTTTTGGAATATATCTATATTGAATGTTGAATCTTTCACGTATTTAGTTTTTACTTTTAAGCATAATTTTTTTCTTACATATAGACTAGTCTCTGAAAATGTGTGTTGTACGTGTATCCCATGCAAGTAGTTTATATAGTATAAATCGTTTTAAAAATACAATGTAATGAAGAATAGAATTAGAGTAAAAAAATACAAACTAACATAGATGAATAGTCCACTTATTCAAATGACTTATTTGTTGAACAATAGATAATTGAATATTATCTGAACCTCCAAAATTGAACAACTAAATATTGGTAAGTAGATAAAATTTATAAAAAATTATATTTTGCAAAACATGTTAAGTATATATGATATTCTTTTATAAACGATGTTCTTGTCGTGTGTTTCACTTTGTTGTTTTGATTAGAAATTTCAACTGTTAGAGTATTTTCATTTATCCAGTGCTTTTATCCACTTATAATTTTGTGATTAGGAAAACATTAATAAACATAAATCATAGACATATTAAATATGAATACCTATTTTTTTTCGTTTATCCACATTTCTTTAACAACTTCAGCAAATTTTAGGCATAAAAAATTGAAGTTCCAGACAACTTCAAGCTAAGCAACGACTCAAGCTAATGAATATGAATAACATATAATAGGGACAAAAGTCAATCTCTAACACTTTTATGTAAAAACATTAGTTTAATTTGAACCCATAAACATGAATATAAAACGTTGGTAATGTATAAAACCTAAGCTCATAAAAACTTATATAAATATGGATATACATTTTTATGGATATGCTCACAAAAACTAAAAAAGCTGGAAAATGAACTTACTCATTAAATTTGTAACTTTACTCTACTAAAGGGCTGCTTATTGGTTGGTTCATTTCGGTTTTGGAACTTATCAGTTTTACTTATCGGTTATCGATTTGTATCATGGTAAACCATCATTGGACCGTTAAGATACCGGTTTATCTGTTATTGGTTTATCGGTAAGCAATCGTTATTGGTTTGATTATTGGGTTAACAACCATTAACATTTCCAACAAATTCCACTAAGAATTACTAATCACTAATTGACAATACGCAGTAGCCAGTAGTCACTGATGAACTTTTACCTATTAGTCCATCACTACATAAAACACTTAATAAAACATCATATTAACCTTGAAATAGATGTTCATATTGCCCAAACTAGCAAACTCAAATATGAAATATAAAGAAAAACCATTACATCACTACTAACGAAAATCATTAATGATCATGAGACCATTACTAATAAAAACTTTCGCATTGAGATTGTAGTATTGTATTAGTGCAGGCACATCTCAGTATCTCACTCACTGTAATGAGGAGATAAAAACAAAGATTTAAATTAAGGGAACCAATCATTTGAACCTCAATTTCCACACTTAGTGAATGATATACAATATAACTCACTAGTGTGAGAGTAGTGATAGTGAATCAATGAGTGATGTCACAACTTTAGAATATTATAGTGAAGTTTGAGTGTCAACTATAAAGTCACTTTAAAGAGTATGAAGGCTAAACCCTAAAGTAAGTTTTATAAATATAACTAATTAAACTTCTTATCGGGGCAACAAATTAGAACTATGGAAAAACATAAACCTGAACCGATAAGAATTTTATAGTAAATCGAGACCCGAACTATTAAAGCATTTTCCCGAACCATTGACCCAATAACTAAATTATCGGTTTTGGTTCGGTTTTGAACAACCCTACTCTACTTCTTCTTCTAATGGGGAGAGCTTTACATATTCTTAATTTATAAATCCATTTATATCAGTTGATCATTCAGCAGAATTTAATAGATTAGATAAGATAATTCATTGTAAATACTGTTAAGTAACTGAAGAAGACTAAAAGTTGTTTATTTTGGAGGTGAAATGCCTAAACTGTGAAAAACATTCTTTTGAACTAGAAAAATAAAAGCTATTCGCATTAAATCGTATACTAATATTAAGTAATATAAATTTAATAATAATAATAATAATAATAATAGTAATAATAATAAAAAAATTAATTAGATATTTATAACATAGGGGTAAAATGGTGAATCAACTTTGCACTTTAGATATTCCCACTTTTAATATTTGGTTAAAAAATTATATTAAAATACGATAAACTTTAAAAGATACACTCATATTGAAATATTTCTGAATTGTCAATCACGGTAACTTTTCTAGATATGCAAATTGTATTTTTTTTTAAATCTGAGATATTAATAATCTTTTCATGGAGGTTAAGATCCTCGTCTAACCAATTAAGAAACAATTAAATTAGTGATGGTGCCGGAAAAGTTACATTGGTGAATATTAAGCTTAGAATTTGGATAGTAAACTAAAACAATTATTGAATGCAGATAATACACTAAATTTTAATGATGCTAAAATATAGGAAAAAGGAAATAAATTTTTTTGAAATTGAGTCTTGTCAACCGCAAAAGGTTTTGATCTTCACGTTGTCGATCTACTTCTCTTAACTCTTCCAACTCGGCGAGGAGCTTCGACTTGTCCCTGTAATTTTTGATAAAATAAAGTCATCCTATGATAAGAATCTAATCAGGCATCCACCAATCTTTACCTATATTAGTTTCACCTTGGTATCTAGAAGCTTTAGATCTTTGGGAGGGAATCATGTAAGACTATGAAGCAATTTCACTACCTGGATACCTTACATGGCTCAAATAATTATGATTCATAAAGACCAAACAACTAAAAATTCTAAGACAAATGGGGGTCGTATCTCTTCAACAATTTTCACTTGTATTATGCCTATAAAATCTACAAGAATCATCTGGGATTATCTCAAGGCAGAAAAATATGAGTTTCGGAAGATGAAAGACTTGGAAACCATCAAGGAACAATATAAAATAAAATAATATTGAAAACCATATTTGTGAAGCAACTTTAGGAAATTGACAAAAAAAATCTGCATCGGATAGGTAGCTATAAAATATGTCTGTAATATCAAATAGGGCATTCAAAAATAAGTTAATGTACACAAAATCCATCATTTTGATGTCTGCTAAGTTCTTGCATTTCTATCATTAAGTAAAGATATGATGTTCCAATGACTATTTGTCAAAAAAAAAATTTGAGTGTCTCTAAGAACAAATTTATATTGACACCTCATTAGCCCAACACTGCTCTACCAACTTCTGTGGAATTAGTTGAAGTTAGTAAAAACAGAATCAAGTAACATCATACGTCTACATAATACGAGAATTATTTAATGCCTTTCATTGAAGTAAGTGATCTTTGCAAAGAATTCATAAAACTGTTGATAACTATGCAGCAGGATTGTAGAAAATCCTTACTTTTTAAACTACTCAAATGAGAGAGTAAGCAGAAAATTGAATAGGTAAACCAAACAAAAACTCGGGAGCAAGTAAACTACACAAGGGAAATAAACAGGCATTTGAAAGCCTACCATATTGAATCTAGCATCTCCTGTGTGATGCAACTTTACTCTCGAGATCGTCAAGCTGAAGATCTATATCCGTTAAAAGATTACCACATAAGTCAATAAGATCACGGGTTGTATTCCTGTTACTCTAATTTCAGTCATATTCTGAGTCAGCATGATTCTTTGTTGAACCAAGAGGCACGACGTTGCGAGCCATTGTTTTACCAATCTCCATAGATGAATCCTCGTTGTAATTTTACATGTTGCACTTGGGGGAAACTACACTGCTACTCCCATTTCCTTC
Source organism: Solanum okadae (assembly GCA_036553675.1). NCBI lineage: Eukaryota > Viridiplantae > Streptophyta > Magnoliopsida > Solanales > Solanaceae > Solanum > Solanum okadae. Next base: position 20,602,216 of record CM071686.1, on the reverse strand, counting down.
ATGTAAATAGTCAATGGATGCGTGAACTATTTCTTCTGCAATATGCTTCTTCTTCCAACGAAGTGAGAAACCACGAGGAACATCAGGGTGATTATCCACTTAACATTATATCGCTCTAGATCAGGAAGAATATCACAAATATCCCGATTAGTTTTGTTTCTCCACCATTTCAAATACTGGGTTGTTACATCCGGTTCAAACAAAATAGACGGATAGTAAAACCTCAAATCAGAATAAATAGCTCTTTTGTAGTTATACCAGGCAAGTTCTGAACTTGAAGGTGAGTGACGAATCCATTTAACGAAGTCTTGATCATATCCAAACGCATTGCTACCCGATTTGGTCGATACGGATCTTGAGAATCAAAACCAACAAGCTCAGATGCCCTCAATCATTGAACGAAAGACTTCATTTCTATATCCAAATGTTGCCATCCAACTATTGTCTGCTCTTATTTATCCTTGTAAAACATGGAAATCAACCAATCTTCCACAACCAAGGCATATGGCCTCCAATGAAAAACCTCTCCAGATGAGTCAATAGTAGTCCTCACATTAAAAACACCCCATTGTTTCTCATTGTGCTATCGCCCTATTCTCACCCCCACTAACTATATTTTAATTCTGAGCACACTCTAGCTGCAAAGATGCCATCCTCTCCCAAGACCAATCTTGAACGAAGAGGAATGGCGACGAAAAACTAAGTTTATGAATGTCAAATCCGTCTCCATTTCTACATGGCACTTCTGATGAAGCCATTATCATAACCTATTTCAACGAGCCTAAGTCCCTATATATACTAGCAAGAACAGCAGGAGAAAACGCTAGTCGCATACCTCTAGCTAGATTAACAGCTATTGTGAAAACAAGAGAACCTATTTTACATAGAAACACAAATCTTGATAACCAAAGAGAATGAAAAGCGTCATGTTCAAAATCCTTACCACTATTCATGAAAAAATTCAACCATCTAGTGTGATTATTAGTCTTTAATCCGATAAGATCCCTTCGCACATTTTTTAGATTTTCTTTAATCTCTAATAACTCAAGGGATTGAATAGGGGACTTAACACTCACCCAAAACAGAAAACCCTCCCAAAATCATCATGCTTTCAAGAGTATCAGACGCCTCACCCCACGAAAACACAAAAATATTAGTCTCACAGCACCACCTTTTTACCAACCAAAAAATCAAGTTTTATCTGTCTGGAATCTATAAAATAGAACTTTTGAGCACTCTGTAAATTTCTGCAACTTTCCATACAGGGTGATGGATAGCCTCCATCATTTCAACCTATTCATTCCATTTCATTTGTTGATCCCTCCATCCATTGCAACCATGAAAGGAGACTTTCAATGTCCACTCAGTTTCAGATGAAAAAGGTATTCTAATCTATGTGAGTTGGGAAGAAACCATTCGATTCAAGGCAAATTAAGACCAAAAATCGAAGAAGAAAATGCGTTGGAATATTCTGAGGAGGGGCTGGGGCGGCGCCCCAACAGTGCGCAAGAATGGGGTCTTTGAAGTTAAGGGGCTGGAGCCTAATGCTAGCAGTGCGCCAGGGTCGCCTTCCCCCACCATTTTCCGTTGTTTGCTCTCTCTAAGTTATTTTAAAGTATACTGCTACTCCCTTCCGATTATAACTACTCTAAACTACATCTATACATCAAGAAATCTTTCATAACATGAATCATATGTCACCCCCGAACACCCCGGACGCGGCTGGCACTCGAGAACCATTATTGGACCCAATCGAACCCTTGGTCTAGCTTACTTACCCAACGGAAGACTTAAACATAAGAGATATAGCTCATGTAATAGCTTAAAAGATAATAACTTAGCCACAATGGAAGCTCAAGTCTTAAACATATATAACTGAATGAATAAGACTAAAGAACTAATACTATCTATCTATGAAGCCTCTAACAAAGAGGGATGTCGCGATAGGACCCCCATCATCCTAAAAACTGAAAACTGGAAAGCTAATGATAAAAGAGTCCTACAAAATGAAAGGAGGCTCACCAACTGACTCTGAGTGCTAAACCTAATCAACGATGTGCTACATGCTGATCCTGGTTACCTACGTCTACATCATAAGATGATGCAGTCCAACTGGCATCAGTATATTGAATGTACGAGTATGCGAGTTGGAATGCTAAACAAAACACAGGCTTGAAGATATTCCGAAAGAAACACTTACGTTGGCTCTTCTAAACTCATGAATGCTTAACTTAAAATAAAGCAATGAAACACATGCAATATATGAAAAGCTTTGTAAAACAGTAAAATCAACTTAGTTTATTAAAGAAAATGAAAGAACAAACTCAACTTTACTCATATAATAAAGTAATATAGTTTATGTTGGAGATTCTCTAACCGACAACCACCACTATCAGACTACGTGGTGATACAACACTTTACCTAACGTTGTCAAGGACCATCCTATACCTTCCCGGGGGTATATGACCTAACTCACTTAGTGGATCCACTAGTCTATGCAAAAAGGATTCATCTAAAAAGTATGACCCCTTTTCTGCCCATGATGGCTAAATCGTTTATGGAGACTTGAGTTAATATGAACTCGCATCCCTATATCGGTGCTCAATACTGCTCCCAAAATATACTTTAGCTCATGTGTTTGTAAAATCAAAACTCTTTCTTTCGTTTGAGATAATTACTCAAAACTTAGCTTAAAAGCTCTCTTGGAATCGATGTTCCCTTTCTTACTCAAAACGTGAAAACATTTTCAAACTTTTTGAGAATGCTTAGTTCCCATATACTTCTTTGAAGAAATGAACTTCAAATCTTTACTCTTTCCTTAACTTGAAATTTAAGTCTTGAAACAAAGTTAAAACGTTTGTCAAAGACTTTTGAAAAACTTAAATGAACTTCTCTTGACTTGCTTCTAACATCTAAACTTGACTCTTAACCTTCCTTGAATTGAATTATGGATTCAAGGATAGTGATTTGTGATTGGAAGGATCTCATGATGTTTAGTGATTTTTAACAGCTAAACCTGAGAAAAGGTACGAAATCACCGTCTTGGAACAAGTCCACGACACGGAGATATTTCTGAATAAATGCTCCCGAAATTAAATTTTTAGACAGAGGAGTCCACGTCCTCTCCGCGACGTGGAGGAAAATTTTTTACACAGAGGGAGCAACTTTTCGACACGGACCTGCGTGCCAAAATGCCTTCGACTTTTTCCTTCTTCCTTTTCAGCCCCAATTCACCTGAACTCGACTATTTTCCTCAAATTCATTTTAGATCCAAATACCCAACATATGTACTCAAGAACCTAACACAGAACAACTCTAAAACTCAACGTAAAGATCCCAGAAACTTCTCAATTCATCCCAATTCAAGAACAACATTCAAATTCAACAGTACATGCGAAGAACATCCACTTTCAAACTCTTTTAGGACGAATTTTACTGAACTAAACATGTTTGGCGCGTGAGACTCACATACATTGTAAAATAAATTCCTTACTAAAATCCACAATCAAATTGTACGAACTTGGCTAATCTTGAGCTTTTCCTCTCCTTTCTCCTCTTTTCTCTGTTCTCCAAGCCCTAACGTGAATTTCCAATTGATTAAACTGATATCATTCTGATTTGACCCTTAATTAATTCACTAAAACAAATTAAATTAATTGGGTAAGGAAAAGACTAATCTACCCTTCCAAAATCCGGATTAGACTTTCCTTAATCCAATAGCCCAACTTCCGAAGGGAATAACTTTCTCATACAAACTCAGAATCGCGCAAACGCCACGACATTGGAAAGATTATTCAAACAGGTTTCCAACCATATATGGAGATACACCTAACTCATCCTGAGCTAGGAGTTATGTCTGTTTGAAGTTGACCAAAACTCAACTTTTTCTAACTTAAACAAATTTCCAGATTTTCATTCTTTCTAAAATTGACTATTTCCAATTATTAGCTTCTTCCTAGTTATTTTAATTTGTGAGGTATTACAATATCTTCCCCTTGGGAACATTTTTCCTCGAATGAGATTACTCCTACTAGGCTAAGGGTGTAACATGCAACAACTCAAACACCCGATCAAGCAATGCAATTACAACATGCTAACTTACAAATTAAAGAGTACTAAGAAGAGAATTACTACCTTGGTCTGCATTTTCTCCGGACTCAAAGAGATGTGGATATCTCTTCTTCATATCCTCTTCAACTTCCCAAGTAGCTTCCTCAACAAATTGGTTCCTCCAAAGGACTTTGATTGATGCTACTTCCTTAGTCCTCAACTTGCGAACTTGGCGATCTAGAAGCTGAATCGGAACCTCTTCATAAGATAGACTATCGTTGATCCCAATATCTTCAGTTGGTATAATCAATGAAGGATCGCCCATGCACTTCTTCAACATGAACACGTGAAATACCGAATGAAGCGTTGCTAACTCTTGTGGTAGCTCCAACTCAGAAGCTACTCTGTTAATCCTCTTGGCTATTCGATAAGGTCCAATATACTAGGGACTAAGTTTCCCATTCTTACCAAACCTCATAACATCCCTCATGGGTGAAACTTGTAGATATACCTGATCATCTACTTCTAAATCTAACTCCCTTCTCCTAACATCACTGTAGGATTTCTGACGACTCTGCGTCATTTTCAACCTTTCTTGAATCACTTTCACCTTCTCCATAGCTTGATGAACTAAATCTGGTCCTATCAACCCAGCTTCACGAACTTCAAACCATCCAATAGGAGATCTGCATCTTCTCTCATAAAGAGCTTCATATGGAGCCATCTGGATGCTAGAGTGGTAACTATTATTGTAAGCAAACTCAATGAGAGGTAGGTGATCATCCTTGTTACCTTTGAAATCAATCACACAGGACCTCAACATATCCTCTAAAGTCTGAGTAGTGCGCTCTGCTTGACCATCAGTCTGAAGATGAAAAGAAGTACTCAAATTCACCTTTGACCCCAAGACTTCCTGAAAAGATTTCCAGAATTGTGCACCTCTATTTGAAATAATGGAGACTGGGACTCCATGAAGTCTCACCACCTCCTGAATATATAACATGGCATAATCTTCTGCTGAATGGGTAGTCTTTACCGACAGAAAATGGGCTGATTTTGTCATTCTATCAACAATCACCCAAATAGAATCATGCTGCTTGTGAGACCTTGGTAAAACTGTGATGAAGTCCATATTAATCATCTCCCACTTCCATTCCGGAAGTTCTATATTCTGGGTCAAACCACTAGGCCTTTCGTGCTCTACTTTAACTTGTTCGCAATTTGTACACTTAGCAACGAATTCTGCAAAGCCCTTCTTCATGCTACTCCGCCAATAGACTTCTCTCAAATCGCGATACATCTTTGTGGAACCCAGATGAATGGAAAATCTGGAGCTATGAGCTTCCTCCATGATCCTCTCTTGAAGTCCATCCACCATTGGTACACACAATCTTCCTTGATATCTCAACACACAATCTGCCCCTTGTTCAAAAGCTAATACTTTTTCTTATGAACATTTTCCTTCAATTCAAGCAAAATAGGATATTGGTCTTGCTTTTCCTTCACTTCTGACACTAATGAAGATTCAGCCCCATTCATCACCACTACTCCACCTTCTGTGGAATCCATTAGTCGTACTCCTAAGCATGAAAGTTTATGCACATCTTTCGCCAACTCTTTTTTTTCGTCCTCAACATGGGCAGTACTACCCATAGACAACCTGCTCAAGGAATCAGCAACAACATTAGCCTTACCTGGGTGGTAAAGAATACTCATGTCATAATCCTTGAGTAATTCTAACCACCTCCTTTATTTGAGGTTAAGCTCTTTCTGTGTAAACATATATTGAAGAGTCTTGTGATCAGTGAATACATAAACATGAGCACCATACAAATAATGACGCCATATCTCACTACAACATTTTAGGCCTACGGCCACCCCAGTAAAGTGTAGCCTAAACTAGCAAAACGTGTGGCCTCTGATAAAAGGCTACACTTTTGGACTTTAAGTAACACTTTTCCCGGGGTGGCCGAAAAGCGCGTAACCATAGACTTTTGCCTTATCAGCTACGCTTAAAAGCGTAGCCTAAAAGGCGAAATGGCCACGCTTTGATGTACCTCATATAGCAACATTTCTATCTCATACAACTACACTTTCAAGCGTGACCTTTGCTTCCTTATTGCCCACAATTTAAAAGTGTTGCCTTTTCTATCTAATGTATGACAACGATTTTAAAGTGTTGCCTTTTCTATCTAATATATGACAACACTTTGAAGTGTAGTCCTTGCCCATGTGCATACCACAATTTACAGCCCTATGGCTACACTTTTAAGTGTGGTAATACTATTTTGCTATAAAATATTTATATGCCACAATTTCTAATTAAAAAACACCAATATTGTTTTGCAATAAATAATCTCAAGCATTAAATTGGCTAATAAGCAATTCAAATATATAGATTTGCAATAACCTCCAAAAGATAGTATGTCTTGTGTACATACACATACTTATAAAGCAATTTTCTAAATATGTGTATACAAAAGTTCAAAAAGTACTCTTACAATAGTTCAATATATTCTAGCAATGAATATATTTCATAAAATCAAACATAATGTATTCAAACTTTTACAATAGTTCGAAAACTCTTCATCATCCACTTCAATGAGATCAAATTGACTTGTGACAACCCTTCAAATTTGATGACATCCATTTCCCTACACATTTAAAATGTACAACAAAATCAGATTGCAACGTTTATAGAAGAGGCAAGAAGTTCCAGATTAATTCCAGATTGCAGTAGTTCCATATTGCAGATTGCAGACTGTAGATTTTTTGAGTTCACTTTGCAGATTTTGAGGCAAATTAAAACCAAATTGCAGATTGTAGATTACAGTTCCAGTTTAGAATTAATTCCAGATTACAGATTACAGTTCCAAATTAATTCCAGATTACAAATTCCAGTTCTAGTTTGCAAATTTAATGAGTTCCAGATTGCAGGTTACAGTTTAGATATACTAATACAGGATGACACCATAAAACAGAGAAGAGATTCCATATTGCATTCCAAGTCAATAGTACTTCTTCAATGTTTGCAACAAGACCAAAATGTCCATACAGATACAAAAACATCTCAACACTATATGTTGTACACGGTCTCTTAGCCGAGAGACCACACCTAGTTGATTAATAAGTTGTGTTCAATTTTCTTACGATGAAGTTAAAACATTAATCATTTCTACTTTATTCTGAGGCAAACTAAAACCAAAAAGAATAGACATTCATAACTATATATTCATTTCCTTTTGTCTTCATGTCATGAACAAAAAAATTAACTAATCAATTAATGACCAAATTAAATCCATAATGAGATGTCTTATCTCGTATAATAGAAAAGTGTGCAACTTTAACGGAAAAGGTTCTCCTTGAACTGTTGTTCATGTACCTCTTCAAATATTTTTACATTGCATGACAATCACTTACCATATAAATAACAAATCCATTTACTCAAAATGTCTATCAAACTTCTTGCGATCAAATTAGAGAGAAAAAAACCAGCTCACAATTTTGGTCAACAACCTGTCAAGTGTTTCTGCTGCTATAAACCAGGAAACACATTGACATTAGCATGATTTTACTAGTAGCTATACACGTAATCATGGTTAATTTATTACTTGAACAACATTTGCTCAATCATGTGGTAAATCATGTATACCACATTTATTTAACCAAGTTAAACCACCCACAAATAACCTGGTCATCTCTCAGGCAATTACCATTTTTCCATAAAAATCAAAGTCCTAAATCACATTCAGCATCAAAAGGCAGAGACAGTAAGGAAAAGGGGTAAATCAGTATGTAAGACAATACGATTATGAAATGAGCAGTATGAGAACTTTGGTTAGCTAACAACCATTAATTACTTACACATCCTTGTAAAACTTCCAAACGTTGAATACGTAATGAAGGATAAGCCAGGCAACAGAAACATTGGTAAAACTCGCAATGCCCTCATTTATAGTTAAGGTCAAGGGATCGTGTTGGCATGATAGCATAACCCAGTGCATTAACCTGAACGTTGAAATAGCCGCAATACGACACCCATAAGACTAGTAAACATATAATGTACATGTGATGATATAATAAGCAACTCAAGCAGTCAGATACCAATATAACATAAATGATACGCACTGATTATCAATTAGCTACATAATAACCTGCATATGTAACATCTGCAATAAGTGCATGCTTAATATAATTTAAACCACCAGGATGCCCGAAAAAAATGTGGCAAACTTGGACACTTAGTACACTCATGCCCCAACAGACCAAACAATATCCAATCCACTTCTAGAAGCACTAAACTACCAGATTATTCAATGCCAATAAAGAGTCCAAAAAAATCAGATGAAGACAAAGGTTGGACAACAGTAGTATACCAAAAAAGGAAATAATCAAACTACCAACAACCTGCACACGTGAAATGCAATTACTCACACAATTAAAATACATTTAATACGTAAGTAAATGACCAAAGACAATACAAAGTTTCACATGATTCTGTATGTCCATCAATTCTCAATACCCAGGACAAAATCAAACAGCAAGAAGGAAAAAAAAACTCCAAAAATTCAACACTAAACTCCAAAGGAGGGAAAGCAACCACGTCACTAAATTTTGAGAGTACAAGCCACGTACAAAGTATGACATCCAAGCGACGTAGAAGCACTAAACTATTAGATTGTTAAGTACAACTTAATTTTTGACAAGTCAGAACTTGACAAACTCATATCTTTACTAATTTAGAAGGAACGCAGAAAAATGATTTGATGATAAATATATCCTTAGCAATTTATAAATAAAAAATAAACTAATCTAGATTAAGCAATTTTAACAAGAATCAGATTCAGGTTATAAACAGGATTAAAGAATAAAAATCATGTACAATACTTTATTTACTTAAATCACTCTCTAGTTATAGAAAATTGAAAAGAAATACCAAATAATTTAAGTTTGCAGCACACATATACATTAAAATTACATATTTTAATCAAATTAAAATAAATAACGACCTTAGATTATCATAAAGCACATGAATGACATGGAGAAATAAAAAGCCTATTTTCAAAGAAGAAATCACACACTATCAGAATTCTGAATAATCCCTACAAATCTGTCACTCAAGTAAGAAACATTAGAATAGATTGCTTACAAATGTAAAACAAGGTGAAGATGTTCCAAAATGTTCCAAGTATCCGAAGAACACATAAGCCAGCAATAACCTACAAGTAATTCTTACATCAAAATATGAAAGAGATGATACTAAGATAAAATGTAAGTTTTGACATATGTATTTAAGTATACTTTTTTAATACACAAGATATAATTTTTTGACGAGACCATTCATTTGGAAAGGATCAGATGATTAAACAACATCCTACCTAGGAACCTTTCTTTCTCCGTCTTGACATAATTTCTGGTAATTTCTACCACAGTGCAGCAGCCAGCAATAGCAATAGTCTGTTCTAGTTCATTCTTGAGCATTTCAATAACTTGTTTTACCCCAGATTCTCCATTAGCAGCCAGGCCATAGATAACCGGTCGATCAATCTGCAAGAATATATATAAAAAAATTACGTTGTCATCAGTGTATATAACTTAAATTCATTTCTTCAAATCATTAAGTTTACAAGAGCAGCTTCTGCGCCGAGTGCTAGAGCCTTGAATATGTTTGTTCCTTATCTAATTCCTCCCTCAATAAGAACTGGAACTTTACCTTGAACAACATGGACCTCCTAATTTAGGAGATTTCAAGTTAATATTTTTCAAATTTTTAAGATTCAAAACAACATATTTCAGCTTTCAATTGAAAAGAATTCCAAAATGAGCTTGTATTTCATATCTGAAAATTAAGGGAATCACCTCTACAAGAACAGAAATAATAGCTGGAGTGTAATCTAGCTGCCGAGTTCCACAGTTAGAGACGATAACCCCCGCAAGTCCTGCTTCAATTACTTTCATTGCTGCAAAAATATTAAGCGTTTTTCATCAAACACATGTATGGAATTTAGATAGAAATTTTTGGAATAATGTACAATGAGATATGGAGCTGATTAGAGAGTTTCTTGACTTTAGCTAAGGTTTATGATAAGTATTAGACCATCTTCACTAGTGAGAATGTCGTTTTTCAGGATTCGCAACTTGGTAACTAACTTTAACCATGCTATTTCCTGCAAATTTCATCATATGATCTTCTCATGTGATATTACGGAACGCACCACATATATTTAACTTTTAAATTATGTACCCTCCAGCAAAACGAATGATCAAGAGTTTCTGCAGCGTAAGCTTTTCACTGCAGAATGTTATTAGTAAGCATTGTATTCACTATTTCAAGTTTCACCTTTCAGCATAATATGTAATTTGTCTAATACTCCTATTTTCATTTAGTAAAAATCCAGAATAATTACTTACAGAAAAAACTTTAGTTGATAGAAGACCTTCAAAGTTCTTCAATTGAGGTGCGATCATCCTCCATTAGGATACAACTTTAGTTGATAGTTTTAGACCTCTTGAATCAAAAGCAAGCTTGACCGCTCCATGGCTGCTTTATGTTGATACATGAGAGCTATGCAGGTCAAAATAATACCTACCTTTTGATGATAATTACCTGCATAAATAAAATAAAAATCAATAGGATACAAATGATTTTGTCGTACATGCGATAATAAATTGATGTAGCAAACCCAAGAACTCTTCTGCTTTCTTCAGTGCTGCAGTTAGTATTTCCTAAGCATCATAAAAATTCCTACAGCCCCCAGAAAAGTCTGTGCATTAGGGAGGATACTGGAATATATGTTTATACAAGGGAAAGCCAAACATTTAAAGGAAGTCTTACCCCAAATGAGCCTCAAGTTGTCCTAGAGTGAAAGTAGCTCCTAACAAAGTCTCCTCCAAATTCATGTTACAAGCTAATACGGACTGTGAGTCAGTAAAATATTTACGTTCTGATACATCCTGCATTGCCCATTGATATACCTCCCTCGCCTTTTGGAAATTTCGCTTACAATGCAGGAACTCACCAAAAAGATAGTGCAACGTTGCCTATACATCACGATGTCAATATATTGTAGAACTTTGTCATCTGTGATGTCTCACAAGGCAAATCTTTACGAAAGCAACATACATCACGACAAAGAATAACTTTCTTCTTAGACAACTTGGTCAAAGGAGACGAAATGGATGAGAACCCCTCTACAAACCTTCTATAATAGTCAGCCAAATCCAAGAAACTCCTAATATCAGTGGGATATGTGGGTCTAGGCCAATTCTGCACTGCCTCAATATTCTAAGTATCAACTTTAATACCCTCTCCAGACATAATGTGGCCTAAGAATGCCACAGACTGAAGCCAAAACTCACACTTAGAGAACTTGAGATACAATTCTCTATCTTTCAAAGTCTGGAGAACTATTCTGAGGTGACTAGCATGATCTTCTTCATTCCCTGAATAGATTAGTATGTCATCAATGAAGACAATAACAAACATATCTAAAGAAGGTTTGAATACCCTATTCATAAGGTCCATGAATGTTGCAGGCGCATTGGTCAAACCAAAGGACATGACCAAAAACTCATAATGACCATAACGGGTTCTGAAAGGTGTCTTCGGAATATCACATTCCATTACTCTCAACTGATGGTAACCTGATCTGAGGTTTATCTTCGAAAAACAAAAAGCACCCTGAAGCTGATCGAAAAGATCATCAATCCTAGGGAGAGGATACTTGTTCTTGATGGTAACCAAGCTCAATTGGCATTAATATGTACATATCCTAAGGGAACCATTTTCATTTCTCACAAACAAGACCAAAGCGCCCCAAGGTGAGACACTTGGTGGAATGAAACCTTTATCTAGCAAATCTTGTAACTGATTTTTAAGCTCTTTTAATTGTGTTGGTACAATTCTATATGGAGAAATAGATATAGGACGAGTATCTGGAATGATGTCAATTCTGAAGTCTATTTCTCTCTCAGGAGGAACTCCGGGTAGATCATCAGGAAAGACTTCTGGAAACTCTTTTACTACTGGAACTGACTGAATAGAAGGTATCTCAACACTAGAGTCATTAACTCGGAGTAAGTGATAGACACAATCCTTAGAAACTAACTTTATTTCCTTAAGGTACAAAATGAAATGACCCTTAGGAGTTGTTGTACTACTCTTCCAATCTAAGACTGGCTCATTAGGAACTTGGAACTTAACAACCGAGTCCTACAATCAATGGAGGCATAACATGAATAAAGCTAGTCCATACCCAGAATGACATCAAAATCTACCATGTCTAACTCAATTAAATCAACCATGGTGTTTTTGTGATGGATGGAAATGACACAATTGCGATATACTCTTTCAGCTAGAATAGTCTCCCCAACAGGTGTAGAAACACAAAAGGGTTCATAGAGTTTCTCAGGAAGAACATCAAACTTACTAAAACATAAGGGGTTACAAAAGATAAACTTGCTCCTGGGTCTAGTAAGGAATAAACACCAAAAGCAAAGTCTTTAATCATACATGTGACAACACATGGAGAGTTCTCTTGCTTTTGGCGATTAGTGATCGCATAAAGACGGTTTGCTCCTCCGCCAGTAGCAGAAGTAGCTCCTCTAGGTGTAGCCCAGTCTTGTGGAGCAACTGATGAAGATTGGTCCCTATTGCTCAGATTTCCACTACCTTGCCTGTTCTTTGGGCACTCTTTCATGAAGTGACCCTCTTACCCACACCTAAAGCAACCTGTCTGGCCATCATGACACTTACTTGGGTAGGTTGTACCACACTTAGCACATGTAGATGTAGGAGCCCTGTTACCTCCTTGCACCACACTACCTTGAGACTGTGCAGGTCTAGCTCTGAAGTTCTGTGAATTCTGACCATTATACTCACCTTTGTTTCTGGGTGCAGGTGCACTAGCAGATGATAGAGCAGGCCCCTTTTTCTTTTGCAGAATGGACAAACGGTTCACATTACCTTTCTGTTGCCTAGACTCATTCCATGTCTTCGCTTTCTAACTTCTGAACTCTTCCCTGTCCCTTAGCTTCTCTTCCTCAACCTGTTGCCCATAAACCATCAACCTTGATATGTCTATGTCACCTATTAGCATCACTGCCCTGCCTTCTTAGCTTGATAGACGGGACAACCCAGCAACAAACAAGCTCACTCTACTCCTCATGTCCTTCACCATTTTCGGAGCATAACGAGATAGTTGGGTGAACTTTAACCCATACTCATGCACACTTAGAGAATCCTGCTTAAGTGTAAGAAATCCCATACTTTAGCCTTTTTCAATTCTTGGGGAAAGAAACGCCCTAAGAAAGCCTCCTCAAAATACGCCTAGCTCGTAGGTGATGCATCCTCTACTCTACCCTCTTTCCAATGATCAAACCAAGTCCTAGCAACATTCTTCAATTGATAGCTAGCTAGCTCAACTCTCCAGTATCACCAACAGGCATCACATCGAATGCCTTTTTCAGTTCCTCAATGAATTTCTCTGGATCCTCAATAGTGCTTGAACCAGTGAAACTTGGAGGATTCATCCTCAAGAAATCACGAATCCTTGAAGTGTCAACCTCTTCTTGTCGAGCTCCTCTTTGTTGCCCAACTTTGTTAGTCACAGCTTTGCTCAACATCTGGATAGTCTCACGGAACTCAGCATTGATGACTTCTCCTTGAGGTTGCACTTCAGGTGCATTGGGTAACTCTTGTTCCTCAATATTGCGTTTAGCAGGACGACCTCTTACAGCTCTTCGTGGAGTGATGATTATCTGAACACACACGCAAGCACGAATAAGAAGGAAACTTTTTATAGATCAAACTCTAACGCACGAAATAAGTGTGAAAAAAGTGATATAATTTTCCTAAGTGTCGCAGCCTCCTAATTATAGATGTGGCGCGCTTTACACCGATAACTAGGACTCTATAGACACGGCTTCATAGAGTCCCTAGGACCCTTGAACTCTGTGCTCTGATACTAAGTTTGTCTCTCCCCGAACCTACACCCCGGACGTGGCTGGAACGCGAGAACCATTGCTGGCTCCAAGCGAACCCTTGGCCTGGCTTACTTACTCTGTTAAAGACTTAAAACATAAGAGAGATAGCTCATGCAATAACTTAAAAGATAATAACTTAGCCAAAAATGGCAACTCAAGTCTTAAATGTATACAACTGAATGAATAAGACTAAAGAACTAATACTATCTGTCTATGAAGCCTCTAACAAAGAGGGATGTGAGGACAGGACCCCCGATCATCCTAACAACTGAAAACTGAAAAGCAAATGAAACATAGGCCAACTGGCATTAGTACATTGAATGTACTAGTATGCGAGTTGGAATGCTAAACAAAACATAGGCTTGAAGATATTTCGAAAGAAACACTTACCTTGGATCTTCTCAACTCATTAATACTTAACTCAAAATAAAGCAATGAAACACATGTAATATATGAAAATCTTTGTAAAACAGTAAAAGCAACTTAATTTGTTAAACAAAATGCAATAACAAACTCAACTTTACTCATTTAATAAAGTAATATAGTTTCGGTGGGAGATTCTCTAACCGACAACCACCACTATGAGCCTAAGTGGTGATACAACACCTTACCTCACGCTGCCAAGGATCATCCTATACCTTTCTAGGGGTATATGACCTAACTCACCTAGTTGATCGACTAGTCTATGCAAAAAGGATTCATCTAAAAAGTATGACCCTTTTTCTACCCATGATGGCTACATGGTTTATGGAGACTTGAGTTAATATGAACTTGTATCCCCATATCGGTGCTCAATACTACTCCCAAAATATACTTAGCTCATGTGTTTTTAAAAACAAAACTCTTTCTTTGGTTTGACCTAATTACTCAAAACTGAGCTTAAACGCTCTCTTGGAATCGATGTTCCCTTTCTTACTCAAACTGTGAAAACATTTTCAAACTTCTTGGGAATACTTAGTTCCCATATACTTCTTTGAAGAAATGAACTTCAAATATTTACTCTTTGATTAACTTGAAACTTAAGTCATGCAACAACGTTAAAACGTTTGTGAAGACTTTTGGAAAACATAAATGAACTTCTCTTGACTTGCTTCTTAACTTCTAAACTTTACTCATAACCTTCCTTGAATTGAACTATGGATTCAAGGATAGTGATTTGTGATTGGAAGGATCTCATGATGTTTAGGACTGATTTTGAATAGCTAAACCTAAGAAAAGTTACGAAATCACCATCTTGGAACAAGTCCGCGACACGGAGATGTTTCTGAATAAATTCTCTGAGACAGAGGAGTTCGGGTTCTCACCGCGACGCGGAGGAAATTTTTCTACACAGAGGGAGCAAGTACGTGAAGCGGTCTTGCGTGCAAAAATGCCCTCGACTTTTTCCTTCTTCGTTTTCCAGCCCCAATTCGCTTAAACTCGATTATTTTCCTCAAATTCATTTTAGATCCCGATACCCAACATATGTACTCAAGAACAACTCTAAAATTCAACGTAAAGATCTCAGAAACTCCTCAATTCATCCCAATTCAAGAATAAATGCCAAGAACATCAACTTCCAAACTCTTTTAGGATAAATTTCACTGAACTAAACATGTTTAGCGCGTGGTTGAATGAACCCAACGCTATGAGAGACTCACATACCTTGTAAGATAAATTCCTTGGCGAAATCCACAACCAAATCGTACGATCTTAGCGAATCTTGAGCTTTTCCTCTCCTTTCTCCTCTTTTCTCTTTTCTCCAAGCCCTAGTGTGAATTACCAATTGATTAAACTGATCTCATTCTACTTGAACCTTAATTAATTAACTAAAAAGAATTAAATTAATTGGGTAACGAAAACACTAATCTACCCTTCCAAAATCCGGATTAGACTTTCCTTAATCCAACAACCCAACTTCCAAAGGGCATAACTTTCTCATACAAACTCGGAATCGCACAAAATCAACGTCATTGGAAAGATTATTCCAAGAGCTTTCCAACCATATCCGGAAATAAACCTAAATCATGCTGATATAGGAGATATGGCTGTTTGAAGTTGACCAAAACTCAACTTTTGCTAACTTAAACAAATTTCCAAATTTTCATTCTTTCCAAAAATGACTCTTTCCAATTATTAGCTTCTTCCTAGTTATTTCAACTTACGAGGTGTTACTTCATAACCCTTGAAATCATATATCAAATTCAAGGTAGAGTTAAGAGTAAAGTCTTGAGAGTTCTTTCGAGTTATTTTGAGAAGTCTTTTACAATCTTTTAAAACTTGGTTTAAGACTTGAGTACTTGAGTATGAGGATGTGTAGAGTTGAGTTTCATTGTTTTTCAAAATGAATGTATGGGAACTAAGTATTCCCAAAGAGTAATGTTTTTACATTTAAAATGAGGGGACACATCAATTTCAAAATGAGTTCATGAGGAGTTTTGAGTTCTGTCTCTTTTAAGAGAAACCTTTTGAGTAATTTATCTCAAAGTTGAGGACGAAAATGTTTTTAAACAGATAAGATGAATTATATTTTTGGGAGTAGTATTGAGCACTGATATAGGGACGAGTTCTAACATTTCAAAGTCCTTAAAAACCATGTAGCCAACGTGGGTAGAAATGGTCATATTCTTTAGATGTTTTCGCGTTGTTTTTTAAGCATAGCTAGTGGATCCACTTAGTTGAGGATTTCTTATACTTCGTCAACATATAGGACAGTTCTCGTAGCGTAGGCGAGACATTGTATCATCACATAACTTATAGTTATCGTTGTCGGTTATAGAATCTCCCAAATAGAGTTATTTTGTATATTTACATACAAAATAAGAGTAAAAGAATTTTATTATATTTTTAAATACATTGAGTCACAAATTACCATTTTAAAAATATTCTTTATAATTCATCTTATTATTGCTTTTATATTGAACTGAGTTGAGTATTTCTGAGTTCTTGAGTATCCTTGAGTTGAGTTGAGATGAGGTGAGTATGGTTTCCCTTTTATCAGTTTAGGCTTGTAGGTTATGTTCAATATTCCCCTTACATGCTCGTATATTAAATGTACTGATGTCATTTGTCCTGCATCTTTTCATGATGCAGATATAGGTAATCAGGATCAGCAACCGGCGCTCCATTTATCAAGTCGTGTTCCAGCTAGATTTTTTTAACCTTCTTTCTTTCTAGAGGGTTTCACATTGAGTTTACATTTCAGTATTGTTTATTAGGATGTCGTGGGTCTTGTCCCGACGTCCATCACAGTTAGTAGAGGCTTCATAGACGGTAGAGTTTTGAGAAGTACGTCTGATTTTCATTGTTGATGTTCTAGACTTGAGTTTATTCTTTTGGCTAGTGAATGTTTTAGTTAAAATATTCTGAGTATCTATTTTCAGATTTTGAGTAAAGTTTTACTTTTGTTTTCATTTGTTGTTGAGTAAGTCTTCTGCTGAGATTTAAGCTAGGCCAAGGGTTCGCTTGGTGCCAGCTATGGTTCTCCAGTGCCAGTCACGTCCAGAGTGTAGGCTCAGGGTGTGACACTGAGTTTACAAATTATTATTGAAAATCATTCTATAAAAATAACATATTATCTATTTTGGCATGGTATGGGTGTTTTTATATAGAATAATATCTATATTTGGATCGTCATTAATTATTTGATATAATATTTAAATAAATATGTATATATGTTAATCCAAGAAATTTTTCCAAAGGCTATATATAGAGAGTGTGAAGATATTTTTGATTTTAGCAAGCCAGAATTTATTGAACTATGGATTCAAGTATCTATAATAGTGACATTAATTATTATTAACTGTGTTTTTAGTACCTTTTATATAGATTTCTTATATCTATAAAACAATTAATGATTTTGACTAAAATTGTTGAATTTGTCTTTTTAAGTGCTATAATTCTATCAATATTGCATCTTTTGTTTTTATGTAAGAAGAAATTAAAGAGGTTTTGTTAGTTGTATAGTTTCCACTCATGGAAATTTAATTTAAAAACAATCCTTGAGGCTCAAAATTCAATGGAGCCTTGTTTTCACTGAAATATTATATTTTTATATATGATTTTTTAATGTATATTGAATGTTGAATCTTATTGATTTTTTCATGTGTTTAGTTTTAAATTTTACGCGTAAATTTTATTTCATATTAAAAAAACTATCAAGGACTATAATTTATTTTTGCTCCTTTAATTCATTAATTGACTGTGATAATAAAATAGAAGGAATGATAAACAAATTTCAATTCTTACTTTTTGTTGCTAACATTTTTAATTAAACCAATTTAACCCATACAAATTACAAATCAATAATTTTTATATTGCTCTCTATAAATAATAGGAGGCTACTATAATCATTGTAGAAAATAACTATTAAATCATATAGATTCAGTTAAACTTAAAATATTATGCCAAGAATGGATTTCTTATTTAGGGGCGGACCCGCATGTACTCGGTAACTTTTAAAAAAATTGTATATATATATGTATAGATAGTTGATAAACGACTATATATTTAATTGTGCACCCTTATAACTAAAAGTTGCCTGGGTGATTTGGTTGAAGTCATCCATTCGCATCACGACTTTAAAATCAACTTTTTCTATAGAGTTAAACCTTTTTACAAATTGCTTTTATTAAAACTCATTGTTTCCACCTCATCTGGCCCCACCCCCTTTCTTCACTTAAAACAAATAAAAGCCCTAGCACAATTCTAAAAAAAATATAAGACTACTACAAAATCTAAAACTTGCACAATTCTAAACCAAATATAACACTGCTACAAAATCTGCAACTTACAAGTTTTCTTCACTACATAACTAAAGTCCTACTCTTATTATCTCTGCTTAAATTGGTAAGTTATTCTTTTTAAAAGTTTTTTTGTACGAATTTATTGTTGATTCTTGTGATTTGAGATGGATAGACTTATGTAAAGAGAAATGCAGTTGATTTTTTAACAAAAATTGCTTTTAAGACTTGGAATCATAGTTTGAAACTATTCAATTTACATGTTGGTGAAGTAAATAGCATCCACAATAGGTGTTTCAACAAGATGCTAGATTTTGAGAATCAATCTCAATCCATTCATGTTGCTTTTAACAAGCAATCTGAGAAAACAAGATTGAGCATCAAATTTGTTTAGAGGTTTCTACGAATGTTGAAAGGTTTCTATTGGAATTTGGATTGTCTTTTCGAGGTCACGATGAAAGGGAGTCTTCAAAAAATAAAGGTCATTTTTTAGGTTTTTTGGATTGACTTGGAAATTTTTTTCTGGGTATGAATAATGTTATTTTAATACATGCTCTGAAAATGCTATGATGACTTCTCCAAAAAAAATGTTAACGTTACCCTTGTGACACTCCTAGCCTTACCCTTGGGTGACTCTTAGTAGTTCCCCCTATCTTCAAATCCTGGATTCGCCTCTAGCATAAGTGGTTAAGTACTTCCAATGCTCAAGGGTTAGGGAGATAGAGCGAAATTGTAGAATAAAAGAATTTAAAACATTATTATTGTATTTTACTTTTCTGTGGATGATGCATGCCATTTCTTGATTATCTTGGCACTTTTAATTCATGATTTTTGTTGTCTAAAATAATTAATTATTTTTTCATGCATTTGTCGTAAACTCTCTGAGATAAGTTTGCCTGAGATTTTTTTCCATATATTCTTTAAATATTTTTGACTTGTCAGTCACGGTAATTTTATCAGATATTCAAATTGAATTTTTTAAAAACTGATACATTCGTATTCTTATCGTGGAAGTTAAGATCCTCGCCTAGCCATTTAAGAAACAATTAAATTAGTGACTGTGCTGGAAAAGTTACACAGGAGAATATTAAGCTTAGAATTTGGATCGTAACCTAAAACAATTATTGAATGCAGACAATACACTAAAAATTAATGATGGTAATATATAGGAAAAAGAAACTCTAATGTTTCAAAATTGACTTATGTCGGCAACGAAAGGTTCTGATCTTCACATTGTCGATCTGCCTCTCTTAACTCTTCCAACTCGTCAAGTAGCTTCGAGTTTTCTCTGTAAATTTTGATAAAATTGAATCTATCCTATGAAAAGAATCCAATTGGATATCTACCAAGTAATTCCCTATATTAGTTTCATCTCGGTACATAAAGCTTTAGATCAATTACACTATCTGGATACCCACATGGCTCAAATAATTAGGATTCTTAAAGACCAAAAAACTAGAAATTCTAAGACAAAGGTGTGTTGTGTCTCTTCAACAATTTTCACTAGTATGATGTCTCTAAAATCTACAAAAATCATCTAGGATTATCTCAAGGCAGAATACTCAAAGTTGCAAGAGATGAAAGAGTTTGAAACCATCAAGGAACAATAGAAAATAAAGTAATATTGAAAACCATATTTCGTGAAGCAACAATACAAAATTGACAAAAGCAAATTCTGCATCAGATAGGTAAATATCAACGAAATAAGACTCTGGGACCATGTTTGAAAAATCTGTCTGTAATATCTAAGAGGGCATTCGATATTATAGACAGATTTTTAAAACATGGTCCCAGAGTCTTATTTCATTGATATCTACCTATCTGATGCAAAATTTGCTTTTGTCAATTTTCTATTGTTGCTTCAAAAAATATAGTTCTTAATATTACATTATTTTCTATTGTTTGTCGATGGTTTCCAACTCTTTCATCTTCCGCAACTTAGAGTATTTTGCCTTGACATAATCCCAAATGATTTTGTTTTGCTCGGGTTAACCTAAATCTATGAGGATGATGATGAGGGTACTAAGAAAATATAAGGTAGTGTTAGGGCAAATGATAAACATATAAAAGATTTTTTGTTACTTAAATATGTAATCGGCTAATAAGAATAATAGGAGTTAGGCAGGGTAAATTTCCTTTCACATAATTGGGATGCCTATTTTTTTATGTCAGGAAGAATAAAACTCATTTTGAAGATTTGGTTAAAATGGTGGCAATGTGGCAGAATAGACTTGTTTTGTATGGTGGGAGGTATGTTTTAATAGCACATGTGTTACAGTCAATGCCCACGTATATACTGTCACCAATGAACCCACCTGTCAGTGTTATAGAATAGATACACAAACTATTCGCAAAATTCTTCTGGGGAAATGCTACTGTGACCAAAAATAAGCAACGAGTGTCATGGGAAATCATGTGTTACCTGAAAGAAGAAGGGGGCCTGGGTTCCATGTCACTAAATGATGTATCCAAAGCCTTGTTTGTAAATCTTTGGTGGAATTTTAGAGTGGAACAAGAATTTTAGAGTGGAACAAGTAAACTACATGTGCACAATGTGGTTTGGACGTTTCCTAACACACATAGGTTGAAGTATAATACTAATGGAGCATCAAAAGGGAAACTAGGCCTAGGCTTTTATGCCTTCTGCCTACAAGATTCACATGGAGGTTTAGTCTATGCAAGAGTTGCAGGACTTCGGAATATAACAAATATCGAGGCTGAGGTAATGGAAATCTATGAAGTATTGGAGTAATGTTTGGGAAGACAATTAAGAGAGGTCACAATTGAAGCAGACTCCCTAAGCCTCGTGATAATTGATAAGGGGACAGTGGAAAATACCTTGGAAATAGTGGAAAGAGGAAAAATAATAATGAAGAGAGCACATGAATTAAATGCTTCAATCACTTATACATTCAGAGAAGATAATAGCGTGGCAGATCTATTGGTAATGAAGTAGTGACTACACAACATTCAAAACAATATACAGACTCAGTGGATCTTCCAAGAAATATTAGAAAACAAATAAACAATGACAAAGAGCAGATACCAACATTGTGAATTAGAGCTAGAAAAATCGAAAACCACAAATGAAAACAACAAAGTATCATCAAGGAGAACACTTACCTCATTAATATAGTTGATACACACAGTGGTGAGAAAACATCATCAAGGAGTACTATTAAGTATCCCAAAACATAAAGAGAGAAAGCCAACACCTCAGTTGTTCAGGAAATAGGAAGAACAAGTGAAGGAAGGAATATATTTTTGATACTCTCCAGATAAAGAAAGATGATAGAGACAGAGATTAGGAAACCTAGAGTTTTTTTTGTCTTTTTAGGCATTGGCCACTGTATGTGTGGGTTAATTTTCTTTATTCAATAAAAGGGTCCTAGGACTAATAAAATTTAAATTAAAAAAAAGTAGAAGCTTTTTCGCCGAGTTGGAAGAGTTAAGAGAGGCAGATCGACAAAGTGAAAATCAAAACCTACTGTTGCTGACAAAAGTCAATTTCAAAATTTTAGTTTCAAAATATGAGTTTGAAACGGATGATGTACTACTTGCTCTTGTATTATAAGGCTTTTTATCAAGTGTATTGAGGGTATCACATGTTATTTAGGGACATTAAGGAGCTATAATACCAAGTGAAGTTCAAAGCATTTCTATCAGCTATGTTTTCATATGAGTACATATAAGGATAATCTTTAAACGAACGTATCTCGTAGAATATAAAGATTTAGGAGAGCCAAAACCTCTCAAATTAAAGAGCTATGAGTCTTCATTAAAACGTTGTCAAGTTTGCATCAATATAAGTTAAGTAAAAAGTTATGAATGATTTACGAGAGATACTCTGTCATGACAGAAGCTCCGCGATGGCACCGTGACATAGAGTGAATACATATCTCATTGTCAGCTGAAATAATAAAAACCCTCTCATTCACTCTTAAATTCCTACTCTCAAGAATCTCATGAAATACTAAGGCTAGGGTTCATCTTTCAAGAATTTCTCTCTCACGCCTAAATTATTTTTATTATATAATGAATTATGTTTAAATCGAGGGTTTTACCCAATATTTTTCAACTATGATTCTTATGCAAAAGTTAGAGTTTTTATCAAAGATTTCTTAAGCATACTAATGAACTAGTTTAAAGAATATATGGAAAAAAAATCATAGACAAAGAATAACTTATCAGATAGTATAGGACAAATGCACGAAAAATAATTAATTTATTTGAAACAACAAAAATCATGTATCAAAAGTTCCCAGATAAACAAGAAAAGGCATGCGTCAGCCACAAAAAATTAAACGACAATAGTAATGTGTTGAATTCTTTTGTTCTTTCATTTCGCTCCATCTCTAACCCTCAATCATTGGAAGTACTTAACTACTTACCCAGAGGCGAATCTAGCAGTTCAAGATAGGGGGCACTACTATGAGTGACCCAATGGTAAGGCTAGGAGTGGCACAAGGGTAACGTTAACATTTTTTGGAGAAGTCATCATAACATTTTTTGGAGCGTTTTTTAAAATAACATTATTCGTATCCAAAAGCATTTTTCCAAGCCAATCCAAAAACCTAAAAATAGACCTTTGTTTTATGAAACTCCCTTTCATCATGACCTCGAAAAAGCAATACAAATTCAAAGAGAAACCTTGCCACATTGGTAGAAGCCCCTAAACTAACTCGATGCTCACTTATTATTTTCTCAGATTGGTTGTTAGAAGAAACTTGAATGGATTGACATTGATTCTCAAAATCTAGCATCTTGTTGAAACACCTGTTGTGGACGCTATTTACTTCATCAACATTCTAATTGAACCGTTCCAAACTATGAATCCAAGTCTTAAAACCAGTTTTTCGTGAAAAAATCACCTGCATTTCTCTATACATAAGTCTATCCATCTCAAATCACAAGACTATCCATTTCAAGTCACAATAATCAACAGTAAATTCTTACTAAAAAAAATACTTAAAAAGAACTTACCAATTTATGCAGAAATAATAGGAGTAGGACTTTAATTATGTAGTGAAGAGTACTTGTATGTTGTAGATTTTCTAGCAGGGTTATATTTTGTTTAGAATTGTGCAAATTATAGATTTTCTAGAAGTCTTATATTTTTTTAGAATTGTAGTAGGGATTTTTTTTTTGTTTTTAGTTAAGAAAAGGGGTGAAGCCAGAAGAGGTGGTAAAAATGAGTTTTAATAAAAGCAATTATTAAAAAGGTTTGACTGTAAAGAAAACCCTGAGTTTAAAGTAGTGCTGCTAGTGGACGACTTCAACCAATTCACCTAGGCGCCTTTTGTTGGGTTATGAAGGGTGATTAGAGCGTCATGCGGAAATTTACAATTACAAATCATAAGACGATAAATTAGATGACACATACAACTATACTGAAAGACATAATATTATTATATCATATGACCAATTGGCCCACATAATCAAAAATTAATAAAAAGACATTAAAACCGTAGAGAGTAAAATCTCCCCATAAACAAAAGTCTCTAAACGACTACATTGTGGATTCTATTGTATTAGAAGGAATAAATCTATATTTATAGAGTCCTAAAACCTTTTCCTACTAGAAAAGAACTAGCTACTCCAAAACCTTTTCCTAGAAGAAAAGAATAAACCAAATATGAAAGACTATTATATTTTCCTTTCAGGAAAAGTAAAAACATTTATGGTAATGTTTTGTCTTTTCTTTTAGGAAAAAATAAACTTCAAATAAGGTAAGAAAATTAGGACAAAACCCTAACGAATCTCCCCATTTGGATGGATTTTCTTGACAAAGCTTGATCTGTCTTTTTCATTGTATGATAATCTTGTTCTTCACAAAATCTTCATCACTGTTTCTAGTTATGGTTAAAAATAATGTTTAAAATCTATAGGTTAAAAATGGTTTTAAAATATTTTATTTTTATTTTCAAAGATGCAGCAACAGGGTTGTTGAAAATATGGTTTTAATCTCTTCTTCCCATGTAGCAGGACATAAATCTTTCATTATCATCAAATTTATTGCAAATTGATTTGAAACCACTTGAGTCTATCTTCAATCATGTTTTGGATCATTGAACCATCAGATCTTTGAGCCATGTGCTTTGATACCACTTATTGGATTATGAAGGGTGATTAGAGCTTCATGCTAAGCTTACAATTGTAAATCATAAGACGATAAATTAGATGACACATAAGACTATACTAAAAAACATAATATTATTATATCATATGACCAATTGGCCCACATAATCAAAAATTAATAAAAAGACATTAAAACTATAGAGAGTAAAATCTCCTCATAAACAAAAGTTTCTAAACGACTACGTTGTTGATTCTGTTGTATTAGAAGGAACAAACCTATATTTATAGAATCCTAAAACCTCTTCCTACTAGAATAACTAAACTACGTCGTTTAATACCTAAACTACGTCATTTTGCTCAGTTTAAGCCTAATGAACTAGTCAGAACCTACCTGGAACCTTTATTCTTCAAAATCACCAAATTATTAGAGCAAATAGGTGAGAAAAGTCTACCAGCCACTCAAGAACAAGCAGGAGATTTTCTTCAAGTTCTAGCCTTGAAATTGAAGGATTTCTCTGTAGATTTCGTCACTCATGTATGTGGTATTTCACTAGTGGGTTCCTTTCCTCCACTAGGTTCCTAGAATTTAATCATATTCTTGATTCTGTATATCTGATTTAGACTTAGGGTTTCTAAAACCTTAGGAATTGTTGTGATTTAGCTGTTGTAGTATCTTAAACGAAATAACTTGTTTTTTTGGAAAGTTTGCTTAGTTCCTTCCATTAAACTTAGAACCCTAGTTGTATAAATGCTTTTAATTCATGAATTATACTGCTAGGTCAGTTAAATAGACAACCACGCTCCAGTTTTCGAATGCTACATTGTAAGTACTTAATTGTTGCATTCTCAGATTTGCATGTCAGAACATTGAGCAATCTAGTATTTCAGTTATGCTGTATCATATACGTTTCCAGTTGGGAGTAGATTTAGAATCGAGCTAGACTATGGTTCAGCGTACCCTCATAGTCCCAAAACTACTTGGCCCCATAGAAGTATAAGTCCCCTTAGTGGGCATCATCTTTAGTGATCACGCAAGTCATGCCTTTATACCCCTGGAAATGTATATTTGGTCCTCTCGATGGGGTGTATACATCGGACTCTGCGTTTAGCTCACGTGGATTTAGTTCATTTCATAGAAGCTCTCACAGTCAGACTCTAGTGCATTTGACCAGGTTTTCAATTTATACTTCAGTATTCAGTCCCAGCATTTTATGTTCATAATTAGTACTTGGTCATTGCATTCAGTTCAGTTCTTTTCAGTTATATTTCGTCATTAATATTCTTTTCATATTATATCATTGCTCAATTATGCTTTGTTCAACTTATATATGTGCTAAGCCATTATCTATATCCTGCATGCTCCGTACATTCCAAGTATTACCGCATACTATGCGCTACATCCTTTCATGATGAAAGTTCAGGTACTCAGCATCCAGATAAGGCATAGACTGATTCTCAATCTATATTAATGAGCTTCAGGGGTGAGTCCTCACACTTCGAGGAAAATAGACATGCTCTACATTTCAGTCTGTTATTTAGTTTTCAGTACTGTTAGAGTTAGTTGGGGCATATCCCAGAAATTCTAATCAGTTAGAGGTATTTTAGACATAGTAATAGAATCAAATTTGCTTGTTCAGTTTATGTTTCAGTATTGTTAAAGTCTTAGTATGTTTTATTCAATAAGACTAGTTGGGTATTCCTTCCTTTCAGTTACCAATTGATTTAGCTTCCACATTAGTTCATGTTTTCTTAAATGTTTTCACTGTGCTTATGATATGCCAGCTTTAGGGTTAGGTTGGGGACACTCTTGATTCTATGTCTCGTGTTACGTTAAGGGGGTAGCCTCAGGGCGTGACAAACTTTGTATTAGAGCATTAGGTTTAAGAGTCCTAAGATGTGTAAAAGCCTCACTATGTAGAATTTTTCATGGGTCTGAAGTGCACCACATCTATGAGAGGGATGCTACAAAGTGTTTTAAGGAAAACTTTACTTTTTTTGTTATTCCAATCGAATATGGTCCAACTTATCCTTTATAATCCGCCGTTATGTGTTTTAGATCATGCCTCCTCGTAGAGCTTAGGCACGGAATATTAATGCACGCAATGGTAATGCAGTTCCTCCAAAATCAAAATAATGAGGTTTCGAATGCTAAATTTTGGAATGCGACCGAGCTCTTGTCTCAGAGTGTAGCCAATCGAAACACTAAGTAGAACCGAATTCCTACAAATAATGATCATGGATCTGTGGTAGCTAGGGTTTGAGATTTTGTTAAGTTGAATCCGCCTGAGGTTCTGAGGTTACTAATTGGTGAGGACCCACATAACTTCATTGATGAGGTTAAGAAATTTTTTGGAGTGATGGAAGTGACTTGTAATGATAGAGTGGAGTTGACATCCTACCATCGTAAGAATGTAGCTCACATTTTGTTCACGTAGTGGAAATGTGACTTGGGAGTGTTTCGCTGGAGCTTTTCTAGATAGGTTCTTCCCAAGGGAGTTGAGAGAAGCCAAGGCATAATAGTTTAGGAATTTTAAGCAGGGTACAATGTAAGTCCATGAATTCGAACTTAAGCTTACCCAACTCTGCAGGTATGCTCTACAAATGGTTGCCGATCCAAGGGCACAAATGAGTAAGTTTCATTTTGGGGTATCAAACTTGGTAAAGACTGAGTGCAGGAATGCTATGTTGTTAGAAGATATGAATATCTCTAGGCTTATGACTCATGCTCAGGAGGTTGAGGGAGATAAGCATAGGAAAATGGCTAAGGACAACAAGAAGGTTAGAACAAGAAATTATGAATTCGCTCAGCAAAATTCGAGTAGGGGAGATCACTGACAGTTTCAGCAGAGGTCTACAACCGTTACACCTTCATAACCTAGAGCTCAATCCTTGAGGTTTCAATAGGATCATAAAAGTGGGGCATCAAACTCTAAGTCTCAAGAGAGTACTTCAGGTAACAAGACTTTCCCAACTTGTCCAAAGTGTGGTAAGAACCATCCAAGCGAGTGTCTTGCATGTAAGGAAGGATGCTTTGGATGTGTTCAGTCTGGCCATTGGTTGAAGGATTGCCCTTCTGCCAGACAGGGGAAAAGAGGTAACAATAGTAGGGCTTAGTCTAAAGCTCTAGCAGCACCATCAGGTCGCCTAACTCAACAAGGTGTGTTATCTAGTACAGGTGGCTGTCAGTGCTAGAACAGGTTGTATGCTAACCAAGCTCGCCAATACCAGGAAGATTCTCATGATGTGGTCAGTGGTACGTTACAAGTCTTTCATCTAGATGTTTATGCATTGTTAGATCCAGAGGCTACCTTGTCTTTTGTAACTCCTTATATAGCAGTAAACTTTGGTTTCAGTCCAAAAACACTTTCAGAACACTTCTTAGTCTCTACTCTAGTTGGTGACGGAGTTATAGCTAGAAAGTATATAGAAATTGTCGTGGCATAGTCTTTCAGAAAGGCACCTCAGTCGATCTTGTATAGTTAGAAATGGTAGATTTCGATATCATTCTAGGCATGGATTGGTTACATTCCTGTTATGCCTGAGTCGATTATAGAACTAGGATCGTTCGGTTTCAGTTTCCAAATGAGCCAGTCTTAGAATGGAAGGGTAGCAGTTCAGTGCCTGCATGTTGATTTATATATTACCTTTAGGCTATAAAGATGATCTCTAATGGGTATATATATCATCTTGTTCCGGTTATGGATTCAAAGTCCGATACCGCGGCCAACTCTTGAGTCAGTCTCAGTAGTAAATGAGTTTCCAGAAGTGTTCCCAATAGATCTTCCTGGAGATCCTCCCAAAAGGGAAATCGGCTTCATAATAGATCTCCTTCCAAACACTCAACCCATTTTGATTCCTCCTTACAGAATGGGTGCAGCCAAGCCTAAGGAATTGAAAGAGTAGTTGAATGACCTTCTAGATAAGGGCTTTATAAGGCCCAGTTTCTATCGATGAGGTGCACAATTGTTGTTTTTGAAAAAGAAAGATGGTTCTCTCAGAATGTGCATTTACTATCTGCAGTTGAACAAAGTCACAATCAAAAATAAGTATCCCATCCCCAGAATTGATGAGTTGTTCAACCAACTTTACGGTGGTAGATGCTTTTCGACAATAGACCTCACGTCCAACTATCAACAACTTAGAGTCAGAGATAGTGATATCCTGAAGACAACCTTCAGAACTCGGTATGGTCATTATGAATTTGTGGTTATGTTATTTGTACTAAAAATTGATCCTCCAGCTTTCGTGTACTAATGAGAAGGGTGTTCAAACAATATTTGGACTTGTTCGTGATCATCTTTATTGATGATATCCTCATTTATTCTCAAAGTGAGGAAGAGCATGCGACTCATTTGAAAGTTGTTCATCAAACACTCAATGATCGCTAGTAATTTGCTAAGTTCAACAAATGTAAATTCTGGCTACAATCAGTCGCTTTCCTTGGTTATGTGGTATCCAGTGAAGGGATCCGAGTGGATTCTTAGAAAATATAGACAGTAAAACAATGGCCCAGACCCACTTCTCCAATAGATATCGGGAGTTTCTTAGGCTTGGTTGGCTATTATAGGAGATTTATTGAACAAATTTCATCCATAGATTCCCCATTGACCAAGTTGACTAAAAAAAAGGCTATGTTTCAGTGGTCAGATAACTGCAAGAAAAGTTTCTCAGAACTAAAATCTAGGTTGACTACAGCCCTGGTCTTGACCTTACAAGATGTTTCAGACGGTTATGTGTTTTATTATGATGCATCAAGGGTCGTCCTATGTTGTATGTTAAAGCAGCGAGGTAAGGTCATTACTTATGCTTCTAGACAACTTAAGGTACATGAGAAGAACTACCAGACTCGTGACCTCAATCTTGCAGCAGTAGTATTTACCCTAAAGATTTGGAGACATTACTTATATGATGTTCATTTTGATGTGTTCACCGATCATAAGAGCCTCCAGTTTGCCTTCACCCAGAAAGAGTTGAATTTTCGTCAAAGGAGATGGCTTCAATTCCCCAAATACTATGACATGAATGTTCTTTACGATCCTGGTAAGGCCAATGTAGTAGCTGATGCTCTCAGCAGTTTGTCTATGGGTAGTGTAGCACATGTTGAAGAAGACAAGAAAGCATTAGCCAATGATGTTCACCGGTTTTCTCTCTTAGGAGTTTGCCTTACACACATATCACATGATGGTGTGATAGCTCTGAATTGGTCAGAATCCTCATTGGTAGCGGAGGTTAAGGAAAAAGAAGATAGTGATCCTATATTACTTCAGTTGTAAGGTGCAGTTCATCAATAGAAAGTTGAGGTTTTCTCCCAAGGGGGAGATGGCGTGCTTCATTACCAGGGTCGCTTATGTGTTCCTATTGTGGGTGAGTTGAGGCAGCAGATCCTTAAAAAAACCCATAATTCCAAGTATTCTATCTATCCAGGTGCCACTAAGATGAACCGTGATCTGTGATAAGTGTTTTGGTTGAATGGCATGAAGAGGGATATAGAATACTTTGTGGCTAAGTGGGAAGTGATAAACATCTTAAGGTAGAGCATAAAAAACTAGGAGGTATGACTCAAGAGATTAAAATTCCTACATTAAAGTGGGAAGTGATAAACATGGACTTCATTACGTATTTAGCTCGTACTAGCAGAAAGTATGACTCCATTTGGGTAATAGTGCACAGAGTTACTAAGTGTGCTCATTCTTTGGCTGTCAAGACTAAAGATTCAGCGGAGGACTAAGCTAAAATTTACATCCATGAGATAGTCAGGTTACATGGGGTTCCTTATTCTATCATCTCAGACAGAGGTCCTTAGTTTACCTCTCATTTCTGGAAATCATTTCAGAAAGGTCGTGGTAGACATGTAAATCTCAGTACAACATTTTATTCACAGATATATAGTCAAGCAAAGCGTACTATTCAAATCTTACAAGGCATGTTGAGAACTTGCGTGATTGATTTAAATGGAGGTTGGGATGATCACCTACCTCTCATAGAGTTCACCTATAATAATACCTTATATTCCAGTATTCAGATGGACCCGTATGAGGTACTATATGGGTGTAGATGTAGATCTCTGATCAGTTGGTTTGAAATAGCTGAAGCAGCCTTGATTGGGCAAGATTTGATTCATGAGGCTATGGAAAAAGTTCACCTCATCAAAGATAGACTAAAGATAGCTTAGAGTCCTCAGAAGTCCTATGAAGATGTGAGGAGGAGAGAGTTAGAGTTTGAAAATTGATAATTGGATTTCCCTGTAAGTGTCACCAATGAAGGGGGTTATGTCATTTGGCAGGAAAGGGAAGCTCAATCCTAGATATGTAAGTCCTTACAGAATCCTGAAAAGTGTTTGTAATGTGGTTTATGAGTTAGAGTTGCAAGCAGAAGTAGAAGTGGTTCATCCAATAATTCACATTTCCTTTTTGAAAAACTGTGTGGGTGATCCGGCATCGATTGTACCTTTAGAGAGTGTGGTTCTGAAGGACAGTCTCACCTATGAAGGGGTGCCAGTTGAGATTCTTGACCGTCAGGTTTAGAAAAAGAGAAGTCGCTTTAGTGAAGGTTTTGAGGAGGAGTTAGTCCGTAGAGGGAGATACTTGGGAAGCAGAAGTATTCATGAAGGCCAAGTATCCTCATCTCTTTCCTTCGAATTCCGTTACAGTTTCAAGTAATAGTTCCTCTCCTGTTTCTCAGATTACTCTTGCGTAAATTCAGTCTCAGCTGGTTCATTAAGTTGTTCTTGTATTTCATCATATTTGCGTGTTCTTGGAACTTAGTTCAGTCAAATATCCGTTAGTAGTGCTTCCTGGTAGGGTTTCCAGTTCCTTCCCTCCATACTCAACTAGTTTAGACTTCATTCAAGGACGAATTTTCCCAAGGGGGAGTATTTTAACACCTCATACCTAACAGACATGAACAAATGAAATTTTGGTGAACCATGATACGCTCAAATTACACCTCCGTAAAGAACCATACGCGATCGTTATCAAGTAAAGAAGCCAACTTGTAGGTTGGGGTCGATCCCACGAGGAATATGTTTTAGACTTAAGTTCAAGTTACGATTACATTAGTTTAGCCAAGGTATTTCCAAAATAAGTAATTAAAGGGGGGGGGGGGGACTTGTGTAACAGATTCGAGATATTAAGTAACCAATTAGTAACAAGATTAGAACTTTTGGTGTTATCAAGATGAGAAAGAAACTAGAGCGTATGTGTTCCCCAAAAGCTCATAACTCTGTAATCCTAGTAATAGCAATCCCTTCCTATTGTATTACATGCAAAACGATAAGTAATGTATCTCCAAATCCTTGGTCCGACATCTATAGAATATCACCCGCACCGTATCAGTACCTCATATTAGACGTCACATCGATGTATGACTTAGTTTTCACCCTCGCACCAATCGACATTAATTCGATTAGACAGTATCACACTAAATCTATGTTTATAATTCTTTTCCTATTAACTACCTCCTTGGTCGGGCGAGTAGCAACAAGGCGAGTTCTAACGTTGACCACCGTTAAAAAGAGTTCTAAATGAAACAATTATCAATGCATGCAAAACACTACTCAGGAATTACTTAGTTACTATTCATACCTAGTTATTCGCTCATGGTTCCCACAACCCTAGTTGTGGATTTAGTTACCCATAATAACAATAACACATTTCTTAATATTAGAAGAAGAAATCATGAACTTACGTAGTAGAGTAGAATAATCCCCGAATCTCAACTTGAATTTCAAAGTAAAAATCACTAAAACGTGCTTTCGAAACTAATAATTGCTAAAGTTGCAAGTTAATATCCAAACCCAAGAACTAGGATAAGAATAATAATGTCTAACCCCCAAAAATGAGGTTTACATACCCTATTTATAGAAAACAAGTCCCAACTAAAAAAGGAAAACAAAATAAGAAATTAATGTTTCAGCACGCATCTTCGATCTACGACACTGACTTACGGTCTCTAGATAGATCTATGGTCCGTATGTCCCTTCTGTGGCCCAGGACTTACACATATTTTCAGGCTTTAAAATTGACCCCTCTCAGCTTCAAACGATGGACCCACAGTACGGCCTGTCAATTGACTTACGGTCCGTAGATCCCTCCGTAGCTTCAAACTTAGAATCTTCAAATTGGGTCCCAAAAGCCTCCTCTCAGTTGCCTTCGACGAAGCACCAGTACGGTCGGTAAGTCAATCTACGGACCGTCAGTTGCCACCTTCATTTCATACTTGACAAAAACTTCACTTCTCTTCTTCAATGCCTAGCCTGCCCTTCTACGATCACCATCTACGGATCATGAGTGGACCTACGATCCATAGTTCACCTCCGTAGATGCCCTTTTCTACACATTTCAGCCGTGTCTTTAAGTTTCCGCGTCTGAACTTATTGCCAGCAAAACATGATAAACATACATAAAATCCAGCACAAAATGGCTCTAGAAACACACAACTCTTAAGTGAAATGTATTACAAGTACCGTAAACTAACGGTACATTAAACCACGGAAGGGTTCACAGTCCGTCAAAGGAACTATGGTCCGTTGACCTACTCATTGTTCACACCTACCCAGAAGTGGTGGACAATGGAGCCCTTCACAGGCCGTGAGTTTACGGTATTTTTGGTGTATTTCACTTAGAATTTGTGTGTGTCTTGAGCTATTTTGTTAATAAATAATGTTTATGTAATTTTTTGTAGGAAATTGGTTTGGAAGTGGTGGAGAGAAAATATGACTATAATTGACAGCAACATTAACCAACGAAGCCAACCACGGACCGTAGGTCCAATGATGGCCCATAGGTAGTGCAACGTAGGTGAAGTTAAAGAAAATATAACAAAGTGTGGAACCACGGAAGCCAATGACGGACCGTAGGACGACTGACGACCCATCTTGCACATCCATAGATGAGATCAGAGATATGAAGTTCCAGTACTTGAACCACGGGGGCAACCAACGGACAATAGGTTGAACCACGGTCTGTAGGTCATGCCATTAGTCGAAACAGTGTCCTGAATCAATTTTTGTTATTTTGTTTCCTAGATGGTTTATGATTTAAAACTCTATAAATATGGGTTCTATTTTACATTTTTAGGGGTTAGACAATATTATATACTTTTGTTTTGGTCTTTTTAAATTATTTAGCAAACTCTTAGCAATTTAATTTCCATAAGTGGGTTTATGCAATTTGCACTTTGATTTTCAATTCAATATTTCGATTTTCATCTATTATAATTATAAGTTCATGATTTCTTCTAACCTACTTATGAATTGTGCACTCTCAAACCTGATTAGCTAAATCCACAACTAGGTTTGTGGGAACGACGACCAATTCACAAAGTATTAATTATAACTACGTAATTCTTGAATAGTATTTATGCATGTATTGTTAATCTTTTCATTTAGAAGTCCATCTAGTTGTGTACAACATTAGAACTCACGTCGTTCCTACTTGCCTTACGAAGGGGTAATGAATGAGAATAAGATTACACAACAATGATTTAGTGAAGGATTTTCTTCTCTCTAATAGTCTGACTTTAATCTATTGCGGAAAGGGTGAATACCCTAAGTTAATTGACACTATGACTAATCTGGGGTGAAGTTAAGGGTTAATAAATAACACATTCGTATATTTACCAAGTCGCGAGTGAAAGTTCCTACTAAGATTACAATCACGTAGGGATATATAACTTATTGGCCTTGCATGTCAAACACTAGGATATGATTACTATTATTAGGATTACTGCGTTAAAAGCTAGTGGGGAACACACAGGCCCTTGTTTCCATCTTGAATTGATAACTCAAACTGTGAATCTTGCTTATCTGTTACGTATTGATTCAAATCAACAATCTATTACTTTAGTTACAAAACCCCTGTTCACTTTTCTCAAAAATAGTTTGACTAAAAACAGATAATTGTGAGTTAAGCTTAAGTCTAAACTATATTCCTCATGAGATCGACCTCAACCTACAATTTGTGTTCTTTACTTGATGACGATTGCTTATGCTTCTTTAAGAAAGATGTAATTTAATCGTATCAAATTTTGGCGCCAGATCCGTGGAGTACACCTTTTAGATTAAGTTTAACTACATTTTTTAACTTGAGTCAGGTATTTCCTGATTTTACATTTTTGTTTTCTACAAGTCTTACCGATTGTGTATGCCAAGTAGACGGACTCGAGGCGATCCCTAGACCCCCTATGATCCTGAATATAGAAGAACTTTGAGGAAAATGAATAATAAATGGTTACGCAACAATCCAATCAGAGAGGGTCTAGGAGATAGAGTTGAATTGCATTCTCATGGGGTTGTAAATGTGCCCTCTCAAGTTGATGTTGGTAATCTAATTGAAAATATAGAAAGGGTCTCAAATCTGCCACCATCGAGGTTTCGTGATAACTACAAGTTTGACTATGATGTGCATGGATCAGATGGTCCTATTGTTCTCCCTCCTCTACCTCCAAGACATACATTTGTGGTGACCAGTAGTTTTATACAAAAGGTTACGACAAGAGGTTTATTTTGATGGGTTGGCTTCAAAAGATCGATACGCTCACATGGTTAAATTATCAACTGTCTATAAGAGTTTTGTAGGACGACCAGAGTTGGATATGAATGTCATAGGTTTTAGAGTATTCCCATTGTCGTTGACTGATGATGTTGCTCTGTGGTTTTCTGAGCTTCCATATATTTTGATCTATACATGGGACCAATTGCATAGGGTGTTCATATCAAGATATTTTTTGGTATCCAAAGAGTTAAATCAAAAAGATAAGTTGAATAATTTCACAGCACTACCTTGAGATTCCATAAGCAGTTCTTGGGATAGGTTCACTTGGTTCATGTGGAGTGTTCTGAACCACCGCATAGATGATGAGTCACTAAAGGAGTACTTCAACAGAGGACAAGATGACAATGGAAGGGTTGTGTTGGGTACTATTGCTGGAGGATCATATGGTAAGTGCGCTTTTGAGAAGATCGCTGAAAAATTTGAGGGGATTATCCAAAACAATAAGCCACGGAGAATAAGCAAGCCAAATAATGGTAGGAGAACGTTCGTTGTCCAAACTGCACCAAGTCAATCCAATGATGACATTCATGATGAGATTGCGAAAATGAGGACTTAAACTGGTTTCGTATTAAAACATGTGAGTGGAAGTGCAGAAAAAGTTAATGTAGTAAATTACCTTACTAGAACTCTACCACCCTAGTTGAGGAATGTAACTATGAGGAGGATGCGAATTTGGTTAATGATCAGACGAGGGGTTTCAGAACTAACACCCAAGTTTCCAACTCAGTTAATTGGCATCAAGGTCAAAGTAACCAAGGTCAGAATTATGGAATCTACAACCGAGAGGGAAACTATGAGCGAGATGGTAACTTTAATCATGATACAACTACAATAAAAACAACTAATGCAATATGAATAAGAGAGTTGGGCCTTATGTTACACCTGGTAATAAAGAATCTGGTAATACAGTGGGTGGTACTAGTATGACTTTCATTGAGGATATGATGTAGAAGATGATGAAGAGATTTGATGCAACAGATGAAAATGTGAAGGAGATGCGTAATGATTTATCTAAGATTGGTAAGAAAGTTGATTCCCATGCAGTGTCGATCAAGCAACTTGAGCAGCAATTTAGTCAGTTGTCCACTATTGTGAACCCACGTCAGCCTGGCACGCTTCCTAGCAACACCATCCAAAATCCAAAAAATGATGGGCTTTGTATGACAGTTACTACTCGTGGAGAAAAATAAACTATTGATCTCTACATGTCATCTCAGGTTGAAAGAGTGGTAGAAAAACATGTGGATAAGATTGAGGTTACTTGAGATCCGAAAGATGCTATAGAAAAGGAAGCTAAGGTGACCCAAAAAGTTGTTCCCATGCCTAGTCCTCCACCTCCCTTTCCACAAAGGTTGGTGAAAAATACTGAAGAAGGAAAATACCAGATGTTTATAACAATTTGAAATAACTTTCCATCAATATTCCTTTGGTAGAAGCTTTTGAGCAAATGTATGGGTATGAAAAATTTATGAAGGACTTGGTGACCAAAAAGAGGGTTGTCAGTTTTGAGAATGATGAGAGGCTGCAACATTGTAGTGCCATTGCTACTAGGTCATTTGTGCAAAAGAAACAGGATCCATGAGCTCTCACTATTCCTTGTACCATTGGTATGTTTCACTTTTCGAAGGCCTTGTGTGATTTGGGTGCAGGCATTAATTTGATACTATTGTTGATTTATAAGAAGTTGGATTTAAGAGCTCCAAAACCGAGTGCGTTGTGTTTACTCATGGATAATAGAAATGTGAAGAGGCCCTTTGAAGTGTTGTAAGATGTCCTTGTGAAAGTAGACTCATTCATCTTTCCGGCGGACTTTGTGATATTATATTGCGATGTTGATTTTGAGGTTCCCATCATCTTATGGAGACCATTTCATGATACTAGGCGTGTGCTGGTTGGTATGGAGAGAGGGCAGATGAAGTTCTGATTAAATAATAAGGAGGTAACTTTTAACATCTATATGTCTATGAAGCATGAAAGTGATCTTAAATCGGTATCTGTGGTGAATCACATTGTGGGCCAAGAATCTGAGGTGTCCATTGAGGAAAAGTTAGGTGTTGATGTGCTAGCAGCGGTGATGATAAACTTTGCCAGTGGTGGTATTGATTAGTATGATGAGCTAATTGCTGCACTTGATAGGTTCGAGTTATGTTTCAAGCCAAAACAGTTGGAATTGGATATGAAGAATCATTACACCCCACATGCAAAACCATCTTTTGATAAGACTCAAAAACTTAAACATAAGGTTCTTCCATCCCGCTTGCGGTGTATATTCTTTGGACGAAATAGCACTTTGCATGTAATCATTGTTGCTGACTTGAATGAAGTGCAAATAGAGGCCTTAGTATCAGTACTAAAGCGGTTTAAGAGGGTTATTGAATGGATTACTGCGGACATTATTGGTATTCCTCTAGGCATTTGTTCTTACAAAATTAAACTCATGCCGAACATCAAGAAAAATATTGAGCATTAAAGTAGACTGAATCCCCCTATGCAAGAGGTTGTGAAAAATGAGATTATTAAATGGTTTTAATATGGCCATCATAGTAGGGTTACCACGTACTCAGTGACAACATGACTCAATTTGGGTTATAGTATATCGAATGACGAAATTAGCTTTCATTCCTGTCAAAGTTTTTTATTCAGTAGAAGATTATGCCCAGTTGTATTTGAGGGAAATGATAAGGTTA
Source organism: Solanum okadae (assembly GCA_036553675.1). Lineage (NCBI taxonomy): Eukaryota > Viridiplantae > Streptophyta > Magnoliopsida > Solanales > Solanaceae > Solanum > Solanum okadae. Next base: position 20,564,143 of record CM071686.1, on the reverse strand, counting down.
CATGGAGTGCCCTTGTCCATTGTCTCCGATCTAGGTGCTCAGTTTACCTCTCAGTTTTGAAAATCTTTCTAAATGGTTCTTGGCATGAAAGTTAAGCTTGGCTCGACTTTTCATCCACAAACCGATGGGCAAGCAGAGCGTTCTATCCAAACATTGAAAGATATGTTGAGAGCATGTGTCATCAATTTCAAGGGAAATTGGGATGATCACTTGCCTTTGATTGAGTTTGCTTATAACAATAGTTATCACTCAAGTATTGGTATGGCTCCATTTGAGGCTCTATATAGTAAGAGGTGTACATCTCATATAGGTTAGTTTAAGGTCGGTGAAGTTGCCTTGATAGGACCCGAGTTATTTCATGAGGCTATAGAGAAGGTTTAACTCTTTAGAGAAAGGTTGAGAACAACCCAAAGTCGACAAAAGTCTTGTGCCGATGTTAGAAGAAGAGATCTTGAATTTAATGTTCATGATTGAGTTTATTTTAAAATCTCTCACATGAATGGTGTAATGAGGTTTGGTAAGAGAGGGAAGCTTAGTTCCTGTTTTGTAGGCCCTTATCAAATTTTGAGATGTGTTGGTAAGGTTGCTTATGAGCTTTATTTTCCATATGAGTTGGCATCTGTGCATTCGGTTTTCCATGCCTCTATGTTAAAGAAGTGTGTTGAGATCCGACATCCATAGTTCCATTAGAAGGTTTGGAAGTTGATGAAAATATTTCTTATGAGGAACCTCCGGCTAAAATTTTAGACCGGCAGGTTAGGAAATTGAGAAACAAGGAAATAACTTAAGTGAGTGTTATGGAGGAATCATTTAGTTGAGGGAGATACTTGGGAGGCCTAGGCTGATATGATATCCCGATATCCTCATCTCTTTTCTTTTCGTCCTACTCTAGCATGAAGTATCGAGTTATTTATGGTTTGCTCTTTGTTTTGGTGTCATGTGTGATTTAGATATTCCCATGATTTCCTTATGCCTCGTACTCGCAGATAGAATGACTGCATTTGGGTGATAGTACACAGAGTTACTAAGTCTGTTTATTTCTTGGATATCAAGACTAAAAATTTAACGGAGGACTTAGCTAAACTCTACATCCATTAGATAGTCAGGTTACACGGGGTTCCTTATTCTATTATCTCAGATAGAGGTCCTCAGTTTACCTCTCATTTCTGGAAATCATTTCATAAAACTCTTGGTAGACATTTAAATCTCAGTAGAACATTTTATTCACAGACATATAGTCAAGCAAAGCGTACCATTCATAACTGAGGGGTCATGTTGAGAGCTTGCGTAATCGATTTCGAGGGAAATTAGGATGATCACCTACCACTCACAGAGTTCACCTGTAATTATAACTTTCATTCTAGTATTCAGATGGACCTGTATGAGGTACTATATGGGTGTAAATGTAGATCTCTAATCGGTTGGTTTGAAGTAGGTGAAGCAGACTTGATTCGGCAAGATTTGGTTCATGAGGCTATGAAAAAAGTTGATCTCATCAAAGATAGACTAAAGACATCTCAGAATCCTCAAAAGTGCTATGCAAATGTGAGGAGGAGAGAGTTAGAGTTTGAAATTGATGATTGGATTTTCCTGAAAGTGTCACCTATGAAGGGGGTTATGTCATTTGGCAGGAAAGGGAAGCTCAATCCTAGATATGTAGGTCCTTACAGAATCCTAAAAAATGTTGGTAATGTGGCTTATGAGTTAGAGTTGCCAGCAGAACTAGAAACAGTTCATCCGGTCTTTCATATTTCCTTTTTGAAATAGTGTGTGGGTGATCAGGCATTGATTGTACCATTATAAAGTGTGGTTCTTAAGGATAGTCTCACTTATGAAGAGGTGCCGATTGAGATTCTTGACAATCAAGTTCGTAGGTTTAGAAAAAAACAAGTCGCTTCAATGAAGGTTTTGTGGAGGAGTTAGTCCTTAGAGGCAGCTACTTGGGAAGCAGAAGCATCCATGAATGCCAAGTATCCTTATCTCTTTCCTTCCAATTCCATTATAGCTTATGGTAATAGTTCCTCTCCGGTTTCTCAGTTTACTCTTGCGTAAATTCAGTCTCAGTATCTGGTTCCTTAAGTTGTTCTTGCATTTCAGCATATTTATGTGTTCTTAGAACTTAGTTCAGTTGAATATCAGTTAGTAGTGCTTCATGGTAGGGTTTGCAACTCCTTCCCTCTATACTCAACTAGTTTAGACTTCATTCAAGGACGAATTTTCCAAAGGGGGAGTATTTTAACACCTCATACCTAACCGACCTGAACAAATGATGTTTTTGTGAACCACGAAAGGGCTTACGGATCGTCAAAGGAACCATGGTCCGTCGACCTACTCGTTGTTCACACCCGCCCAGAAGTGGTGGACAATGGAGCCCTTCACAGGCCATGGACTGATAAACCGTGAGTTTACGGTATTTTTGGTGCATTTCACTTAGAATTTGTGTGTGTCTTGAGCTATTTTGTATTTAGATATAATGTTTGTGTAATCTTTTTTAGGAGATTGGTTTAGAAGTGGTTGAGAGAAAACATGACTATAATTGGTAGCAACATTAACCAACGAAGCAAACCACAGACCGTAGGTCCAATAATGTCCCATAGGTGGTGCAACGTGGGTGAAGTTCAAGAAAATCTGACCAAGTGTGGAACCATGGAAGCGAATGACGGACTGCAGGATGACTGCCGACCCATGCTGCACATCCATAGATGAGATCAGAGAATGAGGTTCCAGTACTTGAACCACAGAGGCCACCAACGGACCATAGGTTGAACCACGGTCCATAGGTCATGCCGTTAGTCGAAACAGCATCCTAGATCATTTTTTTTATGTTGTTTCCTAGTTGGTTTAGGATTTAAAACTCTATAAATATGGGCTCTATTTTACGTTTTTAGGGGTTAGATAATATTATATACTTTTGTTTTGGTCTTTTGGCATTATTTTGCAAACTCTTAGCAATTTAATTTCCCGAAGTTGGTTTATGCAATTTGCACTTTGATTTTTAATTCAATATGTTGGTTTTCATCTATTCTAATTGTAAGTTCATGATTTCTTCTAACCTACTTATGAATTGTGAACTCTCGAGCATAAGTAGCTAAATCCAGAACTAGGTTTGTGGGAACCATGAGCAATTCACAATAGATTAATAATAACTACGTAATTCTTGAATTGTGTTTATACATGTATTGTTAATCTTTTCGTTTAGAAGTAGTTCTACCTGTGTACAACATTTGAACTCACCGCGTTCCTACTTGCCTTACCAAGTGATAATGAATGAGAATAAGATTACACAACAATGATTTAGTGAAGGATTTGCTTCTCTCTAATAGTCTGACTTTAATCAATTGAGGAAAGGGTGAATACCCTAACTTCATTGACATGATGACTAATCTGGGATGAAGGTAAGGGTTAGTAAAGAACACATTCATATATTTACCAAGTCGCGACTGAAAGTTCCTACTAAGATTACTACTCACGTAGGGATACATACCTTATCGGCCTTGCATGTCAAAAACTAGGATAGGATTACTATTATTAGGATTACTACGTTAAAAGCTAGTGCGGACACACATGCCCTTGTTTCCATCTTAAATTGATATCTCAAACTGTGAATCTTGATTACTTGTTGCTTATTGATTCAAATCAACAATCTGTTACTTTAGTTACAAAACACCCTATTTACTTTTCTCGAAAATAGTTTTACTAAAAAGAGATAATTGTGAGTTAAGCTTAAGTCTAAACTATATTCCTCGTGGGATCGACCTCAACCAACAATTTGGGTTCTTTACTTGATAACGATCACTTATGCTTCTTTAAGAGAAATGTAATTTAACCGTCTGAAATTTTGGCGCCAGTTTCGGGGAGTACGCCTTTTAAATTAAGTTTAACTACATTTTTGAATTTTAGTCAAGTACTTCCTGATTTTACATTATTGTTTTCTACATGTCTTACCGATTGTGTATGCCAAGTAGAAGGACTCGAGGCGATCCCTTGACTCCCTATGATCCTGAAGATACAAGAACTTTGAGGAAAATGAATAATCAAAGGGTACACATCAATCCAATCAGATAGGGTCTAGGAGATAGAGTTGAAATGCATTCTCATGGAGTTGTACATATGCCCTCTCAGGTTGATGTTGGTAATCTAATGGAAAATGTAGAAAGGATGTAGAATCTGCCACCACCGAGGTTTCGTGATAACTACAAGTTTGACTATGATGCGGTTGGATCAGATGGGCCTATTTTTCTCCCTCCTCTACCTCCAAGATATACATTTTTGGTGACCTTCAGTCTTATTCAAATGGTTTCGGCAAAAGGGTTTTTTTGCTGGGTTGACTTCAAAAGATCGATACGCTCACATGGCTAGATTGTCAACTGTCTATAAGAGTTGTGTAGGACGACCAGGGTTGGATATGGATGTCATAGGTGTGATAGTATTCCCACTGCTGTTGACCGATGATGCTGCTCTGTCGTTTTTTGAGATTTCATATAATTTGATCTGTACATGGGACCAATTGCATAAGGTGTTCATAGCAAGATATTTTCCGGTGTCCAAGAAGTTATATCACAAGGATAAGCTGAATAATTTCACAACACTACCTTGACAGTCCATAAGCAGTTCTTGGGATAGGTTCACTGGGTTCATGAGGACTGTTCCGAACCACCGTATAGATGATGAGTCACTAAAAAAGTACTTCTACAGAGGACATGATGACAATGAAATGGTTGTGTTGGATACTATTGCTGGAGGATCATATGGTAACTGCACTTTTGAGGTGATCGCTAAAATATTTGATAGGATTTTCCAAAACAATAACGCATGGAGAACTAGGAAGCCAAATATTTGTAGGAGCACATTCGTTGTCCAAACTGCACCAAGCCAATCCAATGATGACATTCGGGAAGAGGTTGAAAAAATGAGGACTTAAACTGGCTTCGTATTAAAACTGTAAGTGGAAGTGCAAAAAAAGTGAATGCGGTAAATTACCTAACTAGAACTCTACCACCCTAGTTGAGGAATGTAACTATGAGGAGAATGCAAATTTGGTTAATGATCAGGCGACGGGTTTCAAAACCAACACCTAAGGATCCAACCCAGATAATTGGCGTCAAGGTCGGAATTATGGAAACTACAACCGAGAGGATCGAGATGGTAAATTTAACTGTAACAACAACTACAACTGAAACAACTATGACAACATGAATAAGAGAGTTGTGCCGTATGTTCCACCTGGTAATAGATAATATGGTAATACATTGGGTGGTACTAGTATGACTTGCATTGAAGATATGATGCAGAAGATGATAGAGAGGTTTGATGCAACGGATGAAATTTTGAATGAGATGCGTAATGATTTATTTAAGATTGGTAAGAAAGTTGATTCCCATGCAGTGTTGATCAAGCAACTTGAGCAGAACTTTAGTCAAATGTTCACTACTTTGAACCCACGTTAGCCTGACACTCTTCCTAGCAACACCATCCAAAATTCGAAAAATAATGGGTATTGTATGGCAGTCACTACTCGCTGAGAAAAATAGACTATTGATATCCACATGTCGTCTGAGGTTGAAAGAGTGGTAGAAAAAAATACGGATGAGATTGAGGTTTATGGAGATCCGAAAGATGCTACAAAAAAGGAAGCTAAGGTGACCCAAAAAGCTATTCCCATGCCTATACCTCCACCTCCCTTTCCACAAATGTTGGTTAAAAATACTGAAGAAGGAAAATACCACATGTTTATAACAATGTTGAAACAACTTTCCATTAATGTTCCTTTGGTAGAAGATTTTGAGAAAATGCATGGGTATGAAAATTTCATGAAGGACTTGGTGACCAAAAAGAGGGTTGTCAGTATTGAGAATGATGAGAGGTTACAACATTGTAGTGTTATTGCTACTAGGTCACTTGTGCAAAAGAAAGAGGATCTTGGAGCTTTCACTATTCATTGTACCATTGGTATGTTTCTCTTTGCGAAGTCCTTGTGTGATTTGGGTGCAAGCATTAATTTGATGTCTTTATCGATTTATAAGAAGTTGGATTTAAGAGCTCCAAAACCGACTGTGATGCATTTAATCATGGCTGATAGAATTGTGAAGAGGCCCTTTGAAGTGTTGCAAGATGTCCGTGTGAAAGTAGAGTCATTCATCTTTTCGGTGGACTTAGTGATCATAGATTGTGAGGTTGATTTTGAGGTTCCCATCATCTTATGGAGACAATTTCTTGATAATAGGTGTGCGCTGGTTGATATGGAGAGAGGGAAGACGAAGTTTTGATTAAATAATGAGGTGGTAACTTTTAACTTCTTTAGGTCTATGAAGCATGAAAGTGATGTTAAATCAATATATGTGGTGAATCACTTTGTGGGGCCAGAATCTGAGGTATCCATTGAGGAAAGGTTAGGTGTTGATGCGCTAGCAGTGGTGATGATAAACTTTGGCAGTGATGGTATTGATGAGTATGATGAGCTAGTTGCTGCACTTGATAGGTTCTAGTTACGCTTCAAGCCAAAACGGTTGGAATTGGATATGAAGAATCGTTACACCCTACCTGCAAAACCATCTGTTGATGAGCCTCCAAAACATGAACATAAGGTTCTTCGATCCCACTTGCGGTGTATATTCTTTGGACTAAATAGCACTTTGCATGTAATCATTGTTGTTGACTTGAATGAAGGGAAAATAGAGGCCTTAGTATTGGTACTGAAGCTGTTTAAGAGGGTTATTGGATGGACTATTGCGGACATTATTGGTATTTCTTTGGGCATTTGTTCTTACAAAATTAAACTCATGCCGGACAGCAAGCCAAATATTGAACATCAAAGTAGACTAAATCCCCCTATGCAAGAAATTGTGGAAAATGAGATTATTAAATGGTTTGAATATGATCATAGTAGGGTTGCCATGTACTCGAAGACAACATGACTTAATTTGGGTTATAGTAGACCGAATGACGAAATCAACTTTCATTCCTTTTAAGGTTTTTTATCCGGCAGAAGATTATGCCAAGTTTTATTTGAGGCAAATGATAAGGTTACATGAAGTGCCCTTGTCCATTGTCTCCGATTGAGGTGCTCGGTTTACCTCTCAGTTTTGAAAATCTTTCCTAAAGGGTCTTGGCACGAAAGTTAAGCTTAGCTTGACTTTTCATCCACAAACTGATGGGAAAGCGGAGCGTTCTATCCAAACATTTTGAGAGCTTGTGTCATCGATTTCAAGGGAAATTGGAATGACCACTTGCCTTTGATTGAGTTTGCTTATAAAAATTGTTATCACTCAAGTATTGGTTTGGCTCCATTTGAGGATCTTTATGGTAAGAGGTGTACATCTCATATAGGTTAGTTTGAGTTGGGTGAAGTTGCCTTGATAGGACCCGAGTTATTTCATGAGGCTATAGAGAAGGTTTAACTCTTTAGAAAAAGGTTGAGAACAAAGTCGACAAAAGTACTGTGTCAATGTTAGAAGAAGAGATCTTGAATTTAATGTGCATGATTGGGTTTATTTGAAAATTTCACTGATGAAGGGTGTAATGAGGTTGGTAAGAGAGGGAAGCTTAGTCCCTATTTTGTAGGCCCATATCAAATTTTGAGATGTGTTGGTAAGGTTGTTTATGAGCTTTATTTGCCATATGAGTTGGCATCCATGCATCCGGTATTCCATGATTCTATGTTAAAGAAGTGTGTTAAGCTCTGTCATCCATAGTTCCGTTAGAAAGTTTGGGAGTTGATGAAAATATTTCTTATGAGGAAGCTCTGGTTGAAATTTTAGACCGGCAGGTTAGGAAATTGAGAAACAAGGAAATAGCTTCAGTGAAAGTGTTATGGAGACCTAGGCCGATATGATGTCCTGATATCCTCATCTCTTTCCTAATCCTCCAACTCTAACTTGAAATATCGAGTTCTTTCTGGTTTGCTCTTTGTTTTAGTGTCATGTGTGATTTAGATATTCCCATGATTTCCTTATGTTATGCATGTTCATGAGAAACTTGTGTTTTGAAAGAAAATGAGTTTATGTGCTTGATTTTCCTCATGTTGTAGTTCATTGAGTATGAGTTGCCTATATACTTCATGAGATGAATTGTTGAACATGCCTTAGCTTGGAGTTGATATTTCCTCCTTGGATATATGCTTTTGATCGAGTATATATTGCATATAGGCTCCATGAGATTGTGTACAACATGCTTTTAGCTTGGAGATGGTAGTTCCTCCTTGAACATGAAAAATATTGAATATGTTTGTTTTGGATTTTACGTTTCCTCCTTTGTTGTGTGCACTTTGATGAGTTGCATGCATAATCGGCTGCTAGTCTTGAGTCTTTTCTTCCAAGAGGTGTCTAGAAATCCATTCGAGGACGGATGTCCCCAAGGGGGAGATAATTTAACACCTCAGAAATCAAGTAATCTAAGCATGGGTTAAAGAGAGAAGTCTTGAGCTAAAGAAGTGAGCTTGGGCAACCTTCACGAGGACCCATACGGGCTGTGAAGGGCACCACGAGTTGTGGTGCTACCCATGGTAGATCACATTAGCTAACCAAGCCATGCTCACCACCCACGACCACCAAGACAACTCGTGGTGGGGACCACGGGTCGTGGTGATGAGCGTGGTGAGCTAGGCTAGTCCAAGACTGTCCAAAATGAGACCTTCCCACGAACCACTAAATGACCCATAAAGGCCACTACGGGCCGTGGGAGGGGTCGTGATCTAGAGTTCAGGTTGAGGGGTGGGGTTTGGCAAAGTGTTGAAATTAACTTTTAAGTGTTTTAATTAAATAAATATTTGATCTTTTGTTTTTATGTAAGAAGAAGTTAAAGAGGTTTGTTAGTTGTATATTTCAAAACAATCCACCAACCTTTTGGCTCAAAATTCATTTGAATCTTGTTTTCACTGAAAAATTATACTTTGTATATAAGTTTTTTTTGGAATATATCTATATTGAATGTTGAATCTTTCACGTGTTTAGTTTTTAGTTTTAAGCATAATTTTTTTATTACATATAGACTAGTCTCTGAACATGTGTGTTGCACGTGTATCCCATGCAGGTAGTTTATATAGTATAAATCGTTTTAAAAATACAATGTAATGAAGAATAGAATAGAGTAAACAAATACAAACTAAAATAGATGAATAGTCCACTTATTCAAATGACTTATTTGTTGAACAATAGATAATTGAATATTATCTGAACCTCCATAATTGAACAACTAAATATTGGTAAGTAGATAAAATTTAAAATGAATTATATTTTGCAAAAACATGTTAAGTATATATGATATTGTTTTATAAATGATCTTCTTGTCGTGTGTTTCACTTTGTTGTTTTGATTATAAATTTCAACTTTTACAATAGTTTCATTTATCCACTTATAATTTTGTGATTAGGAAAACATTAATAAACATAAATCACAAACATATTAAATATGAATATCTATTTTTTTCGTGTATCCACTTTTCTTTAACAACTTCAGCAAATTTTAGGCATAAAAAATTGAAGTTCCAAATAACTTCAAGCTAAGCAACGACTAAAGGAAACGAATGGGAATAACATATAATAGGGACAAAAGTCAATCTCTAACACATTTATGTAAAAACATTAGTTTAATTTGAACCCATAAACATGAATATAAAATGTTGGTAATGTATAAAACCTAAGCTCATAAAAACTTATATAAATATGGATATGCTCACAAAAACTAAAAAAGCTGGAAAATGAACTTACTCATTAAATTTGTAACTTTACTCTACTAAAGGGCTGCATATTGGTTGGTTCGTTTTGGTTTAGGAACTTATCAGTTTTACCTATCTGTTATCGATATGTATCATGCTAAACCGTCATTGGACCGTTAAGATATTAGTTTATCTGTTATTAGTTCGGTTATCGGGTTAATAACAATTAACATTTCGCTCAAATTCCATTGAGAATTACTAATGCACTAATCACTAATTGACAATACGCAGTAGCCTGTAGTCATTGATGAACTTTTACCTATTAGTCCATTACTACATAAAACACTTAATAAAACTTCATATTAACCTTGAAAGAGATGTCCATATTGCCCAAACTAGCAAACTCAAATGGATTTCTCATAACAACCAAGCAAATTTCGATATGAAATATAAAGAGAAACCATTACAGCACTACTAACGAAAATCATTAATGATCATGAGACAATTACTAATGAAAACTTTCGCATTGAGATTGTGTATTGCATTATTGCAAGCACATCTCAGTATCTCACTCATTGTAATGAGGACATAAAAACAAAGACTTAAATTAAGGGAACCAATCATTTGAATCTCAATTTCCACACTTACAGAATGATATACAATATAACTCACTGGTGTGGGAGCAATGACAGTGAATCAATGAGTGATGTCACAACTTTAGAATATTATAGTGAAATTTGAGTGTCAACTATAAAGTCACTTTAAAGAGTATGAAGGCTAAACCCTAAAGTAAGCGTTATAAATATAACTAATTAAACTGCTTATCGGGGCAACCGATTAGAACTATGGCAAAACATAGACTTGAACTGATAAGCCGATAAGATTTTCATAGTAAATTGAGACCCGAACTATTAAAGCATTAGCCCGAACCATTGACCCAATAACTAAATTATCGGTTTCGGTTCAGTTTTGAACAACCCTACTCTACTTTTTCTTCTAATGGGGAGAGTTTTACATATTCTTAATTTATAAATCCATTTATATAAGTTGATCATTCAACAGAATTTAATGGATTAGATAAGATAATTCATTGTAAATATTGTTAAGTAACTAAAGAACACTAAAATTTATTTATTTTGGAGGTGAAATGCCTAAACTATGAAAAACATTCTTCTGAACTAGAAAAATAAAAGCTCTTCCCATTAAATAATATGCTAATATTAAGTAATAAAAATTTAATATTTATAATAATAATAATAATAATAAATTAATTAGATATTTATAACATAGGGGTAAAATGGTGAATCAACTTTACACTTTAGATTTTCCCACTTTTAATATTTGGTAACATAATTATATTAAAATACGATAAACTTTAAAAGATACACTCATATTGAAGTATTTCTAAATTGTCAATCACGGTAACTTTTCCAGATATGCAAATTCTATTATCAAAAAAATCTGATATATTAATATTCTTTTTGTGGTAGTTAAGATCCTCGTCTAGCCAATTAAGAAACGATTAAATTAGTGATGGTGCCGGAAAAGGTACATTGGTGAATATTAAGCTTAGAATTTGGATAGTAAGCTAAAACAATTATGGAATGCAGATAATACACTAAATTTTAATGATGCTAAAATATAGGAAAAAGGAAATCTAAAATTTCAAAATTGGCTCTTGTCAACAGTGAAAGGTTTTGATCTTCACGTTGTCGATCTGCCTCTCTTAACTCTTCCAACACGGCAAGGATCTTCGACTTGTCTCTGTAATTTTTGATAAAATAAAGTCATCCTATTATAAGAATCTAATCGGCATCCATCAATCTTTACCTATATTAGTTTCACCTTCCTATCTAGAAGCTTTAGATCTTTGGGAGGAAATCGAGTAAGACTATGAAGCAATTTCACTACATGGATACCTCACATGGCTCAAATAATTAGGATTATTAAAGACCAAACAACTACAAATTCTAAGACAAAGGGGGGGTCGTGTCTCTTCAACAATTTTCACTTGTATTATGCCTTTAAAATCAACAAGAATCATCTGGGATTATCTCAAGGCAGAATACTCTGAGTTTCGGAAGATGAAAGACTTGGAAACCATCTAGGAACAATAGCAAATAAAATAGTATTGAAAACCATATTTGTGAAGAAACTGTAGGAAATTGACAAAAAAATTTCTGCATCAGATAGGTAGATATAAAATAAGTCTATAATATCAAATAGGGCATTCATAATAAGTTAATGTACACAAAATACATCATTTTGGATGTCTGCTAAGTTCTTGCATTTCTATCATTAAGTAAAGATATGATGTTTCAATGACTATTTGTCAATTTTATTTTTTTGAGTGTCTCTAAGAACAAAGTTCTATTGACACATCATTAGCCCAACACTCCTCTTCCAACCTGCGCGGAATTGGTTGAAGTTAGTAAAAACATAATCAAGTAACATCATACGTCTACATAATACAAGAATTATTTAATGCCTTTCATTGAAGTAAATGATCTTTACAAAGAATTCATAAAACTTTTGATAACTATGCAACAGGATTGCAGAAAATCATTACTTTTTAAACTACTCAAATGAGAGACTACACAAAAAATTGAAATAGCTAAACCAAACAAAAACTCGGGAGCAAGTAAACTACACAAGGGAAATAAACATGCATTTGAAAGCCTACCATATTGAATCTAGCATCTCCTGTGTGAAGCAATTTTAGCTCGATATCGTCAAGCTAAAGATGTATATCCGTTATAAGATTACCACATATGTCAATAAGGTCACGGGACGTATTCCTGTTTCTCTCATTTTAGTCATATTTCGAGTGAGCATGATTCTTTGTCGAACCAGGAGGCACGACGTTGCGAGCCACTGTTTGACCAATATCCATACATGAATTCTTTTTGTCATTTTACGTGTTGCACTTGGGGGAAACTACACTGCTACTCCTATTTCTATCACGTACATAGTTAATGGATGCGTGAACTATTTCTTCTGCAATATGTTTCTTCTTCCAATGAAGAGAGAAACCGGGAGGAACTTTAGGGTAATTATCCACTTGACATTCTATCACTCTAGATCAGGAAGAATATCACAAATATCACGATTAGTTTCATTTCTCCACCATTTCAAACACTGGTTTGTTACATCCAGTTCAAACAAAATAGACAGATAGTAAAACCTCAAATCAGAATCAATAGCTCTTTTGTAGTTGTACCAGGCAAGTTCCTAACTTGAAGGTGAGCGAGGAATCCATTTAGGGAAGTCTTGATCATATCCACACTGCATTGCTACCCGATTTGGTCGATAGGGCTATTGGGAATCAAAACCAACAATCTCAGATGCCCTCAATTATCGAACGAAAGACTTCATTTCTATATCTAAATTTTCCCTCCAACTATTGTCTGCTCTTATTTATCCTTGTAAAACATGGGAATCAACCAACCTTCCACAACTAAGTCATATGGCCTCCAATGAAAAAACTCTCAAGATGAGTCAATAGTAGTCCTCATATTAAAAACACCCGATTGTTTCACTTTCTGCTATCGCCCTATTCTGAACCCACTAACTATATTATAATTCTGAGCACGCTCTGGCTGCAAAGATACCATCCTCTCCCAAGACCAATCTTGAACGAAAAACAATGGCGACCAAAAACTATGTTTATGAATGTCAAATTTGTCTCCATTTCTACCTGGCACTTCTGATGAAGCCATTATCATAACTTGTTTCAATGAGCCCAAGTCCCTATATACACTAGCAAGAATAGTAGGAGCAAGCGCTAGTCGCATACCTCTAGCCAGATTAACAGCTATTGAGAAAACAGGGGCACTTATTTTACATGGAAACACAAATCTTAATAACCAAACAGAATGAAAAGCGTCATGTTCAAAATCCTTACCACTATTCATGAAAAAATTCAACAACCTAGTGTGATTATTAGTCTTTAATCCGATAAGCTCCCTTCGCTCTTTTTTAAGATTTTCTTTAATCTTCAAAAGCTCAATGGATTGAATGGGGGACTTCACACTCACCCAAAACAGAAAACCCTCCCAAAATCATCATGTTTTCAAGAGTATCAGATGCCTCACCCCACGGAAACACAAAAATGTTAGTCTCACAGCACCACCTTTGTACCAACCCAAAAATCAAGTTTTGAGGGGCTGGTGCCCAGTGCCAGAAGTGTGCCAGGGTCGCCTTCCCCCACCCTTTTTCATGGTTTGCTCTGTCTAATTCTTTTAAAGTGTACTGCTACTCCCTTCTGATTTTAACTACTCTAAACTACATCTAAACATCAAGAAATCCTTCATAACATGATTCATATGTCACACCCCGAGCCTACATCCCAGACGTGACTGGCACTCGAGAACCACTGCTGGACCCAAGCGAACCCTGAGTGCTGAACCTGAATACAAGGAGGCTCACCAGCTGACTCTGAGTGCTGAACCTGATCCACGAGGTGCTGGATGCTGATCCTGGGTACCTGCGTCTACATCATAGGATGATTCAGTCCAACTGGCATCAGTACATTGAATGTACGAGTATGCGAGTTAGAATGCTAAACAAAGCATAGGCTTTAAGAGATTCTGAAAGAAACACTTACCTTGGCTCTTCTCAACTCATGAATACTTAACTCAAAATAAAGCAATGAAACACATGCAATTTATGAAAAGCTTTTTAAAATAGTAAAAGGAACTTAGTTTGTTAAAGAAAATGAAATAACAAACTCAACTTTACTCATATAAGAAAGTAATATAGTTTATATGGGAGATTTTCTAACCGACAACCACCACTATCAGATTAACTGGTGATACAACACTTTACCTCACGCTGTCAAGGACCATCCTATACCTTGCCGGGGGTATATGACCAAATTCACATAGTGGATCCACTAGTCTATGCAAAAAGGATTCATCTAAAAAGTATGACCCTTTTTCTACCCATGATAGCTACATGTTTTATGGAGACTTGCTTTAATATGAACTAGCATCCCCATATTGGTGCTCAATACTACTCCAAAAATATACTTAGCTCATGTGTTTATAAAAACAAAACTCTTTCTTTCGTTTGAGATAACTACTCAAAACTTAGCTTAAAAGCTCTCTTGGAATCGATGTTCCCTTTCTTACTCAAAATGTGAAAACATTTTCAAACTTCTTGAAAATACTTAGTTCCCATATACTTCTTTGAAGAAATGAACTTCAAATCTTTACTCTTTGCTTAACTTGAAACTTAAGTCTTGAAACAAAGTTAAAACGTTTGTCAAAGACTTTTGAAAAACAGAAATGAACTTCTCTTGACTTGCTTCTTAACATCTAAACTTGACTCTTAACCTTCCTTGAATTGAATTATGGATTCAAGGATAGTGATTTGTGATTGGAAGGATATCATGATGTTTAAGAATGATTTCTAATAGCTAAACCTGAGAAAGGTTACAGAATCACCGTCTTGGAATAAGTCCTCGACGCGGAGATGTTTCTTAATAAATGTTTGCGAAATTAAATTTTTAGACAGAGGAGTCCGCGTCCTCTCCGCGATGCGGAGGAAATTTTTGTACATAGAGGGACCAAGTCTGCGACATGGACTTGCATGCCAAAACACCCTCGACTTTTTCCTTCTCCGTTTTCCAGCCCCAATTCACCTGTACTCGACTATTTTCCACAAATTCATTTTAGATCCCGATACCCACCATATGTACTCAAGAGCCTAACTTAAAACAACTCTTAAAATCAATGTAAAGATCTCAGAAACTCCTCAACTCATCCCAATTCAAGAACAACTTTCAAATTAAAGAATACATGCCAAGAACATCAACTTTCAAACTCTTTAGGACGAATTTCGCTTAAATAAACATGTTTGGCGCATGCATGAATGCACCAAATGCTACGAGAGACTCACATACCTTGTAAGATAAATTCGTTGGCAAAATCTACAATCAAATCGTATGATCTGGGCTAATCTTGAGATTTTCCTCTCCTTTCTCCTCTTTTCTATTTTCTCCAAGCCCTAGAGTGAATTTCCAATTGATTAAACTGATCACATTTTGATTTGACCCTTAATTAATTCACTAAAACGAATTAAATTAAATGGGTAAGGAAAAGACTAATCTACCCGTCCAAAATCCATATTAGACTTTCCTTAATGCAACAGCCAACTTCCAAAGGGCATAACTTTCTCATACAAACTCAGAATTGCGTAAACTCCTTGACGTTGGAAACATTATTCCAAGAGATTTCCAACCATATATGGAAATACACCTAACTCATCCTGAGCTACGAGTTATGTCTGTTTGAAGTTGACCAAAACTCAACTTTTGCTAACTTAAACAAATTTCCAGATTTTCATATATTCTTTCTAAAAATGACTATTTCCAATTATTAGCTTCTTCCTAGTTATTTCAACTTGTAACAATATCTCCCCCTTAGGAATATTATTCCTCGAATGAGATTACTCCTACTAGGCTAAGGGTGTGACATGCAACAACTCAAACACCCGATCAAGCAATGCAATTACAACATGCTAACTTACAATTTAAAGAGTACTAAGAACGGAATTAGTACCTTGGTCTGCATTTTCTCCGGACTCAAAGAGATGTGGATATCTCTTCTTCATCTCCTCTTCAACTTCCCAAGTAGCTTCCTCAACAAATTGGTTCCTCCAAAGGACTTTGACTGATGCTACTTCCTTAGTCCTCAACTTGCGAACTAGGCGATCTAAAATCTGAATCGGAACCTCTTCATAAGATAGACTATCCTTGATCCCAATATCTTCAGTTGGTATGATCAATGAAGAATTGCCAATGCACTTCTTCAACATGAAGACGTGAAATACCGAATGAACCGCTGCTAACTCTTATGGTAGCTCCAACTCATAAGCTACTTTGTCAATACTCTGGCTATTCGATAAGGTCAAATATACTAGGGACTAAGTTTCCCCTTCTTACCAAACCTCATAACACACTTCATGGGTGAAACTTGTAGACATACCCAATCATCTACTTCTAACTCTAACTCCCTTCCCCTAACATCAGTGTAGGATTTTTGATGACTCTGCGCCATTTTCAACCTTTCTAGAATCACCTTCACCTTCTCCATAGCTTTATGAACTAAATCTGGTCCTATCAACCCAGCTTCACCAACTTCAAACCATCCAATAAGAGATCTACATATTCTCCCATAAAGAGCTTCATATGGAGCCATCTGGATGCTAGAGTGGTAACTATTATTGTAAGAAAACTTAATGAGAGGTAGGTGATCATCCCAATTAACTTTGAAATCAATCACACAGGCCCTCAACATATCCTCTAAAGTCTGAATAGTGCACTCTGCTTGACCATCAGTCTGAGGATGAAAAGCAGTAGTAAAGTTCACCTTTGACCCCAAGCCTTTCTGAAAAGATTTCCATAATTGTGCAGAATTATGCACCTCCATGAAGTCTCACCACCTCTTGAATATATAACCATACATAATCTTTTACTGAATGGGTAGTCTTTACCGGTAGAAAATAGGCTGATTTTGTCATTCTATCGACAATCACCCAAATAGAATCATGTTGCCTGCGAGACCTTCGTAAAATTGTGATGAAGTCCATATTAATCATCTCCCACTTCCATTCCAGAAGTTTTATATTCTGGGCTAAACCCCCAGGCCTTTGGTTCTATACTTTAACTTGTTCGCAATTTGTACTCTTAGCAACGAATTCTACAATGCCCTTCTTCATGCTACTCCACTAATAGACTTCTCTCAAATCATGATACATCTTTGTGGAACCCCGATGTATGAAAAATCTGGATATATGAGCTTCCTCCATGATCCTCTCTTGAAGTCCATCCACCATTGGTACAGACAATCTTCCTTGATATCTCAACATACTATCTCTCCCTTGTTCAAAAGCTAATATTTTTTGCTTATGAACATTTGCCTTCAACTCAAGCAAAATAGGATATTGGTCTTGCTTTTCCTTCACATCTGACACTAATCAAGATTCAGCCCAATTCATCACCACTACTCCACCTTCTGTGGAATCCATTAGTCGGATTTCTAAGCGTGAAAGTCTATGCACATCTTTCGCCAACTATTTCTTTTCTTCCTCAACATGGGCGGTACTACCCACAGACAACCCGCTCAAGGAATCAGCAACGACATTAGCCTTACCTGGGTGGTAAAGAATACTCATGTCATAATCCTTGATTAATTCTAACTACCTCCTTTGTTTAAGGTTAAGCTCTTTCTGTGTGAACACATATTGAAGACTCTTGTGATTAGTGAATACATCAACATGAACACCATACAAATAATGACACCATATCTTCAAAGCAAATACTACAGCAGTCAACTCTAAGTCATGGGTTGGGTATTTCTTCTCATGAACTTTCAATTGTCTGGAGGCATAAGCTATAACCTTGTCATTCTGCATTAATACACAACCCAACCCAAGTCTAGATGCATCACAATACACCACAAAACCTTGAGTACCTTCTGGTAAGGTCAAAAACTAGGGAGTATTCAACCTCTTTTTCAATTCTTGAAAGCTTTTCTCACAAGCTTCAGACCATTGAAACTTAACTGTCTTCTGAGTAAACTTGGTCAAAGGAGACGCAATGGATGAGAACCCCTTTACAAACCTTCTATAATAGCCAGCCAAACCCAAGAAACTCCTAATATTAGTGGGAGATGTGGGTCTACGCCAATTCTTGCACTGCCTCAATTTTATAAGTATCAACTTTAATTCCCTCTCCAGACACGATGTGGCCTAAGAATGCCACAGACTCAAGGCAAAACTCAAACTTACAAAACATGGCATACAATTCTCTATCTTTCAAAGTCTGAAGAACTATTCTAACGTCACTAGCATGATCTTTTTCATTCCTTGAATAGATTAGTATGTCATCAATGAACACGATAACAAACATATCTAAATAAGGTTTGAATACCCTATTCATAAGGTCCATGAATGTTGAAGGCGCATTGGTCAAACTAAAGGACATGACAAAAAACTCATAATGACCATAACGGGTTCTGAAAGCTGCCTTTGGAATATCACATTCCTTTACTCTCAACTGATGGTAACCTGATCTGAGGTCTATCTTCGAAAAGCAAGAAACACCCTAAAGCTGATCGAAAAATCATCAATCCTTGGGAGAGGATACTTGTTCTTGATGGTAACCTTGTTCAATTGGCATTAATCTGTACATATCCTAAGGGAACCATCTTTCTTTCTCACAAAAAAGACTAGAGCGCCCCAAGGCGAGACACTTGGTGGAATAAAATCTTTATCTAGCAAATCTTTTAATTGCTCTTTAAGCTGTTTTAACTCTGCTGGTGCAATTCTATATGGAGAAATTAGAGGTAGGAAGAGTATCTAGAATGATGTCTATGCCGAAGTCTATTTCTCTCTCAGGAGGAACACTGGGTAGATCATCAGGAAAGACTTCTGGAAACTCTTTTACTACTGGAACTGACTGAATAAGAGGTATCTCAACACTAGAGTCATTAACTCGGCTTAAGTGATAGACGCACCCCTTAGACACTAACTTTATTTCCTTAAGGTACGAAATGAAATGACCCTTAGGTGCTGATGTACTACTCTTCCACTCTAAGACTGGCACATTAGGAACTTGGAACCTAACAACTTGAGTCCTACAATCAATGGAGGCATAACAGGCATGAAGCTAGTCCATACCTAGAATGACATCAAATTCTACCATGTCTAACTCAATTAAATCAGCCATGGTGTCTCTATGATTGATGCAAATGACACAATTGTGATATACTCATTCAGCTAGAATAGTCTACCCAATAGGTGTAGAAACACAAAAGGGTTCATTGAGTTTCTCAGTAAGAACATCAAACTTATTGCAACATAAGGGGTTACAAAAGATAAACTTGCTCTTGGGTCTAGTAAGGCATAAACATCAAAAGCAAAGACTTTAATCATACCAGTGACAACATCTGGAGATTTCTCTTGCTCTTGGCGATTAGTGATCGCATAAAGATGGTTCGCTCCTCCGCCAGTACAGGAAGTAGCTCCTCTTGGTGCATCCCATTCTTGTGGAGCAACTGATAAAGATTGGGCCCTATTGCTCAGATTTCCACTACCTTGCCTGTTCTTTGGGCACTCTTTCATGAAGTGACCCTTTTTCCCACACTTGAAGCAACATGTCTGGCCATCACGACACTTACCTGAGTGGGTTCTACCACACCTAGCACATGCAGATGTAGGAGCCCTGTTACCTCCTTAAGCCACATTACCTTGAGACTGTGCAGGTCTAGCTCTGAAGTTCTGCGAATTCTGACCATTATTCACCTTTGTTTCTGGGTGCAGGTGCACTAGCTGATGATGGAGCAGGTCCCTTTTTCTTTTGCTGAAAGGACGAATGGTTCACATTACCTTTCTACTGCCCAGACTCATTCCCTGTCTTCCCATTCTTACTTCTGAACTCTTCCCTGTCCCTCAACTTCTCTTCCTCACCTGCTGCACATAAACTATCAACCTTGATAAGTCCATGTCACCTATCAGCATCGCTGCCCTGCCCTCTTTGCTTGATAGACGGGATAACCCAGCAACAAACAAGTTCATTCTACTCCTCATGTCCTTAATCATTTTTGAAACATAACGAGATAGTTGGGTGAACTTAAAACCATACTCATGCACACTTATATAATCCTACTTAAGTGTAAGAAATTCTCGTACCTTAGCCTCTTTCAATTCTCGAGGAAAGAAATGCCTCAAGAAAGACTTCTCAAAATAATCCCAGCTCACAGGTGGTACATCCTCAGCTCTATCCTCTTTCCACTAATCAAACCAAGTCCTAGCAACATTCCTCAGTTGATAGGTAGATAGCTCAACGCTCCCATTATCACCAACATGCATCACATCAAATTCCTTTTTTAGTTCCTCAATGAAGTTCTCTGGATCCTCAGTAGTGCTTGAACCAGTGAAACTTAGAGGATTCTTCCTCAAGAACTCACGAATCCTTGAAGTGTCAGCCTCTTCTTGTTGAGCTCCTCTTTGATGCCGAACCTTGTTAGTCACAACTTGGCTCAACATCCGGATAGCCTCACAGAACTTAGCATTGGTGACTTCTCCTTGAGGTTGCACTTCAGGTGCATTGGGTAACTCTTGTTCCTCAACATTGCGTCTAGCAGGACGACCTCTGACAGCTCTTCGTGGAGTCATGATTATCTGAAAGCACGCGCAAGCACGAATAAGAAGGAAACATTTTATAGATCAAACTCTAACACACGAAATGAGTGTGAACAAAGTGAGATAATTTTCCTAAGTGTCATAGCCTTCTAATTATAGATGTTGCGCGCTTTACACCGATAACTAGGACTCTACAGACGCAGTTTCATAAAATTCCTAGGACCCTTGAACTCGGTACTCTGATACTAAGTTTTTCATGCCCCGAGCCTACACCCCGGACGTGGCTGGTACTCGAGAACCATTGTTGGCCCCAAGCGAACCCTTGGCCTGACTTACTTACTCTATGAAAGACTTAAATATAACTCATGCAATAACATAAAAGATAATAACTTAGCCAAAAATGGCAACTCAAGTCTTAAACGTATACAACTGAATGAATAAGACTAAAGAACTAATACTATCTGTCTATGAAGCCTCTAACAAAGAGGGATGTCGGGATAAGACCCCCGATCATCCTAACAACTGAAAACTAAAAATCAAATGATAAAAGAGTCCTTCGAAATGCAATGAGGCTCACCAACTGACTCTGAGTGTTGAACCTTATCAATGAGGCGCTAGATGTTGATCCTGGTTAACTGCGTCTGCATCATAAGACGATGCAGGCCAACTGGCATCGGTACATTGAATGTACTAGTATGCGAGGTGGAATGCTAAAAAAACATAGGCTTGAATACATTCCAAAAGAAACACTTACCTTGTCTCTTCTCAACTTATGAATACTTAACTCAAAATAAAGCAATGAAACACATGCAATATATGAAATGCTTTGTAAAACAGTAAAAGAAACATAGTTTGTTAAAGAAAATGCAATAACAAACTCAACTTTACTCATATAATAAAGTAATATAGTTTCTGTGGGAGATTCTCTAACCGGCAGCCACCACTATGAGCCTAAGTGGTGATAAAACACTTTAGCTCACGCTGCCAAGGACCATCCTATACCTTTCCGGGGGTATATAACCTAACTCACTTAGTGGATCCACTAGTCTATGCAAAAAGGATTCATTTAAATAGTATGACTCTTTTTCTACCCATGATGCCTACATGGTTTATGGAGACTTGAGTTAATATGAACTCGCATCCCCATATCGGTGTTCAATACTACTCCCAAAATATACTTAGCTCATGTGTTTGTAAAAAGAAAACTCTTTCTTTGGTTTGAGATAATTACTCAGAATGGAGCTTAAACGCTCTCTTGGAATTGATGTTCCCTTTCTTACTCAAAATGTGAAAAAAAATTTCAAACTTCTTGGGAATACTGAGTTCCCATATACTTCTTTGACGAAATGAACTTCAAATCTTTACTCTTTGCTTAACTTGAAACTTAAGTCTTGAAACAAAGTTAAAACGTTTGTGAAGACTTTCGAAAAACATAAATGAACTTCTCTTTACTTGCTTCTTAACTTCTAAACTTTACTCTTAACCTTCCTTGAATTGAATTATAGATTCAAGGATAGTGATTTGTGAATGGAAGGATCTCATGATGTTTAGGAATGATTGTGAATATCTAAAGTTGAGAAAAGTTACGAAATCACCATCTTGGAACAAGTCCACGACGCGGACATTATTGGTATTCCTCTAGGCATTTGTTCTTACAAAATTAAACTCATGCCGGACAGCAAGCCAAATATTAAGTATCAAAGTAGACTGAATCCCCGTATGCAAGAGGTTGCGAAAAAGGAGATTATTAAATGGTTTGAATATGGCCATCATAGTAGGGTTGCCACATACTCGATGACAACATGATTGAATTTGGGTTATAGTAGACCGAATGACAAAATCGGCTTTCATTCATGTCAAGGTTTTTTATTCGGCAGAAGATTATACCAAGTTGTATTTGAGGGAAATGATAAGGTTACATGGAGTTCCCTTGTCCATTGTCTCCGATCGAGGTTCTCAATTTACCTCTGAGTTTTGAAAATCTTTCCAAAAGGGTCTTGGTATAAAACTTAAGCTCAGCTCAATTTTTCATCCACAAACCGATGGGCAAGCAGAGCGTTCTATCCAAACATTGGAAGATATGTTGAGAGCATGTGTCATCGATTTCAAGGGAAATTGGGATGACCGTTTGCCTTTGATTGAGTTTGCTTATAACAATATTTATCACTCAAGTATTGGTATGGCTCCATTTGAGGCTTTTTATGGTAAGAGGCGTAGATCTCATATAGGTTAGTTTGAGGTGGGTGAAGTTTCCTTGATAGGACCCGAGTTATTTCATGAGGCTATAGAGAAGGTTTAACTCTTTAGAGAAATATTGAGAACAACCCAAAGTCGACAAAAGTCCTATGCCGAAGTTAGAAGAAGAGATCTTGAATTTAATGTGCATGATTGGGTTTATTTGAAAATCTCACCCATGAAGGGTGTAATGAGGTTTGGTAAGAGAGGGAAGCTTAGTCCCCATTTTGTAGGCCCATATCAAATTTTGAGATATGTTGGTAAGGTTGCTTATGACCTTTATTTTCCATATGAGTTGGCATCCGTGCATCCGGTTTTCCATGCCTCTATGTTAAAGAAGTGTGTTCAGATCCGACATACATAGTTCCCTTCGAAGGTTTGTGAATTGATGAAAATATTTCTTATGAGGACGCTCCGGCTGAAATTTTAGACCTGCAGGTTAGGAGATTGAGAAACAAGGAAATAGCTTCGGTGAAAGTGTTATGGAGGAATCATTTAGTTGAGGGTCATAGGCCTAGGCTGATATGATGTCCTGATATCCTTATCTCTTTCATTATCCTCCCACTCTAGCTTGAAGTATCAAGTTCTTTATGGTTTGCTCTTTCTTTTGGTGTCATGTGTTATTTAGATATCCCCATGATTTCCTTATGTTATGCATGTTCATGACAAACTTGTGTTTTGAAAGAAAATGAGTTTATGTGCTTGATTTTACTCATGATGTAGTGCATTGAGTATGAGGTGCCTATATACTTCTTGAGATGAATTGTTGAACATGCCTTAGCTTGGAGTTGATATTTCCTCCTTGGATATATGCTTTTGAGTATATCTTGCATATAGGCTCCATGAGATTGTGTACAACATGCTTTTAGCTTGGAGATGGTAGTTCCTCCTTGAACATGAAAAATATTGAAAATTCACGCATATTGGGTTGCTATGTCTAGTTCCTACTTTCCATATAATGCATTGAATATGTTTGTTTTGGATTTTATGTTTCCTCCTTTCTTGTATGCACTTTGATAAGTTGCATGCATAATCGGCTGCTAGTCTTGAGTTTTTTCTTTCAAGAGGTGTCTAGAATTCCATTCGAGGACGGATGTCCCCAAGGGGGGAGATAGTTGAACACCTCGAAAACCAAGTAGTCTAAGCATGGGTTAAAGATAGAGGTCTTGAGCTAAGGAAGTGAGCTTGGGCAACCTTCTCGAGGACCCATACGGGCCGTGAAGGGCACCACGAGTCGTGGTGCTGCCCATGGTAGCTCACAGTAGCTAACCAAGCCATGCTCACCTCCCACGACCACCAAGACGGCTCGTGGTGGGGACCACAAGTCGTGGTGATGAGTGTGCTGAGCTAGGCTAGTCCAAGGCTGCCCAAAATGAGACCTTCTCACGATCCACTGAACGGCCCGTAAAGGCCACTACGGGTTGTGGGAGGGGTCGTGGTCTAGAGTTCAGGTTGAGGGGTGGAGTATGGCAAAGTGTTGAGATTGTCTTTTAAGTGTAATAATTAAATCAGTATTTGATCTTTTGTTTTTATGTAAGAGGAAGTTAAAGAGGTTTGTTAGTTGTATATTTTTTCTCTCTTGGAAAATTAATTTCAAAACAATCCACCAACCTCTTGGCTCAAATTCATTTGAATCTTACTTTCACTGAAAAATTATACTTTGTATATAAGTTTTTTTTTTTGGAATAGATCTATATTGAATGTTGAATCTTTCACTTGTTTAGTTTTTAGTTTTAAGCATAATTTTTTTCTTATGTATAGACTAGTCTCTGAACATGTGTGTTGCACGTGTATCCCAGGCAAGTAGTTTATATAGTATAAATCGTATTAAAAATAAAATGTAATGAAGAATAGAATAGAGTAAAAAAAATACAAACTAAAATAGATTAATAGTCCACTTATTCAAATGACTTATTTGTTGAACAATAGATAATTGTATATTATCTGAACCTCCAGAATTGAACAACTAACTATTGGTAAGTAGATAAAATTTATAATGAATTATATTTTGCAAGAACATGTTAAGTATATATGATATTCTTTTATAAACAATGTTCTTGTCGTGTGTTTCACTTTGTTGTTTTGATTACAAATTTCAACTGTTAGAGTATTTTCATTTATCCAGTGCTTTTATCAACTTATAATTTTGTAATTAGGAAAACATTAATAAACATAAATCACAAACATATTAAATATGAATACCAGTTTTTTTTCGTTTATCCACTTTTCTTTATCAACTTCAACAAATTTTAGGAATAAAAAATTGAAGTTCCACACAACTTCAACTTAGCAACGACTCAAGCTAATGAATAGGAATAACATATAATAGGGACAAAAGTCAATCTCTAACACTTTTATGTAAAAACATTAGTTTAATTTGAACCCATAAACATGAATATAAAACATTGGTAATGTATAAAACCTAAGCTCATAAAAACTTATATAAATATGGATATACATTTTTATGGATATGGTCACAAAAACTAAAACAACTGGAAAATGAACTTACTCATTAAATTTGTAACTTTACTCTACTAAAGGACTGCATATTGGTCGGTTCATTTCGGTTCTGGAACTTATCAGTTTTACTAATCAGTTATCGATTTGTATCATGCTAAACCGTCATTGGACCATTAAGATATCGATTTATCTGTTATTGGTTCATCGGTAAGTAATCGTTATTGGTTCGGTTATCGGGTTAGCAACCGTTAACGTTTCATACAATTTCCATTGAGAAATACTAATGTACTAATCACTAATTGACAATACGCAGTAGCCAGTAGTCACTTATGAACTTTTACCTATTAGTCCATTACTACATAATACACTTAATAAAACTTTATATTAACCTTGAAAGGAATGTCCATATTGCCCAAACTAGCAAACTCAAATGGATTCCTCATAACAACCAATCCAATTTCGATATAAAATATAAAGAGAAACCATTACAGCACTACTAACAAAAACCATTAATGATCATGAGACCATTACTAATAAAAACTTTCACATTGAGATTGTAGTAGTGCATTATTGCAGACACATCTCAGTGTCTCACTCATTGTAATGAGAAGACAAAAAAAAGACTTAAAGTAAGGGAACCTCAATTTCCACACTTAGAGAATGATATATAGTATAACTCACTGGCGTGGGAGCAGTGACAGTGAATCAACGAGTGATGTCACAACTTTAGAATATTATTGTGAAATTTGAGTGTCAACTATAAAGTCACTTTAAACAGTATGAAGGCTAAACGCTAAAGTAAGTGTTATAAATATAACTAATTAAACTTCTTATCAGGGCACCGATTAGAACTATGGAAAAACCTAGACTTAAACTGATAAATCGATAATAATTTTATAGTAAATCCAGATCCGATCTGTTAAACCATTATTCCAAACCTTTGACCCAATAACTAAATTGTCAGTCTCGGTTTAGTTTTGAACAATCCTACTCTACTTCTTCTTCTAATGGGGAGAGTTGTACATATTCTTAATTTATAAATCCATATATATACGTGATCATTAAGCAGAATTAAATGGATTAGATAAGATAATTCATTGTAAATATTGTTAGGTAACTGAAGTAGACTAAAACTTATTTATTTTGGAGGTGAAATGCCTAAACTATGAAAAATATTCTTTTGAACTAGAAAAATAAAAGCTCTTCCCATTAAATAGTATGCTAATATTAAATAATATAAATTTAATAATTATTATAATAATAATAATAATAAATTAATTAGATATTTATAAAATAGGGGTAAAATGGTGAATCAACTCTGTACTTTAGATTTTCCTACTTTTAATATTTGTTAAAATAAATATAATAAAATATGATAATCTTTAAAAGATACACTCATTGAAATATTTCTGAATTGTCAATCACTGTAACTTTTCCAGATATGCAAATTGTATTTTTAAAAAAAATCTGAGACATGAATATTCTTTTCTTGGAAGTTAAGATCCTCGTCTAGCCATTTAAGAAATGATTAAATTACTGATGGTGCCGAAAAAGTTACATAGCTGAATATTAAGTTTAGAATTTGGATAGTAACCTAAAACAATTATTGAATGTAAATAATACACTAAATTTTAATGATGCTAAAATATAGGAAAAAGGAAATCTAAGATTTCGAAATTGACTCTTGTCAACAACGAAAGGTTTTGATCTTCACGTTGCCGATTTGCCTCTCTTAACTCTTCCAACTCGGCGAGGAGCTTTGACTTGTCTCTATAATTTTTGATGAAATAAAGTCATCCTATGATAAGAATTTAATCGGGCATCCACCAATATTTCCCTATATTAGTTTCACCTTGGTATCTAGAAGCTTTAAATCTTTGAGAGGCAATCGAGTAAGACTATGAAGCAATTTCACTACCTGGATACCTCACATGGCTCAAATAATTTAGATTCATAAAGACCAAATAACTACAAATTCTAAAACAAAGTGTCGTGTCACTTCAACAATTTTCACTCGTATTATGCCTATATAATCAACAAGAATCATCTGGGATTATCTCAAGGCAGAATACTCTGAGTTTCGGAAGATGAAAGAGTTAGAAACCATCAAGGAACAATAGCAAATAAAATAATATTGAAAACCATATTTGTGAAGCAACTACAGAAAATTGACAAAAAAAATTCTGCATCAGATAGGTAGATATAAAATATGTCTGTAATATCAAATAAGGCATTCAAAATAAGTCAATGTACACAAAATACATCATTTGGATGTCTGCTAAGTTCTTGCATTTTTATCATTAAGTAAAAATATGATGTTCCAATGACTATTTGTCAATTTTATTTTTTTGAGTGTCAATATGAACAAAGTTCTATTGACACCTCATTAGCCCAACATTGCTCTACCAACCTGCGTGGAATTGGTTGAAGTTAGTAAAAACAAAATCAAGTAACGTCATACGTCTGCATAATACAAGAATTATTTAATGCCTTTCATTGAAGTAAATGATCTTTGCAAAGGATTCATAAACTTTTGATAACTATGCAGCAGGATTGCAGAAAATCCTTACTTTTAAAACTAATCAAATGAGAGAGTAAGCAGAAAATTGAAATTGGTAAACCAAACAAAAAACTTGGGAGCAAGTAAACTACACAAGTGATTTAAACAAGCATTTAAAAGCCTACCATATTGAATCTAGCATCTCCTGTGTGAAGCAACTTAACTCTCCAGCTTGTCAAGTTGAATATCTATATTTGTTATAATATTACCTCATATGTCAATAAGATCGTGGGTTGTATTCCTGTTACTCTCATTTAAGTCATATTCCGAGTCATCATGATTCTCTGTTGAACTATGAGGCATGATGTTGCGAGCTACTGTTTGACCAATCTCCATAGATGAATTCTCTTTGTAGTTTTACATGTTGCACTTGGGGGAAACTACACTGCTACTCCCATTTCTGGCACCTACATAGTCAATGGATGCATGAACTATTTCTTCTGCAATATGCTTCTTTTTCCAACGAAGAGAGAAACCAGAAGGAACTGCACGGTAATTATCCACTTGACATTCTATCGCTAGATCAGGAAGAACATCACAAATATCCTGATTAGTTTCGTTTCTCCACCATTTCAAATACTGGGTAGTTACATCTGGTTCAAACAACATAGACAGATAGTAAAACCTCAAACCAGAATCAATAGGTCTTTTGTAGTTGTACCAGGCAAGTTCTGAACTTGAAGGTGAGCGAGGAATCCATTTAGGGAAGTCTTAATCATATCCAAACTTCATTGCTACCCGAGTTTGTCGATAGGGCTCTTGAGAATTAGAACCAACAAGCTTAAATGTCGTCAATCATCGAACGAAAGACTTCATTTCTATATCCAAATTTTACCCTCCAACTATTGTATGATCTTATTTATCCTTGTACAACATGGGAATCAACTAACCTTCCACAACCAAGGCATATGGCCTCCAATGAAAAAAAGTCTCCAGATTAGTCAATAGTAGTCCTCACATTAATTACACCCGATTGTTTCACATTTTGCTGTCGCCCTATTCTCACCCCACTAACTATATTGTAATTCTGAGCACGCTATGGGTACAAAGATACCATCCTCTCCCAAGCCCAATCTTGAACGAAGAACAATGGCGACCAAAAACAAAGTTTATGAATGTCAAATTCGTCTCCATTTCTACCTGGCACTTCTGATGAAGCCATTATCATAACCTATTTAAACGATCCCAAGTCCCTATATATACTAGCAAGAACAACAGGAGCAAGCGCTAGTCGCATACCTCTAGCAAGATTAACAGCTATCGAGAAAACAGGAGCACCTATTTTACATGGAAACACAAATCTTGATAACCAAAGAGAATGAAAAGCCTCATGTTCAAAATCCTTACCTAGTATTCATGAAAAAATTCAACCACCTAGTGTGATTATTAGTCTTTAATCTGATAAGCTCCATTCGCGCATTTTTAAGATTTTCTTTAATCTCTAAAAAATCAAGGGATTGAAGGAGGGACTTAACAGTCACCCAAAATAGAAAACCCTCCCAAAATCACCATGTTTTCAAGAGTATCAGTAACTTCACCCCAGCGAAACACAAAAATGTTAGTCTCACAACACCACCTTTCTACCAACCCAAAATCAAGTTTTTATCTGTCTAGACTCCATAAACTAGAACTTTTGAGCCCTCTATAAATTTCTACAGCTTTCCATACAGGGTGATGGATAGGCTCCATCGTTTCAACCCATTCTTTACAGTTCATTTGTTGATCCATCCGTCCATTGCAACCATGAAAGGAGGCTTTCAATGTCCACTCAGATTCGGATGAAAAAGGAATTGAAGGAGGCTTCAAATTTGGTCTTTCATTCGAAGCAACTATTGGATTTAAAAAATGGGCAATTCTTTGTTATGGAATTCCACCAAGTGGTGAAACCAACATCTCGTCTCTTTCATCCATCATTGGACCTTCCATCAATTCTTTAAAATGAACAATTCACCTTGTTTTAGGACAAACAAACAGTGAATTTTATTCTTTTAGGACAAACAAATCGTTGTTTTTCTATACAAGTTTTAAATGGGAATGACCTCTACAAATGGCTTATGCAGAGTTATACTTTATTTTAAATAATCTTGTTTGTCCTTTAGTGAGTATCAACTTAAGATTATACGTTGACTGAAATGGAGTAACTATATAATTTTTTTCAAGGGGTGTTAAAAAAAGTAAACATGCGAGTAAATTAAGGGATTATATAAATAGAATGTATATAAATAAAAATTTTAACCTATCTACATAGTATATATTTTGAATACATGTGGTTCCGTAATTGATAATAATGATTATTATTTAACCTTTACGTGCATGAGCTTTTGATCCTAAGCCCCAATAAAGGAAGACGGTTGTTGTTGACTATCTGTCAACGTAAAACTTGTGAATTGTGATATAAATAACCAAATAAAATATGTCAATCCTTCTAATTAAAACATATATTCACTTAGTAGTATTCCATGAATTCTTGATGTGATTTAAGAATTTACTTAAAAACATTCTAGAACAAACCACTTGTTTGGTGGGGTATCTTTTATAGAAAAAATATGAATTCGGATCCTCAATAATTATTTGATATAATATTTAGGGATATAAACAACACATAGTATCTATACATTTTTAGTGGAGCAGTGTCAGCTGACTCTTTTTGAGTACATGTGCCTTGATGACGATGTGTATTACTTAAATTTTATGTGCATGAGCTTCAGGGATAAAGGAAAACAATTGCAGTAGGCTGACAATAACTAAAATAATGGTGAATATAGTGATAAGAATAACAAAATGAAATATTACATGTTGTAAGTTTGATATTTTACCATCATGTACACATTGATATTAATTGAACTTTTCTTTCCTAAGATTATAGTCCTAAACCTTGATATAGGAAGATAAATACAGTAGACTTATTGTTATAAAACCTGAGAAACTTGTGTATGAATCCTTTTAATTACATCATATATTCAGTCAGTAGTATTTCATTAATTCATAATGTGAGTGTAAGACATCGGTATTACAAAGGGCTAATTATAGAAAGAACTGAATTGGAAAGAGTCAAATTGAGAATTTTTCAAGTTATGCTTAAGTTGTGAGTTTTGGGTAAACTTCTAACGACCATAACTTTATGTATATTTTGAGTTGGGTGGCCCATAAGATATCAAATGAAAGGTCGTTGAATTCTCCTTCCAACGATGCCGAGATTAATAAATTTCAGGTTCGGATGAGGGAGATATGCTCGTTTTAAATCAGCGTATCTTGTTAAGGAAAGTTTCCCGAATTAATGAGGGGTATTTTGGTATTTTCCTTACCCCTTTAGCTTTAAACATTTTTAGTAATATTTTAGGCGTTAAAACTTATTTGGGTCATTTTTCATAATCCAAAATTTTTCTTAGGGTTTTAGAAGAGAGTTAAAGAAGAGAAACGAGGAGAAAAGGAAGCACGATCAAGATTTCTTGCAATTCGAGGATTTGTTCATCAAATCGAAGTATGTAAATTCTCATAGGGTTGAGTTCTTTCACCCACACGTCAATCATGTGATTTTATCCGTAATTTCGTTCTTGAGGTTGAATGCCATGTGTTCTTGATGAGTTTCTTGAAGTTTCGTTCTTGAATGGTTAATGATGGGTTGGATGGGTTCTTGAGATTAATGTTAGGATTTTGAGGGTTGTTTTATAGTAGTTTTTTGTGTACTTATATTGGGTATTCTAATCTAAGTGAGTTGGGAAGAAACCATTCGATTAAGGCAAATTAGGGCATAAATTGGAAGAAGAAAATTCGTTGGAATGTTCTCAGGAGGGGCTGGGATGGAGCCCCAACAGTGCGAAAGAATGGGGTCTTTGAAGTTGAGGGGTTGGCGCCCTGCACCAGCAGTGCGCCAGGGTTGCCTGCCCCCACCCTTTTCCGTTGTTTGCTCTATCTAAGTTCTTTTAAAGTGTACTGTTACTCCCTTCTGATTCTAACTACTCTAAACTACATCTAAATATCATGAAATCCTTCATAACCCTTGAATTCATATATCAAATTCAAGGCAGAGTTAAGAGTAAAGTCTTGAGAGTTCTTTCGAGTCATTTTGAGAAGTCTTTTACAATATTTTAAGACTTGAATACTTTAGTATGCGGATGTGTAGAGTTGAGTTTCATTGTTTTTCAAAATAAATATATGGGAACTAAGTATTCCCAAAGAGTGATGTTTTTAGATTTAAAATGAGGGGAAACATCAATTTCAAAATGAGTTCATGAGGAGTTTTGAGATCTGTCTCTTTTAAGACAAACCTTTTGAGTAATAATTTCAAAGTTGAGAAAGAGGAAATGTTTTTAAACATATGAGCTGGGTTATATTTTTGGGAGTAGTATTGAGCACTGATATTGGGACAAGTTCTAACTTTTCAAAGTCCTCAAGAACCATTTAGCCAACGTTAGTAGAAATGGTCATACTCTTTAGATGTTTCTGTGTTGTTTTTAAAGCATAGCTTAGTGGATCCACTTAGTTGAGGATGTCTTATACTCCGTCAACATATAGGACAGTTCTCGCAACGTAGGCGAGATATTGTATCAACACATAACTCATAGTAATCATTGTCGGTTAGAGAATCTCCCAAATACAGTTATTTTGAATATTTACATACAAAATAAGAGTAAAAGAATTTTATTATATTTCTAAATACATTGAGTTACAAATTACCATTTTAACAACTTTTTTTTTATAATTCATCTTATTATTGCTTTTATAGTGAACTGAGTTGAGTATTTGTGAGTTCTTGAGTATCCTTAAGTCGAGTTGAGTTGAGGTGAGTATGGTTTCCTTTTTATCAGTTCAGGCTTGCAGGTTATGTTCAGTATTCCCCTTACATGCTCGTACATTAAATGTAGTGATGCCATTTATGTTGCATCTTTTCATGATGCAGATAGAGGTAATCTTGATCAGCAACTGGCGCTCCATTTATCAAGTCGAATTCCAGCTAGATTTTGTGAGCCTCCTTTCTTTCCAGAATGTTTCACATTGATTTTACATTTCAGTTTTGTTTATTAAGATGTCGTGGATCTTTTCCCGATGTCCATCTCAGTTAGTAGAGGCTTCATAGACAGTAGAGTTTTGAGAAGTATGTTTCATTTTCATTGTTGATGTTTTGGTCTTGAGTTGGCTCTTTTGGCTAGTGAATGTTTTAGTTAAAATATTCTGAGTATCTATTTTGAGATTTTTAGTAAAGTTTTACTTTTGAGTTCATTTATTGTTGAGTAAGTCATTTGGTGAAAGTTGAGCTAGGCCAATGGTTCGCTTGGTGCCAGCAATGATTCTCGAGTGTCATTCGCGTCCAGAGTGTAGGCTCGGAGCGTTACACTAAGTTTACAAATTATTATTTAAAAGCATTCTATAAAAACCACATATTATTTATTTTAGCAGGGTGGGGGTAATTTTTTTTATAGAAAAATATGTAAATTTGTATCGTCATTATTTATTTGATATAATATTTAAATATATTTGTATATATGTTAATCCAAGAAAAAAAATTCACAGGCTATATAGAGAGAGTGGAGATATTTTGGATTTTAGCAAGCCAGGATTGAACTATGGATTCAAGGATCTATAATAGTGACACTAAATATTATTAAGTGAGTTTTCAGTACCTTTTATATAGATTTCTTATATCTATTATACAATTAATGAATTTTGACTAAAATTGTTGAATTTGTCTTTTCAAGTGCTATAATTAAATCAATATTGCATCTTTTGTTCTTATGTAAGAAGAAATTAAAGGGGTTTTCTTAGTTGTATAGTTTCCAGTCATGGAAAATTAATTTAAAAACAATAATTTAGGCTCAAAATTCAATGGAACCTTGCTTTCACTGAAATATTATATTTTTATATATGATATTTTAATGTATCTATATGGAATGTTGAATATTATTGATTTTTTTATATGTTTAGTTTTAAATTTTATGCGTAAATATTTTTTCATATTAAAAAAATATCAAGGACTATAATTTAGTTTTGTTCCTTTAATTAATGAATTCATTGTGATAATAAAATAGAAGGAAAGATAAACAAATTTCAATTCTTCCTTTTTGTTGCTAACATTTTTCATTAAACCAATTTAACGCATAGAAATTACAAATCAATAATTTTTTATATGTATAGATAGTTGATAAACTATTATATATTTAATTGTGCACCCTCATAACTAAAAGTCGCCTGGGTGAATTGGTTGAAGTAATCCACTCGCAACACGACTTTAAAATCATCTTTTTCTATACAGTTAAACCTTTTTTAAAATTGCTTTTATTAAAACTCATTTTTTCCACCTCGTCTGTCCCCACCCCCTTTCTTCACCTAAAACAAATAAAAGCCCAAGCATAGTTCTAAACAAAATATAAGACTGCTACAAAATCTAAAACTTGCACAATTCTGAACCAAATATAACACTGCTACAAAATCTACAACTTCTAAGTTTTCTTCACTACATAATTAAAGTCCTACTCCTATTATCTCTGCATAAATTGGTAAGTTCTTGTTTTAAAAGTTTTGTTTTTGTAAGAATTTATTGTTGATTCTTGTGATTTGAGATGGATAACTTATGTAAAGAGAAATGCAGTTGATTTTTTCACAAAATTTTCTTTTAAGACTTGGAATCATAGTTTGAAACAATTCAATTCACTTGTTGGTGAAGTAAATAGCGTCCACAATAGGTGTTTCAACAAGATGCTAGATTTTGAGAATCAATCTCAATCCATTCATGCTGCTTTTAACAAGCAATCTGAGAAAACAAGAAGTGAGCATCGAATTTGTTTAGAGGCTTCTACGAATGTTGAAAGGTTTCTCTTGGAATTTGGATTGTCTTTTCGAGGTCATGATGAAAGTGAGTCGTCAAAAAATAAAGATCTTTTCTTAGGATTTTTGGATTGGCTTGGAAAAATTCTTCTCTGTATGAATAATGTCATTTTAATACATGCTCTACAAATGCTATGATGATTTCTCCAAAAAATGCTAGCGTTACACTTGTGCCAGTCCTAGCCTTACCTTTGGGTGATTATCATCAAATCCTAGATTCACCTCTGGCTTAAGTGGTTAAGTACTTCCAATGCTCGAGGGTTAGAGAGATGGGGCGAAATTGAAGAATAGCAGAATTCAAAACATTATTATTGTATTTTACTTTTCTGTGGATGATGCATGCCATTTCTTGATTATCTTGGCACTTTTGATTCATGATTGTTGTTGTCTAAAATAATTAATTATTTTTTCGTGCATTTGTCCTATACTCTTTGAGATAAGTTAATATTTGCCTAAGATTTTTTTCCATATATTCTTTAAATATTTTTGACTTGTCAGTCACGATAACTTTTTCAGATATACAAATTGAATTTTTAAAAAACTGATACATTAGTATTCTTATCGTGGAAGTTAAGATCCTCATGTAGCCATTTAAGAAACTATTATATTAGTGACTGTGCCGGAAAAGTTACACATGAGAATATTAAGCTTAGAATTTGGATCGTAACCTAAAATAATTATTTAATGCAGACAATACACTAAAAATCAATGATGGTAATATACAAGAAAAAGAAATCTAAAGTTTCAAAATTGACTTATGTCCGCAACGAAAGGTTCTGATCTTCACGTTATCGGTCTGCCTCTCTTAACTCTTCCAACTTGGCGAGTAGCTTCTACTTGTTTCTGTAAATTTTGATAAAATAGAATATATCCTATCATAAGAATCCAATTGGGTATCTACCAAGTAATTCAATATATTATTTTCACCTCGGTACATAACTTTAGATCAATTACACTATATGGATACCCACATGGCTCAAATAATTAGGATTCATAAAGACCAAAAAACTAGAAAGTCTAGGACAAAGGCGTGGTGTGTCTATTCAACAATTTTCACTAGTATGATGTCTCTAAAATCTACAAAAATCATCTAGGATTATCTCAAGGCAAAATACTCAAAGTTGCAGGCGATGAAAGATTTGAAACCATCAAGGAACAATAGCAAATAAAGTAATATTGAAAACCATACTTTGTGAAGCAACAATAGAAAATTGACAAAAGCAAATTCTGCATTAGATAGGTAAATATCAACGAAATAAGACTCCGGGCCCATGTTTGAAAAATCTCTCTATAATATCTAAGAGGGCATTCGATATTATAGATAGATTTTTAAAACATGGTCCCTTAGTCTTATTTCATTGATATCTACCTATTTGATACAAAACTTGCTTTTATCAATTTTCTATTGTTGCTTCAAAAAATATAGTTTTTAATATTACTTTGTTTTCTATTGTTCCTTGATGGTTTCCAACTCTTTCATCGTCCGCAACTCAGAATATTTTGCCTTGACATAATCCCTGATGATTTTGTTTTGCTCGGGTTAACCTAAATCTATGAGGATGATGATGAGGGTACTAAGAAAATATGAGGCAGTGTCAGGGCTAATGATAAACATAGAAAAGATTTTTCGTTACTTAAATATTTAATCGGATAAGAAGAATAACAGGAGTTAGGTAGGGTAAATTTCCTTTCACATAGTTGGGATTCCCATTTTTTTATGGCAGGAAGAATAAAACCCATTTTGAAGATTTGGTTAAAAAGGTGGCGATGTGGCAGAATAGACTTGTTTCGTATGGTGGGAAGTATGTTTTAATAGCACACGTGTTACAGTAAATGCCCACGTATATACTGTCACCAATGAACCCACCCGTCAGTGTTATAGAACAGATACACAAACTATTCACGAAATTCTTCTGGGGAAATGCTACTGCATCCAAAAACAAACACCGGATGTCATGGGAAAGCATGCGCTACCTGAAATAAGAAGGGGGACTGGGTTTCATGTCACTAAATGATGTATCCAAAGCCTTGTTTGCAAACCTTTAGTGAAATTTTAGAGTGGAACAAGTATTTAAAAAAAGATCACCCTATTATAGCCATGGGATGGGGTGCATCACATGTGTGGAGAAAGATACTAATTATAAGGCATGAAGTAGAGCATAACATATGGTGGCAGATCAAGGCAGGATCCCCAATCTTCTGGTTTAATAATTTGATAAGAATGGGAGCCCTATATTATTTTGACAATGCAACAACTAGTGAAGAAGAGTTAGAGGTAAAAGAGTTTATCACAGGAGGAAAGTGGGATGAACTAAATCCAACCACAAAGTGGCATCCGAAATGGTTGAGTACATTTTAGAGAGTATAAAGCCCCCCAACTCTGAAGATAACGATGTCCAGTGGTGGATGGGCAATACCAAAGGAAAGTTCACAGTGAAATCATCATGGAGGATGATGAGAACAGAGCAGGAGACTATAGCTAACTATGAGTTTATATGGACAAAGGGATTTCCTTTTAAGGTGAATTTCTTCTTATGGAGCATATGGAGAGGAAGAATCCCCACTGATGATAATTTAAAAATAATGAAGATCCATGTTGTATCAAGGTGTTACTGTTGTGAGTAAAATGAAGAGGAAACTATGATACACATTTTTCTAAAAGCCTACATTGCCTATAGGCTTTGGAGGCAGTTTGCTTGTTTTGCAGGTCTATATATGGACGGGATGCACTTACAACAAGTAATCATTATATGGCGGAAACATAAGACTACACCACAATTCCAAGGTATACTAAATGCAATGCCAACAATAATCGTGTGGACATTATGGAAAGGATGGAATAACGTGAAACATGGAGGAAAAACTACTCTCAATGGGATACTGATGCATGTGCAAGATATGGTTAAAAAGTTGGTGAACAGTGTATATCCTTGGATACACTAAGAGTCATAATCGTGGCCTGACATAGCTGAGGAGCTAATGAATTACAAACCCAAACTACATGTGCACAATGTGGTTTGGACGTTTCCTAACACACATAGGTTGAAGTGCAATACTAATGGAGCGTCAAAAGGGAACTCAGGCCTTAGCTTTTGTGCCTTCTGCCTACATGATTCACATGGTGATTTAGTCTATGCAAATGAAGCACTGGAGTAATGTTTGGGAAGACAATTAAAAGAGGTCACAATTGAAACACTCCCTAAGCCTCGTGATAATTGATAAGGGGACGGTGGAAAATACCTTGGGAAGTGGTAGAAAGAGGAAAAACAATAAGGAAGAGAGCACATGAATCAATCACTCGTACATTCAGAGAAGCTAATAGCGTGGCAGATTTATTGGTAATGAAGTAGTGACTACACAACATTAAAAAGAATATACAGACTCTGTGGATCTTCCAAGCAATATTAGAAAACAAATAAACAGTGACAAAGAGCAGATACCAACATTGTGAATTAGAGCTAGAAAAATCGAAAACCACCAATGAAAACAACAAAGTATCATTAAGGAGAACATTTACCTCATTAATACAGGCAAGTGGACTGCCCCATGGATAATTTCAGAAATAGTAGCAGTTATTAAAGAATGCATGCTAGAGAAACAACATGTTTTTCAACACATTCTACAGGAGGGTAACAAGTTGGCTGACTATTTTTTTAATAGAGCTATTGATCAAGGAAATTGCAGATTTACGGACTTCAAAAGCATGGAAGTAATGGGAAGAAGGATCATCAATAATGACAAATTACAATGCCTTTATTTAAGAATAGCACCAGTAAGGGGATAATGGGACTGTGAAGGCTATTACACAAGCCTCCAAGGCGACAAAAATGTAAAAGTTTATATACCCTACACTAGTACAGCCAGCAAAAAGGGAATCATCAAAATGGGAGGATCTGGGGTCGGTAGTGGACGATTAAATCTGGAAGAAACTCTTAGCAAAAGACTGGAACTACCCATGCATTCTACATCAACAATACCTACAAGAAGATACAGATTATGAGCAAGCTGGTAAAGATGAACAAAATTAAGGAGACTTACCAAGTACAAAAACAGCTTCTCCGTGGACGAGATCCATCAGCAAAACACAGTTGAAAAGAGCAAGGCAGTAACATGGTATAAATTAAAAGCGACGGAGAATTAGGGGCTAGAGAAACAGGATAATGAGGATTTCAAATTTAGGAAATCTTACATTACAAACGATATAGTCCCACCTGAATAGATCTTGGTCTTGACTTTAGGAAAGGTGGAATGGGCTTATTCTTATTTGTTTTGTTAATTTTAATTTTCTGTTTAACTTGGCTCATTTGGGTTAGGCTATGCCTGAGGTGGTGTTTGGCGGTGTAATCTGTCTGAATTGAGATTATTAATAAAAGTCCAAAATTGTTTTAAAAAGAAACTTACCTCATTAATACATTTTATACGTACAACGGTGACAAAACATCATCAAGGAGTACTGTTAAGTATCCCAAAACATGAAGAGAGAAAGCCAACACCTCAGCTTTACATGGAACGGGAAGAACAAGTCAATGAAGGAATATATTTTTGACACTCTCCTGATAAGGAAAGATGATAGAGACGAAGATTAGGAAACCTAGAGTTTGTTTTGTCTTTTTGGGCATTGGCCACTTTATGTCTGGGTTAATTTTCTTTATTCAATAAA
Source organism: Solanum okadae (assembly GCA_036553675.1). Taxonomy (NCBI): domain Eukaryota; kingdom Viridiplantae; phylum Streptophyta; class Magnoliopsida; order Solanales; family Solanaceae; genus Solanum; species Solanum okadae. The sequence goes on along the minus strand of CM071686.1, from coordinate 20,524,607 downwards.
AGGGTCCTAGGACTAAAAAGAGGCAGATCGACAACGTGAAGATCAATACCATTCATTGCTGACAAGAGTCAATTTCAAAATTTTAGCTTTTTCTTTTTCCTATATATTACCATCATTAAGTTTTACTGTGTTGTCTACATTCAATCATTGTTTTAGGCTGCGAACCAAATTCTATGCTTAATATTCGCCTGTGTAACTTTTTTCTGGCACTGTCATTAATTTAATAGTTTCTTAAATTGCTAGACGAGGATCTTAACTTCCACGATAATAATACTAATGTATTAGATTTTTAAAAATACAATTTACATATTTGAAAACGTTACTGTGACTGACAATTCAAAATATCATATCATATCATATATTTATGTAAAGGAAAAGCCTAGGCCCGCCTACGTGGCGCCACCACAAGCCAAGATTTCCTTTTAAAATTATTTATTTCCAAATCTAGCCTTCCCCTTTAATGAAAAAATGTGACTTTTATGAAAAGTTGCAAATTTAATGAAGAGTTGCGACTTTTATGAAAATTTGTTACTTTTATGAAATATTCTGACATTTCCAAAGGGTTGCAACTTTTCCAAATAGTTGTGCCCTTTCCGATAAGGCAGAATAAACATTTGTCTATAAATAGAGCGATTTCCTCTCATTTTACAACAACGAAAAATGTGAACCTGTTTTTCTTATTCTTCTTCTTCTGCACAATTAAATATTTCTATACTTTGCTCTTGTTAAGTAGCTCACTGACACCATTGCTTATGATACATATACTGGTATGTATTTTTATAGTCATTAAATAATGTTTATGTTATTAAGGATAAATGATAAGATGTATAATTTTTATTATCCTTTACATTATTAATGTTTGTTACTGTGTAATCTTTTATGTAAGATAATATAGTTTTTAATTTTAATGACTGATAGGTTTTAAGTATTATTTTATAAATTTCGTGATATTAAATTTCCGCGCGAGACATGCGTAAGTTTACTAGTACTTCAATACATTAAAATCATCATAGGAATAACCAATAGCATATTAGGTATGTGCCAATATACAAACAAGATATATTATGAGGCATCATGGACACATCTAAATCCTTAAGAGCCTTTTGCATCTCGGTCACATTGTTATGTCAAAATTTATTTCACATTAGATTAGGATTCAAATGTGCATTATGCAGTTCCCAATAAATATAGAGTCTAATATGAATAAAAGTTAACATAATCAATTAATAAATACTAATATTAAATTCCATAAATTTAACATTAACAATATAAATTATTTGGATGGAAAAGAAAGCCTTTCATAAAGAGATCGGGAGCATCTGGATATCTCCACCTCAGATTTATCTAAAAAAACCAAAAATGCATTTGAGGAGGAAACAATAGAAGAAAATGAAGAAACAAATGAGAAGGTGCTTACAAAGGATGTCTTCCAAAACACTCAAGACTTGGTACCTTTGTCCAAATATTTGAATAAACTGCATCCACCGAAAGATACCTCTACAAAATGCAATAGAAAGTCAAATATTGATAGAATTTGAAGTAAATAACGATGTAAAGTGGGGTAGCTATTTATTTCTGTGAGCGGAGAAAGAAGAGAAGAGATAACAGAGGTAGGTGGCAATCACCCACAAACAAAAGAAATGAAAAATCATGACAGTGGTAGCTTATTGATATGGAGGAGGAGACAAGGAACAAAGAAAGACTGAGAAGAGAGTAAGAGGATAAGAAAGAAACCCAAGTTTGTAACAAACTTTCATAAAGCCCTAGCCGATTCTCTTAATGGACTAGGCCTAGAGATTTTTTGTTTTGCTTTTAGTTTATTTCATTGGGCTTCTTTATTCGATTTTGTACATACTTTTTTTTCACAAAAAAAGGGTCTTTAAGCTCTATCAAATTTATTTTAAAAATATAAAAAAATCAATCAAATTTTATAACAAATATAGATATTTTCAATAAGAGTAGTGTCATATAACACCAACGATTCAATATATAATGTAGATAAACCTTATAGAAAAAATATGTCACATTATAATTGCACTAATTAAGTGCATTATGATCTTTATGTAACATGTATAGAATACAAATGTAGGAATTCATGTAACACCTTACAACTCTACTCTTAGAATCTGCATCATTCGTCGTAAGTATATGAGTTTGAAACGGATTGTGTACTACTTGCTCATGTATTATAAGGTCTTTTACCAAGTGTATTGAGGGAATCACATGTTATTTAGGGACATTAGGGACCTGTAATACCAAGTGAAGTTCAAAGAATTTCTATCAGCTATGTTTTCACATGAGTACATATAAGGATAATCTTCAAACGAACGTATCTCGTAGAATATAAAGATTTAAGAGTGCCATAACCTATCAAATTAAAGGGCTATGAGTCTTCATTCCAACGTTGTCAAGTGTGCATCAATTCAAGTTAAGCAAAAAGTTATGAATGATTTACGAGAGACACTCTAACATGACAGAAGCTCCGCGATGGCTCCGTGACACAGAGTGAATACATAATTCATTGTCAGCTGAAATAATAAAAACCCTCTCATTCACTCCTAAATTCCTACTCTCAAGAATTTCAAGAAATACTAACGCTAGGGTTATCTGTCAAGAATTTCTCTCTCATGCCTAAATTATTTTTATTATATAAGGAATTATGTTTTAATCGAGGGTTTTACCCAATATTTTTCAAGCTATGATTCTTATGCAAAATTTAGAGTTTTTATCAATGATTTTTCAAGCATACTAATGAACTAGTTTAAAGAATATATGAAAAAAATCATAGACAAAGAATAACTTATCAGATAGTATAGGACAAATGCACGAAACAATAATTAATTTATTTGAAACAACAAAAATCATGAATCAAAAGTTCCAACATAAACAAGAAAAGGCATGCGTCAGCCACAAAAAATTAAAAGACAATAATAATGTGTTGAATTCTTTTGTTCTTTCATTTTGCCCCACCTCTAACCCTCGAGCATTGGAAATACTTAATTACTTATCCAGAGGCGAATCTAGCATTTCAAGATAGGGGGCACTACTAAGAGTTATCCAAGGGTAAGGCTAGGAGTGGCACAAGGGTAACACTAACATTTTTTGGAGAAGTTATCATAACATTTTTTGGAGTGTTTTTTAAAATAACATTATTCCTATCCAGAAGCATTTTTCCAAGCCAATCCAAAAACTTAAAAAAAGACCTTGTTTTTTGAAGCTCCCTTTCATCATGACCTCGAAAAAGCAATACAAATTCCAAGAGAAACCTTGCCACATTAGTAGATGCCCCTAAACTAATTCGATGCTCACTTCTTATTTTCTCAGATTGCTTGTTAAAAGAAACTTGAATGGATTGAGATTGATTCTCAAAATCTAGCATCCTGTTGAAACACCTAATGTGGATGCTATTTACTTCACCAACATTCAAATTGAACCGTTCCAAACTATGATTCCTAGTCTTAAAACCAGTTTTTCGTGAAAAAATCACCTGCATTTCTCTTTACGTAAGTCTATCCATCTCAAATCACAAGACTATCCATTTCAAGTCACAAGAATCAACAGTAAATTCTTACTAAAAAAACACTTTAAAACAAGAACTTACCAATTTATGAAGAAATAATACGAGTAAGACTTTAATTATGTAGTGAAGAATACTTGTATGTTGTAGATTTTCTAGCAGGGTTATATTTTGTTTAGAATTGTGTAAGTTGAAGATTTTGTAGCAGTCTTATATTTTGTTTAGAATTTTGCTAGGGATTTTTTTATTTATTTATTTAAGAAAGGGGGTGGAGCCAGATGAGATGGTAATAACGAGTTTTAATAAAAGCAATTATTAAAAAGGTTTGACTGTAAAGAAAAACCTGATTTTAAAGTATTGATGCGAGTGGACGACTTCAACCAATTCACCCAGGCGACTTTTGTTGGGTTATGAAGGGTGATTAGAGCGTCTTGCAGAAGCTTACAATTGCAAATCATAAGGCGATAAATTAGACGACACATAAAACAATACTAAAAGAGATAATATTATTATATCATATGACGAATTGGCCCACATAATAAAAAACTAATAAAAAGACATTAAAAATGTAGAGAGTAAAATCTCCCCATAAACAAAAGTCTCTAAATGACTACATTGTGGATTCTATTGTATTAGAAGGAACAAATCTATATTTATAGAGTCCTAAAACCTTTTTCTACTAGAAAAGAACTAGCTACTCCAAAACCTTTTTCTAAAAGGAAAGAATAAACCAAATATGAAAGAAAATTATATTTTCCTTTCATAAAAAGTAAAAACATTTATGGTAATATTTTGTCTTTTCTTTTAGAAAAAATAAACTTCAAATAAGGTAAGAAAATCAGGGCAAAACCCTAACAAATCTCCCATTTTGGCTGGATTTTCTTGACAAAGCTTGATGTGTCTTCTTCATTGCATGATAATCTTGTTCTTCACAAAATCTTCATCACTGTTGCTTGCCATGGTTAAAAATAAAGTTTAAAATATATGGCTTAAAAATGGTTTTAAAATATTTTATTTTTATTTTCAAAGATGTAGCAACAGGGATGTTGAAAATATGGTTTTAATCTCTTCTCCACATGTAGCTGGACAAAAATATTTCATTCTCATCAAATTTATTGCAAATTGATTTGAAACCACTTGAGTCTATATTCAATCTTGTTTTGGATCATTGAACCATCAGATCTTTGAACCATGTGCTCTGATACCACTTGTTGGGTTATGAAGAGTGATTAGAGCGTCATGCGAAAGCTTACAATTGCAAATCATAAGACGATAAATTAGACGACACATAAAACTATACTAAAAGACATAATATTATTATATCATACGACCAATTGGCCCAAATAATCAAAAACTAATAAAAAGACATTAAAACTGTAGAGAGTAAAATCTCCTCATAAACAAAAGTTTCTAAACGACTACATTGTGGATTCTGTTGTATTAGAAGGAACAAACCTATATTTATAGAATCCTAAAACCTTTTCCTACTAGAAAAGAATTAGCTACTCCAAAACCTTTTCCTGAAAGGAAACAATAAACCAAATGTGATAGAATATTATATTTTCCTTTCAGGAAAAGTAAAAACATTTATGGTAATGTTTTGTCTTTTCTTTTAGAAAAAATAAACTTCAAATAAGGTAAGAAAATCAGAACAAAACCGTAACAACTTTTAGTTATAAGGGTGCACAATTAAATATATAATCGTTTATCAACTATCTATACATATATAAACCATTTTTTTAAAGTTACTGAGTGCATGTAGGTCTGCCCTGACTTAAGCAATTCGCTCTTGGCATAATATTTTAAGTTTAACTGAATCTATATGAATTAGTAGCTTTTCTACAATGAATCTAATAGGCTCCTATTATTGATAGAGAGCAACATAAATAAATTATTGATTTTTAATTTGTATGGGGTGAATTGGTTTAATGAAAAATATTAGCAACAAAAAGTAAGAATTTAGATTTGTTTATCTTTCCTTCTATTTTATTATCACAATCAATTAATGAATTAAAGGAGTAAAAAGAAATTATAGTCACTAATAGTTTTTTTAATATGAAAAAAAGGTTATGCTTAAAATTTAAAACTAAACACATGGTAAAATCAATAAGATTCAACATTCAGTATAGATACATTAAAAAAATCATATATAAAAATATAATTTTTCACTGAAAGCAAGATTCGAATGAATTTTTAGCCTAAAGTATTGTTTTTAAATTAATTTTCCATGAGAGGAAACTATACAACTAACAAAACCTCTTTAATTTCTTCTTACATAAAAACAAAAGATGCAATATTGATTTAATTATAGCACTTAAAAATACAAATTCAACAATTTTAGTCAAAATTCATTAAAGTATTAATAGATATAAAAAATCTATAAAAAATTATTCAGAACCCAGTTACTAATATTCAATGTCACTATTATAAATACTTGAATCCATAGTTCAAATATGGTTGCTAAAATCCAAAATATCTTCACACTCTCCATATATACCCTCTGAAAAAGATTTTTTGGATTAACATATATAATTAAATATTATATCAAATGATTAATGACGATCTAAATTTACATATTTTTCTATAAAAAAACACCCCCACCCTGCCAAAATAAATAATAACTAGTCTTTATAGAATCATTTTCAATAATAATTTGTAAACTCACTGTCACACCCTGAGCCTACACTTTGGACACGACAGGCACTCGGGAACCATCATTGGCACCAAGCGAACCCTTGGTCTGGCTCAACTCTCAGCGAAAGACTTACTCAACAACATATGAACTCAAAAGTAAATCTTTACTCTAAATCTAAAAATACATACTAAGAATATTTTAGAGAAAGCATTCACTGTCCAAAAGAGGCAACTCAAGTCTGGAACATCAACAATGAAAATGAAACAGACTACTCAAAACCCTATTGTTTATGAAGCCTTTATTAACTGAGATGAACGCTAGGACAAGACCACAACATCAAAAAAAACAAGATTGAAATGTAAACTCAATGTGAAACCGTTTGGAAAGCAAGGAAGCTCATCAAGTCTAGCTGGAACACGACTCGATCAATGGAGCACCGATTGTTGATCCTAAATACCTGTATTTGCACTATGAAATGATGCAAGACAAATGACATCAGTACATTGAATGTACGAGCATGTAGGAGAACACTAAACACAACCTGCAAGCTTGAACTGATAAAAAGGAAACCATACTCACCTAAACTCAACTCTACTCAAGGATACTCAAGAACTCAGAAATACTCAACTCAATTTAGTATAAAAGCAATAATAAGATGGATTATACAGAGAGCTGATAAAACCATAATTTCTAACTCAATGTATTTAAAAATATAATAAAATTCTTTCTCTTATTTGTATGTAAAGATATAAAATAACTGTAATACCTCAGACCTAACAGACCTGAACAACAAAAATTTTGGTGAACCACAAAAGGGTTCACGGACCGTGAAAGGAACCACGGTCTATTGCCATATTCGTGGTTCACACCCGCCCAAAAGTGGTGGACCAGAGATCGCTTCATAGGCCGTGGACCACCACATGAGCCATGGGAAGGCTCGTGGAAGTAAGGAAGAACCATCCTATCTTAGGAATCAAACCATGGAGCCCACCACAGTATATCGTCTTGATGACGCGCCATGGTGAGGCTCGTCAACCTGAACCAATAGAGCCCTATCCAAAAGTAAAGAACCATTATGGCCTTGACAGTCCATGGTCCTTCATACAGTTCATGAAGTAGACCGTAGAGGAAAGTGTCTAGGACGAGTAGACACTGGCCATGAACCACAACCCAGTTGACGGGGCTTGCCAAACTTTGTATTAGTGCATTAGTTTTAAGAGCCCTAGGATGTCTAAAAGCCACACTATGTAGAGTTTTTCACAGGTGTGAAGTGCACCACATCTTTGAGAGGGATGTTACAAAGTGTTTTAAGGAAAACTTCACTTTCTTTGTTATTCCTATCGGATATGATCCAACTTATCCTTTATAATCTGCCGTTATGTGTTTCAGATCATGCTTCCTCGTAGAGCTTAGGCACGGAATGCTAATGCAGGCAATGCTAGCACAGTTTCTCCAAACCCAAATCATGAAGTTTTGAATGCTGAATTTTGGAATGCGGCCGAGCTCTTGGCTCAGGGTGTAACCAATCGGAACACTAAGCACACCCTAATTCCTACAAAAAACTAATCGTGGATCTGTGGCAGCTAGGGTTTGAGATTTTGTTTAGTTAAATCGGCCTAAGGTTCTAAGGTTACAAATTGGTGAGGACCCACATAACTTCATTGATGAGGTTAAGAAATTTTTTGGAGTGATGGAAGTTACTTGGAATGATAGAGTGGAGCTGACATCCTACCATCGTAAGAATGTAGCTCACATTTTGTTCACCTAGTGGAACTGTGACTTGGGAGTGTTTCACTAGATTCTTTTCTAGACAGGTTCTTCCCAAGGGAGTTAAGAGAAGCCAAGATACAATAGTTTATGAATTTTAAGCAGGGTACAATGTAAGTCCATGAATACGGACTTAAGCTTACCCAGCTCTGCAGGTATGCTCTACAAATGGTTGCCGATCCAAGGGCCCAAATGATTAAGTTTCATTTTGGGGTATCAAACTTGGTAATGACCGAGTGCAGGAATGCTATGGTGTTAGAGGATATGAATATCTCTAGTCTTATGACTCATGCTCAAGAGGTTGAGGGAGATAAGTTTAGGAAAATGGCTAAGGACAACAAGAAGGATAGAACAAAGAATTATGAATTCTCTCAGCAGAAATTGGGTAATGGAGATCACTGATAGTTTCAGCAGAGGTCTACAACCCTTAGACATTCATAACCTAGAGCTCAATCCCTGAGGTTTCGACAGGATCATTAAAGTGGGGCATCAGGCTCTAAGTCTCAAGGGAGTACTTCAGGTAACAAGACTTTCCTAACTTGTCCAAAGTGTGGTAAGAACCATCCAGGCGAGTGTCTTGCATGAAAGGAAAGATGATTTGGATGTGTTCAGTCTGGCCATTGGTTGAAGGATTGCCCTTCTGCCAGACAGGGGAAATGAGGTAACAACAATAGGGCTTAGTCTAAAGCTCCAGCAGCACCAGCAGGTTGCCCAACTCAGCAGGGTGTGTCATCTAGTACATGCGGTTGTCACTGCTAGAACAGGTTGTATGCTATCCAGGCTCGCCAATACCAGGAAAATTCTCATGATGTGGTCAGTGGTACGTTACAAGTCTTTCATCTAGATGAATTTTCATTTTTAAATCCCGGGGCAACCTTGTCTTTTGTAACTCCCTATATAGCAGTAAACTTTGGTGTTAGTCCAAAAACACTTTCAGAACCCTTCTTAGTCTCTACTCTAGTTGGTGACCGAGTTATAACTAGACGGTATATAGAAATTGCCCTATCATAGTCTTTCAGAAAGTCACCTCAGTAGATATTGTATAGTTAGAAATGGTAGATTTTGATATTAATGTAGGCATAGATTGGTTAAATTCCTGTTATGCCTGAGTCGATTATATAACTAGGAGTTGTTCGACTAACTTCACGGAGCTAGATGCTTTTCGATAATAGACCTCACGTCCGGCTATCATCAACTTAGAATCAGAGATAGTGATATTCCGAAGACAACCTTTAGAACTCATTATGGTCATTATGAATCTGTGGTTATGTTATTTGGACTAAATATTGCTCCTGCTGCTTTCATGTACTTAATGAGCAGGATGTTAAAACAGTATTTAGACTTGTTCGTGATCATCTTTATTGATAATTTCCTCGTTTATTCTCGGAGTGCGGAGGAGCATGCGATTTATCTGAGAGTTGTTCATCAAACTCTCAAAGATCGCCAGTAATTTGCTAAGTTCAACAAATGTGAATTCTGGTTACAATCAGTCTCTTTCCTTGGCTATGTGGTATCCGGTGAAGGGATCCGAGTGGATTCTTAGAAAATTGAGACAGTAAAACAATGGCCCAGATCCACTTCTCCAATAGATATCGGGAGTTTCTTAGGTTTGGCCGGCTATTATAAGAGATTTCTTGAAGGAATTTCATCCATAGATTCCCCATTGACCAAGTTAACTAAAAAAAGAGGCTATGTTTTAGTGGTTATATAAGTGCAAGAAAAGTTTCTCAGAACTGAAGACTAGGTTGACTACAGCTCCAGTCTTAACATTACAAGATGGTTTAGACGGCTATGTGATTTATTATGATGCATCAAGGGTCGTCCTAGGTTGTATGTTGAAGCAGTGAGGTAAGGTCATTACTTATGCTTCTAGACAACTTAAGGTACATGAGAATAACTACCTGACTCGTGACCTTGAGCTTCTAGCAGTAGTATTTGCCCTAAATATTTGGAGACATTACTTATATTTATGTTCATTTTGATGAGTTCACCGATCATAAGAGCCTCCAGTATGTCCTCACTCAGAAAGAGTTGAATCTTCGTCAAAGGAGATGGCTTCAATTCCTCAAATACTGTGACATGAATGTTATTTACTATCCTGGTAAGGCCAATGTAGTAGTTGATGCTCTCAACAGTCTGTCTATGGGTAGCATAGAACATGTTGAGGAAGACAAGAAAGCATTAGCCAATGATGTTCACCAGTTTTCTCTCTTAGGAGTTTGCCTTACATACTTATCACATGATGGTGTGATAGTTCAGAATGGGTCAGGATCCTCACTGGTAGCAGAGTTTAAGGAAAATGAAGATAGTGGTCCTATATTACTTCAGTTTTAAGGTGTAGTTCATCAGTAGAAAGATGAGGTTTTCTCCCAAGGAGGAGATGGTGTGCTTCGTTACTAGGGTCGCTTATGTGTTCCTAATGTGGGTGAGTTGAGGCAGCAGATCCTTAAAAAAGCCCATAACTCCAAGTATTCTATCAATCTAGGTGCCACTAAGATGTACCGTGATCTGCGGGAAGTCTTTTGGTTGAATGGCATGAAGAGGGATATAGAAGACTTTGTGGCTAAGTGTCCTAACTTTCAACAGGTTAAGGTAGAACATCAAAAACCAGGAGGTATGACTTAAGAGATTAACATTCCTACATTAAAGTGGGAAGTGATAAACATGGACTTCATTACATATTTACCTCGTACTCGCAGACAACATGACTCTATTTGGGTGAGAGTGCACAGAGTTACTAAGTCTGCTCATTTTTTGGCTGTCAAGACTAAAGATTTAGCGGAGGACTAAGCTCAACTTTACATCCATGAGATAGTCAGGTTACATGGGGTTCCTTATTCTATCATCTCAAATAGAGGTCCTCAGTTTACCTCTCATTTTTGGAAATCATTTCAGAAAGGTCGTGGTAGACATGTAAATCTCAATACAACATTTTATTCACAGATATATAGTAAAGCAGAGGGTACAATTTAGAACTTACAGGGCATGTTGAGAGCTTGAGTGATGGATTTTGAGGGAAGTTGGGATTATCACCTACCTCTCATAGAGTTCACCTATTATAATAACTTCTATTCTAGTATTTAGATGGACCCATATGAGCTACTATATGGGTGTAGATATAGATCTCTGATCGGTTGGTTTGAAGTAGGTGAAGCAACCTTGATTGGGCAAGATTCGGTTCATGAGGCTATGGAAAAAGTTCAGCTCATCAAAGATAGACTAAAGACAGCTCAAAGTACTCAGAAGTCCTATGCAGATGTGAGGAGGAGAGAGTTAGAGTTCGAAATTGATGATTGGATTTTCCTAAAAGTGTCACCAATGAAGGGGGTTATATGATTTGGCAGGAAAGGGAAGCTCAATCCTAGATATGTAAGTCCTTATAGAATCCTGAAAAGTGTTTGTAATGTGGCTTATGGATTAGAGTTGCCAGCAGAAGTAGAAGTGGTTCATCCAGTCATTCACATTTCCTTTTTGAAAAACTGTGTAGGTGATCCGGCATAGATTGTACCATTAGAAAGTGTGGTTCTGAAGGACAGTGTAACACTCCTCAAAAAAAAGTAGGATAAAGTAGAGCCTCACATGGGTCCTATGCATTAATAACTTGTTAAAATAATGAAGAATAGCCTTTTTAGTCAGTTTTAAAGAGTTTGGAAGTCAAACGTCAAAGAATGACCAAGAAGTTCGGAAACTAGTCTTTTACGTGTTGATGTGTTCTAGTATGTTGTTCATGTTTTTATGGGTTGTTTGGAGTCTAAAATCAGTGGAGGTAATCCTAGTGTCTTAATAAATGTTTTGAGAGTCAAAACGTTCTGGTAGGACTCCCCGGGACCACCCTAAGGGTCCCCGAGGAGGACCCCAACACTTGGCCAAGCAAGCTGCCAAGGCAGCTTGAAGTTGTTCTTTGAGGGAGTGGCTCCGCGTTGCGGACCTGCTCCACCAATGGCCAATAAGTGGCTTCGCGTCGCGGAGACACCGCGGACTCTACTATCTCAAATTTAATTTCTAGAAAACTTGTGGGAACACCTCCGCGTCGCGAACTTGTTTCCCGATGAAATCTACGAAAATAAAACTCAAGTTGGACTTGTTTAAAAAGGTCCAACTGTAACGACCCTCAAAATAAAGTAGGATAAAGTAGGGCCTCACATGAGTTTTATGCATTAATAACTTGTAAAAATAATGAAGAATAGCCTTTTAAGTCAGTTTTAAAGAGTTTGGAATTCAAACGTCAAGGGACGACCAAGACGTTCGGAAACTAGTCTTTTACGTGTTGGTGTGTTCTTGTATGTTGTTCATGTTTTTATGTGTTGTTTGGAGTCTAAATCAGTAGAGGTGACCCTAGTGTCTTAACAAATATTTTTAGGGTCAAAACGTTATACGACGCCCCGGGGGCCACCCTAAGGGTCCCCCAGGAGGACCCCAACCTTGGCCAAGCAAGCTGCCAAGGCAGTTTGACATTGCTCAGGAGGGAGCATGTCCGCGTTGCGGACTAGCTCCACCAATGGCGAAATGTTTGGTCCGCGTCGCGGACATGTCACAGACTCTACTACCTCGAAATTTAATTTCCAGAAACTTGTGGGAACACCTCTGCGTCGCGAACTTGTTTCCCGACGAAATGTGCTAAAATAAAACTCAAGTTTGACTTGTTTAAATGGTCCAACTAAGTGAGGGGTAGTTTGGGTACTTTGGAGAATTATTATAAATGGTTATTCTACCTATTTTAGGGTATTTTAAGTTGGTTAAAACCCCTAAACCTAAAATTAGACCCCATTCTTCAAATTGACCCTTCCATCTCAAAATAGATTCTCTCAAAAACTCCATTGAAGACCTTGATGAAGCTCAAGCTAGAAGATGGGTTTTCAACTGATTTCTTCTTCAATTTCATGGGTCTTCAATAATTAAGGTATGTTGACTCTTGATTCTTGAATAACCTCTCATTCAATGAGTTCTATCAAAGAGTTTCGAAAGTGATTCAAAGACCAAAATTCCCAATTTTCAATCTAAACATGTGTTCCTTGTCAAACGATTTTCTAAATCATTCTATTGATGAATTAATGTGGAATTAAGGTTTTTAAGATAATTTTCAAAGGAATTCTTAAAGAACCCATGATCCCCAAATTCTCCAAATTGGCCTATGATGTGGGTCTTTGTGAATATGATCTCTATTGGTGAAATTATGTTTATATTTGATTTTATTAATGTTTCTTATGATTATCTATACTTATTCATGTTGAATTGTTGGTATATTGATGAGTTGAGGATTATGGCCTTATGGGCAAAGTTATGGGTTGATCCCTTTGTTTATGGAATTGTACTTAGACTATGTTTATGATATTGAATTACATTGTTGATTCCTATTGCTACCTATGTCAATTGATTATGAATTTTTGAGGATTGATCCATGGTGATCATGGCTTGGAGAATTGGTAAGTTGACCTAACTTCTAGTCTATAGTATGAGAATTGATGTTGTGAGGTTTGATCCACTTATGGTGGAGGTGTTTACTTCTTGTCTATCTATTCATGTTGAGATCATTGCCTTGAAGGCAATAGATGTGGAGTGAATTGATGATTATGATGCCTATGTTTATAAAGTTGTGCTGTGAAGGTTATGTATGAAATCCTCAATGCTAGCATGATGTTTAAAGTGTGTTGATGATGATGAGTATAATGTGAATGATAATGTTAGGGATAAGGTGTGGTCTACATGATTGATTATGTTAGGTACTATTGTGGAATGACCCCTACCTATATGACCCCTATATGAATGTTTGATCATATACATGTTAGGAGTACCTATTCAATGTTGAATGTGTCCTTGTCTCCTATGATGAAGTGTGGGTGTGTGGTCTAGAATCCCTAAGGGCTTTATATGTGAATTGCTCATGAATTGGGGACATTGTGAATGTGTTGTGATCCCTTTAAGGGAAGAACACTCAATATCAATGTTGTTGCTAATATGACACTATGAGGACCAGTATGCACACACACACTCTACATGTATAGATATGAATATGATGTGTTATGGTGTCTATTGAAATGTGAACTCTTATATGCACCCTTACATCTTATTATGCATGCAACGTGTATGATTAGCAAGGTATGAATATGTGTTGTATAAAGGTGTTTATGTGAAAGGATTTCTCACATATGTATACACACACATGAATGAATGAATAAGGTTATGATAATCTAGTGAAAGTGAGTCTCTTGAAAGGTTTCCTCAATTGTACTCTAAACTAGACTATGTTATGAATATGGTATGACTATGTGAAAGGTCATTCTCACATAATGTAGGTTCTATGATGAAAGGTCATTCTCATCTTAGAAATATTTGAGTTATATGATATGAGGGATTAAGTGCCTAAAGCCTATTTTATGAACTAATGTTAAATAAAGGCTTAAAGATGTTTAAAAAGGGAGTTGGAGCTTAGAACCGAGTGAACATGAAAAATGAGAGTGGGGGCTTCACGTTTAGCAAGTCCGGCTTCCCACAAGAGCACCTTCACGTTTAGCAAGTCCGGGTTCCCAACATAGATGTTGTCTCATGAGATGGAAACCTCCACGCTTAGTAAGTCAAGGTTTCCTAGTAGTAATCTCCTTGTTCCTTAACTATGTGCCCCCATAGGTATTAGCTTAGTGGATCCACTAGATAGTTATTACGTATGTAGGTCCTACTTTGGCAAGTAGTACCCTCTCTTTTTGGTGTGGGAGTAGAACACCGGATTCCATGTAGCTCACATGGTCTATGTCAGTTATGGCAATGTCTCCCGAAAGTTAAGAAATAAACTAAGTTAAGAATATGAACTCTAGTCATGATTTCTTAAAGAGTTACTTAGTGTAGGTAGGACTATGGACCCTACTTATGCAATGCACAAGTGGACTCTAAAGGGGGTTATGATTAGGCTCTTTATGTAATGAAGACTATGGTCTATGTATGTTAATATGAAATCATGTTAAAGTTGACTTCACTTATGTCAAGACATGAAGTATGTTTATGCATGTGAATTACCCTTATGACTTCTTAATGGGTTTGCTTAGTATATATGGGGGTATGGGACTCCATGTGTACATTGCACAAGTGAGCTTGTGAAGGGGTTGTGAGGGTGATTTACCTATGATATGAACTAAATGGGTTATGACTAATGATGTAGTAAAGGAATGAGTCCCTATATGATGTTATGAAGTATGTTGGTCTTATGTCTAATGTTAAATGAAGATGTTATGACTTGTTGAATATGATGTGCCTAGTCTATGGTGGCTTCCTAGGAACACTTGGTGGGAGTAGTATTATGGGATGCTACTTGCACATTGCACTAGTGTGACTTGGGGGTTGTCTTGGTGATGGTTCCTATGTGAAGACTATGTCTTATGGTGTGCTTATGACTCTATGAATATATGTGGTTGGATTGGTGAAGGCTATATGAAAGTTCACCTTTGGTAACCTTAAGGCAATACATTGCACCAAGAATTCCCTAAGGGTTGCTTGAGGAAAGGAGTTAAGATAAAGAGGAAGGTAATGTATTGTATGCATTGAATGTGCCTAAAATGTTATAAGTGGCTCTATGTGCTATTATGAATGGTTTCCATGTGTATGATGATGTATGTGGTCTATATTGTGCCTAATGTACTAAATGTTCTTGAAGTTTCTCTAAAACGGCATGATGCATAGTTTCCAACTAAATGTCCTTTTAAAAGCATGTTTTGCATGGTTATCATACTTAGTGCATTCTTGTACTAACACCGTTCTTCTTCATCTTTTTACACCAAGTGTAGGTGATGGTGACTAAAGGGCCTTTCCTAGAAGTGATGAGCTTGGCTTACTATTCCCAAGTTCGGGTGTGTCCTTAAAGATTCAAGGACCTTTATGTTAAAGAGTTTCCTTAAGTTCTATGTACTAGATAGTTGTTTCTTTTGTATTGTAAGGGTTGTGTCCCTCTTGTGTTGTAGTCATGTTTTAAGATGGCTACGTTGAGACGTAGTATTCCGATTTTGTATTAAAGGTTTAATGAGGTGATTTTTAAGGCTTGTGTTATATTATGAAAAAGTTTTAAATTTTCCGCTATTTTTCTATGATAAATGCTATGACGAATGCTAAGGGCTTGTACAAGACCTCCTAGAGGTCGAATACGCCGGTAACGACTAGGGGGTACTCTCGGGTCGTTACACCAACTAAGTGAGGGGTAGTTTGGGTACTTTGGGTTATTATTATTTTAAGTGTTTTTAAGTATTTTAAAGGTATTAAAACATTTAAGAGGTGTTTTTGAATTCATTCTTCCAAAATCAAAACCCCGAAGTTCTTTCTCTCTCTAAAGTTCTCTCAAGTTCGAGGAAGAAGAAGGTGGAGAGCTAGGGTTTCAATTGAGGGTTCCCTTCCACAAAATTTCGTTGAGATTTCATCAATTGAGGTATGGTGGCTCTTCATCTAGGACTCATCTTCATCCTAGAGTCAATTTCAAAGGATTTTACAATGTTTTCAAAAAGTGACTAAAATCTTGTTTTTGAATTCTATCAAGGGTTCTTGCATGAAAATGATTTGAAACGTTTGGGTATGTATTAATTGATGTTTGTTTGTGGTTTTTTGAATAAAATACTCCATGAACCCTTGTCTTCTACAAAACCCTAAAATTTGCTATGAAGTGGGTCTATTTCTATAAATTCAAAGTTGATGGAATTATGTGTAAAGTGAATGGTATTGATATCTCTTGTGTTGTTTAATGTTTATTTATGATTTATTGTTGATAATGGATGAATTAAGGGTGGTAAGCCTTATGGGTGAAGTATTGGTGATTTTGGCTATGGCTTTGGATTATGGTAAGAAGGCTTGAACTCTCTTTATTGAATTGATTGTTGTTGGTAGGTTGGATCCACCTTTGGTGGAAGTGTTATATCTTATTCTTGTGTGGTATTATTGTGAATTGTAGCCATGAAGGCATTGGTGAAGTTGTTTTATAATGTGGGAATATTGCATTATTGTGAATTGAGGCCACGAAGGGCATTATATGAGTGTTATTACATTGTTGTATTATTATACATATGAGGCTATATGTGAAGTCCTATATGAAGCTATATGTAAACTTTGTGTGAAGCTATAATGTGAAGATGTTCTAATGGTATTAATGTGATATTGTATAAAGTGGTATTACGCTAATGTGAAAGCTTGTTTCTCTTGAAATGGTGATATGTGGTGATGATGGACTATGATGAGTCTCTATAAGATGATGTTGTAGCTCATATGCTAGACTTGAGTATCTTGTCTTGTGTCATGAAAGCTTGATTATGTATATGAGTATAAGAATGTTTGGTTGGGCTATGACTTAGTAATGGAGCTCTTCCTATAAATGCTAAAAGAGGAATTCTAGGCCAAGACTTGAATTGGTAAGACTTAAGCATAGTGCCTTTTCATGAGTCTAGCTTTCCTAAGTAAATGTATAACCTTGAAGGATGGGCCTTAGGGTGATATTCCCTTCTTGAGTGAAATGATAGACTTAGAGATGGATGGAGCCGGAACGGCATGAGAATCCTTATCTAAGAAAGTCAAATGAGCTATCCTTATGAACCTAGATTGGCTATAACTAAGAAATGGGGCCTTTCTTGGGAAAAGGTACTATGAGTTGGTTGAACTAGAAAAGGAACCCTCTCTAGTACATATGTCATTGAATACTCTATGGAAACCAAGGCAAAGCACCGAGTGGATGTGGTTAGGATGGTGGCCTAGTTGAGCATGAGATTAGGCACAATGAACATCCTTGGACATCTCTTAACCATGTGCCAACATGGGTTGCTTTTAGTTCTACCCTTGGCAAGTAGAACAACCTCCACGGAGTAGGATAGACTCCGGATTCCATACCTTGCTAGTAAGGTCTATGTCGGTTAAGGCCTATTTCCATCATATGGGATGTGCACTCTAATATTGGATAGGTTCTACAACATGTAGGTAGTAGTATGGGATGCTATCTACACATGGCACGAGTAGGCTTAGAGGATACTAAAGTGAGTTCCCTAAGCCTTAGGGCTATTAAGTGATTGTCCCCTATATGCTTGTGTGTCTCCTAAATAGTTTTATAAAGAATGTTGACTTAGTATGTTATAATGTAATGATAAAACCCTTGTCTATGGTAACTCTTAGGAACACTTCGGTGTATATGAAGAGGTTGTATGGGCGGTCACTTCATTATTCACTTAAGTGTGGCTTAGGGTGACTTGACATAGAGGCTTAAATGGTAATGAAGGACTTACTTTGCTATGTTTTTTAAGTATTGTACACTTGTGTTAATTGAGTTGTAAATGATGTGAATATGGTCTTATTTGTGAATGGTGACTTGAAATGTGGGTTTACGCTTGTGGTTGTAAAGGTTTGTTAAAGAAGGTCATAAAAGCATACATTCCTTGTAAATGTCCGTTGTGCATGTTTTCTTGCATAGTCATCATACTTAGTACTTATTGTACTAATTCCATATCTCTCTATTGTTACAAGTGTAGGTGGTGGAAAGTGAAGAGATCTTTTGAGGAAGCTTGGGATATTAACACTTCTCAAGAAGCTTGGTATGTCCTCATATATTCGAGGACATAGTTGTTACCTTTCTAGTATTTCCACTTAGACATTGTATAAGACTTATATTTTGTTGTAAATGGGCGTGCCCCTAAGATGTTCTGTTCGTGTCTAAGATGGTACATGAGACTTAGAAATTCCACTTCGTTACATTTGAAAGATTTCATGAGTATTATGAATTTGTTTTAAAAGGTGTTTAAATTCCTTACGGTTTTTTTATTACTGAATGCGATGAATGAATGCTAAGAGGCTTGTATTAGACCTCCGAGAGGTCGAGTACGCATGTTACGACTTGGGGGTGCTCTCGGGTCGTTACAGACAGTCTCACTTATGAAGAGGTGCCAATTGAGATTCTTGACCGTCAGGTTCGTAGGTTTAGAAACAAAGAAGCTGCTTCAGTGAAGGTTTTGAGGAGGACTTAGACAGTAGAGGGAGCTACTTGGGAAGGAAAAGTATCCATGAAGGCCAAGTATTCTCATCTCTTACCTTTCAATTCCATTACAGCTTCATGTAATAGTTCCTCTTCGGTTTTTCAGTTTACTCTTGCGTAAATTCAGTCTGAGCTGGTTCCTTAAGTTGTTCTTGCATTTCATCATATTTGCGTGTTCTTGGAAATTAGTTCAGTCAAATATCCGTTAGTAGTGCTTCGTGGTAGGGTTTCCAGCTCCTTCCCTCCATACTCAACTAGTTTAGATTTCATTCAAGGACGAATTTTCCAAAGGGGGATTATTTTAACACCTCATACCTAACAGACCTGAACAAATGAAATTTTGGTGAACCATGATACGCTCAAATTACACCTCCCTAAAGAAAAATAAGCGATTGTTATCAAGTAAAGAACCCAACTTGTAGGTTGGGGTCGATCCCATGAGGAATATGGTTTAGACTTAAGTTCAAGTTACGATTATATTCATTTAGCCAAGGTATTTCCGAAACAAGTAATTAAAAGGGGGTGGGGGGGGGGTTGTGTAACAGATTCGAGATATTAAGTAACCAATTAGAAACAAGATTAGAACTTTTGGTGTTATCAAGATGAGAAATAAACTAGGGCGTATTTGTTCCCCATAAGCTCATAACTTTGTAATCCTAGTAATAGAAACCCTTTCCTAGTGTGTTACACGCAAACCGATAAGTAATGTATCTCTAAATCCTTGGTCCGACATCTAGAGAATTTTACCCCGCACCTTGGTCCGGCTACGTGTGTATAATTTACTAACCCTTACCATTACCTTATATTAGACGTCACATCGATGTATGGTTTAGTATTCTCCCACGCATCAATCGACATTAATTCGATTAGATAGTATCACACTAAATCAATGTTGATAATTCTTTTCTTATTAACAATCGCCTTGGTCCGGCAAGTAGCAACAAGGTGAGTTCTAATGTTGGCCACCATTAAAGAGACTTCTAAACGAAAGAATTATCAATGCATGCAAAACACTACTCAGGAATTACTTAGTTACTATTCATACCTTGTTATTCGCTCATGGTTCCCATGACCCTAGTTGTTGATTTAGTTACCCATAATAGCAAGAACACAATTCATAATATTAAAAGAAGAAACCATGAACTTACGTAGTAGAGTAGAATACTCCCCGAATCTCAACTTGAATTTGAAAGTAAAAATTACTAAAACGTGCTTTGGAAATTAATAGTTGCTAAAGTTGCAAGTTAATCTCCAAAACCAAGAACTAGGACAAGAATAATAATGTCTAACCCCCCGAAAATGAGGTTTACATAACCTATTTATAGAAAACAAGTCCCAACTAAAAAAGATAAAGGAAATAATGTTTCAGCACGGGTCTTCGATCTACGCCACTGACTTACAGTCTATAGATTGATCTACAGTCCGTAAGTCCCTTTCATGGTCCAGGACTTAGCCAATTTTTTGGGCTTCAAAATCGACCCCTCTCAGCTTAAAACGACGGACTTACAGTACGACTCGTCAATTGACTTACGGTCCCTAGGTCCTCCTCCGTAGCTCCATACGTAGAATCTTCAAATTGGGTCTCAAAAGCCTCCTCTCAGTCACATTCGACGAAGCACCAGTACGATCCATAAGTCAATCTACGGACCATCAGTTGCCACCGTCATTCCATACTTAGCCAAAACAACTTCACTTCTCTTCTTCAATGCCTAGCCTGCCCTTCTATGGTGACCATCTACGGAGCATGAGTGGACCTACGGTTCGTAGGTCACCTCTATAGATGCCCTTTTCTGCAGATTTTAGCTGTGTGTTTAAGTTTCCGCGTCTCAACATATTTCTAGCAAAAAATGATAAACACACATAAAAACCAACACCAAATGGCTCTAGAAACAAACAACTCTTAAGTGAAATGTATTAAAAGTACCGTAAACTCATGGTACATCAACACCCTCAACAAAGATTCGTTGTTTGTCCTCAAGCGACACACTAAGACTCTAAACGACACTTAGCATAGAAGCAAGAAATTTAAGAACAAACAATCACATGGCCATCTACCCCGACTCTCTTCATGGGTGCAAATCTTTTATCTCAGACTCAACAAGCTCACTTGTGCGGATACAACTTGACAAATATCGACCAATCAACACACAACATACACAGTTTCACTATCACCGAGGTACCATTTTTCTGACAACGTAATTAATGTCCTTACTTTAAACGAAATCCCTTTTTTTACACAATTAAGATGATTTTGATTACAAGGATTCATTCAACACTCACGCTCAAAAGTAACTTCAAATACAATTAGTGCTCAATACCATAGGCTTTCTCTTATTTTCACTGCTTAGACTCTCCAAACTAGGTTCTAGGATTACTATAGGACTTTCTCAGCTTGTAACGTAGGCTCAGGGTAAGTGTGGTACATTTGGGTACTTTTAGTGACTTTCTGCCCTCCTTGACATTACATTAGGCTTTCTACCTCTTTTCGCCCTATTTTTGACATCCTACCATTTTACCTTCTTTTCCTTGATTATCTTTAACCATGGATGTGACTTTTGACTTTGTAGCTCTTTGTTTTTCACTTTCCTTTTTTTCTTGCATTTTATTCTTCTCTTTAGCTTTCAACAAGTCACATCCTATCACCTCTTTTCTTTTTCTCTTTTTCAACACCAAACTCTTTTCAAACCTATTTTTCTTTTGGTTTCCTCGTTCATAGCCACCCTCAACTTATGGATTTTCCATAGGTTGAGGTACACAATACCCGATGTCGGATAAGGGCCAAAAATGAGGTCACTTTTTACATTAGCCACCCTCAATTTAGGCTTTTGGCCTAAGTCGAGGTGCACATGTCCAAGGAGGGACCGAGGCCAACATACTAGATTATGGGAAGGTGAGTGAGGGGTTTAGAGTGGAATGGTCTAGTTTAGGTTCAAACCATTTGGATCAAAAGGGACATTTATTTCATTTGGTTGGATTCTTTGTAGGCAATTTGCGGAATTATCAGAACAAGGTCATATGATCACTTCCTAGCCTCTAGAGTAGATTATCTTGGCAGGACAAACCGGGCAATTCTAGATTGGCACCAAAACTATTTGAACAATCAACTATTCTCACACACTCTTGGCACACAGTTCAATTATCATATTATCAGATTACCCAGTTCAAGTTCTACCTTAAGTCATGCCATCATTTGGTTCATTATCATGTCATGTTCAGAGCCAAAACATTCGACTTTATTCTAGCCTACAAATTTTAGCACTTGGCACAAAATTTGGACGGATCTTATTTTTCCACAAAAGCTTTTGCCATCATGCTTCATTCTTTCTCATGTTTATACATATACAATTTTAACACATGTCGGTTCAATAGAAAATAAACAGTCTCTTGGGGACAAAGAACACAGGCAAGAAAACCACAAGAGAGGATTTATGAGTTGACTTACTTAGACTTCACCCTATCACTCACAATCCATTTACCCCACCCCAAACAAAAAAAGTGCAATTGTCCCCAATGCACATAAAATAATAATAAAATTAATGGATTTGGGTGAAGCAAACTTGTGACGCATAGTGCCGAAGACTCCTCAACAAGCCGGTGGGTCAGGTTTCCCGGAACCCGCTGAAGCAACACTTGGGTCACCCTCAATAGTGCTCACATCATCAATCACAGCACCCTTAGTAGTGCTCTCGGTCACTCGAACCGCCCCATAAGTGGTGCTCACATTATCCCTCACAACAGGCAGAACTCGATACCCCCGCAACACTCTCACGCACCCTCTGTTGGAAGAACTATTCATCTACGATCGAAGCCCTCTTAGCATCCTTCTCCTGCCTGTGCTGTCTCTTTTGGGCTTTTTCTTCCTCAGTGGGGCTATATCGATGCCTCTTACCTCCGGCACGTGTAGCCTCAGACTGATCCTCTGCGTCCCCACTAAATAACGCGCCAAGCACTGTTTCATCAGCAAATACATCAGGAGTAAACTCTAGCTCAGTTGTGGGTGTGACCATTATCGCATAAAAATCAGGCCGAAGACGGTCCAACTCTGTCCAGAACGAGGAAAGATCTGCATCAGGGGCTCTACATGGTGCTGCCACATTTGCCGCATCCTGGATCAGCCCAATTTCTAAAGTCCTCGACGCCTGGACTAGTTCATCACAATGCCATATCGGCACTCCAACATTTATTCATAAGTGAAAGATGAGACACGGGAATGGGGAAGTAGTAGAGGTCTTAAAGTCCCTCTCATGAATCTCTGCGAAAAGCATGCGGGCAAAGTCAATCTCAAGTCCCGCTACCAGTGCCGCAACCATGACCGCTCTATCTCGTGTGAGTAAATTGTCGAACTTTGTCGGTGATACCCTATTTCGGACCAATAACCAACTGAACTTGGCTACTAAGTTTAGTGTGGCCTGTCGGATACCTATACGTGGTGCGGCGACCCACTCTTCACGCTCTTCATCCACAACAATATGTCTGGCCAACGACAGTAACACAACCTCCCTTTGTTCGGAATTCCTCGCGAATGCACCACTCCTGACAATCTCCCATCTATAATCAAACTCACCTGTATTGAGTGCCCAAGTCATTCGAATACTAGGGCCGTATAGGAATCTGCTGATTGTGGTGTGAGAGATCTCCACTGGAATACCCCAGACCATAGTGGAAGTGACAGGGTCCTGGGACGTCCGCTTGGACCTCTTGTCTATAGAACCTCAGAGAGTGGCAGCATAAGAGGCAGCATAGGAGGCATAGAACTCCCGCACAATCTCCTCACTATAGGTCTCGGGGTCTCGTGCCATCCACTCACACTTGTGAAGTTTAAACAATCGGTGGATCTCGGGAATTGTGTGTAAATTCCCCATGAGGACTCTCCGTTCTGCAGTAATAGGCCGGGCCATATTGTTATTCTCATTCATAATTTTGGCATCTCGGTAGATTTGCCATTGGCCTTCGACACACCATCTATTTGGCTCCCCAACTAGCAGAGCAGGCTCATTATTTGATGGAATTTGGATATTACCCGATCTAGTGGCCTCATCATACGACGCAGCCCCATCATGTGCACTGGAGTAGATGGCAGAGCTGGAGGCAAACCTTGCAACAGAGTTTGACTCTAAGACGGAAGCAGACCTTTCCAGTGCCCTGGTCAGTGTATCCTCCGCATCAGACTAGGAGGCAGTGACTACGTCAGGGACCACCTTCTTGGGCTGGTTTCGGGTAGTCTGGGGTACTGCAGGTGGTATCCTCCAAGTGGTGGGGACGTACTCGGGTCCTCATCACTCTCCAGATCGTTGAAACCAGTTTGTGGGAAGGTCTAGTTGACTTGGACCTACCCCCCTTTGTAGCTAGTGCTTTCTTGGGAACCATCGTACCTGTGGAGGAGTTGTTAGTACCCAAAACAAACATAAGATACGCTCGAAATAATTTTTGAACTAAAAAAGAATAAAATAAAAAAATAAAATAAAATCAGACAGCATGCTACAGTTGTCACCTACGGCAGGGATCTACGGTCCGTAGATTGATCTACAGTCCGTGGAACCCCTCCGTAGATCAGAGATACAGAGAAGGTAATCTCTGATGGAAACCATGGATGTGTAGAACGATGCGTAGATCAATCTACGTACCGTAGTCCATAGCCGTGGTTTCACACTTAGTGCATTTTGCTAATTGCCTCCATCAACGGTCCTGATCTATGGTCCGTGGGGTGACGTACGGTCCGTAGACGGGGTCTCGTGGATGGGGTCTGTGCCAAATATCAGATATGTCCCATTTTGAAGCCAAATTTTTAGCCTTTTTCAATAAGATCCTGGTTTACTCATGCATTTCATCATGAATCATGTTAGTTTGTCACCTAAGCGTTCCAATTACTCAATTTTATAGTTCATTTAAACTAAATTCGGAACCCTAAGTCGAAACTTACATATAGAATATTATTGCACTGTCTTTATAAACTATAACGACACACAATCGCTATCCATCGTCCCAAGGGTGTTCACAAATCAAATTTAATATGCATTTACATACAACTAACTACCCAAGGTCAAGATCCGACTCCCGACTTTCTATAATCAATCAATGAATAGAAATTCAAAGTGAGGGGAATGTCTATTACCTTACAAGTAACAGGAGAGGGGTGATTGTGTGATGACACTACGCTTGCAAAACCACAACTAATCCCCTAGTTGCACCGAACTCGGACACAGGACCTCTTGGGGATTTTGAGGGTAAGTGTAATTTGGAATGAAAAAAATAGGATTTGGGGACAATGTTGGGATGATTAATTGGGAGATTATGAGTGATTTGTGGAGTGATTTAGGGGACTTGGGAGTGCTAAGGACGATTTTGGGATTGAATGGAGGGGAGGGTTATGTTTTTAAAATTGGGGGAATTTAAATAGGAGGGGTCTGGGTCGGGTCAGGCAACACTAGGATTTGGACCCACGAGACCCCGTCTAGGATCCGTGGGTCGATCTACGGTCCGTAGATTGGGACCGTAGATTACTTTACACTTAGAAAAATTTAGAAGCTTACCTGGGATCTACGGAAGCCATTAACGGTCAGTAGGTTAACTTACGGACCGTCGATGGGGTCTGTAGACCTTTGCACCAGACCTTTTTCTGTAGATTTTGCATTGCATCCCTACACATGTAGCAACCATTAGGCTATTCTTTTTACATTTTCTCGACACTTTTTAGATACGGACCCTATATTGCATCTAGCCAACACTAAAACAAAAATAAAACACCTATTTAAATGCGTACAGAGAAACAAATAAATCAAGAAAACTATTAAGCGGAAAACAAAAACCTATCGTTGGCTAGATTTTACATCTTGGGTTGCCTCCCAAGCAGCGCTTAGTTTAACGTCGCGGCACGACGCAGACCTCTTGATAACTCAGACTTCATCAAGATAATAGGCCTCACCAACTTCTTGCACACTTTCTGCATTTCCCATATAGATCTTGATCATTTGCCCATTCACCAGAAACCTTGTCCCTTCACTAATCTCAAGCTCAACAGCTCTATTGGGCAGCACCTTCGTGAGTAAAAATGGCCCAGTCCATTTGGACTTGAGTTTGCCCGAAAATAAGCGCAACCTAGAGTTGAATAGAAGCACAAGATCACCCACGACAAATTCTCGTTTTTCAATTCGTTGATCATGACACCTCTTCATCTTCTCTTTGTACAAGGCTGAACTTTCATATGCTTTTATGCGAAACTCATTAAGCATGTTAGTGTCATTCAACCTTTAATTTGATGCGGCGCCCCAATCCAAATTAAGCTTCTACATTGCCCACATAGTCTTATGTTGTAACTCTACAGGTAAATGACAGGACTTCCCATATACAAGTTGGTAGGGGGTCATACCTATAGGAGTCTTAAATGTGGTGCAATAGGCCCATAGAGCATCATCAAGCTTCCTTGACCAATCCGATCTATTCGCATTAACAGTCTTTGCCAAAATCTGTTTGATCTGTCTGTTGGACACTTCGACTTTCCCACTAGTCTACAGATTGTAAGGAGTGGCTATATTGTGGCCGACACCATACTTCTCAAGTAGCGCCTTGAACAACCTATTACAAAAGTGAGAACCTCCATCGCTGATAATTGCCCTAGGTATGCCAAATCTAGAAATGATATTCTTTTTCAAGAATGTGGTGACACTTTTACCTTCATTGTTGGAGAGCGCAACTGCTTCCACCTAATTCGACACATAATCAACTGCAATAAGAATATACTTCAGGCCATGTGAACTCACAAAAGGACCCATGAAATCAATGCCCCATACATAAAATAATTCAATCACCAATATCGGATTCATAGGGAGCTCTTGCCTCTTTGAAATTCCTCATTCTCTTTGGCAACGGTCACAAGACATGGCGAAATCATGAACATTTTGGTGGATGGTGGGCCAGTAATACCCACACTGCAAGATTTTGTGCGAAGTCCGAACACCACTATGATGCCCACCAACAAGCGATGAATGACACGCCTCTAGTATACACATCATCTCGACCTCTGGCACACAACGACAAATAAGGTTCATCCCGAAAGAACTTCTTCACATCATGCATAAACTTTTTCCTTTGGTGAAAAGACAAATCTAGTGGCACCAAATCGCTTGCCAAATAATTAGCAAAGTCTGCGAACCAAGGAATCAAATCATGAGAAGCAGCCAATACATGTTCATCTGGAAAAGCATCATTCATTTCAACCCTATCACCAAGCTTTAGCATCGCCTCTTCCTCTAATCTAGACAATCGATCGGCAACTTGATTTTCAGTCACCTTTCTATCCTTCACCACAAAGTCGAACTCTTGCAGCAACAATTCCCATCTAATCAACCTTGGTTTCGCATCCTTCTTCTCCGTCAAATACCTCAATGCAAAATGGTCGGCATGCACTATGACATTAGTACCAAGCAAGTAGGATCAAAGTTTTCGAATGTGAAAACCACCTCAAGAAGCTCTTTTTCAGTTACCATATAGTTCTTTTGGGCCACATTTAGAGATTTGCTAGTACAGTAAATAGGATGGAAAATTTTCCCTCGCCTCTATCCCAATACCACACCAAGCGCCACTCCATTCGCATCACACATTACTTCAAATGGTTGTCCCCAATCCGGTGAAATAATGATAGGTGTAGTAACTAACTTCTCCTTCAACTCTACAAATGCTCTCAGACAAGCATCATCAAAATAGAACTTAAACTCCTTCTCGAGAAGTTTAAACAATGGATGTGCAATTTTTGAGAAATCTCTTATGATCCTCCTAAAAAAGCCAGCATATCCCAGGAAACTGCTAACACCCTTTAGAGAGATAGCTGGTGGAAGCTTTTCTATTACCTTGACTTTAGCTCTATCAACCTCAATGCCTTTCTCAGAGATCCGATGACCCAACACTATACCTTCTTTCACCATAAAGTGGCACTTCTCCAAATTTAGTGCAAAATTGCAGTTTTGACACCTTTTAAGCACTTCAGCCAAATGATCCAAACATCGATCAAAGGAGTCACCTACCACAGAGAAATCATCCATGAACACCTCAATAGTGTCCTCCACTATAACAGAGAATATCGACATCATACATCTCTGGAAGGTTGCTGGAGCATCCCACAACCCAAATGGCATCCGTTTGAAGGCGAATGTCCCATAAGGGCAGGTGAAGGTAGTCTTATCTTGGTCTTTCGTAGCTATAGAAATCTGATTGTAGCCCGAATAACCGTCAAGAAAACAATACCAACCCTTACCCGCAAGTCTATCTAGTATTTGATTCATGAATGGCATAAGAAAATGGTCATTTTCTGTCCAAGCATTTAACTTTTGGTAGTCCATGTAGACTCTGCATCCAGTCATAGGCCGCATCGAAACAAGCTCATTTCAGTCATTAGGAACCATAGTAATCCCACCTTTCTTGGGTACACACTTAATAGGACACACTTAACTGGTATCGGCAATGGGATAAATAACTCAGGCATCCAACCACTTGATGATCTCCTTTTTAACTACCTCTTGCATAGGTGGGTTTAATCTTCTTTTGTGCTCAATACTAGGCTTGTGATCTGGCATGAGTTGGATTTTATGAGAACAAATATCATAAGGGATCCCAATAATATCCGCAATAGTCCACCCAATAGCTCGCTTGAACCTCTTCAACACAAGCACCAAACACTCTACTTGGCGCCCATTCAAATCACCCGCAATAGTGACTGGTAAAGTATCATCTTTTCCTAAGAACACGTACCTCAAATGCGATGGTAGAGCCTTAAGCTCAAATTTCGGTGCCACCTTAACGGATGGTCGTGCGGGTGGAGACTCATGATTTTTCATGAGCAAATCCAACTTCTTCGGTTTCGAGCAATATTCACACCTATCAAGTGCGGCAAGTAGCTCATCATACTCTTCAATACCATCACTGTCGAAGTTCATCATAACCGCTACTAGTGCCTCAACACCCAGTCTCTCCTCAATTAGCACCTCAGACACACTCTCAACTCTATAGGTTATCGCCAATACCAATTGGAGCTCACTACTTTGCTTCATAGACCTACAAATATTGAAAGTCGTCTCTTCATTGTTCAGTCTGAACTTCATCTTCCCCTTTTCCATATCAACCAAAACGCACCCAGTAGCTAAAAATGGTCTCCCAAGAATGATGGGAACCTCAAAATCAACCTCACAGTCAAGAATCACAAAATCTGCCGGAAAGATGAATGACTCCACTTTCCCTAGTACATCATGGAGCACACCAATGGGCCTCTTCACAGTTCTATCGGCCATAAGCAATCGCATCGCAGTCGGCTTTGAATCTGCCAAACCTAACTTTTTGTAAATCGAAAATGGCATCAACTTAATTCTATCCCCAAGATCACACAAGGCCTTAGCAAAATCCAACAGCCCAATGGTACATGGATTGGTAAAGGCACCAGGATCCTCCTTCTTCTGCAAAAGAGACTTTGTAGCAATAGCACTACAATGTTGCAATCTATCATCATCCTCGAAGCACACTGCCCTTTTCTTTGTCACCATATCCTTCATAAATTTTGCATACCCAGGCATTTACTCCAAAGCCTCTATCAACGGAACATTGATGGAAAGTTGTTTAAACATGCTAATAAACCTATGGTATTTGCGTTCTTCAGTCTTCTTCACTAATCTCTGTGGGAAATGAGGTAGAGGTCTAGGTATGGGGACAACTTTCTGAGTTATTTCTCCGTTACATTCTCGGACTCTCCACTCACCTCGACCATGTCATCATCTTTATTAGTCTCAATTTCTACCCCAGACGGTATAGGTGGATCAATGGTTTACTTACTTCCTAGAGTAGTGACTTCCATATAATGCCCATCATGCTTTGGATTCTGGATGGTGTTGCTAGGAAGAGTCCCAGGTTGACGTGGGTTCACTGTAGTAGACAACTGAGTCATCTGTAGCTCAAGATGTTTGATGGACACTGCATGGGCATCAACTTTTTGACCAATACCAGACAAGTCGTTCCTCATCTTATTCACATTCGCATCAGTTGCATCGAACCTCTTCATCATATCCTCAATACGCGCCATATTACTTCCAGATTCCCAATTTTGTGGGGGGAAATAAGGCCCAACCCGATCATTTCTGTTGCCATAGTTGTTCCGATTGTAGTTGTTATCGGGATTGTAGATCCCATCCCAGACATATTGACCCTCTCAGTGTAGTTGACATAGTTTCGACCTTGGTTTCCTTGACCTTGGCGCCAATTATCCAGATTGGAACCTTGGGCGTTTGGTCGAAAACCCCCCGTCTGATCATTCACCGCATAAGCATCCTCTTCAAAGTAACACTCCTCTTTTGGTGGTGGAGTTCTAGTAAAATAGTTCACAACATTTACCTTCTCCGCTCCTTCGGTCACATTCTTCAACACCAATCCTAGTTGAGTCCTCATCTGAGCCATCTCCTCGCTAATCTCATTTGCGGGCTAGTTGTTTGTTGCTTGAACGATAAATGTGTTCCTCCTAGTATCTGACTTTCTAGCCCTCCAAGCTTTACTGGTTTGCGATATATTCTCCATTTTCTCCATAATTTGTGCAAAAGTGCATTCACCATACGAACCTCCCGCAATAATATCAAGCACTGCACATCATCATCATGTCCTCGGTAGAAGTACTCCTTCATCGAATCATCATCAATATGGTGATTCGGGACACCTCTCATGAAGGCAGTGAACCTATCCCAAGAACTACTTAAAGACTCTCCAGGTAATGCCACAAAATTATTGAGTTTATCTTTTTTATTCAACTTCTTGGACATTGGAAAAGCTATTGCTAAGAATGCTTCTGTCAGTTGTTTTCAAGTATAGATTGAGTTGTAAGGGAGTTCATTGAACCACACAGCAGCATCTCCGGTCAATGATAAGGGAAACACCAGCAACCCAATGATGTTCATATCCCAATCCGATCGACCTATACAGCTTTTGTATACATGGTTTAGTTGGGCTATGTGGGCATGTGGATCATCTCCTGGCAAACCCAAAAACAAGCCTCTCGTTGTAAGCATCTTCATCAAGCTACGGGCCACCACAAATGTATGCCCCTGAGGTAGAGGCGGTAGGACAAGAGGTCCATCAGAATCGGCACTATTAAGGTTGACACTAAAATTGTCAGGCTGTCGTGTTCCTTGTGGGTCCTGTACCCTCCAATCTATTTTCAGCTGGCACCTGATTATTCTCATCAATTACCCTCGGAGGTTGCAACCCTACACCATCACCTAACTCTCCTCCGATAGGATTTACCGAAACTCCTTGATTATTCATTCTTCGCAAAGTTTTGGTCAGTTCTGTATCATAGGGAGTAAATGGTTCACCTTGGCTCCGTGTACTTGGCATACACTAGCGTAAGACCCTGAGAAAGACAAAAACAAAAGAAAAGGTAAAATTAGGAAATATTTGACTAAAGTTCAATAACGTATTTAAACTTAATCCAAAACCCTTATTCCTCGGTAGTGGCGCCAAAATTTGATACGCTCAAATTACACCTCCTTAAAGAAGCATAAGCGATCACTATCAAGTAAATAATCCAACTTGTATGTTGGGGTCGATCCCATGAGGAATATGGTTTAGACTTAAGTTCAAGTTACAATTATATTTGTTTAGCCAAGGTATTTCTGAAACAAGTAATTAAAAGGGGGGATTTGTGTAACAAATTCGAAAGATTAAGTAACGAATTAGTAACAAGATTAGAACTTTTGGTGTTATCAAGATGAGAAATAAACTAGCGCGTATGTCTTCCCGATAAGATCATAACTCCGTAATCCTAGTAATAGCAATCCCTTCCTAGTGTATTACATGCAAAATGATAAGTTATGTATCTCTAAATCCTTGGTCCGGCATCTAGAGAATTTCACCACGCACCTTGGTCCGGCTACGTGTGTATAATTTACTAACTCTTACCATTACCTCATATTAGACGTCACATCAATGTATGGCTTAGTTTTCACCCTCGCACCAATCGACATTAATTCTATTAGATAGTATCACACTAAATCTATGTTGATAATTCTTTTCTTATTAACTACCTCCTTGGTCCGGCAAGTAGCAACTAGGCGAGTTCTAATGTTGGGCACAGTTAAAAAGACTTCTAAACGAAAGAAGTATCCATGCATGCAATACACTATTGAAGAATTAGTTTTATTATTCATACCTCATTATTCGCTCATGGTTCCCACAACCCTAGTTGTGGATTTAGTTACCCATAATAGCAAGAACACAAATCATAATATTAGAAGAAGAAATCATGAACTTACATAGTAGAGTAGAATAATCCCCGAATTTCAACTTGAATTTCAAAGTAAAAATCACTGAAATGTGCTTTGGAAATTAATAATTGCTAAAGTTACAAGTTAATCCCCAAAACCAAGAACTAGGACAAGAATAATATTGTCTAAAGCCCAAAAATGAGGTATACTTACCCTATTTATAGAAAAAAAGTTCCAACTATAAAAGGAAAATAAAATAAGGAAATAACGTTTCAGCACGCGTCTTCGATCTACGACACTAATTTTTAGGTTTCAAAATCGACCCCTCTCAACTTCAAACGATGGACCCACAGTATGGCCCGTCAATTTACTTACGGTCCGTACGTCCTCCTTCATAGCTCCATACTTGGAATCTTCAAATTGGGTCCCAAAAGCCTCCTCTCAGTTGCATTCGACGAAGCACCAGTACGGTTCGTAAGTCAATCTATGGACCGTCAGTTTCCACCGTCATTTCATACTTGGCCAAAACTTCACTTCTCTTCTTCAATGCCTAGCATGCCCTTCTACGGTCACCATCTACGGAGCGTGAGTGGACCTATGGTCCGTAGGTTACCTCCGTAGATGCCCTTTTTTGCATATTTTAGCTGTGTCTTTAAGTTTCCGTGTCTGAACTTATTTCCTGCAAAACACGATAAACATACGTAAAAACCAACACCAAATGGCTCTAGAAACACACAACTCTTAAGTGAAATGTATTAAAAGTACTGTAAACTCACAGTACAACAAACCACAGAAGGGTTCACGGACCGTCAAAGGAACCATGGTCCGATGACCTACTCGTTCTTCACACCCGCCCAGAAGTGGTGGACAACGGAGACCTTCACAGACCATGGACTGATATACCGTGAGTTTACGGTATTTTTGGTGCATTTCACTTAGAATTTGTGTGTGTCTTGAGCTATTTGTTTATTAGATATAATGTTTATGTAATCTTTTGTAGGAAATTGGTTTGGAAGTGGTGGAGAGAAAATACGACTATAATTGGCAGCAACACTAACAAACGAAGCCAACCATGGACTGCAGGTCCAATGATGGCCCATAGGTGGTTTAACGTAGGTGAAGTTAAAGAAAATCCAACAAAGTGTGGAACCACGGAAGCCAATAACGGACCGTAGGATGACTGACGACCCGTCTTGCACATCCATCGATGAGATCAGATATATGAAGTTCCAGCACTTGAACCACGGGGGCGACCAACGGACCATAGGTTGAACCACGTTGTGTAGGTCATGCTATTAGTCGAAGCACTATCCTGGATCAGTTTTTGTTATTTTTTTCCTAGTTGGTTTATGATTTTAAACTCTATAAATATGGGTTCTATTTTACGTTTTTAGGGGTTAGACAATATTATATACTGTTGTTTTGGTATTTTTGCATTATTTTGCAAACTCTTAGTAATTTAATTTCCAGAAGTGGGTTTATGCAATTTGTACTTTGATTTTAAATTCAATATTTCGATTTTCATCTATTCTAATTGTAAGTTCAAGATTTCTTCTAACCTACTTATGAATTGTGCACTCTCAAACATGAGTAGATAAATCCACAACTAGGTTTGTGGGAACCACGAGAAATTCACAAAGTATGAATAATAACTACGTAATTCTTGAATAATATTTATGCATGTATTGTTATCTTTTTGTTTAGAAGTCGTTCTAGTTTTTTACAACTTTAGAACTCACCTCGTTTCTACTTCCCTTACCAAGGGGTAATGAATAAGAATAAGATTATACAACAATGATTTAGTGAAGGATTTACTTCTCTCTAATAGTCTGACTTTAATCAATTGTGGAAAGGGTGAATACCCTAAGTTAATTGACACAATGACTAATCTGGGGTGAAGTTAAGGGTTAGTGAACAGCATATTCGTGTATTTACCAAGTCGCGAGTCAAAGTTCCTACTAAGATTACTAATCACGTAGGGATACATAACTTATAACACTAGGATAGAATTACTATTATTAGGATTACTGCGTTAAAAGCAAGTGGGGAACACACATGCCCTTGTTTCCATCTTGAATTGATACCTCAAACTGTGAATCTTGCTTACCTCAACAATCTGTTACATTAGTTACAAAACCCCCTGTTTACTTTTCTCAAAAATAGTTTGACTAAAAATAGATAATTGTGAGTTAAGCGTAAGTTTAACTATATTCCTCATGGGATCGACCTCATCCTACAATTTGGGTTCTTTACTTGATGACGATCACTTATGCTTCTTTAAGACAGATGTAATTTAACCGTATCAAATTTTGGCCCCAGTTCCGAGGAGTACGCCTTTTAGATTATGTTTAACTACATTTTGGAACTAGAGTCAAGTGTTTCCTGATTTTACATTTTTGTTTTCTACAAGTCTTACCAATTGTGTATGCCAAGTAGACGGACTCGAGGCGATTCCTTGACCCCTTATGATCCTGAATATAGAAGAACTCAGAGGAAAATGAATAATAAATGGGTACTCAACAATCCAATCAGAGAAGGTCTAGGAGATAGAGTTGAATTGCATTCTCATGGGGTTGTAAATGTGCCCTCTCAAGTTGATGTTGGTGATCTAATCGAAAATGTAGAAAGGGTGTCGAATCTGCCACCACCGAGGTTTCGTGATAACTACAAGTTTGACTATGATGCAGTTAGATCAGATGGGTCTATTGTTCTCCTTCCTCTACCTCCAAGACATACATTTGTGGTGACCAGCAGTCCTATACAAATGGTTACGGCAAGAGGGATTTTTTGATGGGTTGGCTTCAAAGGATCGATACGCTCACATGGCTAAATTGTCAACTGTCTGTAAGAGTTGTGTAGGATGACCAGAGTTGGATATGGATGTCAACGGTTTGAGAGTATTCCCATTGTCGTTGACCGATAATTTTGTTGTGTCATTTTCTGAGGTTCCATATAATTCGATCTATACATGGGACCAATTGCATAATTTGTTCATAGCAAGATATTTTCCACTGTCCAAAGAGATAAATCACAAGGATAAGTTGAATAATTTCACAACACTACCTTGAGAGTCCATAAGAAGTTCCTGGGATAGGTTCACTGGGTTCATGTGGAGTGTTTCGAACTACCGCATAGATGATGAGTCACTAAAGGAGTACTTCTACAGAGGACAAGATAACAATGGAAGGGTTGTGTTGTGTACTATTGCTGGAGGATCATATGGTAAGTGCGTTTTTGAGGAGACCACTGAAAAATTTGAGAGGGTTTTCCAAAACAATAAGGCATGGATAACTAGGAAGACAAATAATGGTAGGAAAATGTTCGTTGTCCAAACTGCACCAAATCAATCCAATGATGACATTCATGACGAGATTTCCAAAATGAAGACTTAAACTGGTTTCGTATTAAAACATGTGAGTGGAAGTGTAGAAAAAGTGAATGCGGTAAATTACCTAACTTGAGCTCTACCACAATAGTTGAGGAATGTAGCTATGAGGAGGATGGGAGTTTGGTTAATGATCAGACGAGGGGTTTCAGAACCAACAGCCAAGGTTCCAACTCGGATAATTGGCGTCAAGGTCAAGGTAAACAAGGTTGGAATTATGGAAACTACAACCAAGAGGGAAACTATGATCGAGATGGTAACTTTAATCATGATAACAACTACAACCGAAACAACTATTGCAACATGAATAAGAGAGTTGGGCCCTATGCTCCACCTGGTAATAAAAAATCTTGTAATATAGTGGGTGGTACTAGTATGACTTGCATTAAAGATATGATGTAGAAGATCATGAAGAGGTTTGATGCAATTGATGAAAATGTGAAGGAGATGCGTAATGATTTATCTGAGATTGCTAAGAAAGTTGATTCCCATGCAATGTCGATCAAGCAACTTGAGGAGCAGTTTAGCCAGTTGTCCACTACTGTGAACCCACATCAGTCTGGCACACTTCCTAGGAACACCATCCAAAATCCAAAAAATGATGGGCATTGTATGGCAGTCACTACTCGTGGAGAAAAATAGACTACTGATCTCCACATGTCGTCTGAGGTTGAAAGAGTGGTAGAAAAAGATGCAGATGAGATTGAGGTTACTGGAGATCCAAAAAATGCTACAAAAAAGGAAGCTGAGGTGACCCAAAAAGTTGTTCCCATGCCTAAACCTCCACCTCCCTTTCCACAAAGATTGGTGAAAAAGATTGAAGAAGGAAAATATCACATGTTTATAACAATTTTGAAACAAATTTCCATCAATATTCCTTTGGTAGAAGCTTCTGAGCAAATGCATGGGTATGAAAAATTTATGAAGGACTTCGTGACCAAAAAGAGGGTTGTCAGTTTTGAGAATGATGAGAGGTTGCAACATTGTAGTGCTATTGCTACTAGGTCACTTGTGCAAAAGAAAGAGGATCCTAGAGCTTTCACTATTCCTTGTACCATTGGTATGTTTCACTTTGCGAAGGCCTTGTGTGATTTGGTTGCAAGCATTAATTTGATACCATTGTCGATTTATAAGAAGTTGGATTTAAGAGCTCCAAAACCGACTGCGATGTGTTTAGTCATGGCTGATAGAATTGTGAAGAGGCCCTTTGAAGTGTTGCAAGATGTCCTTGTGAAAGTAGAGTCATTCATCTTTTCAGTGGACTTTGTGATATTATACTGTGATGTTGATTTTGAGGTTCCCATCATCTTATGGAGACCATTTCATGATACTAGGCGTGTGCTGGTTGGTATGGAGAGAGGGCAGATGAAGTTCTGATTAAATAATAAGGAGGTAACTTTTAACATCTATATGTCTATGAAGCATGAAAGTGATCTTAAATCGGTATCTGTGGTGAATCACATTATGGGGCAAGAATCTGAGGTGTCCATTGAGGAAAGGTTAAGTGTTGATGCGCTAGCAGCGGTGATGATAAACTTTGACAGTGATGGTATTGATGAGTATGATGAGCTAGTTGCTGCACTTGATAGGTTCGAGTTACACTTCAAGCCAAAACAGTTGGAATTGGATATGAAGAATCGTTACACCCCACATGAAAATCCGTCTGTTGATGAGCCTCAAAAACTTAAACATAAGGTTCTTCCATCCCACTTGCGGTGTATATTCTTTGGACGAAATAGCACTTTGAATGTAATCATTGTTTCTAACTTGAGTGAAGGGTAAATAGAGGCCTTAGTATCGGTACTGAAGCGGTTTAAGATGGTTATTGGATGGACTATTGCGGATATTATTGGTATTCCTCTGGGCATTTTTTTTTTACAAAATTTAACTCATGCCGGACAGCAAGCAAAATATTGAGCATCAAAGTAGACTGAATCCCCTATGCAAGAGGTTGTGAAAAAGGAGATTATTAAATGGTTTTAATATGACCATCATAGTAGGGTAACCACGTACTCGACGACAACATGACTCAATTTGGGTTATCGTTGACTGAATGACGAAATCAGCTTTCATTCCTGTCAAAGTTTTTTATTCGGCAAAAGATTATGCCAAGTTGTATTTGAGGGAAATGATAAGGTTACATGGAGTGTGCTTGTCCATTGTCTCTGATCGAGGTGCTCGGTTTACCTATCAGTTTTGAAAATCATCCTAAATGGGTCTTGGCACGAAAGTTAAGCTTAGCTCGACTTTTCATCCACAAATCGATGGGCAAGCAGAGCGTTCTATCCAAACATTGGAAGATATGTCGAGAGCATGTGTCATCGATTTCAAGGGAAATTGGTATGATCACTTGCCTTTGATTGAGTTTGCTTATAACAATAGTTATAACTCAAGTATTGGTATGGCTCCATTTGAGGCTCTATATAGTAAGAGGTGTAGATTTCATATAGGTTAGTTTGAGGTGAGTGAAGTTGCCTTGATAGGGCCCGAGTTATTTGATGAGACTATAGAGAAGGTTTAACTCTTTAGAGAAAGGTTGAGAACAACCCAAATTCGACAAGAGTCTTGTGCCGATGTTAGAAGAAGAGATCTTGATTTTAATGTGCATGATTGGCTTTATTTGAAAATCTCACCTATGAATAGTGTAATGAGGTTTGGTAAGAGAGGGATGCTTAGTCCTCGTTTTGTTGGCCCATATCAAATTTTGAGATGTCTTGGTAAGGTTGCTTATGAGCTTTATTTGCCATATGAGTTGGCATCCGTGCATCCGGTTTTCCATGCCTCTATGCTAAAGAAGTGTGTTCAGATCCGACATCAACAATTCCCTTAGAAGGTTTGGGATTTGATGAAAATATTTCTTATGAGGAATCTCCGGCTGAAATTTTAGACCGGCAGGTTAGGAAATTGAGAAACAAGGAAATAGCTTCAGTGAAAGTGTTATGGAGGAATCATTTAGTTGAGGGTGATACTTGGGAGGCCTAGGCCGATATGATATCCCGATATCCTCATCTCTTTCCTTTTCCTCCTACTCTAGCTTGAAGTATCGAGTTATTTATGGTTTGCTCTTTGTTTAGGTGTCATGTGTGATTTAGATATTCCCATGATTTCCTTATGTTATGCATGTTCATGAGAAACTTGTGTTTTGAAAGAAAATGAATTTATGTGCTTGATTTTCCTCATGTTGCAGTGCATTGAGTATGAGTTGCCTATATACTTCATGAGATGAATTGTTGAACATGCCTTAGCTTGGAGTTGATTTTTCCTCCTTGGATATATGCTTTTGAGTATAGATTGCATATAGGCTCCATGAGATTGTTTACAACATGCTTTTAGCTTGAAGATGGTAGTTCCTCCTTGAACATGAGAAATATTGAAATTTCATGCATATTGGGTTGCTATATCTAGTTCCTACTTTCCTTATAATGCATTGAGTGTGTTTAGCTTGGATTTTATGTTTCCTCCTTTGTTTTGTGCACTTTGATGAGTTGCATGCATGATCGGCTGCTAGTCTTGAGTCTTTTCTTTCAAGAGGTGTCTAGAATTTCATTTGAGGACGGATGTCCCCAAGGGGGAGATAATTTAACACCTCAGAAATCAAGTAGTCTAAGCATTGGTTAAAGAGAGAGGTCTTGAGCTAAGGAAGTGAGCTTGGGAAACCTTCACGAGGACTCATACGGGTCGTGAAGGGCACCACGAGTCATGGTGTTGCCCATGGTAGCTTACAGTAGCTAACCAAGCTATGCTCACCTCCCACAACCATAAGACAGCTCGTGGTGGGGACCACGGGTCATGGTGATGAGCATGGTGAGCTAGGCTAGTCCAAGACTACCCAAAATGACACCTTCCCATGAGCCACTAAACGACCCCTAAAGGCCACTAAGGGCAGTGGGAGGGGTCGTGGTCTAGAGTTCAGATTGAGGGTTGGAGTGTGGCAAAGTGTTGAAATTGTCTTTTAAGTATTATAATTAAATCAATATTTGATCTTTAGTTTTTATCTAAGAAGTTAAAGAGGTTTGTTAGTTGTATATTTTTTCTCTCTTGGAAAATTAATTTCAAAACAATCCACCAACCTCTTGGCTCAAAATTCATTCTAATCTTACTTTCACTGTAAAATTATACTTTGTGTATAAGTTTTTTTTGTAATATATCTATATTGAATGTTGAATCTTTCACGTGTTTAGTTTTTAGTTTTAAGCATAATTATTTTCTTACATATAGACTAGTCTCTAAACACGAATGTTGCATGTGTATCCCATGCAAGTAGTTTATATAGTATAAGTCTTATTAAAAATACAGTGTAATGAAGAATAGAATAGTGTAAAAAAATACAAACTAAAATAGATGAATAGTCCACTTATTCAAATGACTTATTTGTTGAACAATAGATAATTGAATGTTATCTGAACCTCCACAACTGAACAACTAAATATTGGTAAGTAGATAAAATTTATAATGAATTATATTTTGCAAAAACATTTTATGTATATATGATATTCTTTTATAAACGATTTTCTTGTCATGTGTTTCACTTTGTTGTTTTGATTAGAAATTTCAACTGTTAGAGTATTTTCATTTATCCAGTGCTTTTATCCACTTATAATTTTGTGATTAGGAAAACGTTAATAAACATAAATCACAAACATTAAATATGAATACCTATTTTTTTTTCATTTATCCACTTTTCTTTAACAACTTCAACAAATTTTAGGCATAAAAAATTGAAGTTCTAGACAATTTCAAGCTAAGCAACGACTAAAGCTAATGAATAGGAATAACATATAATAGAGACAAAAGTCAATCTCTAACACTTTTATGTAAAAACATTAGTTTAATTTGAACCCATAAACATGAATATAAAATGTTGGTAATGTATAAAACCTAAGCACATAAAGACTTATATAAATATGGATATAAAGTTTTATGGATATGCTCACAAAAACTAAAAAAGCTAGAAAATGAACTTACTCATTAAATTTGTAACTTTACTCTACTAAAGGGCTGCATATTTGTCGGTTCGTTTTGGTTTTGGAACTTATCAGTTTTACCTATCAGTTATCGATTTGTATCATGCTAAACCGTCATTGGACCGTTAAGAAATCGGTTTATCTATTATTTGTTTTATCGGTAAGTAATCGTTATTGGTTCGGTTATGGGGTTAACAACCGTTAACATTTCACACAATTTCCATTGAGAATTACTAATGCACTAATCACTAATTGACAATACGCAGTAGCCAGTAGTCACTGATGAACTTTTACCTATCAGTCCATTACTACATAAAACACTTAATAAAACTTCATATTAACCTTGAAAGAGATGTCCATATTGCCCAAACTAGCAAACTCAAACGGATTCCTCATAACAACCAAGACAATTTTGATATGAACTATAAAGAGAAACCATTACAACACTACTAACGAAAACCATTAATGATCATGAGACCATTACTAATAAAAACTTTCGCATTGAGATTGTAGTATTGCATTACTGCAGGCACATCTCAGTGTCTCAATCACTGTAATGAGATGATAAAAACAAAGACTTAAAGTAAGGGAACCAACCGTTTGAACCTCAATTTCCACACTTAGAGAATGATATATAATATATATCACTGGGGTGGAAGCAGTGACAGTGAATCAATGAGTGATGTCACAGCTTTAGAATATTATTGTGAAATTTCAGTGTCAACTATAAAGTCACTTTAAAGAGTATGAAGGAAAAAAGTATCTAAGGCCTTAAGTGTTGTAAATATACCTAATTAAACTTCTTATCGGGGCAACCGATTAGAACTATGGCAAAACCTAGACTTGAACTGATAAGCCGATAAGAATTTTATAGTAAATCGAGCCCCAAACTGTTAAACCATTAGCCCGAACCATTGACCCAATCACTAAATTATCGGTTTCGGTTCGGTTTTGAACAACCCTACTCTACTTCTTCTTCTAATGGGGAGAGTTGTATATATTCTTAATTTATAAATCCATTTATATAAGATGATCATTCAGAAGAATTTAATGGATTAGATAAGATATTTCATTGTAAATATCGTTAGGTAACTGAAAAAGACTAAAAGTTATTTATTTTGGAGGTGAAATGCCTAAACTGTGAAAAACATTCTTTTGAACTAGAAAAATAAAAGCTCTTCCCATTAAATAGTATGCTAATATTAAGTAATATAAATTTAATAATAATAATATTAATAAATTAATTATATATTTATAACATAGGGGTAAAATGGTGAATCAACTTTGCACTTTGGATTTTCCCACTTTTAATATTTGGTAAAATAATTATATTAAAATACGATAAACTTTAAAAGATACACGTTTATTGAGATATTTATGAATTGTCAATCACGGTAACTTTTCCAGATATGCAAATTGTATTTTTTTAAAATCTAAGACATTAATATACTTTTCGTGGAAGTTAAGATCCTCGTCTAGCCATTTATGAAACGATTAAATTAGTGATGGTGCCAAAAAAATTTACATAGGTGAATATTAAGCTTAGAATTTGGATAGTAAGCTAAAATAATTATTGAATGCAGATAATACACTAAACTGTAATTATGCTAAAATATAGGAAAAAGGAAATCTAAAGTTTAGAAATTGACTCTTGTCAACAATGAAAGGTTTTGATCTTAATGTTCTCGATCTGCCTCTCTTAACTCTTCTAACTCGGCGAAGCTTCGACTTGTCTCTGTAATTTTTGATCAAATAAAGTCATCCTATGACAAGAATCTAATCGGGCATCCACCAATTTTTCCCAATATTAGTTTCACCTTGGTATCTAGAAGCTTTAGATCTTTGGGAGGCAATCAAGTAGGACTATGAAGGAATTTCACTACCTGGATACCTCACATGGCTCAAATAATTAGGATTCATAAAGACCAAACAACTTCAAATTCTAAGGCAAAGGGGTGTCGTGTCTCGTCAACAATATTCACTCGTATTATGCCTCTAAAATCAACAATAATTATCTGGGATTATCTCAAGGCAGAATACTCTCAGTTTCGGAAGATGAAAGAGTTGGAAACCATCAAGGAACAATAGCAAATAAAATAATATTGAAAACCATATTTGTGGAGCAACTATATAAAATTGACAAAAAAAATATTTGCATCAGATAGGTAGATATAAATTATGTTTGTCATATCAAATAGGGCATTCAGAATAAGTTAATGTCCACAAAATACATCATTTTGATATCTACTAAGTTCTTGCATTTCTATAATTAAGTAAAGATATGATGTTCCAATGACTATTTGTCAATTTTATTTTTTTGAGTGTCTCTAAGAACAAAGTTCTATTGACACCTCATTAGCCCAACACTGCTCTACCAACCTGCGCGGAATTGGTTGAAGTTAGTAAAAACCGAATCAAGTAACATCATACGTCTACATAATAAAATAATTATTTAATGCCTTTCATTGAAGTAAATGATCTTCGCAAAGGATTCATAAAACTTTTGATAACTATGCTACTGGATTGCAAAAAATCCTTACTTTTTAAACTACTTAGATGAGAAAGTAAGCAGAAAATTGAAATAGGTAAACCAAACAAAAACTCGAGAGCAAGTAAACTACAGAAGAGAAATAAACAGGCATTTGAAAGCCTACCATATTGAATCTAGGATCTCATGTGTGAAGCAACTTAATTCTCGAGCTGGTCAAGCTGAAGATCTATATCCATTATAAGATTACCACATATGTCAATAAGATCGTGGGCTGTATTCCTGTTACTCTCATTTTAGTAATATTCTGAGTCAACATGATTCTCTGTTGAACCAGGAGGCATGACGTTACGAGCCGCTATTTGACCAATCTCCATAGAAGACTTCTCTTTGCCATTTTACATGCTGCACTTGGGGGAAACTACACTGCTACTCCCATTTCCATCACGTACATAGTCAATAGATGTGTGGACTATTTCTTATACAATATGCTTCTTCTTCCAACGATGAGAGAAACTAGGAGGAACTTCAGGGTAATTATCCACTTGACATTCTATCGCTAGATCAGGAACAACATCACAAATATCCCGATTATTTTCATTTCTCCACCATTCAAATACTGGGTAGTTACATCCAATTCAAACAACATGGACGGATAGTAAAACCTCAAATCAGAATCAATAGGTCTTTTGTAGTTCTACCAGGCAAGTTCTGAACTTGAAGTTGAGCAAGGAATCCATTTAGTGAAGTCTTGATCATATCCAAACTACATTGCTACCCAATTTGGTTAATAGGGCTCTTGAGAATCGAAACCAACAAGATCAGATGTCCTCAATCATCGAACGAAAGACTTCATTTCTATATCCAAATTTTGCCCTCCAACTATTGTCTTCTCTTATTTA
Source organism: Solanum okadae (assembly GCA_036553675.1). NCBI lineage: Eukaryota > Viridiplantae > Streptophyta > Magnoliopsida > Solanales > Solanaceae > Solanum > Solanum okadae. The sequence continues at coordinate 20,480,742 of CM071686.1, read as the reverse complement.
TCCTTGTAAAACAAGGGAATCAACCAACCTTCCACAACCAAGGAATATGGCCTCCAATGAAAAAACTCTCTAGATGAGTCAATAGTTGTCCTCACATTAATTATGCCCAATTGTTTCACATTGTGCTATCACCCTATTTTCACCCCCACTAACTATATTGTAACTCTAAGCACGCTCTGGCTGCAAAGATACCATTCTCTCCCAAGCCCAATCTTGAACGAAGAACAATGGCGACCAAAAACTAAGTTTATGAATGTCAAATCCGTCTCCATTTCTACCTGGCACTTCTGTTGAAGCCATTATCATAACCTATTTCAACGAGCCCAAGTTCTTATATATACTAGCAAGAACAGCAGGAGCAAGCGCTAGTCGCATACCTCTAGCTAGATTTCTAACTATTGAGAAAACTGGATCACCTATTTTACATGGAAACAGAAATCTTGATAACCAAAGAGAATGAAAAGCCTCATGTTCATAATCCTTACCACTATTCATGAAAAAACTTCAACCACCTAGTGTGATTATTAGTCTTTAATCCGATAAGCTCCCTTCGCGCATTTTTAAGATTTTCTTTAATCTCTAAAAACTCAAGGGATTGAAGGGGGGACTTAACAGTCACCCAAAACAGAAAACCCTCCCAAAATCATCATGTTTTCAAGAATATAAATAGCTTCACCCCACGGAAACGTAAAAATGTTAGTCTCTCAGCACCACCTTTCTGCCAATCCAAAAATCAAGTTTTTATCTGTCTGGACTCTAGAAACTAGAATTTTGAGCACTCATTAAATTTTTGTAGCTTTCCATACAAGGTGATGGATAGCCTCCATCGTTTCAACCCATTCTTTCCATTTCATTTGTTGATCCCTCCATCCATTGCAACCATGAAAGGAGACTTTCAATGTCCACTAAGATTCAGATGAAAAATGAATTGAAGGAGGCTTCAAATTCGGTCCTTCATTCGAAGCAATTGTTGGATTTAAAAAATGGACAATTCTTTCTTGTGGAATTCCACCAAGTGGTGAAACCAACATCTCGTCTTTTTCAACCATCAGTGGATCTTCCATCAATTCTTTAAACTGAACAATTCACCTTGTTTTAGGACAAACAAACAATAAATTTTTATTCTTTTAGGACAAACAAATCGTTGTTTTTTCTCTACAAGTTTTTAATGGAAATGACCTCTACAAATGGTTTATGCAGAGTTATACTTTATTTTCAATAATCTTCTTTGTCCTTTAGTGAGTATCAACTTAAGATTATCCGTTGACTAAAATGGAGTAACAATATTTTTTTTCAAGGGGTGTTAAAAAAAATAAGCATGCAAGTAAATTAAGGGATTATATAAATAGAATGTATATAAATAAAACTTTTAACCTATCTACATAGTATATCTTTTGAATACATGTGGTTCCTTCGTTGATAATAATGAATGTTATATAAACTTTATGTGCATGAGCTTTTAATCCTAAGCCCCAATAAAGGAAGACGATTGTTGTAGACTATCTGTCAACGTAAAACTTGTGAATTGTGATAGAAATAACCAAATAAAATATGGCAATCCTTCTAATTATGACATATATTCACTCAGTAGTATTCCATGAATTCTTAATGTGATTTCATAACCTATTTAAAAACATTCTAGAAAAAACCATTTGTTTGGTGGGGTATCTTTTATAGAAAAAATATGAAGTCGGATCCTCAATAATCATTTGATATAATATTTAGGGATATAAACAACACATAGTATCTATACCTTTTTAGTGGAGCAGTGTCAGTTGACTCTTTTTTAATACATGTGCCTTGATGACGATGTGTATTACTTAAATTTTAGGTGCATGAGCTTCAGGGATAGAGGAAAACAATTGCAGTAGGCTGACAGTAACTAAAAAATCGGTGAATATAGTGATAAGAATAGCAAAATGAAATATGACATGTTATAAGTTTGATATTTTACCGTCATGTACACATTGATATTAATTGAACTTTTCTTTCCTAATAGTTTAGTCGTAAACCTTGACAGAGGAAGATAAATACAGTAGACTTATTGTTATAAAACCTGAGAAACTTGCGCAAGAATCCTTCTAATTAGATCATGTAATCACTCAATAGTATTTTATTAATTCATAATGTGAGTGTAACACATCAGTATTACAAAGTGATAATTTTAGAAAGAACTGAATTGGAAAGAGTCAAATTGAGAATTTTAAAAGTTATGCTTAGGTTAGGAGTTTTGAGTCAACTTCCAACGACCATAACTTTTTGTACATTATGAGTTACGTATCCCATAAGATATCAAATGAAAGGTCATTGAATTCTCTTTCCAACGCCACCGAGTTTGCTGAATTTTGGGTTCGGATGAGGGAGATAGGCTCATTTTAAGTTAGCGTATCATGTTAAGGAAAGTTACCTGAATTAATGAGGGGTATTTTGGTATGCTCCTTACCCCTTCAGCTTTAAACATTTTTAGTAATATTTTAGGGGTTAAAACTAATTTGGGTCAGTTTTCATAATCCAAAATTTTTCTTAGGGTTTTAGAAGATAGTTAAAGAAGAGAAAGGAGGAGAAAAGGAAGAACGATCAAGATTTCTTGTGAATCGAGGATTTGTTTGTCAAATCGAGGTATGTAAATTCTCATAGTGTTGAGTTCTTTTACCCACATGCCAATCATGTGATTTTATTCGTAATTTCATTCTTGAGGTTGAATGCCTTGAGTTCTTGATGAGTTTGTTGAAGTTTCGTTCGTGAATCGTTAATGATGGGTTGGATGGGTTCTTGAGATTAATGTTAGGAGTTTGAGGTTTGTTTTTTAGTAGATTTTCGTGTACTTATATTGGGTATTCTAATCTAAGTGATTTGGAAAGAAACCATTCGATTCAAGGCAATTAGGGCAAAAAATCGAAAAAGAAAAGCCGTCAAAATGTTCTGAGGAGAGGCTGGGGCGGCGCCCCAATAGTGTGCAACAATGGGATCTTTGAAGTTGAGGGGCTGGCGCCCTGTGCCAGCAGTGCGCCAAGGTCGCCTGCCCTCACACTTTTCCGTTGTTTGATCTGTCTAAGTTCCTTTAAAGTGTATTGTTACTCCATTCTGATTCTAACTACTCTAAACTACATCTAAATATCAAGAAATCCTTCATAACATGAATCATAACCCTTGAATTAATATATCAAATTCAAGGTAGAGTTAAGAGTAAAGTCTTGAGAGTTCTTTCCAGTCATTTTGAGAAGTCTTTTACAATATTTTAAAACTTGTTTTAAGACTTTAGTACTTGCGTATGAGGATGTGTAGAGTTGAGTTTCATTGGTTTTCAAAATGAATATATGGAAACTAAGTATTCCTAAAGCGGATCAACTTAGTTGAGGATGTCTTATACTCCGTCAACATATAGGACAGTTCTTGCAGTATAGGTGTGTCACACCCCGAGCTTACACCCTGGATATGTCTGGCACTCGAGAACCATTGCTGGCCCCAAGTGAACCCTTGGCCTGGCTTACTCAACATAGCGGAAGACTTAACTTAACAGTATGATCTCAAAACATAACTTTAAATATATATAAAGTTTAGCAAAAATGAGAACTTAAGTCTTAAACAACATCTGAAAGATAAGGAAAACACATCTGAACTACTAACTATCTATGATGCCTCTAAAACAAAGAGGGATGTCGGGACAGGATCCCCGGTCATCCTAACAGCTGAAAACTAGAGAGCAAATGATAAAAAGAGTACTCTGGAATGCAAAGAGGCTCACCAACAGACTCTGAGTGCTGAACCTGATCAACGAGGCATTGGATGCTGATCCTGGATACATGTTTCTGCATCATAAGACGATGCAGGCCAACTGGCATCAGTACATTGAATGTACGAGTATGCGAGTGGGAATGGTAATATAACATAGGCTTGACAAGATTCTGAAAGAAACACTTACCTTGGCTCTTCTCAACTCATGAATAACCCAACTCAATATAAAGCAATAAAACACATGCAATATATATATAGAAAGCTTTGTAAACAGTAAAAGAAACTTAGTTCATTAAAGAAAATGCAATAACAAACTCAACTTTGCTTATATAATAAACTAATATAGTTTTGTGGGAGATTCTTTAAACGACAACCACCACTATGAGCTTAAGTGGTGATACAACGTCTTGCCCATGCTGCCAGAACTGTCATATACTTGCCATTATATAGAACGCTTAACTTAGTAGATCCACTAGCTTAACTTAAGTGATCATCTAAACAGTATGATCCTTTAATACCCATGATGGCTACATGGTTTATGGAGACTTGAATTAATGTGAACTCGCATGCCCATATCGGTGCTCAATACTATTCCCAAAATTATGCTTAGCTCATATATTTTTAAAACAACTTGTTTCTTGGGTGTGAGATAATTACTCAAAACTTAGCTTAAAAGCTCTTGGTATCGATGCTCCCTTTTCATTTCTCAAAATGTGAAAATATTTTAAAACTTCTTGGGAATACTTAGTTCCCATATACTTCTTTGAAGAAATGAAACTTCAAATCCTTACTCTTTGCTTAACTTGAACTTTAGTCTTAAAACAAAGTTAAAATGTTTGTGAAAGACTTTTGAAAACATTAAGTACTTATCTTGACTTGACTCTTAACCTTACTCGAATTGACTCTTAACTCTCTTTGAATTGAATTAGGGATTCAAGGATTATGATTTGTGATAGGAAAGGCCTCATGATATTTAGGAATGATTTTTGATAGCTAAACATGAGAAAAGTCACGGAATCACCGTCTTGGAACAAGTTTGTGACGTGGAGATGGTTTATAATAATACTCACGAAATCAAATTTTGAGATAGAGGAGTTCGCGTCCTAATCGAGATGTGGAGCAACTTTTTGCTCACTGGGGGAGCAAGTCTGCTACGCGAACTTGCGTGCCAAATCGCACTCGACTTTCGCCTTCTTCGATTTCCAGCCCAATTCACCTAAACTCGAATATTCTCCACATATTCATTTTAGATCCCAATACCCAGCATATGTACTCAAGAACCTAACTCAAAACAACTCTAAAGCTCAACGTAAAGATCTCAGCAACTCATCAATTCATCCCAATTCAACAACAACATTTAAATTCAAGAAGACTACATACCAAGAATATCAACTTTCAAACTCTTTTAGAACGGAATTCGTTGAACTAAACATGTTTGGCATGTGGGTGAATGAGCCCAATGCTATGAGAGACTCACATACCTTGTAGGATCAATTCCTTGGCGAATCCACAACCAAATCGATCGTTCTGGGTGAATCTTGCTATTCCGCTTCTCGTTTCTCTTGCGTTCTTTCTCCAAAAAAAACCTGACTCTATTTTCAAAAGATTAAACTGAACTAACTCAGTTTGACCCTAATTAATTTACTGAAAATGGATTTAATTAACTGGGTAAGGAAAAAACCAAACTACCCTTCAAAAATCCGGATTAGGCATTTCGATATTCGAACAGCCCAACTTCTGAAGGGAATAACTTACTCATACAAAGTAGTAATTGTGCAAACTTGGCGGCGTTGGAAAGAGCATTACAAGGGCTTTCCACTCATTACTAGAACTACACGTAACTAAATCTGAGCTAGGAGTTATGGCCGTTTGAAGTTGACTAAAAACTCACTTTTCCTAACTAAAACAATTTTCCAGATTTTCACTATTTCCAAAAATGACTATTTCCAATTATAAGCCTCCTCCTAGATATTTCAAATTTTGAGACGTTACAATATCTCTCCCTTGGAAACATTCGTCCTCGAATGAGATTACTCTTATTAGGCTAAGGGTTGTAACATCAAGTTCAAACACCCCACAAGCAAATGAAAACAAACAACATGCTCACTCGCAATTTAAAAAGTACTAAGAAGAGAATTAGTACCATGGTCTGCATTTTCTTCGGATTCAAAGAGATGTGGATATCTCTTCTTCATATTCTCTTCAGCTTCCCATGTAGATTCCTCAACAAATTGGTTCTTCCAAAAGACTTTGACTGATGCTACCACTTTTGTTCTCAACCTGCGAACTTGGTGATCTAGAATCTGAAGCGGAACCTCCTCATAAGATAAGCTATCCTTGATCACAATATTTTCAGTTGGTATGATCAATGAAGGATCGCCCATGCATTTCTTTAACATAGAGATGTGAAATACCGGATGAACCGCTGCTAACTCTTGTGGTAGCTCCAACTCATAAGTTACATTGTCAATCCTCTTGAATATTCGATAAGGTCTAATATACCGGGGACTAAGTTCCCCCTTCTTACCAAACCTCATAACACCCTTCATGGGTTACACCTTTAGATATACCCAATCATCTACTTCGAACCCTAACGCCCTTCTCCTAACATCAGTTTAGGATTTCTGACGACTCTGTGTCGTGTTCAACCTCTCTAAGATCACTTTTACCTTCTCCATAGCTTGATGAACTAAATATGGTCCTATCAACCCTGCTTCACCAACTTCAAACCATCCAATAGGAGATCTGCATCTTCTCCATAAAGAGCTTCATATGGAGCCATTTGGATGCTAGAGTGGTAACTATTATTGTAAGCAAATTCAATGAGAGGTATGTGATCATCCCAGTTATCTTTGAAATCAATCACAAAGGCCCTCAACATATCCTCTAAAGTCTGGATAGTGCGCTCTGCTTGCCCATCTGTCTGAGGATGAAAGGTGGTACTTAGGTTCACCTTTGAACCCAAACCTTTCTGAAAGGATTTCAAGAATTGTCCAGTAAATTGTGCACCCCTATCTGAAATAATGGTGACTGAAACTGCATGAAGTCTCACTACTTCCTGAATATATAACCTGGCATAATCTTCTGCTGAATGGGTAGTCTTTACAGGCAGAAAATGGGTTGATTTCATCATTCTATCGACAATTACCCAAAAAAGAATCATGCTGCTTGCGAGACCTTGGCAAACCTGTGATGAAGTCCATATTAATCATCTCCCACTTCCATTACGGAAGTTCTATATTCTGAGCCAAACCACTAGGCCTTTGGTGCTCTACTTTCACTTGTTTGCAATTTGGGTACTTGGCAACAAATTATACAATGCCCTTCTTCATGCTATTCCACCAATACACCTATTTCAAATCACGATACATCTTTGTGGAACCCGAATGAATAGAATATCTAGAGTTATGAGCTTCCTCCATGATCCTCTCTTAGAACCCATCCACCATTGGTACACACAATCTACCGTGATACCTCAACACACCATCTTCCCCTTGTTCAAAAGCTAACACTTTTTGCTTATAAACATTTTCCTTCAATTCAAGCAAAATGGGATCTTCTTCTTGCTTTTCTTTCACTTCTGACACTGAGGATGATTCAGCCCCATTCATTAGCACTACTTCTCCTTCAGTGGAATCCATTAGTCGGACTCCTAAGTGTGCTAGTCTATGCACATATTTTAGCAACTCTTTCTTTTCTTCCTCAACATGGGCGGTACTACCCATAGACAACTTGCTCAAGGAATCAACAACAACATTAGCCTTAGCTGGGTAGCAAAGAATACTCATGTCATAATCTTTGAGCAATTCTAACCACCTCCTTTGTCTGAGATTAAGCTCTTTCTGAGTGAACACATATTGAAGGTTGTTGTGATCGGTGAATACATGAACATGCACACCATACAAATAATGACGCCATATCCTCAAGGCAAAAACTACAGCAGCCAACTCTAAGTCATGGGTTAGGTAGTTCTTCTCATGAACTTTCAACTGTTTGGAGGCATAAGCTATAACCTTGACATTCTGCATTAATACACAACCCAAACCAACTCTAAATGAATCACAATACACCACAAAATATTGAGTACCGTCTAGTAAGGTCAAAACTGGGGCAGTAGTCAACCTCTTTTTCAAATTAGAAAGCTTTTCTCACAAGCTTCAGACCATTGAAACTTCATTGTTTTCTAAGTCAACTTAGTCAAAGGAGATGAAATGGATAAGAACCCCTCTACAAACCGTCTATAATAGCCAGCCAGGCCCAAGAAAATCCTAATGTCAGTAGGAGATGTGGGTCTAGGCAAATTCTGCACTGCCTCAATTTTCTGAGTATCAACTTTAATTCCCTCTCCAGACACAATATGGCCTAAAAATGCCACACACTCAAGCCAAAACTCACACTTAGAGAATTTGGCATACAACTATCTATCTTTCAAAGTCTGAAGAACTATTATGAGATAACTAGCATGATCTTCTTCATTGCTCGAATAGATTAGTATGTCATCAATGAAGATGGTAACAAACATATCTAAATAAGGTTTGAAGACACTATTCATAAGGTCCATTAACGATGCTAATGCATTAGTCAAACCAAAGGACATGACCAAAAACACATAATTACCATAACGGACTCTGAATGTTGTTTTTGGAATATCACATTCCATTACTTTCAACCGATTGTAACCTGATCTAAGGTCTATCTTCGGAAAACAAGAAGCACCCTGAAACTGATCGAAAAGATCATCAATCCTTGGGAGAGGATACTTGTTCTTGATGGTAACCTTGTTCAATTGACGGTAATCTATACACATCCTAAGGGAACCATCTTTCTTTCTCACAAAACAAGACCGGAGCACCCCAAGGCGAGACACTTGGTCGAATGAAAGCTTTCTCTAAAAGATCTTTCAACTACTCTTTCAACTCTGTTGGTGCCATTCTATATGGCAGAATAGATGTACGATGAGTATCTAGAATGATGCCTATGCCGAAGTCTATTTCTCTCTCCGAAGGGACTCCGGGTAGATCATCAAAAAAGAATTTTGGAAACTCTTTTACCTCCAGAACTTACTGAATGGGAGATATCTCAACACTAGAGTCATTAACTTGGTCTAAGTGATAGACACAATCCTTAGAAACTAACTTTATTACCTTAAGGTACGAAATGAAAAGACATTTAGGCACTATTGTACTACTCTTCCACTCTAAGACTGGCTTCATTATGAATCTCAAACTTGACAACTCCAGTCCTACAATCAATGGAGGCATAACAAGCATAAAGTCAGTCCATACCCAGAATGACATCAAAATCTACCATGTCCAACTCAATTAAATCAGCCATGGTGTCTTTGTGATTGATGGAAATGAAACAATCACGATATACTCTCTCAGCTAAAATAGACTCCCCAACAGGTGTAGAAACACAAAAGGGTTCACAGAGTTTCATAGGAAGAACATCAAACTTATTTGCAACACAACGGGTTACAAAATATAAACTTGCTCCTGGGTCTAGTAAGGCATAAACATCAAAAGCAAAGACTTTAATCATACCAGTGACAACATCTAGAGAGTTCTCTTGCTCTTGGCGATTATTGAATGCATAAAGACGAATTTCTCCTCTGCAAGTACCGGAAGTAGCTCCTCTAGGTGCAGCCCTGTCTGGTGGAGCAACTGATGAAGATTGGGCCCTATTGCCCTGATTGCGACTACCTTGCCTATTCTTAGGACACTCTTTCATGAAGTGGCCCTCTTGCCTACAATTGAAACAACCTATCTGGCTATCACAACACTAACCTGGGTGGGTCCTACTACACTTAGCACATGTAGGATCCCAGTTACCTCCTTGTGCCACACTACCTTGAGACTGTGCACGTCTAGCTCTGAAGTTCTGCAAATTTTGACCATTATACTCACCTTTGTTTCTAGGTGCAGGTGAACTAGCAGATGATGAAGCAGGTCCCTTTTGGTTTTGTTGAAAGGACGAACAGTTAACATTACCTTTCAGTTGCACAGACTCATTCCCTGTCTTTGTTTTTCTTACTTCTAAACTCTTCTCTGTCCTTCAGCTTCTCTTTACTAACATGCTGCACATAAACCATCAACCTTGATATGTCCATGTCACCTCTCAGCATCGTTGCCCTACCCTATTTTCTTGATAGACGGGACAACCCAGCAACAAACAAGCTCATTCTACTCCTCATGTCCTTAACCATTTTCGGAGCATAACGAGATAGTTGGGTGAACTTCAACCCATACTCGTGCACAGTTAGAGAATCCTGCTTAAGTGTAAGAAATTCTCGTACCTTTGCCTTTTTCAATTCTCGGGGAAAGAATCACCGCAAGAAAGCCTCCTCAAAATAGTCCCAACTCGTAGGTGGTTCATCCTAAGCTCTACCCCATTTCCACTGGTCGAACCAAGTTCTAGCAACATTCTTCAGTTAATATGCAGCTAGCTCAACTCTCTCAGTATCAGTAGCATACATCACATAAAACACCCTTTTCAGTTCATCAACAAAGTTCTCCAGATCCTCAAGAGTGCTTGATCCAGTGAAACTTGGAGGATTCATTCTCAAGAACCCACGAATCCTTGAAGTGTCAGCCTCTTCTTGTCGAGCACCTCTTTGCTACCCAACTTGGTTAGTCATCGCTTGGCTCAACATTCTGATAGCTTTACAGAACTCAGCATTAGTAACTTCCCCTTGAGGTTGCACTTTAGGTGCATTGGGTAACTCTTGTTCCTCAACATTGCGTTTAGCAGGATGACCTCTGACAGCTCTTCGTGGAGGCTTGATTTTCTGAGAACATGCATAAGCACAAATTAGAGAGAAACTTTTACAGATCAACTCCAATGCACGAAATGAGTATGAAAGAAGTGAGAAATTTTCCTAAGTGTTGCAACCTCCTAATTATATATGTGGCGCGCTTCACATCGATAAGTAGGACTCTACAGACACGGTTTCATAAACTCCCTAAGACTCTTGAACTCTGGGCTTTGATAGAAAGTTTGTCACGCCCCGAGCTTACACCCCAGACGTGGCAGGCACTCGAGAACCATTGCTGGCCCCAAGCAACCCCTTGTCCTGGCTTACTCAACTCAGCGGAAGACTTAACTTAACAACATGATCTCAAAATATAACTTTAAATAGATATAAAGTTTAGCCAAAACGGCAACTTAAGTCTTAAACAACATTTGAAAGATAAGGAAAAGACATCTGAACTACTAACTGTATATGAAGACTCTAAAACAAAGAGGGCATCGGGACAAGATCCCTGATCATCCTAACAACTGAAAACTGGAAAGAAAATGATAAAAAGAGTCCTCTGGAATGCAAGGAGGCTCACCAATAGACTCTGATTGATGAACCTGATCAACGAGGCACTGCATGCTGATCTTGGATACATGTTTATGCATCATAAGACAATGCAGGCCAACTGGCATCAGTACATTGAATGTACGAGTATGCGAGTTGGAATGCTAACATAGCATTGCCTTGAAAAGATTCTGAAAGAAAAACTTACCTTGGCTCTTCTCAACTCATGAATAACCCAACTCAATATAAAGCAATAAAACACAAGAAATATATATATATATATATATATATATATAGAAAGCTTTGTAAATAGTAAAACCAACTTAGTTCGTTAAAGAAAATGCAATAACAAACTCAACTTTGCCAATATAATAAAGCAATATAGTTTTTGTGGGGGATTCTCTAACCGACAACCACCACTATGAGCCTAAGTGGTGATACAACATCTTGCCCACGCTGTCAGAAATTTCCTGTACTTTGCCTTCATATAGAACGCTTAACTTAGTGGATCCACTAGCTTAACTTAAGTGATCATCTATAAAGTATGATCCTCTAATACCATGATGGCTACATGGTTTGTGGAGACTTAAGTTAATGTGAACTCACATTCCCATATCGGTGCTCTATACTACTTTCAAAAATATACTTAGCACATATATTTTTAAAAAATTTCTTTCTTGGGTTTGATATAATTACTCAAAACTTAACTTAAAAGCTCTTGGAATCGATGTTCCCTTTTCTTTCTCAAAATGTGAAAACATTTTCAAACTTCTTGGGAATAATTAGTTCCTATATACTTCTTTGAAGAAATGAAACTTCAAATCTTTACTCTTGGATTAACTAGAACTTAAGTCTTAAAGCAAAGTTAAAATGTTTGTGCAAGATTTTTGAAAACTTTAAGAACTTATCTTGACTTGACCCTTAACCTTACTCCAATTGACTCTTAACTCTCTTTGAATTTAATTAGGGTTTCAAGGATTATGATTTGTGTTAAGAAAGGCCTAATAATATTTAGGAATGATTTTTGCTAACTAAACATGAGAAAAGTCACGAAATCACCCTCTTGGAACAAGTCTGTGACACGGAGATGGTTTAAAATAATACTCGTGAAATTAAATTTTGAGACATAGGAGTCTACAGCCTAACCACAACGTGGAGCAACTTTTTTCTAACTAGGGGAGCAAGTTTGCAACGCTGACTTGTGTGCCAGATCGCACTCGACTCTCTCATTCTACGTTTTCCAGCCCCAATTCGCCTAAACTCGAATATTTTCCTCAAATTCATTTCAGATCCCGATACCCAACATATGTACTCAAGAACCTAACTCAAAACAACTGTAAAACTCAACATAAAGATCTCAGAAACTCCTCAATTCATCCCAATTCAAGAAGACTACATGCCAATAATATCAACTTCCAAACACTTTTAGGACCAATTTAGCTGAACTAAACATGTTTGGCACATGGGTGAATGAACCTAATGTAATGAGAGACTAACATACCTTGTAGGATCAATTCCTTGGCGAATCCACAACCAAATCGATCGTTCTTGGCGAATCTTGCTTTTCCTCTTCTCTTTTCTCTTGCGTTCTTTCTCCAAAAAAAACCTAACTCTATTTTCAAAAGCGTAAACTGAACTAACTCAGTTTGACCCCAATTAATTTACTAAAAATGGATATAATTAACTGGGTAAGGAAAAGACCAAACTACCCTTCAAAAATCCGAATTAGGCATTTCCTTATTCGGACAGCCCAACTTCCAAAGGAGATAACTTACTCATACCAACTCAGAATTGTGCAAACATGGCGGGATTGGAAATATAATTTGAAGGGCTTTCCATCGATATCTGGAACTAAACCTAACTCATCATGAGTTAGGAGTTATATCTGTTTGAAGTTGACCAAAAACTCACTTTTCCTAACTTAAACAATTTTCCAGATTTTCACTATTTCAAAAAATGACTATTTCCAATTATAACCCTCTTCCTAGCTATTCCAAATTTTTAGACGTTACAAGGTGAGAGGTTGTATCATCACATAACTCATAGTTATCATTGTTGGTTAGAGAATCTCCCAAATAGAGTTATTTTGTATATTTACATACAAAATAAGAGTAAAAGATTTTTATGATATTTTTAAATACATTGAGTTAAAAATTATCGTTTTAACAACTTTATTTATAATTCATCTTATTATTGCTTTTATATTGAACTGAGTTGAGTATTTCTGAGTTCTTCAGTATCCTTGAGTCGAGTTGAGTTGAGGTGAGTATGGTTTCCTTTTTATTAGTTCAGGCATATAGCTTATGTTCAATATTACCCTTACATGCTCGTACATTAAATGTACTGATGTCATTTGTCCTACATCTTTTCATGAAGTAGATAGAGGTAATCAGGATCAGCAACCAATGCTCCATTTATCAAATCGTGTTCCAGCTAGATTTTGTGAGCCTCATTTCTTTCCAGAGGGTTTCACATTGAGTTTACATTTCAGTATTGTTTATTAGGATGTCGTGGGTCTTGTCCCGATGTCCATCTCAATTAGTAGAGGCTTCATAGACAGTGGAGTTTTGAGAAATATGTTTCATTTTCATTGTTGATCTTCTAGACTTGAGTTGACTCTTTAGGCTAGTGAATATTTTAGTTAAAATATTCTGAGTATCTATTTTGAGAGTTTGAGTAAACTTTTACTTTTGAGTTCATATGTTGCTGAGTAAGTCTTCTGTTGAGAGTTGAGCTAGGCCAAGGGTTCGCTTGGTGCCAGCAATGGTTCTCGAGTGCTAGTTGCGTCCAGAGTATAGGCTCGGGGAGTGACACTGAGTTTACAAATTATTATTGAAAATCATTCTATAAAAACAACTTATTATTTATTTTGGCAGGGTGGGGGTATTTTTTTAAAAGAAAAATATGTAAATTTGGATCGTCATTAATTTTATTTGATATAATATTTAAATATATATGTATATATGTTAATCCAATAATTTTTTTTCAGAGGCTATATATAGAGAGTGTGAAGAGAAAGAATTGATTGAACTATGGATTCAAGTATCTATAATAGTGAAATTAAATATTATTAACTAAGTTTTCAGTACCTTTTATATAGGTTTCTTATATTTATTATACGTTAATGAATTTTTACTAAAATTGTTGAATTTGCCTTTTTAAGTGCTATAATTAAATCAATATGGCATCTTTTGTTTTTATTTAAGAAGAAATTAAAGAGGTTTTGTTAGTTGTATAGTTTCAACTCATGGAAAATTAATTTAAAAACAATCCTTTAGGCTCAAAATTCAATGTAACCTTGCTTTCATTCAAATATTATACTTTTATATATGATTTTTTAATGTATCTATATTGAATGTTGAATCTTATTGATTTTTTCATGTGTTTAGTTTTAAATTTTACGCATAAATGTTTTTTCATATTAAAAAAACTATCATGGACTATAATTTCTTTTTCCTTCTTTAATTTATTAATTGATTGTGATAATAAAAAAAAAGGAAAGATAAAAAAAATTCAATTCTTACTCTTTGTTGCTAACATTTTTCATTAAACCATTTAAACCCATACAAATTACAAATCAATAATTTTTTATATTGCTTTCTATAAATAATAGGAGGCTATTCTATTCATTGTAGAAATTAACTTTTAAATCATATAGATTCAGTTAAACTTAAAATATTATGCCAAGAGCGGATTTCTTAAGTAGGCGGCGGACTCACATGCACCCGGTAACTTTAAAAAAAATGGTATATATATGTATAGATAGTTGATAAACGATTATATATTTAATTGTGCACCCTTATACCTAAAAGTCACCTGGGTGAATTGGTTGAGGTCATCCACTCGCAGCACGACTTTAAAATCATCGTTTTCTATATAGTTAAACCTTTTTAAAAATTTCTTTTATTAAAACTCATTTTGCCACCTCATCTGGCCCCACCCCCTTTCTTCACTTAAAACAAATAAAAGCCCTAGCACAATTCTAAACAAAAGATAAGACTGGTACAAAATCTAAAACTTGCACAATTCTAAATCAAATATAACACTGCAACAAAATCTACAACTTACAAGTTTTCTTCCAATGCTTGAGGGTTCGGGAGATGGGGCGAAATTGAAGAATAAAAAAATTCAAAACATTATTATTGTATTTTACCTTTTTGTGGATGATGCAGGCCATTTCTTGATTATCTTGGCACTTTTGATTCATAATTTTTGTTGTCTAAAATAATTAATTATTTTTTCATGCATTTGACCTATACTCTCTGAGATAAGTTATTCTTTGCCTGAGATTTTTTTTCATATATTTTTTAAATATTTTTGACTTGTCAGTCAAGGTAACCTTTTTCAGATATTCAAACTGAATTTTTAAAAATATGATATATTAGTATTCTTATCGTGGAAGTTAAGATCCTCGTCTAGCCATTTAAGAAACTATTAAATAAGTGACTGTGCCAGAAAAGTTACACATGAGAATATTTAACTTAGAATTTGGATCATAACCTAAACCAATTATTGAATGCAGACAATACACTGAAAATTAATGATGGAAATATATAGGAAAAAGAAAATCTAAAGTTTCAAAATTGACTTATGTCAGCAATGAAAGGTTTTGATCTTCACGTTGTCAATCTGCCTCAGTTAACTCTTCCACGGCGAGTAGCTTCGACTTGTCTCTATAAATTTTGATAAAATAGAATCTATCCTACGATAAGAATCCAATTGGGTATCTACCAAGTAATTCCCTATATTAGTTTCACCTCGATACATAAAGCTTTGGATCAATTACACTATCTGGATACCCACATGGCTCAAATAATTAGGATTCATAAAGACCAAAAAAGTAGGAAGTCTAAGACAAAGGTGTGTTGTGTCTCTTCAACAATTTTCACTGGTATGATGTCTCTAAAATCTACAAAAATCATCTAGGATTATCTCAAGGCAGAATACTCAAAGTTGCAGAATATTAAAGAGTTTGAAATCATAAGGAAAAATAGCAAATAAAGTAATAATGAAAACCATATTTTGTGAAGCAACAATAGAAAATTGACAAAAGCAAATTCTGCATCAGAAAAGTAAATATCAACGAAATAAGACTCCGAGACAATGTTTGAAAAATCTGTCTATTATATCTAAGAGGGCATTCGATATTATAGACAGATTTTTAAAACATAGTCCCGGAGTCTTATTTCATTGATATCTACCTATCGGATACAGAATATGCTTTTGACAATTTTCTATTGTTGCTTCAAAAAATATAGTTTTTAATATTACTGTATTTTTTATTGTTCCTTGATGGTTTCCAACTCTTTCATCTTCCGCAACTCAGAGTATTTTGCCTTGACATAATCCCAGATGATTTTGTTTTGCTTGGGTTAACCTAAATCTATGAGGATGATGATAAGTACTAAGAAAATACTAGGCAGTGTCAGGGCGAATGATAAACATAGAAAAAAGTTTTAGTTTCTTAAATATATAATCGGATAAGAAGAATAACATGAGTTAGGCAGGGTAAATTTCTTTTCACAGATTTAGGATACCCATTTTTCTATGGTAGGAAGAATAAAACCCATTTGGAAGATTTGGTTAAAAAGGTGGCGATATGGCAGAATAGACTTGTTTCATATGGTTGGAGGTATGTTTCAATAGAACACGTGTTACAACCAATGCCCACGTATATATTGTTACCAATGAACCCACCCGTCAGTGTTATAGAACAAGTGTTACAGAACAGATACTCAAACTATTCGCGAAATTCTTCCGGGGAAATGCTACTAGGTCCAAAAAACAACAGGTGTCATGGGAAAGCATGTGCTACCCGAAAGAAGAAGGGGGCCTAGGTTTCATGTCACTAAATGAAGTATCTAAAGCCTTGTTTGCAAAGCTTTGGTGGAATTTTAGAGTGGAACAAGTATTGCGAAAAACATCACCCTGTTATATCCATGGGATGGGGTGCATCACATGTGTGGATATAGATAATTATAAGGGATGAAGTAGAGCATAACATATGGTCGCATATCAAGGCAGGATCCCCAAGCTTCTGGTTTAATAATTTTATAAGAATGGGAGACCTGTATTGTTTTGGCAGTGCAACAACTAGTGAAGAAGAGTTAGGGGTAAAGGAGTTTATCACAGAAGGAATTGGGATGAAAAAAATCTAACCACAAAATTGGCATCCGAAATGGTTGAGTACATTTAAGAGAGTATAATTCCCCCCAACTCTGAAGATAACGATGTCCAGTGGTGGATGGGCAATACCCAAAGAAACTTCACAGTGAAATCAACATAGAGGATGATGAGAACAGGGCAGGAGACTAGAGCTGACTATGAGTTTATATGGACAAAGGGATTTCCTTTTAAGGTGAATTTCTTCTTATGGAGCATATGGAGAAGAAGAATCCCCACTGATGATAATTTAAAAATATGAAGATCCATGTTGTATCAAGGTGTTGGTGTTGTGAGAAAAATGGAGAGGAAACAATGACACACATTTTTCTAAAGGCCTCCATTGCCTATAGGCTTTGGAGGAAGTTTGCTTGTTTTGTGGGTATATATATAGACGGGATGCACTTACAACAAGTAATCATTACATGGCGGAAACACAAGACTACACCAGAAGTCCAAGGTATACTAAGAGCAATGCCAACAATAATCGTGTGGACATTATGGAAAGGATGGAATAACGTGAAACATGGAGGAAAAACTACTCTCAATGGGATGTTGATGCAGGTGCAAGATATGGTTAAAAAGTTGGTGAAGAGTGTATATCCTTGGATACACTAAGAGTCAAAATCGTGGCCTGACATAGCTGAGGAGCTAATGAATTACAGACCGAAACTACATGTGCACAATGTGGTTTGGACGTTTCCTAACACACATAGGTTGAGTGGAATACTAATGGAGCGTCAAAAGGGAACTCATGCCTAAGCTCTTATGCCTTCTTCCTACAAGATTCACATGGAGATTTAGTCTATGCAAGAGCAGCAGGACTTCGGAATATAAAAAATACGAAGGCTGATTTAATGTCAATCTATGAAGCACTAGAGTAATGTTTGGGAAGACAATTAAGAGAGGTCACAATTGAAACAAACTCCCTAAGCCTCGTGATAATTGATAAGGGGACAGTGGAAAATACCTTGGGAAATGGTCGAAAGAGGAAAAACAATAAGAAAGAGAGCACGTGCATTAAATGTTTCAATCACTCATACATTCAGAGAAGCTAATAGCGTGGTAGATCTATTGGTAATGAAGTGGTGACTACACAACATTCAAAAGAATATACAGACTCTGTGAATCTTCCAAGCAATATTAGAAAACAAATAAACAATGACAAAGGTCAGATACCAACATTGTGAATTAGAGCTAAAAAAATCGAAAACCACCAATGAAAACAACAAAGTATCTTCAAGGAGAACACTTACCTCATTAATACATTTGATACGCACAGCGGTGACAAAACATCATCAAAGAGTACTATTAAATATCCCAAAACATGAAGAGAGAAAGCCAACACCTCAGCTGTACAGGGAACGGGAAGAACAAGTCAAGGAAGGAATATATTTTTAATACTCTCCTGATAAGGAAAGATGATAGAGACAAAGATTAGGAAACGTAGAGTTTGTTTTGTCTTTTTGGGCATTGGCCACTATATGTATGAGTTAATTTTCCTTATTTAATAAAAGGGTCCTAGGACTAAAAAAACTTAAAGAAATAAAAAAGTCAAAGCTCTTTTGCCGAGTTAGAAGAGTTAAGAGAGGCAGATCGACAACGTGAAGATCAAAACCTTTCGTTGCTGACAAGAGTCAATTTCAAAGTTTTAGCTTTTTCTTTTTCCTATATATTACCATCATTAAATTTTAGTGTGTTGTCTGCATTCAATAATTGTGTTAGGTTGCGATCCAAATTCTAAGCTTAATATTCACTTGTGTAACTTTTTTCTGGCACCGTCATTAATTTAATAGTTTCTTAAATTGCTAGACGAGGATCTTAACTTTCACGATAAGAATACTAATGTATTAGACTTTTTAGAATACAATTTGCATATCTGAAAAAGGTACCGTGATTAACAATTCAAAAATATCATATCAAATCATATATTTATGTAAAAGAAAACCCTAATCCCATCTACGTGGCGCCACCACAAGCCAGGATTTCCTTTTGAAATTATTTATTTCGAAAACTAGCCTTCCTCTTTCATGAAAAAATGTGACTTTTATGAAAATTTGCGAATTTAATGTAGAGTTGTTACTTTTATGAAAGATTCTCACATTTTCGAAGGGTTGTAACTTTTCCAAATAGTTGTGCCCTTTCCGATAAGGCACAATAAACATTTGTCTATAAATAGAGGGAATTCCTCTCATTTTTCAACAATGAAAATTGTGAACTTCGTCTTCTTCTTCTTCTTCTTCTGCATTGACATTATTGCTTATGATACAGATACTGCTATGTATTTTTACAGTCATTAAATAATGTTTATATTATTAAGGATAAATGATAAGATGTTATAATTTTTATTTTCCTTCACATTATTAATGTTTATTACTGTGTAATCTTTTATGTAAGATAATATAGTTTTAAATTTTAATTACTGCTAGGTTTTAAGTATTATTTTATAAATTCTGTGATACTAAATTTCCGCGCGAGACGTGCGTAACTTTACTAATATTTCAATATATTAAAATCATCATAGGACTAACCAATACCATATCGTGTATGTGCCAAAATACAAACAAGATACATTATGAGGCATCATGGACACATCTAAGCCTTAAGAGCCTTTTGCATCTAGGTCACATTGTTATGTCAAAATTTATTTCACATTAGATTAGGAATCAAAAGTGCAGTATGCAGTTCCCAATAATTATATAGAGTCTAATATGGATAAAAGTTAACATAATCAATTAATAAATACTAATATTAAATTCCATAAATTTAGGATTAACAATATAAATTATTGGGATGGAAAAGGAAGACTTTCATAAAGAGATACGGAGAATCTGGATATCTCTACCTCAGATTTATCTAAAAAAAACAATAATAGATTTGAGGAGGAAACAATAGAAGAAAATGAAGAAAAGAAGGAGAAGGCTCTTACAAAGGATGTCTTCCAAAACACTCAAGATTTGGTACCTCTGTCCAAACCATATTCGAATCCACTGCATCCACCGAAAGATACCTCTACAAAATTCAATAGAAAGTCAAATATTGATAGAATTTGAAGTAAATAATGATGTAAAGAGAGGTAGCTATTTACTTCTATGAGCGGAGAAAGAAGAGAAGAGATAACAGAGGTAGGTGTCAATCACCCACAACCAAAAGAAACGAAAAATCATGATAGTGGTAGCTTATTGAGATGGAGGAGGAGACAAGGAACAGAGAAAGACTGAGAAGCGAGTAAGAGGATAAGAAAGAAACCCTAGTTTGTAGGAAACTTTTATAAAGCCCTAGCCGATTCTTTTAATGGACTAGGCCTAGTGATTTTTTGTTTTGCTTTTAGTTTATTTCATTGGGCTTCTTTATCCGATTTTTTACACACCTTTTTTTTATATAAAAAAAGGGCTTTAAGCTCTATCAAATTTATTTTAAAAATATAAAAAAATAAATTAAATTATATAACAAATATAGATATTTTCAATAAGAGTAGTGTCATATAACACCAACGGTTCAATATATAATGCAAATAAACTTTATAGAAAAAATATGTCACATTATAATTGCACTAATTAAGTACATTATGATCTTTCTGTAACATTTATAGAAAACAAATGTAGGAACTCATATAACACCTTACAACTCTACTCTTAGAATCTACATCATTCGTCGTAAGTATATGAGTTTGAAACGGATGTTGTACTACTTGCGCATGTGTTATAAAGTGTTTTACCAAGTGTATTAAGGGTATCATATGTTATTTGCGGTCATTAGGGACCTGTAATACCATGTGAAGTTCAAAGCATTTGTATCAGCTATGGTGACCCAAGGGTAAGGCTAGGAGTGGAGCGTTTTTTGAAATAACATTATTCATATCCAGAAGCAGTTTTCCAAGCCAATCCAAAAACCTAAAAAAAGACCTTTGTTTTTTGAAACTCCCTTTCATCATGACCTCAAAAAAGCAATCCAAATTCCAAGAGAAACCTTGCCACATAATTTGAAGCCTCTAAACTAATTTGATGCTCACTTCTTATTTTCTCAGATTGCTTGTTAAAAGAAACTTGAATGGATTGAGATTGATTCTCAAAATCTATCATCTTGTTGAAACACCTATTGTGGACGCTATTTACTTCACCAACATGTAAATTGAACCGTTCCAAATTATGATTCCAAGTCTTAAAACCAGTTTTTCATTAAAAAATCACCTGCATTTCTGCTTACATAAGTCTATCCATCTCAAATCACCAGACTATCCATTTCAAGTCACAAGAATCTACAATAAATTCTTACTGAAAAAATTCTTAAAAAGAAGAACTTACCAATTTATGCAGAAATAATAGGAGTAGGACTTTGATTATTTAGTGAAGAATACTTGTATGTTGTAGATTTTCTAGCAGGGTTATATTTGTTTTAGAATTGTGCTAGTTGTAGATTTTCTAGTAGTCTTATATTTTGTTTAGAATTGTGCTAGAGGTTTTTTTTTGTTTTTAGTTAAGAAAGGAGGTGGGGCCAGATAAGGTGGTAAAAATGAATTTTAATAAAAGCAATTAATAAAAAGGTTTAACTCTAAAGAAAAACTTGATTTTAAAGTCGTGCTGTGAGTGGACGACTTCAACCAATTCATCCAGGCGACTTTTAGTTATAAGGGTACCCAATTAAATATATAATTTTTTATTCTACTATATATACATATATATACTTTTTTTTAAAGTTACAGAGTGCATGTGGGTTCGCCCCTGACTTAAGCAATTCACTCTTGGCAAAATATTTTAAGTTTAACTGAATTTATATCATTTAGTAGTTTTTTTTCTACAATGAATATAATAGCCTCCTATTATTGATAGAGAGCAATATAAATAAAATATTGATTTGTAATTTGTATGGGGTGAATTGGTTTAATGAAAAATGTTAGCAACAAAAAGTAAGAATTTAAATTTGTTTATCTTTCCTTCTTTTTTATTATCACAATCAATTAATGAATTAAAGGAGCAAAAGGAAATTAAAAAAAACTATAGTCACTAATAGTTTTTTTATTATGAAAAAAAAAGTTATGCTTAAAATTAAAAACTAAACATATGATAAAATCAATAAGATTCAACATTCAATATAGATACATTAAAAAAATCATATATGAAAATATAATTTTTCACTGAAAGAAAGGTTTGAATGAATTTTTAGCCTAAAGTATTGTTTTTAAATTAATTTTCCATGAGAGGAAACTATACAACTAACAAAACCTCTTTAATTTCTTCTTACATAAAAATAAAAGATGCAATATTGATTTAATTATATCACTTAAAAATACAAATTCAACAATTTTTGTCAAAATTCATTAACTGTATTAATTGATATAAGAAATCTATAAAAAATTTATTCAAAACTCAGTTACTAATATTTAATATCACTATTATAAATACTTGAATCCATAGTTCAAATATGGCTTTCTAAAATCTAAAATATCTTCACACTCTCCGTATATAGCCTCTGAAAAAAATTTCTTGGATTAACATATATATTAAATATTATATCAAATGATTAATGACGATCTAAATTTACATATTTTTCTATATAAAAAAAAAACACCCCACCATGCCAAAATAAATAATAAGTTGACTTTATAGAATCATTTTCAATAATAATTTGTAAACTCATTGTCACACCCTGAGCCTACACTCTGGATGCGACAAGCACTTGAGAACCATCATTGGCACCAACTGAACCCTTGGTTTGACTCAACTCTTAGCGAAAAACTTACTCAACAACATATGAACTGAAAAGTAAATCTTTACTCGAAATCTGAAAATAGATACTAAAAATATTTTAAAGAAAACATTCACTGGCCAAAAGAGGCAACTCAAGTCTGGAACATCAACAATGAAAATGAAACGGACTTCTCAAAACTCTATCGTCTATGAAGCCTCTATTAAATGAGGTGAACGTTAGGACAAGACCCACAATATCCTAATAAACAAGACTGAAATGTAAACTCAATGTGAAACCCTTTGGAAAGTAAGGAAGCTCACCAAATCTAGCGGGAACACGACTGGATCAACGGAGCGCTGATTGCTGATCCTAAATACATGTATTTGCATCATGAAACGATGCAGGACAAATGACATCAGTACATTGAATGTACGAGCATGTAGGGGAACACTGAACATAACCAGCAACCTTGAACTAATAAAAAGGAAACCTTACTCACCTAAATTCAACTCGACTCAAGGACACTTAAGAAATAAGAAATATTCAACTCAGTTCAGTATAAAAGCAATAATAAGATGCATTATAAAGAAAACTGATAAAACAATAATTTGTAACTCAATGTATTTAAAAATATAATAAAACTCTTTTACTCTTATTTGTATGTAAAGATATAAAATAACTGTAACACCTCAAACCTAACAAACAAAAACAATATAAATTTTGGTGAACCACGGGAGGGTTCACGGACCGTGAAAGGAACCACGGTCCGTCGCCATGCTCGTAATTCACACCCGCCCAGAAGTGGTGGACCACAGATCCCTTCATAGGCTATGGACCACCAAATGAGCCGTGGGAAGGCCTGCGGAAGCAAGGCAGAACCATCCGAACTTAGGCATCAAACCACGGAGCCCACCACAGTATGTGGTCTTGATGACGCGTCGTGGTGAGTCTCGTCAACCTGAATCAATAGACCCTTATCCCCAAGTGAAGAACCACTATGGCCTTGACGGTCCGTGGTCCTTCATACGATCTGTGAAGTAGACCGTAGAGGGGAGTGTGTAGGACCAATAGACATTGGACAAGAACCACAACCCAGTTGACGGGGCTTGGTCCCTTTGATGGTCCGTCAGTGGCTCTATGGTCGGCCTTCGCCAGCTTTTAAGTTAGGGTCATTTTTTTCTTCCCCCCTATGCACTGGGCATTTAAACTACGTCATTTAATACCTACAAGACGTCGTTCTGCCCAGTTTAAGCCTAATAACCTATTCAGAACCTACCTCAAACCTTTATTCTTCAAAATCACCAAAACATTAGAGCAAATAGGTGAGAAAAGTCTACCAGCCCCTCAAGAACAAGCAACAAGTTTTCTTCAAGTTCCAGCATTGAAATCGATGAATTTCTCTATAGATTTCGTCACTAGGTATGTGGTATTTCACTAGTGGGTTCCTTTCCTCCATTAGGTCCCTAGAATTTAATCAGATTCTATATTCTCTATATCCTATTTAGACCTAGGGTTTCTAAAACCTTAGGAATTATTGTGATTGAGCTGTTGTAGTATCCTAAATGAAATAGCTTGTTTTCTTGGAAAGTTTGTTTAGTTCCTTGCATTAAACTTAAAACCCTAGTTGTATAAAATCTTTTAGTTCATGAATTATATTTCTAGGTCAATTAAATAGACAACCATGCTCTAGTTTTCTAATGTTACATTGTAAGTACTTAATTGTTGCATTCTCAGATTTCCATGTAAGAACATTGAGCTATCTAATATTTCTATTATGTTGTATTATATACATTTCCAGTTGGGAGTAGATTTAGAACCGAGTTGGACTATGGTTCAGCGTACCCTCTGTAACACCCCGACTTTCCAAAACGTCTAAATTAACTCGTATCTTCGTGGAAAGACAAGAATGGTGAGCAATAAATTAAAAATGATGTGGTATGTCATATTTTAAGTGTTCAAGGGTTGTATCTCAAGTTTTGAAGTTAAGTAAGTGGCAAAATAAAGTTGGTGAAAGTTATCGTAAGCTTCTTTTTAAAGATTTGTCTAAAATTTGGGTCAAATGTCTTGGATGTTTTATCCCAATATATAAAGATTTAGAAGGCCTATCACCCATTAAATCGAAGGCCTACGAGTTTAGTTTGAAACGCATAAAACACTGTATCAAACCGACATCAGAGAAAAAAGTTATGAGGGTTTTACTAGGGACTGTCAGGGCAGAATTCGGGTCGGGTAAAAAATATGGTATGTCGACTTATCTAACGTTTTAAACCATGAAAACATTCCATTTCAGTTCCAAACCAGAGAGAAAGCTTAAGAGAGAGTTCCTACAGAGTTCTAGCATGATGAAGGTTAGTTTTGGACGATTTCTACCATTAAACATTGCCCCCGTGCCTAGAAACGTAATCCCTACATGTGGCAATCATTTTTCCCTTCTATTAGTTGTGTTTGGAACTGGTTATTGAAGATATAAATTTGTAGTTGTTGGTGTTTCTTCAAGGTTTACACTTGGTTAACTAAGGTAATCATTTCGGGACCCTTTTATGGTTGTTTTTATCAATTTCTAATGACGTTTCGACAAGTTGGGACAATATGGAAAATCTGCCGATTTAAGATTAATTATAAACTGTTTATAGGTGCGTACCAGCTGTGTATATATAGTATTTGCGAAGCTTAGGACATAAGGAACAACTTTCGTGAAGGAACTACACTCTTTCGAGCATTTATTGGAAATGTATGTTAAGGCTATTCCCTACTTACGACATGTTTCCTTAAAGCTTAGGAGCAATGTAATTGGGTTGTTATCCTTTTTACACTTGTAGCCATTATTGTTGATTGTTGGCTGCTCGAGTAGATATAATCCTCCCTTATCGAGATTCTTATTCAGTTAGTACCATCCCTGTGTTGGACACGACTTAGAGGCTATTTGTATAGGTTGCTTATAACTAAATTGCTCGCTTTCAGCGATTGGATTGTTATTATTGCCCTTGGGGCTATTGTGGTTAGCTACAGAAATGTGATCTATATCTAGAAAGGCTATGTTATGCCTACAGGGTTATATGGATGCTTAAAAGGACTATGAGTTGCCTACAGGGCAATATTGATGCCTAAAAGGGCTTTGAGTTGCCTACAGGGCTATGTTGACGCCTAAGAAGGCTATGTGCTTCCTACAGGGTCATGGTGTTGCCTAAGAGGGCTATGAGTTATCTATAAGCTATGTTGATGCCTAAGAGAGCTATGTGATACCTACGAGGCTATATTAATGCCTAAAAGGGCTATGTGACTGCCTATGGGGCTAGGGGACTACCGATAGGCGTATATAGGTTGATTGGCACCTTTCAGGCTTATGGGGGCCTGAGTAGGTGGTCTTGTGTGCTGTTTGTATCTGCCGAGCTTATGGGGGCTTGGGTAGGTTGTTTTTTTATTATTTTTGATAAGTTTAGATTTAGTAGCAGGTCAGTACACTTATCTTATCCTTGATTTATTTATCAGATTATTCCAGTATATCAGGATACTTCCTCATAGTCTATTATCTTTCATACTTGCTACATTATTTTGTACTGAAGCCCCATTGCCTTGGGGGCACTGCATTCATGCATGCAGGTCCTAATAGACGACCGAGTAGACCTCCTCAGCAGCAGGATTGACTTTTATCCGATTGGCTAGCCCTTTCCTTCGAAGCTACCAGATTTGGGAGGTTTGTTACCTTTTGTTGTATATATCTTTATGGGCAGGTTGGGGCCCTGTCCCGCTAATCTTTACTACTCTTAGAGGCTTGCAGACTAGTGTGTGGGGTGTATAGCTACGTTATGGCCATACTGGCCTATGTTCTTGGTTTGCTGAGGCTTGTGAGCTGTTTGTTGTATTGTAATGATATAGACATGCTTTTAGTTTTGGTATAGATATCATGGTGGCCTCGACGGCCCAACCAGGACTTCTTTGCTAGTTGGCTATTTATTTATATGATCTCTTGGGAGTAGCTGTTTCTTTTATAAATCAGTTGACAGGGGCCTTGCCGGTCGAGGGCTTAGTTTTAACCCAAGATATAATTTTTTATTTTCTTGATTGTGTGTGGCTGCCATGCTCTAGTAGCAAATGGTTCAGCAGGATCGGCTCGAGCTTGAGTTTTGGCATTAGGAGCCAGTTGCGCCCCTCGAGTTTGGGGCGTGACAAACTTGGTATTAGAGCAACATCGTATCCTAGGGAGTTTGCAAGCCATGTCTAGTAGAGTCTTGTTTATAAATGTATTGTGCACTACATCCGATAAGCAAGAAGCTACCGGGCATGTTAGAATGACTATAATTCTTTTGCTCACCTTGTGCTATAGAGCAGTGTCTTAAGGATTGAGCTTTCTGGCTTATAATTAATACTTGTATGCAGATAGAGATGACTCACACTAGACAGACCACCACTAACTAGGGGCTAGATACAACTGCAAGCGAGGGTACCAGCAAGGTACCACAGGTGGAGGTAGCTTATTGTGAGACCTAGGGGGAGACATCTTCTCAACCCCCTATAGCTTCTCCACCTCCTCAGGAGCCTCCAAGGGCTACAGGACTTCTAGCTCCACCAGCAATACACCTCTAGTTCCTCCTATTCCATCTGATTAGTATTTCAAGAGTGCAGTATGTATCTTAGCACAGTTAGTAACTGCACAGTGCCAACCAGTTGCGCCAGATGTTGCCGGACCTTCTGAAGGGCCCGGAAGTTTGAGAGTTCATGAATTTCTTTCCTTGAATCCTCCACAATTTACAGGGACAGATCGCAGAAGAGACCCTCAACACTTTATTGATCATCTTCATAGGATATTTAGAGTCATGCATGCCTCAGTGACTGAGTCAGTTGAGTTAGCAGCATTTCGATTGCGCGATAATTCAGTATTGTGGTACGAGAGTTGGGAGAGATCTAGGGGAAAGGATGCATCCCTACCCACTTGGGATAGCTTTACAGAAGCTTTCATAAATCAATATTTGCCTCGACAGATTAGGGATGGCAGGGTGGACCAGTTTCTGAACCTCCGACAAGGCAGCATGAGTGTCCGAGAGTACGGGCTGAGATTTGATTCATTGGCTAGATATGCACCAACATTTGTTGATACAAATCATGATAGGATGCGTAGATTTGTGGGAGGGCTCGACTTACACTATATCGATGCTTGTTCTACCACTACACTAAATGATAAAATGGATATCTCGCGAATTCAGGCATTTGCACAAGTTATAGAGGATCGCCGACATTTACACTATATGAGTGAGAGGGTCGAGAGAGAGACAGAAGAGGGCTAGGCCCGCTGGTTAACATGGAGATTTTTAGGGTGGTCTCAGACCCCGATATTCTATTAAGCCACTTAGACCTCCACACAACAGTTCCAGAATTGTAGATTTGATCGTCAGGAACAGTCAGGCCCAGGTGAGGGTTCATGAGCATCAGGCTCACAACAGCAGAGGGGTTCAGGACAGGATAGGACAGGCCCACCGCGTTGCGCTACTTGCGGTAGGATGCATTCGGGAGGTGTAGACAAGGTTCCATAGGTTGTTATTCTTGTGCACAGGATGGGCATTAGTGGAGAAACTGCCCTACCATAGGTCAGGATGGTATAGGTCAGTCGAGCAGGTCAGCAGTAGGTTCCTCCTCATCACCACAATCTACAGGGTGTGGAGTCCAGACTTCAGCACGTAGAAGTAGAGGTGGAGGCAGAGATGGAACATCTAGTTCTGGTAGTGGATAGAACCATATATATTCATAAACTGGCCGACAGGACTCAAAGTCATCACCATTGTTGTGACAGGTACATTGATTGTTTACTCCCATTGTGTTTATTCCTTGATAGATCCTGGATCTACTCTGTCTTATGTTACTCCATTTAATGCGGGCAAGTAATGTATAGTAGCAGAGTCATTAGATCGACCCTTTATTGTATCTACACCAGTTGGTGAGTCTATTGTTGCTAGGAGAGTCTATCGAGGTTGCACGGTAGAAATTATCGACCTTCAGACCTCTGTAAATCTCGTAGATTTAGAGATGGTCGATTTTGACATTATTATGAGTATGGACTGGTTAGCGTCTTGTTATGCTAATGTTGAGTTCCGGACAAAGATTGTTAGATTCCACTTTGCAGGAGAGGCAGTTCGGGAATGGAAAGGCGATACAACAACGCCAAAAGATAAGTTTATTTCCTATATTAAGGTGAGGAGGATGATTACCAAGGGTTGTATTTATCATCTTGTTCACGTTCATGATATAGATGCAGAACCACCAACTCTTCAGTCTATTCCAGTAGTTAATGAGTTTCTAAATGTATTTCCAGACGAGCTCCCTAGTATCCCTCCAGAACGGGAAATTGATTTTGCTATCGATATGCTACCAAGTACACAACCCATAGTTATCCCTCCTTATAGAATGGCTCGTACTGAGCTAAAGGAGTTGAAGGATCAGCTGAAAGACTTGTTGGATAAAGGCTTTATTAGACCTAGTGCTTCACCATGGGGTGCACCAGTATTGTTCGTAAGGAAGAAAGATGGCTCACTAAGAATGTGTATCGATTACTGACAGCTGAATAAAGCAACTATAAAGAATAAGTATCCCCTTCTGAGGATAGATGATTTGTTTGATCAATTATAAAGTGCTAAGTGTTTCTCAAAGATTGATTTAAGATCAGGGTACCACCATATACGAGTTCGGGAGAAAGACGTTTCAAAGACAGCTTTTAGAACTAGATATGGACACTTCGAGTTCTTGGTAATGTCTTTTGGATTAACTAATGCCCCAGCAGAGTTCATGGACCTGATGAATACTATATTCAGGTCGTATCTAGACTTGTTTGTGATTGTATTTATTGATGATATTTTGTTGTATTCACGTTCAAAAGATGAGCATGAAAATCATATACGAGCAGTCCTTCAGGTTCTTCAAGACCGAGAACTTTATGCAAAGTTTTCTAAGTATGAGTTCTAGTTAGACTCTATAGCTTTCTTAGGCCATATTGTATCAGATGCAGGCAATGCGGTTGATACACAATATATTTAGGCCGTAAAGACTTGGACCAGACCCATGACTCCCACTAAGGTTCGTAGTTTCTTACGGTTAGCTAGGTACTATAGAAGGTTTGTAGAGGGGTTTTCTTCAATTCCAGCCCCATTAACGAAGTTGACTCAAAAAGTAGCTAAGTTCCACTGGACTGAGGTTTGTGAGCATAGTTTCCAAGAGTTGAAGGACAGGTTGACATCAGCACCAGTTATTGCATTGCCAGATGGTTCAGAAGGCTATACGGTGTATTGTGATGCTTCTGGTGTTGGGTTGGGATGTGTTCTAATGCAACATGGTAAGGTTATCGCATATGCTTCAAGGCAATTGAGAAAGCATGAGAAGAACTATCTGACCCACGATTTAGAGTTGGATGCAGTTGTGCATGCGCTAAAGATCTGGAGACACTATTTGTATGGCATTCATGTTGACATCTTCACAGATCATAAAAGCCTTCAATATATCTTTAGACAAAAGGAGTTAAATCTGCGACAACGTCGATGGCTTGAATTACTGAAAGATTACGACGTGGCCATTTTATATTATCCAGGAAAGGTGAATGTGGTAGTTGATGCCCTCAGTCGAAGGTCTACGGGTAGTTTATCATATTTAGGTGTTGAGAAACATGGGCTAGCGTGAGAGCTTCATCAGTTAGCTAGCTTAGGAGTCAGATTGTTAGAGGTAGAAGATAGTGGGGTAACAATTCAGGACAAAGCCATATCATCTCTAGTTGTAAAAGTAAAATCACGGAAACAAGAGGATCCTAGCTTAGAGCAGCTCATAGCCAAGGCGCAAAATCAACAGACTTTAGCATTTGATATAGTAGGAGATGGAGTCCTTAGATATAGTGGTCGATTGTGTGTTCCAAATGTTGCAGTGCTTCCGCATTGGATTATGGAAAAGGCACACCATTCCCATTATTCTATTCACCCTGGTTCCACGAAGATGTACCATAATATTAAGAAGATCTATTGGTGGCACGGGATGAAGAAGAACGTTGTTGAGTTTGTCGCACAGTGTCCTAACTACTAACAGGTGAAGGTTGAGCACCAAAAGCCCGTTGGGCTAGTTCAGGAGATAGTCAATCCTTTGTGGAAGTGGGAAGCAATTAATCTGGATTTTATTATAGGGTTACCTCAATCGCGTCGCAAGTTTGACTCTATTTGGGTAATTGTTGATAGACTAACAAAATCAGCCAACTTCTTACCAGTCAGGGCTACTTTTACGGCCGAAGACTATGCAGGGCTCTATATTAGGGAGATTTTTAGGCTACATGGTGTCCCAGTATCTATTATCTCTGATAGAGGAGCACAATTCACCGCCAACTTCTGGAAGTCCTTCCAGAAAGGACTGGGGACACAGGTTAATCTTAGTACAGCCTTTCACCCTTAGACAGATAGCCAGGCTGAACGCACAATTTTGACACTCAGGATATGCTATGGGCGTGTACACTTGACTTCACGGGGAGTTGGGATGACCACTTACCTGTTATAGAGTTCGCATACAATAATAGTTATCATTTCAGCATCGGGATAGAACCTTATGAGGATTTGTATAGGCGAAAATGTAGATCCCCCATTGGATGGTTCGAGGTAGGTGAGTCAGGGTTGATTGGACCCGACTTAGTACAACAGACAGTGGAGCAGGTCAAGCCCATACAGGAAAGGTTGCTAACAACTTAAAGCCGATAAAAGTCATACTCAGATGTGCGATGAAGGGACTTAGAGTTGTGCGTCGATGACTGGGTATTCTTAAAAGTCTTGCCTATGAAGAGGGTTATGAGATTTGGCAAAAAAGGCAATCTTAGTCCAAGATTCATTGGGCCATACCGGATCCTTCGGAGGGTAAGACTAGTGGCTTATGAGTTAGAATTGTCTTCGAGGCTAGAATCTGTTCATCCAGCTTTCCATGTATCTATGCTACGGAAGTGCGTAGGAGACCCTTCTCGGGTTGTCCCCGTTGAGGATGCTCAGATCACAGAGGAGTTGTCCTACGAGGATACACTAGTTGCCATATTAGATCGGCAAGTCCGTAAATTGAGGACCAAAGAGGTGGCTTCGGTTAAAGTATTGTGGAGAAACAAGAATAGAGAAGAGGTGACCTTGGAAGTTGAGGATGGCATGAGGTCCAAATATCCTCACTTGTTTCATGTCCAAGGGTGATGGCATATCAGTTTATATTGGTGCAGTGAGGTAAGATACCTATCTGATTTTTTTTATATTGTTGCTTATTATTATTGTTGTTGTCGTTGTATATTTGCTTGCACTGTTATTGTGGAGC
This sequence comes from Solanum okadae, assembly GCA_036553675.1. Taxonomy (NCBI): domain Eukaryota; kingdom Viridiplantae; phylum Streptophyta; class Magnoliopsida; order Solanales; family Solanaceae; genus Solanum; species Solanum okadae. The sequence goes on along the minus strand of CM071686.1, from coordinate 20,448,554 downwards.
TATAGTTCTTAGCAATTTAAGTCGTCATGTGAGATGCCTAGGTTATACTTTTTGCATTTTAGGTTCCTAGATAGTGACAAACTTAACCAGAAGGATGTAACACCCCGACTTTCCAAAAACGTCTAAATTAACTTGTATCTTCGTGGAAAGACAAGGAGGGTGAGTAATAAATTAAAAATGATGTGGTATGTCATATTTTAAGTGTTCAAGGGTTGTATCTCAAGTTTTGAAGTTAAGTGGCAAAATAAAGTTGGCAAAAGTTATCGTAAGTTCCTTTTTAAAGATTTGTCTAAAATTTGGGTCAAATGTCTTGGATGTTTTCTCCCAATATATAAAAGTTAGAAGGTCTATCACCCATTAAATCGAAGGCCTACGAGTCTAGGTTGTAACACACAAAACCCTGTATCAAACCGACATCAGAGCAACAAGTTATGAGGGTTTTACTAGGGACTGCTGGGGCAGAATCGGGGTCGGGTAAAAAATATGGTATGTCGGCTTATTTAACGTTTTAAGCCATGAAAACATTCCATTTCAGTTCCAAACCAGAGAGAAAGCTTAAGGGAGAGTTCCTATGGAGTTCTAGCACGAGGAAGGTTAGTTTTTGACGATTTCTACCATTAAACATTGACCCCGTGCCTAGAAACGTAATCCCTACACGTGACAATCATTTTTCCCTTTTATTAGCTTCGTTTGGAGATGGTTTTTGAAGATATAAATTTGTAGTTATTGGTGTTTCTTCAAGGTTTACACTTGGTTAACTGAGGTAATCATTTTGGGACATTTTATGGTTATTTTTATGAATTTCTACAGACGTTTCGACAAGTTGGGGAAATATGGAAAATCTGCCAATTTAAGATTAATTATGAACTATTAATAGGTGCGTACCATCCGTGTATATATAGTATTTGCGAAGCTTAGGACATAAGGAACAACTTTCCTGAAGGAACTACGGTTTTCTAAGCGTTCATTGGAAAAGTATATTAAGGCTATTCCCTACTTAAGACATGTTTCCTTAAAGCTTAGGAGCAATGTAAATGGGTTGTTATCCTTGTTACACTTGTAGCCATTATTGTTGATTGTTGGCTGCTCGAGTTGATATAATCCTCACTTATCGAGATTCTTATTCAGTTAGTAGCGTCCCTGTGTTGGACACAACTTAGAGGCTATTTGTATAAGTTGCTTATAACTACATTGCTCGCTTTTAGTGATTGGATTGTTATTGTTGCCCTTGGGGCTATTATGGTTAGCTACAAGAATATGATCTATGCCTAGAAGGGCTATGTTCTGCCTACAGGGTTATATGGATGCCTAAAAGGACTATGAGTTGCCTACAGGGCTATATTGATGCCTAGAAGGGCTATGAGTTGCCTACAAGGCTATATTGACACCTAAGAAGGCCATGTGCTTCCTATAGGGCCATGTTGTTGCCTAAGAGGGCTATGAGTTGTCTATAAGCTATGTTGATGCCTAAGAGAGCTATGTGCTGCCTTAGGGGCAATATTAATGCCTAAGAGGGCTATGTGACTACCTACAGAGCTATGTGACTGGCCTAAGTTGTTGGTTTGCTGATGCTTGTGAGCTGTTTGATGTATTGTAATGATATATACTTGCTTTTAGTTTTTGTATAGATATCATGGTGGCTTCGACGGCCCAATCAGTACTTCTGTGCTAGTTGGTTATTTATTTATATGATCTCCTGGGAGTAGCTGTTTCTTTTATAGATCAGTTGATAGGGGCCTTTCCGGCCGAGGGCATAGTTTTAAGCCGAGATATACTTGTTTGTTTTCTTGATTGTGTGTGGCTGCCATGCGCTAGTAGTAAATGGTTCAGCCGGGTTGGCTCGGGCCAGAGTTTTGGAATTAGGAGCCAATTGCACCACTTGAGTTTGGGGTGTGACACCCTCATAGTCTTAGAACTATGTGGCCCCGTAGGAGTATAAGTCCCCCAGTAGGAATCATATTTAGTGATCACGACAGTCATGCCTTTTTACACCTAGCAAGGGATATTTGGTCTTCTCGATAGGGCATATACATTGGACTCTGCATTTAGCTCACGTGGATTTAGGTCAGTTAATAGTAGCTCTCACAGTCAGACTCTAGTGCATTTGACCAGGTTTTCAATTTATACTTCAGTATTCAGTACCAGCATGTTATGTTCATAATTAGTACTTGGTAATTTCATTCAGTTAAGTTCTTTTAAGTTATATTTTATCATTTATATTCTTTTCATATTATATTATTGCTCAGTTATGATTTGTTAAACTTATATATTTGCTAAGCTATTATCTACATCCTGCATGCTTCGTACATTCCAAGTATTAACGCATACTCTGCGCTACATCCTTTCATAATGAAAGTTCAGGTACTCAGCATCCAGATAACACATAGATTGATTCTCGATCCGTATTCAGGAGCTTCGGTGGTGAGTCCTCACACTTCAAGGAAAATAGACATGCTTTACAGTCCAATCTTTTATTTAGTTTTCAGTACTGCTAGAGTTGTTTGGGGCATGTCCCATCAACTCTAATCAGTTAGAGGCTTTTCAGACATAATAATATAATCAACTTGGCTTGTTCAGTTTATCCTTCAATATTGTTAAAGTCTTACTATATTTTATTCATTAAGACTAGTTGGGTATTCCCCCTTACCAATTGATTTAGCTTCCACATTAGTTCATGTTTTTTAGATGATTTCATTGTGCTTATGATATGCCTGTTTCAGGGTTAGGTTGGGGTCACTCGTGATTCTAGGTCTCGTGTTACATTAAGGGGGTAGCCTTGGGGCGTGACAAACTTTGTATTAGAGCATTAGGTTTAAGAGTCCTAGGATGTCTGAAAGCCGTACTATGTAGAGTTTTTCATGGGTGTGAAGTGCACCACATATATGAGAGAGACACTATAAATTGTTTCATGAAAAACTTCAGTTTCTTTGTTATTCCTATCGGGTATGATCCAACTTATCCTTTCTAATGTGTTGTTATGCATTTCAGATCATGCATCCTCGTAGAGCTTACACACGTAATGCTAATGCACGCAATGCTAACACAGTTCCTCCAGACACAAACCATGAGGTTTCGAATGCTAAATTTTGTAATGCGATCGAGCTCTTGGCTCAGAGTGTAGCCAATCAGAACAATAAGCAGACCCTAATTCCTACAAAAACTGATGGTGGATCTGTTCCAGCTAGGGTTTGAGATTTTGTTCAATTGAATCCGCCTGAGGTTCTAAGGTCACAAATTGGTAAGGACCCACATAACTTCATTACTGAGGTTAAGAAATTTTTTGGAGTGATGGAAGTAACTTGTAATGATAGAGTGGAGTTGGCACCCTACCATCGTAAGAATGTAGCTCACATTTTGTTCACCTAGTGGAACTGTGACTTGGGAGTGTTTTACTACAGCTTTTCTAGATAGGTTCTTCCCAAGGGAGTTAAGAGAAGCCAAGGCGCAATAGTTTATGAATTTTAAGCAGGGTACAATGTTAGTCCATGAATACGAACTTAAGCTCACCCAACTCTGCAGGTATGCTCTACACATGGTTGCTGATCCAAGGGCACAAATGAGTAAGTTTCTTTTGGGGTATCCAATTTGGTAAAGACCGAGTGCAGGAATGCTATGTTATTAGAGGATATGATTATTTGTATGCTTATGACTCATGCTCAGGAGGTTGAGGGAGATAAGCTTAGGGAAATGGCTAAGGACAACAAGAAGGTTAGAACAAGGAATTATGAATTCTCTCAACAGAAATTGGGTGGTGGAAATCACTGACAATTTTAGCAGAGGTTTACAGCCCTTACACCTTCATAATCTAGAGCTCAATCCCCAAGGTTTCGACAAGATCATAAAAGTAGGGCATCATGATCTAAGTCTCAAGGGAGTACTTTAGGTAACAGGACTTTCCCAGCTTGTCCAAAGTGTGGTACTAACAATCCAGACAAGTGTCTTGCATCAAAGGAATGATGCTTTGGATGTGTTCAGTTTGGCCATTGGTTAAAGGATTGCCCTTCTGCTAGGCAGCGGAAAGGAGGTAACAACAATAGGGTTCAGTCTAAAGCTCCAGCAACACCAGCAGGTCACCCAACTCAGTAGGGTGTGTCATCTGTTACAGGTGATGGTCAGTGCTAGAAAATGTTGTATTCTCTCCAGGCTCGCCAATACCAGGAAGATTCTCGTGATGTGGTCAGTAGTACGTTACAAGTCTTTCATCTATATGTTTATGCATTGTTAAATCCAGGGGCTACCTTGTCTTTTGTAACTCCCTCTATAGCAGTAAACTTTTGTGTTAGTCCAAAAACACTTTCAGAACCCTTCTTAGTCTCTACTCCAGTTGGTGACCGAGTTATAGCTAGACGGTATACAAAAATTGCCCTGTCATAGTCTTTCAGAAAGTCACCTTAATAGATCTTGTATAGTTAGAAATGATAGATTTTGATATCATTCTAGGCATGGATTGGTTACATTCCTGTTATGCCTGAGTCGATTATAGAACTAGGATCGTTCTGTTTAAGTTTCCAATTGAGCTAGTCTTAGAATGGAAGTGTAGCAGTTTAGTGCATGTAAGTCGATTTATCTCTTACCTTTAGGCCAGGAAGATGATCTCTAAAGGGTCTATATATCATCTTGTTCCGGTTAAGGATTCAAACTCCGATACCATGACCAACTCTTGAGTCAGTCCAAGTAGTAAATGAGTTTCCAGAAGTGTTCCCAATAGATCTTCTTGGATTCCCCCCCCCCCCCCGAAAGTAAAATCAACTTCATAATAAATATCCTTCAAAATAATCAACCCATTTTGATTCCTCCTTACAGAATGGCTCCAGCCGAGATTAAGGAATTGAAAGAGTAGTTAAAAGACCTTATAGATAAGGGCTTCATAAGGCCCAGTATCTATCCATGAGGTGCACAATTGTTGTTTTTGAAAAAGAAAGATGGTTCTCTCAAAATGTGCATTTACTATCTGTAGTTGAACAAAGTCACAATCAAAAATAAGTATCCCATCCCCAGCATTGATCAGTTGTTCGACCAACTTCACGGTGCTAGATGTTTTTCGACAATAGACCTCACATCTGGCTATCATCAACTTAATATAAAGGCAGTCTGTTCGCTTGGTGGAATGGTAGAGCAGGTTGTGACTACATATTTGAAAGATTAGATAGACTATTGGTGATTAATATGTTTTTGACCAATTCAATATCTCTAAAGTGGAGTATCTTCCCAGAAAAGGATCAGATGATGCTCCTCTATTATTCTCAGGTGAAAATAGAGTATCCACATTCATGAAACCTTTTAGGTTTTTTTGTTTTTTGGATGGAGCATAGAGGTTTTAAGGATGTGGTTAGAAAGAATTGGGATGATAATTATTCAACTAATCCTTTTCTAGACTTCAAAAGAAAGATAAAGAAAGGAAAGGCTACTTTGGCGTCATGGAGTAGGGAGACTTATGGGGAAACTTTCAAACAACTCATCATAAGAGAAGAAATTGCAAGAATTAAGTAAAAGCACTTTGAGGAATTTCCTTCTCCAGAAAATAGAGGTATTATGCAAAGGGAAAAGGCTGAATACGCTAGCTATCTGCAATTGGAGGAAAAATTCTGGCAACAAAAGGTAGGGTATTACTGGTTTGAAAGTGGGTATAGGAACAAAAGATTCTTTCATAGCTTGGTGTAAGGGAGAAGACAAAAAATGAAGGTAAAAAGAATACAGAATGCACTTGGGTAATGGCTAGAAGATGATATGGCAATATCTCAAGAGGCAGTAACTCACTTTTAGAACCAATTCAAAGCAGGACAGAGATTAAACTAATGTCACTTTACTAGAACATATTCCAGAATTAATCTCTGAGGATGATAACACAGAATTAGGAATTGTACGAGATGAAGAAGAAGTGAAGAATGTTGTTTTTAAGTTGAATGGGGATAGCTCCAGTGGACTGGATGGACTTACAGGTAGATTCTATCAAGTTTGCTGGCACATTATAGGTAATGCTATTTGGAGAATGGTTCAGGCCTCTTATGATGGAAGTTCCTTACCTAAATCTATTACTCATTCTAATTTGATTCTCATACCTAAGAAGGATAATATTTAGTCCTTTTAAGATATGATACCTATCAGTCTAAGTAACTTCATTAATAAGATCCTATCAATAATTATTCATGATTGACTGGACACGATTCTCCAAAGACTAATTTATGTTAATCAATCTGGATTTGTTAAAGGCATGAGCATCATTGAGAATGTCTTATTAGCTCAGGAGATTGTTACAGATATCTCTAAGAGGGGGAATCCTGAAAATGTGATAATAAAGTTGGATATGCCTAAGTCTTATGATAGAGTTTCTTGGTTTTTCCTTATGAAAGTGCTAAGGAAAATTGGATTTTCTTGTATGGTGGTTGATTTGATCCGGAGATTGTTAGCAAACAATTATTATTTTGTTCTTCTTAATGGACAGTCGTATGGTTTTATCCATTCTTCTAGGGGTGTTAAACAAGGGTATCCTTTATCTCTTACTCTATTCACCATGCAGTTGAGGTACTTACTAGAGCCCTTAACTAACTATTTGAAGACCCCCAGTTTGTTGGGTATGGGATGCCTAAATTGAGTACAAATCTAAATCACTTGGCTTTTGCTGATTATACCATTATTTTTACAGGTAAACCCTATCCGCACCGGGTGTATACACCAATCTAATACGTGCATGCCATGTGTTTAAATCTATAGTTCATTTTACTTAACCTTAATTAATTAACATGTGTTTTAATTCATTAAATCACATAATAATGGAAATTGCATTAGTTTGATGTAAACACCCGGTGCAGGTAAGTTTTTTTCCTTATTTTTACTTCTTCTAATGACTATTATTCTGAGAAAACTCTGTCTATTTTGCAAGATTATGAGAAGCAATCAGATAAAAAAATCATTAAGGAGAAAAGCTTTTATTATCTAAATCAAAACACATCAGCAACCACTGATATTCAGATAAACCAGTTTACAAGAATGATTAGAGGACAATTTCCTATGAAATATCTAGGATGTCCTATTATACATGCTAGAAAGAGAAAGGAGCACTATACAGATTTATTTGACAAGATCAAAGGTAGATTGGAGAACTGGAAAGGTAGAATGTTGTCATATGGAGGTAAGAAAGTACTTCTATCAAGTATCCTTCCGAGCATCCCCATCTATGTTCTCTCTGCTATCATGCCCCCAAATTGTGTTATCAAAGGGATACATAGAATTTTTGCTAAGTTCGACTAGACTAATAAAGAAGGTTGTAGAAATAAACACTGGTCTATATGGGTGGATGTGTGTCTCCCTAAACATGAAGGGGGTTTGGGGTTTAGGTCCATGTTTGATGTTTCAAAGACTATGTATGCAAAACTATGGTGGAACCTCAGGACCAAAGATATCATGTGGTCTAACTTCATGTGGAAAAAGTATTGTAAGAAACAAATTTCAGCACTTGTTCAATGGAAAGGAGGATCTCAAATCTGGAAGTACATGTTGGAGAATAGAGGGGTTCTGGAACAGTATATGTGGTGGGAAACTAGAGAAGGTACTTCCACTATATGGTATGATAATTGGTCTAACATGGGACCTTTGAATGAACATGCATTTGAGGTGCACACTTCCCAACCCATAAAAGAAATTGGCGAATTTTTAAAGGAGAATGGGTGGGATTATTCAGCTATGAGAGAGTTTATCCCTAATTATGTTGTAGATCATGTCCCTACAAATTTCGGAGAAAATTCTATCTATTTTGCAAGATTATGAGAAGCAATCAGGTAAAAAAAATCAATAAGGGGAAAAGCTTTTATTATCTAAATCAAAACACATCAGCAACCACTGATATTGAGATAAAGCAGTTTACAAGAATGATTAGAGGAAAATTTCCTATGAAATATCTAGGATGTCCTATTATACATGCTAGAAAGAGAAAGGAGCACTATACAGATTTATTTGACAAGATCAAAGGTAGATTGGAGAGTTGGAAAGGTAGAATGTTGTCATATGGAGGTAAGAAAGTACTTCTATCTAGTGTCCTTCAGAGCATCCCCATCTATGTTCTCTCTGATATCATGCCCCCAAATTGTGTTATCAAAGGGATACATAGAATTTTGGTTAAGTTCTATTAGAGTAATAAAGAAGGTTGTAGAAATAAACACTGGTCTAAATGGGTGGATGTTTGTCTCCCTAAACATGAAGGGGGTTTGGGGTTTAGGTCCATGTTTGATGTTTCAAAGACTATGTATGCAAAACTATGGTGGAACCTCAGGACCAAAGATACCATGTGGTCTAACTTCATGTGGAAAAAGTATTGTAAGAAACAAATTTCAGCACTTGTTCAATGGAAAGGAGGATCTCAAATATGGAAGTACACGTTGGAGAATAGAGGGGTTCTGGAACAGTATATGTGGTGGGAACCTAGAGAAGGTACTTCCACTATATGGTATGATAATTGGTCTAACATGGGACCTTTGAATGTACATGCATTTGAGGTGCACACTTTCCACCCCATAAAAGAAATTGGCAAATTTTTAAAGGAGAATGGGTGGGATTATTCAGCTATGAGAGAGTTTATCCCTAATTATGTTGTAGATCATGTACATACAAATTTACATCCTGCATATCTCAGTAATCAAGGAGATAAAGCTTGGTGGACTGAAACCAAAAATGGCAAGTTTACTATTAAATCATCTTGGGAATTTTTTAGGTTGAAAAAAGACACAGTTGAAGACATGGCAAAATTGTGGATAAAAGGGGTCCCTTTTAAAATACCATTCCTGGTGTGGAGAGTTTAGTTTGGGAAGATACATGTTGCTACCTTAATACATAGATGGAACTCAGATTACTCATTGGATTGCAGATGACGTACAGTTGAAGAAGCTATTAAGCATTTATTTTTGACTGGAGATTTTGCTAACAGAATTTGGAAACACTATTTACATGCTACTGGAATTGTGGGTTCTATGCTCAATTTAAAATAATTCATAAGGTTGTGGTGGAAAGTGGAAGGAAATTACAAAGTGAGGGTAGTGTGTCATGCCATTCCTATCTTTATTTAATGGTTTTTGTGAAAGAGAAGAAACACTATTCTTTATGGAGGGTATTTCTCAGAATATAGAGTGTTTTGGGTATTAATGATACAATTTCGAAATTCATCCAGATCAGATTTAAAGTACAATGTAACAGCACTTCTTGGCCCTATATCCTATCAGAATTTGAACAGTACAGACCCAAGATCTTCCTTTCGAATTGTTAGATGGAACCGTCCTCCTACTAATATCCTTAAGTGCAACACAGACGGTGCGTCTAAATGGAATCCTGAACCATGTTATATCAGGGATTATAGGGGAAACTTGGCGGTTGCTAAAGGGACAGAATCCATGATACTGCCAACATGGTAGCTGAAGCTACAGAAAAGTCTTATGTACTGCATTGAGCAGGATATTGCTAATATTATTATTGAGACAGACTCGTTAGCTATGGTGCATATTCTTGAGGGGAAGTGGGAGGTGCCATGGACCGTGGCGTTGGAAGTCAATATCATTAAGAGATTGAGAAGAGATATTTCAGCAAGCATACAACATTCCCTCAGGGAAGGAAATAGTCATGCTGATTTTTTTTGCTAACTTGGTGTTCGCTTTTGCATGTGATTTTCAATTTAGTCATTTTCAGGAGATCCCTAGTGAAGGAAAGAAGATACTTAATTTAGACAAAGTTGGAACACCATACATGAGGAGGAACATTCAGGAATAACATATAATACAAATCGTTAACTATCAGTTTATATTATCCTCTTATTGGTGTCAAGTAGATTCGTTAAACTAAGGTAAAATCTTTATGTTGATGAAGCGGTTGTCTGAAGTAAACTCATTTGATTTGAGTACTTACACCTGGTGAGAGCTTGGGCTCTCCATTAGTACCATATCAAGAGGATAGCTTCTCAAGTAAATCATCCTTAGCATGTTGGATCTGCTGAAATTAATAAAAGAGTTCAGTATAAATTTTAAATCAGTTTGTTATGGTTGCATCAACTAAGTAGAGGCTTTAATGGTGGTATTAATCCTATTTGGAATTCAACCCATTCAGATTTTGCTTGGAAGATAAAACATTAATGAAAATAGATTAGAGATTTGAGACTTAACTTTGGTTATAGTTAATGTGGACCTGTTCTTGGGGATCTACATTGACGAAAAGCTTGATATTAGAGGTGGAGCTTCATCAACTGATTATCTGGGAGACACAGGATTGGTCGAGCCGTGGAAGCTACAAGCTGGGAATTAGATCGAATCATAGATGAACACAAAAACCTAGTTGAGCTCCTTCAACGGATGTAGATTATCACCTAGAAATCATAAATTACCCGATACGACGCTCGTAGTGGTAAGAGATATGCACTTGATCTTGGTGTAGATTGACTCATCAATGGAAGTGCAAGGGAATCAGTGGTGGCAACTGAGGTTGATAGAGCTGGAAGTTTAGACCTTTACTTTCCTAATTTGCACCTGTTTGTTTGTATTAGATACTTAATCTTTTTGTTGGTGTTCTTGTTGCTGGACCGGGTCACTTTTGGTCCCGGTCAGTGCTTGTATACTCTTATCTCTTTAGTATTAAATGGTAATCCAACTTTTTATCTTTCGAAACTCCCACTTATATATATATATATATATATATATATATATATACACATATATACCAATTTTACGGCACGTGCGTTGCACGTGTGTATCGTTTATATAGTATATGATATTGTAAAATAAAATTTATATTACTAATTTAAAGGTTTTTAGTAAATAATTATAATTGAACGGACATATGACAAGTGTTTTAAAATAATTAATACATATTGTCATAGAGTTACTAGTATTTTGAGATCAAAATGACCAGATATCATTAAAATATTTCAAAATACATTCAAACTTTAAATATGGGAGAAAGTGACGTTTCTTTAAAAATATTATTTCTTACTTCACTCATGTAAGAAAATCTAACCAACAAAATAGAAATAAAAATATTCATTCAAAAAATGTCACCAATAGTCTTTCCTCTTGAGATTATGAACATAAATAATGTACACCATTTAAGTACAAATTTTATCGTAAATATTCATACTTGAAATTTAGTATGTGCAAGACACTAATAAGGATTAGAATATGTATTTCAATATTTTATCTTTATATGTAACATATCTCTTACAAAATAGTATTGCTCTATTAATATTTGAGTAAGACTATCATAGAGAGGTTATTTTACCAAAAAAAAGTGTACTTTGTTGTTATTATAAATGATGGTTATATATACTTCAGTAGAATAATTTAATTTTAACATATGAATAACATCACCTATGTTGAAAAATAATTTCATTAAGTTTTCACCTTATCTTTGTGGATCTAGTATCTCATAGAAATTTTGTCATGATATAAAATATTTAACTTATAAAAATTATTAATAGATGAATAAAATGTAAAGCATTATTTATAGAATCATTAATATGATTTAAGACCATTTTATGATCGATGACTATTTTCTTATCTATTTTTATATGGATAATATATCTTTTGACATAAAGAAAAAATATATTGAAAAATACATAGTCAATGAAGAAGGAGGATTAAAATATATGTTCATGCTATATTCACTCTAGTATTCCATTTGATTTAAATCTCTTGCCACCAACACTTTACTTTCTCCGTTCATTTTTATGTACATATCTATTTAAAAAAATTATTATCATGGCTATCTTATCATATTATAAGTAAAAATGAAAATCTATATTTGAAATTGTGAATTTAACATCAAAACTAATAATTAAATGGACTACGTTGATACCATTGTTTTAGAAAAATTAGGAAGAAACTCCTACGTTTGAGGGAAAAGAATTAAAAAAAACAAAGATGAGATATTTTAACCAAATCATATGCCTTTTTTTCATATTTGTTTAATATTATTGTCTCTTCCACAACTTTTCGTCACTGTTAACTCATGAAAATGAAAAAGAAATACGAGTCTGAATTGATGAATGATTTGCTACAATTTTTTCACCAACTCTTTCTTATGAGGTACCTCAAATTTCGTTGAATTTCGAACTAAATCAATTATTTCAAATAACACATGATATTTTACAATAAGAAAAAGAGTAGAAAACTTAAAGAAATTATAGTTTAAAAGTACGAGGAAACCCCTCCTTATCCAAAAAGTCACTGCTTATAGGAAAAGTCACAACCCTTTGAAAAGGGCAAAACTCATCACAAAAAGGCGCAATCCTTTAGAAAAGTCACAATCCTTCGAAAATATCACAACCTTTCGAAAAAGTCACAACTCATTGAAAAAGTCACAACCCCTCAAAAAAAGTCACAACCCTTTGGAAAAGTCACAACTCATTGAAAATGTCACAATCCTTTAATAAATAGGTATCTACTTTAAATATAATAAAATTAATAAATTAATAAATAAAATAAATTGAGTATTTTTAATTGGGAGTATTATAGTAATTCAACATTCAAGTTTTGGAGTTCATGCTTTTAAGGTAGTATATATATATATATATATATATATATATATATATATATATATATATATATTAAGTGGAAATCTCCAAAGATGAAAAGTTGGATTACCATTTACCCCTAGACTAAATTAAATTAATTGAATAATATTATTTTAATTATTTTTTGAATTTGAAGTGATTTATTATTAGACATGGAATGTGGAAGAACAAGAGTCAATTAGGATTTCTAGCATTTAAAATAAATACAAGATTCAAGATTTTCCCCCTTTTAATTTACCCCTAGGCTAAATTAACCATCTAATTAATTAATAATAATATTTTAATTATTTTTTAAATTGTAAGTTATTTATTAGAAAGGGAATGTGGAAGAACAAGAGTCATTTAAGATTTCTATAATTTTAAATAAGTACATGGTTCAAGACTTCCCCCCTTTAATGTTAAATTAAAGAATATGACGAATTGAGGCCAAATCAATATATACCACTACCAAATACAAGTTTATTATCTTGAATTCTTCCACTAGCATTTCTACGTACACCTATGGTAAAGTTCCTTGTTTTTCCATCTTCTATTAATTGTTTGTAATGTTTTTATCATTTATCGATTTATTTCAAATTAGAAAGGATTATTTAAATTCTAATTCTTTATTTATCCTCTTTCTGAAATTTCTTGTTACTATTTTGTGTAGAAATGTAAAATCACTATACATATTACCTTCCAATGTAAATGAAAATATGTTAAATAAGTACCTTATTATGTAAATGCTAATAATACCTTTTCCAGCCTCTTCAAATTCCTAATAAAAATTCCACACGTTGTTGCCTTATTTAAAGATAAGCTAAATAATGTTAATAATACCCTTTCTTTTACTGCCTCTTAAAAACTTAAAGATACACTCACAATGTTTTTGGTTGTCTTATTTAATGTTATATTAACTACTAATAATATCATTTACAACTTTTTAAAAATTGTACACAGTCAGAACTTATATCAATAAAGCCGTTTTTGGCCCTCCATTTTCCTTTATTAATTCAACACCATCAATAATAATTTTATATTAAGTTTTAGTCATTAAATATCTTATATAAATGGATGTCAAGTATATGTGTGACCCTCACCATTGGATGAAACAAGCTCAACATATATGCCTCTTCTTCTTTCATTTTGTTTTGTTACTTTAAAGCTTAAATCCTCTCATGTATCCTATTTCTTGTATAATCTCTTTTATATTTATTCTTATGTAGCTCGATTGGATTTATTTTAGTAATATACGATGCAAGTTTTCTTATATGCAATTCATTTGTTTTTAGGTTGGTCCATAAGTGTGTGTGTGTATATATGTACTAGTTTTACGGCATGTACGTTGCACGTGTGTATCGTATATATAATATATGATGTTGTAAGATAAAATTAATATTCCTAAATAAAGATTTTTAGAAAATAATTATAATTGAACGAACATAGGACAAGTGGTTTTAAATTCCTAATACATATTGTCATAGAGTTACTTGCATTTTGAGATCAAAGTGATCAGATATCATTAAAATATTTCAAAATACATTCACAGCTTAAATATGGGAGAAAGTGACATTCCTTTAATAATATTATTTCTTACTTCACTCATTTTTGTAAACAAATCTAACCAACAAAATAGAAAAAAAATATCCATTCAAAAAATGTCACAATAGTCTTTCCTCTTGAGGTTATGAACATAAATGATGTACACCATTTAAGTACAAATTTTGTCTTAAATATTCATACTTTAAATTTACTATGTGCATGACACTAATAAGGATTACCATAAGTATTTCAATATTTTATCTTTATATGTAACATATCTTTGACAATATATTATGACTATATTAATATTTGAGTAAGGCTATCGTAGAGAGGTAATTTTACCAAAAAAGTGTACTTGGTTGTTATCATGAATGATGGTTATATATTTTTCAGTAGAATAATTCAATTTTAATATATGAATAACATAACCTATGGTGAAAAATATTTCATTTCAGTAAGTTTCTACCTTATCTTTGTGGAATTGCAGTCTTCTCCTTTTTTCGGCCGCATATATATCATATAGTTGTTGTTTAATGAAAGTATCTAGTATCTTTTAGAAGTTGTATCATGTTATAAAATATTTAATTTTTTCAATTATAAAATTTATTAATAGATGAATAAAATGTAAAGTATTATTTATCGAATCATTAATTTGATTTAAGATCATTTTATTTCAATCACTATTTTCTTATCTATTTGTATATGGCTAGTAAGGAGTGTATCTTGTGACATAAAGAAAAAATTGTAATGACCTATTCTCGTCGTTATAGAAAAGCCAATGGGGAAAAATTATAGGCCGAAAAACTTTTTCGTAATAACTTGGAATTTCCCAACCTAGTCCAGATTTGGACGAAATCTTAGTCAGTGAGGTCTAGTGAAATTTGGTAACAAAAGGGAGATCTAAATATGAATTTGTAACGACATGTTCCCGTCGTTATAGAAAAGCCAACGGGGGAAAATTTGGGGCCGAATTTTTTTTCGTAGTATTTGGATTTTCCCAACCTTGTCCAGATTTGGATGAAATCAGAGTCTTTGAGGTGTAGGGATATCTGGTAACAATCGGGAGAATCATTTATGGTTTTGATTACATGAGTAGTTACATAACTCGTTAAGGAATACATATGACTTTACGGAATTGAATTCGGGCGAATAGAACTCCCAAAATCGATCTTAGCGTAAAGGGTATTTACTGAGTGTCGTGGGTTAGGGGTGTGTTGTGAAATGGGAATTTTTGAATTCCTGAAATAGCTCTCTGTTTCGTTTTGTCCACTTTGGCAGGGATTTTTGCTGCTCTAGCATCGTCGTTGTGGTGGGGTGGTCGCCGCTGTGGCGGGCCCGACGTGAATTAATGTCATTAATAAACCCCTAAACGACCTCATGATGCACTTTTCAACTTTTAGAGCTAAGGAATGGCCCTTAGGGGACTCCTACTCATTTTTCACCATTCTTGAGGGTAAAGTTAAGCTTTTCACTCCCGAATCTGCTTTTCAATCCGTAGAACGTAATAGAATTGGTGAATATTGATGGGGGAGGGTTTTGTTATAGATTCTATGGTGAAAACAACCCTAATTCGGATGATGATTGGGATGATGGGTTTGATCTAGGGTTCATAGAATTGTTAGTAATTCGAGTAATTAGCAATTGTTTGTTGATTCCCGTGTTATTATGATTGTTTGTAGACCAAGAACAAGCGGAACAAATCCAGAAACGGAAGATCAATTTTCTTAGGGTTTCAAACTTGTTTCGAGGTAGGTGATGGTTTTGATTCTATGATTGTGTGATGTATGTTTGTTCTTGCTTCATTATAATACTTGTATATGTATAAATGTTGCAATATTGGTCACACGTGTCGTAAATGAGATAGATGAATTATCATTGCCATGAAATCATGACTTAAATATATGATCTTGATGATATACTTGTGAATGTGATTATGGTGTGTGAATGGGATCGGCTTCCACGTTCCGGCATAACTAACTTGGATCGGTTGCCACGTTCCGGCATAAATATGGGATAGGTTGCCACATTTTGGCATAACTAACATGGAATATATGATCTTGATGATATACTTGTGATTGTGATTATGGTGTGTGAATGGGATCGGCTGCCACGTTCCGGCATAAATATGGGATCGGTTGCCACGTTTCAGCATAACTAACATGGATCGGTTGCCACGTTCCGGCATGCTAACTATTTGGGTTTGGGTTCCATGAGAGGACCAATGATTTGATATAAATGTGAAGTTGTTCGTTGTTCGTGAATATTGATAATATTGTATATGTTGATATATATGCATATGATTATAATGTTGTTTGACTTGCTTATGTTGCACTAGTGGGATAGCCGCGTGATCCTACCAGTACACCGTGGTTGTGTACTGCTACTGCACTTGCTCTACTGCCCTTGCTCTTATTTTTGTTGAGTACAGGGAATCTTCAAGCGGCTACTGACAGACCTCGCTTAGGAGATCAATGATCATTACTTCGAATTCAAGGGTGAGCCAATTTTTCCGGGCTACCATAGGATTCTCTTTCGTCTATGTCCACCATTTTTTGACTTAGACATTTTTTTAGTTACTTAATTAGTTCATTAGATTGGGGTTTCATCCCTTCTTGTTTAGACTTGGTTCACTGTTAGATATTTTGGTAGATTGACTTTCAGGTTCTAGGTTATTTCTTCCGCATTGTTAGTTGTTAGATCTTTTGTTGAAGTTTATGGGAACTTCAGTTTTAGTTATTATTTTTGCTTTCATTTACTTAAATGCCTTAGTTTTTAGATTAGTCACTTGGTTTGGGTTGTAGTAGTGGTTCTCCCATCGGAGTGTTAGTGTGGGTGTCAATCACGACGGTCTAGGTCGTGACAAAGTTGGTATCAGAGCCTAGGTTCATTCATCTCGATGTACCAAAATGAGTCTAGAGTCTCGCAGAATTGTACGGGGACGCCTTTACTTTTCTTTGAGAGGTTATAGGACTTTAGGAAATCTCTCTATATTTCTCTTGTCTGCTTTCGTTCTATAACTTGATTCCAATTGGTATCTATTCATTCAAATTGGTATATAACCTCCTTCACTCTTCTGTCTGCAGATGGTTAACACTAGATTCAATGGCGTCAGGCCAGTAGCCCCTGTCAATGCTTCGATTGAGGAATCTACGGCGAGAGGTCACAGTCGAGGCAGGGGTAGAGGAAGAATTATAGGTAGAGGCCGTGGAATAGTAGAACCTGCAGGAAATGGAGCTCCTGTTGAGAATGCTCCTATGAATGAGAACCCTCCTGCACATCATGAAGAGATAGAGGAAAATGTTGATGTTGATGTTGAGGATTTGGGACAAGAGGGAGAGGTGCAGGGTGAGACCACATGTGTTCCTCTTTTGGATCCAGTGCTAGCTCAACAGATCATGTCATTTTTAAGGGATTGGCTGGCCCTGGAGTGCTTCTGTCTATTCAAGCAACTCAAGCCCCTACTAATCCTCCTATTGCTATCAGTGCACCGAAGACAGGTGGAAATGTAGGTACTGATGCTTTCTTCAATCCTTTGTTGGGTTCTGTTATGACTAGTAGCAAGCATGCTATGTTGACTAAGTTTCTGAAGCTTAAGCTTCGGTATTTCTTGGTTCTGAAACTGAAGATGCTTATGAGTTTATCTTAGATTGCTATGAGAGGTTGCATAAATTAGGTATTGTTCACCAACATGGGGTTGAGTGTGTGTCTTATCAACTTCAAGGTGAGGCCAAACAGTGGTGGAGAGCTTATATGGAATGCAGATCTTCTACTTTACCTCCAATTACTTGGACCCAATTTCATGCTCTATTTCTAGAAAAGTATGTGCCTAGAACTTTGAGAGATTGCAAGAAAGATGAGTTTATGGCTTTGGAGCAAGCTGGTATGTCTGTGGCTGCTTATGAGGCCAAGTTCCATGCTTTATCTAGATATGCCACGCATTTGGTGATTACAGAGGAGGAGAGGATCTGGTTATTTATTAGGGACTAAATTTTGAGTTGCAAGTATTAGCTGTTCATATGACTTCTACAGGGAGGAGCTTTAATGAGGTGACAAACTATGTTAAGAAAGTGGAGGGGGTGAGGTGAGACGGTCAAGCTAAGGCATGGGCAAAAAGGGCCAAGAACTCGGGTAACTTTCAAGGTTATTATTCCAAGGGGTCCGGAAGTTCAACGCTTCTAGCCAAGCTAATTCAGTCCCCTATGCCCTCCTCTATGGGTAGCCACTTGGAAACTCCATCTTATAATTTTCAGGATAGCCAGGGAGTCGCACCTTCGACTGGGGGCAGACTATCTTTTGATCAAACTTGTTACAGTTGTGGTGAACCTTGGCATATGAGGAGAGATTGTCCCACCCATGTGTGTTAGATTCCACGCAGCAGCAACAGTCTAGAGCAGTGGTACACGCGGGGAATGGTAATAATGGTAGAGGACGTCCACAAGGTAGGTGATAAGGTAATCAGTGAGGCTGTGGAGGTAGAGGAAATGGTAGCGGAGGTAGGGGTAACACGCAACTAGGCAGGGAAGTGGTTTATCAAGATGATAGGGATCAATGTTATGCTTTCTCAGTAAGAATGAGGCGGAGGCGTCTGATGCGGTGATCACAAGTACTATTCTTGTCTGTGACCGAATGACTAATGTGTTGTTTGATCCGAGTTCCACCTATTCGTATGTATCTGTGAGATTTGACACAGATTTTGAAATGATTTGTGATATTCTTAATGCCTCTATTCGTGTTTCTACCCCAGTTGGAGAGTCAGTCATAGTTACCCATGTCTATCATGATTGTCCTATTTTGTTTATGGGATTTCAGACCTGGGCTGATTTAGTGATTTTGGATATGATTGACTTTGACATAATCTTAGGCATGACTTGGTTGTCCCCCTATTATGTGATGCTTAATTGTATATGAAGTCCATAACTCTTGAAATTTCGGGAAGGGAAAAATTAGAGTGGGAATGGGTGTACAAGCCTAAGAAAGCTAAGATTATATTCTCCATTCGGGCTAGTAAATTGATAGAGCAGGGTTGTTTGCTTATTTGGTTCATATTAGGGATGTTGAGATTGAGGCCCCATCCATTGGGTCTATTCATGTGGTGTCTGAATTTAGTGACGTGTTTTCTCATGACTTGCCTCGTATCCCTCTCGATAGAAATATAGATTTTTGCATCTATTTATAGCCTGGTACACACCCCATTTCTATCCCTCCATATCGCATGGCTCCGACGGAGTTAAGAGAGCTTAACGCTCAAATCCAAAAGCTTCTTGATAAGGGGTTTATTCGTCCTAGTGCTTCCCCATGGGGTGCTCCGGTTTTGTTTGTTAAGAAAAAGGATGGTAGCATGAGAATGTGTATAGATTACTGATAATTAAATAGAGTCACTATTCGAAATAAGTTTCCTTTGCCTCGAATAGATGATCTTTTTGACCAATTGCAAGGGGCAGCGATTTTCTCTAAGATTGATCTAAGATCTGGTTACTATCAATTAAAAATTAGATCGGAAGATGTGCCTAATGCGGCGTTTAGAACTCGTTATAGGCACTATGAATTTTTTGTTATGTTTCTTGGTTGACCAATGCGCCTGCAACTTTCACGAGTTTGATGGATAGGGTGTTCAAACCATTTTTTGATTCGCTCATTATAGCTTTTAGTGATGATATTTTGGTTTATTCGAAAAGTGAAGAAGAGTATACCAACCATCTTCATACTGTTTTGGGTGTTCTTGGGAAACAAAAGTTATATGCTAAATTTTCGAAGTGTGAATTTATTGTTGAAATTGGTTGCATTATTGGGGCATGTAGTTTGAAAAGAAGGGGTAATGGTAGATCCTTAAAAGATTGAGGCGGTCAAGATTTGGGTTAGGCCGAGCTCTGTGACGGAAGTTAGGAGTTTTGTTGGGCTCGCTAGCTACTATTGTCGCTTTGTGAAGAAATTTGCTTCTATTGCCACACACTTGACTAATTTGACCAAAAAAGAGATACCATTTGAATGGACTATGAAGTGTGAGGAGAGCCTTCAAAATCTCAAGACTCTCTTGATCACCGCACCCCTTATAGCATTACCGATGGAAGGTAAAGACTTTATTGTTTATTGTGATGCTTCACATTCTAGTTTGGGTGTTGTGTTGATGCATGATAAGAATGTTATAGCTTATGCCTCGCGTCAATTGAAGGTGCACGAGAAGAATTATCCAACACATCATTAAGAGTTGGCAACAGTATTATTTGCTCTTAAGATATGGCGGCATTACCTCTATGCGGTCAAGTGTGAGGTATTTGCTGATCATCGTAGTTTGCAGCATGTGTTCACTCAAATGGATCTGAATTTGAGACGAAGGTGGATGGAGTTACTTAAAGATTATGATGTGACCATTCAATACCATCCCAGCAAGGCTAATGTGGTGGCAGACGCCTTGAGTCGAAAATCGGTGAGTATGGGTAGTTTAGCTTGCTTGAGTGTATCTGAGCGACCTTTGACTAAAGAAATTCAGACCTTAGAGCCTAAATTCATGCAATTGGGCATCTCAGAAAGAGGTGGGGTGTTAGCTAGTATTGAGGTAAGGGCCACGTTCATTGAAGAGATCAAGGCCAAACAATTCGAAGATGAGAATTTGGAGAAACTTAGAAAGAATACTGCAATTGGTAAGGAACAAGACACCATTCTTGATGATGATGACGTACTCAATTTCCAAGGGAGAATATGTGTTCCTAGAGTAGATGACTTGATTGAGAAGTTGTTGGCAGAGTCTCATGGTTTGCGATATTCTATTCATCCGGGTGTGACCAAGATGTATAGTGATTTGAAGCGAATTTATTGGTGATCGGGCATGAAGAAAAGCATAGCAGAGTTTGTAGAGAAGTGTCAAAATTGTCAACAAGTGAAATATGAACATCAAAGACCTGTGGGTTTACTTCAAAGAATGTCAATTCCTAAATGGAAGTGGGAAATAATAGCTATGTATTTTGTTGTTGGCCTTCCAAAGACCTTGGGGAAATTTGACTCTATTTGGGTAGTGGTTGATAGATTCACTAAGTTAACCCATTTTGTTCCGGTATGAATAGATTATAATGTTGAACAATTGGCTAAAGTATATGTGAAGGAGATAGTGAGGTTGCACGGGGTGCCCCTTTCTATTATCTCAAATCGCGGTACCCAATTCACATCCATGTTTTGGAGGAAATTGCATGATGAATTAGGCGCGCAAGTCACTTTTAGTACAACATTTCATCCACAGACGAATGGACAATCAGAGAGGACTATTCAAGTATTGGAAGACATGTTGAGAGCATATGTGATTGATTTTGGAGGACATTCGGATAAGTTCTTACCTTTGTATGAATTTTCTTATAACAATAGTTATCAGTCGAGCATTGATATGGTACCATTTGAGGCACTCTATGGGAAGGGATGTAGATCACCCATAGGATGGTTTGAGGCTGGCGATGTGAAACCTTTGGGGGTTAATTTAGTGAAGGATGCTCAAGATAAGGTGAGGAGTATTCAAGCCAAGCTCCTAGCATCCCAGAGTAGACAAAAGAAGTATGCAGATCATAAGGTAAGAGACATGGCGTTTCAATCCAGTGAAAATGTTCTTCTTAAGGTATCACCCATGAAAAGGGTGATGAGATTTGGTAAGATGGGTAAGCTAAGTTCTAGATACATTGGTCCATTTGAAATTCTTGAATGTGTAGGACCGGTGATAGATTGGCTTTACCTCCTAATTTATCAAGTGTTCATTCAGTATTTCATGTATTTATGTTGAAGAGGTATCATGGTGACGGGGATTATATCATTAAGTGAGACTCAATTGTGTTAGACAAACACCTCCAATATGAGGAGGAACCGATTGCAATGCATGATCGTGATGTGCGCAAGTTGAGGACGAAGGATATTAAGTCCATGAAAGTTCAATAGAAGCATCGTCCAGTTGAGGAAGCTACTTGGGAGACCGAAAGCGACATGCGATAGAAGTATCCCCAATTGTTCATCGAATCAGGTACTACTTCATTTCTTCCTTCGCCTATTTTCCTAAGTTTTGTCACTCGTCCCTGAGTGATGGGTAAATTGGTATCTATTGAAATGACTTGTTCCTGTCGTTATAGAAATGCCAATAGGGGGAAAATACAGGGTCGGAAAACTTTTTCGTTGTATTTAGATTTTCCCAACCTTGTCCAGATTTGGATGAAATCGGAGTCTTTGAGGTGTAGGGAAATATTGTAACAATCAGGTGAATCATTTATGATTTTGATTACATGAGTAGTTAGATAACTCGTTAAGAAATCTGTACGACTTTACGGAATTGAATTCGGGCAAGTATAACTCCCAAAATCGATCTTAGCGTAAAAGGTATTTATTGAGCATCGTGGGTTAGGGGTGTTTTCTGAATTAGGAATTTTTGAATTCTTGAAATAGCTCTCTGTTTCATTTTGTCCGCTTTGGCGGGGATTTTTGCTGCTCTGGCGTCGCCGTTGTGGTGGGGTGGTGGCCGTTGTGGAGGGCCCGGCGCGAATTAATGACGTTAATAAACCACTAAATGATCTCATTATGCATTTTTTGAATTTTTAGGGCTAAGGAATGACCATCAGGCGACTCCTACTCATTTTTCACCATTTTTTAGACTAAAGGAAAGTTTTTCACTCCCAGAATCCGCTTTTCGATCCATAGAACATAATATAATGGGTGAATATTAATGGGGGAGGATTTTGTTAAAGATTTTATAGTGAAAACAACCCAAATTTGGATTATTGGGATCATGGGTTTAATTTAGGGTTCATAGAATTGTTAGTAATTCGGGTAGTTAGCGATTGTTTGTTGATTCCCGTGTTATTGTGATTGTGTTTAGACCAAGAACAATCAGAACGATTCCGGAGAGGGAAGTATCAAGGTTCTTAGGGTTTCGAGTTTGTTTCGTGGTAGGTGATGGTTGTGATTCTATGATTGTGTGATGTATGCTTGTTCTTGCTTCATTATGATACTTGTATATATATAAATGTTGCAATATTAGTCACACTTGTTGTAAATGATATAGATGAATTATCATTGTCATGAAATCATGACTTAACTGCATGATCTTGATGATATACTTGTGATTGTGACTGTGGTGTGTGAATGGGATCGGCTGCCACGTTCTGGCATAACTAACATGGATCGGTTTCCATGTTTCAGCATAAATATGGGATCGGTTGCCACATTCTGGCATAAATATGGGATTGGTTGCCACGTTACGACATAACTAACTTGGATCGGTTGCTACGTTCCGGCATAAATATGGGACCGATTGCCACGTTCCGATATAAATATGGGATCGGTTACCACGTTCCGGCATGCTAACTGTTTGGGTTTGGGTTCCATGAGAGGACCAATGATTTCATATAAATGTGAAGTTGTTCGTTGTTCGTGAATATTGATAATATTGTATATGTTGATATATATGCATGTGATTATAATGTTGTTTGACTTGCTTATATTGCACTAGTGGGATAGCCGCGTGATCCTTCTAGTACACTATGGTTGTGTACTGATACTACACTTGCTCTTATTTTTGTTGAGTACAGGACATCTTCAAGCGGCTACTGACAGACCTTGCTTAGCAGATCAGTGACCATTGCTTCGAATTGAAGGGTGAGCCAATTCTGCCGGGATGCCATGGGATTCTCTTTCGTCTATGTCCACCATTTTCGGACTTAGACATTTGTTTAGTTAGTTAATTAGTTCATTAGATTGGGGTTGCATCCCTTTTTGTTTAGACTTGGTTCATTGTTTGATGTTTTGGTACATTTACATTCAGGTTCTAGGTTATTTATTCTGCATTATTAGTTGTTGGATCGTTTGTTGAAGTTTATGGGAACTTCAGTTTTAGCTATTATTTCTTCTTTCATATACTTAAATGCCTTAGTTTTTAGATTAGTTGCTTGGTTTGGGTTGTGGTAGTGGTTCTCCCACCAGAGTGTTAGTGTGGGTACCAATCACGATGGTCTGGGTCGTGATAGAATTTGGTCACATGAATAGATAGCTAAGATGTTAAGGAACCTATACGACTTTACGGAATTGAATCTGGTGAGTAGCGTGAACAGGTATTTTCTGAGTGTCATGGGATGATGGTGTGTTGTGAAATGGGGGTTCGGAATTCTTAAATTTGCTCATTGTTGCCATGCAAGCCGCTAAGGCGAGATTTTCCCACTAGGGCGGGGCCGCTATAGCAGGGTGAAAACCGCTATGGCGGGACAATCGTGACTTAAGTCGGAAATAAACCCCAAAAACATTTATTCTACACTTTTTAACTTTGAGAGCTAAGGAACAACTCTATGTGCTTTCTTGACAGTTTTCCACCATTCTTGAGGCTAAAGGTAATGTTTACACTCCCCGAATTCATTTTTCGATCCGTAGAATATAAATTTGTGGGTATTTATTGTTGGGAAAGGGTTTTAGAGCTTTTTGGATGGTGGGAAAAACCCTAATTTGGATATTAGTATCGTGGGTTTGATCTAGAGTTGATAGTGTTGGCTTTAATCCGGGTAGTAAGACATCGTTTATTGATCCCCGAGTTTTATTGATTGTTTGTAGACGGAGAACAAGCGGAAAGAATCCGGAAAGGGAAAAATCAAGTTTCTTAGGGGGTTCAAGCTTTGGTTGAGGTAGGTGATGGTTGTGCTTTGATATTGGTGTGATATGTATTTGTAATTACTTCATTATAATGCATGTATGTATGTGAATGTTGCATTATTGATCACACTAATCGTAAATGAGGATAATTGAAAAATTATATGCCATGAATCATGACTTGATTGTATGATTTTGAGAATGTACATTGTGATTGTGATTGTGGCTTGTTGAATGGATCAGGTGTTACGTTCCGACACACTAACTTGGATCGGATGCCACGTTTCGTCGCATATATGGGGTTGGTTGTCACGTCCGACACACTGACTTGGATCGGGTACCACATACCGGTACACTAACAGTTTGGGTGTGGATTTCATGAAAGGACCAATGACTTGATATAATTATAAATCTTGAGATTGTGAACTTGTACGTTGTTGTGAGTGATAATTGATATTGTATATGTTTGGTGTAGGCGTGATTATTATTGTTGTAATGACCTATATATGTTTCGCCTATTGGGATAGCCGCGTCCTCTGACCAGTACATTGTGGTTGTATACTGATACTGCACTTGCTCTTTGTTTGTTGAGTATAGGGCATATTCAGGCGCCTATTGACAGAACTCGCATAGAAGATCAGTGATCAATCGAATTCAAGGGTGAGCTAGTTCTTTTTGGCTGCCATGAGTTCTCTTTATTTTTATGTCCACATTTTCACACTTAGACTTGTACTTAGGATTTTATTTTGTTTAATTGGGTTGTACCCATCTCCTTAGACTTGTTATCCTTTTAAGAGTTTTGGTACATTAATTTTCAGGTTCTAAGCATTATTTCCGCATTTGGTTGTTACACTTTTGTTGGAGTTTATGGGAACTCCCTATCTTTCCTTTAGCATATAAACCTACTTCCGTAACTTTAAATGCCTTAGGTTTGATTAAGTTGTGTAGTTCTTGGTTAGGTAATTAGTATTAACGGTTCTCCCACTGGAGGGTTAGTGTGGGTGTCAATCACGATGGTCTGGGTCGTGATAAAATTATATGGAACAATACATAGCCAATAAATAAGGAAGACAAAAATATATGTTCCCACAAAATATACTCTAGTGTTCCATTTGATTAAAATCTCTTGCTACCAACACTTTACTTTTTCCATTCATTTTTACATACGTATCTATTAAAAAATAGATATTAGAATGGCTATGTTATCATATTATAAGTAAAAATGAAAATATATTTTTGAAATAGTGAATTTAGCATCCAAACTAATAATTCAATGGACTACGTTGATAGCCATTGTTTTAACAAAACCATGAAGAAACTCCTTCATTTGAGGGAAAAAATAAAAAATAAAAATAAATAAAGAAGAAGTGTCTTACCCAAGTCATATGCCTTTTTTCATATCTGTTTAATAGTATTGTCTCTCCCACAACTTTTCGTCACTATTAACTCATGTAAATCGTTAGAAAAAATATGACTGTGAGTTGATGAATGATTTGCTACAATTTTTTCACCAACTCTTTCTTATGAGGTACCTCGAATTTTGTTGAGTTTCGAATTTAATCAACTATTGCAAATAACACATGAGATTTTTTAAGAAGAAGAAGAGTAGAGAACTTAAAGAAATTATAGTTTAAACGTGTGAGGAAACCCCTCTTTTTATAGCTACCAAATAGTAGTACGAATAGATGTTAATTGTGCCTTATCCGAAAAGTAACAACCTTTCGAAAAAGTCACTACTTATCGTAAAAGTCACAATCCCTTGAAAAAGGCATAACTCATCAGAAAAGGCACAACTCTGATCTTTGAAAAAGTCACAACTCTTCGAAAATATCACAACCCTTCGAAAATGTCACAAATCATTGAAAAAGTCACAACCCGTCAAAAAAAGTCAAAACTCATTGAAAAAGTCACAATCCTTTAATTTGGAAAGGTATCTACTTTCAATATAATAAAATTAATTAAATTCATAAATAAATTGACTATTTTTAATTAGGGGTATTATAGTAATTCAACATTCTTGTTTGGGAGTTCATGTTTGTAAGGTAGTATATAATATATATATATATATATATATATATATATATATATGTATATAAATTTAAAGTTCTCTTTTTTATCTGCATTTATTTTTTGCACTATATAATTTTTTATTTATATTGTTTTCTTTTTTCTACCATACTGTTAATATCTCACAAATGATTGTGTTGTATTTCATAATTCAAATATGTGTATATCACTTAACAAAAATTTCTTTTGTCAAAATTTACAGATTGCAGAATTAATAATTTTGAATGACCCAAAGAAGACGAAGGGTACATATATATGTAATTATTATTTATATATGCCAATTAAATATTTAAACAATGAATATTTTATAACAAATAAATACTTTTATTTTGTAGGTGTAGACTATGAAATTGATAATGATCTACTAGTCATCCAAAGGAAGACATATGTTGATCGAATTTCTCTACAACTATTACAAAACATGACTCTCCTTCGATGACAAGTTCTCGATATGTATGCATCTGTAAAAAATGGAGGGTATTATTCCTTAAAAAGAAGGCGGAAACTCTAAGGCATTAAATATTATGTAACTATAATGTCGACATTTAAATTATGTGTTGTAACATAATAAAAAAAACTTTTAACAAGTTGAATACTTGATATATTAAAAGAATTGTATAATTGAATTCGTTACAGTATAGTTATCAAAACAATTCACTTGATAACAATATTTTTGTATGATGTGTCTTGCAATGATCATAATATTAGTTGAATATGTTGCATCTTTCATTGATTCGAGCTTGTATTTTACACATCGTACACTTATATTTTAGAAGTATTTATACTAATTAGCACGGTATACACGTGCATTGCACGTGTTCGAAAACTAGTAAAAATATAAGCATTAAAACTGTTTTATCATTGGAGGGTAAGAATTAAAGATCTTACTTTGATAGTAGCTATAATTTAAGATCTAACCTTGATTGTAGCTTGAATCACAACAATGGAAGTGTATGATGATTAGCATTTTAGAGAAGCCTATAAGGAAGGAGTTGAAAGCTTAAGACTATTCGGGTTCTCACTTTTCTAATATAGTTTATGTTTTTATTATTTCCATCAGATATTTTGTACCATTTTCTTATACTTTTGTTTCTGGACTGGGTCACTTTTGGCTTAGTTATTTGTAAATATTTTCTTTGTTTTTATGAATAAATGGGCCTCGCCTCATTAAAAAAATGATTTGTTTTTTTTAAAGTTAGTCAATTAAAGTAGGATCTCTAATGAATATGTATTTTCTTCATCAGAAGATGAGATACCATCCACATTAATTAGGGTGACGTCTCTCAATGGAGTTTCATTTTTAATTACCTTTCTTGGTTGAAATACCATATATCGTTTAAGGATTTGTTGATGGTTGAAATCCTCATTGTCATAAATTAAGCGAACAGTTGGCTGAAATTGTGAACCTATCATACACATTTATGTCAAAGTGATTTTGATTAGCATGAAAATATGACAATTTCATAAAGTTCATGCTTTATTCAAATTTTATGGCTAGTGTGTAAGCAAAACTTCACAGGATTTTAAATACATTGATATTTCAAAGATTGGTATTATATAACAAAACTGATCTTTTTACTGTCTTGACTTCCCCTAACTTACGTTACCACATTTGCCAATGATTAAAAAAGGTGTAAAATTAAATATGTTGTAACCCTAATAGTAGGATAGAGAAAAAATTTGTAGAGGTTAATTAAGACTTTATCTGCAACACCAATCAAACAACCGATGTACGAATGGAATCTATTCTTTATTAAATATGATTTATGGTCTTTTCATTAATTAGGTCACAAATAAAATAATAAGTTACATTCTCCCAAATGGCTTAATCACTTGAATTTCTCTACAACTATTACAAAATACCACTCTCCTTCGACGACAAGTTCTTTATATGTATGCATCTGTAAAAGAAAATGGAGGGTATTATTCCATAAAAAGAAGCCGAGAAGTTGAAGGCATTAAATATTGTGTAACTATAATTTTGAAATTTAAATTATGTGTTGTAACATATTAAAAAAAAGAACTCTTAACAAGTTAAATACTTGATATATTATAAGAATTGTATAATTGAAGTCGTTATAGTATAGTTTTCAAAACAATTCACTTGATAACAATATTTTTGTATGATGTGTCTGGCAATGATCAAAATATCATTTGAATATGCTGCACCTTTCATTAATTCGAGCTGGTATTTTAGACATAATACACTTATATTTTAGAAGTATTTATACTAATTAGCATGGTATATAGGTGCATTGCACGTGTTCGAAAACTAGTAAAAGTATAAGCATTAAAACTCTTGTACAATTGGTGGGTAAGAATTAAAGATCTTACTTTGATTGTAGCTAGAATTAAAGATCTCACCTTGATTGTAGCTTGAATCACAAAAATGGAAGTGTATGATGATTAGGATTTTAGAGGAGCGTATAATGAAGGAGGTGGAAGCTTCCGACTATTTGTATTCTCACTTTTCTAATATACTTTATGTTTTTTTTATTTCCATCAGATATTTTGTACCCTTTGCTTATGCTTCTGTTTCTGGACCGGGTCACATTTGAGCTCGGTAATTTGTAAATATTCTCTTTGTTTTTAAGAATAAATGGGCATCGCTTGATTAAAAAACGACTATTTTTTTAAAAAAAGTTAGTCAATTCAAATAGGATCTCTAATGAATATGTACTTTATTCATCAAAAGATGAGATACCATCCACATTAATTAGGGTACGTCTCTCAAATAAGTTTTTCATTTTTAATTACCTTTCTTGATTTAAACACCATATATGACTTAAGGATTTGTTGATGGTTGAAATCCTCCTTGTCATAAATTAAGTGAACAGTTGGCTGAAATTGTGAACCTAGCATACACATTTATGTCAAAGTGATTTTGACTAGTACAAAACTATGACAATTCCAGAAAGTTCATGTTTTATTTTAAATTTAAGGCTAGTGTGTAAGCAAAACATAATACATATCACGATCTTAAATACATTAATATTCATAGATTGGTATTATATAATAAAACTGATCTTTTTACTGTATATTGCCTTGCCCTTACTTACGTCACCACATTCATCAATGATGAAAAAATGTGTAAAGTTAAATATGTTGTAACCCAAATAGTAGGATGGAGAACCAATTTGTAGAGGTTAATTAAGACTTTATTTGATATGCCAATCAAATATTTGGTGTACAAACGAAATCTATTCTTTATAAAATATGATTTAGGGACTTTACATTAATTGGGCTACAAATAAAACAATAAGTTACATTCTCCCACATGGCTAAATCACTCGAATTTCTCTATAATTATTCTACGACACCAATCTCCTTCGACGACAAGTTCTCGATAAGTATACATCTGTAAAAAAATGGAGGGTATTATTCCATAAAAACAAGGCGGAAACTTTAAGGCATTAAATATTTTGTAACTACAAGGTCAATATTTAAATTATGTGTTGTAACATATTAAAAAAAGAACTTTTAACAAATTTAATACTTGATATATTATAAGAATTGTAACATTGAAGTCGTAATAGTATAGTTTTCAAAACAATTTACTTGACAACAATATTTTTGTATGATATGTCTTGCAATGATCATAATATCAGTTTAATATGTTGCACCTTTCATTGATTCGAGCTTGTTATTTTCACATCGTACACTTATATTATAGAGGTATTTATACTAATTAGCACGGTATACACCTGTGTTGCATATGTTCGAAAACTAGTAAAAGTATAAGCATTAAACCTGTAACATCTCGCAACTAGAAAGAACTAGAAGGAAGTTTAAAATCTGGAAATAGTTATTTTTGGAAAGTACAAAGAAATCTGGAAAATTGCGAGTAAGTTAAAAATTGAGTTTTTGGTCAACTTCAATCGGCCATAACTCCTAGCTCAGGATGAGTTAAGTGTAGTTCCAATATGGTTAGAAAGCTCTTGGGATGATCTTTCCAACACCGCCAAGTTTGCGCAATTCCGAGTTCGTATGAGTGTGTTATCCCCTTTGGAAGTTGGGTTGTTGGATTAAGGAAATGTCCAATCCGGAATTTTAAGGGGTATTTTAGTCTTTTCATTTTCCCTATTATTTTAATCCATTTTTAGGAGTTTAATATGGGTCAAATTAGATTTTAGTCAGTTTTAGAATTTGGGATTTCACGCTAGGGCTAAGGAGAAAGGAGAAGAGAAAAGAAGAAGGAGAAAAGGGCAAATTCATCAAGATCGATCAAGGAAGTTGGTGTTTCGCCAAGGATTTGCTTCTATCAGGAATGTGAGGCTCTCATACTATTGGGATCGTTCTCCCACGTGCCAAACATATTTATTTCAATTTGGATTTGTCCTAAAAGCATATGAATATTGATGATCTTGATACCTATTCTTGAATTCATATATTGTTCTTGAATTTGACTGAGTTGGGAAGTTTATGAGTTCGTTATGTCGCATTATAGGGTCGTTTCAAGTTAGGTTCTTAGGTACGTTTTCTGGGTATCTGTATCTAAAAGTAATCTAAAAAAAAAGAACTGAGTTTGGGTGATTTGGGGTTGGAAATCGAAGAAGAAATTTCGTTGGACGAAATTAAAGGGTGGCCGCGTGTCGCGCGCCTAGTTTCCAGATTTGAATATTTCAGCTTTGCGTAGAGGAGCTGACACAAGATGTTCTGCCTCAAAAGACGTTTTCGGAACCAAAATTTAATTATGCCTCCGCGTCATGGACCCACCTTCAAATCTTCAGTTTCAGTCTTTTCTCATGTTTAGCTATCTAATATCATTCTTAAACAACATGAGATCTTTCCAATCACAAATCTTAATCCTTGAATCCATAATTCAATTCAATGATCAGTTCCGAGTCTAGTCAAGAGCAATTAATAACAAAGTCAAGAGAAGTCAAGAGTCAAGTAAGAGAAGTTCATTTCAAGCTTTCATAAGTCTTTTACAAACGTTATAACCTTGTTTTAAGACTTAAGTTTTGAGTTCAGTAAAGAGTAATGTTGAAGTTCTTTCCTTCAAAGAAACATATGGGGACTAAGTATTTCCCAAATAGATTTAAAATGTTTTACACATTTAAATAAGAGCGGAAATAGAGATTTCCAAAGGGCCTTCGGGCAAGTTTTCAGAAAAGAATAATAGCTTTCTAAATGAAGCAAGCAGGGAAACTAAGATTTTCAAGATAGCCTTTGAGCTATGTTTTTGAGCACTAATCTCAAATCAAAGAAGAAGTATATTTTTAAAACACAAGAGCTAGTATATTTTGGGAGTACTATTGAGCACCGAATTGGGGACGAGAATGAGTTTAGGTAACTCACGTCACCATAGAACCATGTAGCCATCATGGGTAGAAAAGGGTCATACTTTTTAGATGTATCCTTTTCGCAATAGACTAGTGGATCCATTAGGCAGTTCAGGTTCTATACCTTTGGCAGGGAATAGGATGCACTGGCAGCGTGAGGTAGATCGTTGTATCATCACTATAGCTCTTATGTGATGGTTGTCGGTTAGGGAAACTCCCACAGAAGTTATTGTATTTTTATATACATGAGTTTATTGTATTTTTACATACATTTTTGAGTTATGTTGTATCCTTGTATATACACAGAGTTGACATCATGTTTTTAAACATCTTTTCTTTATATTGCACTTATTTAAACTACCTTATATTGAAATGAGTTCAGTAAGTATTCATGAGTTGAGAAAATCCAAGGTAAGTATTTCTTTCAGATTTCCCTTTCAAGCCTATGTTGTTTTAGCATTCCAACTGGCATAATCATACATTCAATGTACTGATGCCAGTTGGCCTGCATCTTACTATGATGCAGACACAGGTAACTAGAATTGGCATTCCGACGCATCATTGATCCAGTGAGCAGTTCAGAATCTGTTGGTGAGCCTTTTTGTTTCGGAGAATTCATTTCATTGCTTTCTAGTTTAGTTTATTAGAATGTTGTGGGGTCTGTCCCAACATCTATCTCAATTGTTATTAGAGGCTTCATAGATAGTCAGATGTTAGTTCTTTAGTCTTATTCATTTCATTTGTATCGTTTAAGACTTGAGTTTGCCTTAAAGGCCAGTTGAATGTTCCTTTATAACATTCTAGTTACTTCATAAATGTGTATGTGATGAGTTAAGTCTTCTCCTGAGTTAGTAAGCTAGGCCAAGGGTTCGCTTGACGCCTGCAATGTTCTTCGAGTGTCGGCCACGTCCAGGGTGTAGGCTCGGGGTGTGACAAACTTGGTATCAGAGCCTAGAGTTCAAGAGTCCTAGGGAATCTATGAAGCCGTGTCTGTAGAGTTTTATTTATCGGTGTGAAGCATGCCACATCTATAATTAGTAGGTTGCAACATTTAGGAACTATCTCACTTCTTTCACATTCATTTCGTGCGATAGAGTTAATCACTATAAAAGTTTCCTTCTAATTCATGCTTGCGCGTGTTTTAGATAATCATACCTCCACGAAGAGCAGTCAGAGGTCGTCCTACTAGACACAATGTTGATGAACAAGAGTTACCCAATGCACCTGAAGTGCAACCGCAAGGAGAAGTGACAAATGCTGAGTTCTGTGAGGCTATTAGGATGCTCAATCAAATTGTGACTAACCAAGCTGGGCAGCAGAGAGGAGCTCGACAAGAAGAGGCTGACACTTCAAGGATTCGTGAGTTCTGGAGGATGAATCCCCCAATTTTCACTTGTTCGAGCACTGTAGAGGATCCAGAGAACTTCATTGAGGAACTGAAAAAGGTATTCGATGTGATGCATGTTACTGATACTGCGAGAATTGAGCTAGCTGCATATCAGATAAAAAATGTTGCTAGGACTTGGTTTGACCAGTGGAAAGGGGGTAGAGCTAAAGATGCACCACCTACAAGTTGGGCATGTTTTGGAGAGTTTTTCTGGGGGCATTTCTTTCCCCGAGAAATGAAAGAGGTTAAGGTACGTGAATTCCTCACACTTAAGTAGGATTCTCTAAGCGTTCATGAGTATGGGTTGAAGTTCATCCAACTGTCTCGCTATGCTACGGAAATGGTTGTGGACATGAGGAGTAGGATGAGTCTGTTTGTTGCTGAGTTGTCCCGTCTATCAAGCAAAGAGGGTCGGGCAACAATGCTTATTAGGGATATGAACATTTCAAGTTTGATGGTCTATGTGCAACAGGTAGAGGAAAAGAAGTTGAGAGATAGAGAGGAGTTCAAGAACAAAAGGGCTAAGATAAGGAACGAGTCCAGGCAGCAGAAGAGTAATGCCAACCGATCATATTTCCAACAGAAACAGAAGGGACATGCTCCATCATCTACTAGTGCACCTACACCTAAGAACAAGGGTGAGTATTATTGTAAGAATTCTAGAGCTAAGCCTGTCTATTCTTGAGTTGTGGTTGATATTACTCCAACAACCAATCAAAATTGCATTCTTCTTCATCAATTCAAACTAAAGCATGAATTAAATGATACATAAAATAGTGATAAGTGCTTCACTACTATCACTATTGAATGAAAAGGATGATCTTGGATAAGGGTCTCATGAAACAAAAAAGATGAATTATATATATAAAAATGAAGGAATACCAAAAGATATCTTAAAGTTTTAAAAAAAATAGTTAGGGGTTATGATTATGAAAAACATGAGAGTTATTAATATTAAGAATAGAAATTAAATAAATAATTTGATATGAGTTATAAAATGAATATTTAATGCAAATAAAAGAGAAAAGTAATAAATAAATAAAAAAATAGTACAAATAATATAATCGTTTAAACCTACAAACACAACCAATCTAAAATCAATAAGTCAATGAGAAATTATGCCAAAAAAGGATAGTAAGAAAGTGAGACAAAAAAACTAATATGGAAACGGAAAGAAGTAGAGAAATGAAACTGCATTATCAATTTACTATAGTGATTATCACCAATATTTATCATGAAACAGTTTTGTACATTGTCATAAATGAATAATTTAGATTTTAGATTTTTTTAGAAAATAATTTATTTCTTGTTTTAATGGTATTACTGTAGTAACTCAACTTTATAGGGTTATATTGGTATTTCAACTTTTAACTATTTTTGTTCCCACTTTCAGTAATATATAATATATAATATAATATTATAATAATAATGAAATAAATATTAGTTGGGCATATAATAAATCTCGTCTATAATGTTTCTCATACATAAAACAATATGATTGTAACACCCTGGAAGTTGGAAGTCAAAAGGTAAAGGAAACTATAGATTTTTGGCACTGAAGCAGGTTCTACGAGTCCAACCTACGAACCGTAGGAAGTTCTATGGGAAGTAGGAAGGTAGTTGTAGACTTGGCAATGAGTTTTTGGAATTTCAAGTTTCTGAGTTTTGACCTACGAATGAACAGGGCGAACCGTAGAAAGGTTGACGAGTCGTAGGTGGGTTCCGTAGGAAGGTGCCAAACGTAGTGAAATTTTAAACATAAACTTGGATTTTTACAGATGAGTTCTATAGAGTATAAAAATTTATATGGGCCGTAGAAAGGTCTCGTGGAAAGTAGGGTGAATTTTTTGGGTTTCTGAAGTTGGTTCTACGGTTGACCAATACAGATCGTAGGAAGTTCTACGGACCGTAGGTCCAAACAGTAGGAACCCTCTAAAATTTATTTTTAAGGGTATTTAGGTCTTTTACTATGCATTAAATGCCTATTCTATATCGTTTTACCCCTATTTCTAAGTCCTATAACTACTCTTCTACCCGTAAAACTTACCCCCAACTCTCTTGTTTACTCAAATTCTCAATTCACATGCACATTCATCATCCTCAACTCTCTCTCAAATTCAAGGAAGAAGAAGCTAGGGTTTCCAAATCAACCTTCTTTTTAACCATTTCTTTTGGGCTTTGATCCTCAAATCAAGCTAGGGTTTTATCAATGATTTCTATTCACCCATTAAGCCCCAAAGGTTTCTCAATTCTCCAAGTTCATTTTCATCAATTTGATTAAGTTTTCATTCAATTCCTCATGGGCTCTAATTGTGTTGATTCAATTGTTTGACTTTGATCTGATTATGATGATTTTGATTCAATTACATTCTTTCCAATTGATATCACATGAACCCATTGATTGAGCATGATTTATGACTGTGAACTTTCAAAGACATGAATTTATGAAGAAACTACGAATCTATAAATGATGTTTTCATGAAGGCTATGCACAATTATGAAAAGAAAGGTTTAATTATCTAGGTTACTTTAAGATAAGAATTTATGAAATTATGAAATGATAACGTCACATATTAAGCAATCATGATTGGTGAAAGGTTTTCTCACACATGCTTGATTCAAGATTTAATGAGCTACTCTATGATATTTTAAGCATACTTGAGTCGTTGCTCCAGAGGAGGAATGAAGGAAGGAAACAGAGAGGGCATATTTTAATACGCAAGAACACGGAGAATAGAAATAAGGAATAAGGAATAGAAAGAGAATTGTGGCATCGCTTTTTATATCGTACCACCTTGAGGAATTGGCAAAAACATGTATGAAATGATAAATCTAATTCCTTATGTTCTAGTTGCGTCACGTCACCAAGTCTAGGATCCTCTTTTTATATGTAAATATATATAATATGATTGTTGATTTTATTACTCATTATATGCCTTTTTTCTTAGACTTGTAATCGTAATAAAATTTACATGGGACACACCTGCAACACACGTATCCAAAAACTAATATTACTAGAAGATTGAAGCTAAGAAAAATAGTATACAAGGAAGTACCATTAGTGATTCATCAAAAACACTGTCCACACAAGAATTGGGCATGTCTAATCATCTCTTAAAGAAGATAGGGAAGTACAGAGGATTTGTGCCAAGCTTTCCCATAACTCGCGTAATTATGACAACTGCTTTTCCAAAAGGTACTCACATAAAAATTATTAATGATATATTAACCCTAAGTTAGTAGTATAATATATATAGAGGTCAACCACTTGTAAAATAATTAAGCAAGAATCAAACAATCTTCACAAAAGCCTCATATTCTACTCCTATTCCCGCCTACCTCTAGGGCCCATTTCAACTTTTTGTTTTTATCAACATTCAATGTACCTCATAGTTGTTGACTCTTATTGGCATCTAAGAAAAAATGTGGTTGCGTGTGCTGGTGTTTGTAGGAGTTGGAGACAAATCATGAAAGAAATTGTCAATGCACCTGAAATTTGTGAAAAAATGATGTTCCCATCTCCTTGAAGCAAGTTCGACTCTTGATTATTATGTCTTTTCATTCTTGTTGTTTTGCTATCTATTAGTTTGACTGAAGGTAGTTATCGACAAACAATAGTAGAAGATATAAACATCAACTT
Source organism: Solanum okadae (assembly GCA_036553675.1). NCBI lineage: Eukaryota > Viridiplantae > Streptophyta > Magnoliopsida > Solanales > Solanaceae > Solanum > Solanum okadae. The sequence goes on along the minus strand of CM071686.1, from coordinate 20,411,517 downwards.
TATGGTTCATCCGCAATGCAGATAACTACCTTCGTTCAAACTAACATATAGCAAAACAACAAGAATGCAAATGCATATAAATCAAGAGTTGAACCTTTTTCAAGGAGATGGGATGTCAATTTTCGGTAAATTTGAGGTGCTTTGACAATTTCTTTCATTATTTCTCTCCAACTCCTACAAACACCAGCACAAGCAACCACACTTTTTCTCAAACGCTAATAGATGACTCAATCCTCATTAGTACATGGTCAACAACTATGAGGTACATTGAATGTTTACAAAAATAGAAAGCTGAAATTTGTCCTAGAGGAAGGCATGAGTTGGAATAGAATTTGAGGCTTTTGTGAAGATTGTTTGATTCTTTCTTAATTATTTTACACATGGTTTCTCTATATTTATACTTCTAACTTAGGGTTACTATATTATTAATAATTTTTATGTGAATCCCTACATATTTAAATATTCATTACATTTCTCTGTGTTGGCTGCCCCATATCTATTTTTTTGTAGTGACCTGCCTTAAATTTAATTCTCTTCTATAATGGGTAACTTATAATTATCTTACAATTAAGTTCAATTAATACTATATCATTTGACTAGTAACCTTTGATATAGTAGGTTTTTCATATGTATATTGTTTCAATTAAAATGAACTCTCTTTTAAATCTTTTGTAGGATGCTACTACACCTTTATATTCTTTTGGAGAAGAGTTAAGTGATGATTCCAAAATAAGTGAGATAGACGACTAATCCATGCAAGTTACAAACACAACCCCATGATGCACAACAGTCTAGAAATTCTTATTTGTTCTTTCTTTTTTATAGAGTTTTTCACAACATACTTTTGTACAATTTTGAATCTCATTTGTATCGCCAAATATTTGAACTCTAAGTGTATGATGACAAAAACACCATTCGGTTCCAATTCTCCATCAAAAATCAATAGCGATGAAAATAACGTGGTTTCACTAATTCGTGTTTCCGCTCTGGTGATGTTGAGTTCTATGAGTAAAATAATAGATGGAGAGGGTATATATGTTGTTTCATCGGTTGTCAATTGAAAGAAAGTGAAAATTGGTATTCTTGTCAAGAGGATAACTGGCATAAGCGACAAGGACGATGTCATTTCTACGGTTGTTGATAGAAATGTCGTTGGTGTTACTACTACGAAGATGCTAAGTTCTTTGACTAAAACTGATGAAGATGAAAATTATGTGGTTTTACTATCTAACTAGAGAAACTGCATCATTTCATCACCACCCATCTACAATGACATCATCCTTATTGGTGTCGTCAGTCGTCCTCTGGACAAGAACAACAAATTCCACTTTGTTTCCATCAATAATTTGTGAAACAACAAAACTACTTTCTCTACTACCGATTTTACTCGTAGACATCATGAACATCATCAAAGCAGTAGACCCAACCGATGAAAATACATTATTTCATCGCCAAAGATTTTATAAGGAAAACTGGAATCGATCGGTGTTGTCATCATCAAACACTTAGTTTTAAAATTCACGGGAATACAAATAAGAATAAAAATTGTACAAAAATAACTTTGGAGAAGATTTGTAATAGAAGAAAGACTAAACAACAACTTTTAAGCCTTTGATCATCATGGAGTTATGCTATAACTATAGCAAACAAGTCTTATACATCACTTATGTTGGAATCACCACTCAAGTTTCCGCAAAGAGATGATAAAGGTGTAGCATATTAACAAAGAAAAATTGGGATAATGCATAAGTACCCCTGAACTATACACGAAATTCTAGCAACTCATCTAAACTTAACTAGAGTTCTACTGTCACGCCACGAGACTATACCCTGGGCGGGGCTGGGACTCTAGAACCATTGATGGCCCCAAGCAAACCTTGGCATGGCTTACTACTCAGCGGAAGACTTTACTCATGATCAAACACTTTAAAAAGTAAATTGTAACTTAAAGGATAACTTAGAATGTTTTATAAATAAACAATCAACTAGCCAAAGTGGCAACTCAAGTCTCAACATAACTGAATGAAATTGAAAAGACTCATGAACTAACAATATCTAACTATCTATGAAGCCACTAACAACTGAGAGGGACATTGGGACAACACCCATGATATCCTAAAAAATTGAAATGATAAAACAATAAGAAAAGAGATCCTCCGGAAGCAAGGAGGCTCACCAACAACTCTGAAGCTCAACTGGATCAACGAAGCGCTGGATGTTGATCCTGGTTACATGTATCTGCATCATAAAAGATGCAGGCCAAATTGCATTAGTACATTGAATGTACGAGCATGCAAGGGGAATTCTAAAATAAGTGATAATCTTGAAAGGGAACTGAAGGAACTTACCTGGTCTCAACTCAACTCATTTCAGAATAAAGTAGTAATATAAATGCAATATAGATAAATTCTTTAAAATATGTAGATAGCAACTCAGTGTATTGAAAAATACAATAATAACTTGGTTTCTATATGAAAATACATGTAACTCTGTGTATATAAGAATACAAAATATCTCTGCGGGAGTTTCTCTAACTGACAACCATCACTATGAGCTAGGTGACGATACATCGTCTTTCCTAACAGCTGCAGGAAACTCATATACCTTGTCGAGGGTATGGAACCTAACTACTAAGTGGATCGACTAGTCTATGCTAAAAGCACTAAGGAATCATATAAAAAGTATGACCCTTTTCTACCCATGTTGGCTATAGGGTTTGTAGAGAATTTGAATTATCTGAAATCAAACTCGTCCCCAAATCGGTGCTCAATGATTCTCCCAAAAACTAGCTCATATGTTTGACAACATAACTCTTTCTGTGATTTGAGATAATTACTCAAGAACTAGCTCAAAAGCTACCTTGGAATTCAGTGTTTTTTCTCTTGTTGAAATGTAAAATGATTTACTCTCTGGGATTACTTAGTTCCCATATAATCTTTTGGAAAAAAAGAACTTCACTCTTACTCTTTCTTAACTAAATGCTCAAGTCTTAAAACAAGATTAAAGCATGTGTAAAAGTCTTTTGAAAAGACTATAAGAACTCTCTAGACTTGACTCTAAACTTTCCTTGAATTTAAATTTATGGATTCAGGGTTATGATTCATGTTTATGGATGATCTCATGACATTTAGACGTACCTTAGAGTGTAGAAATCAACTAGAAAACATAGGTACGATTTGAGGGAACTCAAACAAAAAGAAGTGGAATTGGTAGAGGACCTGGCGACCCTGGATTACTAAGTGGCACCGGGTGCCACATCCTGATAGCACAGTCTGGGTTGGGGGGTTGGGGCGCTCTGAGTGGCATGGTGCCCCAAATCCCAAACTACAGACTCTCTCTTTGGGCATGCGGCTCCCCACCCCTTTTCCCATAAATTTTGATGATTTTCCTTACTCGTTTTACGACCCTAATTCGTCTAGAATCGAGTGGTTTCCTCCCCAATCACTTAGATTCGAATACCTATCATTAGTGTACAAGAAACTACTAAAAAAGAACCTCAAAACTCATACGATTATCTCAAGAACGCATCAAAACTTCAACAATCAAGATTTGAAAGAAACTTCAACAAAACTCATCAAGAACTCAAATCCTCTACTTTCAAGAACGAAATTACGATGAATTAATCATTATTGGCGCGTGGAGAACAAACCCAATGCTATGTGAACTCACATTCCTGTTAGGGATCAACCCTTGGCGAAATCTGCAACAAAAATCCTCAAGAACTCGTCAAACGCTTGACTTTTTCTCCTTTACTTCTCTTCTTGAACTTCTCCCAAAACCCTAGCGTGAAATTGGATCTGTCAAACTGAACCAAATAAGTTTAGATCCCTAAATAATACCAATTTTCGTTTTAACTTTATTGGTTAATGAAAATACCAAAATACCCCTCTTAAATCTGAGTAACTTTCCTTAACCAGACAGCCCTGACTTCAAACTAGAATATCTCCCTCATACGAGCTCGAAAATTCGCAAAATCAGTGGCGATGGAAAGAGGATTCCAAGACCTTTCATTTGATATCTTATGGCCACCTAACTCATCCTGTGTTGAATGTTATGGTCATTTGAAGTTGACCCAAAACTTATACTTAGCATAACTTGCCAAACTTTCCAAAAATAGTTCTTTAAAATTCTAGTCCTTTCTAAAGCGGGATGTTACAATAACTCCCCCTTGGGAAAAAAATTCCTTGAATAAGATTACTCTAAGTAAACTAAGGGTGTAACATCTAACATTCAAATCAAACACCCAACAAACAATATATAATACAGCAAGCCAACTTCAAGTAAATGCCAAGAATAGGATTAGTACATTAATTTGGAATTTCTCCGAATTAGAAGAGATGTGGGTATCTGTTCTTCATATCCTCCTCAGCTTCCGTAGTAGCCTCATCAACAAACGGATTTCTCCATAAGACCTTGACTGATGCTACCTCCTTAGTTCTCAACTTGCAAACCTGGAGCTCTAAAATCTGAACAGTAATCTTCTCAGAAGACAATCTATCCTTAATACCAATATCTTCAGTCAGTATAATTAGTGAAAGTTTGCCCACGCACTTCTTCAACATAGAAATGTGAAACACTGGATGAACTGTTTCTAACTCTTGCGGTATCTCCAAATTATAAGCTACATTACCAATCATTTTGGATATTCTGTAGGGACCCATATATCGGGGACTAAGATTTACTTTCTTACTAAATCTGATGACACCCTTCATGGGTGTAACCTTCAGGTATACCCATTCATCTACATCAAACTCTTAGTCTCTTCTCCTAACATCAGTATAGGATTTCTGATGACTTTGCGCTATTTTAGACCTTTCTTAAATTACTCTCTCTTTCTCCATATCTTGATTAACTAAGTCTGGTCCTATTAACCCAACTTCACCAACCTCGAACCATCCAATAGGATATTTGCATCTCCTCCTATAAAGAGCTTCATAATGAGCCATCTGATGCAACAGTGATAACTATTGTTATAAGCAAACTCAATGAGAGGTAGGTGATCGTCCCAATTACCCTTGAAATCAATCACACAAGCCCTCAACATATCTTCTAAAGTCTGAATGGTGTGCTCTCTGCTTGACCATCTGTCTGAGGATGGAAAGAAATACTCAGGTTCACCTTCAAATCCAAATAATCGAAATTGGAACTCCATGAAGTCTAACTACCTCCTGAAGATACAACTTGGCATAATCCTCTACTGAATAGGTAGTCTTTACAAACAGAAAGTGGTTGATTTAGTCGTTCGATTAACACTCACACTGCCTGCTAGACCACGACAGACTAGTAATAAAGTCCATATTGATCATCTTCGACTTTCATTCCGGAATCTCTATATTCTGAGCCATACCACCGGGTCTTTGGTGTTCTACCTTAACTTGTTGACAATTTGGGCATTTAGCAAAGAACTCAGCAATACATTTCTTAATACTATTTAACCAATATACTTCTCTCAAATCATGATACATATTTGTGGAACCCGGATGGATAGAATAACTGGAGCTATTAGCCTCTTTCATGTTCCTCTCTTGGAGTTCATCAGCCTTTGGTACACACAACCTACCCTGATACCTCAATACACCATCTCCCCTTGTTCAGAAGCCATTACTTTTTGCTTATGAAAATTTGCCCTCAATTCAAGCAAAATAGGATCTTGGTCTTATTTCACTTTTACTTCAAACAATAATGATGATTCATCCCCATTCATCACCACTACTACTCCTTCGGTGGAATCCATTAGCTGAACTCCTAATCGTACAAGTTTGTGCACATCTTTTGCTAACTCTCTTTTTCCTTCCTCAACATGGGCGGTACTACCCATAGAAAACCTACTCAAAGCATCAACAACAACATTAGCCTTACCTGGGTGATAGAGAATACTCACATAATAATCTTTGAGTAACTCTAACCACCTTCTCTGTCTGAGATTAAGTTCTTTCTGGATAAACTCATACTGAAGGCTTTTGTGATCGATGAACATATCTACATAAACACCATAAAGATAGTGACGATAGATCTTTAAAGCGAACACTACAAAAACCAACTCTAGATCATGGGTTGGGGAATTCTTCTCGTGGAGGCATAAGCTATAACTTTTCCATTCTGCATCAATACACAACCCAATCCAACTCTGGATGCATCATAATATACCACAAAGCCTTGCATATCTCTAGTAATTTCAACACTGGGCAGTAGTCCACCTAGTTTTCAATTCTTGAAAGCTTTTCTCACAAGCTTTAGACCATTGAAACTTAACTACTTTCTGAGTCAACTTGGTCAAAGGGGACGAAATGGATGAGAAGCCCTCGACAAATCTTCTATAACATCCAGCCAACCCCAAAAATATCCTAATATTAGTTGGAGATGTGGGTCTAGGCCAATTCCGCACTGCCTTTATTTTCTGTGTATCAACTCTAATTCCATCACCGGAAACAATGTGGTCTATGAATGACATAGACTCCAGCCAAAATTCACACTTAGAGAATTTAGCATATAACTCTCTATCCTTTAGAGTTTGGAGAACTACTTTGAGATGACTAGCATGATCTTTCTCATTCCTCGAATAGATTAGAGTGTCATCAATGAATATAATAACAAACATATCTAAATAAGGCTTAAATACTTATACATAAGGTCCATGAACGATGCAGGCACATTATTCAAACCAAACGGCATAACTAAGAACTAATAATGATCATAGCGGGTCCTGAAAGTTGTCTTAGGGATATCACTTTCTCTTACTCTCAACTAATGATAGCCGGATCTGAAGTCTATCTTAGAAAAACAAGTGGGACCCTGAAGTTGATCAAAAAGATCATCAATTCTCGGAAGAGGATACTTATTCTTGATAGTAACCTTGTTCAACTAACAATAATCTATACACATTCTAAGAGAATCATCCTTCTTCCTCACCAAAAGACCGGAGTGCCCCAAGGTGAGAAATTTGGTCGAATAAAACCCTTCTCAAGGAGATCTTTCAACTTCTTTTTTAGCTCTCTCAACTCTGTTGGTGCCATCCTATATGATGGAATAGAGATAAGACGAGTATCGGGAAGAATATCTATACCGAAGCCTATTTGTCTCTTAGGAGGGACTTGGGAAGATCATCTAGAAAGACTTCAGGAAACTCTCTTACTACTGGACCTGACTGAATAGGTGGTGTATCAACACTAGAGTCATTAACTCGGACTATGTGATAGGCACACCCCTTGGAAACTAACGTTCTCGCCTTAAGGTACGAAATAAAATGATCCTTAGGCACTCTGAACTACTCTTCCACTCTATAACTGGCTCATTAGCACATGCACAATCAACTGAGGCATAACAGGCATGAAGCTAGTCCATACCTTGAATGACATTAAAATCTACCATGTCTAACTCAACTAAGTCAGCCATGGTGCTCTTGTGATTGATAGAAATGGTACAATTATGATACACTCTCTCAGCTAGAATAGACTCACAACCAAGTGTAAAAACACTGAATGGCTCAAGAAGATTCTCAGGAAGAACATAAAAATTCATCGCAACATAAGGAGTCACAAAATATAAACACGCTCCTAGATCTAGCACAGCATAAACATCAAAATTAAAGACTTTGATCATACCAGTGACAACATCTGGAGAATCCTCTTGCTCTTAGCGACTAGTGACAACATACAAATAGTTTGCTCCTCCGCCTACCCATTAAGTAGCTCCTTCAGATGTTGCCCTGTCTGGTGGAGAAACTAAAGAAGCTTGGGCTCTATCCCCCCATTACCACTACACTACATGTTCTTAGGGCATTCTTTCATAAAGTGACCATTCTAACTACACTTGAAACAACCAGTGGCGCCATCACAACACAACTCTAAGTAGGTCCTACCACACTTAGCACATGCATGATTTCCATTACGTCCTTATGCCACGCTACCCTAAGACTGCGCAGGTCTAGCTCTGAAATTTTGTGAATTCTGATTATTGAACTCACCCTTCTTCCTTGGTGTAGTTGCACTAGCATATGATGGAACATGTCCCTTTTGCTTATGTTTGAAAGAAGACCGGATGGCATTACTCTCCTGCTGTCCTGACTCATTCCCTGTCTTAGCTTTCTTGTTTCAGAACTCTTCCCTATCTCTCAGCTTTCCTTCCTCAACTTGCAATACATGGATCATAAGTTTTGTTATGTCCATGTCCCCTATTAGCATAGATGTCTTGCCCTCCTTACTTGACAGACGAGACAACCTAGCAACAAACAAATTCATCATGCTGGTCATATCAGCAACCATCTCCAGAGCATAACAGGAAAGTTGGGTGAACTTAAAGCTATACTCATGCACACTCATAGATTCCTGCTTAAGAGTAAGGAATTCTCTTACCTTTGACTCTCTTAGAACACGGGGAAAGAAACGCCCCATGAAGGCACTCTCGAACATAGTCCAACTCAAATCGGTGCACCCTCAGCTTTACTCTTCTTCCATTGGTCAAACCAGATCCTAGCAACAATCTTCAGTTGGTATGCAGCTAGTTCCACTTGCTTAGCATCAACAACGTGCATAACCTCAAACACTTACTACAGTTCCTCTACAAAGTTTTTCGGATCCTCGGTGACACTGGAACTAATAAAGCTTGGAGGATTCATCCTTAAGAACTCACAGATCCTAGAAGTATCTGTCAGTTCCTATCGATTCTCTCTCTGTCCATCACATCATGACTCAACATCTGGATAGCTTCCTGGAACTCAACATTGGTGAGGTCTCCTTGGGGTTGCACTTTAGGTGCATTAGGTACCCTTGTTCCTCAAAATACCTCCCTGTAGGACGACATCAGACAACTCTTCATGGAGGCATGATCTGAAAGATACACGCAAGCACGAATTAGAAGAAACTTTTTAGAGATAAACTCTATCGCACGAAACGAGTATCAAATAAGTGAGATAATTTCTAAATTCCACAGCTTCCTAATTATAGATGTGGCATGCTTCACATAGATAACTAGGACTCAACAAACACGACTTCTTACACTCTCTAGGTTTCTTGAAATCTATGGTCTGATACCATGTTTTTCATACCCCGAGCCTACACCCTAAGTAGGACTAGCACTCGAGAACCATTGCTGGCCCAAAATGAACCCTTAGCCCTTACACTGCCAGAAAAGTCCTATACCTTGCCAGGGGTATAGAACCTAACTACTAAAGGGATCCACTAGTCTATGTTAAAAAGCATTAAGGAATCATCTAAAAAGTATGACCCTTTTATACCCATGTTGGCTACACGATTTATAGAGACTTTGAATTATCTGAACTCAAACTCTTCCCCAAATCCGTGCTCAATACTACTCCCAAAATGTAACTAGTTCATATGTTTAAAAACATAACTCTTTCTGTGGTTTGAGATAACTACTCAAAAACTAGATCAAAATCTCTATTCGAAATCGGTGTTTGCTCTCTTGTTTAAATGTAAAAACATTTACTCTTTGGAAATACTTAGTTCCCATATAATCTTTTGAAGAAAAAGAACTTCACTCTTACTCATACTCAACTTAATGCTCAAGTCTTCAAACAAGTTTAAAGCATGTGTAAAAAACTTTTGAAAAAACTCTAAGAACTCTCTAGCTTGACTCTTAACTTTCCTTGAATTTGAATTTATGGATTCAAGGCTATGATTCATGTTTATACTTACCTTAGAGTGTAGAAATCAACTAGAAAACATAAGTATGATTCGAGGGAACTCAAACGGAAAGAAGTGAGAAAGGGTAGACCCTGAATTGTAGATTCTGGGTTGGGGCGCTATGAGTGGTGCGCCGCCCCCGAGCCCAAACTACCGACTCTATTTTGGGGGGCGCTGAGTGGTGCGGCGCCCCACCTCTTTTCCCAAAATATTTGACGAATTTCCTTACTCGTTTTCGACCCTAATATGTCTAAAATTGAGTGGTTTCTTCCCCAATCACTTAGATTCAAATACCCGTCATATGTGTACAAGAATCTACTAAAAAAACAACCTCAAAACTCATATGCTTAAATCAAGAACTCATCAAAACTTCAACAATCAAGATTTTGAAAGAAACTTCAACAAAACTCATCAAGAACTCAAATCCTCTACTTTTAAGAATGAAATTACGATGAATTAACCATGATTGGAACGTGGGTGAAGGAACCCAACTCTATGCGAACTCACATACCTCTTAGGGATTAACCCTTAGAAAAATCCGAAACGAAAATCCTCAAGAACTCGACGAATGCTTGACTTTTCCTCCTTTTCTCCTCTTCTTGAAATTTTCTCAAAACCCTAGTGTGAAATTGGATTTGTAAAACTGAACCAAATCAGTTTAGACCCCTAAATATTACCAATTTTCGTTTTAAATTAATTGGGTAAGGAAAATATCAAAATACCCCTCTTAAATCTGGGTACCTTTCCTTAACTAGACAACCCTGACTTCAAACGGGCATATCTCCCTCATACGAGCTCGAAAATTAGCAAACTTGATGGAGTTGGAAAGAGAATTTCAAGAACTTTCATTTGATATCTTATAGGCCACCTAACTCATCTTGTGCTGAAAGATATGACCATTTGAAGTTGATCCAAAACTTATACTTAGCATAACTTGCCAAACTTTCGAAATTTATTCTTTCCAAAAATAGTTCTTTAATATTCTAGTCCTTTCTAAGGCGGGATGTTACACCTATGAATTGATCTATTATTGCTACTAATGGATAGTGAGGATTCATATAACTAACTGTAAGCTCATGATAAGAAAAACATAGAGATTTTAAAAAATGATGTTGATAAGTTACTTTTGTGTGTTATAAGATTAAATTAAAGTTTAGTGCATAAATCCCATTCCCAAAGCAATATTGAGACCAAATGAACCTTGTTTTGGGAAATAGTATCATATAATCACCCTCAAGTTCATTCCTGATCATGGAATCTAGTGGTGTCAAATTGATGTGTGTGACCAAATTGGGGCATGTAAAAGTTTGTCATGCCAAGTGGGTTGGACCTAACCCATCCAAGTTTCCTTATTCATCTATTCATGATGGGAGATGATTCTTTTGTATAGTTCTAGCAATTTGCTTATGTTCAGAGCTTATAATTATTATATATGTACCACTGACAAATTATGGTGATGCTTGACTAATCTAATTTCTAAATTAAAGTTATTCTAATTTTTGCAAACTTAACATACCGTTCATGCCTATTTTTCTTCTCTACAAGAGAAATTTAAATAATTTCGAAGTCAAAGGACAAAAGTATTGCCAAAGTCTCACCTAATGATGCACTTGGTATAGTACTTGATCCCAAACACCAGGGATGGGTATTGTTCCAACTGTCACAACCCCCTTTTTAAGGTAGTGAATAAAACACAATTTAATTAGTATTTCTTTCCCAAAAAAGTTTATGCAAGCAAAAATAATCAATTTTATGTGATAGTTAAAATACTAATCAAAGTATAGCCGAATTTGCATTCTTTTAAAAGAAAAATCATTCTTTCATATTTATTTAAGACAAACAAACTCTTCTTTTTTTTACAAAAAGAATTTGTTAAACAACCAGATCTGCGTTTTTTTTTAAAAGTGACCAGATATGTGTTTTTTGTGAAAACAATCTTTTAAAAAAATGGCATTAACCTATTATACGAAATAAATGGACTTTGGATATTTTATTTTCCTTTTAAACTCCTTCTTTAGTCAACCATATAACTATGTATTAACTTCATATTAATTTTTTTAAAAAAAAAAAATCAAATTAACATAAAGAACACAAAGTACTTGATGGTAAAATATAATTATGTCAAATATCAAAACATTTTTAATTAATTCAAACAAAACTTTATATAAATACTTAATCAACCACAAAAGAAACATGATTCATTCTTTTTAAACTTATAAATTACATTGTAAATTGTCAAGAGAAATAGCTAAGAATAGTGATCACAAACAACAATGGAAGCAATACTAGTTCAAACCACAAACCAAACAAAATTGAAAATTGTTTTTGTTTTCTACGTCATCCCTTTTTACTGTAAAATATTTTGTCTCTCTTTTTTTAATGTATGAATCTTGTACTCTCTTCTTTTGTGCTCTTTTTTCTTCATATGAAAGAGTGGGGTGTTAAAAAAGTGGAGAAGATGAAGCACCCCCTTTTTCAAGAAAATTTAAGAGTCAATGCATGCAAAAGACCCTTTGTCTTCCCAATGTTATATAGGTGGAGAAGATGACCAATGAAATTTTTTCTTTTTCTCTCTTTCTTCTTCTTCCAAGAGAATACTAATTGAAAAAGATTGAATTGCCCCTTAGAAGGTCTCATTTTCTTTTATTCATTAATTGAATAAAAGCTAAATCGACAATCTAAACATTTTAATGTCCATTAAGTAGAACTCCTTTGATTCTAATCATTACGATTAAAAATTTAAAAGTAAATCGGTCCACTAACATAAAAAAACAACATTTAATATATAAAATAAATAAAAGATAAAAATAAAAAATAAATTCAAACAAAACTAGCAAACTAAATCTTAAAAAAACTATCAAGAAAACATATAATCCGACAATAAAAAAACTTATTTTTTTAACCGAGTATTGACATGAAACTTATATCCAAAGAGAGTTCATGGAGAGCTCTACATATTTATGTAAGGGGTATAGGATGGAGATGACCGAAACTCCATAAATAAAAAAAGTAAGTGATGATTTGTATTCGATTTTCTTAGATCTATAAAGTTTGTCTAGAACTAAGAGTAAATGGTTTGTGGATTTATGTAGAGGAGGGTATAAGGAAGAACTGGTGAAATTTTAGAGTAATTTGCTAGTGATGATGGAGGCGGCCGGCGGATGGCAATGGTGGTGGCGGTGGTGGTTGGGAATACAAGGGGGAGAGGAAAAAATTAAAAATTATTAGGGCAAAAAATTTGATTTTTGAAGTCTTTGTATTTGTGATAGGGTCAGATGAGAGCCATTGGATCAATAAATTATGAATGGTAGAGATTAAATCTGAGACATAGTTATTGGACCAGGTTTGAAATTGATTAGGCTGGCAGAATTTGATACAAATTAAATTAGGCCAATTCAATAAAAATTGATGAGTCCTTTGGGCCAATTCAATTTTGAACATAGAAAGACAATAAAAAAAATTCAAATAACAATTAAATACGAGAAATGGCCTTACTATATATATTTTAGGGGTAATTTAAATACGGCAAAAATTAGGTGTTTAGAAAATGCCCTTCTTTGCTTGAAATAAAGAAGAACTTTTCAACCAAAGAACGTGAACTAAATGGCGAATTTTTAATTATTTCAAACTCCATTGAGAGAATTTTAGAAAATGTATCAGAACCTTGCTTTCGAGGTTTCCTACATATCCTTGGTTAGAAGGAAATTAAGTCAGTGTAGTTCATGAAAATTCGATAGCCGAAACTATCAAACATAGTGGTCAAAAAGTTTCTTGTTGTTGTTTGTCACTATCTACTGCCTATAATTACAATATAAAACAAATTCCTAGAGAACTATTCTTTACTAGATTCAAGGAGTTACAAGATCTCTACTTCATGTGTCTTCTTAGGGTTGTGTGTTGATCTTTGACTTGCTTTCTGCGTCATTCTTAAGATTGATTTTGATGCTCTCTTGGCATATTGAGGATCATTATCAGTGCATGTGTTTGACTTGAGTTGGAGATAGAAACTAAAAACTTAATGTTACAAAATGAAAACTCCGAATAGGTTGTGCTTTTTCTAGGAAAGAAAAGATATGAGAATCTCAAACTAGTACATATAACTCTAGGAAGAAAAGGGAGAGTGAGGCATATTGCCCTGAGAGTTTCAAATTGGAAGTATTATCCTTGTTGATTGACATAAGATTGGGGCGTACAACTCAAAGTATGAATATAATGCGTATTGCACATGAATGAAAGACTATTGCATATTTCCCAAGATAAGCATATGGTGCATTTTAAGGAATAAAGGGTTGTTGTGTATTGCACATGAATGAAAGACTGGTGTATTGCACATGATTTTTCCAACTGGGAGTCTTTTCCTAATAAGGGAATGAGACCGGACGTATTACTCGAAGTTTTCGAATTGAGAGGCAAAAAAATACAAATAGCATGTGATGAAACACCAAAAAATGTGAAGACATTTCAGAACTTCTTTTGTGATGTTTCATCTTTTTGACTTGTAATACTGCATTTTCTTTTATCCCATTGTTGAGAAAAAGAAAGAGAAAATTGTTAGTTTAAAAGTGATAGTTGGTTTGCGGCCTTGATGTCCTGATGACTTAACCATACTTTTGAACAATTTGTCAAATTCTAACTCAAATCCTTGGCTAAACCACTTTTCTAAAGTTTCCTCTTTGTTAATCAGAGACCTTAATGTTCTTGGTTTTACTAAAAGCCAAGATGGAATTGATTTCCTGGAGAGCGAATTCCCTTTTGAAAATTTTTTCTTGACTTAAGTGGCTTTATCGTATTTCTTCACACAAATATTTTTTGGGAAAAGATCCCAGGTGTCTTTAGTCCTTGATCAATGCCATATCAACTCAGGTACTCAACTTTGCCTTTTGGGGAAACCATCGTGAGCTTTGCAACCTATTTGCTTTTCTTTGAAACAAGATTATATCGAAAGGCACTAAAAATGTTAGATTTGAGAATATTAAAAGATTGAATTAAGACATGTTTATACTTAACAAAGGGTATTCCTTTTTAGGAAAAAAACAAAGAGAACTTATCTAGAGGCATATGTCGACTTTGAATGAACCATGACATGCACTTTGTATTTGACTCTGGATCTTTTTGTGTTATCTAGCTCTCAACGTCTGAACCACTATGAATCTGAAATTGATTTATGTATCATAGCAGCACTTCATGTAGAGGGGTTGACAAGCGGTGCTCTTTCCAGGTTCCCTCCAATTAACCATTTTCATGCTTTTCTCTCTCATTATCTTAAGGTGCTCCTGAGATTTTTCACCAATAAGATCATCTCTCTTGTTTCCTTATGGTGTCTCTAAAGGTTTTCACCGATAAGACTGTCTTTTTTTTTTCTCTTTTTGACTTATGGTGCCAACAAGGATTTTCACTTACACGTCTCTTGTTTATCTTGATGATGAATTTTCTACACAAAACATAAAGAATTTGGTATTCTTAAAGAGTCAATCAGAAAGTCAGTTGCCGAATAGAACCACAAACTGAAGTACAATTTTGGAACTATTGTAACCAAATAGAAAAAAATACCCTAGCTCTTATGAATGATTGAAGATTAATGTTTATGATGGTATGACCGAACCCAAAGGTTGTTTATGTATCCTTTCAGAATCCGGACGAACGTAGTTTAAACTTTCAATGGAAGATTATTATTTTTTATTGATTGATTTTTTTTATTTTTTTGGAACGAGGATCCTTCATCTTCCCAACCATAAAATGCCAACCGTCGTTTGTCATTGTATCTGAAAACATATTAAATGTAGTATCTTTTGACTTCGTTGCATTAACAATTATGCCTGTGATTTTTCCCTCCACATCAATAAGGTGCAATGTTCCTTTGGACAACAATTCCTTGGTAAGATATGGACCTTGCCAATTTGGAGCAAACTTTTCCTTGGCTTCTTCATGGTACGGAAGAATGCATTTTAAGAAAGTTGGACTTCTTCAAAATCTTTTGGGTTCAACCTTTTGTTGTATACATGAGTCATACTTTGCTGATAAAGCTAGCCAAAACAAATGCCCGCCGATGTTTTTTCATCTATTAATGTCAGTAGATCTAATCAATTTTTGACCCATTCAATATCCTTAATTTTAACTTCAATAAAAATTCGGAGATATTGAATTTCAACTTTTGTTGGTGTTACCACCTTGGTTTCATACACCAACAATTAAGGGGTTGCACCAATCAAAGTGTGTGTTGTCGTACAATATCCCAAAAGTATGAAAGATAACTTTTCATGTCATTTCTGGTTCCTTAAATTATCTTTGTGAGGATCTTTTTGATGTTTTTGTTGACATCTTCCACAACTCCATTGGCTTTTGGTCGGTATGGAGTAGAATTGTGATGCACATTTTTTAATTGGTATTCATATTTGTAGTGTTTTATGTGATGATTGTTCTTGGGATAACAAAATGGCAAATGATGTTAGAATTGAAAAAATCCACGACCGCCTTCTTAGTGACTACTTTAAAAGTGACTGCCTCCACACATTAGGTGAATTAATCAATTGCGATCAAAATGAATCGATGTCATTTTGAAAATTTTGTCTCAACTTGTCCAATGACATCAACTCCCCATGCATCGAAGGGACAAAGAGTAGGCATATGGTTTAACTCTCAAGGAGGTGAATGAATTAAATTACCTTGACACTGAGGATATTTGTTAACAAATCGAAAGCAATCCCATTCCATCGTAAGCAAGTAATACCCTACTCGGAGTAACTTTTATATCAAGGGAATATCCATGCATGTGTGATCCACATATCTCAGGATGTACTTCATTCATGATTTTCTCTTCTTCTTCTTCAGCATTCACAGATCTCAGCAAATTTAAATTTGGGGTTCGTTTAAATTAAATTTCCTTTTAAAAAAGAAGCCACTAGCCAGACGCCTAATAGTTTTCTAACTTCCATTAACATGTTCTAGATATTTTTCTATGTGCAATAAAATGATTGATGTCTAGGTACCATTACTCACCATCTGGTTGTACTTCAATTGTGTTGGAATAGTAGTGCTGGTCACGAACTTGAATTTCCAAAGGAATGAAGCAAGTGTTTCCAGGATATGGAAGCATTGAGGCCAAAGTATCCAAGGCATCAATCAATTCATTATGAAACCTGGGGATATATCTAAAGTCGATGAACTTAAATATTTTGTTGAGGTCTTCCACATATTGTTTGTACGGAAGAAGCTTGAGATCTCTAGTTTTCCATTCGCCTTGAGCTTGCCGAATAAGCAAATAAGAATCTCCCAACACAATCAATTCTTGTTCTTCCAAATCTGTTTTCATATTTAGACCCATTATTAATGCTTCATACTCTGTTGTGTTATTTTTATAGAAGAAACAAAGTTAAGCCGTTGTAGGGTAATGCTTCCCTGTGGGCGATTTGAGAATTGCCCCAATTCCTTTGCCTTTTGTATTGATTACTCCATCAAAGTATAAATTACAGGCCTGACTTTCGTGAACACCTAATTTTTGACGTATTTAATTGTATTTGTATTTTATTTTTATTTTTTGTTAATGTTGTTTTTTATTGTCTTTCTATGTAAAAAATGAATTGGCCTAAAGGGCACAATTTTGATCGAATTGGGCTAATTTGATTCAAATTCTAATAGCTCAATCAATTTTAAATCTAGTCCAATAACTATGACTCAAATTTAATCTCTACCATTCATAATTTGTTTATCCAATGACTCTCGTTGGACCCTATCATAATACAAAAGACCTCAAATAATAAATTTTGGTCCTATTATTTTTTAAACTTTTCCTCTCTCCCCTTTATTTCCAACCACTACTGCCACTGGCCGCCTCCACCACCATCGTTCACCGCCGTCTGCCACCACCACAATTGCAGACAAATTACTTTAAATTTTCACCACTTCTTCCTTCCACCCTCTTCTATAAAAATCCATAAACCATTTATTATTATTCCTAGCCAAACTTTATAGATTTAAGAAAAAATAGAATACTAACCATCGCTTTCTTTTTACATTTATGGAGTTTCGGTCTTCTCCATTCTATACCCCTAACATAAATGTGTATCGTTCTTCAATGACTATCTTTTGATATAAGTTTCATGTCAAAAATTCATCGAATAATTTTGCAGGGAGTTTTTTTGGCGACCTCCATTCATCCAAAAATCTATATCATTCTTCTCATTCTCTTATCCCCTATCCAAATCCGCCACTATCTCAATTTTTTCAATTAGCTTGTTTGATTTTTTTTTAAAAAAATTTTAACTTTTATTTATTTTATAGAATTTGGTATTCAAAATTATATTAGATGTTTAATTTTTGTGTTAGTGAGCTGATTTAGTTTTTAATCTTCGGTCTCAATTATTAGATTTAAATTGGTTCTACATAATACGCCTATTTTTTAATTATGAGATGTTCCGTTTAGCATTTATTAAATTAGTGAATAAAATAAAATGGGACTCACTAAAGGGCAATGCAGTCTTTTTAAATTAATCTTCTCTTGATAGAAAAAAAGAAGAAAAAAAAAGAAAATAAATTACAGTGGTCATCTTGGGTGATACATTGGCATGACAAAGGGTCTTATGCACGCGTTGACTCTTACAATTTCAAGTAAAGGCAGGTGCTTCATCTTCTTCACCTATTTAACACCCCCTTTTTCTTTCATTTGACAGAGTTATCAAACCGCAAAGACAATCAATCTACTATTAGTTTGTGGAATACCAACAAGGCTTGTCTCGGTGAGAATATCCGCAAACAAACCACTTTACTAATACCCAAGAAAAAATCATTTCTTTAATCTACTTGAGTAACCATGTATCGAAAGAATACTTACCCAAATCTCCCTAGCCACCTCATTTACATAACATCCATCTTTTCTCTTATGAGTCTCAGTCAACATTTTGCCTCTATCAACACTTTTCCTTTTGCCTTATGAAATTTTCAAATAGTAAAAAGTTAGTATAGTGAATGAAGAACATACTTATCTAAGCACATCATATTAAGCAACCATTTCAGCACTTATTACCACAAAACTCTTCATATCACCAGTATGAGGAGTTTGGTTGTGTCGAATCCATATATTGATTCTTCTTGCAAAGTTTCTACAGGTTAAAGAATAACAATATGAATAATCAAATTCGGGGAACAATTAAATTTAGGTTTCGAGTGTGTACACTGAGTCGTCAAGAGCACTACAATTGTTAGAAAGTGTTGAGGACGAGGAAGATACGCTGGTATAACTGTATAATTAGTAGAAGTGGTTATTCCAAAATAAGTGAGGTAGAAGACTGCCTTACATAAGTTACAAACACAACCCCATGATGTTCAACCGTCAATAAATTCTTGTGTTATAGAGTTTTTCACAAGATATTTTTGTACAAATTTGAATCTCATTTTTATCGCCAAATATTTTATGACAAAATCACCGTCCGGTTCCAGTTGTCCTTCAAAAATAAATAGCAATAAAAATAATGTGGTTTCACTTATTCATGTTCCCGCTCCGATGATGTTGAGTTGTACGCATAAAATCAGAGATGGAGAGGGCATATGTGTTGTTTCATCGATTGTCCACGAAAACAAAGTGTAAATTGTTATTCTTGTCAAGATTCCGACTGGCAGAAACGACAAGAACGGTGTCATTTCTCTGGTTGTAGATAGGAATGTAGTTGGTGTTCCTGCTCCGAAGATTCTAAGTTCATTGACTAGAATTCATGAGGATGAATATGATGCGGTCTTATTACTATCTATAACTAGTAACTAGTGTAACCGCATAATTTTTATCATTGTCGTTCTTACTCATAGAATTCAACATCTTCGAAGAAGGAACACCAATTACATTCCTATCTACAACAACATCACCCTTGTTACTCTCGCTAGATGTCCTCTAGACAAGAACAATAAATTCCACTTTGTTTCCATCAAAAATTGGTGAAACAACATAACTACCTTCTCAACCACCAATTACTCATAGACCTCAACATCATTAGAGCGGGAACTCCAAGCCATTGAAAATACATTATTATCATCTCCATCAATTTTAAAAGGAAAACTTGAATTGATTGGTATTCTCATCAGCATACACATAGAATTGAAATTTATGGGGATACAAATAAGAATCAAAACTATAAAATAAATAAATTTTAAGAAGCTTTGTAATAGAAGAAAAACTACACAACAACTTCTAATCCGTTGATCACCATGGTGTAAATAAGTCTTCTGCCTCACTTATTTTGAATCACCACGAAAGTGTCCTCCAAAAGATGATAATAAAATCCATTTACTCAAAGCAATCTACAAATAAAGAAATCTACTATTGTAACACCTCAGTCTTAGAAAGAGATAAATTTAGAAAGAACAAAATTAGAAAGAGCTAAATTGAGATCAGTACAAGTAAATCTTAAATTGTGAGTTTTGGGTCAACTTCAACTGACCATAAATTTCAGGTCAAGATGTGTTAGCTGGCCCATAAGTGTCACGCCCCGAGCCTACACCCTGGGCGGGACCGGCACTCGGAGACCATTGCTGGCCCCAAGCGAACCCTTGGTCTGGCTTTCTTAACTCAGCGGAAACCTAACTCAACAGAATAACTCAAAGCAATGCAATATTTCAAAAGAACTTAACTTATAAAGTATGGCCAAAAGGCAACCCGAGTCTCAAAATAGGATATTTACATATATATAGATAAGAGACTCAGAACTAGCTGACTGACTGTCTATCTGTCTGTCTATCTGTATGTCTATGAAGCCTCTAAAAACACTGAGATGGATGTTGGGACAGACCCCGCAACATCCTAGTAAAACCAAAAACTAAGAACACACAATAATTGAGCCCTCCGGAATGCAAGGAGGCTCACCACTGACTCTGGAGTGCTCAACTGGATCAACGACGTGCAGGCTGCTGATCTAGGATACCTGAATCTGCATCATGAAACGATGCAGGCCAACTGGCATCAGTACATGGAATGTACGAGTATGCAAGCTGGAAAACTAAGCAACAACGGCTAGAAGGAAATCTGGAAGAAACTGAATAGCATACCTGTCTCAACTCAACTCAACCTGACTGACTTCTTTCAATATAAGGCAATTTAAAACAAGTGCGATATAAAGAAAGACTGTTTAAAACATGCTATAAACTCTGTGTGTATACAAGATACAATAAGCCTGAAATGTATATAGAAATACAATGAACTGATGTATATAAAAAAAAAATACATTAATCTCTGAGTATGAAAATACAATATCTGCTGTGGGAGTTTCTCTAACCGACAACCATCACATAAGAGCTATAGTGATGATACAGCGATCGACCTCACGCTGCCAGAGCATCTTACACCCGGCCAAAGGTATAAGACCTGAACTGCCTAATGGATCCACTAGTCTAATCTAAAAAGGATTCATCTAAAAAGCATGATCCTTTTCTACCCATGGTGGCTAACATGGTTCTATGGGGGCTGTGGGTTCTTTGAACGCTCCCCCAATTCGGTGCTCGATACTACTCCCAAAAATGTACTGGCTCTTATGTTTTTAAAACATATTTATTCCTGCTGATATGAGATAGTTACTCAAAAACTAGCCCGAAGGCTCTTTGGAAATTTCAGTTTCCAACCTTGTTTAGA
The DNA here is from genome assembly GCA_036553675.1 of Solanum okadae. NCBI lineage: Eukaryota > Viridiplantae > Streptophyta > Magnoliopsida > Solanales > Solanaceae > Solanum > Solanum okadae. The sequence continues at coordinate 20,390,268 of CM071686.1, read as the reverse complement.
TGCAAAGACCTTTCTTTAAAACTTCTTTGGGAATACATAGTTCCCTAATACTTTGAGAAATGAACTCAACTTTAAACTCTTGACTTAACTCGAAACTGGGTCTCTTACTCGACTTGAAGCCTGACTGCTAACTTCACTTGACTAGGAACTATCTCTCCTTGAATCGGAAAAATATGAATTCAAGGTATTCGATCACATGTCATGGAGGGATCCTTGAACTCTTAGACGTACCATGGAGTGTCGGAAACAACCATAATACATAGGTATAATACTTTGGAACTTGCCTGAGAAAGAGAGAAAAGGAATGGGGAAACTTGGCTAAGACTTCAAATTTCTGGTAACACAGGCGGCATCTACGGAAGCCATCGACGGACCGTAGATGGACTTACGTTCCGTACTGCGGGTCCGTAGATCGCGTCAGAGAGTTTTCCCTAAAAAAAACGATTTTTGAAAAAAAGTCTAAGTGTTGACCTACGGTCCTGACTTACGGTCCGTGGATCGATCTACGGACCGTAGGTCGGGCCCGTAGATCGATACCCCAAAGATCCAACTTCTGTCCCAATCGACGGTTGACCAGTACGGACCGTCGATTGATCTACGGTCCGTAGGTCAGTCCCGTGGATCGGGATCGACAGCCCAGAATTCTGCAATTCGATGGTGGATCAACTTTTTAAGGGTCAAAACTCTTAGAATCACAATTCCCTCATCATACAAAAGGTTTCAACTACACAATCCACAACATCAACAACAACTAACAACTTCACTAACTTTAACAACTTCAACAACAATATCAACTTCAACAACTTTAACAACTTCAACAACAATTCCAATCCTTTCTCAATCATATAATAAACTAGGTGTGTGTGTGGGGGGAAGAATCAACCCACACGAAAAACTCACATACCTTAGATAGGGATCACCCCCGACGAATTTCCACAATGATCTTGACTAAGCTCCTCTTCCTTCTCTTCTTCTTCTTCTCCTCCTTCTCTTCTTAAACCTCAAGAACCCTAACTCTTTCTCTTCCAAAAAGGGACAAAATGATCCAAAGATCATCCTAACTCAATCATAAGAGCTCAAAATAAAAGATTGTGAAAGGACCAAAATGCCCTTAAATTTCCGGACGAAAATCCCTTCCAACTACCCAACTTCTACAGGTCATAACTCCCTCATACGAACTCGGAATTGAGCAAACTCGGTGGCGTTGGAAAGATCGTTCCAAGGACTTCGCAACCATAACTGGAACTACTCCTAACTCATCCTGAGCTAGGAGTTACAACTACTCAAAGATGGCCAAAAACTCATGATTTCCACACTTAGCCAAATTTCCAGATTTTTAAAAAAAAAAATTATTTTCCAAATTTCGATCTTCTTCGAAGCCACTTCAAATCGTCGGATGTTACAATAAGGTATCAAATTGAAGGTGGTTGAGTCTTCTTTCCAACGCCAAAGAGTTTGCTAAAATTCAAGTTCAGATGAAGGAGATATGGATGTTTGAGTACAACCTGTCTAATTAAGAAAATTCATCCGTTTTAAGGAGAGGTTCAAGATTTCGGGGAAATCACCAAGAACTTAGTTCTTTAGAGGTATGTTACTTTCCATAGTGTTGGGTTTGGTCACCGGCACGCCAATCATGAGTTTCTAATTTTGAATTTATCCATGAGATTGAGTATACTTAGTTCTTGATTGAGTTCTTTGAGGTTTTTTGCTTCATTCTTTTATAATGGCATTTTGTTGAGTTCTTGAGGTGAGGGTCTTGCGTTTGAGGGTTGTTCTTGAGGAATTTTGAGTGAATTTTCGTTTACTTGTGTTGGGCTTACGAATCTAAGGAAGTTTAGAAGAAATTGATCAATTCTAGGTGAATTAGGACCAAAAATCGAAGAGGAAAAATTTGTCATATGTTCTGGCCATATGGTGGGGTGGTGTTCTGATGCTTATCGTAATCAACGACACTAACATACAGTTTGAGTGTCTACGATCGTCGACAATATAGTAACCCAACCAAGGGTTGGGGTTGTGTCCCAGGGGACCGGTTTCAAGAATATGTAGTTAATTAGAATTTCATTCTAATTAGTCATAGCTAAAGAGATTTACGAGTAAAAACATTGTAAATTAAGGGGGTGACACGAAAGTATCAAATATCGATGGGGGGTTTTGTCACAAGTATAGTAAAACCGGTAAAAAGTAAAGGGAATAATGTATGGGGAGAAGTTCTTGGGGTGTGACCGCAATACAAATTGATATAAATCGTTGGGTACAAGCTTTCGATAGGAAATTTGCAAAATAATAGTGACTAGACTAAGCTTTAGATGGAAATAAGTTCTCTCTCGAGCAACTTACCCGGTCTCAAATGGGTTCCTCTCGGACACCCATTTGCCGCATGAAGGCCAGCCTATGCCTTACCCCACTCACTCTCTCGAGCTGAGTGTTAAGATATGGGACTAGGGCTCACCCTCTCAGGCTAAACCTCATATCGGCCTATTCCTTAGAACATTAGTCTAGCGGTCTTGGTTTCACGACCTCTCTCTCGAGCAAGCCAAAAATACATGGGTTGTTTTGTATTTGCAACTACAAACCCATTAAATTAAACCACAACCACTAGGTGAAATCACCATTAAAATTCATCTAACCGATCAGCAAACAAGACCCAACAATAATATCAACACATATTTGCTAAATCACACCCCAAGAATGGGGGTTTTTTGCCACACATTAAGAAATAAGAAATTACACCTAAAATGGTATGAAAATCAAGTGGGTATAAGAAATTAAACTTTTATTTAAGCAAAGGAGGAAGAATGGAGAAGACCCACTTCCAACTTGGGGAAGATGAACTCCTTCTTTCTTCAAGTCTTCCAAAAAACCTTCTTCAAACTTGAGAGAAAAATACAAGAAAAATAGTATTCTAAGGTAAAAATTATAATAATGCTCAGACCCTTAAAAACTACAACTAAAACTAGTATTTATAGTTATCACAGATTTGTGTTGCGTTAAGTCATTTGGTAAAGTTAGTCAGAATCATCGAGTGTGTCGGCAATTCATCCTTTGGCCTGGTTTACTGCCTTTCTGCTTCGTCCTCAACGTTTCATCATTCTGGGACATTAGGCGATGCAGGAGTGCCTCATTGATTTATTTGGCGATTAGCCGACTTCCTCTTTTCATCGCTGTTTTGATTTCTAACATCGTCATGTTGTGGATCTTTTAATCAATATCGTACTGCTCTGCGGAACAACTCGGTGACGCGCCGACTACTCCTTTTACCACTGATTTGATCCGTTCATTCATGGCTCAGCTCACTGGAACAAAAGTCAAAGTAAGGCCCTTCAGCGACTCACCAAATGAACTTGGCGATGCTCAGACTATCATTTTTTCACTCTTTTCCACCTTTTTGTTCCGTTTTGCGACATAGTGTCCATGCTTTCCTTAAATCTTCAAATACCTAAAACTTAAGAGTTTTCATCAGATATTGATATAAAACAAGCATTTGAGGACACAATTTCTATTAAAATACAGCCCTAAACAAGTCCATACTTTTTAGATGATCACGAAAATTGTACTTTTGTTCAACCTCCACACTTTCACCTGCACACTTAACACACCATTATTCTACCGACTAAAAATTTAAGCAGTAAAGGGTTTTGGGTTGCCTCCCAAACAGCGCCTTAGTTAACGTCGTGGCACAATGCAAGTCACCAACTTCAATTTTCATATCTTGGGGTTGGCCATAGTATCACTAGGCAACCCCTCATTTTGTTGTGATTTGAGATCGTGCGGCAATCGAATCATGAGGTTTTCGAGCATTTGGACAGCGTTGGAATGAGACCAAATCATTCGCTTCATTCTTTTAATGTCTTCTCTCATCTCCCCCAGCTCTCTATCTTGCTCAGTCACCTTGTGGAGAATGATTGAAATCATTTCCTCAAGGCGTTTAACCTCTTTGTCTTTGTAACTCCTTCGCTCGTTAGGGGGGACATATTTGTCCTTCCTTTTGAACTGTGCCTCAATCTTCAGCATCCTCTTGGCCAAGTCGTCCATTTGAGTCACTAAGGTGGCCATCATGAAGTCTTTTTCTATCGCTTGGTTTGCTTCAGCCATTTGATTAAGCAATTGTTATGCTACATCGTACGGCTGCTTCGCGATGCCCCCTGGGACAATTTGGTCAACCCATCTCTTGTTCCCAGGGTTGAGACCTAGATAGAAACAGTCGAGGAGAATTATATTGGGAATGTTATGGGCTGGGTACTGAGTGATCAGTTCCTTAAATCTTGCGCATGAGTTGTGGATCCCTTCACCTTCCCACTGCTTGAAGGTGAGGGTTCCATCTAGAATCTTCATTACATCTAATGGAGGGATCTCCATTAGGTCTCGATTTTTGCTTGCCATGATTACTTCATCTAGTGTATTCATCTTTCCTATAGTCAGCTCAAACACGCGAAACACAACTAAAAATTAAGTGAGTATACTATAACTAATAAGAATAAAAGTTCTATTTAACTACATTTTCACGTGACACCACACTCCGACAGCGGTACCATTTTGATGCTTATCGTGACCAACGACACTAACCTACGGTTGAATGTCTACGATCGTTGACAATATAGTAACCCAACCAGGGGTTGGGGTCATGTCCCAAGGGAGCGGTTTCGAGAATATGTAGTTAATTATGATTTCATTCTAATTAGTTGTAGCTAAAGATATTTATGAGTAAAAACATTGTAAATTAAGGGGGCGACACGAAAGTGTCAAATATCGATGGGGGGTTTTGTCACAAGTATAGTAAAAACGGTAAAAAGTAAAGGGAATCAAGTATGGGAAGAAGTTCTTGGGGTGTGACCACAATACAAATTGATATAAATCGTTGGGTACAAGTTTTCGATAGGAAATTTGCAAGATAATAGTGACTAGGCTAAGCTTTAGATGGAAATAAGTTCTCTCTCGAGCAATTTACCCCGTTTCAAATGGGTTCCTCTCGGACACCCATTTGCCGCATGAAGGCCAACCTACGCCTTACCCCACTCACTATCTCGAGCTGAGTATTAGGATATGGGACTAGGGCTCACCCTCTCAGGCTAAACCTCATGTCGGCCCACTCCTTAGGCCATCCGTCTAGTGGTCTTGGTTTCACGACCTCTCTCTCGCGCAAGCCGAAAATACATGGGTGGTTTTGTATTTGCAACTACAAACCCATTAAATTAAACCAAAACCACTAGGTGAAATCACCATTAAAATACATCTAACCTATCAGCAAACAAGACCCAACAATAATATCAACACATATTTGCTAAATCACACCCCAAGAATAGGGGTTTTTAGCCACACATCAAGAAATAAGAAATTACACCTAAAATGATATGAAAATCAAGTGGGTATAAGAAATTAAACATTGATTTAAGAAAAGGAGGAAGAATGGAGAAGACCCACTTCCAACTTGGGGAAGATGAACTCTTTCTTTCTTCAAGTCTTCCGAAAAACCCTGTCAAAAATTGAGAGAAAAATATAAGAAAAATAGTATTCTAAGGTAAAAACTATAATAATGTTCGGACCCTTAAAAACTACAACTATAACTAGTATTTATAGTTGTCACAGATTTGTGTTGCGTTAAGTCATTCGGCGAATTTAGTCGAAATCGCCGAGTGTGTCGGCGATTTACCCTTTGGTGGTTTACCGCCTTTCTTCTTCGTCTTCAGCATTTCATCATTCTGGGGCGTTAGGCGATGGGGGATTTCCTCGCCAATTTATTTGGCGATTAGCCGACTTCCTCTTTTCATTGCAGTTTTGACTTCTAGCATTGCCGTGTTGTGGATCTTTTAAGCGATGTTGTACTTCTTCACGGAACTGCTTGGCGACGCCGACTACTCCTTTTACCACTGATTTGATCCTTTCATTCAGGGCTCAGCTCACTGGAACAAAAGGTGAAGTAAGGCCCTTCAGTGACTCGCCAAATGAACTTGGCGATGCTCAGGCTATCATTTCTTCACTCTTTTCTACCTTTTTGTTCCGTTTTGCGACATAGTGTCCATGCTTTTCTTAAATCTTCAAATACCTAAAACTTAAGAGTTTTCATCAGATATTGATATAAAACAAGCATTTGAGGACATAATTTCTATTAAAATACAGCCCTAAATGAGTCCAATTTGTGGACTCATCACGTGCCACTGAGGCCCCTGAGGGGATGGCTCCCCATGCCTGCAGTGTGCCCGAAATGGGCGTCTGAAGTTTGGGGTTGGCGCCCTGCGCCTGGGTTGCCTGCCTTAGTTTATTTTCCATTGTTCGTTCCGCCTAAGTTCTTTTAAATCATGGCTTAAATCTATTCCTAATTATAAGTATCCCAACTTCATCTTATCATTGAGAAATATTATATATCCTAATCATAACTTTTGAATTCACATTTCAAATTCAATATACAGTTAAGTGTAAAGTTCGAGGGAGACCTTTTGAGTCGTTTTGAGAAGTCTTTTACAATTACTTATAACTAGTTTTAAGACTTGAATAATTGAGTATGAGGATGAGGAGAGTTAAGTTCATTTTTCAAAATGAGTATGAGGGGACTATGTATTCCCAAGTATGTAAAGCTTTTTACATCTAAAATTAGAGGAACACTTCATTCTAAACGAGTTTAGGAAGAGTTTTGAGAATCATCTCTTTTAAGCGAAATCTTTTGAGAGATTATCTCAAATTGAGTAGGAGTTATGTTTTCTTAAAAATATATGTGCATGAGTTATATATATAAACTTATATACTACCTTAAAAGCTTGAACTACAAAATTGAATGTTGAATTACTATAATACCCCCAATTAAAAGTACTCAATTTATTTTATTTATTAATTTAATTATGTGTATTATATTAAATGAAGATACCCTTTCATATTAAAGGGTTGTGATTTTCTCAAAGAGATGTGACTTTTCCAAAGGGTTGCGACTTTTTTAACGGGTTTTTAAATTTTTGATGAGTTGTGACTTTTTCAAAGGGTTGTGATTTTTCAAAGGGTTGTGACTTTTCCGAAGGGTCGTGCCTTTTACGATGAGTTGTGACTTTTCAAAAGGGTTGTGATTTTTTTAAAGGGTTGTGACTTTTTCGAAGGGTTTTGCCTTTCCCGATGAGTTGTGACTTTTGCAAAAGATTGTGAGTTTTCCAATGAGCAGTGACTTTTTCGAAAAGTTGTAACTTTTCTACTAAGGAACAATTAGCACCTATTCATACTACTTTCTGTTAGTATAAATAGAGGGTTTCCTCTCACTTTTAAATTATGATTTTTGAAAGTTTTCTACTCTTCTTCTTTTTTTTAAAAAAAGACTAAGGTTATTTGCAACAGTTGATTAAGTTCAAAATTAAACAAAATTTGAGGTATCAATAAGAAAGCGTTGGTGAACAAATTGTAGCAAATCATTCATAAATTCACACTTGTATTTTTTTGCTTACAATTTCCACAAGTTACCAGTTACAAAAGGTTGTGGGAAAGACAATAATAATAAACAGATATGAAAAAAGTCACATTATTTGGGTAAGATATTTGTTCTTTGGCTTATTATTTTTACCATCAAATGAAGCAGTTTCATTTTTATTTTGCTAAAACATCGGGCATCAACGTTGTCGATTGAATCAGTAGTTTTGATGTTAGATCCACTATTTCAAAAATAGATTTTCACTTTACTTATATTATGATAATATAGACATGATAATAGAGTTTTTTTTTAATAGATATGTAATTAAAAATGAATGAAGAAAGTAAAGTGTTGGTGACAAGAGATTTTAATCAAATGGAACACTATAGTGAATATAGCATGAAAATATATTTTCGTCTTCCTTCTTCATTGGCTATGTATTGTTCCATATGTTTTTTTCCCTATTATTTTGTGTTCATTTGAATTTGAGAAAATTTTATGTCACAAGAGACACTCCTTGTTAGCTATATATAAATATATAAGAAAATAGTGATTGACCATAAAATAATCTTAAATCAAATTAAATATTCTATAAATAATACTTTAAATTTTATTCATCTATTAATTTTTATTATTGAAAATGTTTAATATATTCTATCACGATACAACTTCTATAAGATGCTAGATACTTTCATTAGAAAACAACTATATGATATGTATGCGGCAGGAAAAAGAAGAAGACTACAATTCTAAAAATATAAGGTAGAAAATTAAAGAAATGAAATATTTTTCACTAAATGTGATGTTGTTCATATATTAAAATTAAATTATGCTACTGAAATATATATGTATATCTAAAACAAAGAATTGGTCAAGCTAAATATTTGACATACACTCAAACCTCAATTTAAGCATCATTCATTATAACAATAAAGTACCTTTTTTTTTTGTAGAATTACCTCTCTATGATAATCTTACTCAAATATTAATTGGTAAAAGATAGATTACGTATAAAGATAAAATATTGAAATGTTTATGGTAATCCTCATTAGTGTCATGCACATACTAAATTTCAAGTATGAATATTTAAGAGAAAAACTATACTTAAATGGTGTCCATAATTTATGCTCATAGCCTCAAGAGGAAAGACTATTGGTGACATTTTTTGTATTGATATTTGTTTAAAATTTTGTTGGTTAGATTTGTTTAAAAAATAGAGTGAAGTAAATAATAATACTACTAAAGAAATATCACTTTCTCCCCATATTTGAACTTTGAATGTATTTTGAAATGTTTCAATAATATTTGGTCATTTTGATCTCAAAATACAAGTCACTCTATGACAGTCTTTATTAATCATTTAAAAGTGTGTGTCCTCTGTTCTTTAAATTATAATTATTTACAAAAAAAAATTAATTTAGTAATATTAATTTTATTTACAACATTGTATTACTATATATACGATACGCATGTGCAACGCAGGTGCCGTAAAACTAGTATATATATATATATATATATATATATATATATATATATATATATATATATTCGGGAGTAGTATTGAACACCGATATGAGGATGAGTTCAGAAAACTCAAAATTCTCATAAACCATGTTTGCCAACATGGGTAAAGACACATACTTTTTAGATAATTCCTTATAGATTTTAAGCATAGCTTAGTGGATCCACTTAGTTGAAGATGTCTTATACTCCGGCAAGGTATAGGACAGTTCTAATAGCATAGGTGAGACGTTGTATCATCACATAGCTCATAGTGATTGTTGTCGATTAGAGAATCTCCCAAATAAGAGTACAATGTTTATTATTGTATTTTTATATACATTGAGTTATTATCTTCTTTTTTAAAATTTTTACTTATAATCCATATTTATTGTTGCTTTTATATTGAGTTGAGTTGAGTATCCTTAAGTTGAGTTAAGTTGAGTTGAGATGAGGTGAGTATGTCCTTTGTTTTATCATTTCAAGCTTATGTTTATGCTTTAGAGGTCCCCTTGCATGTTCTTACATTAATTGTATTGATGCCATTTAGCCTGCATCTTTTTATGATGCAGATACAGGTATTTAGGGTCATCAACACGCGCATCGTTGATACCACTTGCAGTTCAATATTTGCTTTGGTGAGCCTCCTTGCTTTCGGAGGGTTACAAATTTCCTTTCAGTCTTGTTAGGATGTCATGGGTCTTGTCCCGACTTTCATTATTGTTATTAGAGGCTTCATAGACAGTAGTGTTTTGAGAAGTCTTTTCCATTTCAATTGTTAATGTTTAAGACTTGAGTTGCATTTTTATGGCTAGTTGAATACTTTAAATATTTAAAGTTATTTATCTTGAAACATTTGAGTTCATCTTTGGAAATTGAGGTCATATATTTTTGAGTAAGTCTTCCGCTGAGTATTGAATCAGGCTAATGGTTTGCTTGGAATAACAATGGTTCTTGAGTGTCGGCCACGTCCAGGGTGTAGGCTCATGGCGTGAAAAACTTGGTATCATAGCAAAAAGTTCAAGAGTCCTAGGGTGTCTATGAAGCTGTGTTTGTAGAGTCCTAGTTATCGGTATGAAGCGCAACACATCTATAATTAGGAGGTAAAAACATTTAGGACATATCTCACATCTTTCATACTTTTTTTCGGGGGATAGAGTTCAACTCTATAAAATTTTCTTTCTAATTCGTGTTTGCGCGTATCTTTTAGATCATTCCTCCATGGAGAGCTTTTTGAGGTCGTCCTGCTAGGAGGAATGTTCATTCCTAGGATCAATGGGTCCCTAATGCACCAGAACTGTAACCCTGGGTAGAGGTCACAAATGGTGAGTACTGGGATGCTATCTAGATGTTGAGTCAAGTGGTGACAAACTAGCATGGTCAACAAAAGAGGGGTTCGTCAAGGTGTGGCTGATACATTAAGGATCTGTGAGTTCTTGAGGATGAATCCTCCAAAATCCACTAGGTAAAATGTCATTGAGGATCCGAAGAACTTTGTAGAGAAGCCACAAAAGGTGTTTGAGGTTATGCATATTGTTGATGTTGATTGAGTGGAGTTAGCTCCAATACCAACTCAAGGGTGTGGAGGATTTGGTTTGACCAATGGAAAAAAAAAGCAGGGTTGAAGGAGCACTAATTGTGAGTTGTGTTGTGTTCAAAAGTGCCTTTATGGGGCGTTTCTTTCCCCATGAGCTGAGAGAGGCAAAGGTAAGAGAATTTCTCACTTTTAAGTAGGAGTCCATCAGTATGCTTGAGTAAAATCTCAAGTTCACTCTACTGTCGCGTTATGCTCCAGAGATGGTTGCTGATATGAGGAGCAAGATGAGTCTTTTTGTGTCTGGGATATCGCGTCTGTCAAGAGAAGAAGGTAATGCTGCCATGATGATATGGAAAATGGACATAGCTAGGCTTATTATCCATGTGCAGCAACTTTAGGAAGACAAGTTGAGAGATAGAGAGGACTTCCGCAGCAAAAAGGCAAGACCACAGGTAATGAGTCCGGACAACAGAAGACCAAAAATGCAAACCAGTAAACTTTTCAACAAAAGCAAACTGGACCTGCACCATCATCTACTAGTGCACCTGCGCGAAATAACAGAGGTGAGTTTAGGAATCATAATTCGCAGAACTTCAGAGCTCAACCTGCTCAATCTCAAGGTAGTGTGGCACACGGCACCAACTAAACTCCAACATGTGCTAAGTGTGGTAAAAACCAACCAGGAGCATGTCGTGATGGCTCCACGGGCTGTTTCAAGTGTGTTGCGATAATTAACTTCATGAGAGTTCCCTAAGAATAGACTCGGTAATGGTAATGGTGGCAGTAGAGCCCAATCTTCTTCAACGACTTTGGCAGACAGAGTTGCACCTAGAGGAGCTACTTCAGGGACATGCAGAGGAGAAACCCATTTGTATGCTATCACGAGTCGCCAAGATCAAGATAATTCACCTGATGTTGTCAAGTGTATGATCAAAGTCTTTACTTTTGATGTATATGCATTGTCTTATCCAGGTGCGAGTCTATCTTTTGTGACTATTTATATTTATATGATATTTGATATCCTTCCCGAGCGACTTCTTGAGCCCTTCAGTGTTTCCACACCTATTGGTGAGTCTATTCTAGCTGAGAGAGTTTATTGTGATTGTTTCGTCTCTATCAATCACAAGGACACTACGGTTGACTTAGTCGAGTTAGACATTATGGACTTTGATGTTATTCTGGGTATAGACTAGCTTCATGCTTGTTATGCCCTAGTTCATTGTAGAACTCAAGTAGTTAAGTTCTAGTTTCTTACTCAAGGGTCGTTTTATTCCATACCTTAAGGCTAGAAATTTAGTTTCCAAGGGGTGCATCTATTTTCATACTCTGAGTTAATGACTCTAGTGGTTAGACACCGCTTATTCATTTAGTTCTAGTTGTGAGTGAGTTTCTAGAGGTCTTTCCAGATGATATTCCCCAAGTCCCTCCTGAGAGAGAATTTGACTTCGATATAGATATTATTCCTTATACTTGACCTATTTCTATTCTGCCATATAGAATGGCTCCAGCTGAGTTGAAAGAGTTAAAAGAGTAGTTGAAAGATCTTCTTGATATGGATTTTATTGGACCTAGTGTCTCACCTTGGGGGGCGCTCCAGTCTTATTTGTAAGGAAGAAAGATGGTTCTCTTAGAATGTGTATTGATTACCGTCAGTTGAACAAGGTTACTATCAAGAATATGTATCCCCTTCTGAGAATTGATGATCTATTTGATCAACTTCAGGGTGTCACTTGCTTTTCTAAGATAGACCTTAGATCTGCTATCATCAGTTGAGAGTAAGAGAAAGTGACATCCTGAAGATAGCATTTAGGACCTGTTATGGTCATTATGAGTTTCTTGTTATATCTTTTAGTTTGACCAATGCACCTACAGCGTTCATGGGTCTTATGAACAGAGTGTTTGAACCTTATCTTGATATATTTTTTATCGTATTAATTGATGAAATTCTAATTTATTCGAGGAATGAGGAAGATCATGCTAGTAATCTCATAGTAGTTCTCCAAAATCTAAGGGATAAGGAGTTGTATTCCAAATTTTCCAAGTGTGAGTATTGGCTTGAGTTAGTGGCGTTCATAGGACACATTGTTTAAGGTGAAAGGATTCGAGTTGATACTCAATAGATTGAGGCAATGCAGAACTGGTCCAAACCCATATCTCCAACTGATATAAGGAGTTTCTTGGGATTGACTGGTTATTATAGGAGGTTTTTCGAGGGGTTCTCATCTATTTCATCCTCATTTACAAAGTTTACTCAGAAGACAACAAAGTTTCAATGGTCTGAAGCTTATGAGAAAAACTTTTAGGAATTGAAAACCTAGTTAATTACTGCCCTTGTGTTGACCCTACCGGAGGTTACTGATTGTTGTAACGTCTATCAAATACACTTCATCCAATTTTATGTGTCGTTAAGCAATATATAACCCAACAATTGAGTTGAGGTCAAATCCCACAGGGAACGGTACGTGTTCAAATTCAATCAAGAAGTACGATTATGATCTAACTAGATATAGGAATAGAAATTATCAAAAAAGTCATGAAACAAATTAAAAGGGTTAACACAAATGTCACATGGGGGGTTTTTAGTTTGCAGTTATCAAGTACAACGCAGTCACAAACAATTTGAAATAAAAATAAGGAGAGGAATTCTTGGGATGTGATCGATTATAGGCAAATTTTGATATATGGGTAATTGATATTACTAGTAAATGGCTAAAATCAGTGAGTAGGCTAGACTATAAGGGAGATAGCTTTCTCTCGAACAACTATCTCGAATCAAGTGATTTCTTTCAAACATCAACAAGCATAACAATAAAGAGCAGTCCACACCTTAATTCATACTCTCTTGAGTTAGATGGGTAGGATTTGGTTTAGGGGTTAGGGGCGCAGAAAGCGCGGTCAAAGGAACCTTTCGGTGAGTCGCCAAGTGAACTCGTGAGCTCAGGCTTCCCGCCGAAAGTTACTGACTCATCTTAGCCAAAAATGAAATTAAGGGCGATTAAAGGGGGTCTTTGGCGAACTGTCGAACCATTCGGCGAGCTCTACTCAGCTCGCCAAATGGTCAAACGTGCCAACTTTCAACCCCGTTTCCCAAAATCAAGCCCGCGGCCCCCGAATTCAAAATCAAACACACACAATATGCAATTAGTACCAGACCTATATGATCCATACCTTCGGGGAACTCAGACTTCCACCGATTTGACCAAAATTAGCCATTTGACAACTTTTGACCTTAAGAATGACGTCAAACGCTCCATCATTAGGCAAATTACATCATTCGGCACAATTAGGGGTTACTCATACTTCACCAAACTAGACCCAATACAAAATTACCTCAACCCAACAATTTAGAATCAATTTTAATACACAAAGCACAGGAAATCATTGATTTAAGCATTTAGGCAAGAGTTCAAACACATCACGGGCAATCTGACACATAAAATATGATTTAAGCAGTTACCCAACACACATCAACACACATTTACCTATTTCATTTGATTTTAACCACTAAACAAAAGTATGGGGTTTGGAAAACCAACCTGTATGCTGAATTGAGAAATTAAAACTTTAGGTGGCAAAGTATTCCGATTTCGAGAATGAGATCACACACAAAAAGCTAATAAAAGAAAACATAAGGAAGATTTAAAGTTCGGGTGAGAGTGCACGGAGTAAGAAATGAGAGAATATGAAAGATTTTGAAATTTTCAATCGTTTGGCCTTTTAAAACCTTTATGTTAGTGGCCCTTTCGGCGGAGTAAGTTATCCACGCCAAATCACTCAGCGATGCGCCGAGTGGTACTTTACCTCGCTGAGTTTTACAGGTCTTCCACGAAATTTAGGGGTCCAAATGGCAGATAAAATTGGGCTCGTCGACCTGTTCGGTGAGTCGTCGATTAAGCAATCAGCTCGCTGAGTTTTACAGACTTCCACCTCAGTCTTGGTGGGTCCAACAGCGGTACTAGTCGTGCGCGCCGACCACTTTGGTGAGTCGTCGACTAGAATTTTGGCTAGCCTAAATTGCACATTTTCCAACATACTTCACTTTTCAACCTGCACAATCAACACTTGTTATTCAAAATCAAAACTTAATGCAATAAAACTTGGGTTGTTTCCCAAGAAGTGCCTTAGTTAACGTCGTGGCACGACAAAAGTATCAATTCAAGCTTTATTTTTAGGGCTCACCATTGTGTCACTAGGCAACCCCCGTTGTTGTCTTGGATTCAAATGCGAAGAAATTTGACCCATTTGGGTCTCCAGCTGCTTAATAGAAACTGAGTGAGAGGTCACCGTCTAATTGAGAGTCGAGACATCCTGTTTCATTTCTTTCAGCACTTTGTCGGACCCTTCAACCTTGTTGAGAATGCGTGAGAGCATGTCTTCCGTACGGCCACCCTCAGATATCTTGGGCTTTTGATGCTCATGAGGAGGAACATACCAATCCTTCTCCTCATGTCTTTCCTTCCAAGTGGTGTTGTGATCACGCCAATCTCTAACACGGTCTCTCCAGCCTTCATCTCTATTCCAACCATGATTTCCACCGGGTCTTCGGTAGTTTGCACGATAACATCCTCTTTGATTGGCTAGGAAGTTCACTTCCTCATTGTACAACGCTTTAAATTGTGTTTTATCGGGGTTTACTTCACCAACACCCACAACATTAACACTCTTCGTACCAACACACATGACATTCTTAGCCAACATATCCAGCAGGGTCATCATTTTTGCCATCTTTTTGTCTCTCTCTTGATCCTTTTCAATATGTTCTTTTGTCATTCTAAAATTGAGAAGAGATACTTGGTTCATAGGAGTGTACCATGCCCTATTGATCTTGGTCATGCAATCAAGGAGTTGAGACGCTACTTCATAGGGTTGTTACACTATACCACCAAGAACAAGTTGATTAGCAACTCCATTGTTCACCGAGTCAAGGCTCCTCTAGAAGTATTGCAGCAACACATTTTTTGGAAGTCCATGAGCTGGACATTGCAGCACCAACTTCTTAAACATCAGCCATGTCTCATGGATTTTCTCACCTTCTAAGCATTTGAAACTTTGGATACTATCCCTAAGTATCATCATCTTTGATGGGGAGAAAAATCTCACTTGGAACACTATGATCAGTTCCATCCAAGAAGTGATGAAATCTCTTGGCAACTCAGCCAACCACTTACTAACCTCACCCATCAGAGAAAATGGGAACAACCTGAGACAGATTGATTCTTGCGATATGCTCTTGAATCAGAATGGACCACAGACGTCCACAAAGTATCGAATATGCTCATGGGGATCCTCATGAGCCAGCCCCCCAAACAAACCCTTCAGTTGTAGGAGCAGAAGTATTGTGCTAGTGATGTGAAAAACATCATTTCCTTTTGTAGGAGGTAGACGTATTACCCCAACACCGCCTAATGGAATTGGGTCATTTACATCATTGACATTTCCAACATCATCTTGGTGGCCCACTTGTCTACTATTACTTCTGTTAACACTCATCTCCTCCTATGTTTAACACAAGCAACACAAAAGCAAACTAAAATAAGTAGATACAACTATAACTAAGAATATCACAATTCAATTTCACCAAAAGAATTTTAAACAACACCACTCCCCGGAAACGGCGCCATTTTGATTGTTGTAAAGTCTATCAAATACACTTCATCCAATTTTAAGTTTAGATGGCTGTTAAGCAATATATAACCCAACAATTGAGTTGGGGACGAATCATACAAAGAGCGGTACGTGTTCAAATTCAATCAAGAAGTACGATTATGGTCTAACTAGATATAGAAATAGAAATTATTGAAAAAGGCATGAAACAAATTAAAAGGGATGACGCGAATGTCAGATGGGGATTTTTGGTTTGCAATTATCAACAACAACTTAGTCACAAACAGTTTGAAATAACAATAATGAGAGGAAATCTCGGGATGTGATCAATTATCGGCAAATTTTGATATATGGGTAATTGAAACTACTACTAAATGGCTAAGAATCAGTGAGTAGGCTAGACTATAAGGGAGATAGCTTTCTCTCGAACAACTATCCCGAATCAGGTGATTTTTTTCGAATATCAACAAGCATAACAATGAAGAGCAACCCACACCTTAATTCATCAACTCTCTCGAGCTAGATGTGTAGGATTGGGTTTAGGATTAAATCTCTCTAGTTGAACCCAGTTGAAACCAATACCTACAAAACATTAATCAATAATCATAGTTCTAAAACCTCTATGTCGAGCAAGCCAAGAACACAAAATTAGAACTGCATTTGCAACTACAATTCATAAATTGAAGCACAATTAATGATCAAACTCACTTCAATTTAGAATTTAAAATAATAATTAACAATACCCAATAAACTAATTCAACACATAATCACATGATCACACCCCAAGAATTGGTGTTTTAGCCAAACATCATAAAAGAGTAAAAACGGTTACTAAATTGATTAGCCATCGAATGGATAAGAGTAATTTAGTCTTTACAACGCTTCAATATGCAGAAAAATTTAAACCCACTTGCAAAATCTCCAAATTGAATCTCCAAAATCCTTCAAGTCTACTGAGAAACTATGAAAAATTCAAGAGAGAAGTATTCTAAACTAATTTAGCCCTCTAAATTAATTGTTCAAAATCTAATTTATAGTCGTCAAAAATAAGCCACGAAGGGCAATTAGGCGAGGTAAGTCAGGTTCACCAAACCACTCGACGAACTGTCCATTACTCTCTTCTATCACCTTTCTGTCTTGTCTAAAAGAATCTTCAAGTCCTGTAACTTTGGGGGGATCTCTCTTTGCATCACGGAATTGCTCGGTGATTTGGCGACTGCCCTTTTTCTATCGCCAACTTGGTTTCTTCCCTTAGGGCTGGCACACTGGAACTTTAGGCGATCAAAGTAGCCACTCAGCGACAAGCCAAGTGCTCTTGTTGATCTTCATGCTCGCCTTTATTCACTTCTTCAGTTTTTTTTGTTCTTTTTTGCCAGTTAGTGTCTTTGATTTTCTCCTCAATCCATATACCTGAAAATCAAGGCTTTAAAATCAGTTTATGGCACAAATTAAGAATTTGAGGACACTAAATCTTTATAAACAAAGCCCCAAATGAGTTGAAATATCAGACTCATCAGGTACGCAAGGTTTTTTTGTGTATTGTGATGCGTCTAGAGTTGGACTTAGTTGTGTATTGATGCAAAGTTGTAAGGTTATAGGCTATGCCTCTAGACAGCTTAAGATTCACGAGAAGAACTACCCGACTCATGATCTCGAGTTGACAGTTGTAGTATTTGCTTTGAAAATATGGTGTCACTATCTCTATGGTGTTCATGTAGATGTGTTCACCAATCACAAGAGTCGTCAGTATGTTTTCAATCAAAAAGAGCTTAATCTCAGACAGAGGAGGTGGTTGGAGTTACTCAAGGATTATGACATGAGTATTCTCCATCACCCAGGTAAGGCTAATGTTGTTGCTCATGCTTTGAACAGGTTATCTATGGGCAGTACTGCTCATGTTGAGGAGGGAAAGATAGAGTTAGCCAAATATGTGCACAAACTTGCATGATTAGGAGTCTAGTTATTGAATTCCAATGAAGGAGGAGTAGTGGTGATGAACGGGGTTGAATCATCACTAGTGTATGAAATGAAAGAGAAACAAGACCAAGACCTTGTTTTTCTTGAGTTGAAGGTAAATGTTCATAAGAAGAAACTGATGGCTTTTGAACAAGGGGGAGATGGAGTGTTGAGGTATCAAGGTAGATTGTGTGTACCAAAGGTGGATGAACTCCAAGAGAGGATCATGGAGGAAGCTCATAGGTCCATATATTCATTCCATCTCGGTTCCACAATGATGTATTGTTACTTGAGGGAAGTATATTGGTGGAGTAGTTTGAAGAGATGTATTGTAGAGTTCGTCACCAAGTGCCCGAATTGCCAACGAATCAAGGTAGAACACCAAAGGCTTGGTGGTGTGGCTCAAAATATAAATATTTTGGAATGGAAGTGTAAGATGCTCAATATGGATTTTCTTACTGGTTTACCGCAGTCTCGACGGCAGCATGATTCGATTTGGGTGATAGTAGATCGGATAACTAAATCAACCTATTTCTTACTGATAAAGACTACCTATTCAACAGAAGATTATGTAACATTATATATCCAAGAGATAGTCATACTTCACGGAGTCTCTGTGTCCATCATTTCAGATAGTGCCCAATTCACCGCACAATTTTGGAAGTCTTCATAGAAAGGTTTGGGTTCAAAAGTAAATTTGAGTACTTCTTTCCATTCTCAAATTGATGGCCTAGCAGAGCACATAATTCAGACTTTAGATGATATGTTGAGGGCATGTATGATCGATTTCACAGGTAGTTGGGATGATCACTTACCTCTCGTAGAGTTTTCTTACAACAATAGCTATCACTCTAGTATCGAGTTGGCTCCTTATGAGGTCTTTTATGGTAGAAGATTTAGATATCCTATTGGATGGTTTGAGGTTGGTGAAGCTGGGTTGATATGATCAGACTTGGTTCATCAAGCTATGGAGAAAGTGAAGATCATTCAAGAAAGGTTGAAAACAACGCTAAGTCGTAATCCTATACAGATGTTAGGAGAAGAGACTTGGAATTTGAGGTTGATGATTAGGTTTACTTGAAGGTTTCACCCATGGAGGGTGTTATGAGATTTGGCAAAAAGGGGAAGCTCAGTACCCGTTATATTGGTCCTTATAGGATATCTAAGAGAATTGGTAATGTAGCTTATGAGTTCAAGCTACTGCCAGAGTTAGCAGCAGTCCATCTGGTATTCCACATTTTTATGTTTCAGAAGTGTATGGGCGATCCTTCGCTTATTGTACCTACTGAAAATATTAGTATTATGGATAACCTATCATATGAGGAGGTTCAGATTCTTGATCATCAGGTTCGCAAGTTTAGAACCAAGGAGGTTGCATAAGTCAAAGTTTTATGGAGAAATTCCTTTTTTGAGGAAGCTACTTGGGAAGTTGAAAAGGATATGAAGAAAAGATACCCTCATCTCTTTCCTTTCGGAGAAATTCCAGACTAAGGTAATAACTATTGTTAATAACTCCTTACATTGATATTTTGAATTACGATCGATTTGCATGTTGGGCGTTTGAGTTGGGTGTTAGGTGTTTTCCCACCCCTGTTCATTTAAGAGTTTCCTCATTCGAGAACCAATGTTCCCAAGGGTGAGATATTGTAACACCTTGGTCTTAGAAAGAGCTAAATTTAGAAAGAACTAAATTAGAAAGAGCTAAATTGAGATTGGTACAAGTTACACTTAAATTGTGAGTTTTGGGTCAACCATAACTTTCATCTCAAGATGATTTAGGTGGCCCATTAGATATAAAATAGAAGGTCATTGATTCCTCTTTCCAATGCCACTGAGTTTGCTAAGATCCGAGTTCGGATGAAGGAGATATGGGTGTTTGAGTATAAACTGTCTAATTAATGAATTTCATCCGTTTTAAGGAGAGGTATTTTGGTCTTTTCCTTGCCCCATTAGTCTAAAATATCTGCCCACCTAAGTTAAGGGGTCTAATCAGATCAAGTCAATTGGGATTCATTTTAAAACGTTCAAGAAAGCTAAGGCAAAGTTCAAAAGGAGAAAAGAGTAGTTTCAAGAAGTTCTTCAAGATTTCGGGGAAATCGCCAAGAACTTAGTTCTTTAGAGGTATGTAAGTTTCCACAGTGTTGGTTTTGTTCACCCTCACTCCAATCACGAGTTTCCAATTTTGAATGCATCCATAAGAATGAGTATATTAAGTTCTTGATTGAGTTCTTTGAGGTTTTGTACTTCATTCTTTGATAATGGAGTTTCGTTGAGTTCTTGAGGTGAGGGTCTTGCATTTGAGGGTTTTTCTTGAGGAATTTTGAGTGGGTTTTCGTTTACTTGTGTTGGGTTTATGAATAAAATGGAGTTTGGAAGAAATCAATCGATTCTGAGTGAATTAGGACAAAAAATTGAAAAAGAAAAACTCGTCGAATGTTCTTGGCAGAGGGTGGGGTGAGGCGCCACAATGGCACCTGAGGGGTTGGCGCCCCGCACCTGCAGTGCACCCAAAATGGGCGTCTGAAGTTTAGGGTTGGCGTCTTGCGCCAGGGTCGCCTATCCCCGTTCCTTTTCTATTGTTCGTTCCATCTGATTTCTTTTAAATCATATCTTTGCTCTCTTCCTAATTATAACTATCAAAACCTCATCTAATCATTGAAAAATCTTATATATCCTACACATAACTTTTGAATTCACATTTCAAATTCAAGAAAGAGTTAAGAGTAAAGTTTGAGGGAGTCCTTTTGAGTCGTTTTGAGAAGTCTTTACAATTACTTATAACTTGCTTGGAGACTTGAGTAAATGAGTATGAGGATGAGGAGAGTTGAGTTCATTTTTTAAAATGAGTATGAGGGGACTAACTATTCCCAAGTATGTAACATTTTTACATCTAAAATTAGAGAAACACTGAATTCTAAATGAGTTTATAAGGAGTTTTGAGCATCATCTCTTTTAAGAGAAATCTTTTGAGTAATCATCTCAAATTGAGGAGGATTTATGTTTTCTTAAAAACATATGAGCATAAGCTATATATATATATAACTAAGAGTAGTATTGAGCACCGATATGTTGATGAGTTTAGGCAACTCAAAATCCTCATAAACCATCCATGCCAACATGGGTAAAGGGTGATACTTTTTAGATGATTCCTTATTAATTTTATTCATATCTTAGTGGATCCACTTAAATGAGGATGCATTATACTCCGGCAAGGTATAAGACAGTTCTGGCAGCGTGGGCGAGACACTATATCATCACATAACTCATAGTGATGGTTGTTGGTTAGAGAATCTCCAAAATAACAGTAAAGAGTTTATTATTGTACTTTTATATATATTGAGTTATTATCTACTGTTTTAAAAGTTTTCCTTATAAGGCATCTTTACTGTTACTTTTATGTTGAGTTGTGTATCCTTGAGTTGAGTTTAGTATCCTTGAGTTGAGTTGAGTTGTGTTGAGATGAGGTGAGTATGTTCTTCCTTTTTATTAATTGAAGCTTTAGAGTTCCCCTTGCATGCCCATACATTCAATGTAGTAACGTCATTTTATATGCATTTTTTTATGATGTAGATATAGGTATTCAGGGTCATCAACAGGCGCACCGTTGATATCACTTGCAGTTCCTGATTTGCTTTGTTGAGCCTCATTATTTCCGGGGGGTTATACATTTACTTTCAGTCTTGTTAGGATGTCGTTTGTCTTATTTTGACTTTCATCACAGTTATTAGAGGCTTCATAGACAGTAGTGTTTTGAGGAGTCTTTTCCATTTCCATTGTTAATGTTTAAGACTTGAGTTGCGTTTTTATGGATAGTTGAATACTTTAAATATTCTAAGTTATTTATCTTGAAACATTTGAGTTAATCCTTATAAATTGAGGTCATATATTGTTGAGTAAGTCTCCCGCTTAGTATTCAGCCAGGCCAAGGGTACAATAGTTCTTGAGTGTCGACTACGTCCAGGGTGTAGGCTCGGGGAGTGAAAACTATAATAGACATTAATAATTAGATAATATAATTTCAACTAAACATAATAAGAATATTACAAGTCACTACATTAGAAGTGAATTAGTATAAATAAGGCAGGTAGATAAGAATTTGAAACATCAAACAAAAGAATATATATTTTTTTTAAATCATATAGTAGTCAGATTGTAGTAACTAAGTACACCATCCAAAGAAATTTATGTTATAACTATCGAAAATTGCATCAACGATTTCTTACATTGGGAAATATTACTATTATTGTTACTTGACTTTCTAACCTTCATCCGAAAGGCTTGACAAAGTACATCCCCCAGGTAAGCCCAAAATAAATTGATACTACTTGTTATGTTGCTTTACGAGAATTCCTAATGTTTCCTTCAATTTGCTATTTCTCTAAGCCTTCATAGATTACGCTCACACCATTTTGTTCTTTTCTTGTTTCTCTAAATTTAATTTTTTAACTTATATTTCTACTTTATCTTATACAAAAGTTGGAACTTTCATTTTAGGTGTTTTCAGCCACAATTAATCTAGTACTATTTCCAGAGGTATATTCATAATTTAAATTTAATGAGTTCAATCTTAAAGTTCTTAATATTGAATACATTATACTTCTGAAATTATGTGTTGAATATCTTCTTATTGACAAGTTGAATACTAGATGACTATTTTAAATTTTGAGATATCTCAAAATATTTAAATACTTATACAAACAAAAGTCATTATGGATTCACAACTTTACGAACTTAAGTATAACAAAGAAGAAAATAAGGTTTATTCTCTTGCTAGATTTTGTGTTTGTGTAGTGCATGAGATAAGACTAATAGCCTATTTGTGTAGGATTATATCTCTTTTCTTATAAGCCAAAAAAAATCACAAGTTATGAATTAGTGCATAAATATATTTCCTTATTTTAGCTAACACTACAAAAGTACTTAAAAGTTATTCGAGAATTCAAGGTACATTATGGTCTAACCTATCACATATAGTGGGAACCTAGAAGAGACAATTCTACTATATCGTATCATAACTCATATATCTGGGACTTTGCATTTATATGCTTTTGAGGAGCTGACTGGTCATCCCATCAAAGACTTCGGTGAGTCTCTAAAGGACGAAGAGACATGGAACTATCTAACAATGGGAGAGCTTGTCCTGAGTATGTTTTACATGTCCAATCTAACTTGCATCTTGCATTTCTCTGTAATCAAGGTGATGAAGCTTGGTGGACTGAAACTAACAATGGTAAGTTCATTGTTACATCAGCTTGGGAGCTATTTAGGTACCAAAAAGAGAAGGTTGAAGACATGGTGAGATTGTGGATAACAGGGATTTCGTTCAAAATCTCCTTTCTTGCTCAGAGAATTTGGTTCAGAAAGATCCCTATGGCTTCTTTAGTGCATAGATGGAACTTTGATTATTCTTGGAATAGTAGATGTATAATTTTGGAAGAAGATATTATGGAACATCTTTTTCTGATAGGAGAATACGCTACAAGAATTTGAAGCAACTTTATTAGTGCTATTGGAATTGTGGGCCCTATTCTCAACTTGAAGCAGTCAATAATGTTGTGGTGGGCAGTAGAAGGCAACTATAGAGTGAAGGTAGTTTACGCTACAAGAATTTGAAGCCACTTTATTAGTGCTATTAGAATTGTGGGCCCTATTTTCAACTTTAAGCAGTCCATAATGTTGTGGTGGGCAGTAGAAGGCAACTATAGAGTGAAGGTAGTTTTCCAAGATATCCTTACATTATTTTATAGTTTTTATTGGAGAAAATGAATACTATTATTCAGAGAGGTTCCTTTTCAGAATTTAGAGTTCTATGGAGTATTAATGATACAATTTTAAAATTCATTCTTGTTAAATTTAAAGGGAAATGTAGCAGCAACTCTGGGCTCTTATTCTTTCGGAATTGGAACAGTACAAACATAAATTATCTTTTAAAATTGTTAGATGGAACCCTCCTCCTCCTAATTTATGGAAGTGTAGCACGGATGGAGCATCTATAGGAAATACTAGTCCTAGTTCATCAACCTTTTGTATCAGCGATCATAGTGGTAATTTGGTAATTTGGTAATAGCTAAAGGTTTCAAAAGTCATGATACAACCAACATAGTAGTTGAAGCTAGAGCTATAAGGAAGAGTCTTAATTAATGTAATGAGCATAAAATTTCTAATATCATTATTGAATCTGACTTTTTAGTTATGGTGCATATTTTATAGGGAGAGTGGAAAGTGTCACGAAGTTTGGCATTGGAGATTAGTATCATGAGGATATTGAGAAGAGATATTTTGCAAGAGTAAACATTCCCTTAGGAAAGGAAATATTCTTGAAGATTTTTTACTAATTTAGTTTTATCTTTTACATGTGATTTTTAGATTAACCACTTTCAAGAAATTCATAGCGTAGAAAAGAAGATACTCAATATACCCAAATATGGTACACCATTCATAAGGAGGCATCTACTTGATTAACAAAGCAAATAGAGTTATGTGTATCATAGTGCAAGATCCATTACTGATTACATGTAAGTTCAATCTACTAAGGTAAAATTTTCTATTATGATAAGATAAAGTTTGAAGTAAATTTAATAGATTTGTGTACTTACACTTGGTTAGATCTTGCAGTGTCCATTAGTACCATATCAAAACTTTAGTTTCAGCTAAAAATCTCCATCAACAAGGCGGATCTGCAGAAACATACAAAAAGATGCAATATAAATTTTCTCTGAGTTCATTGTGGTAGAATCATCTGAACGAAGGCTTAAATGATGGTATTAATCCTGAATGGGGTTCAATCCATTGAGACTTTGTAAGGAGATAAAACTGCAATGAGATATAGCTGAAACATGAGTCTTAATTTTGGTCATAACATCTGTGGATATTGGATCTGCACATTTTGAAGGCTAGAGTGAAGCTTCGGGGCAATAGTAGAACTTGTTTTACATGACTAGTTACATTTACACCAAGATTTGGACTTACTAGTAGTAGATCTAACTGAGGGATTGACAACTCCCATGATGATTTGTTTCGGAGATGAACAAGGTAGAGACAAAGCTTAGAGTTTCGATTGGTTCAATGAAGTGAAGACGAGATCGATTCCATCACTGTGTTATCACCTGAAAACCATAAAAATAAAAACATTAAAACTCTTCTACCATTGGAGGGTAAGAATTAAAGATCTCACTTTGATTGTAGCTTCAATTAAAGATCTCACCTTGATTGTAGCTTGAGTCACAACAATGAAAGCTTCCGACTATTCGTGTTCTCACTTTTCTAATATACTTTATGTTTTTATTATTTCCATCGGATATTTTGTACCCTTTTCTTATGCTTATGTTTCTGGACCGGGTCACTTTTGGGCTCGATTATTTGTAAATATTCTCTTTGTTTTTATGAATAAATGAGTCTCGCCCGATTAAAAAAATGACTCGTTTCTTTTTAAAGTTTGTCAATTCAAATAGGATCTTTAATGAATATGTACTTTCTTCATTAGAAGATGAGATACCATGCACATTAATTAGGGTAACGTCTCTCAATTAAGTTTTTAATTTTTAATTACCTTTCTTGATTTAAACACCATATATGGTTTAAGGATTCGTTGATGGTTGAAATCCTGCTTGTCAGAAATTAAGCGAATAGTTAACCGAAATTGGGAACCTAGCATACACATTTAATGAAAAGTGATATTAACTAGCATAAAAATATGACAATTTTAGAAAGTTCATGTTTTGTTTCAAATTTTAAGTCTAGTTTCGAAGCAAAACTTAATACACATCAGGATCTTAAATACATTAATATTACATATATTGGTATTATATAACAAAATTGTTCGTTTTACTGTCTTGCCTTTCCCTAACTTACGTTACCACATTCGCCAATGATGAAAAGGGTGTAAAATATGTTGTAACCCTAATAGAAGGATGGAGATTCAATTTGTAGAAGTTAATTAAGACTTTATCTGCAACACCAATCAAATAATCGGTGTACGAATGAGATCTATTCTTTATTAAATATTATTTATGGGCTTTACATTAAATGGGCCACAAATTAAATAATAAGTTACATTCTCCCAAATGGCTCAATGACCACATGACTATAATATACTAGTTTCTCGATACATGTGTTGCACGTCTCTCCAATGTAAATTTTATAGATCTGTTAGAAGATTAAATTCTATTTAAACATGTGTGGTTTGAACTTTGGTTAGTATTGGTTAGCAAACTTCTAATGAATTCACAAATGACTAATTTAAGTCCAAATAAAAAACTTACAACAATAAATTTTCTTTATAGAAAATTGAATTAAATAATTTAAAATAGAGGAACATAAAAATTAAAGACAGAAGAACAAAACAACATATATATCATTTTAAAGAATTTAATAATAACAATATAGATGAAAAAAAGAAATATATAGAATCGGTACATAACTTTTTGAGTTGTTGTTGATATTGCCCCAACAGCCAATCAAAATCGCAGTCTTCTTCATCTATTCAAACTAAAGCACGAATCAAATAATACATACAATAGTGATAAGTGATTCACTACTATAACTATTGAATGAAAAGGATGGCCTTGGATAAGGGTCTCATGAAACAAAAAAAGATGAATTATGTAGATTAAAATGGAGGAGTACCAACAGATATATTGAAGTTTTAAATAAAACAGTTAGAGGTTATGAATATGAAAAAACGTG
Organism: Solanum okadae; assembly: GCA_036553675.1. Taxonomy (NCBI): domain Eukaryota; kingdom Viridiplantae; phylum Streptophyta; class Magnoliopsida; order Solanales; family Solanaceae; genus Solanum; species Solanum okadae. Next base: position 20,363,602 of record CM071686.1, on the reverse strand, counting down.
AGACTTATAAATATTAAGAAAATTAATTAAATAAATAATTAGATATGAGTTATGAAAATGAATATTTAATGCAACTAAAGGAGAAAAATAATAAATAAATAAATAAATAAATAAATAAAGAACAAAAAAATTAGTACAAATAATATAAGTGTTTAAACCTGCAAAAAAAACAAACAGTCTAAAATCAATAAGTCAATGAGAAATTATGCCAAAAAAAAGAGTAAGAAAGTGACACCAAAAACTAATATGAAAACGGAAAGAAGTAGAAGAGATGTAACTGCATTATTAATTTATTATAATGATTATTACCAATATTTATCATGAAACAGTTTTGTACATTGTCATAAATGAAAATTTTAGATTTTAGATTTTATTAAAAAGATAATTTATTTCTTGTTTTAATGGTATTATTGTAGTAACTCAACTTTATAGTGTTATTTTGGTATTTCAACTTTTAACTTTTTTGTTCCCATTGTTAATAATATCATATAAAAGAGAACGCTAGGCCCACCTACCATTCCCCTTTCATGAAAAGTTATGACTTTTATAAATAGTTGTGACTTTTATGAAAAGTTGTTACTTATATGAAGAGTTGCGACATTTAAGAAAAGTTATGACCTTTTGGAAGGATTGTTGTAATCATTTAAAATTTATTAAATATAAATTTATAAAATGATTCGAATTGTATTAAATTTATAAATATATTAGTCCAAATAAATATTATGGATTAATATAATTGGGTTAATTATTTAAGTACAATAAATATGGATTTAATTAAAGTCCAAATTAATTGATTTGGACTATAACACTACTAAAAAACTACCAAAAAGAGACGGAAAAGAGCAACGAAATCAATCTCGATGCTTTTCCAAAAGCGACGGACTATGTCGCCAAAAAGCGACGGACTGCGACGCTTTTGTTTTTTTACAAAAAAAAAAAAAATTTTGAAGAATGTGACGCAGTCCGTCGCTTTTTTTATTTTAATTTTTTTAAAAATTTAAAAAAGAGACGAAGTCCGTCGCTTTAATTAATTTTTTTTTTTTTAGAATCTTGAAAAGCGACAGACAATGAGACGCGGTCTGTCACTTTTTTGGAAATAAAAATTTGAAAAATCCAGAAAAGCGACGAACTAAAGGACCCTGTCCGTCGCTTTTCTGGGTTTTTTTTAAAAAAAAAATCCAGAAAAGCGATGGACAAAACCACCATATCCGTCGCTTTTTCTATAAATTTTTTTACAGCAGAAACTGGCAATTTTTGTTGCCCACCTGCAAAAGCAATTCAATTCAATTCAGTCCCAATCAAACACAAAGAATTATAAAGAAGCTACACAAAATATAAAACAACAAACTTAAATTAATAACATTCAAAAATATCTTAATCACAATTTAAAGACTTATAAAGTCTTTCAAAATTACAAATAGTTCATAAAGACTGTATCTTATCAAGATTTCTAAAGTTCAACCTAATAATTAGTTCATAAATTCTATAAATCAAGATTTCTAAAGTTCACAACCTAAAGTTTAAAATCCTAGAATAATTCAAGATTTCTAAAGTTCACAACTTAAAGTTCTAAAATCCCACAATAATTCAAGATTTCTAAAGTTCACAACCTAAAGTTCTAAAATCCAAAAATAATTCAAGATTTCTAAAGCTCACAACCTAAAATTCTAAAATCCCACAATAATTCAAGTTCTCTGAAGTTCACAACTTAAAGTTCTAAAATCCTACAAAAATTCAAGTTTTTTAAAAATTCATAACTTAAAGTTCTAAAATTCTACAATATTCAAGATTTCTAACGTTTCACAACCTAAAGTTCTAAAATCCTACAAAAATTCTAGCTCTCTAAAGTTCACAACTTAAAGTTCTAAAATCCTACAATAATTCAAGATTTCTAACGTTCACAATCTTATAAAGTTCTAAAATCCTACAAAAATTCAAGCTCTCTAAAGTTCACAACTTTAAGTTCTAAGATCCTACAATAATTCAAGATTTCTAAAGTTCACAACCTAAAGGTGTAAAATCCTACAATAATTCAAGATTTCTAAACTTCACAACCTAAAGTTCTAAAACCCTACAAAAATTCAAGTTCTCTAAAGTTCACAACTCAAAGTTCTAAAATCCTACAAAAATTCAAGTTTTCTAAAGTTCACAATTTAAAGTTTTAAAATCCTACAAAAATTCAAGTTCTCTAAAATTCACAACTTAAAGTTCTAAAATTCTAGAATAATTCAGGATTTCTAACATTTCACAACCTAAAGTTCTAAAATCCTACAAAAATCAAGTTCTTTAAGGTTCACAACTTAAAGTTCTAAAATCCTAGAATAATTCAAGATTCCTAACGTTCACAACCTTATGAAGTTCTAAAATCCTACAAAAATTCAAGTTCTCTAAAGTTCACACCTTTAAGTTCTAAAATCCTACAATAATTCAAGATTTCTAAAGTTCACAACCTGAAGTTCTAAAATCCTACAATAATTCAAGATTTCTAAAGTTCACAACCTGAAGTTCTAAAATCCTACAATAATTCAAGATTTCTAAAGTTCACAACCTAAAGTTTAAAATCCTACAATAATTCAAGACTTCTAAAGTTCACAGCTTAATGTTCTAAAATCTCACAATAATTCAAGATTTCTAAAGTTCGCAACCTAAAGTTCTAAAATCCTACAATAATTCAAGATTTCTAAAGTTCACAACCTAATTAAAGTTCTAAAATCCTACAAAAATTCAAGTTAATATCTAATTTCTAGAATTTGTAGGTTCAAGAATTTCCAAGTCCAAGAATTTCTAAGTTCAAGAATATAATTCAAGTAACCCAATTTCAACAACAATATAATACATATAAGCACAAATACAATGGCAAATTGAAAAATTCAACTAGTCTCTAACTTCTACCTTCTAATTATTTGTTAGTTCTAACTTCTAATACTTAATTTACAATCATCTATAAAAATCCCCAATTTTTCTAACTTCAACTTTCAAACTTACTAAAGTCAAGAACTTCTAAGTTGGAAAATTCAACTAGTCTAATTTCAACTTTCATATACTATTTAATATTTTTCTAACTTCAAAGTAATCTCACTTTCATATAAAATTGAATGTTTTTCTAACTTCAACCGTCAAACATACTAAATTCAAGAATTTCAAAGTTGGAAAATGCAACTAATCAAATTATTTGTTAGTTCTATCTTCTAATACTCAATTCACAATCATATTTTTTTTAAAAACCCAATTTAGAAGAAAACCCTAAAATAAAAAATCTCCAATTCTCTACCTAACTAACAATAATCAAATATACAAATTAACAATTGAATAACACAATTCCTCAAACTAAAACAATATACTAATTTATAACAAATCAAATATTACTAGAATTGAAAAAAATTAAAATTAAACCCTAACCTTAACAAGCTAAGGAAAAGAGGTAGTGGGGACGACAGGTAGCGGCGCCGACGGGGCAAGGTAGCAGCGGGACTAATGCTCAAGAAGAGAAGGTCGACGGCGGCATGGGGTGGCGTGGGGCAGCAGCGGCGGCGGAGCAACATTTAGGTTTTAGAGAAAAGGGAGAGAAGAGAGAAGAGAGAAGAAAGATGGGAAATAGGGGGAAAACCTATTTTTGGTTCAACATAATTTAAAAAAAGCGACGGACAGCGTCTCTTTGTCCGTCGCTTTTTAAAAAAATATTTGACCAAAATTTTGACTAAAAAGCGACGGATTAAGAGACGATGTCCGTCGCTTTTTAAAAATGTTTGACTAGATATTTTGACCAAAAACCGACGGATTAAGAGATGTCGTCCGTCGCTTTTTAAAAAAACTAATTAATAAAATAAAATAAATTAAAAACGATGGACAACGTGGTTATTTTTTAATTTATAAATAATTATTTTTATTAAAAAGCGACGGACGGCATCTCTATATATATCAAATAAATAATTATTAATTATACATATATTTAGCACAAAAAAAAGCGACGGACTAAGAGATGCCGTCAGTAGCTTTTTGTAAAATAATTTTAAAAATAATTATTTTTATTAAAAAGCGACGGACAGTGTGGCAAATGGCATCGCTTTTTGGAGCGACGCAGTCCGTTGCTTTTCTGTCCGTCGTTTTTTGACAATTTTTTAGTAGTGTAATAAGCCCAATTTTCTAATCCCAATTTCATCTCATCCTGGAGTCCCATTTTCTCAGTGCAACGTGGCAAATGATGTGGCATGCCAAGTCAAACAAGAAGCCAATAGGACTACGACACGTGTCAAAGATGACAAGTCCACTCCATAAATCTCATATGCCATGTCACTTAAATCTGATTGGCCGAAGGGGATCATATTCCTATCACAACTCCTCTCTTCTAAAACTATAAATAGGGGTCCTCATAAACCAGAAAAGAGAACCAAGAATTCTAAACAAGAATCTAGAGAAAGCTCGTGGATCAAAAGCCACAAATTTCTCCACAAGCTACAAGTTTAAGAATACAAGAATTTGAGAATTTAAGTGTTCAAGTTCAAGATTTGAAGAATTCAAGCGTTCAAGTTCAAGAACGATCAAGATCAAGACCACCAGATTCAAGATCAAGCTCCAAGCCCTTGAATTCAACTAGAAGTCAAGATCAAGATAAAGTTCAAGTCAAGATCAAGTTCAAGATCAAGATAAAGTTAAAGTCCAAGTTAATTGAAGATTCAAGAACATGCTCAAGAGCCCTTGAATTTATATTCGAAAAAGCAAATTTTAGAGGAATCATAGAGATTGTAACACTCAAACTTTGAAATAATAAAACGATTGTTGCATAATTTTCCGTTCTTGATTATTGTTATCTCGACGTAAAATTTTACTCTCAACAAATTCTAGCACGCCTAGTGGGACAAACTCTACCTCTCATCTAAACATTTCAAGCATCACAGAATATCAAAATGTCCTCCACTATAGAAGAAAAACTAGCAACCTTAACTAAAGCAATTGAAGGCATGACAAAGTGCGCACACGAACCAGATGCTAAACTTTCCAAGATAACAAGTAAGATGGATAACATTATTGAGAGAAGATCGAGTCAAGCACCTCTGAAGCTTCCTGAAATTCAAGTCGAATAAGAGACTTGCATAAAGCAAAGAAGGATTAAAGAAATTCATATCTCCGCTGAAGGTTTGATTCCAATTGATCAATTAAAGGACTTTATCATAGAGGCTATCGAAGACAAATCTGAGTCCTCATCCAAATTTTCTCCCACATATGTAAAGCCATATACACAAAGGATCAATAACTTGGAAATGTCTGAGGGCTATCAACCTCCTAAGCTTCAACAATTTGATGGCAAAGGAAATCTCAAACGACATATAGCGCACTTTATCGAGACTTACAATGATGCTGGGACACATGGTGATTATCTTGTTGAAGAGTTCGTTCCATCTCTCAGAGAAAATGTGTCACAACCCAAGGCTACCTCTAGATGTGACATGGCGTACAAGACTCTGAAAAGCCTCATACAAGCCTCATAGCATATCATGACATAAGAACATAGGGAAAAATGTAGAAATTTAAAACTTTTCTTTACAATCAAAATCTCTTATAAAAACCAAGTGGGAGTCTACAACACTATGTCTCAAACCATATATAACACTTGAATACAATCTTAGGGACATAGCCCTTACAAAAGTCTAAAACATAAAACAAAGACTGAAAGGACATAATGGTTAAGCCCTCGAGTACTATGAGGACTCACCAATCTTCTTCTTCTTGATCTACTATGGTCCTAGCCACGAGGGTAGAATTCGATATCTTCAAACCCTACACTTATAGAAAATGTAGAAATATGGGTTAGCACAAAAATGTACCAAATACGGAAGTCATGCATAAAAATCCTTAAAACATGCAAAAAGGGACATTTTAGTTGAAACCATGCTATATGCCACTTTTGAACATCATCTTTGAAATAATTGGAGAATGTAGCTCATAAGACAACTCATGTATAATTCATCATAGCATAAAGGATATCATCATAATCACAGGCATAGTCTCCAACATAAACATAATGCATACCCTAATCTTCACAAGACATAGTTCACATGCATAGTTAAATACCAAGATCATCTCATCATAATTGAACCATCACATAAGTAGCCCTAGGTCATACCTGTGCAATGCATAGTTAGGATCCCATAATCCTATCTATACTAAGTATCACTTTTCGGTCACCATAATCATGTATAACATACCTTGACCTTATCCATAGCCAACACTCATAGACAAGGAGACATTCATGTTCATAGCTTGTAATAAGTAAAGTCACTCTTAGCAACAATCTATATCATGCATACATAATTTCATATATCTTCATGGCATAAGAAAACCACACCATAACACCCTCTTAAGTGTACTTGTGCAATGTATAAGTGAAGTCCCATACCCCCACTCCCACTAAGTAAAGATCATTAAGAAGTCATAAGTATAGTCCATGTTCATGTTCATAATTCATATAAAGCATGCATTAACTCATAAAGCATCAAGTCATAAGAGAACATACCGCAATCACTCTCAAAGCCTACTTGTGCAATGCATGAATGAAGTCCCATACCTCCATTCATACTAAGTAGAACCTCTTGAGAAACCATAGTACATAACTCATGTTCTTGTTCATGGTTCATGTTCTTGTTCTTGTTCATGTCATGGTTCATGTTCTTGTCATGTAGGGAAATAGCTTTAACCGACATAGACCATGTTGAGCTACATGGAATCCAGTGTCATGCCCCCACACCGAAAAGAGGTGTCTTACTTGCCTAAGGTAGGACTAGTTTATTTAGCTTAGGTGGATCCACTAGCTAAAGACCTATGTGGGCACATAGTTATGGGATAAAGACATTGCTACTAGAAACCCAGACTGACTGAGGTAAAAGGTTTCTATCTCATGAGATAATTATTTTGGGAACCCAAACTGACTGGCATAAAAGGAACCCATTGGGAAGCCGGACTAACTGCGTAAAAGCTTCCACCTCATTTTCATATCCACTCGGTGCTAAGCATAATTTCCTTTAAGTTCATGTTTATGAAGGGTGACTTAACACTCAATCCAATATAACATGACGATATAGCTTATAGATTCATTAGGTGAGAATGGCCTTTCAACCTTAGAATCATTAATATGTGAGTAAATCTGTCACATCGTGTTTATAGTGTGTTCATGAAAATAGCCTTTCAATCAACACAATAACATCATAATAGTCCTAGACATTTCATGCATGGTTATGCGTAAGGGTATGGGGAGAATATTCTTTCAGACCCTCATAATTTGCCCTTCAAGGGCTATAAATCAACTCAACCCAACCATCTAGAATTACTACATTAGATAAGGGGAATATCATGATTCAATAACTCAATCAACACCTTAGTCACATCATAGTTGTGTTTATGCACGGGGTGTGTGTGTGATTGTCCTTCCAATGACACAACAACAACACTATCTTCATAGACACTTTACTCTCAAAGTATTCATAAAACATGCACATAATATCATAATCATGCATACCCATCATATCTTGCATTCAAGGATCATAGATCATGTTAAGTAAACACATCTAGCATTCACCACATTAGCCATGGATAGAATCATGACTCAAGTAAATCATTCATCATATGCATAAAATCATGTACTCATATTAAAGGTCATGTGGGTAAAGTCCTTTCACAATCATGTCATATACAACTCAACATACATAATAGCCGATTTCTTAAGCCTTGACATCCTTAGCTTATTCACTTTAGCTTTTACCCTTAAAGACCTAGGAGTCATCTTCATGTTACAAGCCTTACTCTCAAGCAATGCCTCACATGATCATTATGTATACTTAATTATCAAGGTAATATATCCACATGCCTCATTCTTGATCAATTATAGTCATAAAGTATTATATAAACTAAATCTCAATACTACTCAACCATGATCCATCATATAAGCCCTAATTTAATCAATTCATGTCTAGAAGCTTTACTTTTAAGTAATTCATATCTAGGTCATCTAATCTAAGGCAATTCATAAAGAAGTTCATCAATCTTAGAAGGTCACATCCAATCCCTCAATTTTCCTCTTTCATGACATAACACTAGACTATATCAATTTCACCATAGAATCTTAGGTTAATCAAGGATACATGTATGATCATACAAAAATCATGTAATTACACCATGAACAACCATTATTCACTTAATTGGGCCAATATACAACAATACCCACATTATGAAGTCAATTTTAGTAAAGTGGGGGATTTCTTCATTAATCAATAATAAATCATCAATTCAATCATAATCCATCATAAATCAACCATTGAAAAAGTTTTGAAAGAGAATCCATGACTTAGATTGAAACCCTAACTTTTGGGGGAAATTGGAAGCTTTGAAATCAAGTTTTGAAGGGACTCTATGGGTAAAGGCTACCCATAGATGAAAAGCCACCATATCTTATGAAGATCTCCTCATGAAATTGAAGATAAAACATGAACTCTTGAGCTCTAAACCTTGACTTCTTCTTCTCTAATGGAGGTTCCTAGAGAGAGAATTATTTGGAGAGGAGGTGGTTTCTATTTTTGGGTTTGGGAATTATGAGTTGTAAAAGGGTGGTTAATGGTTTAAGAGGTCTTAAATAAGTGAAATAAAACAATATAAACCATCTCCATTCATTAATTAATTAATTTGGAATTTACCACCTTGCCCTCAACTTGGCCGAGAATGGACAGCAACACAGGTGCTATCCACGACCCAGGACTCACGGACCGTGAGTGGGGTCACTCCCCGTCCTGCATGTCCGTGGATGGTGGCTGCAACTCTACAATTAGGGGTCTTGACCTACGAAGCCTCCCCATGAGGCGTGGAGGGACCTACGCCCCGTAGGTCCCATGCGTGGGTCATGCGATTTGGTAGAATTTTTGTTCTTGGGCAGCTTTAGGGGTTAGACTTTAGGGTCCTCCTCAAGGACCCTTGGTTGGTCCTTGGGGAGTCGTACCTTGACGTTCAACCCCTAAACCCCTCAAACTAAGCTCGGGGAATCATTTTACAACATAAAACCCCACATCAAACTCAACAACAATCTGTAAGGCTCTAGTTTCACCTATTAGTTTTCCGAGGTGTTACATTATCTCCCCTTTGGGAATATTCATCCTCGAATGACACTTTAAACACTTTACAGAATTAAAGACTTAATACTAGCAACCCATCATGCATGAAACATCTAAATGCACATAAACAAGGAGAAAACGTCACTCCATCTCAATATACTCAATGTAACACAAGGAAGTAGGAACTACATCTAACAACACAATTATGCATGAGATTCTCATAACTAGTCATGTTCAATGAGGAACTTCCATATCCTAGTCATAACATGCTCAACATACTTTCATGGAGCTCATATGCAATTTACTTCTCAAAAAGCATTTTATTCAAGGAGGTATTTCTCAACTCCTAACTAAAGCATGCTCATATATTCTCCTCATGAAGTACAATAGGTATCTCTTACTCAATGTACTACAACATGACGAAAACAATTCACATAAACTCATTTTCTTTCAAAACACGAGTTTTCATGAACATGCATTATATAAGGAAGTCATGGTAACACATAAGCACATAACAACATTGCTAGCTAGGCATACCATCTCCCTCTTGGGAGTGAGCCTATAAAAACTCTTCTAAACATCATCTATCACATAATCATAGGAGCAAGTACCTTTTTCCAAGTAAAAGCAAGCTCAACACAACATTATGGAGCCAATATGTCATTTCATCAAAAGCATAACAAAGCATGTTCATCAAATCATCTCATGAAGTCAAATATGCCATCATCATACAAAAATGCACAATCATCATGAAGAACATATAAATCATGAAAAACTCATCTTATATATAAGGAGTTCATGGCAATTTTCTAAAACACTCATGACTCCTAGGCATAAAACAAGACAAAAAAAGAACTATTGGTCTCAAGCTAGAATAGGAATAGAAGAAAGGGATGAGGATATCGGGAGTCTCAATCAATCTTGCTATCTAAGCACATCATCTCCCCCTTGGGAGTAAGCCCCTTACCAAGACCTCAAATACTACTCATTTCAAACAATCCCCAAAGCATCACCAAAACTCATAATAACCTTACTAGTTTCTAAAACCAATAGGGGTCGAATAACCATGCATCCAAACCCTACCAAGGTTAACAAGAGTAACTGATGAGTCCATAAATTGGACTCATTTAGGGTTTTATTTTGATAGAAATAGTGTCCTCGAATGCTTATTTTGTCTCAATATCTGATGAAAACTCTTAAGTTTCTGGTATTTGAAGTTTTAGTGGAAGCATGGACACTTAGGCGCAAAAAGGCAGAAAAGAACGAAGAAGGTGAAGCATAAGCATCGCCAAGAACCTTTAGTGATTCGTCGAAAGGACAGACTCCGCCCTTTGTTCCAGTATCCGAAGCCCTGAAGGAAGAGGATCACAAAGGCAATGAAAGGGGCAGTCGGCACTTCTCCGAATAGTTTTGTGAAGCAGTACTATACCGCCCAATGGTCCAGAACGTGATGATGTTGTAGGAAAGCACTCAACGGTGATGAGACAGAAGAAGGGCGAGTTGCCGAGTCATTCGGCGGACTCGACTAACCTCGCCAAACTATCCGCCTGCACTAATTTCTGATGGCTATAAATACTAAACTCTTTATTAATTTTACAAGTTCTGAACCATTATTATTATTTTCACAATAAAATAGTACTTTTTTGGATATTTTTTCTCAAGTTTGGAGAGGGTTTTGTGGGAGACTTGAAGAGAGAAGGATTTCATCTTCCCCAAGTTGGAAGTGGGTCTTCTCCATTCTTCTTCCTTTTCTTAAATCAAGGTTTAATTTTTATACCCATTTGATTTTAGTATCATTTTAGGTGTATTTTGTTATTTCTTGATCTGTGGCTAAAAACCCCCTTCTTGGAGTGTGATTTAGCAAATATGTGTTGATACTGTTGTTGGGTCTTGCTTGCTGATAGGGTAGATGTATTTTAATGGTGATTTCACCTAGTGGTTGTGGTTTAATTCAATGGGCTTGTATTTGCAAATACAAAACCACCCATGTGTTTTCGGCTTGCCCGAGAGGGAGGTCGCGAAACCAAGACCACTAGCCTGATGGCCTAAGGAGTGGGTCGACATGAGGTTCAGCCCGAGAGGGTAAGCCCTAGTCCCATATCCTAACACTCAGCTCGAGAGAGTGAGTGGGGTAAGGCATAGGCTGATCTTCATGCGGCAAATAAGTTCAGAGAGGAACCCATTTGAAACGGGGTAAGTTGCCTGAGAGGGAACTTATTTCCATTTAAAGCTTAGCCTAGCTACTATTATCTTGCAAATTTCCTATTGAAAGCATGTTCTCAACTTGTATTGCGGTCACACCCCAAGAATACTTCCTCATACTTGATTTTCTGGTTAATGTTTGCTATTTTTACTACTTGTGACAAAACCCCCAATTGATATTTGACACTTTGATGTCACCCCCTTTAATTTACCATATTTTTTTCGTTAATGTCTTTAGCTACGACTAGTTAGAGCTTAATTTTATTTTTCTATCAATTCTCAAAATCACTCTCTTGGGACACGACCCTAACCTTTAGTTGGGTTACTATACTATCGACAATCGTAGACACTCATATTGTAGGTTAGTGTCGTTGGTCACGATAAGCAATAAAAATGGCGTCGCTGCCAGGGAGTGGTGTTATTTGAGAATTTTTAGATTAGTAGAATTTTTGTTCTTCTTAGTTGTAGTCTACTTACCTAATTTTCAGTTTTATTTTGAGTATTTGTGTGCCACAACAACACATATGAGTGCAAACGGTGAGAATAGTTGCCAAGCAGGCCACTCAAGGGGTGGTGTTTTTCATCGGGACAACATCGATGATACTAATAGTGTTTATAACTCTGCTGACATGGGTGAGATGGGTGAATTTTGCATACCACAAACTGACGGAAAAGTAATAATCGAAGTTACGAGCGCAACACTCTAACTCATATAAACCAGAGGTTTATTTGGAGGGTTAGAACATGAAGACCCACACGAGCATGTACGGAACTTTGTGGAAGTGTGCACCCATTTATCATTCAAGAACCAATCTCAAGAATCCATATGGTTTCGCTTATTTCCATTAACATTGACTAGGGGAACTACTAAATGGTTGGCTGAGCATCCCAACAAATCCATTAAATCATAGGAGGAGCTAGTTATGGCGTTACACGAAAGATTCTTTCCCCTATCAAGAATGATGAAGCTGAGAGACGATATTCAGAATTTCAAGCAAAAGGAAAGTGAACCAATTCATGAGTCATGGAAAAGGTTCAAGAGATGTTTGTGTAAGTGTCCAACACATGGACTGCCAGGTGAATTATTGCTCCAATACTTTTACCGTAGTCTGGACTCGGTTAATAAAGGGATAGATGATCAATTGGTGCAAGGAGGAATAATGTTACAATCATTTGAAGTAGCCACATTTCTCCTAGATGGTATGACTAAAGTGAACCAGGCATGGTATACCAAAGATGATCAAGTTTCCCCATTATGCTTCTGGTTAACGCAAGAGCAGATCGAAAAAGAAAGGGAGAGGGACAAAAACATCAATAAGATGTTATCTCAAATGGAAATTCTACAAGAACATATGAACGGGACACATGGAGTATTTCGAGTTGAGGAGGGTTCTTCTTCTGGTTACTCAAGACCGGGAGAGAATGAAAGGTTGGAACTCCAGAAGATACGAGGAGGGTTTCCACCCACGCTATCAACTGCGGGGTGGGAATCAAGGTTGGAATTATTATAGTGGAGAAGAAGCAAGGAGTTATTGGCAAGATGGGACTGAGCGGGATGATCAAGAGGAAGACCATACTCATTTGAGTGAAAGTCCGAAATCTAAAGGGAATGCAAGTAGTCCTCGGGTAAACGATTTTTTATCGCGCATACTCAATGAAGTCGAGGGCTCTGATGATTTGCTAAAACGGATGACAGATGACTTTTTATCATTGAATAGTAAAGTGAAATATCATGTTGATGCCATCAAAATGTTGGAAGGTAAATTGAGTCTATTATCAGCTCAATTAACGTCCAAAACACCAATGGACTATAATGAAAGAGAGTTGGTTGTGGTTACCCGTAGTGGTAAAGTGGCAATAAGGAATGTGATGGAAAATGAGGATCCTTAAAAACATGAAGAGGGCCAATGTGTGGAGGAACAAGATTTACCTATTCGACAAAACCGCACTAAAGAACCACAGGAGGAAGCAGAGAAACAAGTTCAAGTTTCAAAAGTCATAGACCCTTTACCCAAGATACCTCCACCATTTCCTCAACGTTTGAAAAATAAGAATGAAGATGAGAAGTTCAAGAAATTTTTGTCAGTATTCAAGAGCTTATCGATTAACCTACCTCTAGTGGAAGCATTGTTGGAAATGTCGGGATACGCCAAATTCATGAAAGAACTGGTTACAAAGAAAAGGAGTTTGGACTATGAAACGATTCAGGTCCCCCATATTTGCAGTGCAATTATGACAAATGATTCAATCACTAAGAGAGAAGATCCTGGGGCATTCACAATTCCGTGCACAATTGGCATGCTCCAATTGGAGCAAGCATCAACTTGATTTCCTATGCAATATACAAGCAACTTGGTTTGGGTGAACCAAAGGCAACCACAATGAGGCTCCTTATGGCTGATCGATCAATCAAGCACCCAGTAGGTACACTCTATGACATAATGGTAAAAGTGGATCGGTTCATCTTTCTACCTGACTTTGTGATTCTAGATTATGAGATCGACGCTAAAATCCCCATTAATTTGGGAACGCCATTCTTAGCTACCGGGAGAGCATTGGTGGATATTGAAAGCGGGAAATTGAAGTTCTGTGTGAACGATGATGAGGTGACCTTCAATATATGTAAATCCATGAAGCAACCAAGTAATATCCATGTGGTGTCTACTGAGGATGTGATAGATGAGGCAGTGGAAAGTGAGTCATTTAATGCGCAAGAATGAACCCCTTGAATCTGTACTTGCCAATTATGATGAATCCGAAGTTCAGGGTTATGAGGAAGTGGTAGCTGCTTTATCAAGATTAGGTGCATATTCAAGGAATCCAATCAAGTTGGATATCGACTTGAAAAATAGAGAAAGTCCCCCTGCAAAGCCATCAACAGAAAAGCCACCAAATCTGGCGTTAAAAGCCCTACCCTCTCGTCTCAAATATGCCTTTTTAGGAGCCAATAATACTTTATCGATAATTATCGCCACCGATCTTCTTGAAAGGCAGGTGAAATTACTCATTGAAGTACTGCAGAAGCATATAAAAGCTATTGGATGGACAATAGCCGATATAATAGGAATTCCTCCTGGCATTCGTACTCACAAGATTCGGCTCGACAGTGAATGTAAACCTAGTGTGGAACATCAACGGAGATTGAACCCTCCAATGCAAGAAGTTGTAAAAAAGGAGATCATCAAGTAGCTAGATGCGGGAGTGATCTACCCTATAGCAGATAGTAAGTGGGTAAGTCTGGTGCAATGTGTACCAAAAAGGGGGGTATAACTGTAGTCCCAAATACAAAAGAAAAACTTGTACCAACAAGACCAGTGACTGGGTGGAGAGTATGCATGGATTACCGTAAGCTTAACTCATGGACCGAGAAAGAGCATTTTCCAATGCCTTCTATGGATCAGATGCTTGACCGGTTATCAGAAAAAGGATGGTATTATTTTTTGGATGGGTACTCCGGCTACAATCAAATCTCTATTGCACCGAAAGATCAAGAGAAGACCATTTTTACTTGCCCTTATGGAACATTCGCATTCAAAAGGATGACATTCGGGCTATGTAATGCCCTAGCAACATTTCAACGTTGCATGCTGTCTATTTTTGCAGATATGGTCAAAGACTCTATGGAGGTGTTCGTGGACGACTTCTCAGTCGTAGGGGATACGTTCGAAGAGTGCTTGGCTCACTTAGGACAAGTACTCCGAAGATGCATTGAAACTAATCTGGTTCTGAATTGGGAGAAATGTCACTTTATGGTAAAAGAAGGTATTGTTCTTGGGCATAAGGTGTCACAAAAGGGGCTGGAAGTTAACAAGGCCAAAATTGAGGTCATTGATAAATTACCCCCGCTGATTTCAGCAAAGGGAGTTCGCAGCTTCTTGGGGCATGCAGGATTTTACAGAAGGTTCATTAAAGACTTCTCAAAGATTGCACTCCCATTATGCAAACTCTTAGAGAAGGAAGTGAAATTCCACTTTAATGATGCTTGTGTGGCTGCATTTCAGTGTTTGAAAGAGAAACTAATATCTACTCCGATCATCATCAGCCCTAATTGGTCCTAATCTTTTGAGTTAATGTGTGATGCTAGCAATATGGTACTGGGGGTTGTGTTGGGGAAAACGCGCAACAAACTGTTTCACCCAATCTACTATGCGAGCAAGACTCTAAATAGTGCCTAACAGAATTATACGGTCACCAAACAAGAGTTGCTTCCAATAGTCTATGCATTTGAAAAATTCAGGGCATACTTGCTAGGCACCAAAGTAATCCTACACATTGATCATGTTGCACTCCAGTACTTGATGGCAAAGAAAGATGCAAAACCATGATTGATTAGGTGGGTACTACTATTACAAGAATTTGATTTCGAGGTAGAATATCGAAAGGATGCAAAAATCAAGTGGCTGATCATTTATCAAGGTTGGAAGCAAGGGCGAATGTTGAGCATGAGGTTGACATAGACGACTCTTTTCCCGATGATTAGGTGTTTGCAATATCCCTCAAACATACGCCATGGTATGCAGATTTTGCAAATTACATTGTGTGTTGGCTGATGCCAGATGAGTTGACTTTTTACCAACAGAAAAGATTCATGTTCGATGTTAAAAAGTACTTTTGGGACGAACGATACTTGTTCCGAGAGTATGCTGACCATGTTATCTGAAGGTGTATTCCGGAAGAAAAAGCGGTATAAATTCTTCATGCTTGCCATACATCTCCAGTGGGAGGTCACCATGGTGGTATTCGCACCGCCGCCAAAGTCCTCCAGAGTGGATACTACTGGCCGTCACTCTACAAGGATGCACATGAGTTGGCAAGGAAATGCTTTAAATGTCAGCAGCAAGGTGGAGTGTATAGAAGACACGAATTACCTCTCACTCCTATTTTAGAGGTCGAGCTATTCGATATATGGGGGATCGATTTCATGGGCCCATTTGTGAGCTCGTTTGGAAATAAAAATTTCTTAGTGGCTATAGATTATGTTTCCAAATGGGTGGAAGCCATCGCACTTCCAAACAACGAAGGAAAAAGTGTTGTCCAATTCCTGAAACGCTACATCTTTGCAAGATTTGGCACTCCGAGAGCAATCATTAGCGATGGGGGATCCCACTTTTGCAATAAGTGGTTCTCAATGGCACTAAGCAAATATGGGGTGAAACACAAAGTAGCAACCCCATATCATCCCCAAACAAGTGGTCAAGTCGAAGTGTCAAATCGGGAAATCAAAAGCATATTGGCAAAGACGGTAAATATCAACAGAACTGACTGGTCTAGAAAACTCGATGATGCACTATGGGCATATCGAACTGCTTACAAAACACCTAACGGGATGTCTCCATATCAGTTGGTTTATGGTAAGGCTTGTCATTTGTTCGTCGAGTTAGAACACAAAGCGTTGTGGGCATTGAAAGCTTTAAATTTTGACTGGTCAAAAACTTCAAGGGAGAGAGTAAAGCAGCTGAATGAACTGGATGAATTGAGACCTACATCATATGAAAGTTCAGCCATCTATAAAGAGAAGATGAAGAAATGGCATGATACTCGGATACTCAAGCGAGACTTCAAGGTAGGAGATTGGGTTTTGCTATACAACTCGCGACTTAGACTCTTCCTCGAAAAACTCAAATCAAAATAGTCTAGACCGTTTAGAGTAACGCAAGTGTTCGTCAATGGTGCCATAGAAGTTGAAGATCAAGAAGGACCTCCATTTACAGTGAACGGTCAACGTCTAAAATTGTATCTAGGGGATTGTCAAGAGATCTCATTGGTGGAAATGGTATATTTGGAAGACGCCTGAAGGCGCTGCTGCGTCGTGCCGCGACGTTAACCAAGGCGCTATTTGGGAAGCAATCCAAAAATCCCTTTAATTACTTTATCTTTATTATTATCAAGTATTTATTTCCTGGTAATAGAATGGTATGTTGTTGGTGCAAATGAAAGTACGCGAAGTGTTTGAAAAAAGTGAAGGATGGCAAACAATAGATCATGTCGGTGAGTCACCGAAAGGGTCAGTGAATCCGACCCTATCCGCCATTTGACTCAAAACATCATCAACATTGCAGTCTGTAAAACTCGGTGAGATTTGGAGATTATTTGCAACTCGCCGACCATTTTGGTGATCACGCTGAAAACCATCGTTTGGACCTTCACAATGACTGAAGATTCTGTAAAACTCGGCAAGTCGAAGGCTCACTCATCGAATCCCCAATAGGTTCAGTGATCATAACTAATGTCACCGAATGAGTGAATAACTGGACAGTTTTTGCAAGCCACAGGTTTAAAAGTTCTATTTCATTCATTTTATCTCCCTTTTTCATCCTAGCAAACTCACACCCGCACTCTAGCCTTTTATTTATTGCACTTTTAGAGTATTTTAGCTATTTGATTGTGCTTGGAGTTGGATTGCATTGTTGCCTAGCACTTTATTAGTATCTATTCGGCATAAAAGGTTGGTAACTCGATTTGAGGACAAATATTTTTTATTTGTGGTGGGGTGAGGCTCACCTATGTGTGCTACTTTTGCTTGTGTTTGTATATATTTGGGTTGTTCTGTTTATAACTATTTTTACACAGTTTTGTGGATGTTTGAGCTCATGGCTCTCTCTTATTTTTAATTGCAAACGATTTTGACCCTATAAAAAAAATTTGAATTTTTCGCACATTTTTGCCACCCCTCGTGAGTAGAATATGGCTGTTCTTTTGCAAAAAAAAAATTGAGTCTCGGTTTCGATCAATACCGATAACTTGAATAGTGCTCTCAATTGAACGAACATGAATGTACAGCTACGATGAGGCCAAATGAAATTGCATAGACAATATGTGAACTCTTTGCATCGCATTGTGATTAGCCATTTATCAAATTGATTCCCTTGTAATGACCGTTGCATACTAGCGAAAGTGTGTAGTCTTGCTTGACTTAAGTGTCGATGTATTGTGTGATTAGCTTGCTTTGAAACTTGCATGAATAAACCTAGAACTTTCCTTGTTAGTCTGATTGATTTAGAAAGGTGTCCTCTTTTGAGATGATCTTAGGCAACTTTAAAGAGTGTGAGCCAAATTTGACATATACCTCTTTTGTGGCCTACCCGTGAGCGTGTGAAACTCTTTTGAACACCCTTTGAGCCTTCCCTTTCTTTGGAAGAACCTTGATGAACCCTAGACCTTACTTGAACCACTACCTACAATCCCCTTGAGTTGTGGTTTAGCGAATAGCCTAAGTTGGGGGTGTGGTGAAAAGGAAGAGGAGAAGTCAAGAAGTGCAAGAAAAGTCCCCCTTAACCCATGGTATTGCATAAAAATGGAACCCCTTCAATTCCATTCAAAAAAAAAATGAAATGTGGAATAAAGTATGAAGGGAATCGGGTTCAAGCAATCCATGGAGGAGAATAAAAAAGGTGACTTAGAAGCATTAGGAAAAGAATTGATAAAGGAAAAGAAGGGAATGCCTTGACAATGCCACAACTCACAAGGAAAAAGCCATTGAGCCTAAATGACCATACATTTGCACTCAGCCCCATTACAACCCTTAGAAAAACCTTTTTTATCTTGAGTAAGTCGAATCGAAAGTTGATTAGAAAATAAGGGCAAACCTATGGGTGAAAACATGCATTGTGTTCCTCTTTTTTGAGTGTGAGTGCTGCATCTGATTCCTGATCTTGAATTGATTAACCTCTGTGTGTGAATATGGAATCATTCTTCATGTGAGGGCATTTAGATACTTTTTGTTGAGCTTGAACTTGCACAAGTAGCAAGTATTGCGAGCATGAGAATCTTTGGTAATGGTGTGTCACAACTTAAATCTTTGAGTACAAAACTGATCCTTGCATAAGTAAATTGAGTCTTGTTGTGTGCACTCATGATTGAGGCTTGTGTAACACTTTTTGAGACACCCTTTTTTGAACGGCTGAACTCAAGTTTGCTTGAGGACAACCAAAAGTTTAAGTTGGTGGTGTTGATGAGTCCACAAATTGGACTCATTTAGGGCTTTATTTTGATAGAAATAGTGTCCTCGAATGCTTATTTTGTCTCAATATCTGATGAAAACTCTTAAGTTTCAGGTATTTGAAGTTTTAGTGGAAGCATGGACACTTAGGTGCAAAAAGGAACAAAAAGGCTGAAAAGAACGAAGAAGTTGAAGCATGAGCATCGCCAAGAACCTTTGGCGATTCGCCAAAAGGACAGACTCCGCCCTTTGTTCCAGTATCCGAAGCCCTGAAGGAAGAGGATCAAAAAGGCGATGAAAGGAGCAGTCGGCACTTTGTCGAATAGTTCCGCGAAGCAGTACTACACCGCCCAATGGTCCAAAACGTGATGATGATGTAGACAAGCACTCAACGGTCATGAGACAGAAGAAGGGAGAGTCGCCGAGTCATTCGGCGGACTCGACTAACCTCGCCAAACTATCCGCCTGCACTAATTTCTGATGGCTATAAATACTAAACTCTTTATTAATTTTACAAGTTCTGAACCATTATTATTATTTTCAGAATAGAGTAGTACGTTTTTAGATATTTTCTCTCAAGTTTGGAGAGGGTTTTGTGGGAGACTTGAAGAGAGAAGGATTTCATCTTCCCCAAGTTGGAAGTGGGTCTTCTCCATTCTTCTTTCTTTGCTTAAATCAAGGTTTAATTTCTAATACCCATTTAATTTTAGTATCATTTTAGGTGTATTTTGTTATTTCTTGATGTGTGGCTAAAAAACCCCATTCTTGGGGTGTGATTTAGCAAATATGTATTGATATTGTTATTGGGTCTTGCTTGTTGATAGGGTAGATGTATTTTAATGGTGATTTCACCTAGTGGTTGTGGTTTAATTTAATGGGTTTGTAGTTGCAAATACAAAACCACCCATGTGTTTTCGGCTTGCGGGAGGTCGCGAAACCAAGACCAATAGACTGATAGCCTAAGGAGTGGGTCGACATGAGGTTCAGCCCGAGAGGGTGAGCCCTAGTCCCATGTCCTAAAACTCAGCTCGAGAGAGTGAGTGAGGTAAGGCGTAGGCTGGTCTTCATGTGGCAAATGGGTTTCCGAGAGGAACCCATTTGAAATGGGGTAAGTTGCCCAAGAGGGAAATTATTTCCATCTAAAGCTTAGCCTAGTCACTATTATCTTGCAAATTTCCTATTGAAAGCATGTACCCAACGATTTATCTCAACTTGTATTGCGGTCACACCCCAAGAACATTTCCCCATACTTGATTTTCTTGTTAATTTTTGCTATTTTTACTACTTCTGACAAAACGCCCAATTGATATTTGACACTTTCGTGTCACCCCCTTTAATTTACATGTTCATTAATGTCTTTAGCGACGACTAGTTTGAGCTTTATTTTATTTTTCTATCAATTCTCAAAACCACTCCCTTGGAATACGACCCCAACCTTTAGTTGGGTTATTATACTATCGACGATCGTAAACACTCATACCGTAGGTTAGTGTCGTTGCTCACAATAAGCAATCACTAACGCTATGGGACAAGGAAATCATGGGACTCATATAACATCCAAGACTTCACAATCATGAAACGAGTCAATGAGGACTTATCATCTTAAGTTAGTTGAGGAATAGAAGGGAATAAAAGTATATTGGTACATCATTGGCCCTTGGCCTCCCAAGTAGCACCCTCAACTAAAACCCCTACTATATACCACTCCTCAACATTCTCATGGAAGCACTTCCTTACTCTTATATTTCTTAACTTGCCAGTCTAAGATCCCAATCGGTACTTCTAAATTAGAGAGGTTCTCATTTAGCAACTCTAGCTCACAAGCAACCTTACCAACACCACTCAAAGTCTCATATGAGCCTACCAAACCGGGACTAAACTTTTCAAACTCACTACACCTCTTAAGGTGAGAATTTCAAGCCAATCCAAATCATGAACATCTAGAACACTCAACGACCTTGATATCTAAGCACATTATCTCCCCCTTGGGATTAAACCTACACGGACTTTTCTAAGCACCATTTCTTTCAACTTCTAAGGTCGGAGTAAGTTATCACTCAACTTTTCACATCTATCACACAAGGTGGTTCTAAACCATGAAGAATTTACACTTCTATCCTCTTTTAACGGAGTCCTCATTCAACATCTCTAGGCATCACTTAAACACCACTATTCATCAAGTCCTCCAACACATCATAAAACTCATTATGGCTAAGTTGGATTCTACCAACAAACACATATAATCATAATTAAGCACAAGTATACTAAGGATAACATAAAAGCTTATCATGTCCAATTTATCAAGTCACACAAGACAAGTACTACCGGATTAGAAGTAAGCATGAAACACATACCGGGAGCAACATTAGGAGGACACTCTTATTCACCTCTAGCTTGAAGAGCATCAGACCTAATTTTTCTTCCTCTCTCTTCCCCTAGTGGTAAGTACCGGGCAATTTCTCACTTTGTGGTCACTTCCACCACAACCATAACAACCCTTCGTGCCGGCTAGACACTTAGCATCATGCATTTTTCCACACCTAGGACAAGTAGGCCTAATCACATAAGACCCACTACCACTCACTCCTTGAGATTTTGGAGTAGACACCCTCTTTTGGCCAAACTTTGGGGGAATCTTGGAAGAGCTTTGACCATAAAATCTTTCCTAGGAGAAGTTATCATTATCAAATCTATACCTCTTTGTTTCTCTAAACAAGTTTTTCCCTTTCAAAGTGTTGATCATGAATCACAAGACGATCAATATTCATATCATTCTCAAGCATATCCATACTACATTTTTTTGGTATCAAGTCGGATACACCCGACACAAACTTACTCATCTTCATCTTAGTGTCGGCCATTATGGATGGAGCATATCTCGACAACCTAGTGAACACCCAGCATACTCCTCAACACTCATCCTACCTTGGCGAAGGTTAATCAATGCAAGTATCTTAGCCTCTCTCATCTCTAAAGGGCAAAACCTATCAAGGAACCCATTGTTAAGTCTTTCCCATTCCATCGGGCCTGCTTCCATCGGTATCGCCTCTTTCCATTGACTAAACCACATTTGAGCAACATCCATCAATTGGTAAGCGGCCAATTCCACCTTCTCTACCAGAGTCACTCCCACAAAGTTCAACACCCTAGAGACCTTATCTATAAAATCTAGGGGATCTTCCCCCACCTTTGACCCATAGAATTCTGGAATTTCTATCCCGACTTGAGTCAACAATTGAAAACCATACCTAATCTTCTCATTAGACATATACTCCCCTATAGGAACAACTGGAGCTTGGGGAGGAGCTTGGAGAGGAACCTCTTGCTCCTCATTGTCTTCCTCATTCCTTTCAACGTAAGCCCTTGAAGTAGTCATATCCTGAAAACCATAGGGCACACATTAGGAGAAAGACCTAATAAAGCTAAACTCTATGGCACGACTTACAGAATGAAGAAGTGAAGTTCTCCTAACATCCAATAGCCTCCTATTCATAAATGTGGCACGCTTCACATTTATGAACAACACTCTACTAGACGTGGTTTGAGACATCCTAAAACCATTCTAAAATCTTGTGCTTTGATACACTGTTTGTCACGACCCAAGGCTACCCCCTAGATGTGACACGACGTACAAGACTCCCTAACGCCTCATACAAGCCTCATAGCATATCATGACATAAGAACGTAGGGAAAAAGGTGGAAATTTAAAACTTTTCTTTACAATCAAAATCTCTTATATAGCAACCTTTTTTTTTCCACTAAAATGTACTCTCTCTCTCTGAGCTCTGGCGCACGTTAGTGTGCACTAACCTACACCGCGTCGGAAATAGGGAGGGGACGACCACGCAGAACAGCACAAAGGAACCGCGAGGAAGAAATACTTCATGGTATTAACACTAGCAACACTAGTAAATCAACGCAGACAACACAACAGATGTATGAACCAGCTCCATCCACACCAGAAGGAGTAAATACTATATCAGAGGAGAAATCAGGGAAGAGCAAAGGGGAACGCTGGTCGGAACTACCTCAACACAAAGGAACTGGAGGCAGCAACAACCAATTGCATGAAATGAATGGAACAGTAGCGGTGGACAGATCTGCAATAAAGTTGAGTATTCCTGAAAAAACACCTGAGAAACCATGGGCTAACCTGTTTGCTACGAATTGTATGGCTGCTAGAGGTATGAATCTAACTTACATAGCTCCAATAATCGTAGATGGTGAGAAGGTAGTGGAGATACAGGCTGAGGATTTAGCTGAGGATGATGTGAAATGGAAACCTTCAATGGTCGTGTATGTGATGGGTACAGCACCATCAATTGGAGCTATGGAGAGATTCACCCTGAGTCAGGGGAATTTTTCTAGTAAACCAGTGGAATTGTATCATGGTGATGGGTATTTTGTAGTAAGGTTTGCAAATAAGGAAGAAACGGATAGAGTGCTATGTTCAGGACCACATTACTTGCTGAGAAGACCAGTCATTATGAAGCCATGGGATCCGGATTTCAACTTTAAGGAGGAAATACTCACTACAATTCCTTTGTGGGTAAAACTTCCAAACTTACCTCTTAACTGTTGGAATTTTGTTGTACTCAGCAAAATAGGAAGTAGCTTGGGTAAACCTTTATATGCAGATGAGTGTACTATGCAAACAAGTAGAATCTCTTTTGCTAGAATACTTGTTGAAATGGATATAACAAGGATACTCCCAACTGTGATCAAGATTCAGGATCCAAAGGGAAGAATTCTCGAACAACAAATAAGGTATGAGTGGAAACCAGTCTTTTGCCAGAAATGTTTATAGGTGGGACATTCTTGTGTAGCTAAAACAGGAGCACCACCACCAAACAAAGGGCAGGGTCAAGGACAAAGAAAGGAATGGAAGCCAACAGCAAAGGAGGGAAAAGAACCGGATAAGGGAAATGATCAATATATTACCACCACAAATGAATCACACGATTAGGAAGAATGGCAAACTTTGACGCGTAGAGCAACAAAGAAAGGGATAATGCATCCTGAACACACTAGACAGGAGGACAACACACATAATAAAGACAGTACATATGAAGTGGGCAACATAGTGGAAACATAGAGGATGCAAGGCATGAGGTACCACCTGAACCCCCTAATATATTATGCTAGTTACTTGGAATGTTAGAGGATTCAACCAAGAAGTGAAACACAAGGAGCTGAGGTTGTTTATTAGGAGGAATAAAGTAAATATTATAGCAATTTTTTAGCATAGAGTTAGAGAAGAGAAAGCTGGAAGTATTATCAATAAAATAATGCCAGGATGGGAGTGGTGCACTAATGCTACAACTGAATTTAGAGGCAGAATTTGGGTTGTATGGAATCCTAGTATAGTCAAGTTTACAAGGATGGAAATATCAGTTCAATGTATACATGGCATGGTTGGTATACAACAAAGTGATGTTAAGTTTCAATTCATAGCGGTGTATGGCCTGCACACTATAGCTACCAGGAGTTCACTATGGGAAAAGGTATAATAGCTAAGTACACACATCAGGGAACCATGGCTGATAATGGGTGATTTTAACTCAATATTGGCATCAGAGGATAGACCCATTGGGAGTCAAGTACAGTTGGCAGAAATCAAAGACTTCAAAGATTGTATGATTAACAGTAATCTTTCAGAGCTTCATAAAGTAGGGAGGCAATATACATGGACTAACGGGTATGTATTCAGCAGGATAGATAAAGCATTGGTTAATGATGAATGGGTACTTAGAATGCCTCTAGTACAAGTGATGGTGATGGAACCTCTATTCTCAGATCATTCACCTCTGAGTATAGAATTGGAATCACAAAGGGACATAAGGAAGAAGCCATTCAAATTTTACAATTGTCTAACCAACCATCCTGATTTTAAAACCATAATACAGGCAAGCTGGAAGAGACAAAATGGAGGAATTCAAGGGGTATGGCAAAATCTGAAGGCTGTAAGAAGAGAAATGCAACATTTAAACAAAAAGGAATATGTATGGGTCACAGAAAAAGTTCAGCATTTTAGAAGAGAACTTTTGTCTAAACATAATCAAATGAGAAGTACTCCTATCCCTCAACATATGGTAGAAGAAGAGAAGGAGATGAGGACACAACTGATCAAATGGAGCTTTGATTGAAGAATCAATTTATAAGCAGAAGTCTCAAATGCAATGGCTCAAACTGGGTGACTCAAATACTGCTTATTTTTTTGCTAGTATGAAGGGAAGGAAAGCTCATAATCAAATTACAATGCTTACCAAAGAAGATGGTACAATAATCAGGGATCTAGATGACATCACAAAAGAAGCTATGGGATTTTACAAAGGATTATTAGGACAATCAACTTCACCTATGCCAGGCATTAAACTAGAAGTAATGAGAGATGGCCCTATGCTCACCAGAACACAACAACTCTCACTCATACAGCCTTTTGCTGCTGAGGATGTTCTAACAGCACTTAAAGGAATTGATGATAATAAAGCACCAGGAGGAGATGGTTTCAATGCACACTTTTTCAAACAAGCATGGTCAACTATAGGAGATGAGGTAACAGAGGGAGTATTGCAATTTTTTGAAACTAATGAGATGTTTGGTCCTGTTAATAGAGCTTCTATAACACTGATTCCAAAAGTACAGCATCCTAGTTCCATCAAAGAATATAGGCCTACTTCATGTTACACCACAATATACAAGATAATATCTAAGATGCTTACACATAGATTACAAAGAGTGATGAATTATCTTGTGGATCCTAGTCAGGCTGCTTTTGTACCTGGAAGAATGTTGAATGATAATGTGATACTAAGTCATGAACTAGTTAAAGGATATGGTAGGAAAGGGATTTCACCTAGATGCATGTTTAAAATTGATATGCATAAGGCTTATGACTCTTTGGAATGGCATTTCCTTGAAGAGGTCCTAATTGGTCTGCAGCTACCTGCACAGTTTATAACGTGGATTATGAGATGTGTCAAGACAGTCTCTTATTCTATAGTGATAAATGGATGTCCCAGCAGACCATTCCAAGCAAAAAGAGGGGTGAGACAAGGGGATCCTTTATCCCCATATGTGTTTGTTCTAGCCATGGAGTATCTCACTAGATTATTGAAGTCACTGAGGGCTAACAACAAATTCAAGTTTCATCCGGGATGTCATAAGCAACAGATTATACAACTAAGTTTTGATAATGATCTCCTTTTGTTCAGCAGAGGAGATGTACAATCAACTGTCCTAATTTATGAATGCTTTCAGCAGTTTTCACAAGTATCAGGTTTAATAGCAAATTAGGCCAAAAGTTGTGTGTATTTTGGTAGAGTGTCAGAGCAAGATCAACAGCTGGTACTACAATATATAGGTTTCACAAAAGGCAAGTTACCTTTTAGGTATCTTGAAATCCCTCTAAGTTCCAAAAAACTGTCAATAAGCCAATGTCAACCATTACTAGACAGGATACTGGGAAGAATAAACACATGGACAGTGAAATTTTTATCGTATGCAGGGAGGCTCTAGTTGGTACAAAGTGTGTTAACATCCATTCAAGCATTCTGGACACAAATATTTCTCCTTCCAAAGAAAGTGTTGCAGTAGATAGAAACTATATGTAAGAGATTCTTATGGAATGGTGATGCACAAACTAAAGGGAAAGCTCTTGTAGCATGGGATAAATTATGTTGGCCAAAGGTTGCTGGTGGACTGAATATTACAGATGTGTATGTGTGGAATAAAGCAGCAATACTCAAATATTTGTAGGACCTATCTAAGAAAAAAGATAAGTTATGGAAGTATGGGTCCATACTTACTACATCAAAGATAGGAGACCATGGGAAATGCAAGCTAAACAACCTTCTTGGGTTGTGAGGAAAATCCTGCAAGCAAGGCATTGGATATCAGAAGCAGGATTACAAGTGACAGAGGTTATGGAGGCTGAAACATTCACAATTAAGGACATGTATAAAACACTTAGAGGTGAGTTGAGCAAGGTGCCATAAAGAAGAATGATATGCAACAATCAAGGCAGTCCCAAATGGACATTCATCCTATACTTGGCTATACAAAGGAGATTGTACACAAAAGACAGGCTAGACAAATGGGGGATAAACACTGATTCAATTTGCGCAATGTGCAAAGCAGAACCTGAAACACACCAGCACCTATTTTTTGCATGCAGTGTGGGAAATGTGATATGGCAAAGACTACTTCAATGGCTTTCCATCACTAGAAGTAGTGCAGGGTGGACTGACGAGATAGAATGGGCAACACTGCATGCTAACAGGAAATCAATACAAGATGAAGTGTATAGAATGACATTAGCTGCAGCTCTTTATTACATATGGCAAGAGAGGAATCACATAATTTTTCAGCAAAAGGAGAGGAGATAGAGTAAATCATAAAGCAAATCATTCAGGAAATTCATTGTAGAAGTATCATGAATCCTAGACTGGCTAGTGCAATGCATAAACTAATTTTTATCCTTACTAGAAATTCTAGCATAGAGCATGCGCAAGGCAAAGGTGATGGGCTTTGAGACTTGGGATTATGTCCATGTCCTAAGCTTCAAATTTGTACATATTTGAAAATCTGGTAATACAATTACAGTTACCAAAAAAAAAATCTCTTATAAAAATCGAGTAGGAGTCTACAACACTATGTCTTAAACCATCAATAACACTTAGAATACAATCCTAGGGACACAGACCTTACAAAAGTATAAAACATAAAAGAAAGACTTACAGGACATACTGGTCAAGCCCTCGAGTACTGTGAGAACTCACCAGTCTTCTTCTTCTTGATCTACTATGATCCTAGCCACGAAGGTAGAATCTGATATCTCCAAACCCTACACATATAGAAAATGTAGAAATATGGGTTAGCACAAAAATGTACTAAGTATGGAAGCCATGCATAAAAATCCTTAAAACATGCAAAAAGGGACATTTTAGTTGAAACCATGTTATATGCCACTTTTGAACATCATAATTGAAATAATTGGAGAATGTACCTAGCTCATAAGACAACTCATGTACAATTCATCATAGCATAAAGGATATCATCATAATCACAAGCATAGTCTCCAACATAAACATAATGCATACCCCAATATTCACAAGACATAGTTCACATGCATAGTTTAATACCAAGATCATCTCATCATAATATAACCATCACATAAGTAACCCTAGGTCATACTTGTGCAATGTATAGATAGGATCCCATAATCCTATCTATACTAAGTATCACTTTTAGGTCACCATAATCATGCATAACATACCTTGACCTTAATCATAGCCAACACTCATAGACAAGGGCACATTCATGTTCATAGCTTTTAATAAGTAGAGTCACTCTTAGAAACAATCCATATCATGCATACATAATTTCATATATCTTCATGGCATAAGAAAACCACAGCATAACCCCCTTTTAAGTCTACTTGTGCAATGTATAAGTGAAGTCACATACCCTCACTCACACTAAGTAAATTTTATAAAGAAGTCATAAGTATAGTTAATGTTCATGTTCTTAATTCATATAAAGCATGCATTAGCTCATAAAGCATCATGTCATAAGAGAACATACCACAATCACTCTCAAAGCCTACTTGTGCAATGCATGAATGAAGTCATATACCCCCATTCATACTAAGTAGAACCTCTTGAGGAACCAAAGTACATAACTCATGTTCTTGTACATGGTTCATGTTCTTACTCTTCTTCATGTTATGGTTTATGTTCTTGTCATGTAGTGAAATAGCCTTAACCGGAATAGACCATGTTGAGCTACATGGAATCCGGTGTCATGCCCCCACACAAAAAATAGGTGTCCTACTTGCCTAAGGTAGGACTAGTTTATTTAGCTTAGGTGGATCCACTAGCTAAAGACCTATGTGGGAACATAGTTATGGGATAAGGAGATTGCTACTAGAAAACCGGCTTGAATGAGATAAAAGGTTTACATCTCATGAGATAATTGTTTTGGGAACCCGGACTGACAGGCGTAAAAGGATCCTATTGGGAAGCTGGACTAACTGGCATAAAAGCTTCCACCTCATTTTCATATCCACTCGGTGCTAAGCATGATTCCTTTTAAGTTCATGTTAAGTCTTTACTTAAGTTCATGTTTATGGAAGGGTAACTTAACACTCAATCCAATACAACATCATGATATAGCTCATAGATTCATTAGGTGAGAATGTCCTTTCAACCTTAGAATCATTAATATGTGAGTAAACATTTCACATCATGTTTATAGTGTGTTCATGATAATAGCGTTTCAATCAACACAACAACATCATAATAGTCCAAGACATTTCATGCATGGTCATGTGTAAGGGTATGGGGAGAATGTTCTTTCAAACAATACCACAATTACACAATAGTCATAGGATCTTCACTTTCTAAGTGAATCATGAGCTCATACACAATTCTTATCAACATGTACAAACCCTCATAATTTGCCCTTCAAGGGCTATGAATCAACTCAGCCCAACCATCTAGAATTACTACATTAGATAAGGGGAATATCATGATTCAATAACTCAATCTACACCTTAGTCACGTCATATTTATGTTCATGCATAGGGTGTGTGTGTGATTGTCCTTCCAATGAAACAACAACAATATTATCATCATAGACACTTTACTCTGAAAGTATTCATAAAATATGCACATAATATCATAATCATGCATACCCCTCATATCTTACACTCAAGGATCATAGATCATGTTAAATCAACACATGTAGCATCACCACATTAGACATGGATAGAATCATGACTCAAGTAAATCATTCATCATATGCATAATCTCATGTACTCATATTAAAGGTCATGTGGGTGAAGTCCTTTCACAATCATGCCATATACAACTCAACAAACATAATAGCTTCTTTCTTAAGCCTTGACATCCTTAGCTTTATCACTTTAGCTTTTATCCTTAAAGCCCTAGGAATCATCTTCATGTTACAAGCCTTACTCTCAAGCAATGCCTCACATGATCATTATGTATACCAAATTCTCAAGGTAATCTATCCACATGCCTCATTCTTGATCAATTATAGTCATAAAGTATTATATAAACTTAATCTCAATACTACTCAACCATGGATATAAGCCCTAATTTAATCAATTCATGTCTAGATGCTTTACCTATAAATAATTCATATCTAGGTCAATTAATCTAAGGCAATTCATTAAGAAGTTCATCAATCTTAGAAGGTCACATCTAATCCCTCAATTTGCCTCTTTAGTACATAACACTAGACTATATCAATTTCACCATAGAATCTTAGGTTAATAAAGGATACATGTATGATAATACTAAAATCATGTAATTACACCATGAACAACCATTATTCACTTAATTAGGTCAATGTACAACAATACCCATATCATGAAGTCAATTTAGTTAAGTGAGGGATTTCTTCATCAATAAACTATAAATCATAAATTCAATCATAATCCATCATAAATCAACCATTGAAAATGTTTTGAAAGAGAACCCATTACTTAGATTGAAACCCTAGCTTTTGGGGGAAATTGGAAGCTTTGAAATCAAGTTTTGAAGGGACTCTATGGGTGAAGGCTACCCATAGATGAAAATCCAACATACCTTATGAAGATTTTCTCACAAAATTGAGGAGAAAATATGAACTATTGAGCTCTAAACCTTGACTTCTTCTTCTTCAATGGAGGTTCCTAGAGAGAGAATTATTTGGAGAGGAGGTGGTTTCTATTTTTGGGTTTTAGGAATTATGAGTTGTAAAAGGGTGGTTAATGGTTTAAAAGGTCTTAAATAAGTGAAATGAAAAAATATAAACCGTCTCCATTCATTAATTAATTAATTTGGAATTTACCACCTTGCCCTCAACTTGGCCGAGAATGGACAGCAACACAGTGCCATCCACGACCCAGGACTCACAGACCGTGAATGGGGTCACTCCCCATCCTGAAGCTCCATGGATGGTGGCTGCAACTCTACAATTGGGGGTCTTGACCTACGAAGCTTCCCCATAAGGCGTGGAGGGACTTACGCCCCGTAGGTCCCATCTGTGGGTCATGCATTTGGTAGAATTTTGGTTCTTGGGCAGCTTTGGGGGTCAGACTTTAGGGTCCTCCGAAAAGACCCTTGGTTGGTACTTGTGGAGTCGTACCTTGATGTTCAACCCCTTAACCGCTCAACCTAAGCTCGGTGAATTATTTTACAACATAAAACCCCACATCAAACTCAACAACAACCCGTAAAGCTCTAGTTTCACCTAGTGGTTTTTCCGAGGTGTTACAAAATGTCTTTGATTGGTACACAGATCTCGAACCTAATTCTATAGATAGTTGGGAGCGGTTAGAGCATGAGTTACTTTATCATTTCTATAGCACGAGATGTGTCGCTAGTATGATTGAACTTACAAAGGCTCGTCAAGGTGAAGATGAGCTAGTTATTGACTTTGTCAATCGCTGGAGAAGTCTGAGCCTCAACTGCAAAGATCTCCCTAGTGAAACTTCTAGCATTGAAATATGCATCCAAGGAATGAATTGGGGTCTTCGCTACATTTTGCAAGGATCAACGCCCAATACATTCAAAGAGTTGGCAACTCGTGCACATGACATGGAATTAAGCATGACTTTAAGAGAAGATCAACGATCTCCTTTCTATGGACCTAGTGAAGATGAAGATATAGAAGAACTCCAAAGTAGGGGCAAGTCTACATCCGAAGATGACTTTGAAGAGTCAATGTATATCTAGACTCTTCTTAACGTATGAGCTTAAGCTGCAAGTTACAACGCTCCTTCACGCATGAGCTTAAACTGCAAGTTGCGACGCTTCTTAACGCATGAGCTTAAACTACAAGTTACAACGCTCCTTAACGCATGAGCTTAAACTGCAAGTTACAACGTCTTTTATCGCATGAGCCTAAACTGTAAGTTACTATGTTTCTAATATCATGAGCCTAAACTACAAGTTGAAATGATCCTAGATGCACAAGACAAAACTGTATATCAAAAGACTCTTCAAATTCAAGCTAAATCTCTAAGTTGGAAAGATCTTTACATTTGAATTATATCTTCAAGTTGAAATACTCCTTGAAACACGAGCTTAAATTGTATGTCATAAAACTCTTCAAATTAGAGTTAGATCTTCAAGTTGAAATGCTCTTGGAAATACGAGCTTAAACTGCATGTCACAAAGCTCTTCAAATTTGAGTTCAATCTTCAAGCTCAAATACTTTTTGAAACACGAGTTTAAAATATATGTGACAAAGCTCTTCAAATTTGAATGAAATCTTCAACTTGAAATACTCCTTGAAACGCGAGTTTAAACTGTATGTCACAAAGCTCTTCAAATTTGGGTTAAATCTTCAAGTTGAAATGCTCCTTGAGACACAAGCCTAAATTATATATCATAAAGCTCTTTAAATTTCAGCTAAATCTTCAAGTTAAAATGCTCCTTGAGACACGAGCCTAAATTGTATACCATAAATCTCTTTAAATTTGAGCTAAATCTTCAAGTTAAAATGCTTCTTGAACCCAAGCCTAAACTATATATGATAAAACTCTTTAAATTTGAGCTAAATCTTTAAGTTCAAATGCTCCTTAAGGTATGAGTCTAAACTACATGTCATTCCTTGCCCGCAAGAGTATAAACTGTATATGACACAACAATAAAAAAATAACTCACTCCCCCAGAACTACGTTGTGACTTGATCCTCTTCACTAAGGTAAGTAGGCGCTTAAAATATATCCTCAGATCAGTTACATGAGTGTCATAAAACCACATGTTCCCACTTGATCTGTCACATAAAAGTTAAAGCTATGAATAATCTTTCATCAAACTCTGGACTTGCACCAAATGGTAGTGACATGAAGGGGGCAAACCCTTGTGAATATAGGTTGTTTGGAAACTTGAAGTCTTCAAAAAACTCCAAGTCTGCAAGGTGAAGTCCTCAAAATTATAAAAAAATCTCCAAGTCTAGAAGTTAAGGTTTTCAAATCAATCAAGTTTGCAAGTTGAAGTCTTCAAATTCTTCAAGTTTGTAAGTTGAAGTCTTCAAAATTTAAAAATCTCCAAGTCTAGATGTCACGCCTCGATCTACCCCCGAGACGCGGACGCGGGACCTAGGATCACAAGTGACCCCAACCTAACCCTGCTGGCATGACGTGAACATACTAAGAATGAACCGAATAATAACATAACTGTGCGGAATCTAAATCATAAGATATACTAAATATAATGGGGAATACACATATACTGTCTGAATATAAGAAAGTTGAGAGTTTGAATACAAGATAAAAGTCAAACTCTAAGACTAAAGCTGAAACTAACTATGTCTGAAATCAGCCTCTAAACAGACTAGAAATGTTGGGACATGCCACAACTAGATCTAGCAAAACTGAAACTAAAGCTAAAAATGATAAATATAAATATGTCACTAGTCCTCGAAGAATGAGGACTCACCACTGATGATGCTGAGCTGAAGATCAGGAATCGATCTATTCGTGATCTGACTGAGTAGGACGTGAACCTACATCATGAGAAGATGTAGCGCAATGTATGCATCAGTACTTGAAGGGTACTGAGCATGCAGGATAGAGTAAAGCTGAAATAAACATATAACTGAACATGATATAGATATTGAATGCATTGACCAATTTAACATGCTAAAACTGAATGTTGACTGTACTGAAATGTGGTCAATGCAACGGAGTCTAACTGAAACGTAAGAGCTACTAATAATAGATAACAAAACCACATTAGCTAAATGTGGAGTTCGATGTATACGCCCCATCAAGAGGACCCAATATACCCAGCCAAGGGTATAGACGCATGCTGGCGTGATCACTAAAATGATGCCCATAGAGGGGACTTACAACCTACGTGGCTCGTAGTTCTGGGACTATATGGGTGACTGGACCTAGTCCAACTCGCTATTATTCTACTCCCAATAGATTAAGTAATTAACACATTATGACTGAATTACTTGTAATATACTGCATAGCTCAAAACTGACATGAAAACTGAGAATGCAACATTAATAAACTAATAATGACACATTCAAAAACTGAGGCATGTATGTCTAAAATAACTGAAATATATAGCCTAACAAGTGTAATTCATGAACTAAACAAATACATAGCTAGGGTTCTGAAATTCATGCAAGAAACGACGTAATTACAGGATAATCTGATTTGCAACATGTAGATAACTAATTCATGATAATCTGTTGAAGTTCTAGAAACCCTAGGTCTAGTTATTATAAGGGAATCAAAAATTTGACTGAAATATAGGGACCTAATTAGCGAAAAGAACCCACTAGCGAAATCCCACATACCTGGTGACGAATTCCACAGAGAAATCTTTTGATCTTTGGGCTGGAACTGATGGAATCTTATTGCGTTCTTGACCTCCTTTCTCCTCTCAAGCTCTAATTTCTCTAAGTTTTGATTAATGGTTTTACTTAGGTAAGTTCTAGTAATGTTTCTAGGCTTAAAGTGACTAAAATCTCATAATTTAGGGTCTAAACGACGTAGTTTAGGGATTAAATTAAATAGGAAAAGACCAAAAGAACCCCGACTTAACTGTTGTCGGGGTCACCGACAGACGGGACCGATGGACCGTCGATCAACTGACAGTCCGTGTTGGTCATCCGTCAATCGTGACTGAAGCTGGGTATTTGGGGAATCGATCCACAAGCACGGACCATGGTCCGTGGTCTGACCAACGGTCCATTGGTCCGGTCGTGGGTCAACACTTAGTCGATTTCCTGAGTTGGTTCTGAGGAGGGGCAGCATTGGCCAACCACGGACCACCAGCACGGGCCGTGGGTCACCCTACTGTCCGTGGGTGGCAACCATGGAATGCACCTGCAACTTCTTGAAATCTGAATTTTGGTATGTTTCGGATACGGGATGTTACATTATCTCCTCCTTGGGAACATTCATCCTCGAATGAAGTCTAAACTAACTGAAATGGAGGGAAGGAGCTGCAACCCTACCTCTAAACACTAAGAACTGAATTTCTGACTAAACTGAGTTCCAAGGAGATGCAAATATGCTGAAAATGCAAGATCAAATTGAAGAAACATTATACTAAGACTGAATCTACGCATGAATGACTGAAAAACTGAAGAGGAACTATTACCTAAAGTTGGAGTAGAATCGGAAGGAAAGAGGTGAGGATGCTTGGCTTTCATGGCTGCTTCTACTTCCCAAGTAGCTCCCTCTGTGGACCGACTCATCCACAAAACCTTGACTGAAGCGACTTCTTTGTTCCTCAACCTTCAATCCTGACGATCAAGGATTTCAACTGGTACCTCTTCATAAGTGGGACTATCCTTCATAGCCATACTTTCTAAAGGAACAATAGATGCTGGATCACCCACACACTTCTTTAACAGTGAAATATGGAAAATCGAATGCACTGCTGCTAGTTCTGTTGGCAACTCTAACTTATAAGCCACTTTACCAATCCTTTTCTAGATCTTTTAAGGTCCTACATATCTAGGATTGAGCTTCCCCTTCTTGCCAAATCTCATCACCCATTTTATTGGCGACACTTTCAGGAAAACCCAATCATCAACTTGGAACTCTAGTTCCCTTCTCTTTACATCTGCATAAGATTTCTGACGACTCTTGGATGTCTTTAGTCTATCTCTAATGAGTTGCACTTTCTTCAAGGCTTCATGAACTGAATCTGGTCTTATCAAGGCTGCTTCACCTACTTCAAACCAACGAACAGGAGATCTACATCTACGCCCATACAATTCCTCATAAGGGGCCATATGAATTATGGAATGATAACTATTATTATAGGTGAACTCAATAAGAGGGAGGTGATCATCCTAACTACCCTTGAAGTCGATCACACAAGCTCTCAATATATCCTCTAGGGCTGAATGGTACGCTCTACCTGCCCATCCGTCTGCGGATGAAATATTGTGCTAAGATTAACTTGAGTACCAAGACCTTTCTGAAATAACTTCCAGAAATGTGAGGTAAACTGAGGACCTCTATCTGAGATGATACACAAAGGAACCCCATGCAACCTCACAATCTCATTGATTTAAAGCTTGGCGTAGTCCTCCGCCGAATCTGTAGTCTTGACCGCCAAAAAGCGTGAAGACTTACTAACTCTATCAACTATCACTCAAATGGAGTCATGTTGTCTGCGAGTACGAGGTAAACTTGTGATGAAGTCCATGTTGATCACTTTCCCTTTCTGTAGGAATGTCAATGTCTTCAGTCAAACCCCTAGGTTTTTGATGTACTACCTTGACTTGCTGGCAATTAGGGCAGTTAGCCACTAAATCCGCTATATCTCTTTTCATACCATTCCACCAATAGACATCCCACAGATCATGGTACATCTTAGTGGCGCCTGAATGAATTGAATATCTGGAGTTATGGGCTTCTGCAAGAATCTGTTGTCTCAACTCACCCACCTTAGGAACACATAATCGACCCTGATAGCGAAGCTCACCTTCTCCCCCTTGGGAGAAAACCTCCACCCTCTGCTGGTGGATTGCACCCTTTAGCTCAAGCAATATCGGATCAATGTCTTGTTTTTCCTTAACTTCCACTACCAAAGAAGATTATGCCCCATTCTGAACCATTACACCACCATTTGATATGCTGCGAGCAAGTCTTTGAACATCCTTTGATAGCTCCTTTCTTTCCTCCCCAACATGTGCTACACTACCCATAGATAGTCTGCTAAAAGCATCTGCTACTACAGTGGCCTTACCAGGATGGTAATGCACACTCATATCATAATCTTTGAGGAACTCTAGCCATCTCATCTAGCGAAGATTCAACTCTTTCTGGGTGAACACATACTGAAGGCTATTATGGTTTGTGAACACATCTACGTGAACACTATACAAGTAATGTCTCCAAATCTTTAGTGTAAACACCACTACTGCAAGCTCAAGGTCATGAGTCGGATAGTTCTTCTCATGCACCTTAAGCTATCTAGAAGCATAAGGTATAACCTTAACCCACTACATCAACACACAACCTAGGCCGATTCTAGAAGCATCACAATATATAACATACCTATCGAACCCCACTGGTAGAGTCAAAAACAGGAGTTGTAGTCAACCTAGTTTTCAATTCTGCAAAGCTTTTCTCACAATCATCTGACCATTGAAACTTGACTTTCTTCTGAGTCAACTTAGTCAATGGAGAGGCTATGGATGAGAATCCTTCCATGAACCTTTTGTAATAACCTGCTAGACCCAAGAAACTTTTGATATCTGTAGGAGAGGTAGGTCTGGGCCATTGTTTCACTGAGTCTTTTTCTGAGAATCTATGGATCCCTTCACTAGACACAAATTTCCAAAGGAAAGCAACTGACTGCAACCAAAACTCACATTTGCTAAATTTAGCAAATAACTAGCAATCTTTGAGAGTTTGCACAAAAACCCTCAAATGACTCGCATGTTCTTCCTTATTCCTAGAATAAATGACGATATCATCAATAAAGATGATAACGAACAAGTCCAAGTACTGCTTGAACACTCTGTTCATCAGATCCATGAAAGCTACAAGAGCATTGGTTAGTTTAAATGACATTACTACGAATTCATAATGACCATACCAAGTTCTGAAGGCTATCTTCGGAATGTCATTATCTCTAACCTTAAGCTGATGATAACCGGATCTGAGGTCCATCTTTGAGAAATGACTAGCACCCTGAAGTTGGTCAAACAAGTTATCAATTCTAGGGATGGGATACTTATACTTGATTGTGACCTTGTTCAACTGCCTATAGTCAATGCACATTCTGAGAGAACCATCTTTCTCCTTTACGAACAACATTGGTACACCCCATGGTGAAATAATAGGTTTGATGAAGCCCTTATCTAGAAGGTCTTTCAACTGCTCTTTCAATTCATTAAGCTCTATTGGAGCCATTCTGTAAGGAGGAATAGTGATAGGCTAGGTATTTGGGAGGAGATCAATTCCAAAGTCGATTTCCCTTTCGGGAGAAACTCTGGGAAGATCTATTGGAAACACTTCTGGAAACTCACTGACTACTGGAACTGACTCAAGAGTTGGGGTTTTGGAGCTTGAATCCTTAACCCAAACTAGATGGTAGAGATAACCCTTAGAGATCATCTTTCTGACTTTAAGGTATGAAATGAATTGACTCATAGGCGCTAAGCTACTACCCTTCCATTCTAAGATTGGTTCGTCTGGAAACTGAAAGCGAACAATCCTAGTTCTACAATAGACTAAGGCATAACAGGAATGTAACCAATCCATTCCTAGAATGATATCGAAATCTACCATTGCTAACTCTATAAGATCTGCTAAGGTGATTTTCTGAGAGACTGTCACAGGGAAATTTCTGTATACCCGTCTAGCCATAACTAGATCACCAACTGGAGTAGAGACTGAGAAAGGTGCTGAGAGTGTTTTTGGGCTAACACTGAACTTGACCGCTATATAAGGAGTTACAAAAGACAAAGTAGCCCTTGGATCTAACAACACATAAACATCAAGATTAAAAACTCGTAACATACCAGTGACTACATCAGGAGAATTTTCCTGATCCTGGCAATCCTGGAGAGCGTACAACCTGTTTTGGCGTTGTCTGCCACCTGTACTAGATGTGTTACCCTACTGAGTCGGGCGACCAACTGGTGTTGCTGAAGTTGTGGATTGAGCTCTAACATTATTACCTCATTGACCCTGTCTAGAAGGACAATCCTTCAACCTGTGACCAGACTGACCACACCTAACGCATCCTTCCTTTCCTATAA
Source organism: Solanum okadae (assembly GCA_036553675.1). Lineage (NCBI taxonomy): Eukaryota > Viridiplantae > Streptophyta > Magnoliopsida > Solanales > Solanaceae > Solanum > Solanum okadae. The sequence goes on along the minus strand of CM071686.1, from coordinate 20,324,605 downwards.
GACACTCTCCCGGATGGTTCTTACTATATTACAGGCAAGTTGGGTTGGTTCTGGTGCCTGAAACACTTCCCTGAGAGATAGAACCTGATGCCCTACCTTTCTAATCTTGTCTGAACTTGGAGGATTGAACACTAGCTGATGATGGTACTGGAGTCAAAGACTTCTGCTGAAACTGTGAGTGATTTCCACCACCCGACTTCTGTTGAGAGTAGTCATAGTTGCCTGTCCTAGCTTTCTTACTCTCCTTAGCATGTTCCCTAAGCTTATCACCCTCAACATGCTGAGCATGATTCATGAGCCTAGAGATGCTCATATCTTCCAACAACAGAGCATTTTTGCACTCTGTCTTCACCAAATCTGACACTCCATAAAGAAGCTTATTCATCTGGGCCTAGAATCAGCAACCATTTGAGGAGCATACTTGGAGAATTAGGTGAACTTGAGCCCATAATCTTGGACAGTCATAGATCCTTGTCTCAAATTCATGAACTCCTGATCTTTTGCTTCTCTCAACTCCCTTGGGAAAAACCTATCCAGAAAAGTCTCACTAAAGCAATCCTAAGTGATAGGAGTTGCATTTGTACCCCTGTTCTCCTTCCATTGAGTATACCAGATATGAGCTACATCCTCAAGTTGATAAGATGCTAACTCAACCCGATCATTCCCAGTAACCTACATCACTTCAAAGATCTTCTTGACCTCATCAATGAAATTCTAGTGATTCTCACTAATTTGTGACCCTAAGAACTCTGGCGGATTCATTCTAACAAAATCTCGCACTCTGGCTGCAGCTGACCCCACATTAGCACCTGTCGGGACTGGAACCCGCTGATTGTTCTTGTTGGCCATGCTCTAAGCCAACATCTGAATGGCGTTTCTAAATTCTGCATTTGAAACTTCTTGATCTGGGACTTGAGGAGCTGTTTTTGCGTTCCTGGTATTCGCATTCCTGGCGTTAGATCTACGAGGAGGCATGATCACTGAAACATAGAACGTCGAGTTAGAATGGAATTAGATCATACCTTACGCACAATAAGAGTAACAAGAAAATGAAGATTTTTCCTAAAACACTTTGTAGCCTCCCTCTCATTAGATGTGGTGTGCACTACACACCCATGAAAAGGACTCTACCTAGTGCGGCTTTTCAAACATCCTAGGACACTAAAACCTAGGGCTCTAATACCAAGTTTATCACGCCCCGAGCTAACCCCGAGACGCAGACACGGGACCTAAGATCACAAGTGACCCCAAGCTAACCCTGCTGGCATAATGAGAACATACTAAGAATGAACTGAATAATAACATAATTATGCGGAAGCTAAATTATAAGATATACTATAAATGATGGGGAATACCCATATACTATCTGAATATAAGAAAGCTGAGAGTTTGAATACAAGATAAAAGTCAAACTCTAAGACTAAAGTTGAAACTATGTCTGAAATAAGCCTTTAAACTTACTAGAAATGTTGGGACATGCCCCAACTAGATCTATCAAAACTGAAACTAAAGCTAAAAGTGATAAAGATAAACATGTCACTAGTCCTCGAAGAATAAGGACTCACCATTGATGATGTTGAGCTGAAGATCGGGAATCGATCTATGCGTGATCTAACTGTTGATGACCTGAACCTACATCACGAGAAGATGTAGCGTAATGTATGCGTCGGTACCATGCAGGATAGAGTAAAGTTAAAATAAACATATAATTGAACAAGCATTAAAGCAAGAGCATAATCTGAACATGATATAGATACTGAATACTGAGCTAAATGAATGCAATGACCAATTTAACATGCTAAAACTGAATGTTGATTGTATTGAAATGTGGTCAATGCAATGGAGTCTAACTGAACTGTAGGAGCTACTAATAACCGATAATAAAACCACATGAGCTAAATGTGGAGTCTGATGTATACGCCCCATCGAGAGGACCCAATATACCTCGCCAAGCGTATAGAGGCATGCTGGCGTGATCACTAAAATGATGCCCACAGAGGGGACTTACAACCTATGTAGCTCGTAGTTTTGGGACTATATGGGTGACTGACCCTAGTCCAACTCGGTATTATGCTACTCCCAATAGATTAAGTGATTAACACATTATGACTGAATTACTTGTAATATACTAGATAGCTCAAAATTGACATGCAAACTGAGAATGCAACATTAATAAACTGATAATGACACATTCAAAATCTGAAGCATGTATGTCTAAAATAACTGAAATATCTGGCCTAGCAAGTGTAATTCATGAACTATGGAAATACATAGCTAAGGTTCTGAAATTCATGCAAGAAACGACGTAATAACATGATAATCTGATTTGGAACATGTAGATAACTAATTCATGATAATCTGTTGAAGTTCTAGAAACCCTAGGTCTAGTTATGATAAGGGAATCAAGAATCTGACTGAAATCTAGAGACCTAGTGTGCAAAAGAAACCCACTAGTGAAATCCCACATACCTGGTGACAAATTCCATGGAGAAATCTTTTGACTTCGGGGTTGGAACGGATGGAATCTTGTTGTGTTCTTGAATTAGGGTTCTTGACCTCTTTTCTCCTCTCAAGCTCTAATTTCTCTAAGTTTTGATTAATGGATTGACTTAGGTAAGTTCTAGTTATGTTTCTAGGCTTAAACTGACTAAAACCTCATAATTTAAGGTCTATTTGACGTAGTTTAGGGGTTAAATGAAATAGGAAAAGACCAAAAGACCCCAGACTTAACTGATATTGAGGTCATCGACGGACAGGACGAACGGACCGTTGATGGACTGACGGTCCGTGTTGGTCATCCATCAATTGTGACTGAAGCTGGGTATTTGGGGCATCGACCAACGGGCACGGACCACGGTCCATGGGTCTGGCCGTGGGTCAACACTTAGTCTATTTCCTGGGCTGGTTCTGAGGACGGGCTGCAGTGGCAAACCACGGACCACCAGCACGGGTCGTGGATCACCCTATGGTCCGTGGGTGGCAACCGTGGGTTGCACCTGCAACTTCTCAAAATCTGCATTTTTGGTCTATTTCGGATACAAGGTGTTACACTAAAAGTTGAGGTCTTCAAATCAATCATGTTTGCAAGTTGAAGTCTTCAAATTCTTCAAGTCTACAAGTTGAGGTCTTCAAATTCTTTAGGTCTGCAAGTTAAAGTCTCAAATCAATTAAATTTTCAAGTTAAAATCTTCAAATTTTTCAAGTTTGAAATTTAAAGTCTCAAATCAATTAAATTTCAAGTTGAAGTCTTCAAATTCTTCAAGTCAGCAAGATGAAGTCTCAAATCAATCAAGTTTGAAACTTGAAGTCTTCAAATCAATCAATATTATAAGTTGAAGCCTTCAAATTATTCAAGTTTGAAAGTTGAAGTTTTCAAGTCTTGACCTCTAGATTACCTTTCTTAGGGAGGGGATGCGTATCCATCCTCTTTTCGCCTTAAGAATACCATAAAGTTACCTTTCTTAGGGCGGGGATGTGTATCCATCCTCTTTTCACCTTAAGAATACCATAAAGTTACCTTTCTTAGGGCGAGAATGTGTATCCATCCTCCTTTTGCCTTAAGAATACCATAAAGTTACCTTTATTAGGGCGGAGATGTGTAACCATCCTCCTTTCGCCTTAAGAATACCATAAAGTTACCTTTATTAGGGCGGAGATGTGTATCCATCCTCCTTTTGCCTTAAGAAATACCATAAAGTTACCTTTATTAGGGCGGAGATGTGTATCCATCCTCCTTTCGCCTTAAGAATACCATAAAGTTACCTTTCTTAGGGTGGGGATGTGTATCCATCCTTTTTTCGCCTTAAGAATACCTCTAGATTACCTTTCTTAAGGCGGAAATGCGTATCCATCCTCTTTTAGCCTTAAAAATACCATAGAATTACCTTTCTAAGGGCTAGGATGCGTATCCATCCTCTTTTCGCCTTAAGAATATCATAAAATTACCTTTCTTAGGAAGGGGATGTGTATCCATCCCTTCACACTACGTTGTGATAAAACTCACCGTCATGGAGCGTCCGCAAAGTAAATATTGTGTCCATTGGATCTATAAAAAAAAAAGTGGGAGGGGGGGGACAAGACAAAAACAAATAAAGAAATAAATAATTGCATGTCGAAAGGATGTCCCGAGCGACTTACCAGTGGAGCAAAGTTGATGCTCGCAAGTCACAAATGAAGAAAAGGACACCCTTTTATAGAGTTGTGTGAGGGGACTTTTCCGTCTCCAAAACAAATTCAAATTGAGAAGAGTTATTCTTCTAATATGAAGTGATAACTGTGAGGCGGTGGATTACTACTAGATTGAGGCTATTTTGGTGTTCTTGTTCAAGAAGGAAAGGTAAACTATTCCTAACTAAACTACAAAAGCATATGCATGTAAGGTAATGATTCTTAAAGTCAAAAAAATAAAACAAAGGAATTTTGTGGGCCCCATTACGTAAATTTGAATTCCACGCAGCATGCACGACTTTTTATTTTTTTATTTTATTTATTTTATTTTTAAAAAAAATATATATATATATATATAAAATGTCTATACATGTTTTGAAAACCTTGGGAATATATGCATGTGGTCATCTATCCCTGTTCATGACACGTGGAATTTTCAAAGCCAATTGCACAATTAATGTATGAAAAGACATGATTGTCATTTTCTTTTTTTAATTTGATAAGTTCGCTAGTACTTCGAGACTTGTCTCCAATAAGTGCAAATTTAGACAAGTCTTGAAGCGGGGATAATTGTAATCATTTAAAATTAGGACAAAAGATAAATTTACCCCTAAACTTTATTAAATGGTACGCCTATACCCTCCGTTATACTTTGCCTTCATCTAAGTCCCTGCCGTCCAATTATCGGTACACACATGTCTCTCTCACTAACGGCCCCCTCATTCTGTGCACGTGTCTAAATCCTAAGCAACTACTCGTTTGACCATTGCTTTTAACCCATAAACTAATAACCCGCCCCATAAACCCAATACCCTCCCGATTCCCTCTAAAATATCCTAAGTTAAAATTAAAAGACCCAAATATTTCAAGTCACATTCATATCTCACAAACCCTAGCCTTCATCAGTGTAAAGTTCGTTGATTTCATAGTTTTTCTTGGTCGATTCCACTGCGTGTTCGTCGATGCAACATATGTTCGTCATATCACTGAGATCCGGTCAAAGGTACCCAGATATCCTAAGTCACTTTCGTATCTCACATATATTGTTTTTTGTTTTCAATTTGCATTCATAAATAGTAAAGAAATGTGTTGTTGCGTTTTGCTTTTCAGTTATTTAGTTATTGTATAGAATATGCTTTTTATAGTTAAAATGAAGTTCACTTTCTAGGGTTTCACTTATCCGAAAAATGAAGTTCGTTTCTAGGTTTCACGTTAGAGTATTTTTATGTTGTTTGTTAGGCTTTCGTGCAACTTTTTGTTAAAGAAATATTTTTTTTGTTTGTATTTAGATTTGTTGGTTTGATAATGCCATTTTTTGTTCCTTTAGTTTCAGATTCCCCTGACTTTATTCCATTACTTTGTCTTCATGCCTACTTTATTCCATTACTTTGTCTTCATGCCTTTATGTTGTAGGTCCATAAGAAATAATTGGTTGTTGTTATTAATTTAATTCTAATTGTAGGACCACTTGTTTAATTGTTAATTACTAACTATGGACCACTTGTTTAATTGTTAATTACTAACTATGGATCACTTGTTTAATTGTTAATTACTAACTGTGGACCACTTGTTTGATTGTTAATTGGGACCTTGTTAATTACTAATTGTGACTTACTAACTTACTATGTGACTGTGACTTACTAACTTTCTATGTGACTTTGACTTACTAACTGTGACTTACAAACTTACTATGTTACTGTGACTTACTAACTAATGCCTAATTGACTTAATAACTAACTAATGTGCTTTACTAACTTACTATGTTACGGTGACTTACTAATTAATTCCTAATTGACTTAATAACTAACTAATGTGATTACTAACTTACTGTGTTACTGTAACTTACTAACTAACTCCTAATGTGACTGACTTACTATATTATGCTTGCATTTGTGACTGACTGACTTACTTATATGACTTACTCAATGTGACTTAATGACTAATTAACTTACTTTAATCCTAATGTGACTACTAACTATGTCAATGACTTATGCTTATTAATGTGACCTAATACATACTTATTTCCTATTGTAACTTACTTGTTTTATTTACTAACAATGTGACTGGCTTATGCTTACACTTGTGACTGACTTACTTAACTGACTTATACTAATGTGATTGACTTACTTAACTGACCTACTAAATGTGACTTATTTACTAATAATGTGACTGCCTTATGCTTACTGATGTGACTGACTTACTTAATTGGCTTACTAAATGTGACTTATTTACTAACTAACTTACTTTAATCCTAATGTGACTACTAACTATGTCACTGCCTTATTTTCTATTGTAACTTACTTATTTCCTATTGTTACTTACTCATGTTATTTACTAACTCTTTGTAGGTCATTAACATGGTCGAAGTTACCATATACTTTCATCATGGCGGTGAGTGGCTAACCAGTCCAAAACAACATTATGACAAAGGATGGGTTCATAATTGGAAAGGGTATGATCCTGATCTTATACCTTTTATTGACTTAGTGAAGGAGTACACAAATAAGTTAGGTTTTGTTGGTGTGTAAAAACTTATTGTACTTGCTCCAACTTGGAAATATTTTGAAATCATAGGTGATGAGGGAGTTAGGACCTTACCCTCTATTATCTCTACTGATTATAAATCTATTCACTTGTTTGCTACTGAGGACTGTGAATTATTATCATGCATGATGGATCATTTCTACTTTCACCAATTGTTAATGAAGGCACTGACTGTAGTGAAAGTGAAAGTGGCAGTAATAATGGAATGGTGTTTAGTTGTTGAGATTATGATACATGTGAATTAGTAAATTTTGTTACTAAAAATAGAGGAATATAACTCATAGTTTGCAAGATTATAAGGAGATTGTTAAGGGTATGGCCTTCAAGGACATAGCTGAAGCAAAACAGTTTTCTAAACTTTATGCTCTAGCTAAGAAGGTAGAACTAGTTGTGGTGAAGAGTGATAAAAAAAGATTGAAGTATACATATGTTGCTGAAGGTTGTCCATTTTTACTTCTTATTTCTTGGGATCTGACCACTCTTGGTGTTAGTGTCAAAACACTTCTAGATCATAGAGAGTGTGGAACAGCATATGATGACTCTTTAGTGGATTACTCAACAATAGCTTTGTATTTTAAGGACAAATTGCAAAGTGACCCCAAGTACAAGGTCAAAGAAATGAAGGTTGACTTACATAGAGTGTTTGAGCTAAATGTAAGTGAAGCAAAGTGCAAGAGAGCCAAAAAGGAAATACTAGAGAGTCTAGAAGGTAGCTTTGTAGACTCTTACAATAAATTAAAGGGTTATGCTACTTAATTTAGAAGTTGTAATCCAGGGTCTGACATTGTGATAGATTTGTCTAAAGAGGAATTATCTAATGGTAAGAGAAAATTTCTTAGGATGTATATATGCTTTAAGGCAATGAAGTTTGGTTTTAAGTCTGGGTTAAAGTCTGGGTTAAGACCACTTATTGGGTTAGATGGTACATTCCTTAAAGGAAAAACTTAGGGACAGGTATTGTGTGTTGTTGGTCAAGACAGTAATAACTCTTTCTACCCTCTAGCTTGGGTTGTGGTAGATAAAGAAACTAAGAGGACTTGGACATGATTCATGCAACAATTGCAACATTCACTTGAACTTCAAAATGGTGAAGGACTGACATTCATATCAGATATGTAGAAGGTAATATTATTCTACTAATTTGCAATTTATTTACCTTTGCTTGATAATATTTCTTTTATTAATTTTAGTTGTTTTAATTTGACACTTAGGGGCTGCTTGAAGCAGTAAGGACAATCTTACCTGAAGCACATCAGAGATATTGTGCAAGGCATATTGAGGTAAATTGGTCCAAAAGATGGGGTAAAGGTAATTTGAAAAAGTTGTTATGGTGGGCTGCATGGTCATCATTTACAAAGTAGTTTGAGGACCAACTTCAAGAGATCAAGGAAGTTGATGAAAAGTGATTGTCTGATAATGAGCAAGGAATATCCGTCTTTTTACTAAACAGGATGGATTGAACTCGTAATTCATTAGATATTTTTTATGAATGTCGACAAGATTTAATAGACAAGTATCCTCCCAAAGCATGGTGCAGAGCCTATTTATATACAGTGTGCAAAAATCAGGCTGTGGATAATAACTTTACTGAATCATTCAATGCTTGGATACTTGAAGCAAGATACAAGACAATTATTGAAATGTTGGAAGACATCAGGGTCAAAATAATGGAGAGGTTGGCAGTAAAAGAGGTTGTTGTGAGGAAGTGGAAAGATGATGGGTTTAGTCCTAAAAGTGAGTTGTTGTTTATTGAGTATTTGAAGATTTCCAAGGTTTGTAAGGTGAGTGGCAATGGGAATAATGGCTATGAGGTTACTGAAGGTGCAGATAGACACATTGTCAACTTAAGAGAGAAAAAATGCACATGCAGAACATGGGATCTGACTGGAATTCCATGTCCACATGCAATTAAGGCCATGGAGCACAAGAAAATGATACTAAAGAAAGAAATTGATTGGTATTATAGTAAGGAGGCATCCTTGGCAGTTTACAAACACAAGTTACAACTTATTAAGGGAGAACCATTCTTGAAATATGATCATTTGCATGGCATTGAACCACCAAAATTGGTCAAGCTTGTTGGTAGACCTAAGCTTATGCGGGAAAGAGAAAAGAATGACGCTATTAAGAGGCAAGGAGTATGGAAGCAAACAAGAAAAGGAAAAGTGATGACATGTAGTAATTGTGGAGAACAAAATCATAATGCAAGAGGATGTGAAAAGGTAATTTTCATTAAATCTTTAATTACATCAAATAATTATTCCATTTTACTATTTAATTATCTATCCTCTATTATGATTAATAAGGCAAAGAAGGGGAAGCAACCTACTAAGAAGCAGGGGAAGCAACCTGCTAAGCAAGGAAAAGAAACTGGTAGGGGGAAAAAGAGGCAGCCTAGGAGAGGTTTAGTTGATGAAGATGAAGCTTCAGACATCAACCGCACAGCCCCACAACCAACACAAGAGAGTCAGTCTGAATATGTTGCTTCTAGCAGCTATTTTCCAGTAGTTGAGGATGATGATGAAGAACCTAGGCTAAGGCCAAGAACAATCTGAAGCTTTTCTAACAAGATTGAGAAAGAGACAGAACCCAAAAGAACCAATTGGAAGTAGAGTAATAGGCTTCAGAGTGGCGTTAGTGAACCTACAAATCTTCCCATAGCACCAACTGGCTTAACAGGATGCAATTACTATAAACTAGCTACAAAAGTTGAGGCCAAGAAGGAGATGATGATATTGTGTTGGTACTACTGTTTTGTATATGTTGGTGCCTTTAATGATGTTAAGGCTAAACTTGTTTTTTTGCTGTGTTTTGTATAGGCTGGTGCCTTAAATGATGTTTTTGTGATGTTTTGGTAGCACTATTCTGTATAGGCTGATGCCTTTAAGGTTAAACTTGTTGTTTTGGTACTCTGTTTTGCTTCTACTGTTTGTATAGGTTGAGTGTATCAGCTAAAACTAATTGTCATTTTGCTTATATATGACCAATGTTTGAATATTATATATGGTGTCTTTGTTGTGCTTTTGTGCAAGTTTAATATTGCGTTAGTGACTTTCATGTTGACAGTTTAATAGTGCCTTTGTGCAAGTTTAATAACACCTAAGAACACACGTTTCACAAAAGACAAGCTTTCATTTCATTTTTAGATTCTCTAAATACAAGGAAAACGTAATGGCAATACCAGAAACTTTATCCATCTTCAACATAAAGAGTAATATAACACCTCTAACTACTAGAAACTTTAAGGCAAAAGACACAAAATAATGTTCAAATCCAACAAGAAAATTCACAATACGTTTGAAGCAATAGCTACACTAAATAATGGCCAACACTTGAAAACTACATTCAATACACAAATTTATTATACAGTAAAACAATTCAAAACATAAGATTCACTAATACATAGGAACACTTGAAATAACTAACACTTGAAAACTACAAATACTTGAAATAACTAACACTAGAAAACTACAATTCAACAACATATATTCCTCATGCTACACAATAGTTAATCACTTGAAAATTGCAACAACAAATACCACAAACACAGTACATGACAATATACACAACATCTTCAACTTCGACACTTACGCTTCCAAATTTCTTGATTTATTCACCTCGAAGTATTTTAAACTCTCTAAATTCTCCAAAAAAAAATTCAAATCGTCTCTTTCAATCTTAAGTGCATTCAACGACTCTCTCAAATTCTCCATTTTTAACTTTGCAACTTCCAATTTAGACTTCAATAAATTAACTTCAATGGAAGAATTTTCTGAAGAACTATCTTCCCACCTCCAAAATCCACAATTTTCAATTTGATAAAAATAACAGAGAAGAAATCATAATCACCAAAATACAAGCAGAAATCATATTAATTTACATTTAGCGAAAAATGTACCTTAGGTTTAGAACATCTATAAAATCTTCTTCCGGAGTTCAATGGAGTCCTTGAAGTGAAACAACGAGTCATTTCACTACAAAAACAAGTCATCATCATGGAGTTACTAATTGAATCACAAGTACTTTTAGACATGATTTTAGGTCTGATTTGATGGAGACGACAGATAGATGAAAATTGACTACGAAAATATGACCAATACACGATAGAATCGACGAACACACGATGGAATCGACCAACAAACTATGGAATCGACGAACCTTACATTGATGAGGTTAGGGGTTTGTGAGATACGAAAGTGAATCGGGTGGGTATTGGGTTTATGGGGGCAGGTTATTAGTTTATGGGTTAAAAGTAATGGTCAAACGGGTAGTTGCTTAGGATTTAGACACGTGTACAGAACGAGGGGGCCGTTAGTGAGAGGAGCATGTGTGTATCAATAATTGGACAACAGGGGCTGAGATGGACGCAAAGTATAACGGAGGGCATAGACGTACTATTTATCAAAGTTCGGGGGTAAATTTGTCATTTTATTAGATATAAATTTATAAAATGATTCGAAGTATATTAAATTTATGAATATATTAGTCCAAATAAATATTATGGATTAATATAATTGGGTTAATTATTTAAGTACAATAAATATGAATTTAATTAAAGTCCAAATTAATTGATTTGGACTATAATAAGCCCGGTTTGCTAAGCCCAATTTCATCTCATCCTATAGGCCCATTTTCTCAGTGCCACGTGGCAAATGATGTGGCATGCCAAGTGAAACAAGAAGCCAATAGGACCACTACACATGTCAAAGATAACAAGTCCACTCCATAAAGCTCATATGCCATGTCACTTAAATCTGATTGGCGGAAGGGAATCATATTCCAATCACAACTCCACTACTCTAAAACTATAAATAGGGGTTCTCATAATCCAGAAAAGAGAACAACGAATTCTAAACAAGAACCTAGAGAATGCTCGAGGATCAAAATCAATAAATTTCTCTACAAGCTACAAGTTTAAGAATTCGAGAATTCAAGTGTTCAAGTTCAAGATTTGAAGAATTAAAGCGTTCAAGTTCAAGAACGATCAAGATCAAGACCATCGGATTCAAAATCAAACTCGAAGCCCTTGAATTCAACTAGAAGTCAAGATCAAGATAAAGTTAAAGTCCAAGTTCATTGAAAATTCAAGAACAAGCTCAAGATCCCTTGAATTTATATTCGAAAAGGTGAATTCAGAGGAATCATAGAGATTGTAACACTCGCACTTTGAAATAATAAAATGATTGTTGCATAATTTTTTGTTCTTGATTATTGTTATCTCGACGGGAAATTTTATTGTCAACAGTTGTAACTTTTCCAAAGAGTTGTGACCTTTCTGATAAGACACAATAAGCATTTGTTCACACTATCCTTTGTTGTCTATAAATAGAGGAATTTCCTCTCATTTTAAAATAACGAAAATTTTGAACTTTTTCTTCTTGTTGTTGTTCTTCTTCTTTACAGTTAAATTGTTGTGTATTTTGCTCATGTTGAATGGATCAATGGCTCACTGACACTGTTGAATAAAATTGCTCTATCCTGAGTGAATCTATTCTTGTAATCCTCGGGTACTAGAGGGGAATAATTTTTTAAAAGGGACATTGTGCATTCAGTGGGCTCAATTTTTTTCAGTCTGTTTCATTCTATTGTTACAGATCCTGGTATATTTTTTACAGTCATTAATTTATGCTTATATTATTAATTATTGTTTTTTAGTACATTCTTTAACTTTGTTGTTTATGTTTATGCAAAGTTATTGCTATAAGTATTTGTTAGTACAGATCAAATAGCGACGTTAATTAAGTATTGAAGCAAGTTTTCCCTATTAAAACTGTTGAAGGTACAATAAAAGCAGCCCTTACAAATCTCTAATTTCTTTATCAACAACGTCATTCCTTCACATACAAGGATGAGATTTTGTGTTCTTTAGAAAATCCTCTGAGAGTTAATAACTTTGCATGCCCATGTTTTTTTTATTTTTATGTTGTTGTTATCTATTTTTACTAAATTTTATTAGTGAATATTATGAGCACTTTAAGGATTGAAAGTTGATTGAAGTGTTAGTCAATTTTTTGAGGTATGTTATTTTCAAACATTGGAACTTTTTTGGTTAGAATAATTTGTTATCATCATTGGATATCTCATAATTTACTCCCTTTAATTTATGTTTTTCTCGATGTTGTATTGTCTCCTTAAAAAATATCGTTTGGTATGTATATGATCTCATTTGGACAAAACTTTCGTCCTTTTAATGTTTTTTTTTTTCCTTCTCATTCGCCTCTTCTAAATATTTTTGGTGTGAATTATGACTATTTTCGACAAGCTTAATTTGAAGAATATGAAACAAAATCTACTCTAAATAAAAGTAATATCTTAAGCTACAAAAGATATGTGTATTAACAAAGATTTGTTGACCTTCATATCCCAAGCCATTGTCGAGCGTTTGAGTTATCTAGGTTAGACTCATTTTTAAATTTTTAATGTTCGAGAATATTTCTTTAACATGAGTCTAGAATACCAACATTTTGATATACTTGTACTTTCATAATACAGCAATTATACATACATATTTCTAAAAAAGTCGTAAAATTGCATTGATGAAGCATCTAGAAGGGCCTTCAGAGCTGCAGTTTCATGAAGAATGAATTTCTAAAAGGGTCAACAATATTATTTTGCTGTTGTTTCACATTTGTTTTTCTCCTTCTATAAACTTTGTTAGAGTAACAAAGTAACAACAACGAAAAGTGGTGAACGTTTGACCTCAGACAAATAGATTGTCTCTAAAAAAAATTATTTATGTTGTTGTGGTGTACTTCTTTTAACAGTCATAACTTATTTGTAACTAATATTGATTATCAAAAACTTTCACATAATTTTTTTTACAAGAATTTATTCTTACCATAAAATTATCTGATTATATATTTTTCATGTACAAAAAAATAGGAAATGGAATGTTTAATCGCTACATAAAAACATCACTCAATTTTAACAAGATAATTATATCATCAAACATATATTATGATAAATTATGTAAAAGATAAAAATGATAAGATATCAAGATATTTTTAATCCTTCATTATATATTTACAATTCTTATGATATGTGATAATTCCAAATCATTTTTTTTGTTATAACATTCTATTATTGGAAAGGTTGTTAAAAAGCTTAGAAACTTTATGCCTGCGCGAAGCGGGGGTAAATTACCTAGTGTGTGTGTGTGTGTGTATATATATATATATATATTACTTTAAAAGCATAAACACCTAACTTAAATGTTAAATTACTATAATATCCCTAACTTAGGTTGTGACTTTTTTGATGAGTTGTGACTTTTCTAATGAGTTGTGACTTTTTCAAAGGGTTGTGATTTTTCAATGAGATGTGAATTATCCAAAGAGTTGTGACTTTTCCAAAGAGGTGTGACTTTTCCAAAGAGTTGTGACTTTTCCAAAGGGTTGTGACTTCTCGGAACGGTCGTGACTTTTCAGATAAGACAAAAAAACACTTGTTCATACTACCCTTTGTTGACTATAAATAGAGGGATTTTCTCTCATTTTTATTCATTAAAAAGGACTAATTTCCTACGAATAGTCACAACAATTTCTACCTTCATGTTTCTTCAGTCATAAATCACAACCATTCTCTCCTTATAAATTCTTTGAGATCTCTTTTCTATGACAATTTGAGATCATTTAAGATTTTCATAAATGATTCATCCCCAATCCATTGATATGTGTCGCCGAAGTTCTTTGGCATTGGAATTTAGATATTGGCTTTCTATTAAAGAAGAAAAGAAGAGAACAAAGAAATATACAATTATCTATGAACTTTGCTTCACACAGACATCTTCTATATATAGTGCGCCGGAATTTTTATTTATTTTTCTTATTTTGTTTCTTGAATAATTTCTTTTGTGTTTTCATTTGAGAGAGAATTTAAATACACATATTGTTCATTATTTCTTCTAATAAAATAAAGTGATGAAGATGTGGGAGAGACAATAATAATAAACAAATACAAAAAAGGCACATGATTAGGGTAAGATATTTCTTCTTTGTATTTCCATTTGTTATTCTTTTAACATCAAATGAAGGAGTTTCTTCATAATTTTGCTAAAACACCGGGCATCAACGTAGTCCATTGAATTAGAAGTTTTGATGTTAAGTCTACTGTTTCAAAAATAGATTTTCACTTTTACCTATAATATGATACTATAACCATGATAATAATTATTTTTAATAGATATGTAAGTAAAAATGAATAAAGAAAGTAAAGTGTTGGTGGCAAGAGATTTCAATCAAATGAAACACTAGGGTGAATATATCATGAACATATATTTTCGCCTTCCTTCTTCATTGCCTATGAATTGATCCACATATTTTTAGTTTTTTATATTTATGTTTAGTATGAATTTTTTTTATGTATGAATTTCCTGTTATTTTGTGTTCATTTTGATCGAAGAATACACTATTTCGCTAGCTATATAAAAATGATAAGAAAATAGTTATTGATCATAAAATGATCCTAAATCAAATTTAAAATTTATAAATAATACTTTAAATTTTATTCATCTTTTAATTTTTTTAATTAAAAAAATTTAATGTTTTATATCACGATAGAACATCTATAAGATACTTGATACTCTCATAAGACAACATCTATATGATATGTCTGTGGCAAAATAAAGGATAATTTTTTTTAGAACTAATTATTGACGTAATATATTTTTCTTTATAAAATTCTACTTATAAAATTATTGACATTCACTATGTAAGTACACTGTGTTTTTGTAAAATTACATCTATATCATAGCCTTACTCAAATATTAATTGAATAATAATATTTTGTAAAAGATATATCACGTTTGATGATAAAATATTAAAATATTTATGACAATCGTTCCTAGTGTCATGCACATATTAAATTTTAAGTATTAATAGCTAAGAGAATAATTGTACTTAAATGGTGTCCATCATTTACAGTCATAACCGCAAGAGGAAAAGTTATTGCTAACCATTTCTTTATCTTGATATTATTTTTCTATTTTATTGGTAAAGTTTGTTTACAGAATTGAGTAAAGTAAAGAACAATACGACTTAAGGAATATCACTTTCTCTCCATATTTAAATTTTTTTGAATGCATTTTGAAATGTTTCAATGATATCTGGTCATTTTTGTCTCAAAAAATAATTAACTCTATGAAAATCTGTATTAATCATTTAAAAGCACTTGTCCAATATTCTTTTAGTTATAATTATTTACCAAAAAACTTTAATTTAGTAATATTAATTCTATTTTACAACATCGTATACTATATGATATGATACACACGTGCAATGCACGTGCCATGAAACTAGTATATATATATATATATATATATAGAGAACCTTAGGCCCGCCTACGTGGTGCCACTAGAAACCAGAATTCCCTTTTAATTTATTTATTTCCAAAACTAGCCTTTCCCTTTCATGAAAAGTTGTGACATTTATGAAAAGTTGTGACTTTTATAAAAAGTTGCAACTCTAATGAAGAGTTGCGACTTTTATGAAAAGTTGTGACTTTTATGAAAAGTTGTGACTTTATGAAAAGTTGTGACTTCTATGAAAAGTTGCGACTTTAATGAAGAGTTGTGACTTTTATGAAAACTTGCGACTTTAATGAAGAGTTGCGACTTTTATGAAAAGTTGTGGCTTTTATGAAAGGTTGTGACCTTTCCAAAGGGTTGCAACTTTTCCAAATAATTGTAACATTTCCGATAAGGAACAATAAATATTTGTTCACACTACCCTTTGTTGTCTATAAATAGAGGGATTTCCTCTCATTTTAAAACAATGAAAATTCTGAACCTCTTCTTCTTCTTCACAATTAAATATTTGTGTACTTTGATCCTACTGAGTGGCTCACTGACACCATTGCTTATGTTACAGATCCTGGTATGTATTTTTACAGTAATTAATTTATGTTTAAGTTATTAAGGATAAATGATAAGATGTAATAATTTTCATTTTCTTTTACATAATTAATGTTTGTTACTGCGTAATCTTGTATGTAATATAATATATTGTTTTAGTTTTAATGACTGATAGGTTTTAAGTATTATTTTATAATTCCGTGATATTAAATTCCCGCGCTTCGCGCAGGTAATTTTACTAGTAATATAATAATAATTAAATAAATATTAGTTGTGCATATAATAAATCTTTTCTATAATGTTTATCATACATACCACGATATTACTGTAACACCCCGAAAGTTGGAAGTCAAAAGGAAAAGGAAACTATAGATTTTTGGCACTGAAGCAAATTCTACGAGTCCAACCAACGAACCGTATGAAGTTCAACGGGCCGTAGGAAGGGAGTCGTAGACTTGGAGATGAGTTTTTGGAATTTCAACTTTCTAAAGTTTGACCTACGAATGAATAAGATGAACTGTAGGAAGGTTGACGAGTCGTTGGTTGGTTTCGTAGGAAGGTTCCAGACTTAGTGAAATTTTGAACATAAACTTGGATTTTTACGAATGGGTTCTATAGACCGTAAGATTTTAGATGGGCCGTATAAAGGTCTCGTGGAAAGTAAGGTAAATTTTGGATTTCTGAAGTTGGTTCTATGGTTGACCAATACAGTCCGTAGGAAGTTGTACGGACCGTAGTGTAATACATCAGTATTTGAAAGAGCTAAAACTAGAAAGAACTAAATTGAAAATAATCTAAATCTTAAAATTTTCAAGTTAAGCTTAAGATGTGAGTTTTGGGTCAGCTTAAAATGGTCATAACTTTCAGTACATGATGAATTAGGTGACTCATAAGATATCAAATGAAAGGTCTTTGAATCCTCTTTCCAACGCCACCAAGTTTTCTAATTTTTGAGATCATATGAGGGAGATATGACTATTCGAAGTCAGGCTTTTCAATTAAGGAAAGTTACCCAAAAATATGAGGGGTATTTTGGTCTTTTCCTTACCCAATTAGATTAATTCGATTTTAGTAAATAATTAGGGGTCTAAACTGATTTGGTTCAGTTATGTCAAACCAATTTACGCTTAGGGTTTTAGAAAAGAGTTCAAGAAAAGAGAAGAAACGAGGAGAAAAATCAAGCGTTCGTCGAGTTCTTGAGGTTTTATTGTGGATTTTCGCCAAGGGTTTGATCCCTAAGAGGTATGTGAGTTCTCATAGTTTTGGATTGGTTCACCCACACGCCAATCATTTTATTTTTAGCGAGATTTTGTTCTTGAAGTTGAAGAGTTTGAGTGCTTGATTAGTTCTTGAAAATATTGTTTATGTTCTTGAATTATGATGGGTTTGATAAATTCTTGAGATAATTGTATCGAATTTAAGAGTTGTTTTTGAGTAGATTCTCATGTACTTGTATTAGGTAATTGAATCTAAGGATAATTTGAGAAAAGAAAATTGATTCTAAACGAATTAGGGTCAGAAAATGAGAGATGAAATTCGTCAAAATTTGCCTGGAAAGGGTTGGGGCAGCGCTACCTGGTAGTGCGCCAAAATGTGTTTACTGAACTTTAGGGGCTGGCACCCCGCACCAACGGTGCGCCAGGGTCGCCTGCCCCCACTTTTTTTGCGTCATTTTAGCCCGTCAAAGTCCTTCTAAAGTATACCTTTACTTCCTACCGATTCTAACTACTTTAAGCTACATCTAAACATCAATAAATCATTCAAACATGAAATATAACCTTGAATATAATTCAAATTCAATGTAGAGTTAAGAGTCAGTCTTGAGAGTTCATCCGAGTCATTTTAATAAGTCTTTTACAATCGTTTTAAACTTGTTTTAAGACTTAAGATTGAGTTTGAGGAAGAGTAGAGCTAAGTTCATTTTCTTTAAAATGATATATGGAAACTCAGTATTCCTAAGAGTAAATGTTATTACATTTAAGCAGAGAGGAAACACTATTTTCCAAAAGAGATTTCATGAGCAGTTTTTAGTACCATCTCTTTTAAGAGAATGATTTTTGAGTAATAATCTCAAACCACAGAAAGAGTTATGTTTTTAAACATATGAGCTAGTTACATTTTGGGAGTAGTATTGAGCATTGATATGGGGACGAGTTCAGATAACTAAAAGTCTCCATAAACTATGTAGGCAACGTGGGTAGAAAGGGTCATAGTTTTAGATGATTCCTTAATGATTTTAGCATAGACTAGTGGATCCACTTAGTAGTAGGTCATATACCCCGGCAAAGTATAGGACAGTTTTGGCAGCGTAGGCTAGACGTTGTGTCATCACATAGTTCATAGTGATGATTGTCAGTTAGAGAATCTCCCACAGAATTTATTTTGTATTTTCATGTAGAAATAGAGTTTATATTGTATCCTTGCATACAAACTGTGTATATTGTATTTTTAAATACATCGTGTTGATAGCTACTGTTTTAAAAGCTTTCTTTAAATTGCTTTCATTACTACTTCTTTATATTGAAATGAGTTGAGTATCCCTGAGTTGAGTTGAGTTGAGGTAAGTGTTTCTTTCTGTTCAAGTTCAAGCTTATGTCTTGTTTTAGATTTTCCCTCACATGCTCATACATTCCATAGATTGGCGCCATTTGGCCGGCATCTTTTATGATGCAGATACAGGAAATCAGGATCAGCATCCAACGTTTCGTTGATTCTGTTGAGCTTCATAGTTGTCAGTGAGCCTCCTTGCTTCCGGAGGATCCCTTGTTTACTTTCAGTCATTTCATTTTGCTATTAGGATGTCGTGGATCTTGTCCCGACATCCATCTTAGTTAGTATAGGCTTCATAGATAGATAGACATAGTTCATGAGTCTTGTTCATTTCAGTTATTGATATCTGAGATTTGAGTTGTCATTTTGCCTAGTGAATGTTTCTTTAAGTATTCAGAGTTAGTTATTTGAGTTAAACCTTTACTTTTAAAGTTATCTTATCTTAAGTAAGTCTTCCTCTAAGATTTAAGCTAGGCCAAGGGTTCGCTTGGGGCCAACAATGGTTCTGAAGTGTCACTCGCCTCTAGGGTGTAGGCTCGGGGAGTGACAAACTTGGTATCAGAGCACATAGTTCAAGAGTCCTAGGGTATCTATGAAGTCATGTTTGTAGAATCCTAGTTGTTGACATCCCGTTGGGAGGGCGCAACGTTGCGGTGACTCACCAATAAAATAGTAATTTAATTTTTAAAAAGGGTAAAGGGGTAAAAGGGAGTTTTAGGGAAAAACTAGAAAACCAATTAACAATTTAACTTAAAAGAAATGTCTACGAAATCAATAAATTCTAGGTAAGGGGTTCAAGTTATTCCGAAGGAAATGTGTTAGACATCCTTCGAAATTCACAAATGTGGGTCCCAACTGAGTTCATTTTTTTCAAATTGAGGAGGAGATAACAATAATATACAAGTATAATAAACATGCAATATGCACAATTAGGGGTGTTCACAGTTTGGATAAAAACCGATCCAAACCGAAAAATCGAACCAAACCGATTAAATGAACCGATTTTATTTAGGGTTTGGTTTGGTTTGGTTTTAGATTCTTTTAAAAACTGATAGTATTTAGTTTGGTTATGATTTTGTTCGAAAAAAATCGAAGAAATAACCGAACCAAATCGATAAATAATACATATAAATTTTATTATTATACATACATAATATACTATTTTATAAACAATTTTTAAAATCTTATATATGTATTCATCAAAATTTATTTATAATTTACTTATGAAGTAAAAATGCCCAAGGTAAGAACATTTATCTTATTGGTTTCATGTATACGAGTGTATATGACAATTCTTTGTGGGACTGAAAATGTCAATGTCTCTTCCTTCTAGGACAAAAGGAGTGAATTTTGAAGCTTTATTCATAGTAAATTCAATGATCGAAAGTTTTGTAATGTCAGTCATTCTAACTATTTTTCGTTTTGAATGAATTATTGTCACTTTTTTCACGTTTTGAATAAATTATTTCTTTTAAATCTATGTATATGATTATAACCGAACAAAACCGAACTCAAACCGATAAATGTATATTATATTAGGTTTGGTTTGGTTTTGATAATTTTAAAACCGATTAAGTTGGTTTGATTTTGGTTATGACCAATAACCAACACAAACCAACCCATGAACACCCCTATGCACAATAATAAATAAAACAATAATACAAGAATCAACCTAAGTTTTGCCTAACATCGGTATATACAAGATAATGAATAAAGAATATAATGCAAACTTCATTTGAATAGCTTCAATGGAAAGCAACTATGTGTACCTATAAAGACACTTAGTAAAAGTGTTAGTAATAAATAAATATGAATAAAAATTAATAAATCAAATAATAACTTAAAAATAAAAATTTGTTTTATTAACATGGGAGGCATTGAAAATCGATGATAATTTCTTCATCAGCCCTTTTAACATACAAAATATATGAACTTAAACTAAATTTCTATTTTTTAACATTGGGGAGGCCTCCAAAATCGATGGAGAGATTTGTTCATTGGTCAATTGAAACATTCCAATAACACAATAAACAATAACAACAACAAAATCCTACAATATAATAACTTAAATATAAAACAAAATCATATGAATAATAACCAAATATAAAACAATATAAAATTAATTGAAACAAATTTCAAGCAATTATCAACAAAAATATATGAATAGTAGTCAAATATTAAACAAAACAATACAAAAATAAACCCTAATCAAATAATAACAACATTTAATGTAACAAAACGGTAACGGAACAACTAAGGAATAAACTATCAATAATAGATAAATTCAAAGCAACAACAAACCCTTCTAATTAAATTAAAAATCTTCTTCAGTGTGAAAACATACCCAAAATAGTAAATAAATAAATAAAAGAAAATTCTAACAATAATCAACTCATCATACGACCTTTCTATTAAAATAATTAACAATAATAATAAAAACAAATAAATAAATAATACTAACATGCAAAACAGCAACAACACAGCAGGTTATAAATGGAGTTCACTGAAATATCTATCTATATATAAAAGGAGAAGTAAAAAAGTGCCACATGTCAGGACACTACAAAATTTCTCCATTTTTTTGTATTAAAAATTAAAAATTTAAATTTTAAAATACTTTAAATATGCATTAGTTGGTAATTTTAAAAAATAACTTATTCTACACGTGAATAATGTTTAAAAAAAAAGTTTACTTATTATTTTTGTAATTAGAATTAGAATTAGAATTAGAATTAGAATATGTAGTTTTATCCCATGCATTTGTGACTATAATTGTGAATAACTAACTAAATATTATCATGTTTCTTTATATATTTCCTAAAAATAATTTTTAAATCACAATTAAAATGTAATAATTTGCAGCTTTTAAATACTTTTGAAATATGCAGTTTTTAATACTTTTGATATAATTTTTAATAAACAAAACAATGAAACTACACAATTAAAAGAAACCGAATTTGTCACACGTTGGCTTCTTTTTCAAAAATTATAAGCAACAAATAAATAAAAATTTAAGAGCCTTTAAATTTAAATTACAAAAAAACTGTCAATAATTTTTAAAAACAAAACTGCCAATTCAAAAGTATTGTAACTTCCACCCGCTGTGTAGTCATATAGATAGATTTTTCATTCTTTTCCACAATCTCTGTATCATTTTGCATTTATTGATTTTCTTGAAAAACTTCTAGGGGGGGAAAAATTATGAATGAAAGAAGATCTTTTAAGTTTTACCAAAAAAGAAGAAGAATGCAGATCATATATTTGTTCTCAGTTTCATATTTGTGTTGTTACTAAATGAATTCGAAATGCATTTTCAATTGATTCATCTTTTTGTTTTCTTTCTAAATTCGTATTATTTTATCTACATTATAAAATTAGAACTATGATTTTGCAGAGTTGAAGTACACTTTATCACATATTGAAGAATTCTCAACCAAGTAAAATTCAAAACTTGAGAGTCTTTATTTCCCTTTCTATCATATATTCTTTATTATAAATAAAATCCAAATTATGAGATTTGCTACAAGAATTCTTATAAAAAATGTTTATCCATTTAAACTCAATTAATATCGTCATCAATCTTAAGTGCATTGGAAAGGTATAGAGTTCTTCGATTAACCTTAAAAGTTTTTATTTAGTACATTAAATCATCTGATGAAATTTTTTTATTTGATCATTCTTTCTTCTAAATATGTGGAAGTCATAAAATGAGAAGAAACATGTACATGTTTAATTTTGTCATTATTATATTATTATTAACCCACCATTGCACAAAATTCATTACATTCTCGAATTTTCAGTTTCAATTAATTAAATTTAAAATAGAAAACAAAAAATTTATCAAAAACTATCAATTTACAAAAAGATGCAAAAAAAATAATAAAATAAATAAAGAAACTGTCAATTGACATAATCAAAAGATGTCAATTTACAATATTATTAAAGTTTTTTTCTAAAATTTTAATTTAAATCCTAATAATTTCTAGGACAATATTAAAAGAATTTGAAAAGAAAGAAAAAGTTAATATTATTAAAAGAATTTTGAAAAGAAAGAAAAATTAATATTGAATATGTAAAATATCATATTTCATAAAACCTACTAATGGTATTTAATAAGGCGTCAATGTAATAATAATTAATTTAAACTAAAACATAAAATATAACCAGTTTAGTTTAATCAAAATTAAAATTAGTTTAATTATTTAATTAGTTTTCTAGTCCACAGAAAAGATTGAAGATTTTTATCATATTTTTACGATGACAGGTGTAACTCGTGCTTCACACGTTATTGAATTTTTGAGTTTCAGTTCACCAATTATTCTAAAATTATGACACTCTATCAAAAAGAGAAAACTCACATAGTAAATTATTGAAATATAATTACCGCATTTTTATGATATGTTATTGGATTTTTGAGATTCAATTCACCAATCATATTAAAATTATGACACTCTATCAAAAAAGAAAACTCACACATTAAATTATTTAAAAAATTGAAATAGCGTACAAAAAAAAAAGGATTTGGAGTCTTTCAAATGTTTTTAGCAAATAATCTTTAAAAAAAAACATAAAAACTAAACTAAATAAATTGACATTTCTCTAACAATAAAAGAATTGCCTTTTAATAAGTCAAACTATTGACAACCTGTATTTATTTTAAAAATAATTTACAAAAAAATCAAATTAATTTATTTGAAACAAAAAATAAAAAAATTACCACAATGGATGATGGAGTCTTTTTAAGAAATTAATTTATATTAAATTAGCAAAACTAATTTCAAAATATGAAAATAAAAAAAAATGCAAACATTTAGTATCTATTACTTCTGTTGTGATTTTGTAATAATGATTTTTTTTCTTAAGAGGATTATTGTGAAAAGGAGCGGATTTGATAATTAAGCACCCCATAGAATGTCGCCTCTTATGCCAAATAGTGAAAGTTGATCATTTAGTAACTTATGATTTGAGATTTAGATTTATGAGAAAATCATATTAGTACTGAGGTGGTTAAGTATTAAGTCGATATATATTCTCGATTTGATTATTTCTTTGACCTACTAATTAATTAGAACTAGAAGTAGGTTTTACCATTGTAATTTGACCTTCACTTACCACACAAAAAAAGTATTTATCATTGAGTTACAAAAATTAAATTAAAATATAAAATAAAAATAATATGCATCACATTAGTTCAATCGAGAATTTTGAAGAGTGGTTTAGTGCCCCTTATTATTTCAAATTTTAATTTTAAATTGTACATTGAATCTCTAACTGATTAAAGAGAGATATTACAGTGTATAATATATATTCGAACATAATGTATAACATAAGCACTTTCTTTAATATTATCCGCGCAACACGCGGGTACGTATACTAGTTATTTTAAATAAGAAAAGTTAAGCACAAAATTTCAAACAAATAATAACTCAACAATTTAAAGAAATAATCAAAAACATGAAAGAATATGTCCATTATACTTGCTGGAAATAAACAAAAATAAAGAAAATGACATTTAATAGAGAAATAGAACAAACAGAGCTTTGGAGCTTTTTGGCTTGCCGTTCCATGACGATGGAGCCACGCTGGAGTTGCGAGCTTGTCGGAGCTGCACTTGAGCTTCGGTTTCACATGAGATTTGCAAACAGAAAAGAAAATATCGTAAAAGGGAAAAGGGAAGTGGACTAACGGTTTACTTCTTCTTTGCTCCAGTGAGCTAAAGCTCCTCGCCGGAGCTGCTGATGGTTGTTCGCTGGAGAAATAGAAAAGAAACAAAGGGGTTTTTGTGGGTTGTTGTTGGTCGAAGCTCCAATGGATGTTCTGATGGTTGTGGGTCTGGTGGTTTGGAGGTCGGTTTTGCTGGAGAAGAAAGGGGTTGTGATAGAGGTCTGATGATGTTTTCTGGAAGAAACATAGGTGGGTCTGGTGGTTTCAGGTGGTTCGAGGGTCGTTTCCGGTGGCTGTGAGGAGAATGGAGGTGGTTAGTGAGAAGAGAAGAGAGGAGAGGGATGACTAGTGGGGTTGGGTGGTGACTGGCCGGAAAGTTTGCCGGAAAGACAATGAACAGTAGAAAAAAAAGAGTAAAATAACTCGGAAAATTGAACCTCAATTGTAAAATTCATCACGCTTTAACCTAATGAACAAACTATTCTTTAAATATGGAACTGAAAACTATCAGCAGTACAATATCACTATCTTAAAACCGTGGGTCAAAATCATCAATTAATAAAATATTTATGTATTAAATATTATCTATATCAGAATGAATTTCTGGACTGTGCAAATTATTAAAATAAATATTAACAAATGTAACTGAGAAAATGAATATGAAAAAATGTAATGAGCGTAATCAATGACATGTAAAAAATATAATTTAAAAGAAATAATGATTTTATAAAAAATGAACAAATATTTGAACGTATTCAACCGACTGTGACAAAATAACATAAACAAAATTAACCGATAAAAATTCTAATACTTTGAAAATAAGGATAATTATCAACAAATTGCATTACAATGGCAAAACATGTATTTTGAACTATTTTAAAAATAAAATACTTAAAAGTATTAACTTTAGAAATATCATATTAAAATTTGGTGTCAACACTAGTTATCAGTGTGAAGCGCGCCACATCTATAATTAGGAGGATGCAACATTTAGGAACTATATCACTTCTTTCATACTCTTATCTTGAGATAGAGTCCATCTCTATAAAGTTTCTCTCTAATTTGTGTTTGCGCGTATATTTCAGATCATGCCTCTACGAAGAGTTGTTTAAGGTCGTCCCGCTAGGAGGAATGTTGAACCACAGGATGAAGGGGTACCCAATGCACCAGAAGTGAAACCCCAAGGAGAGGTCACTAATGCTGAGTTCCGGGAAGCTATCCGGACCAACCAAGTTGGTCAATAGAAAGGGGTTCGATAGGATGTTGCTGATACGTCTAGGATTCGTGAGTTCTTAAGGATGAATCCTCCAAACATCATTGGTTCAAGTGTAACTGAGGATCCAGAGAATTTTATTGAAGAGTTGCAGAAATTGTTTGAGGTTATGCATGTTGTTGATGTTGAGTGAGTGGAACTAGTTGCATACCAACGGAAGAGTGTTACTATGTTGTTGGGAGTTTTATGTTCAAGTGTACATTAATATTCCTAATTCAAAAATATGGTACAAGATTTACCACATGGTTACTGATTCGAATCCGTCAATATCCAAACAGCCTATGAATTGTGTCAACTAACACAAATTGTGTAACAATTGCCTATGGGCTATGACAAATAAAATTTGTAGAGCTTACAGTCTCCTTCGTCTCCTTTTCAATATATAATAATAGACAATGCAACAACAAATGATCTACTTTTTTCACCAAACATTCAACAAATATTATTTCTTGAATTCTCCTTAGTCGATATTGCACTCCTTGCTGCCAATCATATAAAGAATACACCTTATTGGGCACCCTAGGAACCCAAATAGAGAAAAAACAAATGTAAATTCCTCTCTAATAAAATGTCTTTCAAAACTTTTGAATTACCTATTGTGGTCCCAGACTTCTTATTCTTATTTGATTCATGGTTTCCAAACCTATCATGTTTAATCAAGTTTGTAAACACTCCATCAAGACAAATCCTTAATTAACTAATCATTGATTCTCACCACAGTACAGAAGTTACCTGATAATCACTTGAACTTATTTTTGGTAGCATAGATATCAACATGTAATTAATATTAGATCAATTCTAGAAGATACATTCAAAAAATACCACCAGTTCACGTGCACCATACTTATCTACTAAGGTCGCCTTTGTTTGTGTCATATTAGGTTTGCTGCCTTCAACCTTCCTATGTGTGATTTGACTATGTAATCTCTCTTCTTCTTCTTTTCACTGAACCGATGTTATATTTATTCGCATAAACTTGAATTGACAATTTACATGAAAGGACTGTTCATGTCGAAGGTTGTTTGGAATAGTTGTTATTAAAAGTAGTAAAGACATAAGGCGGAGAATAATGTATCGTAGAGGGATCCAAGTGTGACATACATTCTGTAAAAGTCGTGCCACATTTTGCAAGCACATCAGCTACTACATGGTTCGCCTTCGGATAAACATGCTTAATTTCTGAGTTGTGTAGAGCTCTTCATCAATAACATGCAGCCAAAGAGGTGGAGACTGGTGTTTGTGTGTGTGAGATTAGCTAATGCATGTGGGTCTAGCTCAATTTGCAAAGACTAGTATTTTAGATCCCCAGCAAGCCAAAAGCCCAACAAGAATGTTGCAAGTTCACATTCAAACATAGTTGAACAACAGAGATTCAAAGCTTATGCGGTATTTCATATCAGAGCATATGGTATTAAAACTCGTCTTGAAATAACCAAATTTTAGATGTACAACCCCTACCCCCTCCTAATTTCATTTGAGTGACGATTTGACAAATAAATTCTAATTTTCAATCCTTTTTCCTTGAATGTAATTTTTCAAGAAAAAATATTAATTTGTAATACGATATATACTTACTGAGTGACTCTTGTGTATGGCTGGCAACGGAATCGGAACCGGGACGGACCAGAACCGAAACGGAACCGGTCACCATGGGCCGGAATCAGGACGGACCGAAACCGGTAATTCCGGAAAAAATATGGCATACCCGTCCCGGATCGGTAACGGACCGGAAATCGGGTCCTAACGGATATAATTTTAAAAAAATAAAAATTATTAAAATTAAAAAATTAGGAACATTAATCAAATAATATTAAAACTTTTATAATTTTAAAGTTAAAAATTTATACTTTTAAAGTTTTAAATACAAACTTTCAAACTTTAAAAGTATAGAAATTTAAATTTCACACTTTAAAAGTATGAAAATTTAAATAATAAAATTCAAACTTTAAAACTATAAAAGTTTAAATTTCACACTTAAAAAGTTTGAAATTTAAATTCAAACTTTAAAACTATAAAAGTTTAAATTTCACCCTTTAAAAGTTTGTAAATTTAAATTCAAACTTTAAAACTATTAAAGTTTAAATTTCACCCTTTAAAAGTTTGAAAATTTAAATTCAAATTTCAAACTTTAAAACTATAAAAGTTTAAATTTCACCCTTTAAAAGTTTGAAAATTTAAATTCAAACTTTAAAACTATAAAACTATAAGCTTCACCATTTAAAAGTTTGAAAATTTAAATTCAAATTTCAAACTTTAAAACTATAAAAGTTTAAATTTTACCCTTTAAAAGTTTGAAAATTTAAATTCAAACTTGAAAACTATAAAAGTTTAAATTTCACACTTTAAAAGTTTGAAAATTTAAATTCAAGAGTCAAGACAATAATAATAAAAAATTAAGGCGAATAGCCTATACTTTTATTAATATTAATTAAATAGTACAAGTTGAATTACAAAATATTAGTACAGTATTAAAAAATCTAATCTACACAGCCACCTTCTAGGAAGGGTTCTGTTTGACTTAGATCTCGAATTATTATACTCATACTAATAGACATTTAAATTTAATAGTTCATGCTACCAAGGAAATCTTTTTTTAAATCATTTAACATTTCTCTAGTAATATGTTCTGGAATTGGTTGATTAGTTAGTTCCTCCATTGCATCAATGTCGTCGTCGCTAAAATCTTGCATTATTTCGTCAACATCATTTTCAAATTTGGTCGGTAAAGGTGGACGACCATAACTCCTTCTCTCGCCATTAATCCAATCTCTAAATAGTACCGATATCTCCAAGCCATCTGCTGCCAATGAATATCTATGCTCTCCAATTTGAAATCTTGCTGCATTAAAAGCGTCTTCCGAAGCTACTGAAGATGCTTGAATAGCTAACACATCTCGAGCAACCGATTGAAATTTAGGAAATCCCTGGCCGCGATTGCTCCACCATCCTAGAAGATCAATAGTAGTAGGTTCTGTATTTTGATTAATATATGCATCAAAATCATTTCTATCATTATGAGAAAGTTCAATATAAGAATCTATCATATCATCAATATCATCTTCATTATTATATCTACTCCTAGAGCTTTGAGGCTCTTCATTACGTACTACATTCATTATATTAAAATTATACAAGTCATACAATTTTCTAGCTTCAATTTTTATACTATCTTTAACATCTTGACAACTAGGTGTTTCATCATCTTCACTATCAATACCCAAATTAAAATATATTTTATCAACCATTCGTGAAGCACCTTCATCTTTGTAATGTGGGTTTAACAAACAAGCGGTTAAATAAATTTGTGGAATAGGAATAAAATATTTTTTAAATTTTTCAATCATTTTCTTAACAGATTCTTCAAATCTTGGTTTATTTTTGAATTTATAAAATTTACTAGAAATAACATAAATATTAGGTAAAACAGAGCAAATAGTTGGATATTAAAGTGCAGATATTTTTTTTGTAGTTAAATAAAAAACTTTTAAGAATTCTATAAGTTCTTTTATGTCATTCCAATCATTATCATCAAGTCTATATGTCATATTTGAATTATGAGCATTCCAAACCATTTGTAACGGTTTCCTATATTCATAAGCAACTTCAAGCATTTCATATAAAGAATTCCATCTAGTACACACTGATTTTGGAATTTTTCTAGGTGGAAGATTAAATTCACAACTAGACTTAACTTGACATTTAAAAATAAAATGACATGCAGTTTTAACTTTTATGCAACCATCATTATACATTGTTATACCATCTCTAACAATCAAATTATATATGTGTGCAGCACACCTAATATGAAAGCCATCAACATAAATAGGGCAAAGAGACGGTTTTAGTAGTTCAACAACAGTTCTATTATTAGAAGCATTATCTAAGGTAACACTACTTATTTTATAACAAATTCCATAATTTTGTAAAACATCTATAATTGTTTGAGCTATATAACTATCGGTTTTATGCATTTCACAACATTTATAACCTAAAATTCTTTTTTGCAAAGTCCAATTTTCATCAATCCAATGTGCAGTAATAGTGAAATAATCATTACCATTTACACTATGGCCCATATCAGAAGTAATAGCTATTTTACAATTATTATAATAAAATAAACAACGAAGATATTGAAAATGTTGAGCTTGATAATCAAATATTGCCTTTTTAATTGTATTTCTAGTAAAACCTTTAAAATGTGGATTATACACAATTTGAATATAATGAATAAAATTGGAATTTTCAGCAAAACTAAATGGCAAACCCATAACAACAATCATTTTAGCTAATTCTTCAAGATCTTTTTCTCTACTATATGACCGTTGTATACTAGAGCCAGAAACATTAGAGGGATTTAATTGTGTTTGGACCATATTAGAGCCCTCTACTCCTACATTTTCAGGAAGGGTGGTGCCATTCTTTTTAGCTTCGACTACAGCTTTAGCATGCAAAAATTCATTTTTACAACTTGACATTAAATGATTACTCAAATGTCCCGTCCCACCCTGTTTTCCTATAGTTTTATGATTCATTCTATGTTTACATTTATTACAAATAGCTTGTGTTTTATCTTCACTCTGGGTCATAAATTGCCACACAACTGATTTTTAAGCACATTCTACCTTAGTCCTAGGATGCACGAGGGGGACGGGAGCAGGACAACGAAAGGGAGTGGAAGGGGAAGAGGGATTGTGAGTGGGAGTAGTCGTAGCTGGCTGAGTTTCATCATCATCATATTCATCAACATTATTATCAAAACTATCAATATAATCATTAACATCATCATTTTCATCATCTTCAGGTAATTCCTCATCAAAATTACCAAACCTTCTTTGTAAATGTTCATGATAAGGATCTAATCCACTATTACTATCAATATTAAAAACAGTATCATCAACATGCGTATAATCATCCGTATTTATTCTTAATTGAGAAGTTTTTTTAGTTTTAGATTTAAAAGTACTACCGGTTTTTTTATTTTTCTTAGATTTTGAGGTAGATAAATTAGTGAACGAATTAACTATGGTTGTTTTACCCTTTTCAATAATGTTTTTTCCGAAATCCATATTCAAATATAAAAAGTGAGTAAATTATATATAATACGAAAATGTAATGCAAAGTTTTAAACAAATAAATAACTAAATAACTAGAGACTAGAGACTAATTACTCACAAAATAAATAATTAAATGCAAACAAATAAATAACTAAATGAAAAGTGAGTTGGAACGAATGTACCAAACGTCTACTTAAAAAAGTAAACGTGTATGATCGAAAGCCAAAAATTGAAAGTTGAATTTTGAAGCTCCAATTTTCAAAGACCAAATTCGTAATTTTAACGAGAATAAGAGATTAGAGACTAATAGAGAATTAGAGAGTAGAGAGAGTAGAAGATAATAATTTTGTGAGTGAAAAGAATGAAAGATTGGGGGTATTTATAGTTTAAAAAAAGGATGAAAATGTAGTTTTTAGAAGGTTGGGGTATTAAAAAAAGTTTCAGGGGGTAGGGAGGTGTAAAGGGGAGTTATGGGGGTGAAAGAGCCGTTGGTGGGGCCCAAAACCCATTGCCCAATGGCTCTCAACGGCTATAATTATAATTAATTAAGATTTAAAAAATAAAAAGACGGACCGAACCGGATCGAGACGGACCGGGACCGAAACCGGGACTAACCGATAAATCCTGGTTTCCGTCCCGTTACACTCCCGGACCCGTTACAATCCGGAGCAAACCAGTACATGCCGGAACCGAGATGAAACCGGTAACGGATCGAGACGGACCGAAATCGAAACCGGCACCTCCCAGTTCCGTTGCCAGACTTACTCTTGTGCGAAAGGTTGGAATCCTTCTTGATCAGAGAGGGAGGAGGGGGCTGTGCTGATTCAGAAAGGGATTGGAGATTAGAAGTGAAGTGAGGTGCCAAAGATCTAGTGAATGGAGCTCATGATGGTAATATAACTGTAGCTCAGAAAGAGACGAGGGAAGCCGCCCTTCTTCCAATAGTGACTGAATTTGAGGTCAATAAGCAATAAATATATTCAAGAGAGGTGAGGTTTTTAGATCTTGGCTGCTTGTTGTTTCCAGATTGCGTATGCTAAGTCTTTGAATAGAGCAAGGCAACTCCCAATGTTCCATCTCTTCGTCACTGCCATCATGTTCGATCTTTTCGTCACTGCCATCATGTTCAATCTCTTCGTCACTGCCATCATGTTTGATCTCTTCGTCACTGCCATCATGTTCCATCTCTCCATCACTGCCATCATGTTCCATCTCTTTGTCACTGCTATCATGTTCACTAACTCTCTGAGTCTTGCTAAAAGCCACTCCCCTCGTCCATTCACCAGTTTCTTGCAATCTGCGTCATACCCTGAAATTGGAATATAATCAATTCAGTCTCCAAATTGAGTTTAGGACATTTTGAAATTCTCAATTCTGTCAAAGAACAAAGATTTTCAAGCAACTTCCCCATTCTGATAATTTTTTATTGAAAGGTACTCAAGTATAAGAAACTCGCCACTTCCTAGTACGTGACATTGCTTCCACCCTGGGATCTTTGCAAATTCAAGTTTCTGATCAAGAGAGTTAAAAGGCTTTTTGGAGGATGAACTGCCATAGAATTCATCCGTGACCTCTGTTATTCGATGCATCTCACTAATGGAAAGAAATTTCAAAGAAGGGAGTTGTCCTAGTGATGACAAGGAATCACAGTTCTTGCAATTGTTAATAGACAATTTCACCAGCGTATGAAACTAAGGATCAGCTAGCCAATTTGAAAATTTTGCCCCTCTATATCCGGTGATTTGTAGTTCTTTTGTGTCTCTTTCAGTTTGTGAATTGTCGGCAGTACTACTTTCACTCCACCCAAAGATAACTTCTCAATATAGTTCTTCTCCCTCATGTTTTCCTTCAGAGCTTCCCTTTTATCAACCACATTTCGCAACTCTAAAACTGATAAAGATCCTTACAAGTTCTATACTTTCCACAAATCTTCCAAACCACCGCGACGACCTAAAAGAAACTTGGCCTCCACTAGTACTTGGAGGTTTTTCAACTTGCTCAGATGTAGTGACATCTTCAAGCGAGAAGTGTAGGTTATATCAGGATGATACAAGTTTGTTGGTGTTTTTTTTAAAATGGGCACCACAAAAAGATTGAAAATGTCTCTCAATGGATTGAAATGACTTTCAATAGCTTTCAATAATTTTATTAAGCATTGAGGGGCTTTAAATAGCCAACATAAAACACATAATCTGCATAATTTAAAATTTAAACACCCTAAAATATCTCAACAACATAAACAAACAAACTAAAATTCAAAATTCAAATTTATTCAAACTAAATAACTTATTGCTAAAAGTTACTGCAGTAACTAAAAGCAAACTTCAACAAAGTTAATCAACCTTTTGCAGCGGTAGCTCCTCAAGACAATAACAACATGACAAGAGGAGTGTCTCCAAGTTATATAATGCACAAATAGAATCTGGCAACCTTTTTATCTTTGTCCAAGAAAGGTCCATAAATCTTAGGAGCATTAATTTGATAAACAAGTCATCCGGCAAATCCAAAATCATAGTATCATACACAGGTACAAATGTTTTATCAAGGATGAAAGAAAGATAGTACAATAGAGTGAAGTGCGTGGACTTCCTCTAATCCTAAGTCTAGTTTGTATGATCTAGCTCTTTGCTCTTATAAGGAAAACCCATGGGTATTTCATTCAATCAAGGATTTGTAGTGAATTCCTTGACTGAGTCTGATTTAGGGTAGATTGTGATCACGTCCTAAGGAAGGCCTACGATGTGGTAAGCTGGGAAATTTGAGGAGCACTGACAGGATATGGGTTTCCTAAAAGTTTTATACAATTGGTGATGACATGTGTCTCTTCACCGTATTAGAGAGATTTAAGACAAGGGGATCCAATGTCCCCGCTCTTGTTTGTTGTAGTAATGGAGTATCTGTCGAGAGTGCTGAAGTGCATGAGCGACTTACCTGATTTTCACTTTCATCCAATGTGTAAACACCTAAAGTTGACTCATTTGATCTTTGCAGATGATCTGTAGAGGTGATGCCGGCTCTGTGACTAAAGTGATGGAAGCTTTAACTCATTTTAGTGAGGTTATAGGTTTGGTGGCCAATGTAGATAAACCTGGAGTTGATGACGGAACTCAAGGACAATTGTTAGAAATGACTGGTTTCACTTTGGGACAGCTTCCAATCAGGTATCTTGGGCTTCCATTGTCATCCAAGAAGCGGACAAGAGTAGATAGCCAACAGCTGATAATGAAGATCACTAATCGAATTAACACTACATATTCCAAACTTCTATCTTATGCCGCTAGAATTCAAGTTGTGACTGTCGTATTGTTTTCTATACACAGTTTCTGTGTTCATCCTTCCCAAGAGTATCCTCAAGGAGGTTGACAAGATTTGTAAGAACTACATTTGGGGGAGTAATGAAGAGAAGAGGAAAGTGCTAATGTTCGGAGGGTTGAATGTAAAGGGATGTAGCAACTGGAATCTTGCATCACTTGGCAAACCTCTCTGGCAGTTATCAGAGAAACAAGATAATACTTTTAGTGAAATGGGTCCATGGGCTCTATATGAGGAATGATGTTTCCATGTGGGAGCATACCCCGCCTCTAGACTACAACTTGTATTGGAAAAAACTAAATGCACTGAAGAACAATATGAGGAATGGGTAAGTACAAGGGAGGTATACTTTGACCCACTCTTGCCAAAATTCAATTTCTGCCAGTTACAATGCAATGCTAGGTGAACTGAACAGGCTACGGATAGCTGATCTTATCTGGACATCTGTAGCACAGCCAAGACATAGAATGATGACGTGGTTAGCAGTAAAAGGCAGGCGACTTACCAAGGAGCGGATACTACATTTGAACATTCATGTTGATAATGAGATATGTTGTTTGTGCCGCAGCCAAGTGATGGAGACTCAACTGCATCTCTTCGCCCATTGCACTTGGTTGGGACAAGTGAAAGCTGAAATTTTATCATGGGGTGGTATGCAAGTTTACCCAGATGAGGTGAGACAAGTCCTAGAAATGATCAAGCAGAAAAATTAGAGGCAATTTTATAAGGAAGTATTTGCAGCAATTTGGAGTGCCATAGTTTACCACACTTGGATGGCAAGGAACTAGAAGTTGTATAGAAACACCACTGTTAATAGTGAGATGGCAGATAAAAACAGAATTTACAGAGAGACTAGCATTGTTTAGAGAATCCAAGAAAGCTCGTAGAAGTTATAGGCTGATTCAGCATTTTTTCATGTAACTAGTTTTCTTGTCAAGTTGGAGGCTTAAAAGACATAGAACCTTCCCTGGAAGGTGGCTATGGATTTTAGGTGCTCTATAGGTGTATCGGCCCTTTGTTTGTTAATGGTATTACCAGTTTACCAAAAAATAAAAAAAACTCCAAAAAAAACAACATAAGCAAATTCCACACAAAAATCTAACAAAAAGAAACCTTCAAGTATCTTTTCTTTTATTGCAAATGAATAATCAAAATGTTTCACCATTTCTCCAATCAAATTCATTATTTTCCACCTCAATCTAAAGTGAGAACTAAAAGAACAACTTGATTTTACTGCATATTTAAAAAATACATAAATGTGAATACTTAATTCAGAAAACCTATATTAAACAAGTCTCATTTGGCAAATGAAAACTCAAGTGTTTGCAGTTCACATCAAAACATTTTCTACTGCAACTTTCAACAAATGAAATAGAGCTTTACATTATAAATAGATTAAAAAAACTAAAACTAACATAGTAATTACCTTATAAATATTTTTAGTCAGATCATTAGAAAGGTTTGAATAGATGTCTTTTTCTTTCTTAAAATTTTGATTTTAAATAAAAATTTCATATTAGCAAATTATAATGAAAAAATCAATTAAATAGATTGATTGACTTTGTAAGTAATACTTCCATAGTTGAGTGATTTTTTGGTTAAAAATCAAAGTTGGGTCACTTCCTGAGAGAAAAATCGTAGTTGAGTGACCTATGTGTTTAAAATCAAAGTTGAGTGATTTTCTGAGAAAAAAATTCATAGTTGAGTGATCAACTAAGATATTATCTCTTCAAATAATTATAGGATGTTTCACAAAATGAACAATACCAATTAGGCTGGACACAAATACTGTAGTAGCAAAACAATTGGAACAGAAAAAATTCAGGTATAGATTGGGTGTATTGTTGTTGTAAAAAATCACGTTAGGTTTTGAAGGAAAAGTTACAAAATAACTACAATAAAGATAAATTTAAAGCTCAAATCAGAAGCAAATTCCCACTTTAAGTATCTGAATAACAGTAGAAAACTGATATACTCCGACATCATTGTGATGCAAAGCAGGGAAGAACCAATATAACCGCTACAGTGAGAAAGAGAGAAGAAAATATATATATATATATACCTTTGGACCTTTCTCACCCATAAACTTCTTCTCATCAGGTAAAGCAGGAATCGAAAACTTGGGTTGAAATGGGTGTGGGGTTGAATTCTTCTACTCTGTTGATGTCTTTTTTTATCTTGGATGTGATTGGAGTTTTGAAACCATCAGTTTCTTTATTTCACTGGCTGATGACTGATGAGAGTGCCAATGAAGGAAATATGTTTCGCTGATTTATGAGAGTGCAAACTATTACTACAAAATAAGCATCTTGGTAACTAAAACACGAGTGAATCATTATTTTGTTATCTAACCTTGAAGTCATCCCGACTAGGATACACTTCCTTGACTTTCCGCTAGCTGTGAGGTGTCACTCGAGGTTGAGTAATGGACATTACTTGAAAGAAACTTCATAATCTCCAAAGTTCTCTGAATATTAAAACCAAAAAATGGATGTAAGATTCTGGATTTTGAATACCAAAACAAAAAAAAACTGATGTAAAATGCAGTCGCATCAAATTTGATATCAATATGGTGTAACATGGCGTACATAATGAAAGTAGGCATTCAAAGTCGTTTTCAATTTCTTTAAATTTCAAGCTTGATGCAACTCTTGTGAAGGTCTTGGCTACCTAATTGAGAAAGTGAGGTTGCATTTCTTGGGCCATCTATATAGAAGAGATGAAAAATGAGGTTGGATTTCTTGGACCCTTTATCTCTGTAGAAGAGACGAATAATGTGGAACAACTTTCATGATGGCAAATAAACTTCCAGTCTGCAAGATTTGAGAGAGAACATAGGTCATGAAGAGTGAGATTTGTCACAAGAATGTATGAATTGCTTTTGTGATGAATCTCCAAAGGCGATAAACATCCTGGTGACAACTCTGGAGCAAATTATCTCAATTCCTGCCTATATTAGATTTCTTTTACAATGTTTCAATGCAAATATAAGGAGTTTTTTCCTGATCTAAAGATATTTCCACGACTTCACAGAGGTAATAGATGCTACACACTGGTCCAAAAGATTTAACAGGCAAGAAAATAGAAGTAACCAAAAATCAAAAGATACTAAGGAATAGTATAACTTACATATATATAGGAGCACCACCCATTTTAAATATTTCAGGTTCTCCCAATCAACATATATGGTGGAAATATGAGAAATTTTGGTCAGTAGCCGTGGTTTGAGCATAGACACTCCACACTGCTCAACAAGATTTTAAAAGGGAAAAGAATTAACAGAAAAGCAAAGTGAAGTAAGCAAAAGAAAAAAGCTTCTGAGGGAAAAGAATAACGTACATTTGTCAGAGCACCATCCGTTTTAAACATTACAGGTGTTTCCCATCGACAAATATGAAGGGAATTTGAGCAATATTTGGCCAGTATTCCCCCTT
The DNA here is from genome assembly GCA_036553675.1 of Solanum okadae. Lineage (NCBI taxonomy): Eukaryota > Viridiplantae > Streptophyta > Magnoliopsida > Solanales > Solanaceae > Solanum > Solanum okadae. Next base: position 20,286,757 of record CM071686.1, on the reverse strand, counting down.
CTGAAATTCTAGAAGTGGGCTGAGCAATGGGCAGCAGAAAATCCATAGTTCAGAGAGGGAAGAGGGCACCCCTTTTACTGGAAGGGATTGGAGATTAGGGCAATTTCTGATGGTCAGCTCAGAGAGGGAGGAGGGCAGTGCTGATTCAGAAAGTGATTGGAGATTAGGGAAATCCTTGATGGTCAGCTTAGAGAGGGAGGAGGGTAGTGCTGATTCAGAAAGTGATTGGAGATTACGGCAACACTTAATGGTCAGCTCAGAGAGGGCGGAGGGCAGTGCTGATTCAGAAAGTGATCGGAGATTATGGCAATACTTGATGGTCAAATGAGAGAGGGAGGAGGGCAGTGCTGATTCGGAAAGTGACTGGAGATTACAGCAATTGCTGATGCGTAGACGTAGAATCGAAGTGAGGTAACAAAGGCCTAGTGAATTGAGCTCATGATGGCCATATAAATACAGCTCAGAAAGAGAGAAGGGAAGCCGCCATTCTTCCAGAAGTGCCTGGATTTGAGGTAAATAAGCAATATATAGAAATTTAAGAGAGGTGAGGCTTTTGATATCTTGGCTGCTTAATGTTTTCAGATTGGATACCTCAAGTCTTCGAATAGAGCATGGTAACTCCCAATGTTCCATCTCTTCGTCACTGCTGTCATGATAGATCACTAATTCTAACTCTCTGAGACGAGGGAGTCTCTGTAAACACCACTCCTTTCGGCCATTCACCAGTTTCTTGCAATTAATGATCTCAAGTTGCTGTAAATTGAAGGGCAATCCTCCTTGAGGAAAGGACTGTATCTCTGGACAATTAGAAAGATGCAGTCCCTTAAGAGATGGAAGGAGTTCTTGCATATGATCTGGAAGCCACTTCAGCTTCTCACAGTAGCCAATACTCAATGACGTCATCGCAGATGGAAGTGCCACCGAAAGTTTTTCAAGATTCTTACAATTACCAATATAGAAACTTTCAGTGGAAGTAGGAATCAAAAACCTAGTAAGATTGTGGCAATTAGATACATTCAATTTGCGTGCTCTTGGGAGCAACTCGGGTGATATATCATCTATACAATCACACTCTTCAAGTCTCAAATCCTCAACAAACATGTTATAATAACCAACTGGCACCTCCAATTTCAATTTCTGGCAACGAGATATCCGTATTCTCTTCAAGGTACTGGGCAGTATGCTAAAAGGCAAGGAGGTAAGAGAATTGCAACCAATAATAGATAATTCAACAATCTGCTTCATTCCCTCAAGAACTCCAACCTTAGGAGAACCAATAACTTGAAACTTTGAAAGTTGGATGGGTGTCTCCAGACTAAGTTCAGGGAAATTTATAATTGAAAGGTTCTCAAGTGTAGGGAACTCTCCATTTCCTAGTACATGCCATTGCTTCCACTCTGGCATATTTGCAAATTCAAGCTTCTCAAGAGAGTAAAAAGGCTTTTTGGAGGATGAACTGCCATAGAATTCTTCCGTGACCTTTGTTATTTGATGCATCTCTCTAATGGAAAGGAATTTCAAAGAAGGGAGTTGTCCTAGTGCTGGCAAGGAATCACAGTCCCTGCATTTGCTAAGAGACAATTCAACTAGCTTAAGAAATGAATGATCAGCTAGCCAATTTGGAAATTTTGTCCCTCTATATCCGGTGATTTGGAGTTGTTTTATGTTTGTGTGTGGGCGTAGCTCATCAAGTATGTCTCTTTCAGTTTGTGAATTGTCGGCACTACTTTCACTCCACTTCAAAGATAACTTATCAACATGATTCTTCTCCCTCGTCTTTGCCTTCATAGCATCCTTTCTATCAACCACATTTTGCAACTCTAGAATTGATAGAGATCCATACAAGTTATGCAGTTCACCCAAATCTTCCATGCTCGATCCACCTAGAAGAAACTTGGCTCCCACTAGCACACGGAGGCTCTTCAACTTGCTCAGATGTAGTGGCATCTCCAAGAAAGAAGTGTTACTTATGTCAAGATGATGCAAGTTGATCAACTTTTCCATCTGCAATGGTAGCTCCTCAAGATGATCACAATGTGACAGGAGAAGTGTCTCCAAATTATACAATGCACAAATGGAATCCGGCAACCTTTTAATCGTTGTCTGAGAAAGGTCCAAAAATCTGAGGAGCTTTAATTTGATAAACAAGGCATCCGGCAACTCCACAGTCCCATAATTTGACAACGATAATGCCCTTAAGGATGTTAGTCTTGGCAATATGTTATGCAGCACCCTTTTGCTAAGTGGAGCACCATGTTGGAAACTGATTGGAAGCAATCCTCAGATGCTCCAATTTGTAGAGGGGTGTCAATTTCTCAAAGTCGATACTTTCCATTGAATATGATAAGTGTCGACCTTTTTCCAACATATGAGATCCTTGGCTCTCTTCCAATCTGATACAAAGTTTTGAAGATGCAATTTGGGCTAAATCATTGACAAGGTCATGCATTAAGAATTTCTCTATGTTCCCTTGAGAAGGATTTGGGACCCTTTCGAATAATGATCTTGATCTCAACTCGAGAAAGTATTGGTTGCCTAAATCTTGAATGATTTTATCTTCCTGCAGTATAAGACCATTTGCAATCCAGAGATGAATAACTTGTTCTTTACTAAATGGATAATCTTTAGGAAATATTGCACAATAGGAAAAACATCGCTTTAAATGTGCAGGAAGATCATTGTAGCTCAACATCAACACTGGTAATATGTCATTGTGTGGCAGCTCCCTTTTTTCACTTCTCAAAATACGTTTCCACCCCTCAACCTCTGATTTGGAGCGTAACATGCCAGCAAGCGTCTTCAGAGCTAAGGGCAGTGCACTTGGCTGCAATTTGTTTTCCCACCTCTTCAAGTTCCGGATGTCCCATAGGGTCCATGTTTTTTTTTTGTTTTTTTTTTTAGTCCAACCAGACCCACAGGGTCCATGTTTTCAAAGGCATATCTTTTAAATAAAGACCAAGAGACTTCAATAGACAAATTGTCCAAGCTAATTTGCTCATTTGCCATCATCAAGGCAACACTCTCTTTACGTGTCGTCACAATGATCTTACTTCCTATATCTCCTTGTACAAAAAGATTTCTCAAGTCATCCCACTAGTTGTAGTTGTCATTCCACACATCATCCAGAACAATAAGAAATTTCTTTCCCTTTAAGCTTTCCTTCAATTTGACTTGTAGCTGATTAAGATTGTCATCAACCTTCAAGTCAAATGAGCCAATTTCTTGAAGTAACCCTTTTGTTATTCTGAAAGCATCATATGCCTCAGAAACACAAAACCAAGCTTTCAAATCAAAATGGTCCTTCACCTTCTCATCATTGTAAACTACTTTAGCAAGTGTTGTTTTACCCACGCCCCCCATTCCAACAATAGAAACTACAGTCAGCTTTTTCCCATTTGCATCTCCAGACAATAAACGGTCAATCAATTCCTCTATATCAGTCTGACTTCCAAAAATATCTGAATCATCAACCAAAGAAGTTGAAGGTGTTCTAGTTTCTTGTTTAATCGAACCAAAATGCTCCTTCAAGCCAAGGAGACCAATTTGCTCTTGCAAATCCTTCAATGTTTCAATAGTGTCTTCCAACTTCTCCTTTATATTTAGAAAGAATTCATCACTCAAGCACAGGTTTAGGTCACTTACTTCTGCAAGATTTTGTTGCTGACCTTCCACCTTAAGCCTCAAAGCTTCATAATTGATTTCTTCCATCAAGTTTTCTGCAGAATCCACAGCATCTCGAAGCTCATCAAGCCACTGGCTCATAGATTGATTTGATGCCTGCTTATTCTCTGCATCACTTAGCACAGCTTGAAGACCAAGCAAAGTCATTCGTACGCTTCTGAAACATCTTGAGCAGATCACCCTTAGGAGCAAGCCTATCAAAGAGAACGTTCAAAGCTGAAGACAGAAATGCACCACCAACTGCTAACCCAATATCCATTTCTGAAATCTGCAAAGCAAAAGAAGGAAACACAAAATGATTTTGAGAAGATAAAATGTTTCTATCTTCAGCAGGAATTTTACTTTATCTGTTGAATGCAAAAGAGTAATTTGCAAACAAGAATGATATTTCTCTCTCTCTCTCTCTTTTGCTAGTTGTCTTATCTCTTTTCACCCAACCAGAAGAGTCAATAATTGAGGCAAAAGAGAAGATTATTCTTTTTTGGAAATCATTTTCACCCCAACTTCACTTTAAAAATCACGTTCTCCCCTCAACTTTGAATAATCATCAACTCTCTTCCTTTATTCTATGCATTATCCATTTTTACCCTTATTATACCACTTATATGTAATACTTTTTTATATTATATATAATTTATTTTTTAACCTAGGTATTTGTAATCTTTTTTTAAGTTATTAACATTACAAGTAAGAATAATATTTTTATGAATTTGTCACAAAATTTAATATTATATTTATGATTGTTGTTTCAATATAATATGCATTAAGTGTGTGTATATTTTTGTCGTTCTCCACTCTTTACTTCATGTGTTTCATATTACTTGATCCATTTCTGATATGATGCCCCTAAAAAGGTTATTTAAGGATGTATTTTACTAAACTAACATTATGAATAACTAGTGAACATTTTCGTTCTTCGCGCGGCCATAAAAACTATTTATAAATTTTGAAATAAACTTACTAAAATTTAATTGAAATAATAACATACATCCATATATATCCTTACAAAATCAATAATATACATTAAAAAATTTCTTCTAATAAAATAAAGTAAAGCATGAAATGAAAAATAAAGGTAGATATAAGTAGAAATGAATTGTATTTTAATATCGTTTTTTAATTATTAATTTTTTCAATTTTTTTTTTCTATTCTCGTATCTAATCTCCCCCTCATTTGTACATATCCTAAATAATAAGCTCTAGTTTAGAAAATAGGTTACTTTTCCTTGAGTCTTCATTCTTTACTTCGTGATTATCTCCGTTTCTTTCCCTCTCTTATTCTACTTCCTCTTTTTATTTTTCTGGACCATTTTCTTTCGATCCTTTCTATATTTATTTATTTATTTCATTATTTTATTGTTTTCCTGATTCTTGTTGTTAGTCAAAGATTGTGCTTTATTTTTGAATAATAAATTTTTAATACTTTTTTCTACTTTAATATTCTCATTACCTATTTGAAATCTAACGTCTTTCATCTTTTATAGTAATTATCTTCCCCTAATCAATTGAGTAATTATTTAATCGATGTTAAAATTTTAAATTAAAATGATAGGTACTAACACATTAATGAGATTTGAATACAATAAGAGGTAGTTAACGGTGAGTAAAAATAGCTAGTTGAACGTAATTCACTCTTTTTAATTTGAACTAAATTTGAAACTTTAAATATGTCAAAATTAAGTTTGATTTCATTTCTCAGCCAATCAATTTCGTGCATAAGAAAATATAATTTTATTCGCATTATTTTTTAAAACTAATTAAGATCAAGCCTTCGGATATCTAAATGTTTTGAGAAATAATATCAATGAAAACAGTAATAAACTAAAGTTTATACGTTGATGAGAGATCAGTTTTCTTTCAACGTTCTTATTTATGAACAATTTATTATTTTCATAATCATGTACGAAAACACACAAAGAAAAAAAAACTTACATAAAATAATGAACAAAAACGAAAGTTAAACCAACAAAATAAAAGAAACAAAACACATATACGAAATGTATCAAGTAAAATTGCATCTTATAAATATTTAAATAATTATATCTACAAGCATAATCAAAAAGATATATTTGAGATACTCATAATAAGTAGTTTGATAAGAAGTCCATTTGAATAGTTATTGTAGCTTGTTGTTACATTTTTCTTTTCACTTTCTGCAAATGATAGAACAAACTCAACAAAAATTATACTTAACAATCAAAGAAAAGATTTATTGCTTAGAAATCATAACAATAAACGTCCATGCATAAGAAAATCTTAAGAAGAGATTATAGTATCACCCAGAACCATGTATAACCACTAATAAGTTTGTTGATACAATTTTCCAATAAAAATAATAATTAGAATTACACGATCTAATAAAATATTGAATCATGAGTTTTTCACCTAGCATATAAGGTTGTTGGAGCTTTGTTCCTAAATTTATACTACCATTTTATTGAGACCCCAGAATTTGTAGAGGTGCAACATTTAATATTTTTTAATAAATATTAATTAGTGGAAAGGAGAAGGGGATTGAAATCAGTTTTTTTGGGCAAAAAAATCGTGCAACACTAATGTATACTATTTAATACTAATATAACATCAATACCTATTAACAGGGAAGGAGAAAGAGTTTTTTTTCCGGTAGAAAATTTTGGGCAACATTAATGGTGAGTTGTTGTTTTTTTTTTCTTTCAATAGTTAATGGCAAGCAAACAATTACTTTTATTAGTGGTCATAAATGTTAGTTTTATATTATTATTTTTAATGAGGAAATAATTAAATATAAAGCCATAATTTTTTTTGTATTTTAAAATGAGAAAAAATCCCAAAAAATTACAAAAAAGACAAATAAGATTTGAGGCGTTAGAGAGCGTCACATCATTGGTTTTATGTTTTAGCTTTATATATATACTAGTAAATTTGTCCGCGCTTCGCGCGATGTGAATTGCATTTTATAAAAAAATTATTAATTGAAAAGTCAATTTATAATTATAGTTTTTTTTTTTAAAAAAACTTTAAATGTTATAAACTATATTTTTTTTAAATGTTCCTATTTGATTTGATTTTCATTCAACAATCAAAATTATGTTCAATAAATTTTTAATATGTTAGCTTTCATATAAAATGTGGCTTACAATAATATTCGAATTTGACTTAGTGGAATGGACAAAAAATTATAGGTATTTTAGATAAGTCGAAAATATTAAAAATTTATAAATGATAACAATTTCTCAAACTTTTATCACTTGTTAATAAATCTTCTCAAATGGTAAATGATGTGTCAATCGAGTTCATTATCTTAGTATACTAAAAGTATATAAATAACAATATGGTTATATTTTTTTGAACCACTAGACATATATATAGATAGATGTGTGTGTGTTATATGAAGTAAAAAATAAATATATTTACACTTTTTGCTTATTCTTCTTTTCTTCATCTTGTTGTGTTTTCCTTTCTGTTTTCAGAGTTAACATATTAATTGTTTGTTAGTGTAAGTTTTTATTAGCGTCACCATAATATAAATTGCATACACATTCTTATTGTTAAAATTGAATGATTATGTAAGTAACTTTTTTAATAACTACGATAATTTAATGTGAGTTATGGCTATTACTAATTAAGAGTGAAAATAATGAAGATGAAGAAGTGTTAATTATGAGAAATATGACTTTTTTTTAAAAATAAAATAAAAAAGGAGGATAAAATTCTTGATGAAAGAGAAGTGTTACTTATTATTAATTTCCCTTGTTATTTCTCAACTTTCTAAATATCTCTCATATTTTAAAAGCTAAAATCATCAAACATTAATAAGTAATACCATCCCCTTCCTTGTTCAATAAGTATATTTTTGATTTATTTGTTGGGTCTCAAGTAACCCTAGTTACACTATTCTAAAATTTTAATTTAGCCAAATCTTTTTTTTTTTTCAGTTTCAAAAGGATCTATAATTTAATATATCTTAATTAAATTATGCATATATAACTCCAATTTTAAAATAAATTTTGAGTATTTGAGAGGTATTACTTATTATTTCCCAACTTTATAAATATATTTCATATTTTAAAAGCTAAAAGCATCAAATATTAATACCATCCTCTTCCTAGTTCAATAAGTATAATTTTGATTTATTTGTTGTGGCTCAAGTAACCCTAGTTACACTATTCTAAAATTTTAATTCATCCAAATATTTTTTCAGTTTCAAAAGGATTTATAATCTAATTTATCTTAATTAAATTATGCATTCATAACTTCGATTTTAAAATAAATTTGGATATTTGTAAAAAAAAATACTATAAAACCTAATAACATTTTTCTCCCCTTTTGAGTTTTCTCCTTATTTTCTTATTATATTATTGTTAGAATGACTATCCTAGTTAAAATAAAATATGTTTTACTAATTATATTCTTTTTTGGGTAATTAATTCAATTCTCCTTTCCTTTTTGATTATTTTATTCAGAATCCCCAAAATCATGTTTCAAAAATCAATTTCTCCTATCATTATGATAATCCATTAGGTCTCTATAAATTCAACAAAAAAAATAAAGAAAATCAACCGATTTATACTACACAAAGAGTTCTTATATATTAAAGAAATCTCTCTTGTCAAAGAGAAGAAAACTTTGTCAAAACTAAAAAATTTATAGGAAGTGTTACGAGGTTCAAGAATATTCTTTAAGATTTTATTTTTATTCATATATCATTTGTTTTGGGATGAAAGAAATAATTATGTTTTTTAGTATGTTACTTATTTTGGGAGCATTTAGAAATCGTATAAGGAGAGGTTTTGTTTGTGAATAATAATAATAATAATAATAATAATAATAATAATAATAATAATAATAATAATAATAATAATAATAATAATAATAATAATAATAATAATAATTTAATAATAATAATAATAATAATTTGAAGTAAAATTAATATTTTGTTTCTTAAATTTAAAACAGGGCATTTACCTTTGAAAACTAAAATTTGTTACATTTGAATTCACACAACTATATACAAGCTTGCAACAGAAAAATACATGTAGATAAAGTTTGTTATATCGTAATGATTGATATTCTTCAAGCTTGATCCTGACGAGTTCCTTTCACAAATAAGGTCATATATATGTTGCTCTCTCCCATATTCTAACAAATAAAAATCAGGCATGAAAATTACATACAAAGATAATAATTGTGGAGACAACATTGTTAATGCTAAAATAAAAAACAATTAAAAAAAAAGGAAAAAAGAAGAAAGAAACTTATTGGAAAAAGAGTTTCAAATGAAAAGAAGCAAAATAAAAAGAAGAAAAATTGAAAGGAAATTATGAATGAAAAAGACAGAATGTTGTGCAGTGTAAGACATTTGCTTTAGTATTTATAGTTAGTAAAATAATTAGTAACATACGAATATGAAAAGATAGATAATGTATATTAGAGTAATTATAATTGAATGACTTTAATTGTGACTATCTTCAATATTTAAGTGATTTTTTTTTGTATTTTAAAATTTGAAAAATGGTTTAAAAAAACCACAAAAAAAGATTAATATTTTTCTAGCTCTTAGAGGCATGCCACATCAGCGAGTCTAGATTTAGATTTATATATATATATATATAGAGAGAGATGTTTTGAAACTTTAAATTTGACTATTACTATTTTATGCAGTTATTTAATATTAAGAGTAGAAATAAAAAAAGTATTTGAAAATTCTTTTGATTTCATTAATTGGACAAGTAATGCAAAACAACTATTTTTAGTATGAGGGTAAAGTAATATAAACCTCCGGAAAATTCTCTATTGTCTACATAAATAAACAAGTTCTGATTGACATTAATGCAGTAATACATAACTTATAGTTTAAATTTGAAAAAATACATTTTTTAAAAATTAGACCTCAATTAAATTAATTATTTTATATTTTTACATCGAAATATATTTATATAGTTAAGTTTGATGATTGTTCAAAGTTGAGGGGAGGAGTTTGATTTTTAAAGCAAAGTAAGGGATGAAAATGATTTTCACCCTAATTTTTTTGTTGGGGTTGGAGGTGGGGGTGGGAGGTGTACATCCATAGAATCAAAACGTCATTTTAAGACCTCTCCAACTCTATTCTTTATTTAATTCTCCAAATATATATATATTTCTATATTTGGAGACAACCAACTCCAATCAAACTCTCTAGTTTACTGTCTGAAAAATACTTCCTCTATCCATATTAGATGGACATCTTACTAATAATATTTGTCCCATATTACTTTAGCACTTACTAAATTAGGATAATATTAATTAAATTTTTTCCATTTTACCCTTACAATGGCCTTTGGAATTTTTAATAAACTTTGAAGACCCCAAGAATTTCTTTTTTCAAGAGGCTAATTAATATGAACAAAAGCAAAGTAGGAAAGTTGATCAATTTATTAATGATTTCTTAATTACTGTGTAAAATGAAAAAGTATCCATCTAATATGAGACAGATGGAGTAATTTTCTTCTCTCTCCTCAATATTATACTTGTACTCGTGTGTTGCACGTATATTTTTAAATGCCATAATTTTTAAATTAAGAATTATTTATAAAATTTATTATTCACTTTTAATTTATTTTTTAAAATTATTTTTAGTAATACACTATTACTATTTATATGATTATATTTAACTTAATGTAAAGTACACAAATTTATTTATTGTAATACTAGTAAAATTACCCGCGCCTCGCTCGGGAATTTAATATCACAGAATTTATAAAATAGTACTTAAAACCTATCAAGCATCAAAAGTAAAACACTATATTATCTTACAAACAAGATGAAGTAGTAACAAACATAAATAATGTAAAGAAAAATGAAAATGATTACATCTTATCATTTAGCCTTAATAACATAAACATAAATTATAAATTAATGATTGTAAAAATACATACCAGAATCTGTAACATAAATAATAGTGTCAGTGAGCCACTCGACATGAGCAAAGTATACAAATATTTAATTGGGAAGAAGAAGAGGTTCAGATTTTCGTTGTGTTAAAATGAGATGAAATCCCTCTATTTATAGACAACAAAGAGTAGCGTGAACAAATGTTTATTGTGCCTTATCAGAAATGTTACAACTATTTGAAAAAGTTGCAACCCTTCGGAAAGGTCACAACCTTTCATAAAAGTCATAACTTTTCATAAAAGTCGCAACTCTTCATTAAAGTCGCAACTTTTCATAAAAGTCACAACTTTTCGTAAAAGTCACAACTCTTCATTAAAGTCACAACTTTTCATTAATGTCGCAACTTTTCATAAAAATCATGACTTTTCATGAAAGGGAAGGCTAATTCGGGCCTAAGGTTCTCTTTTATATATATATATATATATGATTATTCTAATAGTTATAATCAACTACTTTTTTAGTTTACAATATATTTATGTTGAACTATTAATAAAGCTATATTTTTTTAAAAATAATTAACTTACCACATTGTCACGCCCCAAACTAGGGGAGGCACAACTAAGACCCAGTACCTTATTCGACCGAGCTAGCCATTGAAACATAATAGAACAAGTATAACGGGACCCAACAAAGTCATCACAATTAATTACTGAAACAAGATAACTAGACCGACGAGGTCACAACAATATTAATGACACAATAAAAGGACAGCCAAGACCAACATAACTGATAAAGAACTAGCAAGCCGTTAAGGCTGCAATCGAAATCATATATACAATAATTCAACAAGGTTATAAATAGAAGGTGAGATGACCCAACAAGGTATGTCCACAAGTCTCTAAGAATACTACAACTCAATTGGTTGGTAAAAGGCCACAACTATACCAATAATTATACATAAAACGAAAATACGCAAAACCTACACACAACCAACTGCTCTGGGAAGATTGGAGTTTACCACTCCTCATCTGAGTTAACACTTCTTTTGCAAATGCCGATCAAGACCTCTTTTTGAACATGCATCACGAATGCAGCGTTCTCGGGCAATGAGACATCAGTACAAATGAAAATGTATTGTTATGAAAGGCGGAAAGTAAAATAATAAATAGTTGCAATAAAAAGGCAATAGAAGTCAACCAACTGAAACTCTTATAGCCTTCATGGATGACATTTGGCCACATAGTAATCAAACATGCATGGTATGCTCGAGTAATCGCATATCATGAATACATATATATAAATGCAAATGCATGACATACCCTACTAAATGCTAGCAATGGTGGTGCCTTTCGGTAGCTAACCAACATCATATTCATCAACTTGTGGTCAACTCTATCTCATACGTATAAATATAGACAATAAGCCTCATACCTCCCGATTATAGCTCAGTAGTAGAATGCATAGCATGTCATGTCATTGATTTATAATGCATATATATTACCATAATCATGTTGCCAATCTTGGTCCGTTGGTACTCGTGTTCTCATAATCTTGTATCACTTTCGTATAACATGTAAATGTCTCGTAGAACCTCAAATGCTTGGAGAATAAATCGGAGCTCTTAACTCGACTTTAGAAAGGTAACTTAAAATTGAAGATGATTACAAGCATCTTAAGGTGCTGAAAAGATCTCCTCATGACTTTATTAAACTTTATACGATCATTTAGGCCTACAGAACTCATAATAGACTTGAAGATCTTGACTCAACTTCAACTTAGAAAATTATATACTTAGGAACTCAAAAAGAGATTAACAGGCTTGACTTGATTTATGAACGACTCCAATTTGGTAATAGTACAACCCTTTTCAGAGACATGGTTGCTTAACAAGTATATCACCAAAAAAATAGAGTACAAGGTTAGGTATTAATATCATTTTCAAATAACATTTTTGTAAAAGATTTTAACGAAAAAGAGTGGCTTAATAACCTCCCTTAGGTGCAACATAACATCCTCCAACATTTTAGTCTCACACTTAAGACAATAGCTCACTAATAGACGTAAGGAATTACAAACTAGATGAAAAATAACTCTAGCCATCAAACATACTACACAATGATAAAAGTGTGATAACGACATGATACAATCAAAAAACGACACCAGCTGACATCTCGATGCCCTTCTTAGAGGGTCTTTCTAGCAATAGAATAGTAAAAATAACTTGTTCCATAATTTATTTATTTTTGGAATTCGTGCGATATAAAAAAGAGAGGTTGCCTTAACATACCTTAATTCCAATCCTTTTACTTGTTACAATGGACGTAAATTCCTTTGAAGCTCCATCTTAATTAGAGAAAACTCAACTTTTCACTTTGATAACTTGAAGGAATTCTTGATTCATGAAGAACAATTAAAGAGGTCTACTAACGATAATACGCTCATGACTAAAAGGTTCTTCTAGTGACTTATTAGATGCATTATAAATGCTTTTTTTCTTCCTTTTACTGATAAGGCAGATTTATATATATACTAGATGAGTAATGCCCGTGCTGCGCACGGCCCAGTTTGATTAAGTCATTCAATTTTGTATGATTTTTTGTTATGATCTCATAACAACATAAATGATCCAAGTGTTGATAATACTATTTACCATAGAAAACTATATTATAGGGATGCAAAAAATAATTTCAAATTCTTATATGATTCAAAAATGAATTTCACACTGCATTTGGCTCCAACTGAATTAGCGGTACACACTTATGTTGTGGACGCTATTTGTAAAAGAGTTGCATCTTTAAATAAGCTTTACAACAACCAAAAAAGAGAACTTGAAGAAACTTCACAATAAAGATAACTTAAATGAATCTTCCAAATACCATTTTTTACAACCAAAAAAGAGAACTTGAAGAAACTTCACAATAAAGATTAACTTAAATGAATCTTCCAAATACCATTTTATACATATGAAAAAAAAAACATAAAAGTCAGAAAAAAATTGTCATGAATTTACTGCTCAAGAAAGTAAAATAATTCAACTTTGTCATATATTTTTGTACACAATCTATGTGACACCTTTCCTCACTAAATAACTTTTCTCTTACTTTCTCTCCTGTCACACCATCTCTTTCTTCTCTCCATATTGCCATCAACACTTGAACAAAAGAAACCTTATTAGCTCCCATGGAAAAATACCAACAAATAGAAAAGGCATGTTCATGCAGATAAATATTGAAATTTAACATAGACATGCACTATGAATTCATAAAAAGTCCTATTCTCGACCATCAAAAGCATCCCTACAATGTAATTGATCACATGCGAAAAATGAAAAATCTTTAATTGAAGAGAAGAATTTTTTTTTTTTACATATTTTGAAAAATTATTTCCAACGAAAATTCAATTTCTTTGACAATACTACACCACTAATATCATAGAAAATACTTGAAGGTCTTCTCCCTGCAAAGAATATAGTATGGAATCATGCAAAGAAAATTTTGAGTTTCTAATGGTGACATTTTTGCAAACATCGGGTGTGCATTATAAATATCAATGTTACAAATCCCACACCCCTTTATATTCCTCCTTTCCTTCCACTTCACGTTCTTTATAAACCACTTCAATTAGCAGATTGCATCTTATTCTCACTTCTATTTTTCAGTTTTCACACATAATAAAAACTTGAAAAAAAACAAACCTTTTACACCAAATCATCATATTGAAGAAAGTACTTAATTCCTCTCTCTCAATTTAGGTTGTCCCTAAATTCTTAATTCATTAAATTATTCAATTTTAAACTTTTAACATTAAGACAAATCAATATACTACTCTCTAATTCAGTCAAATAACATTATATATGGCGATAAAGATTAATAATCAAAAACAAAGAGATAGGTGGTGGGAAAATTGAAGAAAAAATACTCATGGAATTGGATGGCTATTTAGCGGGAGCAGAAAGATAGAGAAGGATGAATCCACTTGCTTCTTCTTACTACTTCTCATTGAAATCAAAGCTACAACCTATAAGAGTTCCCATAGAACTACATAGTAGAAATACAAGAAGAGCTGAAGAGCTCAAAAATTGAGAAAGATAGTGATACGGTTAGAGTAAATAAAATCCGGGCAATTTGAATAGAAATATATGCATTTCAGAAATCGTTAACTAACAACTCTACCAAAAAAGATTCCACCAAATCTTCATTGAAGCAATTTGTGAATGAATCATGTGTGATTGTCAAAAAATCTATACTGCCAATGAATGAGAAGTGCATAAATAAAGAATAATATAATACACAAATTGAATGAATATACAGAGTAAACAAATAAACATAGCAATTACTAATGGAGAGAAGAGATGAAACCGGAAAAATTTGTTGGTCAAATTCATCATAACAAAAAAAACCACAAACTGATCACATCAGTGCTAGAAAATCGACGGCATCCTCAAGATTAACCAACAATAGACTCATAGAAGCAAAAGGCAGGTATTGTGTACAATTTTTTATGACAATTTGGTGCAATATTTTATGGCGGTTGTGGTGGCAATTTAAGAAAGAAGCAGTGGTGGCCTGGTAGATATATGGGATGGTGGCAGATATGGGGAAGATGACAACATAAAATAAGTGAAAAGGGATACGTGTCTATTTGAATTTTAGGCCTTGTCACGTTGCAGTTAATTGTGAAATGTCTAAAATAACCTCAAATACAGTTTTAAAGACAAAAAACAGCCATGTTGATACCATTTTACTACTCACACTTCTACAGAATACAAAGAGCATTAAATGAAATTGTTGGCAACTATTCTTAGGCATTAAGAATTCTAGCTGTTCAAAAGTATAATATAATAAAGTGATGGGTCATTAACTGAATAAAATAACTTACTAACTATTTAATATAAACATTAAATTATATTACAAAGTAAAGTAATAAAATAATTAGATATGTACATATTTATCAGTACATCATAAATTAACCCTTATTAACCTTATTCTCCTTTCTAATCTTCACTGTTATTATATAAATAAATCATACAAAAATCTTATAATGCAAAAATCTCATTACGTATACATTTGGTTATCACGTAGGTTCGTAGTAAAATGTGTATGATTCTTATGAGTATAATACAATTAATAGAAAATTATTTTGAACAAAGTCTACCATATATAATAATAATTTCTTGACATAACAAGATTTACTATCTCCGTTAAAATATTACTAATTGATAAAACTCTTATAAAAATAAATACACATACAAATATATCATAACTAAGAATTTTTTCATAAATATTTAAAATATTTTGGGAGGGCAATAAATATTTTTTTTAGATTTCGATTTAAAATGCGATGTTATCAAATCATGCACAGTGCTATAATAAAACTTTCAAATTTAGGCACATAAGCCTTCCATACGAGGCAAAGAAAAATCATAAACACCCAAGGTGTTACATCCTTGCCCCCTTAAGAATATTCGTCCTTGAATAAATAAATAACTGCATGCAGGTATTACGCTAGGAACTCTTTTAAAAATTCAATAGGGTTTCATCTATATATGAAAATATCTCAATCCTTAAACTCATCAGACTATATACACCATATTATTAAAATAACGTCTTTGAAAAACATAAATTTGCACACGATGCAAAATGTTTCTCAACAAGAAAAAACTTATCTTTACTTATCTATTTCAAGTAGGTTGTCACGATCCAGACCGTCGCGATTGACACCCACACTAACCCTTCGATGGGAGAACCATTACTACTAACCAACTAACCCAAAAACTAAACATTTAAAGATGAAGAAATAAATTGGAGTTCCCATAAACTCTGAAAGTCTAACGATTCGATACTAAAACATTGCGGAAAACACTCCTAGAATCTGAAAGTCAATGTGCCAAAACATCTAAAGTTCAACAAGTCTAAGGAAAATGGGTACAACCCAAACTAAACATATGAATGAATCTAACTAGAAAGTCTGAGTTCGAAAAGAGTGGACTAAAACATAGGGGACCCATGACAGCCTGAAAGAACTGGCTCACCCTTGAATCTGATCTTGCTCACTGATCTCCTAAACGAGGTCTGTCTGTATTTGCCTGAAGATGCCCTATACTCAACAAATAAAGAGCAAGTGCAGTATCAGTACACAACCACAGTAAACTGGTAAGATCACACAGCTATTCCAGTAAGTGAACATGTATATAAGCAGTCACAACATAGTATTACACGCATATACAGAACATATACAATATCAGGAGTAATGTACAATTCAACACTCTCAATAATACACATATAAATGGTCTTCTCATGGAACCCATATCCAAACTTTTAGTGTGCCAGATTGTGACACCTAATCCAAGTTAGTGTGTTGGAACGTGACACCCGTTCCAATATGTATGTCGGTAGTTAGTGTGTCGGAACGTGACACCCGATTCATTCAACAAGCCACAATCACAATCACAATGTGCATTCTCATAATCATACAATCAAGTGTTGATTCATGGCATACAATCATTCGTTCATACTAATTTACATTAGGTGTGATCAATAGTGCAAACATTCGCATACATACATGCATTACAATGAAGCAATTACTATCATACATCACACAAACATGAAATCAAACCATCACCTACCTCGAACCCAAGCTTGAATCCTCCTAAAAAACTTGATTCTTCCCTTTTAGGATTCTTTCCGCTTGTTCTAGGTCTACAAACAAGTAATAATATGCAAGGATCAATAATTAAGATCTAATTTACCCGGATTATAACAAACCCAATAACCCAAGACCAAACCCATGATCCTAAGGTGCAGCTAGGGCTTTTTCCCACCATCAACTTCAGGCCAAAACCCTTCCCTAATGATAAATACACATAAATTTACATTCGACGGATCGAAAAACGGATTAGGGGAGTTAAATTCTTACCTTTAGCACCAAAAGTCGTGGAAAACTGTCAAGAAATCGCTTGGGGTCGTCTCCTAACTCTTAAGAATGAAGTTTGCAGAATAATGACGTTTTGGGGTTTATTTCCGACTGAAGTCACGCGTGTCCTGCTGTGGCGACCCCCATCCCGCTATAGCGGCCCCGCCTTGGCGAGATAAATCTCGCCCTGACGGCTTGCACCAAAACAAAGAGTCGGAATTTGAGTTCCAAACTCCCATTTCACAACACACCTTCAACCTATGATATTCAAAAACTACTCGTTCATGCTAAGATTAGTTTCGGGAGTTCTACTTGTCCGAATTCAATTTCATAAAGTCGTACGGGTTCCTTAACGTCTTAGTTATCTACTCATGTGATCAAAAACTTAATTAGATCTCTCATTCATTACCAGATTTCCTATACCTCTCATGACTCCGATTTCATCCAAATCTGGACTAGGCTAGGAATTTCCAAGTTACTACCCAAAAGTTTTCTGGCCCCAATTCTTTCCCCATTGGCTTTTCCCTAACGACGGAATTAGGTCATTACAATAGATACCAATTTACCCATCACTCGTCCCCGAGTGATCAACTAGGAATGACTGGCAAAAGTAAGGGTAGAGTAGTACTTGAATTGTTGAATATTTGAGGATACTTGTCTCGCATGTCCGTCTCGGTCTCCCAAGTGGCTTCCTCAACTAGACGTGCTTCTATTGAACTTTCACAGACTTAATATCCTTGGTCCTCAGCTTCTAGACATCACGATCAAGAATTGCAATCAGTTCCTCCTTATACTGAAGGTCCTTGTCTAATAACACTGAGTCCCATCTTATGATGTAATCCCCGTCCCCATGATACTTCTTCAACATGGACATATGAAATACTGGATGAACTCCCGATAAGTTAGGAGGTAAAGCCAATCTATAAGCAACTGGTCCTACACATTCAAGAATTTTGAATGGTCCAATGTATCGAGGACTAAGCTTGCCTTTCTTGCCGAATCTCATCACCCCTTTCATGGGTGACACTTTAAGAAGAACTTGCTCACTAGTATGAAATGCCATGTCCCTTACCTTATGGTCTGCATACCTTTTCTGTTGACTTTGGGCTGCTAGAAGCTTAGCTTGGATGTTTCTTACCTTATCTTGAGCATCCTTCACCAAGTCAACGCCCAAAGGTTTTACATCTCCTGCCTCAAACCATCCTATGGGTGATCTGCATCCTCTCCCATATGGTGCTTCAAATGGTGCCATGTCGATGTTGGAGTGGTAACTGTTATTATGGGAGAACTCACACAAAGGTAGGAACTTATCTCAATGTCCTCCAAAGTCGATTACACATGTCCTCAATATGTCCTCTAACGCTTGGATTGTCCTTTCTGATTGCCCATCCGTTTGCGGATGAAAGGTTGTGCTAAAAGTGAGTTGAGTACCCAACTCCTCATGTAACTTTCCCCAAAACTTGGATGTGAACTGCGTACCACAGTATGAGATGATAGAAAGGGGCACCCGTGCAGCCCCACTATATGTTTCACATAAACCTTAGCCAACTGCTGAGCATTATAGTCTGTATAACTGGAATAAAATGGGCCGACTTAGTTAATCTGTCAATCACTACCCAAATAGAATCATACTTTCCCAATGTCTTAGGAAGACCAACCACGAAATCCATCGCTATCCTTTCCCACTTCCATTCTGGAATTGACATTCTCTGAAGCAAACCTGCAGGCCTTTGATGTTCATATTTTACTTGTTGGAAATTTTGGCACTTAGCCACAAACTCTGCTATGTCTTCCCCCAACCCTTAAGAGTTGAAGGCATCACCACGAGCCTCCCACGAGTCGTGGTCTTCACCACTTGTCATGAAGTGGCTGGTGAAGGTGAGCCCAACATGGGCATCCCTTAGGGAGCTACTGCCTAGCCACCACGGACCACACCACGGACCACACCACGGGTAGTGGTGGTGGTTGTGAAGGGTGAGACAGTGCTTGGGGAAGGCTGGGTAGCCTTGGCCCCTTTCCCTTGGCTTTTCCCCTCTTTCTTAGCTTGAACCCTCATACTAAACTCTAGTTTAGGCTACTAGATTCCAGGGTGATACAAATTTAATCTCTATCAATTCATGTCTATATGTTTTATTCTCAAGCAATCTACCATACATATCATCAATCCTAGAAGATTATCTCTAATTCCTCAAATTCCCCTTTCATGGCATAAAACCCATTTAGATCAATTTCATCTTTCTAGACATGGATTAGGTATGGGTACATGTAATTTCATCCTAAAAACATGATTTACTATCAATTCAATCATAAAAACAGTCATTATCCACTCAATGGATCAACATTCATCAATACCCACAACATTGGAAAACACCCTAACTCAAATTGGGGATTCCATCTTCACAATTGAGGAAAACTAGGGAACTCCACGGATGAAAGGAGTCCATGGATGAAAATCTATCATACCTTGATAACAAAGCCCACAAATTCTTGAAGATTGAAGGCTTGACCTTGATCCTAGCTTCAAACTCTATATTCTTCTTCAAGTTCTAGAGAGAGAAATATTTGAGAGGAAGAACTTTGGGATTCTTTTGGGGTTTTGGAAATAATGTCTTGAATGGTAAGTTTTAAAGGGTTAAAATCACTTATATATGTGTACTAGGATTATGCAAAACGACCCCACTTTAATTTAACTCAAACCGGAAAGTCCCAAAATGCCCTCACTTGGCAGCCCACTGTCTAGGCTTCCCGAGAGGCACCACGAGCCATGGTCCTCACCACTGGCTGTGGTCTTGCTCGTGGTCATGGACCAGTGATTAGGCCACTTTGACTTGGCCTCTAAGAGTTGAAGGCATCACCACGAGCCTTCCCACGAGTCGTGGTCTTCACCACTGGCCGTGAGGTGGCTCGTGAAGATGAGCCCAACTTGGGTTGCCTTTGGAGAGCTACTGCCTAGCCACCACAAGCCAGGGGTACACCCTAGACGTAACATGGAATACAAGACCCCGAGAGGCCTCATATAAGCCATTTAGCTTTCATAACATAAGATAATAGAAATGAGCGGGAATTTTAAAACATTTCAATAACATCAAAGTCTTTTATAAAACGAGCAGAAGTCAATTACACTTGTCTCAAATCATCCAAAACATGAATACCTTTGGGACGCAAACCATACAATAGTTCTAAACATAAAATGAAAGACATAAGAACATGGTGGCTATCTCCTCGAATACTATGAGGACTTACCAAAACTTCAATCCTTGCTTCTACTACGATCCTAGCCACGGGGATGGACGTCAATATCGCCGGACCCTACGTTTGATAAGAATGTAGGCAAGAGTATGCTTTAGTACAAACATGTAGTAAATATGATAGCTAGTATAAACGACATAACATAATGGTTAGTCAATAGAAACCATAAGCATAAGCATAAGAGATAACAACAAAGTCATAGGCATAATCAATGAACATAGAACATCATAATGTAAGAGGAACACTTCTCAAAGTAACCTCAATTTATCCTTAGTTAGGACTTGGTCCATCCACCTCTACCCATACATATAAAGGAAGGCAACTCTAGCAACAATCTAAGCTAATCATACATCATACAAGCAAATCTCATGTTAAAACATACTTACGGTACTTCCTTGAAGTAACCTTGATTCATCATCAACATGATACTTTGATTAGGGACTAGTCCCTCTTTAGCTATCTCTACTATTCATGAAAAAGTACATCTTTACTAGTCCAAGACAAGTCATCTCACATGAATGGTTACGATTTACCAATTCAAGGCTATCAAGGAAAAGCACCTCATTATGCTAGACCAAGCTATCATGGAAGGCATACTATAATGCAAGTCCAAGCTACTCAAGGAAGGGTACTATTGCTCAATACAAGCTACCAATGAAATGGTTTAGCGTTACCAAGTCATGTTATCATGCAAGCATTCTATTATGCTAGTCCAAGCTAACCTTTGAAAGGGTACGATTTCTCAATCCAAGGCTATCCACGAGATCTACTACTCAAGCTACCATGCATGGTATTGTCTTACCAAGTCAAGCTTATTCATGAAGGAATCTCATCTCACAACTTCAAACTATCATAATTAAACATACTTTGATTTATTTTAGGCGAGCAAACCTTTCAACCTAGAATCATTTAATGTGAGGAAACCTTTCACATTTATACATTCATAAGGTAGGTCATCTGGGTAAAGTCCTTCCTGAACAATTCTATCTACCAATCTACCATTATCATATAAGCTTCTCTCTTAAAGCCCTAACAATTACAATTCATAACTACATGCCTTACTCTTAAAGCAATACTTCTTATAATCATCACATATGCCTAAACCTCAAGACATTCTAATCACATGCTTCATTCTTAAGCAGTTCTAATCATATATCATCATTTAGGCTCAATCTCAAGCACTACTAATCATAATTCATCATGTATACTTTAATCTCAATCAATTCATCTCTATATGCTTAATTCTCAAGCAACCTACAATACATATAATCAAACCTAGAAGATTATCTCTAAATCCTCAATTTCCCCTTTCATGGCATAAAACCCATTTACATCAATTTCATATTTCTAGACATGGGTTAAGTATGGGTACATGTAATTTGATCCTAAAAACATGATTTACTATCAATTCAATCATAGACAATCATTATCCACTCAATTGGATCAACATTCATCAATACCCACAACATATGGAAGAAACCCTAACTCAAATTGGGGATTGCATCTTCACAATTGAGGAAAACTAGGGAACTTCATTGATGAAAGGATTCCATGGATAAAAATCTATCATACCTTGATCACAAAGCCCACAAATGCTGGAGGATTGGAAGCTTGACCTTGATCCTAGCTCCAAACTCTATCTTCTTCTTCAAGTTCTAGCGAGAGAAATATTTAAGAGGAAGAACTTTGGGATTCTTTTGGGGTTTTGGAAATAATGTCTTTTTGGTGAGTTTTAAAGGGTTAAAATCACTTATATATGTGTACTAGGCTTAGGCAAAACGAACCCACTTTAATTTAACTCAAACTGGAAAGTCCCAAAATGCCCTCACTTGGAAGCCCATTGTCCAGGCTTCACGAGAGGCACCACGAGCCGTGATCCTCACCACTGGCCGTGGTCCTGCTCGTGGTCATGGACCAGTGTCTAGGCCACCTTGCCTTGGCCTCTAAGAGTTGAAGGCATCACCACGAGCCTTCCCACGAGTCGTAGTCTTCACCACTGGCCGTGAAGTGGCTCGTGAAGATGAGCCAAATTGGGCAGCCCTTGGGGAGCTATTGTCTAGCCATCACGAGCCACACCACGGGCCGTGGTCCTCACCACTGGCCGTGGTGGTGTTCGTGAAGGTGGGGGCAATGCTTGGGGAAGGTTGGGTAGCCTTGGCCCCTTTTCCTTGGCCCTTGCCTTCTTCCTTGCCTCTAACCCTCACACTAAACCCTAGTTTAGCCTACTATTTTACCGGGTTACGTATAACCTTATTTTTTTATAAGTCTTTACTTTAAATTAATAAAAGTTAATTATAGTAGTGGAAAAGGTGTGTCACAACATCATTGAGCTTATTTTAATATCTCAAGAAAAAGTTGTGTAACCACATTCTTAATGGAAACAAATATTTTTAATGTGTATAAGTGTTCGATATAGCATTAAAAGAAAAG
This sequence comes from Solanum okadae, assembly GCA_036553675.1. Lineage (NCBI taxonomy): Eukaryota > Viridiplantae > Streptophyta > Magnoliopsida > Solanales > Solanaceae > Solanum > Solanum okadae. The sequence continues at coordinate 20,263,633 of CM071686.1, read as the reverse complement.
ATTTATTCCTAAAAAAAGCATAGCAAGTAAAATACTAAAATTCTAGAATAAAATTTTGGATCATTTTCATATGTTTTTATTTTTTATAAATCTTAAAGTTGACGTCAAAATTAAGCATACACTTTCTAATCCAACAAAACAATACTGAATTGTTAAAAATAAATATCATTTTTTGTTTGATAAAATAAAACAACAATAATTTATTTACTTATTTTAGCCTAGCAATACCTATTTCATTATTATTGACATCTAAATCAAGACTAGAACAACGCCACAACCTGTTCTTTTTAAAAGATCACAACTAATGAATAAAAATAAATAAATAAAAAATAATCATCAATTAGAGATAAATTTATTAATTAAACAGAGATATAACAACCAATAAATTATTTTTCAATTAAATTAGGAATAAAGCAAATTATAAGAAACTTGTCATAAAATTACATCAAATTCCATAAATAAATTGAAGAGATAAGGAAAAGTTTAATACCACAAAATCTTGACCGAACCTCGATTAGAAAAAGCGACATTTGAAGTATCCTTCAGGGATCTAAATCCTAATCCCCCTTCATTTTTTGGTAAACATAAGGTGTCTCAAGACACCCAATGATTATTCTTACCCCCTGGCGTATAATTCCAAAAGAATCTAGCAAAAATTTGATGAATCTGTTTAATCACTCCTATCGAGAGATTCATTGCTGAGAGTAAGTATACTAGCATGGTTTGTAGAACATGTTTGATAAAAATATATCTACCTCCAAGAGAGAGTAATCTATTCTTCCAAGATTGAACTCTATTCATAATATTTTAACCAGATTTTCAAAATGCACAAGGTTCCTCCTTCCATAGAATACAGGACATCCTAAGTATGTAAATGGAAAACAACCTTTTTTCATACCTAGGGTATTTTGAATTCTTCTTGCAATGTGATTTCCAATCTTATGGTGGAGATAAAAGTTTCTCTTCTCACGGTCGATCATTTGTCCTGATTATCTTTCATATCTTTTAAGAATTCTCAACATTTTCTTCAGGGACTTATCATCACCTGAGCATAAAATTATAGTACCGTCTGCATAAGAGAGGTGATTGATCTGTGGACTCCATTTTGGCATACCATATCCTTTGAAACTAGGATCGTCATGAAGAGTGTTTAAACTTCTAGATAGAGCTTCTACAACCAATATGAATAATGTAGGTGATAGAGGGTCACCTTTATTTACTCCTCTAGAGGATTTGAAAAAACCATTACTTTGTTCATTAACTAAAACTGAGTACCAGTTATTTGAAACTAGTCTCCAGATAATGTCAATGATAGCTTCACTAAATCCAAACTTTCTAAGGACTTTCGTTACAAACAACCAAGAAAGTCTATCGTACGCTTTGGTCATGTCTAGTTTGATCACCACATTCTCATTCTTGGCTCTAATGTTGATGTCTCTGATAATCTCACGAGCTAATAATATATTTTCCACTATGCTTCTGCCTTTAAGAAACATGTTTGAGAGTTTGAAATTAGAAGAGGTAGGATCACAAACATTCTGTCATGCCATACTCTAGAAAAGATTTTGTTGATAAAGTTGCTCAAACTTATAGGCCTCATATCAACATAGGAGTTGACAACTTCTTTCTAGGGAGTGAGCACAAGATTTATGTTTGTGATAAACTTAGGTAGTTCTTTTCAACAAAAGAATACTTTGACCATAAGAGTAATATCTTTTCCTATAATACCCCAACACTTCTGGTACAAGACTCCAGTGAAGCCTTTCGGTCTACTACAATCATCACCATTAAGAGAAAATACAGTCTTTCTAACCTCCTCCTTTGCTGGCAATGCTTCCAGATTTAAATTCTGCTCTTTTGTAATTTGTTTTTGAATATGATTCAAAATCTGAAATCTGTAGGCATTCTCTCTTCTAGAAACTGATTTTCAAAAACATTTCACTGCCTCTTCCCCCATTTTTCCCCCTGTTAGACAGGTTCCCTTAGACAAGTTCCCTGATTGTTTTGAATTCTCTATAAGGGAAGTCTCTTTCTCCTTCCTTTCACATATGAGTGAAAAAATTTAGTATTTTTCTCCCCATCCTTGAACCATCTCATCCCAGACATTTGCTTCCAGAATTGTTCGTCTAAATGCAGAAATCTTGTTAATTCTGCTTGGGCTTCAAAAAACAGCTCCATATTCTCTAGTATGTCTCATTCTCGATAATATCTTCAATTGTTGCAATCTTTTGAAATATGTTCCCATATGTGCTTTTGCTTCATTGACTCAAAAGGTTCTTCACTTTTTTTTCTTGTACTAATATACATAAAATGGGTTGCTAGTGAAGTCTGCTGGCAATTTTTGTTGTATCACCCCCATAAAGTTCTTGTGATTTGTCCAAAAGATTAGAAACTTAAATGGTTTAATGACAATTTGATCTGTAATATTTCTTTCCAAGTGAAGTTGGGCATGATCAGAACCCAATCTAATGAAGTGTGTAACCTTATTTGTAGGAAATATGTCTAGAAACTCCTGGTTGCACAATATTTTGTCCAACCTTTTGAATATGCATGCATCTCCAGTTCTTCCCTTCCACCAAGTATAGTTGCTTCCAGAGAAACCCAAATCATTTAACCCAAAAGAGGCAACACATTGAGCAAAATCTACAGTTTCTTTGATGTAGACAAGTAAACCGCCAAGCTTCCCCTCTTGAATAAGAATAACATTAAAATCTCCACCCACCAACCTAGGTTTATTATTCTCTACAATATGTATCATAGTGTCCCGTAGATATTTCCTTAGGTTTGCATCACATTTAGCATATATAGCCATCAGTATAACCTCTTGTTAACCTCCAGCTTGCTTCAAGTTAATAGTAATGTGTTGATCAATATTTTCTATTAAGCTGCCTTTCCAAGAATTTTTCCAAAATATCCTTATTTTGCCTGAAGAGTTGGCAAGGGCATTTTCTAATCCAAGTTCCCTACTATATTCCTCTAGATTTGATGCATTTGGGAATGGATCCATCATAGCGATAAATGAGTAAGGATTATCACCTTCTTAGATCAACTAGTCTCTGAGAGTTAATCGATCTAATATTCTAAAATAGTGCCTTCTCAATCATTGAGAAACAAACTTAAATTTGGCACTCCTTGTTGAAACTCCCACAGGGGGAACACTTCTATTTCTTGTTGCTTTCTTGCACCTTTGTTGTAAATTGTACAAGTGTGTTGGTGATAAATCTACCTCAGTGCTCACTTTTATAATATTTTGTTGAATATCTGAATCTTCATCTTTTTCTTGATTATTAAGGTTATGCTCCCCATGCTGTTGTCCTACCTGTAAGATTGACTCCAACTATTTATTGAAATTTTCATCTCCGTTAGGTGGGTCTGGTGGTCTACTTTTAACCATGTTTTCTTTGTGATTATTAGATTTTTCTGTGTCAACTCATCTCATACTTTTTATGTCTGCATGTGCAGGATTATTCTATCGTTGTTCTCCATTACCCCTATATTCATGATCTGCATCTCTCTGTCCTCTTGCTAATTTAACTGTGATCCTAGTATCCCAAAGGATCTTTCTATCCATCCTTTGGCTGATTCTGTAACCTGGTCTCCCTTTTAAAAGTTCATCATTATTGTCTGAGATAAATAGTGAAGAAATATCTATCACAAGGTCTAATTTTTGTTGTTCTCCTTATGATTTTGCTGCCATTGTATCTTCTTCTTTGTTGTTTTTTTTGTTCATCACATAATCACTTTTGAGTATTTTCATTGCTCTCTATTTTGTCTACCTCTATATTGTCTCTCAATGCAACGTCTACTTCTTCGTGGTGCGCGTTACTTTGTGTATTCTCAGTCATATTAGTTATGAGAGCCTCAAACTTGTTATATGTCTGGATGAAATGTTCTTCTACTTTGTGATTATTATAATTTGGATTGGGACCCCTATTATCCTTTTCTACCTTCAAATTCTCATGATTACCCATCATTTTTCCTCTAGCTAACATTCTTGGGATTTGCTTGTCCTTGTCTTTCTGTCCATTATTTTTTTGTATTCCTGATGTCTACAAGTGTCTTTTGTTTCTTGATTGTACCTAATTTTTCCCTCCTTGTTATGCTCTTCATCAGATTGTTTTTCCACATTCTTGTTCCTCTCCTCCTGTTTGTCCTCCTTCTTTGTAATTCGTAATTCAGGATTTAGGATTCTGCATTCCATAGTATTGTGACCTTGTAGGCGACACTCCGGATCGTACTTATGAATGTACTCATATCTAATTTTATCTGATTATGTTCTCACAGAAGTTGTCTCTTCATTTGAGATATCCATTATAACTGTTTTTGGCAGCTTTGAAAGTAGATCTACCAATACTTTCACTTTGCCACAACTAGGTCTAGTTTTATTGATCGTTCACATATCAAGATGTAGTGGTTTACCTACCGCTGATGCCAACGAGAATAATTCTTCTTTAACAAAGTACGTACATAGAAAGTTAGGGAAGGTTATCCATGCCATGACTTTGGATGTTTCCTCGTCAATTTTGAAGCGAGAGTCATATATGAATGACCTCATCTGATATGAATATCCCTTCTTATCCATTAAGTAATATGCAGCCCTTGATGTTAGATTCACAAATTCTTCCATAAGAGTAAGTCTAATCAACACATGTCTATTGCGGAAGAAACCTATTTAACATTCACCTTTAATGCCACATTGTGGTGATATTAGTTTCCGGAGCTCTTCCATGTCAGCCCATCAATATGAGAATTTTCCTACAACTACATATTGTAAATTCTCCAGTATCTTCATACATTCAACTTCTACCTCTGTCCATGTAATCCTTAGTTCTCCATGAATGAACGTGATTTATTTTATATCGATGGGGTTTACGCCTACAATTGCCTCCATGCTCAATGTTTCAACGTTGAGGGTAGAAAAAATCATTGGACTGGGAATGGGTTGAATTAAATTTTGAGAGGTATTTGGGTTTAGAGTTGCGAAGGATGTTGTAGATGTATCTAAACATGGTAGACCAGCAGTAGGTGGTGGATGGTGGCCATCGGCCATTGAAGGGCTAGATTATGAGTTTAGGGTTTTTCTCTTGGGAAGACGTTCACTTGCATCCGTCTTTTCATTCAAGTAAGTTGTTCATTCTTTTTTTTTAAAATAATAATAATAATAATTGAGTTTGACTGCATTTATGTTGTGGGTTTTGTTATTTTTGATGATGTTCTACATTAATATTTATTTTAATTAAAATTTAGTGGTCATGAATATCTAAACTGGTTGGTTGCTATTCATGAATTCTAGTTTAGGTAGTTTATACCATTCATATATATTTGTTGTTTTATTTTTAGTTTTTTATGTAGAAGTTTTATGAATTTTCATTTGATGAATTTTGTTGGTTTAATTCTCCTGTTCATATTTTTTAAGTCATTAATAATTGTCAGTCAAATGAGATATATCTGAATTAGAAACTAGTATGATATATGGACTATATGAGGACTCCGTATATGTTTGTTCAACTTGTATACTCGATTTTAAGCATAAAATAACTTGCATACCCTTTCTCCTTTGAAAATCATATTTATAAAGTTTTTAATATGTTTATTCTTGTTTTTTCTCTCACCTGTCTTTTATAGGTTTTGAGAATTAAGGAAGTAAGTTCTTGTGATAGTGTGACTAATGAAGTACGCTCCATGTGCTAGTGTGACTTCTGTTGATAATGTATGATAAAACCTTATTGCATATAGTATTAATGTCACTTATTTTATTCTACATCTATCTACTCTTGATTATCACATAAGACTTTCTAAAGAAAGTGTATTTTTATTCAAGAGATTTATTTTTTGAAGATTTAGAGTGATTATCACTAAAGTTTATATTTTAAAAGTAGAATTTTTGGTGTGTTTTTGCTTTTCATTTTTTTAATTAATATTATTTTTAGAGTTTAATATTTGTGACTTTTGTCTTACGTGTAGGATGAAATTCATTGTTTTGCAACTCAAATATGTTTATTCTTAAGTAAATATTATAATTCATGACTTCCAAAAGTGGGTAGAGGTATAGTTGTGTGTATGATGTAGGGGTTGTGGTTTGTTCAATTAGTACAATATTCTAACAATATTATCCTCTCAATTTAGTCCAGATGAATGTGAAACTTAACAAGTTGGAAAAGACTAAAGGTGTATGCATAGTGACAAGGGTTTCAACTTGAATAGGTAAAAATTTATCGAACAACATCGATTGATACATGGATAACACTTGGTCTAATCTACACTCAATATTCTCCCGAACTATCAAGTGTATATCCCTTGGATTCTTTCTAACTTTAGGACACTTTCAAAGAAAACACCAAACAAACCTTGAGTAGATAGACTATTCCTAGCTTAATACCAATAAATGTGAAACTACTCGAATTGTTCCATCCCTAGCTCAAACTCATAGTGTAAATTTCATCAAGTCCTCACTATTGAGTCTTACCCAATTGCATTAAGCTTTCCCAAGTCAATATGGTGTTAGAGAGAACAATCAATATTCGCAACTAGTGATTTTAGATTAAAACTTCAAAAGAATAATAAATTGATATAATACATTCAATATTAAATCTGATTGATCAATACCTGTTCATGTTTTACGCCCTGATATACCACACACCCCCCTAGATAAAGGTATTTACTCATAAAAGATGAAATAGAGACAATACCCATAAAAGAAAGCTCTATTTCAAACTAAATTGATAAGTTAAACTTGAATTCCAAACTTGGATTTACCTTCTTTCTCTTAATGCTAAGAAGTTTTTACTTTTCTCTATTTACTACCTTGCATATTTTTTTTTTGTTCTATCATATCCTATCTCTATAGGTCTAATTGGGAAAAAGATAAAGGTACACTATTGCACAAATCCCTATTCTATCCTTGGAACATTCCAAAAGAAACATTCTTTTTTCCAAAATAACATTTTTGCCCATCAGCTTGCATCCTTCAAACTTGTATTGAATCGGTGAGACAACGATTAGAGAAAGCGGAGCACCAATCGCCTCCTTTAATGCATAAATCTTGAGTTTTTTGTCACGAGCTTCTGTGCTGGGATCGGTGAACACTGATCGGTCATTTTACCACACCATCTTCAAGATGCTACTAAAACAACAAAGCACCATTCCAACCGGTGTTTAGCTGGTAAGACGCATGCTAGCTTGAGCCGGACACCCTTTCCATATCGGGACACCCTTAGGAACGCTTGAAGACAAGAGAACTAGGGCCTAAACTCCTTTAATAAGCATTAAAATATGGCAATAATTCAAGAATTTGAGTCCAATGAGTCGGTAAACTACTAACTACTCAATATAGTTTACATGAAATCTATTAGTTTATAGTGAAAAATAACTAGGAAAATATAAGATATATATTTCATGTGCTCCATGATCCTAAAACAACAAACAATGACATCAATCTATATATTGATCAATTAGGTAAATATGTAGTTTACATGCAATACATCAATATAATAAAAAATACTTTTTAAAGGACTATTGGTGATTCTTTCCTTTTTCTTCCTATATACTTGAAGAAAAGACCTAAAAAATAAAGTATGCAAAACCAATAAGAGGACATACAATAATATACATTCAGTAAGAATATGGAATATAACTTTAACTAAAATTCATCCAACACTATAAAAGATTTTCTCATTTCGTGGGAGATCTGTGGAAAACACAAAAGAAGACTAATGTACGTTTTTGAAAGATACAGATTATGAAGTTCAAACATATGACTGAAAGTTGTAAGAGCCATACTTTATAAACTAGAAAATAATATTTTGAATATCACTTTAATCTAGACTGAGATAATCATCAAGAGGCTAATACTGATTAGTATATTGTACTACACTGAAGAACCACAACCCCTACTTTACACACACAATTGTAACCCCCCCCCCCCTTTTGGAGCTCATAAATTATGATATGTACTAAAAATAATTTATTTTAGCTGCGAAACAGTGATTTTCATCCTTCACATAAGACTGAAGTCATAAATATCTTTAAATTTTGACAAACATTAATCATTAAAATAAAGAGTATAAACATACCCAAAATTCTACTTATAAGAAAAAAAAGAAATATTGAAAGTCACTCTAATTCTTCAAAAGAACGAATCTTTTGAATGGATATACATTTCCTTTGCAATAAGCTAAGATTAATTTTTGAAAAATCTTATTTAATAATCAAGAGTAGATAGAAGTAGCATAACAGAAGTGATATTAACATTGTATGCAACAGGTTTATCATACTTTATTGACAAAAGTCACACTATCACAAGAACTTACTTCAATAATTTCTAAAATATTTAAAAGACATGAGAGTGAAAAGACAAGTTCCTTATTCCGTGTTAAATTAATAAAATTCTAAACTTAATAAAAATATTTTTCGAAGAAGAAAGGGTATGCAAGTTATTTTATAATTGAAATCATGTATACTAGTTGAAAAAACATATATGGAGTCTTCATATCGCCCATCAAACTAGTTTCAAATTAAGATATAATTAATTTGAAAAATACTTATTAAATGACTTAAACAATATTGACAAGAGAATTCGACAAAACGAAGGTCATCAAATGAAAGTTCATAAAACATCTCCACCAAAAAATAAAAAAATGAATTGTATCTTAATTAAAATAAAATTATTGTGGAGAATCATCAGTAATAATAAATCCCACAATATGAATGCAGTCAAATTCAAATTTGAAAAATAAAAAGAAGAACATACCTGAATTATAAGACTCATTAAATGATGAATTACAAGAGGAGCTCCTGAAGTAGATCTACATATCGTTCTGATTGAGGAGCAAAGATTGATTTGGATTGATGGATGGGTGGAAGGTAGATTTGCAAGAAATGATAAAATTGAGGAGAACGAGGGGGGGGGGGGGGAGGGTGGAGAAAGAAGGTGAGAGGTGAATTAAAAACTGATTAAACTTAGGGACGAGAAATTATTGCATCAATAGATACAATTGAGGCAACATATTATTTTTTATCTACTAAGCAATTTCAATTGACATGATAGATAAATTTACAAACTAGTCTAATGATATTATTAAGTATCTTTCACTAAAGGATAGAAGAATGAAACCTTTAGGTGGAGGTACCTAATGCCACAAGGAGTGGAGAAGTTTTGGATTATGATAAACTAAGTTCCGTCTAAAGGTTTCACTCTTCTATTCTCTACTGAAAGATACTTATTTATATCCTCATCTTAGTTTGTAAATTGTATATATTATTTCAATGTCTTATCAGATAATATAACATTTATTGCCTTGATTGGTGTAATTTCCCATCCCTTGTTTATATTAATTTTTAAGTTGTCTTTCCTCTTCCCCTCCCCCTCAATTGTATCATTTTAGCATATCTACCTTCCACCAACCCATCCACCCAAATCAACATTTTCTCCTTAATTATAACAATATGCAGATCTACTCTAGGAGTTGATCCTTTTGCAATTTCTCATTTGATTAGACTTTTTATTCAAGTATGTTGTTCATTCTTCTTTTTTTTTTTTATAAAAAAATAATAATAATAATTTGAGTTTGACTGCATTTCTGTTGTGGGGTGTGTTATTGTTGATGATGTTCTATATTAATTTTTTTATTTTAATTTAGATTCAGTGGTTGTGAATATTTGAATTGGTTAGTAATGTTCAAGAATTCCTGTTTAGGCAGTTCATACCATTCATACATATTTTTTGTTTTATTTTTAATTTTTTTATGTAGAAGTTATTTGAATGTTTATTTGATGAGTTTTTGGTTGAATTCTCCTATTCATGTTGTTTAAGCCATTAATAATTGTCAGTCAAATTAGCTATATCTGAATTTGATAATATTATGATATATGGACTATATCAGGACTCCATCTATGTTTGTTCAACTTGTATACTCGATTTTAAGCTCAAAATAATTTGCATACTTTTTCACCTTGGAGAACCACCTTTATAAAGTTTAAAATATTTCTATATATAACAAAATAGGGTACTTGATATTTCACTCGCCTTTCTTTTATAGGTTTTGAGAATTAATGAAGTAAGTTCTTGTGATGGTGTGACTAATGAAATAAATTTCATAAAGTATGATATAACCTTATTGCATATAGTATTATCTTCTTTATGTTACATCTATCTATTTTTGATTACCACATAAGATTTTTCGAAAAAATGGATTTTAACCTATTGCAAAGAAAGTGTATTTCTATTCATAAGATTCATTTTTTGAATATTTAGAGTGACTTCCAATAAAGTTTATTCTTGAAAGTAGACTTTTGGCTGTGTTTTTGCTTTTCAATTTTTCGATTAATGTTCTTTTAAGAGTTTCAAGATATTTGTGACTTTTTTCATACATGTAGGATAAAAGTCATTGTTTTGCAACTCAAATGAAATCTTTTCTCAAATATATATTATAATTCATGAGCTCCAAAAGTAGGTGGAGGTACAGTTGTGTGTTTGATGTAGGAGATATAGTTTTTTCAATTAGTACAATATTCTAATTAGTATTATCCACTTGATGATTATTTTGGTCCGATGAAAGTGAAACTTAACAAGTTGGAAAAGACTAAAGATTTATGCATAGCGATAGGAGTTCCAACTTGAATAGGTAACAAATTACTGAAGAACAACATCGATTGATACATGGATAGCATTTGGTCTAATTTTCACTCAATATTCTTCCGAACTATCAAGCATGTATTGGAATCTCCCAAACTTTAGGACCCTTTCCAATAAAACACCAAACTAACCTTGAGTAGACAGACTATTCCTAGCTAAATACCATTAAATGTGAAACTACTTAAATTATCCCATCCCTAGCTGAAACCCATAAAGTAAATTTCATCAAATCCTCACTATTAAGTCTTACCCAACTCCATTAAGCTTTCCCATGTCGAGATGGTATTCGAGAGCCCAATCAATGTCCGCAACCATTATTGTAGATTAAAACTTCAAGACAACAATAGATCGATATAATACAATAAAAACTAAATCTGATTAATCAATACCCGTTCATAACTTACACACCCATATACAACACACACCCCTAGATAAGGGTTTAACTACTCATAAAAAATTAAATAGAAACAATACCCATAAAATAAAGCTCTATTTCAAGCTAATTAATAAACAAAATTTTAATTTATCCATATATGAGTTATTTTTCTCTAAAAGCTAAGAAGTTTTTACTTTTTCTCTATTCTCTACCTTGCATACTATTTTTCTGTTCTATCATATCCCATGTCTATTGCTCTAATTGGGAAGAAGATAAAGGTACACAATTACACAAATCTCTATTCTATCCATGGAACATTCTAAAAGAAAATATTTTTTCCAAAAACACAATTTTGCCCTTCATCTTGTGTCCTTTGAACTTGTGCGATGCCGATTAGAGAAAGCGGAGCACAAATCACCTCCTAGCATAAACCTTTAGTTTTGCATCACGACCTTATGTGCTAGGATTAGTGAACACCAATCGGTCATTGTACCACACCATCTTCACACTGCTACTAAGACAACAAAGAACCATTCTAAGCCAGCGTTTAGTTGGTGAGACGCATGCTAGCTTCTGTCAGACACCTGTTCCAAACTTGTGTGCTTTGGTGCCTTTTGAATTCAAATCCATCATACATGTTTTTGCAAGGAATGCATACATACAAGAGAACTAGGGTCTAAAATGTTGGGGCATTTAAAAGAACGTAGTGGCAGAGAAAAGAGAACTTCTAAAGTCTTTTTTGATTTCAACGAAAGAGGTACAACAGTGGCCTGTTAAATAGGCCTACAACTAACTAAAATTAGCTAAAAATAAGCAACTAAAAGAGAGTGGATAAACATGCCCACTAACTCCACCCTATCAACTAGAAAACAACAAATAACTTAATGCTAAATAACTGAACAACATTACTTTTTTACTAGCTAAAAACTAGGAAACAAATCGACTATTTTGAAGCACTAATCAACATAAAAGTCCTTCAATAAGCATTAAAACATGGCAATAATTCAAGAATTTGAGTCCAATGAGTCGGCAAAAATACCAACTCATCAATATAGTTTACATGAAATCTATGAGCTTATAGTGAAAATGACAAGAAGAATATATGATATCACTTTCATGTGCTCCATGGTCCTAAAACAACATACTATGACATCAATCTATATATTGCTCAATTACGTATATATGTGGTTTACATGCAATACATCAATATAATGAAAAATACTTTTTAAGTGATTATCAGTTATTCTTTATTTTTTCTTCCTATACACTTGAAGAAAATACCTAAAAATTAAAGTATGCAAAACAAATAGGAATAAACATACAATCACGTACATTCAGTAAGAATATGGAATATATGTAACGACCCCAAAAAAAAAAAACAAACTAGGTTGAAATAGAGCTTCATTTGTGTTTTAGTAGTAGTTAATCTAGCGTGAAATCTGGAAAATTGGGCGAGGTAGGGTCGTGAAGGGTTTTAATTTGACTTAGAGTGTAGGGTCAACTTTGAATGATGATATCTCTTAGCTCAAAACGAATTAGGTGGACCATTACCTATCCTATGAAAGGTCTTTGAGTCCTCTTTCCAACTCCACCAAGTTTGCCCAATTCCTACCTTTGAGTAAAAAGTTATGCCCGAAATATGGAAGCACTGTCAGGCTGAAGAAAAGGGCGAACTAAGACGGGAATGGGCAGAATTTTTAAGTTAAGACTTTATGGGCTTTAGTCCTTTTCCAAAATTGACCCTATGCTATTCTATTCCTTTCCTAGCAACTATAAGACCTTTTTATGACTTAATTCCTTTCATTTAAGTCACTCCTCTTAGAATTGAAAAGAAACCCATCTCCTTTCATATATTTCTTTCAAGTTCAAGGAAGAAGAAGGTCAAGAACTAGGAGCTAGGGTTTGACGATTTTAAGGTGGTTCTTTCTCAAAATTGCTTGGGGATTCTTAGTTAAGGTATGGGGACTCTTTATCTTTGATTCTTTTTTTCAATCAAAGAGCTAATTCAAAGTATTTTCAAAGTTCTTCAAAAAAATCCTAAAGTTCTAATTTCGATTCTAGCATGGGTTCTTGCATAAAAAGGGTTTTAAATGATGATTTATATTGTTATTAATAATTATTAATGGTTTTTAGAAAGAAATCCCCATGAACCCATGTTTTCTCAAATTCTCTAAATATCATCATAAAGTGGGTGTATTGATTTTAAGTTGATGATTATAAAATTGTGTTTAGTATGGTATGAGTTGTTCATATATGGTATTATATATGTTAAATTGTGAAGAATTGATGTTGAATTGAAAGACATGAGATTTGAGCCTTGAATGGGCAAATAGTGAATCGGTCCTTATGATTGATTATTGGATTATGTTTAGCTTGTATTGTATAGTTAAATTCTACTATTATCTATGTTATTCTATTGTGATATTATGGAGAATTAAGGATGGTGATTGTGGCTTGGAAAGGATGGTAAGTTGACCTACTTTATGAATAATGTTGAATTAGTAGGGAATTGAGTAATGTTGGTTATGGATTTGGAGAATGGTAAGATGGCTTAATCTCTTAGTATTGATATAATTGTTATTGATTGGTTTGATCCACTTTTGGTGGAAGTGTTGCTTGTTGCTTTGGAATTATGATTGTGGCCATGAAGGGCATTGTATGAGTATTGTTGTATTGTTATGTTATTATATATAAATGAGGCTATATGTAAAGTCCTATATGAAGCTATATGTAAAGTTTTATGTGAAGCTATATGTGAAGGTATGATGTGAATGAGTTTATGTGATCTTGTGATGATCCTATGTAAAGTGGATAGCATTGTGATTTAAAGTATGATTTCTCATGATGCATCTATGAAATGATGTTGGATTATGAAGTATCCTTAGATGATAATGTTGTGACTTGGTTGGTAAACTAAAGTGTCTCTCTTTGTTACTTAAAGTCTTAAATGCATGAATGTGTGAAGTGGGCTAGAACTAAGAAATGGTGCCCTTTCTATAAATGCTAAAAGAGGAATTCTAGGCCAAGACTTGAATCGGCAGAACTAAGAAATGGTGCCCTTTTCATAAGTCTAGCTTTCCTAAGTAAATGTATAACCTTGAAGGATGGGCCTTAGGGTGATGTTCCCTTCTTGAGTGAAATGATAGACTTAGAGATGGATGGAGCCGGAACGGCATGAAAATCCTTATCTAAGAAAGTTAAATGAGCTATCCTTATGAACCTTGATTGGCTATGACTAAGAAATGGGGCCTTTCTTGGGAAGAGGTACTATGAGTTGGTTGAACTAGAAAAGGAACCCTCTCTAGTACATATGTGATTGAATATTCTATGGGAAATAAGGCTAGCACCGAGTGGATGTGGTTAGGAAGGTGGCCTAGTTGAGTATGAGATTAGGCACAATGAACTTCCTTGGACATTCCCTAAACCATGTGCCTACATGGGTTGCTTACTAGTTCTACCCTTGGCAAGTAGAACAACCTCCACGGAGTAGGATAGACTCCGGATTCCATACCTAGCTAGTATGGTCTATGTCGGTTATGCCTATTCCCATCATATGGGACGTGCACTCTAGCTATTGGATAGGTTCTACAAAGTGTAGGTGGTAGTATGGGATGCTACCTATGCATGGCACGAGTAGGCCTAGAAGATACTAAAGTGAGTTCCCTAAGTCTAACGACTATTATGTGAAAGTCCCCTTATGTGCTTGAATGTCTCCAAAATGGTTTCTTAAAGAATGTTGGTCTATTGATGTTATGTTGTAAAGGAAATGTCCTTATCTAAGGTAATCTTGAGGAACACTTAAGTGTGCTTGAAGAGGTTGTATGGGCGGTCACTTCTTGTCCCACTCAAGTGTGTCTTAAGGTTATATTAGGTAGAGGTCCTATGGTAATGAAATGGCATGTGTTCTTTTAAAGTTAAGCATGGGTTGTTTATGGATATATGTTGAGTATGTGTATGGTTGGCTATGGTCTTATATGTGAATGTTGACTTGTATTATGTCTCTTATACTTGTGAAGTGAAGGTTTTATCAAAATGATATGAAAGCATTTATTCCTTGAAAATGTCCTTTTTAGCATGTTTGTGCATGGTCTCCATACTTAGTACTTAATTGTGCTAACCCCTTTCTTTCCCTTTTTGACTAAAGTGTAGGAATTTGGAGATGATGACATGTCATGGCTATTTGATAGGTTTCTAAGTGTTGAAGATGAAGACTTGATGAGTCCTCATATATTCGAGGACAATACCCAATATGTCCTTTTATGTCTTTTTAGTATTGTTTAAGCTGTGTATGGGATTAGTCCCGAATTTTGTACTCTAAAGTGTTAGATGGTTTTGAGACATCATGTATAAAGTCTAGAAAGTCTTCCGTTTGCTTTTTTTTTGAAATGTTTTCTTGGTAAAGAAAGTTTTTAATTCCTTATGGTTTTAGTGTCTATGCGATGAATGAATGCTAAGAGGCTTGTATTAGACCTATTCGAGGTTGAGTATGCCGGTTACGACTAGGGGGTGCTCCCGGGTCGTGACAATATAACTTTAATTAAAATTCATCCAACTCTATAAAAGATGTTCTCATTCCATCGGAGTGGAAAATACAAAAGAAGGTCTAATTTAATTCTTTTGACAAACACATATTATGAAGTTCAAACATATGACTGAAAGTTGTAAGAGACATAGTTTATAAACTAGAAAATTATATTTTGAGTATCACTTTAATCTAGATTGAGATATTCATCAAGCGGCTAATACTGATTAGAATATTGTACTATACTGAACAACCATAACCCTTACTTTACCCACAACTATACCCTCCTTTTGGAGCTCATAAATTATGATATTTACTTAAGAAAAATATTCGTTTGAGCTGTGAAACAGTGATTTTCATCCTTCGCATAAGATTGAAGTCACAAATATCTTAAAATTCTGAAAAACATTAATCGTAAAATTAAAAAGCAAAAACATACCCAAAATTCTACTCTCCGCTTTGGTAGCGTCATTTATTTGACCTTATATTTTCGTTTGACTTGGAGTGACTTATTTGAATGTTGGTGATAACCTGCATTGCATTCTGTTAATTCTCATGAGTTTTGTGGTACGATCCCTGCTCATGCATTGGTATATTTACCATTCATGATGAAATGATATTTTACTCGGATTTTATTTTAAATTGGTTTTAACGGGAGTCGTACCACCTGGACACTTAACTTACTATTTTTTTATACTATGAGGCGTCAGGATCATGCTCCTTTTTCTACATTATAAAGTAGAAGCATCTAGGATGTTCTTAATTTTTACTTGACTAGCTTGTGCATCAACTCCCTTTATTGCATGCTTTTTGTCTTGTTGGCACCCCTAGGTTTTCTCTTGCTAGCTGATGCCCTTAGAGTTTACTAGCTAGCTGGGCTGCCGTATTATTGGTTACTCACAGTTTGAGGCCATTACTTCCGGTTTGAGGTCGATGCTCATGGTTCAAGACCATTACTTCTGATTTGAGATTGATGCTCACGGTTCATGGTTGTTACTTTCGGTTCAAGACTATTACCTCGGGTTAGAGGTTTGGATGGTCGTTGATGGTCCCACTACTCACCCTACATTAATATGCGTCACCTATGAGTAGTATACTTTTTATTTATTGTATCCTCTAGTTTATGGGGTCAGTTGGGTTACGTTTGTTGTTTGTACCTTCCAAGCTTATAGGGTTCAGTTAGGCTATTGTTTGATTATATTTTGTTATATGATATTGATTATTTAATAGATGATAGGCTTTGGTTCTAGAATCATGGTTGTGAGTTCTCCTGATCCCAGGTAGTTGGTTGTATCATAGTTTCTTACGAATAGGTTGTTGGCTTATGCTCCGGGTTTGTTCTTTACTCGGATTCTTACCCCTTGTACTTTATTTATATTCCTTATTGCTTATGTACCTTAGTATATCATGTTTAGTTACTTATACTATGTTTTCCTTATTACTTGTAGTTTATGCTTATTTTATCTTTTCATCTGAATTGAGTGATGCTTACTAAGTACCATTTTTGGTACTCATACTACATTTCTACTCCCATCAAATCATAGTTTGAGTTATCGTTGTTGATTTGTAGTCATGTGAAGCATCTTGGACTTTCAAAGACTAGGGTGAGCTCCTAGCCTTTGGAGTTTTTGATTTCCGTCTATTTTTTGCTAGGCTTAGTCTTTATATGATATTGAGAGACAACGAGTACTTATCTTATATCTGCAAAAACATTGTACTCTTATTTTGGAGTAGATGTTCGTTTACTGACTGATGCCAGGTCTTAGGATGGTTTCTTATATTACATTTATGTTGATTACCCTTTCTTTGCATTGTTATAAGCTTTCTACTTTTTGTTGGGACTTTATCTTTGTAGTCCGTTTCTCATGACTCTAGACTAAGGGTTAGTCTTACCTACTGGTAGGGTTGTAGTAGGTACCATCATGATCTAAGAAATTAGTTGTGACAGTTTGGTATTAGAGCTCTAGGTTGAGGGACATCTTTTGTATGAGAGAAAATGCCTAATAGAGCCATGTAGATCGCTGTGGAGACATATGTATCTTATCTTCGGGAGGATATAGGGCATTATAATGAAATTATATTATTGACTCCTTATTGTTTGCTTTTGCTTGAGTTAACCTCTAAAACTGCTTCTTCGGAATCCACTATCTCCTAGAAGGAGCATCAGCACATCCGACAAAAGTTTCTGCACATGGTCAGATTAGAGGGCCTCAATAAAAAATGGACCTTTTGGTCAGACGGATTTTTCATCATTATTGAGTCTCGGGGTAGCCCAGGCTTGGAAAAGATCATTGAATCTCTCAAATCCTTAAGATATAGTGTTTGGAGGCTCGAGCTTCTTCGAGGGTACACCATAAGCAAATGTGATTCTTAATGCAGCGGGTACATTTCGTAGAAGAATTGGGTTGACTGGTCCTTAGTAGGGTTCATCATCCATTTTAGAATATGTGTTGGGATTTTTAGAGTAGGTTGGGCATAGTCCCACATTATTTTCTTCGGATTTGGGAGTTGAGTCAAAAGGTTCATTAGAGTGTTGGTCTTTCCACTCTAGTTGATGTGAGAGCATTTGATATCAACAGGGTCTACTTTTCCCTAGTTTTTTTAATCATTTCAGTGTTATGGAACATGTGTGTCTTGAAAATTAGATAGTGGTAGGAGGCCTCACTATCAGTACAAATGTCACAATATTCCACTTTTGAAGTGGGTATCATTTCAATAAGGGTCATCTTCTTTCTCGACCTTTATGTCCTTTTGCAATAGAATCTTAGGTTCCAGGGGGTTCTGAGGTAGGTTACGACACCTACGATAGGTAGAGTTTAGGCTAAACTTCATTTGGTTGTAATTCTAGACCTCCAAGTGTCAAATCTTGTGTTACTCTAGTTGGGTTTACACACTAGGTTGCTCTCAGTGATGGTTGCTATGAGTGTTGCGAGGTAAGGCACTATGCCAAAGAATGTCGCAGGCCCCGATGTAGTTGTGTAGAAGTGGTTCTAAGTTTGGCAGAGGTATCCAGGGAAGCTCATAGCATTTTTCATGTCGGGCTTCACACTATATCATTTTCTATAATTGTGGATGGTTTGAACACTGGTCTAGGGAGTTCCCCAAGTGGGGTTTTATTTTTCAGGCATTGCAGACATCTGATACTCCCTATGCTAGGGTGATCGAACCTTATTGTATCTGTGGAGAGCATGACCATCGATCTAAAGCTTGTCGCAGTACAGGAGCATGGTGAGAGGTATAAATAGACCAGTCTCAGGGTTTTTTCGCGCCTTTGGTTAGAGGTTGTGCCTTTGGTGTTGCCGGTACTACTTTAGGTGTTGAATTTGAGGTTGGGCATGATTTGTTCTATATTTCTATAGGACGGCCAGCGGACATGGCTTCAATTATTCTTTCTTGGATGGGGTTTTATGGATTTACCCCTTTAGTTCTTATTTTGTATGATTTTGGTTTTTCATGCACATTCGGGTTTATTTAGCTTATCCTCTATCACTCTTTGTTATGGGACCTTGATTTGAGGTTTGTATATCTTTTTTGCCATTTTAGTTGATTTCTTTAAGTAGTGGATCGACTAGGGTGTGCTACTTTGATTGGGAGTAGTGGTTGGGTAACTCCCTATGTCGTTGCCTTGATAGTCTTGTTGTGATTGTGTTCTTGGGATTGTTGGTTTCCCTTTTTGCAGTCCTTGATGTACATTTTTTCTGTGATTCCGATCCTTGTTTGATAGGTGGCTAGACATGATATTCTCCATTTGAGATTTGACCGTTATTGGGCATGGTTGGCTTGGGAGGTTGGCCTCGTTGGCTGTCATTCCTTTTGAGTATTAGTTAGGAGATTGCTAGTTTTTGGAGTTCTCTTTTTGGTAGATGGCCATATTTAGTGTGGTAGTCCTTTTTTGTTGCTTCTTTCTTTGCCTTAGTCTTTTCTCGAATGGGGAGTTTTGTTTTTCTCATTCATTCTTTTTGGACTCATCTACTCCTTGAGGTCCTAGTATTTGTTTTTGCTAGCCAGAATCTAGAGGTGTGATCCTTTGTTGTGGCTTATTCTTGTTATTGTTGGTTCTTTGTTTTTGGGTTGACAAATCTCAAGGTAAGTGTGTAAACTCGAGTTAGAATGACGGTGTTCATTGGTAGTTTCATACCTTAGTTCGGTTGGAAAATGGAAATTTGCTAACAAGGTTCACCTTCAGGATGGGGTCAATATACTTTGTGGAATCTATGAGTTTGTTCTAGTTTATGATGTGTGGTTTTATTTTGTCATGCTTGGTATCTTGCGTGGTTTGTGATGGGGTTTGGTTTATTTGGGACACTATCGGCCACCAGTTGATTATGATGATACACCACCTTCCAGCTTGGTTTCCCATTAACTGCAGTGTTCAGTGTATATTTGTAGTGGCATAGAAGCTTGTGGGCTCGTTGTGTCATTTTTAAATAGTTCATTTGCTTGGAGTATGTCACTAAAGTAGAGATCAGTTCAGACTTATCGTTCACAATATGGTCATCCTTCGCATTTGTGTGGTTAGCTTTAAAATTTTGTGACGAAGATGGATTTGTTGGTCTTTGAGAGGTAGGAGTAGATTTGGGCATTGGCCTAGGTTGAGTTCCTTGTTTTAGAAGTTGTCATTCCTCAATGTATATATAAAGTATGTACTTTTTGCGACGTTAGTGTTGTGGAGTCTTATTG
The DNA here is from genome assembly GCA_036553675.1 of Solanum okadae. NCBI lineage: Eukaryota > Viridiplantae > Streptophyta > Magnoliopsida > Solanales > Solanaceae > Solanum > Solanum okadae. The sequence continues at coordinate 20,243,422 of CM071686.1, read as the reverse complement.
GTGGATTTCAATTAGTGATGGAGATGTTCAAGATAATTAAGAGGAACCAGGAAGCCCTTTATGGTTAGAAGATTTTAGATGTAGATTATAGGATGAGTATTTTGATTTCTTAATTTGGTTGCATTTGTCATGGTTCTATGTTTGCTAAATTTTGTGCTTTCTGTGTGATGTTATTCTTATATGAATCGGGTACTTCTTATCAAGTTAAGTTTAGTTGTGCGAGAGTTGGAGCACAAAAAGAAAATGGAGGAGCTTTTGGAGTTTTGAAGTGAACTTGAGGATTTTCTTGGTAGACTGAGTTCTTTATTGGTGTTGTGTGGTCCAAGAGGGTGTCTGAGGGTCTGGTAAAGCACACGGACCCGGTATCCTTGTCTTTTTGTGCATTCAGGGGGTTACTATTCTTCTTCTTTCACAAACAAATGTCCTTGTAGTAGTGAATGTTGTAATGACCTTTGAGCTTATTTTTTTTGTTTTCTCATCTTTTCATTATTTGGAGCCTTCTTGTTGCGACCCCAGGTCATTATGACTTGATGGGACCGACAATTTGGTTACTAGGATGTTTGTTTGGTTTTGTGGATGTTTCTGTGTTTTGGAGCATTTGAAACATTTCACGGTTAGCTTCGATCAAAGGTTCACATAGACAGCATCAAAATGTAATTTTGATAGTTCCATCAATTTTAGAAGGGCCATTTTAGGCTAGGGGCATGGTTTGTTCGAGCTTTAAGAATTACGGTGTGAGATTGTACCGTTAGGCGTTTAAACTTGGAAGCTTAAGTGAAAGTTTTACTTCAGTCAACATTCTTGGTAAACATGCTCGAATGAAAATTCTGTCAGCGCAGTTAAGTCCAAAATGTCGTGTTTGGACTCAATGACCTTTTGTGCGGTTCCCGAGGCTTTTGGTCTCACTTTGAGTCTTCTTGTGGATTTTAGCTAAAAATAGAACTTAAGTGTGAGACTCAATTTTCATTGAGATGACATCGAATGGATGTTTCGATGATTCCATTGAGTCTGGAATAGTAACTTTAGTGGGTTAGCATATTTGGTTTATTTTTACCGGGTCCTTATTGAATTCCGAGGATCCATTCAGAGACTTTGAAAAATAGCTAAATCTGGTGTTGATGGTACATGCTTTTAATGAGTAGAATTCAGACTTTTAGCAACTAGAAATACTCTTTTAGCGACTAGAATCTCTGTTATTTAAATAGAGAAATTTTAGCTTCACCCCTTACTTTAAAAACGTGATTGCTTGAGCTATAAAGCTCTGATTGAGCTAATTTTAGTTGCGTTGGTTTGGGTTTTAGTGTTGCTACAAGTTGGAATGTTGGGAAGTGTCAGGGACTCCCCATTGAGTTAACATCTGCCTCGAAGGGTTTACCCAACTCTTTTTGTGTTCTTTAATGGTGAATTTTAGTGATTTTGTGTATGTGGACTATTTTGGACATGGAATTGAACTCCATTTTGGGGTACAAGCTCGGTTATTCGAGTAAACCTTTTGATGGAGTCAATTTTAGGATTTCCTGTGTCCGTCCCACATTCCTATTTTGACTCAATTTTTAATTTTAGGATTTCCTGTGTCCGTCCCACATTCCTATTTTGACTCAATTTTTGGCCCGTTCCAATTATTTCAATTTTAGTGTCTAAACATAAGTAATAACATTGTCACCGATAATTTCATAGTCTGGTGGCGTTTGGAGGTGTTTTGAAGTGGATAGCTCTTGTGTGGTGGATTCGGAGCGCTCGTGACCGGGTTTGAGGTATGCTTCAATCTACTTTCTTGAATGAGCTTTTTAGATATTGAGTAGTATATATTACATGTGACTTTAGATTGTATTCATCGTGTATTAGCTCCATTTGTTCATTCTGTCTTTTCTTGACTCTGGAAGAGCCTTGGGCTTATTGTGGGTGCTGGGATCCGTAATTTAGGCCTGTATACTCACTTGTGGTGTAGATGATCTTGCTTATTTTTTTTAGGATTGATACATTATGGCCTTAGAATAGCCTGGAACTTAGATGCTTTAGGTTGTGTTTTATTGCCCTTGTAGTTATGATTTGTAACCAGTAGGGCTTGTATGGGTTCATTTTCCCTGTGTTGGTTCTTGTGACCTTTGTGACTTGTCGTAGCCGAGTGTTGGTCCTAGGTATGCTCAGTCATGGACTGGAGAGGTATGATTGGACGAGGGTGTTGTGCTTTGAGTCTGTTCCCCTTTTATTGATTTGAAAGCTTTTCTTTGATCCCTTCGCTTGTTGTTTATCGGTAGGTCTATCATATCCTTATTGAGCTTGATTATAATTTTTAGGCTCGAGGCTGTACGCAAGGAACAGTTGGATCCCATGTTATTACCTCCGCTTTGGTTGCATGGTTTGTTTAACCTTATATGAATTTGACTTGGAGTTTTTTGGTTGAATGTTGATGGTGGCATGCATTAAATTGTTTGTTTATTCTCACGAGTTTTGTGGTATGATCTCGGCTCATGCATTGGCATTTTTACCATTCATAATGAAATTCAGTTTACTCGGTTTTTTATTCTAAACTTGTTTTAACAAGAGTCGTACAACTTGGATCACTAAACTTACTAATATTTGAGATTACGAGACTTCAAGGATGTGCTCCTTTTTCTACTTGAGATATTAGAGTCATTTGTGATGTGCTTAATTTTTACTTGACTAGCCGGCGCGTCAATGCCTTTTCTTGCATGCATTTGGTCTTGCTAATGCCACCAGTTTACTCTTTCTAGATAAAGGCTGACAGACCTGGGAGTTTAACAACTGGTTCGGCGACCCCATTATTTGGTTACTCACAGCTCGAGGTTGTTACTACTTGTTTGAGGCCGATGCTCACAGTTCAAGCTTGTTACTTCTGATTTGAGGCTGATGCTTATGGTTTGAGGCCGTTACTTTAGGTTGAGATCTATGCTTATGGATTGAGGTTGTTACCTATGGTTAGAGGTTTAGATTGTCACTGATGGTCTTACTACTCGCCCTGCATTCATATGCATCGCCTATTATGTATATACTTGTTTATTGATTGTACCATTCAGTTTATAGGGTCAGTTAGGTTATGTATGTTATTTGTACCTTTCGGCCTTATGGGGTCTGGTTAGGTTATTAGTTGACTATATTTTGTTCTCTTTTATTGAATATCTAATAGTTGTTTGGCTTTGGCTCTATAATTGTGTTTGTGAGTTCTCTAGATCCTTGGTAGATCCTCAGATTCTTACCCTTTAGACCCTATTTCTATTCTTTATCGCTTATCTACCTTAATATTTCCTATTTAACTACTTGTTCTATGCTTTCATTAATACTTGTTCTTTATGCTTGTGTTATCTTTTGAGGCCAGTCGAGCGATGCCTAACACCCCGTATGCTAGAACTACCAAAATATAGAAAAATTAGAAGTTGCAGGTGCTGCAAATGGGTACCACCCATGGACCGTAGGTGGGGCCTGTGGTTAGCCACCTGCAGCCCCACCCCAGAAACCTAGAAAGAATTCATCCAAGGGTTGACCTACAGCATGACCCACGCACCGTAGGTGGAACCATAATCCGTAGTCCAGGCCTTGGTCGAGACCCCCCTCAGCAACCCTCCCAGACGCTGAACGACGGCTGACTAGGATGGATCGTCGGTCCATCCACGGTCCGTCACTCTGTCCCGTCCTGACAGCTTTTAAGTCTGGGGTCGTTTGGTCTTTCCCTATGCATTGGATCCCTAAATTATGTCGTTTAACCCCTAAACAACGTAGATTTTGTCAGTTTTAGCCTAGTAACTTTATAAGAACTTACCCTAACCATTTCATTCTAAAAGAAATCGATTAAACCAAGAAAAAGATGAGAGAAAGCAACGACCAAACCCTCTTCAAAAATGCAACAAGTTGTCATCATTTTTATCCCCAAAGTCGAAAGATTTCTTCGTGAAATTCATCACTAGGTATGTGGGATTTCACTAGAGGATTCCTTTCACCAATTAGGTCCCTAGAATTCAGTCAGATTCTTGATTCCTTTCATGTATCTAGACCTAGGGTTTCTTGAATGTTAGAAATTATTGTGAGGTTAGTTGCTATAGTATTCCTAATCAGATTTTCAAATTGTTGTAACCCTGTTGCTTAGTTTCTTGCATGGAATTCAGAACCCTAGTTGTGTTGATTCGTTTAGTCCAATAATTACACTAGCTAGGACAGATAAACAATTATACATGCCTCAGTTTTCAAATGTTTCATTACCAGTAATATAGTTGCATTTACAATTAGTATGTCAGAACATTGAGCTATCCAATATATTTCCGTTATGTTGTATTGTACATATAATCAGTTAGGAGTAGACTTAATACAGAGTTGTACTAGGGTCAGTCCCCCTCATAATCCCAGTACTACATGCCCCCGTAGGTTTGTAAGTCCCCTCTGTGGGTATTATATTAGTGATCACGCCAGTCATGCCTTTATACCCTTGGAAATGTATATTGGGTCTTCTCGATGGGGCATATACATCAGACTCCACATTTAGCTCATGTGGTTTTATGTCGGTTATTAGTAGCTCCCACAGTCACACTCTAGTGTATTGATCGGGTTCCAGTTATATTTCAGTATTCAATTACAACATGTTATTTACGTGGTCATTGCATTCAGTTTAGTTCACATTTAGCATATCTCAGTATCTTTTATCATGTTCAAATTATATCATTGCTCAGTATGCCTTGTTCAGTTATATGTTTGTTTAGTTGTATTCCATCCTGCATGCTCTATACCTTTTAAGTACTGACGCATACTCTGCGCTACATCTTCTCGTAATGTATGTTCAGGTCTCAGCATAAAGATCACACATAGATCGGCTCCTGATATCCATTTTAGCATCTTCAGTGGTGAGTCCTCATATTTCCAAGACAATAGACATGTTTCAATATTTATTCTTTTTATTTCAGTTTCCAGTATTTGTTATAGTTAGCTGGGAGCATATCCCAGCATATTTAGTTAGTTAGAGGCTTTTTTCAGACATATACAGATTCAACTTTAGTATTTGAGTTAGTGTTCATTGTCTTAAAATCTTGCTCAGTATTTATATATTCAGACTTAGATTGGGTATTCCCCATCATTTAGTTTATCTCATGTTTAGCTTTTCCACGGTATTTGTTTAATTATTCTTATGATATGCCAGCTCAGGGTTAGCTAGGGGTCACTCGTGATCCTAGGCCCCCTGTTTACGTCAAGGGGAATGCCTCGAGGTGTGACATAATTGATAATAAATAATTAGGTTTAAGTCCTAGGATGTCTGAAAAGCCATACTAAGTAGAGTCCTTTTCATGGGTGTGAATTGCACCCTATCTAATAAGAGGGAGGCTACGAAGTGTTTTAGGAAAACTTAACTTTATTGCTATTCTTATCGTGCATGGGTATGATCTACCTTCTAACTCAGCGTTATGTGTTTCAGATCATGCCTCCTTGTAGAGCATACGCAAGGAATGCGAATGCCCGCAACGCTAATGCAGTTCCGCCTGTTCCAGACCATGAGGTTTCAAATTCAGAGTTTCAGAACGCTATTCAACTTTTGGCTTAGAGTGTGACCAACCAGAACAATCAACAATCTCAGTTCCTACTAACACTAATGTTGGGTCAGCATCAGCCATGGTGTGAGACTTCGTCCATATGAACCCACCAATATTTCTAGGGTCACAGGTTGGAGAAGATCCCTAGAACTTCATTGATGAGGTCAAGAAAATCTTTAGAGTTATGAAAGTGACTGGAAATGACAGGGTTGAGTTTGCGTCCTCCTAGCTTAAGGATGTAGCTCACATCTTGTTTACTATATTGAAAGAAAACAGGGGTACATAGGTTGGTCCTATCACTTGGAAGTGCTTTAATGGAGCTTTTTTGGACAGGTTCTTCCTAAGAGGGTTGAGGGAGGCAAAAGCTTTGGAGTTCATGAATTTGAGGCAAGGTAGAATGTTAGTCCAAGAGTACGGACTCAAGTTCACCCAACTCTCTAGGTATGCTCCATATATGGTTGCTGATTCGAGGGACAAATGAATAAGTTTCTTTTTGGAGTATCCGACTTAGTAAAAATTGAGTGCCGAAACGCTATGTTGTTGGAAGATATGAATATCTCTAGGCTTATGATCATGCTCAACAGGTTGAAGGAGACAAGCTTAGGGAATAGGCTAAGGACAACAAGAAGGCTAGGACAGGTAACTATCAGTACTCTCAGCAGAAGTCGGGTGGTGTAAATCGCTCTCAGTTTCAACAAAAATCTACTGCTCCAGTACCTTCATTAGCTAGTGCTCCATCCTTCAGGTTTTGACAAGATCAGAAAAGTAGGGCACCATGCTCTAAGTCTCAGGGAAGTGTTTCAGTTAATAAGACCTACCCAACTTGTCCAAATTGTGGTAAGAACCATCCAGGTGAGTGTCTTGCAGGGAAAGAAGGGTGTTTTGGATGTGGTAAGTCTGGCCATAGGTTGAGGGATTTCCCTTCTTCTAAGTAGGGACATGTAGGTAACAATAGTATGGCTTAGTCTATAGCTCCAGCAGGACCAACAAGTCGCCAACTCAGTAGGGTGTTTCATTTGGTAAAGGTGGCGGTCAGCGCCAGAAGATGGTGTATGCTCTTTAGGCTTGCCAGGATCAGGAAAATTCTCTTTATGTGGTCACTTGTACGTTATGAGTCTTTCAGTTAGATGTTTATGCTTTGTTAGATCCAGGGGGTACTATTTCCTTTGTAACTCCATATATAGCAGTGAACTTTGGTGACAGTCCAAAAAATCTCTCAGAACCTTTTTCATTCTCTACGCCAGTTGCTGACCCAGTTATAGCTAGAATGGTATACAAAAATTGCCCTGTCACAGTCTCTTAGAAAGTTACCTCAGCATATCTTGTACAGTTAGAAATGGTAGACTTTTATATCATTATAGTGATAGATTAGTTATATTCCTGTTATGCCTCAGTCGATTATAGAACTAGGATCATTCGTTTTTCAGTTTTCAAGCGAGCCAGTCTTAAAATGGAAGGGTAGTAGCTCAGTGCTTATGGGTCGATTCATTTTTTACCTTAATGACAAAACAATTATTTCCAAGGTGTATATCTATCATCTATTTCAGGTTAAGGATTCAAGCTCCGAAACCCCAACTCGCCTAAAAAGCCTTGTCCTCTACCTTTTCATAGGGCCTACTGATTCAAACTTCACGGGCTAACAGTGAACTAATTAATTCATCAAAATTATAAGTAGATAGGTCATTATATTCTTCTATTGCAGAAACAACATGATCAAAGCCTTTGGTTAAACTTCTCAACACCTTACTCACAACCGTTTCATTATTAACATTTTCACCATATGTTCGTCATGTGATTAACAATTCCAGACACTCTAGACTTAAATTCCTGCACATATTCTTTTTCTATCATGGCCAAATTTTCAAACTCACGACGAAGTGTTTGTAATTTCACAGTAATTACCTTTTTGTCACCCAAATATTCTTGTTTGAGAGTATCCCATGCTTGTTTGGAATTTGCTGCTGTTGCAATTCTGGGGAAAATTTCATCATCTAATGCCGATATGATGAGAAATAATGCCTTTGCATCTTTCTTGCGAGTCTCCCGTAGTTGATTGTCAGGTTGAGTCGGTGCCGGATTTGACTCAACATACCTCGTCTCCACCAAATCCCAGAGCTTCTGGGACTTGAACATTGTCTTCATATTTAGACTCCAAAGATGATATTTGAATATTGGAATCAGGGGCTGAGAGGAAGAATTGGAACTGTTGTCTGCCATGGACAACTCTCACTCTATTGCCTAGTTAGTTTGATCTCGCATGTGTTAAGAGAGAAATGGTTGTTCTCTCTTGCCTTGCTCTGATACCACAATATGTTGGGGATTTAAAAGAACGTAGAGGCAGAGAAAATACAACTTCTAAAGTGTTGTTTGATTGCAACGAAAGAGGTACAACTGTGGCCTATTAAATAGGCCTACAACTAACTAAAATTAGATAAAAATAAGCAAATAAAAGAGAGTCGATAAACATGCCCACTAACTCCACCCTATCAACTAGAAAGCAACAAATAACTTAATGCTAAATAACTGAACAATATTACTTTTTACTAGCTAAAAACTAGGAAACAAATCGACTATTTTGAAGCACTATTCAACATAAAAGTCCTTCAATAAGCATTAAAACATGGTAATAATTCAAGAATTTGAGTCCAATGAGTCGGCAAAAATACCAACTCGTCAATATAGTTTACATGAAATCTATGATCTTATAGTGAAAATGACAAGAAGAATATAAGATATCACTTTCATGTGCTCCATGGTCCTAAAACAACATACTATGACATCAATCTATATATTGCTCAATTAGGTATATATATGGTTTACATGCAATACATCAGTATAATGAAAAGTACTTGTTAAGTGATTATCGGTTATTCTTTATTTTTTCTTCCTATACACTTGAAGAAAATACCCAAAAATTAAAGTATGCAAAACAAATAAGAATAAACATACAATCACGTACATACAGTAAGAATATGGAATATAACTTTGATTAAAATTTATCCAACTCTATAAAAGATGTTCTCATTCCGTCGGAGTGGAAAACAAAAGAGAAGGTCTAATTTAAATTTTTTGGCAGACACATATTATGAAGTTCAAACATATGACTGAAAGTTGTAAGAGACATAGTTTATAAATTAGAAATTTTGGGTATCACTTTAATCTAGATTGAAATATTCATCAAGAGGCTAATACTGATTAGAATATTGTACTATACCAAACAACCATAACCCTTACATTACCCACAACTATACCCTCCTTTTGGAGCTCATAAATTATGATATTTACTTAAGAAAAATATTCGTTTGAGCTGTGAAACAGTGATTTTCATCCTTTGCATAAGACTGAAGTCACAAATATCTTGAAATTCTGAAAAACATAAATCTCAAAATTAAAAAGCAAAAACATACCCAAAATTCTACTCTCCGCTTTGGTAGCGTCATTTATTTAACCTTATATTTTTGTTTGACTTGGAGTGCCTTGTTTGAATGCTAGTGATAACATGCATTGCATTCTGTTAATTCTCATGAGTTTTGTGGTACGATCCCTGCTCATGCATTGGTATGTTTACCATTCATGATGAAATAATATTTTACTCCGATTTTATTATAAACTGGTTTTAACGGGAGTAGTACCACCTGGATCACTTGACTTACTATTTTTTTATACTATGAGGCGTCAGGAACATGCTCCTTTTTCTACATTATAAATTAGAAGCATCTAGGGTGTTCTTAATTTTTACTTGAATAGCTTGTGCATCAACTCCCTTTATTGATTGCTTTTTGTCTTGTTGGCACCCCTAGGTTTACTCTTACTAGCTGACGCCCCCTAGAGTTTACTAGCTAGCTGGGCTGACCTATTATTGGTTACTCACAGTTTGAGGCCATTACTTCCGGTTTGAGGTTGATGCTCATGGTTCAAGACCATTACTTCTGATTTGAGATTGATGCTCACGGTTCATGGTTGTTACTTCTGGTTCAAGACTATTACCTCAGGTTAGAGGTTTGGATGGTCGTTGATGGTCCCACTACTCACCCTACATTCATATGCATCACCTATGAGTAGTATACTTTTTTATTGATTGTATCCTCTAGTTTATGGGGTCAGTTGGGTTATGTTTGTTGTTTGTACCTTCCAAGCTTATGGGGTTCATTTAGGTTATTATTTGATTATATTTTGTTATCCGATATTGATTATTTAATAGATGATAGGCTTTGGTTCTAGAATTGTGGTTGTGTGTTCTCCTGATACCAGGTAGTTGGTTGTATCATAGTTGCTTGCGAATATGTTATTGGCTTATGCTCCAAGTTTGTTCTTAACTCGGCTTCTTACCACTTGTACCTTATTTATATTCCTTATTGCTTATGTACCTTAGTATCTCATGTATATTTACTTATACTATGTTTTCCTTATTACTTGTTGTTTATGCTTATTTTATCTTTTCAGCTGAATTGAATGATGCTTACTAAGTACCATTTTTGGTACTCATACTACACTTCTACTCCCATCAAATCATAGTTTGAGTCATCGTTGTTGATTTGTAGTCATGTGAAGCATCTTGGACTTTCAAAGACTAGGGTGAGCTCCTAGCCTTTGGAGTTTTCGATTCCAGTCTATTTTTGGCTAGGCTTATTCTTTATATGATATTAACAGACAACGAGTACTTATCTTATATCTGTAAAAAATTGTACTCTTATTTTGGAGTAGATGCTCGTTTACTGACTGATGCCAAGTCTTGGGATGGTTTCTTGTAGTGCATTTATGTTGATTACCCTTTCTTTGCATTGTTATAAGCTTTCCACTTTTTGTTGTGCCTTTTTATTTGTAGTCCGTTTCTCATGACTCTAGACTAAGGGCTAGTCTTACCCACTGGTGGGGTGTAGTAGGTGCTATCATGGTCTAAGAAATTAGTCAGGACAGCTTGGTATTAGAGCTCTAGGTTGAGCGACATCTTTTGTATGAGAGAAAATGCCTAGTAGAGCCACGTAGATTGGTGTGGAGACATATGTATCTTATCTTCAGGAGGATATAGGGCATTATGAAGAAATTATTTTATTGATTCCTTATTGTTTGCTTTTGCTTGAGTTAACCTCTAAAACTGCTTCTTCGAAATTCACTCTCTCCTAGGAGAAGCATTAGCACATCCGACCAAAGTTTCAGCACATGGTCAGATTTGAGGGACTCAGTCGAGAATGGACCTTGTGGTCAGACGGATTTTTTATCCTTATTGATTCCCGGGGTAGCCCAGGCTAGGAAAAGATCATTGAATCTCTCGAATCCGTGAGATTTAATGTTAGGAGGCTCGAGTTTTCTTCGAGGGTACACCTCAAGCAAGTGTGATTCTTGGTGCAGCAGGTACATTTTAAAGAAGAATTGGCTTGACTGGTACTTAGTAGGGTTCATCATCCATTTTTGAATATGTGTTAGGATTTTAAGAGTAGGTTGGGCATAGTCCCACATTGTTTTCTTCGGATTTGGGAGTTGAGTCAAGGGTTCATTAGAGTGTTGGCCTTTCCACTCTAGTTGATGTCAGATCATTTGATATCAACGGGGGTCTACTTTTCCCTAGTTTTTTTTAACCATTTCAGGGTTGTGGAACATGTGTGTCTTGAAAATTAGATAGTGGTAGGAGGCCTCACTATCAGTACAAATGTGACAATTTTCCACTTTTGAAGTGGGTATCATTTCAATAAGGGTCATCTTCTTTCTTGACCTTTATGTCCTTTTGCAATAGAATCTTAGGTTCCAGGGGGTTCTGAGGTAGGTTACGACACCTACGATAGGTAGAGTTTAGGTAAACTTCGTTTGGTTGTAATTCTAGACCTCCAAGTGTCAAATCTTGTGTTACTCTAGTTGGGTTTACACACTAGGTTGCTCTCAGTGATGGTTGCTATGAGTATTGCGAGGTAAGGCACTATGCCAAAGAGTGTCGCAGGCCCCGATGTAGTTGTCTACAAGTGGTTCTAAGTTTGGCAGACGTATCCAGGAAAGCTCATAGCATTCTTCATGTTGGACTTCACACTACATCATTTTCTAAAATTGTGGACGGTTTGAACACTGGTCTAGAGAGTTCCCCTAGTGGGGTTTATTTTTCAGGCATTGCAGACATATGATACTCCCTATAATAGGGTGATCGAACCTTAATGTATCTGTGGAGAGCATGACCATCGATCTAAAGCTTGTCGCAGCATAGGAGCATGATGTTAGGTATTAAATTAGGCCACTATTAGGGTTTTTCCGCATCTTTGGTGAGAGGTTGTGCCTTTGGTGTTGCCGGTACTACTTTAGGTGTTCAAGTTGAGGTTGGGAATGATTTGTTCTATATTTCTATAGGATGGCCAGAGGACATGGCTTCAACTATACTTTCTTGGATGGGATTTTATGGTTTTACCCCTTTAGTTCTTATTTTGTATGATATTGGTTTTTCATGCACATTCAGGTTTAATTAGCTTATCCTCTATCACTCTTTGTTATGGCACCTTGATTTGATGTTTGTATATCTTTTTTTCCCTCTGTAGTTGATTTCTTTAAGTAGTGGATCGACTAGGGTGTGCTACTTTGATTGGGAGTAGTGGTTGAGTAACTCCCCATGACGTTGCCTTGATAGTCTTGTTGTGATTGTGTCCTTAGGATTGTTGGTTTCCCTTTTTGCAGTCCTTGATGTACCATTTTTCTGTGATTCCGATCATTGTTTGATAGGTGGCTAGACATGATATTCCCCATTTGAGATTTGACCGTTATTGGGCATGGTTGGCTTAGGAGGTTGGCCTCGTTGGCTGTCATTCCTTTTGAGTATTAGTTAGGAGATTGCTAGTTTTTGGAGTTCTCTTTTAGGTAGATGGCCATCTTTAGTGTGGTAGTCCTTTTTTGTTGCTTCTTTCTTTGCCTTAGTCTTTTCTCGAATGGGGAGTTTTATTTTTCTCATTCATTCTTTTTGGACTCATCTACTCCTTGAGGTCCTAGTATTTGTTTTTGCTAGCCAGAATCTAGAGGTGTGATCCCTTGTTGTGGCTTATTCTTGTTATTGTTGGTTCTTTGTTTTTGGGTTGACAAATATCAAGGTAAGTGTGTAAACTCGAGTTAGAATGACGGTGTTCATTGGTAGTTTCATACCTTAGCTCGGTTGGAAAATGGAAATTTGCTAACAAGGTTCACCTTCAGGATGGGGTCAATGTACTTTGTGGAATCTATGAGTTTGTTCTAGTTTATGATGTGTGGTTTTATTTTGTCATGCTTGGTATCTTGCGTGGTTTGTGATGGGGTTTGGTTTATTTGGGACACTATCGGCCACCAGTTGATTATGATGATACACCACCTGCCAGCTTGGTTTCCCATTAACTGCAGTGTTCGGTGTATATTTGTATTGGCATAGTAGCTTGTGGGCTCGTTATGTCATTTTTAAGTTGTTCATTTGCTTGGAGTATGTCACTAAAGTAGAGATCAGTTCAGACATATCGTTCACAATATGGTCATCCTTCGCATTTGTGTGGTTAGCTTTAAAAAGTTGTGATGAAGACGGATTTGTTGCTCTTTGAGTGGTAGGAGTAGATTTTTGTCCTAGGTTGAGTTCCTTGTTTTAGAAGTTGTCATTCCTCAATGTATATATAGAGTATGTACTTCTTGCTAGGTTTGTGTTGTGGGGTCTTATTGGTGGATTTCAATTAGTGATGGATATGTTCAAGATAGCTAAGAAGAACTAGGAACCCTTTGGTGGTTAGAAGATTTTAGATGTGGATCATAAGATGAGTATTTTGATTTTTTAGTTTGGTTGCATCTGCCATGGTTCTGTGTTTGCTAAATTTTGTGCTTTTTGTGTATTGTTGGTCTTCTTATATGAATCGGGTACTTCTTATCAAGTTTAGTTCAGTTGTGCGATAGTTGGAGACCATAAAGAAAATGAATGATCTTTTGGAGTTTTGAAGTTAACTTGAGGATTTTCTTGTTAGACTGAGTTCTTTATTGGTGTTGTGTGGTCCGAGAGGGTGTCTGAGGGTCTGGTGGAGCACACGGACCCAGTATCCTTGTATTTTTGTGCCTTCAGGGGGTTACTATTCTTCTACTTTCACAAACAAAAGTCCTTTAGTAGTGAATATTTGTAATGACCCTTGAGCTCATTCTTTCATGTTTTCTCATCTTTTCATTATTTTGAGCCTTCTTGTTGGGACCCGAGATCATTTATGACTTGATGGGACTGACAGTCTGGTCACTAGGTTGTTTGTTTGGTTTTTGTGGATGTTTTTGTGTTTTGGAGCATTTGAAACATTTAACGGTTAGCTTCAATCAAAGGTTCACATAGACAATTTCAAAATACAATTTTGACGGTTCCATCAATTTTAGAAGGGCCATTTTAAGCTAGGGGCATGGTTTGTTCGAGTTTTAAGAATTATAGTATGAGTTTGTACCGTTAGACGTTTAAACTTGGAAGCTTAAGTGAAAGTTTTACTTTAGTCAACATTCTTGGTAAACATGCTCGGATGAAAATTCTGTAAGCGCAGTTAGCTCAAAAATGTCATATTTGGACTCAAATGACCTTTTATGCGGTTCCCGAGGCTTTTGGTCTCACTTCGAGCCTTCTTGTGGATTTTGGCTAAAAATAGAACTTAAGTGTGAGACTCACTTTTCATTGAGATGACATCGAATGGAGGTTTCGATGAATCCATTGAGTGTCGAATTGTAACTTTACGGGGTTAGCATATTTGGTTTATTTTTACCGGGTCCCGAACGAATTCCAAGCATCTCTTTGGTGACTTTGAAAAATAGCTAAATGTGGTGTTGCTGGTACATACATTTAATGACTAGAATTCAGACTTTTAGCAACTAGAAATACTCTTTTAGCGACTAGAATCTCTGTTATTTAAATAGGAAATTTTTAGCTTCGACCTTTTTTGTAAAAACGTGATTGCTTGAGCTATAAAGCTCTGATTGAGCTAATTTTAGTTGCGTTGGTTTGGGTTTTAGTGTGGCTACAAGTTGGAATGTTAGGAAGTGTCGGGGACTCCCCGTTGAGTTAACATCTGCCCCGAAGGGGCTACCCAACTCTTTTTGTGTTCTTTAATGGTGAATTTTGTTCATTTTGTGTATGTGCACTATTTTGGACATGGAATTGAACCCCATTTTGGGGAACAAGCTCGGTTATTCGGATAAAACCTTTTGATGGTGTCAATTTTAGGATTTTCAGTGTCGGTCCCACATTCCTATTTTGACTCAATTATTGGCACGTCTCCAATTGTTTCATTTCTAGTGTCTAAACATAAGTAATAACATTGTCACCGATAATTTTAGAGTGTGGTGGCGTTTGGAGGTGTTTTTGAAGTGGATAGCTCTTATGTGGTGGATTCGGAGCGCTCGTGACCGGGTTTGAGGTATTCTTCAATCTACTTTCTTGAATGAGCTTTTTAGATAATGTGTAGTATATATTACATGTGACTTTAGATTGTATTCATCGTGTATTAGCTCCATTTGTTCATTCTGTCTTTTCTTGACTCTGTAAGAGCCATGGGGTTATTGTGGGTGTTGGGATCCGTTATTTAGGCTTGTATACTCACTTGAAGTGTAGATGATCTTGCTTATTTTTGTGAGGATTGACACATTATGGCCTTAGAATAGCCTGGAACTTAGACGCTTTAGGTTGTGTTTTATTGCCCTCGTAGTTATGATTTGCAACCAGTAGGGTTTGTATGGGGTCATTTTCCCTATGTTGGTTCTTGTGAACTTTTTGACTTGTTGTAGCCGAGTATTGGTCCTGGGTATGCTCAGTCATGGACTGGAGAGATATGATTTGACGAGGGTGTTGTCCCTTGAGTCTGTTCCCCTTTTATTGATTTGAAAGCTTTTCTTTGATCCCTTCGCTTGTTGTTTATCGGTAGGTCTATCATATCCTTTTTGAGCTTGATTATAATTTAAGGCTAGAGGCTGTATGCACGGACAAGTTGGATCCCATGTTAGTACCTTATTTTTGGTTGCGTGATTTGTTTGACCTTATATTAATTTGAGTTGGAGTTCTTAGGTTGAATGTTGGTGGTGGCATGCATTCAATTGTTTGTTTATTCTCACGAATTTTGTGGTATGATCTTAGCAAATGCATTGGCATTTTTACCGTCTATTATTAAATACAGTTTACTTGGTTTTCATTCTAAACTTGTTTTAACAAAAATCGTACAACTTAGATCACTTAACTTACTAATATTTGAGATTACGAGACTTCAAGGACGTGCTCCTTTTTCTACTTGAGATATTATAGTCATTTGTGATGTGCTTATTTTTTACTTGACTAGCCGGCACGTCAACGCCTTTTGTTGCATGCATTTGGTCTTGCTAATGCCCCTAGTTTACTCTTTCTAGCTAAACGCTGACGCACTTGGGAGTTTAACAACTGGTTGGGCGACCCCATTATTTGGTTACTCACAGCTCGAGGTTGTTACTTCTTGTTTGAGGCCGATACTCACAGTTCATGCTTGTTACTTTTGATTTGAGGCTGATGCTTACTGTTTGAGGCCGTTAATTTAGGTTGAGATCAATGCTTATGGTTCGAGGTTGTTACCTTTGGTTAGAGGTTTGGATTGTCACTGATGGTCTTACTACTCGCCCTGCATTCATATGCATCGCCTATCATGTATATACTTGTTTGTTGATTGTACCATTCAGTTTATGGGGTCAGTTGGGTTATGTATGTTATTTGTACCTTTCAGGCTTATGGGGTCTGGTTAGGTTATTATTTGACTGTATTTTGTTCTCTTTTATTGAATATCTAATAGTTGTTAGTCTTTGGCTCTATACTTGTGTTTGTGAGTTCTCTAGATCCTTGGTAGATCCTCATATTCTTACCCTTTAGACCCTATTTCTATTCTTTATCGCTTATCTACCTTAATATTTCCTATTTAACTACTTTTTCTATGCTTTCATTATTACTTGTTGTTTATGCTTGTGTTATCTTTTGAGGCCAGTCGATCGATGCCTAACACCCTGTATGCTAGAACTATCAAAATATAGAAAAAACAGAAGTTGCAGGTGCTGCAAATGGGGACCACCCACGGACCGTAGGTGGGGCCCGTGGTTAGCCACCTGCTACCCTACCCCAGAAACCTAGAAACAATTCATCGAAGGGTCGACCTACGGCAGGACCCACGCGCCGTAGGTGTTACCACAATCTGTGGTCCAGACCTTGTTCGAGAACGCCCTCTGCAGCCCTCCCATACGCCGAACGACGGCTGACCAGGATGGATCGTTGGTCCATCCATGGTCCGTCAGTCTGTCCCGTCCCGACAGCTCTTAAGTCAGGGTTCATTTGGTCTTTCCCTATAGGTTGGAACCCTAAACTATGTAGTTTAACCCCTAAACAACGTAGTTTTTGTCAGTTTTAGCCTAATAACTTTATAAGAACTTACCCTAACCATTTCATTCTAAAAGAAATTGATCAAACCAAGAAAAAAAAGAGAGAAAGCAACGACCAAACCCTCTCCAAGAACGCAACAAGTTTTCATCATTTTTATCCACAAAATCGAAAGATTTCTCCGTGAAATTCATCACTAGGTATGTGGGATTTTACTAGTGGGTTCCTTTAACCAATTAGGTCCCTAGAATTCAGTCAGATTCTTGATTCCCTTCATATATCTAGACCTAGGGTTTCTTGAATGTTACAAATTGTTGTAAGGTTAGTTGTTATAATATTCCTAATCAGATTTTCATGTTGTTGTAACACTGTTGCTTAGTTCCTTGCATGGAATTCAGAACCCTAGTTTTGTAGATTTGTTTAGTACAATAATTACACTAGCTAGGACAGATAAATAGTTATACATGCCTCAGATTTCAAATGTTTCATTACCAATATTATAGTTGCACTTTCAGTTAGTATGTCAGAACATTGAGCTATCCAATATATTTCCGTTTTGTTGTATTGTACATATAATCAGTTAGGAGTAGACTTAATACAGAGTTGTACTAGGGTCAGTCCCCTTCATAATCCCAGAACTACGTGCCCCCGTGTTTGTAAGTCCCCTCTGTGGGAATTATATTTAGTGATCATGCCAGTCATGTCTTTATACCCTTGGAAATGTATATTGGGTCTTCTCGATGGGGCATATACATCAGACTCCACATTTAGCTTATGTGATTGTATGTCGGTTATTAGTAGCTCCCACAATCAGACTCTAGTGCATTGACCAGGTTCTCAGTTATATTTCAGTATTCAGTTTCAACATGTTATGTACGTGGTCATTGCATTCAGTTTAGTTCACATTTACCATATCTCAGTAACTTTTATCATGTTCAGATTATATCATAGCTCAGTATGCCTTGTTCAGTTATATGTTTGTTTAGTTGTATTCCATCCTGCATGCTCAATACATTTCAAGTACTGACGCATACTCTGCGCTATATCTTCTCGTGATGTAGGTTCAGGTCTCATCAACAAGATCACACATAGATCGGCTCCTGATCTCCATTTTAGCAGCTTCTGTGGTGAGTCCTCATATTTCCAAGACTATAGACATGTTTCTATATTTATTCTTTTCATTTCAGTTTCCAGTATTTGTTATAGTTAATTAGGAGAATATCTCAACATATTTATTTAGTTAGAGGCTTTTTTCAGACACATATATTTTCAAATTTAGTATTTTAGTTAGTGTTCATTGTCTTAAATTCTTGCTCAGTATTTATATAGTCAGACTTAGATTGGGTATTCCCCATAATTTAGTTTATCTCATGTTTAACTTTTGCATAGTATTTGTTTAAGTATTCTTATGAAATGCCAGCTCAGGGTTAGCTTGGGGTCACTCGTGATCCTAGGTCCCGTGTTTACGTCAAGGGGGTAGCCTCGAGGTGTGACAAAATTGATAATAAAGAATTAGGTCTAAGAGTCCTAGGATGTCTGAAAAGCCATACTAAGTAGAGTCCTTTTCATGGGTGTGAATTGCACCCTATCTAATGAGAGTGAGGCTACGAAGTGTTTTAGGAAAACTTCACTTTATTGCTATTCTTATCGTGCATGGGTATGATCTACCTTCAGATCATGCCTCCTTGTAGAGCCTACACAAGGAATGCAAATGCCCACAACGCTAACGCAGTTCCTTCTGTTCCAGACCATGAGGTTTCAAATGCAGAGTTTCAGAACGCTATTCAACTTTTGGCTCAGAGTGTGACCAACCAGAACAATCACCAACCCCAGTTCCTACTAACACTAATGTTGGGTCTGCATCAACCATGGTGTGAGACTTCGTCCGTATGAACCCACCAATATTTCTAGTGTCGCAGGTTGGAGAAGATCCCCAGAACTTCATTGATGAGGTCAAGAAAATTTTAGAGTTATGAAAGTGACTAGAAATGACAGGGTAGAGTTTGATTCCTTCTAGCTTAAGAATGTAGCTCACATCTTGTTTACTATATTGAAAGAAAACAGGAGTACATATGTTGTTCCTATCACTTGGAAGTGTTTTAGTGGACCTTTTCTGGAGAAGTTCTTCCTAAGAGGGTTGTGGGAGGAAAAAGCTCTGGAGTTCATGAATTTGAGGCAAGGTAGAATGTTAGTCCAAGAGTACAGACTCAAGTTCACCCAACTCTCTAGGTATAATCCACATATGGTTGCTGATTCGAGGGACAAATGAATAAGTTTCTATTTGGAGTATCCGACCTAGTAAAAATAGAGTGCCGAAACGCTATGTTGCTGGAAGATATGAATATCTCTAGGCTTATGACTAATGCTCAACAGGTTGAAGGAGACAAGCTTAGGGAATAGGCTAAGGACAATAAGAAGGTTAGGAGAGGTAACTATCAGTACTCTCAGCAGAAGTCAGGTGGTGTAAATCGCTCAGTTTCAGCAAAAATGTACTGATTTAGTACCTTCATCAGCTAGTGCACCATCCTCCAGGTTTCGACAAGATCAGAAAAGTAGGGCACTAGGCTCTAAGTCTCAGGGAAGTGTTTCAGTTAATAGGACCTACCCAACTTGTCCAAAATGTGGTAAGAACCATCCGGGTAGTGTCTTGCAGGGAAAGAAGGATGTTTTTGATGTGCTAAGTTTGGCCATAGATTGAGGTATTGTCCTTCTTCTAAGTAGGGACATGTAGATAGCAATAGTATGGCTTTGTCTATAGCTCGAGAAGCACCAACAAGTCACCAATTCAGTAGGGTGTTTCATTTGGTAAAAGTGGCGGTCAGTGCCAGAAGATGTTGTATGCTCTTCAGGCTTGCCAGTATCAGGAAGATTCTCTTGATGTGGTCACTTGTACGTTATGAGTCTTTCAATTAGAAGTTTATGATTTGTTAGATGCAGGAGCTACTATTTCATTTGTAACTCCATGTATAGCAGTGAAATTTGGTGACAGTCCAGAAACTCTCTCAGAACCCTTTTCATTCTCTACCCCACTTGAAGAAAATACCTAAAAATTAAAGTATGCAAAACAAATAATAATAAACATACAATCACGTACATTCAGTAAGAATATGGAATATAACTTTAATTAAAATTCATCCAACTCTATAAAAGATGTTCTCATTTCGTCGGAGTGGAAAACAAAAAAGAAGGTCTAATTTATTTTTTTTGACAGACACATATTATTAAGTTCAAACATATGACTGAAAGTTGTAAGAGACATAGTTTATAAGTTAGAAAATAATATTTTGAGTATCACTTTAATCTAGATTGAGATAGTCATCAAGAGGCTAATACTTATTAGAATATTGTACTATACTCAACAACCATAACCCTTACTTTACACACAGCTATACCCTCCTTTTGGAGCTCATAAATTATGATATTTATTTAAGAAAAATATTCGTTTGTGTTGTGAAACAATGATTTTCATTCTTCGCATAAGACTGAAGTCACAAATATCTTGAAATTCTGAAAAAGATAAATCGTAAAATTAAAAAGCAAAAACATTCCCAAAATTCTACATCTCGCTTTGGTAGCGTCATTTATTTAACCTTATATTTTTGTTTGACTTGGAGTGCCTTGTTTGAATGCTAGTGATAACATGCATTGCATTCTGTTAATTCTCATGAGTGTTGTGGTATGATCCCTGCTCATGCATTGGTATATTAACCATTCATGATGAAACAATATTTTCCTCGAATTTTATTATAAACTGTTTTTAACGGGAGTAGTACCACCTGGATCACTTGACTTACTATTTTTTTATACTATGAGGCGTCAGGAACATGCTCCTTTTTCTACATTATAAATTAGAAGCATCTAGGATGT
This sequence comes from Solanum okadae, assembly GCA_036553675.1. NCBI lineage: Eukaryota > Viridiplantae > Streptophyta > Magnoliopsida > Solanales > Solanaceae > Solanum > Solanum okadae. The sequence goes on along the minus strand of CM071686.1, from coordinate 20,222,698 downwards.
TCTTAATTTTTACTTGACTAGCTTGTGCATAAACGCCCTTTATTGCATGCTTTTTGTCTTGTTGGCACCTCTAGGTTTACTCTTGTTAGCTGATGCCCCCTAGAGTTTACTAGATAGATGGGCTGACCTATTATTGGTTACTCACAGTTTGAGACCATTACTTTCGGTTTGAGGTTGATGCTCATGGTTCAAGACCATTACTTCTGATTTGAGATTGATGGTCACGCTTCATGGTTGTTACTTCTGGTTCAAGACTATTACCTCATGTTAGAGGTTTGGATGGTCGTTGATGGTCCCACTACTCACCCTACATTCATATGCATCACCTATGAGTAGTATACTTTTTTATTGATTGTATCCTCTAGTTTATAGGGTCAGTTGGGTTATGTTTGTTGTTTGTACCTTCCAAGCATATGGGGTTCATTTAGGTTATTGTTTGATCATATTTTGTTATCCGATATTGATTATTTAATAGATGATATGCTTTGGTTATTGAATTGTGGTTGTGTGTTCTCCTGATACCAGGTAGTTGGTTGTATCATAGTTGCTTGCGAATAGGTTGTTGGCTTATGCTCCAAGTTTGTTCTTTACTCGGATTCTTGCCCCTTGTACCTTATTTATATTCCTTATTGCTTATGTATCTTAGTATCTCATGTTTAGTTACTTATACTATGTTTTCCTTATTACTTGTTGTTTATGCTTATTTTATCTTTTCAGCTGAATTGAATGATGCTTACTAAGTACCATTTTTGGTACTCATACTACACTTCTACTCCCATCAAATCATAGTTTGAGTTATCGTTGTTGATTTGTAGTCATGTGAAGCATCTTGAACTTTCAGAGACTAGGGTGATCTCCTAGCATTTGGACTTTTCGATTTTCATCTATTTTTGGCCAGGCTTATTCTTTATATGATATTGAGAGACAACATGTACTTATCTTATATCTGTAAAAAAATTGTACTCTTATTTTGGAGTAGATGCTCGTTTACTGACTGATGCCAGGTCTTGGGATGGTTTTCTGTATTGCATTTATGTTGATTACCCTTTCTTTGCATTGTTATGAGCTTTCTACTTTTTGTTGTGAGTTTATCTTTGTAGTCCGTTTCTCATGACTCTAGACTAAGGGTTAGTCTTACCAACTGTTAGAGGTATAGTAGGTGCCATCATTATCTAAGAAATTAGTCGTGACAGTTTTGTATTAGAGCTCTAGGTTGAGCGACATCTTTTGTATGAGAAAAAATGCCTAGTAGAGCCATGTAGATCGGTGTGGAGACATATGTATCTTATCTTCGGGACGATATAGGGCATTATGAAGAAATTGTATTTTTGACTCCTTATTGTTTGCTTTTGCTTGAGTTAACCTCTAAAACTGCTTCTTCGGAATCCACTCTCTCCTAGAAGGAGCATCAGCACATCCGACCAAAGTTTCAGCATATCGTCAGATTAGAGGGCCTTAGTCGAGAATGGACCTTGTGGTCAGACGGATTTTTCATCATTATTGAGTCTCGGGGTAGTCCAGGTTTGGAAAAGATCATTGAATCTCTTGAATCCTTGAGATTTAGTGTTAGGAGGCTCTAGCTTCTTCGAGGGTACACCTCAAGCAAGTGTGCTCCTTGGTGCAACGGGTACATTTCGTAGAAGAATTGGGTTGACTGGTCCTTAGTAGGGTTCATCATACATTTTAGACTATGTTTTGGGATTTTTAGAGTAGATTGGGCATAGTCCCACATTGTTTTCTTCGGATTTGGGAGTTGAGTGAATGGCTCATTAGAGTGTTGGTCTTTCCACTCTAGTTGATGTGAGAGCATTTGATATCAACAGGGTCTACTTTTCCCTAGTTTTTTTAATCATTTCAGTGTTATGGAACATGTGTGTCTTGAAAATTAGTTAGTGGTTGGAGGCCTCACCATCAATACAAATGTGACAATATTCCACTTTGAAGTAGGTATCATGTCGATAAGGGTCATCTTCTTTCTTGACCTATATGTCCTTTTGCAATAGAATCTTAGGTTCCAGGGGGTTCTAAGGTAGGTTACGACACCTACGATAGGTAGAGTTTAGGCCAAACTTCATTTGGTTGTAATTCTAGACCTCTAAGTGTCGTGTCTTGTGTTACTCTAGTTGGGTTTACACACCAGGTTGCTCTTAGGGATGGTTGCTATGAGTGTTGCGAGGTAAGGCACTATGCAAGAGAGTGTCGCAGGCCCCAATGCAGTTGTCTAGAAGTGGTTCTAAGTTTGGCAGAGGTATCCAGGGAAGCTCATCGCATTCTTCATGTCAGGCTTCACACTACATCATTTTCTATAATTGTGGAGGGTTTGAACACTGGTCTAGGGGATTCCCCTAGTGGGGGTTTATTTTTCAGGCATTACAGACATCTGATACTCCCTATGCTAGGGTGATAGAACCTTATTGTATTTGTGGGAAGCATGATCATCGATCTAAAGCTTGTTGCAACATAAGACCATGATGAGAGGTGTTAAATTTGACCAGTCTCAGGGTTTTACTGCACCTTTGGTCAGAGGTTGTGCCTTTGGTTTTGCCGGTACTACTTTAGGTGTTCAAGTTGAGGTTGGGCATGATTTGTTCTATATTTCTATAGGACGGCCAGAGGACATGGCTTCAACTATTCTTTCTTGGATGGGATTTTATGGTTTTACCCATTTAGTTCTTATTTTGAATGATTTTGGTTTTTCATGCACATTCGAGTTTATTTAACTTATCCTCTATCACTCTTTGTTATGGCATCTTGATTTGAGGTTTGTATATCTTTTTTGTCTCTATAGTTGATTTCTTTAAGTAGTGGATCGACTAGGGTGTGCTACTTTGATTGGGAGTAGTGGTTGAGTAACTCCCCATGTCGTTGCCTTGATAGTCTTGTTGTGATTGTGTCCTTGGGATTGTTGGTTTCCCTCTTCGCAGTCCTTGATGTACATTTTTTCTGTGATTCCGATCCTTGTTTGATAGGTGGCTAGACATGATATTCCCCATTTGAGATTTGACCGTTATTGGGCATTGTTGGCTTAGGAGGTTGGCCTCGTTGGCTGTCATTCCTTTTGAGTATTAGTTAGGAGATTTCTAGTTTTTGGAGTTCTCTTTTAGGTAGATGGCCTTCTTTAGTGTGGTAGTCCTTTTTTGTTGCTTCTTTCTTTGCCTTAGTCTTTTCTCGAATGGGGAGTTTTGTTTTTCTCATTCATTCTTTTTGGACTCATCTACTTCTTGAGGTCCTATTATTTGTTTTTGCTAGCCAGAATCTAGAGGTGTGATCCCTTGTTGTGGCTTGTTCTTGTTATTGTTGGTTCTTTGTTTTTGTGTTGATAGATCTCAAGGTAGGTGTGTAAACTCGAGTTAGAATGGCAGTGTTCATTGGTAGTTTCATACCTTAGCTCGGTTGGAAAATGGAAATTTGCTAACACGGTTCATCTTCAGGATGGGGTCAATGTACTTTGTGGAATCTATGAGTTTGTTCTAGTTTATGATGTGTAGTTTTATTTTGTCATGCTTGGTATCTTGCGTGGTTTGTGATGGGGTTTGGTTTATTTGGGACACTATCGGCCACCAGTTGATTATGATAATACACCACCTGCCAGCTTGGTTTCCCATTAACTGCAGTGTTCAGTGTATATTTGTGGTGGTATAGTAGCTTGTGGGCTCGTGGTGTCATTTTTTGAGAAGTTCATTTGCTTGGAGTATGTCACTAAAGTAGAGATCAGTTCAGACTTATCGTACACAATATGGTCTTCCTTCGCATTTGTGTGGTTAGCTTTAAACGGTTATGATGAAGATGGATTTGTTGGTCTTTGAGAGGTAGGAGTAGACTTTTGTTCTAGGTTGAGTTCCTTGTTTTAGAAGTTGCCATTCCTCAATGTATATATAGAGTATGTACTTCTTGCGAGATGTTCAAGATAGTTAAGAAGAACCAGGAAGCCCTTTGTGGTTAGAAGATTTTAGATGTGGATCATAAGATTAGTATTTTGATTTTTTAGTTTGGTTGCATCTGCCATGGTTCTGTGTTTACTAAATTTTGTGCTTTTTGTGAGATGTTGGTCTTCTTATATGAATCGGGTAGTTCTTATCAAGTTTAGTTCAGTTGTGCGATAGTTGGAGACCATAAAGAAAATGAATGATCTTTTGGAGTTTTGAAGTTAACTTGAGGATTTTCCTGTTAGACTGAGTTCTTTATTGGTGTTGTGTGGTCCGAGAGGGTGTCTGAGGGTCTGGTGGAGCACACGGACCCGGTATCCTTGTCTTTTTGTGCCTTCAGGGGGTTACTATTCTTCTATTTTCACAAACAAAAGTCCTTTTAGTAGTGAATGTTGTAATGACCCTTGAGCTCATTTTTTTTGTTTTCTCATCTTTTCATTATTTTGAGGCTTCTTGTTGCAATCCCATGTCATTTATGACTTGATGGGATTGACTGTCTGGTCACTAGGTTGTTTGTTAGGTTTTTGTGGATGTTTCTGTGTTTTGGAGCATTTGAAATATTTAACGGTTAACTTTGATCAACGGTTCACATAGACGGCTTCAAAATGCAATTTTAACGGTTCCATCAATTTTAGAAGGGCCATTTTAGCTAGGGGAATGGTTTGTTCGATCTTCAAGAATTACGGTGTGAGTTTGTACCATTAGGCGTTTAAACTTGGAAGCTTAAGTGAAAGTTTTACTTCAGTCAACATTCTTGGTAAACATGCTCGGATGAAAATTCTGTCAGCGCAGATAGCTCCAAAATGTCGTATTTGGACTCAAATGACCTATTGTGCAGTTCCCGAGGCTTTTGGTTTCACTTCTAGTCTTCTTGTGGATTTTGGCTAAAAATAGAACTTAAGTGTGAGACTGACTTTTCATTGAGATGACATCGAATGGAGGTTTTGATGATTCCATTGAGTCTGGAATAGTAACTTTAGTTGATTAGCATATTTGGTTTATTTTTACCATGTCCCGAACAAATTTCGAGGATCCATTCGGAGACTTTGAAAAATAGCTAAATTTGGTGTTGCTGGTACATGCCTTTTATGACTAGAATTAAGACATTTAGCAACTAGAAGCTCTGTTATTTAAATAGCAAAATTTTAGCTTCAGCCCTTATTTTAAACATATGATTTACTGAGCTATAAAGCTCTGATTGATCTAAGTTTAGTTGCGTTGGTTTGGGTTTTAGTGTGGCTATAAGTTGGAATGTTGGGAAATGTCGGGGACTCCCCGTTGAGTTAACTTCTGCCCCGAAGGGGCTACCCAACTCTTTTTGTGTTCTTTAATGGTGAATTTTAGTGATTTTGTGTATGTGGACTATTTTCGACATGGAATTGAGCCCCATTTTGGGGGCACAAGCTTGGTTATTCGAGTAAGACCTTTTGATGGAGTCAATTTTAGGATTTCCTGTGTCGGTCCCACATTCCTATTTTTATTCAATTTTTGGCCCGTCTCCATTTATTTCAATTTTCGTGTCTAAACATATGTAATAACATTGTCACCTATAATTTGATAGTCTGGTGGCGTTTGGATGTGTTTTTGAAGTGGATAACTCTTGTGTGGGGGATTCGGAGCGCTCGTGACCGGGTTTGAGGAATGCTTCAATCTACTTTCTTGAAGGATCTTTTTAGATAATGTGTAGTATATATTACATGTGAGTTTAGATTGTATTCATCGTGTATTAGTTCCATTTGTTCATTCTGTCTTTTCTTGACTCTGTAAGAGCCTTGGGCTTATTATGGGTGTTGGGATCCGTAATTTAGGCTTGTATCCTCACTTGTGGTGTAGATGATCTTGCTTATTTTTGTTAGGATTGATACATTATGACCTTAGAATAGCCTGGAACTTAGATGCTTTAGGTTGTGTTTTATTGCCCTTGTAGTTATGATTTGCAACCAGTAGGGCTTGGATGAGGTCATTTTCCCTGTGTTGGTTCTTGTGACTTTTGTGACTTGTCGTAGCCGAGTGTTGGTCCTAGGTATGCTAAGTCATGGACTGGAGAGGTATGATTGGAAGAGGGTGTTGTCCCTTGATTGTATTCCCTCTTTATTGATTTGAAAGCTTTTCTTTGATCCCTTCGCTTGTTGTTTATCGGTAGGTCTATCATATCCTTATTGAGCTTGATTATAATTTTAGGCTCGAGGCTATATGAAAGGACCAGTTGGATCCCATATTAGTACCTCCGCTTTGGTTGCGTGATTTTTTTAACCTTATATTAATTTGACTTGGAGTTCTTTGGTTGAATGTTGGTGGTGGCATGCATTAAATTGTTTGTTTATTCTCACGAATTTTGTGGTACGATCTCAGCTCATGCATTGGCATTTTTACCATTCATTATGAAATACAGTTTACTCGGCTTTTATTCTAAACTTGTTTTAACAAGATTTGTACCACTTGGATCACTTAACTTACTAATAGTTGAGATTATGAGACTTCAAGGACGTGCTCCTTTTTCTACTTGAGATATTAGAGTCATTTGTGATGTGCTTATTTTTTACTTGACTAGCCGGCGCGTCAAGGGCTTTTGTTGCATGCATTTGGTCATGCTAATTCCCCCAATTTAGTCTTTCTAGCTAAAGGCTGACGCACCTTGGAGTTTAACAATTGGTTGGGCTACCCCATTATTTGGTTACTCACAGTTTGAGGTTGTTACTTCTTGTTTGAGGCCGATGCTCACAGTTCAAGCTTTTACTTCTGATTTGAGGCTGATGCTTACGATTTGAGGCCGTTACTTTAGGTTGAGATCAATGCTTATGGTTTGAGGTTGTTACCTATGGTTAGAGGTTTGGATTGTCATTGATGATCTTACTTCTCGCCCTGCATTCATATGCATCGCCTATCATGTATATACTTGTTTGTTGATTGTACCATTCAGTGTATGGGGTCAGTTGGGTTATATATGTTATTTATACCTTTTGGGCATATGGGGTATGGTTAGGTTATTATTTGACTATATTTTGTTCTCTTTTATTGAATATCTAATAGTTGTTAGGCTTTGGCTCTATAATTGTGTTTGTGAGTTCTCTAGATCCTTGGTAGATCCTCAGATTCTTACCCTTTAGACCATATTTCTATTCTTTATTGCTCATCTACCTTAATATTTCCTATTTAACTACTTGTTCTATGCTTTCCTTATTACTTGTTGTTTATGCTTGTGTTATCTTTTGAGGCCAGTCGATCGATACCTAAAACCCCGTCTGCTAGAACTATCAAAATATAGAAAAATTAGAAGTTGCAGGTGCTGCAAACAGGGACCACCCATGGACCATAGGTGGGGCCCGTGGTTAGCCACCTGCAGCCCCACCGTAGAATCCCAGAAAGAATTCATCCAAGGGTTGACCTACAGCAAGACCCACGCACCGTAGGTGGAACCATAATCCGTAGTCCAGGCCTTGGTCGAGACCTCCCTCAGCAACCCTCCCAGACGCCGAACGACGGCTGACTAGGATGGATCGTCGGTCCATCCACGGTCCGTCAGTCTGTCCCGTCCTTACAGTTTTTAAGTCAGGGGTCATTTGGTCTTTCCCTATGCGTTGGACCCCTAAACTATGTCGTTTAACCCCTAAACAACGTAGATTTTGTCAGTTTTAGCCTAGTAACTTTATAAGAACTTACCCTAACCATTTCATTCTAAAAGAAATCGATCAAACCAAGAAAAAGAAGAGAGAAAGCAATGACCAAACCCTCTCCAAGAACGCACCAAGTTTTCATCATTTTTATCCCCGAAATCAAAAGATTTCTCCGTGAAATTCATCACTAGGTATGTGGGATTTCACTAATGGGTTCCTTTCACCAATTAGGTCCCTAGAATTCAGTCAGATTCTCGATTCCTTTCATGTATCTAGACCTAGGGTTTCTTGAATGTTAGAAATTGTTGTGAGGTTAGTTGTTATAGTATTCCTAATTAGATTTTCATGTTGTTGTAACACTGTTGCTTAGTTCCTTGCATGGACTTCAGAACCCTAGTTGTGTAGATTTGTTTAGTCCAATAATTACACTAGCTAGGACAGATAAACAATTACACATGCCTCAGTTTTCAAATGCTTCATTACCAGTATTACAGTTGCATTTTCAGTTAGTATGTCAGAACATTGAGCTATCCAATATATTTCCGTTATGTTGTATTGTACATATAATCAGTTAGGAGTAGACTTAATACAGAGTTGTACTAGGGTCAGTCCCTCGCATAATCCTAGAACCACATGCCCCCATAGGTTTGTAAGTCCCTTCTGTGGGTATTATATTTAGTGATCACGCCAGTCATGTCTTTATACCCTTGGAAAGGTATATTGGGTCTTCTCGATGGGGAATATACATCAGACTCCACATTTAGCTCATGTAGTTTTATGTTGGTTATTAGTAGCTCCCACAGTCAGAGTCTAGTGCATTGACTAGGTTCCAATTATATTTTAGTATTCAGTTTCAGCATGTTATGTACGTGGTCAATGCATTCAGTTTAGTTCACATTCAACATATCTTAGTATCTTTTATCATGTTCAAATTATATCAATGCATAGTATGCCTTGTTCAGTTATATGTTTGTTTAGTTGTATTCAATCCTGCATGCTCAATACATTTCAAGTACTGACGCATACTCTGCGCTATATCTTCTCGTGATGTAGGTTCACGTCTCATCAACAAGATCACATATAGATCGGCTCCTGATCTCCATTTTAGCAGCTTCTGTGGTGAGTCCTCATATTTCCAAGACTACAGACATGTTTCTATATTTATTCTTTTCATTTCAATTTCCAGTATTTGTTATAGTTAGTTGGGAGCATATCCCAGCATATTTAGTTAGTAAGAGGCTTTTTTCAGACATATACAGATTCAACTTTAGTATTTGAGTTAGTGTTCATTGTCTTAAACTCTTGCCCAGTATTTATATAGTCAGACTTAGATTGGGTATTCCCCATCATTTAGTTTATCTAATGTTTAGATTTTGCACAGTATTTGTTTAAGTATTCTTATGATATGTCAGCTCAAGGTTAGCTTGTGGTCACTCGTGATCCTAGGTCCCGTGTTTACGTCAGGGTGGTAGCCTCGAGGCGTTACAAATTTGATAATAAAGTTTTAGGTTTAAGAGTCCTAGGATGTCTGAAAAGCCATACTAAGTAGAGTCCTTTTCATGAGTGTGAATTGCACCCTATCTAATGAGAGGGAGGCTAGAAAGTGTTTTAGGAAAACTTAACTTTATTGCTATTTTGATCATGCGTGGGTATGATCTACCTTCTAACTCGTCGTTATGCATTTCCGATCATGTCTCCTTGTAGAGCTTACACAAGGAATGCGAATGCCTGCAACGCTAACGCAGTTCCTCATGTTCTAGACCATGAGGTTTCAAATGCAGAGTTTCAGAACGCTATTCAACTTTTGGCTTAGAGTGTGACCAACCAGAACAATCAACAGCCCCAGTTCCTACTAACACTAATGTTGGGTAAGCATCAGCCATGGTGTGAGACTTCGTCCATATGAACCCACCAATATTTCTAGGGTCGCAGGTTGGAGATGATCCTCAGAACTTCATTGATGAGGTCAAGAAAATCTTTAGAGTTATGAAAGTGACTGGAAATAATAGGGTAGAGTTTGCATCCTACCAGCTTAAGGATGTAGCTCACATCTTGTTTATTATATTGAAAGAAAACAGGGGTACATAGGTTGTTCCTATCACTTGGAAGTGTTTTAATGGAGCTTTTCTGGACAGGTTCTTCCTAAGAGACTTGAGGGAGGCAAAAGTTCGGGAGTTCATGAATTTATGGCAAGGTAGAATGTCAGTCCATGAGTACGGACTCAAGTTCACCCAACTCTCTAGGTATGCTCCACATATGGTTGCTGATTCGAGGGACAAATGAATAAGTTTCTATTTGGAGTATCCGACCTAGTAAAAATAGAGTGCCGAAACGCTATGTTGCTGGAAGATATGAATATCTCTAAGCTTATGACTCATGCTCAACAAGTCGAAGGAGACAAGCTTAGGGAATAGGCTAAGGACAATAAGAAGGCTAGGACAGGTAACTATCAGTACTCTCAGCAGAAGTCGGGTGGTGTAAATCGCTCTCAGTTTCAGCAAAAATCTACTGCTCTAGTACCTTCATCAGCTAGTGCTCCATCCTTTAGGTTTCGACAAGATCAGAAAAGTAAGGCACCCGGCTCTAAGTTTCAGGGAAGTGTTTCAATTAATAGGACCTACCCAACTTGTCCAAAATGTGGTAAGAACTATCCGGGTGAGTGTCTTGCAGGGAAAGAATGGTGTTTTGGATGTGCTAAGTCTGGCCATAGGTTGAGGTATTTCCCTTTTTCTAAGTAGGGACATGGAGGTAACAATTGTATGGCTTAGTCTACAGCTCTAGTAGCACCAACAAGTCGCCAACTCAGTAGGATGCTTCATTTGGTAAAGGTGGCAGTCAGCACCAGAAGATGTTGTATGCTCTTCAGGCTCGCCAGGATCAGGAAGATTCTCTTGATGTGGTCACTTGTACGTTATGAGTCTTTCACTTAGATGTTTATGCTTTGTTAGATCCAGGGGCTACTATTTCCTTTGTAACTCCATATATAGCAGTGAACTTTGGTGACAGTCCAGAAACTCTCTCAGAACCCTTTTCATTCTCTACCCCCCTTGGTGACCCAGTTATAGCTAGAAGGGTATACAAAAATTTCCCTATCAGTCTCTTAGAAAGTCACCTCAGTCGATTGTAGAACTAGGATAATTCGTTTTCCAGTTTCCAAGCGAACCAGTCTTAGAATGGAAGGGTAGTAGCTCAGTGCTTATGGATCGATTCATTTCTTACCTTAAAGAAAAAAAAGATGATTTCCAAGGTGTATATCTATCATCTAGTTCAGGTTAAGGATTCAAGCTCTGAAACCCCAACTCTTGAGTCAGTTCCAGTAGTAAATGAGTTCCCAGAAGTGTTTCCATAAGATCTTCCCGGAGTTCCTCCCCAAAGGGAAATCTACTTTTGAATTGATCTCCTTCCAGATATCTAGCCTATTTCTATTCCTCCTTAGAGAATGGATCCAACTAAGCTTAAGGAATTGAAAGACTGGTTCAAAGATCTTCTAGATAAAGGCTTCATAAGACCTAGTATTTCTCCATGCGGTGCACCAATGTTGTTTGTGAAAAAGAAAGATGGTTCTCTCAGGATGTGCATTGACTATCGGTAGTTGAACAAAGTCACAATCAAGAATAAGTATCCCATCCCCCGGATTGATGACTTCTTTGATCAACTTCAAGGTGCTAGTCATTTTTTGAAGTTAGACCTCATATCATCATCAACTCAGAGTCAGAGATCTATCTACAGTGATCTACAGTGACCGATCTACAGTGATTTACAGTGACCATAGGTCCCTTATCAATGGGTCCCAAATGTACAGTAACAGTTTTTCTACTGTGGTTTAACAGTGTATCTACTGTTAATCAATAGTGGTCATCTTGTCTTTCTTTTTCAACTCCCTAAGTAAACTTTCTGCTTTAGACAGCATATCTTCTGTCACGGGTTTCACTGATTCACAAGGCTGGGCCTCTTGAGCATCTTCTGCGATATCATCACTTGTTTTACTTCCCATTGAAGTGTCTGATTTTTCATAGTGAGTGATATTGAGGAGTAGATTCCTCCTAATTTCATCCAAATACACCTTTATCATTTCTTCTTTATTTCCATCTTGAATGGAAATTCTTCTAGCAATATGTTTGACGGAGTTGTCAGCAATTATTCCTTTGTGAGGAATAGTACCATAATCTTGGATTCTTTGAGAAATAGAGTCCAATAATTCTTGGCCATATAATGATTTAGTCATGGGATCCTTCGTCATTAGTTTATCCCAGAAATTATTATAATAAATCTGTTATAAGCATGGAATTTGTTCTTCAGTAATCCGGGGTCCATTTATGAATCCATGGAATCGAGAATTCTATGAAGAAATAAATTTGTTCAATTTGTTCTATATAACAAACATGATCTGAGTGGTATAAATCATTAAGGTCTGGTGAAACCTTAACCCTATTTTTGTATAACTTTAAAAAGGGATCAGGTAAAATTTTTACCGTCGATCCGTGGTATGACCACCAGTTCAAGAACCAGTTAGGAATTGGGTCAACAAATATCTTTGCACACACCTTGATAAACCAAGTATGTTTATGCCTTTCATTGTTATAAAAAGGACTTTGCTGAAAGCGTTAGTATAATGCCAATAAGTGAAATTGGTAGGGATTTTATTGAGGCTGATCTGCTTTTCTTTCATCGAGGATATACCCCAATCTTCAATTGATATAATCTGCTTTATGATCATTTTGGAGAATTTATAAACGTTCTCGTTGGTGTTATAACCTGAGAAGTGCTGAAATTCAACACTACCTGTATTCGTTAAAATGGTCTCGTAATACAAGCGGGTTTAGTATGACTCTCCTGGGAAGTATAATCCGTTAAGTAAATATCGCTGGAATATCTTCCAGGGTTCTTCTTTTCTCTGTATCTCAGAGTTTTCAATAAGAAAAATCATTTCTTTCTTTACTACCCTTTCATAGGATCTAATATCATCAACCTCTTCTTTCGCCACTAATGCAAAAGTATCACTTTGCTTTTGAGATAAATATGCTCTCAGTTGGGCGTATAATGGATTATTTTCTGGAATATCATCCAGATGTATCGAAGAAGTAGCTTCTTTTGAAGAGCTTGTTAGTTTTACCAAGCTCATTCCTCCCCTTTGTATAATTGGAGAGCTGGATGAGGATCCGTATGACGATCCTGATGTTTTTGAAGAGGATGATCTTCCCCTTCCGCGAGTATAACTACCCCTTCGTCTAGCCTTGGTTACCCAAGGAGGATCCATCCTGCAAACATATCATTTAGTTTTAATCATATAAAAGGTCATAAACTTCAGAACAATAAAATCTTTCATATAACTCTTGTTCAATCATGTAATTAGCGACGATATCCATCACCATTCCGTCTATAATTTTCCATAATATAAGTTCCTTTAAATCTCTATGAAGAGGAACTACCTTCAAAATCGTAACCAAATCTTTATTAGGAAAGATGTCGAGAAAACCCATTCTTTTAAGAAGAAAGATATTCTCTAGATAAGAAATCTGGGAGGGAATTATCACTTCCCTTTTAATAATGAATTTCGAAATCAAAAGAGGCTAATTGTGCCTGCCACCTAGCAAATATTAATTTAGATGCATCATGTTTAAAATCTTTATCAAACATATATTTGACTGATTGAGCATCTGTTTTTATCACAAATTTCTTATTGTAAAGATCATCCTGAAATTTTAAAACACATTTAACGATAGTTAACATTTTATGAGCTACCGTTGCATATTTTTTCTGAGCATCGCACCATTTTCCTGAATGAAATCGAATAAGATATTCATTTTTATCATGAGGATTAATTTGTTTCAATATACCTCCATACCCAATATTAGACGCATCCGTCTCCACAATCTTTGGCCAAGCAGGATTAGCGAGGGTTAAACAAGGTAAAGATTTAACTCTTTCTTTAATAGCCTTTACAAGATCTGTGAGACTATTAGTCCAAGTCTTCTTATGATCCTTTTTTTGCCTGTCATATAACGGAGCTAAATTTCAAGACAAATTCTTGTAGAATGGGGAAATGTAGTTTAAACTTCCCAGAAACCGCTGCAATTGCGTTTTATCTGTAATAATATCAGGGAATTTCGATGCGAATTCAATGGATCGCTGAATGGGAGTCATTTTTCCTTGGCAAATCAAATGACCCAAAAATCTAACTTCTGTTTGAAAAAAACTCATTTTAGGTTTAGATATAACCAAACCATTTTGAATAACTATTTTCTTAAAAATGTCTAAATGCCTAATATGCATTTCAAGAGTTTTTGAGTATGCCAAAATATCATCAATATAAACTATGATGAAATCCAAATAGGGATTAAAAATATCATTCATTATTTTTTGAAATTCTGAGGGAGCATTTTTTAACCCAAAAGGCATTACATTCCATTCGTACTGTCCAAACGGAACATTAAATGCCGTTCTATATGAATGGTCTCTAAATATTTGGATTTGCCAATATCCAGATTTTAAATCAAATTTTGAAAAGATAGTATCATCATATAATCTGGTTAATAAATCTCTTTTATTTGGAATAGGATATCTAATCCATTTTAAAAATTTATTTAAAGGTTTATAATTTATAACTAAGTTGGGAACACCTCATTCTTTTTCTGCTACGTTATTAACATAAAAAGCAGTACACGACCATGGTGATTTGGAAGGCTTTATCAAACCTTTTTGTAATAAATTGTCAATTTTCTTTTTGCAGAATTCAACCAATTCGGTATTCATCTGACAAGGACGTGATTTGGTAGGGATATTTTCCTTAGAGAAATCATCTTCATATGGAAGAGTTACAATATGCTTTTTCCGATTCCAAAAGGCACTAGGATGATCAGCACAAATATCAATGGCCATTTTTTCAGAAATGAGTTTAATCTTTTCCTGTACTTTAGCAGATTTTAAAGTATCGAATATATTCATACTAAATATCTTAAGTTGTAAATAATCAACATGCTTTTGTTTCATTTCAATTAGAGCATTAATATCTCTAGAAATAGGCTCGGTGATAAAAATATAACTAATATCTTGATTTTTATAAGTAGCAGAAAATCTTTTAGCATTTATTTTAGTAAAAGGATAAATTGCATTTATAAAAGGAGTTCCTAGAATAATAGGAGGGTATAACTAATTTTTTACTAAGAAAAAGAAGTGAGGAATACAAACTTTATTCTGGCAAATATGTGTATTAGATAATTTATACTTTATATCTAAAGCATGACCAGATGCAGATTTAACCATATGAGTTGTTTTTTTCAAAATATTTAGTAGGTACTAGACCTTCTTGAATGCAACTTACATCAACGCCACTATCAATCATAGCAATGTTAGTTATAGAAAAAGTATTATCAATTAATATAGTACATTTAACATACCATTTATGAGCTGTAACAATTTGCATCATTCCTAAAAAACATATTTTGTTTCGGAACAATATTCAAAGTGTTGGCAAGAGTATTTTCTTCAGCAGTAGATTCATCAACCTTATTTTTTCCTTTGCTATTACCAGACTCAATCTGAGTAAGACGGTGATCATAAATAATATGATTTTGTTTAAGAAATTTAATTTCTTCCTTCAAATGTTCAATTTCTCCTTTTAAATCATCAAAAGAGGTATCACGAATAATCATGGTCTGTTTAGAAGAGAGTCTATTATGAACTTCAGACAAGGAGTAATATCTTTTCAAAATTTGATTTAAAATCTGGATATTGGCAAATCCAAATATTTAGAGACCATTCATATAGAACGACATTTAATGTTCCGTTTGGACAGTACGAATGGAATGTAATGCCTTTTGGGTTAAAAAATGCTCCCTCAGAATTTCCAAAAATAATGAATGATATTTTTAATCCCTATTTGGATTTCATCATAGTTTATATTGATGATATTTTGGTATACTCAAAAACTCTTGAAATGCATATTAGGCATTTAGACATTTTTAAGAAAATAGTTATTCAAAATGGTTTGGTTATATCTAAACCTAAAATGAGTCTTTTTCAAACAGAAGTTAGATTTTTGGGTCATTTGATTTGTCAAGGATAAATGACTCCCATTCAGCGATCAATTGAATTCGCATCGAAATTCCCTGATATTATTACAGATAAAATGCAATTGCAGCGGTTTCTGGGAAGTTTAAACTACATTTCCCCATTCTACAAGAATTTGTCTCGAGATTTAGCTCCGTTATATGACAGGCTAAAAAAGGATCATAAGAAGACTTGGACTAATAGTCTCACAGATCTTGTAAAGACTATTAAAGAAAGAGTTAAATCTTTACCTTGTTTAACCCTCGCTAATCCTGCTTGGCCAAAGATTGTGGAGACGGATGCGTCTAATATTGGGTATGGAGGTATATTGAAACAAATTAATCCGCATGATAAAAATGAATATCTTATTCGATTTCATTCAGGAAAATGGAGCGATGCTCAGAAAAAATATGCAACGGTAGCTCATGAAATGTTAACTATCGTTAAATGTGTTTTAAAATTTCAGGATGATCTTTACAATAAGAAATTTGTGATAAAAACAGATGCTCAATCAGTCAAATATATGTTTGATAAAGATTTTAAACATGATGCATCTAAATTAATATTTGCTAGGTGGCAGGCACAATTAGCCTCTTTTGATTTCGAAATTCATTATAAAAAGGGAAGTGATAATTCCCTCCCAGATTTCTTATCTAGAGAATATCTTTCTTCTTAAAAGAATGGGTTTTCCTGACTTCTTTCCTAATAAAAATTTGGTTACGATTTTGAAGGCAGTTCCGCTTCATAGAGATTTAAAGGAACTTATATTATGGAAAATTATAGACGGAATGGTGATGGATATCGTCGCTAATTACATGATTGAACAAGTGTTATATGAAAGATTTTATTGTTCTGAAGTTTATGACCTTTTATATGATTAAAACTAAATGCTATGTTTGCAGGATGGATCCTCCTTGGGTAAACAAGGCTAGAGGAAGGGTAGTTATACTCGCGGAAGGGGAAGATCATCCTCTTCAAAAACATCAGGATCGTCATACGGATCCTCATCCAGCTCTCCAATTATACAAAGGGGAGGAATGAGCTTGGTAAAACTAACAACCTCTTCAAAATAAGCTACTTCTTCGATACATCTGGATGATATTCCAGAAAATAATCCATTATACGCCCAACTGAGAGCATATTTATCTCAAAAGCAAAGTGATACTTTTGCATCGGTGGCGAAAGAAGAGGTTGATGATTTAGATCCTATGAAAGGGTAGTAAAGAAAGAAATGATATTTCTTATTGAAAACTCTGAGATACAGAGAAAAGAAGAACCCTGGAAGATATTCCAGCGATATTTACTTAACGGATTATACTTCCCAGGAGAGTCATACAAAACCCGCTTGTATTACGAGACCATTTTAACGAATACATGTAGTGTTGAATTTCAACACTTCTCAGGTTATAACACCAGCGAGAACGTTTATAACTTCTCCAAAATGATCATAAAGCAGATTATATCAATTGAAGATTGGGGTATATCCTCGATGAAAGAAAGGCAGATCAGCCTCAATAAAATCCCTACTAATTTCACTTATTGGGATTATATTAACGCTTTCAGCAAAGTCCTTTATTATAACAATGAAAGGCATAAACATACTTGGTTTATCAAGGTGTGTGCAAAGATATTTGTTGACCCAATTCCTAACTGGTTCTTGAACTGGTGGTCATACCACGGACCGACGGTAAAATTTTTACCTGATCCCTCTTTAAAGTTATGCAAAAACTGGGTTAAGATTTCACCAGACTATAATGATTTATACCACTCAGATCATGTTTGTTATATAGAACAAATTGAACAAATTTATTTCTTCATAGAATTCTCGATTCCATGGATCCATAAATGGACCCCGAAAGTAGGTTTTACTAAAGAACAAATTCCATGCTTATATCAGATTTATTATAATAATTTCTGGGATAAATTAATGAAGAAGGATCCCATGACTAAATCATTATATGGCCAAGAATTATTGGACTCTATTTCTCAAAGAATCCAAGATTATGGTACTATTCCTCACAAAAGAATAATTGCTGACAACTCCGTCAAACATATTGCTAGAAGAATTTCCATTCAAGATGGAAATAAAGAAGAAATGATAAAGGTGTATTTGGATGAAATTAGGAGGAATCTACTCCTCAATATCACTCACTATGAAAAATCAGACACTTCAATGGGAAGTAAAACAAGTGATGATATCGCAGAAGATGCTCAAGAGGCCCAGCCTTGTGAATCAGTGAAACCCGTGACAGAAGATATGCTGTCTAAAGCAGAAAGTTTACTTAGGGAGTTGAAAAAGAAAGACAAGATGACCACTATTGATTAACAGTAGATACACTGTTAAACCACAGTAGAAAAACTGTTACTGTACATTTGGGACCCATTGATAAGGGACCTATGGTCACTGTAAATCACTGTAGATCGGTCACTGTAGATCACTGTAGATAGATCTCTTTTTCTTCTATAAATAAGGTCTTTTGTAGTTTGAAGAAGAGTCGTCGAAAGACACTCTCTCTTCAAAAGTTTTTAAGTTGTTTGTTTCTCTTAGTTTGTAAAGCTCTCGGTTCGCCGAAAGTAAATAAAGTTGTTGATATTTCTCTTCAGCCCTGTTGGCCATTATTACAAGGTAATTTAATTCTCTTCTTTTAATTTTAAATCCTTTTATATCTTCGATCTGGAAGCCGTGACTATGTTCGGCTAAAAATTTATATCTATGCCGGATAACTAACTTCTCTTTTATATAGACCATGAACGGATCTAAGCTTTATTTAAATATAGAAGAATTTTAGTATGGCTTCTCGACTTGGTTCTAAGATTGAGGTACAGTCAGATCTAGTACTACTTTATTGGCTTTGTCTTTATGACTCCGTCTGATGAGCCGTGGTTTTTAGCCCGAAATTGAGTTTGATAAGTAGGGCGCCTCATACCCGGTTAGAACTATCAGATACATGGGCTTAATAAAAGCATGTATTAGCCTTTTGACAGGCCCTTTGCTTGGGTAAAATAATTAAACCATGCAGTCTGAGAAACTATGTTAAAATTCTTGTGTATTTCGATTCCTATGTAGTTGGACTACCTCTAGGGATATTAACTTGCTTGATCTATAACTGGGCGGACCACCGCCCAGTCAGTGGTCATGTATCGTTGATTTCGATTCTTATGTAATTGGACTACCTCTAAGGATATTAACTTGCTTCATCTATGACTGGGCGGACCACCGCCAGGTCTGTGAATAATTATATATATAAGAATGTATGCATGAATTATAAGAAGGCAAAGGCCTTACCTTGCTGGCACGTGGCAACAAGCAAATTCAAAGCTGTTTGGACAACATCATGCGAGGAAAAAGGAATCCAATTCCTTTTTGGTTTGGATTACTAATTTAATTTGGACTCAATTATTTTATTTAGGGTTTTCTATATCTATAAATAGTTCATAGAAATAATTATTTTGGAGGTGAGATCATTGATAAAAGATACTTTTTAGGGTTCTTTTCTTTTTCTTATTTTGGTTAGACATTATTGTAAGGTTTTAGTTTTTGATCTTTTGGAATTATTTTGCAAACTTTTAGCAATTTAATTTACGGAAGTTGGTTTATACAATTTTCACTTTGAATTTCAATTCAAGATTTCAGGTTTCATCTATTCTAATTTCATGAATTCTTTTATCCTAGTTATGAATTGTGAACTCTCAAGCATGAGTAGCTAAATTCAAAACTATTGGGAGGATTAAGCGCTTATTGGGAGGCAACTCAATTAGTAGTGTAACTTCTTATTTTATTTTACTTTTATTTTATTAATGCCACTTTTTTTTCTTTTGGTCTTGTTTTTGCAGATTAGGGGAAGTCTGAGTACCCAAAAATTTGAAGCGAAGGAGTACATTTGAGCTGAAGTGTGGGGTGCGTACGACCATTGATGAAAAAAAAGAGAACATGCTACTAGTTGGGCCTAGAGGCCTCAACGAGTTTTTCTAACCCTTGTTTTAAATTTTATTTGATGCTTTGGGGACATAACACCTTTTTAAGTGTGGGGTGGAGGAATAAATTCCTAGGTTTTACTGTTTTATTGAGTCTTTTCTTTTAAGGATGGGTTCCTTGACCTTTATTTTCGGTTCTTTTCCTGATGATAGTCCCTTCGAACCGAGTGTCTTTAATTTTTTTAGGAATAAGTTATCTTTTTTTCAGAGAAAAGAAAAGACCCTTTGAGTGGTGTGATACTTGTTATTTAGGCCTTATTTTTGAGTAGTACTTTCTTGTGAATGCTTGATTGATAAATAAGTTGCAGACTCTTGGACACCTAAGCTCATGGTTGTGACTTTGTATATAGCTTATTTTATTTTGAGTTTGTTATGATCGTGTCACTCTTAGAAGTGGAGTTGTTCCATCTTAATTGATACTTGTGCCCTGTGTGGTGAGAATTAGTTTATTCTATGTTTTGCATCTTAGTCTAGAACTTGCCCTGCATATTATTGAAGCGAAATAAAAAGTATTGCCTTGTCTAGGAGATGAAAATAGGATTTCTTTGATTTGTCTAGTAAATTTTAGCTTTTTCAAATATTATATCACTAATTAACCCTTTTGAGCCTTTTAGCCTATATTTTTCTTGTAAACCACATGATCGAGCCGAACCCCTTTTTATTGATACCATAATTCTATTTGATCAAAAAAGAAATCCTAAATGCACTATGTAAGAAGAAAAATGAGAACAATGGTAGAAGTAGAAAAGGGTGGAAATGCTTTTATTGTATCTAATGGAACAAAAAGAGGTAAAAGACAAGATGGCCTATGATTGAGATCCACCCATCTCACATTTTCCGAGAAAAGTTGTAAAACTCTGTGTTGGCCCAGGTCCTTCCTTGGACATCGTGCACTTTAACTCGGGCTAAAAGCCTAAGTTTAGTGTGGCTACTTCAGAAGTTACCTTAATGATGGCCCTAGTCCTTCCAAGGACATCGTGCACCTTAACGCATGTAAAATACGTAAGTTAAGGGTGGCTATTATGAAGGAAAAGTAGAGAAAAAAAATGATTGAAGCATTCTTCAGATGATGAGAATTAATTATGCCCTAAAGGTCTGCTGTCTGGATGGTACTTTTCAACAGATAAGAGAATCACGTTCAAGTGAATGAAAGGCGCGAACGTCAGCAAATGCTTCATGCTTTTTTAGAGCATGTGCCTGCTATTTTTCCGGAGCTGACAACAGTCATGCACCACCTATGTCCGCGTTCCCGAAGGCACACCTCTCTTTCAAGAGGATTCGCGGCATGTCAAGCCCTGGTGAAATAATTGTTGAAGAGAGGGATGAAAATAATGGATGATGAAGTCTAAAATTGTAAAGTGCTTAAGGAAGTGTAAGTCACTATTATATAGTTTTCCTACCCGTCCCCTAGCCTACACTAGAACACGTTAAAGTCCTATTTAATTCTATTCAAGCATGCTTAATTAGTGGAGATGTACATAATGGGCAAGCCTATGGTTCTTTGTGCATATATGTGAATTTTATTTTTGAGTGTGAGTTGTTCTTTGATGCTAAGTCATTAATTTATATTCAATCCTTTGAATTGAGTGTGTGGACTATTTCTTCTTGTGAGGGCACTTGTTTCATGATGGATAAGTGATTTTATTAACTTTCTTTGACGAGAGTAGGTTAACATGCTTAAATTCAACGAGTTCAAAGTCCTTCCTTGAGGTTAGAAGGTTAGAGGTTTGTCGTTTACTTGGATGTCTTGCATAATGAACAGAAATTGTACTTAACGTTTTGAAATTAGTATATGACCTAATTGTTTGTATTAACCAAAGTGATGACATTGATAGTTTGAGTTTTTTGAGATGAGCTTTAATGTTTGCTCGGGGACGAACAAAAGTTTAAGTGTGGGGTGTTGATGTGAGGCCAAAAATTATATATTTTCATTATTATTTGCCTCACATTGATTATTTATATTTGTCCTTATTGAGCATGAATTTTATGGATTGTGCTAAATAGTATATTTTATTTATATGATTAAATTGGTGGAAAAATGAAAAGGTTTGAGCTAAAAATAATTAAAGATGGAAGATTGAAGAAGGAAATCAAGTAGGCAACTTAATGGATTAAAGTGAATATTATATTAATATTTATATATATATCAGAATATATGTATGAAATACAAGAAGCCAAAAGCCTTACCTTGCTGCCACGTGGAAACAAGCAAATTGAAAGTGGTTTGGATAGCTTCACGCGAGGAAAAAAAGGAATTCAATTCCTTTTGGTTTTGGATTCCTAATTTAATTTGGACTCAATTATTTTATTTAGGATTTTCTATATCTATAAATAGTCCATAGAAATAATTATTTTGGAGGGGAGATCATTGATAGGAGATACATTTTAGGGTTTTTTTCTTCATCTTATTTTGGTTAGACATTATTGTAAGGTTTTAGTTTTTGACCTTTTGGAATTATTTTGCAAACTCTTAGCAATTTAATTTCCAGAAGTTGGTTTATACAATTTTCACTCTGAATTTCAATTCAAGATTTCAGGTTTCATCTATTCTAACTGTAAGTTAATGAATTCTTTTAACCTAATTATGAATTGTGAACTCTTAAGCATGAGTAGCTAAATCCAAAACTAGGGTTGTGAAAACCATGAGCAATTAACAATGTATGAATAATAATTAAGTAATTCTTGAATAATGTTTATCCATGTATTGTTAATCCTTTAGTTTAGAATTCTTTTTAACGGTTGCAAATGTTAGAACTCATCTTGTTCCTACTTGCCTTAGCAAAGGGGTAATGAATGAGAAAATGATTATTCAACAGAGATTTGGTGGATGCTATCTAATAGTCTGATTTCAATTGAAGTGAGAGTGAAAACTAAACTTAATTGATATGATGACTAATCTTGGGTAAAGGTAAGGGTTAGTAAAGCATACACCCGTAGATGGATCAAGTTTCGTGATGAAATTCCTTACTTGGAGGACCAATCACTTAGGGATACCTAACTTATCAACCTTGCATGTCAAACACTAGGATATGATTACTATTAGTAGGATTACTGCGTTAAGAGCTTGTGGGGAACACATATACCCTAGTTTCCATCTTATATTGATATCTAGAATTTTGAATCTTCTTTAATTGTTACTGAATCATTGAACTCAACAATCTATTGTTTTAGTTGCAAAACCCCCTGTTTACTTTTCTTGGAAATAGTTTGACTAAACGGAGATAATAGTAGGTAAAGTTTAAGTCTGAACCATATTCCTCGTGGGATCAACCCCAATCTACAAGTTGGGTTCTTCATTTGACAACTACCTTTTATACTTCTTAGAGAGGTGTAATTTGGGTGATATTAACTTCCGCATTCAATTACATATTGTTATTATGTATCTAAATCTTAGTGTAATTTCATAGGTTAGTTTGGGGTCATTTGTAGCTTTAAGCACTATGCCACGACTAGGGGGGTAGCTCGGGCCGTGACAATCATGCAGTCTATCTAATCTAATCTACAAAACCACTGTTATCGAGGTGAACATTTTTTGGTAGATCTGTTCATGGAACAAGAGTTGAAGATTGTCACTGTCATGCCCCGAGCTACCCTCGAGAAACGGAAACGGGACATATGATCACAAGTGACCCCAAGCTAACCCAACTGGCATGACATGGGCATACTAAGGATAATAGTAATTGATGTAGAAGCTAAATAATAATGAAAGTCTGAAATGATGGGGAACACCTATATACTAACACTGAATATATCAAATCGGAGAGTTCAATACAAGAGAAATATCAAACTCAAATACTAAGTTGAATCTAAGTATGTCTGAAATAAGCCTGTAAACTGACTAGAAATGTTGGCATATGCACCAACTAGATCTAGCAAAACTGAAACTAAAGACTAAAACCGATAAGATAAACATGTCATTAGTCCTAGAAGAATGAGGACTCACCACTAATGCTGCTGAGCTGAAGATTGGAAACCGATCTATGCGTGATCTGACTACTGAGGACTTGAACCTACATCACGATAAGATATAGCGCAGAGTATGCGTCAGTACTTGAAAGGTACTGAGCATGTAGGATAGATTATAGCTGAAATAAACATATAACTGAATAAGAAATAAAGCAAGAGCATATTCTGAACATGATATGGATACTGAATACTGAGCTAACTAAATACAATGACCAATTCATGACTTGCTAAGCCTGACTACCGACTACACTGAAATGTGGTCAATGTAATGGCGTCTGACTGGACTGTAGGAGTACTAATAACTGATAATAAAACCACATAAGCTAAATGTGGAGTCCGATGTATACGCCCCATCGAGAGAACCCACTATACCCTGCCATAGGTATAAAGGCATGCTAGGGTGATCACTAAAATGAGGCCCATAGAGGTGACTTACAACTTACCTGGCCCGTAGTTCTGGGACTATAAGGGTGACTGACCCTAGTCCAACTCAGTATTATGCTACTCCCAATAGATTAAATGATTAACACATTATGACTGAAATATCTGTAATGTACTAGATAGCTCAAAGCTAACATGCAAACTGAGAATGCGCATTAATATACTGACAATGACACATTGAAGACTGAGGCATGTATATCTGATATACTGAAATCATCTGACCTCGCATGTATAATTCAAGAACTAAAGAATTACATAGCTAGGGTTCTGAAATTTATGCAACAAACGACGTAATAACATGATAATGTGATTTGGAATATTGAATTAACTAATTTATGATTATCTGCTGAAGTTAAAAAAACCCTAGGTCTAGTTGTGATAAGGCAATCAAGAATCTGAATGAAAACTAAGGACCTAATGGGTGAAAGGAACCAACTAGTGACATCCCACATACCTGGTGACAAATTCCACGAAGAAATTTTTCGATTTCAGGGCTGGAACTGATGGAATACTGCTGCGTTCTAGAACTGGGGTTTGGTCGCCTCTTTCTTCTCTCTAGCGTTCTAATTTTCTTAGTGTTGATGAAAGATTTGACTTAGGTAAGTTCTAGTTACATTTCTAAGCTAAAACTAATCAAAACCACGTAGTTTAGGGTTAAAACAATGTAGTTTAGGTGTCCAAAAAAATAGGAAAAGACCAAAAGACCTCTGACTTAAATTGCAGATCGTGAAAGGGACCACTAACCATGGGACCGGTTGTGGTCCTTGGCCAGTGGTTACTGATTTCTGAGGTCCTTCCTATGAGCCCTACCACAGACCATGAGGAGGACCACAAACCGTAAAGGTCCCCGTGGTCCTCACTTGGGCTGGTGGTTTAATGGCTCAGGTCTAGGGATTACTGGTTGGACTTTATGGAGGCCCCCACGACCCGTTGTAAGGACCACGGACCGTGAAGGTCCTTGTAGTCCTCACCTAGGAGGGGGTCTGAGGTCTAGAGTTTGGGGGGCTACTGGTTCAGCCACTACGGAGGCCACCACGGCCCGTTGTCAAGACCACGGCCCGTGAAGGGTCTCGTGGTTTGACATCTGGGCCTGGTGGAGTTTAACTCCAGACCATGGGAAGGTTAACGGACCATGGACCCTGTCATGGTCCATGAACCCTGTCGTGGTTCACTAGTTTCAGGTAAGTTTCTGTAATTTTTTCTGGGTCTGGATTTCGAGGTGTTACAATATCTCCCCCTTGGGATCATTCATCCTCAAATGAAGACTGAACTAGCCGAAATGGAGGGGATGAGCTGCAACCCTACCACTAAACACTGGAAATTGATTTCTCACTGAACTAAGTTCCAAAAACATGCAAATACGCTGAAAATGTAAGTACAGACTAAAGGAACATGATACTTAAGACTGACTTTACACATGAATGATTGAAAAACTAAAGAGGAACTATTCACTGCCACACTATCTAATGGCACTACGGATGTTGGATCACCCACACACTTCTTCAATAGTGAAATGTGGAATACTGGATGCACTGCTGCTAAATCTATTAGCAACTCTAACTCATATACCACTTTACCAATCTTTCTCAAGATCCGGTAAGGGCCTACATATCTGGGAATAAGCTTCCCTTTCTTGCCAAATCTCATTACCACCTTCATAGGTGACACCTTCAGGAAGACCCAATCATCCACTTGGAACTCTAGTTCCCTTCTCCTTACATCTACATAGGACTTCTGGCGACTCTGGGCTGTCTTAAGTCTATCCCTAATGAGTTGCACTTTTTCCATAGCATCATGGACTAAATCTGTCCCTATCAAGGTTGATTCACCTACTTCAAACCAACCAACAAGAGATCTACATCTACGCCCATACAATGCCTCATAAGGGGCCATCTGAATTCTGGAATGGTAGCTATTATTGTAGGCGAACTCTATAAGAGGAAGGTGATCATCCCAACTACCCTTGAAGGCGATCACACAAGCTCTCATGATGTCCTCTAAGGTTTGAATGGTACGCTCTGCCTGACCATCCGTTTGTGGATAAAATGTTGTGCTAAGGTTAACCTGAGTACCAAGACCTTTCTGAAATGACTTCCAGAAATGAGAGGTTAACTGAGGACCTCTATCTGAGATGATAGACAAAGGAACCCCATGCAATTTGACTATCTCATTAATGTAAAGCTTGGAGTAGTCCTTCGCCAAATCTGTAGTTTTGACCGCCAAAACGTGAGAAGACTTACTAACTCTATCAACTATCACCCATATGGAGTCATGCTGTCTATGTGTACGAGGTAAGCCTATGATGAAGTCCATGTTGATCACTTCCCACTTCCAAGTAGGAATGTCGATCTCTTGAGTCATACCCCTTGGTCTCTGATGTTCTACCTTCACTTGCTGACAATTGGGGCACTTAGCCACAAAGTCTGCTATATCCCTCTTCATGCCATTCCACCAAAAGACTTCCCGCAGATCACGGTACATCTTAGTGGCGCCTGGATGAATAGAATACCTGGAGTTATGGGCTTCTGCAAAAATCTGCTGTCTCAACTCGCCCACATTAGGAAAACATAATCGACCCTGATAGCGAAGCACACCATCTCTCCCTTGGGAGAATACCTCTACCCTTTGTTGATAGACTGCACCCTTGAGTTCGAGCAATATCGGATCACTGTCTTGATTTTCCTTAACCTCCACTACTAATGAAGATTCTGATCCATTTTGAACTGTCACACCACCCTCTGATATACTCATAAGACGAACTCCTAAACGAGCAAGCCTGTGAACATCCTTTGCTAGCTCTTTTCTTTCTTCCTCATCATGCGCTACACTACCCATAGATAGTCTGCTAAGGGCATTTGCTACTACATTTGCCTTACCCGGATGGTAATGCACACTCATGTCATAATCCTTGAGAAACTCAAGCCATCTTCTCTGGCGAAGAATCAACTCTTTCTGGGTGAACACATACTCGAGGCTCATATGGCCGTGAACACATCTACATGAACACCATACAAGTAGTGTCTCCAAATCTTGTGTGCAAACACCACTGCTGCAAGCTCGAGGTCATAAGTCGGATAATTCTTCTCATGCACCTTAAGCTGTCTAGAAGCATAAGATATAACCTTACCTTGCTGCATTAACTCACAGCCTAGGCCGACTCTGGATGCATCACAATAAATCACATAGCTATCTGAACCCTATA
This sequence comes from Solanum okadae, assembly GCA_036553675.1. Classification (NCBI taxonomy): domain Eukaryota; kingdom Viridiplantae; phylum Streptophyta; class Magnoliopsida; order Solanales; family Solanaceae; genus Solanum; species Solanum okadae. The sequence goes on along the minus strand of CM071686.1, from coordinate 20,195,525 downwards.
GTAGAGTCAAAACAGGAGCTGTAGTCAACCTAGTTTTCAATTCTGCGAAGCTTTTCTCACAATCATCTGACCACCGAAACTTGACCATCTTCTGAGTCAACCTAGTCAATGGTGAGGCTATGGATGGAAATCCTTCCTCAAAACTTCTGTAATAACCCTCTAGACCCAAAAAACTTCTAATATCTGCAGGAGAGGTAGGTCTGGGCCATTGTTTCACCGCTTCTATTTTCTGGGAATCCACCCGGATCCCTTCACTGGATACTAAATGCCTAAGGAAAGCAACTGATTGTAACCAAAACTCGCACTTGTTAAATTTGGCGAATAACTAGCCATCTTTGAGAGTTTGCAAAACAACTCTCAAATGACTCGCATGTTTTTCCTCATTCCTAGAGTAAATGAAGATATCATCAATAAAGACGATAACGAACAAATCCAAATACTGCTTGAACACTCTGTTCATCAAATCCATGAAAGCTGCAGGAGCATTGGTTAGCCCAACATAACTACAAATTCATAATGACCATACCAAGTTCTGCAGGTTGTCTTTGGAATGTCGCTATCTCTAACCTTGAGCTGATGATAACCCGATTTGAGGTCTATCTTTGAGAAATGACTAGAACCCTGAAGTTGGTCAAACAAGTCAACAATCCTGGGGATGGGATACTTATTCTTGATTATGACCTTGTTCAATTTCCTATAGTCAATGCACATTCTGAGAGAACCATCTTTTTTCTTCATGAACAACACGGGCCACCACATGGCGAAATACTAGGTCTGATGAAGCCCTTATCTAGAAGGTCTTTCAACTGCTCTTTCAATTCCTTAAGCTCAGATGGAGCCATCATATAAGGAGGAATAAATATTGGCTGGGTATCTGGAAGGAGATCAATTCCAAAGTCGATTTCCCTTTCGGGAGGAACTCCGGGAAGATCTTCTAGAAACATTTCTGGAAACTCATTAACCACTGGAACTGACTTAAGAGTTGGGGTTTTGAAGCTTAAATCCTTAACCAGGACCAGATGATATAGATAACCCTTAGATATCATCTTTCTGTTCTTAAGGTTTGAAATGAATTGATCCGTAGGCGCTAAGCTACTACCCTTTCCTTCTAAGATTTGTTCATTTGGAAACTGAAAACGAACAATCCTAGTTCTACAATCGACTGAGGCATAACAGGAATGTAATCAATCCATGCCTAGAATTACATCAAAGTCTACCATTTCTAACTCTACAAGATCTGCTGAGGTGACTTTCTGAGAGATTGTGACAGGGCAATCCTGTATACCCGCTTAGCTATAACTGGGTCACCGACTGGAGTAGAGACTGAGAAGGGTTCTGAAAGATTTTTTGGAGTTATACTGAATTTGACCGCTATATAAGGAGTTACAAAAGAAAGAGTAGCCCCTGGATCTAACAAAGCATAAACATCAAGATCAAATACTCATAACGTACTAGTGACTACATCAGGAGAATCTTCCTGATCTTGGCGAGCCTGGAGAGCATACAACCTGTTTTGGCGCAGTCCGCCACCTATACCAGAAGAGTTACCCCGCTGAGTTGGTTGAACTGCTAGTGCTGCTGATGTTGTAGATTGGTCTCGATTATCATTGCCTCCTTGACCCTGTTTAGAGGGACAATCCCTCAACTTGTGACCAGACTGACCACACCCAAAGCATCCTACCTTTCCTGAAAGGCACTCGCCCTGATGGTTCTTAACACACTTAGGACAAGTTGGGTAGGTTCTGGTGCCTGAAACACTACCTTGAGTCTTAGATCCTGATGCCCTACCCTTCTTATCATTATAGAACCTGGAGAATGGGACACTAGGTGATAAAGGTGCTGGAGTTGAAGACTTCTGCTGAAATTGCGAGCGATTTCCACCACCCGATTTCTGCTGAGAATAGTCATAGTTCCCAGTTCTAGCCTTTTTGTTCTCATTGGCCTGTTCCTTAAGTTTATCACCCTCAACCTGTTGAGAGTGAGTCATAAGATTAGAGATGTTCATATCTCCTAGAAACATAGCATTCCTACATTCTGTTTTCACCAAGTTAGACACTCCATAAAAAAACTTGTTCATTTGGGCCCTGGAATCAACAACCATGTGAGGAGCATACATGGAGGAGAGTTGGGTGAACTTGAGTCCATACTCTTGAATAGTCATGCTACCTTGCCTTAAGTTCATAAATTCCTGAGGTTTTGCCCCCTTAGCTCTCTTGGGAAAAACCTGTCCAGAAAGGTCTGACAAAAACAATCCCAAGTGATAGGAGTTGCATTTGTACCCCTGTTCTCCTTCCATTGAGTATACTAGATATGAGCTACATCCTTAAGTTGGTAAGATGCTAACTCAACCCGATCATTCCCAGTTACCTGCATCACTTCACATATCTTCTTAACCTCATCAATGAAATTTTGGGGATCCTCACAAATCTACAATCCTAAGAACTGTGGTGGATTCATCCTAACAAAATCTCACACTCTGGTTGCAGTTGACCCAATATTAGCATTTGTCAGAACTGGAACCCGCTAATTGTTCTGGTTGGCCACACTCTGACCCAACATTTGAATGGCGTTACGGATCTCTACATTCAAAACATTTTGATCTGGGACTGGAGGAGTTGCATTTGCGTTCCTGGCATTTGCATTCCTGGCGTTAGATCATACCTTACACACGATAAGAGTAACAAGAAAATGAAGATTTTACCTAAAACACTTTGTAGCCTCCCTCTCATTAGGTGTGGTTAGCACTACACACCCATGATAAGGACTCTACCTAGTGCGGCTTTTTAGACATCCTAGGACCCATAAACCTAGTGCTCTGATACCAAGTTTGTCACGCCCTAAGCTACCCCCGAGACGCGGACACGAGACCTAGGATCACAAGTGACCCCAAGTTAACCCTACTAGCATGACATGAGCATACTAAGGATAATAATGACTAATGTGGAAGCTAAATAATAATGAAAGTCTAAAATGATGGGGAATATCCTTATACTAAAACTGAATATATCAAATCAGAGAGTTTAATGCAAGAGAAATACCAAACTCAAATACTAAGCTGAATCTAACTATGTCTGAAATAAGCCTCTAAACTGACTAGAAATGTTGGGACATGCCCCAACTAGATCTAGCAAAACTAAAACCAAAGACTAAAAGCGATAAGATAATCATGTCATTATCCTCGAAGAATGAGGACTCACCACTGATGCTACTGAGCTGAAGAACAAGAACCAATCTATGCGTGATCTGACTACAGAGGACCTGAACCTACATCGCGAGAAGATGTAGCACAAAGTATGCATTAGTACTTGAAAGGTACTGAGCATGTAGAATAGATTATAGCTGAAATAAACATATAACTGAACAAGCAATAAAGCAAGAGTCTGAACATGATATAAATACTGAATACTGAGCTAACTAAATACAATGACCAATTCATGACATGCTGAGACTGAATACTGACTACAATGAAATGTGGTCAATGCAATGGAGTCTGATTGAACTATAGGAGCTACTAATAACTAATAATAAAACCACATACACTAAATGTGGAGTCCGATATATACGCCCCATCGAGAGGACCCAATATACCCTGCCAGAGGTATAGAGGCATGCTAGGGTGATCACTAAAATGAGGCCTACAGAGGGGACTTACAACCTACGTGGCTCTTAGTTCTGGGACTATAAGGGTGACTGACCCTAGTCCAACTCGGTATTATACTACTCCCAATAGATGAAATGATTAACACAATATGACTGAAATATTTGTAATGTACTAGATAGCTCAAAACTGACATGCAAACTGAGAATGCGCATTAATATACTGACAATGACACATTAAAGACTGAGGCATATATATCTGATATACTGAAATTATCTGACCTAACATGTATAATTCAAGAGCTAAAGAAATACATAGCTTGGGTTCTGAAATTCATGCAACAAATGACATAATAACATTATAATGTGATTTGGAATATTAAATTAACTAATTCATGATGATCTGCTGAAGTTAAAATACCCTAGGTCTAGTTGTGATAAGGGAATCACAAATCTGAATGAAAACTAGGGACCTAATGGGCGAACGGAACCCACTAGTGACGTCCCACATACCTGGTGACGAATTCCATGAAGAAATCTTTCAATTTTGAGGTTGGAAATGATGGAATCTTGCTGCGTTCTTGAACTGGGGTTTGGTCACCTCTTCTTCTCTCTAGCGTTCTAATTTTCTAAGTTTTGATGAAAGATATGAGTTAGGTAAGTTCTAGTTATGTTTCTAGGCTAAAACTAATCAAAACCACGTAGTTTAGGGGTCCAACAAAATAGGAAAAGACCAAAAGACCCCTGACTTAAATGGTAGACGGGGAAGACCACGACCACTTCCACAGACTGTGAAAGGGACCACAGACCGTGGGATCGATCGTGGTCCTTGGCTAGTGGTTGCTGATTTCTGAGGTCCTGCCTACGAGCCCTACCACAGACCGTGAGGAGGACCATGGACCGTGAAGGTCCCTGTGGTCCTCACTTGGGCTGGTGGTCTGATGGCTCAAGTATGAGGATCTACTGGTTGGACTTCACAGACGACCCCATGACCCGTCGGAAGGAACACGGACCGTGAAGGTCCTCGTGGTCCTCACTTAGGCATTGGTGTCTTGTGTCTAGGCTTGGGGGGGCTACTGGTTCAACCACTACGGACACCACCAAGTTACGTTGTCACGACCACGGCCCGTGAAAGGTCCCGTTGTCTGACATCTGGGCCTGGTGGAGTTTAACTCCAGACCACGGGCAGGTCAATGGATCATGAACCCTGTCACGATCCGTGAACCCTGCCGTGGTTCACTAGTTTCAGGTTAGTTTTTGCAATTTTTTTCTGGGTCTGGTTTTCGAGGTGTTACAGTCACGACCCAAAATACCAAGTCATGATGGCACAAATTGGTATTAGAGCCTCAGGTTCACTGATGTCTCATGTACATAGCTAATGTCTAGTAGAGTCTTGTGGATTTGGTGTTTTTATGATGCAAAACTACTCCCAAGACGTGACATGGTACTTAGAATCCCAAGAGACACCAAGTGAACCATAAGGCATAGCATGATCCTAAGATAACAACATAACTCAAATAGCCTGAAGAAAAATATAAGTATCCAAGAGATAATATGAACATAAATATGATATGTGTTCACTAAGACCAAAATGTGAAAATATTATATCTGGCAACAAACCTCTATTACATAAGAGTGGCTAGCAGAAGCCCTAGCTTAATTGAACAATCTTAAAACTGAAATAATTCTAAAATGACATAAAAGCACAAGTTGGCCATCTCCCCAAGTCATGATGACTCACCAAATCTAAGCAAAATTTACAGAATCCATTGCAAACCACGCTCGAAGTGACGTGCATCACAACATATATTATAAAACAATAAAGGAACAAGAGATGTATGTGGTTAGTAGTCAGAATATACTTAATATGGGGAAAGAATAATGAGTATAACATGATACCATTATAAGTCTGAAAACATGATAATATAATGACTAGGCAAGCATAACATAAATATGATCATATGATTTCATAAAACATAGTACAAGGTCATGCATTCTTCTTGAAATCATAGTAATAAGATAAGTCTTTGAGGAAGTCATAAATCTTTGTGGGAGATACTATTAACTAACACAAACCGTGTGAGCTATGCGATAGAGTTTAGTGTACTACACCCACATCGAAAGGAGAGTGTCCTACTTGACAAGGTAAGGACCACAATCATGAGTTTAGGTGGATCCACTAGCTAATGTCCAATCGAGACATAATCTACATGGGCACGTAGTTCTGGGATGTGGGTTATCATCACTTGTCCAACTCGGTGCTAAGTATGCTGCAAATGGAAAACATGCACAATCATATTAATAATCTTTGAAATGGTAAGAATCTATTATACCAAATCATTCATAAATATCGTATAGTCGTAAGGATAGTTCCTTTAAAAATCATGATTTCATAATATACTCATAAGAGACACTTTAATCAAAAACATATAAATCATTATAGTATTTTCGTAATAAGAAGTACTTCAATCACAAGTATCTGAATCATGTCATTCTTTTATAATGGGAGGTACTTCATTGGAAGCATCATATTTTCATAAAATTGATTGATACTCTATTCGAAACTATCCTTGATTCATAAAATCTTTCATAATATAATGCATGAATATCTTCATAGCTTGAATTTATCATAAAATACTCACATGGTATGGTTTCATGATAATATCATTAATAATATTGAAAATATGATCAAATCATGCATAGTAAGATCAATCATGATGAATAATCTTGAAATTAATTGAATCCTTAAGACAAGTTTGATAACTCTAGAATTGGGTAAGAATCATAAAGTAGAATTTCAAGTTTCTTTAAGACTCAATGGGTGGAGAGGAACCTATTATCGAATTTTCCCACATACCTTGACCAAATACCTAATCGAAATCTTCAATGGAGGCTTGGAATTATCAAAACCCTAGTTTGATTGGAGAAGAAGACTTTAGAGAAAATTTGGAGTTTTAGACAATGAGAGTGAATAGGGAGAGGTTTTGGTCTTAGAATTAGTTGTGGGTTTTCAAAGTATGGCTAAAATGACATAGTATATGAATGATAAAAGTAGGAAAATACCCAAATAACCTTATGAAATAATTATCGATCAAGTTCTATGGCTCAATCTACAGGTCATACTTTCTTAGACAGACCGAAAAAAGGCCATATGTAGAAGAACCACTAAAAACCTTAATGTAGAACTTAGAACTACGAATCCATTGCAAGATCAATCCTCCACTGCATGACTGGTACTGTCAGGTCATACAACTTAATCCCTCAAAATTAACTTTCTGTATAATAATTCATGAGAAGGTCTATGTGACCCCTCAAACAATGTATGACCTATACAAGTCCCTGATGGACTTCCAAGTACCAAAATCACCTAAGTTTGAGGACCATTTCTACGAGTCCCAATTAGAACCCTTCTTCCCAACCACGAGCCATCCTATTGATTCATGTATTAAGGTCAGAACTTACCATTTTTCCAACTTTCTAGTCTTACTCTACTACAACCATTCATGAGCTATATAACAATACATGACTCGTACACATGCTCGTACAATAGTGAAATAATGACATTATGAAACTTTAAAATTTCCAAGCTACCTTTTACAATTCTGAGGTGTTACATGCGTGATACTATCTTTGGGAAGTTACAAGACATCTTTAGGACGATTCTCTATTTTGTATCTATACATGCATTGTATGTATTATTGGTTTCTTGGAATCCTAGTTATTTTATTATTTCATAAGATGGCTCAGAAGTACAACTCAACGGCTAGGGTTGATTCACCCAAGCCTGGTGGTAGAGCCCCAGCTAGGGGTAGAGCATGACCTTGAGGTCGTGCAAGGGTTACAACACTAGAGTGGGACATGCATATGACTCTAGAGCAAGTGGGGCTGGGACTAGCCCAGCAACCACCCAGACCAATTATGGCTCTAGACTTACAAACAACTATTGCTTAGTTACTAGCTATATTTGGGGGGATGCAGCTGGCCCCCAACTCTAGCTAGGCCATTATCATAGGATCAACTTGCCGCATCCACTCTAAATGTAGATGGGCGACCAATCCCCTATTTCCCAACAGATTATTACAACGAGGGCTATTCCATTAGAGTAGAAAAAGATACTCAGAGTGTTCTTGAGATTATCACCTCCGAGGTTCTAGGGCTATTGGAGAGGATGCACATGGGTTCTTGACTATGTGCCATCATTGGTTGTACACTTTGGAGCTCGTGGAGTCGAGAGGAGCTGACTTCACAATTTATATTCTTGATAGTTCAGCTAGGTAGTAGTGGCATAAATTTATTGTGTAGACCAGTTGGATCACTTCCGCTATCGTGGACAAAATTTTCTTAGGGATTTTTTGCTAGATTCATATCGTGGAGTGTTATGGATTGACTCCGAGATCAGTTCTCAGGGTTAGAGTATGGCTCTACGATGTATTTGAGTATGAGTAAAGTTTTCATGAGCTATCCATGCATACTACAATGATATTACCTACTAAGTAGTAGAGGGTTCGTTATTTGTGCATCATTTGAGGCTACAATTATGGATTTAGACTGAGTCTATGTCTTCACCAATAATATCATTTTAAGATGTTATGTACCATTCCCATATTATAGAGGAGCTCTCATGAGGCCAAGGTGGCAGTGACAAGAGGGATCGTCACCAATGTAGCTACAACATGTTCCATTTTAGGGTAGAGACAGATATGACAGGCCTCACAATGGTTTCTCCAAGGTCACTATAGCCAGCCTACTAGGGTGACACTTCAAGCTTCTATGGGTGAGCAGTATAACTAAGGTGGTTTTGTTGCATATTAGAGTTCCGGACGTTCATATTCAGGCTCTTCAGGTTGTGCCAACTAATCTTCTCTCGGATGTACTCCCCAATATTTTCTTGATTATAGGGATATTTATCATTGGTCCAGACATTATCCCTGATGTGGGAAAATTCTAGTTGCTCCATATTTACCTCAATCAGTATTAGTAGTAGCATCTCTAGATAGAGATGGTGCCAGGGTCTAGACCAACAGAGTGCCAATCAGGGAGCTCGGGAGGATACCAGGGAGGTAGGTTAGGTAGTAGATCTGATGCAAAGGGCAGAGACATACAGTGCAACCTATATGCAGCTCTAGTGAGGGTAGAGGCTGAGGTTTCATATGGTGTTATCAGAGTACGATTCTTTCATGCCATAAGCCCACCTCAACTTTATTTTATTCAGGACATGCTTTGTCATATGTGTCTGTGCATCATTCGTCTTAGTTGATTATGTGTTCTGAGCCTTTATCAGAATCGTTACATAGTTCAACCCCCGTGAGTGAGTCTTTAGTACTAGATCAGGTCTATAGATCTTGCTTCGTGACTATCTAGGGGTGTGACACTCGGGCTGACCTCATTGTATTAGATATGTTAGATTTTTATATTATCTTGGTCATCTGATTATTCCCCTACCACATGGTCTTGGATTATTTTACTAAAACCATTACCTTAGCCATGTATGGTAGCCCTCTAGTGGTGTGATAGTGCTTTTTTATTCATATGCCGACTCGATTATCTCTTTTATTTGGACCTAGAGGTTGGTTTCAAGTGTGTGTCTATCTTATTTGTCCTATGTGTGTGATGTTAGTGGGGAGGGCCCTATAGTTGATTCAGTTCCCATTATGAAAGATTTTGTGGATGTTTTCCTTACTTAATTACCTGGTGTTACCCTGAAATGTGATATTGACTTTCCTATTGAATTTCAGATGCGAAATCGTTCTATTTCTAATTCTCCTTATCTTATGGCCCGTGTAGAGCTCCAGGAGCTCAATGTTCAGCTTTAAGATCCCTTAGGTAAGGTATTCATTTGAATGAGTGTGTCACCTTGGGGTTCCCTAGTTCTATTTATGAAGAATAATGATGGGTCTATGCGGATGTATATCTATTACAGGTAGCTAAATAAGGTAACGATGAAGAATAGCTATCATATGCCTCGTATTGACGATTTGTTAAACCAACTTAATGGTGCCATAATGTTTTCTAAGATTGACTTGAGATCTAATTACAATTATCTTAGCATTATGGTGGTGGAAATTCCTATGACCGTATTTAAGACTCGTTACCATCATAATGAATTCCTATTGATATCTTTGGGTTGACCAATGCCCTGACGACATTCATCGACTTCATGATTTGTATCCTCAAGCCGTATATTGATAGCTTTGTCATTATTTTCATTGATGAAATTTTGGTATATTCATGGAGCTGGGAGGAGAACAAGGAACATTTGAGGACTGTGTTTCATACTTTAAGAGTTCACCTATTTTATGTCAAGTTCTCAAAATGCGAATTTTCGCTTGAGTCTATAGATTTTTCGGGAAACATGGTGTCCAATGATGGTATTATGGTGGATTCGGTGAATTTTGAGGCTATTCATAATTGGTTTAGGCTACCTCAGTGACTGAGATTTAGAGCTTCATCAGATTAACAGGTTACTAGAAATGGTTTATGGAGAGCTTGTCAACTATTGAAACGCCTTTGACTTTGTTGACACACCTTGATATTCCTTTTTCTTGGTCTAAGGAGTGTGAGTTAACCATTTTAACGCTTAAGGAGTTGCTTACTACAGTTCTTGTTTTGACTCTTCAAGTTGAGGGCAAGGGCTTCACAGTGTATTGCGATGCATTCGACATTGGCATGGGTTGTGTGTTTATGATGCATAGCTATGTTATAGGTTATATACCAAGGAAACTTAATGTGCACAAGTGCGAGTACCCCACTCATGATTTTGAGTTGGCGACGATAGTTTTCAGGCTTACGATTTAGAGGCACTACATGCATATGGTCCGATGCTAGATCAACACTAATCACAAGTCTTCACTACATTTTGATCCAGTAGGACCTTAATTCCAGGCATCGTAGGTAGATTGAGCTTCTGAAATACTCCAACCTCTCCATTTTCTACCATGTGGAATAGGAAAACGTAGTAGCAGATGCCTTGAATTGGATGGTAGTGAGTATGGGTAGTCTAACTTTCTTTTCTTTTGCGAAGCGACCTTGGGATTTATTCATTTAGTATTTCACCAATAGGATTATTCGACTCGATGTTTCAGATTCTAGACATGTGTTAGCCTATGTTGGGGTTCAGTCATCTCTGTTTGAGTGGATCTATGGTTGTCAGTTTGAGGATGAGGCCTTGATGGCTTTCTGAGATTAGGTCTTTCAAGGTGATGTCGATAGTCTGTCTTATATTCTAATAGAGTGTTGAGGTTTGATGGCCATTTTTATGTTTCTAGAGTTAGGGATTTAATTCAGTTTATTCTTTATGAGGCCCATGGTTCTAGATATATTACTTATCCTAGTATTACAAGGATGTATCATTATTTGAGGTAGCATAGCTAGTGGAGATGCATGGGAAGATATTGTAGACTACGTGTCCTGTTTCTTGTATCAACAATAGGTGAAAATTGAGCATTTGAGGCCTGATGGTGAGTTTTGAGATTTCCCCTTTTAGAGTGGAAGTGGAAGCGCATCACCATGGACTTTGTTATGGGATTGGCACAGATTTCTAGAGGTATTGTTAGTATTTGGGTCATCATTAGTCAATTGACCAAGTCACCAAATTCTCTACCCGTTTGATTATCCTTTAGTGTGAGGAGGTTAGCTCATGTCTACATTTGGGAGATAGTTTGTCTTCAGTGGGTGCCAATATCCATCATTTAAGATAGGGTTTCTTAGTTCACTTCCAGCTTTTACAGGTTGTTTTAGGAGATGGGTACCCATGTTGATCTTATCACATATTTTCATCCATAGACCGGTGAATAGTTGGAGTGCACTTTTTAGATTTTGAAGGATATATTGTAGGCCTATATGTTAAACTTTTGAGGTTAGTGGGACCAATTCTTGACTTTGGCGGAGTTCGCGTATAATAAGGACTACCACTCGAGTATTCATTTGGCCCCATTTAAGGCCTTATATGATAGGCATTTTCACTCTATGGTTGGTTGGTTTTGGTATTTGGAGCCTAGTCCGCATAGTACTGATTTGTTTCAAGAGGCCTTATAATGTGTGTGGGTGAATCAGGATAGACTTATGTTAGCTCAGAGTAAGCATAAGAGTGATGTTGATCATATGCATTAGCCTTTGAGATTTGGACTTGGTGACCAGATATTCCTTCGAGTGTCATGATTTGGGGGTGGGGAAAGCTTAGCCCAAGGTATATATGACCATATGAGAATAGGTGGATAGTTGGTGAAGTCGCTTATGAGTTGGCCCTACCGCCTGCATTTTCATCTATGTATCCCCTTTCTCTGCTTCGCCAACGTGTTCCTGTTAAGTCTCATGTGCTCCACTATGACTCAGTTGAGTTGGATGACCATTTGACCTTCGTGGAGGATCCAGTTTCTATTCTAGATAGAGATGTGCGACACTTGCATTATAGAGCCATTCTTGTGGTTAAGGTCTATTGGAGTCATTGTCTAGTCGAGGAGGCTATCTGAGAGACTGAGCATGAGATGTGAGAGTTGTTTCCCCACTTGTTTGAGCCTTCTGGTACTACTTGACTCCTACTTTCATGGATGAAATTCCTTTTAGTAGTGGATGTTGTGCAGAACATTCAGATCATTCTATCATTTCATAATTCTTTTCTGTGTTTATAGCATTCCTATAGAAACCCTAAGTAATTTATGACTTGCTGGGACTAATAGTGTGGTCACCTAGTTGTCCTACAAATTTTGTGCAAGTTTTCATGCTTTAGAGCTTTTGAAACTTTAACGGTTGACTTTGGTTGAAAGTTTAAGAAGATGGCCTAAGAATGAAATTCTAATGGTTTTGTTAGCTTCAGAATACCAAGTTTTGTTAAGAAGGACATTTGGTGTGGATCCTAAGGCTTCTGGGCTCATTCTAATCCCCCTTTTAGAATTTTCTTTAAATGGATTTTTGAGTGTGGGACCTATTTTTTGTCGAGATGATCTCGGTTGGAAGTTTTGCAAATTTCATTGAGTCCAAAAATATGTAATTTGATAGGGTATCATATGTCGCTTGCATGCACGGGGTTCTGAATGAATTTTGAGTACCCCATCGGGCATTTTTTGTGTTATGAAAAACTAGCTGATAAGCATCAACTGATGCAGTCATATTTCCTCTTTGCATTCACACGCTCCTGGCCGCGTTTGTGGTGACCAGTGGTCTTGGTCTTTGTGTTTGCGAGGTCTATGCCATGTTCTCAGAGGCTTGGTGTGGCATTTCAAAGTTTGAATTATGTTTATTACTAAGTGAATATATATCTATTAAGCTGTAAAGGGTTACGTGGAGGATATATACAAAATTAAGGATTTTGAGTGTTCCATAATTATTTGTATTTAAGAATTTCTTTCGAAGGGATGCAAATAATATTCGCAAAGGGCAATGAAGTGTTGCTCGCACCAAGTTAAATGGAACATTTGATATATTGTCATAATAATTATATGATTTAAATTGAGAGAGCATATTTTAAGGAAAATTGCAACATAAATATATATATATTGCCAACTAAGTAAATGAAAGAAAAAAAGGGTAAAGTGACCATTTCTTTTACATTAGTCATTAGTTGACATGTGGGTTAGTGGGGTCACCCTTCAATTCTTTCTATAGAATGCCTAGGTTAAGGAGTTTATTTTTTGGAATTTCCAGAAGCACAAAGTGCTTTCTGCCACCGCGCTTCAGCTATTACAACAAGTTGGTGATTTCACCGACAAATAATTATTCTGATAAACAAGAATGCATATAGGAACCTAAGTCTTATACAAGCGGCAATTTTTGTTCAAGAATTTCAGAAATTCATCAACAACTCAAGTTGGGTTGATTTCAAATAGGTAAATTCTCTAACCCACACTTGAATATAATTATGAATGATTTATTTGGGATGTAGTGTAAAGTGAAACTCATGGGCAAAAGTGATGTTTTTTAAAAGTGAAATTTTTGGGTGTTTCTACTTATGGGTAAAATTAAGATTGAACATTGTAATTTGGAAAATTAGATAAAGAATTTACTTAGAATGATTATTAAAAATTCGATTAGCATAGGTATAAGTAGAAAATATTGGAATGAATTATTGATGAATCTATGGGTTATTGATGAACATGTGTATATTATTTTGTAGTTAACTATGTTGGATTGATTGATCATAATTGAGTGGTGGAAGCTAGTGGGTTCTGATGTGAAAGACTACACCCTTGTACGTTGATTTGTTTGTTATTCGTGGTATCATCATTCGCAACAAAATTATTCAAGGTATCTAGAGCTAAAACTCTCTTGGCCTTTAGGCCACTACCTATGTCACATGTTTCTCATATGAAGGTCTAGTTAGTTCACTTGAATCATGAAAGTAAAACCTTCATATTTGTAACTTACTTGATTAATTGTATATGTTTAAAGGTATTCATGTCACCCCCTTCTAGTTAAGTTTCTTAACATTTTGGGTGATAATAAGTATCTTTATTTGGATTTCTTATGATTCATAATGGTATATATGTCATTTTCATCAAACAAGAATGAATCACCATAGGATAGTTATGTTTAAGGAGGTAAGGACATAGGTACCTTACTTATAAGCCAAAGTGAGAAGTAACATTTATATAGTTGATATAATATTTGGAAATTTAGTTACGATATATAAACATTACTTGATTAGTTGAATGACCTTTAGCACAAATTTATGGAATTGATGATTTTGTAGCGGTTCAAGGAAAATAACATGGATTTGTGCAAATATGTGATTTGAGATTTTATCGTTGAATTTATTAAATAGAAGTAATTCACCATCATTCAGTTAGGATTAATTTTAAACCGACCAATGATATTATGTATTTCATTCAACATGCGAACTATTAAACAACTTATTAGAAATACAACACAAACAATAAGAAATGTCATGAAATCCCCCTCTCTTCGGGGTACCTTCAGCGTCGAGGAACATGTACTAGGATGTATTTGCGACTCAATTAGATCATGAGATGGAACAAAAACAAGAGAACTACTTTTACAGTATTAATGATCAGTACTGTAGTAGGTCTTCTAGGGCGTTATTTGATAAAATATAGCAACGGGTGGGTATTCATAGGTTTTACTTGAGACACTCGTGCAATGTGATTATGTGCACAAAATAGGGACTAAACCACTATAGTGAACCTGAATTTTGTGGCGTACCTACCCTTGTGGAATCATTTGCATATGGAGTTAGTTTGAATATCACGTTCTAGTTTTCCTTGTCACAAGACAATACATGGTATGTATGGCCTGCGGGATGACCCTCATAGTGAGCCCACAGAGGGGAGTACCTCATACCAGTGATTACAATATATGCATAGAAACAGAGAGATAACCTTTAGGAAACTTATGCCTTATAGTTAATGTGGGTCACCTTTGATTGGCCATCACATGATCCTTTTTAATAGGAATAATTAAAGTACCTCACTTAGGAAAACTATAGGTATCATAATATAATGAACACTGCTTAGGATATTATATGATGAACTAATGAAGTTGGTGCATACGTTACCATTGTATATTTTGTATCTACTCCTTATATGTTCCTAATTCTTCATATTTAACCTTTGGTTCATATGAGCTTCCATACATGTGTATCTCTTATTCAGTCTACTTTAATTACAAGTACATGTTCTTATGTATTGACGTCCCTGTAATGGGGTGCTTCATTTCATTGTAAATGCAGGATCAGGCTCATAGGGGAGAAGATATCCACATTAGCTTCTTATGTCAACTTTAGTTGATGTTTTGGTGAGCTCCATCTCTACTAAGAGCCAACTTATGTAAAGTACTTTTGTTATATGTAAAGGTTGCTAGTGTGTACGTCGTGGTCTGTCTGATGAGTTATTAGTAGTATAATGTATCATATCTTTTAGAGGCTTCCTAGACACTGTGATGTATCATGCTGTATAGTTTAGCCGCAGATAACTTTATAGCTGGTATATTTAGGATGTATTGGTTATTCCGCTCACTTTTTAGTTTATAACTTCTTACATGTCATAACTTATTTGTAGATCAGGTATCCATACGGTTCTTATCCACCCTCCGATTTGGGGCATGACAAACTTGGTATCAGAGTCTAGGTTCAGTTGTCCCAAAGATTTTATGAACCTGTGACAAGTATGACCTTACTTATTAATGTATTTCACTCAACATTTACAATTAAGAGACTGCAAAGGCATTTAGGAAATTTATCTTTTTTGTAATCTAGATTGTGCGATAGAGCCAAGTCATAGAAAGTTATTTCTAAATTAATCTGCTTATTTCTGATATAGATCATGTTTGTTACTCATAAAGATTAAGTAGTCTAGGTGGCCACTACTAGAACCCTATAGGAGGTAGCCACTACAGAGCAGTCTTGAGTATCAGTTGATTAGACAAGGGCTGGAGAATGATTGCCGAGTCCTACCATTTTTAT
The DNA here is from genome assembly GCA_036553675.1 of Solanum okadae. NCBI lineage: Eukaryota > Viridiplantae > Streptophyta > Magnoliopsida > Solanales > Solanaceae > Solanum > Solanum okadae. The sequence continues at coordinate 20,179,516 of CM071686.1, read as the reverse complement.
ACCTCAAGTTATCGGGAAAGAAGGATATGCATGAGTTTCTGCACCTCCAATAGTGCCATCAGTGGTTCCTATACAACCATTGGGTTCTTTAGAATAGGATATGAGAGGAGTGATACAGTTTTTCCCTCTGTTGGTAGCTACTCAGGCCTAGAGATAGAGTGTGGATGTATTTAATGCTACTTAGAGAGAGGCAACTGTATTTAGGATTTGAGATTTCCTTCATATAAATTCGCCAGTCTTTAAAGGCTATAACCTTGCTGAGGACCATCAAGAATTCATTGATGAGACTCATATAATCTGTAAGGTGATGAATGTATCAGAGATATATGTTGTGTAAGTGTCTTCTTATCACTTCAATGATGTTGCTATTGCTTGGTATGAGATGTGTGAAGCTTAAATGGCCAAAATGCTTTCTAGTGGTCAGGGCAGACTTTTCAAAGACCTTCATAGATCATTTTTTTCCATTAGAGCTTAGAGAATCAAGGGTAGATGAATTTCTAATCTAAAGCAGCGTGATCTTAGTGTCATAGAGTATAGCATGCGATATGCGCAATTTTACTGATTTGCTCCAGAGTCTTTTAGTACCCAGACATTAAGGATTCATCACTTTGTAGTGGCCTCGCACATTGATTAAAGGATATTATCTTGGTTTCTACCTGAATAAGGACTTGGATATAGCAAGGATTATGGAATATTCTCAGAAACTAGAGGAGGAATAACATAATCATGAAGTATAGAGGGACAAAGACTAGAGTAGGAATGCTAGGATGGTTGGCTAGTATAAGGGAAGACATGGATCTTCAATAAGCCAAGGCAAGCTAAAAAAACTCAGTCATCACTACACTCCATATTTAATGATCCAATGTGATTTTTGATACATAGATATGTTTAGGGTTTGACTTTTAGGGAACCAGAGCTTCAGCCCAAGAGGGGTACCGGTCATAAATTACCACTTCGACCTACTTGCAGACAGTGAGTCGGCTCATAGAGGGAATATTAGTGTGGTTCAAATGCATATTATTGGTGTGATGTAGAGGGACATATGCTCCTATATTGCTCACAACCAGAGATAGAAATAATCATGATAGATCACAGCTCGTAGGGTCTACAACACCTTCGTCTTCTCATGGTCCACAGGTACCATCAAATTGAGGATCTAGTAGTGATAGAGGGGTTGTTTCAAGCGTCAACCCAAATCGTATGTATGGATTAGCTGGTAGGTAGGATTCATAGGAATCCCCAAATATGTTCATATGTACCTTATCAATTTTCTCACATGATGTATTTATTTTGATAGACCCATGAGATCTCTATCATACATTACTCTATTTGTTGCTAAAAAGATTGAAATACATCCGAAGTTATTATGTGAACCGTTTGATGTAACCACTCTAGTAGGAGAGTCTATCATATATAGGCACGTTTATTATGATGGTATAGTGACAATATATGACTGAGATACATTAGGTAACTTGATTGAACTGGAAATGGTTGACTTTGATGTAATCATGGGTATGAATTGGTTGTCCTCTTGTTATGCTACTGTTGATTGCTGATCCAAGATTGACGGATTCCATTTTCTAGGAGAGCCAGTCCTATAGTGGAAGGCTAATGCTCTGATGCATAGAGAAAAGTTTATTTCTTATTTTAAGGCAAAAAAAATCTTATTACGAATGGGTGTTTATATCCCCTTATTAGAGTAAGAGACCTTGAAGCTGAGAAGCATGTGTCGACACTTTAGTTAGTACCAATAGTGAGTGAATATCCTGATGTGTTCCCTGAGAAACTTCCAAGATTAGCTCCCGCTAGAGAAATCAACTTTTGTTTTTATTTAGATGATGTTTGCGTAATCAATACACAACTTCTGATGCAATTGTCTACGATAGTGCAATAGTATAGTAACCCAACCAAGGGTTGGGGTCATGTCCCAAGAGAGTGGTTTTGAGAATTAATAGAAAATTAGAATTAAGTTCTAATTAGTCATAGTTAAAGACATTATCGATTTAAAACATTGTAAATCAAAGGGGGGTGATGCAAGCGTCAATTAACAATGGGGTTTTTGTCACAAGTAAGCAAAAATTAGCAAAGAGTACTAATAAATGAGAGGGGATTCTTGGGATGCGATTAGGAATATGGGATAAACAAGACTATTGGGTACATGCTTTTGCTAGAAAAATTATAGAGTAATTATGACTAGGCTAGACTTTAAGGGGGACAAGCTCTCTCTCTCGAGCAACTTACCTTGTTTCTAATGGGTTCCTCTCGAACACCCACTTGCCGTATGAAGACCAGCCTACACATTAGCCCACTCACTCCTCGAGATGAGTTTGTGGGAATGAGACTAGGGTTCACTCTCTCAAGCTGAACCTCATGTCGACCGACTCCCACCGACCATCAATTTAGTAGTCTTAGTTTCATGAATTCTCTCTCGAGCAACCGAAAACACATATATTAACTTTTATTTGCAACTACAAATTCATTAAATTCACCCACAATTACTAAACGAAATCACAATTAAACTATCAACAAGCAAGACCCAACTAATCTTACCCATATTCACAAAATCACACCCCAAGAATTGCAGTTTTTAGCAACACATGTAGAAGAGATAGAAATTTATACCTAAATGAGTTTGCATTCAAATGGGTATGAAGATTTAAGTCTTGATACAAGCTAAGAACGAAGAATCCAAAAGACCCAATCCCAAATCCTTGGAGATGAAACCCTTTGAATCTTCAACTTCTTCAAAACCCTCTCAAACTTAGAGCAAAAATATCAAAAAGGACTATTCAATGCTAAAATTATAATATTGTGCGACTCTTTCAACTACCACTCTAACTAGTATTTATAGTTTTCAGAAAGTGTGCTGTGAAGGATCCATTTGGCGCTGTGAGTCTGGATCATCGATGCACTCGGCGATCCACCCTTTGGTCTGCTTCATCATCTTTCAGCTCATGCCTTCAGCGTCTTCACGTCCTGGATCATTGGGTGATATAGTACTGCTTCACGAAATTGTTCGGCAACATGCTGACTCCTTCTTTTCAATGCCGATTTGATCCTTTCCTTTAGGTCTCAGCACACTAGAACAAAAGGCGATTTTCAGGAATGTCGGCGACTCGCCGAACGGATTCAGCGATCCTCAGGTGTTCATTTCCTCGTTCTTTTTCAGCCTTTTTGTTCCTTTTTGCCAAGTAGTGTCTTTGATTTGCCTCAAACTCAAAATACCTGAAACTCAAGGTTATTCATCAGTTATTGAGACAAAATAAGCATTTGAGAACACTAATTCTATCAAAACATATCCCTAAATGAGTCCAATTTGTGGACTCATCAACACCCCCAACTTAAACTTTTGCTTGTCCTCAAGTAAAACTCAAGTTAAGCCGTTCAAAAAGGAATGTCTCAAACAGTGCTACATAAGACTCAATCATGAATGTACACAACAAGACTCAATTTACTCATGCAAGGATCAAATGTGTACCTAAAGATTCAAGTTGTGACACACTATTACCAAAGATTCTCAAGCTCGAAATACTTGCTTCAAATGCAAGTTCAAGCTCAACAAAAGTATTCGAATGCCCTCACACAAAGGATGATTCCATATTCACACACAAGTTTAATCATTTAAAGTTCTGGAATTAGATGCAACGCTCACACTAAAAAAGAAGAACATAATGCATTCTTTCACCCATAGGTTTGCCCGTATTTTCCAGTCAACATTTGCTTCAGCTCTCTCAAGATCAAAAAAGTCTTTTATAAGGCTTGTAATGTGGCGGAGTGCAAAGGCATGGTCATATAGGCTTAGTGGCTTTCACCCTTATGAATTGTGGTGTTCACAACACTTCCTTCCCTTTTCCTTCATCATTTTCTTTAGTGTTCATAAGTCATCCTATTATTCACTTTCCCATAGTGTGTTGGAAACCCTATTTCTTTGGTACTTTATTCCACAACTTTCTTTTTCATTCTTTTCTGTTTCTGTTTCTCTTTTTTTTTTTAATATGGAGGGGTTCCATTTTTTTCAACACCATGGGTTAAAGGAGACTTTCTTTGCACTTCTTGACTTTCCCTTTTCTTTTCACCACACCCCCAACTTAGGCTTTTGGCCTAAGTTGGCTATTCATTAAACCACAAATCAAGAGGATTATAGGTAATGGATTAAGAAAGGTCTAGTTTTCATCAAGTTTCTTCCAAAGAAATGTAAGGTTCAAAGGGTGTTCAAGAGAGGTACACACACTTACAAGGTAGGCCACAAAAGAAGTATATATCAAATTGGCTCACATTCTTCAAAGTTGCCTAAGATCATGTCAAGAGAAAGCCTTACTTAGTCGATCGGACTAACGGGGCAAATTCTAGGTGTATTCATGCATGGTTCCAGTAAGCTCATCACACAAGGCATCGACACTAAAGTCAAACAACACTCCACACTTTTGCTATTGTGCAACGGTCATCACAGAAGAATCAATTTGATACATGGCAAATCACAACAAGATGCAAAGAGTTCACACATTGTCTGTGCAACTTCATTTGGTCCTATCGTAGCCACGCATTCATGTTCGTCTGATTGCAAGCACTATTCAAGTCATCAATATTGATCGAAACTGAGACTTAAATTTGCCAAGCAACCACTTTTAATCACAAGAGGTGGCGAAAATTTGCAAAATTTTTTTGGAAGGTCAAAATTATTTTTCAATTAAAATAAAAGGAGCCATAAGCTCAAGCATCTACAAAAATGCAGTATATAACACAATTCTAAATAGAACAGCCCAAATATATATTCAAAACACCAGCATCAATATTCACACAAAGGGTGGGCCTCACCCCACCATAAATAAAAAGTATTTGTCCTCAAATGCAAATAACGAAAGTATCCAAAAGTAAATATACAGTAAAATAAACAAGGAGGTAAAGAAAGGTCCTGTCTATGCGTCAACCCAAATCGTATGTATGGATTAGCTGGTAGGTAGGATTCATAGGAATCCCCAAATATGTTCATATGTACCTTATCAATTTTCTCACATGATGTATTTATTTTGATAGACCCATGAGATCTCTATCATACATTACTCTATTTGTTGCTAAAAAGATTGAAATACAGCCGAAGTTATTATGTGAACCGTTTGCTGTAACCACTCTAGTAGGAGAGTCTATCATATATAGGCACGTTTATTATGATGGTATAGTGACAATATATGACTGAGATACATTAGGTAACTTGATTGAACTGGAAATGGTTGACTTTGATGTAATCATGGGTATGAATTGGTTGTCCTCTTGTTATGCTACTGTTGATTGCTGATCCAAGATTGACGGATTCCATTTTCTAGGAGAGCCAGTCCTATAGTGGAAGGCTAATGCTCTGATGCATAGAGAAAAGTTTATTTCTTATTTTAAGGCAAAAAAAATCTTATTACGAATGGGTGTTTATATCCCCTTATTAGAGTAAGAGACCTTGAAGCTGAGAAGCATGTGTCGACACTTTAGTTAGTACCAATAGTGAGTGAATATCCTGATGTGTTCCCTGAGAAACTTCCAAGATTAGCTCCCGCTAGAGAAATCAACTTTTGTTTTTATTTAGATGATGTTTGCGTAATCAATACACAACTTCTGATATAATTGTCTACGATAGTGCAATAGTATAGTAACCCAACCAAGGGTTGGGGTCATGTCCCAAGAGAGTGGTTTTGAGAATTAATAGAAAGTTAGAATTAAGTTCTAATTAGTCATAGCTAAAGACATTATCGATTTAAAACATTGTAAATCAAAGGGGGGGTGATGCAAGCGTCAATTAACAATGGGGGTTTTGTCACAAGTAAGCAAAAATTAGCAAAGAGTACTAATAAATGAGAGGGGATTCTTGGGATGCGATTAGGAATATGGGATAAACAAGACTATTGGGTACATGCTTTTGCTAGAAAAATTATAGAGTAATTATGACTAGGCTAGACTTTAAGGGGGATAAGCTCTCTCTCTCGAGCAACTTACCTTGTTTCTAATGGGTTCCTCTCGAACACCCACTTGCCGTATGAAGACCAGCCTACACATTAGCCCACTCACTCCTCGAGATGAGTTTGTGGGAATGAGACTAGGGTTCACTCTCTCAAGCTGAACCTCATGTCGACCGACTCCCACCGACCATCAATTTAGTAGTCTTAGTTTCATGAATTCTCTCTCGAGCAACCGAAAACACATATATTAACTTTTATTTGCAACTACAAATTCATTAAATTCACCCACAATTACTAAACGAAATCACAATTAAACTATCAACAAGCAAGACCCAACTAATCTTACCCATATTCACAAAATCACACCCAAAGAATTGCAGTTTTTAGCAACACATGTAGAAGAGATAGAAATTTATACCTAAATGAGTTTGCATTCAAATGGGTATGAAGATTTAAGTCTTGATACAAGCTAAGAACGAAGAATCCAAAAGACCCAATCCCAAATCCTTGGAGATGAAACCCTTTGAATCTTCAACTTCTTCAAAACCCTCTCAAACTTAGAGCAAAAATATCAAAAAGTACTATTCAATGCTAAAATTATAATATTGTGCGACTTTTTAAACTACAACTTTAACTAGTATTTATACTTTTCAAAAACTGTGTTGTGGAGGATCCATTAGGCTCAGTTAGTGGGGATCGCAGATGAACTCGGCGATCTGCCCTTTGGTCAGCTTCATCGCCTTTCAGCTCATGCCTTCAGCGTCTTCGCGTCCTGGATCATTGAGCAGTATAGTACTGCTTCGTGGAATTGTTCCGTAACAGGCCGAGTGCTCCTTTTCAACACCGATTGATAGTTTCTTTCAGGGCTCAGCACACTAGAACAAAAGGCGATCTTTAGGCCTATCGGTGACTCTCCGAACGGATTTGGCGATCCTCAGGTCTTCATTTCTTCGTTCTTTTTCAGCCTTTTTGTTCCTTTTTGCCAAGTAGTGTCCATGCTTTTCCTCAAACTCAAAATTCCTAAAACTCAAGGTTATTCATCAGTTATTGAGACAAAATAAGCATTTGAGGACACTAATTCTATCAAAATATAGCCCTAAATGAGTCCACTTTGTGGACTCATCAGTAGATCCCGATAAGAAGTCCATATCAATTCCACCTTATAGAATTTAGCATGCCAATTGAAGGACCTAAAAGAGTAGTTGAAAGTCTTACTTGATAAAGGCTTTATCTGACCCAGTATTTCACCTTGGGTTGCATCAATGTTCATTGTATGTAAGAAATATGGTTCATTGATAATGGTTATAAATTAAAGACAGCGAAATAAAATGACAACAAAGAATAAGTATCCTCTCCCTTGAATAAATGATTTATTTGATAAGTTACAAGTTGATAGATGCTTTTAAAAGATTGATTTAAGGTATGGTTTTCACCAGTTTAGGATTCTTGAGGTAGACATTTTCAAGACAGCTTTCCAGACCATATATGGAAATTTCAAGTTCCTATGTCATTTGTGCTGACGAATTCCCTAGAAATCTTTATGGATATGATGAGAAGAATTTTCAAGCCCTTCCTTGATATGTACGTGATTGTATTTATAGATTACATCCTAGGGTATTTACGTGATAAAGCAGAGTACGCAAATCATTTGAGGTCAGTGCTACAAACACTCAGAGACACCAATTATATGCTATGTTTACTAAGTGCAAATTTTGGATGAAATCAGTAGCCTTTCTAGGCCATGTGGTATATCGAGAAGGTACCAGGGTGAACTTTCATAAGATAGAAGCCGCGAAGAATTGGACCCGACCTGCCACTCCTATAGAGATACATAGTTTCTTGGGTCTAGCCGGCTAATATTTGAGATTTATAGAGGGATTCTCTTCTATTTCAGTTCCATGAAATATATTTATGCAGAAAGCAAATGATTTCCAATGGTCAGACAATTGTGAAATAAGGTTCTAGGAGTTAAAGATAGATTGACTACATCACCAATATTAGACTAACTACATGGCACAAAAGGATATATTGTGCATTGTGATACTTCAGGTACTGGCCTGGGCTATGTCCTGATGTAGCATGGGAAAGTTATAATATATGCTTCTCGACAATTGATAAAGCATGAACATAATTATCCCACTCATGATTTAAAACTTAAATCTAAAATATGGTGCCACTATCGGTATGGAGTGCATGTTGATATCTTTACAGATCATAAGAGCCTTCAATACTTATTTAAGTAGAAAGAGTTGAACCTGAAGTAGAGGAGGTGTCTAGAGTTGTTGAAAGACTATGAAGTTGATATCCTATACCACCTAGGTAAAAGTAACACTGTAGCAGATGCTCTTAGTCAATTATTTATGGGTAGGATGGAACATGTGTCACCTACTCAACATGAATTGGGCAATATCTGCATAAATTAGCCAGCCTTGAGTGTGACTTGTGGATTCTGAGGATGGTGTCATTGTGTTATTGAATACATCTAAGTCTTCACCAATGACATTGGTAAATGAGAGACAATATGATGATCCCTTATTGCTCAATTACAAAGAAGGAATACAACAACATCGAGTTACAACATTTGAGCTATCAGGTGATAGCACTTTGAGGTGTAGGTGTAGATTGTGCGTTCCTAATATAGATCGGTTAAGACAATAGAATATGGCTGAGGCACATTACTCTCGTAATTCAATTCATCCTGGATTTATGAAGATGTATCATGAGTTTAAAGAGGTCTATTTGTGGAATGATATAAAGAGAGATATTGCAAAGTATGTAGGAAAATGCTCCAATTGCTAACAAGTGAAAGCAAAACATTAGTGGTCTTGTATCCTAGCTTAGACCATAAGTATTCCAGTATAGAAATGGGAAGATATTAATATAAACTTCATCACAGGCTTGTCGTCTTCGTTCCATAAAATTGACTCCATATGGGTGATAGTTGATCGGCTAATGAAATCAACCCATTTCTTAACCTTTAAGTCCACCCGCATGGCTGAAGATTATGCGAAGTTGTATATAAGAGAAAATGTTCGCTTACATGGACCCAATGTCCCTTATTTCAAATAGAGGTACCCAATATACAACTCATTTTTGGAGAACATAGCAATGAATCTTAGGCACACATGTGAATTTTAACACTACATTTTATCCACAAACAGATGTCCAAGCCGAGCTTACTATTCAAACACTTGAAGACATGTTAAGAGCTTGTGTGCTAGATTTTAAAGGTAATTGGAATGATCATTTACCACTAATAGAGTTTGCATTATATAAAAATTATCATTCAAGTATTAGAGAGACCCCATTTAAAGATCTATATGGGAAATAATGTAGATTGCCTATTGGTTGGTTTGAAGTAGGTGAGATGTAGATACTAGAACCAAATTTAGCCATCGAAGATGTTGAGAAGGTCAAGTTGATACAAGAGCAGTTTGATCTACTCAGAGTCGATAGAAGTCATATATACATATGTATGGCTTAGGGATTTAGCATTTCAAATTGATGATTTGGTATTTTTGAAGGTGTCTCCTATGAAAGGAGTTATGCAATTTAGAAAGAAAGGTAAGTTGATTCCTAGGTATATAGGGCCTTATAGAATTATGTTTAGAATTGGCCAAGTAGCCTATGATGTAGAATAAGCCCAGAGTTAGCTGCAGTGCACCCGATCTTCCATGTGTCTACTCTAAGCAAGTTTTTAAGAGAACCTTCAGATGTCATTCATATAGAAGATATTGGCCTTACTCAAGACTTACGATTTGAGGAAATCTCGGGGCTATATTGGAATGACAGGACCGAATGTTAAGGACTAGAGATATAGCTTCAGTCAAAACATTTTGGAGGAACTAGAATGTTGAAGAGGCTACTTGAGAGGTGGAAGCAAATAAGAAAGCAAACTATCTGTATATATATTCCAAGAACAACCAGAAGGTTCTTAAACTATGCATCTCTTTGATATGATCATTAGCCTCTATTGTATATATTTCATTGTTAGCTGATTCTCACATTATATGTTTAGGTACATGATGTATGCTTATGATTTCAGAGTCTTACATGGATGCAACTTCCAAATGTAGGTATAAGGTAAGATTCAATATTTGTTATACTTTTTGTGCGATATAAGCCCTAATGGAGCCTTGTTTTGATCGTTTAAGTGTTGTAATTATAGTAGGCTAGTGGAGCCTTGTTTTGATCGTTTAAGTGTTGTAATTATTGTGATGCTCTATGAAGCGCATGTGTATATATTCTTATTAGTTGACAGTTCCCAATAGACCTATCTACAAAGGAAACTCTGCCAAATTTTTTGGAAATTTGGAGAATGAAGCAAATTTTAAAGGCTTTAATTGATAAAATGAGGTGGAAGTTACTCTGGTGATTTTATGATGTCTTGGACAACTATAGAATGCAAAAAAAAGGTACAAGCAACATTTGAGTATAAATAGTCCTAAGTGGGGGAGAATATAACATCTCAGAATCTGAATTTAGTTTACTTCTAAGAGAATATGTAAACCATAAGCAATAAAGGGTTATGTGGAGCTTTATATACCAAATTAAGGATTTTTTAGTGTGCCGTAATTCTATGGTATTTAGGAATTTTCCTTCAAGAGTTAGGAATAATATTCTAAAAGGGAAACGAAGCTCTGCTCGCTACTGAGTTAAATGGAGCATTTGGTGTATTTGTATAATAATTATATATTTTAAATAGAGTGAGCATATCACAAGGAAAATTGATCCATATATATACTGTCAACTAAGTAAATGACTGAAAAAAGGTAAAGCGAACATTTCTTTTACATTAGTCATTAATTGACATGTGGGTTAGTGGGGTCACCCTTCAATTCTTTCTATAAAATGCTTAGGTGAAGCATTATACTTGGAATTTTCAGATGCAAGAAGTGCCCTCTACCTTTGCACTTCATCAACTGCAGTGAGGTGGTGATTTCACCGACAAACAATTATTCTCATAAACAAGAAGGCGTATAGGGACCTAAATCTTATACAAATGGTAGTCTTCATTAAAGAATTTATGAAATTCATCAAAAACTGAAGTTGGGTTAATTTCAAATAGGTAAATTCTCTAACACACACTTGAATATAATTATGGATTACTTATTTGGGATGTAGTGTAAAGTGAAAATCATCATTTAATTGGAATTGTTGAACTAGCTTTCAAAATGAATTTTGTGATGATTTATGGTTCTTTGAAACAGAAGAAGATAAATAGTTTTTTATAAAAGTGGTATTTTTGGGTGTTTCTACTTATGGGGATAATTAAGATTGAATCTTGTAAGTTGGAAAATTAAATAAGGAATTCACTTCAAATGATAATTAAAATTGGATTAGTTTTAGGTATAAGAGGAAAGTATTGGAATGAATTATTAAGGAACTCACACATTATTGATGAACATGTGTATATTATTTTACAGTTAACTGTGTCGAATGGATTGATCATAATGGAGTGGCGGAAGCTAGTGGTTGGTTATGTGAAAGACTACACCCTTGTACGTTGAGTTGTCTGGAATTAGTGGTGTTATCATTATCAACCAAATCATTTAAGGTATGTGAAGCTAAAACTCCCCTCACCTTTAAGGTACCGCCTATGTGTGTTTCTTATATATTGGTCAAGTCAGTTCAGTTGAATCACGAAAGTAAAACATTCATATTTGCCAACTACTTGATTAATTTGTTTAAGTCTAAAGGTATTCACGTCACCCCCTTCGCATTTTGTTTCTTAATATTTTGGGTTATCATAAGTGTCTTTACTTGGATTTCTTTTGATTCATAATTGTATATATGTCATTAGTAATAAGAAAGAATGAACCACTGTAATATGTGTGGCTCAGTATTGATGTTTTTGGGGAAGTAAGGGGAGCATGTTTGTAGGTAAATTTCGACCTAAAGGAATTGCCAAGTTCCTAATGGTGTTCTTTGAGTTGATTTTTGTGCATGTCTTGAATTTCCCTTTTTCGAGCATTGATTTGTGTCCCATTTTGGGACACAAGCTTAGTAAGAAAATTAGGACCTATTGATGGAGTAAAATTTGGGATTCCCAACACCAGTCCACATTCCTATTTTTATTTAATTTTTAGATCTACTACAATTGTTATTTTTGTGCCAAAACATCCATTTTGACATTGTGATCTTGTTTCTGATAGCATGGAAGCGATAGGAGGCCATTTGGAAAGAGAAACCTTTGGATTCATGATTTTGGAGCATGTTCAGTCTTCATTGAGGTGGGATTTGGATTCCTAGTTCGTAGATTGATCTTATTAATCTAAATTCATGTTGAATTGTTGGGATTGGAGTTGGGATGTAATTGATCATGCTTATTTATTAGAAATCATGCCTTAGGTATTTTTCTGGTATATTTTGGGTGTTCTAGTATGCCTATTCTTGTTATGTGTGCATGCCTTACCTTATGGTTATAACTTTGTAGATCATTTCGTAGTTTATTGTGATCATTAGTATCTTGTTATTGGCCTTAGCCTATGGTTAGACTAGTGATTGCTTTAGACCTGTATTTTGGAGCCGTTTGGCCTTTGGATTGTTCCGATGTCACTTTGGACGACCTAGCTCCATGTAGACTAATATAGCAGACTTAAGTCTGATAGTGTGATGGTTGTCTAGGTGAAAACTCAACCTTTATGATCCTTCTCATCCATAATTTACCCTTGGGAGTTACCCAGATATGTTTGTGGGTTATTTTCGGCTTTATCCGACTGTTTGGGGTCGAGTTTTGGATTTGGAGCTGGAGTGGATCTTTGGCGACGCTAGAATTGGTTTTGTTCTACGGACCGATTGGGAGTAAGAAGAGGGAATTTAGTGTTTTGAAGTTATCTTTCCATGGTTCGAGGTTCGTGTGATTTCTTTTTATCCTGGGTTCAAGGCTCATGTGTACTCAAGTTTAGCCGAGTTCGAGGCATTGCCACACCTTCTATTAGATGGGTTAGAGTCCTTAGCACACCTTTTATTAGTGGGGTTTGAGGCCTTGGAAAACATCCTTAGTCAGGTTTGATGCCCTAACTCATCTTTTAGCCTTGGTTCAAGTCTGTTCATAGCTCTATTAGTTGGGTTAAGTCCTGACTTGGTGATTTTTTGTGTTTTTGGGCTGCCTTGACTGCACTTTGAGTCTGTGGATGGTCGCGGTAGTTATGGAAGTGATCTCAATCTTATCTAATAGTTCCTTAGGTCGTTTGTGTATCCATCGAGCTTATGGGGTTCGTTTGGGTTATTTACTTTAAATTGTGCACGAGTGTACCTTTTGTCCTTATGGGGTTTAGTTAGGTTTTAGTTTGCTATTTATTTTACTATTCATTTTTTCCTTAGCTCATGTGCTTCTTAGTTAGGATTTGTTACTGTTTTCATTCTGTGGCTTTTTGTAATTTCCTTTTCACTTGTTGGTTGTTGTTTCTACCCAGTATGTCTGTTGTTAGTCGTTTAGGGCAACAAGGTGGCTTACCTATTGGTTAGTTATGGTAGGTGCTATCATGAATCAAGATTCCGCACAAAAGGACCTTCTAAACAAAACTTGGCATTCCAAAGCTAATAGAACCGTCAGAATGGTATTTTTAGGGTGTCTTCCTAAAATTTTAATCAAAACCAGCCATTCAAGTTTTAAAAACTCCTAATCATGGAAACTTGCACAAAATCTAAACGAATGACTAGGTGACCAAATCGTTGGTCTTAGCAAGTCATAAATGAGTTTGGGTCGCTATATAAAATCTCTAAACGGCGAAAAGAATGCAAAAAGGAGAAAATGACTAGAAAGGTCATTATAAAGATTCAGACTGGCACTGCGTGTGTTTGGCAGTGCCTATTGAGGCATTTTGTCACGACCCAATGTACATCCTAGACGTGGCATGGCGAATAGGATCCTGAGAAACTCTAAAGAGTCCACTTGCCATAAGCATGATGTAAAAGAAATACAACAAGAGTGATAGGAAACATAAATCTCATATTATAAAAGAAATTTGGTCATACGTGTGGAATACTACTAAGTTTGAAATACATCGTTCTAACATCATAATAGTGATTGGTATGTACAAGTTTGAAATGAAAAGATAATAAAAGAAATAAAATATCAATGGTCTTGTCCTCTGATGGATCGCCAATACAATGTACTAGCAAAGCAATCCAAGATAACCTCGAGCGGGAGGAGAAGCGTCACAACCTATATTATGAGATAATATAGTCACAAATATGCATTAGTACAGTGAATGTACTAAGTATGCGAAAATAAATAAAAACGTAGCTCATGATAACATAATGAATTTAACATGATATGCAAGACTAAGTAAAATGTGATAAAAGCCTTTATAAAGAAATGATAATTCATATACGAGGTAAATGCATACTTTAAAGCATTTGAGAAGATTTCATAAAACCTTTGAAGAAACATAGTTCATTTGTGGGATACTTACTGTTAACCGGCAATAAGACCATGTGAGCTATAACATGGAATTCGATATGACCCTTACACTGAAAAGGAGAATCTACTTGCCAAGGTAGAATTCCATCACATTCATTCTTTGCTACAGTGGATCCACTAGCTTAGGTCATTTAAGACAATTCTATGAGGGCACATAGTCACGGGACAAAGGACATTGCTTCTAGAGACTTGACCTCTACTAATGGGAGAGCCTCCATCTCAATGTTCTCTTGGAAAAGACATAATTATAATTATAACAAAATACTTGGAAAGGCACAATTAAGATTACCAATCCAATCATAAGTTTATATTAGAGTATTTCATTCAAATCATGATTTCATAAACTTCCTCATAATAGACACTTACCTTTCTAAGCATCTAAATCATAATTTCATTCATATGTGAGAAAACCTTTCACAATTCCTTGATACTTATCTCAAAGTATCCATAGTTCATAGATCCTCCTTTTCATAAAATATGCATAGCTTTCATAATCATAAGTTATAAGTTCATAAGCATAATTCATATTAATAAAATAGGCCTAGGAATGCGTCCATATGAAATCAATTGAAAACCATATAATTGAGTCAAATCATGCATAATAAGTTTGAATATAAGTAATTGAATCACTATGATCCCATGGAGAATCACATGAACCCCTAAGAGAAAAGGGTGAAATTGAATTGGATTGAGATTCTTTTGGTACCAAATGGATGGAAGGAATCCATTGGTGAATTACCATATACCTTGATAGTAAAATTCCTAAGAATGGAAGGAGCATTATACCTTGACACTTGAAACGCTAGATCTTCACCTTTGATCTCTTGAGTGAATTTCGATGAAGAAGACTGGAGGGTTTTGGGAGAATTGAGTGAACGAGGGAATTTAGGCTTAGTCTTAGGAGTAAAAATTGTTATAGGGGTTGTTATATGGCCAAAATGATGCATTTTAGGTGTTAGCTGGAGAGGAAAAGATAAAAACATCCTTAATTAAAAACTATCGGATAGGTCTATGGTTTAGACCACCGATCTGTAAGTCTTTCTGTGGATCATCTTGGTCAACCGTAGAATCTGTTATTGGAACTCAAAATCCTAAGAAACTTCAACTAAACCTTCCTATAGGTCATGTTCCTTTTTTATAGCTCGTAGAGCCAATCCATACAAACGAAGTCCAAGTCCAAAATTTCTCTAAGTCAGGATTATATCTACGGGTCCATTCTAGAGCTCCTAGATCATTCTACGACTCTTCCTATTCATTCGTAGGTCAAACATCAGAGACTTGACAATTCTCAAAATCAAGTTAATCCTACGACTGCCTTCCTACAGCCCGTAGCACAATCTATGGTTTGTATGTGGCTTCCGTTAAATTTGTACCAGTGCAAAAATACACCTTTTCCTTTTCCATCCTACTCATTTGAAGAAAAGACCTAAAAATTAAAGTATGTGAAACCAATAAGAGGACATACAAACATACTTTCAGAAATAACATGGAGTATAACTTTAACTAAAATTCATCGAACTCTATAAAAGATGTTCTCATTCTGTTGGAGATAAGTGGAAAACACAAAAGAAAATCTAACGTAATTTTTTGACAAACAAGAATTATGAAGTTCAAACATATGATTGAAAATTGCAAGAGCCGTAGTTTATAAAGTAGAAAATAATATTTTGAGTATCACTTTCAACTACACTGAAATATTCATCAAGAGGCTAATACTGATTAGAATATTGTACTGCACTGAACAACCATAATCCCTATTTTACACACACAACTGTAACCCCCTTTTGGAGCTCATGATTTATGGTATGTACCTACGAGAAAAATTTAGTTTGAGCTATGAAATAGTGATTTTAATCTTACACATAAGACGGAAGTCACAAATATCTTGGAATTTTGAAAAACATTAATCATAAAATTAAAAAGCAAAAACATACCGAAAATTCCACTTATAAAAATAATAATATTGAAAGCCACTCTAAATCTTCAAAAGAATGAATCTTTTGAATGGATATGCATTTTCTTTGTAATAAGTTAAGATTCATTTTTGAAAAATCTTAAGTTATAATTAAGAGTAGATAGAGATAGCATAACATAAGTGACATTAACACTATATGCAATAAGGTCTATCATACTATATTGATAAAAGTCACACTATCACAAGAACTAACTTCATTATTTTTTAAAATCTATAAAAGACAGGGGGAGTGAAAAAGCAAGTTCCTTATTATGTGTTAGATATAGAAAAATTCTCAACTTCATGAAGATGAGTTTAAAAAAAGAAAGGGTATGCAAGTTATTTCATACTTAAAATCAAGTATACAAGCTGAACAAAGATATTGAAGTCTTCATATAGTCCAGCAAACTAGTTTCAAATTCAGATATAACTAATTTGGGAGATACTTATTAAATGGCTTAAACAATATCAACACGAGAGTTCAATAAAAAAAAGTTCATCAAATGACAGTTCATTAAACTTCTACATAAAAAAAATTAAAATATTAAGAATTGAAAAATTATTTGTATCTTAATTAAAATAAAATTAATGTAGAAAATCATTAGTAATAATAAATCCCACGATATAAATGTAGTCAAATTTATTTATTTTTTTAAGAAAGAGAACAACTTACCTTAATGACAAGATTAATTAAATGACGAATTGCAAGAGGATTAACTCCTGAAGTATATCTGCATATCGTTATGATTAAGAGCAAATATTGATTTGGATTGATGTATGGGTGGAAGGTAGATTTGCAAAAAAATGATACAATTGAGGATAAGGTGGGTGGGGGTAGGGATAACGTGAGAGGTAATTTTAAAACTGATTAAACTTAGGGACGACATATTATTGCATCAATTGATACAATTGACGCAATAGATTATTATTTTTATCTGCTAAGCAATTTCAATTGACATGATAGATAAATTTACAAACTATGATAATGATATGCTTAAGTATCTTTCACTAAAGGATAGAAGAGTGGAGAAGACTTGGATTATGGTAATCTAAGAGTCGTCTAAAGGTTTCACTCTTATATTTTCTAGTGAAAGGTACTCAATTATATCCTCATCGTAGTTTGTAAATTTATAAATCATCTCAATTGGAATGTCTTATGAGATAGAAAAAATATTTATTGCCTCGATTGATGCAATTTCCTGTCCCTCGATTATATAAATTTTTAAGTTGTCTCACCCCTTCCCCCTCTCCCTCAATTGTATCATTTTTAGAAAATCTACCTTCCACCAACCCATCCGCCCAAATCAACCATTGCTCCTCAATTATAACAATTTGCAGATCTACTTCAGGAGTTGATCCTTTTGCAATTTGTCATTTAATTAGTCTCTTCATTCAGGTAAGTTCATCATTCTTCTATTTATTTAAAAAAAATTGAGTTTGACCTCATTTATGTTGTGGGGTTTGTTATTGTTGATGATGTTCTACATTAATTATTATTTTAATTAAGGTTTAGTGGTCGTGAATATCTCAACTTGTTGGTTGTTGTTCAAGAATTCTTATTTGGGTAGTTCATACCATTCATACATATTTGTTATTTATTTTTAATTTTTTATGTAAAAGTTTTATGAATTTTCATTTGATGAGATTTTGGTTGAATTCTCCTCTTAATGTTGTTTAAGCCATTAATTAATGTCAATCAACTTAGTTATATCTGAATTTGAAACTAGTATGGTATATGGACTATACAAGGAGTCCATATATGTTTGTTCAACTTGTATACTCGATTTGAAGCTTAAAATAACTTGCATACCTTTTCTCCTTTCAAAACCATATTCATAGAGTTTAGGATGCTTTTATATCTAATAGAATAGGATATTTGATTTTTCACTCGCATGTCTTTTATAGGTTTTGAGAATTAAAGAACTAAGTTCTTGTGATAGTGTGACTTCTGTTGATAAAGTATGATAAAACCTTATTGCATGTAGTATTAATGTTACATCTTTTATTCTACATCTATCTACTCTTGATTATCACATCAGATTTTTCAAATATAAATCTTAACCTATTGCAAAGAAAGTGTATTTCTATTCAAAAGATTCATTTTTTGGAAGATTTAGAGTGACTTTCAATAAAGTTTATCTTTGAAAGTAGAATTTTGGGTGTGTTTTTGCTTTTCAATTTTATGATTAGTGTTATTTTCAGAATTTCAAGGCATTTGTGACTATTGTCTTACGTGTAGGATAAAAGTCATTGTTTTGTAGTTAAAATGAAATCTTTTCTTAAGTGTATATTATAAATATTGAGCTCCAAAAGTGGGTGGAGGTATAAATGTGTGTGTGATGTAGGGGTTGTGGTTTATTCAGTTAGTACAATATTCTAATCATTATTATCCTCTCTATGATTATTTTAGTCAAGATGAAAGTTAAACTTAACAAGTTGAAAAAGACTAAGGGTTTATGCTTACCGATAGAGGTTTCAATTTGAATAGGTAAAAGTTTACCGTACAACATCGATTGATACATAGATAGTATTTGGTCTAATGTACACTTAATATTCTCCTGAACTATCAATCATATAACCCTTAGATTTTTTCGAGCATTAGGGCCCTTTCCAATAAAACACCAAACAGACCTTGAGTAGATAAACTATTATTTGCTCAATACCATTAAATGTGAAACTACTCGAATTATTCCATCACCGGCTCAAACCCATAGAGTAAATTTCATCAAGTCCTCACTATTGAGTCTTAACCAACTACATTAAGCTTTCGCAAGTAAGGATGGTGTTAGAGAGCTCAATTACTGTTTGTAACCTCTGACTTTAAATTAAAACTTAAGACATCAATATATTAATATAATACAATCAATATTAAATCTGATTAATCAATACTCGTTCATGTTTTACACACCTATATACCACATACACCCCTAGATAAGGGTTTATATATTCATAAAAGATTAGAAGAGACAATACCCATAAAAAAAGCTCCATTTCAAGCTAAATTAATAAGTTAAACTTGAATTGACCCAAATATGAGTTTTCTTTCTCTAAAAGCTAATAAGTTCTTACTTTTTCTCTATTCTCTACCTGGCATACTATTTTCTGCTCTATCATATCTTATGTCTATTGCCCAAATTGGGAAAAAGATAAAGGTACACAATTGCAAAAATTCCTATTATATCCTTGGAACATTCCAAAAGAAAATACTATTTTTCATAAATTACATTTTTACCCTTAAGCTTGCATCCTACGAACTTGCACAGGATCGGCGAGATGCTGATTAGAGGAAGCGAATCACCAATCGCCTCCTCGCATAAACCTTCAATTTTTCATCACAAGATTCTTTGGTGGGATCGGTGAATACCGATCGGTCATTGTACCACAGATCTTCACGCTGCTACTAAGACAACAGAGCACCATTAGAGCAAGAGCTTAGTCGGTGAGACGAATGTTCAACTTCTGCGGGGGCATCCATTCTATAGTGGTGTGCTTTAGTACTTTTTGGCTTCAAATCTATCAAACATGTTTTTCAAGGAATACTTTCATGCAAGAGAACTAGGGTCTAAAACTCCTTCAACGTGCATTAAAACATGTCAAGAATTCAAGAATTTGAGTATAATGAGTCAGTAAAATACCAACTTATCAATATAGTTTACATGAAATCTATTAGTTTATAGTGAAAAAGTACAAGAAGAATATAAAATATAACTCTCATGTGCTCCATGGTCCTAAAACAACATACTATGACATCAATCTATATAAAACTCAATTACGTATATATGTAGTTTACATGCAGTACACCAATATAATGAAAAATACTTTTTAAGTGATTATCAGTGATTCTTTCATTTTTCTCCATTACACTTGAATTATTGACCTAAAAAATAAAGTACGCAAAATCAATAAGAGGACATATAATCAAATACTTTCACTAAAAATATGGAATATAACATTAGCTAAAATTCATCCAACTTTATAAAAGATGTTTTCATTCCGTGAGAGATCTGTGAAAAATTCAAAAGAAAGTCTTAAGTTATTTTTTGGCAGACAATGATTATGAAGTTCAAACATATGACTGAAAGTTGCAAGAGCCATAGTTTATATATTTGAAAATAATATTTTGAGTATCACTTTCATCAAGAAGATAATAATAATTAGAATATTGTAATACACACAATAACCAAAACCGCTAATTTATACACACAATTGTACCCTCCTTTTGGAGCTCATAAATTTCGATATGAATTTAAGAAAATAAATCATTTGATGTGCGAAACAATGATTTTCATCCTTTACATAAGACTGAAGTCACAAATATCTTGAAAATCTGAAAAACATTAATCATAAAATTAAAGAGCAAAAACATACCAAAAATTCTACTTATAAAAAGAAGAAGTATTGAAAACCACTCTAAATTTTCAAAGGAAAAAATCTTTTTAATGGATATGTATTTTCTTTGCAATAAGTTAAGATTCGTTTTTTATAGAGCATAACAGAAGTGAGATGAGCACTGTATGCAATAGGTTTATCATACTTTATTGACAAAAGTCAATCTATCACAAGAACTTACTTCATTAATTTTTAAAACATATAAAAAACGGGCGAGTGACAAAACAAGTTCCTTATTCCATGTTAGATATAGAAACATTTCTAACTTTATAAAGACGATTTTAGAAGAAGAAAGGATATGCAAGTTATTTTATACTCAAAATAAAGTATATAAGGTGAACAAACATATATGGAGTCGTCATATAATCCACCAAAGTAGTTTCAAATTCATATATAACTAATTTGACATATACTTATTAAATAGCTTAATCAATAACAACAAAAGAATTCTACCAAATTTTTTTTTTATCAAATGATAGTTCATCAAAATTCTACATAAAAAATTAAAATTAAAAAAATAAATTTGTATCTTAATTAATATAAATTAATGTTGAAAATCATGAGTAATAATATATCCCACGATATGAAGGTAGTCAAATTAAAATTAAAAAAAGAAGATAATAACTTACCTGAATAATATGACTAATTAAATGATGAATTGCAAGAGGATAAACTCTTGAAGTAGGTCTACATATCTTAATAATTGAGGAACAAAGATTGATTTGGATTGTTGGATGTGTGGAATGTAGCTTTGCAAGAAATGATACAATTGAGGGGAAGGGGCGGAGGGGGGGGGGAGAAGGTGCTAGGTAATTTTAAAATTGATTAAAATTAGGGTCAATAAATTATTGCATCAATCGATACAATTGAGGTAATAGATTATTTTTTATCTTCTAACCAATTTCCGTTGAGATAATAGATAAATTTACAAACAAGGAAATTATATGATGAAGTATCTTTTACTAAAGGACAAAAGAGTGAAACCTTGAGGTGGAGGTGCCTGATGCCACGAGGAGTGGAGAAACCTTGGATTATGGTAATATAAGTGTCGTCTAAAGGTTTTACTCTTCTTTACTCTAGTGAAACGTACTTAAGTTTATCATGATCTTAGTTTGTAAATTTATTTATCATCTCTTTAAAATGGCCTACCAGATAAAAGAATATTTATTGCCTTGATTAATGCAATTTTGCATCCCTCGGTTATATAAAGTTTTAATTAGTCTTGCCCCTTCCCCCTCCCATTTTCCCCTTCCCCCTCAATTGTGTCATTTTTAGAAAATCTACCTTCCACCAATCCACCCACCCAAATAAAGATTTGCTTCTCAATTACAATGATATGCAGATCTACTCCAGGAGTGGATCCTTTTGTAATTTTACATTTCATTAGTCTTTTCATTTAGGTAAGTTGTTCATTTTTCTTTTTTAAAAAATTGAGTTTGACTGCATTTATGTTGTAGTTTTTGTCATTGTTGATGATGTTCTATATCAATTTTTATTTTAATTAAGATTCAGTGGTCATGAATATCTGAACTGATTAGTTGTTATTCATGAATTATAGTTTAGTTAGTTCATACCAATCATACATATTTGTTGTTTTATTTTTAATTTTTTATTTAGAAGTTTTATGAATTTTCATTTGATGATTTTGTTGGTTTAATCTCCTGTTCATATTTTGTAAGTCATTAATAATTGACAGTCAAATTAGATATGTCTAAATTTGAAACTAGTATGATATATGGACTATATTAGAACTCCATATATGTTAATTCGACTTGTATACTCGACTTTAAGTATAAAATAACTTGCATACCCTTTCTCCTACTAAAATCATATATATAAAGTTTGAATAATTCTATACTAACAAAATAGGGTACCTGATTTTTCTCTCGCCTGTCTTTTATAGGTTTTGAGAATTAAAGAAGTACGTTCTTGTGATAGTGTGACTAACGAAGTACGTTCTTGTGATAGTGTGACTAATGAAGTACGTTCTTGTGATAGTGTGACTGACTGACTTCTGTAGATAAAGTATGATAAAACCTAATTTCATATAATATTAATGCCACTTATTTTATTTTACATCTATCTACTCTTGACTATCACATAAGATTTTTTAAAAATGAATCTTATCCTATTGCCAAGAAAGTTTATTTCTCTTCAAAAGATACATTTTTTAAAAGATTTAGAGTGACTTTCGCTAAAGTTTATTTTTTAAAAGTAGAATTTTTGGTGTGTTTTTACTTTTCAATTTTTTAATTAAAATTATTTTTAGAGTTTCAAGTTATTTGTGACTTTTGTCTTACGTGTAGGATGAAAGCCATTGTTTTGCAACTCAAATAAAATCTTTTATTATGTATATATTATAATTCATGACGTCCTAAAGTGGGTAGAGATATAGTTGTGTGTGTGATGTAGGGGTTGCGGTTTGTTCAATTAGTACAATATTCTAATAGTATTATCCTCTTGATGATTATTTTAGTCCACATGAATGTGAAACTTAACTAGTTGAAAAAGACTAAGGGTGTATGTGCACGATAGGGGTTTCAACTTGAATAGGTAAAAATTTACCAAACAACACCAATTGATACATAAATAGCATTTGGTCTAATCTACACTCAATATTCTCCCGAACTATCAAGTGTATATCCCTTGGATTCTTTCGAACTTTAGGACCCTTTCCAATAAAACACCAAACAAACCTTGAGTAGATAGACTATTCCTATCTTAATACCATTAAATGTGAAACTAATTGAACTATCCCATCCTGGCTCAAATAGAGTAAATTTCATCAAGTCCTTACTATTGAGTCTTACCTAATGTGGTGTTAGAGAGCACAATCAATGTTCGCAACCATTGATTTTAGATTAAAACTTCAAAAGATTAATAGATCGATATAATACAATCAATATTAAATCTGATTAATCAATACCTGTTCATGTTTTACACCCTCATATACAACACACAACCATAGATAAGGGTCTAGCCACTCATAAAAGACGAAATAGAGACAATACCCATAAAAGAAAGCTCCATTTCAAACTAAATTTATAAGTGAAACTTGAATTTCCCTCCTTTCTCTAAAAGCTAAGAAGTTTTTACATTTCTCTGTTCACTACCTTGTATATATTTTTCTATTCTATCATATCCTATGTCTATTGCCTTAATTGGGAAGAAGATAAAGGTACACTATTGCACAAATCCCTATTCTATCGTTGGAACATTCTAAAAGAAAACATTCTTTTTTCCAAAATTTCATTTTTTTCCCTTGAGCTTGCATCTTTCAAACTTGTGTTGGATCGGCGAGACACCGATTAGAGAAAGTGGAGCAACAATCACCTCCTCGCATGCATAAACCTTCAGTTTTTTTTTCACGAGCTTCTGTGCTGGGATTGGTGAATAGTGATTGGTCATTGTACCACACCATAATAATGTTGCTACTAAGAAAACAAAGCACCAATCCAATTGGTGTTTAGTCGGTGAGACGCGCTAGCCTTTGTAGAACACCTGTTTCATATCGGTATGCTTCGATGCTTTTTAGCTTCAAATTCGTCAACCATATTTTTCCAAGGAATGCTTGAAGACCAGAGAACTGGGCCTAAAATTCCTTCAATAAGAATTGAAACATAGCAATATTTCAAGAATTTGAATTCAATGAGTCGGTACACTATAAACTACTCTATATAGTTTACATGAAATCTATAATTTTATAGAGAAAAATAACAAGGAGAATATAAGATATAACTTTCATGTGTTCCATGGTCCTAAAACAACAAACTATGACATCGATCTATATATCTCAATTCGGTAAATATGTTATTTGCATGCAGTACATCAATATAATGAAAAATACTTTTTAAGTGGTTATCGGTGATTTATTCCTTTTTGTTCTTATACACTTGAAGAAAAGACCTAAAAAATAAAGTATGCAAATATAATAAGAGGACATACAATCACATACTTTTAGTGAGAATATGAAATATAACTTTAACTAAAATTCATCCAACACTATAAAAGATGTTCTCATTTCATGGGAGATCTGTGGAAAACACAAAAGAAAATCTAATGTAATTTTTTGAAAGACAAAGATTATGAAGTTCAAACATGACTGAAAATTGTAAGAGCCATAGTTTATAAATTAGAAAATAATATTTTGAGTATCACTTTCATCTAGATTAAGATAATCATCAAGAGGCTAATACTGATTAGTATATTGAACTACATTGAACAACCACAACCCCTACTTTACACACACAACTGCAACCCCCCCCCCCCAATCTTTTGGAGCTCATAAATTATGATATGTACTTAAAATAAATCATTTTAGCTTCAAAAAAGTAGTTTTCATCCTTCACATAAGACTGAAGTCATAAAAATCTTGAAATTTTGAAAAACATTAATCATTAAATAAAGAGTAAAAACATACCGAAAATTCTACTTATAAGAAAAACAAGAAATATTCAAAGCCACTCTAATTCTTTAAAAAAACGAATATTTTTAATGTATATACATTTCCTTTCAAATAAGTTTAGATTCATTTTTGAAAAATCATATGTAATAATCAAGAGTAGATAGCAATAGCATAACATAAGTGATATTAACTATGTATGCAATAGATTTATCATACATTATTGACAAAAGTCACAATATCACAAGAACTCAGTTCATTAATTTTTAAATTATATAAAAGACATGCGAATGAAAAAACAAGTTCCTTATTCCGTATTAGATTAAGAAAAACTCTGAACTTCATAAAGATGATTTTCCAAGAAGAAAGGGTATGCAAGTTATTTTATAGTTGACATCAAGTATACAAGTTGAACAAACATATATGGAGCCTTCATATAGTCTATCAAACTAGTTTCAAGTTCATATATAACTAATTTGACCGATGCTTATTAATTGACTTATATAGTACCAGCAAGAGAATTCGACAAAACAAAGTTCATCAAATGAAAGTTCATAAAACTTCCACACTAAATTTTTTTAAAACAATTTGTATGTTAATTAAATTAAAATTAATGTAGGAAATCATCAGTAATAGTAAATCCCACAATATGAATGCAGTCAAATCAATTTTTTTTTAAAAAAAGAGAACAACTTACCTGAATTACAAGACTAATTAAATGATGAATTGCAAGAGGATCAACTCTTGAAGTAGATCTACATATCGTTCTGATTGAGGAGCAAAGATTGATTTGGATTGATGAATGGGTGGAAGGTAGATGTGCAAGAAATGATACAATAGAGAAGAATGAAGGATGGGGGGGGGGGGCGAGGAAGAATGTGAGAGGTAAATTAAAAACTGATTGAACTTAGGGATGAGAAATTATGGCATCAATCAATTCAATTGAGGCAATAAATTACATTTTATCTGCTAAGAATTTTCAATTGACATGATAGATAAATTTACAAAACTAGCATAATGATATGATTAAGTATCTTTTACTAAAGGACAGAAGAGTGAAACCTTTAGGTGGAGGTACCTAATGCCACGAGGAGTGGAAAAGGCTTGGATTATGATAATCTAAGTGTTGTCTAAATGTTTCACTCTTCTATTCTCTAGTGAAAGATATGTTTTTATATCCTCATCTTAGTTTTTAGATTTATATATCATCTCAATGTCCTATCAGATAGTATAATATTTATTGCCTTGATTGATGTAATTTCCCATCACTTGGTTATATCAATTTTTAAGTTGTCTCGCCTTCCCCCTCCCCCCCCCCCCCCCGCCCCCTCAATTGTATCATCTTAGCAAATCTACCTTCCACCAAAATCAATATTTCTCCTCAATTATAACAATATGCAGATCTACTCCATGAGTTGATCCTTTTACAATTTCTCATTTGATTAATCTTTTCATTCAGGTAAGTTGTTCATTATTCTTTTTTTTAAGAAGAATAATAATTTGAGTTGGAATGCATTTATGTTGTGGGGTTTGTTATTGTTGATGATGTTCTATATTTTTTATTTTAATTAAGATTCAGTGGTTGTGAATATCTGAATTGATTGGTTAATGTTCAAGAATTCTTGGTTAGGCAGTTCATACCATTCATACATATTTGTTGTTTTATTTTTACTTTTTTATGTAGAAGTTCTTTGAATATTTATTTGATGAGTTTTTTTGTTGAATTCTCTTGTTCATGTTGTTTAAGCCATTAATAATTGGCAGTCAAATTAGCTATATCTGAATTAAAAAGTAGTATGATATATGGAATACATCACGACTCCATATATGTTTGTTCAACTTCTATACACGATTTTAAACTTAAAATAAATTCTATACCTTTTATCCTTTGAGAACCATATTTATAAAGTTTAGAATATTTCTATATTTAAAAGAATAGGGTACTTGATTTTTCACTCGCCTTTCTTTTATAGGTTTTAAGATAAATGAAGTAAGTTCTTGTGATAGTGTAAATAATGAAGTAAGTTTTTGTGATACTTTGAATTCTGTAGATAAAGTTTCATAAAACCTTATTGCATATAGTACTAATGTAACTTATTTTTGTCACGACCCAGACCATCGTGTTGGCACCCATACGAACCCTCCGGTGGGAGAACCATTACTACTAGCCAACTAACCCCCAAAACTATACATTTAAAGATACAGAAGCAGGTTTAAATGCAGAAATAAAGTGGAGTTCCCATAAACTCCCGATGTCTAACAATTCGATACTAAAACATTGCGGAAAACACTCCTAGAATCTGAAAGTCAATGTACCAAAACATCTAAACTTCAACAAGTCTATGGAAAATGGGTACAAACAAAACTAAACATATGAATGATTAATCTAACTAGAAAGTCTGATTCAGAAGAGAATGGTAGCCTGAAAGAACTGGCTCGAATTTGAATCTGATCTTCCTCACTGATCTCCTAAACAAGGTCTGTCTGTAGCCGCCTAAAGATACCCTGTACTAAAAAAGGAGCAATTGCAGAATCAGTACACAACCACAATATACTGGTAGGACTATTCCAGTAAGTGAAACATGTATATAAGCAATAAACAACATAGTAAACACGCATCTATAGAACATATACAATATCAGTTATCATTTCAGGAGTAATGTAGAATTTCACATTCTCAATAATACGCATATATGACAAGTCAATGGTCCTCTCATGGAACCCATACCCAAACTATTAGTATGCCAGATCGTGACACCCGATCCAAGTTAGTGTGTCGGAACGTGACACCCGATCCAATATGTATGTCGGTATGTGACATCCGATCCCAGTTAGTGTGTCGGAATGTGACACCCGATCCACTAAACATGCCACAATCACAATCACAATGTACATGCTCATAATCATACAATCAAGTGTTGATTCATGGCTTACAATCATTCATTCATACTCATTTACATAAGGTGTCATCAATAGTGCAACATTCACATACATACATGCATTACAATGAAGCAATCACTAACATACATCACACAAACATGAATTGAAATCATCACCTACCTCGAACCTAAGCTTGAATCCTCCTAAAAACTTGATTTTTCCTTTTCGGATTCTTTCCGCTTGTTCCAGGTCTACAAATAAGTAATAATATGCAAGGATCAATATTTAAGGTCTAATTTACCCAGATTAAAACAAACCCAATAACCCAAGACCAAACGCATGATCATAAGGTTCAACTAGGGCTTTTTCCCACCATCAACTTCAGGCCAAAATCCTCCCCCAATGATAAATTCCCATAAATTTATGTTCTACAGATCGAAAAACCAGTTCAGGGAGTAAGAACCTTATCTTTAGCACCAAGAGTCAAGGAAATCTGTCAAGAAATTGCTTGGGGTCATCTCCTAACTCTTAAGAACGAAGTTTGCAGAATAATGACATTTTTGGGGTTTTTTTACGACTTAAGTAGCGACTGTCCTGCTGTGGCGGGCCGTATCCCGCTACAGCGGCCCCACTCTGGTTGTATAAATCCCGGCCTAGCGGCTTGCACGGAGACATAGAGTAGAGTTTATAGTTTCAAACCCCCATTTCACAACACACCTTCGACCAATGACATTCAAAAACTATTCGTTCACGCTAAGATCAGTTTCGGGAGTTCTACTCGCCCAAATTCAATTCCGTAAAGTCGTACGGGTTCTTTAACGTCATAGCAATCTACTCATGTGATCAAATTCATAATTATATTTTTCATTTGTTACCATATTTCCCTACTCAGATTTCGTCCAAGTCTGGATTAGGCTAGGTATTCCCAAGTTACTACTCAAAAGTTTTCTAACCCCAATTCTTTCTCTATTGGATTTTCCCTAACGACGGAATCAGGTCGTTACAATAGATACCAATTTACCTATCACTCATTCCAGAGTGATAAACTAGGAAAGATTGACTAAAGTAAAGGTATAGTAGTACCTGAATCGTCGAACAACAAGGGATACTTGTCTCACATGTCCTTCTCGGTCTCTCAAGTGGCTTCTTCAACCAGATGATTCTTCCATTGAACTTTCACGAACTTAATCTCCTTGGTCCTCAGCTTCCGGACATCACGATCAAGAATTGCAACTAGTTCCTCCTCATATTGTAGGTCTTTGTCTAACAAAACTGAGTCCCATTTTATGATGTAATCCCCATCTCCATGATATCTCTTCAACATGGACACATGAAATACCGGATGAACTCCCGATAAGTTAGGAGGTAAAACCAATCTATAAGCCACTAGCCCTACACTTTCAAGAACTTCAAATGGTCCAATGTATCTAGGACTAAGCTTACCTTTCTTGTCGAATCTCATCACTCCTTTCATGGGTGAAACCTTAAGAAGAACTTGCTCACAAGTCTGAAATGCCATGTCCCTTACCTTTTGGTCTGCATAATTTTTCTGTCGACTTTGGGCTGATGGAAGCTTAGCTTGGATGTTTCTTACCTTATCTTTAGCATCCTTCACCAAGTCAACCCCCAAAGGTTTTATATCTTAAGCCTCAAACCATCCTATGGGTGATCTACATCCTCTCCTATACAGTGCTTGTAACGGTGCCATGTCGATGCTAGAGTGGTAATTGTTATTCTAGGAGAACTCACACAAACGTAGGAACTTACCCCAATGTCCTCCAAAGTCGATCACACATGCCCTCAACATGTCCTCTAACACTTGGATAGTCCTTTCTGATTGCCCATCCGTTTGCGGATGAAAGGCTGTGCTAAAAGTGAGTTGAGTACCCAACTCCTCATGTAACTTTCCCCAAAACATGGATGTGAACTGCGTACCATGGTCTGAGATGATAGAAAGGGGCATCCCATGCAGTCTCACTATCTCTTTCACATAAACCTTAGCAAACTACTGAGCATTATAGTCTGTTCTAACTAGGAAAAAATAAGCTGACTTAGTTAATCTGTCTACCACTACCTAAATAGAATCATACTTACCCAATGTCTTGGGAAGAGCAACCACGAAATCCATAGCTATCATTTCCCACTTCCATTTTAGAATTGGCATTCTCTGAAGCAAACCTGCAGGCCTTTAATGCTCATATTTTAGTTTTTGGAAATTTTGACACTTAGCCACAAACTCCGCTATATCTTTCTTCATGCCAGACCACCAATAAAGTTGCTTCAAATCTCAGTGCATCTTAATCACACCCGGATGAATGGAATACCTCGAACCATGTGATTTTGTCAATAAATTTGGAATCAAGTTGCACACTCTAGGAACACAAATCCTTCCTTTAAAACTGAGCACGCCCCCTGCATCAAGAACCATAACTTGTGCCTTACCAATCAGTATCTTCTTTCTAAGTTCATTTTAATTATCATCCTCAAACTATTTGGCCTTGATCTCCTCAATGAAGGTGGCCTTAACCTCAATGCTAGCTAACTCCCCGTCTTTTTCTGAGATGCCCAACAACATGAACTTACACTCCAAATGTTGAGTTTCTGTAGCCAAAGGTCGCTTGGTTGCCCCCAAGAAAGCTAGACTACCCATACTCACCTCCTTCCGGTTTAATGCATCTGCCACCACGTTAGCCTTACCAGGATAATACTGGATGGTCACATCATAATCCTTGAGTAACACCATTCACCTTCGTTGTCTCAGATTTAGATCCTCTTGGGTGAATACACGTTGTAGGCTACGGTGGTCAGTAAATACCTCACACTTGAATCCATAAAGAAAATAGCGCCAGATCTTTAGAGCAAACACTACCGCTGCCAACTCCAAATCATGTGTTGGGTAATTTCGCTCATGTACTTTCAACTGCCGCGATGCATAAGCTAGACATTCTTATCCTGCATCAACACCGCACCCAAAACTGAATGTGAAGCATCACAATAAACAATAAAATCTTTACCTTCCACCGGTAGTGCAAGAATAAGTGTTGTGGTCAAAAGAGTCTTGAGCCTTTGAAAGCTCTCCTCACATTTTTCAGTCCATTCAAAAGGTACCTCCTCTTGGTCAACCTTTTTAAATGTGTGGAAATAGAAGCAAAGGTTTTCACAAACCATCGATAGTAACTAGCGAGCCCCACAAAACTCCTAATTTTAGTTACCGAGCTAGGCCGAAACCAATTCCTGACTGCTTAAATCTTTTAAGGATCTACCATTACCTCTTCCCTTGAAACTAAATGCCCCAAAAAGGCAACCGAAGTTAACCAAAATTTACACTTAGAAAATTTCTGTAACTCTCCTAAAATATAATGATCTAAGCTAGAGCCTAACATGTAGTCTAGTGTCCTAAAAAGGGTTAACATGAAGATAAGAGTCGTAAAATTATCTCCCTAAGGTAGTACTAATGTTTTAGGACCTACACATCAAGGCATGATCCCCAAGGAACCCCAAGAGTCCTTGAGGAGGACCCAAATGAAGGATCAAAAAGTTGTCAAAAGACAGCATGACCTACGAATGGGCACCCACGATCCGTGGGTGGACCCACTCCCCGTAGGTGGGGATCGTGGGTCGAGACTTAGTTTCCCCCATTATTCACTTGGTCCTCCTACTCTCTGATGTGAACCACGATTCACCAGTACGTGGCGTGACCCCACCCATGGTCCGTGGGTGGGGAGTCATAGGTCACCACTGGGACTGCTTAGTCTCGGCTAACACTCTTTAACCCCTCATAACTCATAAGACTCAAACATAACCAACTTCCCTCTCGAAGATATTCTCTCTCTAAGACTCCATTGAAGAGCAAGAGCATGGTCAAGATTAGGGTTTAAGTTCCAACCTCTTTACTCCAATTTCGTGAGGAAAACATAAATAAAGGTATGGGAGTCTTGATTCATGAAACACTTTTCTCCATGAAGCCTTCAACTCTTTAATTTCTAATTGGTAGATGCTTCAAAAACTAGGGTTTTCAATCTAGCCATGGGCTCACTCTAAAAATGATTTCATTGACTAAATTTTCTTATGTTATGGATGATATGATGTTTAATGGTGATTTTTATAGTAAAATTCCCCATGAACCCATGAATTACCCCATGACCCCAGTTTCATGAATTGTGATGGGTGTATTGATGTAAGATGAATACTATGAATTTTGTCTATGTCATTTTAGTTATTGAATCTTGTTTTATTCATGCCTAGTGTAGTATTTCTAGGCTTAATTGTGAGACATGATTCATGACCTTTGAGGGGGTAAATTGCTAGGGCTTGTACATGTTGATGAATGTTGTGTATGGACACATAAATAACTTAGAAAGTGAAGATCCTATGATTATTGTGTAAATTGAGGTATTGTTGAAAGGCCATTCTTCCCTTATCTTTTCCCTTACATTTGATTATGTATGCATTTTCTAGGATGAGGATAATGTTGTTGTGTTGATTGAAAGGCCATTCTCGAAAAAACAGTATGAACAATAATGTGAAAGGTTTACTCACATGTTAATATTGATTCTAAGGTTGAAAGTACATTCTCACTTTATTGAATCTATGAGCTATTTTATGAGTTGTATTGAATGAAGGGCAAAGTATTCCTTCACACATGTAAATGCAATTCAAGACTAATTTTGTATAATTTGGGAAACAAGATTAGGACTGAGTGGATATGGTCAATGAGGTAAAGGCCCTCTCGTCAATACAATAGATCGGGTCATCTAGATTATTCTCATGAGATGGAAACTCCTCCGCCAATACAATAGGTCGGGTTTCTAGAAGCAATCTCCCTATCCCATAACTATGTGCCCACATAGGTCTTTAGCTAGTGGATCCACCTAAAAGCTATCACATGTAGTTCTACCTTAGTAAAGTAGAACACCTTCTTTTGGTGTGGGGTTACATGACACTGGATTTCATGTCGCTCACATGGTCTATGTCGGTTATGGATGTTCTTCCCTACATGACAAGATAATGAATATGACATGAACTATACTATAACTTCCTGGCGAGTTTTACTTAGTAGGAGTGGGGGTATGAGACTTCACTTTTACATTGCACAAGTAGACTTTGAAAGGGATTGTAGGATCGTTTTCTTTATGCTATGATGAGGCATGAATGTATGCATGTATGTTGAATGGATGGTTGCTATGAATGACTTTTATTATGTTCAAAGTAATATACATGACTATTTCCTTATTTATGACTATTGATTATGATGAGGTCTAAAGATGAGATGAATGACTAAGTTAGCTCCAAAGGAGTACTTAGTATGATTGGTATTATGGGATGCCAACCATACATTGCACAAGTGTTCCTTAGGGTTGCTAAGGTAATGGTTTTTGCTATGTTTGGAGGATAAATGTGATTATGACTTGTGTTTTACATTGAAAGTGTATGTTGATTTCCAAACTTGACAAATGCATACTTTTCAACTAAAATGTCCTTTTTCTCACATTTCAAGGATTTTTATGCATGCTTCCATACTTAGTACTCTATGTTCTAACCCATTTCTTCTACATTTACTATGAGTGTAGGTTCCGATCGTTTATACGTACTTCTTCTTTTAAGAGAAGCTTGGGTTGACTATTCCCTAAGTTTGGTGAGTCCTCATGGTTCGAGGACAAGATATTATTCATTCCTATTTTCTATTGTACTTTCTATTTTTGAGACTTTATTATATTGATGTAAAGGGCTTTTACCCTATTTGTACTCTATTGTACTAGATAGTGATTGAGACATGGTCTAGACTCTTATTTTCGTTTATGAAAAATAAGTTGACTTTGATTGTAAAAGTTTTAAATTTTCTGCATCATTCTTATGGCTTTATGTGTATGATTATGTAAGGGATTGTATGCGACCCCTTCGGGGTCAAGTACGTCGTGTTACGTCTAGGGGGTACCCTTGGGTCGTGATAAACTTGGTATCAGAGCATAAGGTTTTGGGATGATTTTTAGGATTGATGTATCATGAACCACGTCTAGTAGAGTCTTGTTCATGAGTCTGAAGCGCGCCATACTTATGAATGAGAGGCTATAACATGTTTAGTAACTTTCACTTCTTTCATTACTCTTTATTCGTGCTTTGGAGTCCTAACTCTATAAAGTCCTTTTTCTTAACCCTTCTCTTGTGATTATAGGCAATGAATACAAGAAGGGCTAATGCAAGGAGGGCGGAAGAGGAGAATGTAAATGAGGGAGTTCAAGGAGGGCGGAAGAGGAGAATGTGAATGAGGGAGTTCCTCCCCAAGCTCCTCAAGACCCTCAAGTTCCTAATGATGAAGGGTCTATGACTAATGTGGAGATAAGGGCGGCTCTTCAAACATTGACTCAACTCATGATGACTCAAACACAAGCCGTGACCATTCAAGCCCAAGCTATAACGGCCCTAGCCAACCGAGATGTTGGGCCCTGGGTAAACCCTAATGTGAGCACCATGGCCTCAAGGTTGAGAGACTTTACTAGGATGAACCCTCATATGTTCTTTGGTTCCAAAGTAAGTGAAGACCCACAAGAGTTTGTGTAAGAGGTCTACAAGATAGTGGATGCTATGGGGGTGACTTCTATTAATAAAGCTGAACTAACCGGGTATCAATTGAAGGATGTGGCCCAAGTATGGTATACTTAATGGAAGGATAATAGGGCTATAAGAGCGGGTCCCATTGGTTGGGAAGTGTTTAAGAATGCATTCCTTGGTAGGTTCTTTCCACGGGAAAAGTGGGAAGCAAAGGTGGAGGAATTTATCAACCTTCGTCAAGGAGGTATAATTGTCCAAGAATATTCTTTGAAATTCACTAAGCTGTCCAAATATGCCCCATTTTTGGTGTCTAATCCAAGGGATGAGATGAGTCGATTTGTAACGGGTGTGTCCCATTCCATTGAATAAGAATGTCGTGCGGCAATGCTACATGAAAACATGGATATCTCACGGTTAATGGTATATGCTCAACAAGTCGAGGAGGCAAGGCTTAGGAAGAAGAATAGAGAGGTAAAGAGAGAAAGGACAGATGATGGAAATTCTTCTAAGGGTAAGTTTGAGGGTCAAAGTGGACCAAGGTTCAAGAAGAGGTTTTCCAACCAAATCTCCTCTAGTGCTCCAAAGACCAACAAATATAGGGTGTCTAAACCTAAGCCTAAAGGAGGAAATAGGGGTAGATCTTCCATGGAGAGGCCTACATATGCCAGGTGTGGTAAGAAGCATGAGGGAAAATGTCTTGCCGGTATGGGTGTGTGCTATGGATGTGGAAAAATTGCGCATCAATTGAAAGATTGTCCAATACGTATGACCAAGGGAAGAGAAGGTAATCAAGCTCCTCCTAGTGGATCCAATTTCGATGCTCCCAAGAAGAACCACTTCTATGCCCTCCAATCCCGAATTGATCAAGAGGGTTCCCCGGATGTTGTTACCGGTATGTTGCAAGTATTTTCCATTGATATTTATGCATTACTAGAACCTAGTTCCACTTTATCATTTGTTACCCCTTTTGTGGCTATGAAATTTGATGTACTCCCCGGAACCCTAATAGAGCCTTTTTCTGTTTCTACCCCGGTCGGTAACTCGGTTGTAGCTAAAAGAGTTTATAGGAGTTTTCCTATTTCTTTCTCTCATAAAGTCACTTTGGTCAATTTAGTAGAATTAGACATGTTGGACTTTGATGTCATCTTGGGGATGGATTGGGTGCATGCATGTTTTGTGTCTATTGATTGTAGAACCCGGGTGGTTAAGTTTAAATTTCCAAATGAGCCTACTTTAGAATGGAGAGGGGGAAATTCTATCCCTAGAGGTTGTTTTGTTTCATGTCTAAAAGACAGAAAAATGATCTCAAAGGGGTGCATTTACAACATTGTTAGGGTTATGGACGTTGTGCCCGAGACTGCTTCTTTAGAGTTGGTCCCCGTGGTGAGTGAGTTTCCAGAGGTCTTTCCTAATGAATTGCCCGACATTCCTCTCGAATGGGAAATAGACTTTGACATTGATCTTTTGCTGAATACACAACCCATATCCATTCCCCCTTATCGGATGGCTCCGGCCGAATTGGAAGAATTGAAGGAACAACTCAAGGACTTGTTAGACAAGGGTTTTATTCAACCAAGCATATCTCCATGGGGTGCTCCGGTATTGTTTGTAAGAAAGAAAGATGGGTCCCTTAGGATGTTTATTGATTACCGCCAATTGAACAAGGTCACTATAAAGAATAAGTATCCATTTCCTAGGATTGATGATTTGTTTGATCAACTCCAAGGGGCTACTTTTTTATCCAAAATAGATCTTCGTTCGGGTTACCATCAACTAAGGGTGAGAGGGGTTGACATTCCAAAAATGGCCTTCTGATGCTTATCATGACCAATGACACTAACCTACGGTACGAGTGTCTACGATCATCAATAATATAGTAACCCAACTAAAGGTTGGGGTCGTGTCCCAAGGGAGTGGTTTTGAGAATTAATAGATAAATAGAAGTTAGTTATACTTAGTCGTAGCTAAAGACATTAACGAGTAAAAACATAATAAATAAAAAGGGGTGACACAAAACTTTCAAATATCAATTGGGGGTTTTGTCACAAGTAGTAAAAACAACAAAAATAACAAGAAAATCAAGTATGAGGAAGAGTTCTTGGGGTGTGACCGCAATACAAGTTGAGATAAATCGTTGGGTACATGTTTTCGATATGAAATTTGCAAGATAATAGTGACTAGGCTAAGCTTTAGATGGAAATAAGTTCCCTCTCGGGCTACTTACCCCGTTTCAAATATGTTCCTCTCGGACACCCATTTGCCACATGAAGGCCAGCCTACGCCTTACCCCAGTCACTCTCTCGAACTGAGTGTTAGGATGTAGGACTAGGGCTCACCCTCTCGGGCTGAACCTCATGTCGACCACTCCTTAGGCCATCAGTCTAGTGGTCTTGGTTTCGCAACCTCCTTCTCGCGCAAGCCGAAAACACGTGGGTGGTTCTGTATTTGCAACTACAAACCCATTAAATTAAACCACAACCACTAGGTGAAAACACCATTAAAATACATCTATCCTATCAGCAAGCAAGACCCAACAACAATATCAACACATATTTACTAAATCACTCCCAAAGAATGGGGGGTTTTTAGCCACTCATCAAGAAATAACAAAATACACCTAAAATGATACTAAAATCAAATGAGTATAAGTAATTAAACCTTGTTTTAAGCAAAGGAAGAAGAATGGAGAAGACCCACTTCCAACTTAGGGAAGATGAAATCCTTCTTTCTTCAAGTCTCCCAAAAAACCCTCTCCAAACTTGAGAGAATATATCCCAAAAAGTACTATTATATTCTGAAAATTATAATAATGGTTCGAATCCCTTAAAAATTAATAAAGATTTTAATATTTATAGACTTCAGAAAATAGTCCTGGCGGATCGCTCGGCGAGGTTAGTCGAAATCGCCGATTAACTCAGTGATTCTCCCTTTGGTGTAGTTCATCGCCGTTTCGTGCTTGCCTTCAGCATCGTTGTGTTGTGCGACATAGTACTGCTTCGCAGAACTATTCGGCAAAATGTCGACTGCTCTTTTCATCGCCCTTTTTGATCCTGCTCCTTCAGGGCTTCGCGTATTGGAACAAAAGGCGAAGTCCATCCCTTTGGCGAAGTATCCATGTTTCCACTAAAACTTCAAGTACCTGACACTTAAGATTTCTCAGTAGATATTGAGACAAAATAAACATTTGAGAACACTATTTCTAACAAAATAAAGCCCTAAATGAGTCCAATTTGTGGACTCATCAACACCCCCAACATAAACTTTTAATTGTCCTCAAGCAAACTCAGGTTCAGTCATTCAAAAAGGTGTCTCAAATAGTGCTACACAAGACTAAATCATGAATGCACACAACCAGACTCAATTTACGTATGCAATGATCAATTGTGTACTAAAAGATTCAAGTTGTGACACACCATTACCAAAGATTCTCATGCTCGCAATACTTGCTACTTGTGCAATCAAGCTCAACAGGAAGTATCTAAATGCCCTCACATAAAGAATGATTCCATATTCACACACAGAGGTTAATCAATTCAAGATCAGGAATCAGATGCAACGCTCACACTCAAAAAGAGGAACACAATGCATGTTTTCACCCATAGGTTTACCCTTATTTTCCAATTGACTTTCGATTCGACTTACTCAAGATCAAAAAGGTCTTTCTAAGGCTTGTAATGGGGATGAGTGCAAAGGTATGGTCATTTAGGCTCAGTGACTTTTTCCTTGTGAGATGTGGTATTGTCAAGGTATTCCCTTCTTTTCCTTTATCAATTCTTTTTCTAGTGCTTCTAAGTCATCTTTTTATTCACCTCCATGGATTGCTTGGAAACCCGATTTCCTTTGTACTTTATTCCACATATTTTTTTAAGGATTTCCATTGTTTTGCAACACCATGGGGTAAAGGAGACTTTTCTTGCACTTCTTGACTTCTCCTTTTCCTTTTTACCACACCCCCAACTTAGGCTTTTGGCCTAAGTTGGCTATTCGTTAAACCACAAATCAAGAGGATTATAGGTAGTGGGTCAAGTAAGATCTAGGGTTCATCAAGGTTCTTCCAAAGAGAGGTAAGGTTCAAAGGGTGTTCAAAAGAGTTTCACACGCTAACATGTAGGCCACAAAAGAGGTATATGTCAAATTTGGCTCACACTCTTTAAAGTTTCCTAAGATCATTTCAAGAGCACACCTTTCTAAATCAATTAGACTAACAGGGAAAATTATAGGCTTATTCATGCAAGGTTCAAAGCAAGCTAATCACACAAGACATCGACACTTAAAACAAACAAGACCACACACTTTCGCTAGTGTGCAACGGTCATTACAAGAGAATCAATTCGATACATGGCTAATCACAACGAGATGCAAAGAGTTCACATATTATCTATGTAACTTCATTTGGTCTCGTCGTAGCCGTACATTTATGTTCGTTCGATTGAAAGCACTATTCAAGTCATCGGTATTGATCGAAACCGAGACTTAAATTTTTGCAAAAGAACAGCCACTTTCAACACAAGCGGTGGAAAAAATGTTTGAAAAAAAATAATAAAATCATCATTTTGCAATTAAAAGTAAGCGGAGCCACAAGCTCAAACATCCACAAAAAACCAGTATTGACACAATTTAAGACAGAACAACCCAAATATATACACAAAACACAACTATTAGCACAAATGGTGTGGGCCTCACCCCACCACAAAAAAAGTATTTGTCCTCAAATGCAAATAATGACAGTACCCATAGTTGAAGAAAGATAAGACATAGAAAGAGGTAAAGAAGAGTCCTGTCTATGCAGTTTCTCTATCTGCCGGAGTATTGTTGTTTTGGTCCTAATTGTTCGCCTCTACCTTGACCTCTACAACAAGATTAGCTGCAATCATCTGATCTATCTCATGAGCTGCTCCGAAGGCCCGTATTGCATTAACTAAACTTTGAGCCCATGGAGGCACATTAGGGCCAATGGGAATTCGTCTCTTTACCCTGGCTTTCTTGGTATATTTCCTTTGTCTGGCTAGCTCTACTTTCTTTTCATCATTTTTAAACTCTTGTGCTCTTATGTTCTTGGGTTGATCACTTCTCCCTGCAACTTTTGGTCTAGCCATTTCTTTGGTGCTGATTTAGATAGTATTGACGTGCTAGGCGGCAATACGATCCAAATTTGAGAACAATCCGACACTTAAAATACTCTAAAAATGTAAGAAATAAAAGGCTAGAGTGCGGGTGTGAGTTTGATAGGACGAAGCAGGGAGAGAAAGTGAATGAAATAGAACTTTCAAACCTGTGGCTTGTAAAAACCGTCCAGTTTCCGCTCATTCGACGATGTTAGTCA
Source organism: Solanum okadae (assembly GCA_036553675.1). Lineage (NCBI taxonomy): Eukaryota > Viridiplantae > Streptophyta > Magnoliopsida > Solanales > Solanaceae > Solanum > Solanum okadae. The sequence continues at coordinate 20,139,649 of CM071686.1, read as the reverse complement.
AGTTCGCTCATTCAATCGAGGAACCGCCAAGTGTTCAGTTTCTTCACCAACTGTAACAAGCTTTGCAGCTCATGTGAGGATTCCAATTGATGATTTTCATCGAGATCGCCGACATGGTCGGCGATGTGCCACTAATCTTCTTCAGACCGCCAAGTTTTACAGGATCCAAGCTGACAGTGCCTTGAGTCAGACAGCGGAAAGAATCGTGTTCACCGATCTTGTCGGTGATCCGCCAACTGGATCTGTTGCTTGCCTCCATATACTATTCAATCACCTCCCTTACTTTAACCTTTACAAAAAACACACCATTATTCTACTAGTAATTAGGAAATACTTAAAGGGTTTTGGGTTGCCTCCCAAATAGCGCCTTAGTTAATGTCGTGGCACGACGCAAGTCCTTTCTCATTCTCCATTATTGGGGTTAGCCCTAGTGTCACTCAGTGACCCCAATATGTCATTTGGGTGGAGATGAGGAACTGCAAAACTCAGGAGTGACGTGATTAGATGGATTGATCTAAAGTGAGATCCAATCATTTGATTCAACACTTCAATATTCTCCTTCATTTCTTCCAACACCCGATCTTGGTCGGTGATTTTTTCGAGAATGATTTGAAGTGTTTCCTCAACACGATTTTCCCACCCATCTCTAGACTTCCTCTACTCATAAGGGGCTATATACCTCCCCTTGTTGTTGCATTGGACTTCCACCTCTGAGGATTTGGTGGCCAAGTCATTTAGCTGAGATGACAGTACGGTCAGCGTGAGGTCCTTTTGGACTCCTTGGGTCATTTCAACCAAATTATCACTACTTTGCTCAACCATGCTCATCTAAATGGACAACTCAACGGAAAAAAAACAAAATGTAAAGTTAGCGACACTACAACTAAGAAGAACAAAAATTCTACTAATCTAAAAATTCTCAAATAACACCACTCCCCGGCAGCGGTGCCATTTTGATGATTATCGTGACCAACGACACTAATTTACGGTACTAGTGTCTACAATCGTCGATAATATAGTAACCCAACTAAAGGTTGGGTCGTGTCCCAAGAGAGTGGTTTTGAGAATTAATAGAAAAATAAAAGTTAGTTCTACTTAGTCGTAGCTAAAGACATTAACGAGTAAAAACATAGTAAATAAAAAGGGGTGACACAAAACTGTCAAATATAAATTGGGGGTTTTTTCACAAGTAGTCAAAACAATAAAAATAACAAGAAAATCAAGTATGAGGAAGAGTTCTTGGGGTGTGACCTCAATACAAGTTGAGATAAATTCTTGGGTAGATACTTTCGATAAGATTTGCAAGATAATAGTGACTAGGGTAAGCTTTAGATGGAAATAAGTTCCCTCTCGGGCAACTTACCCCGTTTCAGCCTACGCCTTACCCCAGTCACTCTCTCGAGCTGAGTGTTAGGATATGGGACTAGGGCTGACCCTCTCAGGCTGAACCTCATATCGACCCACTCCTTAAGCCATTAGTCTAGTGGTTTTAGTTTCGTGACCTCCCTCTCACGCAAGACGAAAACAAATGGGTGGTTCTGTATTTGCAACTACAAACCCATTAAATTAAACCAAAACCACTAGGTGAAATCACAATTAAAATACATCTATCCTATCAGCAAGCAAGATCCAACAACAATATCAACACATATTTGCAAAATCACACCCCAATAATGGGGTTTTTAGCCACACATCAAGAAATAACAAAATACACCTAAAATGATACTAAAATCAAATGGGTATAAGTAATTAAACCTTGATTTAAGAAAAGGAAGAAGAATGGAGAAGACTCACTTCCAACTTGGGGAAGATGAAATCCTTCTTTCTTCAAGTCTCCCAAAAAGCCCTCTCCAAACTTGAGAGAAAATATCCCAAAATGTACTATTTTATTCTGAAAATTATAATAATATTTTAACTTCCTTAAAATTAATAAAGAATTTAATATTTATAGACTTTATAAATTAGTGCTGGCGGATCGCTCGACGAGGTTAGTCGGAATCGCCGATTAACTCAGCGATTCACCCTTTGGTGTAGTTTATCCTCATTTCGTACTTGCCTTCAGCATCATTATGTTTTGTGTCATTGGGCGACATAGTACTGCTTCGCGGAACTATTTGGCGAAATGTCGACTGCTCTTTTCATCGCCCTTTTTGATCCTGCTCCTTCAGGGCTTCGCGTATTGGAACAAAGGGCGGAGTCCATCCCTTTGGCGAATCACCAAGTGTACTTTGTGATGCGCAGGCTTCAACTTCTTCGTTCTTTTCAGCATTTTTGTTCCTTTTTGCGCCTAAGTGTCCATCCTTTCACTAAAACTTCAAGTATCTGAAACTTAAGAGTTTTCATCAGATATTGAGACAAAATACGCATTTGAGGACACTATTTCTATCAAAATAAAGCCCTAAATGAGTCCAATTTGTGGACTCATCATCTTCCGAACAAGGTATGGTCACTATTAATTCCTAGTCATGTCCTTTGGTCTAACAAATGCCCCGACGACATTAATGGACCTAATGAATAGGGTATTTAGGCAATACCTTGATTCATTTGTGATCGTATTTATCGATGATGTTTTGATCTATTCAAGGAGTGAAGGTGAACATAAGGATCATTTTGAGGTTAGTATTGAAAGTCCTAATAGACCACCAATTATATGCTAAGTTTAGTAAGTGTGAGTTTTGGCTAAGGTCGGTTGCTTTCCATGGTCATATTGTGTCGGGCATGGGTATAGAGGTTGATCCTAAGAAGACAGATGTGGTCAAGAGTTGGCCTAGACCTCTAACTCCTACCGATATTAGAAGATTTTTGGGTTTGACCCGTTATTATAGGAGATATGTTGAGGGTTTCTCCTCCATTGACGACCTTGACTTAAAAGAAAGCTAAATTTTTGTGGTCGGAGGCTTGTGAGAAAAGCTTCCAAGAGTTGAAAGATAGACTTACTTCCGCTTCGATGTTGACCGTATCGAAGGGTAGCGAGGGTTTGTGGTATATTGTGATGCTCTCGAGTGGGGTTGGGATGTTTCCTTATGCAACATGGTAAAGTGATTGCCTATGCTTCAAGGCAACTCAAGGTCCATGAGAAGAATTATCTGACTGATGACCTTGAATTAGCGGCAGTTGTGTTTGCTTTGAAAATATGGAGACATTATTTATATGGGGTCCATGTAAATGTTTTCACCGACAAAAAGAGTCTTCAATATGTGTTTAGCCAAAAAGACTTGAATCTCCGACAAAGAAGGTGGTTAGAACTTTTAAAGGATTATGTCATGACTGTCCTTTACCACCCCGGCAAAGCTAATGTAGTTGCAGATGCCCTAAGTAGATTGTCCATGGGTAGTGTGGCTCATGTAGAAGATGAGAAGAAGGCATTGGTTCATGATGTGCATAGGTTCTCCCGGCTAGGTGTCCAACTAGTGGATTCCACCAATGGTGGAGTTGTGGTCCATCATAGTTCCGAATCATCCTTTGTGGTTGATGTGAAGTCTAAGCAACACCTTGATCCTATATTGATGGAGTTGAAATAATTGGTTCTCAACAAATCCGTTGATGTAACACGCCTAAATACTGACCAAGAGTCGCATGTCGATACACCATTTCATAGTTACTACAATATGTTTTATTCTCATTTTGGGAACTTGAAATGTTGTGATATTTGCAATCTTGCTTAACATAATTGTGATCGTAATTTAAGGGATTATATTGGGATATTTACGTAATATTCTAATTAAAATTATGTATAACTTTAAAAGGAGGTGAGGGACATATATATGGGTGTATATGTATGCATTTTGGGCAGCACACAATTATTTGGGCAGCACCTTTGAACGACAACTGTAAAGGGGATAAACATCACTTTTGGTTACTATATATTTGCACCTCCTCTATAGTGAAATTCGTGTTCCTTAGCTCTAAGAAACCTGGTGAACTCTCTCTAACCATATTACTCTCAAAATCACAAGAGAAAAACTTGGTCCTTTTTACAGGAATTCGAGACACACCCTTCTCTTTCGTAAGTGATAAAATCTCTTTCTGAGCTGGGTAGTGTTTGGTATTTTATGCATATCTCGATCTCTAGAACTTCGTTTATAGTGATTAAATATGATTTGGTAACATAATTTGTATACCTACAACTCCTATGTTTATGTAAAACTCTAATTTAGCTGTTCTGGATTCGAAATATGGGACGCAACATAGGACCAGTTTTGTCCAGATTTCGAAAGTAGAAATCTTGTATGGACAACTGTTAGTGTTTTGAATATATATTTTTGTAAAAAATATATTTTGCGGTGATTCTTGTTTATTTGCATCCTTAAGAGATGTACCTACATCTTTAATGAAGGTTATAAAGTCTAGTTTTCCTTTCCAAATTTAAGTTGCAACATGAGGTACTAGGCTGGCCAGAATCACTATTTTGGGAGCATAGTCGTATTTGTACAGGCTAAGCTTACTTGTGATGATAATCTTGTTTTACTTCGACATTATTGAGATACTTTGATGAGGTTTTCTACCATAAGTTAAAGTCCTGCGCAATATAAATTTTGTTAAGGATGTGCATCCTGCCCATTTAAACATTTATTTAATGTCAAATTGATATTGCGCAGAATTTTAACTTATGGCGGACAAACCCTTCCAAAATAATCTAAGCAAATAACTTCCAAGATTTTCATCCATATATTATCCTCACACTTAAAAATGATATAAAAAGAATATTACCAACTTTCGAGTACCAAATTTAGCCGGTTCATGCTTCACACAAACATCCAAACCAATAGTAAATTTAGTATATTACAAGACTTGGGTTTAAACACCCCCAAAAAGAACAAAACATATAGTCACACTTATATTTAACATTATTGAGCTACTAGGAATTAAAGAAGTTATTTAATTTTATTTTAAGGTTGTATATACTCGTGAACAAGTTGAGGACCTTGATACGTTGGTTGGTCTACGATTTGAACTTTTGAAGTTGTGTTGGACTGTTTCTAACCTAAACACTGAGGTTTGTGTATAAACTAGTACTTGTACTCTTTTTATCTGCTGGTATATCTGAAAGTTTATCTTGGTACCTTGGTTACTCCTTGTATCTTTGCATTGTTGTGTTGGTATCCTTTAAGACATTAGAGACGCTTGTGAAACTCGCCCACTTGTACGGATTGTTTGATCACTTGGTACTCTTGTTGGGATCTTCTCCTTCTTGTGGCTGTGACTTTGTCACTATTGGCATGCCTCTTGATTCGGATCGTTTGCCATCTTAACTCTGGGTTTTTAGTCCATCTTAAGAATGGAAGTTGTCCATTTTAAGTACGAACTAGAAAGCCATTTTTAATATGGTTCTTGGTTCTCTTGTTTATTGGGCTTTGACCCTTCTTGATACAGGGCATCGGCCCTTCTTGATACCTGCTCGTTCTTGGTGTGACGACATGATGTATATATTGGGTGAGCCTTGTTGTTGAATCTCTTGGAAAATGATGCTATGAGCGTTCTTGACATTTGGATCTCTAAATATCAAACTTGATACTCTTTATATATTGTTTACTTGATTTATTTGTGATGTTTCAATTGTGCTACCTATGACTTGAGAAAGGTAGATTTGTGAATCTGATGGCTCAGAACTTAAAGTTCTTAAACCACTAAGCTATATACTTAGCGATAGTTGTTTCTATCGTAGGGAATGATCGCGAGGAGGCATGAAGCTGGCCATTGTAGATGGATTTTTTGAGAGCCTTAAGGAAGATCACATTTGCATATAGGCATCTATATTTTGTATAAACCTTGGGACTTGTACATGATCTATGTGTTGTACATTTACATGAGCTTTGAAGGCTAATTTAATCATGTCACTATGGGTTGTAATATAAGTGTGACTATATGTTTTGTTCTTTTTGGGGGTGTTTAAACCCAAGTCTTGTAATAAACTAAATTTACTATTGGTTTGGATATTTGTGTGAAGCATGAACCGGCTAAATTTGGTACTGGGAAGTTGGTAATATTCTTTTTATATCATTTTTAACTATGAGGATAATATATGCATGAAAATCTCGAAAGTTAATTACTGAGATTATTTTGGAAGGGTTTGTCCGCCATAAGTTAAAATTTTGCGCAATATCAATTTTACATCAAATAAATGTTTAAATGGGCAGGATGCACATCCTTAACTATTCCTTTTTTTTTCTTTATGAACCTAATCCTTCTACTAAATTATAATCAATATGGCCATAGTTAATCTCTCTTAAATGTCGCAAGTATTTAATTAGATTTCTTGTTTAAGTGGTAGTATCCTTTCGAAAGGGTCGCTACAAGGCATTTCCCCATTTTGAGCTTCTCTGGTCAGTTTTACAAGTTTCTCTTCTAACTTTTGTGCTTCTTTCATGTGTTCAAGTAATATTGGCTTTACTTGCAAATTAGCAATAACTGAACCATTTGAATCAAGTGTGAAACAAACATTCATGGTTCTTAACTCAAGGAGCAAGGGCAAAGGACTCAAAGAAATGCTTGCGAAGGATTTTTTACTTAAGGCATCCGCAACCACATTAGCTTTACCTGGATGATAATCAATCGTGCAGTCATAATCCTTTATGAGTTCAAGCCATCTACGTTGTCTTAGGTTTAGCTCCTTCTGGGAACCCAAGCACTTTAAGCTCTTGTGATCAGTGAATATATGACATTTCTCTCCATACAAATAATGCCGCCATATTTTTAAAGCAAAAACTATAGCAGCAAGTTCAAGATCATGAGTAGGATAATTCAATTCATGCAGTGAGGCATAAAAAATTACCTTCCCTTCTTGCATCAAAACGCATCCTAGACCATTATGAGAAGCATCAATGTATACTACAAATTTTTTCCCTTCAATTGGTAGAGTAAGTATAGGTGCTTGAGTCAACAAGGATTTGAGAGTTTCGAAGCTCTCTTGGCATTTGTCATCCCAAATAAATTTTACTTCATTCTGCAAGAGCTTAGTCAAAGGGGAGGCGATAATGGAAAAGCCTTTCACAAATCTTCAGTAGTATCCTGCTAAGCCTAAGAAATTTCTTACCTCAATTGGACTTTTGGGAGGTCTCCATTCAACAACTGCTTGTGTTTTACTAGGATCCACCTTCACGCCTTCGGTTGATACAACATGTCCCAGAAAAGCCACTTCATCAAGCCCAAATTCACACTTGGAAAGTTTAGCATAAAGTTCTTTCTCCTTCAAAATTTTTAAAACAATCCAAAGGTGTTTATCATGGTCTTCACTACTTCTGGAAAATATTAAAATATCATCTATAAAGACAACCACAAATTGATCAAGATAATTCTTGAATACTTCATTCATTAGATCCATGAATACCGCAGGACCATTAGTCAATCCGAATGGCATCACCAAAAATTCATAATTCTCCTTCCTTGAAAACTGAAGGCTCAGTTCATAAGTCTTCTATTAATCGTCCTCAAACTAATAGAGGTGCAAGACCTAAAAACACCCAAGCAACAGGTACAAGTGGAGCTAATAAAGATAGTAGACCAAGGGGAACTGAATGCGCTTATGGGGTCAAATCTTGATCATCTCTCTGCCTCATAGCATAAGCGCGTGCAGTAGCCCTTGGTCCACTAGCTTTATTAGCTCCACTTACACCTGTTGCTTGGGTGTTTTTAGGTCTTGCACCTCTATTAGTTTGAGGAGGATTAATAGAAGGCTTATGAACTGAGCCTTCAGTTTTCAAGGAAGGTGCATTATTAGGATTAGGACAGCCCTTCACTTTATAATCAAAGCTCCAACAATTGAAACATGCACCAGAAGCTCTCCTGCAAGTACCATAATGATTCTTTCCACATTGTTGACAAGTGGGAACATGAGGCTTTCCTTGGCCATAATTTGGAGTGCTAGCTGTAGAAAATTCTGATCTGTTTTGCTTTTGCTAAGGTGGCCTCCATGATATCTATACAAAAATTAGAAGCAGGTATATATCAAGACAATACATCTAACAGCTCACAAGCTTCACCAAACCAACAAAACTAGGTCAGCATGGCCATAACCTAGCTTTACACCCCACACACTAGTCTGCAAGCCTCAAAGAGTAGTAAAGATTGGCGGGACAGGCCCCAGCCTACCCATAAAAATATACACAAAAAAAGCTAACAAACCTCCAAACTCTGGCAGCTCCGGAGGAAAGGGGCTAGCTAATCGGATAGAAGTCAATCCTGCTACTGAGGAGGTCTACTCGGTCGTCTGTCAGGACCTGCATGCATGAATACAGCGCCCCCAGGCAATGGGGTGTCAGTACAAAATAATGTACAGAGTATGAAAGGTTGTAGACTAAATAAGCAAGTATCATAATATACCAAAAGCAATCAGGTAAGGAAATCAAATTTAGATAAGCATGCCAACCTACTACTGAATCTAATAAAATTCAATAATGATCAAACATCAACCTATCCAAGCCCCCATAAGCCCGGTAGGTACAAACAACATACCACCTACTTAGGCCCCCATAAGCCTAGAAGGTGCCAAATCAATCTACATAACCTTATCAGTAGCCCCTTGTCGTTGTAAGAAGTCACATAGTCCTTTTTGGCAACGATATAGCCCCGTAGGTAGCGCATAGCCCTCTTAGGCAACATCATAGCTTTGTGGGTTGCACGTAGCCCTCTTTTGCATCACATAGCCTTGTAGGCAATACATAGCCCTCTTTAGCGTCAAAATATCCCCGTAGGCAACACATAACACTCTTTGGCATCAATATAGCCCCGTGGGCAATACATAGCCCTATTTGGCAATAACATAGTCCTATTAGACAACATCATAACCCTCATAGGTAGTTCATAGCTCAACAGCTAACCACAATAGCCTCAAGGGTGACAACAAACAATTAAATAGGCTAAAGGCGAACAATTTATCTATGAACAATATATATGAATAATGTCTAAGTCGTTCCTAACTTAGGGTTGTTCTGAACAGATTATGAGTCCCTAAAATGAGGGTTTATAACCACTCAATTAGCCAACCACTCACAATTACATCTACAACATAACTAACATTAACTACCCTATTATATCACACCCAAGCTCTAAGGAAACATGCCAAACCAAGGGAGTAGCCTTAACATACCCTTTCCTTTATAATTTATACTGAAAATACCTCCGTCCACACCACTACACTAAAGAAAAAGGTAAAATCAATCAGTAATTTAGGATAAAAATTACTACGACAATTCGAGAATCGATACAGATTCCTATCGTATACTATAATGCAAGACCTAAGGTTTCTGTTAACTGATGAAAGGTGATTCCTACCTTTCTTTAAATGACCAGAACACTTGAATATAATCACTCCACCGAAAAAAAAAACCCTGCTGCCACAACCTCCACGGAACTACACCGCTCAATTCACTGTGAAATTTATACCAAAATGATGAGCTCGCGATGTAGGGCAATTTTCGACAAGAGGACAAGAAGAGATCATGAACACACGAGGATGATTTGAGGAGTATTACTCTGAATTTCATGGGTTTCTCATGATTTGGAATGAAGAAAAATGAAGAAGATGCCATCTTATAAGCTTCCACCGACTTAGGGGACCCACCTCACGTGCCTACTTGCGCAGTCTCGCAAAAATGAAAATATCTCTCTATTCTAAAGTCGTATAAATAATACTAGATGTCAATGATCTTTCACCTTGTACAATGATGTGTGAAAATATAGGATCTTTAAAAGTAACATGCTTTGACCTACAATCTACCACTGCATGATATTTATAAAGTCAATCCATCCTGACAATAACATCAAAATCCTTGAAGGGAATTTCAATCAAATCAGTAGGGAAGACTATATTTTGAATCACGAAAGGACAATCTTGGTAAACTCGATTACACACAACTTGATAAACCAAAGGACTTTCAACCATCACATCATAATTAAGTCTCACAGATTTCACAATTTTAGGAAGAACAAGTGATGGACAAATATAGGAATGCGTAGAACCAGGATCAAACAGTGTAAACACACATAAGACAAATAAATGAAATTTACCGACAACCACCTCTTGTCTATCTTGATCGTCTCTCTGCCTCATAGCATAAGCACGTGCAGTAGCCCTTGGTCCACTAGCTTTATTAGCTCCACTTGCACCTGTTGCTTGGGTGTTTTTAGGTCTTGCACCTCTATTAGTTTGAGGATGATTAATAGAAGACTTATGAACTGAGCCTTCAGTTTTCAAGGAAGGAGCATTATGAATTTTTGGTGATGCCATTCGGATTGACAAATGCTCCTGCGGTATTCATGGATATAATGAATCGAGTATTCAAGCCTTATCTTGATTAGTTTGTGGTTGTCTTTATAGATGATATTTTAATATTTACTAGAAGTAGTGAAGACCATGATAAACACCTTCGGATTGTTTTAAAAAATTTGAAGGAGAAAGAACTTTATGCTAAACTTTCCAAGTGTGAATTTTGGCTTGATGAAGTGGCTTTTCTGGGACATGTTGTATCAACCGAATGTGTGAAGGTGGATCCTAGTAAGATACAAGCAGTTGTTGAATGGAGACCTCCCAAAAGTCCAACTAAGGTAAGAAGTTTCTTAGGCTTAGCAGGATACTACCGGAGATTTGTGAAAGGCTTTTCCATTATTGCCTCCCCTTTGACTAAGCTCTTGCAGAAGGAAGTAAAGCTTATTTGGGATGACAAATGGCAAGAGAGCTTTGAAACTCTCAAATACTTGTTGACTCAAGCGTCTATACTTACTCTACCAATTGAAGGGAAATAATATGGAGTATATAGTGATGCTTCTCACAGTGGTCTAGGATGTGTTTTGATGCAAGAAGGGAAGGTAATTTCTTATGCCTCTCGGAAGTTATTTGCTTAGATTATTTTGGAAGGGTTTGTCCGCCATAAGTTAAAATTCTGCGCAATATCAATTTGACATCAAATAAATGTTTAAATGGGCAAGATGCACATCCTTAACTATTCCTTTTTTTTCTTTATGAACCTAATCCCTCTACTAAATTATAATCAATATGGCCATAGTTAATCTCTCTTAAATGTTGCAAGTATTTAATTAGATTTCTTGTTTAAGTGGTAGTATCCTTTCGAAAGGGTCGCTACAAGTGTTGGCGATCCTGCAGCATGAGAATTTTTGTAAGTTAGTGTTTGCTGCTTCTACTTGGGAACGACTTGATAAAGAAGAAGCTCGTATAAATGAAAAAAAAAATTGAAAGCCTAGACCAGATTTTGGAGGTCCATCCAAATGGGGAAGGTTTGATAATTCTAAGGCTGGTAGTGTTAACAGGCCACCTCAGCAAAAGCAAAACAGATCAAAATTTTCTACAGCTAGCACTCCAAATTATGGCCAAGGCAAGCCTCGTGTTCCCACTTGTCCACAATGTGGAAAGAATCATTATGGTACTTGCAGGAAAGCTTCTGGTGCATGTTTCAGTTGTGGGAGCTTTGATCATAAAGTGAAGGACTATCCTAATCCTAATAATGTTCCTTCCTTGAAAACTGAAGGCTCAGTTCATAAGCCTTGTATTAATCCTCCTCAAACTAATAGAGGTGCAAGACCGAAAAACACCCAAGCAACAGGTGCAAGTGGAGCTAATAAAGCTAGTGGACCAAGGGCTACTACACGCGCTTATGATATGAGGCAGAGAGATCATCAAGATGGACAAGACGTGGTTGTCGATAAATTTCATTTATTCGGCTTATGTTTGTTTACACTGTTTGATCCTGGTTCTACACATTCCTATATTTGTTCATCACTTGTTCTTCTTGAAAATGTGAAATTTGTGAGACTTAATTTTGATTTGATGGTTGAAAGTCCTTTGGGTTATCAAGTTGTGTGTAATCAAGTTTACCAAGATTGTCCCTTCGTGATTAAAAATCTAGTTTCCCTGCCGACTTGAGTGAAATGCCCTTCAAGGATTTTGATGTTTTTATCGGGATGGATTGGCTTTATAAATATCATGTAGTGGTAGATTGTAGGTCAAAGCATGTGACTTTTAAAGATCCTACATTTTCACACATCATTGTACAAGGTGAAAGATCATTGACATCTAGTATTATTTCTGTGGCCTTGGTAAGAAAGTTGATGTGTCAAGGTTGTGGGGCATACCTTGCTCACATAGTTGATACACAGTTGGTGAGTCCTTGTATTAAGGACATACCTGTTGTATGTGATTTCCCAGAAGTATTCCCCGAAAATCTTCCTGGGTTGCCTCGGGAAAGAGAGGTTGAATTTCCAATCGAGCTTATTCCTGGATCTACCCCTATTTCTATCACTCCTTATAGAATGACTCCATCAGAATTAAGAGAATTGAAATCTCAATTGCGAGAACTTCTTGAGAAAGGTTTTATTCGACCTAGTGTTTCTCCTTGGGGAGCCCCTGTTTTATTCGTAAAGAAGAAAGATAGAACTCTTAGGCTTTGTATTGACTATAGACAATTGAGCCGAATAATAATAAAGAATAGATATCCACTGCCGAGGATCAATGATTTGTTTGACCAACTAAAGGGTGCTAAAGTATTCTCAAAGATTGATCTAAGTTCTGGATATCACCAACTGCATGTTAGAGAGAAAGATATTCCTAAAACTGCTTTTAGAACTCGGTATGGTCATTATGAATTTTTGGTGATGCCATTCAGATTGACAAATACTCCTGCGGTATTCATGGATCTAATGAATCGAGTATTCAAGCCTTATCTTGATCAGTTTGTGGTTGTCTTTACAGATGATATTTTAATATTTTCCAGAAGTAGTGAAGACCATGATAAACACCTTCGGATTGTTTTAAAAAATTTGAAGGAGAAAGAACTTTATGCTAAACTTTCCAGTGTGAATTTTGGCTTGATGAAGTGGCTTTTCTAGGACAAGTTGTAACACCCCGAAATACTAACCAAGAGTCGCATGTCAATTTACCGTTGTTTAATTACTACAATATGTTTTATTCTCATTTAGGGAACTTGAAATTTTGTCATATTTGCAAACTTGCTTAACATAAATTGAGACAGTCATTTAAGGGATTGTATTGGGGTATTTACGTAATATTCTAATTAGAATTGTGTATAACTTGAAAGGGAGGTGAGGGTTATACATATAGGTATATATGTATGCATTTTGGGTAGCCAACCTTTTTTTGGGCAGCTACCTTTTGGAGACAGTTGTTCATATGATAAACATCACTCTTGAGACTATATTTTGACACCTCCTCTAGGGAAATTCGTTTCCCCTGAAGTCTAAGAACCTTAGAGCATTATCTAACCATTTGTTCTTAAAAATTACAAGAGAAAAAACTTGGTCCTTTTGACTGGAATTCGAGACACACCCTTCTCTTTGGTAAGTGATAAAATATTTTTCTGAATGGGTAGTGTTTGATATTTTATGCATATCTCGATCTCTAGAACTTCGTGTACAGTGAATAAATATGATTTGGAAATCTAATTTGTATACCTATAACTCTTATGTTTATGTAAAAGTCTATTTTAACTGTTATGGATTCGAAATAAGGTACATAACATAGAACAAGTTCTTTCCAGATTTCAGAATTTGAAATCCTGTAAGAACAACTGGTAGTGTTTTGAATATATCTTTTGTACATAATATATTTTGTGATGATTCTTGGTTATTTGCAACCTTAAGAGATGTACCTACATCTTTCATGACGGATATAAATTCCAGTCTTTCCTTTTTCCTTTTCAAATCTAAGTTGCGACATGATGTACTAGACTGGCAAGAATCACTGTTTTGGGAGCATAGTCATATTTGTATAGGCAAAGCTTACTTGTGATGATAATCCTGTTTTACATCAACATTATTGAGCTACTAGGAATTAAAGAAGTTATTTAATTTAATTTTAAGGTTGTATATATTCTTGAACAAATTGAGGACCTTGATACGTTAGTTTGTCTACGGTTTGAACACTTGAAGTTGTGTTTGACTGTTTCTAAGCTAAGCACTGAGGTTTGCATATAAACTTGTACTTCTACTCATTTTATCTGCTGGTATATCTGAAAGTTTATCTTCGTACGTTGGATACCCCTTATCACTTTACATTGTCGTGTTGGTATCCTTTAAGACATTAAAGACGCTTGTGTAACTTGGCCAGTTGTACGGATTGTTTGATCACTTGTACTCTTGTTGGGACCTTGTCCTTCTTGTGGATGTGACTTTGTCACTATTGGCATGCCTCTTGATTCAGATCATTTGCCATCTTGACTCTGGATTTTTAGTTCGTCTTAAGAAAGGAAGTTGTCCATTTTAAGTACGAACTAGAAAGCCATTTTTAATAGGATTCTTGGTTCTCTTGATTATTAGGCTTTGACACTTCTTGATACGGGGCGTCGTCCCTTCTTGATACCTGCTCGTGCTTGGTGTGACGACATGATGTATATATTGGGCGAGCCTTGTTGTTGAATCTCTTGGAAAATGATGCTATGAGCATTCTTAACATTTGGATCTCTCAATATCAAATTTGATACTCTTTATATATTGTTTACTTGATTTATTTGTTATGTTTCAATTGTGCTACCTATGACTTGAGAAAGGTAGCTTTGTGAATCTGAGGGCTCAGAACCTATTGTTTTTACACCACTAAGCTATATGCTTAGTTATAAATTTTTCTATCATAGGGAATGATCGCGAGGAGGCATGAAGCTGGCCATTGGAGATGGAGATTTTGAGAGCCTTAAGGAAGATAACATTTGCATATAGGCATCCATATTTTGTATAAACCTAGGGACTTGTACATGATATATGTGTTGTACATTTACATGAGCTTTGAAGGCAAATTTCATCATGTCACTATGGGTGGTAATATAAGTGTGACTATATGTTTTGTTCTTTTTGGGGGTGTTTAAACCCAAGTCTTGTAATATACTAAATTTACAATTGGTTTGGATATTTGTGTGAAGTATGTACCGGCTAAATTTGTCACTCGGAAGTTGGTAATATTCTTTTTATATCATTTTAAGTGTGAGGATAATATATACATGAAAATCTCGGAAGTTATTTGCTTAGATTATTTTGGAAGAGTTTGTCCACCATAACTTAAAATTCTGTGCAATATCAATTTGACATCAAATAAATGTTTAAATGGGTAGGATGCACATCCTTAGCTATTCCTTTTTTTTCTTTATGAACCTAATCCCTCTACTATGACCATATTGATTAGAATTATGCATAACTTGAAAGGGAGGTGAGGATTATACATATAGGTATATATGTATGCATTTTGGGCAGCCAACCTTTTTTTGGGCAGCCACCTTTTGGAGACAACTGTTCATGTGATAAACATCACTCTTGAGACTATATTTTGACACCTTCTCTAGTGAAATTTGTTTCCCCTGTAGTCTAAGAACCTTAGAACATTATCTAACCATTTGTTCTTCAAAATCACAAGAGAAAAAACTTGGTCCTTTTGGCTGGAATTCGAGACACACCCTTCTCTTTGGTAAGTGATAAAATTTGTTTCTAAGCTGGGTAGTGTTTGGTATTTTTATGCATAGCTCGATCTCTAAAACTTCGTTTACAGTGAATAAATATGATTTGGAAATCTAATTTGTATACCTACAACTCTTATGTTTATGTAAAACTCTAAATTAGCTGTTATGGATTCGAAACATGGGATGCAACGTAGGACAAGTTCTGTTCAAATTTCGGAATTGGAAATCTTCTATGAAGAATTGTTAGTGTTTTGAATATATCTTTTCGTACATAATATATTTTGCGATGATTCTTGGTTATTTGCAACCTTAAGAGATGTACCTACATCTTTCATGAAGTATATAAGGTCCAGTTTTGCCTTTTTCCTTTTCAAATATAAGTTGCGACATGATGTACTAGATTGACAACACTTGTAGCGACCCTTTCGAAAGGATACAACCACTTAAACTAGAAATCAAATTAAATACTTGCGACATTTAAGAGAGATTAACTATGGCCGTATTGATTATAATTTAGTAGAGGGATAAGGTTCATAAAGAAAAAAAAAAGGAATAGTTAAGGATGTGCATCCTGCCCATTTAAACATTTATTTTATGTCAAATTGATATTGCGCAGAATTTTAACTTATGGCGGACAAACCCTTCCAAAATAATCTAAGCAAATAACTTCCGAGATTTTCATGCATATATTATCCTCACACTTAAAAATGATATAAAAAGAATATTACCAACTTCCGAGTACCAAATTTAGCCGGTTCATGCTTCACACAAATATCCAAACCAATTGTAAATTTAGTATATTACAAGACTCGAGTTTAAACACCCCCAAAAAGAACAAAACATATAGTCACACTTATATTACCACCCATAGTGACATGATCAAATTAGCCTTCAAAGCTCATGTAAATGTACAACACATAGATCATGTACAAGTCCCAAGGTTTATACAAAATATAGATGCCTATATGGAAATGTGATCTTCCTTAAGGCTCTCAAAATCTCCATCTCCAATGACTAGCTTCATGCCTCCTCGCGATCATTCCCTATGATAGAAACAACTATCGCTAAGCATATAGCTTAGTGGTATAAAAACAATAGGTTCTGAGCCCTCAGATTCACAAAGCTACCTTTCTCAAGTCATAGGTAACACAATTGAAACATCACAAATAAATCAAGTAAACAATATATAAAGAGTATCAAATTTGATATTGAGAGATCCAAATGTCAAGAACGCTCATAGCATCATTTTCCAAGAGATTCAACAACAAGGCTCGCCCAATATATACATCATGTCGTCACACCAAGCACGAGCAGGTATCAACAAGGGACGACGCCCTGTATCAAGAAGTGTCAAAGCCCAATAATTAAGAGAACCAAGAACCATATTTAAAATGGATTTCTAGTTCATACTTAAAATGGACAACTTCCATCCTTAAGATGGACTAAAAATCCAGAGTCAAGATGGCAAATGATCCAAATAAAGAGGCATGCCAATAGTGACAAAGTCACAGCCACAAGAAGGAAAAGGTCCAAACAAGAGTACCAAGTGATTAAACAATCCGTACAAGTGGGCGAGTTACACAAGCGTCTTTAATGTATTAAAGGATACCAACACGACAATGCAAAGTGACAAGGGGTAACCAAGGTACCAAGATAAACTTTCAGATATACCAGCAGGTAAAAAGAGTACAAGTACAAGTTTATACACAAACCTCAGTGTTTAGCTTAGAAACAGTCCAACACAACTTCAAGAGTTCAAACCGTAGACCAACCAACGTATCAAGGTCCTAAACTTGTTCACGAGTATATACAACCTTAAAATAAAATTAAATAACTTCTTTAATTCCTAGTAGCTCAGTAATGTTGATGTAAAACAGGATTGTCATAACAAGTAAGCTTCACCTATACAAATACGACTATGCTCCCAAAACAGTGATTCTAGCCATTCTAGTACATCACGTCGCAACATAGATTTGGAAAGGAAAATGGCAAAACTGGACTTTATATCCTTCATTAAAGATATAGGTACATCTTTTAAGGTTGCAAATAACCAAGAATCATCGCAAAATATATTCTGTACAAAAATGGTATATTCAAAACACTAACAGTTGTTCCTACGGGATTTCAAATTCCAAAATCTGGACAGAACTTGTTCTATGTTGCGTCCCATATTTCAAATCCATAACAGCTAAATTAGAGTTTTACATAAACATAAGAGTTGTAGGTATACAAATTAGATTTCCAAATCATATTTATTCACTGTAAATGATTTTCTAGAGATCAAGATATGCATAAAATACAAAACACTACCCAACTCAGAAACAAATTTTTTCACTTACAAAAGAGTAGGGCGTGTCTCGAATTCCAGCCAAAAGGACCAAGTTTTTTTCTCTTGTGATTTTGAAGAACAAATGGTTAGATAATGTTCTAAGGTTCTTAGACTTCAGGGGAAACGAATTTCACTAGAGGAGGTGTCAAAATATAGTCTCAAGAGTGATGTTTATCACATGAACAACTGTCTCCAAAAGGTGGCTGCCTAAAAAAAGGTTGGCTACCCAAAATGCATACATGTATACCTTATATGTATAACCCTCACCTCCCTTTCAAGTTATAAATAATTCTAATTAGAATATTACGTAAATACCCAATACAATCCCTTAAATGATTGTCTCAATTTATGTTAACTAAGTTTGCAAATATGACAAAATTTCAAGTTCCCAAAATGAGAATAAGACATATTGTAGTAATTAACCAATGGTAAATCGACATGCGACTCTTGGTTAGTATTTCGGGGTGTTACAACTCTCTCCCCTTAAAAGAAATTTCATCTCGAAATTTACCTTACACTAGTCTCGAAACAAGTGCGGATATTGGGTCCTTATGTCTTCTTCTCTCTCCCAGGTAGCTTCTTTTCCAGAATGGTTCCTCCAAAGTACCTTTACTAAGGGGATTCTATTGTTCCTAAGTTGCCTTACTTCCCGAGCTTGCATTAGGATAGGTTCTTCATTATACGTCAAGTCAGGATTAACCCAATAGATTCAACTGGAAGAACATGAGATGGATCAGAACGATATCTTCTGAGCATAGAAACATGGAAGACATTGTGGATCTAGTCTAACTCTGGTGGGAAAGCTAATTTATATGCAACTGGTCCAACCCTTTCAAGTATCTCATAAGGTCCAATAAATCGGGGACTAAGTTTTCCTTTTTTGCCAAATCTCATAATCTTTTCCATGGAGACACCTTTAAGAATACTTTATCTCCAACTTGATATTTAATGTCACGCCTTTTAAGATCAGCATACGACTTTTGTCTATCCGAAGAAATCTTTAGACGATCCTTGATAATTTTTACCATGTCCTCTGTTTGTTGCACAATTTCAGGACCAACAAGCTTTCTTTCACCAACTTCACTCCAACAAAGAGGGGTCCGGCATTTTCTTCCGTATAAGGCTTCATAGGGAGGCATTTCAATACTCGATTGGTAGCTATTATTATAAGCAAATTCTATCAAAGCCAACTGTTTGTCCCAACTACCCTCAAACTCCATAATGCAAGGTCGAAGCATATAATTTGATTCACTCTTTCCGATTGGCCATCTGTCTGAGGATGGAACGAAGTGCTAAATTTCAACTTAGTACCCAAAACTTCCTGCAAGTTGCCCCAAAATCTAGATGTAAACCTTGGGTCTCGGCCAGATACAATAGACATGGGGATCCCATGTAGTCTTACAATCTCATTAATGTACAATTCGGCTAAACGCTCAAGTGAGTAATTGTCACGACCCGGGATCACCCCCTAGTCGTAACCGGCGTACTCGACCTCGAAGAGGTCTAATACAAGCCTCTTAGCATTCATTCATCGCATAGACACTAAAGCCATAAGGAATTAAAAACTTTCTTTACCAAGAAAACATTTCATTAAAAAAAAACAATAGCAAGCGGAAGACTTTCTAGACTTTATACATGATGTCTCAAAACCATCTAATACTTTAGAGTACAAAATTCGGGACTAATCCCATACACAACTTAAACAATACTAAAAAGACATAAAAGAACATATGGGGTATTGTCCTCGAATATATGAGGACTCACCAAGTCTTCATCTTCAACACTTAGAAACCTATCAAATAGCCATGACATGTCATCATCTCCAAATCCCTACACTTTAGTCCAAAAAGGGAAAGAAAGGGGTTAGCACAATTAAGTACTAAGTATGGAGACCATGCAAAAACATGCCAAAAAGGACATTTTCAAGGAAGTAAATGCTTTCATATCATTTGATAAAACCTTTCCTTTACAAGTATAAGAGACATAATACAAGTCAACATTAACATATAAGACCATAGCCAATCATACATATACTCAACATATGTCCATATACAACCCATGCTTAACTTTAAAAGAACACATGTCATTTCATTACCATAGGACCTCTACCTAATATAATCTTAAGACACACTTGAGTGAGACAAGAAGTGACCGCCCATACAACCTCTTCAAGCACACTTAAGTGTTCCCCAAGATTACCTTAGATAAGGACATTTCCTTCACAACCTAACATCAATAGACCAACATTCTTTAAGAAACCATTTTGGAGACATTCATGTATTTAGAGGACTTTCATACATTAGCCATTAAGGCTTAGGGAACTCACTTTAGCATCTTCAAGGCCTACTCGTGCCATGTGTAGATAGCATCCCATACTACTACCTACACGTTGTAGAACCTATCCAATAACTAGAGTGCACATCCCACATGATGGGAATAGGCATTAACCGACATAGACCATGAGAGCTAGACACAGAATCCGGTGTCATAAAACCCTACACCGTGGAAGGTGTTCTACTTGCCAAGGGTAGAACTAGGACACATCCCATGTAGGCACATGGTTTAGGGGATATCCAAAGATGTTCATTGTACTCTTGCCTCATACTCGGGAGAGCTACCATCTTAACCATATCCACTCGGTGCTTAGCCTTAGTTCCCATAAAGTAATTTCATTCACATGTCTGTGCTAGAGAGGGCACCATCATTAGGTCTACCGACCCATAGCACATCTACCAAGAAGGGCACCACAAGGATCTACCGATCAAGGTTCATTAAGGATAGCTCATTAAATCCCCCTGGAAGGGTGCCTTAGGCCTACCGATTTTTCATTAAGGGTGCCTTAAGCCTACCGGTCCAAGGTTCATCATTTCACACATGAGAAGGGCTACCACCATTAGGTCTACCGATTTCATGGTTTTACACTTACTTAGGAAAGCTAGACTTATGAAAGGGCACCATTTCTTAGTTTTGCCGATTCAAGTCTTGGCCTAGAATTCCTCTTTTAGCATTTATAGAAAGGGCACCATTTCTTAGTTCTGCCCATTTCACACATTCATGCATTCAAGACTTTAAGTAACAAGGAGGGACACTTTAGTCTACCAACCAAGTCACAACATTTTCATTCAAGGATACTTCATAATCCAACATCATTTCATATATACATCATGAGAAATCATACTTTAACTCACAATGCTATCCACTTTACATAGGATCATCACAAGATCACATAAAACTCATTCACATCATACCTTCACATAAAACTTTACATATAGCTTCATATAGGACTTTACATATAGCCTCATATGTGTATAATAAAACAACAATATAATAACATTCACATAATGCCCTTCATGGCCTCAATTCACAATAATACAACAATTAACCACCTCCACCAAAGGTGGATCAAACCAACCAATAACAATTATATTAATACTAAGAGATCAAGCCATCTTACCACCCTTTTCAAAGGCCATAAGCCACCATACTCAATTCCATGCCAAATATACAATATTTATCAAGTTTGATCAACTTACCCTCTTTCCATGGCTATCTTCATCATCCTCATATTCCAACAATTAACAATACAATAACAATGATAATAACAACATTCAACTATACAAGCTAAGCTAAGCATAAGCCAATAATCAACATGAAGACCAATTCACAATTTTGTCCATTCAAGGCTAACATCCCACATCCTTCAATTCACTAACAATCCTTAACAATTCCACATAGATAAATACATATATGAACAGTCCACAACAATCTACACAATAATCGTCCATCAATTACACAAAATCAATACACTCACTTTAGGCCAAATTTAGAGAATTTGAGAAGACATGGGTTCATGGGGATTTCTTTCTAAAAACCATTAATAATCATTAATAACCATATAAATCATCATTTAAAGCCTTTTTATGCAAGAACCCATGCTAGAATCGAAATAGGTTTTTGTGTGTATTTGAAAAACCTTGAAAACCTTTTGATTGGGTTCCTTGAAAGAAAGAATAATCAAGGATAAGGATCCCCATACCTCTAAGTTGAAAACCCACGAAAATTGAAGAAGAAGCACTCGAAATCTTCAACCCTAGCTCCAACTCCTCTTCTTCCTTGAGTTAGAGAGAAATATTTGAGAGAGGGAATGATTTGGAAATTCTAAGAGGAGAAAGAAGTTATAACCCTCATTTAAATGATCTAATATACCTAAAATAATAAAAACAACTAAAAAAAATAAATGCCCAAACTACCCCTCACTTAGTTGGACCCACAAAGTCTTGACTTAAAAAAATGTTCACTAAACCCGTCTAAACTCGTCCTTTTGGACAGTGCTTCATTGTTTTGGGCATAACTTTTTACTCCAAAGTTGGAATTGGGAAAACTCGGTGGCGTTGGAAAGAGGACTCCGATACCTTTAATTGGATAGGTAATGGTCCACCTAATTCATTTTGAGCTAAAAGATATGACCATTTAAAGTTGACCCTTACAACTCACTAGTTCAAATGACTAGTTTCCGGACGTCACGGTCATTTCTCATCATTTCATCAAGTTCTCAACTCCAAACTCACATGTGAGGCTCTAGTTTCACTAGTTCATTTTTAGGGTCGTTACAGTAATCCATCCTAATTGCTAAGAAGTGAGCACTCTTGGTTAGCCTGTCCACAATCACCCATATTGCATCATGATTCCTTTGAGTGCGAGGAAGTCCACAAACAAAGTCCATAGTTATTCTCTCTCATTTCTATTTCGGCATTGACAAGGGCTGTAGTAAATCAACTAGGACCTGATGCTCTGCCTTTACTTGTTGACAAACCAAACATTTGAAAATGAACTCCACAATGTCTCGTTCTTTGATTGTCTGGTACATCTTTGTACCCCCAGGATGCATTGCATATGGTGCAGTATGTGCTTCATTTAATATTTTTCTCCTCAATTTGTTATCATTAGATACGCATAACCCATTTTGATAGCTGATACCAACACTTGTAGCGACCCTTCCGAAAGGATACTACCACTTAAACAAGAAATATAATTAAATACTTGTGACATTTAAAAGAGATTAACGATGGCCATATTGATTATAATTTAGTAGAGGGATTAGGTTCATAAAAAAAAAAAGTTAAGGATGTGCATCCTGCCCATTTAAACATTTATTTGATGTCAAATTTATATTGCGTAGAATTTTAACTTCTGGTGGAAAAACCCTTCCAAGTATCTCAATAATGTCGAAGTAAAATAGGATTATCATTACAAGTAAGCTTAGCCTGTACAAATATGACTATGCTCCCAAAAAAGTGATTCTGGCCAGCCTAGTGCCTCATGTCGCAACTTAGATTTGAAAAGGAAAATGGAAAAACTGGACTTTATAACCTTCATTAAAGATGTAGGTACATCTCTTAAGGTTGCAAATAAACAACAATCACCACAAAACATATTTTGTACAAAAATATATATTCAAAACACTAATAGTTGTCCATACAGGATTTCTAATGTTGAAATCTGGACAGAACTTGTCCTATGTTGCGTCCGATATTTCGAATCCATAACAGCTAAATTAGAGTTTTACATAAACATAAGATTGTAGGTATAAAAATTAGATTTCCAATTCATATTTATTCACTGTAAATGAAGTTCTAGAGATCGAGATATGCATAAAATACGAAACACTACCCAGCTCAGAAATAGATTTTATCACTTACTAAAGAGAAGGGTGTGTCTCGAATTCCAGCCAAAAGGACCAAGTTTTTTCTCTTGTGATTTTGAAGAACAAATGGTTAGATAATGTTCTAAGGTTCTTAGACTTCAGGGGAAATGAATTTCACTGTAGAGGAGGTGTAAACATATAGTCACCAAAAGTGATGTTTATCGCCTTTACAACTGTCCTTCAAAGGTGTTGCCCAAACAATTGTGTGCTACTCAAAATGCATAAATATACACCTATATATATATCCCTCATCTCCTTTTAAATTTATACATAATTATAATTAGAATATTACGGAAATACCCCAATACAATCCCTTAAATTACGATCACAATTATGTTAAGTAAGATTGCAAATATCACAACATTTCAAGTTCCCAAAATGAGAATAAAACATATTGTAGTAACTAAGAAATGGTGTAATGACATGCGACTCTTGGTAAGTATTTAGGGGTGTTACAGTTGAGGTTTTCTCCCAAGGGGGAGATGGGGTGTTTAGGTACCAAGGTAGATTATGTGTTACGGATGTTGATGGCTTGAGAGAGAAAATTTTAGAAAAAGGCTCATGGTTCGCGGTATTCTATTCATCCGGGATCCACCAAGATGTACCATGATCTACGGGAAGTCTATTGATGGAATGACATGAAAATGGATATAGCGGGTTTTGTAGCCAAATGTCCGAATTGTCAACAAGTTAAGGCCGAACACCTAAAACCGGGAGGTTTGTTCCAAGATATAAATATTCCCACTTGGAAGTGGGAGGAGGTGAATATGGACTTTGTGGTGGGTTTGCCTCGTACTAGAAGGCAACATGATTCTATTTGGGTCATTGTGGATAGGATGACTAAATCAGCCCACTTCATTCCCGTCAAGGTTTCTTTTTCGGTGGAAGACTATGCTAAATTGGACATCAAGGAAATAGTGAAGTTGCATGGGGTTCCTTTGTCTTTCATATCGAATCGGGGTACTCAATTTACTTCACATTTTTGGAAGGCATTCCAACAAGGGCTTGGTACCAATGTTAAACTTAGTACCACTTTCCACCCTCAAACGGATGGTCAAGCAGAACTCACCATTCAAACCTTAGGACATGTTGAGGGCGTGTGTGATTGATTTCAAGGGTAATTGGGATGACCATCTCCCCTTGATAGAATTTGCCTGCAACAATAGTTACCACTTAAGCATTGCCATGGCTCCGTTTGAAGCACTATATGGTAGGAGGTGTAGATCTCCGGTGGGTTGGTTTGAAGTGGTGAGTTTTCTCTAATTGGTCCCGAACTAGTTTGTGATGCCATTAAAAAGTTCGACTCATTAAAGAGAGGTTGAAAACGACCCAAAGTCGGCAAAAATCTTATGCCGATGTTAGAAGGAGGGGCCTTGAATTTGAGATTGGTGATTGGGTCCACTTGAAAATCTCACCTATGAAAGGTGTGATGAGGTTTGGTAAGAAGGGAAAACTTAGTCCTTGGTATGTGGGCCCATACCAAATCTTAAAATGTGTTGGGAAAGTTGCATATGAATTAGACTTGCCAAATGAGTTGGCTCCGGTTCACCCGGTGTTTCATGTTTCCATGCTTAAGAAATGCATCGGTGATCCGGTATCCATCCTTCCTTTAGAGGGTTTAGGAGTTGATGAGAACCTTTCTTATGAAGAAGTCCCGGTTGAAATTTTGGATCGGCAAGTGAAGAGGTTGAGAAATAAGGAAGTAGCTTCCGTTAAAGTCTTAT
The DNA here is from genome assembly GCA_036553675.1 of Solanum okadae. Classification (NCBI taxonomy): domain Eukaryota; kingdom Viridiplantae; phylum Streptophyta; class Magnoliopsida; order Solanales; family Solanaceae; genus Solanum; species Solanum okadae. Next base: position 20,114,482 of record CM071686.1, on the reverse strand, counting down.
GGAGGAATCACTTAGTTGAGGGTGCTACATGGGAGGCGGAGGCTGATATGAAGTCCCACTATCCTCATTTTTTTCCTTCTACTCCTATTCAAGCTTGAGGTAACTAGTTCACCTTGAGTTTTAAGTGTTTTGGGAGTCATTTGTATTGTATGAGTTTTCTATGATTTCCTTATGTTGTGCCTGTTCTTGTGAGAATTAATGTTTAGCTTAAATTGAGTTTTCATAATTTATATGTTCCTCATGTTGATTTGCATTTAAGTATGATGATTGCATTTTTGACTTCATGAGTTGAATTGATGAACATGCTTAGTTATGTTTTGATGAAATGATATGTTGGCTCCATATTGTTGTGTTGAGCGTGCTTGAGTTGGAGAAGGTAGTTCTTCCTATGTTTATGTGAATTGATTAGTTTCATGCACATTGGGTTAGTACATGTAGGTCCTACTTCCTTATATTGCATTGGCCATATTGAGAAATGGAGTTGAAGTTTCCTCATTTTGAATAAGTGCATAAAGTGAATAGTGCATTTCTGACTTTTGCACATTTTTGATGTTTCATGCATAATGGGCTGTTAGTCTAGAGTTTCTAACTTATTTTGGGGTCTAGATCATCATTCAGGGACGAATATTCCCAAGGGGGGATAATGTAACACCCCAGAAATCTAATGACCTAAGCTAGAGCCTAACATGTAGTCTAGTGTCCTAAAAGGGTTAACATGAAGATAAGAGTCGTAAAATGATCTTCCAAAGCTAGTACTAATGTTTTAGGACCTACACGTCAAGGCATGACCCCCAAGGACCCCCCAAGGGTCCTTGAGGAGGACCCCCCCAAGGGTCCTTGAGGAGGACCCAAGTGAAGGCCCAAAAAGCTGTCAAAAGACAACATGACCTACAAATGGGCACCCACGATCTGTGGGTGGACCCACTCCCTGTAGGTAGGGGGTCGTGGGTAGAGACTTAGTCTCCCCATTTTTTCCTTGTTCCTCCCCCTCTCTAATGTGAAGCACGATTCACCAGTACATGGTGTGACCCCACCCACGGTCCGTGGGTGGGGAGTCATAGGTCACCCCTGGGACTGCTTGGTCTCGGCCAACTAAGGGGCAAATGGGTAAAATCCTAATTAATTAATTAAGGGTGGGGACGGTTCCTATTAGTTAATTTAGACATATTTAAGTACTTTAAACTATTTACCAACTCTTTAACCCCTCATAACTCACAAGATTCAAGCATAACCAACTTCCCTCTCAAAGATATTCTCTCTCTAAGACTCCATTGAAGAGCAAGAGCAAGGTCAAGATTAGGGTTCGATTTCTAACCCTTTCACTCTAATTTCGTGAGGAAAACATTAATAAAGGTATGTGAGTCTTGATTCATGGAACACTTTTCTCCAAGAAGCCCTTCAACTCTTTAATATCGAATTGGTATATGCTTCAAAAACTAGGGTTTTCAATCTAGCCATGGGTTCTTCCTAAAAACGATATCATTGAGTAAATTGTCTTATATTATGAATCATATGATGTTTAATGGTCATTTTTATAGTAAAATTTCCCATGAACCCATGAGTTACCCCATGACCCTAATTTAATGAATTGTGATGGGTGTATTGATGCAATATGAATACTATAAATTGTGTCTATGATATTTTAGTTATTGAATCTTGTTTTATTCATACCTAGTGTAGTATTTCTAGGATTAATTGTGAGACATGATTCATGACCCTTGAGGGGGTAAATTGCTAGGGTTTGTACATGTTGATGAATGTTGTGTATGGACTCATGATTCACTTAGAAAGTGAAGATCCTATTACTATTGTGTAAATTGAGGTATTGTTGAAAGGCCATTCATCCCTTACCATTACACTTGATTATGTTTGAATTGTCTAGGATGAGGATAATGTTGTTTTGTTGATTGAAAGGCCATTCTCTTGAAAATATTATGAACAATAATGTGAAAGGTTTACTCACATATTAATGTTGATTTTAAGTTGAAAGTACATTCTCACATTATTGAATCTATGAGCTATTTTATGAGTTGTATTGAATGAAGGGAAAAGTATTCCTTCATATATGTAAATGCAATTCAAGACTAATTATGTAGAATTTGGGAAAGAATGCTTAGCACCGAGCGGATATGGTCAATGAGGTAGAGGCCCTCCCGTCAATACAATAGGCCAGGTCATCTAGATTATTCTCATGAGATGGAAACTCCTCCGCCTATAAAATAGGTCAGCTTTCTAGAAGCAATCGCCCTATCTCATAACTATGTGCCCACATAGGTCTTTACCTAGTGGATCCACCTAAAAGATAATACATGTATTTCTACCTTAGGCAAGTAGGACACCTTCTTTCGGTATGGGGTTACATGACACCGGATTCCATGTCGCTCATATGGTCTATGTCGGTTATGGCTATTCTTCCCTACATGACAAGATAATGAATATGATATGAACTATACTATGACTTCTTGCCGAGTTTTACTTAGTAGGAGTGGGGGTATGAGACTTCACTTTTACATTGCACAAATAGACTTTGAAAGGGATTGTAGGATGGATTTCTTTATTCTATGATGAGACATGAATGTATGCATGTATGTTGAATGGATATGTCACACCCCAAAAAAATTTTGAGCTAAGACTTGAACTATCCTTCGTTGTGAGTAGGATTTTAACGAAGAATTAAAATTTCTTAAGTGTTAAGTTCACTAGATGTAGCACCTTGTGTTCAAAAAAGAACTAAATTGGAAATAGCAAAATCTGAAATTTTGCAAGTTATGCTTGAGTTATGAGTTTTGGGTCAAATTGAAATGATCATAACTCCTAGCACAAGATGAGTTAGATGTGCTACAAGATACTGTAGGAAATACCTTTGAATTATCTTTCCAACGACACCGAGTTTTCTCAGTTTCAACTTTGTATGAGGGAGTTATGTGCATTCGAAGTTGGGCTGTCTAGATAAGGAAAGTCAAAACCAGATTTTAGAAGGGTATTTTTGTCTTTTCCTTACCAAATCAAATTTAATTCGTTTTTATTAAGGTTTTAAGGGTCTAATTCTATTGGGTTCAGTTTTATAATCCTAAAATTAGCCTAGGGTTTTAGTTGTAAGTCCCTTGATAGTCTTGTTATGGTTGTGGCCTTGGATTTTTTGTTTTCCCTTTTTGCAGTCCTTGATGTAAATATTTTCTATGATGCTTATCCTTGTTTGATATGTGGCTATACAAGCTTTTCCCCATTTGAGATTTGAGTGTTATTGGGCATGGTTGGCTTAGGAGGTTGGCTTAGGAGGTTGGCCTTGTTGGGTGCCATCCCTTTTAAGTAGTAGTTGGGAGATTGCTAGTTTTTGGAGTTCTCTGTTAGGTAGTTGGCCTTCTTTAGTGTGGCAGTCCTTTTTGTTTGCTTATTTCTTTGCCTTAGTGTTTTCTCGATTGTAGAGTTGTGTTTTTTATCGTTCAGTCTATTTGGACTCATCTACTTCTTGGGGTCCTGGAGTTTTCTTTCGCTAGCCAGAATCTGGAAGTGTGATCCCTTGTTAGGCCTTATTCTTGTTGTTGTTGTTGTGTTGATAGCTGATGAGTCCACAAATTGGACTCATTTAGGGCTTTATTCTAATAGAAATAGTGTCCTCAAATTCTTGTTTTATCTCAATACCTAATTAAAATGCTTAAGTTTCAAGTATTTGAAGTTTTACTGGAAGCATGGACACTTAGGCGGAAAATGGAGCAAAAAGAGGCTGAAAAGAACAAGAAATGAAAGTGTGCGGATTACCGAGTCCAACTTGGCAAGTTGCCGAATTGACATGCACCGCCCTTTGTTCCAATACGCGAAGCCTTGAAAGAAGTGGATCAAAAGGTGAGTAAAGGAGCAGTCGGCGAGTCGCCAATTAGTTTCGCAAAGCAGTACTGTACCGCCCAATTATCCAGAATACGAGCATGCTAAAGGCAAGACACTGAGGGTGATAAGCTAATTAAAGGGCGGATCACCGAGTTCATCGGCGATCTCGACTAATGTCGCTGAACGATCCTCCGCAGCACAATCTGTGAAAACTATAAATACTAGTTAGAGTTGTAGTGTTAGTGTGGAATATTTTAGAGTAAAAATTATTATTAGTCTATAGTATTGTTCTATATTTTTCTCTCAAGTTTGGAGAGGGTTTTGTGGAGATTTGAAGAAAGGAGTTCATCTTTCCCAAGTTGGAAGTGGGTCTTCTTTATTCTTCTTTCATAGCTTAATTCAAGGTTTAATTTCTTATACCCAATTGATTTCTTTATCATGTTAGGTATAATTTCTTATTTGTTGATGTGTGGCTAAAAATCCCTATTCTTGGGGTGTGATTTAGCAAATATGGGTTGATATTCTTGTTGGCTCTTGCTTGCTAATAGGTTAGATGTAGTGTAATGGTGATTTCACCTAGTGGTTTTGGTTTAATCTAAAGGGTTTGTAGTTGCAAATACAAAGCCACCCATGTGTTTTCGGCTTGCCCGAGAAGGAGGTCGCGAAATCAAAACCACTAGACTGATGGCCTAAGGAGTGGGTCGACATAAGGCCCTATTCCCATATCCTAAGACTCAGCTCGAAAGAGTGAGTGGGGTAAGGCATAGGCTGGTCTTCATACGGCAAATGGGTATCCGAGAGGAACGCATTTGAAACGGGGTAAGTTGCCCGAGAGGTAACTTATTTCCATTTAAAGCTTAGCCTAGTCACTATTGTCTTGCAAATTTCCTATTGAAAGCATGTACCCAATGATTTATCTCAACTTGTATTGCGGTCACATCCCAAGAACCTTCCCCATACTTGATTTTCTTATTTATTTTGTTGTTTTACTATTTGTGACAAAATCCCCTATTTGATATTTGACACTTTCGTGTCACCACCTTTAATTTACTTTGTTTTTGTTCGTTAATATCTTTAGATACGACTAGTTAGAATGTAATTTTATTTTTTCTATCAATTCTCAAAACCGCTCCCTTGGGACACGACCGCAACCCTTGGTTGGATTACAGAATTATCAACGATCGTACACACTCATACCATAGGATAGTGTCGTTGGTCACGATAAGCATCAAAATGGCGCCGCTGCCGGGGAGTGGTGTTATTTGAGAATTTTTAGCTTAGTAGAATTTCCATTCTTACTAGTTGTAGTGTACTAACTTAACTTTTAGTTGTGTTTTATTGATTGTGGAAACATTATAGAAAGCATGAGTGTCAATGGTGGTAACGGGAGCCAGGTGGGCCCTCAGGATAACATCGGAAATCTCCATGACGTCCAAGAACCCAATATCAATGATCCGCATCTCATGAGAGGTGTTGGAGCTATTCGTCTGCCCCCAGCGAAAGGAAACGCAGTATTCCACATAACAAGCACCATGTTGCAACTTCTGCAAGTAAAGGGGCTTTTCAGCGGATTAGCTCATAAGGACCCACACGAGCATCTTCAAAACTTCGTAGACGTGTGTGGACCATTCTCATTCAAAAACATTTCATAGGAATCAGTTCAATTGAGGTTATTTCCTTTCTCATTAATGGGTGAGGCATGCAAGTGGTTAGCCGAGTTGCTACGTAACTCAATCACTTCGTGGGAAGAGTTGGTGAATGCATTCAAGGTACGATTTTTCCCTCCCTCAAAAATGATGACTATTCGGGATAGCATCCAAAGCTTTAAGCATCTGAATGGCGAACCTCTGCACGAAACCTGGCTCAGATTTAAAAAATGGGTGAAACAATGCCCAACACATGGTCTTCCTAACAATGTGCTACTTCAATACTTCTACCGGAGTCTAGACTCGGTAAACAAGGGTGTAGTTGACCAACTCTCACCCAGAGGCTTAATGCAGCAACATACGAAGTGGCAGTTCAACTCCTTGATGGTATAACTACCATCAACAGGGCGTGGTACACCCGCGAAGATCAAGTCTCACCAGTCACATTTCAACTATCTAAGGAGCAGGTTGAAAAAGACAATGAGAGAGATCAAATTATGGCCAAGATCATGACGCAGCTTGATATTCTATCAAAAAATATCATGGGGACTAGTACCCGCGGTGTCAATGATGTGGGGGTCGGGTGCGCAATTCCTGAAGAGGCAAGTTTCGACGCCGTATACAATGAAAAGGTAAACTTCCTAGCCAACCAAGGTGGTGGTTATTGATCAAACTACCCAAGGTAGGGTGGAAATCAAGGTTGGGTTAGATATTAAGGATGGAAGGATAGAGAATGGAGAGACCAAAATCCTAATTGGAAAGATGGGGAGAAAGACAGATATGTGCCCTCTCAAGAACGCCAAAGGCCAAAGAACTTGGAGGGTAGTAGATCTGAGGATATGCTCTCGCGCATCCTCAACAAAGTTGAAGGGTTGGACAAAATGCTGAAAGGCATGAAAGAGGATGTTTCCACCCTCAGTCAGACTGTTACCTCCCATTCAGTTTCAATCAAGCAATTGGAGACCCAAATGGATCATATCTCGTCTCACCTAAATTCGAGACAGCAAGGGGGATTGCCTAGTGACACTATGGCTAACCCCAAGAGTGAGAGTTGAAGGTGGACTAGCGTCGTGCCACGACGTTAACTAAGGCGATGTTTGGGAGGCAACCCAAAACCCTTTATTGCTTTGTTTTACTTTGAGAAAATAATGGTGTGTAGTTTGCACAGGTTGGAGCAAGGAAGGTGAATGAAATAATATATGGAGGCAAACAATGGATACAGTTGGCAGATCGCCAATGACATAGGCGAACACGATTCTTTCCGTCGGGTTACTCAAGGCAATGTCAGCTGGGATTTTGTAAAAACTCGGTGTTCTATAGAAAATTAATGGTGAATTGCCAACCCTATCGGCGATTGAAATATAAACCGTCGTTGGGATCCTCACATGAGCTGCGAGTCCTGTTACATTTGGCGAAGAGACTAGACACTTGGTGCTTCGTCGAGTGAATGAGCGTACCCAATGTACGTCGCCGAATGGGCAGAAACTGGACAATTTCTGCAAGCCACAGGTTTAAATATTCTGGTTCATTCATTTTCTCTCATGTCTTCATCCTACCAAACCCACACCTGCATGCTAGTTTTATATTTCATGTTTTATTAGAGTATTCGCGTTGCTATATTATGCTCAGTTGTGGATTGCATGACAGCCAAGCATCTTCACACAAGATTGGTCTTTCAACACCCCAAATTATTTTTGAGAAATCTAACCTCATTTGCAACTAGTTGACCTGAATATCTCTAGGTCAACTGGTTTACTTTATCGATTCCCATTTAGCACTTATTATTCGCATTTGAGGACAGCTGTTTTTATTTGTGGTGGGGTAAGGCCCACACCTTTTGTGTTGACATTCATGTTTTGTTCTGTATATATTTGGGTTGTCTGCTTTAATTTGTCTTTTAAATACTGCTTTTCTGTGGATGTTTGAGCTCATGGCTCCTGTTGTTCTAATTGAAAATAATTTTGATCCGTTCGAAAAAATTTTGCCACCTCTTGTGTTGAAAGTGGCTGTTCTTTTGCTAAAAATTTGAGTCTCGGTTTTGATCAATACCGATAACTTGAATAGTGCTCCCAATTGAACAAACATAAATGCACGGCTACGACGAGGCCAAATGAAGTTACATAGACAATATGTGCACTCTTTGGATCTTGTTGTGACTAGCCATTTATCGAATTGATTTTCTTTTAAGGACCGTTGCACACTAGCGAACATGCCTAGTCTTGTTTGACTAAAGTATCGATGCCTTCTGTGATTAGCTTACTGTGAATCATGCATGAACAAACCTAGAATTTGCCCCGTTAGTCTGATTGATTTAGAAAGGTGTACTCTTGAGATGATCTTAGGCAACTTTTGAAGAGTGTGAACCAATTTAACATATACCTCTTTTTGTGGCCTACCCACGAGCGTGTGAAACTCTCGTGAACACCTCTTGAACCTTACTTTTTTGGAAGAACCTTGATAAACCATAGACCTTACTTGATCCACTACCTATAATCCTCTTGAGTTGTGGTTTAGCGAATGGCCAACTTAGGCCAAAAACCTAAGTTGGAGGTGTGGTGAAAAGGAAAAAGGAAAAGTCTAGAAGTGCAAGAAAAGTCCCCCTTAACCCATGGTATTGCATAAAAATGGAACCCCTTCAATTCAAAATAAAATGTAGAATAAAGTACAAAGGGGATCGGGTTTCAACCAATCCATGGAGGAGAATAAAAAAAGGGGTGACTTAGAAGCACTAGAAAAAGAATTGATAAAGGAAAAGAAGGGAATACCTTGAGAATGCCACAACTCACGAGGAAAAAGTCACTGAGCCTAAATGACCATACCTTTGCACTCAACCCCATTACAATCCTTAGAAAGGCCTTTTTTATCTTGAGTAAGCCGAAACGAAAGTCGATTGGAAAATAAGGGCAAACCTATGGGTGAAAACATGCATTGTGTTCCTCTTTTTTAGTGTGAGCGTTGTATATGATTCCTGATCTTAAAATTGACTCATATTTGTGTGTGAATATAGAATCATTCTTTATGTGAGGGCATTTAGATACTTTTGTTGAGCTTGAACTTGCACAACTAGCAAGTATTGCGAGCATGAGAATCTTTAGTAATGGTCTGTCACAATTTGAATCTTTGAGTACACAAGTGATCCTTGCATAAGTAAATTGAGTCTTGTTGTGTGCATTCATGATTTAGTCTTTTGTAACACTGTTTAAGGCACCATATTTGAACTGTTAAACTTGAGTTTGCTTGAGGACAAGCAAAAGTTTAAGTTGGGGTTGTTGATAAGTCCACAAATTGGACTCATTTAGGGCTTTAGTTTAATAGAAATAGTGTCCTCAAATGCTTGTTTTATCTCAATACCTGATTAAAATGCTTAAGTTTCAGGTATTTGAAGTTTTACTGGAAGCATGGACACTTAGGCGCAAAACAGAGCAAAAATGGGCTGAAAAGAACAAGAAATGAAAGTATGCGGATCACCGAGTCCAACTTGGTGAGTTGCCGAATTGACATGCACCGCCTTTTGTTCCAGTATTCGAAACCTTGAAGGAAGTGGATTGAAAGGCGAGGAAAGAAGCAGTCGGCGAGTCATCGATTAGTTTCGCGAAGCAGTACTGTACCGCCCAATGATCCAGAATACGAGGATGTTGAAGGCAAGACACTGAAGGCGATGAGCTGATTAAAGGGCGGACCACTGAGTTCATCGGCGATCTCGACTAATGTCGTCGAACGATCCTCTGCAGCACAATCTGTGAAAATGATAAATACTAGTTAGAGTTGTAGTCTTAGTGTGGAACATTTTAGAGTAAAAATTACTAGTAGTCTATAGTATTATTCTGTATTTTTCTCTCAAGTTTGGAGAGGATTTTGTGGAGACTTGAAGAAAAGAGTTCATCTTCCCCAAGTTGGAAGTGGGTCTTCTTTATTCTTCTTCCGTAGCTTAATTCAAGGTTTAATTTCTTTTACCTAGTTGATTTCTTTATCATGTTAGGTATAATTTCTTATTTCTTGATGTGTGGCTAAAAACCCCCATTCTTAGGGTGTGATTTAGCAAATATGGGTTGATATTCTTGTTGGCTCTTGCTTGCTAATAGGTTAGATGTAGTTTAATGGTGATTTCACCTAGTGGTTATGGTTTAATCTAAAGGGTTTGTTGTTGCAAATACAAAGCCACCCATGTGTTTTCGTCTTGCCCGAGAAGGAGGTCGCGAAATCAAAACCAATAGACTGATGGCCTAAGGAGTGGGTCGAGATGAGGTTCACCTCGAGAGGGTGAACCCTAGTCCCATATCCTAACACTGAGCTCGAGAGAGTGAGTGGGGTAAGCTGTAGGCTAGTCTTCATGTGGCAAATGGGTATCCGAGAGGAACGCATTTGAAACGGGGTAAGTTGCTCGAGAGGTAACTTATTTCCATTTAAAGCGTAGCCTAGTCACTATTGTCTTGTAAATTTCCTATTGAAAGCATGTACCAAATGATTTATCTCAACTTGTATTACGGTAATATCCCAAGAAACTTCCCCATACTTGAATTTCTTATTTATTTTACAGTTTTACTATTTGTGACAAAACCCCCATTGATATTTGACACTTTTGTGTCACCCCCTTTAATTTACTATGTTTTTGTTCGTTAATATCTTTAGCTACGACTAGTTAGAATGTAATTTTATTTCCTATCAATTTTCAAATCCGCTCCCTTGGGACACGACCGCAACCCTTGGTTGGGTTACTATATTATTGACGATCGTAGACACTCATACCGTAGGATAGTGTCGTTGGTCACGATAAACATCAATAGCTCTCAAGGCATGAGTGTAAATTTGAGTCAGACTGGCGGTGTACATCGGTGGTTTCAGACCTTAGCTTGGTGGGAAAATGGAAATTTTCTAACAAGGTTCATCTTCAAGATGGGTCAAAGTAATTTGTGGATGTATGAGTTGGTTCTAGTTCAGGATGTGTGGTTTTCTTTTGTCATGCTTGGTATCTTGTGTGGGTGGTAATGGGGTTTGGTTTCTTTGGGATACTATCGGCAAGTTGATTATGATTATATGCTACCTGCCAGCTTGGTTTCCCTTTGACTGCGGTAGTCAGTGCATATTTGTGGTTGCATAGAAGCTTGTGGGCTCATGGTGTAGTTTTTTTAAAGAAGTTAATTTGCTTGGTGTAGGTCATTGGAGCAGGGATCAGTTCATACTTACCGTTCACAAGATGGTCATCCTTCGGATTAACATGGTTAGATTTAAAAGGTTGTGTTGCAGATGGATTTGTTAGTCTATGAGAGGCAAGAGTAGATTTTGGTCTTTGTCTTAGGTTAAGTTCCTTGTTTTAGAAGTTGTCATTCCTGGACTGTTAGATAAAGTATGAACTTCTTGCGAGGTCTGTGTTATTTCGTCTTATTGGTGGATTTCAATTGGTGCAGGAGATGTTAAAGTTAGCTAATGACAAACAGGACGCTCTTGGTGGTTAGAAGATTTCAGATGTGGATTATAAGATGAGTATTTTGATATATTAGTTGGGTTGCATGTACCATGGTTCTTTGTTAGCTCAATTCTCTAGTTTTTTATGTGGTGTTGGTCTTCTCAGTTGAATTTGGTACTTCCTTTCAAGTTCAGTTCAGTTGGGTGAGAGTTGGAGACCAAAAACGAAATGGAGGAGCTTTTGGAGTTTTGAAGTGAACTTAACCTCTTAGCCTAAGTTCTTTATTGGTGTTTCTTGATTCGAGAGGGCGTCTGAGGGTCTGGTGGAGCAAGCCAACCCAATATCCTCGTCTTTTTTTGCCTTCAGGGTGTGACTATCCTTCTACTTTCACAAACAAAAGTCCTTTTACTAGTGAATGTTGTAATGCCCCTCGAGGTGATTTTAATTCTTTTCTCATCTTTTTCAGTGTTTAGAGCCTTCTTGTAGCGACCCCAAGTCAGTTATGACTTGATGGGACTGACCGTCTGGTCACGGGGTTGTTTGTTTGAGTTTTATGGATGCAATGTATTTTGGAGCGTTTGAAACTTCAACTGTTGGCTTAGATCAAAAATTCATTCTAACTGTTCCATCAACTCTAGAAGGGACATTTTAGACTAGGGGCATGGTTTATTCATGCCTCGAGAAATCCAGTGTGAGTTTGTATCGTTAGGCGTTTTAACTTGGAAGCTTAAGTTAAAGTTTTACTTCGATCAACATTATTGGTAAACATACTCGAATGAGAGTTTTGTCTGCACGGTTAGCTCCAAAATAACGAGTTTGTAGAATGACCTTTTGTGTGATTCCCGAGGCTTTAAGTCTCATTTTGAGTCTTTTTGTGGATTTTGGCTAAAAATAGAACTTGAATGTGAGTCCAGTGACCTCGGATGGAGGTTTTACTGATTTCATGAAGTCTGGAATATTAAATTTACTAGGGTAGCATATTTGGTTTATTTTTATCGGGTCCTTAACGAATTTGAGGATGCGTTTTGAGACTTTGAAAAATAGCTAAATTTAGTGTTGTTGGTGCAGGACTTTAATGACTAGAATTCAGACTTTTAGCAACTAGAAATACCCTTTTAGCAACTCTGTTATTTAAATAGTGATATTTCAACTTCAACCCTCATTTTAAAAACGTGATTGCTTGAGCGATAGAGCTCCGATTGGTCTAATTGCAGGTGCGCTGGTTCGGGTTTTTGTGTGGCTACAGGTTTGAATGTTTGGGAAATGTCGAGGACTCCCCATTTGAGTTAATTTCTACCCTGAAGGGTGTATCCAACTTTTTTTGTGTTCTTTAATGGTGAATTTTGGTGCTTTTGTGTATTTCGACTATTTCAGACATGGAATTGAGGCCTATTTCGGGGCACAAGCTTGGTTAGTTGAGTAGGACCTTTTCATGGAGTCAATTTTAGGATTTACCAAATGGGTCCCACGTCCCATTTTGACTCAATTTTTGTTCCGTCTCCAATTATTTCAATATTAGTGTCTAAACATCTGTAATTACTCATTGATAAATTGATAGCATGGTGGTGTTTGCAAGTGTTTCAAAAGTGGATAACTCTTGTATGGTTTATTCAAAACGCTTGTGATCGGCTTTGAGGTAAGATTCAGTCTACTTTCTTGATTGAGCTTCTTTCCTGATTGAGCTTCTTAGATAATGTGTAGTATAGATTACATGTGATTTTAAATTGTATTCATCGTATACTAGATCTTTTTGTCCATTTCGTATTTTCTTGACCCTGTAAAGAGCCTTTGGCTTATTGTCGGTGTTCGGAACCTTAGTTTAGGCTTGTAGCCTCACTTGTGGTGTAGATGATCGTTCTTATCCTTGCTAGGATTGATACATTATGGCCTTAGAATAGGCTGGACCTTAGATGCTTTGGGTTGTGGTTTATTGCACTCGCAGTTATGATTTGCTCCATATAGGGCTTGTATAGGGTAATTTTCCATGTGTTGGTTGTTGTGACCTTTGTGGCTTGTCGTAGCCAAGGGTTGGTCCTAGAAATGCTCAGTAATAAACTGGAGCGGTATGATTGGAATACGGTTTTGTCGCTTGAGTTAGTTACCCCTTTATTGATTTGAAATCTTTTCTTTGATCCCTTCGTTTGTTGTTTAGTGGAAAGTTTATCGTATCCTTATTGAACTTGATTATATTTTTAGGCTCGAGGCCGTATGCAAGGACTAGTTGGATCCCAAGTTAGTACTCTCTACTTTAGTAGCGTGGTTTGTTTAACCTTATGTTAGTTTGACTTGGAGTTCTTTGGTTAAATGTTGGTGATGGAATGCATTAAATTGTTTGTTCATTCTCACAAGTTTTGTGGTACGATCCTGGCTCATGCATTGGTATTTTTACTGTTCATGAAGAAATACAATTTTACTCAATTTTTATTATAAACTTGTTTTAACAAGAGTCATACCACCTGGATCACTTAACTTAGTAATTTTTTTAGAATACGAGACTTCAGGGACGTGCTCCTTTTTCTACTTGAGATATTAGAGGCATTTGTGATGTGCTTACTTTTTACTTGAGTAGCTGGCTCGTCAACACCTTTTCTTGCATACATATGTTCTTGCTAGTGCCCCCAAATTTACTCTTGCTAGCTTAAGACTGATGCCCCTGGGAGTTTACTGACTGGTTGGGCAGCCCCATTAATTGTTACTCACAGTTCAAGGCTGTTACTTCTGGTTTGAGGACGATGCTCACAGTTCAAGCCTGTTACTTCTGATTTGAGGCTGATGGTTATAGTTTGAAGGTGTTACTTCTGGTTCAAGATCAATGCTTATAATTTGAGGTTTTTACCTATGGTTAGAGGTTTGGATTGTCACTGATGGTCCTACAAATCACCATGCATTCATATGCATCGCCTATCACCAATATACTTGTTTGTTTATTCTACCCTTCAAATTTAAGGGTTTGTTATGTTGTGTATTTTTTTTTGTACCTTCCGGGATTATAGGGTTAGGTTAGGTTATTATTTGACTATATTTTGTTCTCTTTATTAATTATCTAATAGTTGATAGGCCTTGGTTCTATAATTGTGTTTATGAGTTCTCTTTATCCTCGATAGTTGGTTTTATTTTAGTAGCTTATGAATAGGTTGTTGGCTTGCGTTCCAGGTATGTTCTTTAGTCGGATTCTTACCCTTTGTACCCTATTTTTATTCCTTATTGCTTATCTAACTTAGTATTTCCTGTTTAGTTACTTGTGCTATGCTTTCCTTATTACTTGTTGTTTAGGCTTGTTTTATCTTTTGATGTCAGTCGATCAATGTCTACTGGGTACCATTTTTGGTGCTAATACTACACTTCTGCTCCCTGTAGATTATAGTTTGAACTATCACCAATGATTTTGAGTAATGCAAATCATCTTGGAGTCTCGAAGACTATGGTGAGCTCCTAGAGTTTGGAGTTATCAGTTTATGTCTATTTTTGGTGAGGCTTCATGTTTATATGATATTCAGAGACAACTTGTACTTATTGTAACGACTCAGAAAAAGATAGGTTAAACTAGAGCCTAAATGTGGGGGTTAACGTCTTGAGTTAAGGGCGAGGACTAAGGGTATTAGGTGCAGGCCATGGTTTGGGAACCTAGGCTACTTAAAACTAGTCCTAGCTAATGTCTCCCTAGACCATGAGGGTCTTCACGACCGTGGTGGCCACCACGAGCCGTGGTGGCAAGGAAGGAAGCTCAAGTTTGGTGCCAAGCCAAGGAACCCCTTCACGAGCCATTTCACGGCTTGTGGTCTTGACCACGGACCATGGGAAGGCTTGTTGGGTTGCTTTAGTTTGGGGAGAGTTTGGTCTTGTGGAGGGAGCTACTTTCCCAAAGTGGGCACCACCACGAGCTGTGGTGCCCTAGATGGTCCGTGAAAGTGGACTTAGAGTTCACTTAGGCGCAAGGGAGGCAAGGCACCTTGCCTAGCTACTGCCCTATGTCCACGAGCTTCACCACGACTCGTGGTGTGAACCACGGATCGTGGGAGCTTCCGTGTACTTGCCTTGGCCTTGGAAGGCTTTTCAAGGAGGGAAGGCACACTTCCTCAAGGACCACGGGCACCACCACAAGACGTGGTGCCCCTCACGACCCGCTTAGATGGGCATGGTCCCTGACGGGCTGCCTCAAGTTGGGGGGTTTTGGTAATTTCATTTTAATTGTTTATTAAGTGGGGTTGATTTTAAATGGTATATATAATTACTATATATAGTTTTAAGTATTTGAACAAGTCATTAAACCCTTATTTCCCCAAAACTCTAAATCAAACCAAAAGAGTTCCATCTTTTCAAATATTTCTCTCTCTAATTAACTCAAGGAAGAAGAAGAAATCCATTGAAGCTAGGGTTTGGGCAATTTCAAGCTTTCTTCATCAAATTTCAGGGGGAATCCTTAGTAAAAGGTATGGTGATCCTTTATCTAGGGAAAGCTTCGCCCTAGAGTCAATTTCAAAATAGTTTTCAAGTTTTCAAAGTTTATGAAAAACCCCAATTCTTACTCAATCTCATGGGTTCTTGCATCAAACGATTTAGATTGATAAACTAAGATTATATTGATGTTTAATTGATGTTTTTAGATGAAAAACTCTATGGAACCATGATTTCTCTAAATTCCTAAAGTTGACTTATGAAGTGGGTTTTATGATTATGAATGGATGTTGATTGTTTTATGCTTAGATTTAATTGTATTATTGATTTTTATTGTTATTGATACATATTGATGGTGAATTTTTTGAGAATTGAGTAATGATGATCATGGCCTTGGAGGATGGTAAGTTGACCTAATAACTTCATATTATTGTAGAATTGTTATTGTATGGTTTGATCCACTTCTGGTGGAGGTGTTTATATATTGAATGTATTGTGATCATGGCCTTGAAGGCATAGTTGGGTGAATTGAAGTAATATCATGATGTTGTTGTTTGAGGGTATAATGTGAAGCATTTTTATGTGGTTTCAATGTTGGGGTGATGGTCATGTATTCAAAGTATTTGTGGTTCTATTGAAAGTCTATTTCTCTATTTGACTCTTATGAATGATATTGTGGGAATGTGAAGAGTTCCTTGTATAGTGAATGTAATCTTGCACATTAATTTGGTACGCCTAGGGAATCCTCCTCCTTGTATAATTGAATGTGATGTGATTAATGTATCATAGGATCGGTAGGCCAAATGTGGTATCCCTTCCATGAAATGTGATTGATGTCTTGAATTGGTAGACCTAGTATAGGTGCCCTTTCATGAATGAATGAGTAATGACCTCGAATCGGTAGACCTAGTGTATATGGCACCCTTCTTACAAAGTCATAAGCTATCCTTAATGTACCTTGAATCGGAAGACCTAGTGAAGGAACCCTTTCTTGTGTAATGTACTTTGGGTCAGTAGCCATAGTATCTATAGCCCTCTCAAGTGCAATGAATGTAAATGAAATACTCTATGGGAATGGAGGCTAAGCACCGAGCGGATAAGGTTAGATGGACACTCTCCCGATGATAGGCTAGAGTTCCAATGAACATCTTCCTACCCCATAACTATGTGCCCACATAGGGGATATAATAGCTAGTGGTCTACACCAACGCTATAATATCATGTTGTTCTACCTTCGGCAAGTAGAACACCTTTTTTCGGCGTGGGGTTAGAACACTGAATTCCATGTCTAGCTCTCATGATCTATGTCGGTTAATGCCTATTCCCGTCATGTGGGATGTGCACTCTAGTTATTGGATAAGTTCTATAACATGTAGGTAGTAGTATGTGATGCTATCTACACATGGCACGAGTAGGCTTTGATGATATTATAGTGATTTCCCTAAGCCTTAATGGCTATTGAATGAAAGTCCTCTAAAGGAATGAATGTGTCCTAAATGACTTAATGAAGATGTTGACTTATTGTATAAATGAAATGATGTAGGAATAACATATATTGATGAAATGAATTCTTAGCATGTTGTGTTGAAATGTAAAGGTTCTTGTCTATTGTAGCCTTGAGGAATACCTAGGTGTGGTATGAAGAGGTTGTATGGGCGGCCACTTCATGTCTTACTTAGGTGTGGCTTGGGGTAACTTTGGATAGAGTTTCTAAGATGATGAAATGACTTACTTGGCGAATATGTTATTATGTTGTTTTGTTTGTTCTAGTTGAACATGGTTATCGTAATATGAAGCATGTTAAATGGTAAGTTCACTTTTAGTGATCTTAATGTGTCACCTTGGTGTGGGTGGTGGTATGGGACGCTACCCATACATTGCACAAAGGTGTGGCATGAAAGTTAGTTGAGGTGGAGACTAAAGGTAAAGGTAAAGGCTCATATGTGGGTTTGGCTAAAGGTGATGTATGTGACTTTATAAGTTGGTTATGGTGTATTCTATGCATTTATGCTTATGACTTGTGATATTGCTCAAAAGAAAGCATGCATGGTTTTCTAACCAAAATGTCCTTTATAGCACGTTTTTGCATGGTCATTATACTTAGTACTTAATTGTACTAACTCCATTCTTCTATTTTTTCTACAAAGTGTAGGTTCCGGCAACTAATAGCATTCCCTAGTGAAGCTTGGGATTAAAGTTCTCTCAAGATCTATTGTGGTATCTCCTCATATGTCAAGGACAAGGATTTCTATTGTTGCTAGTTTTCTTTATGTTTTAAAACTTTGTCTAGGTTTTCGATTGTAAAGGGCCGTGACACTATATTGTTGAAGTTTGTCTAAGATGGCTATGTTGAGACATAGTATTTTCGCTGCTTTATAAATGAGACTTTTTAATAGTTGGTTTTTAAATAAGCTTTTATTCCTCACAATTTTATTACCTATGCAATGAATCAATGCTATGAGGCTTGTAGAGACCCCTTCGGGGTCAAGTACGTCGGTTATGACTAGGGGGTGCTCTCAGGTCGTGACACTTATCTTTTATCTGTAAAAGCCTTGTACTCTTATTTGGGGTTAGATTATGGATTGCTTGCTGATGTGAGGTCTTGGGATAGTTCCTTGTATTGTATTTCTATTTATTACCACTTATTTTCATTGTTATAAGCTTTTTACTTCTTGTTGTGGCTTCCACATGATAGTTCAATGCGCATGGCTCCAGACTACGGGTTAGGCTTACCTACTAGTGGGGTGTAGTAGGTGTCATCATGACTTGAGAAATCGGGTCCTGACATTATGTTTCTTATGAAATCATGATTTTCACCAAATTCTTTGTTTTACGGACACCATCTATGAACCGTTAAAAGAACTACACACTGTAGATAGGAATTGCAGAGCAACTTCAGAAGTTAAAGGAACAACACACCGTAAAACCATTTTTGGACCATAGATTGAGTTTGTAGATCAAAGTCCTGAAACCTTATTTTAGTCTATCAATTACGACACTATTTACAGTCCATAGAAGAAACCATAGACTGTAGACGCATTTCATACATGAAAATGTAGAAAACTCAGATTTTTATCGTGACTTTCACGAGAGGCACCTACATCCCATTGACCAAAGAGTGTACCTTAGCCTATTCTAAGTGGTATTTAGGGAAACTAATCATTAACCCCCCCCCCCCCTTTCTCATGCGTAACTCTTAGAAAACCATATTATTCTCTTTCAAGGTTCCTCTCAAGCAAGAAGCAGAGTTTCATAGCTTCAACCTTCAGTCCAAGAATTCAAGTTAGGGCGTCCATTCCAGGAGTGTGGGATTTCGCCAATGGCTTTCCTATCACCCATTGAGTCCTAAAGAAAATGTAGCTTTACAGTGTATTATTTCTATAGTAGTTAGGGTTTAACCAAAAATATGATTCATCTTTGTTTCATTCCGTCTTCTTGAATAATAATTTAATTATGTGTTTTCAAACTAACATTTAGTATTTTTAAACAAGACTTTCATGAACCCTTAGAATGTAGCTATTTGCATGTCTAAAAATAGTTGTTTCATATGCATGTCTCTAATGAGCAACTTCAAAATTTGAGATGCTTTCATATGAAGTGTCTATCAGATATTATCAGTATGCATGATCTATTCAGTTATGACTATACTACTCACTATTTATTAGTTATGAATGTTGTTCAGTTTTATCATGTTATTACTGTTAAGTTTATTAACCTGTTTCCGTTGGGAGTTTACTTAGTACGGAGGTGTCACGACCCAAAAACTCAAGTCGTGATGACACCTACTATAATCCACAAGTAGGAAGCCAACTCGTTACCTATAATGACAAGTAATAGGCGTACAAGGCATAGACAACAAATAAAAAGTAATAAAGTGAAAGACTTAAAGAACACAGGGAAAGATAAGAACAAGAACAAATGTATACTGTCATAATACTAGATCCAATCCAAAAACCTGGTAGTCACATGTACAGAGATTCTAAAATAGAGTACATGTATGTAACACCCCGCTACTAGAAAGAAATTGTTTTTGGAAAGTTTGACAAAGTTAAGTTAAGTATGTGTTTTGGGTCAACCTCAAATGACCATAACTCCTAGATCAGGATGAGTTAGGTGTGCTACAAGATACCGTAGGAAATATGTTTTGATTATCTTTCTAACACAACTGAGTTTGCTCATTTTCAAGTTTGTATGAGGAAGAAATGCCCATTTGAAGTGGGGCTGTCTAGATAAGGAAAGTCAAAACTGGATTTTAAAAGGGTATTTTTGTCTTTTCCATAACCAATTGGTTTAATTCGTTTTTAGTGAATTAATTAGTTTCTAAACTGAATTGGTTCAGTTTACACAATTTCAAAATCACGCTAGGGTTTTAGAGAGAAGAACTCAACAGGAGAAAGGAGAAGAAAATGTCTAGATTCGTCGATTTCTTGAGGAATTGATTGCGGATTTTACCAAGGATTAGATCCTACGAGGTATGTGAGTTCACATAGCATTGGGTTCGTTCACCCACGCGCCAAACATGTTTATTTCAGAGTGATTTTCGTCCTAAAAGAGTGACAATTTGATATTCTTGAGTTGTGTTCTTTAATTGCTATGGTTCTTGAATTTGGGATGAAATTGAGAAATTCTTGAGAGTTTAATGTCGATTAGTAGAGTTGTTTTGAGTTAGATTCTTGTGTATATGTATTGGGTATTTGAATCTAAGAAGAAATTGAGAAAAAGAATCAAATTGAATCGATTTAAGATCCGAAAATTAGATGTAAAATTTATCAGGTTTGACTGGGGGAAGCTGATGCAGCGCGCTCCCGTACCGCCAGGAAGGCTGGGGCGGTGCGCCAACAGTGCACCAAGAGAGATTTTAAGCTAGTTTTTGAGTAATAATCTCAAACCACAAAAAGAGTTATGTTTTTAAACATATGAGTTGAGCATATTTTGGGAGTAGTATTGAGCGTCGATATGGGGACAAGTTCATAATAACTAAAGTCTCCAGAAACTATGTAGCCATCGTGGTTAGAAAGGTTCATACTTTTTAGATAGTTCCTTAATGCTTTTTAGCATAGACTAGTGGATCCACTTAGTTGAGGCGTTCCTTATCTCGGCAAGTTATAGCACAGTTCTGGCAGCGTGGGCGAGACGCTATATCATCACATAGCTCATAGTGATGGTTGTCGGTTAGAGAAACTCCCATAGAAGTATATTATCTTATATATGTACACATTGATTTCTTATTGTATTTTCAATAAATTGAGTTGCTATCTACTGTTTGAAATGCTTATTATAAACTACATCTTTATTGTTGTTTATTTCTGCATTTCATTAAGTATCCATGAGTTGAGTAATGCTGAGGTAATTGTTTCTTTCAGAATTAAGTTCAAGCTTATGTCATGTTTAGTTTTCCCCTCGCATGCTCGTACATTCAATTTACTGATGCCATTTGGCCTGCATCATTTTATGATGCAGATACAGGATCAGCATCCAGCGCCTCGTTGATCCAGTGAGCACTCAGAGTCAGTTTGTGAGTCTCCTTGCTTTCGGAGGACCTCTTTTTACTGCTTTATAGTTAGTTCATTAGGATGTCGTGGCTCTTCTCCCGACGTCCATCTCAGTTGTTAGAGGCTTCATAGACAGTTAGTTATTAGTTCTTTAGCCTTGCATTTCAGTTGTTTTGCTATGAGACTTGAGTTGCCACTTTGGCTAAGTTGAATGTTTATCCGTAAACGTTATAGGTATTTGAGACAGTTGTTTTAAAAATGCATTTGATTTTTGTAATAATGCGTGAAGTCTTCCGATGAGAGTCTAGCTAGGCCAAGGGTTCGCTTGGGGCAAGCAAAGGTTCTCTAGTGCCAATCCCGCCCAGGGTGTAGGCTCGGCGCGTGACAATGTGTCAAAATCAAAATACTAGTGAAAGCTAAAATAGAAAGAGACTGGCTGATCCAGGACGTCATAAAGTCACCCCTGCCTTCGAGTATCCTCGCTGCAAGCTTGATATCAATGTTGGTAACTGATGATCAAACCTACATCACAAAAATAGATGAAGAGTGTAGTATGTGTAATACTGGTCGTAATTGAATATCTCAACATGTACCTACTAGGCATGATGGGTTGACCTAGCTTGGGAAATAAAGGCAATAATACAAAGCAAAAATAAATTCAATTAGAGGTCACAAAATGAAATGGTAACGGAAAAATTAACTATGAAACATATGAGTCAAGGAAAGGGTGAACAGTAAAATAAATTGCTTAATAAAACCTAATTGGACCCCATAAGCCCAGATGGTACACTCATGCACAATTAAAAGTAAATAACCCAGTTGTACCTCAAACTCAAATTGATTTATTGTTATTAAAAGGGGTTGAGAAAATACTACCACCATTGATGGATAAAACTTCAAGCTTTAAAGTGGGTCTACGATCTAATCGAAAATTTCAAGCTCAAATCTATTTGTTTGTTGTTGAAAGGAGTTGAGAAAATACTACACCAATCACCATTGATGGACAAAGCTTCAAGCTTTAAAGTGGGTCTACAATAAAATTAAAAATTTAAAGTTCAAATCGATTTGTTATTGTTGAAAGGGATTGAAAATATTCTTGAAATAGATAATGTACAAAACACCCAATAACATAGATTCCTACTAAGCTAAATAAAGATGAAGTTTTTTTTTTTTTTTTTGTTAGCAAGCATAAAGTCTACAGATTTAATGAATTCGAAAGACACCAAATTGACAAAACTTGAAGGGATGTTACATGTTGAAACTGGATGGAATGGGGAAGATACAAAGTTTGAAGTAAAAGTGAAGAAGAGTGTAGTTTTAGTGAACAAGTCATCTTCTTTCTTCAAAATGAGTTCTTGATTCCATGGTCATGGTGGGTTGAGAAGAAAAGGGATGGTATTTTGATGAAAATGAAGAGTGGATTTTGGCACCACCCATTTTGGTTGTGGGTCGGGTGGATTTTAAATTTTTGGGTAAAAAATAAATAAAATTGGGTAAATCATTTAGATGAAGCCACGTGTCCATTCGTTAACTTCAAAGATATACATAATCCAAAAGAATGACGGTAAGGATATATACGACCTTAAAGTATAACGAAGGGTATTGACATACCATTTATGATAGTTCGGGGGTATATTTGTCCTTTTTCAAGAGATAGCAGTGATTCTCATATATGTGGATGATTTACTCATCACATGTAACAACAGTAAGATGATACATGAGTTAAAGGACTCACTTCACAATAGGTTAAAAATGAAAGACCTTGGTAATCTCAAGTATTGTCTGGGCATTGAAATCATGAGGTCCAAAATAGGCATACTTCTCAATCAGAGGAAGTATGCCCTTGAACTTATATCAGACACTGGTCTTAGTGGTGCCAAGCTAGTGAGCACACCATTGGAAGCAAATGTCAAACTTACAACAGTAGAATATGATGAGTTAATTGGGACTACTAATGATTCTTTGTACAAGGATGTTACAGCTTATCAAAGAATAATTGGTAGATTACTATATCTTACCATTACCAGGCCTGATATTAGTTTTGCAGTCCAAGTTTTTTCACAATTCATGCAAAGGCCTAAAATATCACATTGGGAAGCAGCTCTAAGGTTGGTCAGGTACATCAAAAATTGTCCTGGTCAAGGAATACTGTTAAGTAGTAAAAATATCTAGGAACTTGAAGCATTTTGTGACTCAGACTGGGCAGCATGCCCAAACACAAGAAGGTTTGTGATAGGTTACATGGTTAAACTAGGGGGTTCATTGATTTCCTGGAAGTCAAAAAAGCAGCACACAGTGAGTAGAAGTTCTGCAGAGGCTGAGTACAGGAGTATGGCTAGTGCAGTAGCAGAAATTACTTGGCTGGTTGGGGTGTTAAAAGAATTGAATGTGCAGGTTACAACTCCTATAAGGCTGCATTGTGATAGTAAAGCAACACTACAAATTGCAGCTAATCCCATTTTTCGTGAGAGAACTAAACACATTGAAATAGACTGCCATTTTGTGAGGGAAAGGATCAAAAGTGGACTTATACAACCTACTTATGTCAATACAAAACAACAGCCAGCAGGCATATTGACAAAGGGCCTAGGAGCAGCTTCTCATCACATGTTGTTGTCCAAGCTTGGAGTCTTCAACATATACTCAGACTAAAGCTTGAGGGGGAATATTGAGAATAAGTAGTTAGTTAGTTAGTTAAGTTTATTTTATGTAACTAACTTTTCCAGCTGTATTAGTTTGTTAGAGAATGCACAATGTGTGACCTTTGTGTGATCTATATAAGGAGCACATTCTCATTTTATTGTAATTCATCATAAATAAAAATCCTCTTCTTCTCTTCTTCAACTCATATGTTCCTTCATAACTGGTTCCATGGAAGAGTAGTTTCCATGGCTTCTTTCACAAAAGCTTAAATCTAACAAGCGTCTTTGACTTTCTTTTTCTATTCATAGTTAGTACCCTTGTTTAAATATTAAGAATGTTCAACAGTTTTTCCTTGCAAGAATTAGTATTTTGAACTTGCTCAAGATTTTACATTCTATATAGGTGTGACGATTCTTTGTTCTGATCTCAACATACAAGTAAGCAGTAATCCCTATATTTTCACCATGACCTTGACTTATACATAGATCAAATAACAGAAGATCATCTAAAGATTAAACATCATTTTTGATACATTAGAGTATGAGTTCTGAGAGTTTATTTTCCTTAACCCTAACTTAAATTGAAGAAACTGAAAGACCCAAATATAAAATAAATATAAATTTGACACAAAAATACAAAACTCAAAATAAAAAATATCAAAACTAGCTCAAGAACATACATACACCAAAAAGAAGTTACCTTATTATAGGGGATTCTAAAATTGTTGGAGATTAATATTTAAAATTAGATTCATTTTGGAAAGGGATAATACGTTTTGAACTGATTTGTAGTTAAAGGAGAGAGAAGAGGAAGTGAAGAAATTTGGAGTGAAATGAGAGAGAAGCGGGAGTGAAAAAACAGAGTGGGATTGAGGGATAGTAAATTTCGTTGTATTATATGGTGGTTGAGTATAAAGGGTAAATTTTCTACAAAATACAACATATAATGGCGAATGACAATTTTTTAAAAATATAATTGTCTTCCATAAATACATATACCACATGTTTGCTATGTTGTGTAGTGTTTCCTATAACATTTAACCCGTTTGCAGGCCTTTCCATCTCTTTTCCTATCTATTTCTCTCTTCTTTTCTTTCATTGTATCCCTCTCTCACTCTCTTCTATCGTATCTTTCTACCCTCTCTTGCCCCCTTCTCTCTCTCTCCTTCTCTCGTTTTGTCTCTCTCTTTGTATTGTGTATTTTTACATCTCTCTTTCTCTATATTTTATATTTCCACCCTTCTCTTTTTATATTTTTATACTTTTTGAAGTATTAGGTAACTGTATTTATTATATTGATACATGCATTTTGTTGTACCTTATCTCTCCCTTTCTTTCTTTCTATCTCTCTCACACTCACTCTTTCACTCTCTCACTCACTCACTCTCTCTCTCTCTCTCTCTCTCTCTCTCTCTCTCTCTCTCTCTCTCTCTCTCTCTCTCTCTCTCTTTGTCTTTGTATTTGTATTTTTTGAGGGGTCAGACGATTGTATATGTTGTATTCATAACTGCAGTATGTTTTATTATGTATTTCCGCCTTCTTTCTCTATTTATCAAATGATTGTATATATTGTATTCTTACGTGCATTTAGGTTGTATTCCAAGTTTTCACCTCACTACATTTGATGTATCCATACATGCATTTAGGTTGTGTCAACGAATGCATGACGTATCATGAATACATGTTGTACCGACGAGTACAGTCCGCATGTATATAAAGATATAACAACAAAAAATACATGCAAGAGACTGAATTCATTTGCTCTAATTGCACTTATATTTATTCTCTCTTGTATCACTTATATCAATTCCCACCTTTATCACTTGCATCCACGCATACATTTAGGTTGTATCGACAAATACAATTTGTGTTTATACAAATATACAAATAACCAAAAAATACAAGAGACTGCATTTGTTTCCTTAATTGCCCTTGAATTCATTCGTTCTTGTTTCACATGTATTCACCCTTGTATCACTTATATTCATGTGCGCATTTAGTATCGACGAACACAGTCTAAAATCAGTGGCGTAGCCACATGGTAGTCAGGGTGTCCAATTGGACACCCTTCGTCGGAAAAAAATATCGTATATACAAGTAAAATGATACACGAAATAATCAAGTTATTATAACTCAGTGGTTTCACCTCCTTGAAATGAGGAAGTGCTTGTGTGTTCGAATCTCACTAGTTCTAGTTTTTGAAAATAGCTTTTGTAGTGCTATTTCTGGCCACCCTTTGTGAAATTTCTAACTCCGCCATTGTCTGAAATATACAAATATTGTATTCATTTGCTCTAATTACATTTAGATTCACCCGCTCTTGTATTACTTGTATATCATCTTGACTTTGAAAAAATAATTAATATTTTAAAGTCAAGATGATAATCAAATAAGTCCAAAATCAGTGTCAAAATCAAATAGGTCTAAAATGAATTTCTATTGGTACATTTCTGTCAAAATTATACACTTCTATTTTTCTGGTAATCGAAACTTGTATTAGCCAAAACATGCAACTTCACAAATCCAAGTAGAAGCTGACCTTCAGTTAGTGAAAATTACACGATTACAAATTACAATTGAAAATAAAATGAAGAAATAAAAATTTATTCAGGTCGAGGCGTAGATATCTCGATCGCTTCAAGGAGATTCAAGCTCACTGCAATAAATATTTTTTACCGGTCTAGCAGTAGTCCTTCTTGACTCGTCTCCTCCAGGATACAATATGTACAACATTCTCACAAAGTATAACTCAATAAACTCTGGACAAGAGTTGAGTCCAAAACTCTTCCAAAAGAACACCTCCCTTCAACTAATAAGAAATCTCTTTTTGATTAACTTTATGAACTCTATAATTTCTTGTGTACAAACCAAATGAAGATCACATGTATTTACAGTAAAGAAAATTTTCCTAGCAATGAATAAGATTATAATGAGGTAATAAATAGTAAAAATAAATGGATTAGAGGTTACATATGTTACAAAGAATAATGAAGGAATAAAGAATGAAATATAAAGTGAAGGGCAACAAATTCCCATTGAAGATGTTGGTCAAAACTGTTGACCTGCTAACACCCAATAGGAATGACACTCAACTTAATCCCAAAGGCAAAAATTTATAATAATAAAATGCTACAAAAACTAACACTTTCTATATACTATATCCTGACAGTTCATTAATGCACCCATAATTCAACAGTAAAGTAGAGCTTAAACAAAATACCAGAAGCTAAGGACATTTATACATTACAGAATTAAGAGAAAAAAATAAAGTTGGTAAGGTCTGGCATGTAGGAATACTTTTGTCTCTGCTCATGTGCACATGCAAAACAGTTTCTATGCATGCTTGAAGATAGCAAAAAAAAAAGTGAGAGAGGAAGAGGGCCTAGAGGAGAGAGACGCGCAAGATTAAGAGAAAATATAGGGTTGGCGTTTGATTCATATTTGTCAAAAATGCAGAAAAATGGGTGGCGATGGCGTACTTCTAAGACAATGGTATAATGTGATTAGTGCTAGCAAAATGAGCTCATATTTTGATAACCTCCAACCCGTTCATAATTTAATTGGTTGAGTAAGTGATTTTTTACATGGATAAAATATGGGTTAATACCCATATTCAACCCATAAAAATATGGGTAAACTATGTGTAAAATATGGGTAAAGTATGGATTAGTCAAATGGATTAAGCTTCTAACTTTTATTCACTATAAATTCCTGATATCACTAAAAATATTGTAACTTCTCTTGCTTTTTATGTTCTTCTATAGAACTAATTATTTCTTCACTATAATTGAAAAAGTGTAACAACTTGTTCTCGTCGTTATAAAAAAGCCAATGGGGGAAAAATTTGGGGCCAAAAAATGTTTTCGTAGTATTTGGATTGTCCCAACCTAATCCAGATTTGAACGAAATCGAAGTCCTTAAGGTGTAGGGAAAACTGGTAACAATCGAGTGATTTAATTATGATTTTGATTAAATGAGGGGATAGATAACTCGTTAAGGAATCTGTACGACCTTATGGAATTGAATTCGGGTGAGGAGAACTCCTGAAATCGATCTTAGCGCTAAGGGTGGTTTCTGAGCTTCGTTGGTTAGAGGTGTGTTGTGAAATGGGGATTTTAGAATTTTTAAAATAGCTCTCTGTTTCGTTCCAACCACTTTGGAGCTGGATTTTGCCGCTCTGGCGGGGCCGCTACTGCGGGGTGAGGGCCGCTGTGGCGGGCTCAACGCGACTTAAGGTCGTTAATAAACCCCTAAACAACCTTATTTGGCACTTTTCGATTTTTAGAGCAAAGGAACAAACCCCAGGCAACTCCTATTCATTTTTCACCATTCTTGAGGCTAAAGGTAAGCTTTTCACTCCCCGAATCTATTTTTCGATCCGTATAACATAATAGAATGGGTAAATATTAATAGGGGAGGGTTTTGATATAGATTCTATGATGGAAACAACCCTAATTTGGATAATTGGGATCATGAGTTTGATCTAGGGTTCATAAAATTGGTAGTAATTCGGGTAATTAGTGATTGCTTATTGATTCCCGTATTGTATTGATTGTTTGTAGACCAAGAACAAACTGAACGAATCCGGAAAGGGAAGGATCAAGTTTCTTAGGGTTTCAATCTTGTTTCGAGGTAGGTGATGGTTGTGATTCTATGATTGTGTGATGTATGCTTGTTCTTGCTTCATTATGATACGTGTATGTATATGATTATTGCATTATTGATCACAATTGTTGTAAATGAGATAGATGAATGATGATTTCTATGAAATCATGACTTAAATGTATGATCTTGAAGATATACGTGTGATTGTGATTGTGATTGTGGTGTGTGAATGGGATCAGTTGCCACATTTCGGCATAAATATGGGATCGGTTGCCACGTTCCGGCATAACATTGGGATCGGGTACCACGTTCCGGTATGCTAATTGTTTGGGTTTGGGTTCCATGAGAGGACCAATGATGTGACTTAATTGTGTATCTTGTGAAATGTAAAGTTGTTCGTAATGTTGATAATATTGTATTCGATATATATGCATGTGATTATATTATTGTCTTGACTTGCTTATGTTCCACCTAGGGGGATAGCCGCGTGATCCGACCAGTACACTGTGGTTGTGTACTGATACTGCACTTGCTCTTATTTTTGTTAAGTACAGGGCATCTTCAAGCGACTACTGACAGACCTCGCTTAGGAGATCAATGATCGTTGTTCAAATTCAAGGGTGAGCCAATTCTTCCGGGCAGCCATGGGTTCTCTTTCGTCTATGTCCATCATTTCCGGACATAGACATTTGTTCTAGTTGGTTGATTAGTTAAATAGATTGGGGTTGTATCCCTTCTTGTTTACACTTGGTTCATTGTTAGATGTTTTGGTACATTGACTTTCAAGTTCTAGGTTATTTCTTCCGCATTGTTAGTTGTTAGATCTTTTGTTGGAGTTTATGGGAACTCCCTATTTCTTTCCTTAGTATTTAACTTGATTCCATAACTTAAATGTCTTAGTTTTGGTTTAGTTGGTTGGTTTGGGCTGTAGTAGTTCTCCCACCGGAGAGTTAGTGTGGATATCAATCACGACGGTCTGGGTCGTGACAAAAAGTGAGGTCTTTGGCCCTCCAAAAATATATATTTTAAATGTACATCTCTTTTGTTAATTATAATTATATTTTTTTATTTATTTAATAATAAATAATAGTGTAAAATAAGCACATCATGTATTAGAATTGACATTGCTTAAAGTGCATTAAGCATGTTTTAGTCCTAAAAGGCAAATATTCATTTTCTTTGAAATTAAAAATATTTTCCCCTTGTTATTACATAATTTATTTTATATTGAAAAGTTATAGGATTTTTTTTTACTTTTATGGTATAATAAAACTGAATGAAGCATTTTCAACATCTTTCATTAAAAAAAAAGACTAAGTTTTTTTCTCCATGTTGAATTCTAGTACTATTTACTCATGAAAATATGGGTAAATATGGGTAAACTAGTATTTTACCCAACCCATTTGTTACCCAATACATTTTTACCCATATCAAATACGGGCTGGTTGAATTATTATCCATTTTATGTTGACCAATTTTCAATCTGCCCAAATTTGACCCAACCCGCCCATTTGCCACCAATAAATGCGATTGACTAATAAAACAAGTACTATTATGTATTTTTTTTCGGAAATTCGAAATACACAATTGGCAGAGGAAATACAATTGTTTCAACTTATTGAGAAAAATTCTCGGTTAATTACTACTCCTTTCGTTCAATTTTAATTGTCATAATTTCTTTTTTTAAAGTCAAACTATAAGAATTTCGACTAACATTTTACGATGCATTTTTCATCATATTGATATGCAAAAAATTGTAATTTATAGTATTCTTTGTATAGTTTTAAATATTTATTGTTTAGAATATTAAATTAATATAATTTAATTTAACTTTGAAAATTAGTCAAATTACTTTTGAAAAATTTAATATAACAATTAAAAGTGGACAGATGAAGTATTAGAAATGATACCTAACTTTTTAGGCGGGATTTGTTAATCGTCTAATTGAGAAGAGAAGTGACATTCACTTTGCCTTGTTGCTTCCATCTAGATCTGCACCAAATCTTGTATAGAACATCTTGTCTTCCTACGTGGGAAAAGTAATCATGTGTTATGCATTATTACGTACATGCCTCAAGAAATCATATTAGTTACGAATTCATTTCTTTCAACAAATGGATATTTAACCGAGACGTATCTAGGATTCTGATAAGATGGATGCATAATTAAAAAAATATTTTTTAAATATGAATTTGATCAATTTGACATTTAGGTTCTTAATATGAACCATTAAATTTTAAAAATTATAGGTCCAAAATATATAATACTATTAGTTTTAAATTTTAATATACAAATTTGATTTAATTATAAAAAAATTACGATACTAACTTTTTTTGGAATTTTCAATGTAACACACTCGAACATTTTTGAAAGATTTTAAGGAAAAAACAAAAGAAAAATTAGTTGAAACGCCAAAAGTGTAACCGATAATCAGTTGGAGAGGTGTTACTCAAGAACATAAGATTGGTATAAGATTTAAATTTCTATTTTCACTTAGAGAGGTACACCCGATCATCATCATATTATTATATGATACTTTGACTGTGGGTCACACATCTATATTTAAATATTTTTTTAAAGATATAACACTACTATATATGATCTAGAGAGGGGAGCGTAGATTCACGTGAACCCATGGCACCCCCTCTAGATACTCCCCTGGTATTGGATCATTTAAATTACCGAAAAGGATTTAAGAAGATGTCTTTGAACTATGTGAAATTGATTGAGTAATTTGGTCTAAAAAATGCCCATAATTTAGGGGTGTACATGACTGGGTTGGTTCGGGTTTTCAAATATCAAACCAAATCATTTGTGTAAAAAAAAATTAAATTTATAAACCAAACCAAACTAGTAAAACTCAATTTTTATGGGTTTTTCAACCTCGGGTTGGTTCGGGTTTTCAAATACCAAACCAAACCATTGTGTCGAATTTTTAAATTTTTAAATCAAACCAAACTAATAAATCATAGATTTTTGCAGGTTTTTGGACGTTTTTTGGTAAAGTATGCATACAAACATATAATAAACTTGTGCTCCAAATATTTCTTTAGTCCAACCAAAATACAACTATCTAAGGTGTTTCTTAGGAAAATAACACAAATTATGAGATGAGTGATGATGACACTAAAATATTCAATAAAAATAATAATGAAATCATCATATAAAATAAATATTGCAAAGTCGTAATGAAAATGATCATAATTTAAAAGTAGTAAAGCATGCTAAAATAAGTCTAATAAGTATTACATACATGATTAAACATTAAGGAAAAATTAAAATTAGATTATGTATTTTAAATGTCTAAACCAATGTAAAACTAAAGAACAAATATATTCAACATTATTGTCATTCTTAGTGTTGAATTAATTTATTTTGCTAGCATAGTATTGATTTGACTTCGAATTGAGCTTTATTAGAGTTACTAATATCTATGAACTATAACCTTTATTGGACCATTCAAAATTCCAAGTATTAAAAAACTTGAAAAAATATGAAAACGTATAAGTAATATTTAGAAAATACATCAAAGTAAATACTTTTATGTATAAAACAAATTTTAAAAATTATGTATATATAATGTCAAGTTGGTTTGGTCCCGGGTTGATTTTTTTTAGTTACCAAACCAAACCAAGTATAGTTGGGTTTTTTTGCAATACCAAATCATTAGTCGAATTTTTTTTCTTTGACTCAATTTACGATTTGATTCGATTTTCGGTTAGATTTTATACACCCCTAGTCCCTATTATAGGAGTAATTAATATCTTAGCTTGGCAAGTGACAATGTATTGTTGCAAGATATATATTGTGGAAGAAGACGACATCGGACGACTTCCCCTGCCCCTACGCAAACATTATATTCCTTGGGATGACCTTCCACGAAAGGTAAAGGCTTATTCCCCTTGTCTACAATTTCCACAAGTCCTCTCTTAGTTTCTTTATTTTTCAACATATAAAATAATAAAAAATCCACACCTTCTCATTATTAACACCAAATTAAATACTTTATATAGTTTATAATTAAGTTGTGACTGATAAAAGTAATGACATTCTTTTCAAATTTGAAGATGTGGGAAATGATGAAGGAAATAAGGGAACTAGTGACGCTTTTTCTAATGGCGTTGTGCTCAAAATTAACAGCAACTAGTGGTAAAACGATGACGATAAGGAAATGGCAGGTACCGGCTGAGGATAGCTATTGCTTGAGCTGGAGATTGGGGGTGGAGACTAACAATATACGTGCATGGCCCGTCGTTCCGAATCAATGTTTGCGTTACGTTGAAAGTTATATGATCTTAGGTCAATACGAACGTGATATTGATCTAATAATTGATCAAGTTATGGATTATGTAAATGATGATGTTGTTTTATCTAACGATGGCTTTGATGCTTGGATTTTAGACGTTGATGACACTTGTATCTCCAATCTCTTTTATTACCAAGGCAAACGATTTGGGTACGTTAATTCCTTCTTTCGTCGTTACTTTTTGAATCGCATATATATGGAGTCTTTCTTATATTATTTTATTACCTATGTAACAATGGGTAATACGTTCCTGAGTTTTATTTTAATTTATATGATACTTTTTTTCTTTATAAGGTATGTTTTTTAAATAAACATTTCTATATGTGAAAACTTTTTATTTTAAACCTACGTTCTAATTTATCTTACTAATATACTCTTCAAAGCCATGAAATGTGATGAGATATATAAGACCACTAGCTAAGGGTACTTTTGGTGCGTCAATCTTTATTATTTTTCATTTATATCTAGTAAAATACTACTTCCTCTATCTCAATTTATGTGACACATTTCATTTTTCAAGAGTCAAACAATTTAAGTTTGATCGGAAAATACGCATGAAATCTTCAACTTTTTGAAATGAAATTTATATATTTGTAAATTACGTAAAATGTACTATAAGTCACATTAATTGACAATTCAAAATATTTAAAAGATATATAAAAAATTTACGGTCAAAGATAGACTTGTTTGAATCTCAAAATATGAAATGTGTCACATAAATTGAAACGGTGGAGTATCGTATAAAATATAAAATGAAATAGAGAAGGAACCCACCCGTCAAGAAATTAATACTCCAATAAAGAAGGGGGCGTGTCTAATTTTAAAATAATTCCTAGTAATATATTGTAATTTGTGTATCAACCATGATTATATATATATCTTGTTGATTTCATCCTTATGTTGATAAACTTTTAGTCAATATTTGATCAATTCCAGTTAGTCTTAAGCGTTCGTTAATTACTTTTCAAGTGATTATCATTGGATTGTAAATTTGAGTAATTTTATAAAAGAAAATTGATAAGTTGAGTGACTTTATTGATATAAAACTAAATTGAATGACTTTCTCAAATATTCACATACTTGAGTGACCTTTTGAGATATTTGCTCGTAAATTTTATAATGTCAAATGTAGGGGTGATCCATACGATCCGAAGGGATTTAAGGAATGGGCATTAAAAGGAGTTTGTCCAGCAATTCCAGGTGTACTAAGATTATATAACAAGTTAATTAAAAAAGGATTTAGAGTATTCCTTGTGACTGGTAGAAGTGAAGCTACATTTGGACAAACCACCCTTAACAATCTACACAGCCAGGGATTTCTTGCCTATGAACGTCTCATTTTAAGGTACTAAGCTACTACTATATATAAATATATATACCTTATTAAGTTAATTACTCTTTTTAAATGTTGAAAATATTCCTCTTTTTGGTGAACTTTCAGAAGTGACGAACACAAAGGAATGAATGCATTGGATTATAAATCAGAGATAAGAAAAAACTTGGTAGAAGAGGGGTACATGATATGGGGCAACATAGGTGACCAATGGAGTGATATTCAAGGAGACTATGTAGGCATTCGAACATTTAAACTCCCCAATCCCATGTACTTTGTCCCTTAAATAATATTTCAGTCATTCAACTTTATTTTGTATCAATAACATCACTCAACTTAGATCTTTGTATCAATAAAATCATTCAACTAGATTTATTATTAACAAAAATCTGAAATGATATAATAAATTACTTTGCTTTTATGAGGTATTTGCTTAGTTTGAATGTCATTATGAAACTTATTTGGGAGGATGTTAATATTTAGCACCTTGATATGTTATAAATTATAATAGAATATTTATGTAAATAAATCAATATATAAACTTAGTTCAGATTTGAAAATAATAATTTTTAGCATTATTTAATTAATTAATTTATTAAATTGTTCAAAAGCATAAATACTCTCACTCTATCCGTATTATCTTGTTTGTTAGAATACCAAAGATATATTAAAAAAATCGTTAGGTTAAATTAGAAATAACGAAGAAAAATTCCATGATTATAATAATGCTAAGCATAAAAATAAGAAATTTTAATCACTTGAATATCAAATTGTAGGCATGTTATTCAAGCTTTTAAATTTTGTCTTTTAATTTTTGTAAAAGTCATATATCAATTATATGATATTTTTAAAAAATTGTATAATTATATATGATATTTTAGTGTTATATAATTCTTACATATGAATGATATTTTAATAAATTTATTTTAAAATCAACTTTGAATAACACATTGAACGGATAAGGATATATAAGAAACATAATCCTGTAACTATTTAAAAATGTTTTGTAGTTAAATTGTCAGATAATTTTTTTTAATTTATTCTTTTTCTTGTCGAACAAATATCCTAATATACAGGAGAGATTTTTGACAATTTTTTATTAATCACGTACAAAGTGGCAAGAAAAAACTTTATGAAAGGCACAGTAGGCCAAGAGGTCTGGTTGCAAGCTAAGCCTACCACTATGCTTACTTGTTAGTGTGATTATGATTGGGCAGCTTATCCCAACACTAGAAGGCCTATTACAGTAAATGTGGTCAAGTTTGGTGAGTCGTTGGTGTCTTGGAAGTCTAAGAAACAACACATTGTCTCAAGGAGCTCAGCTGAATTTAAATATAGAAGCATGACTCCGGTTGTATCTGAAATCACTTAGTTGCAAGGTTTGTTTACAGAGCTTAGTGTGCCATTCACATGCATGTTACCATCCTGAGTGACAACAAATCAGCCATCCAATTAATGGCCAACCCAATCTTGAAATAGATTGTCATTTTATCAAGGATAAGATTAAAGCAGGAGTTGTTGAAACTATTCATGTTCCTACTCAACAATAGGTTGCAGATCCACTGATAAAGGAGTTAAGTCAAGCTCAACATTTATATCTTCTAAACAAGCTTGGTGTGCTTACTATTCTGCACCCTCCAGCTTGAGGGGGTGTGTTCGAGTGTGATTACTTCAATAGTGTCACGCCCCGAGCCATTGTTGGCCCCAAGCGAACCCTTGGCCTGGCTTAATTCTTAGTGGAAGAATTACTCATATTAAAAGAACTTTAAAAGTAAACTTTAACTCAATATCTCAAAAGATACTCTCAGAATATTTTAGAATAAAATATTCAAACATGCCTCAAGGGCAACTCAAGTCTAGAATAAAACAACTGAAATGAACAAGACTCATGAACTACTGTCTGTTTATCTATGAACCCTCTAATACTATGAGGGATGTCGGGACAAGACCGTCGATCATCCTAACAAATGAAATAACTAAAAATAAAGAAGGGATTCTTCGGAAGCAAGGAGGCTCACCAATACTCTGGAACTCAACTGGATCAATGAAACGCTAGATGCTGATCCTGGTTACTTGTATCTGCATCATAAAAGATACAGGCCAACTGGCGTCAGTACATGGAATGTACGAGCATGTGAGGGGAAATATATACAAGACATAAGCTTGAACTGGAACTGAAGAAACACTTACCTCGTCTCAACTCAACTCATTTCAGTATAAAGCAGTGATAAAGATGCAATATAAAGAAAAGCTTTTAAAACAATAGCTAAGCTCAATGTATTGAAAATACAATAATACTCTGCTTGTATGTAAAAATATAAAATAACTTTGTTTGGGAGATTCTCTAACCGACAACCATCACTATGAGCAATGTGATGATACAATGCCTATCCCACACTTCCAGAATTGTTCTATACTTTATCGGGGTATAGTACTCCTTAACTAAGTGGATTCACTAGTCTATGCTGAAAAATAATAAAGGAATCATCTAAAAAGTATGACCATTTTCTACCCACGTTAGTTACATGGTTTATGGGGCTATGAGTTGTTAGAACTCTCCACCATATCGATGCTCAATACTACTCCAAAAATATAACTTAGCTCATTATGTTTTAAAGAAAACATTTCCTCTTTCTCAACTTTGAGAGTATTACTCAAAAGATTTCTCTAAAAAGAGATAATACTGAAAAAACTATTTATGAACTCTTTAGAAATCGGTGTTTCCACTTTTCTTAAATGAAAAAAACATTTCACTTGGGAATACTTAGTTCCCATATATCATTTTAAAGAAAATGAACTCAACTCTTACTCTTCCTCTACTCAATGCTCATGTCTTAAAACAAGTTTAAAAACAATTTGTAAAAAGACTTCTTAAAACGACTGGAAGAACTCTCAAGACTCTTAGCTCTACCTTGAATTTGAATTATTAATTATGAATTCAAGGTTATGATTCATGTTGTGAATGATTTCTAGATGTTTAGAAGTAGTTTAGAGTAGTTAGAATCAATAGGGAGTTAAGGTACACTTTAGGAGAACTTAGATGGGTAAAACAACGTAAAAAAGGGTTCGGCCAGACGACTCGGGCGCACTGTTGGCGCAGGGCGCTAACCCCTAAAGTTCAGAGACCCATTTCTGGTGCACTGCTGGCGCATCCGTGGCGCGTCGCACCACCATTCCCCAGACAATTCCAATGAATTTTTCTATTTGTTTTCTTACCTTAATTCGACTAGAATTGAATGGTTTCTTTCCCAATCACTTAGAATCGAATACTCAACGTATGTACATGATAAGCTACTCGAAACAACCCTCAAAACACTAACACTTATCTCAAGAACTCATCGAAATCCCAACAATCAAGATTATGAAAGGTATTTCAAGCAAACTCAATCAGAACTCAAATCCTTCAACTTTAAGAACAAATTTGCGCTGAAAATAACATGATTGACGTGTGAATAGAACTCACATACCTCTTAGGGATCAAACCCTTGGAGAAACAACCTTTGATTCGCAAGAAAACTTGAAGAACGCCTTGACTTTTCTCCTTTTCTCCTCTTCTTAACTTCTCTCAAAACCCTAGCGTAAATTAGGATTTGTAAAACTGAACCAAATTAGTTTACACCCCTAATTATTTAATAAAAATGTTTTTAGCTGATTGGATAAGGAAAAGACCAAAATACCCCTCATATTTTTATGTAACTTTCCTTAAATAGACAGCCTGACTTCAAACGGGCTTATCTTCTTCTTACGAGCTCGAAAATTAGCAAACTCGGTGGCGTTGGAAAGAGGATTCCAAGACCTTTCATTTGATATCTTATGGGCCACTTAAATCATCTTGTACTGAAGTTATAGTTGTTTGATGTTGACCCAAAACTCATAATCTATGCCTAACTTGAAAAATTTCAGATTTTGCTATTTCCAATTTAGTTCTTTCTACTTTTAGCTCTTTCACATACCGAGGTGTTACAATATCTCCCCATTGGGAACATTCTTCCTCGAATGAGGTTACTCTAAGTAGACTAAGTGGTAACATCTAACACCCAATTTAAACACTCAATATGGAAAGTAACACAACATTTTGACTAAAATAAATGCCAAGAAAAGGATTCGTACCTTAATTTGGAATTTCTCCAGACTCAAAGAGATGTGGGTATCTCTTCTTCATATCCTCCTCAACCTCCCAAGTAGCTTCCTCAATAAACTGATTCCTCTACAGAACCTTGACTGATGCTACCTCCTTGGTTCTCAACTTGAGAACCTGGGGATCTAGAATCTGGACGGGGATCTCTTCATAAGATAAGTTATCCTTAATACCAATTTCTTCAGTAGGTATGATAAGTGAATAATCGCCCATACACTTCTTCAACATGGAAATGTGAATACCAGATGAACAACTGCTAATTCTAACGGTATCTCCAATTCATAAGCAACATTGTCAATCCTCTTGGATATCCTGTAAGGACCAATATATCGGGGACTAAGCTTCCCCTTCTTGCCAAACCTCATAGAACCCTTCAAGGGTGAAACCTTCAAGTAAACTCAATCATCTACCTCAAACTCTAAGTCACTTCTCCTAACATCAATGTAGGATTTTTGACAACTCTGCGCTGTTTTCAACCTCTTTTGAATAATCTTCACTTTCTCCATAGCTTGATGAACCAATTTGGTCCTATTAACCCAACCTCACCAACCTCAAACCATCCAATAGGAGATCTACATCTTCTCCCATAAAGAGCCTCGTAAGGAACCATCTGGATGCTAGAGTGGTAGTTGTTGTTGTAAGCAAACTCAATGAGAGGTAAGTGATCATCCCAATTACCCTTGAAATCGATCACACACGCCATCAACATATTCTCTAAAGTCTAAATCGTACGTTCTGCTTTACCATCAGTCTGAGGATGAAAAGCAATACTCAAATTTACCATGGAAACCAAACCTTTCTGGAAAGACTTCCAAAAGTGTTTGGTAAATTGCGCACCTCTATCTGAAATAATAGATACCGAAATTCCATGAAGTCTTACTACCTCTTAAATATATAACTTAGCATAATCTTCTGCTGAATGGGTAGTCTTTACCCGTAAGAAATGGGTTGATTTAGTCATTCGATTTGTAATCACCCAAATCGAATCATGCTGCCTGCGAGACCGTGGGAAATTTGTAATGAAATCCAAATTGATTATCTCCCACTTCTATTCTGGAAGATCTATATTCTAAGCCATACCACCGGGCCTCTGGTACTCTACCTTGACTTGTTGGAAATTCGGGCACTTAGCAACGAACACTTTGATGCACTTTTTCATACTACTCCATCAATAGACTTCTCACACGTCACAATACATCTTTGGGGAACCCAGAAGGATAGAATATCTGGAGCTCTAAGGTTTCTCCATGATCCTCTCTTGGAGTTCATACACCCTTGGCACATACAATCTACCTTGATACCTCAATACACCATCTCCTCCTTGTTCGAAAGCCATCACTTTTTGCTTATGAAAATTTGCCTTTAATTCGAGAAAAATAGGATCTCGGTCTTGTTTCTCTTTCACCTCAAACACTAATGATGATTTAGCCCCATTTATCACCACTACTCCTCCTTCGTTGGAATCTATTAGTCGGACTTCTAATCATGCAAGTCTATGCACATCTTTTGCTAACTCTTTCTTATCATCATCAACATGGGAAGTACTACGCATAGACAACATTTTCAAGGCATCAGCAACAATATTAGCCTTACCTGGGTGATAGAGAATACTCATGTCAAAATCCTTGAGTAACTCTAACCACTTCATCTGTCTGAGATTAAGCTCTTTCAGCAAACAGTTATTGAAGACTCTTGTGATCGGTGAACACATCCACATGAACACCATAAAGATAGTGGCGCCATATCTTCAAAGAGAATACTACAACAGCCAACCCTAGATCATGGGTTGGGTAATTCCTCTAGTGAATCTTAAGCTCTGTCTAGAGGCATAAGCTATAACTTTGTCATTCTGCATCAATACACAACCCAGTCCAACTCTGGACGCATCACAATATACCACAAAACCTTGCGTACATTCTAGTAAGGTCAACACTAGGGCAGTAGTCAACCTAGTTTTCAATTCCTAAATGGTTTTCTCACAAGCTTCAGACTATTGAAACTTAATCATTTTCTGAGTCAACTTGGTCAATGGGGATGAAATAGATGAAAACCCCTCGACAAACCTCCTATAATAGCCTTCCAATCCCATGAAACTCCTAATATTTGTTGGATATGTGGGTCTAGGCCAGTTCTACACTGCCTCTAACTTTTGAGTCTTGACTCGAATCCCATCACCAAAAACAATGTGGCCTAAGAATGCCACAGACGCAAGCCAAAATTCACACTTAGAGAATTTATCATACAACTCCTTATCCTTTAGAGTTTGGAGAACTATTATGAGGTGACTAACATGATCCTCCTCATTCTTCGAATAGATTAGAATGTCATCGATGAATACGATAACAAACATATCTAAATAAGGCTTGAATACTTTGTTCATAAGATCCATGACCGTTGCCAGAGCATTAGTTAAACCAAAGGACATAATTAGGAACTCATAATGACCATAGCGGGTCCTGAAAGCTGTCTTGGGGATGTCACTTTCTCTTACTCTCAACTGATGATAGTCGAATCTGAGGTCTATCTTAGAAAAACAAGTGGCACCCTGAAGCTGATCGAAGAGATCATCAATTCTCGGAAGAGGATATTTATTCTTGATAGTGACCTTGTTCAACTGACGGTAATCTATACACATTCTAAGCGAACCATTTTTCTTCCTCACAAATAATACCCGAGCGCCCCAAGGTGAGACACTTGGTAGAATAAAGCCTTTTTCAAGGAGATCTTTCAACTACTCTTTTAACTCTTTTAATTCAGCTAGAGCCATTCTATATGGAAGAATTGAGATAGGACGAGTATCAAAAAGGATATCTATACCGAAGTCTATATCTCTCTCAGGAGGGACTTCGGGAAAATCATCTAGAAAGACTTCTAGAAACTCACTCACAACTGGAACTGACTGAATAGGTGGTGTCTCAACACTAGAGTCATTAAATCAGACTAGGTGATAGATGCACCCCTTGGAAACTAACTTTTTGGCCTTAAGGTACGAAATAAAATTATCCTTAGGCACTGCTGAACTACTCCTCCACTCTATAATTGGCACATTAGGAAACAAGAACTTAACTACTCGTGTTCTACAATCAACTGAGGCATAACATGCATGAAGTCCATACCTAGAATAACATCTATATCTACCATGTCTAACTCGATTAAGTCAACCACGGTGTCTTTATGATTGATGGAAATGGTACAACCACGATAAAGTTTCTCAGCTAGAATAGACTCACCAACTGGTGTAGAAACATTAAAGGGCTCAAAAAGTTTCTCAGGAAGGATATCAAAATTCATAGCAACATAAGGAGTTACAAAAGATAGACTCGTGCCTGGATCTAGCAAAGCATAAACATCAAAAAAAAAATTGATCATACCAGTGACAACACCTAGAGAATTCTCTCTCTCTTAACGACTGGTGATAGCATACATATGG
Source organism: Solanum okadae (assembly GCA_036553675.1). Taxonomy (NCBI): domain Eukaryota; kingdom Viridiplantae; phylum Streptophyta; class Magnoliopsida; order Solanales; family Solanaceae; genus Solanum; species Solanum okadae. The sequence continues at coordinate 20,073,266 of CM071686.1, read as the reverse complement.
TTTAATCCTCTTCTTGTTCCTGAAGTAGCTCCTCTAGGTGCAGCTCTGTCTGGTGGAGTAACTGAAGAAGACTGGGCTCTATTGCCCTTATTACCACTACCTTGTTTGTCCTTTGGACAGTCTCTCATGAAGTGACCATTCTGACCACACTTGAAACAACCAGTGAAGCTATCACGACACACTCCTGAGTGGGTCCTACCACACTTAGCGCATGCAGGAGTCCTATTACCTCCTTGTGCCACACTACCTTAAGACTGTACAGGTCTAGCTCTGAAGTTCTGTGAATTGTGATTCTTGAACCCACTTATGTTCCTTGGTCAAGGTGCACTAGAAGATGATGAAGCAAGTCCATTTTGCTTTTGTTGGAAAGAAGACCAGTTCACATTACTCTTATGTTTCTCAGACTCATTTCCTGATGTCCTTGCCTTCTTATTTTGGAACTCTTCTATCCCTCATTTTATCTTTCTCAACCTGCTGCACATTGATCATAAGTCTTGATATGTCCATATCTCCTATCAGTATAGCTTTCTTGCCCTCCTTACTTGAAAGATGAGACAACCCAACAACATCATGCTCCTCATGTCAGTAACCATCTCCGGGGAATAACGGGGCAGTTGGGTGAACTTAAGGTTGTACTAATGTACGCTCATAGATTCATGTTTAAGAGTGAGGAATTCCCTTACCTTCGCCTCTCTCAGTTCACGGGGAAATAAACGCCCCAAGAATTCCTCCTCAAACACCGTCCAGCTAACAATTGGTGCACCTTTAGCTCTATTATTCTTCTATTGATCAAGCAAGATTCTAGCTACTCCATTCAATTGGTATGTAGCAAGTTCCACTCGCTCGGCATCAACAACATTCATAATCTCAATAACCTTTTGTAGCTCTTCCATAAAGTTTTTTGGATCCTCTGTGACACTTGAATCAGTAAATTCTGGAGGATTCATCCTTAAGAACTCACGGATTTTGGATATAGCAGCCACATTCTGTCGAACTGCTCTTGTTTTACCAGATTGATTGGCCACAACTTGACTCAATATTTGGATAGCATCCCAGAACTTAGCATTAGTGACCTAACCTTGGGGTTGCACTTCTGGTGCAATGGGTACCCCTTCATCCTGTGGATCGACATTTCTCCTAGCAAAATTGACCTCGGACAGCTCTTTTTGGGGGCATGATCTGAAAGATACGTGCAAGAACGAGTTAGAAAGAAACTTCATAGAGATGAACTCTATCGCATGACAAGATTTATGAAAGAAGTGAGATAGTTCCTAAATGTCACAGCCTAATTATAGATGTGGCGCACGTCACACCGATAACTAGGACTCTATAGACACGACTTCATAGACATCCTAGGACTCTTGAACTCAGTGCTCTGATACCAAGTTTGTCACGCCCCAAGCCTACACCCTGGGCGTGGCTGACATTCGAGAACCATTGTTGGCCCCAAGCAAACCCTTGGCCTGACTTAACTCTTAGCGGAAGACTTACTCATATTAAAATCACTTTAAAAGTAAACTTTAACTCAATATCTCAAAAGATACTCTCAGAATATTTTAGAAATAAAACATTCAAATTGACCTCAAGGGCAACTCAAGTCTAGAATAAAACAACTGAAATGAACAAGACTCGTGAAGTATTGTCTATCTATCTATGAAGCCTCTAATACTATGAGGGATGTGGGGACAAGACCCCCAATCATCCTAATAACTGAAATAACTAAAAATAAAGAAGGGATCCTTCGGAAGATAGGAGGCTCACTAATATCTGGAACTCAACTGGATCAATGAAGCACTAGATGTTGATCCTTGTTACCTGTATCTGCATCATAAAAGATGCAGGAAAAATAGAGTCAGTACATGGAATGTACGAGCATGTGAGGGGATATCTAAACAAGACATAAACTTGAACTGGAACTGAAGAAACTGTTACCTCGTCTCAACTCAACTCAACTCATTTCAGTATAAAGTAGTGATAAAGATGCAATATAAAGAAAAGTTTTTAAAGCAGTAGATAACAACTCAATGTATTGAAATACAAATTAATACTTTGTTTCTATGCAAAAATACAAAATAACTCTATTTGGAGATTCTCTAACCGACAACCATCATTATGAGCCATGTGATGATACAACCTCTAGTCCACGCAGCCAGAAATGTCCTATACTTTGGCGGGGTATAGAACTCCTTAACTAATTGGATCCACTAGTTTATGCTAAAATTAATAAAGTAATATCTGAAAAGTATGACCCTTTTCTACCCACGTTGGCTACATGGTTTATGGGGGCTGTGAGTTGTTAGAAATCTCCCCCATATCGCTGCTCAATACTGCTCCAAAAATAAACTTAGCTCATTATGTTTTAAAGAAAACATTTCCTCTTCCTCAACTTTGAGATTATTACTTAAAAGGTTTCTCTAAAAGAGATAATACTGAAAACTATTTATGAACTCCTTGATAATCGGTGTTTCCACTTTTCTAAAATGTAAAAAATATTTCTCTTGGGAATACTTAGTTTCCATATATCATTTTAAAGAAAATGAACTCAACTCTTACTCTTCCTCAGCTCAATGAATTCAAGCTTATGATTCACATTGTGAATAATTTCTAGATTTTTAGAAGTTATTTAGAGTAGTTAGAATCAACAGGGAGTGAAGGTACACTTTAGGAGAACTTAGACGGGTAAAACGATGGAAAGAGGGTTGGGGCTGATGACCCGGGTGCACTGCTGGCGCTGGGCACCAGCCCCTAAAGTTCAGAGACCCATTTCTGGCGGACTACTGGTGCATCCGTGGTGCGCCGTGCCACCATTGCCCCAGATAATTTCGACAAATTTTTCTACTCGTTTTCTGACCTTTATTCGACTATAATCGAATGGTTTCTTCCCCAGTCACTTAGAATCGAATACTCAACGTATGTACACGATAATCTACTTGAAACAATACTAAGAACACTAACACTTATCTCAAGAACTCATCGAAATCCCAACAATCAAGATTATGAAAGGTATTTCAAGAAAACTCAACAAGAACTCACATCCTTCGACTTTAAGAACGAATTTGCGATGAAAATAACATGATTGGCATGTGGGTGAACGAATCCAACACTATGAGAACTCACATACCTCTTAGGGATTAAACCCTTGGCGAAACAACCTTCAATTTGCAAGAAAACTTGAAGAACGTGTTGACTTTTCTCCTTTTCTCCGCTTCTTGAACTTATCTCAAAACCCTAGCGTAAATTATGATTTGTAAAACTGAAACAAATCAGTTTAGACCACTAATTATTTACTAAAAACTTTTTAAACTTATTGGGTAAGGAAAAGACCAAAATACCCCTCATATTTTTGGGTAACTTTCCTTAAATCGACAACTTGACTTCAAAAGGGAATACCTTTCTCATACGAGCTCGAAAATTTGCAAACTTGGTGGTGTTGGAAAGAGATTTCCAAGGCCTTTCATTTGATATCTTATAGTCTACCTAAATCATCTTGTACTGAAGGTTATGATCGTTTAAAGTTGACCCAAAACTCATAACTTATGCCTAACTTGGAAAATTTCAAAATTTTCTCTTTCCAATTTAGTTCTTTCTATTTTTAGCTCTTTCAAATACCGAGGTGTGAAAATATCTCCCCATTGGGAGCATTCTTCCTTGAATGAGATTACTCTAAGTAAACTAAGGGTGGTAACATCTAACACCTAGCTCAAACACTCAATATGCAAAGTAACACAACATTTCAACTAAAACAAATGCCAAGGAAAGGATTAGTACCTTAATTTGGAATTTCTCCGAACTCAAAGAGATGTGGGTATCTCTTCTTAATATCCTCTTCAGCCTCCCAAGTAGCTTCCTCAACAAACTGATTCCTCCACAGAACCTTGACTGATGCTACATCCTTGGTTCTCAACTTGCAAACCTGGGATCTAGAATCTGGACGGGAATCTCCTCATCATAAGATAAGCTATCCTTATTACCAATAGCTTCAGTAGGTATGATAATGAAGGATCGCCCATACACTTCTTCAATATGAAAATGTGAAATACCGGATGAACTGCTGCTAATTCTGACGGTCGCTCCAATTCATAAGCTACAATTCAAATCCTTTTGGATATCCTGTAAGGACCAATATACCGGAGACTAAGCTTCCCCTTCTTGCCAAACCTCATAATACCCTTCATGGGTGAAACCTTCAAGTAAACCCAATCATCTACCTCAAACCCTAAGTCTCTTCTTCTAACATCAGTATAGGATTTCTGACGACTCTGCGCTATTTTCAACCTTTCTTGAATAATCTTCACTTTCTCCATAGCTTGATGAACCAAATCTGGTCTTATCAACCCAGCCTCACCAACCTCAAACCATCCAATAGGAGATCTACATCTTCTCCCATAAAGAGCCTCATAAGGAGCCATCTTGATGCTAGAGTGGTAACTGTTGTTGTAAGCAAACTCAATGAGAGGTAAGTGATCATCTCAATCACCCTTGAAATCGATCACACACGCCCTCAGCATATCCTCTAAAGTCTGAATCATACGCGCTACTTGACCATCAGTTTGAGGATGTAAAGCAATACTCAAATTTACCTTGGAACCCAAACCTTTCTAGGAAGACTTTCTAAATTGTGCGGTGAATTGCGCACCTTACCACATATAATTTTAAAATTAAAATAAAAAATTAGAAAATAATTTAGAGGAAGAAAACAAAGAAAAATATATAAAAGTATCAAAGAAAAAAGTAGGAGAAAAATAATATAGAAATTATATTTAAAAAATAGGGATAAAAAAGTAAAATTTTTGGTCAAACATAAATGACTTTTAAGTCAAAAACAAAATAAAAGTAGCGGAACAACTTTTAACTTTTGACTTCTTTTGCCTTTGAACTGAAAAAAATGTCTTCTTTTTGCAAATTTTAACTTATTTTAAACATTTTATTTTATTTTTCAAACACTTTAAAAAGTTGTAAAGTAACTTAAAAGTTGATTTGATTTTAAGTCAATCCGAACAAGCTCTAAGTATAGTGAGAATTGAAGTTGACTAAACAAAACCTAAGCTTAATTCTTTTTGGGTGTGAACTGAAGGCAACTCTTGTCTGTCGAAAGTTTTCGCTCAAAAATTAGAGTATGAGAATCATGTCCCCAAATTTTGTCGTCATCACAAGATTTTTGGTCACTCTTTACTACAATGCAGGACATTGAAAAGTAGGTGGAAACGACTGAAATAGAGAGTATCAACTGTATTTGTATTTATACGAATATAATATGCATTCATCGTCTTTGTCAAATGTATTATGTATCAATTGTATAGGTGAGAGATTTGTATTTTATATTGACTACATTCGAAAAAATAAATTTATATTCAACTGTATTTGTATTTTGTATCAACTGTATTCGTTATACGACATGTATTCATTCTCTCTCCTCCCTCTCTCAATTTTTGTCACATCCGAGCCTACACCCTGGATGTGGTCGACAGTTAGAAATCATTGTTGGTCCCATGTGAACCCTTGACATGGTTCATGACTACTAAGAGGAACACCAAACATACATACAATAGCCTTATAAAATAAACATTTAAAATCATTTAAAGATATCTCATTCAAAAGTTTGAAATAAATGATAATAATAATAATAATAATAATAATTGTTGTTGTTGTTGTTATAATGCTTAAAACATCTGAATACTAAATACTGAACTACTCACTAACTTTGTTTATCTATGAAACCTCTACTAACTGAGATAGATGTCGGGACAAGACTCACGACTACCTGACTATTTAGCTAATAATGACTAAGAACCTAATAAGCTGAACTAATTAAAGTGGAACCCTGTGAAAGTGAGGAGGTCTCAACAACTGCTGATGGAAAGAGATCTTATTGAACGTCTGCTATCGTGAGTATCTGAAACTACATCATAAAATGATGCAGTGCCAAATGACATCAGTATCTGAAATGTACGGTATGTAAAAATGACAAAAAGAAACATCAAGATAACTGAGTACATAAGCTGAAACATAACTTTCTGAAAGTAGAGCATGTAAATGTAATGAAAAAAAATAAAGCTTTACAATTGAGACAATATTGCAATATATCAAAGGCTAAAAATAGTATACTTCAATTTTCTTGGGGAGTTTCTCTAACTAACAACCATCACTATGAGCCTCATGATGATACAACATCTAGCCATGTTGTCAGAGTCATCCTATTCCTTGCCAGAGCATAGGATAACTAAACTGAACTTATAGATCCATCTAAAGAGGTCTCAATGAGACCGGGTGAGGAGTCACCCGAACCAATGGCACGATCCTATCTACGTTTGATGTGCAATTTATGAGATTTAAGTTATCTTAATTCTCACCCAAATTAATTCTCAATACTACTCTAAAAAACATGCATTTATTCTCATACTAATATATGTATTGAGTTAATACTCAAAGTACTTCTTTAAGGAATACTGATCCTTACTTTTAACTGACTGAATTTGCTTGCTCAAACTGATTATGCTTTCTTAAAACAAATCGTGCTCTTACTATGAAATAATGCATTTGAAACGTGTAGTGTTCCATTAAAACTCTTCTCAACTAGTAACTTAAAATACTTGAACTTATTTTAATACAATAGTCAATGCATGAAAGTAATTATGCAAAAGTTTTCAACAATTCATAACTAAATAGGAATTATGTGATAAAATAAGTATGAACAACAATTCAAGAACTATAATACATGAAGAACTATAATTTGAATAATAAGAATCAGTATTCAATGATAAGAGATCAAAACATACTTGATATTCAAGGGACTTGGGGTAAAACCCCTAATCTTAAATCTTACTGACTAAATTTAGATGTAGGGTGTGAGGACGAACTTAGTCCATCGCTAATAGTAGCCTTACACACCTTAGTGACAAATATTCATGAAAACTCTTAGAAGATGAAGTGTGGAGAACAATCTTAGATTGAAAATCTTAGATATCTTGAAGAGAATTTTGAACTTGGAGCCTTAAGATCTTGTGAAACCGGAGAAATTCGTTTCTTGGAGATCTTAATCTATCGAAGAAGGAGAATTAGGGATTTTGAGAAGTTCTATATGTATAATGATGTTATTAGGTTATAAGATGGGTTTAGGAAAGTTGGTTGAGGGTAAAATATCAAGAATACCCTCGTGGAAACTTAACAAGACCATAAATGTCATAGGAAATGTCACTTTAATGAATTTCATCGGCAAAGTTGTGTTCTGGAGGTTCCATCGACAAAATACTCAATGAATCACCAAAAGGGGCTTTAAATCACCCTATTATTCAGAGATCAGGACATTTTGGTGATGAAATTTGGGTATACATGAAACCATTCGGCGAGTTGCCGAATGGATAGGTGTCCTCGCCGAATTTCTCAATCCCGACATATTCTAGTAAAACAACCATAACTATATATTCCAAACTTTGATTGATGAAAACTTGGTGGCATTAGAAAGAACACTTATAAACCTTTAACTTTAAAGGTAAAAGGAAACCTAACACTTTATATATTGAGAGATATGATCATTTGAAATTGACCTTTATAAGAACTTATGTGAAAACATAGCCGATAGAAATTCTTTGAACTTGGCTTGGTGTTTTGATGAGTTCGAGATTTGGACTCATTTAGGGCTCTATTTACAATGATTTTGTGTCCTCAAATTCTTATTTTGTGCTAATAACTGATGTAAAACTCTTGATTTCCAGGTATATGGATTGAGGAACAAAGCAACGACACTAATTTGCAAAAAGGAACGAAGCGAGCTGAAAGAATGAAAAAATGCAAGCCTGGTGATCGCCAAGTCCACTTGGCGAGTCGCCAAATGGCTATTTGACCGCCTAAAGTTCCAGTGTGCTAAGCCCTAAAGGAAAGAACCAAGTTGGCGAGAGAAAGGAGCAGTCGGCTGATCGCCGAGTGGTTCCGTGATGCAGTGTTGGATCGCCCAAAATTACAGACCTTGAGGATGTTGAAGACCAAGGCAGAAGGGCGATGGAAGTGACTAAAGGGAAGATTGCACAGTGGATTGGCGAGCCCAACTTATTGCGCCGAGTGGCTTTTCGCGGCACATTTTTGAACATTTAGTTTAGTATCATTATTCATTCTGAATAGTATCTCATATCATAATTTTTTAGTCCATTATTAAATTTTGAACTGAGAGACAAGTTTTCTCTAGTTTTTCCTTAGTTTTGAAGAATTGAAGTTTTTCACTTTTGAGAAATTGGAAGTGGGTCTTTGAGATTCTTTAACTTGGACCATTGTAAAGACGAAATCAATCTTACCCAGTTGATGGAAGCTCAATTTGGTAACGTTTTTTATCTTTTATAATGTCTAGGTAAAACCGCAATTCTTGAGGTGTGATTATGTGATTATGGGCTGATTTAGGTTATGGGTATTACTAATTGTTAGTTTAAATATTGTTTAGAAGTGAGTTCAATCATTAGTTGTGGTTTAATTTAAGAATTGTAGTTTCAAATGCAGTTCTACCCTTGTGTTTTTGGCTTGCTCGAGAGAGAAGTTTTAAAAGTAATATTATTGATTGATGATCTGTGGGTATTGGGTTGTCATTGTGTTCAGCTTGAGAAAGTGAATCCTAAACCCAATTCTTCACATTCAGATCGAGATAGTGAATGAACTAAGGTGTGGGCTGTTCTTATTTTGCATGCTTGTTGATGTTCGAGAGAAATCGACTTGATTCCGGGTAAATTGTTCGATAAAAAGTTTACCTCCTCTATAGTCTATCTTTGTAACAACCCAGAAAACTAATAAGACCAAGCTAGAGTCTAATGGAAACTAATAGGTGAAACTAGAGCCTAACGTGTGAGCTTTTGAGTTTGGTGTTTGGTTGTAGGTTGTTTATTGACTTCCTGAGCTTAGGTTGAGGTGTCTAGGGGTTAAACGTCAAGGTACGACCCCCCAAAGAGCAACCTAGGGTCCTTGAGGGGGACCCTAAAGCCTAACTCCCAAGGCTGCTTAGAACCCAAAAAGCTGCCAAAATGAGTAAACCACGGATGGCCAATCACGGGCAGAAGATGGAGTGACGCCCCATAGGTCATGAGGCGTGGTTCAAGGCCTGGTTGAGGAGCTTCAGGTCCAAACCACGGACCTGCATCATGCCCAGTAGATCAATTGACGGACCGTAGGTCCAAGGGGCGTGGATTGCACCTGCAATCTGCCCAAAGTCGGCCAATAGGTGGGTTAGTTTAGGTAATTCGTTTTTAGTTTGTTTTAAGTAGGGGTTGATTAATATTGAATTATTTCATGTATGTAAAGTATTTTAAGGTATTAAACACTTCATTAACTCATTATAACCCAAGACCCCAAATCAAAACCCAACTATTTTTCCCTCCAAAAATCATATCTCTAGAAACTCCATTGAAGACCAAGAGAAGGGATCAAACTAGGGCGTGGAGATGAAGGCTTATTCACATAAATTTGATGGTATTCTAAGTCTATGGTATTGGAGTTCTTCATCCTTGGGAAGCTATCACCCAAGGAGCCATTTCAAAAGCTTTTAACTCAATTCTAGAAAACCCAATTAGCTAGGGTTTCAACTCAACCCCATGGATTCCTTTCAAAGTGGTTCTTAAAGGTTGAGTTATGTTTGTTATTGATGATACTACTGATTTTAGATTATTTTAACTTGAATTCCAAAGAATCCATGAGTTTTCCCCCAACCCTAGCTATGGCTCTTCTCTACATTATGAATGTTGTTAGAAGTTGATTGAATTGATTGAATGAGAGTTGATTATGATGTAGTTACATGATTTAAGTATAATTATACACGTATTCTTGATTAAACTAAGATTCTAGGGTGAAATTGATTTAGTCTAGGGTTATGACATAAAAAGGGGTAAATTGTGGGTTTAGATGTGAACCCTTAAGATTGATGAACTTCTTGAAGAATTGCCTTAGATTAAATCAGCTAGGCATGAATTGCTTATGAATGAATCTTGTAAACATGAATTGACTTGATTAGGTCTTACACGATGGATCATGGGTGAATAGTATTGAGGTTTAGTGTACTTGATGCTATATGACTATAATTGAGTAAGAATGAAGCATGTGGTTAGTCTACCATGAGAATTAGGTATACTTGATGATCATGTGAGGCATTGCTTGAGAGTAAGGCTTGTAACATGAAGAGGATTCCTAGTGCTTTATGAGTGAAAGCTAAAATGGATAAACTAAGTGTGTTAAGGCTTCAAGAAGGAAGCCATTATGCATGTTGGATTGTAGATAGCCCTATGGTGAATAAGACTTCACCCACATGATCTACAATATGAGTATATGAGCTTATACATGCAATAAATGAACTACTTGAATTACTATTATGTCCATGTCTATTATGATGAATGTTAGGTGTGTTGATTTACATGGTCTATAATCCTTGAATTTAATATATGTGAAATATGCATGATTGTGATATTATGTACATGCTTATGAACACCTTGAGAGGGAAGTGTCTATGATAATAATGTTGTTGTCGTGTCATTGGAAGTACAATCACACACACACACTCCATGCATAAACATGATTATGATGTATCAATTGTGTTAATTGAAAGTATAATTCTCATATGCACCTTTACACATTATTATGCATGAAATGTACTTGACCATGATGATCCTATTGTGTTGATTGAAAGTTCATTCTCATGAGAACACATGATCTTGGCGTGAAAGCTATTCTCACATACTAATTATGATTCTAAAGTTAGAAAGTACATTCTCACCTTTAATGAATCTATGAGCTATTTTGATGAATTGTATTGAACGAAGGGCAAAGTATTCCTTCACACATGTAAATACAATTAAAAGACTAATAATGTATAATTTGGGAAATAATGCTTAGCACTGAGTGGATATGGACAATGAGGAAAAGGCCCCTCCGCTAATGCAATAGGGCGGGTTTCTAGAAGCAATCTCCTTATCCCATAACTATGTGCCCACATAGGTCTTTAGCTATATATTTAGTTCTACCTTAGGAAAGTAGGACACCATCTTCGGTGTGGGGTTATACGACACTGGATTCCATGTAGCTCACATGGTCTATGTCGGTTGTGATAACTTTTCCCTATATAATAAAGATAATTAATGAGACATGAACTATACTATGATTTCTTGGTGAGTTTACTTAGTAGGAGTGGGGGTATGGGACTTCACTCCCACATTGCACAAGTAGGCTTAGTAGGATGTCATGGGATGGTTCCTTTATATAAATGATGAGATTTGAATGCATGCATATATTGAATGGATAGTTGTTATGAATGATTTTCCTTATAATTCAAGTAATGTACATGACTATTTCCTTATTTGTGACTATTGATTATAATGAGGTCTAAAGATGAAATGCATGACTAAGGTAGCTTCAAAGGAGTACTTAGTAGGATTGGTATTATGTGATGCTAACTTCATATTGCACAAGTGTTCCTTAGGGGTTACTAAGGTAATGGCTTTACTATGAAATGAGGATGAATGTGATTTTGGCTTGTGTTATACATTGTAAATGCATTTTAGTTACCATACATTGCACAAATGTTTCTTAGGGGTTGCTTATGTGATGATTACTTAATGATGAGATGATCTTGATATTTGACCTTGTATTACCTTATGATTGGAGGCTATGTATTGTGAAGATTGGGATTTGTATTTTGTTGATGTTGGAGACTATGCTTGTTATTATAATGATATCCTCATGTTATAATGACATGTATGAGAGTTGCCTTATTGGTTGCATTCTCCAAAATTTCAAAGATGATGTTCAAAAATGGCATATAGCATGATTTCAAATGAAATGTCCTTTTTTATGCATGTTTTAATGGTTTTGTGCATGGCTTCCATACTTAATACTTTTTGTGCTAACCCCATCTTTCTACATTTTCTCTAAGTGTAGGCTTTGGAGATATTGGATTCCATCCTCATGGCTTGGTTCATAGGAGATCAAGAAGAAGAAGATTAGTGAGTACTCATTGTATTCGAGGGCTTGACCATATGTCCTTTATTGTCTTTCCTTTTTGTTTAGACTTTTGTTGTAAGGGCCGTGTCCCTAAGATTGTATTTCAAGATTTGGTTCCAAGTATAATAAATGGTTTGAGACATAGTATATATCATATATTCTCTTTCATTTTATAAGAGACTTCGATTGTAAAGAAAAGTTTTTAATTCCGCACTATTTTCCTATGCTTTAATGTTCATGAATGCTATGAGGATTGTATGCGACTCATTTGGGGTCAAGTACACTGTATCACATCTACGGTCTAGCCTTGGGTCATGACAAACATGGTATCAGAGCATAAGGTTTTTGGGATGATTTTTAGGATGTCTCAAACCACATCTAGTAGAGTCTTGTTCTTAAATGTGTAGTGCGCCACATTTTATGAATATCAGGCTATAGGATGTTAGGAAAACTTCGCTTTTTCATTCTTTAGTCATGCCATAGAGCTTAACTTCATAAGGTCTTTCTCCTATTCCTTATCCGATGGTCTTTAGGGTATGACCACTTGAAGGGCTCTTGCTACAAGGAGCGAGGGAGAAAGGTTGGTTGTGATGCCAATTATGGCTATGTGACTTGTGAGATTTGAGGTAATAGATTGTGATGTTGCCTTTAGTGTGAATAATGCTTCATAGTTGCCTTTTTTCATGACCCGGGCTACCCCCCTAGGAGTGAAATGGCATACTTGACCCCGAAGGGGTCTCATACAACCCCTTAACGTATCATCATTGCAGAAGACATAAGAATAATGCGGAAAATTTAAAATTTTTACAATAGAAGTTTGACTTCCTTCATATATGAAAAGTAGGAATCTAGACTTGTCTCATTACACCATCTAAACATAGAAATGTGAAAGTTGAGACTTAGCCCTTACATCAATAGAAAGTCTTATCATAAGAAGTACAATATAGTCTTCAACAAAGAAAGAAAGGTAGAACTAAAATCGATAGCATCTCGCCCTCGGACTTGAGGACTCACCAAACTTGGAGATAGCAATCCAAATTTCTTGAAGAGTGGACTAAGTGTACCTCAACGGCCGAAACCTACACTCATAGGAGATGTAGAAGAGAAGGGGTTAGTACAAAATCACTAAGTATGGAAATATGCATACAAATCCTTAAATATGCAAAAAGGGACATTTTGGTGTAAATCATGCATTTGTCAAGTTAAAAGGCCATTTATGCACATAAAGACATAACACATCATAATATCTCATTTTATATAAACCTTCATAACATAGTAGAAAAATCACCTTAGTAACCCTAAAAGCATACTTGTGCTATGTATAGTTAGCATCCCATAATACCAACTACACTAAGTATCCGTCTAGAGTCACCTTAGTGACACATATCAACTTTAGATCTCATCATAATCCATAATCGTACATAAGGAATAATCATGCTCATTACATATACATAAGGGGAGTCATAACATAACAACAATCCAATCAACATATATCATACCTTCATGTCTTACCATAGCATAATGAACCAATCCACAATCCCTTTCAAAGCTTACTTGTGCAATACAAAAGTGAAGTCCCATACCCCAACTCCTACTAAATAAACTTATCAAGAAACCATAAGTATAATTCAAGTCATAATCATTATCTTATTACATAGGGAGAAGTGCATTAACCGACATAGACCATGTGAGCTACATGGAATCCGGTGTCATATAACCCCACACCAAAAAAAGGCGTCCTACTTGCCTAAGGTAGAACTAGACACATATAGCTATAATGTGGATCCACTAGCTAATACCTATGCAGGCACATATTTATGGGATTGGGAGATTTCTTCTAGAAACCCGGCCTATTTTACTAGCGGGAGAGTTTCCATCTCATGAGAGCATATGTAGAAGACCCGGTCTAAAACTAGTGGGAAAGTCTCCACCTCATTTGACATATCCTCTCGGTGCTAAGCATTATTGTCCAACTTATACATAGTTAAGGTGAATTACAATTTCATATGTGAAGGAGTACATTACCCTTCATTCAACCCAACTCATAATATAGCTCATTGATTCAACATGGTGAGAACTACCTTTCACCTTAGAATCATCATATAATCATCCAAGACAATTCATTCATAATTATGTGTAGTAGTAAAGGAAAATAGTCTTTCAACAATACAATAATTCACACATTAGTCATTGGATCTTCACCATTCAAGTGGAACATAACTTCATACATAAATACATGAAAAGTAAGCACCTCCACCTTTCAAGTGGATCAATCCATTAATATATAATAATCTTAAACATAGAGTACCTTCATACATTGCCTTCAAAGCAATACTTCAAGATTCAACACTTACAATTTACACTTCAAGGGTCATAGATCATGTCTTGAAATCACACTTAGAATTACTACTTTAAGCATGAATCAAACAAGACTAATTGACTAAATTAACATAGATACTATTCTATGTATTCACATTGCATGAACAAAGCCATCTCAATTTCATAAAGTTGGGGGTCATGGGGAAGCACATGGGTTCATGAGGAATTTCACAATAAAAACCCTCAATAAACATAAAATTCATCATAATATAGGATAATTAACATAAAGAAATCGCTTCAAGAAGAACCCATGGCTAGAATCAAAACCCTAATTTTTGAACAAATTCCCAATTTTGAAAATTAGTGTTGAAGGGCTTCATGGAGAAAGAAATTCCATGAATGAAGGTTCTCATACCTTAATTGAAGCTTTGCCACGAAATTAGAGTGAAATCCTTGGAGCTTGAACCCTAATCTTGAAGCTTTTGGTGTTCTTCAATGGAGGGACTTGTAGAGAGAGAAATATTGGAGAACAGATGAACTTTTTATTTTGAAGTGGGTGTTTTTGAAAGTGATTAATTTTGGGGATATTTTAATATAAAATCTCTTATATAGTTATTTAGAAATAATATAAAATATACCCACTTTCTAATTTAACTAAAAAAACAATATTTATGAAAACGCCCCTGCACATATGGACTTAGCCAAAAAACCTAAGGAAATGTTTAAGGAAGCATTTAAGGTCCTTAAAGTGGTCCACTAGCCTTGGACCCTCCCTTGGACTTTGCCTTTGACTTTTTAAAGCTAAGGCATATCCATGGGAGTATTCAAAAGACCTATTAATACCAAATATATATTTATTTAAAAATAATATAGATTATACCCATTTAATTTGGACTAAAGAGGAAATTACGAAGTTACCCCTTTTATGCCTCTCTTGGATTGCCCAAATAAAACTAAGGCAATTACCAAGGGAGCTTTTAAGGCCCTTGAATTGATGTACCTTCCTTAAACCCTCCCTTGGACTTGCCTTTAAATTTTTAAAGCTAAGGCATAAGTCTACAAGGGAGTACACGGCAGTGGGCCCCCACATGCACACGTGCACTGCCTAGTGTACTAGGGCAGCCCTCATGCGTGGTGGTCCCCATTAGGTGGGGCCCTCTTTTGTCCTTATACCCTCATGTGTAAAGCCCCTAAAAAAAACTAAGTAATTGTTTAAGGGACCTTTTAAGGGCCGTGGACTGCTTCAAGTCCCTTGAACTCATGCGTGAATTGCCAACTTGCCCAAAATGGCTAAGGAAAAGTTCACGAGGCCCTTCTAGGATAGTGAACTGTTTCACCTCCCTTGAACCCTCTCTTGAAAATATACTTAGCCAAAATTTGGACTATTTTACAAAACCACATTTATGTATAAACTTTTAAGATTCATACATTAGGCTCTAGTTTGACCTAGTATTTTCCGGAGTGTTACAATATCTCCCCCTTAGGAACATTCGTCCCTGAATGAAACTCTAAACATTTATAGGGGAAATAAAGACTCAAGACTAGCAGTCCAACAAGCAAGAACTCAAGAATAATGCAAAATGCCAAGGAGGAAACATCAACTCCATTCTCAAAACATAACAATGCAACACAAGGAAGTAGGAACTACATCCACACCCTAATATGCACCAGATTTATCATTTCATATCATCTTAGGAGGAACTACCTTCTCCAACTCAAATGAGCTCAACATAATCATTAAAGACCCAATATGCCATTTGTATCAAAACATAACTAAGCATGTTCAATACAACATCTCATGAAATCGAATACTCCACCATCATACTAAAGTGCAAACCAACCATGAGGAACATATAAATCATGAAAAATCAAGATACATTAAACATGAATTCTCACAAGAACATGCACACATAAAGGAAATCATGGAAAGCACAACAATACACATGACTCCAATTCACTAGAAACTAAGAGGAACTACTAACCTCAACTTTGGCTAGGAGTAGAAGGAAAAAGATGAGGATAACGGGATTTCATATCGGCCTCGGCCTCCCAAGTAGCACTCTCAACTAAGTGATTCCTCCAAAGAACTTTAACGAAAGCTACTTCTTTATTCCTCAACCTCTTCACTTGCCGGTCCAAAATCTCAACCGGGACCTTTTCATAAGAAAGGTTCCCATTAACTCCTAGACCTTCTAAAGGAAGAATGGATACCGGGTCACCAATGCACTTCTTAAGCATGGAGACATGGAACACCGAGTGAACCGGAGCCAACTCACTAGGTAAGTTCAATTCATAAGAAGCATTTCCAACACGTTTCAAAATCTCATAAGGGCCCACATACCGAGGACTAAGCTTCCCCTTTCTACCAAACCTCATTACCCCTTTCATAGGTGAGATCTTCAAGTAGACCCAATCACCTACCTCAAACTCTAGATCCCTCTTTCGATTATCGGCATAGGATTTTTGCCGACTTTGAGCCTTCTTCAACTTATCTCTAATAATTCAAACTTTTTTGATGGTTTCACAAACTAACTCGGGACCAATAAGGGCAAATTCACCTACATCAAACCAACCCACCGGGGACCTACACCTTCTCCCATATAGTGCTTCAAACGGAGCCGAAGCAATACTTGAGTGGTAACTATTGTTGTAGGCAAACTCTATCAACAGTAGATGGTCATCCCAATTACCTTTGAAATCAATAACACATTCCCTCAACATGTCTTCTACAGTTTGAATGGTGCGTTCCGCTTGACCATCCGTTTGAGGATGAAAAGTGGTACTAAGCTTCACATTTGTACCACGCCCATTTTGGAATGCCTTCCAAAAGTGAGAAGTAAATTGAGTACCCCTATCTGAAATGATAGACAACGGAACCCCATGCATCCTCACTATTTCCTTGAGGTACAACTTAGCATAGTATTCTGCCGAAAAGGAAACCTTGATGGGAATAAAATGGGCTGATTTGGTTATCCTATCAACAATGACCCAAATAGAATTATGTTGCCTTCATGTACGTGGCAAACCCGCAACAAAGTCCATATTGACATCCTCCCACTTCCAAGTGGGAATATCTATCTCTTGGGACAAACCTCCCGATTTTTGGTGTTCGTCTTTGACTTGTTGATAATTCAGACATTTGGCCACAAAACTCGCTATATCCTTTTTCATACCATTCCACCAATAGACTTCCCGTAAGTCACGGTACATCTTGGTGGCTCCCGGATGAATAGAATATCGTGAACCATGAGCCTCTTCTAAAATATGTTCTCTCAAATCATCTACATCCGGAACACACAACGTACCTTGGTACCTAAACACCCCATCTCCCCCTTAGGAGAAAACCTCAATGGACTTGTTGAGTACCGATTCTTTCAATTCCATCAAAATAGGATCAAGGTGCTGCTTAGACTACAGATCAACTACTAAGGAAGATTTGGAACTATGATGAACCATGAAACTACTCTTTTGTGAGTCAACTAGTTGGACACCTAATAGGGCCAACCTATGCACATCATGAACTAACTTTTTTTTCTCATCTTCAACATGGGCCACACTACCCATGGACATTCGACTTAAAGCATCCGCGACAACATTGGCTTTGCCGGGGTGGTAAAGGACACTCATATCATAGTCTTTCAAAAGCTCTAACCATCTTCGTTGTCGGAGATTCAAGTCTTTTTGGCTAAATACATATTGAAGACTCTTGTGATCGGTAAACACATCTACATGCACCCCATAAAGGTAATGTCTCCAAATTTTCAAAGCAAATACTACGGCTGCTAATTCAAGATCATGGGTCGGATAATTCTTTTCGTGGACCTTGAGTTTCCTTGAAGCATAGGCAATCACCTTACCATGTTGCATGAGGACACAACCCAAACCTACTTGGGAAGCATCACAATATACTATGAACCCATCGATACCATCCGGTAAGGTCAACACCTGAGCGGAGGTGAGTCTATCCTTCAATTCTTGAAAGCTTTTCTCACAAGCCTCCGACCACACAAACTTTGCTTCCTTTTGAGTTAAAGAGAGTCAATAGAGAAGCGATGGAGGAAAACCCTCAACAAATCTTCTATAGTAGTCGGCTAATCCCATAAAGCATCTAATATCGGTAGGAGTTAGAGGCCTAGGCCAACCCTTGATCACCTCCGTTTTCTTCGGATCTACCTTAATACCCATACCCGACACAATATGCCTAAGGAAAGCAACCGACTTAAGCCAAAACTCTCATTTACTAAACGTAGCATACAATTGGTGATCCTTGAGGACTTGCAACACAATTCTCAAATGGTTCATATGTGTCACGCCCCAAACTCGAAGGGTGCAACTGTCTCCTAATGCCAAAACTTAGGCTCGAGCCGACCCTGCTGAACCATTTGCTACTAGCGCATGGCAGCCACACGCAATCAAGAAAACAAACAAGTATATCTCGGCTTAAAACTAAGCCCTCGGCCGGCAAGCCCCTATAAACTGATCTATAAAAGAAATAGCTACTCCTAAGAGATCATATAAATAAATAGCCAACTAGGATAGAAGTCCTGATTGGGCCGTCGAGATCACCATGATATCTATACCAAAACTAAAAGCAGGTATATATCAATACAATACATCAAACAACTCCAAGCTTCAGCAAACCAACAACATAGGCTAGTATGGCCATAACGTAGCTATACACCCCACACACTAGTCGGCAAGCCTCTAAGAGTACTAAATTTTAGCGGGACAGGGCCCCAACCTACCCATAAAAATATATACAACAAAATATAACAAACCTCCCAACTCTGGCAGCTCCAGAGGAATGGGGCAAGCCAACCGAATAAAAGTCAATCCTGCTGTTGAGGAGGTCTACTGGTCTTCTGTCAGGACCTGCATGCATGAATGCAGCGCCCCAAAGGCAATGGGGGCGTCAATACAAAATAATGTATAGAGTATGAAAGGCAATAGACTATGATGAGGTATCCTAATATACTGGAATAATCTGATAAATAAATCAAGGATAAGATAAGTGTACTGACCTGCTCATAAATCTAAACTTATCAAAAATAATAAAACAACAACCTAACCAAGCCTCCATAAGCGGGGCAAGTACAAACATCACACAACACCACCTACTCAGGCCCCCATAAGCCCGGAAGTGCCAATCAGCCTATATACCCCTATCGGTAGTCCCCTAGCCCTCTTAGGCGTCAACATAGCCTTGTAGGCAACTCATAACCCTTCTAGGAATCAATATAGCCCAATAGGCAACTTATAGCCCTTTTAGGCATCCATATATCCCTGTAGGCAGAACATAGCCCTTCTAGGCATATATCATATTCCTGCAGCTAAACACAATAGCCCCAAGGGCTACAATAACAATCCAATCGCTAAAAGTGAGCAATTTAGTTATAAGCAAACTATACAAATAACCTCTAAGTCGTGTCCAACATAGGGACGCTACTAACTGAATAAGAATCCCGACAAGGGAGGATTATATCAACTCGAGCAGCCAACAAACAACAATCGCGGCTACAAGTATATCAAGGATAACAACCCAAATACATTGCTTCTAAGCTTTAAGGAAACATGTCGTAAGTAGGGAATAGCCTTAACATACCTTTTTCATTGAATTCACGGGTCCTAATAACTTTAATCACAAACCCCCTTGATACTACAATAAGGCAGGATCATAATCAACACAAAAGAATAGAAGATACAACAAAAATCCTATAAAAGATATGTATTTCCGTCGCAAATTGCTATTTGCGATTTATCAAAGCTAGAGTCGATGAAAGAAGGGTCTTACCTTGATAATAAGTTTGTAATACACCTCAAAACTTTAAAATATGCCCAAACCCTTGCTGTCCACACACCAAAGTATGATATGCTAGGAAATCGATAAAACAAATTATACCATGTTGACGAGCTCAACGCATAGAACAACTTTTGTCAAGGACTTAAGTTACGAAAATCAGTAACTTGGCTTGTCCTAAAAGTGGGTTTTGTAGGTTTTGTGAGTTTTCTGGTTCTTCACTAAAGAAAATGAAGGAAAAATGAAGAAAAGTCGAAGAAGATGATATATATAAAGTTCCACCGACCTAGGGGACCCACATCAGCCTGATTGCGCAGTCTTGCAAAAATGCGTATATCTCTCCATTCTGAAGTCGTATGAACGAACGGGTTGATGTGTTGGAAATGAAATTCGTAGACCTTCGATTTCATAGGTTGCGGGGACCATAACTCTTAATAGATTGGGTGAAAATGTCTGAGACATTTGACCCAAATTTCAGACATATCATTAAAAAGGAATTTATGGTAACTTTCGTCAACTTTTACTTTGCCACTTACCTAACTTCAAAACTTGAGATACTACACTTGAACACTTAAATATCACATAACACATCATTCTTAATTTATTACCCACCCTCCTGGTCTTTCCACGAAGATACGAGTCAATTTATACCTTTCCAAAAGTCGGGGTGTTACATCCATCCCCCCTTAGAAACATTCATCCTCGAATGAAAAATCTGAGTCACGCGGTTCAGTCCTTAGGAGTTGCCAAAATTTAGGCAGTGTATCCTTTGTAGGTGTCACTATCCAAGAACCTGAAATGCAAAATTTCTAACCTAGGCATCTCACATGATGACATAAATAGCTAAGCACTATAGCTCCACCATAACAGTGCGAGCAGGTATACAATGATAACCACAATAATAATAAGCAATAGTATATATATATATAAATCAAGTAGGTATCTTACCTTACTGCCCAAATATAAACTGATATGACATCACCCTAGGGTATAAAACAAGTAAGGATATTTAGACCGCATGCCATCCTCAGTTTCCCAAGTCACCTCTTCTCTATTCTTGTTTCTCCACAATACTTTAACGGAAGCCACCTCTTTGGTCGTCAATTTACGGACCTGCCGATCTAAAATGGTAACTAGAGTTTCCTCGTAGGACAACTCCTCTGTGATCTGAACATCCTCAACTGGGACAATCTGAGAAGGGTCTTCTACGCACTTCCGTAGCATCGATACATGGAAAATTGGATGAACAAATTTTAGCTCCGAAGGCAATTCTAACTCATAAGCCACTCGTCCTACCCTTTGAAGGATCCGGTATGGCCCAATGAATCTTGGACTAAGCTTTACCTTTTGGCCAAATCGCATAACACCCTTCATAGGCGAGACTTTTAAGAATACCCAGTTATCGACACAAAACTCTAAGTCCCTTCGTCGAACATTTGAGTATGACTTCTGTCGGCTTAGAGCTGTTAGCAACCTCTCCCGAATGAGCTTAACCTGCCCCACTATCTGCTGTACTAAGTTGGGTCCAATCAACCCTGACTCACCAACCTCGAATCATCCAATAGGGGACCAACATTTTCTCCCATACAAAGCCTCATATGGTGTCATCCCGATGCTGGAATAATAACTATTATTGTATGCAAACTCAATAAGAGGCAAGTGGTCATCCCAACTTCCCTTGAAGTCTAGCGCGCATGCATGTAACATATCCTCGAGTGTCAAAATTGTACGCTCATCCTAGCCATCTGTCTGAGGGTGAAAGGCTGTACTAAGATTAACCTGTGTCCCCAATCCTTTCTGGAAGGACTTCCAGAAATTGGCGGTGAATTGTGCTCCTCTATCAGAGATAATAGATACTGGGACACCGTGTAGCCTAGCAATCTCCCTAATATAGAGCCCTGCATAGTCTTTGGCCGTAAAAGTACCCCTGACTGGTAAGAAGTGGGCTGATTTTGTTAGTCTATCAACAATTACCCAAATAGAGTCAAACTTGCGACGCGATCGAGGTAACCCTGTAATAAAGTCCATATTAATTGCTTCCCACTTCCACAAAGAAATGTCTATCTCCTGAACTTACCCGGCGGGCTTTTGGTGCTCAACCTTCACCTGTTGGCAGTTAGGACACTGTGCCACAAACTCAGCAACGTCATTCTTCATCCCGTGCCACCAATAGATCTCCTTAATATCATGGTACATTTTTGTCGAACCAGGGTGAATAGAATAACGGGAATGATGTGCCTCTTCCATAATCCGATGCGGAAGCCCTGCAACATTCGGAACACACAATCGACCACTATATGTAAGGGCTCCATCTCCTGCTATATAAAATGCTAAAGTCTGTTGATTCTGAGCCTTGGCTCTGAGCTGCTCTAAGCTAGGATCCTCTTGTTGCCGTGATTTTACTTCTACAACTAGAGATGATACGATTGTGCCCTGAATTATTACCCCACTATCTTTTGCCTCTAATAATCTGACTCCCAAGCTAGCTAACTGATGAAGCTCTTGCGCTAGCTCACGCTTCTCAACATCTAAATATGATAAACTACCCATAGATCTTCGACTGAGGGCATCAGCTACCACATTCGCCTTTCCTGGATGATATAAAAAGTCCACGTCGTAGTCTTTCAGTAACTCAAGCCATAGACGTTGTCGTAGATTTAACTTCTTCTGTCTAAAGATATATTGAAGGCTTTTATGATCTATGAAGATATCAACATGAACATGATACACTCAAATTACACCTCCCTAAAGAAGCATAAGCGATCGTTATCAAGTAAAAAACCCAACTTGTAGGTTAGGGTCGATCGCATGAGGAAACTGGTTTAGACTTAACTTTAACTTACACCGATATTCGTTTAGTCAAAGTACTTCCGGAAACAAGTAATAAAAAAAGGGGGATATGTGAAACAAATTGTAAGAATTCAGTAAGTAATCAGTAAACAAAAGTCAATTTTTGTTGTTATCAAGATGAGAAAATTAACTAGGGGATACATGTTCACCACAAGCTCATAACTCAGTAATCCTAGTAATAGCAATCCTGTCCTAGTGTATTACATGCAAGTGATAAGTTAGGTATCTCCAAATCCTTGGTCCGGCATCTAGAGAATTTCACCCCGCACCTTGGTTCGGCTACGTGTGTATAATTTACTATCCCTTACCTTTACCTCATATTAGACATCATAATCGATGTTTGGCTTAGTTATTACTTCACACCAATCGACACTAGCCTATTAGATAGTATCACACTAAATCTATGTTGATAATTCTTTTCTTGTTGATTACCTCCTTGGTCCGGCAAGTTCTAACACGTGCACTCGTTAAAAAGACTTTTGAACGAAAGAATTATCAATGCATGCAAAACACTCTTCAAGAATTGCTTATTTAGTATTCATACTTTGTTAATTGCTCATGGATCCCACAACCCTAGTTGTTGAGTTTAGTTACCCATAATCATATGAACACAATTCATGTTTCTAGATGAAAGAATTATGAACTTACGTAGTTGAGAAAAATAAACCCAAAACTTCAACTCAAAATTCAAACCAAATCTTCAAAACTAACCTTTTGAAATCAAGAATTGCTCGGGTAGTAAAATTAGTTCTCAAGTCACAAAGTAAAACAAAAGTAATAAAGTCTAACCCCAAAAATGAGGTTTACATGCCTTATTTATAGAAAACAGGACCTAAATTAAAAGGGAAACAAATTAAGGAAAGTGTGTTCAGGCACGCGTCTTTATTCCACAAGACTAACTCACGGACCGTCAATGGATCTATGGTTCGTGAGTCCCTTCCGTCAGCTAGGACTTAAAAAATATTTCAGCCTCCAAAAATCAGTTTCTCTGAAGCAAACGACGGACTTGCAGTACAGACCGTAGATCGATCTATGGTCCGTCAATCCCCTTCCATATCTCCATACTTGGAATCTTCAAAAATCAGGTACTGGAACCCTCGCAGTATCAATCTATGGATCAATACTACGGTCCGTAGATCAATCTACGGACCGTCAATGGCCACTGTGGTTCCACACTCTATCAGATTTCCTTGATTTGCCTTCTATGCCTTGCCTGCTGATCTACGGCCATCACTTACAGAGCGTCACTGGACCTACGGTTCGTAGATCACCTCCGTAGGTGCCCTTTCTGCAGTTATTTCAGCTGCCCTTTATTTTCGCGCATGAACATCTTTCCTGCAAAACATTATAAAAACACATAAAAACCAATCCAAAAAGGCCCTAGACACACACAACTTGTAAGTGAAATGTATTAGAAATACCGTAAACTCACGGTATATCAACACTCTCAACTTAAATTTGTTGTTTGTCCTCAAGCGACGCACTAAGACTCTAAACGACACTTGTATAGAAGCAAGCATTTCAAGAACAAGTAATCACATGTCTTTCTACCACACTCTCTTTGTGGGTACAAAAATTTGTTCTCTTAGACTCGATAAGCTAATTCATGCGGATCAAACTATGACAACGATTGACCAACCAACACACAATATACACTGTTTCACTATCACCAAGGTACCAACTCTCCGACAATGTACTAAGTGCCCTTACTTCAAACGAATTCCCTTTTCTTTCGTACAATGACTTATGAATTTGAGTACAAGGATTCATTCAACACTCACACTCAGAAATTACTTCAAATACAGTTAGTGCTCAGTACCATAGGCTTGCCCTTATTTTCACTGCTTAGACTCTCCAAACTCTCTAGGATTATTATAGGACTTTCTTGGCTTGTAACGCAGGCTCAAGGTCAGGTGTGGTACATTTGGGTACTTCTTAGTGACTTTCTGCCCTCCTTGACATTACACTAGGCTTTCAACCTCTTTTTGCCCTATTTTTGCCATCCTACCATTTTACCTTCTTTCCCTTGATTTTCTTTAACCACGGACGTGACTTTAGACTTTGTAGCTCTTTTTACTTTATTTTATTTTTCCCTTTTTTTTAGCTTTCAACAAGTCACATCCTTTCTTCTCTTCTTCAACATAAAACTCGTTTCATACCCATTTTTCTTTTGGTTTCCTCCTTCATAGCCACCCTCAACTTATGGATTTTCCATTGGTTGAGGTGCACAATACCCGATGTCCGGTTAGGACCAAGATTGAAGTTACTTTTTACATTAGCTACCTTCAACTTAGGCTTTTGGCCTAAGTCGAGGTGCACATGTCCAAGGAGGGACCGGGGCCAACATAGTCGATTATAGGAAGGTGAGTTCGGGGTTTAGAAAGAAATGGTTTAATTTTAGGCTCAAAGTATTTGGATCAAAGAGAGCATTTATTTCATTTGGTTGGATCCTTCTTTTAGGCAATTTGTGGACTTATCAGAACAATGACCTATGATCACTTCCTAACCTCTAGATTGAATTGTCTTAGCTAGACTAACCAGGCAAGTTCTAGTTTTGCACAAAAACTATTTGAACACTCAACTATTCTCACACCCTCTTGGCACATAGTTTCATTATCAGATTATCAGATTACCCAGTTCAAGTTTCAGCTTAAGTCATGCCATCAAGTTGATTCATTATCATGTCATACTCAGAGCCAACACATTCAACTAATCATAGCTTACAGATTTTAGCACACATCACAAAATTTGACGGCTGACGGGTATCATTTTTCAAGCCATCATGCTTTCTTTCTTTTTCATGCTTCTACACATACAATCGTAACACATGCTAGTTCAACAGAAATTAAACAGTCTCTTGGGGAAAAAGAACACAGGCAAGAAAACCCCACGAGAGGATTTATGAGTTGGGTTACTCAGACTTCACCCTATCACTCACAATCCATTTACCCCACCCCAAACAAAAATAGATGCGATTGACCCCAATTCATACAAAAGCAGTAAATGAAAATGGATTTAGGTGAAGCAAACCTGTGGTGAATAGCGTCGACGAATCATCAACAAGCGGGTGAGTTCGATTTCCTGGAGCCCGCTGGAACAATAGTTGGGTCACCCTCAGTAGTGCCCACATTATCCATCATAGCACCCTCAGTAGTGCTCACAACGTCCCTCACAATAGGCGGGACCTCTACAATTGGGGAAGAGCTCGATGCCCTTGCAACACTCTCACGCACCCTCCGCTGGCACAACTCTTCATCTAAAATTAAAGCCTTCCTAGCCTCTTTCTCCTGCCTTCGCTATCTCTTTTGGGATTTTTCCTCCTTAGTGCGACTAGAATGGTGCCTCTTACCTTTAGTATATGTCGGCTCAGGCTCCTCCTCGGTGGTCCGACTGAATAAAGCATCCAGTACCGTGTCATCAGCTAACGCAGTAGGTGCAGCCTGAGGTTCAACTGTCGGGGTAGCAAGAATGACATAAACGTCGGCTTGAAGACTGGCTAACTTGGACTGAAAAAAGGATAGATCTATGGTCGGGGTTGGTCGCTTAAGGACACTCAGTTCAAAGGCATCAAGACGCTTATTAACGACCTGGACCTTCCGGTCCATCATGCCCTCCATCCTTCGCTCGATTCTGGCCTCGGACTCTGCTATCGACTTTTGCATCCAAGGCTAGATGTGATGCAGCAGTGTGGCCATCTAAGCCTCTAATTTATGTACTCTGGCCAACGGGACAACATTAGCCCCGAACTGTGGTGTGGACCGGGATGAGCTAAGAGCCATACTAGCTGCCTGAGAAGAGGAGGCCGGGATAGTATTGGTGTGATCTGGTATACTGGGGTCACCGCCCTGTGCCTGCCCCACCGTGTCTGCAAAATCAACACCCAAAGGAGGAACCTCAATCTGGCGCTCTCTGCATGGTGCTGCCACGTTTGCCTCATCACGAATGAGGCCTATATCCAACGTCCTTATAGGGTGGATCAACCAATAACAATGCCAAATCAGCACTCCAGAGTCCCTGCACAATTGGAAGATCAAACATGGAAAGGGGTAAGTAGTGGAGGTTTTGAATGCCCTCTCACGAATCTCTGCTAGCAGCATGCGGACAAAGTCAATCTCCACTCCTGCTACCAATGTTGCAACCATGACCACTCTGTCCCATGTGAGTTGGTTGTCAGCTTTTGTAGGCGACACCCTGTTACGCACCAACAGCCAGAAGAACTTGGCCACAAAATTTAATGTGGCCTTTCGGATACCCAATCGTGGAGGGGTGACCCATTAACCACGCTCGCCATCTGCAGCAATGCACTTAGCCAACCATAGTATAACAGCCTCTCGCTGCTCAGCATTCCTCTGGAAAGTGCCACTCCACACGATGTCCCATCTGTAATCAAACTCCGCTGTGTTTAGTGACCAAGAGTGACCTGTGGTCGGACCATAGAGAAAGTGGCTGATGGTGGCAGGTGATATGTCCACCAGACAACCTCGGACCTTAGTGTAAGTGAGAGGATCTTGGGCTAGGGGTTTAGACCGCTTGGAAATCGAACCACAGAGAGTGGCAGCATAAGAGGCGTAGAATTCCTACATAATCTCCTCGCTATACGTCCCTGGGTCTCGAGCCATCCAGTCACACTTGTGGAGGTTAAAAAGTTGGTGGATGTCCGAGATAGTCTGCAATCTCCCCGTGAGGACTCTGCGCTCCTCTGTAATAAGTCGGGCCATCTTCTGTTTGTCATTTATCATCTTGGCATCCCGATAAATTTGCCATTGGTCCTCTACACACCATCTGTTTAGCTCGCCGGCTACTGGAGTAGGATCATCATTTCGTGGTACAGGGACGGACTCCGAGCTAGTGGTCTCATCAGACGAGGCAGCTTGATCATCCTCACCGGACCCTGTGGCTGATTTAGCACTGGAACCTGCAGCAGGGGCAGATTCGGACCCTGAAGCATGGCTAGAGTCAGAGCCCGAAGCCTGGCCAGACTCAGAGCCAGACGTGGACCCCTCAGCTACACTGGAAGCAGCCCCAGTTGGTGACCCGATCAGTGTGTGCTCCTCATCAGACTGGGAGACAGTGACTACGTCGGGAACCACCTTCCGGGGGGTCCCTCTGGTGGCTCGGGGTGCAGTGGGAGAAGTCCTTGTGTTGGGAGGGACGTATGCTTGATCTCTTTCCGTGTATGTGTCCTCATCGATTAACCTGAAGCTAGGAGCAACAGATTTTGACTTGCCCTGTTTTGAGTAGGTGACTAGCTTCTTGGGTGCCATCGTACCTGTGGAATCAATATTAGTGCCAAAACTAAATTTAAACAACAAAAAAAACTTTAGACTATAAATGAACAGTAACAAAGTCGTAAGAAAATTTCAGACAGAGGCTACAGTGGTCATCCACGGAAGGGACCTACGATCCGTGGAACCCTTCCGTGGATCAGCGGACCAACAATATTGGTCGCAGATGGAAACCACAGATGTACAGAACGGTCCGTAGATTGATTGACGGACCGTAGTCCAGATCCGTGGTTTCACACTTGGTGAAATTTTCAAGAGCATCCACCCACGAACCCAATCTACGGTCTGTAGATTGGTCTACGGTCCGTAGACGGGGTATCATGGATGGGATATGTGCTAGGTTTTAGCCATTCTTAATTTTCAAGTCCACATTTTTAGACCATTTCCAACAATGTCCTAATCTAATCATGCATTTCAACATTGAATCATGCCAGTTTGTCATTTTCAGGATTCCGATTAATTATTTTACCAATTATTTAAGACAAACTTTGGAACCCTAAGTCGAAACTTACATGTAGACTTATAATCACATACAACAAGGAAACACAATCAGTATCTATAGTTCCAAGGGTATTGTAATTTTCAATTTTATCATGCAATTTCATCTAACAGTTACCCAAGGTCAAGATCCGACTCCCGACTTTCTATATTCCATCTATGAACCGACATTCAAAGTAAGGGGAAAGTCTATTACCTTACAAGCAATGTGGAGTGGGGTGATTTCGTGATGACACTAAGTTTTGCAAGATCAAAGAATCGCCTCTTCGTTACTAACCCAACACCGGACCCTTTTTGTGAAATATGGAATGAGTTGTATTTGGAAAGGAAAGGAATTGTGGGAATGATGGGGGAATGGGAGGAATGATTTTAAGGAGGAGTTATGGCGTGATTTAGGGGATTTGAGGGTGTTTGAAACGGTTGGAGAGTGAATGGAGGGAAGTGGAAATAATTTGAAATTAGGGGAGTTTTAAATAAGGGGTCCGGGTCGGGTCAGACAGATTTAGGGTTTTGGACCCACGAGACCCTGTCTACGGTCCGTGGGTCGATCTACGGTCCGTAGGTTGGGACTGTATCTCACTCTTACACTTGGGAAAAATTTAGGGACTTACCTGGGATCTACGGGCACCATCCACGGTCCGTGGATAGAACGATGGACCGTCGATGGGGTCCGTAGACCTCTGCACCAGACCATTTTCTACAGATTTTTCATAGCGTACCTGCACATGTAGCAACCATTAGGTTATTCTTTTTACATTTTCTGGACACTCTTTAGACACGGACCCTATGGTAATTCTAGCCAACACTAAAAAAAACTAAAGCACCTATCTAAGTTGATACAGAGATGCAACTAACCAAAGAAAACTACTAAATGGGAAACTGAAACCTATCGTTGGCTAGATTGTACATCTTGGATTGCCTCCCAAGCAGCGCTTGATTTAACGTCGCTGCACGACGCAAGTTTCTTGATTACTTAGACTTTATCAAGATTGTAGGCCTCAATCACTTCTTGCACACTTTCAGCATTTCCCAGATAGATCTTGATCCTTTGCCCGTTTACCATGAACCTTGTTCCTTCACTATTCTCAAGCTCAACCGCTCCATGGGGGAGCACTTTTGTTAGCAAAAATGGCCCGGTCCATTTGGACTTGAGTTTGCCTAGAAACAAATGCAACCTAGAGTTGAATAGAAGCACAAGATCACCAACTACAAATTCTCGCTTTTCAATTCTTTGATCATGATATCGTTTCATCTTCTCTTTGTACAAGGCTAAACTTTCATAAGCTTTTAGGCGAAACTCATCAACTATATTCAAGTCATTCATTCTTTGATTCGATGCGGCGCCTCAATCCAAATTTAGCTTTTTCATTGCCCACATCGCCTTTGCTCTAACTCTACCAGTAAATGACAAGACTTCCCATATACAAGTTGGTAAGGAGACATACCTATGGGGGTCTTATATGCAGTGTGATATGCCCATAGAGCATCATCAAGCTTCCTTGACCAATCTGTTCTATTAGCATTCACAGTCTTCTCTAAGATCTGTTTAATTTCTCTATTGGACACTTCAACTTGCCCACTAGTCTGCGGATGGTAAGGAGTGGCTACATTGTAGCAGACATCGTATTTCTCAAGTAGTGCCTTGAACAACTTATTACAAAAGTGAGAACCTCTGTCGCTGATAATCGCCCTCGGTGTACCGAATCTGGAGAAAATGTTCTTTTTCAAGAATGCGGTGACATTTTTACCTTCATTGTTGGAGAGCGCAACTGCTTCCACCCACTTCGATACATAGTCAACCGCAACAAGAATATACTTCATCCCGTATAAGCTCACAAATGGACCCATAAAATCAATGCCCCATACATCAAACAACTCTATCACCAATATCGGATTCATAGGGAGCTCTTGCCTCTTTGAAATCCCTCATTCTCTTTGGCAACGATCACAAGACTTGGCGAAATCATGAGCATCTTGGTGGATGGTAGGCCAGTAGTACCCACACTGCAAAATCTTATGCGCAGTCTGAATACCACTATGATGCCCACCAACAGGCGATGAATGGCATGATTCAAGTACACTAAGCATCTCAACCTCGGGCACACACCGACGAATAATCCCATCAGTACAACTACGATACAAGTAAGGTTCATCCCAAAAGAATTTCTTCACATCATGCATAAACTTTCTCCTCTAGTGAAAAGACAAGTCCGGGGGCACCAAATAGCTTGCCAAATAATTAGCAAAGTCTGCGAACCATGGAATCAAATCATGAGAAGCAGCCAATACTTGTTCATCTGGGAAAGCATCGTTAATTTCAGCCCTATCTCCAAGCTTTAGCATAGGCTCTTCCTCTAGTCTAGACAAGTGATCGGCAACTTGATTTTCGGTCCCCTTTCTATCTTTTACCACAAAATCAAACTCTTGCAGCAACAATACCCATCTAATCAATCTTGGTTTTGCATCCTTTTTCGCCATCAATTACCTCAATGCAGAATGGTCAGTATGCACTATGACCTTAGTACCAAGCAAGTAAGATCGAAATTTCTCGAATGTAAAAACCACCGCAACAAGTTCTTGTTCGGTCACAGTATAATTCTTCTGGGCCCCATTTAGAGCTTTGCTAGCATAGTAAATAGGGTGAAGAATTTTCTCTTTCCTCTGTCCCAGTACCACACCAAGCGCCACTCCACTTGCATCACATATCACCTCAAACGGTTGTCCCCAATCAGGTGAAATAATGATAGGTGCAGTGACCAACTTCTTCTTCAACTCTCCAAATGCTCTCAGACAAGCCTCATCAAAGTCAAACTTATACTCCTTTTCGAGCAGTTTGCACAATGGGTGTGCAATTTTTGAAAAGTCTTTTATGAATCTCTTATAGAACCCAGCATGCCTAAGAAAACTTCTAACACCTTTTATAGAAATAGGTGGCAGAAGCTTTTCTATTACCTCAACTTTAGCTCTATCAACCTCAATACCTTTCTCTGAAATTCGATGACCCAACACTATACCTTCTTTAACCATGAAATGACAATTCTCCCAATTCAGCACCAAGTTGCAGTCTTCACACCTCTTAAGCGCCTCGGCCAAATGATCCAGATAACGATCAAAAGAATCACCTACAACTAAAAAATTATCCATGAATACTTGAATACTGTCCTCCACCATATCAGAAAATATCGACATCATACAGCGCTGGAAAGTTGCTGTAGCATTGCACAGCCCAAATGGCATCCGTTTGAAAGAAAAAGTCCCATAGGGGCAAGTGAAGGTGGTCTTCTCTTGGTCTTCTGGAGCTATAGAAATTTGATTATAGCCCGAATACCGATCGAGAAAACAATACCAACCCTTTCCTGCAAGTCTATCCAACATCTGGTCCATGAATGGCATATGGAAGTGGTCCTTTTCTATCCACGCATTCAACTTCCGGTAATCCATACAAACTCTCCATCCAGTCACAGGCCTCATTGGGACAAGCTCATTTATTTCATTTGGAACCAGAGTAATGCCACCCTTTTTAGGCACACACTGCACAGGACACACCCAACTACTATCTGCAATGTGATAAATAACTCCCGCATCCAGCCACTTGATGATCTCTTTTTTAACTACATTTTGCATAGGTGGATTTAATCTTCTCTGGTGCTCGATACTGGGCTTATGATCTGGCATGAGTTGGATTTTGTGAGAGCAAATACCGAGAGGAATACCAATAATATCCGCAATACACCACCCAATAGCTCACTTGAACCTCTTTAACACAGTCACCAAGCACTCCACTTGTCTCGCATTCAAATCTGCCGCAATGATGACCGACAAAGTATTCTCTCTGCCCAAATATACATACCTCAAATGCGGTGGTAGAGCCTTAAGCTCCACTTTCAGTGCCTCCACAATAGATGGTCTTGCGGGTGGGGACTCGCAATTTTTCATGTCTAACTCATACTTCTTTGGTTTGGACCGATATTCACACCTATCAAGTGTGGCTCCCAACTCCTCATGCTCTTCAATACCATCACTATCAAAATTCATTATAACTGCTGCTAGTGCCTCAACACCTAGTCGCTCTTCAATTTGCACTTCTGTCCCACTCACCACTCTGTAAGTTATAGCAGATACTGTTTGGAGTTCACCACTCTGCTTCATGGACCTACAAATATTGAAAGTTGCTTCATAATTATTCAGTCTGAACTTCATCTGTCCCTTTTCCATATCAACCAATGCATGCCCTGTGGCAAGAAATGGTCTCCCAAGGATGATGGGAACCTCAAAATCGACCTCACAGTCAAGAATCACAAATCTGCCAAAAAAATGAAAGATTCCACTTTTACTAGCACATCATGGAGTACACCAATGGGCCTTTTCACAATTCGATCGGCCATCAGTAACTGCATTGTAGTGGGCTTTGGGTCTCCTAGACCCAACTTCTTGTAAATAGACAATGGCATGAGGTTGATGCTAGCACCAAGATCACACAATGCCGTAGCAAAGTGTAACAATCCGATAGTACATGGAATCGTGAAGGCACCAGGATCCTTCTACTTTTGCACAAGAGACCTTGTGGCAATAGCGCTGCAATGCTGCAATCTATCATCATATTCAAAACTCACAGACCTCTTCTTTGTTACCATATCTTTCATAAACTTTGCATACCCAGGCATTTGTTCCAAAGCTTCTATCAACGGAACGTTGATGGAAAGCTGCTTCAACTTAGTAATAAACCTGCGATATTTACCATCACCAGTCTTCTTCACTAATATCTGTGGAAAAGGTGGTAGAGGTCTAGGTATGGGGACCACTTTCTGAGATATATCCACTTCTTTCTCTGTCGCATTCTCAGACTTTTTTCTAACCTCTATCATAGCATATTCTTTTCTAATCTTGGTTCCCACCACAGCCGGCATAGGTGGATCAATGGTTTACTTACCCCCTCGAGTAGTAACTGCCATGCAATGGCCGTCATTCTTTGGATTCTGGATGGTGTTGCTAGGAATAGTACCAAGTTGACGTGAGTTCACTGTAGTAGACAACTGGGTCATCTGTTGCTCTAGATGCTTTATTAACACTGCATGAGCATCAACTTTTTGACCAATACCAAACAAGTCGTTTCTCATCTCCTTCACATTCTCATCAGCTGCATCAAACCTTCTCATCATCTTCTGCATCATATCTTCAATACGCGCCATACTTCCTCCAGCTTCCCTAGTACCAGATTCCCGATTTTGAAGAGGGAACATAAGGTCCAACTCGATCATTTCTATTGCCATAGCTATTTCGGTTATAGTTGTTGTCGCGATTGAAGTTCCCATCTCGGACATATTGACCCTCTCGGTTGTAATTTCCATAGGTCCAACCTTGGTTTCCTTGACCTTGGCGCCAATTTTCCGTGTTGGATCCTTGGGCATTTGGTCGGAAACCCAATGTCTGATCATTCACAGCATAAACATCCTCTTCATAGTAACACTCTTCCACTGGTGGTGGAGTTCTTGTCAAGTAGTTCACAGCATTTACCTTTTCTACACCTCTGCTCACATGCTTCAATACCAATCCCAACTCGGTCCTCATCTGAGCCATCTCTTCACGCATCTCATCCGCAGACTGATTGTTTGTAGCATGAACGACAAATGTGTTTCTCCCAGTATCCGACCTCCTAGTGCTCCATGCTTTATTGTTGCGAGAGATCTTCTCCAGCTTTTCTGCGATCTGTGCATATGTGCATTAACCATATGAACCTCCAACAATAGTATCCAACACTGCTTTATTGTTATCATCCTGACCTCAATAGAAATATTCCTTCAGTGACTCATCATCAATACGGTGATCCGGAACACCTCTTATGAATGAAGTGAATCTGTCCCATGAGTTACCTACAGACTTTTCAGGTAATGCCACAAAATTATTGACCTTAGCTTTGTGATTTAGCTTCTTGGACACTGGGTAATATCTTGATAAGAACACATCCCTTAGTTGGTTCCATGTATAGATTGAGTTATAAGGCAGCTCAGTGAACCATATAGCAGCATCACCTGTCAGTGATAGAGGGAACACTCTCAATCTGATGACATCCATATCCAAGTCTGGCCGACCTATATAGCTTTTGCAGACTACCCTTATCTTGGCTATGTGAGCATGTGGGTCCTCCGATGGCAACCCTGAGAATAAGCCCCTCGCTATAAGCATCTACATCAAGCTACTGGTTACCACAAATGTGTGCCCCGGAGGCAGAGGAGGTAAGACTAAAGGTCCATCAGAGTCAGCAATATTTGCGTTGCCCCTGTAGTTGGCATGCACTTGTGGGTCTGGTGGACCGTGCACCCTCACTGCATTTGCCAATGATTTTCAGCTAGACCCCGGTTTTCCCCACTAGCTACTCTCGGCTGCTGTAACTCAACTGTATCATCAAGATTTACTCCGATAGGATTAACTGGAATTCCTTGATTATTCATTCTTCTCAAAGTTCAGTTCAACTCTGGATCATAAGGAGTAAGTGGTTCACCTTGACTCCGTGTCCTTGGCATACACTAAAGTCAGAACCTGAGAGAGACAAGAATAAAAAGAAAAAGTAAAATTACAAAATATTTGACTAAAGTTCAATAATGTAGTTAAAATTAATCTAAAAGCCAAAGATTCCCCAGCAGCGGCACCAAAATTTGATACGGTCAAATTACACCTCCCTAAAGAAGCATAAGCGATCGTTATCAAGTAAAGAACCCAACTTGTAGGTTGGGGTCGATCCCACGAGGAAACTGGTTTAGACTTAACTTTAACTTACACCGATATTCATTTAGTCAAAGTACTTTCGGAAACAAGTAATAAAAAAGGGGGGATTTGTGAAACAAATTGTAAGAATTCAGTAAGTAATCAGTAAACAAAAGTCAATTTTTCTTGTTATCAAGATGAGAAAATTAACTAGGGGATATGTGTTCACCACAAGCTCATAACTCAGTAATCCTAGTAATAGCAATCCTGTCCTAGTGTATTATTACATGCAAAGTGATAAGTTAGGTATCTCTAAATCCTTAGTCCGGCATCTAGAGAATTTCATCCCGCACCTTGGTCCGGCTACGTGTGTATAATTTACTAACCCTTACCGTTACCTCATATTAGACATCATAATCGATGTTTGGCTTAGTTATTACTTCGCACCAATCGACACTAGCCTATTAGATAGTATCACACTAAATCTATGTTGATAATTCTTTTCTTGTTGATTACCTCCTTGGTCCGGCAAGTAGCAACAAGGCAAGTTCTAACACATGCACTCGTTAAAAAGACTTTTGAACGAAAGAATTATCAATGCATGCAAAATACTCTTCAAGAATTGCTTATTTACTATTCATACTTTGTTAATCGCTCATGGATCCCACAACCCTAGTTGTGGAGTTTAGTTACCCATAATCATATGAACACAATTCATGCTTTTAAATGAAAGAATTATGAACTTACGTAGTTGAGAAAAATAAACCCAGAAATTCAACTCAAATTTCAAACCAAATCTTCAAAACTAACCTTTTGAAATCAAGAATTGCTTGGGTAGCAAAATTAGTTCTCAAGTCACAAAGTAAAACAAAAGTAATAAAGTCTAACCCCAAAAATGAAGTTTACATGCCCTATTTATAGAAAACAAGTCCTAAATTAAAAGGGAAACAAATTAAGGAAAGTGTGTTCAGGCATGCATCTTCATTCCACTAAACTAACTCACGGACCGTCAATAGATCTAAGGTCCGTGAGTCCCTTCCGTCAGCCAGGACTTAGAAAATATTTCAGCCTCAAAAAATCAACTTCTTTAAAGCAAACGACGGACTTGCAGGACGGACCGTAGATCAATCTACGGTCCGTCAATCCCCTTCCGTAGCTCCATACTTGGAATCTTCAAAAATTAGGTACTGGAACCCTCGCAGTATCAATCTATGGATCAACAGTACGGATCTACGGACCGTCAATGGCCACCGTGGTTCCACACTCTGTCAGATTTCCATGATTTGCCTTCCATGCCTTGCCTGCTGATATATGGCCATCACCTACAGAGCGTCACTGGACCTACGGTCCGTAGGTCCCCTTTCTGCAGTTATTTCAGCTGTCTTTTTATTTTCTCGCCTGAACGTCTTTCCTGCAAAACATGATAAAAACACATAAAAATCAATCCAAAAAGGCTCTAGACACACACAACTTGTAAGTGAAATGTATTAGAACTATCGTAAACTCATGGTATATCAGAACGCCATACAAATAGTGTCTCCAAATCTTTAGCGCATGCACAACTACAGCCAACTCTAAATCGTGGGTCGAATAGTTCTTCTCATGCTTTCTCAACTGCCTTGAAGCATATGCGATAACCTTACCATATTGCATTAGAACACATCCCAACCCAACACCAGAAGCATCACAATACACCGCATAGCCTTCTGAACTGTCTGGCAATCCAAGAACTGGTGTTGATGTCAACCTGTCCTTCAGCTCTTGGAAACTATGCTCGCAAGACTCAGTCCACTGGAACTTGGCTGCTTTTTGAGTCAGCTTCGTTAATGGGGCTGAAATTGAAGAAAACTCCTCTACAAACCTTCTGTAGTACCCAGCTAACCCTAAGAAACTATGAACCTCAGTCGGAGTCATGGGTCTGGGCCAAGTCTTTACGGTCTCAATCTTTTGTTTATGAACCGCAATGCCTGCATCTGATACAATATGGCCTAAGAAAGCTACAGAGTCCAACTAGAACTCGCACTTATAAAACTTTGCATAAAGTTCTCGATCTCGAAGAACCTGAAGGACTGCTCGCAGATGATTTGCATGCTCATCTTTTGAACGTGAATACACCAAAATATCATCAATAAATACAATCACAAACAAGTCTAGATATGGCCTGAATATACTATTCATCAGGTCCATGAACACTGCTGGGGCATTAGTTAATCCAAAAGGCATTACCAAGAACTTAAAGTGTCCATATCTAGTTCTAAAAGCTGTCTTTGGAACGTCTTTCTCCCGAACTCGTATCTGGTGGTACCCTGATCTTAAATCAATCTTTGAGAAACACTTAGCACCTTGTAACTGATAAAACAAGTCATTTATCCTCGGAAGGGGATACTTATTCTTTATAGTTGCCTTATTCAGCTGTCGGTAATTGATACACATTCTTAGTGAGCGATCTTTCTTCCTTACGAACAGCATTGGTGCACCCCATGGTGAAGCACTAGGCCTAATAAAGCCTTTATCCAACAAGTCTTTCAGCTGATCCTTCAACTCCTTTAGCTCAGCAGGAACCATTCTATAAGGAGGGATAGATATGGGTTGCGTACTTGGCAGCATATCGATAGCAAAATCAAATTCCCATTTTGGAGAGATACTAGGGAGTTCGTCTGGAAATACATCTAGAAACTCATTAACTATCACTGAAAAGTCGGTGGTTCTGCATCTATATCATGAACATGAACAAGATGATAAATACAACCCTCGGTAATCATCCTCCTCGCCTTAAGATAGGAAATAAACCTACCTTTCGGCGTTGCTGTATTGCCTTTCCATTCCCGAATTGCCTCTCCTGGAAAGTGGAACCTAACAACCTTTGTCCGGCACTCAACATTAGCATAACAAGATGCTAACTAGTCCATACCCATAATGACGTCGAAATCGACCATCTCTAACTCTACGAGATCTACAGAGGTCTGACGGTCGATAATTTCTACCGTGCAACCTCAATAGACTCTCATGGCAACAATAGACTCACCAACTGGTGTAGATACAATAAATGGTCGATCTAATGACTCTGCTACTATACATAACCTCCCCGCAATAAATGGAGTAACATAAGACAAAGTAGATCCAGGATCTATCAAAGCATAAACACAATGGGAGCAAACAATCAATGTACCTGTCACAACATCTGGTGATGACTCTGAGTCTTTTCGTCCGGTTAATGAATATGTACAGTTCTGTCCACTACCAGAACTAGATGTACGGTCTTCTCTGTGATCTGTCCCTATAAACTGTGGAGGATTCAAGGCAAGAAATTCATGAACTCTCAAACTTTCGGGCCCTTCAGATGGTCCGGCAACATCTGGCGCAATTGGTTGGCACTGTGCAGCTACTAATTGTGTTAACATATATACTGCACTCTTGAAATCCTGATCAGATGGAATATGAGGAACTATAGGTGGTACTGCTGGTGGAGCTGGAACCTCGGAGGCTCCTGAAGTGGTGGAGAATCTATAGGGTCCTGAAAAGATGTCTCTCCATGGGTCTCACCATGGACAACCTCCACCTGTGGTACCTTGCCGGTACCCCGCCTATAGTTGTATCTAGACCGTCGCTAGCTGTGGTATGTCCAGTGTCGGCCATCTCTATCTACTTACAAGTATCAATTATAAGTAAGAAACATCAACCATTAATACATCGCTCTATAGCACGAGGTAAGCAAAAGAAGGATAGTCATTGTAACATGCCCGGTAGCATCTTGCTTATCGAATGTGGTGCACAACATATTTATACACAAGACTCTACTAGACACGGCTTGCAGACTCCCTAGGATATGACGTTGCTCTGATACAAAGTTTGTCACACCCCAAACTCGAGGGGCGCAACTGGCTCCTAATGCCAAAACTCAGGCTCGAGCTGACCCTGCTGAACCATTTGCTACTAGCGCATGGCAGCCACACGCAATCAAGAAAACAAACAAGTATATCTCGGCTTAAAACTAAGCCCTCGGCCGGCAAGCCCCTATAAACTGATCTATAAAAGAAATAGCTACTCCTAAGAGATCATATAAATAAATAGCCAACTAGGACAGAAGTCCTGATTGGGCCGTCGAGACCACCATGATATGTATACCAAAACTAGAAGCAGGTATATATCAATACAATACATCAAACAGCTCACAAGCTTCAGCAAACCAAAAACATAGGCCAGTATGGCCATAACGTAGCTATACACCCCACACACTAGTCTGCAAGCCTCTAAGAGTAGTAAAGATTAGCGGGACAGGGCCCTAGCCAACCTATAAAGATATATATAACAAAATGTTACAAACCTCCCAACTCTGGCAGCTCCGGAGGAAAGGGGCTAGCCAACCAGATAAAAGTCAATCCTGCTGCTGAGGAGGTCTACTCGGTTGTCTGTCAGGACCTGCTTGCATGAATACAGCACCCCCAAGGCAATGAGGCGTCAGTACAAAATAATGTATAGAGTATGAAAGGCAATAAACTATGATGAGGTATCTTGATATACTGGAATAATCTGATAAATAAATCAAGGCTAAGATAAGTGTACTGACCTGCTCCTAAATCTAAACTTACCAAAAATAATAAAACAACAACCTAACCAAGCCCCCATAAGGTCAACAGGTACAAACAGCACACAAGACCACCTACTCAGGCCCCCATAAGCCCGAAAGGTGCTAATCAGCCTATATACCCCTATTGGTAGTCCCATAGCCCCGTAGGAAGTCACATAGCCCTCTTAGGCGTCAATATAGCCCTGTAGGCAACTCATAGCCCTTCTAGGCATCAATATAGCCCAGTAGGCAACTCATAGCCCTTTTTAGGCATCCATATATCCCTGTAGGCAGAACATAGCCCTTCAAGGCATAGATCACATTCCTGCAGCTAAACACAATAGCCCCAAGGGCAACAATAACAATCCAATCGCTAAAAGCGAGCAATTTAGTTATAAGTAACCTATACAAATAGCCTCTAAGTCGTGTCCAACATAGGGACACTACTAACTGAATAAGAATCCTGACAAGGGAAGATTATATCAACTCAACCAGCCAACAAACAACATTCACGGCTACAAGTATATCAAGGATAACAACCCAAATACATTGCTTCTAAGCTTTAAGGAAACATGTCGTAAGTAGGGAATAGCCTTAACATACCTTTTTCACTGAATTCACGTGTCCTAATAACTTTAATCACAAGCCCCCTTGATACTACAACAAGGCAGGATCATAATCAACACAAAAGAATAGAAGATACAACGAAAATCCTATAAAAGATATGTATTTCCGTCACAAATTGCTATTTGCGACTTATCAAAGCTAGAGTCGATGAAAGAAGTGTCTTACCTTGATTATAAGTATATAATACACCTCAAAACTTTAAAATATGCCCAAACTCCTGCTGTCCACACACCAAAGTATGATATGCTAGGAAATCGATAAAACAAATTATACCATGTTGACGAGCTCAACGCATAGAACAACTTTTGTCAAGGACTTAAGTCACGAAAATCAGTAACTGGGCTTGTCCTAAAAGTGGGTTTTGTAGGTTTTGTGAGTTTTCTGGTTCTTCACTAAAGAAAATGAAGGAAAAATGAAGAAAAGTCAAAGAAGATGATATATATAAAATTCCACCGACCTAGGGAACCCACCTCACCTGCCTGCTTGCGCAGTCTTGCGAAAACGTGAATATCTCTCCATTCTGAAGTCGTATGAACGAACGGGTTGATGCGTTGGAAACTAGATTCATAGACCTTTAATTTTATAGGTTGAGGCGACCATAACTCTTAATAGATTGGGAGAAAATGTCCAAGGCATTTGACCCAAATTTCAGACAAATCTTTAAAAAGGAATTACGGTAACTTTCGCCAACTTTTACTTTGCCACTTACCTAACTTCAAAACTTGAGATACAACACTTGAACACTTAAAATATCACATAACACATAATTCTTAATTTATTACCCACCCTCCTAGTCATTCCACGAAGATACGAGTCAATTTATACGTTTCAAAAAGTCGGGGTGTTACAATATGTTCATCCTCACTTCTTGAATATACCAAAATGTCGTCAATAAAGACAATCACAAAAGTATCAAGAAATTGCTTAAACACTCTATTCATTAAATCCATGAACGTTGCCGGGGCTTTTGTTAGGCCAAAAGACATCACAAGGAACTCATAGTGACCATATCTAGTTCAGAAAGCCGTTTTAGGAATGTCAACCCCTCTCACCCTAAGTTGATGGTAACCCGAACGAAGATCTATTTTGGAGAAGTGGTTAGCCCCTTGCAATTGATCAAACAAATCAGCAATCCTAGGAAGTGGATACTTATTCTTTATAGTGACCTTGTTCAATTGGCGATAGTCGATACACATTCTAAGGGACCCATCTTTCTTCTTCACAAACAAAACTGGGGAACCCCATGGAGATATGTTTGGTTGAATAAACCCCTTATCTAGCAAATCCTTGAGTTGTTCTTTCAACTCTTTTAGCTCGGCCGGATCCATCCGGTATGGAGGGATGGAGATTGATTTTGTATCCGGTAAGAGGTCTATGCCGAAATCTATCTCCTGTTCGGGAGGAATTTCAGGCAAGTCATTAGGGAAGACTTCCAAAAATTCCTTCACTACGGGTACCGACTCGAATGAAGGGACCTTGGATTCCACATCCATAACCCTAACAATGTGATACACGCACCGTTTTGCAATCATTTTTATAGCTTTCAAATATGACACAAATCGGCCTCTAGGAATAGAATTTCCCCCTTTCCACTCTAACATGGACTCATTCGGAAAATTAAACTTAACTACCCGATTTCTACAATCAAGGGAAGCATAACATGCATGAAACCAATCCATTCCCAAAGTTACATCAAAATCAAGCATGTCTAACTCTACTAAATCAACCAAAGTGACTTTATGAGACAAAGAAATAGGACATATCCTATAGACTCTTTTTGCCACTACCGAGTCACCAACCGGGGTAGAAACCGAAAAAGGTTCTTCTAATATATCGGGGAGTATTTCAAATTTCATGGCCACAAAAGGTGTAACAAAAGACAAAGTGGCACCGGGGCCTAACAAGGCATAAACATCAATAGAGAAAACTTGTAACATACCGGTCACAACATCCGGAGAGCTCTCTTGATCACCTCGGGATTGGAGGGCATAAAAGTGATTCTTCTTTGGAGCATCGGAGTTAGAATCACTAGGAGCATTTGGCTTATCATCTCTCCCTTTGGCCGTATGGGTTGGACAATATTTAAATTGATGGCTACCCTTTCCACATCCATAGCACACACTCATACCGGCAAGACATTTACCACCATGCTTCTTACCACACTTGGCACATGTAGGCCTCTCCACATACGAACCACCACTATTTCCTCCTTGGGGCTTAGGGTTTGACACCCCATCTTTGTTGGGCCTTGGAGAATTTGAGGAACTTTGGTTGGAAAACTTTTTCTTGAACCTTGGCTTACCTTGAACCTCAAATCTACCCTTGGAAGAATTTCCATCATCGGTCCTTGACATCTTCAATTCTCTACCCACTTGCTTGAGCTTTTGTTCCTCAATTTGCTCGGCATGAACCATGAGACGGGAAATTTTCATGCTTGGAATGAGCATAGCCGACCTACATTCATTCACCACAAGATCGGATATCCCCATAACAAATTTGTTCATTTTTGCCCTAGAGTCTGCCACCAATGTAGGAGCATACTTGGACAATTGAGTGAACTTGAGGCTATATTCCTTCACACTCATTCCTCCTTGACGGAGATTGATCAATTCTTGCATTTTCCTCTCCCTCAACTCCAAGGGGAAGAACCTATCAAGGAAGGCCGTCTTGAATGATGCCCAATCTACCGAACCCACTCTAAAAGGTCTCTCCTCTTTCCATTGCTCATACCATACATGAGCTACATCTTTGAGTTGATAGGCGGCTAGCTCCGCCTTTTCTTAAGGAGACACACCCATAGCATCTAGCACCTTAAACACTTTGGAGCCAAATAAAGTAGAGGGATTCATCCTTGTGAAATCCCTTATTCTTGAAGCAGTTTTGCTAGCATTGGAAGTCATTTGCACCCTAGCATCCCTAGTAACTTGAGTCGTTAACGCTTGAGTCAAGGTTTGAATAGACGTCCTTATCTCCACGTTAAACATAGCTCCCTCTCCAATAGGAACTTGAGGCCCTTGTTGCCCTTGAGGAGCTTGGTTGCCTTGGGGAGGAACTCCCGCATTTGCAATCTCCTCTTCCACCCTTCTTGCGGCTGCTCTTCTAGTAGTCATATCCTATATGCACAAGAAAAGGATTAGAAGAAAGGACTTATAGAGTTAAGACCCTTAGGCACGACTCAAGAATAACAAAAGAAGTGAAAATTCCTAAACATCTTATAGCCTCTCATTCATAAGTGTGGCGCGCTTCACACTCATGAACAAGACTCTACTAGACGTGGTTCATGAGACATCAACCTATCAATTATCCCAAAATTTTATGCTCTCATACCAAGTTTGTCACGACCTGGGCTACCCCCCTAGGAGTGAAACAGAGTACTTGACCCCGAAGGGGTCTCACACAAGCCCTTAACGTATCATCATTATGCAAGACATAAGAATAATGCAGAAAATTTAACACTTTTACAATAGAAGCTTGACTTCCTTCATATATGAAAAGTAGGAATCTAAACTTGTCTCATTACACCATCTAAACATAGGAATATGAAAATTGGGACTTAGCCCTTACGTCAATAGAAAGTCTTATCATAAGAAGTACAATATAGTCTTCAACAAAGAAAGAAAGCTAGAACAAAGATAGCATCTCACCCTCGGACTTGAGGACTCACCAAACTTGGAGATAGCAATCCAAGTTTCTTGAAGAGTGGACTAAGTTCACCTCAACGGCCGGAACCTACACTCATATGAGATGTATAAGATAAGGGTTAGTACAAAAGCACTAAGTATGTAAACATGCATAGAAATCCTTAAATACGCAAAAAGGGACATTTTAGTATATCATGCATTCGTCAAGTTAAAAGGCCATTTATGCACATAAAGACATAACACGTCATAATATCACATTTCATATAAACCTTCATAACATAGAAGAAAAATCACCTTAGTAACCCTAAAAGCATACTTGTGCAATGTATAGTTGGCATCCCATAATACCAACTACACTAAGTATCCGTCTAGAGTCA
Source organism: Solanum okadae (assembly GCA_036553675.1). Taxonomy (NCBI): domain Eukaryota; kingdom Viridiplantae; phylum Streptophyta; class Magnoliopsida; order Solanales; family Solanaceae; genus Solanum; species Solanum okadae. Next base: position 20,028,642 of record CM071686.1, on the reverse strand, counting down.
CCTTAGTGACACATATCAACTTTAGATCTCATCATAATCCATAATCGTACATAAGGAATAATCATACTCATTACATATACATAAGGAGAGTCATAACATAACAACAATCCAATCAACATAAATAATACCTTCATGTCTTACCATAGCATAATGAACCAACCCAAAATCCCTTTCAAAGCTTACTTATGCAATATAAAAGTGAAGTCCCATACCCCCACTCCTACTAAGTAAACTTATCAAGAAACCATAAGTATAATTCAAGTCATAATCATTATCTTATTACATAAGGAGAAGTGCATTAACCGACATAGACCATGTGAGCTACATGGAGTCCGGTGTCATATAACCCCACACCGAAAAAAGGCATCCTACTTGCCTAAGGTAGAACTAGACATATGTAGCTATAATGTGGATCCACTAGCTAATACCTATGCGGGCACATAGTTATGGGATAGGGAGATTTCTTCTAGAAACCCGGCCTATTTTACTAGCGGGAGAGTTTGCATCTCATGAGAGCATATGTAGAAGACCTGGCCTAAAACTAGTGGGAGAGTCTCCACCTCATTTGCCATAGCCGCTTGGTGCTAAGCATTATTGTCCAATTTATACATAGTTAAGGTGAATTACAATTTCATATGTGAAGGAGTACATTACCCTTCATTCAACTCAACTCATAATATAGCTCATTGATTCAACATGGTGAGAACTAACTTTCACCTTAGCATCATCATATAATCATTCAAGACAATTCATTCATAATTATGTGTAGTAGTAAAGGAAAATAGTCTTTCAACAATACGATAATTCACACATTAGTCATTGGATCTTCACCATTCAAGTGGAACATAACTTCATACATAAATACATGAAAAGTAAGCACCTCCACCTTTCAAGTGGATCAATCCATTCATATATAATAATCTTAAACATAGAGTACCTTCATACATTGCCTTCAAGGCAATACTTCAAGATTCAACACTTACAATTTACACTTCAAGGGTCATAGATCATGTCTTGCAATCACACTTAGAATTACTACTTTAAGCATGAATCAAACAAGACTAATTGACTAAATTAACATAGATACTATTCTATGTATTCACATTGCATGAACAAAGGCATCTCAATTTCATAAAGTTGGGGGTCATGGGGAAGCACATGGGTTCATGGGGAATTTCACAATAAAAACCCTCAATAAACATCAAATTCATCATAATATAGGATAATTAACATAAAGAAATCACTTCAAGAAGAACCCATGGCTAGAATAAAAACCCTAATTTTTGAACAAATTCCCAATTTTGAAAATTAGTGTTGAAGGGCTTCATGGAGAAAGAAATTCCATTAATGAAGGTTCTCATACCTTAATTGAAGCTTTGCCACGAAATTGGAGTGAAAACCTTGGAGCTTGAACCCTAATCTTGAAGCTTTTGGTGTTCTTCAATGGAGGAACTTGTAGAGAGAGAAATATTGGAGAAGCAATGAACTTTTTATTTTGAAGTGGGTGTTTTTGAAAGTGATTAATTTTGGGGATATTTTAATAGAAAATCCCTCATATAGTTATTTAGAAATAATATAAAATATACCCACTTTCTAATTTAACTAAAAAAATAATATTTACGAAAATGCCCCTGCACATATGGACTTAGCCAAAAAAAACTAAGGAAATGTTTAAGGAAGCATTTAAGGTCCTTGAAGTGGTCCACTAGCCTTGGACCCTCCCTTGGAATTTGCCTTTGGCTTTTTAAAGCTAAGGCATATCCATGGGAGTATTCAAAAGGCCTATTTATACCAAATATATATTTATTGAAAAATAATATAGATTATACCCATTTAATTTGCACTAAAGAAGAAATTACAAAGTTACCCCTTTTATGCCTCTCTTGGATTTCCCAAATAAAACTAAGGGAATTACCAAGGGAGCTTTCAAGGCCCTTGAATTGATGTACCCTCCTTAAACTCTCCCTTGTACTTGCCTTTAGCTTTTTAAAGCTAAGGCATAAGTCTACAAGGGAGTACAGGCAGTGGGCCCCCATATGCACACGTGCACTGCCTAGTGTACTAAGGCAGTCCCAATGCGTGGTGGTCCCCATTCGATGGGGCCCTCTTTTGTCCTTATACCCTCATGTGTAAAGCCCCTAAAAAAACTAAGTAATTGTTTAAGGGACCTTTTAAGGGTCGTGGACTGCTTCAAGTCCCTTGAACCCATGCGTGAACTGCCAACTTGCCCAAAATGGCTAAGGCAAAGTTCACGAGGCCCTTCAAGGAAAGTGAACTGTTTCACCTCCCTTGAACCCTCTCTTGAAAATATACTTAGTCAAAATTTGGACTATTTTACAAAACCACATTTATGCATAAACTTTTAAGATTCATACATTAGGCTCTAGTTTGACCTTGCATTTTCTGGAGTGTTACACCTTTGTGTTATGAAGGTTGGTTAGAAGAATTTGTGTAGGTGTACTCCCATGGGGGAGATAGTGTGCCTACCTAGCAAGGTGATTGTGAGGTTATGTATAGTTGATGATAGAACCCGTATAGTCAAATTGTTAGTTCCCAAATGATCCTATCTGAGAGTGGAAAGGGGGAAATTCTATGCCATAAGTTTGGATTATGTTGTTCCTTAAGGTTGACTTTGAGGGTGCATGTACCACCTAGTTGAGGTAAGAAAGAAGAGTGTAGGAGTTGACCAACTTCAAAGAGTTAGTTATATTTTAAGATTAATCTTAAGTATGGTCATTTTGAGTAGGGTGCTTAGATAATACCTAGATATTATTGGTTGGTAGATCCCACCAAAGGTGATGATAAGGGTTGAAATGGTCTAGACTTGTCTTGATCCAACCTTAGTAGAATTGAAAGAGACAAAGGTTTCATGGACAAAGCTCTTCTAAGTTTCCCCTAAGGTTTAACCAAGATAGGAGGTGTCTACCCCAAAAGCTCAAGGAGTGAGTGGTAGTGGATCTTATGTGATTAGGCCTACTTATGCTAGCTATAGGTGTAGAAAGAAACATGATGGTAAGTGTCTAGCCGGCACAAACGATTGTTAAGGATGTGGTAGGAGTGACCACAAAATAAGAGATTGCCCGGTACTTACCACTAGGGGAAAAGAAAGGAAGAAAATTAGGTCTGATGCTCTTCAAGCTAGAGGTGAACAAGAGTATCCTCCTAATGTTGCTCACGTATGTGTTTCATGCTTATTTCTATTCCGGTAATACTTGTCTTTTGTAACTTGATAAATTGGATATGATGAACTTTTGTGTTGTCCTTAGTATTCATAGGTTTAATTATGGCCATATGTGGTTGTTGGTATAACCCAACTTAGCCATAATGAGTTTTATGATGCGTTGGATTTTGATAGATAGTGGTGTTTAAGTGATACCTAGAGATGTTGAGTGAGTAAAATCCTTTAAAAGAGGATAAAAGTGTAATCCTCCATGATTTAGAATCATATTATGTGATGAGTGTGAAGGTTTAATTATGACTTGCTCCGACCTTAGAATTGAAGGAAGTGATGTTGTAAAGAATTTGTATATGCTTACCCCAAGTGGGGGATAATGTGGTTAGATGGTAAGGTCATTGAGTGTCCTTGATGTTCATAAGTTAGGCTTGCTTGATAATCTCACCTTAAAGGTGTAGTGAGTTGAGAAGTTTAGTCCTGGTTTGGTAGGCTCATATGAGACTTTGAGTGGTGTTGGTAAGGTTGCTTGTGAGCAAGAGTGCTTAGATGAGAACCTCTCTAATTTAGAAGTACCTATTGGGATCTTAGACCGGCAAGCCAAGAAATAGAAGAGTAAGAAAGTGCTTCCATGAAAATATCTAGGAGTGGTATTTTAGTAAGGGTTTAGTTGAAGGTGCTTATTTGGGAGGCCAAGGGCAAATGAGATGTCCCAATATCCTTATGTTCCCTTCTATTTCTCCTCTAGCCTTAGATGATAAGTTCTCCTTGACTCATTTCATGATTTTGGAGTCTTGAATGTTATGTGTGTCCTATAATTTCCTTGTCCCATAGAGTTACTTTTGTTAACCTTGGTAGGATTTGGGATGCATGATTCTTAGACCCCTACTAGTTTTAGAGCCCGGTAAGGTTATAATGAGTCTTATTAATGCCTTGAGTTTGTTGAAAGGAGTAGTTGTTGAGGTTTTTGTAAAAAGGGGCTTACTCCCAAGGGGGAGATCATGTGCTTGAGTAGCAACATTGATTCAAAGTCCCGATAGCCTCATCTTTTTTCTTATATTCCATTCTAGCTTGAGACCAAGAGTTCCTTTTTGGGTTTGTTCTATATCTAGGGGTCATGAGTGTTTAGAAATTTCCATGATCTCATTATGTTATGCATGTTTTTGAAAGATTCTTACTTTGTATAAAATGGATTTTTCATGATTGACATGTTCCTCATTTTGTCGTGCATTCTAGTATGGTGATGGCATATTTGACTTCATGAGATGATGTGATGAATATGCTTTGTTGTGTTTTGATGAAATGACACTTGCGTTCCATGTTGATTATGTTGAGCTTGCTTTTAATGAGAAAATGTAATTCTTCCTATGACTGTGAATAATGATTTCTAGGAGTGTTTGTGTAGGCTCACTCCCAAGGGGGAGATGGTGTGCCTAGCTAACATTGTGTTATGTGCTTATGTGTTGCCATGACTTCTTTATATAATGCATGTTCATGAAAACTTGTGTTTCAAAAGAAAATGAGTTCATGAGAATTGTTTCCCTCGTGTTGTGGTGCTTTGAGTAAGAGTTGCCTATTGTACTTCATGAGAAGACTATATGGACATGTTTTAGTTAGGAGATGGTAGTTCCTCCTTGAACATGACAAGTGATGAGAATCTTATGCATAAATAGGTTGTTCAGATATAGTTCATACTTCCTTGTATTGCATTGAACATGTTGAATTGGAGTTGATGTTTCCTCCTTGAATTAAGTGCACATTGTGAATAGTGTATTCTGGATTGTGCATTAATGTGATGTTTCATGCATGATTGGGCTGCTAGTCTTGAGCCTTTAATTCCAAATAGTGTTTCAAGTGTCATTCGAGGACGAATGTTCCTAAGGGGGAGATAATGTAACAACCCGGAAAACTAGTAAGACCAAGCTAGAGTCTAATGGAAACTAATAGGTGAAACTAGAGCCTAACGTGTGAGCTTTTAAATTTGGTGTTTGGTTTTAGGTTGTATATTGACTTCCCGAGCTTAGGTTGAGGTGTCTAAGGGTTAAATGTCAAAGTACGACCCCCCAAAGAGCAACCTAGGGTCCTTGAGGGGGACCCTAAAGCCTAACCCCCAAGGCTGCCTAGAACCCAAAAAGCTGCCAAAATGAGTAAACCACGGATGGCCAATCACGGGCAGAAGATGGAGTGACGCCCCATAGGTCATGGGGCGTGGTTCAAGGCCTGGTTGAGGAGCTGCAGGTCCAAACCACGGACCTTCAGCACGCCCAGTAGATCAATTGATGGACCGTAGGCCAAGGGGCGTGGATTGCACCTGCAATCTGCCCAAATTCGCCAATAGGTGGGTTAGTTTAGGTAATTCGTTTTTAGTTTGTTTTAAGTAGGGGTTGCTTAATATGGGTTTTGTTTCATGTATATAAAGTATTTTAAGGTATTAAAAACTTCATTAACTCATTATAACCCAAGACCCCAAATCAAAACCCAACTACTTTCCCCTCCAAAAATCTTCTCTCTAGAAACTCCATTGAAGACCAAGAGAAGGGATCAAGCTAGGGCGTGGAGATGGAGGATTCTTCACATGAATTTGGTGGGATTATAAGTATAAGGTATGGGAGTTGTTCATCCTTGGGAAGCTATCACCCAAGGAGCCCTTCCAAAAGGTTTTAGCTCAATTCTAGAAAACCCAATTAGTTAGGGTTTCAACTCAACCCCATGGATCCCTTTCAAAGTGGTTCTTAAAGGTTGAATTATGTGTGTTATTGATGATACTACTGATTTTAGATTATTTCAACTTGAATTCCAAAGAATCCATGAGTTTTCCCCTAACCCTAGCTATGGATCTTCACTACATTATGAATGTTGTTAGAAGTTGATTCAAGTGATTGAATGAGAGTTGATTATGATGTAGTTACATGATTTAAGTATAATTCTACATGTATTCTTGACTAACCTAAGATTAAGATTCTAGGGTGAAATTGATGTAGCCTAGGGTTATGTCATAAAAAGGGGTAAATTGTAGGTTTAGATGTGAACCCCCAAGATTGATGAACTTCTTGAAGAGTTGCCTTAGATTAAATCACCTAGACATGAATTGCTTATGAATTAATCTTGTAAACATGAATTGACTTGATTAGGTCTTACATGATGAATCAAGGGTGAATAGTATTGAGATTTAGTGTACTTAATGCGATATGACTATAATTGAGTAAGAATGAAGCATGTGGTTAGTCTACCTTGAGAATTAGGTATACTTGATGACCATGTGAGGCATTGCTTGAGAGTAAGGCCTGTAACATGAAGAGGATTCCTAGGGCTTTATGAGTGAAATCTAAAATGGATAAACTAAGTGTGTTAAGGCTTCAAGAAGGAAGCCATTATGTATGTTGGATTGTATATAGTCCCATGGTGAATAAGATTTCACCCACATGATCTACAATATGAGTATATGAGCTTATACATGCAATGAATGAACTACTTGAATTACTATTATGTCCATGTCTATTATGATGAATGTTAGATGTGTTGATTTACATGGTCTATAATACTTGAATGCAATATATGTGAAATATGCATGATGGTGATATTATGTACATGCTTATGAACACCTTGAGAGGGAAGTGTCTATGATGATAACGTTGTTGTTGTGTTATTTCAAGTACAATCACACACACCCACTCCATGCATAAACATGATTATGATGTATCAATGGTGTTAATTGAAAGTATAATTCTCATATGCACCTTTACACATTATCATGCATGAAATGTACTAGACCATGATGATCCTATTGCGTTGATTGAAAGTCCATTCTCATGAGAACACATAATCTTGGTGTGAAAGTTATTCTCACATACTAATTATGGTTCTAAAGTTGAAAGTAAATTCTCACCTTTAATGAATTTATGAGCTATTTTGATGAATTGTATTGAACGAAGGGAAAAAGTATTCCTTCACACATGTAAATACAATTCAAAGACCAATAACGTATAATTTGGAAAATAATGCTTTGCACCGAGTGGATATGGACAATGAGAAAATGGCCCCTCCGCTAATGCAATAGGGTGGGTCATCCTAGTGAACTCATGAGATGGAAGCCTGTCATGACTTAGGAGTACCCCCTAGATGTGACACGGCGTACTCGACCCCGAAGGGGTCTTATACAAGCCTCATAGCATTCATTTCTAGGAAAAGAATGGAATAGTATAGGGTCAATTTTGTAAAAGAGCTAAGGACCCCTAAAGTCTTAACTTAAAATTTCAGCGCTTGCCCGTTTTAGTTCGCCCATTGGATACTTGGTCTCGCCAAGTGCACTAGGCGACTCGCCAAGTGCACCCTTGGTCCGCCCTTTGTTCCAGTGAGCTCACTAAGTGGACTGGTCATTGGGCGATAGGAGGGGAGAAGGGCGACACGCCAAGCTAGTTGGCGATCATGCACCTAGTTCGCCCTTTGGAACCTGGGGCTTGCCAAGTGCACAAGGCGATTTGCCAAATGCACACTTGGTTCGCCTAATTTTCCAGTAGGCTCACTATATGGGCAGTCTCCTAGGCGAGGTGGGGAGTCATTGGGCGACTCGCCCATCCCATTGGGCGACCAAGGCTCCCCATCGCCAAAAGGTCCTTAGGTGAACAAGGTTTCTACCATTTTATCTTGCTAGTCTAAGCCCTTGATTTCACCCTAGGCTTCTACATTACTCAAATACATCCCAAAACAGCCCTCACATCCACCTAAAGTCATACTAACCCAAACGTTAAGGCTCTAGTTTATCCTATCATTTTCCGAGTCGTTACATTATCCCCCACTTAGGAACATTCGTCCTCAAATGACACTTAAAACATTTAAAGGGAAAAACGACTCAAGACTAGCAGCCCATCAGTCATGACACATCAATATAAATGCATAAACATAGGAGGGAACATCAACTCCACATCAGTAAGCTCAATGCAACAAAGCAAGTAGGAACTACATCTACAAACTCATTATGCATCTATACAACGTACTTCTCATTTTTTTTGGAGGAACTTTCCTTCTCCTACTCACATCATGCTCATCATAACATCAATAGGCACATTATGCAATTTTTTCATAAAAGCACATTATGCAATTTTCTCATAAAAGCACATTATGCAACTCTTTCAAGAACTTATTTAAGCATGATCAACACTTAGCCTCATGAAGCATATAGACAACTCATACCAGATGCACATTTAACATGAGGAATATAAAGCATGAAAACTCATTTTCTCATTTAAACAAGAATTCAACTAGAACATGCATATCATAAGGAGACCATGGAAACTCATAATCACACAATACTCCAAAACATGAAATAAGCTACTAGGAACTCTGGGTCTCAACCTTGAATAAGAATAGAAGGAAAGAGATAAGGATATCAACTCACCACCACCTTAATATTCAACATATCATCCCCTACTTAAGAGAAAACCCAACTAAGGTTTATCATAAAACAACATTTGAACCTCAACAAGTCATCACAACTCTAAGGAACTATCAACTTACCGGTGCCTTCATCCGGATTAACCCCTTTGTCCTTGTTAGCTTGAAGAGCATAGAACGACCATAATTTGGAGGGATAGGAACCATACCATCCTTAGAAGATTGATTGGTCTCTCTCCCTTTTACCGAAAGTGTTGGGCAATCTATCATCTTATGCCCCTTCCTTCCACACCCAAAGCACTCATCGGTGCCGCCAAGACACTTACCCAAATGTTGCTTCCCACATGTAGCACATCTAGACCTTTCAAATGAAGAACCACTTCCATTCCCTCCTTGAGGTTTAGAGTTAGACACCCTCTCATTGTTGACCATAGGAGAATCTTGGTTGTAGTACCTCTTTTTGGAACTAGGTTGACCTTGCTCATCCGTCCTAGCCCTCTTTAAATCCCTATTCATCTTCCTAAGCTTTCTCTCCTCAATTTGTTGAGCATATATCATGAGCCTAGAGATGTCCATATCATGATGGAGCATTGTCGTACGACATTCTTCTTCAACCAAACCGGACACCCCCATTACAAACTTATTCATCCTTGCCCTAGAACTTGCCACAAAGGTTGGTGCATACTTAGATAGTTGAGTGAACTTGAGAGAGTACTCCTTCACACTTTTCCCCTCTTGACGAAGGTTCATGAACTCCACCAACTTTTGTTCCCTCAACTCTAAGGGGAAAAACCTATCAAGAAAGGCCGTCTTAAACACTCCCCAATCTACCGGGCCAGCCCTCAAGGGTCTCTCATCTTTCCATTGCTCAAACCACACTTGAGCCACATCTTTAAATTGGTAGGAATCTAACTCCGCCTTCTCCCTAGAAGTCACTCCCATGGCCTCTACCACCTTAAACATTTCATCCATAAAACCTTGTAGGTCCTCATCTACTTTAGAGCCATAGAAGGTAGAGGGATTCATCCTTGTGAAATCCCTAATCCTTGAAGTGGGTGTACTTGCATTGGGGTCTACCTGGGGTCCCACTTTTCGGTTAGCTTAGGTCGTTATGGCTTGAGCTTGAGTGCTGACGGCTTGAGTTAAGGTTAGAAAATCCGCCCTAATCTCTTCATTGGTCATGACCGGAGGAACCACCGGCAGTTGGTTGCCATGAAGACCTTTGGGAGGAACTCCCTCGTTCACAATCTCCTCTCCCATCCTTCTTGGGTTTTCCCTTGTATTCATATCCTATAAACACAAGAGAAGGATTACGAAAAGGACACTTATAGAGCTAAACTCTAAGGCACGACTCCAAGAATATGAAAGAAGTGTAACTTCTAACATCCTATAGCCTCTCCCTCATAGATGTGTTGCGACTCACACCGATGAACAAGACTCTACTAGATGTGGCTTGTGAGACATCAACCCTAGAGACCATTACTAGAAACTTGTGCTCTGATACCATGTTTGTCACGACCCAGGAGTACCCCCTAAACATGACACGGCATACTGGTCCCCGAAGGGGTCTTATACAAGCCTCATAGCATTCATTCATCGCATAGGTAATAAAAATAGTGCGGAATTAAAACTTTTCTTAATAAAATCAACAATCAAAAGTCATTTATAAAGCAGCGAAATACTAAAGTCTCACATGGCCGTCTTAGACAAAACTTAATACAAGATAAGGTCACGACCCTTTGTAAATGACGTCTTAACAATAGTCTAAAAATGTAAAAGGACTAGAAACATAAAAAGTCTTAGAAGAGGTATTCTTAATCATTCATCACAAAGTCGAAGAACACTACAGAGTGTTGAAAGAGAGAAAAGAGAATGTCTCAATGCTAAATCAGATGATTGCCTCTCATTCCATGTCGATTCAGCAACTTGAGAACCAAATGGATCATATGTTGTCTCATCTCTACCTGAGACAAATAAAGGGGTTGCCTAGTAATCCGAGGGTAAAACCCAAAAATAAAGTTTGCATAGGGACTTGTGTCATGCCACAACATTAACTAACGCGCTTCTTGGGAGAAAACCCAAGTTTTATTTCTTTCTTTTTGTTCTTAGAATAATCTTGTGTTGATTGTGTAGGTGAAAAAGTTGAATGCGTTTGAAAAGTGGTAATTGGCGAGCAAAATGTCCAGTCAGCGACTCGCCGAAGAGGTTGGCGAGCCCGACTTGGACCACCGTTGGACTCAAGAAATTTTGAAATTAGAGTCTGTAAACTCGACGGGCCAATGGACTAGTCGGCAGATCACCTAACAGGTCGGTGCTCCCGACTTAATCCACCGTTTGGACCACCACATTAACTGGAGGTCCTGTAAAAGTCGACGAGGTAAGTACCCACTCGGCGTGTCGCCGAGTGGTTCAGCGAAGAGAATTAATGTCGCCGAAAGAGCAAGAACTGGACGGTTTTTAAAAGGCCAAAGGTTTCAAATTTCAAACTCTTTCACATTCCCGCACTTTTTAACATCACAAAAGCACACTCGCACTATATTTCCCATATTTTTGCGTAATTACCGCTTCCTAGTCGTCGATCTTGTGTTTGGAGTTGGAAATCTTTGTCGCCTAGCATTCAAATTGTATATTCAGCATTAAAGGTTGGTTTTCCAAACCCTGAACTCGTATTTAGCGGTTATACTCATTTGCAATTGTATTGTTCTTGATTATGTGTGCTGAGCCTCTTTGAAAATCATATTGTTTGTGCTTGTTTGCCGATTTTTAATTTCAAAATCATGCCTTAATTGCCTAATTGTTAATTTCTCGAGTTTCGTGCCTTAAAATTAATCAAATGCTTGTGGTTTGTGCTTAATTGTTGTTGGATCTAGTCGAGTGAAGTATGAGTAACCCATATTTGTGCTAAATGACGTGCTTTGCCCAATGATGGAGCGGTTGATGTCATTTTTAAGGGCTAAAGTTGTCAAATGGCCAATTTTGGCCAAACTGGGAGAAGTCTGAGTACCCTAGTGGCATGGGTCTTATGGGTCTGAGTCTAATTGAATAAGTGATGTTTGTGTAATCAACGACACAACTTCCAATGCAAGTGTCTAGAATCGTGCAATAGTATAATAACCCAACCAAGGGTTGGGGTCGAGTCCCAAGGGAGTGGTTTTGAGAATTAATAGAATAATAAAATTTAGTTCTAACTAGTCGCAGCTAAAGACATTAACGATTAAGACATTCTAAATTAAAAGGGGACACAAAAGTGTCAAATATCAATATGGGGGTTTTGTCACAAGTATAGCAAAAATAGTAGAAATAACAAAGAAATCTATGAGTGAGAGGGGATTCTTGGGATGTGACCGGAATACGGATTAATCTAAATTGTTGGGTACATGCTTTCGATAGAGAATTTATAGAGTAATAATGACTAGGCTAAGCTATACGTGGGAATAAACTCTCTCTCAAGCAACTTACCCCGTTTCAAATGGGTTCCTCTCGGACACCCACTTGCTGCATGAAGAACAGCCTACGCTTTACCCCACTCACTCTCTCGAGCTGAGTGTTAGGATATGGGACTAGGGTTCACTCTCTCAAGCTGAACCTCATGTCGACCCACTCCTTAGGCCTTCAATCTAGTAGTCTTGGTATCGCGACCTCTCTCTCAAGCAAGCCGAAAACACATAAATAAACTTGTATTTGCAACTAAAAATTTGTTAAATTCATCTACAACTACTAGACGAAATCACTATTAAACTACATCTAATCTATCAGCAAGCAAGACCCAGCAACAATCTTAACCCATATTCGCTAAATCACACCCCAAGAATTTGGGTTTTAAGCCACACATCAAGAGATAGAAATCTATACCTAAATAAGCTTGCATTCAAGTGGGTATGAAGATTTAAGTCTTGTTACAGGCCAAGAATGAAGAATCCAAGAGACCCAAGTCCAAACCCTTGGAGATGAAATCATTTTCTTCTTCAAGTTTCCAAACCCCTCTCAAACTCAGAGCAAATATTAAAAGTACTAAAATTATATTAATTGTTCTATATTGAAAATCTGATACTAAGCTATAACTCTCAACGAGTATTTATAATTTTCAAAAATCTGTGTTGCAGCGGATCATTCGACGACATTAGTCGGAATGGTCGATCAACTCGGCGATTCGCCCTTTGGTGTAGTTCATCGCCGTCTTGCACCATCCTTCGGCATCGTCGTGCTCTGGGTCATTGGGTGACATAGTACTACTTCGCGGAAATCCTCGGTGATGCGCCGACTGCTCCCTTTTTCCACCGACTTGATCCTTTCCTTCAGGTCTCAACACACAGGAACAAAAGTTGAAGTGAGACCCTTCGGCGACTCACCAGGTGGACTCGGCGATCCTCAGGCCTTCATTTCTTTGTTCTTTTCAGCCTTTTCGTTCCTTTTTGCGAAGTAGTGTCCATGGTTTCCTTCAAACTTCAAATATCTGAAACTTGAGGGTTTTCATCAGATATTGAGATAAAATAAGCATTTAAGGACACAATTTTTATTAAAATATAGCCTTAAATGAGTCCAATTTGTGGACTCACCAACACCCCCAACTTAAACTTTTGCTTGTCCTCAAGCAAACTCAAGTTCAACTATTTAGAAAGGGTGTCTCAAACAGTGCTACACAAGACTCAATCATGAATGCACGCAAGGTTCAATTTTCTTATGCAAAGATCAAATGTGCACTAGAAGATTCAAGTTGTGACTCACCAATATCAAAGAGTCTCATGCTCACAATACTTGCTTCAAATACAAGTCCAAGCTCAACTATAGTGTTAAAACGCCCTCACAGAAAGGATGATTCCATATTCACACAATGGTTCATAGTTAAGAGCTTCGAAATTAGATGCAACGCTCACTCTCACAAGGAAGAACACAATGCATGCTTTTACCCATAGGTTTGCCCGTATTTTCCGATCAACATTTGTTTCAGCTCACTCAAGATCAAAAAGGTCTTTTTAAGGCTTCTAATGGGGCTGAGTGCAAAGGTATGGTCATTTAAGCTCATTGACTTTCATCCTCATGAAATGTGGTGCTCAAAACACTTTCTTTCCTTTTCCTTCATCATTCTCTTTAATGCTCATAAGTCATCCTATTATTCACTTTCCATGGATTGTTTGGGATCCCCATTTCTTTTGTACTTTTATTCCACAACTTTCTTTTTCATTATGTTTCTTTTTCTTTCTCTCTTTTTTTTTTATATATGGAGGGGTTCCATTTTTCTTAAAATCATGGATAAGAGGAGACTTTTCTTGCTTTTATTGACTTCCCCTTTTTGTTTTACCACACCCCCAACTTAGGCTTTTGGCCTAAGTTGGCAATTCAACTAACCACAATTCAAGAGGATTATAGGTAGTGGATAAAGAAAAGTTATGGTTTCATCAAGTTTCTTCCAAACAAAGGTAAGGCTCAAGGGGTGTTCAAAAGAGGTTCACACACTCACAAGGTAGGTCACAAAAAGAGGTATATGTCAAATTGGCTCACACACTCTTAGAAGTTGCCTAAGATCATATCAAGAGATATCATCACTTAGTTAATCGGACCAACGGGGAAAATTCTAGGGTCTATCATGCATGGTTCAAAGTAAGCTCATCACATAAGGCATCGACACCAAAGTCAAACAAGGTTTTACACATTCGCTAGTGTGCAAAGGTCATCACAAGAGACTCGATTTGATAAATGGCTAATCACAACGAGATTCAAAGAGTTCACATATTGTCTATGAAACTTCATTTGGCCTCGTCGTAGCCACGCATTCATGTTCATTCGATTGAGAGCACTATTCAAGTCATCAGTACTGATCGGAATCGAGACTTAAATTTTGCAAAAGAGCAGACACTTTCAACACACGAGAGGTGGCAAGGGATTTAGGAAAATATTTAAAAAATTTTGGAAGTGTCAAAATCGGGTCAAAATCATTTTTGTAATTCAAAACAAAAGGGAGCAATGAGCTCAAACATCCACAGAAAGCAATGTAAACACAATTTTAAACAGAACAGCCCAAATATATACAAAAAATGAATCACAAATAGCACACAAAAGGTGAGCCTCATCCCACCACAAATAAAAGTATTTTGTCCTCAAATGCAATTAACACAGAATCCAAAAGGCAATATAAAGAAGGATAGAGAGGGGGGTAAAGAGGGGATCCTGTCTAAACAGTCACTCCATCTGTCTGGGCATCAGTTCCCGGAGTGACTTCCAGAAGGAACAGCTCCACTGGATCTAGCAGCAGGAGCCTTTGCCAAGGAAGCTTGCACAGCAGCGTCTATCATGATTTCTTCAGTTTTGGCTATGTCATCCGCTGTAGCTCCCTCAAACATCTCTTCGTCAGTCTCTTCCTCGGAGTCAAGATCGGCTTTTTGTTTTGCTCTATCTCCATGTCCAGTGGTGGTCTGAGGTATCTCAGGCATGTCTGGAATCTCCTTTGTTCCAAAGATCATGGACACATCGGTGAACTTCAAGTGGTTTACATCTTTTCGCAGCTCAGCAATGGCAGTTTTTAAAGCTGTCACCTCATCTGTGGCCCCTTGGTTGTTTAACACACTGCTATCCTGGCCGCTAGGGCATTAATAATAGTGCTCAGAGGTGTCACAACATCAGCTAGGGTAATCTGGACCATGCCTGGAACAGAGGCCTCTA
Source organism: Solanum okadae (assembly GCA_036553675.1). Lineage (NCBI taxonomy): Eukaryota > Viridiplantae > Streptophyta > Magnoliopsida > Solanales > Solanaceae > Solanum > Solanum okadae. The sequence continues at coordinate 20,013,422 of CM071686.1, read as the reverse complement.
GATTGGCAGACCTACGGTCGGTAGAAAGGGCAAGCTGTCCCATCCGGAGTAGGGAAGCCGTGGTAAGTGGAGGCCAGGAATAGCAGCAACAACATTAGGTCTGGGAGACCTTGCAGAAGTGGAAGAATCTGGAGGTGCCTCTACAAGTGATGATTTTGTGTTTCCTAACTCCACCAATGTTGCCTTCTTCCTTTCTGCTTGATCCTTAAGGTACTCGGCTTCGATCCTCCGGATATCAGTAGAGGATGAGGGCATCATTTCCCCATCTTTCTTGGCATCCTGATGTACCCGAGCGTGTTTGCACAATGTTGTGATCAATACTAGAATGGAAGTAAGGTCTGGCTCTGCCTTGCACGCATGAGTATCTCTAAAGCGATGATTTCTCCCAAGTCTATCCGCGTTTCCTCTATGATGCAACCCAAGCAAGCTGCCTTGGCAAGGCGAAGAATCGACTCATTTTGGGATGGCATGATTGTTTTGCTGATAAAACCAAACCAGAACCTTGCTGCTATGTTTAGTTCTTTCTTTTCAATTGGAGGTCCTTCCGCCAACCATTTCGGAGTCTTGTCTAAAATTAGTGGGGCTACCCACTTTTTGATCTCATCCAGTTTCTTTATTCTGATCAAGTGCTGGCAGTGATCTCCAATATTCGTGGACATGCCCAAGAACACGTTAATCGCCTCACTATCACACTTCACTCTCCTGCCTCTAACAACCACATAGTCTACTTCTTTGAAGGTTATTGCTAGTTGCTTTTTGTAGTGACCCTAAAAACGAACTAGTAAAACTAGAGCCTCACATGTGTATTTGAAGTTGGTAACTTGATTAAATTATGTAATAGGGCTCAAGGGGTTGATTAGATAGTTTATTTATCACCTTTATAAGCTAGCAAGACCTTAAGCTAAGTCATGAAATCATTTAGAACCTAGACCCTCAAAACAGTCCCCTAAAAACAGTTTTTAGTTTTAAGTTAGGAGTGAGGGTCAACTTTAAATGGTCATATATTTTAGCTCAAGACGAATTAGGTGGGCCAATACCTATCCAATCAAAGGTCTTTGAGTCCTCTTTCTAACGCCACCGATTTTGCCCTTTTCCGATCTCGGAGTAAAAAGTTATGCCCAAAATAGTGAAGCACTGTCAAAAAGGACGAACTTAGACGGGTTTAGTGAAAACTTTTAAGTTTAACTTTGTGGGTCCTTAATTATTTTCCTAAGTGGAGTCCCTATTATTCCTTGCCTTTTCTAGCAATTATAAAACCCTTTTTGACCATAATTCTTCCATTTAAGTCACTCCAATTAGAGTAAAAAAAGAAACTCACCTCCTCTCAAATATTTCTCTCTCTACAATCCTCCATTGAAGAAGGTCAAGAACTTGGAGCTAGGGCTTGGATTGAAGGTGGTTTATTCATCAAATTTCTTGGGAAATCTTAGCAAAAGTATGGGGATCCTTTATCCTTGATTATTCTTCCATTCAAGGAGCCAAATCAAAGTGTTTCGAAAGTTCTTCAAAAACTCATAAAAACCCAAATTTCGATTCTAGCATGGGTTCTTGCATTAAATGATTTTTAATGATGATTTATGTTATTATTGATGTTTATTGATGGTTTTAAGAAATAAAATTCCATGAACCCATGTCTTTGCAAGTTTCCTAAAGTTGGCTTATGAAGTGGGTTTATTGTTTATGATTGAATGATGATAGAATTATGCTTAGGTTGAGTTGAATAGTTTATTTCTATTATTATCTATGCTTATATATTGTGAATTATTGGAGAGTTGAGGAATGGTGATTGTGGCTTTGGAAAAAGGGTAAGTGGACCTAACTTCATTGTTAATGTAGAATTGGTATAGAATTGTGATGGATTGATGTGTGATCCACTTATGGTGGAGGTGTTTACTTATTGAATGTATTGTGTTTATGGCCTTGGAGGCATTATATGAGGAATTGAAGTGTTGACATGATATCATATATGTGAATGTGATGTGAAGGACTTGAATGAGAATCAAATGGAGTAAAGGTAATCATGTTGTGAATATAAAGGTGTGTATGTGATCCTAAGGTGATCTAGCATAAAGTGTTATTGTATTGTGATTGAAAGGGTGTCCTCTATTATTGTTCATATGTGATGATGATGGAATTTGAAGGATCTCTATAATGTGATGTATGTCTTGAATTGGTAGACTTAGGTGCCTCTTCTTGATACATGAAAGCTATGGAATGTGATCTCTTGACTTGGTAGGCTTAGGCATCCTTCTCTTGAGTAATGAATGTATCTTGACTTGATGTCTTATTGTATTGAATTGGTAGACCTTGAGTTGGTGCCTCTTCATAAATGAATGAATGTCTAGAATCGGTGAGACCTAAGCATGGTGCCCTTTCCATGAATGACTAATGAGGCATTTTAGACTATGACTTGAACCGGTAGACCTAAAGTTGGTGCTCCTTCATAATGAAGTCTAGAACCCTATGTGAATGTAAAACCATGAAATCGGTAGACCTAATGGTGGTAGCCCTTCTTATGTGTGAAAGGATGAACCTTGGACCGGTAGGCTTAAGGCACCCTTTTATGAAGAATCGGTAGGCCTAAGGCACCCTTCCAGGGGGATTTAATGAGCTATCCTTAATGAACCTTGATCGGTAGATCCTTGTGGTGCCCTTCTTGGTAGATGTGCTATGGGTCGGTAGACCTAATGATGGTGCCCTCTCTAGCACATACATGTGAATAAAATTACTTTATGGGAAATAAGGCTAAGCACCGAGTGGATATGGTTAATATGGTAGCTCTCCCGAGTATGAGGCAAGAGTACAATGAACATCTTTGGATATCCCCTAAACCATGTGCCTACATGGGATGTGTCCTAGTTCTACCCTTGGCAAGTAGAACACCTTCCACGGTGTAGGGTTTTATGACACCGGATTCCATGTCTAGCTCGCATGGTCTATGTCGGTTAATGCCTATTCCCATCATGTGGGGTGTGCACTCTAGTTATTGGATAGGTTCTACAACGTGTAGGTAGTAGTATGGGATGCTATCTACACATGGCACGAGTAGGCTTTGAAGATGCTAAAGTGAGTTCCCTAAGCCTTAATGGCTAATGTATGAAAGTCCTCTAAATACATAAATGTGTCCTAAATGTCTCTCATGAAGAATGTTGGCTCCTAAATGCTTAGAATATGAAGATGCATGCTATATTGATCTTGTACTATGAATGTTGACTTAGTGATATTATGTCGAAATAGAAAGGTCCTTATCTATGGTAGTCTTGAGGAACACTTAGGTGTGTATGAAGAGGTTGTATGGGCGGCCACTTCATGACTCACTTAGGTGTGCCTTAGGGTAACATTAGATAGAGGTTCTAAGATAATGAAGTGACTACTTGATCAATGTGTTTATATGTTTATGTGCTTTATTAATGAAGGTTAAAGAATGCATGGCAAGTGCACTTTGGGTAACCTTAAGGTGGTGCCTTGGTGTGGGTGATGGTATGGGACATTGCCCATACATTGCACAAAGGTATAGCTTGAGGGTTACTTGAGGTGGAGGTTCAAGGTAAAGGTGAAGGGGTAGGTATGGTTATTGATGAAATGTGAAGTATGTGACTTTATGTTGGTGGTTATGACTTGTATGGTGCCTATTGCATCAATGTTCGTGAGATTTTACTAAAATGGCATAAAAGCATGACTTTCAAATAAATGTCCCTTTTAGTATGTTTTTGCATGGTTTCCATACTTAGTACTTAATTGTGCTAACCCATTTCTTCCCCTTGTGACTAAAGTGTAGGGATTTTGAAGATATTGATATTCCATGGTTGATGGATAGGTTTCTAAGGTGTTTGAAGATGAAGACTTGGTGAGGCCTCATAGATTCAAGGACAATACCTAATAGGTTCCTTTATGTCTTGTAGTTTTGTTAAAGTTTTGTATGGGCTTAGTCCCAATGTTGTATTCAAAGTATTAGATGGTTTGAGACATAAGTGTATAAAGTCTAGAAGTCTTCCGCTTGCTTTTAAATATAGTATCTTCGTGTGTGAAGAAAGTTTTTAATTCTTTTTGGTTTTTAGTATCTATGCGATGAATGAATGCTAACAGGCTTGTATTAGACCTCTGAGAGGTCGAGTACGCCGGTTACGACTAGGGGGTGCTCTCGGGTCGTGACAGTTTTTCTGGGGTATTAGTGCACTATATGCACTATAGAACTCTCTTGCCCAGTTTGCAATATAAGGTCCATGGGGATTGGTGAAAATTTGGAACTTATGGTATCTCAGGCATTCCATTATCTCTGGGTGTCTATTTATAACCCCGTCTATGGACAGCCACTTTTCCTCCAGAATTGTCCTCAGTCCCTCAGCTTTTACTTGATTTGTCGACTTAGGCCGACGACCCTGTACTGGAGGCGCTAATCCCATTGCCTGCTCTGGAACTGGAGATGTGGGAGTGGTAGGCTGGGTATTCCTGATCCTGGATGGATCGTTCAGCTTCTTAGTTCGCCGCTCAGCCCTTTGTGCTATTAACAGATCATCCTCATCAGAACCAACATCTTCACTTTCAGATTGGTTGGGGTCATTTCTGTAAAAGCCATCATTGTCAGTGCTTGCATCTGATAGGTCAAGGATCTTATCCTTGCCCTTGCCTCTCCCCCCCAACTGTGGAAAGTTTAGCAACCTTGCTTCTAGATGCAGCTGCATCTTCGTTGATTTTAATCCTTTTTGTTTTACCTTGGCGTGACCTACTTTATCTTGCAACTTTAGTTCTAGCCATTTCTGCAAAGAATTTGGAAAGAAGTTAGAACAACTAAATCAAATTCATAGGGACACAATTGTAGACTATCTCGCTGAATAGATTGGCGAATCACCTAATTACTTTAGCGAGCAGTGCTTTATCCGCTGAAAGTTACAGTGCAATAACGGAAAGGGGTGCAGACAAGGGGAGATCGAGGATACTTTCAGCGATTCACCGAATGCTTTTGGCGATCTGAGATTTCTCGCCGAAAGCTATAGAATTTATGTCTCAAGTAGTATGAAATTAAAGGTGAGATGGGGTCGATAGGCGAACCGCTGAGTGATTTGGTGAGCTCGACCTGGCTCGCCAATCGGCCCATCGTGCCTATTTCCCATCTATCTTCTCAATTTTCAACCCACAACCCCCGAAAACAAAATCAAAGCATGTACTAGATCAATCAAGCTTACAGTTTTTCTCTTTGCTCAACTTAAACAGTATGTAGGAGCACTTCATAAAATTTCATTCATGCAAAATCATCAGAACGGGATTCCAACATTTAAAGCAAAAGGGTTGGATTAGCAAATCAAAAGAGGCACTTGAATAGTCTAAAGTTGTCATAAAGGCACAGTACACAACATAGAATAAAATTTCTTCCAATGAGAGTATAATTATCACAATTAAATGCACGGTTTTGAGGACTAACCTTTTAGGCAGATCAATTCAAGACTGTGATGCTAGGTAGCCAATTAGTACAAATCCAGGCACTACTAAATCAGCTAAAATACTCAAGAGATACGGAATTTTTTAAAAATACTAAGTAGGTGAGAATAAAAACCATTCAGATTTCACCCATTCGGCGACATTAGTTGCTTTTGATCTGCTACTGGGCGATTCGCCGAGTGTCTATCTACCTCACTGAGTTTTACAGGACCTTCAGTTAAGGTGAGGATCCAAATGGCAGTCTTTGTCAAGGTCGCCGATCTAGTTGGTGATTCGCCAATTGAACTTGTGTAATTCATCTTGTATCTTTCACAAACTTTTCATACCTAATCCTACAAAATCAAGACACCTTTATTTCAATAATAACATACTACAAGCATTTAAGGGTTGGGTTGCCTCCCAAATAGTGCCTTAGTTAACGTCATGGCACGACGTAAATCAGTACTCAAACTCCATTTTTGGGGTTAGCCTTGGTATCACCAGGCAATCCCCCATTTTGTTTCGAGTGGAGATTGGGCGACGCATAACCCATAAGGTTCTCTAGCAACTAGATAGCTCTGGAATGAGACCAAATCATCCGCTTCATTCCTTCAATGTCTTCCTTCATTTCTTTCAGCTCTCTATCTTGCTCAGTCACCTTCTAGAGAATGATTGAGAGCATTCCCTCAAGACTTGTAACCTCATTGTCCTTGAGACTTCTTTGCTCATGAGGAAGGATGTATTTATCCTTCCTCTTACACTGGACCTCGATCTTCACCATCTTTTTGGCCAACTCATCCATATGAGTCATTAGGGCAGCCAACATGAAATCCTTTTCTACTTTTTGATTCATTTCAGCCATTTGATTAAGTAGTTGAGCTGCTATCACATATGGATGTTTCGCGATGCCTCCTTAAATGAGTTGGTCAACAAACCTCTTGTTTCCAGGACAAAGACTTCTGTAGAAACACTCAAGGAGAGCTATGTCGGGAATGTTATGATTTGGGCATTGATTGATCAGTTCATTAAACCTTGCCTATGATTTGTGGATCCGTTCACCCTACACTTGTTTGAAGGTGAGGATACGATCTCGGAACATCATTACCTCTAATGTGGGAAACTCCATTGACTCCCGAGTATAGCTCGCCATGCTCACTTCCCCTGATTGGATACAAACAAACCAACAAAACAAAACTAAAGATTAAGTGAGTAAACTACAACTAAGAAGAACAAAAATTCTACTAATCTAAGAATTCTCAAGTAACACCACTCCCTGGCAGCGGCGCCATTTTGATGTTTGCGTAATCAACGACACAACTTCCAATACAAGTGTCTACAATCGTGCAATAGTATAACAACCCAACCAAGGATTGGGGTCGAGTCCCAAGGGAGTGGTTTCGAGAATTAATAAAAAAATAAAATTTAGTTCTAGCTAGTCATAGCTAAAGACATTAACGATTTAAAATATTGTAAATTAAAGGGGGACATAAAAGTGTCAAATATCAATTTGGGGGTTTTGTCACAAGTATAGAAAAAACAGTAGAAATAACAAAGAAATCAATGAGTGAGAGGGGATTCTTGGGATGTGACCGGAATACGGATTAATCTAAATTGTTGAGTACATGCTTTTGACAAAGAATTTATAGAGTAATAGTGACTACGTTAAGTTATACGTGGGAATAAATTCTATCTCGAGTAACTTACCTCGTTTCAAATGGGTTCCTCTTGGACACCCACTTGCTGCATGAAGACCATCATACGCCTTACCCCACTCACTCTCTCGAGCTGAGTGTTAGGATATGGGACTAGAGTTCACTCTCTTGAGCTGAACATCATGTCGATCCACTCCTTAGGCCATCAATCTAGTAGTCTTGTTTTGCGACCTTTCTCTCAAGAAAGCCGAAAACACATAAATAAACTTGTATTTGCAACTAAAAAATTGTTAAATTCATCCACAACTACTAGACGAAATCACCATTAAACTACATCTAATCTATCAGCAAGCAAGACCCAAAAACAATCTTAACCCATATTCGCTAAATCATACCCCAAGAATTGGGGTATTTAGCCACACATCAAGAGATAGAAATTTCTACCTAAATAAGCTTGCATTCAAGTGGGAATCAAGATTTAAGTCTTGTTACAGGCCAAGAATGAAAAATCCAAGAGACCCAAGTCCAAACCCTTGGAGATGAAATCCTCTTCTTCTTCAAGTTTTCAAAACCCTCTCAAACTCAGAGCAAATATAAAAAGTACTAAAATTATATTAATTGTTCTATATTGAAAATCTGATACTAAGCTATAACTCTCAACGAGTATTTATAGTTTTCAAAAATATGTGCTGCAGCAGATCATTCGGTGACATTAGTCGGAATCACCGATCAACTCGGAGATTCTCCCTTTGGTGTAGTTCATCGCCGTCTTGCACCATCCTTCGTCATCGTCGTGCTCTAGGTCATTGGGTGACATAGTACTGCTTTGCAGATTTCCTCGGCGATGGGCCGACTGCTCTCTTTTTCCGCCGACTTGATCCTTTCCTTCAGGGATCAGTACATTGGAAAAAAAGGCTAAGTGAGACCCTTCGGCGACTCGCCAAGTGGACTCGGCAATCCTCAGGCTTTCATTTCTTCGTTCTTTTCAGCCTTTTTGTTCTTTTTGCAAACTAGTGTCTATGCTTTCCATCAAACTTCCAATACCTGAAACTTGAGAGTTTTCATCAGATATTGAGATAAAATAAGCATTTAAGGACACAATTTCTATTAAAATATAGACCTAAATCTCATCAATAAGTGTATGCTTTGATTTTGTTCTCGAGGGCTGCGGGGTTGATTTTGGAAGTCGGGGTAGAAAGTAGGCACGTTGGGCAGTTTGGCGAGTTGGGTCGAGCTCGTCGGACCGCTCGGTGGTTCGCCGAATCTCCCTTGATCGCCTTTAATTTCATACAATTGTTAAAGCTTGGTTCTATAACTTTTGGCGAGAAGCTTGAGTTCACCGAGTGCACTCGGCGACTCGGCGACTCGTCGAATGTCTTTTTTAATCGCCCTTTCTTTGCCCCTAGCCCCTAAAATACACTGTAACTTTTGGCAGGCTAGAATGTGCTCGCTGAATGAGGTCACCAATTCACCGAAAGGCCTTTCCCATCACCGACAAGCCATTTTTCTGGAAAATATTTGAGCCAATCCTTTCGGTGAGCCCAACCTAGCTCGCCAAAGTGATTCGGCAACTCGCCGATCAGTTCGGCGAGTCTGTCTGCAATATATTTTTTGTGTTTTTTCTTGAAATGTTTCTAAAAAATTTTGCAGCGATGGCTAGAACCAATTTGGACATGCCGCCCCGCAAAAGAGCACGGGGCATAGTCATCAATGAGGGGGCAGTTACTCCTTCCAAAAAGGAAAGAAAGGAACCTCCAAATGGAGGAAAACGCAAGGGAAAGAAGCCTGTATCTGAGGTCCCGGAGCACAACTCCGGCAGCGAGGGAGAATCCTTTGACTCCCAAGCTGCATTTTCTGAGCTGGATGATGACCAGGCTCTACAGTCTCGGCGGGCAAAGATTCATGCTAGGTCTTGCCCAGATGCATCGAGAGTTCTACAGGCCACCCCTCCTACAGTTGATACAGTGCCAACTCCAGCACCGACTGTGGTCCCAGAGCCACCAGTACAGGGTCCTCCTTCCCGGCTACTCAAACTATTAAAAGCCGACGAGTTGAGGATAATTCTAGAGGAGAAGTTGGTATCCACAGAGGGCTTAGTGGGTAGATATTCCACTGTGAAGGACACTCTCTAGTTTCAGCAGTTCACCAGGCCCCGCGGCCCCTATATTCCTACATAGGTCTGGGAGTTCTACACAACATACGGTGACTTTGTACCTAAGAGTATGAAAAAGGCTAGTGCTTTCAGACCAGTAAAGTTTGTCATGGTCCGAGGGAAGGAAGTAGGGTGCAGCAGCAATCATATTAATACTGTACTAGACAGGACTATAGGTTTTGCACATGCATATGAGGGTTTGGCCAATGTGCAGTCCTTGGATGACTTAAAGGGATGTCTTGCACCCTTGATTTCTCATACCACCCCGAGGTGGATTGAGGCAGGAGCTCCTATCGAGAAGAAGAACCTGAATATTGCCGCTCGAAACTGGTTCGGGTTCATCAGCAGCTCTGTCATGCTTTCGCAAAATGAGTCCATCATTCGCCACCCAAAGACGGCCTGTCTTGGATCCATAATAGCCAGGAAGACGCTCAACTTAGGACTGATTATTGAGCAGGAGATGGCAATGAGGGCAAAATAGCATCAGACATCCCTTCCCTTCTCGGTCTTGATTATAGAGTTGTGTCAGCATGCTGGAGTTCCCTATAATGAGAAGAGGGATATTGAGGTCACTCATATATCCTTCACAAACATCTGGTGTATAGAGGCCGAGTACACCCTAGAGGAAGCAGACAGGAGGAGAGCAGCTCCGATGGATGCATCCCTAGAGGTGGATGTTGATTCTATACTTGCAAAGGCATCCTTGACTACTCAGGCCTCTGGGCCTTCAGATACTTCCACTTCCTCTCAGACTCTTGGTGCTTCTACTACTTCCCAGCCCCCCAGGATTACTCAGGCTATGATCCTGAAGATGGGGCACTTAGCCCATTTTGCAGATGTGAGGGCTACCCGATTGGAGGTTGATGCACCGTGGATGATTGAGAGTGTTATCCTAGCTGCACTAACACCCCTCCGAGCATCTATTGACACTCTCACTATGAGAGTAGAGACCTGTGTGAGTCAACAGGGGGCCACTTCAGAGGTGACGGCTTTGAAAGATGAGGTTGCGGATTTGAGGAAGGATGTGGACTACTTGAAGTCCACTGACTTCACTTCACGATTGGAGGCAGCAGATGATGTGGATGCCCCGACTTCTTCTGAGATTCCTCTGGCCACCACCGGAGATGTGCCGATAGATGATGTGGCAGCTGATGAGTCAGAGGTAGAGATCGACGAGGAGCAGATAGAAGTTCCAAAGGAGACCATCTATGGAGACCTGCCTGACCTTGAGGAGACGATTGTACAGTCGGTGATTTAGAAATCACTGACTGAGATGTCCATGGCAGGCCCTACTGGATCGAGTGTTGCTGATGCTATACCAGGCACTAATGCCCCGACAGATGGAGCGACTGTGTAGACATGACTTTTCTTTACCTCCCTCTTTGTCACTTTATGGATTTTTGGTATTTTGTTGCATTCGATGACAAATTGATTTTTATTTGTGGTGGGGTGAGGTATCCATACCTACCTCTTGTGATTATTATTTTTGTATATATTGGGTTTTTGTGCTGTAAATTTTGTTTTGACACTATTTTGTGGATATTTGAGCTTTTCGCTCCATATTTTTAATACAAATGGTTTTTGACCCTTCTAAAAAAAATTCCCACCTCTTGTTGTGTTTGAATGTGACTGTTCTTGTGAAAATTTGAGTATCAGTTATGATCAATACCGATGACTTGAATAATGCTCTTAATCTAACAAAAATGAATGTTCAGCTACGATGAGGCCAAATAAAGTTGCATAGACAATATGTGAACTTTTTGCATCTCGTTGTGACTATCGATTATCCAATGAGTCTCTTGTGATGAACATTTCACACTAGCGAAAGTGTAGAGTCTTGTTTGATATTGGTGTCAATGCCTTGTGTGATGAGCTTACCGTGAACCTTGTGTGATGACATCTAGAATTTTCCCCGTTGGTCCGGTTGACTAAGTGATGCAAGCTCTTGAAATGATCTTAGGCAACAAATTTGAAGAGTGAAAATTTTTGACATTATACCTCTTTTGTGGCAAACCTTGTGAGCGTGTGAACTTTGCTTGAACACCTTTTGAGCCTTATCCTTTTCTTGGAAGAAACTTGATGAAATTGTAACCCCTCTTTATCCATTCACATATAATGCTCATGAAGTGTGGTTTGTTTGAATAGACAACTTAGGCCAAAAGCCTAAGATGGGGGTGTGGTGAAAAGAGAAGGTAAATCAGGAAGTGCAAAGAAGTCCCCCTTGATCCATGGTTTTGAGAAAGATGGAACCCCTCCATACAAAAAAAGGAGAAAGAGAAAATAAGAATGAAAAAGAAAAAGAACGAAAAAGTTGAAAAATAAAGTTGTGAAAGTGCAAAAGAAATGAGGTGTCCGGTATTCCATGAGAAGTGAATAATGCGGTGATTTTTGAACATGAGTGAAAGTGTTGAAGAAAAGGAAAAGAGAGTGTTGTTCATACTACATTTCATGAGAATAGCAGCCACTAAGCCTAAATGACCATACATTTACACTTAGCCCCGCTACAAGCCTTGAAAAGACCTTTTTGATCTTGAGTGAGCTGAAACGAATGTTGGCTGGAAATTAAGGGCTAACCTATGGGTGAAGTCATACATGTGTTCATCTCTGTGAGTGTGAGAGTCATATATGATTCTAGAGCTCTAAATTGTTGAAGAATAGTGTGTGAATATGGAATCATTCTTTGTGTGAGGGTATTTGAGTACCTTTGTTAAGCTTGAACTTGCATTTGAAGCAAGTATTGTGAACTTGAGAATCTTTGGTAATGGTGAGTCACAACTTGAACCTTTGAATGCACAATTAATCCTTGCATGAGTAAGTTGAGTCTTGTTGTGTGCATTTATGATTGAGTCTTGCATAGCAGCACTGTTTGAGACATCCTTTTTGAACTGCTGAATTGAGTTTTACTTGAGGGAAAACAAAAGTTTAAGTTGGGGGTGTTGATGAGTCTGAGATTTGGACTCATTTAGGGCTCTATTTACAATGATTTAGTATCCTCAAATGCTTATTTTGTGCCAATAACTAATATAAAACCCTTGATTTCCAGGTATATGGATTGAGGAACAAAGCAAGGACACTAATTTGCAAAAAGGAATGAAGCGAGCTGAAAGAATGAAGATATTCAAGCCTGGTGATCGCCAAGTCCACTTGGCAAGTGGCTGAATGGCTATTTGACCGCCTAAAGTTCCAGTGTGCCAAGCCTTGAAGGAAAGAACCAAGTTGGCGAGAGAAATGAGCAGTCGGCATATCGTTGAGTGGTTCCGCGATGTAGTGTTGGATCGTCCAAAGTTACAGACATTGAGGATGCTGAAGGCCAAAGCGGAAGGGCGATGGAAGTGACCAAAGGGCGGATTGCTGAGTGGATTGGCGAGCCCGACTTACTGCGTCAAGTGGCTCTTCACAGCACATTTTTGGCGACTATAAATACATTTTTGAACATTTAGTTTAGTATCATTATTCATTTGAACAGAATCTGATATCATAATTTTTTAGTCTATTATTAAGTTTTGAACTGAGAGACAAGTTTTCTCTAGTTTTTCCTTTGCATTGAAGAATTGAAGTTTTTCACTTTTGAGAAATTGGAAGTGGGTCTTTGAGATTCTTCAACTTGGATCATTGTAAAGACGAAATCAATCTTACCCAGTTGATGGAAACTCAATTTGGTAACGATTTTTATCTATTTATAATGTCTAGCTAAATCCCCAATTCTTGGGGTGTGATTATGTGATTATGGGCTGATTTAGTGTATGGGTATTGCTAATTGTTAGTTTAAATGATTTTTAGAAGTGAGTTCAATCATTAATTGTGGTTTAATTTAAGAATTGTAGTTGCACATGCAGTTCTACCCTTGTGTTTTTGGCTTGCGAGAGAGAGAGAGGTTTTAAAACTAAGATTATTGATTGATGGTCTGTGCATGTATTGGGTTGTCATGGGTTCAGCTCGAAAGAGTGAATCCTAAACCAAATTCCACACATTCAGCTCAAGAGAGTGAATGGACTATGGTGTGGGCAGTTCTTATTTTGCATGCTTGTCGATGTTCGAGAGAAATCGACTTGATTCGGGGTAAATTGTTTGAGAGAAAGTTTACCTTCTATATAGTCTAGCTTATTCACTAATATCTAGCTATTTTCTAATAGTTGCAATTACCCATTTGTCTATATTAGCCTATAATCGAATCACATCCCAAGAACCCATCTCATTATTGTTATTTTGAATTATTTGCTGCTGTTGTAGTTGATAATTTCAAACCAAAACCCCCCATTTGACAGTCGTGTCACCCCCTGATTTGAATAATGTTTTTATTCGATAATTTCTATTCCTATGACTGCTTTGACCATTTCACACTTTCCTATTGAATCTTAAACATGTATCGCTCCCTGTGGGATTCGACCCTAACTCATTTAGTTGGGTTTTATACTGACTAGCGATCGTTGACACTTAGAATTGGATGAAGTGTCCTTGAAACATTGATCATGTTTGAGGTCTCTTTTGACCCTAGATCACATTCGATACCCTTGATACACTTTGTAAAGGACCTTTAAACACGTCATCAAGTAGGACATCACTCGGTTCAAGCTCATATACTTACGACGAATAATTTAGATTTTAAGAGTAGAGTTGTGAGCTGTTACAGAGTGTTTCGGGTCTGAGCTTAGAAATTTTTGGAGTGCTACAATTTAGCTCGCCTCTCTCCTTCTTCTCTCAATCTCACACTCCTTTCTCATCCTAATATGTATTCATTTTGATAGATATTAGTTTGTATTTGTATTTCTTTCTCCCAAATTTAAGAAAAAATACAGCCATACAAATGTGTAGCAAACCAAAGTGTAGGTGTGAATTGTAATTATTGAAACTGTAGCTAAGGAGTCCTATTTAAGGCCTAATATTTTATTAACAATTTTCCTTATTCTTCATCTTTTATCTCTTTTGTGGGTCAACTATTTGTCTTCTTTGATTTGATTTTGTAGGAGAAATATCTATAAGGAAGATTGTTAGACATTCTTGCGTGGTTCAATTTTACGAGGTAAAATTATTTGATGGGTCTAATATAGTTATCGTTTTTTCTCTGTTGCAATTATACATTCAATATTTTTTAAAAACTTTTGATAATATGAATCATTATTTTTAGAAAAATAGGTTTGATTTTTTTTCTTTGCTTCTCTTTATAGTTTATAGAGAATTTTCTTTCTTCTCTTTGTAGTTTTTGGAGCATTAGAATATGTTATGTGGATAACAAAAACCTTCTTTCATCTTTAATTCATAATTAAACATTCTTTAAAGTTTTTATTCGATTATTAACTTCATTTTTATATATTTTTTGTTTGTTGGTGTAAGGTTAACTTATTTTATTTTCAAGTCACGATATTTTGGAAAATAGAAGCTGAAAAGGAAGCCGATATATACATGTATGTTACTCAATAAAGCATGTATATATAATTTTATAGTCATGTAAATCAACTTTTAATGACTATTATGATAGAACACGAAGATGTAAAGTTAATTCATAATTTTTAAAATATCGTATAATTCATAAAAAAAAAAAGTTGTTTATTCATATGTAACTTTGTAGTCTTCATATTTTTAGTTTTTTTTATTATCCATATTAGAAGTTTTCAAGTTTTTGAGATATTCAGAGATCATTGTTACGATATGTTGGGTCAGAAATTGAAATACAAAAGTATTTGGTTAGGACAAAAATGATTTAGTAAAGTTGTTCTCTCTCAATTTATTTTATTTACCAACATAAAAATGATCTAGATAAAAGAAAAGTGATGTAGCACCTCTCTTTGGTCAAGAATCCTATTTATCTTCTTTTTTTCCCCTCTTTTTTTGACAATTTTCCTGTTTATTTATTTCTTATTATTGTACAAAAATAAATGTATCAATTACTACTCCTTCATTGATTATATTTTTTAATATAAAAATTTAAGTGTCGTTATTTCCATACTTTAATGACTTTTGATGATCATCACTCCTAAACTTTAAATTTCATTATTTATTTTGCACAATAATAAATTTATGTTAAAAGTGTCAAAAAGATCATTTATATAAATTAATTTTCTTTTTAACAACATAAATGGAGTGTAGATAAGGATAACAAGAGTCATATTTTATCTTTTTTCTTTTTACCATAATAATTTTGAATATATGATTAATTTGTATTAAATTTATTATTGTTGAAAGCAAATAAAAATTTCGTTTATTTTTTCCACATCAAAGAAGGAGTTATCCTTTGGAGAGTTACTACTGCAATTTATTTATAATAATTATCAATATAATATGGGAAAAGGGTCTGAAAAATACTCCAACTTTGGCCGAAATTGCTGTTACGATACCAAACTTTATGGCGGACCTTATACCTCCCTGCACTATTTAATTAGTGTATTTTAAAGGTATATATGTGCCCATGTGGACACGTTACTATTCATAATGATGCAATTTTTATGATGTCCATGTGGGCACATATATACCTTTAAAATACATTATTAAATAGTGCAGGGGGGTAAAAGGTCGTTTCCAAAGTTCGGTATTGCCACAACAATTTCGATCAAAGTTCGGATATATTTCAGACATTTTTCTCATATAATATTATAATAATAGAAAATAATTGTATTTATATTGTCAAACTTTTTATTGTCCTATCTTCAACGTTGTATAGACGTATTCTTTTTTAAAAATAATTTCTTTTTCGCTCTCTGATAATCTCTATATGATTGAAGTAGGTAAGTATCACACCAAGTCACTAAATAATATCACGACTTATCTTTTATATCTCATTTTATGTTATGTGTTTAGTTTTTAAATTTTTTATTGTAAAAGTATAACCTCAACCGTAATGTTGCACTATCGCAACTTAATTATCTCTTCTCACAATTCTCTCTACAAGAATGAGAGTTTAAATACAAAACAATTAGTATTAATGGATTTTATGGGACACAAATTGCATTAGATGAGTATCTGTGCGAGGATCGAATATCAGGAAAAATAATTCGCTCTAACTTTTGAATTTCATGCATAACTATCACGATCCAAAGTACACCCTAGACATGACATGACGTATAAGACCCTGAAAAACCCTACACAAGCCACTTGACATGAATACAACACAATATAATAGACAAAAGTAGAATTTACGCAGAACCTCTTATATCATAAAGAGAAGTTTGAATCATAAGAGCGGAAATTTATTTAGTATGGACAAGCCTTTCTAAACATCAATAAAGTGGTTGAGATGTAACTCATACACTGCATACAAAGTCTCAAAAGTAAATGACATCAACAAGAAAAGTCTTCATGGTGTTGCCTTCGAAGTATGAGGACTCACCAATCCAAGCAATAAGTAGCAATCTGTATCTAGCCATGAACGGGAGAAGAGAAATCGTTGAACCCTACATTATAAGACAATGTAGGAACAAGTATGCATTAGTACATGAAATTCACTAAGTATGAGGGATAGACATAAGAATATGAAACATGATCAAATAGAGATATAAAAGAAAGCATGATATGCATGACCAGGCTAAACATAGTAAAACATTTAAAGAAGAATCATAAATCATGAACATGGTCAATGGATCTTAAAATCGTAATGAAAACTTCATAAAACCTTTGAAAGCAACTTAGTTCATTTTGTGGGATATTTACCATTAATCAACATATACCATGTGAGCTATAACATGAAATTCAGTGTCTTGCTCCCACACCAAAAAAAGATGTCCTACTTGCCAAGGTAAGGACCATGAACTTCTAGCTTAGGTGGATCCACTAGGTATGTCTTTCTAATACAATCCTATGGGGGCACGTAGTTAGGGACAAGTTGATTGCTACTAAAGACCCGACATCTACTAACGGGAGAGCCTCTATCTCAGTGTCCTCTCGATGCTAAGTAAAAATCTCAACAGAATAGTCATATTCATAAACATATCATCATACACGGAAAAGCACAATTAAGTCACTAATCCAAGATTAAGTCATCATAGAGTAGCTCCATAAATCACGATTCATACATGTGTGAGAAAATCCGTCACCAATAATAATTTCTTAATATGTGAGAAGACCTTTGATAATTCATGCATATGTGAGAAAACCTTTCACAATTTCATTGATGCTTATCTTAAAAGCAACCTTAGTTCATAAAACATTCTCTTCATAAATCATGCATAGTTTTCATAAATCATCATTCACAAGTTCATTGCTTTCTTCATAAACTCATAAAATTATAGTCAAAATCATGGATAATGCATGGGTCCATATGAAATCAATTGAAAAGCATGTGATTTAATCAACTCATTCATAATAAGATTAATATCAAACAATTGAATCATAATAAATAGGACCCATGGAGAATTAGATGAAACCCTAATCAAACTTGATGAAATTGACTTAGAAACTTGGAAATATTTTGGGACCCAATGGATGAATTGAATCCATTGGTGAATTCCCACATACCTTGATAAAAAAAACTCGAAAGCAATGGAGGAAAAAGGAGACTTGAAGCTTGAACCTAGATTTCTTCTTTGAAGCTTGAGAGAGTTTGTAGAGGATGAACTTGGATGGAAATTGAGGATATGAGAGAATGAAATGGTTTTTGGGTAGAATTAGGAGTTGAAAGGTAGTTATAGGTCTTAGAATAGGGTCTAAATGGCATAGTATATGTATTAAATACATAGGAAAAGACTCAAATATCCTTACGAATAACTGTTGGATAACTTTTACGGTTGGACCTACAGTCCGTAGAACTTTCTACGGTCCATACTGGGCAATCGTAGAACCAACTTTAGAAACTCAAATTCATTCAATTCCCACGAAACCATTTCGACGAATCATCGCTTGGTCTACGGTCCGTAGACCTCTTCCGTAGAACCCAACTTCTAGTCCAAAATTTCACTAAGTCTGGAACCCTTCGTAACCCCCTTCTATGACTCGTCAAATCCTTCCGTAGGTTGGAGGTCTTAAATAAAATATGTGAATCCTTTATTCGAAAGTCATCTACGACTTGTCCAAATCTCTACAGTTCACCCTGTCAAGTCGAAGGTCAAACTTTAGAAACTTGAAATTTTCCAAAACTCATACAAGGTTTTACGATTCCCTTTCTACGGTCCATAGGACTTCCTACGGTCCGTAGGTCAATCTCGTAGACCACTGCATCAGTGTAAAAACGACACTTTTCCTCTTTCAACGTGACCTTCCAATTTTTGAGTTGTTAGAATAACTATGTTGGAATATGATACAAACGTTTTTCTTTCTTACCATGATTTACCACAAATGTATCTTTATTTATTTATTTTTATCATTGTGTCATTTATACAAAAAGAAACTCACATAATCTATGATCGAGTAGATTTAGTATTGTTGGTTGAACCAATAATATTGCTATAGAAATCATTGAATTTAGTATGAAACTATGAATCAACGTTTATGTTTTTGTCTTATTTATCAGTATGAGAATTTCTTTTTAGCAATTTTTTTAATACGTAATATCAAAATCGTATCTTAATTTATGTTTTTTTATTAAACTATTTATCAAGTAGTGACATTAATTATTTTAAAATGTATTTAATCTTTTTTATAACCCCGTAAAACACGGACAAGTACATTAGTTTTTTTTTTTTTAACCCTCCCCTAGGAGCTCCCACCCCTTTTGCTCCTTTGGTGACTCGAACTCGCAACCTTTAGGTTGGAAGTGAGGGATGCTTGCCATCCGAGCAACAAGTACATTAGTTATTCATAATGGGGATGATTAATAAGTTATTCATCTAGCACATGGATATACATATTATTAACAACGTTTTTGCCTTTTAATTTAGTATTGGATTGAGTGTTTTAGTAAAAAGTACTGTATTGAGCAATAAAATGAAAATTTTAATATACATTCATATGGATTATTAAACGTAACAACATATAATGCAAATATATTGAATATTAACTATAACGTAGAGTGATGCGATTATTTCCAACTTCTCATCTTCAATTTATTTATAGGTTAAGACTTTCTAGGAGGAAAAAATATATAACTATAAAGTTAAAGCAAATTTAAAGAAGCGTTTATGACCTACTGGCCAATGAAGTAGTTAAAGAAAAAAAATTTAAAGCATATTCAATCTTATAAATCAAATCAAATTATATTCTCTACTCTTTTCTATTAATTGTTTTTAAATTTTATTAATATAAATTCTTGGATATCATGAGAATAACTCTTTCAATGTAACAACATATTAACAAAGTGTAAAAGTTGTTGGGGGTGCGTAAAACCCGAAAAAAGGATTTGTTCAACATGTAAATTTGCTGCATTATGTCCATAAGAGGTGGATCTACACATATAAGCAATGGATTTATTTAAAATTTCCGTAATAATTTTTTCATCTATATGTAAATCACCATTTAACCTTTTGCATATAAGTTTTGTTTCAATTATTGCATTATTTTTGGGTCATTTTAAAAAAGGAAAGAAATTCGAAAATGAATGACACTGATGTATCAAAACAAATACAACAAATGGTCAGATTCATTCGGCAGGAAGCCAAAGAGAAGGCCAATGAGATTTCTGTCTCCGCTGAGGAGGTTTACTTCTCTTCTTTTTATTTATTAATCTTTTTATATATTTGTGTAAGATTCATTTATATAATCTATAGTTCAAGTTGTTGGAAAACTTAATGTAAGCATCCAAAAAACATATTGCTTACATGAATAATATATAACACATCATCAGACTATATTGTTAATTAGAGTTATGTGAATATGTAAAGTTCAATGAAAATGAATAATCTTATGCTTATACGTTTTCACAAGGGGCGTATTAATAAAATTAGTGGCCTAAAGCACGTGCACAAAAATATTATTAATTTTGAATTCTTTTTTTAGTCTTGTTTACAATTTGTTTTTAGTACATATTCTTAAAAGACATTAAACATATAAATTCACATAATAATATTATTGTTTATAAGAGTAAGGATTAGTTCTAGTCAATAAGAGGTTAGAGATTTGTTTGCAATAGATGATGTTGGATGTTGGATGTTGATGTAAAAACTTTATTTATTAATATGAAGATTTGAGTCATTTATTTCAAAGTTCTAAAATAGTCTTGATAAAAAGTTAAAATTCACTATTAAAAATTTTTGGGAACTCAAAATTTTGGGCCTAAAGCAGAGGCATTACTAGATTTATTTACCCACCCTTAAGCCACCCCTGCATTTTCATACATTAAGATCCTAGTTCTCTTTTTGCAGGAATTTCAAATTGAGAAATTACAATTAGTTGAAGCTGATAAGAAAAAGGTGAGACAAGAGTATGAGAGGAAAACGAAGCAGGTGGAAGTACGTAAGAAAATGTGAGTTTTAATTATAATTAATGTATAGGATGAGAGTTATATAGTTGTGTTAATACATATATGAAAGTGTTTTTTTTGTAATTAGAGAGTATTCTATGCAACTAAATGCATCCCGCCTCAAAGTTCTCCAAGCACAAGATGATGTGGTGAGTGGAATGAAGGACTCTGCTAGAAAGGCACTTTTAAAGATTTCTGGTGAAAAGAATAATTACAAAAAGATTCTCAGAGGATTGATTGTTCAGGTAAATATAATATACGTTTTTGATCTGCAATCAACCTGTTAATTGATACTATACATAACTCTTCTTCTTTGTTTGTTTTAGAGTCTGTTGCGACTGAAGGAGCCATCATTGTTATTGAGGTGTAGGGAGATGGATGTTTCATTAGTTAAATCAGTTGTAGAGGATGCAAAAAAAGAGTATGCAGAGAAAGCCAAAGTTCCCGCCCCTAATGTCACCATTGATAATGTCTATCTGCCTCCACCTCCACATGATGCTGATCCTCATCGTGCCTCTTGGTACCTATCTAGCTACTCTCTTTTTTCTAATTTTCCTCAAAAATATTTGCAATTTGTCTCACATCTTTTCCTCTTCCATTTGTTCCATTCTTGGTAGCTATATATGATATTTCTATTTACACTACAAATGGAGATAGCTTTATTTAATCTTGATAACTTTAACACTAATATGACTTTTTCATAATAATTTATATTGTTGTATTGTGTTTCTATTTTATTTTTTTTGTCTGATAAAGAAGATGTTGAATTTTGTGGTCTTACTAAAGAGAGGTAGAATGAATCAAAATGTCATTTAATCTTGTGATCTTAAATATGCCATGTGAAAAGTTGAATTTTTTCCAAAATACATATTCTTTTTAAAACGGGCTAAAAACTAAATAATTAAAACAAATAAATTGAAATGAAGGAAGTAACACTTTGTTTTCCCTATTGTTATTCCAACATATAAGCTTACTGATGCATGGAATACATATAAGAGGTTAAGAAACTGTTGAACTCATGTTGTTGACATAGAATTTCTCGAACTAGGTTCGATTCTTGAGATTTTGTTATCAGTGATATCAAAGTCATTCCTTCCTTTGCATCAATGGCGAAGGGTACTCGGTCAAATGGAGATCCAAACAATGATTTACCTACTGCAGTTGTATGTAATTTTGCGTGATATGATGTAATAATTTCTCACATAAATTGAAACCTTGGCATGGGAGGTTTCTTCTAGACAATGATTGAATTGATGAATCATTCGACATCTAGGAAGACTCAAAGGGAGAAAACACCATTATGAGAAGTATTCCATTGCCCATAAATGCAAGAATTTAAGATAGTTATACATTCTAGAATTACAAGATAATGATCAGGATTTTCAAGAAGAGGTACAAAATGAACTGATGATTCAGGAAGTTGAGAAGAACCATAATCAAGAATAATTCAAAATACCTTGAAGGTCACTGACTATCACTTTAAGATTTGGATACATGCTATTTATTCACATAACTTTATTGATCCCTCCTTGGTGGATAAGTTGGGATGTTCATTTATTGCTACCATTCCTCATATGGTTGCAGCAGCTAATAGCTCCATGTACATGGGAAAGAGGTATGTGCTAAGAGGATGGGGCAGGCATATTTTGAGCACAAGAGATGGGAATTAAGTTGGCTAAAATTATCAGGTAACCAAGTCCAATTATGCATGATTCAGTTGATACCTTCCATGCATGCGGTATTATGTACAATGCTATGCATTAGAAGCTACTAGCTCACCTGAAACTGACACTAGCCTATCCGGTTCACGAAATTGTTGGAAGAACCTACTTTAACTACCTCCCTCTAGAGGAATGTTTGACCATAGAATGGTGTTACATGCATCTGGAACTGAACCTATTGATAGAAGACCTTACAGGTATCCCAACAGTTAATTAAGAAGGATGCGATAGAAACCTTGGTTAATCAATTGTTGGATCAAGGTATTGTTCAGCCAAGTTGCAGTCCCTATGCTGCACCTGTGGTATTGGTGGGGGGAAATAATGGTACATGGAGGTTCCTATGTTGACTATAATGATCTAAACAAGACACTATATAGAATTAGTTTCACATTCCAATGGTGGAAGACTTATTGGATGACCTGGCCGGAGGATATTCCAACATTTACAGCAAGATAGATCTCAAGTCTGGTTACCACCAACTGAGAATGGCTACTGATGACATACCTAAAACTGCATTTAAGACTCACTCAGGTCATTATGAATATATCTAATGCACCTTCAACTTTCCAAGGCCTAGTCCGTCTTCTTGATGATATTCCGATTTATAGAAGAACCTTGGAAGATCATGTATGTCAGTTGAAGTCTGTTTTCCAAGAAATGAAAGAACACCAATTGTTTTCCTAGCAAAATAAGTGCTTCTTTGGGGTGAAAAGGATTGAATACTTGGGGTATTTTATCACAGAAGAAATTAAGGGTGTCCACTGATCCACAGAAGATATAATCTGTCAAAAATTGGCCCACTCCCTCACTCTGAAACAAAGGGGGTTTAATGGATTGATAGGTTACTAGCTGTGATCCCCCCCCCCCCCCCCATAATCATGCTATATTAGTCCGTTTTAAACAATTAATAATTAAGTTAATATGATTTCCAACATATGAAATTTGATCAAATGTTGATAGTGAATTATTTGGAGTTGATTTTACTTTGATATAATGAAAGCTCTGGAGGAGTAGTTCTGGCTTCTGATGATGGGAAGATTGTATGTGAGAACACACTGGATGCTCGACTGGATGTCGTTTTCAGCCAGAAACTCCCTGAGGTAATATATTGTAAGTGATAAACTTGTGATGAGGAAATCAATCAGAATTACAACTTCACATGTTTTGCTCTGTTTCTGCAGATACGTAAACAACTTTTCAGTAAGATGGCTGCATGAGGATTATTCTCACACAATTTCAATAACTTCACTTGTATGGTGGATGAATTTTATTCACTCATCTTTCCATCTTTACTGTTATATTCTTTCACATAGATGTGCAATCTTGTTCAGAATATTAATTGTTAGAACTGAGAATCATTGAATAAACATCATATTTTTTTACTTTAGAAACAAATTCAATAATGTGCAACACGACACTGGTGACGTCTCTTGAATTTACAAATTGTTTTAGGAAACAGAATACCTCCTACTCCTAGCAGTTTTACCTTCTGATTTCCTACGTTTACCGTGAGAAGGACCACCAAATATACCAAACCTTCCTATACCTCTAGAAAGGGAAGTTAAGAATGTTTTGCCCTGTCCTGTTTTGTCTATCATCCCTTGTTTCATAAACACTTGTTCTTTCTCCAGGTCACTTAGCCTCACCCTCATTCTTGATATCTCCAACTTCAGTTCTCGGTTCTCTCTCCTTAAAGATGCATAAGTATCTCTAGGAGACATGGCTGCACTTGTAACACCGCTGCTCATCTTTTGTGTATCTCCACAACTTCCGCATAGAGCATTCTTTAGTCGGAGCTGCTCAAAGTAGAGAACTTGGACAGTCATTTGAACTGGGAGCCTGTCATTCTGTGCTGCATGATTGCATGCTTCTTGAGACAGCTTTTGACAATCTATGAATTTGCATAGCTTTTTGCAATCGTGCTCACTTAGCATCGGATGGGCCTACTCAAGTAGAAGAATATTCAGACTAAAGAAAAAACATGTTATCATTTTTAGGTATTCATATAATCTCAGATGAGGTCTATAACTATAACTTTGAAGTTTTACCTTCAAATAAATATCAATAGCTCTGTAAAGTCCGTCATCAATAACACGAGCATAATCAGGCAAAACTGATATCATAGCAATGAATTTCTCAAGGCTCAAATATGGATCAGGAGCTATTTCAGCTAGATACGTGTCTATAAGCCGTCCAACTTTCAATAGAGAACCATGGCTTGGAGAATCAATATTTTCTGATTCATATCCACAATCTCCATTTTCTTCTTGGTCAATCCTTTGGAGGAAATGTATCAATATGCGCTTGACAGTGTCAACATCAAACAAAGAATCACCCGTTTGGACAGATGGTATAAGCAAATCGTCAAGTAAGACCATTTCCAACCTGAAGGCAATCCTCCTCTCAATTTCAAGCCTGCAGGCTAGGGCGGCATCCACCATGATAGCTATCCTCAACATCCCAAAAAGAAAATTCAGCGGAACAGATGAACTCTTCTCTGGAGGCAATAGACTAACAAGAGCTTCTACAATTGTTTTCTGCCCCTTTTCTCCTTTACATGGATATGCTCTCGCTGGATTCCAAATTTGCGGTTTCCCAATACCCTTTAGAGAGACCTGTGCATAATGCATCAAGGATGCAATTATGCTGTCTATGTGTAACCCAACATGTCCCATTGCCATGATAACTCTGCCATAAAAATCAATGCTTAGAACAGAAAGATCTTCGACCCACCATTCCTTGTGTTCCAAAGATCCACTATCACAATCTAAACGAGACAGACCTGAAACAAGTTGCTCCTGACAAGCATTCCTGGCAATGGCATCAATGCATCTATCTGAAATACCAAACTCCTCTGCAATAGGAAGCAGGTCATCACAAGAAGAAAGAACCTCCACCGTTTTTTCAAGATTCGGAAACACAACTTCAACAAGGAAAGTTTCTGTTCTTGCAATGAGGTTCTCTTCACGACAATCTTCTGTCATTTCCAAGTATTCTGCCACACAATGCAAACGTGCTACATTCGTAGTTGTGATCTCAAAGTTCATGCCATAACAAAACTTTGCAGCTAGTTCAAATGTTTCAGGCCCCCCAGGTACATGAGTTAAATTCAATTCTGAGAGATTTGGGTCTTTGGCATCAGCCACCATCTTCCGGATCTTTCCACTCAGAGACACCAAAGGAAACTATAGCAAAACCACAAGTGACATAACACAATTATCAACTTCAAGAATCAAATATACAGTTAACTAATAATATTGATTAAGGATTGAAGTGAATTAGTAAATAGTGTGCGATGAAATATCCAGAATAGATCAAGATTCACATGTTACAATCTCAAAATTGATTTCTGGAATACAGTTGTTGCAATGCCACACCTAAAATTAGTACCATTTTTTTTTATAATTTGCTAATGTTTACTTAATATAGCACGCTCCACTGTCATCATCACTGGGTGCTTAAAAAATAAAAAGTTTGTTGAACAGGATGTGTAGTAGTGCCCTCGTCTACGAAGGATAAGGTTGGTCTCAAAGGCAACAACGAGGTACAGAAGGGCACTACTAGACATGAGGAATATTCTCAACCAAGTTTGACCATTCTATGTGTTTCGAGTTCCATCTACTTCATAATTTGAAAGTATGTTGTTAGTAACCAAGAGCTGAGAAAGGAAGTAGTTTAAACAGTAAACACAAGCCTTAACCTTCTATTAAGACAAAGAGAAAGAGAAAAGTACCTTATGCAGTAGGAAAGACTCTCCATTTACAGCAATTGTAATATCCCCAGCAACATCAGAGAATATAGTGCTGATGATCAATATCGTTAACGAGTAAGATATGACAAATCCATAATAGTAAAATATTATGTGAGAACAAGTAATATTAATCGTTCGGCGTAACATTTCTCCAAAAAGAAGAAAGGGGTTTAGCATATTTAAATTGGTTAAACCAATAATAATCAGAGGTTAGCAGTAAAGCTGTGGCATTCTACAATTATGTGAAATAGCATATATATTATAGAGAAAACCATATCCTATCCTAAAAAATTATATAAGGAACAAAACGAAAAATAGAGGCTTTTGTAGGGTACAATGAGTAGCGTAACAGTCAAAATTGGAAATACATTTTTTTTTTGGCTCAAATGAAGGTGAAAACACTAGATTCATTCATGAATTAAGCAAGGAACTTGATGGGGAAATCATAATTCTCAGTAAATAACGTTTCATTGTAGAAGTAAAGGAGATTACCGGGTTATGAACGGAGAGTGTTGAGACGACACCATTGTTGTCACATTAACAAAAAACTTGAATGAAACTAGTAGCACTCAATTAGTCCCAACAAGTAGAATGAACAAATGATAAAGAAGGAAGATACAAAGAAAAAAGGGAAAGTGGGACATATATGATATGATAAATTAATAATGCAAAAGGGAAAAAGCTAAAGAATACAGAAATGGGCACAAGGGATGGCAGAAGGTGACCATGTGAAGTGTTTTACTGCAACACAAAATACCTTTTGCTTTACATTCCTTTAATTCTCTACCTACAAAATTATATTCCTTTTTTTACTAAAAAAAATGCCTAATACTAGTAGAGTCCCTTAGCACGCACTACTTCTACATCAATTCTTCAAACAATATATTGATAGAGTGAAACAGAAATAGTAAATCATGCACCTAACTAGTTGGGGATTAAAATGAAACAGTTACTATGGTTTTGCTTAATCCTAGTATTAATTATAATTAAAGAAAAGAAAGACTAGATACATACTTAAAAGGAATTTGCAGCCACAATGAATTCGAAATTTCATAAACTTACAGAGATAGACAGATGACAGGTGGGGTCATAAGGGAGACGTTACTCTCAAACACGCGCATACGTTACCCAATCTCTATTTAACGGAAACCCCCTTACTCCTACTTTAATTACTTACTTCTCTAACTCTTTTTTCTTTTTACGTTTTCTTACCATATTATTCATCCTATTTACTTCTTTTATTCTTTATGAAATCATTACTTATTCTATTTTAAATACATATTTTGTGCACATGTGTATCTTTTACTTATACTAACTTTTATAAATTATAAAGTTATAAGTTTACGTTTAAAGATGAAACTAACAAAACATCTTGATAATTGTGGTGAAAAACTAAAATATATTTTAATCATGATTACGGGAGTAGATTTATTGAAGGGAAAAGGGTGTGATATACCCCTAAGTTTTGCCACGTGAAGTTGATATACTTTTCGTTATAAAAGTGACGCATATATACTCTTATCATTATACAAATGTCTCACTTATATCTTTCATCTAACGAAAGTGAAAAAATTATTTTAAATTTATTTTTTTGATTTTAAATTAAAAATATTCATGTAGGGGTATATATATGATCCTTCTAGCAAAGTTCAAGGTATATTCTAATCTTTTTCATACAAGAATTATTTTTTGACTTCTTTGATTATCATTATTCAAGTTTCATTCTTTAGTGTAAATAAAAAAATATATATAACTAATTTTTTGCGGTTATTTTGTAATTTAGTTTTTCTATTTGTAAAAACAAAATAAAAACAATGGAATCTATAATGAATTTTACAAGAAAAATAGGGAAATTTAAAATTTCACCATCAAAATAATAAATTTAAATTAATCGTTGAAACAAAAAAGTCAAGAAATAATGTGTGAGGAGGATCAAATATATCTCATATGGATTATATTTTTTCCAAAAAAATAGTTAAAAAATTAAATTAAAACTATTTTATTCACTTCCGTTAGAGTAAAAAGGGTATATGTGAGTCATTTGTATAACAATATGGTATATATGAGTCACTTTCATAATGAGAGGTATATCAGTTCTAAATGACAAAGTTGAGGAGTATATCATACTTTTCCCCTTTTTTCAAATTTCTTTTGCTACTACATTTTGTATGTATTGAACGAATAGTGTAAAAATGATTAAGCTAATAAAGCGCTTCCTGGTCTTTGGCAAATTTGTTAGGGTTTTGTCATGATTTTCTTACCGTATTTGAAGTTTATTTTTTCCTAAAAGTAAAGACAAAACATTACCATAAGTGTTTTTACTTTTCATGAAAGAAAAAAAAAAATTCTCCATATTTGGTTTATTCTTTCCTTATAGGAAAAGTTAGGAGATCTATAAATTGAAGACCCCTCTTCTCATATCAAAAAACACAACAATAGAATCCACAATGTAGTCGTTTAGAAAGTCTTGTTTATGGGGAGATTTTCTCATAAACACATTTATGTTTTTCTTTTCAATACTATATTAGTTTTATAATATGTAGGTCGTTTGACCAAACTATATTAATAATATGTTTTTAGTATACTTTTATTTGTCATCTGATTTATCGTCATATGATTTGCAATTGTAAGTTTCCGCATGATGTCCTAATCACCCTTCATAACCCAACAAGTGGTATCAAAGCACATGGTCTAACGATTCTTGATCCGATGGTCCTATGGTTCAATGAGGTTGAAGATAGGTTCAAGCTGGTGTCAAATCAATTTGAAGATAATGAAGGTTTTATTCAATAATCTATAAAATTTTATCTTTTATTAAATTGTATTGAATTACTTTTGTGTTTATTGTTGTGGAAACTTTTTAACCATTCTTGATGGAATCAGAATTGAGGAAGAGATAACAAAGAGAGAATAAATTATGTCGCAACTTGATAAGGTACTTGTACCTATTACTATATTTTATTGGGAGTTGAAATGTTGTTGTATTAATCATATTTGCGGAAATGGAAAACTCACAACCATTCAGAAAAGTCACAATCATTCAATGTGAAAAGATATCTGCTTTAATTGTATTTTATACTCCATGTGTTTGAAAAAGAATGACCTCCGTTCCTTTTTAGTTTGTTTCAAAAAGAATGTTCTCTTTCCTTTTTTGGTAACATTTTAATTTCAGCTTTTCATGTGGCATGTTTAAGGCCACAAGATTAAAGGGCAATTTAATACATTTGACATCACTTTAATTTAGGACCACAAGATTCAAAAATCTTCTTTATTTTCTAAAACTTTGTGTCACGTCAAACTATGTCATTCTTTTTGAAACAGAGGGAGTAATCTAAATAAATATAATATGTAATATTTTATAGGATTTGGCCAAGACTTTTGGTATTATTAGTTATCCAACATCTTTGAGATGATCAATAAATCGAACTAATGATCCATAAAGTTACTTTAAAAAATATAGTATGAAAATATTGAATATGTACTAAATTGGGTGTTAAGAAGAATAGAAAACTTAGAGAATTTGTGGTTTAAAAATGTGATAGCCAAAAAAGGGCAATATGAACAAGTGCTTATTATGCCTTATAAAAAAAAATCACAACCTTCAGAAAAGTCACAACTCTTTGAAAAACTCACAATCCTTCGGAAAAGTCACAACTCTTTGAAAAGTATCAACCCTTCGGAAAAGTAATAACCCTTCAGAAAAGTCACAACTCTTTCAAAAAGTCACAACTGTCACGACCCGAGCCTACACACTGGACGTGGACGGTAAACGAGAACCATTGTTGACCCTCAAGCGAACCCTCATTATGGCTGACTACAAGCGGAAGACTAACTCAAGCATACATAAGCATCAAATTGAAAGAAACGTTTAAAATAGTTTACTGAATCTCAAAACTTCACTGAATATACTCAGTATTAAACATAAATTTTAAATAAAATATTTGAATCTGAAAGACTCTCCAAAACTATTTATCTATGAAGCCTCTACTATAAAAAGATGAGTGTCGGGATAAGACTCACGACTCCTCAAAAGAACTACTACTAACGACTCATAAAACTAGAGTCCTTCGAAAGCAAGGAGGTCTCACTCATAAGCAGACGAGCGGATGAAGTGATCTCAACAGACTCTTGTTGAGGATCCTAAGAACATGTATCTGCATCATTAAAAGATATAGGTCGAATGACATCAGTACATTGAATGTACGAGTATGTAATATAGTTTAATAACAAATAACTGAATGAAAGGACTGGAGTGGATATAGATATATACTCAACTGAATGTAAAGAAATAAAGAAGTGAAATCATTAAAACTTTACAAAAATACTTACTCATCTCTGAACTCAACATATTAAAGTGATATAATAAAATACAATTTTAACTCTATTTGGGAGATTCTCTAACAGACAACCATCACTATGAGCTACGTGATGATACATCGTCTCGCCCATGCTATCAGAATTGTCTTATACCTTACCGAGAAAAAGAACACCTCAACTAAGTGGATCCACTAAGCTCTGCCCGAAGGCACTTAGGATTAATCTAAAAAGTATGATCATGTACCCATGTTTGCATACATGATTTATGAGGAATGTAAATTTTCTAAACTCATCCTCATATTGGTGCTCAATACTACTCCCAATAATATATATACTCATGCTCAAATGTATAAAACATATTATTTTTCTCTTTTGAGGTAATTACTCAAAATAACCTCTTAAAAGAGGTAAATGCCCTAAAATATCTTTGAACTCATTAACTCTGTAAGAAATCAAAGTTTCTCTTTTCTCAATGTAAAAACGGATATCTTTGGGAATACTTAGTTCACTTATACTCTTACTCAATTCATATTTAAAAACTCTTTCTCAAAATTATATCAAAAATCATATTGTGATTTGATCATTGATGACTTGGAAAGTCATACTACATAAACATTGATGGCATATCTAGATACCATACTGCTTAAACATTGATGACATACTCGATTGTCATACTAATCATGTTTTAAAACTCATTCTCAAAACTCATATTTGCTTTCTTTGAAAATCAGTTTAAGACAAAAATGATTGTTTTAAAAGATTCTCAAAATTTATAACTTGAAATAGGGTTCATGCTAAAATATAGACATGAACGAATCAACTCAAGGATCTCAATAACAATATAGAAAATTCAATACTCAGAACATAGAACTCAATGATACTACTCATCTCAAGAATATTTAATTCATAGCGTTCATGCTGAAATATAGACATGAACGAATCAACTAAAGAATATTAATGCATAACATCTAACAATTAAATAATTAGGAATAGAATTTAAAAAAGAAACAGGAACTCAAGAACTCAAATCAACTTATCTCAAGAATACTCAAATCTAGGGATAGAATCCTAGATTACTCTTTTACTAAATATTGAAAGTAGATATAGGGCATGATGATGAACTAGTTCAACACTATGATAGCCTTACATTCCTGGAAGAACAAGGTTCTTGAAGAATCTTGAAAAAGAACTTGATTAGAAGCCTTGAAACCCTAGCTTGAAGGCAAACGATCAAGAAAACCTTTCTTGAGATTCTTTAATTAGTTTCTTGAAATATCTATGACCAAGAATTATGATTTTCATTAGTGATCCATAATTGTATGGAGGAATTTGAGTTGGAATGAATGTAATTTTCGGAGACTTACCTTGAAGAGGAATCTTGAAAAAGATTGAAAGAATCTTGAATGGAGTCTTCTACTTTGATTTTTCCTTAGGGTTTTGCCCAAGGGTTAAGGGTTTGGGAGAGAAGAGAATGATGGATTAAAAGATGAAAAATCTAATTGGTTTGAGCCTTATATTATTCAAGAAATTCGCTTAGGGTTTTCTTGGAGGTAAAAAGACAGAAAGATCATTTTTAATGTTTTCCCGTCGGCTAATTTGTCACTGCACTGTATCAGTTACTAAAATGATCATAACTTTTTACTCAGAAATTGGGTTGACACGAAATTGGTGGAGTTGGAAAGAAGATTAAAATACCTTTAATTTAATAGGTTATGGGCCACGTAACTCCTTATTATCTAAGAGATATGGTCGTTTGAAGTTGACCCGAGTAGAATCTTACATCAAAACTTAATCGATAAGGAAACTTTCAACTCTACTTTGTGCTAGGAGTTTCTAGTGACCTTAATTAATATCCAAAATCATTCCCACACTAATGAATTTACCTTTACACATATGGGCAATTTAAGAATCACCCTATATGACCCTACAAGTAAATGAAGAATGATTCGAGTCTTAACTTAAAAAATTTTGAGGTGTTATAACAACCCTTTGAAAAAGTCACAATCATTCACCACAAACCAGGATTCCATTTCATGAAAAATTGTGACTTTTATGAAAAGTTGTGCCTTTATGAAGAGTTGTGACTTTTATCAAAAGTTGTGATTTTTATGAAGAGTTGCGACTTTTATGAAAAATTGTGACTTTTATGAAAGGTTGTGACCTTTCCGAAGGGTTGTAACTTTTCCAAAGAGTTGTGACATTTTCGATAAGGTACAATAAGCATTTTTCACACTACCCTTTGTTGTCTATAAATAAAGGGATTTCCTCTCATTTTAAAACAACGAAAATTTTGAACTTCTTCTTTTTCTGCCCAATTAAATATTCGTGTACTTTGCTCCTGTAGAGTGGCTCACTAACACCATTGTTTTTGTTTCAATACACTGGTGAATAGAATTATTCTATCCTGAGAGGATCTATTCCTTTAAACCTCGGGTACTAGTGGGAAATAATTTCCTTAAGGGGACACTATGCATTAAGTGTGCTCGATTTTTCCCTTTTTGTTTTATTGTATTGTTACAGATCGTGGTATGTTTTTTTATAGTCATTAATTTATGCTTATGTTATTAATTACTATTTTTGAGTACATGTTTTAAACTTTGTTGTTTATGTTTCTGTGCAGTTATTGTTATATGTATTTGTTAGTACTTATTAAATAACACATGTTTATTGAATATTCACGCAAGTTTTCTCTACTGAATTGTTGAAGGTACAATAAAAAATCCTTAAAGATCCATACTATCATCTCTTGAAGACAAAATTCAAACTTGGTATGCCATTATAAGGACATAAAGACCTTAAAAACGTTATCGCACATGGATGTGCGAAGTGAATCAGGAAAAGAAGACAAGAATTAATAAGCTTTTGACATGTGTTCAAGGATGTGCCGGATGACCTATAGAGGAATATGACTAGACTTGAGCCTGTTTTAATCCCAAAGACATAGATAACTACACAATAAATTAATTTCTCATATTCTATATGAAGTAGGAACAAATTCTCAAGTTTACTGCAAGTTGTAAATACTTTTTTTAAGTAATAGATGTGTTTCTCGACGTTGCGATTGGAATAAAAGTGTAGTTTCAAATTAAACTCCATCACTCTGGTATGTTGATTTTTGTAATCACCTAAACAAACTGAATATTTTTCTCTTTCAAGTATATATAATAAGTTGAATTGTTGTCCTATATAATACATTCTCCCTTTAATTTTCATTTTAATAATTACTTATGATACATTCAAATGAGGAACTTTGAAATGATATTTGTAAAGCAAAAGGTAGAGCTGAACTTTCTAAACGTTAGAATTGGAATATTTGTTAACTTTTTTCAACCCTTTAAAATTTATTTATCCCTTCTCAAGTAATTATTAATTTATTAGAAAATTTAATATTTTAGGCTGCTGTTTATTTGATTTTGTCACGACCCAACCCACCGGTCCGTGCGGGCACCTATTCTAACACCTAAGTAGGAGAACCTTCGATTCCCAAACCGTGGAAAACATGTGGAAGATTAAGAAAACTAAGATAAAAACAAGTTCATGGAGATTTCATAAAATAAGAGTTTTAAAACAATTCGAGTTAAAACTTGTAAAGTAATTAACACCCCAGGGATCTAGCCTAAACAGATACATGAGCTTCGAAGATTACAAGATACGAACGCAGTAACAAAGACAACTTTTACCACGTAGGAGGAAGCATGGAAGCTGTTGGAGATTATCATCGTCTTCACCTATGAGACATCACCGAACCTGGATCTAGACTATGCCCAAAAGGCATAGCAAGAGTAGTATCAGTACAAAAATCACACGTACTGGTAGGAATCATCGGTCAACCCGAATACCCACCGCATAATATAAGAAATCGACCAGCAAAGCATGCAATAAGACTATTCATTCCTCCACATTTATTGTTTTCTGCCCTTACCATTTCCGGATAATTAAATCATACTAGTACACTTGCCTCTAACCCCTTACTCGCTCCGTTCTTAATCATAAGTTAACCATTCTGCCTATCGAAGGAGATCCCAAATAAAATTATTACAAACCCGGCCAACCACTCACGACACGCCCTCACGTCGTTGACATCACCACTCAACACCTTGCCTCCATAGTACATTCTGTCAAGGTCTATTAACCGTTTCAATACTAATCCTCTACCCGGGTAATACTACTATTCGACATTTACGACGTAACGCCACTCTGATCCTCCCCGACAATACGCATTACCACCTCTCTAAGGTATACATAGTGACACCTAGAACCTTGGTCTCCACTTATCCTATCACATCCCGATTTGGGCCTAACCATTCACAATTCATTACACCACTGATTTACCCAATTAACTTACAACACCTCAACCCACACATATATCTATATATATTGAACAACCCAGTTATCCTTTTAGGAGCAATGTACAATTCCACATTCTCTTTAACAAGTAGTTATGACAAGTCAATGGTCCTCTCATGGAACCCATACCCAAACTATAATGTACCGGAACGTGGTATCCGATCCCAAATAGTGTGCCGAACACGATACCCAATCCTATATATGCGCCGGAACGTGGCACCCGATCCAAGTTAGTGTTTCGAAACGTGACACCCGATTCAATATATATGTCGGTACATGATATTCGATTCATTCAACAAGCCACAATCACAATCATAATATACATTTCTCATAATCAAACAATAAAATATTTATTCATCGAATACAATCATTCGTTCATACTCATTTACATTAGGTGTGATTGATAGTGCAACATTCGCATACATACATGCATTACAATAAAGCAAATACTAACTTACATTACACAAACATGAAATCAAACCATCACCTAGCCTTAGTTCATCGACTAAGACTTTCTCCTATGGTATACGTTTAATGTAACACCTAGGATACAAGTATAATCATATCGTTTCGGTGCACGAAAGCCTACGCATGAATTCTACCGTCAAATTCCAATATATTACACAGTGAATAACAAATTTGAAATTACTCAATTAATAAACCTAACCTACCTGGGCGCCAAGCATTTGCAGAGGGATTGTAGCTCAAAATTTGGTTTTCCAGATGACGGGATAGTGGATTTGACCGAAATCCACAATCTATCGACGCTCTTAAGCTAGAAATCTCTTTTTTCTTTCTTCCTAAGTCTAGAGCAGCCTTTTGAGGGTTTCTGAGGTGAGTCTCGCCTCTTTTTAGTGTATTTGGAAAAAAGAGAAATTCAAACTTCGCGTTATTTACATTCTGTCTCTCCTATCCTGCTTTGGTGGCCACTTATCCCGCTAGAGCATCGCCGCCCTGGCGGCATCAAGCCTGCTCTAGCGGGAGGAAAGACCCAATGTTTCTGACATTTTTCCTTTCCTAATTAACGATGGTTCAGGTCGTTACAATATATACTAATTTACCCCTCGTTCGTCCCTGAACGACTAGCGGACGGATAAACATGTACTCTTTTTCGGAGTACTTCTAACTAATGAATCGGTCAATTGCGAAGCCATGAAGGATGGTGACTTTTCAAATTTGAAACAGGGAAGGTTCTATACTCAAACGACCGGTTAGGGAAATGATGCAATGCACGGAAAATAATTACATCTAATATTTACACAGCCTGACCCCGCCAGGGCGACAGTTCTTCTGCTTCAGCGGGGCCGCTATGGCGATGGCCTCCCATTGTAGCGGGAGATCGAAAAATAGTACATAGGGGGGAAAAGAAAATTTTCCCCCATTCCTTCCTAAACTCTCCCAAAACTTCAAAAACTATCTTGATCGGTTCACTCCGAACGTCAAATTTATGGTAAACCTCTTGTTCCTTACGTTATATACTTCATTACTTACTTAACAACGATTGCATGATTCTAGCTGATTGGGTAGAATAGGTTTTGGGGGTAGTTTTGGAAAATGAACATATGTTGACTGATTTGTTAGGACAATGTAGCATGGACACTTCCCTTACATCCCCAACGTCTCCACAATGTTCTGGGCGTAAGGATTTTGCGAAAATATGATCAAAACGATTCCAAAATGGGTGGGGGAAGTTGAATGGTTTCTTAGTGTAAAACTCAGATTCGGGCACCATTTAGGGGTTATTTCGTCAAAATAACAACATAATTAGGTACTAGGGTACTTTATAGACTCTATTCTGCTGAAATTTTGTGAAAACAAGGTTTTGGGACGAAAAGGCGCCATGATCGCGCCTGGAGTTCGTCCCAGATGAATGCGGCCTTCATCCCACTGTAGCGGCCTCCATCATCCCGCTGTGGCGGCACTTGGGCCACTGTGGCGGGACAAAGTGGGGCAGTGGCCCCTTGCTACTTAAATCAGAACTTTTTATCTTCCTTTTTAACTCAATAATGTCCAATACTGTAGCGTTCTAACATAAATCTTCCAAACTTTTGCAGGCTTCTCTAAATGGTTGGTGTTAACAAGGAAAAACTACCCTTCGTCCGATTTCTCGATGTTGCTAGTCGGTAAAAGGCATCATGATTATTGAAACAATAAGTTTTCCTGCGAGAGAGGTTTTATCTTGCAGGGTTTAGAGGGGAAGGTGCCCACCTTTTATACCCGTCTTATGGAGTTTGGCTTGGCCCTACTGATAGAGGCTCCCCCTGATGTGCTTTCCACCTGGGCGAGGGAGTTCTATGCTATCCTCCCTACTGTTCGCTGGGATGACCCTCACCCTATCATCTGCATACAGGGAGTTGACATCCCCCTAAATGCTTCCTACATAAATGATATGCTCGAGGTACCAGAGGTCCTTAACAACGAGTACAAGGCCAATCTGAGGGAGATAGATCTGAGCTGGCTCAAGGATACACTTATCAAGCCTGCGCATAGGGACCGGTCTATTGGGCCACTACGGAGGGCATCACCAATGTTAACTGGTCACTGAATGTCAAATAGTGGTTGCACTTGGTTACTAGGAGGATTCGCCCGTCGGGCAGCCGTACTGACGTGTTTTTTCATCGGGCTTTGGTAGTGGCGTGCGCCATACAGGGCATTGAGATGAACGTGGGCGCGCATATCATTTCTAAGTGGAAGGTGTTCTATCGGAGCAACAAGAAGGCATTTTTTTCTCTCGGGGATGGTGACTGCAATGTGCAAGAGGACGGGAATGCCACTCTTGGACACAAAAAAGGTACTTTCTATGGATCCCCCCTTCACCCTAGGAAGACGGTGCATGCAACAACACTCTTCCCACCTGGTCCCAACCCCCAATCTCAGGTGCACAGGTGGAGGAGGACTTGGCGGGTGTCTGGAGGAGATTAGAACGTCCCTTTTCTAGAACCACTCCGGTTCCACCAAGTATTGCCATTGAGGTCGAGATGCTACACCACAAATTGCGCTAGGAGAGGAGGAAGGTTTTGGAGAGGGATCATCTGATGGTCCGGATATGGAAGGCTTTGAAGATCGTCTTCTCTTATGTTGCCCCCGAAAAGGAGATTCCCCGATTCGAGAGAGGAGACTTCCAGCATTTTACCTTTATGGACAAGCCTGTGATTGGCCTAGTACCCCCGGAGGACCTCGACTCTGATGACGATACCTCTTAGTCCCAGGGATCCTGATTTGGATTTTCACCCCTCTTGGGCCTGTATTTGAACAATACTTTATTTTATCCTTTCGCTTTTCTTACTTTTTGTAAGCACATGGATATTGGTTTTCATAGCTATTATTTTATTGCTAAAGATTATAACTTAATGTTCTATTGCTGAGTATTGGCTGAATTTGTAGGGATTGGCCCATACACGATTCGGGTCTATTCGGGTGACTTAGGAAAACAGAGGAGACAGGGCTGAGATTTTGCCTCGCCCTACCCCGCTCTGGCGGGAGAATTTTTGCTCTGGCAGTCTCGCTCTGGTGGGAATAATCCCGCCCCAGCGGCTCAGACGGAAACAATACCCAAGCCAACAATTTCCTGGGGTTCTTCCCGTTTCTATAATTTCCCATTAACTCTCAGGTTATAACTAAGAAATTTTTATGAAACTCCTCTTAGCTAGGATAGTCATTGTCTACCCCGAGTCAATCCTCACGGTACACACTCCAGAATCCCTATACATTAATTCAACACCACAACCACGCACATCCCTAGGATATGCCCATACACTCACATGGTTTATAGTTAATCGCAAGACACGTCCAGATTTCATTTACGAATCACATCGTAGATTATATAGACCCTTGCACCGAAATTAGTCATGACTTTTCTTTCCATCAAAAATTTCACGAAATTCAAGTAGTCACCACTCACACAGTTTCGAATATTTAGTCTAGCATGTTGCATATATCAAAGTTCAGACAAGCACTTATTGTGCACATAATCATATCATAGTGTCTAAGAAATACACATTATTCGCACCAACAGTTAATTCAAACCATAAGAAGCACGCATTCACAGTTTCAAGTTACAACTCACAGACAAGTCCAAATTATTAATTAGTTCGCTCCATAGATGATCATTACTGATCATCCATGCACTTATACATTCTCTAGGGCCAGATACCAATTGGAACCTTCTCAGTTCTAATTTAACTTGCTTGTGTCCTTTCAGCCGCGACTATGGCGTCCGGTTCACTTTGTTAAGATATCAATTGAAATCGGGAGATACTAATTGGACCCAACTCATACCACAGGTGACAACTCGCAGGAAAGGAGAGAAGGAACAGAATGCTTCATAGCTTCCTGAAGATTAGATGTGGACGTCAACACACCAATCCGCAGGAGTCTAGTCCATACTTTGCTCTTATATTGCGAGACTAGTAACCTGGGCTCTGATACCAATTGTCACGACTCAATCCACCGAACCGTGCGGGCACCTATTCTAACACCTAAGTAGGAGAACCCTTGATTCCCAAAACGTGGAAAACATGCGGAAGATTAAGATAACTAAGATAAAAACAAGTTCAAGGAGATTTCACAAATAAGAGTTTTGAAACAATTGGAGTTAAGACTTGTAAAGTAATTAACACCTAGAGATCTAGTCTAAACAGGTACAAGAGCTTCTAAGATTACGAGACACGAACGCAGTAACAAAGACACAACTTCCACCACATGGGAGGAAACATGGAAGTTGTTGGAGTTTATCATCGTCTTCACCTATGAGACATCACCGAACCTGCATCCAGACTATGCCCAAAAGGCATAGCAAGAGTAGTATTAGTACAAAAGCCACATGTACTGGTAGGCATCATCGGTCAACCCGAATACCTCTATATAATATAAGAAATCGACCAGCAAAGCATGCAATAAGACTGTTCATTTCTCCATATTTATATTTTTCTTCCCTTACCATTTCTGGATAATTAAATCATACTAGTACACTTAACCCTAACTCCTTACTCGCTCCATTCTTAATCATAACTTGACCATTCTGCCTCTTGAAGGAGATCTCAAATATAATTATTACCAACCCGTCCAACCACTCACGACACGACCTTACATCGTCCACATCACCACTCAACCCCTTGCCTCGATAGTGCATTCTATCAAGGTCTATTAACCTTTTCAATACTAATACCCTACACGGGTAATACTATTATTCGACATTTACGATGTAACGCCACCCCAATCCTTCACGACAATACACACTACCACATCTCTAAGGTATGCATAGTGAAACCTAGACCATTGGTCTCCACTTATCCTATCACATCCCGATTTGGGCCTAACCATTCACAACTCAATACACCACAGATATACCCAATTAACTTACTACACCTCAACCCACACATATATCTATATATAATGCACAAACCAGTTATCCTTTCAATAGCAATGTACAATTCCACATTCTCTTTAACTAGTAGTTATGACCTGTCAATGGCCCTCTCATGGAACTCATACCCAAACGTGTACTGTAACGTGGTACCCGATCCCAATTAGTGTGTCAGACGTGACACCCGATCCTATATATGCACCGGAACGTGGCACCCGATCCAAGTTAGTATGTCGAAACGTGACACCTGATCCAATATGTATGTCGGTATGTGATATCTGATCCATTCAATAAGCCACAATCTCAATCACAATGTACATTCTCATAATCATACAATCAAGTGTTGATTCATGACATACAATCATTCGTTCATAGTCATTTACAATAGGTGTGATCCATAGTGCAACATTCATATACATACATTCATTACAATTAAGCAAATACTAGCATACATCACCCAAACATGAAATCAAACCATCACCTAGACCTAGTTCATCGACTGAGGCTTCCTCTTACGGTATACGTCTGATGTAACACCTAGGATACAAGTATAATCATCTCATTTTGGTGCACGAAAGCCTACGCATGAATTCTACCATCAATTTCCAATACACTACGCAATGAATAACGGATTTGAAATTACTCAATTAATAAACCTAGTCTACATGGGCGCCAAGTATGCGCAGAGGGATTGTAGCTCAAAATTTAGTTTTTCGGACGACGGGATGTTGGATTTGACCAGAAATCTGCAATCTATCGACACTTTTATGCTAGAAATCTCTTTCTCCTTCCTTCCCAAACCTAGAGCAGCCTTTTGAGGGTTCCTGGGGTGAGTCTCGCCTCTTTTTAGTGTATTTGGAAAATGTAGAAAATTGGACTTTGCGTTATTTACATTTTGTTTCGCCTATCCCGATCTGGCGGCCACTTATCCTGCTAGAGCGCCACCGCCCTGGCGGCATCATGCCTGCTCTGGCGGGAGGAGAGACCCAGTGTTTCCAATATTTTTCCTTTCCTAATTAACGACGGTTAGAGTCGTTACAGATTCCCCAAAAATATCAAATAGTAACACTTCCCGAAAGCAAAAGGATAAATTATAAAATCAAATTAAAGATGATTAATTGAAGGATAAATGATAAGATGTTATAATTATCATTTTCCTTTACATTATTAATGTTCGTTACTACGTAATCTTGTATGTAAGATAATATAGTGCTTTTTTTTAATGTCTGAAATATTTGAAATATTATTTTATAAATTCTATGATATTAAATTGTTGCATGAGGCGCGAATAATTTTACTTGTTTATTCATATTCCGAATTAATGTCACAATTGGGAGCCTCACTAATTAATTATGTGTTCCGCTATGCCTAATCGATTAATGAACTTAGAAAGAAAATGAAGATTCTTGAAAGAAAAAAATTGTACACATTTTTGTGCTCAAGTTTACCCCTAAAAATGTGAAGCTTTATTTGAAGTAAAAGAATTCTACACGCTTTTGAATTAGGGTTTTATAACCTAAAGGCTTAACCCATCGGTGGTGTCACTCCCCAAACTCAAGGGGCACAACTAGCTCCTAATGCCAAAACTCAGGCCCGAGCTGACCCTGCTTATCCAATCAAGAAAACAAACAAGTATATCTCGGCTTAAAAGTAAGCCCTCGGCCGGCAAGGCCCCTGTCAATAGATCTATAAATGAAATAGCCTCTCGCAAGAATTCATATAAATAAATATCTAACTAGCACAGAAGTCCTGATTGGGCCGTCGAGGCCACCATGATATCTATACCAAAACTGAAAACAGGTATATATCAAGATAATACATCAAACAACTCACAAGCTTCAGCAAACCAACAAACTAGGCCATCATGGCCATAACGTAGCTATACACCCAACACACTAGTCTGCAAGCCTCTAAGAGTAGTAAAGATTGGCGGGACAGGCCCCAGCCTACCCATAAAGAATATATACAACAAAAGCTAACAAACCTCCCAACTCTGGCAGCTCCGGAAGAAAGGGACTAGCCAACCGAATAAAAGTCAATCTTGTTACTGAGGAAGTCTACTCGATCATTTGTCGAGACCTGCATGCATGAATGCAGCACCCCCAGGCAATGGGGCGTCAATACAAAAATAATGTACAGAGTTTGAAAGGCAATAGACTATGAGTAGGTATCTTAATATACTGGAATAATCCGATAAATAAATCAAGGATAAGATAAGTGTACTGACCTGATCTTAAATCTAAACTTATCAAAAATAATAAAACAACAACCTAACCAAGCCCCGATAAGCTCGACAGGTACAAACAACACACAAGACCACCTACTCAGTCCCTCATAAGCCCGAAAGGTTCCAATAAGTCAATATACCCCTATCGGTAGTCCCCTAGCCCTGTAGGAAGTCACATAGCCCTCCTAGGCATTAATATAGCCCCGTAGGCAGCACATAGTTCTCTTAGGCATCAACATAGCTTATAGACAACTCATAGCCCTCTTAGGCAACATCATGTCCCTGTATGAAGCACATAGCCTTCTTAGGCATCAATATACCCTTGTAGGCAACTCATAGCCCTTCTAGGTATCAATATAGCCCCGTAGGCAACTCATAGCCCTTTTAGGCATCCATATTACCCCGTAGGCAGAACATAGACTTTCTAGGCATATATCACATTCCTGTAGCTAACCACCATAGCCCCAAGGGCAACAATATCAATCCAATCGCTAAAAGTGAGCAATTTAGTTATACGCAACCTATGCAAATAGCCTCTAAGTCGTGTCCAACATAGGGACGCTACTAACTGAATAAGAATCCCGACAAGGGAGGATTATATCAACTCGAGCAGCCAACAATTAACAATAATGGCTACAAGTATAACAAGGATAATAACCCAATTGCATTGCTCCTAAGCTTTAAGGAAACATGTCGTAAGTAGGGAATAGACTTAACATACCTTTCCAATGAATGCTCGAAAGACCGTAGTTACTTCACAAAAGTTGTTCCTTATGTCCTAAGCTTCAAAAACAATATATATACACAACTGAAATGCACCTATAAACAGTTCATAATTAATCTTGAATCGGCAGATTTTCCATATTGCCCCAACTTGTCGAAACGTCCGTAGAAATTCATAAAAACAACCATAAAAGGTCCCCGAGATGATTACCTTAGTTAAACATGTGTAAATCTTGAAGAAACACCAAAAACACACAAATTTATATCTTCAAAAACTCGCACCAAACACAACTAATAGAAGGGAAAAACGATTGCCACGTGTAGAGATCGTGTTTCAGGCACGGGGGAAACCTTTAATGGTAGAAATCGTCAAAAACTAACCTTCATCATGCAAGAACTCCATAGGAACCCTCTCTTAAGCTTTCTTTCTATTTTGGAAGTAAAATGAAATGTTTTCATGGTTTAAAACGTTAAATAAGCCGACATACCACATTTTTTACCCGACCCGGATTCTGCCCCGACAGTCCGTAGTAAAACCCTCATAACTATTTACTCTGATGTCGGTTGGATACGAGGTTTTTGCGTTGCAAACTAGACTCGTAGGCCTTCGATTTAATGGGTGATAGGCCTTCTAAATCTTTATATATTGGGAGGAAACATCCAAAACATTTTACCCAAATTTCAAAGAAATCTTTAAAAAGGAACTTACGGTAACTTTCGCCAACTTTTATTTTGCCACTTACCTAACTTCAAAACTTTAGATACATCCCTTGAACACTTAAAATAATACATACCACATCATTCTTAATTTATGACTCACCCTCTTTGTCTTTCCACAAAAGTACGAGTTAATTTAGATGTTTTGAAAAGTCGGGGTGTTACATTCTTCCCCCCTTAGAAACATTCATCCTCGAATGAAAAAAATCCGAGTCACGCGATTAAGT
Source organism: Solanum okadae (assembly GCA_036553675.1). Classification (NCBI taxonomy): domain Eukaryota; kingdom Viridiplantae; phylum Streptophyta; class Magnoliopsida; order Solanales; family Solanaceae; genus Solanum; species Solanum okadae. The sequence goes on along the minus strand of CM071686.1, from coordinate 19,969,488 downwards.
CCTTAGGAGTTTCCAAAATTTAGGCAGAGTATCCTTTGTAAATGTGACTATCCAGGAACATGAAATGCAAAAAGTATAACCTAGGCGTCTCATAGGATGACATAAATAGCTAAGCACTATAGCTCCACAATAACAGTGCGAGCAAATATACAACGACAATAATAATAAGCAACAATATAAAAAAATTAGATAGGTATCTAACCTCACTGCACTAATATAAACGGATATGCTATCACCCTGGGGTATGTAACAAGTGAGGATATTTGGACCTCATGTCATCCTCAGCTTTCCAGGTCACTTTTTCTCTATTCTTGTTTCTCCATAATACTTTAACCGAAGCCACCTTTTTGGTTCTCAATTTACGGACTTGACAATCTAATATGGCAATTGGAGTTTCTTCGTAGGACAACTTCTTTGTGATATGAACATCCTTAACTAGGACAACCCGAGAAGGGTCTCTTACGCGCTTTCGTAGCATCGATACATGGAAAACTGGATGAACAGATTCTAGCCCCGAAGAAAATTCTAACTCATAAGCCACTCGCCCTACCCTCCGAAGGATCCGGTATGGCCTAATGAATCTTGAACTAAGCTTGTCTTTTTTTGCCAAATCTCATAACACCCTTCATAGGCGAGACTTTTAAGAATACCCAATCATCGACACAAAACTCTAAGTCCCTTCGTCGCACATCTGAGTATGACTTCTGTCTGCTTTGAGCTGTTAGCAATCTCTCCCGAATAAGCTTAACCTACTCCACTGTTTGTTGTACCAAGTCGGGTCCAATCAACCTTGACTCACCTACCTCGAGCCATCCAATGGGAAATCTACATTTTCGCCCATACAAAGCCTCATAAGGTGCCATTTCGATGTTGGAATGATAACTATTATTGTATGTGAACTCAATAAAAGGCAAGTGGTCATCCTAACTTCCCTTGAAGTCTAGCGTGCATGCCCGTAACATATCCTCAAGTGTCAAAATTGTGCGCTCAACCTAGCCATTTGTCTGAGGGTGAAAGGTTGTACTAAGATTAACATGAGTCCCAGTCCTTTCTGGAAGGACTTCCAGAAGTTGGCGGTAAATTGTGCTCCTCTATCAGAGATAATAGATACTGGGACACCGTGTAGCCTAACAATCTCTCTAATATAGAGCCCTGCATAGTCTTCGGCCGTAAAAGTAGTCCTGACTGGTAAGAAGTGGGCTGATTTTGTTAGTCTATCAACAATTACCCAAATAGAATCAAACTTGTGACGCGATCGAGGTAACCCTGTAATAAAATCCATGTTAATTACTTCCCACTTCCACAAAGGAATAGCTATCTCCTGAACTAGCCCAGCGGGCTTTTGGTGCTCAACCTTCACCTGTTGGCAGTTAGGACACTGTGCCACAAACTCAGCAACGTCCTTCTTCATCCCGTGCCAGCAATAGATATCCTTAATATCATGGTACATCTTCGTCGAACCAGGTTGAATATAATAACGAGAATGATGTGCCTCATCCATAATCCGATGTTGAAGCCCTGCAACATTCGGAACACACAATTGACTGCTATATCTAAGGACTCCATATCCTGCCATATCAAATGCTAAAGACTGTCGATCCTGAGCCTTGACTCTTAGCTTCTCTAAGCTAGGATCCTCTTGTTGCCGTGATTTTACTTCTACAACTAAATATGATACAGTTGTGTCCTGAATTGTTACCCCACTATCTTCTGCCTCTAACAATCTCACTCCAAAGCTAGCTAACTGATGAAGCTCTCGCGCTAGCTCACGCTTCTCAACACCTAAATAGGATAAACTACCCATAGATCTTTGACTGAGGGCATCGGCTACCACATTCGTCTTTCCTGGATGATATAAAATATTCACGTCGTAGTCTTTCAGTAACTCAAGCCATCAACGTTGTCGCAGATTTAAATCCTTCCATTTAAAGATATATTGAAGGCTTTTATGATCTGTGAAGATGTCAACATGAACGCCATACAAATAATGCCTCCAGATCTTTAACGCATGCACAACTGCAGCTAACTCTAAATCGTGGGTCGGATAGTTCTTCTCATGCTTTCTCAACTTCCTTGAAGCATATGCGATAACCTTACCATGTTGCATTAGAACACATCCTAATCCAACACCGGAAACATGACAATACACCGTATAGCCTTCTGAACCCTCTGGCAATGCTAGAACTGGTGCTGATGTCAATCTGTCCTTCAGCTCCGGGAAACTATGCTTGCAAGCCTCAGTCCACTGGAACTTAGCTGCTTTTTAAGGCAGCTTCGTTAATGGTGCTGAAAGTGAAGAAAACCCCTCTAAAAACCTTCTGTAGTAACCAGCTAACCCTAAGAAACTACGAACCTCAGTCAGAGTCATGTGTTTGGGCCAAGTCTTTACGGCTTTAATCTTTTGTGTATCAACTGCAATGCCTGCATCTGATACAATATGGCCTAAGAAAGGTACAGAGTCCAACCAGAACTCACACTTAGAAAACTTTACATAAAGTTCTCAGTCTCGAAGAACATGAAGGACTGCTCGCAGATGATTTACATGCTCATCTTTTAAACATGAATACACCAAAATATAATCAATAAATACAATCACAAACAAGTCTAGATACGACCTGAATATACTATTCATTAGGTCCATGAACATTGTTGGGGCATTGGTCAATCCAAAAGACATAACCAAAAACTCAAAATGCCCATATCTAGTTCTAAAAGCTGTCTTCGGAATATCTTTCTCTCGAACTCGTACCTGATGGTACCCTGATCTTAAATCAATCTTCGAGAAGTACTTAGCACATAGTAGTTGATCAAACAAGTCATCGATCCTCAGAAGGGGATACCTATTCTTTATAGTAGCCTTGTTCAGCTGTCGATAATTGATACATATCCTCAGCGAGCCATCCTTTTTTCTCACAAATAATACTGGTGCACCCTGTGGTGAAGCACTAGGCCTAATAAAGCCTTTATCAAGAAAATCTTTCAGTTGTTCCTTCAACTCCTTCAGCTCAGCAGGAGCTATTCTATAAGGAGGGATAAATATGGGTTGTGTACCTGGTAGCGTATCGATAACAAAATCAATTTCCCGTTCTATAGGGATACCAGGGAGCTCGTCTGGAAATACATCTAGAAACTCAGTAACTACCAAAATAGATTGAAGAGTCGGTGATTTTTCATCTATATCATGAACATGAAAAATATGATAAATACAACCCTTAGTAATCATCTTCCTCGCCTTAAGATAGGAAATAAACCTACCTTTTGGCGTTGCTATATCGCCTTTCAATTCCCAAACTACCTCTCCTGGAAAGTGGAATCTAACAATCTTTGTCCGGCACTCAACATTAGCATAACAAGACGCTAACTAGTCCATATCGATAATGACATCAAAATCAACCATCTCTAACTCTACAAGGTCTACAGAGGTCTGACGGTCGATAATTTCTACCGTGCAACCTCGATAGACTCTCCTAGTAATAATAGACTCACCAACTGTTGTAGATACAATAAAGGGTCGATCTAATGACTCGGCTACTATACATAACTTTGCCATAATAAATAGAGTAACATAAGATAGAGTAGATCCATGATCTATCAAAGCATAAACACAATGGGAGAAAATAATTAATGTACCTGTCACAACATCTAGTGATGACTCTGAGTCCTGTCGTCCAGCTAGTGAATATGTACGATTCTGGCCAATACTAGAACTACATGCCCCCTCTCTGCCTCCGCCTCTACCTCTACCTACTAAAGTCTGGGGTCCATGCCCTGTAGACTGTGTTGATGAAGATGAACCTACTACTGACCTGGTCAACTGACCTATACCACCCTGACCTATGGTTGGGCAGTTTCTCCACCCATGCCCCTCCTGTCCACAAGAATAACAACTTGTGGAACCCTGTCTACACCTCCCAAAATGCATCCTACTGCAAGAAGCGCAACGCGGCGGGGCTGTCCTAGCTTGGCCTGAACCCCTCTGCTGTTGAGAGACTGATGCTCGTGAACCCTCACTTGGGCCTGACTATCCCTGACAATCAAATCTACTACCTTGGAACTATTGTGGTGGAGGTCTAGGTGGCCTAGTAGAATATCGGGGTCTGGGACCACCCTGAAAAGCTCCATGTGAACCAGTGGGCCTAGTTGTCTTCTTTCTCTCTCGAGACCCTCTCACTCATATATTGTAGACGTCGGCGATCCTCTATGCCTTGTGCAAAGGCCTGTATTCGCGAGATATCCATGTTATCATTTAGTGCAGCGGTAGAACAAGCGTCGATATAGTCTGAGTCAAGTCCTCCAATAAATCTACGCACCCTATCATGCATTGTATCAACAAATGCTGGTGCATATCTAGCCAATGAGTCAAATCTCAGCCCGTACTCTCAGACACTCATGCTGCCCTGTCAGAGGTGTCCACCAGGCCATCCCTAATCTCTCGAGGCAAAGAGTGATCTATGAAAGCTTCTGTAAAGCTATCCCAAGTGGGTAGAGATGCATTTTTTCCCCTAGATCTCTCCCAACTTTCATACCATAATACTGCAACATCACGCAATCGAAATGCTGCTAGCTCAACTAACTCAATCGCTGAGGCATGACTCTGAAGATCCTATGAAGCTGATCAACAAAGTGTTGAGAGTGCTCTTTGCGATCTGTCCCTATAAACTATGGAGGATTCAAGGCAAGAAATTCACGAACTTTTGAACTTCCGGGCCCTTCAGAAGGTCCAACAACATCTGGTGCAACTATCTGGCGCTGTGCAGCTACTAACTATGCTAACATACATACTGCACTCTTGAAATCCTAGTTAGATGGAATAGGAGGAACTAGAGGTGGTACTGCTGGTGGAGCCGAGGGTCCTATAGCCCTCGGAGGTTCCTGAAGCTATGGAGAAGCTATATGGGGTTGAGAAGATGTCTCCCCCTGGGTCTCACAATGGGCTGCCTCCACCTGTAGTACCTTTTTAGTACCCTCCCCCTGGCTAGTTGTGGTATGTCTGGTGTCAGCCATCTCTATCTGCATACAAGTATCAATTATAAGCAAGAAACCTGAACCCTTAAGACACCGCTCTATAGCACGAGGCGAGCAAAAAAAGGATAGTCATTCTAATATGCCCGGTAGCTTTTTGCTTATCAAATGTGGTGCACAACACATTTATAAACAAGACTCTACTAGACACGGCTTGCAGACTCCTTAGGATACGACGTTGCTCTGATACCAAGTTTGTCACGCCCCAAACTCAAGGAGCGCAACTGGCTCGTAATGTCAAAACTCAGGCCCGAGTCGACCCTGTTTATCCATTTGCTACTAGCACATGGCAGCCACATGCAATCAAGAAAACAAACAAGTATATCTCGGCTTAAAACTAAGCCCTCGGCCGGCAAGGCCCCTGTCAATATATCTATAAATGAAACAGCTACTCCCAAGAGTTCATATAAATAAATTACTAACCAGCACAGAATTCCTGATTGGGCCATCGAGGCCACCATGATATCTATACCAAAACTGAAAGCAGGTATATATCAAAACAATACATCAAACAACTCACAAGCTTCAGCAAACCAACAAACTAGGCCATCATGGCCATAACGTAGCTATACACCTCACACACAAGTCTGCAAGCCTCTAAGAGTAGTAAAGATTGGCGGGACAGGCCCCAGCCTACCCATAAAGAATATATACAACAAAAGCTAACAAACCTCCCAACTCTGGCAGCTCCGGAAGAAAGGGACTAGCTAACCGGATAAAAGTCAATCTTGTTACTGAGGAAGTCTACTCGATCATTTGTCGAGACCTGCATGCATGAATGCAGCACCCCCAGGCAATGGGGCGTCAGTACAAAAATAATGTACAGAGTTTGAAAGGCAATAGACTATGAGCAGGAATCCTAATATACTGGAATAATCCGATAAATAAATCAAGGATAAGATAAGTGTACTAACCTGCTCTTCAATCTAAACTTATCAAAAATAATAAAACAACAACCTAACCAAGCCCTCATAAGCTCGGCAGGTACAAAAGCACACAACACCACCTACTCAGTCCCCTATAAGCCCGGAATGTGTCATTAGTTTGTATACCCCTATCGGTAGTCCCCTAGCCCTATAGGCAGTCACAAAGCCCTCTTAGGCATTAATATAGCCTCGTAGGAAGCACATAGTTCTCTTAGGCAACAACATGGCCCTGTAGGAAGCACATAGCCTTCTTAGGCGTCAATATAGCCCTATAGGCAACTCATAGCCCTTCTAGGCATCAATATAGCCCCATAGGTAACTCATAGCCCTTTTAGACATCCATATAGCCCTGTAGGAAGAACATAGCGTTTCTAGGCATAGATCACATTCCTGTAGCTAACCACAATAGTCCCAAGGGCAACAATATCAATCCAATCGCTAAAAGTGAGCAATTTAGTTATAAGCAACCTATGCAAATAGCCTCTAAGTCGTGTCCAACATAGGGACGCTACTAACTGAATAAGAATCCCGACAAGGGAGGATTATATCAACTCGAGCAGCCAACAATTAACAATAATGGCTACAAGTATAACAAGGATAACAACCCAATTGCATTGCTCCTAAGCTTTAAGGAACATGTCGTAAGTAGGGAATAGCCTTAACATACCTTTCCAATAACGCTCGAAAGACCGTAGTTACTTCACAAAAGTTGTTCCTTATGTCCTAAGCTTCAAAAACACTATATATACACAGCTGAAATGAACCTATAAACAATTCGGCAGATTTGCCATATTGTCCCAACTTGTCGAAACGTCTGTAGAAATTCATAAAAACAACCATAAAAGGGTCCCGCGATGATTATCTTAGTTAACCACGTGTAAATCTTGAAGAAACACAAAAAAACACAAATTTATATCTTCAAAAACTCGCACCAAACGCAGCTAATAGAAGGGTAAGAAGATTGCCACATGTAGAGATCGCGTTTCTAGGCACGGGGGAAACCTTTAATGGTAGAAATCGTCAAAAACTAACCTTCATCATGCAAGAACTCCATAGGAACCCTCTCTTAAGCTTTCTTTCTGTTTTGGAAGTGAAATGAAATGTTTTCATGGCTTAAAACGTTAAATAAGCCGACATACCACATTTTTTACCCGACCCGGATTCTTCCCCGTTAGTCCGTAGTAAAACCCTCATAACTTTTTACTATAATGTTGGTTGAATACGGGGTTTTGTGCGTTGCAAACTAGATTCGTAGGCCTTCGATTTAATGGGTGATAGGCCTTCTAACTCTTTATATATTGGGAGAAAACATCCAAGACATTTGACCCAAATTTCAGAGAAATCTTTAAAAAGGAACTTACGATAACTTTCGCCAACTTTTATTTTGTCACTTACCTAGCTTCAAAACTTGAGATACATCCGTTGAACACTTAAAATACTACATACCACATCATTCTTAATTTATGACTCACCCTCTTTGTCTTTCCACGAAGGTATGAGTTAATTTAGATGTTTTGAAAAGGCTAGGTGTTACAGGTGGCCCCCTAAAGTTGGCATCATGTTTCACTTAGACACCTTAACTGAGTCATGTTCATTTTAGACACCTCATGTAGGGTTCTATTGTGTCATTCTGACATTTTTTTAATGTCAACAAAAAGGCTTAAGTCATCTGCGGCCCCTTAAAATTGTCCGCATAATTCACTTAGACACTTCAACTAGGACTAGTACCTATTGAACACCTCTACCATCTCGAATTTGAACCATGTAGACACTTTATGCAGATGTGGCACAAAAAGTGTAATTCACATCTTGGTGAGCGCGTGAAAATAATATTTTAACACTTTTCCTTTTCCTTTTCAATTTTTTCTTTATATTTCTCATTATTTTTTAAAAAAATAACAATCTTTTTCTTCTTCCTCTCTTTCAAAACCACACACCTACTGCAACCACTTCTTCAATACAATCCATCACCATTTCCCCCACAAATTTTCTTCTTTTTTTATTTTTAAAAAAATCATGTTATCATTGTCTACTTCTGTCTTCCTTTTTCCAGAAAAAAGATGGAGATCACCAGTTCTTTGTTGAATAAAATGGATGTTATTATGTACGTTTTCTTTGCCCGAAAAATTGGAGATCATTATTCAAATATCTACTCTCTACCTCTTCACCTCTCTCCACACACACACATTCTTCCTCACAAATCGAACAAAAAAAAATTGAAATCAAAATAAAAAAGACGGATCTTTTAAGAAAACACCATCAATTTATATGAAAATAAGAAAGAAGGCATAAAAAGAAATAAAAATGATAAATTCATTCATAATATATGTTAAAACCTCTAATTTTCTAAATGAAGGTTAACAATGGTGGACAAGGCAACTGTTAGGGAAAGAGAAGAAATTGAGAGGTTTGAGGTGGGTGGGGTGCGGGGTTGTATATTTTTTTTATTTTTTTTTTACTTCTTTTAGTTTAAAGTATTTTCTTTTAGGATTTTGTTATATTCAAAAATTATTTTTATAATTATTTTAAATTAAAATGCCACATGTCTTCATTTGATTCGTCAATTTGCCACATCATATGCATGTGTATTACACGCACATCTCTTTAGATTAAGTGTCAGAAAAATGTTCAATAGGTACTTATTTTTTAAGATTGGAGTGTCTAATAGGAAACACGGTTTGTTAAGGTGTCTAAGTGAATTATACGAACAACTTTAAGGGGCCATAGATGACTTAAGTCTCAACAAAAATATATAGTGTGTGTGTTTTACACTCGCGAATGACGTGTAAAGTGACAAATTAAGTGACGGCATTTGTCATTTGTGTCCAAAGTAATTTTTGAATAATTAATTTTAAGTAAAAATAAAAATGGACCAATGAATTAATGACCCATGATCCAAATAATTACAAAATATAATAAACATTAAATTTAAAATCAATAAAAAGAAGAGCAACTTTCACATATAGCAAACACAAAATTCATATTTGTATGCTATAGCAAAGTTTGCATAATTGCGCTCCATAGCAAACATAAATATGTATATTTCGCTATACATATACAAAAGAAAGCAGTTGTATAATCTGCTTTGGTATACATATATAAAAAGATCAATTATATAAAGTGAGAGGCGAGTGAGCAAGCGAGATCTGGGAGAGTGGCGAGCGAGATTTGGGAGAGGAGAGAGAGGGGAACGAAAATATATGTATATATACAATTTTCACGCATTTTATACATTTGCGTTTTTGTAAAAAGTGAGAGAGCGAGATCAAAGAGTGGCGAGCGAGATCTGGGAGAGGGGAACGAAAATATATGTATATATACAATTTTCTCTCGCTTTATACAAACACAAACGCATTTGATACAATTTGCATTTTTTGTATAAAGTGAGAGAGGCGAGTGAGAGAGCGAGATCTGGGAGAGTGGCGAGCGAGATCTGAGAGAGGGGAACGAAAATATATGTATATATACAATTTTCTCTCGCTTTATACAAACACAAACGCACTTTATACACTTGTGTTTGTATAAATAATGAGAGAGGTAAGGGAGAGAACGAGAGTGGCGAGCAAGATTCACCAGGAGAGAGGTGAAATAGCAAAAGTTTGCTATGAGGTACAATTAAATCAAACTATATTTATAGCATTCAATTTGAATTAATAGTTTGCTATTATATACAATTTTCCCTAAAAAGAACCCTCACCCCACCCCACCAACTAAGTCCTCTTCTCCAAATACCCCAACTCTTTTGTAGCAACCCCCCCCCCCTCCTCTTAATTTGTGCTGCGAAATAGCCCCCAAAATCGAAAATCCCCTCCCGATTTGTGTACCTCCCACCCACCCACGCACAAACAAAACGCCTTTTGTAGGAAAACTGTCCACCTCCACTGTCTTATCTTTTTGCAGAAACATCTGGAGCTATGATCATTTTTTACCTTTTTTGGGGGATTATTAATAGCTTGATGGCCAATGGAAGAATTTTGTTAGTTTAAAGAAAAAATATTTAGCTTAGTTTAAGAAAATTTACTCTGTTATTTTGTTGAAACTTTCTTTTTCCATGGATGAAATGTAATTTAGGCAAAAAGGTGGCTGAAAATAGGGAAGAAGATGAAAAAAATAATTAAAATTAATGAAATAATCATTTCACGTGACAATTAATGAGTGTAATACACTCATTATGGCATGTAAGCAAAATGTGTCAAATTGACACAATGAGATTTTATATGGAGTGTCTAAAATGAACATCACTTGATTAAGGTGTCTAAGTGAAATATGATGTCAACTTTAGGGGGTCACCGATGGGTTAAGCCTAACCTAAAGCGTGATTATGAATAGAACAATGCCTTTGATCCATAAAAGTACACCATTTCTGAGATGCAATACTCACCCACACGAATATTCTTTACTTATAACAGTCTATGTTGTCGTTCAACTTTCATTTATCAATATTATTAAGGGAATTCATAGTTCGATTTGGGTTAGTTCAGATGTTAAATTAAAATCAGATATATATAGTTGATTTTAAATTATTAAAATCAAATCATATCAAAACATAGTACATATTCATCGGTTGGTATTATTGATTTGGTTCAATTTTTTTATTTTTAAGAAATGTACTAATACTTCTCTGTTTTATCCCCCCCCCCCCTCCCCATAATCTCCTACGACCTCGTCCTCCCCTTTTGCTCATAAGTAAACTCTTCTTCACGGTGTATTTTGACTCTTACCTTCGTTTCTTTCATTCGCCCCCCAAACTAGAAAATATTTTTTCATCCATACGTTCCAACTTATAGTCTGATAGCTTAGTAACCTTATATTGTGGTGGCTATAATTGTTAATTATGGAGAAAATGTTTTAACATTTATAAATTTTAATGAAGTGAACAAAATTGATAAAAAATAATATATATCATAATTATTTCTTTGACTAAATGATTTTGAATTTATGACTTTTTTTTGTTTTTTAATAAATGAGTTTAAGGTGTAAAGTTCATTCGCATATCAGAGACAAGCAAAATTTTCATGAAAAAATATACAAAGTATTTATAATTATTTATAAAAAATAATTTTGTTTATATATAACTATAAAATTTATATATTATCAATTTGGTTTTATTTTCGTCCGGTTTACTTCTAATAAAACTAAATCAACCAAATATTATTAATTTTTAAAACTTAAATTCAAACCAAAACAAAACTGATTTATTTAATCGATTTGAATCGATTCTTATTCAAATCAGGAACACCCCTTAATTTATAATTTAATTTATTCTACTAGTTAAAGGTTTATGCCCATACATAGAGAAATTACGAGATCGTCATATCTTTTCATAAAGTTTTTTTACTCCCTATTTATATGAAAATACAATAAATATATATTGATTCGTTACATAGTTATTTAATTAAATATCTTATTTCCTACCGGCGGAAGTATAAAACTTCATTCACTAAGAATTATTAAAACCTCATTTACTATTTACATAATAAGTATTCACCAAGTTAAAAATAGAGAGCTGCAAATAAGTATCACTAATAAGCTCAACAACATATTTCTTTAACGTTTAAGTCTATCAGGAAAATACCAATAAGGAGTGTGATGGAATGGTAAGTACTTTCTAATTCTTAATTAGAAGTCTAGGATTCAAAGCAATAAAAATAGAATTCTACTATATTGAATTTTGGAAATTCATGTTTAGAGCTTGTTAGACAGTGTTACTAGTTCGCCAAAAACATTTATTTTGAGATTTTTTTGCTAAAAAAAATAAAATTCAAGGTATTTGACCAACCGTAAAACTGCTTTTTATTGTAATTTGGAAGAAGCTAAGAATTTATGCTAGTTAATCATAATATAAGCAAAAAAAAATTTAAGAACAAAATATCATTATCATATATACATGTTTATTAATATATCTCTTATATTTATTTATTTTTATGATAAATTTCACGTACCTAGTGATTTATCAATATATTCCTTATAACTTTATTAAGTATTTTTTTCAAATTGAGTGATCCCTTTTAAGAAATTAACTCCGCTTTCCTCCTTCCTCCCCCGAAGTAATGAAGAATTATTATTTTTATTAAAAGAAGGCTTAAGTCGTCTACGATCCCTTAAAGTTATCCGCATATTTCACTTAGACATCTCAACTAGGACTATTACCTATTGAACACTTTTATCTATTCAAAACTTGTACCTATTAGACATTTTTCATAATCAACAAAAATTGTAAACTGTGTATGATACACTCTCGATGACATGACAAAATAACTAATGGAAAGAGTACATATGGCAAGTGGGCCCAAAAATGATTGAAAAATGATTTTTAGATTAAAAAAAATAAAATTTATTTGTATATATAAAAACATTGAATATAATATCTACCCCGCCCCCTTTCTTCATCTTCTTCCTTGTAACATTTTTCTCCCTGCAACATTTCTTTTCCCAAACCACAAAACTCAACATGTTGTCTGATTATTTATCGATTCAACTTAAAAAAAATAATAACTTGACACCTAATATGTAAGAGAAAGATATAGAGAGTGACTCCGACTAGAGTGATGAAAAAGAAAAAATTGTTAACGGATAATCATTCCAAAATCGACGGCAAAAGAGAAATCCAGAGAACCCGAATTAATATTTTATCGAATTCTCTGATATTATTTTTTATAAATTAAATGGGTTTACATTTTAATTTGAATGGTGATGTTTGTTTAGAAGTGGCCGAAAATGGAGTTGAACGAACGCTGGCTAAACTTTTTACTCTAATGTGCAAAGATTTTATTTCTTCTTTCTTTTTGTAGATCTAATTAGTTAATATTTTTTTAAAAATTAGACACAAATAGCAGTTGGTTTTGCAAACCTAACTGAGGTGAAGAAGACTAAAAGTGGGGGAGATGGAGTGGGGTGGGCAACTTTTTTTTCTTTTGGATTAAAAAATTATTATTTTCAAAATGTTTTGAAAAATTCTTTTAAATTATTTACAATGCCAAGTGTTAATAGAAGACGAAAAATTATTAATTTTTTCGAAAAAAAATTAAAATAAAATACGATTTCAGATATTTTCACGCGCCCAAATGAAAGTGAAAAACACTTTTTCTGTCATATCAGCATTTTGTGTTTAATATATACATGTTTAAAACAAGGGAGAATGGTCTGAAAAATACTCCAATTTTGGCCGAAATTGTTGTTGCGATACCAAACTTTATGAAGGACCTTTTACTCCCTGCACTATTTAATAGTGTATTTTAAAGGTATATATGTGCCACGTGGACACGTTATTATTTATAATTATGCAATATTTATGATGTCCACGGGACACATATATACCTTTAAAATACACTATTAAATAGTCCAGGGGGTAAAAGGTTCTTTCCAAAGTTTGGATTGTTACAACAATTTCGGTTAAAGTTCGGATAAATTTTAGACTTTTTTTCCTTTAAACAATTTAAGTGCTCAATAGATACTAACCTTAATTAAGATATCTAAATTAAATATGCGTACAACTTTAAGGGACCAAAGATAACTTAAACCTTAAAAAAACCTCACACTATCTTCTTTTACAAACAAAAAAGAAAGAGAAGAGAAGGATATACAAAGTTGCATTTACTGGAGTTAAAGAAAACCATAAAGTAAACAAGCCAAATAAAAGGATTTTGGATGGGACCCACGGCTGACTGTTTTGTGCATTCAAAAGCTATAAAGTAAAAATAAAGCAATCATACAAAGTTTTAACACTATTATCTTTGAGAATTTGCAATTTCATTTACTTTTTTTTTTAAAATAAAAATATTTGAACCTTTGAGACATTTTTTCTAAACAAGTGAAGAGTATCTGTTTTGTTTTGCAAGGTCTGTACTGCGTCAATTAATAATAAACATATATAAAAAGAATAGATTATTACGTATGTAATTCATATCATTAAATACAACTTTGAAGATTATATAAATATTGCAATATATTTGAATTACAACATTAATACCATAGAAAAAAAAAATAAGTTCCTGAAAACGACCAATGTTGATCTATTTTGACTACCTTGATAAAGAGATGCTATTACTTCTAAAAAAAATTTATAAATGAATTAATATTTAAAGCTTTAAAATAAATTAAGAACTTGGCACTTTAACTTCCCTACAACTTTTCATCCTTTTTAATTAATAAAACATATCCCTTCATTTCCTACTTTCTTTTTTAGTCCGTTTAAAAATAATGATTCTTTCCACATTAAGTAATTCTCTAGTTTCAAATTCTACATGACATATGCATGTTTAAGACCACATGATTAAAGAACAATTTGATATATTTGACCTATCTTTAATTTAAAATCATAAGATTAAAAAGTATTCTTTAATTTTTTAAATTTCGTGTTAAATCAAAATATGCCAAATAAATTAAAATAGAGAAAATAATATTATTTCCTAAGTTTTAGAGTCCATAATTGAATCCTAATTAACATGTAGCAATTGTTATAGAAAAAGTCAATAATTGTATTTTTAGATGCAAATTAAATCCTTGTTTTTTTACACATAACAAGTTCTACAGACTCATTTCTAAATAGTTAGTAAAGAAAAATTTAATATTTAAAGTAAGTTGATTTTGTAGTCCTAAATATAGTACAAAGTAATAAATATATATTATTTCCTATATAATTCGAATAAGAAAATATTTAATAAGTAAAAGTTTAGTTGAATTCAAAGTCCTAAATTGTATAGTATATATAATATAAATTCAGTACTAATCGAATATTATTTTTTTCCAAAGACCGCACCAATTTGTGTATTTTCTGCGTTTATGTACTATTTAAAGTCTCTTCAGTTCACCCTAATCAATAGATTAGACAACATCAGGCAAAAAGCAATGATATGCGCATCATTCATGACATAGAACCTATTAGTTAATTATTTCTAAAAGAAGGAAAATTTTTGGGGGATTTGATTATCTTTTGATGTCAGTTTGTAAAATATAACCTTAACAATATTGATTGAAATGGAAAAATTAATTAAGAAAGTAATTAGAATTGTGTTTCACCAAGACTTTATGACTCATTTTGGGTAATCACAAAATTTAACCTTGTAGAGCTAGTATGCAAGCTTGTCAACCCTTATGATTCACTTAGTGTAACGACCAGTTCCCGTCGTAATAAAAAAGCCAACGGAGAAAAATTTTGGACCGAAAAACTTTTTGGTAGTATCTTGAAATTTCCCAATCTAGTCCAGAATGAAACGAAATCGGAGTCAGTGAGGTCTAGGGAAATCTGGTAACAAACGGGGAGATCAAATTATGAATTTGATCATATGAGTAGATAGCTAAGACGTTAAGGAACCCGTACGACTTTACAGAATCAAATTCGGGCGAGTACAACTCCTGAAACTGATCTTAGCGCGAACGGGTATTTTCTAAGTGTCATGGGATAAATGTGTGTTGTGAAATGGGGGTTTGGAACTCAATTCCCGACATTCCGTCTCCGTGTAAGCCGCCAGAGCGGAATTAGTGACGCCGGGGTGGGGCCGCCGTAGCGGGGTAAGGACCGCTGTGGCGGGGCAGACGCGACTTAAGTTGGGAATAAACCCCAAAAACGTCATTATTCTGCAAGTTTCGACTTTGAGAGCTAAGGAACGAACCCAGGTGTTTTCTTGACAACTTTTCACCATTCTTGAGGCTAAAGGTAAGGTTTTCACTCCCCGAATCTATTTTTCGATCCGTATAGCTTAGTTTCTTGGGTAATTATCGATGGGGGAGAGTTTTGATTTGATATTTATGGTGGAAAAAACCCTAAACTGGATATGGGGATCAAGGGTTTGGCCTAGGGTTGATGATTTTGATTATAATCCGAGTATTTAGGTCTTGTTTATTGATCCTCACATTATTATGATTGTTTGTAGACCATGAACAAGAAGAAAGAATCCGGAAAGGGAAGAGTCAAGTTTCTTAGGGGATTCAAGCTTTGTTCGAGGTAGGTGATGGTTGTGATGTCATGTTGTGTGATATATGTTTGTACTTGCTTCATTATATTGCATGTATGTATGCGAATGTTGCACTATTAATCACACAGTAAATGAGTATGAAAGAATAACCATATACCATGCATCACCTCTTAATTGTATGATCGTGAGAATGTATATTGTGATTGTAATTTTGGTATGTTGAATGGAGCGGGTGTCACGTTCCGACACACTAACTTGGATCGGATGTCACGTACTGACATAAATACTGAAACAGATGTTACGATCCAACACGTTAACTTGGAACGGGTGCCAAAATCCGGTACACTAACTATTTGGGTATGGGTTCCATGAGAGGACCAATGACTTGTTATGAATACACTTATTGTTGAGATTGTGGAATTGTACATTGATCCTGAAATGATATTGATATTGATATTGTATATGTTTGGTGTATGCATGTTTGTGATGTTGTAATTACTTGCTTATATTGCACTTAGTGGGATAGCCGTCGTGTGATCCTACCAGTACATTGTGGTTGTGTACTGATACTCCACTTGCTCTTTCTTTGTTGAGTACAGGGCATCTTCAGGTGGCTACTGACAGACCTCGTTTAGAAGTTCAGTGATCAGTCGAATTCAAGGGTGAGTCAGTTCTTCCGGGCTGCCTTGAGTTCTCCTCTTGTTTAGTCCATTTCTTCGGACTTAGACTAGTTCTTTAGATAATTCACTTGTTTAGTTTGGGTTGTACCCACTTTCTTAGACATGTTGGCTAGAGTTTTGGTACATTGACTTTCAGGTTCTAGGCGTTATTTCCGCATTATTTTAGTATCGAATGTTAGACCTTTGAAGTTTATGGGAACTTCAGTTTTTCTGCATTTAAACCTACTTCTGTAGCTTTAAATGCCTTAGTTTTTGGTTAAGTTGCTTGGTTTTGGATTGTAGTAATGGTTCTCCCACCGGAGGGTTAGTATGGGTGTCAATCACGATGGTCGGGGTCGTGACAAAGTTGGTATCAGAGCCATAGGTTCGTTGATCTCGATGTACCAAATAAGTCTAGTAGAGTCTTGTGGAACGGTACAGAGACTTCTGTACTTTCTTCGAGAGGCTATAGGACTTTAGGAAATCTCTCTATTTACTCTTATCTCCTTTCGTGCTATCACTTGGTTCCAATTGGTATCTGGGGATCCAAATTAGTATCTAACCTCCTTCACTCTTCTGTCCACAGATGGTTAACACTCACTTCAACGGTGTTCATCCCGTAGCACCCGTCAATGAGCCCACTGAGGAGTCCGCAATAAGAGGTCGTGGTCGAGGCAGGGGTAGAGAAAGAGCAAGGAGTAGAGGTCGTGGAAAGGCAGCACCCACTAGGGGTGGAGCTCCGGTTGAGAATGCTCCCAGAAATGAGAATCCTCATGCGCATCTTGAAAAGATAGAGGAGAACGTTGAGTTTGAGAATGATGAGGATATTGGACAAGAGGAAGAGATGTATGCTAAGGCTATAAGTATTCGTCATTTGGACCCAGTGTTAGCTCAACAGATTATGTCGTTCTTGAAAGGATTGGTTGGTCCTAGAGTGCTTCCCTCTATTCAAGCAACTCAAGCTCTTGCCAATCCCCCTATTGCTATCACTGTACCCAAGGTGGGTGGAACTGTAGGTACTGATGCTTTCTTCCGTCCCTTGTAGGGTCTTGTTATGACTGGTAATGAGCATGCGATGTTGACTAAGTTCTTAAAATTGAAACCGCCGATGTTCCATGGTTCTGAGAGGGAGGATGCCTATGAGTTCATCCTAGATTGCTATGAGAGGATTCATAAGTTGGGAATTGTCTATCAGCATGGAGTAGAGTTTGTGACTTTTCAACTTCAGGAAGAGACTAAGCAGTGGTGGAGAGCGTATGTGGAGTGCAGATTTTCAACTTTACCCCCACTCACTTAGACCCAGTTTCATGCTCTGTTCTTGGAAAAGTATGTGCCCCAGACTTTGAGAGATCGTAAGAAGGATGAGTTCATGACTTTGGAGCAAGGTGGTATGTCTGTGGCTGCTTATGAGGCCAAGTTCCATGCTTTGTCGAGATATGCTACGTAATTGGTGACTATTGAGGAAAAGAGGATCCATCTATTTCTTAAGGGACTGAATTCTGAGTTATAGGTATTGTCTGTGCACATAAATTCTGCAGGGAAAGTTTTAATGAGGTAACAGATTTTGTGAAGAAAGTGAAGGGGGTGAGGCGAGACGGTCAGGCCAAGGCATTGTCTAAAAAAGCTAAGAATGCAGGTAAGTTTCAGGGTTTCTACACCAGAGCTTCAGGGAGGCCGACACTTGCAGCCCTGCCAATTCAGTCCGCCATGGCCGCCTCTACATGTAATTACTCAGGGACTCCACCTTAGAATTTGATTCAGAATAGCCAGGGAGTCGCACCTTCAGCGGGCAGCAAACCATCTTTTGATCACACTTCTTATAACTGTGATGGATTCCGCACAGCAACAAACTAGAGCAGTGGTACCTGCGGGAAATGGTAATAATGGTCGAGGGCGTCCACAAGGTGGGCGAGGAGGAAATCAGCGAGGCCATGAAGGTCGGGGAAATGGTAACGCAGGCTGAGGTACAGTGCAGCCAAGCAGGGAAGTCGCCCATCATGATGACATGGCTCAATGTTATGCCTTTCTGGCCAAGACCAAGGCAGAGGCGTCTGATGCGGTGATCACATGTACTATTCTTGTATGTGACCGAATGGCTAATATGTTATTTGATCCGGGTTCTACTTATTCTTATATGTCCGTGCGATTTGCCTCAGAATTTTATATGATATGTGATATACTTGATGCCCCCATCCATGTTTCTACCCCCGTTGGAGAATTTGTCATAGTCACTCATGTCTATTGTGCTTGTCCTATCTTATTTATGGTTTTTCAGACTTGGGCTGATTTTGTGATTTTGGATATGACTGACTTTGACATAATCTTAGGCATGACTTGGTTTCCCCCCTATTATGTTTTGTTAAATTGTAATACTAAGTCTGTGACTCTAGAGATCCCCGGTAGGGAAAAGTTAGAGTGGAAAGGGGTATACAAGCCTAAGCAAGCTAAGATCATATCCTACATTCGGGCTAGGAAACTGGTGGGGCAGGGTTGTTTGGCTTATTTGGCTCATATTCGGGATGTTGAGGTTGAGTCTCGCTCTATTGAGTCTATTCATGTGGTGTCAGAATTTAGAGAAGTGTTTCCTACTGATTTGCCTGGTATGCCTCCGGATAGAGATATAGATTTCTGCATTGATTTAGAGCCTGCTACTCATCCCATTTCCATCCCTCCATATTGCATGGCTCCGATAGAATTAAGAGAGCTTAAGGCTCAAATCCAAGAGCTTCTTGATAAAGGATTCATCCGTCCTAATGCTTCCCCATGGGATGCTCCTGTCTTGTTTATTAAGAAAAAGGATGGTAGTATGAGAATGTGCATAGACTATCGTCAATTGAATAGGGTCACCATTCAAAATAAGTATTCATTGCCTCGGATAGATGATTTTTTGACCAATTGCAGGGTGCATCAATTTTCTCTAAGATTGATTTAAGGTCTGGTTACCATCAGTTAAAGATTAGGCCTGAGGATATACCAAAAACAGCGTTTAGGACCTGCTATGGACACTATGAGTTTTTAGTGATGTCGTTTGGGTTGACAAATGCGCCTGCAACTTTCATGAGTTTGATGAATGGGGTGTTCAATCCCTTTCTTGATTCGTTTGTGATAGTATTTATTGACGACATTCTGGTTTATTCAAAAAGTGAAAAAGAGCATGACAACCATTTTTGTATTGTTTTGGGTGTCCTTGGGAAACAAAAATTGTATGCGGATTTTTCTAAGTGTGAATTTTGATTGACTTCGGTTGCCTTTTTGAGGCATGTAGTTTCAAAGAAAAGGGTAATGGTAGATCCCCAAAAGATTGAAGCGATTAAGAATTGGGTCCAGTCAAGTTCTGTGACTGAAATTAGGAGTTTTGTGGGGCTTTCAAGTTATTATCGTCAGTTTGTGAAAAACTTTTCTTCTATTGCCACACATTTCATAAATTTGACCAAAAAGGAGGTACATTTTGAATGGACTGAAAAATTTGAGGAAAGCTTTCAAAATCTCAAGACTCTTTTGACCACAACACCTATTCTAGTGCTACCGGTGGAAGGTAAAGATTTAATAGTTTATTGTGATGCTTCACATTCGGGTTTGGCTACTGTGTTAATGCAAGATAAGAATGTTATAGCTTACGCATTGCGGCAGTTGAAGGTGCATGAGAGGAATTATCCAACACATAATTTAGAGTTGGCAGTAGTAATGTTTGCTCTTAAGATCTGGCGACATTACCTTTATGGTGTTAAGTGTGAAGTATTTATTGATCATCGCAGTCTACAACATGTATTCACTCAAAAGGATCTGAATTTGAGACAATGAAGATGGATGGAGTTACTCAAGGATTATGATGTAATCATCCAGTTTCATCTGGGTAAGACTGATGTAGTGGCAGACGCACTAAGTCGAAGAGCGGTGAGTATGGGTAGTTTAGCTGGCATGGGTGTAACCAAGAAACCTTTGGCCAAGGAAATACAAACCTTGGAATCTAAGTTCATGCAGTTGGGCATCTCAAATAAAGGTGGGGTGTTAGATAACATTGAAGTAAAGGCCACGTTTATTGAGGAGATCAAGGCCAAACAGTTTGAGGATGAACATTTGAAATAGCTTAGAAATAAAATAGTTTCTGGCAAGGCACAACAGACCACTCTTGATACGGGAGGTGTACTCAGTTTTAAAGAAAGGATTTGTGTTCCTAGAGTGGGCGACTTGATTCAGAATTTATTGATAGAATCCCATGGTTCAAGGTATTCCATTAATCCGAGTGTGACTAAGATGTACCGAGATTTGAAGTGACTTTATTGGTGGCCTGGCATGAAGATTGATAAAGCGGAGTTTGTGGCTAAGTGTCAAAATCGCCAACAAGTAAAATACGAGCATCAAAGGCCGGCTGATTTGCTTCGAAGAATTCCAATTCCGGAATAGAAGTGGAAAGGATAGCTATGGATTTTGTGGTTGGTCTTCCCAAAACTTTGGGGAAGTTTGATTCTATTTGGGTAGTGGTTGACAGATTGACTAAGTCAGCCCATTTTATTCCCGTCAGAACAAATTATAATGCTCAACAATTGGCTAAGGTTTATGTGAAAGACATAGTAAGGTAGCACCCCGCACGGGGTGCTCCTTTCTATCATCTTAGACCGTGGTACGCAGTTTACCTCTAAGTTTTGGAGAAAGTTACATGATGAATTGGGCACACAACTCACTTTTAGTACAACTTTCCATCCGCAGACGGACGGAAAGTTAGAGAGCACTATTCAAGTGTTAGAAGACATGTTGAGGGCATGTGTGATTGATTTTGAAGGGCATTGGGAAAAGTTCCTACCGTTGTATGAGTTCTCCTACAATAATAATTACCACTCCAACATTGATATGGCACCATTTAAGGCACTTTATGGGAGAGGGTGTAGATCATCCATAGGATGGTTTGAGGTTGGAGATGTGAAACCTTTGGGGGTCGATTTAGTGAAGGATGCTCAAGATAAAGTGAGGAGTATTCAAGCTAGGCTTTTAGCAGCCCAAAGTAGACAGAAGAAGTATGCAGACCATAAGGTAAGAGACATGACATTTCAGACTAGTGATAAGGTTCTTCTTAAGGTATCACCCATGAAAGGGGTGATGTGATTCGGCAAGAAGGGCATGCTAAGTCCCCGATACATTGGGCCATTTGAGGTTCTTAACTGTGTAGAGCCAGTGGTGTATAGGTTGGCCTTACCTCTTAACTTATCGGGAGTTCATCTGGTATTTCATGTGTCCATGTTGAAGAGATATCATGGAGATGGGGATTACATCATAAAATGGGACTCAGTTGTGTTAGACAAAGATCTTTAGTATGAGGAAGAACCGATTGCAATTCTTGATCGTGATGTCCGGAAGCTGAGGACCAAAGAGATTAAGTCCATGAAAGTTCAATGGAAGTATCGTCTAGTTGAGGAAGCTACTTGGGAAATCGAGAAGGATATGCGAGACAAGTATCCCCAGTTGTTCGTTGATTCAAGTACTACTCCACTCTTGCTTTAGCTTGTTTTTCCTTGTTTATCACTCAGGAACGAGTGATGGGTAAATTGGTATCTATTGTAATGACCGATTCCCGTCGTTATAATAAAGTCAACGGGGATAAATTTTGGACCGAAAAACTTTTTGGTAGTATCTTGAAATTTCCCAACCTAGTCCAGAATTGGATGAAATCGGAGTCAGTGAGGTCTAGGGATCAAACTATGAATTTGAGCATATGATTAGATAGCTAAGACGTTAAAGAACCTGTATGACTTTACAGAATCTAATTCAGGCGAGTAAAACTCCCCAAACTAATCTTAACATGAACGAGTAATTTCTGAGTATCATGGGATGAAGGTGTGTTGTGAAATAGGGGTTAACTCAATTCCCGACATTTTGTCTACGTGCAAGCCGCCAGAGTGGGATTAGTGACGATGGGGCGGGGCCGCTATAGCGGGGTAAGGACCACTGTGGCGGGGCAGACGCTATTTAAGTCGGAAATAAACCCTAAAATGTCATTATTCTGCAAGTTTCGACTTTGAGAACTAAGGAACGAACCCAAGTGTTTTCTTGACAGCTTTTCACCATTCTTAAGGCTAAAGGTAAGGTTTTCACTCCCCGAATCCATTTTTCGATCCATAGAACTTAGTTTCTTGGGTAATTATCGATGGGGGAGGGTTTTGATATGAGATTTATGGTGGAAGAAACCCTAAACTGGTATGGGGATCAAGGGTTTGGCTTGGAGTTGATGATTTTGATTATAATCCGGGTATTTAGGTCTTGTTTATTGATTTTCTCATTATTATGATCGTTTGTAGACCAAGAACAAGCAGAAAGAATCCAGAAAGGGAAGAATCAAGTTTCTTAGGGGATTCAAGCTTTGTTCGAGGTAGGTGATGGTTGTGATTTAATGTTGTGTTATATTTGTTTGTACTTGCTTCATTATATTGCATGTATGTATGCGAATGTTGCACTATTGATCACACACATCGTAAATGAGTATGAAAGAATAACTATATGTCATGCATCACCTCTTAATTGTATGATCATGAGAATGTATATTGTGATTGTGATTGTTGTTGTCACACCCCTTTTTGTGCACTACGAAAGGGTTTTTCCAACTTAAGTGACGATATTGTTTAGAGATTATTTTTTTATATTTCAGAGTCGCCACTTAGAATTGAGTTATGGTGTTCTAAGTCACCTTTTTGTTTAATCCTCAATCAAAAGGAAATGACTCTTTATATGGTCTGCGAACTACAAATTTGGGTAAGGAATTTTGTTGACCGAGGGAAAGGTATTAGGCATCCCTCGAGTCCCGCGGTTCTAGCACGGTCTCTTTTATTGACTTATACTTGACTTAAAATATTTTTGGATATATTATTTTCAGGCCGTGACTTATTCACATTTTTATTGTTGAACTTTTATTTGGTCTCAATCATCCTTGAATTTCTTTGAGTGTTTCAAAAAAAGATGTGTAACCACATTCTTCTTTGAAATCATTTTCTTTTTAACATGCCTAAACTCCATCTAATGTTATAAGAAAATATTAAATAAAATCAAATAAATCTAAACTTCTAGGATACAATATATAATTTTGGATTATTTTGTATTCTTTTATTTTTATTAACTCTTAAAGTTAACGTCAAAATTAAGTATACATTTTCTAATCAAACAAAACAATAACGAATTGTTAGAAATACATCTCATTTTTTGTTTGATAAAATAAAATAATAATAATTTATTTATTACTTTATTTTAGCCTAACTATACCTACTTTATCATTATTATCTAAATCAAGATAGGAACAATGTCATGACCTGTTCAATTTTAAGAGGTTACAACTAACGAATAGAAATAAATAAAATAAAAATTAATCATTGTTAAAGCTACCTTCATTCATTAAATAGAGATATAATAACTAACAAATTGTTTATTTTAATCAAATTATGAATAAAAAAAAAATAAGACAACGTGCCATAAAATTACATCAAATTCCATAAATAAATCAAAGAGTTAAGGTAAAGTTGAACCTTAAATGAAGAAATAAGAACTGCAAAATCTTGAACGAATCTCGATTAGAACACTCACAAATTTTATTTTATTTTTTGGTGTGGATGTGTATTGTTTTTTGGTATTGCTTTTTTCTTTACTGATTTCCCTTTCTTTTTCCGTCTGTGTGTTTTTCTGATTTTTTTCTCTTTTTTTTTTTGTTCAGAAGGTTGTTTTTGGTTGTTTTTTTTGGTTTTTTTTTTTTTATCTTCTTCTTATGTTTGTTGTAGTGTTGTAGTTTATAGGAGTGTGCAGAATGTTATTTTTTTTTGTGATGTGCGCGTGGGCATATATGTATTGTAGTTAGGGGTGTCAAAAATGAACCCAAACATAGATAACCCACCCAACTTGCCCAAAATTTTAAGGGTTGGATTCAAGATAATTTGAATTGGGTTCAATCTCAACTCATTCAAGTCTAACCCATTTTACGGGAATCATCAATTGAGCCCAAATCAATCTTCAATTTCAACCCGTTTTAAAACTCTTTACTAAGATATGTTCCTATATTAAAGGTATGAATTATTATCTATTTAACATCTTTTAGGATTTATCTATCCATTTGTTTCTTTTTTAAAAAAAAAAATCTTGAGCTTAAATTCGAATTGTAATTATAAAAGTTAAATATCACTATGTTAAAATTATTGAGATTAATCGGATCAAATTGGGCGGGTCATGACCCAACCCGTTTTTAGCCCATTTGAGCTCAAAGTAAATTTGGGCGGGTCAAGACCCAATCTGATTTCTATTTCAACCCATTTTAATATCTCCAATTTCAACCCAACCCGCCCATTTGACACCCATAATTGTAGTGGTGGTGTGAGGGAGTGGTGGTGAGGTTGTGGGGTGATGTGGGGTTGTGGGGGTGAGGGAATGAGTATATGAGAGTGAAGGTAGATTGGGGTAGTGGGAAGATGTGAGGGAGTGTTAAGTTATTATTATTATTAATTTAATAATTAATATATTATAAAATAATATAATATTTTTAAACTTACAAAAAATTGAGTAGCTAATAATAAATTATAAATAAGAAATACTAGCTTATTTATTAAACTAAAACATTTCTTTTTTGAAATTTTCAAATCTTTTAAAATAAAGTTAATAAAATAAGGTAAAAGTCAAAATATTTAATTTCAATTTTTATAAAATATTTAAGCTCTAAAAATGGTGTAAAACTTAAGTTCGGTAAAAAATAACGTGTTTATAGTTTACCCCTCTTTGACTGGAAACACAAAGAGTATTCAGACAAAGAAGTAGATAACGTGACAAATTTTGACCGGACTTGTATTTGAAGGAAAAATTTGTGCGACAGAGTCTTGGTTTTGGACATCCTACATATCCTGGGTTATAAGGGAATCAGGTCACGTATATTCAAGGAGATGAGGTGATGAGTTGGAAGTTAAGTGAGGTCCCATCGAGGCTCTAGGTGGCGGCTCTTACCCTTACATAAAAAAAAATTTAAAAAAATCTAATAGTCAAAAGGAAAATAAAAGTACAAGCTCCTATCTATGCAGCTTCTCTTGAGTCTTCACTTGAGTCTTGAATTTGAGATATCACCTTGATTTTGGTGAGTATCTTGATCTTGAATGGATTTGATGCTTAACTTGCCACTTAGAGTGAGTTTTTGGCACTCTTCAAAATGACTATTTGAAAATGTTCCTGAAGGCTTGCTTGTTTTGTTGATCACTAGCTGAATAAAAATAGATGTCAGGAAGTCAGACTGCTACATGCATTGTAGAAGTTGATTCTGGCTTTCATGGAGATTGATCATTCTGAAAAGAGTTGAAACTTTGTTCTTGAATTTCAAATCCATGTATCGCTTGAAGAAACTTGAAAACCATCACAAACAAAAGAAATAAACAAAATTTTTGCCCCAGTTTTTACTGGAAATTTTTTGTGAGTTATTAGCTAATGTGATTTATTTTTAAAACTAAACGCAGACTAGGAAGTGTTTATCTTAGGAGAAAACAAAAAAATAACGTCTCAGACTAGGAAGTGTTTATCCTAGGAGAAAAATAAAAATAAAGGTCTCAGACTAGGAAGTGTTTATCGTAGGAGAAGATAAAAAATAATGGTCTCAGATTAGAAAGTGTTTATCCTAGGAGAAAAATAAAAATAAAGGTCTTCGACTAGGAAGTGCTTATCGTAGCAGAAAAATAAAAAATAACGGTCTCAGACTATGAAGTGTTTATCCTAGGAGAAAAATAAAAATAAAGGTCTTAGACTAGGAAGGATTTATCCTAGGAGAAAATAGAAAATAATTGTTTCAGACTAGGAAGTGTTTATCCTAGAAGAAAAAAAATAACTCTCTCACACTAGGAAGTGTTTATCCTAGGAGAAAATAAAACATAACATCTCAGACTAGGAAGTGTTTATCCCAGGAGAAAATAAAAATAACTTTCTCAGATTAGAGAGTGTTCATCTTAGGAGAAAATAAAGAATATAGGTCTCAGACTAGGAACTGTTTATCCCAGGAGAAAATAAATAATAACATCTCAAACTAGGAATTGTTTATCCTAGGAGAAAATAAAAATAACTGTCTCACACTAGAAAGTGTTTATCCTAGGAGAAAAATAAAATATATGTCTCAGAATAGGAAGTGTTTATCCTAGGAGAAAATAAAAAAAACGACTTCAGACTAGGAAGTGTTTATCCGAGGAGAAAATTAAAAATAAAGGTCTTCGACTAAGAAGTGTTTATCGTAGGAGAAAAATAAAAATAACGGTCTCAAACTAGAAAGTGTTTATCCTAGGAGAAAAATAAAAATAAAGGTCTTAGACTAGGAAGTGTTTATCCTACGAGAAAATTAAAAATAACGGTATCATACTAGGAAGTGTTTATCCTAGGAGAAAAAACAACTGTCTTAGACTAGAAGTGTTTATCCTAAGAAAAAAAATAAAACATAACGTCACAGACTAAGAAATGTTTATCTCAGGAGAAAATAAAAATAACTGTCTCAGACTAGGGAGTGTTCATCCTAGGAGAAAATAAAAAATAAAGGTCTAAGACTAAGAAGTATTATCCCATGAGAAAATAAAAAATAACATCTCAAACTAGGAAGTATTTATCCTAGGAGAAAATAAAAATAATTGTCTCAGACTAGGAAGTGTTTATCCTAGGAGAAAATAAAAAATAACGTCTTAGAATAGAAAGTGTTTATCCTAGGAGAAAATAAAAATAACTGTATCAAACTAGGAAGTGTTTATCCTAGGAGAAAATAAAAAATAAAGGTCTTAGACTAGGAAATGTTTATCCTAGGAGAAAATAAAAAATAACTTCTCTGACTAGGAAGTGTTTATCCTAGGAAAAAATAAAAAATAACAATATCAGATTAGGAAATGTTTATCCTAGGAGAAAATAACTAAATCTCATTATGTAGGAGGGTCATGCTAATCTCATTGTCCAGGAGGGTCCTGCTAACCCCATTATGTAGGAGGACCCTGCTAAACTAAATCCCATTATGTAGGAGGGTCCTTGCTATACTACGTCTCATTATCCAAGATGGTCCTTGCTATACTACGTCCCATTATTCAGGAGAGTCTTTGTTATACTACGTCCCATTATTCAGGAGGGTCCTTGCTATACTGCATCTCATTATTCAAGAGAGTCCTTCCTCTACTACTCCCATTATATAGGAGGATCCTTGCTATACTACGTCCCATTATTCAGGAGAGTCCTTGCTATACTACGTCTCATTATTCAAGAGGGTCTTTCTACACTAATCATATTACATAGAAAGATCTCGCTTAACATAATCATCAAAGAGAATCACCACAACATTATTATTTTTTCCAGTTTGCATCAGAAAAATATTATTTAAGTTATTAGCATAAATGAGAAATACTTATACCAAAAGAAAAATGCAAGATACAGATGCAATTAGGGTGTTTATTCCCTAGAAATGAAAGATAGTAGGGTATCTGCTTCCTAAAATTCCTATAGGGTGTTTGTTATCTAAGGTCAAACTACAACAAGGGTGTTTGTTCCCTAGAAATGAAAGATGGTGCCTCTAGAGTGTTTGCTCCCTAAGGTCAAAATTCAACAAGGGTGTTTGTTCCCTAGAAATGAAAGATGGTTCCTCTAGAGTGTTTGCTCCCTAATGTCAAAATGAAACTAGGTTGTTTATTCCCTAGTAATGATGGTGATTTTTTTAACAAATAAAAATATGTCCCAATTTTTAAATTGAGAAACTTTGAAACTCTTTTTAATTTATCATTTTTTGAAAGAAATAATCCAATTTCGTTCGTTCAAGGATATAAAATTTTATTTTGTGAGACTGAGCCCTATTGTATAACTTCCTACGTATCTTGTATAGCAAGAATCAGGTCAAACGTAGTTCATAAAAATCAAAAATTATTTTTCCTACAAAAGACATCTTTTGAGAAACAAATCAGTTCATCATTGTCTATGTTTTGACTTTGGTTGGTACCAACAATTAATATTATGAATATGAATCACCTTCAACTACTTTCAGACAAATTCTATAGTTTCAAATGGTATCTCAAACATTCTCAAGTATTAAACAAGATCAGTTTATCTTACATAAATTAAGAGACTAGAATTAATCATATCCTCATGTTTCAAGTGCCCTTACCACAAATAAAGTCCCTTTTCACGCACTATAGAATAATTTAGATTGTAGGACATTTTGAAAGTCACTCACACTCGGAAAGATGTTCAATGCATGAGATTGAGATACCATATGCTTGGCCCTCATGTAAGTGTCCACTAATGTGAGAATACAAAAAATGAGAACAAATATGACTTGTCATTGACTTGTAATGTAGTCTTAGGGAAATGTAGGATATTCATTTGGGATAAAGTGACTATTTTATCCTTAGAATTTGAACAATGCTCTCAATATATTTTCATTTTTGAATTCAACATTTATTTTCTCGAAAGTTTCTCCTCATTTATTTTCTTCTTTTTTTTCATTTTCTCTCCTTTTCGTTGGAGGTTTTTTTTTCATTTTTTCATTCTAACTTTTCTTTGTCAATTTTTTTACTTTCACATATTTGATCTTTTTCACTTTGTTACCCAACTTAGATCTTTGGCACTTTGTAGATAATTGATAGTGCGCTCAAGGAGATGAGATCAAGGAATAGTGCATTTATGCACTCAAAAAGATATACGCTAAAATATGGTTATTCAAATGAAAATGTTTCAAGCTCGAAATGGGAGTTCTATGGATAATATGTCATTCGGTAGACTTGAAAGGCACAATCGGATCAAAGAAAGCCTATAATCCTTTCCCAAGTTAAATGTTGCTCAAAATTACGTTCCAACCACATTCGGACCAAGTTATAGATCAACAAAGTCATGTCATTGAATTTTATATCTAAAGCTCACAATACAATACACATGAAACATGAGTTCGAATTTGTTTTAGCCTTAACTTTAAGCAAAAGGGTTTCTCAAGTATTACATAAAGATATCAAGAGATACCAAAAGAAGTCGATAGTTCACAATAAAGTTGGTATGTCTTGCCAAATAGTTTAACACTTTTCCTTTTCTTTATGCATACTCTTAAATATATTGGTACCAACCAAGTCAAGAATATTTTTTAATTATTTTTCTAAAAAAACCTTTTAAAGAAACATTTTATTTATCTCCTTTTTTTTAGATTTTAAAATAAGAGAAAAAATTTTATTCTAAATTTGAATAATAATAATAAAAAACACTTTTTTTGCCCCAATTGTTGTTATGAGGACTTTCTTGATTTTTTTTTGTTGGACCGAACCTCAAAATAAGGTTGCCTACGTATCTTGTCAAAACAAGAATCAGGTCAAACATAGTTCAGGAATCATAAACAAAATTTGTTTTTTTTATGTTATAAGAAATAAACATTTTTTTTCTTGAACAAAGATTAATTATTATTATTTTTCATTTTTTTTGACATTTTTAATAAGGAATAACGTCTTTTTTTTGAAATTTTTGAGTAAAGATCACCAAACCCAAATAGGGTTGCCTACGTATCTCATTAGGGTGAGAATCAGGTGTGCATAGTTCATTCAGTTTGGACAATTAAAAAAACTTTAAGATATTGAAGCATGACTTGACAAAATCATTATATTTGCAATTTTGGTTAAGTTGTGAAAAATCTTTTTATTTCATTTTTAGGAAATGTATAATAACTTGTAAAAGTAGAAATATTCTTGGTGTTTTCTCCCTATCTTTATACAAAATTTGAAAGTTAAACTATTTTTCTCATTTCACTAATCATCCTACAATTGGAAAATCAACGACCTTCTAAATAAATGCATTTTTTGATAATTAACACATGTAACTATCTAAGTAATCAAATAATAGAGGGATACACATCCTAGACAGATTCTATCCTATGTTGAGTCACTAAGTCAATTACAAATAATAATGCAAATAAGTGGAGCCTACTAGGAGTAGTCGCATCTGTGTTTCAGTTTCACTAGGTTTAACCCTGAAGGAGATAGGTGTCTAGACTGGCTTACCCGAATGGACAACTCGAGCCAGGGAGGGGCAATTTATCAGTAGCAACGCTATTCCAAGTTCATTGTTGGTCCAACTCCGCCTAACATATGTGACTAGATATCCTTTACTCGGTGTCAAGACACTCCAACTTTTTCTTGAGGGAAAGTAGGATGCATAATTGCATTCCTGTGAACGTGTGTTAAGTGTATTCAAAGACTCATAAGGTATATGCGAGAGAAATTTTTTTAGTATAGTTCAACAGTATAAAAAGCAATAAATGAGTGGCAAGTAGCACATTAGGCCATGATACGCAATATATCCAAAATAAGTAATAAAATCTTGTAAAAGTCAATATAACAAAGCTCGAATTCTTGTTATTCTCCAGCAGAGTCGTCAGAGATGTCACACCCCTTTTTGCGCACGGTGGAAGACTTTTTTCAATTTAAGTGACGGTATTGATTACAGATTATATTTTATTTTTCAAAGTCGCCACTTGGAATTGAGTTATGGTGTTCCAAGTCACCTTTTTGTTTAATCCCAATCAAAAGGAAATGACTCTTTATATGGTCTGCGAACTAGAAATTCGGGTAAGAAATTCTATTGACCGAGGGGAAGGTATTAGGCATCCCTCGAGTTCCGTGGTTTTAGCATGGTCACTTTTATTGACTTATACTTGACTTAAAATATTTTTGGATATATTATTTTCAGGCCATGACTTATTCACAGTTTTGTTGTTGAACTTTTATTTGGTCTCAACCTAAAAGCGTAACCGCATTCTTTGTTTTAATATTTAATAGCTTTGAAGCATAACTGCTTTATTCTCTCGAGTGTGTTGCCTAATATTCTATGTTTCATATCTTGATTTTAATTAAATAAAATATTTCTTAGAATAATTTTTCCAAGATGTGTCACCACATCCTTGAATTTTCTTTGTGTGTTGCAAAAAAGATGGGTAACCACATTCTTATTTGAAATCATTTTCTTTTTAACATGCCTAAACCCCATCTAATGTTATAAGAAAATATTAAATAAAATAAAATAAATCTAAACTTCTAGGATACAATATATAATTTTGGATTATTTTATACTCTTTTATTTTTATTAACTCTTAAAGTTAATGTCAAAATTAAGTATACACTTTCTGATCAAACAAAACAATAACGAATTGTTAAAAATAAATATCATTTTTTGTTTGATAAAATAAATAAATAAAAATTTATTTATTAATTTATTTTAGCCTAACTATACCTACTTTATCATTATTATCTAAATCAAGATAAGAACAATGTCATGACCTGTTCAATTTTAAGATGTCATAACTAGCGAATATAAATAAATAAAATAAAAAGTAATCATTGTTAAAGCTACCTTCACTCATTAAACAGAGATATAATAACTAACAAATTGTTCATTTCAATCAAATTATGAATAAAAAAAAATAGGACAACCAACCATAAAATTACACCAAATTCCATAAATAAATAAAAGAGATAAGGTAAAGTTGAACCTTAAATGAAGAAATAAGAACCGCAAAATCTTGAACGAAGCTTGATTAGAACGGTCACAAATCTTTTTTTTTGTGTGTGGATGTGTGTTGTTTTTTGGTATTGCTTTTTTCTTTGCTGATTTCCTTTTCTTTTTCTGTGTGTGTTTTTCTGATATTTTTCTCTTTTTTTCTTCAGAAAGTTTCTTTTGGTCGTTTTTTTGGTACGTTTTCTTTTCTATCTTTTTCTTATGTTTCTTGTAGTGTTGTAATTTATAAGAGTGTGCAAAATATTATTTTTTTGTGATGTGCATATATGTATTATAGTGGTGGTTTGAGGGAGTGGTGGTGAGGTTGTGGGGTGAGGGAGTGGGTATATGGGAGTGAAGGTGGATTGGGGTAGTGGGAAGATATATAATATAATATAATATAATATAATATAACATAATATAATTGCTTCTGAGATAGATACGCCTGTAGTTGTGTGTATAATGGATTATTTTTTGGAATATCTTCTAGATGTATAGAAGAAGCCTCCTTTTAAGAGGTTTTTACAAGACCCGATCTTATTATGAGACAATTCTAATAGATTCACCAAGCTCATCCCTCCTCTTTGTATAATTGGGGAGCTAGATGAGGAGGATCCGTATGACGATCCTAATGATCCCGGGGATGATCTTCCCCTTCCTCTGGTATAGCCGCCTTTTCCTCTGACTTTGGTTACCTAAGGAGGGTCCATCCTACAAACAAAACATTTCGTTTTATTCGAATACCTCATAGTATAAATCATATTAATTACAATAATAATCGTCAAAATTGATGATCTCTTCGATATTATGAATAGAGAAGATGTCTATCACCATATGATCTATGATTTTCCACAGAATAATTTCCTGTATGTCTCGATTTAGAGGAACCACCTTTAAGATAGTAACTAAAGTTTTATCAGTAAAGAAAGGAGACAGGAAACTCATTATGAAGATAGGTATTCTCTAGATAAGAAATCTGGAAGAGAGTTATCACTCCCCTTTTTATAATGGATTTCAAAATCAAAAGGAGCTATCTGGGCCCGCCATCTAGCAAAAATTAATTTTGATGCATCATGTTTAAAATCTTTATCAAACATATATTTCACAGATTGTGCATCGGTTTTTATTAAAAACTTTTGATTATATAAATCATCTTGAAATTTTAATACGCATTTGACGATGGTCAGCATTTCATGAGCCACCATAGCTATTTCTTCTGAGCATCGCTCCATTTTTCGGAATGAAATCGGATTAAATATTCATTTTTGTCATGCGAATTGGTTTTTTTCAATATTCCACCATAACCAATGTTAGACGCATCTGTCTCAATAATCTTCTGCCATGCTAGATTGGCAAGGGTTAGACAAGGCAAAGATTGAACATGAAGTTTAATATTCTTTACAAAATTGGTGTGACGATCAGTCCATGGTGATTTATGATCCTTTCTTAGCCTATCATATAAGGGGGCCAAATCACGAGATAAATTTTTATAAAAGGGGGATATATCATTCAGGAAACTTTGAAGCAAATTCAATCGATCGTTGAATTGGGGTAATCTACCGCTGACAAATAAGATGTCCTAAAAATCTTATATTAGTTCAAAATAAACTCATCTTTGGTTTAGAAATCACCAAACCATTTTGTATAACAATTTTTTTGAAAATGTCCAAATGTTTGATATGCATTTCAAGAGTCTTTGAGTAAACCAAAATAATCATCAATATAAACAATGATGAAATCCAAATATGGGTTGAAAATATCATTCATAATTTTCTGAAATTCAGAAGGAGCGTTTTTCAAACCAAATGGAATAACATTCCATTCGTATTGTCCAAATGGAACATTAAAAGTTGTTCTATAAGAATGGTCTTTAAATATTTGAATCTGCCAATATCCTGATTTTAAATCAAACTTTGAAAATATATTGGCGTCATATAATTTTGATAATAAATCTTTTTTATTTGGAATAGGATACCTAATCCACTTCAAATATTTGTTCAAAGGTTTATAATTTATAACCAACCTGGGGACAGCTCGTTCTTTTTCAGCAGCATTGTTAACATAAAACACAGTACAAGACCAGGGTGATTTTGAAGGTTTTATCAATCCCTTTTGTAACAAATTATCAATTTCTTTTTTACATAATTCAACTAATTCAGAATTCATCTGACAAGGATGGGATTTAGTAGGAATATCATCCTTGGAGAAATTGTCTTCATATGGAAGAGTGACAATATGCTTTTTCTGATTACAGAAAGCACTAGGATGATCCGCACAAATATCAATTTGTTCAGAAATCAATTTAATTTTTTCTTTTACTTTGGTGGATTTCAAAGTATCACATAAGCAAGTATCACCATTGCAAGTATTGCAAGCATTCATATTATCGCGCTGATTATTATCAGATGATTCAGGCAACTGAATTTCTTCTTCTGAACCTGAATCAGAATAATAATCGGACTCAGAACCAGAAGTATATAAAAAACTATAAACCTTATCATGAACTTCTTCATCAAGCTCTAAGGCTTTCAGCTTTTCAAGTTTGCAATTGGGTGCTATATGCCCAAAATTTCCACACTTTTAACATTTAATCTTGGCGAGTTCCCACTTAGATCTATTCTTGATAAGTCTATTAGACTTACGATAAGCTTTTATCTCGTCCCGTTCTCCCTTAGATCTATGTCTATGTTTAGACCTTCTTTTCCTATAAGGTTTGTCGGGATTGGAGCCTCTAGAATCTCTATGTTTGGTTTTCTTGCTATCAGCCGAAGTACTGGGTAAACCAAACTGGGTGCAAACGTCTCCTAGCTGAGATCTTTCCCTAAGCTTATCTATTTTAAGCTTTCTAGATAACTTAAATTCATTGCACAAATTTATCCTTTTTTGAGTGCAAACGCCTATCAGTCGACCATAAGTATAATCCTGGTAGAGAATTTCACCATGCTCATTTCTAAGCAATGTTTTAACCCTTATTGCAAATAATGGGGGAAGGCCATCTATGAACTTTGCTTTCCAATGCTCATATTTGTTTTTGGGTAGCTCCATCATCCTACTCATATAAGTTTCTTTATACCACCTGAATTCACCCAAGGTTCTACATCGTAGACCGTTTAACAGGGTACGAACATATAGGTTTCTTTATACCACCTGAATTTTCCCAAGGTTCTACATCGTAGACCGTTTAACAGGGTAAATCTACCATTAAAATGTTCTAAAATGGTTAAGACTAAGGTATAAACAACGTCTTCTCTATCCATACCTAAGTTATCAACACCATCACTGCTAGAAGTAGCATTAATCACAACAGCCTTTTGCTCAAGGGTTATATGGTTATCCCACCAACTTCGAAGTTGGCCAGTAAAATCTGCAATTATCATTTTACAAATATTTTTATCTGTGTTTTTAACATTTTTACAGATAGTATCATACATAAGCATTCTATGAACAAGAATAGTAAGTTGTCTATCAGTCAGACCATCGAGGTTCCATTCATAAATCTCAGAACCTCTATAAGAGGTATTAGTCTGATTCTAGTCTCGTTCCTCTATAAGCACATCTTGAGGAGTGGATCTGGAATAGTAATAAGTTTGCATGCTAGGCTTATGAGGAAACTTAGTATTACCACTATTCCTTTTGGAATAACCCTGAAGTTTATTAAATTCTAAAGAAACATGATTTTTAAAATCAAATGTATTTTCCATTTCATCTGCAAAACTTTCAGACAAGTCCATAGGCTTTGCACTAAATTCAAAAAACTTTTTATGAGATCCTGGTTTCGTTTGTAACAAAGCCTAGGAACTTTCATGGTACATATGAGATTGACGTGAAGTATACGACATAGATATGTTCTTTGTCTTCATGGATCTTGGAGAAATGAGTACTAGATTGGAAGAGGTAGATCTACCTCAAAACCATGATTTGTTAAACAAATGGACTATTCCAAAAATTAATATTAAAACCATTTATGATTATGGTTGGTTTGATAAAATCTCTAATAAGCAATTGATTAAAACAACTGAACAATCTTTAGCGTTAAATTCGTCAGAATAGACTATTCGTTTGTTGAATAAACGAGATATTGACTTATATAAGCTTCAGTATAATTTCTTGCATATTGGTATGATTCAAATTTCTTTTAAGCCTTCACCCTTTAAGGGTTACCTGAGACATTTTTAGCTGCTTTACGTGATGCTAGAAATTTAAATTTTAGACAATCTTTGATGGGTTCGATTGAATCTACCATGGCTTATGGTCCAGTCTACTTTAATACTCAGCCTAATTTACAGTTATCTTTAACTGATGCTAATATTCTTGATGCTTTAACTTTAAATGTTAAAATGCATGGTTATAATTATGCACCTGGATCTGAATTAATTTGCTTATCTTATATAATCTATTTCAAATTACTTTCTACGTTAAACCCGAGATGTAAGTTATATGATACATCTGTTGAAACTATTTTAGTAGAAACTAAATTTGCTAGATCTAAGGTCACTACTAGGCAACTTATAAAATGGGAAGAAATTAATTTTCCAACTACTTGGACTTTGGAGTTAGTTATTCCTCCAAACCAGATGGCGGATGCAATCACTAATTCTGAGTATTCTCATATCACTCAAAATCCTGACGGAAGGATTTGTATGCATTTTAATGATATCCCTTTTAGTAGACATTCATTTTCGTCTGCTAGAAGATTGCCTGCTATGCATCATATTTCCCCCCATTGATCCTGCATATGGCCCGGCTCGTAACCGTGCTGCCTCTTTACATACTCTCCCATCGGTTATATCTGCAGATCAAAACGATAGATTTGTTAATAAAATAAAAATTAATCCTTGTCTTAATATTGTCCATGCATATGATATTGCTTCTGATATTTCTAATAAGGATATTCCTTCTCAGTCCGAAATAGATTTTGATCTTAATAATACTTGATGATGAATGTACATCAAATAGATTTTAGCCCAGGTTCTCTGGCACTAAAGTATATTCAGAATGAATTTTTAAGTGATAAATGTAATCAGTTTAAAACTTGTTTTTTTTTACACTTATAGTGCCGATGATTTAAATAATATTTCTCAAGAGTTTTATGAAACTTGTGCTTTACATAATCAAATTATGTATTTTGTACCTTGGTTTATAACCACTTACTTACCTTTATTCATCAACATTCTTGAACGATCTTATAAAGATGGAACTGGTAATATTATCAAGGTTGTTTACCCGCCTCAGTCATCATTTATTTTACCTAATAATACTGATATAACTTTTACTGCCTTCCAAAAAATTGTTGAAGAGAATGTTGCGGCAGTCAGCATCAACGAAATTAATAATTTGATTTCTCAAAATAATTATTTGGGACTTTATGTTAAATTTTAGGGTGAACATATTGGTTCTCTTGATAAGAAATTGGATGAATTAACTGCTTTGGTAATTCAAATTTAAAATGATGTAAAGACTTTTAATAAAGCTTCTACCTCAAAAACTAATGCGGAAGCACAGACTATGGTTACTCCTGTGCAGAGGCCTCCTGAGATTTCGGAATTTAAATTCAAATCAATTTATGATTTTGAAGATCTAATTGATAAAAAGTTTTCTGAATTTAGTGCAAAACCTATGGACTTGTCTGAAAGGTTTGCAGATGAAATGGAAAATACATTTGATTTTAAAAATCATGTTTCTTTAGAATTTAATAAACTTCAGGTTTATCCCAAAAAGAATAGTGGTAATACTAAGTTTGCTCATAAGCCTAGCATGCAAACTTATTACTATTCCAGACCCACTCCTCAAGATGTGCTTATAGAGGAACGAGACTAGAATCAGACTAATACCTCTTATAGTGGTTCTGAGATTTATGAATGGAACCTCGATGGTCTGACTGATAGACAAGTTACTATTCTTGTTCATAGAATGCTTATGTATGCAGCTATCTGTAAAAATGTTAAAAACATAGATAGAAATATTTGTAAAATGATAATTGCAGGTTTTACTGGCCAACTTCGAGGTTGGTGGGATAATTATATGACCCTTGAGCAAAAAGTTGTTGTGATTAATGCTACTTCTAGTAGTGACGGTGTTGATAACTTAGGTATGGATAGAGAAGACATTATTTATACCTTAATCTTAACCATTTTAAAATATTTTAATGGTAGATTTATCAATCAGTTTGAGACTGTTCGTACCCTGTTAAATGATCTACGATGTAGAACCTTGGGAGAATTCAGATGATATAAAGATACCTATATGAGTAGGGTGATGGAGCTACCCGAAAATAAATATGAGCATTGGAAAGCAAAGTTCATAGATGGTCTTCCCCCATTATTTGCAGTAAGGGTTAAAACATTGCTTAGAAATGAGCATGGTGAAATTCCCTACTAGGATTATACTTATGGTCGACTGATAGGCGTTTGCACTCAAGAAGGGATAAATTTGTGCAATGAAATAAAGTTATCTAGACAACTTAAGATAGATAAGCTTAGGGAAAGATCTCAGCTAGGAGACTTTTGCACCCAGTTTGGTTTATCCAGTACTTCGGTTGATAGCAAGAAAACCAAACATAGAGATTCTAGAGGCTCCAATCCCGACAAACCTTATAGGAAAAGAAGGTCTAAACATAGACGTAGATCTAAGGAAGAATGGGACGAGATAAAAGCTTATCGTAAGTCTAATAGATTTACCAAGAATAGATCTAAGCGGGAACTCGCCAAGATTAAATGTTATAACTGTGGAAATTTTGGGCACATAGCACCCAATTGCAAGCTTGAAAATCTGAAAGCCTTAGAGCTTGATGAAGAAGTTCATGATAAGGTTTATAGTTTTTTATATACTTCTGGTTCTGAGTCCGATTATGATTATAATTCAAGCTCAGAAGAAGAAATTGAGTTGCCTGAATCATCTGATAATAATCAGCGTGATAATATGAATGCTTGCGATACTTGCAATGGTGATACTTGCTTATGTGAAAATGATGAGTTCTTTTATAAACTGTAATCTCAATTTGAAGATTTGAATCTAAACACTACTACTTCTGATAATGTGATAAAACTTCTGAAAGAAGTTACTGATAATAACCTTCTTGAAAAAATTATTCAATTAGCTGTTATAATAATACTGCTAGTTCTTCAAAAAACTCTAAAAAACAAAAGAATGATTTTGAAAATGAATATTCTGCTCCTTACTTTTTGTCTGAAATTAACAACAGACTTCATAAACAAACTATTTCCACAAGAGATTCATCTTTTGATGACTTAAAAGATGAAATTGAAAACTTGAAAAAGGAGATTAAATCTATTAAACAGAATCAAATGATATGTGATCATAGTCTTACTCAGATCAAAATTGTTAATAACAAAAGGAAAAATATTGCTGAAGATAATACTCTTGCAAAACCTTTTAATCTTGATCCTAGACAAGGTGTGTTTTTAGGAATGATGCAAATTTTTACTGCTCATAAATGGTATGTTAAATGCACCATATTGATTGATAATCAATTTTCCATAACTAATGTTGCTATGATTGATAGTGGAGCCGATGTTAGCTGTATCCAAAAAGGTCTTGTACCTACTAAGTATTTTGAAAAAACTACTTATATGGTTAAATCTGCTTCGGGACATGCTTTATATATAAAGTATAAATTGCCTAATACGCTCATTTGCCAAAACAAAGTTTGCATTCCACATTTTTTTTTCTTGGTTAAAAATCATTTATACCCTCCAAGTATACTTGGAACACCTTTTATAAATGCTATTTATCCATTTACTAGTATAACTGCTAAAGGATGTTCTGCTACTTATGAAAACCATAATATTAGTTATACTTTTATCACTGACCATATTTCTCGTGATATTAATGCTTTAATTGATATGAAGCAAAAGAATGTTGATTCTCTACAACTTGAATTGTTTAGTATGAATATATTTGATACTTTGAAATCCACCAAAATACAACAAAAAAATTAAATTGATTTCTGAACAAATTGCCATTGATATTTGTGCTAATCATCCTAGTGCTTTTTGGAATCAGAAAAAACATATTGTCACTCTTTCATATGAAGACAATTTCTCCGAGGATGATATTCCTACTAAATTCCGTCCTTGTCAGATGAATTCTAAATTAGTTGAATTCTGCAAAAAAGAAATTGATAATTTGTTACAAAAGGGCTTGATAAAACCTTCAAAATCACCTCGGTCTTGTACTGCATTTTATGTTAACAATGCTGTTGAAAAGGAACGAGGCGTCCCCAGGTTGGTTATAAATTATAAACCTTTGAACAAATATTTGAAGTGGATTAGGTATCCTATTCCAAATAAAAAAGATTTATTATCAAGATTATATGACGCCAATATATTTTCAAAATTTGATTTAAAATCAGGATATTGGCAGCTTCAAATATTTAAAGAACATTCTTATAGAACAACTTTTAATGTTCCATTTGGACAATACGAATGAAATGTTATGCCATTTGGTTTGAAAAACGCTCCTTCTTAATTTCAGAAAATTATGAATGATATTATCAACCCATATTTGGATTTCATCATTGTTCATATTGATGATATTTTGGTTTACTCAAAGACTCTTGAAATGCATATCAAACATTTGGACATTTTCAAGAAAATTTTTATACAAAATGGTTTGGTGATTTCTAAACCAAAGATGAGTTTATTTCAAACTAATATAAGATTTTTAGGACATCTTATTTGTCAGGGGAAGATTACCCCAATTCAATGATCGATTGAATTTGCTTCAAAGTTCCTTGATATTATTACAGATCGAACTCAATTGCAATGATTTTTGGGAAGTCTGAATTATATATCCCCCTTTTATAAAAATTTATCTCGTGATTTGGCCCCCTTATATGATAGGCTAAAAAATGATCATAAATCACCATGGACTAATAGTCACACCAATTTGGTAAAGAATATTAAACTTCGTGTTCAATCTTTGCCTTGTCTAACCCTTGCTAACCCAGCATGGCAGAAGATTATTAAGACAAATGTGTCTACTATTGGTTATGGTGGAATATTGAAACAAATCAATCCCCATGACAAAAATGAATATTTAATCCAATTTCATTCCAGAAAATGGAGCGATGCTTAGAAGAAATATGCTACGGTGGCTCATGAAATGCTGACCATCGTCAAATGCGTATTAAAATTTCAAGATGATTTATATAATCAAAAGTTTTTAATAAAAACCAATGCACAATCTGTGAAATATATGTTTGATAAAGATTTTAAACATGATGCATCAAAATTAATTTTTGCTAGATAGCAGGCCTTTTGATTTTGAAATCCATTATAAAAAGGGGAGTGATAACTATCTTCCAGATTTCTTATCTAGAGAATACCTATCTTCACAATGAGTTTTCTGTCTCCTTTCTTTACTGATAAAACTTTAGTTACTATCTTAAAGGTGGTTCCTCTCAACCTAGACGTACAAGAAATTATTCTGTGGAAAATCATAAATCATATGGTGATAGACATCTTCTTTATTCATAATATCGAAGAGATAATCAATTTTGAAGATTATTAACGTAATTACTACGATTTATATTATGAGGTATTCGAATAAAATGAAATGTTTTGTTTGTAGGATGGACCCTCCTTGGGTAACCAAAGTCAGAGGAAAAGGCAGTTATACCAGAGGAAAGGGAAGATCATCCCCGGGATCATCAGGATCGTCATACGGATCCTCCTCATCTAGCTCCCCAATTATACGAAGAGGAGGCATGAGCTTGGTGAATTTAAAAACCTCTCAAAAGGAGGCTTCTTCTATACATCTGGAAGATATTCCAGAAAATAATCAATTATACGCACAATTACAAGTGTATCTATCTCAAAAGCAAAGTGATACCTTTGCATCCATAGCAAAAGAAGATGTTGATGATATTAAATCATATGAAAAAATATCCAAAAACGAAATGATATTTCTTTTGAAAATTCTGATATTCAACGAAAAGAAGAACCCTAGAAGATATTCTAGCGATATTTGGTAAACGGATTATAATTTTCGGGTGAGTTATATAAGACCTGATCTTATTATGAGACAATTCTAATAAACACCGATAGTGCTAAATTTCAGCATTTTTCAAGTTATAACACTAGTGAGAATGTTATAACTTCTCTAAAATGATAATCAAACAGATTATAGCTATTGAAGATTGGGGTATCTTCACGATGAAGGAAAGGCAGATCAGCCTGAATAAAGTCTCTATGAGTTTTACATATTGGGATTATATTTGTGCTTTTGATAAAGTCCTCATCTACAATAATGAGAGACATAAGCACACTTGGTTTATAAAAATTTGTGCGAAGATATTCGCAGAACCAATCCCTAATTGGTTTTTAAACTGGTGGTCATACCACAATCCAACGATTAAAATTCTACCAGATCCATTTCTTAGGTTATACAAAGAATGGGTTAAAGTTTCACCCGATCTTAACGCTTTATATCACACAAATCATATCTCTTACATCGAAAAAATTGAACAAATATATTTCTTCATTGAATTTTTGATTCCTTGGATTCATAAATGGACTCCAGAAGTGGGTTTTACCGAGGAGCGAATTCCTTGTTTATATAGGACTTTTTATAATAATTTCTCAGACAAATTAATGAAAAGAGATCCCAAAACCAAGTCTTTATATGGACAGGAACTGTTGGATCTAATTGAAAAAAGGGTCCAAGAATATTGCCCACCCCTCAGAAGGGAGTAATTCAAGATAGCTCGGTAAGACATATTGCCCGCAAAATTTTCATCCAAGACGGAAATAAAGAAGAGATGATTAATGATTATCTCGAAGAAGTAAGAAGGAATCTACTCCTCAACATAACTCAATATGAGAAATCGGACACGTCCATGAGGAGTGAAACTAGTGAGGACGTCGCCCCCGAAGTATTCAAGAGGCTCAACCATGTGAGTAAAACAAACTTATCTCAAAAGATACTCTGCAAAAGGTGGAAGATTTCCTCCGCGAATTGAAGAAAAAAGACAAGATGTAGCTTATCACTACAGTAAAATCCACTATCACAGTAAATACACTGTTGATCAATAGTAGATCTACCGTTACTGTACATAGGGATTCATTTATAAGGGACCCACATTTACTGTTTATTTACTGTTCGTAGATTCGTTTTTCTTCTATAAATAAGTTTAGTTTTTAGATAGAGAGGCAGGTTCGAAATAACTCTCTCTCTCTCTCTCTCTCTTAGTTTCTCTTTTGTAAAGCTTCCTCTTTTGTCATTTGTAAGTTCGCCGGATACTTACCGGAGTTGTCAATAAAGTGTATAGTTCTCATAGGCCCTGGTGTTGGCCACAACTACAAGGTACTTTAATTCTTCCTTTCTTTTATCTTCTTCTCTTTCTCTGATCTAGAGCCGTGACTATGTCCGGCTAAAATATTCATATCTATGTCGGATATCTAACTTCACTTTTAAATCTACCATGAAAGATCTAGATTTTATCTACATATAAATAAATTTCCATATGATTTCTTGACTTGGCTCCGAGATGGTGGTACAATCAAACTTGATGCAATACGTTATTGGCTTTGTCTTAGTGACTCCGTCTAGCCAGCCGTGGTCCAAAGCCCGTTAATGAGTTGAAAAAGGACGCTCTATACCCGATTAGAACTGCTAGACACATGGGCTCAATAACAATACGTATTTGAATCTTGACAGACCCTTTGCTCGGGTAAAAGGACTACATCCTTCCATACAGTCATAAAACTATATAAAAATTTGTATATATTTTGATTCGGATTTATTCCTTGAATTTTGATGTTAACAAGCTAGATTGAAGATGACCGTGCGGACTACCGCCCGTCTTCTGAGATCCTGGTTTCGTTGTATTATTATTATTATTATTAAATATTGTATAATATAATATAATATAATATAAAATATACTAAATTGAGTGTTTTAACAAGAAGAATAAAAAACATAGAAAATTCATACTTGAAAAAATGTGAGGAAACCCCTTTATTTATAGTCAACAAAGGTAGTATAAAAATGTACTTTTTGTGTCTTATCAGAAAAGTCACAGCCTTTCAAAAAAAAAGCCACAACTCTTGTTAGAAAATGTCACAACTCATTGAAAAAGTCACAACTCGTTGAAAAATTTAGAATCCTTCTAAAAAGTTACTACTTTAGAAAAGGTCACAACTCACAACTCATCAAAAAGTCATAACCCTTTGAAAAAGTCACGACCTTTCAATATGAAATGGTGTTTGCTTTTAATATAATGTAAAATTATATAAATATAATATAATATAATATAAAATTTAGAAGATATACTAAATTGGCTATTTTAAGAAGAATAAGAACAATCTTTCAGAAAAATCACAACTCTTTGAAAAAGTCATTTATTTATAACCAACAAAGAGTAGTATGAAAAGGTATGTGAAAATGTGTCTGCTTTTTATATAATACAATATAAATAAATATAATATAAAATATAGAAGATATACTAAATTGGTGTTTTATGAAGAAGAATAGAAAACTTAGACAATTCTATATATATATATATATATATATAAAGATATGTATATATGTATATATACATATGTACATATCAATATATACATACGTATATGTATATATACAATTGTCATTTGATTTTTATTTATTTGTTATTGTGTATCTATATGATGGTTGTTGTTCTTATTTCCAATCTATTTTCCTTAGCTTACTTGGAGTAAAATTCTCCAGTAGATATTGTGTATCTCCAATTTTAATAAAGGGGGAGATTTATTTTTATTCTATCAAATTAGATGCTTAATTACCCTCATAAATAAATTGAACATAATTCTGCTCACTATAACAATAACAATACATATAGGTGAGATTTGCAGAGGGTAAAGTGTACACAAACCTTACCCAAAGTTATGTTT
Organism: Solanum okadae; assembly: GCA_036553675.1. Classification (NCBI taxonomy): domain Eukaryota; kingdom Viridiplantae; phylum Streptophyta; class Magnoliopsida; order Solanales; family Solanaceae; genus Solanum; species Solanum okadae. The sequence continues at coordinate 19,924,597 of CM071686.1, read as the reverse complement.
ATTACAGAACATAGGAATTTAAATAGGGATGCAGACAGAGTTGAACACAGAAAAAAGTAATTGTCTGAGATAACTTCACTCATTTTACTTGCAAAAAATTGTTAAATATAAAGTTCTTCTTTCACTTTTGGAAATTAGAAGATCACATATAAATATTTGTTCATAGCTTAGTGTAGTTGCTCTCCTCACACAAGGTATATTTTTTTCTCAATTATAACTTATTTAGGAATAACACATAGTTATTATTGTAATCTCGCCTTCATTTATTTGTACAGAGATTGTGAGGAAATCATGAATTTAAGTTTACTGAACCTCACCACTTTTTCAGGTAAAGAATTGAAACCTACTCTAATTGAAATATCATCCCACGTTTCTGGTGGACATGAAAAACTAAGTTTTGCTTATGGATGAAGTTGTGGACTGTTCCTATGTTCCTTTAAAAGTTCCTGCAACCTTTTCTACTGTGTTTTCTTCCTTTTCTAGACTTACTATATCTTTGTCTATTCTACTAAGTGCTTCGTCTGCTTTAATGATTATTATAGAAGCATTTTGTATTATGACTATTATCAAAAAACTAATTTTGGTCTTTTACTATTTTTTTAAAAATAAGTAACTTACTTAGGACTTCCACTTATCATTCAAAAATTGTTGTCGTTCTACTTTTCTTAGAGCTGAAGGAGAAATAAAAAAGGTGAAAGATCTCGACTTCTCAATTGTGCTTTGTAAAGGTATGCTCTCAGGTGGTAATATAATTATATCGGGTAGCTTCTAGGATTCGGTTCCTATATAGGTATTAAATGATTATTATGAAAGCATTTTCTCCTTGTTTGTTCTACTTGTATTTATATTTCTCTTCTTTTATAATAAGTGTGAGCTTGTGGAAATTTCCAGACAGGTTGGATGAAAGATACATCTTTTAGAGCTTGTGGAAATTTTTGAATGTTCGAAAGTGTCTTACTTATACGCCCCCAACCAGGTTGAATGAAAGATGGATCTCTCAGAGCTTGAGGAAAATATCATCATCTCTAGAGATTTGAAAGTTGAAATTTGTTTGTTGGAATTATTACAAACAACTCTTCATTTGAAGGACATTTCATAATCGTTTGAATATTTATGTAAACTTTGTTCCTCAATCAAAGTAAATATTGTGAAGTGTTAATATGTTGTTAACATAATACTTATGCTTTCTCTTTTAGTATTTTCATATTGAATAATCTTGTGAAGTACTCATAATCTATATATATATATATATATATATATATATAAAGGAGGAACATAGAGAAGGTGATGTGGCACCTCTCTATGACCTCCATTCATATTTATTTATTTTTATTTTTATTGACATTTTTTCTTCTTTCTTTCAATTATTTTTTTCTTGAAAAATCATCTTCTTAACTTATACCTCTTAAATTATATAAATTCTATTCTTAAATTAGTATTAATAATATTCATAACTCCCAAACCTTTCATATTCATAACCTCTCAAGTTTTTCATATTCATAACCTCTAATTATTTAATGTGGAAGGTTATATTAACACTATAAAATCACACTAAAATTGTGTTATTTTGTAGTCATCTTTGGTTAGAGAATTAGTGGCAAACATGTTACAATATTTGTAAGCTTTGAGGTGCATTATCTTTTCCAAATATGATTTCATATATTACTTTTAATTAGCAAGTAAGGCTAATATGTCAAAGCATATTTTTGTTTCTTCTAGATAAATTATTTTGTTTTGTTATCTTTGAGATTCATTTTAGGACTAATAATCTATTTGTTATTATTTTTCTTGACTCTTGTATATGGATGAAATGAAATCATCCACAGATGGAGATTAATGGATTTTGAGCTATATATATTGATTATTCTTTATTTTTTTAGGTGCTTAAGAAGTAATGTTTCTATTATATTATTTCCTTTTGAATTATTTATGTTTTGTCAAAAATGATTATATGTGTAGGACGATTTATGATTAAATGCAATTTTCTCCTTATTCTTTATCTTTTTCTTCTTTTGCTAGATAATTTTAAAACTTATTTAGTCATATTTTGCAGATTATAGGAGATATATCTATAATGAAAATGGTTAGACATTCTTGCATAATTTGATTTTACAAGGTAAAATAATTTGATATGTCTAATATAATTACAACTCTTTCTTTGTTGAAATCATACATTTAATATTATTTGTTTGTGTTCGTGAAGATATAAATCCTGAGCTTTTTTTAAAAAAATATTTAATTTATTCTCTTTAGACCTCTATGTAATTCTTAGATAATTTGATTATATTATAATGATAACACTCTTCAAAAAAAATTGTTTGTTCAGGTAAATTCATCTCCCACTTTTTTGTTGATAATATTAGTTTATTGTGTTTGTGGGGTATAATATTTTAAAACATAGAAGCAGGAAATGAGTAAATGGATATCGATATGCTACTTAAAGAAATACGTACATATACTTCCATAGTCCGGTGGAGCAATTTTTATTAACAAAAATGATAAAACATGAGAATGTAAAGTTAATTTATAATTTTGAAAATACAGTTTGTTTTATTAAAAATAAATTATTTATTAATGTGTAAAATTGCAATCTTTAAATTTTTCATTTTTGTTGTTTTATGGGAGATTTCAAGTTGTTTATTAATAAGTCAAGTTGCAGTATTTATATTTTTCATATTTGTTGTTTTCTAGGAGTTCTCAAGTTATTTTAAAATTGTGATTAATTTATAATTTTAAAAATATAGTTGGTTTCCTTGCTTTCTATTTACTTATAATAAAATATTTGTCTCAATAACTCTAATTTGATTGTCTTTTCATTTTCTTAATGTTCTTTAGTAGTGTAATAATATACAAATATTACTCCTATTATGTTACAAACAAGTCCAAAGCCACATTGTTAATCCTCTTAATTATTGTGACTCTTTATTCTTAGGAATTTATTATATTGAATGTAATAATTATTTAAAATGTGAAATATACTTTTTAATATTTTTGTGTTTAAGACAAGCAAAATTAAAAGAAATAGGAATTTGTATGTGTCATTATTTTGATTTTTTTTTTTGCGTAGTTAATTCTCTCTTTTGTTCTCTTTTATGTTTATTTTTAAATTTTACATTCTTTTGTTTTCCCAATATAAGTTGTCCCAAAAATAATTGGATATCTGAACCTAACTAAAATAATTATATATTAAGATATGGAATCTAACTAATTAAGATTGTTATTTTTCATCATTTAAATATGTAAAAAAATATATTTAAAATTTAATTATTAAAAAGTTATTAATCAAATATTAAATTAATCTAATATTGTACAATAAAAATAATTAAAACATGTGATGATTGGGTGATGACGACGACAAGTAATAGTAATTGTGGATAATAATTAAAAATAGTGTAGGCTAACGATATAGTCATGAATAATAACTATTAATGGCAATCTGAGTTACACATGGGCGAAAAATTATACTAAGAATATAATTAAAAAGATTACAAAGAAGCAGAAAAGAACGACCAGATTTCAAGTTTACATAAATATATATAAATTATATTAAAAAAGATCCCAAATAAAAAAGAAAAAAATGATCACATCTCAAGTTTACATTTCAGTAGTTCTAATATTACCTTCTCTTTTTCTCTATGAAATTTATTTTTAATGTTTAACTTTCCGAAGTTCACATATATTGATTTCTTAATGAATTTCATATTTAACTTAATATTTTTCATAGCTTCTCTTCTATGAAATTATGTGATTAATAAAAAAATTCTTTTATTAAAGTAATTATTGATATTAGTATGTAACTTTATTTTAATTCTTTTCATAACCGAGCAAAGCGCGGCCAAGTAAACTAATAAAAAGAATAATAACAGTTATAGGCCCGCACGGGCACCGCATATCTAGTGTGTATATGCATAGTATAAGATGCTAGAAGCACACAACTAGTCATCAATATGTGTGCTCCAGCTGTGTGATTCTCCTCAAATTTGGCTGCTTTGCCTTCTGGTTACAGCAACCCTTTCCATTTGAAAGGTCGCAGGTTCGAACCCGGGCAACAACTCTTTTTATTCCTGAATTTTTAGTTCAGCCAATTTACTCATTTATAGCTTTTTGGCGGGGCCCAATTTAATCGTCTCCTTTTTTTTTTAATGTGTTCTCATTAATTAAAATGTATGTTTCATCATTTATCTTATTTAGTGTTAATTAAAAAAGAATATTTCGTATTACATAAATTTCATATTTTAGTTATTCCATCTTCTCTCTAACATCAAAGAAATTTAATTTTTAAATGTCATCGAAAATATTTTGTTTTATACCGTTAATTATTATTATTATTATTATTATTATTATTATTATTATTATTATTATTATTTAAGAAAACCTTATTTGCATAAGCAAATTTTTACTATAAAAAAACATACCAAATAGGTACTACTTAGTAAGTAATCCGTTTAATTATTTTATTTCTCCATCTTTTTATGTGTAAATCATTTTTTATTTCTAATGTTAATGCTACATCATTAATATTATTAGTAGAAAAGAACATATGTCATTGAATTTAAAAAATTAAAAGTGCCACAAATAAGACAACTTCAAATTTTATCCATGCCACATAAATTGAGGCATAGTGAATAACATATTATTTAAAAATTATGTCAATTTTATAAGTCACAATACCTAACCACTTAATTTTTTTTATAAAATATATATTAAAAAATTGAGTAACTCTCCAAATTTTATTTGTGCCACATAAATTACGAAAAAATAAATAATATATGTTGAGCCCGTGCTGGCACGGCACGGGCTCACGTATCTAGTATATATATAAGTATTATATAATTTTAGATATAGAAGATATACTAAATTGGATGTATAAATAAGTATTATATAATTTTAGATATAAAAGATATATTAAATTGGATGTATAAATAAGTAGTATTATATAATTTTAGATATTAAAGATATACTAAATTGAATGTTTTAAGTTGGAGATATTATTATAATTTAACTTTCAAGGGAGTTCATGCATATATATACACACACTTGCATCGTTGTAGTTGGCTCTGTTTACTACATACTGGTGAGGTCAGTCATATGTTCCATTAAAAATTGTTATTTTGTATCACCCATTTCACAGGAGATCTTTATGTCAAGACCTGAATATGAACTACGACAAGGAAAATAAATTCTTAGAAAGATAAACATTGGATTGTTTTTGTGTAACATATCCCTTTTTTTTTTAAGATCATTGCTCCCTCCATTCCATATTAACTTAATCTTTGAATCATTTTTTATTTTTTAAATTAATTTAAGTTTTCAATCTTCAAGACTATTTTTAAAAATTCTTCCAAATTTACCCTTTTAAGTTAGTATTGGAGTTAGTTATTATAATTAATGTTTAGTTATTTTTGACAATAATTAATAAGGGTAAAAATGGAAAATTATGTTTAATTTATGTTCTAACCTACTTTTCTTAAAGGGTGTGAAACACCTCAAAGCTTAAGTTAAATATGGAATGGAGGGAGTAGTATTTAACACAAAATCTTTGCAGGTCATATTCTTCTATTTAAGTTTTAAGCCATTTTAAAATGGATAGTTTTTGAATCCTAAATATCAAAAGGGACACACTCTAAAAATACACATCAAAACGGACAGCACGCCTATTTATGGGCAAATTACAACTACCACCATCCACGTGCTACCTATGTTGGAACTTGGGTATGCTACGAGTACGCCACAAACCACAAGCGTAAGAGTAGTGCAAAATATCCAAATGAAGTTTAAAGAAACACAAAATCCATTTGGCTAAATTAGCCTACAGCAACTCTCATCGCTAGCATAACATTTGTTCTTACGTCACCAAATTTTCAGGCAGGTGTACGAATGGCCCAAATCAATATTTTTATCTTTAACAACTAATACCCCTATAATAATGAATTTGGTACAAAAAAGGGGGCAGCATCCAGCCTAGTACTATAATAAGTATATCATTCAACTTGAGATGTGACTGTTTAATCTTTGGTGTCATCCTCCTTTTTGGCTGTATAAAATCTAACTTCTTACAGCTGCAGGCTGTTAGCAGGTTATCGGTTTGAGGTTGCCGAGTTCTTATTAACCAAATCAGCACCACTCACGTATCTAGCAAAAAAGGATATCAAACGGAATGGAGCACCAATTAACGGTGCATTGGTGAGGGGAACCTCCTCCTCATACTGATCCTGATCCACACTTGTGACTTCTAAATCTGCTGACTGAACTTCATTCTCATCTAAAGGGATCTGCACAATTTCATCAGACTTGATTTCTGATGAATTTACAGCAATTCTTCTATCTATCTTACTCACATGCTCATCATCACTCACAGCTTTGTCAATGGTGTCTTTCAGAGATTGCAGCCTTTCACTTGACTGCAATACTGCTTCACTGGGTTGAGATTTTGGCTCTGTAGTATGATCAACTTCATGCTCGTGAACGGCTCCAGGAATCTTGTGTGACCCAAGGGCTGATTCATTGGCAATGCGAGCTGCTTCAGAGCTTGTGGTAATTACATCAGCACCTAAATATGAAGATACCTCCATTGGTGGACCTCTTCTTTCGAGCTCCACATATAAATTTTTCACCTAATATAAGAAAATACTGATTACCAATCCCGAACAGTATATCATAATATCTAAGATTCTAGCAATAAGAGAATAATAAGCTGAAACCTTCTCCACAAGCTCCACATTTTCATCAATCAGTTTGTCCACCAATGCTTGAGTAGCAACTACTTCAGAATTCAGATCCCCATTTTCAGGAGTACTCTTTATCAAGAGAAAGCAAAAATAGGTTATGGTAACATGTCAATTTGCAACAATGTGCTGTAAGTACAGATATATCAATCGTCAATATATATTGTCCATACATTTAAATTTATTTTGGTTATACCCCAAATTGACAGTGAACTTGTTGTGTGACTAGAATGCTTTCAGCACTTTAAAATACATGTTGGAAGTGACTACAGTCAACATATTAAATGTGTTTCATGACAGAAAAAGACCACCTAATACATTAAGTGCCATTTTAAATTGTATTGATTTTTATGTTGTGAGAATTATAAGAGGAAAATTATTATTGAATTGTACATCTACATTTTTACAATTGAGCCCTATTTATATACACTACATTACAATTATTTTCTACCTAGGATATTATATCAAAATCGTATCCATATTCATATTCATACTCATATTCCTATTCTTACACTTCTCCTCAAGCTGGTGCATACAAGTCATATTTACCGAGCTTGTTATAGACATAGGACTAGTGAGGGACTTGGGTGAAAATATATGCAAGCTGATCACTTCACTTCACAAATTTTGTAACATCACTGGAGAGTATCTTTTCATCAACAGTGAGAATCAATCTCAATGTTTTTTTGATAAGGGAGAATCAATCTCAATGTACTTAGTCCTCTCATGAAATACCAAATTTGATACTATATGAAAGGCCTCTTGGTTATCACACAAATTCCATCTGACTGATTTCTCCAAATTTTAGTCCTATAAGCAACTATTTAATCCAAACTAGCGAACAAGTTGCTATAGTCATTGCTTGATCGTCTGCTTCTGCACTAGATCGAGCAACCGCTTTGTTTCTTGCTCCATGACACCAATAAACCTCCTATTAAAACACAATGTCCGGATGTAAAACATCTATTAGATGGTAAATATGGCAATGTTTCCATATTTTTCTTGCTCCTTGTTTCATTGGTTTTGTCGCAATCCCAATTTCTCAAGGATTCCTTCTACGCACTTGGAATCCGCGTTGGTTTTGATCAACAGTGTCTTCCAGTCCACTATGAAGGACCTGGTTCCTTCATATTTGTAATGCACTTCTGATAGCAGTTCTTTGTTGTGATCATGCTCAGGAACTGGTTCTTCCATTGTTTGTTATGTTTTGCTACTCGTTTTTTAATTATCTAAACCCCATATTGTTAGCCTTAGCTCATAGCACTCTAGTCTCTAGCTCACATTGCCCTCCCTATCACCTGTAGCTCATGACACTCACAGCACAACAAAGTCATTTATGACATATCAAGTAAACTACAGTCTTATGTTATCAATAATGATCTCTTTTTAATAAAAATATTTTAAAGCTCAACATGTTAAACTATAATCTCAATCTTCTTACAAGTCATGATGTGGTATGAGGTTGGCCAGCCAAATCAATAGTGTGCTACTTTCTATCACTCATGGAAATAGAAATGAATGAAAACAGAATATAGGACCAGGTTAATCTGCAAGAGAGAATTAACAACTGACCATTTCATGTCCAGTTGGTAAACAAGGAGGTCCGGCACTCTTCTCGAGATTATAGACTTGTGTCTGCAGTACTTGTATATTTGCTTTCAGTAACTGATTTTCTTGTAACATATTGGTCCTCAACTCTTCGAACTCCTTCACCTGTCAGGCTTTGATTTTAATTTCCATGTTAGGAATTAACGGAAGCAATGATTGTCAATTTTTCTACGGGTTTTGACATCAACAGCCATAATAAGGACAAGATGTCAAAAATCAGGATACAACATCAGGAAAAGTAAAGCTTAAAACAAAAAACGTAGATGCCCAACTACAACTCCCAATGCCTTCTATGTGTAAAGATACATATTTGGTCAAGTAGAACAAAACATGTCGACAATTCTTTGAAAACTAACATCACAATTTGTATCCATTAAGAGAGTTACACCCTGATATGATTGCCGAACTTTTCAAATCAAAATTCCAATGTGGACAAAGAAGAACACTCTTCTCGGTATACTTGAATTCTTAAAGGAGGCCATGTCCACTAGAAACCATTTATTTGTCATGTTCTTTTATGAAACACCTGCAATTGGCTATGTTAGCAAACCAAGAACACATTATATTATAGACACTAAAAGCCAAATATGCAGGTTGATAACAGTTTGATGAGAAAAGTTCAGTCAAGAAAAACATGATACATTTTTGTCGCTGGGACTGCATACCTGCGTCTCTAAAAGTGCATTATCACCACTTAGGCTGGAAATTATTTCTCTGAATGACTTCTGCAAAAACAAGAAGAGACTACGGTTTGAACTTACTGAAGCATTTGACAACAACTAGTCACTTAATAGATAAAACTAACAATTAGGTTATGTGCCCTGTTATTTATTTCTTTTTTATTTTGAGAAATGGGTATCAATGCAGACCTAGCTAAAGATAGGGCACAGTGGGGAAAAAAAGATTCATATAGGTGATAGCTACTAGTTGAGGATAGATTTTTGACTTGTTAGAGATTGTTGTTGTTATTATTCTTGTTAGTTTTTTTCTATCATATTTATATGCAAATTTAACTTATTTTCCACATTTTTAATTGAGTATGATGATGATATAATTTTGAGCTTAAATGAAAGTGGGGAGTCATATAGTTGACACTCCATCCCAACTTGTTTGGGATTGAGGCATAGTATGAAAAAAGAGCAATGCATTGATCTACTCCAACAATTGACTTATAAATAATTTAGCAAAGGAAAATCAAACAGATTTATCCATGCAGCTCAAACAAGTAAACTATTCTCTTTCTTTCTACTCGATTAGAAGTGCTAAGAGCCTACTAAGCTCAGTGTGCATGCCCAGAAAAGTTCAAGTGGCTGTACAATTTTATTTTATTTTTATGACAAGGGAAACTCGCAGCCGCTACCCTTTGGGTGCGCACAGGGTAAAACCCCCGCTCCTATGCAATAGCTCGCAAACCACATAGGAGAGGTAACCCGCACTAGGCAAGCCCGATGCGACGAGCTCGACAAGGCAAACCCCTTGCTTTCGCTGGCAAGGGGTTTCGAACTTGAGACCTCCAACATGGAAGTCCCAAGCCCAAACCACTGGGCCACCCCGAAGGCAAACCCCTTGCTTTCGCTGGCAAGTGGCTGTGCAAGTTACTTCAAACTTACAAAGTGGTTGTGCTTGAAGTCACTGATATGCAATATACTTCAAGGCACGTTTACTCTCAGGTACCACCTTATTACCCACAGCCGTATTAAAGAAAACTCTGTATCCAGATTCCAGATAGATCACTACCACAGGTTTTCAACAAGGAAAATTTTACTGCCATTCACCTTTTAATTATCTTAGATTTTCATGATGAAGTAAGAGAATTTCATTAAATGGCATCAAGAACTCGGCTTCTCATCTTAATAGCACATCCCAGTGACATTTTGGTTCAAATATACTGTCATTCAGCTTTTCATTATCTCAGTTTTTCATCTTTTTTTTTATTAAGTAAATGAATTTCATTAAATGGCATCAAGAACTCAGCTTCTAATCTTAATAGCACATCCCAATGACATTTCGGTTCAAATATACAGAACATGACTTGTTTGTTGTTCTTGTACCGTTCTACACTGTTTTCTTCTTCTTAGTACTTAGATGTGTTGCACTTGAGCCGAGGGTCTTTCGGAAACAACCCTCCCTACCTCCACAGCGTAGTGGTAAGGTTTGCATACACTGTATCCTTTCCAGACCCCACTTGTGGGATTTCACTAGGTATGTTGTTGTTGCTGTTGTTGGCTTGGTACAGTTAAACAAAAAATGTCACTTGATGGAAATCAAGAAAAGTACAAGTTGGATAGCAAAAATGACTTTTTCAAATCTGTTAGGATGGAAATACAGAAGTTTCTTGTCATCATCCAGCAAGATCCACATGCATGAACATTAACAACAACAACAACATACCCAATGCAATCCCACAAGTGGGTCTGGGAAGGTGGTTATATGTAGCTTTATCCTACCTTGTGAAGGTAGATGTTTTTTCCAATAGATCCTCGGCTCAAGTAAAGCATATCAAAATCAAGTATGATGTGGAACTACAGTAGTGAAGAAGTCATGCTAAAAACAAAGGAGAACAGAACAGTAGCAACAACAAACAGTACGGTAACTGAAGCAAAGGAAACAACATGTAATAAAATAGGAGGGTAGTAATAACAATACTGATAGAGGAAACTTGACAACGCTCAATTACTTACTAAATTTCCACCCTACTTTGGCCTACCTCTCTTAATACCGACCAAGCCAACCTCTAACACCTCCTCACTGGCATCTGTGCATTTCCTCTCACATGCCCTAACCATCCCAATCTCGCCTCCCTCCCTCAACTTGTCTACCACGGAGATCACTCCCACCTTATCCAAAATATCTTCGCTCCTAGTATGTCCACACATTCATTGCAACATCCTCATTTCCACTACTTTCATCTTCTAGACGTGCGACTTCTTGACCGACCAACACTCGGTCCCAAACATAGTTGGTCTAACAATCACTTTATATTACATACTTTTTCATCGCAGCATCCTCATTTCCGCTACTTTCATCTTTTAGACGTGCGAGTTCTTGACCGACCAACACTCCATCCCAAACATAGCTGGTCTGAGGACCACTTTATAAAACATACTTTTAAGTCTTTGGTGGCACACTCTTAACACACAAGATACTAAATACGAGCCTCCATTTCATCAGCTCCAACACGATATGTAACGTCATCATCAATCTCCTTAATTCCTTGAATTACGAACTCAAGATACTTGAAACTTCCTTACTTGGAGATAACTTGAGTATCAATCCTCACCTCCACATCTGCCACGTGAGTTCATCAGTAAACTTGCACTCTAAGTACTTTGTCTTAGTCCTCAACTTGAACCCTTTAGGCTTCAAGGGTCTGTCTCTGAACCTCTAGCATATCATTAACTTTGTCGCATGTCTCATTAATCAATACTATGTCAACTGCAAAAAGCATATTGTAATACCTCGTACATCTATGTTAACATGCAACTAGTCAAATGGCAAAGGATTGGTATGAAACCGAGAGATTAAGGATACAAATTGATAATTATGTTAAGTAACATATATATAAAGGTTGTTGAAGTGTTAACCCAAGGTTTTAGCCCAAGGGAAGCCTTCAAACAAAAGTTCAAGTCAAAGGATCCCCTGTGGAGGGTCACTACTTCAAGTGATCCAGCATATTGTTTGCTTTAAACGAGCAGATCTCCCAATAGATGGAGAGCTAACCAATCAAATTAAAGGTCTTTGAGTCTAGTTTCCAAAAAAACAAATCGCTCGTCCATCCAAGTTCTATATCAAGAATTATACAAGTTTGAAGAAGACATTGTTTGCAAAATTTCCATTTATGTTTGACTCTCATGTTCACAACTAGGTCATCGTCAACAAGATTATTTGAGCTTGGAAAAAGGTGATTACAATTGAGCCTAAAGTCTAAGTGTTCAAGTGTACAAAAAGTGAAGGACTAGTTGAAGGGATTAAGATTTGGAAAGCAAAATAAATGCAGGACAAAGTAACCTACTTGTTTAGACGTCCTACTTGTTCGAGCTACTTTCTTAAACGTCCTACTTGCTTATGAGACGTACGTGCTTAAAGATAACTAATGTGTCACTTGTTTTATTAGGCAAACCCATGTGACAGCATATGGTGAGGGTCCCACTTGAAATAATTTTCTCTAAAGAAAACAAGTAGGTGCATCACCTACTTGAACAATGAAAGACCCAAATTAATTGGGCCAAAGGGATATGGGGCGGGTCGTTGGGTCAAGCCCAATACCCATCTGCCAAAAGGTGATATATATCTATTTACTTAGACCAAATATCATATTACTCACAAAGAAAATTTCATTAGTCTCTCTATTTCGATTGTGACTTTCTCTCCAAAGAAGGCTCTTGAATTTTCTTCTTCTTTCACAACCCCTAAGGTAAGTATTTTGTATGTATTTCACGTAGTTTTAATTTGTAAGGGAGTGGGAGAACTTGTGGTTACATGTTGAGAAGCTTGAGGCAGCCTTTAGAGAAAGAGTTCCCTACGCCGCCCATATTGGTGAGATGTTGTTCTCAAGTGTTTTCTTCTTGTCTTAAGGTTTTGTTTTGAAGAAAATTGTTTGGTGTTGAAGATGTCAAGTTAAGAGATTGCAAGTTCCAGCAAATTTGAGGTAAGGTTCTGGTATATCTGTCACGTGTTTAAAAGGAAAACAATTGGCTACAATATGGCCTGCACTTGCATAGATCACATAGTGATATGATTCTTAAGCTAAACCAAGTACTTGATAGACTAGAATATATATTATGTTACTTGTGAGCAACATAAAGATCCTCACTTGCTTATGTGAAAGATAAAGATGGTAACTCACTTGTTAGTTTGTTATAGGCTTTGTAATTATATGATTAAGACCTACTCTAAAACGATGGGTGGGTATTCATAGGTCTACTTCGCATACGAAGTGATGCGAATTTTGTGCACAGGATTGAGACAGACCCGCCCTTTATGGCATATGTGATAGATAGTAGTCAACTGAAATGTCATGCACTGGTTCCCCTGGTTCCCTGACTAAGACAATATATGGCCTACAAGCTTACGGGCAGACCCTTTATAGGAGCCAGGGGAAGATGTACCTTACAGCAAATTGCGATAAACACTTATCAACATCATGCAACTTATGTGATTTGGCAATATATCTCTTACATGTGTCATAGATCACCTTTGGAGGCCATCATGTGATTACTTGTATACTTGTACTACAGATAGAGGTAGAACATCACCTAGGCAAACTACTATATATTATATATTAAAGAAATAACTCAAGCGATGTTATATGAGAATTTCTAAGGTTGGTTATATTCCGTTATAAGTTACAGCTTCATATTATACTTTAAATATTCATATCGTTCATGTGCTAAAGATTTCCCTAAGAGGCTTATCCGTTCATTGTTACAGGTAGCCTTTAAAGGCCTATCATTTGATCACTTACAGGGATAAAACACAGCATATCTCATGTGTAAATCTACCACTTGTTAACATTTTAAGCAACAATCGAAATACATTTTACTTAAGTTTATAAGGTTATCCATAAGATAAAGTTTTAGACAAAAAGGGTTCTGATGTTCAGTTGTTTATAGTTGCTCATCTTATTCTTTGATTCGTTGAGCATCCTCATGTATCTACTTGTTATTGAGTTTGTTTTACATAATAGTACATGTTGTATATGTATAGACGTTCCAGTGGCTTGGGACACTGCATTTCCATGAATGCAGGATCAGGTATACAGGTTAGTAGAATCCCGCAGTAGTCTCTTGTTGCATACTCAGCAAAGTAGCAAAGTATCGGTGAGCTCCATTATCACCTGGAGGTAATAGGTGCCTAGTACTACTTAGATGTTCTTATAGTTATAGTTGGGTATGTTGAGGCCCTGTCCCGACCATTTAATAAGGTACAGTTAAGAATTCCATTAGAGGCTTCATAGACATTGTAAAATTGTCACCTATGATTATAGTTTCATTTGTCCATCACATCAGTATGGCCAGTTGGTCAGCGTTGCATAGGTACGGTTCCTCATTATTTGCCTCATGTATAGATATTCATTTGTTTAGCAGAGGTCATTTGTATAGCAGGTGTTCATACTGTGCTTTTCCGCCCCGTCCAAGCTTGGGCGTGACATATATACCATGGCATCTTTGGATATGTCGCGTCAGTTCATCCATTACCAAGGCAAAAACAAATGGGCTAAGAGTTGATCCCTGGTGCAACCCCATCATTGCCTGGAAAGTGCTCGAGTCTCCTCCAATTATCCTTACTCGAGTCTTGGCTCCTCGTTCATGTCCTTAATCACCCTAATGTAAGTTACAGGCACACTTCTAGCCTCCAAACATGGTCAATGAAGTGGTTGAGAACCCTAATGTCTTAGGTTCAACACTCAACGGAGACAAAAAATACTACATCTGTCTTAGCTTTGGTGGACAGAGTTACGTAGTATCTGTTGCTGGTGGGAGGTGGCAGGTATCCCATGAAATTAGTCGAGGTGCTTAAAACGGACACCGCGGTTTTACAAAAAAAAAGAACCTCCCCACGAACTTTGTTGTATGCTTTTTCTAGGTCAATGAACATCATATGTAAGTCCCTCTTCCTCTCACTATATTGCTCCATCAATCTACTTACGGGATGAATGGATTCTGTAGTTGACCTTCGCGGCAGGAATCCAAATTGGTTCTCTGTAATAGACACACCCTCCTCAGCCTCATCTTCACCACCTTCTCTCGAACTCCCGGAGTGTGGGTTAGTAGCAAAATACCCCTATGGTTGTTGTAATTTTGAATGTCACCCACATGAATGAACATCATAAATTGCATTTCCAAAGTGTTCTTTGTCACTTTTGAGGTCATCAGTTGTCTAGTCATGATTCCTTCTTGCATGTTATTTTGTCTTTTACTCCCTTTACAGACTGACGGCTTCATTATCAAGAAAAAATACAATTCTTCTTACTAGAAGCCATACTTTATATGTCATCAAGTATTCAAAACCATCTGACTTGAATTTTGTTCACTGTTTTTTTAACAATTCCTTTGGTATCCGTTCTGTTTTTATTAAGCAATTATATCTATGAGCATTTAATTGAAGCCAGATATATTTTATGAATATGTTTCCTCTAAATTGCCAAGCATCTTAAATCATATGCATAGCAGGTCATATTGTTCACCTATCTATTAAGCCCATCATATCGCTACTCGTGAAATATCCATAGCAACTTGACATATGCATAACATGATTCGATTCAATAGGGCAGCCTAAAGCACTAAGCTCCCGCTATGCATGGGTCCGGAGAAGGGCATACAACCCAGAATAGCTAGCTTGCTAAATTCTTGTTATTACTTGACCGCAACTGAAACAATATACATTGGTCTCAGAAAAGAGGATATTAGCAACAAAGCCCACTCAAAACTACACGCATTAAGATATAAGAAATTACCTCCTTTTGGACCCAGTTCTCTCTTTCCTTCTCCGTCTCTTTTACTTTTTCCTCCAAGCTCACCTGATATTCATGCCAAAGTTATTCTCAGAGTCTTTATTTTGACCAGGACAATTATCAAAGAGAAACACAAATAAATTGCTTATCAGCATGAATGTAAACAGGTATGAGACTGAAGTCAAAAGCAAGAAAAAAACTCCACTATCAAGTGAAAGAATAGAAGTGAAATTAATTTTTTTACCATCGTTGAATTAGAATTTTCCACTTCATCCACCAACAGACTTATTCTTTCCTCCAAGCTAACCTGCAAGGATGAAGTTATTAGACCAAAATCTATTCCATCTCATTAATCCTGCTCTACAAAGCATGCCAGCTTCTAGTTATTTCTTTTCCCCACATGGAACCAAAAACAAAAATAAGGAGAAACAAAGGACGAAACAAAAACGAAAAGTATCAGGACAGTCGATATTAGGAACAGTTCCCTGTCAAAGTTACTAGTATTAAAATAGGAGAGAGATTACCTCCTTCTGGACCTTGTTTTCTGTTTCCTTCTCCATCTCTTTAACTTTTTTTTCCAAATTGACCTGATATTCATGCTAAAGTTATTCTCAGTGTTTTGGGAAGCGAAAAGCGGAAAAAAGCAATGAGGGCTCGCGAGCGAGAAGCAAAGCGCGCGCTTTTTTTATGTAAAGCGATATTTAGTATAAAAATAAAAAATATTAAATAAACTAGTTACAACTTTACTAGTTACTACAAGCAAAAAAGAAGTGTAACTTAGTAACAAAACAACAAATAAACCAAATAAGAAAAATAAAGACTATTAAGAGCAGCAACCAGCATACGCACATCACTGATCATAGTCACACTGTATAGAAATAAAAAAAAAACAGAGCAGTAATAGAATTGGAAAAAAACAAAGCAGTAATAGAAATTGAAAAAAACAGAGCAGTAATAGAGATTGAAAAACAGAGCAGCAATAGAGATTGAAAAACAGAGCAGCAACAGAAATTGAAACAAAAAAAGCAGCAATAAAATATAGAAAAAAACACAGCAGCAACCAAAAATAGAAAAAAAACAGTAGCAGAGCAGTCACAGCCTCACAGAGAAGAAGAGAAGAAGAGAACTTACAGCAGTGACAGCCTCGCAGCAATAAAAATATAGAAAAAAACACAGCAGCAACCAAAACTAGAAAAAAAAACATTCGTAGAGCAGTCGCAGCCTCACAGAGAAGAAGAGAAGAAGAGAACTTACAGCAGTCGCAGCCTCGCAGCAGTCCAAAGAAAATATTTGAATTCGCGAAAGGAGGTATTGAGAAGTCGCGAAAGAAGATTTCAGAAATTAAAAAAAAAACCTTCAATTTTAAAAAAAAAAAACCCTAATTAGCGCTTTTTCAAATTAAGCGCGCCTTTTCTCGCTTTTTCTTTTCTTGCGCTTCTCGCTTCAACTGTAGAAGCGATCGCTTTTTGAATGTCGCCTCGCTTCAGGGAAGAAAAGCGCAAGGGCTGCGCTTCGCCTTGCCTTGCGTTTTAATCGCACTTTTCCTTGCTTTTTATTACACTGGTTATTCTAGTGCAAGTTTTTGAACCAAGCAAATTCTCAAGGAGAAGTGCCACTATATTGCCACAATACGTGAAGATAAAAGGTATGCAACAAAACTCAATGGCATGATACACCCCCATATCAAGTGAAACAACAGAAGCACATAAAAATTAAACTTCAAGATTCATTACCCTCTTTGAATTCAACTTCTCCACTTCATCCACCAACTCATTATTTCTTTTCTCTAAGCCAGCCTGTAAGGAACAAGGTATTACGCTGGAACTTACTGCAGGCCTCAAGAGAAAATCTTAAAATTGCAGAAAATGCGGTTAAGGATATGACAATGAATTGCTTATAACCAGTGATGGTAAAACAAAATGATGATCTTATGAAAAAAAAAACTTGGTTCTGTTATACAAGAGAATTTAGTTGCCAATATGGGATTATCACCTCCTTTAGAAGCCAGGAATTCTTTTCACTTTGTAACTGAGAATTCTTCATCTCAAATTCAGCCTGAAAATTACAGAGAGCATACTTCTTGTCATGTAGATCTAAACTTTAAAGAGTCGTTGTGGAAGTAAAAGTACAATAAAAAGAGACTGGCAATGGCAACTAAAAACTATCAATTTGGTGTCCTAAATGCAATATATCTTTGAAAACTTCCACAGAAGTAGAAATGAGAATGGCTAAAAGTTTTAGTACCTCTTTCTGCAAGTAAACATCCTTCTCCATATGCAATTGTCTTATCTTTTCTTCTTGGTTAGCCTGCAAAAGTCCAAAAGGTCACTGATTGCTGTAGAAGGACCATTGACCAAACAAGGAAAGAATATTTTAGGTGGACAATACGATCCAGAAAGCACAACTATTGTGATAGCAGTATGCATCTATCCATTTTTTCCCATTACCTCTTGCCTCCTGAGACTGCTAATTTCATCTTGCAATTGCATGATATTCATCTCAAAACTAGCCTGTGGATCACAGAAGAGCGTAAAACTCAAAATAGATAGGATAAATAGGACAAGACATTTAAAAAACACAGCACTGATTTTGCATACTCTGTGCACGTAGCAGCATGGCAAACCATCAGACTTCGAAATTTAACCGTACTTGAACAATTCATTTTTGAAAATGAAACTACATAAAGCGAAGTAGCGAACAACACACAAAAAGTACAACACAGTTTTCCCCACATTTGAATAATGAGAGGATACTCTTAATATTTGGTCAAAATCACTTTGTTTTTTGACTGTGCCTGCTTTCAGACAGAGGCAGAACTAAAATACCTCTTTATGCAGATGACTGTTATTTTCATTCTGAAGTTGTTTAATCCTCTTGTTAAAGTTAGACTGCACATCAAGGTAAATCCGCAAGATTAGGAGTGAAAATCTTAAAAAAACTGATTAGGCACCAGCCACTGGCCTATGAGTTAGCAAGTTGCAGGTTTTTACAATGCAAATTTTGTGTGTAGTTTCTATTACCTCCTCCTTCAGTAAACTGGCATCTTTTTCCCGTGAGAACTGTTTAAGTTTCTCCTTGAAGATAGCCTGTAAAACAGCAGTAACTTTTAAATGTTTCAATTAAAATGTAGATAGAAAATATATATGTGATTCCATGCAGATGTAAGCTCATTTAAAGGCTACACAAGCAAAAGGTTTTACAGCATTATACCTCCTTTTGCATACGTGACACTTTATCCTTCTGTAATTGTTTTACTTTCTCTTCAAAGGCAGCCTGTCCATAAAATAAAGAAAGCAATGACTTGTCATGAGTTATACAATAGACAGATAAGAGAGAGGGGAAGAGAATACAATTATCATAAAATCATGAGCCCATAACTGAAAATAGCTCAGCAGCTGCTAAAAGAGGAGGCCTTAACTCACCTCTGTATCCATCCTACAGTGTTTCTCATTCTCGGCTAAAGATGACTGTAAAAGCAAGAATGTCAAAAGAGCACATATCAGAAAGTATCAAGGACCTTAGATGTTTACAACAATGCCTCAGTCCCAAAAATTGTTGGGTTTGGTTATATGAATCTTATTTCTTCATTTAAACTCATTTTGTAGCATCATCATACTAAATAAAATAAAAATATATTAAATATGTCTACAACTAATAGTTTAATAATAATAATAATAATAATAATAAATAAATAAATAAAAATTATAATAATACTATAATATTAATAACACTAAGACTTATTTTGAACTACTCCTTCTGTCCCAATTTAGGTGATGTAGTTTGATTGGGCATGGAGTTTAAAGAAATATGAGAAGACTTTGCAATGTTCCAAAATTACCCCTTAAAAAATGAATTTTTACATAGAAGAGTACACCTTTTGTGGACTTTTTGCCAAATAAGTGAGACCCAACATGGGTTTAATGTTGGTAACGTCAATATTTGCCAAATAAGGAAATGTGTCATTCTTTGGGACAGATATCATATAAATTGGGACAGGGGGGAATAGTAGTTATCACCTATAGGTCTTTTTCTTCTATTGTGTCCTATCTTTAGCAAAGTCTGCATTGACACAAGCATTTCAAGACAACTTCCTTCCATGTGATTTTAGGTTTACCCTGTCCCTTTTTACCACTTTCACTTACAATAGTTTCACTCCTACGGACTAATACATTTGTAGGTTGATGCAAAACATGTCCAAACCATCTCAAGCGACCTTCTCACATTTTATCCTCAATGAATGTGACTTGGACCTTCTGGCAAATGTGTTCATTTTTAATCTTATCTAATCTTAGTATGAGGATTCTCCGTCCTTTGCCTTTGGCAACTTCTTATAACACTATTTTAGCTTTAATAACTTTGTGTACCTCCTCATTCCACCACCAGAATTCCTTGGTTGAGAACCTAGACCTTTAGACATACCTAAAACTTTAGTTGCTATGTTTTTAATGCAAACTGACATTTCTTTCCACAAGATATCTACGTCTCCCTCTAAGTCTCAAGCCCAACACCTAATTCGCGGTTGTTTGAAAGTTGCACCTTTCTCACTCTACTGTTAAGCTTTCATCTAAGACTACTAACCAATGTTGGGTGTATGAAGGTTTAAGACATAGAAGAGAAAGACGCTTTTATTCACGTACAATATGCTCTTTTGAAAATACTGATCTGATAAGGCACAAACCACCAGAAGACCTAGAATACAGGAAACTATTAAAATCCTAAATACTACAAATGACTAACTATGTATACCATCAAATAGTTGTAATAAAGGAAGCTAATCACAGACTCCTAAGCTGAAGGGTAACAGATGTTATCTGTTAAGACGCCCCGCAAGTTAGGGTGACTGGAACAAGCACCAACTTGTGAAAATGGCGCAAAAAAGTTGTACGTAGAAAGGCTTGGTGAGTACAACAGCGACTTGATCAACAAGAGTGAATGTGACGAACCTCAAGTGCATTTTGTTGAACTTGCTCATGAACAAAATGGAAATCAGTGGATCTATCTCAAAAAAAAAAAAAAAAATGGAAATCAGTGGCTACATGCTTCACCCTACTATGAAAAACAGGATTAGCACAAATGTAGGTGGTGCTAACGTTGTCACAGAAAACAGTTGGTGAAGAACACAGTGATAGGTGGACTTCAGAAATGGCAGCAGCAACAGCTTGATACTCTGCTTCGGTAGATGAGCGTGAGATAAGACTTCTGCATTTTGGAAGACCAAGAGACTGGTGAATTACCAAGGTGGACAACACAATCTATTGTTGATGTTCTGTCTTGTGGATTTCCAAACCAATTAGAGTTAGAATAAGTGAGTAAACGGCCTATAAGTTGTCGACTTAGCTGGACTCCCAATGTGCTTGTGTGTTTCAGGCACAACAAGCGTTTGATGGCTTTCCCATTAGACATTTTGGGATTACGCATAAACTGAGACAACTTGTTCATAGCAAACCCGATTTCAGGCAGTCAGGCCTAGTGAAGGGTAAGTAGTGAAGCTTACCAATGATTTTTCTGTAAAGAGAAATGTCAACTACAGAATCAGCTTTTGAATCAACTAAGGTGCAGGTTGATGTCATTGATGAGAGAACACCCTTGCAATCAGCCATATGCAATTCATCAAAAAGATGCATGACATATTTTTGTTGAGACAAATATATGGCAGTTGGCGTGGATATCACCTCAACACCCAAAAAATAAATGTATGAGCCCAAAATCTTTTAGAGAGAATCATTGGGAAAGTGATGTAATTATAGACCTGCCACTTCTATGAATTTCTCGATATTCTGGTCCAAGATCATCTGAGATTTCTCGATATTCTGGTCCAAGACCAGTGAGAATATTGACAATGAGTTCATCGTTGGTGACATGAGCTCCTGCAATCGCTATATCATCGCAGAGAGATCTTACTTGGTTGAGATAGTTTGTTACAAAGACTCTCTTTGGTGAGATGAGCGAGGTGATCTCACAAGCTGAAAATGCGAGTTTTCAACTTAGTGGCATATGCAGTATGGAGGGAATGTCAGGCCGCTTTGGCAGTGGTTGCAACGGCTACAATGGAAGTAAGAGTTGGATCTACTGATGCTAAAATTGCATTTGGGATCAATTGGTCCTGGCAAAACCAATTAAGATAATCTGGGTTGGCAATTGTCTGGTTGTTTGTGGTGGTGGTCGTTGTTTGTGGTGGTGGTCTCGACATGAGTAAGGGCAGTCCCATCTAGATGTCCATAAAGATTGTGTCCTCTCATGAGCATGGGCACTTGTGCCTTCCACAAGGAAAAGTTATGGTTACCAGCAAGTCTAATCAGAAGCTGGGTAACTGAGTTGAATTGAACAATGGTGGTGGTGTTGGCTGCATCGGAATTGGTAACTGAGGGTGCCATTTGTGGTGGGTGGGTTATTAGAATTCTGTGAGGAGAATAAAAGCTCTTGATACCATATAAAGGTTTGAATTGTAGAAGAGAAGGATGATTTCATTCACATACAACAGGCTCTTTAATTCTTTATATAGAGCAGATACAGAATTGAAAATACTACCCTAATAAGGTACAAACTAACTTAAGACCTAGAATATAGGAAACTGTTGAAGTCTTAAATAGTATAAATAACTAACTACGTATACCAACAGTTAACTGAAATATAGGAAGCTGATAACACTCCTAAATTGAAGGGTAACATATATTGTTTGTTAATAGGTTGGTCAGCATTTCTCGTGGAATAACCTTACAGTCCTTGCATTTACTTTTCATCTTCTAACAAGGATAAAAATGAAAATGTATTGGACTATGGTTACACCCACTCTTATAAGTAATTAGGTCAGAATCTTTATTTTCTTAAAATATGTGTTAGCTACCACAAAATCACAAGCTAAAGAAAATTCTAAATAGCATCCGCTACGTCATTCTTAAAAACATAACTATAACCACCATGTACTTGTTCAAAGTCGTCGGTCTGTTTACCTACATGGCTATTTAGTTCTCTACCTATAAGGATTTGTCAGCCTCCTGCCTCCTGGAATTCCTTGAACCAAGTTAGCCATATCCTCACAAAACTTAGTTTTAGCTTCTACATCTAATCTTATTTGCGGCACATAGGTACTATTAACACTGATTTTAAAATTTAAAGGTGAGAAGGCATTCTACATACGTTCTTTAATTATTTCTTCTCTCCACCAGGCAGCCCCAGTTCTAATCCTTCTCCTTTTAATTCTTTTTTCTCTCAAGACATTCCAATATATTTCCTTCCATTTTCTCTTTCCTTATTCTCTTCTTCCATGCACCCTTCCTATCATGAGTTTCTCCTATTAACTTTCCACTTAGTGGAGAAAGGACCCTCTCTATTTCCAAACAAAATGAAGATCTAATTCCAGCTTGCAATAAAAATTTGACAAGTAAAGACTATCATCTATGGTTATAAATTCATGAGAAATCCGCTTACATTCACAGTTTAAAAGAGAACACTTTACCAGTAGGCATTGAATGTTGCACCTGCATTTGTTCATAAGGAAAAGAAGGAAAACACTGCTCTATGACAGGGCTTTCAAGTTTTCTGTACCAATTCACTTACTGATCGAGCATAAGGAAAACTAAATTCTGCAACTATGATTTCTTATTACACTTTCCCATTAATGATGCAGCAAAACTTTAAAAAAAATACATATTCAAATTAAGAGGATTACTTATAGCATAAATCTTGAATATACAGAAACCCCATAATTGGGTTCAGAGAAGAGCATAAACTATGTTGGACTGTGACAAAGTGAGTCAACATTTTGGGCTTTAAATCAACACTTTTTCTGCCCTTATCTAATCTCAACCATTAAGATGATCATGATGTGAAAAAGATAATCTTTAAGAATTGGACTCAAAACACACTCTCTCTCTCTGTCTCTCTCCTTCAAATATGTTTTCTAGTTCCTTTCTTCACGACCAACGCAACCTTTATTCTCTAACAACTCAACTTCTGAATTCAATTTAGTTAGGAACAAGAAGCTCATAATAGCATTTGATGATTACAACAATGTAACCAGTGGAATCTAGGGAGGTAGAGTGTACTAGACCTTACCCTACCTTGGGAGGTAGTGAGGTTGTTTACAATAGACCCTCAGCACAATGAAAAGATGGCAAAGGAAAAATAATTGACAAAATATGCTGGAAAAAATAAAATTGACAATAACGACAACAAATAGTAGGACAATTGAAGTACAAGAAACAACAGATAACAGCAAAATCGAAGGACAAGAATTACTACTTAGCTAGGTGACGCACAACTGCGGACTAACCCTCTGCCCTAATGTGTGCCTTCAATAACCTACTTTTCTAAGGTCATGACCTCGGTAAACTGAAGTTGTATCATGTCTTGTTTAGTCACTTCTCTCCAATACTTCTCCGGCCTACATCTACCTCTCCTAAAACCCACCAAAGTTATCCATGATGATTAATTCATGGATGCATGTTTGGGGTCATTTAGACAAGGGTAACTTATC
Source organism: Solanum okadae (assembly GCA_036553675.1). NCBI lineage: Eukaryota > Viridiplantae > Streptophyta > Magnoliopsida > Solanales > Solanaceae > Solanum > Solanum okadae. The sequence continues at coordinate 19,900,335 of CM071686.1, read as the reverse complement.
AATTAAATAACATCTATTTGTTGTACTTTTAGATCACCCAATAATGTTAAAAGTATGAATATGTTCTTTCACCAAAAAAAGAAATACAACAAGAAGTGGCATGCAAAATCCATATATGGTTCTAGAAACATGACTCCTCTTAGATTTGGAAAACAAATAAACCTTTAGTACCAGAATGATTTGGTTATAGGAGTTAACTTACGACTTTGGCACCCTCAGTATCATGTCTATTAGAATCGTCATCTATCCCCGAAGTATCATCAGTATGTGCTTCAGAACCACGTATTTCAGCAGGATGGTTCTGATTGGAGGAAGCGGATTCTTCTGCACCAACGGCATTATTTTCTATTCCTTTGGTTTGTTTATTCTTCTTTTTCTTGTTCTTCCTCTTCTTCTTCTCTTCTTCCATTGGCACAGGGCCAACAATCAAAACTCAGAAAATACTAATAGAACAGCACAGTCTACAGAAACCATAAAATATTATAATCAAGTATGACATTTCAAATTAGACACAAAATTAACATGCATTTAACATCTCTTTCTCATTAGAACTTGTGGAGCACCTCGCAAAATTAATCTAACTTTAGAATCAATCAATAAACTCTCCATCTGCTAGGGCATTTTGGAACCTTAAATTCAAATCAACTCATTTTTCAATTCAACGTGTAACTTCAACGATAAACACATAAAAATGAAAAATTTTGCATGTACACAGCTAAAAAGTTGCTAATTGCAACACTTGAGAATAAGAATCAACTTGAATTCAAATTTCAACATGCTAAAAAAAAAAAAAAAGAGAGCAACTAAGTCTCTTCCTTGTTAAACTTGTGAAGCGCCGTCCAGCATGAACCTGAAGCTTCGGAATAAACCAATAGACTATAGAATCAAATCCAAATCCATTTCATGTTTAAGATTAACCACCAAACAATGTGAAACTTCGAAAATAAAAGTTAGATCAACATTGCAACATCACACCTAAAATAATGTAAAAGTTGGATATTCCAGAATCAATTAGTAAACTAGCAATTAGAGAGAAGGCATTTTCGGAACCTTAAACGCAGATCAATCTCAAAATCGATCAGCAAACGAATGTTAAACTTCAATGTAGGACAACAGGAACACTAATTTCTTTTTACTTACAGAAAACTTAAATTTCCTCCATATGAACATAGAAAATAAATTACATCGACAAGAAGGAGGTCAGATTAGCACAGCTAAATAAAATGCTTAATGCAAAAACAAATCAGATGAACATTTACCGAAAGAAGAGATCGACAAGAGATTGAAAGTGGTAAAATCCTTTGAGAAGACACCGTAAAATTGAAGCGACTGAATTTGGGGTATGGGGTATGGGGTATGGGAGAGGGCAAGAGCGCAACGGCCAGGTGAATGGTCAGTTTGGTAATTTTAGTTTATGTTCCAACTTTTTGCATTGCCTCGTCCTTCCAATCATCTGCCTACACGTTGCACTGTTTAACTAAGGTTCTCACAAGTCACATGAAAGAAAGTCAAGGCCTCAACAACATTTGCATAAAGACAAAATTACATAAATCTCATAGTTTTAATATTAAATTATAATTTATTCCTAATAAATTTCTAATTACATTAATATCTTAAGAATTAAAAAAACCGGATACAATAATTGAAGCTCGGATACATTGTATACGGTCTCGGATACATTAATATGTAGCTCGGATACATTAATATGTAGCTCGGATACATTAATATGTAGCTCAGATACATTAATATGTAGCTCAAATACATTAAAAATTAGCATGGATACATAATATGTAGCTCAGATACATTAAATACTGGCTCGGATACATTGGGAAAAAAAAAGAGATTTTGGAGAGTTTTAAAAGTAATAGGGGATAATGGAAATAAGTGAAACAAAAAGTGTGTATTTCTGTAATTTGCGCTTGCATAAATCTAAGAAGAACTTAGATAAATATTTTAGTTCTCTATAGTTTGAAATAATTTTATATTATCTCACTAGTTAATAACTTTTTAATTTTTAGATATATCTAATTACATATATTTTTGTTATCAGATACATTCTGAAATATAGATACATAATAAGGAGAGAGGTGAGCGAGGTCAATGAGACAATTTGTTTATACTAGATACATGTGAATCACATTAGATACATGTATATGGTCTCAAGTACATTCTAAAATACAAATACATGGCGAGAGAGAGGTAGATATGCGAGCGAGATAGAAGAGAGGTTATATTGTTACAGTTTATGTGGATAAATTACACCTAATTTTGACTCTATGTATCTGAGATCCATAAACTTAACGCGTCAGATAGGGGCATTCACAATTTGGATAAAATCAATCCAAACCAAAAAATCAAAATCAAACCGATTTTATTTGGGTTTGGTTTGGTTTTAGATTTTTAAAAATTGATAGTGTTTGGTTTGATTTTGGTTTTGTTAAAAAAATTGAAGACATAACCGAACAAAACCGATAAATTATATACATATATTTTATTATTATACATTCATAATATATTATTTTTATAAATAATTTTAAATATCTTATACATGTTTTCATCAAAAATTATTTATAATTTATTTATGAAAGCAAAAACAACGTTCAAGACGAGAACATTTATCTTATAGGTTTCATGTATATGAATGTCTATGAGAATTCTTAGTGGGACTAGGAATGTCACTATCTGTAATAACTATATAGGTCATTTTCTTCGTTTACCGATCTTTTTAGCGTTTAGAGCTTTCTTGTAGTGACCCTAAGACATTTATGACTTCCTAGGACTGACAGTTCGGTCGATGGGCCTTTCGTTTGGATTTTGTACATGTTTTCGTATTTTGGAGCGCCTTTGAAACTTGAACGATTGACTTCAGTCAAAAGTTCTGGAAGACGACCTCAGAATACAATGTTGATGATTTCATCAGCTCTAGAAAGGCCATTTTATGTTAGGGACATAGTTGGTTCGGGCCCTAAGACTTTTGGTGTGAGTTTGTGTCGTTAGGTGTTTTAACTTTGAAGCTTAAACCAAGAGTTGACTTTGGTCAACATACTTGGTAATCATGCTCGGATGAGAATTTCATCAGCGTAATTAGCTCCGGAATGCCAATTTTGGTCTAGAACGACCTTTCATGCGGTTACCTAGGCTTCCAAACTCATTTTGAGCATTCTTGTGACTTTTAGCTTAAAAGGGAACTTGTGTGTGAGACCCACTTTTCATCAAAACGACCTCGGATGAAAGTTTGATGGTTCTATTGAGTCTGAAATGCCGAATTTGATGGGGTAGAATATTTTGTTTCCGTGCTCAGGATTCTGAATGAATCCCGGAAATCCCGTAGGAGAATTCGGAGTTTGAGCAAACAAGTTGAAGTGATGATATTTGGTGCAGGGTTTTAGCAACTAGATATCTGAATTTTAGCGACAAGATTTTTGTTTTAGTGACTAGTTACAAGTATTTATACCTAGAAATTTCAACTTAGTCCTCATTCTACCAAATGTAATTTCTTAAGCTTAGGAGCTCCGATTGAGGCGATTCAAAGTTCTGGAGGTCCGTGTCGATCAGGGCTACGTGATGGAGTGTTCGCGAGGTATCAGAGGCTCTCCGTTTGATGTATTTTTCTCCTAAAGAGGCTGCCAACTCTCTTTTAGTTTTCTTCAATTTTTGTTTTATTGCATGTGGTGGTTTGGGTTGTTCCAAGCATGAATTGAGCCTTGTTTCGGGGGACAATCTCAGTTAGTCGATTAGGACCTTTTGACGGAGTCAATTTTGGGATTCCTAAAGTGGGTCCCACATTCTCATTTTGACTCAATTTTGGGTTCATTTCCAGTTGTTGCGATTTTAGTGTCAAAATGTCTGTAATGACGTTATGATTGATAATTCGATAGTTTGGCGATGTTTGGAGGCGTTTTGGATGTGGATAGCTCGTGTATAGTGGATTTGGAGCACTCATGTTCGGCTTTGAGGTAGGATTCGGTCTACTTTTTTGGTTGAGCTTCTTAAATAATGCCTAATATAGTTTTCATGTATTTTTGGATGGTATTTGTAGGGTATTTAGCTTTTCTCTTGTTATTCCATTTTTTCTTGATTTGGTAGGAGCCTTGTGCTTAATGTGGGTGTTGGGACCCTTAGTTTAGACTATGGCTTCGCTTGTGGAGTAAATGATTCTGCTTATCGTAGTTAGGTTTGATTCGTGGTTGCCTTCGACTAGGTTGGATATTAGATGCTTCAGGTCATGTTTTATCACCTCGGTAGTTATAGTTTGCTCCTGTTAGGGCTTGTTTTGGGTCGTTCTGCTTGTGATGATGCTTGTGACCTTGGTGGCTTGTTGTAGCCGTGGATTGGTCCTAGCTTTGCTCTGTCTAGGATGTTGACACCAAATTTTGGTCTGATATTTTTCAAAGTTAATACTTTAAGTATTTTAGTCATTAATTAGTTCAAAAATACATATTTTTCAATTTTAATGCAATTTTTTGATAATTATTCTTATTTTTTTAAAAAAATATTAGGATTTTGATAGATTAATTTTGATTATATTATTATTTTGTCACAATTAGTTGAATATATTCAAATATTTGTTCAGTTTTATCAAATTATTATTTTTTGTTAAGTTGCATTTTTTAATCATCCTTTTATTTCTTACATTTTTTAATATTCATTTTGTTGGTTACTTTTATTAATATTCATTTTATATTTTTAGCACAGTCTAGAAATACATTAAAACCAGATAAAAATTGCTTACATTGATATTTTATTAACTAGTGGTTTTGACACACGGTTTTAAGGTAACAATATTGTACTAAAGAGGTCTTCAATTTTCTATTTAAGCAATTGCTTAGTCATTAAGTTAGGGGGTGGTGAATAAGTTTTAGAATTGGGGTTCAATTTTCAGATTTTTACTTTATTTTTCTACTATTCATTATCTTTCTCCGGCGATAAATTTGCCTGAGCTCCGACTAGTCAACAGCAACCAAACCCCACTGGTCAATCTTCCCTCTCATTGTCCTCTCCCTTACGAGAAGACCACCACTAAAGCAGCCGGAGCCACCACCCCAAAAACCCCTTTTCCATCGTCATCTATGTCCTTCTTTCTCCGGCCAACAACCCGACCTCTGGCGAAATCGACCAAACTAGCCACTATCTCTGTTCTCCGTAGCCACGCTCAACACAAAAACAACCTCTGACCACCACCGAGCAGCCGCCAGACCCACCAAAAACCACCAGATCCTAAATCCCTCACTATTTCTTGTTTTCCTCGACGATCCAGACCAAAAACAAACCCAGTACCACTGTTGCCTCCTTTCTCCTTGCTCGAGTTTCACCATTAATAGTGAACTCTGAGCTCACCAGAAACCAAACCCAACAAGTCGCTGCCTCTCCTCTCCTTCGCAACCAGATCTCAACCCTCTAAACCATCACGAGATCCCCACTAGAAGCAACCCTCATTGCCAGTCCCTTCCCTTTTACCCTTTTTCGATTTTCTGTATGTTTTTGCAAGTAACCAGTAGTTCCAAGATTCGATTCTCCCTCAAAATTAATAACTCCAGCAATACATCCTTATTCCAACCAGAAACCATGGCGACACGCCTGAAAACAACCAGATTTAATTGGAAAATGCTTCTCTAAGGTAACACTTTTCCTTTTGAAATTTTGTATATATTTGAGTATATATTTTTAGTTATTTGATGTTATTATTGACAAATATTTTACTGTTAATGCTTGATTGAACCAATTTCAGTCTCACATTTATGCCTATTACTTTGAGTTGTTCGATTCTTACTTTTGTTTTGGATGCCGTTTTACCGTCTCCATATTTATTTGCTCATTATTTTGATATTTCCAGATTGTATTGTGTATAATTTTTTTTGATTATTTTTTGTCATTAATTATTTGGGGTTTGAGATATTTTTCTTTTGTTTTCATGTTCGATTCTATTACTCGTATAATTACTTTAATGCAAGTGTTGAAAATTTTCCAGTAATGCTTTAACCATATATGATGTTATTACTTTTAATATTTCCATAAAACTTTCCTTATAGAATTCGATCCTCCCGATTTTGCTCTTTTGTTGCTATTGTTACTTATATTAAACAAGTTAAAATTGGCCAATGAAAAAATCTCTCTATCGGTTTTAGAAGTCTCCCCATTTTAGAAGACGAAAATTTAGTTTAAGTTCATATACTTTGCAAGTTAAATTTGACCGATGAAGAAATTCTTGGCGATTTTCAAGGCCTCCCATGTTAATAACACAAGTTTTTGTTTTTATGTTATTATTTGATTTATTTATTGTTATTCATACTTATTTATTACTAACACTTTTACTAAATGTCTTTACAAGTACCCGAAGTTGCTTCCCATTGATGTATTTGAATTAAGTTCGAACAATATTTTTTGATTCATTATTGTATATTATTGACGTTAGGAAAACCTTAGTCTATTTCTTATATTTTGGTTTTATTTTTTTATTTGTGTATATTGCATGTTTATTATACTTGTATATTATTTTTATCTCCTCCTCAATTTGAAAAAATAAATTCAATCGGGACCCACAGTTGTGGATTTTGAAGGATGCCTAATATATTCCCTTCAGAATAACTTGAACTCTTACCTAGAATCTATTGGTTTAGTAGACATCTTTTAAATAAATAAATAAATCAGTTTCCTAGTTTTTCCTAAAATTAGGTGGCACACACTTTAAGCCCTCTTTAAATTCTTTTATTCTTTAAATTATTTTTATTTATTGAGTCGCCTCGACGGTGTGCTCTTAAGAGATATCAACATAGGACTGGAGCGGTGTGATTGGGGTAGTGTGTCGTCCCTAAAGTTTGCTCCCCCTTTATTGATTTGAAATCTCTTCTTGATCCATTTGCTTGTTGATTAGCAGTGGGAATGTTGTATCCATATTGAGATTATGATTATACTATTGGGACCGAGGCCGTATGTGAGGACCAGTTAGATCCCAGGTTAGTACTCTATACTTTGGTAGCGTTGTTTCATTGGATGTACAATTATTTGATTTTGAGTGCCTTGTTTGAATACTGGTGATGGCATGCATTGCATTGTTTGCTTATTCTCACAGATTTTGTAGTACGATGGCGGCCCATGCATTAGCATATTTATTGTTCATGATGAGATACTATTCTACTCAGTTTTTATTCTAAACTGGTTTTAATTGGAGCCGTACCACCTTGATCACTTGACTTACTGATTTTTGAGATTACGAGGCATTAGAGATGTGCCCCTTTTTCTACTTGAGATAGTAGATGCATTTGGGATGTGCTCAATTTTTACTTGATTGGTCGACGCGTCCACGCCCTTTCATGCATACTTTTGGTCTTGCTGGCGCTCCTAGGAGTTTACTAACTGGGTGTGACATCCCAAAATCGAAATGAGGCAAAATAATAGTTTTTTGAAAATTGCAGGTGCCATCCACGACTGGCCACTCACAGCCCGTGGACTGACCCACGAACCGTAGGTAGGAGTCTGTGGTTGGTCACCCAGCCAAGGCTCAGACCTTAGGACCACGACCTGACCAACGGACCATCGGTCAGAGCACAGTCCGTGGTCCAAGGTATCTAGGTCCAAGTCCACAAAAACCAGTCTCTAACCACCGAACGACGGACATGCAGGACGGTTCGTCGTCCTGACCACGGTCCGTCGGTCCCGACTGGCAGTTACTTTTAGGGACTTATGGGTCTTTTTTGGTTTTAATTAAATTGAAGTGGTGTCATTTTGCCTAAACCTAGACCACCTATATAAGTATTTTAGACCCCTAAATCCACTCAATTAAGTCATTCTCTCAATTCCCATAAGAAAACCCAAACTCTCTCAAATATTCTCTCTCTAGAAGGTAGAAGAAGAAGAAAGAGAGTGAAGCTAGGTCAAGTTCAAGTCTCCAATCTTCAAGCTTTTGGTGGGATTTGTGACTAAGGTATGATGGATTTTCATCCATGGGATCCTTTCTCCCATGGAGTCCCCTAGAATTCCCCAATTTATGAAGTCTAAATCCGCAATTCTAGTTAGGGTTTCTTCCAATGTTGTGGGTTATGATGAATGTTGATCCAATTGAGTGGATTATGATTTTTTTATAATTGATTTGGTAGGATTACATGTTTTTAGGATGCAATTACATGTACCCATGCCTATCCTATGATTCTAGGGTAGAATTGATATGATTTGAGTAGATGCCATGACAGGAAACTTTGTGGGTTAGATATATCCTTATAGGATAGATGATTTGTGATTATAATTGCTTGAGAATGAAGCATAAATGATGATCATGTGATGAAGTGCTTTGAGAGAAAAGCCTAGACTACGAATTGTTGATGTTATGGTATGAAAGAGATACTTCCCACAATGAATTGCTAAGTATGATTGAATGAATGTGAAAGGTTTACTCACATGAATGATTCTAGGTTGAAAGGATTGCTCACCTAAAATGAATCTAGACTAAAATGCTAAATAATTGATGAGGCTAGAGGCGGTTACCCCTGACCTCCACTTTCGAATATGAGGCAATTCCTATATTCCTAGAATTAAACAAGAAGCGATTCCCCACGGTCCTATTATGATGAATGGACATGGAGACGAGTACCCATAATCCTTATGAAATGATATGGAGGCGAGTACCCGTGTCATATGATGTGGTTGTGGAGGCGAGTACCCATGATCTTAAAGTAAGTAAGGCAACAAGCGAATACCTATTAGCCTTTATAAGTTATGCAAAGAGGTGAATCCCCATGTCTTTAAAAGTAAGTATGAATAATGTGATTATGTTATGAAGATGATTAGCTTGGAGTGTTGCTAGATATGCCTTCCATGATGTGTATGACTTGAGGCGGATGGCCCAATTCTTGACTAAGGATAAGTGAGGCTACTTAAGGAAGTATTCCTCTTTCATTATGATGATTTATGCACATTGATTATGCTTATGGTTTGTGTTGAATAACCTTTATGTTTATGTTGTTTATGCAAGCTATCATATTTAGTACATTATTGTACTAACGCATACTCTTGCCTACATTTCTTATCAAAATGTAGGGTCTGGCGATCTTGATTCACACACTTGTAGCTAAGTTCATAGTTGATCAATGAGTGAATATTTTGTGAGTCCTCATAGTTGATGAGTCCACGATTTGGATTTATTTAGGGTTTTATTTGGATAGATTTTGTGTCCTCAAATGCTTGTTTTGTGCCAATAACTGATATAAAACCCTTGATTTCCAGGTATTTTGATTGAGGAACAAATCATGGACACTAACTTGCAAAAAGGAACGAAGCGAGCTGAAAGAGCAAAGAAATGAAGGCCTGGTGATCACCGAGTCCCTTTGGCGAGTCGCTGAATGGCCATTACCTCGCCTAAAGTTCCAATGTGCCAAGCCCTTAAGGAGAAAATCAATTTGGCGATAGAAAGGAGCAGTCAGCGATTGGTTACGCGATGCAGTGTTGGATCGCCCAAAGTTACAGAACTTAAGGATGCTGAAAGCCAAAGCAAAAAGACGATGAACTTGGTCAAAGGGCCGATCGTCGAGTTGATCGGTGATCCCGACTTACTGCACCAAATGGTCCTTCGCAACATTTTTTTGTCAACTATAAATACATTTTTTGAATATTTAGTTGAGTATCAGTTTTCATAATATAGAGTTTTTAAGTTTTTGAGTTTGAACTCTAAGTTTTGAGACAAACTTTTCCTTAACTTTGAAGAATTGAAGTTTTCCATTTTTGAGAAATTGAAAGTGGGTCTTTGAGATTCTTCAATTTGGACCTTTGTAAAGAAGAAATTAATCTTACCTAGTTGATGGATGTAACATCCGACAATTTGAAGTGGCTTTGAAGAAGCTTGAAATTTGGAAATAGTTATTTTTGGAAAAAATAATAATTTAAAATCTGGAAATTTGGCTAAGTGTGGAAATCAGTGAGTTTTTGGCCAACTTTGAGCAGTTGTAACTCCTAGCTCAGAATGAGTTAGGAGTAGTCCTAGTTATGGTTGCGAAACCCTTGGAACGATCTTTCCAGCGCCACTGAGTTTGATCGATTCCGAGTTCGTATGAGCGAGTTATGCCCTTTAGAAGTTGGGAAGTTGGAAGGGAAATCCGTCCGGAAATTTAAGGGCATTTTGGTCTTTTCCCAAAATCTTTCTCTTGAGATTACATGGTGTGTTAGGCTAATTTTGGATCATTTCTTTTATCCCATTTTAAAGAGAAATAGTTAGGGTTTTTGAGAAGAGAAGAAGAAGAGAAGAAGAAGAGAAGAAGAAGAGAAGAAAGAGGAGATCAACAAGATCATTGTGGAAATTCGTCGGGGGTGATCCCTATCAAGGTATGTGAGTTTTTCATGTGGGTTGATCCTTTCCCCCACACACACCTAGTTTATTCATTGATTGAGAAAGATTGGGAATTGTTGTTGAAGTGTTGAAGTTGTTAGTTGTTGTTGATGTCATTGGTGGTGTTGTTGTAATTATTGCTCGTCGTGAGACATGATTGGGTTGTACATTTAAGTTGAAACCTATTGTATGTTGAGAGAATTGTGATTCTAAGACTTATGACTCTTTTGAAGTGATTCACCATCAATTGTAGAAATTTCTGGGCTGTCGATCCCCATCTATGGGCCTGACCTACGGACCGTAGATCAATCGACGGTCCGTACTGGTCAACCGTCGATTGGGACAGAAGTTGAGTTTTGGGGCATCGATCTACGGGCATGACCTACGGTCCGTAGATCGATCCACGGACCGTAAGTCGGGACCGTAGGTCAACACTTAGTCATTTTTTTCTTAAATGAAATTCTGGGGAAAATCTCTGACGCGATCTACGGACCTGCAGTACGGACCGTAAGTCCATCTACGGTCCGTCGATGGCTTCCGTAGATGCCGCCTGTGTTACCAGAAATTTGAAGTCTCAGCCAAGTTTCCCCATTCCTTTTCTCACTTTCTCAAGCAAGTTCCAAAGTATTATACCTATGTTTTATGGTTGTTTCCGACACTCCATAGTACGTCTAAGTGTTCAAGAATCCCTCCATAACATGTGATCGAACACCTTGAATTCATAATTCCGATTCAAGGAAAGATAGTTACAAGTCAAGTGAAGTTAGCAGTCAAGTTAAGTCAAGAGTTTAAAGTTGAGTTCATTTCTCAAAGTTATTAGGGAACTATGTATTCCCAAAGAAGTTTTAAAGAAGGGTCTTTAAATCTAAACAAGGTTGGAAACTGAGATTTCCAAAGAGCCTTCGGGCTAGTTTTTGAGTAATTATCTCATATCAGCAGGAATAAATATGTTTTAAAAACATAAGAGCCAGTACATTTTTGGGAGTAGTATCGAGCACCGAATTGGGGGAGCGTTCAAAGAACCCACAGCCCCCATAGAACCATGTTAGCCACCATGGGTAGAAAAGGATCATGCTTTTTAGATGAATCCTTTTCAGATTAGACTAGTGGATCCATTAGGCAGTTCAGGTCTTATACCTTTGGCCGGGTATAAGATGCTCTGGCAGCGTGAGGTCGATCACTGTATCATCACTATATCTCTTATGTGATGGTTGTCGGTTAGAGAAACTCCCACATCAGTTATTGTATTTTCATACACAGAGATTATTGTATTTTTATATACATCAGTTCATTGTATCTTTATATACATTTCAGGCTTATTGTATCTTTGTATACACATCAGAGTTTATAGCATGTTTTAAACAGTCTTTCTTTATATCGCACTTGTTTTAAATTGCCTTATATTGAAAGAAGTCAGTCAGGTTGAGTTGAGTTGAGCCAGGTAAGCTATTCAGTTTCTTCCAGATGTTCCTTCTAGCCGTTGTTGCTTGGTTTTCCAGCTTGCATACTCGTACATTCCATGTACTGATGCCAGTTGGCCTGCATCGTTTCATGATGCAGATTCAGGTATCCCAGATCAGCAGCCTGCACGTCGTTGATCCAGCTGAGCACTCCAGAGTCAGTGGTGAGCCTCCTTGCATTCCGGAGGGCTCAATTATTGAGTGTTCTCAGTTTTTGATTTTATTAGGATGTTGCGGGGTCTGTCCCAACATCCATCTCAGTATTTTTAGAGGCTTCATAGACAGACAGTCAGTCAGCTAGTTTTGAGTCTCTTATCTATGTATTTATGTAAATATCCTATTTTGAGATTCGGGTTGCCTTAGGGCCATATTTTATAAGTTAAGTTGTTTTGAAATATTGCATTGCTTTGAGTTATTCTGTTGAGTTAGGTTTCCGCTGAGTTAAGAAAGCCAGGCCAAGGGTTCGCTTGGGGCCAGTAATGGTCTCCGAGTGCCGGTCCCGCCCAGGGTGTAGACTCGGGGCATGACAAACTTGGTGTCAAAGCAAAGAGTTCAAGAGTCCTAGGGAGTCTATGAAGCCGTGTCTGTAGAGTCCTAGTTATCGATGTGAAGCGCGCCACATCTATAATTGGAAGGCTGCAACATTTAGGAAGATTTCTCATTTCTTTCACACTCATTTCGTGCGTTAGAGTTGATCTCTAAAAAGTTTCTTTCTAATCCGTGCTTGCGCGTGTTTTCAGATAGTCATGCCTCCACGAAGAGTTGGCAGAGAGCGTCTTCCCAGACGTTATGTTGATGAGCAAGAGTTACCTGATGCACCTGGAGTGCAAGATCAAGGGGAAGTTTCTAATGCCGAGTTCAGAGAGGCAATTAGAATGTTGAGTCAAGCTGTAGCTAATCAAATGGGTCAGCAAAGGGGAGCTCGACAGGAAGGAGCTGACACTTCTAGGATTCGTGAATTCTTGGGAATGAATCCTCCGAGTTTCATGGGTTCGAGCACTACTGAGGATCCAGAGGATTTCATTGAGGAGTTGAAGAAGATTTTTGATGTGATGCATGTGGTAGATACTGAATGGGTTGAACTAGCTGCGTATCAGCTGAAGGATGTTGCTAGAACATGGTTTGACCAGTGGAAAGGGGGCAGAGCTGAGAATGCACCACCTGCGAGTTGGGCTTATTTCGAGAAAGCTTTCTTGGGGCATTTCTTTCCTCGAGAATTGAGAGAGGCCAAGGTACGTGAGTTCCTCACACTTAAGCAGGAGTCCTTGAGTGTTCATGAGTACAATTTGAAGTTCACACAATTATCCCGCTATGCTCCGGAGATGGTTGCGGACATGAGGAATAGAATGAGCTTGTTTGTTGCTGGGCTGTCTCGGTTGTCAAGCAAGGAAGGTAGGGCGGCAATGCTTATCGGGGACATGGACATATCAAGTTTGATGGTTTATGTGCAGCAGGTTGAGGAAGAGAAGCTGAGGGACAGAGAAGAGTTCAGAAATAAGAGAGCTAAGATCGGGAACGAGTCCGGGCAGCAGAAAGGCATTTCAAACCGTTCCTCCTTTCAGCAAAGGCAAAAGGGACCTGCTCCATCAATTGCTAGAGCACCTGCACCCAGATACAGAGGTGAATTTAATGTTCAGAATTCGAAGGACTTCAGGGCTAGACCAGCACAATCTTCGGGTAGTGTGGCGCAAGGGAGTAGTAAGCCTCCGGTCTGCGCCAAATGTGGTAGGAACCACTCAGGTATTTGTCGAGAGGGCTCCCTTGGTTGTTTCAGGTGTGGTCAGAATGGGCATTTCATGCGAGAGTGTCCAAAGAATAGGCAGGGTGATGGAGGCAATAAAGCTCAGTCTTCTTCAGTTGTTCCCCCAGACAGGACGGCACCTAGAGGAGCTATTTCTAGTGTAGGTGGAGGAGCGAACCGCCTTAATGCTATCACCAGTCGCCATGAGCAAGAGAATTCTCCGAATGTTGTCACTGGTATGATCAAAGTCTTTGCTTTTAATGTGTATGCTTTGCTAGACCCAGGAGCAAGTTTATCGTTTGTAACTCCTTATGTTGCAAATCAGTTTGAGGTTCTTCCTGAAAGACTTTGTGAACCCTTTTGTGTTTCTACACCTATTGGGGAGTCTATTCTAGCGGAAAGAGTTTATCGTGATTGTCCTGTTTCCATCAGTCACAAGAACACCAAGGCTGATTTGGTTGAGTTAGACATGGTAGATTTTGATGTCATTCTAGGTATGGATTGGCTTCATGCCTGTTATGCATCATTAGACTGTAGAACTCGAACGGTCAAGTTTCAGTTTCCGAATGAGCCAGTCATAGAGTGGAGTAGCAGTTCATCAGTGCCCAAGGGTCGTTTTATTTCGTACCTTAAGGCAAGGAAGTTAGTTTCTAAGGGTTGTATCTATCACTTAGTCCGAGTTCATGACTCTAGTGTTGAGATACCTCATTTCCAGTCAGTTCCTATAGTAAGAGAGTTTCCAGAAGTGTTCCCTGATGATCTACCCGGAATTCCTCCTGAGAGAGAGATAGATTTCGGCATAGATCTCATTCCAGATACTCGTCCTATCTCTATTCCGCCATATAGAATGGCAGCAGCAGAGTTGAAAGAGTTGAAAGAGCAATTGAAAGATCTCCTAGAAAAGGGTTTCATTCGACCGAGTGTCTCACCTTGGGGTGCTCCGGTTTTGTTTGTGAGGAAGAAAGATGGTTCCCTTAGAATGTGTATAGACTACCGCCAGTTGAATAAGGTTACCATCAAGAACAAGTACCCTCTTCCGAGGATTGATGATCTTTTCGATCAGCTTCAGGGTGCCACTTGTTTTTCAAAGATTGACCTCCGATCAGGCTATCATCAGTTAAGGGTAAGGGAATGTGATATCCCAAAGACAGCTTTTAGAACCAGGTATGGTCATTATGAGTTTTTGGTCATGTCCTTTGGTTTGACCAATGCGCCCGCAGCTTTCATGGATTTGATGAATAGAGTCTTCAAACCTTATCTAGATATGTTTATTATTCTCTTTATTGATGATATACTAATCTATTCAAGGAATGAAGAAGATCATGCTGGCCATCTCAGAATAGTTCTTCAGACTCTGAAGGACAAAGAGTTGTATGCCAAGTTCTCTAAGTGTGAGTTTTGGCTTAAGTCTGTGGCGTTCCTAGGTCACATTGTATCCGGTGATGGAATTAAAGTTGATACTCGGAAAATTGAGGCAGTGCAGAATTGGCCTAGACCCACATCTCCAACTGAAATTAGGAGTTTCTTGGGATTAGCTGGCTATTATAGAAGGTTTGTTGAAGGGTTCTCAACTATTGCATCTCCTTTGACGAAGCTGACTCAAAAGACAGTGAAATTTCAATGGTCTGAAGCTTGTGAGAAAAGCTTTCAGGAATTGAAAAAGAGATTGATTACAGCTCCAGTTTTGACGCTACCAGAAAGTACTGAAGGTTTTGTGGTGTATTGTGATGCATCTAGAGTTGGTTTGGGTTGTGTCTTAATGCAGAATGGCAAAGTTATAGCTTATGCCTCCAGACAGTTGAAGGTTCATGAGAAGAACTACCCAACCCATGACTTAGAGCTAGCTGATGTAGTATTTGCTTTGAAGATATGGCGTCATTACTTATACGGTGTGCATGTCGACATATTCACTGATCACAAGAGCCTTCAATACGTGTTTACTCAGAAAGAACTTAATCTCAGGCAGAGGAGGTGGTTAGAGTTACTCAAGGATTATGACCTGAGTATTCTTTACCACCCAGGTAAGGCTAATGTTGTTGCTGATTCTTTGAGCAGGTTGTCTATGGGTAGCACCGCCCATATTGAAAAAGGAAGGAGAGAGTTAGCAAAAGAGGTGCACAGACTGGCATGCCTGGGAGTCAGATTTACAGATTCTGCAGAAGGAGGAATAGCGGTGACGAGCAGGGCCGAGTCATCATTAATGTCAGAAGTGAAAGAGAAGCAAGATCAAGATCCCATTTTGCTTGAGTTGAAGGCAAATGTTCAGAAGCAAAGAGTATTAGCTTTTGAACAAGGGGGAGATGGTGTATTAAGATATCAAGGTAGAATGTGTGTACCTATGGTAGATGGACTCCAAGAGAAGATTATGGAGGAAGCTCATAGCTCCAGATATTCCGTTCATCCAGGTTCCACCAAGATGTATCGTGATTTGCGTGAAGTTTATTGGTGGAATGGCATGAAGAAGGGCATTGCTGAGTTTGTTGCTAAATGTCCAAATTGCCAACAAGTGAAAGTTGAACACCAAAGGCCCGGTGGTTTGGCTCAGAGGATAGAACTTCCAGAGTGGAAGTGGGAGATGATCAATATGGATTTCATCACAGGGTTGCCAAGATCTCGCAGACAACATGATTCTATTTGGGTGATTGTCGACCGAATGACAAAGTCAGCTCATTTTCTACCGGTAAAGACTACCAATACAGCAGAAGATTATGCCAAGTTGTATGTTCAAGAGATAGTAAGACTTCATGGAGTCCCAATCTCAATTATTTCAGATAGAGGTGCACAGTTTACTGCACAGTTCTGGAAATCTTTTCAGAAGGGCTTGGGTTCAAAGGTGAACTTAAGTACTGCCTTTCACCCTCAGACTGATGGGCAAGCAGAGCGCACTATTCAGACCTTAGAGGGTATGTTGAGGGCTTGTGTAATCGATTTCAAAGGGAGTTGGGATGATCACCTACCTCTCATTGAGTTTGCCTACAACAACAGTTATCACTCTAGCATCCAGATGGCTCCATATGAAGCTCTTTATGGGAGAAGATGTAGATTTCCTATTGGATGGTTTGAGGTTGGTGAAGCACAGTTGATAGGACCAGATTTAGTTCACCAAGCTATGGAGAAAGTGAAAGTGATTCAAGAGAGGTTGAAAACGGTACAGAGTCGTCATAAATCCTACGCTGATGTTAGGAGAAGGGCATTAGAGTTTGAAGTAGATGATTGGGTATATTTGAAGGTTTCGCCCATGAAAGGCGTTATGAGGTTTGGTAAGAAGGGGAAACTTAGTCCTCGGTACATTGGACCTTACCGCATAGCCAAGAGGGTTGGCAATGTTGCTTATGAGTTGGAGTTATCACAGGAACTAGCAGCGGTTCATCCGGTATTTCACATCTCCATGTTAAAGAAGTGCATAGGCGATCCTTCATTGATCCTACCGACTGAAAGTATAAAGATCAATGATAACTTATCTTATGAGGAGGTTCCTGTTCAAATTTTAGATCGGCAAGTTCGTAGGTTGAGAACAAAGGATGTAGCCTCAGTCAAGGTCCTTTGGAGGAACCAATTTGTTGAGGAAGCTACTTGGGAAGCCGAAGAAGACATGAAGAAGAGATATCCATATCTCTTTGAATCCGCAGATCAAGGTATTAATTTCCTTCTTAGTGCTCTTTAAATTATAATGAGCATGTCGTTATTGTTGTTGCGTTTGCATGGTTGTTTGTTGGGTGTTGAGTTGATGTTACACCCTTAGCCTTATAAGAGTAACCCCATTCGAGGACGAATGTTCCCAAGGGGGAGATATTGTAACATCCGACAATTTGAAGTGGCTTTGAAGAAGCTTGAAATTTGGAAATAGTCATTTTTGGAAAAAAATAATAATTTAAAATCTGGAAATTTGGTTAAGTGTGGAAATCAGTGAGTTTTTGGCCAACTTTGAGCAATCGTAACTCCTAGCTCAGGATGAGTTAGGAGTAGTCCCAGTTATGGTTGCGAAGCCCTTAGAACGATCTTTCCAGCGCCACTGAGTTTGATCGATTCCGAGTTCGTATGAGCGAGTTATGCCCTTTAGAAGTTGGGAAGTTGGAAGGGAAATCCGTCCGGAAATTTAAGGGCATTTTGGTCTCTTCCCAAAATCTTTCTCTTGAGATTACATGGTGTGTTAGGCTAATTTTGGATCATTTATTTTATCCCATTTTAAAGAGAAAGAGTTAGGGTTCTTGAGAAGAGAAGAAGAAGAGAAGAAAGAGGAGATCAACAAGATCATTGTGGAAATTCGTCGGGGGTGATCCCTATCAAGGTATGTGAGTTTTTCGTGTGGGTTGATCCTTTCCCCCACACACACCTAGTTTATTCATTGATTGAGAAAGATTGGGAATTGTTGTTGAAGTGTTGAAGTTGTTAGTTGTTGTTGATGTCATTGGTGGTGTTGTTGTAATTATTGCTCGTCGTGAGACATGATTGGGTTGTACATTTAAGTTGAAACCTATTGTATGTTGAGAGAATTGTGATTCTAAGACTTATGACTCTTTTGAAGTGATTCACCATCAATTGTAGAAATTTCTGGGCTGTCGATCCCCATCTATGGGCCTGACCTACTGACCGTAGATCAATCGACGGTCCGTACTGGTCAACCGTCGATTGGGACAGAAGTTGAGTTTTGGAGCATCGATCTACGGGCATGACCTACGGTCCGTAGATCGATCCACGGACCGTAAGTCGGGACCGTAGGTCAACACTTAGTCATTTTTTTCTTAAATGAAATTCTGGGGAAAATCTCTGACGCGATCTACGGACCTGCAGTACGGACCGTAAGTCCATCTACGGTCCGTCGATGGCTTCCGTAGATGCCGCCTGTGTTACCAGAAATTTGAAGTCTCAGCCAAGTTTCCCCATTCCTTTTCTCACTTTCTCAAGCAAGTTCCAAAGTATTATACCTATGTTTTATGGTTGTTTCCGACACTCCATAGTACGTCTAAGTGTTCAAGAATCCCTCCATAACATGTGATCGAACACCTTGAATTCATAATTCCGATTCAAGGAAAGATAGTTCCAAGTCAAGTGAAGTTAGTAGTCAAGTTAAGTCAAGAGTTTAAAGTTGAGTTCATTTCTCAAAGTTATTAGGGAACTATGTATTCCCAAAGAAGTTTTAAAGAAGGGTCTTTACATCTAAACAAGGTTGGAAACTGAGATTTCCAAAGAGCCTTCGGGCTAGTTTTTGAGTAATTATCTCATATCAGCAGGAATAAATATGTTTTAAAAACATAAGAGCCAGTACATTTTTGGGAGTAGTATCGAGCACCGAATTGGGGGAGCGTTCAAAGAACCCACAGCCCCCATAGAACCATGTTAGCCACCATGGGTAGAAAAGGATCATGCTTTTTAGATGAATCCTTTTCAGATTAGACTAGTGGATCCATTAGGCAGTTCAGGTCTTATACCTTTGGCCGGGTATAAGATGCTCTGGCAGCGTGAGGTCGATCGCTGTATCATCACTATAGCTCTTATGTGATAGTTGTCGGTTAGAGAAACTCCCACATCAGTTATTGTATTTTCATACACAGAGATTATTGTATTTTTATATACATCAGTTCATTGTATCTCTATATACATTTCAGGCTTATTGTATCTTTGTATACACATCAGAGTTTATAGCATGTTTTAAACAGTCTTTCTTTATATCGCACTTGTTTTAAATTGCCTTATATTGAAAGAAGTCAGTCAGGTTGAGTTGAGTTGAGCCAGGTAAGCTATTCAGTTTCTTCCAGATGTTCCTTCTAGCCGTTGTTGCTTGGTTTTCCAGCTTGCATACTCGTACATTCCATGTACTGATGCCAGTTGGCCTGCATCGTTTCATGATGCAGATTCAGGTATCCCAGATCAGCAGCCTGCACGTCGTTGATCCAGCTGACCACTCCAGAGTCAGTGGTGAGCCTCCTTGCATTCCGGAGGGCTCAATTATTGAGTGTTCTCAGTTTTTGATTTTATTAGGATGTTGCGGGGTCTGTCCCAACATCCATCTCAGTATTTTTAGAGGCTTCATAGACAGACAGTCAGTCAGCTAGTTTTGAGTCTCTTATCTATGTATTTATGTAAATATCCTATTTTGAGATTCGGGTTGCCTTAGGGCCATATTTTATAAGTTAAGTTGTTTTGAAATATTGCATTGCTTTGAGTTATTCTGTTGAGTTAGGTTTCCGCTGAGTTAAGAAAGCCAGGCCAAGGGTTCGCTTGGGGCCAGTAATGGTCTCCGAGTGCCGGTCCCGCCCAGGGTGTAGGCTCGGGGCGTGACAATGGAAACACAATTTGGCAACGATTTCTCTATTTTTATGATGTCTAGCTAAAACCCCAATTATTGGGGTGTGATTATGTGATTATTGGTTGATTTAGCTTGTGGGTATTGCTAAATGTTAGTTTATATGCTGTTCAGAAGTGATTTCATTTAGTAATTATGGTTTAATTTAAAGGGTTGTAGTTTCAAATGCAATTCTACCTTAGTGTTTTTGGCTTGCTCGAGAGAGACGTTTTAAAACCAAGATTACTAAATTGATGGTCTGTGGTTATTGGGTTGTCATGGGTTCAGCTCGAAAGAGTGAATTCTAAACCCTTTTCCACGTATTCAGCTCGAGAGAGTGAATGGATTAAAGCGAATGTTGTTCTTATTTGCTTGCTTGTTGGTGTTCGAGAGAAACTAACTTGATTCAGGGTAGATTGATCGAGAGAAAGTTTATCCCCACTAAATTCTAGCTTAGTCACTGATTTATAGCTATTTACTAACAGGTGCAATCACCCATTTGTCTATATTAGCCTATAATCCAATCACATCCTCAAAACCCGTCTCATTATTTGTTAATTTGTGTTATTGGCTGTTGTTGTTGCTGATAGTTAAAACAAAAACCCCTTTATTTGACATTCATGTCACTCGTAATTTGAATTATGCTTTTATTCGTAAATATCTATTTCTATGATTGACTTGAACATATTCGTACTTTACTCTTGAATCTTAAACACGTGCCACCCTCTGTGGGATTCGACCCCAACTCATTTAGTTGAGTTATTATACTGACTAGCGATCGTTGATACTTAGAATTAGATGAAGTGTCTTGATACGTGAAATCAAAATCGCGCCGCTGCCGGGGAGTGCTGTTGGTTAAGATTCTTTAGTTAAGTTGAATTTTGTTCTTGTTAGTTATAGTTGAACTTACTTATTTCCAGTTTTGGTTTTCGTGTTGCTTGTTTGGCACATAATAAAGGAACAGGTCTTGTAGCAACGACAAACAAATGGACCACCCTCATTTGAAAATGATGATGCTTAGGGATAACATCCTAAGTTTCAGTAAATTGGAGGGTGAGTCAGTTTACGAGTTGTAGAAACAGTTTAAGGCTCTCTTGCAGCAGTGCCCAACTCATGGAATTCCAGAAAATATGCTTCTGGAATGCTTCTTAGAGGTCTTGGTCCAGAAAATAGAAGTGCAGCTGATCAACTCTTTTCGGGTTGTTTGATACAACAACCCTATGAAACAGTAGCCCAACTCTTTGACGGCATGATTAAGACCAAAAAGGAGACAGAAATAGACTAAGAATTGGCTGCATTGTTGACTGAGCTGCATGTTTTGGCCAAGAAAGTCATGGAATTGGAGGTAATGTCCAAAAAGAAGGACATTTACATCCCCCCTCACGAGTGTTGAAGGACGAATAAGCAAGAGGGTGGGCAAATTGAAGAGATCCTCTCACTCATTCTACACAAAGTCAAAGAGCACGACAGAGTGTTGGAGGAGATAAATGAGAATGTCTTAATACTGAATCAGATGACAACCTCTCATTCCATGTTCATTCAGCTACTAGAGTCCCAAATGGAGAAAATGTTGTTTTGTCTCTACCCAGAGCCAGAAGAAGGGTTGCCTTATGAAAATGAGGCAAACCCTACAAATGGAATTTAAGTGGGGAATTGTGTCGTGCCACGACGTTAACTAAAGCGCTTCTTGGGAGGCAACCCAAGTGTTTATCGCTTTATTTTTATTTTAGAAATAATCATGTGTTGATTTTGCAGGTTGAAGTGTAGAATGAGTTTGAAAAGAGAAGATTGGCGAGCAAAAGTCCAGTCGGCGACTTGACGAAGAGGTCGGCGTGCCCGACTTGGACTCAAGGAATTCTAGGGCTTGAATCTGTAAAACTCGGTGAACCTAGGAGCAGATTGGTGAATCGCCGACCAGATCGACAATCTCGACTTTGTCTGTCGTTTGGACCCCCACAATAACTGGAGGTCCTATAAAACTCTGGGAGGTAAGTACCCACTTGGCGTGTCACCGAGTTGGTTGGCAAGCAAAACTTATGTCACCAAATGGGCGAGAACTGGACGATTTTTAAGGCCAAAGGTTCAAAAGTTAAGACTCTTTCACTTTTCCTCACTTTTCAACTTTCCAAAATCACACCCGCACTATAGTATTCTATATTTTTGTGATTTTACCTCATTTTAGTCGTCAAGTTTGTGTTCGGAGTTGGATTTCTTTGCCGCCTAGCATTTCAAAGTATTTATTCGGCTTCTAAGGTTGGTTTTCCTAACCCCGAATCCTTATATTATGATTTTTCTCTTTTGCAAGTGATTTTTATCTTAGTGCTGTGTGCTAGGCCTCTCTGATCATAATTGTATATGTGTGTGCTTGTTTTAAATTCGAATATCTTTCCCGTAATGCCTTTATTGTTAATTTGCCCAAAATTTTCATGCTTAAAAGTGATTAAAATTGAGGGGTTGTGCTTGCATGTTGTTGGGTCTAGTCGGTAAAGTCTAAGTAACCCGTATTTGTGCCAAATAACGTATTTTGCCCAATGATGGAGCGGTTGACGTCATTCTTAAGGGCAAAAGTCGTCAAATGGCCAAATTTGGCCAAACCGGGAGAAGTCTGAGTATCCCAGGGGCATGGGTGTAATGGGTCTGAGTTTAATTAGGGGAGTGCATAGTTTGATTTTGTTTTCGGGGGCTGCGGGGTTGAACTTGGAAGTTGGGGTTGAAAGTAGGCACGTTGGGCCATTTGGCGAGCTGGGTCGAGCTCGCCGAACCACTCGGCAGTTCGCCGAAGTCTCCCTTATCGCCTTTAATTTCATACTTAATTAGAAGTTGGGCTCTTTAATTTTCGACGAGAAGTCTGAGTTCATCGAGTGCACTTGGCGATTTGCCAAAAGTCCTTCTTGATCCCTCTTAACCCCTAAAATGCACTGTAACTTTCGGTGGGCTAATTCTTGCTCGCCGAAAGGCCCTTCCATCGTTGACATGCCATTTTTCTGAGAAAGGTTTGAGCCAATCCTTTCGGTGAGCCCAAACTGGCTCGCCAAAGTGATTTGGTGACTCGCTGAACCGTTCGGCAATTCTGTCTCCAAACTGTTTTTCTACAATTTTTCTTGAACACTTTGTGATAGTTCTTAATGATTTTTGCAGACATGGCTAGAAGAAAAATTGCTGGTAGAGACATGCCACCCTGCAAGCGGGGTAAGGGAATAAAGATCAACGATGATACAATTGCATCCAAGGCACAATAGGTGGGAAAGGAAAAGGAAAAGGGAAGGCACCTACGTCATCGGAGGCTAACTCTGACAGTGACGCTATCTACGCCACTCACCACACCACTTCTGAGAGTGAGGGTGAGCACCAAGAGCATCAGGCAGCAACTTCTAAGCCTGAGGATGATGAGTTAGTACCAGCATAGAGGGCAGAGCTGCGTTCCAAGAGGCTGAATGATCTATCTAAGATCAGGACATCCCCGACCACTACTCCTTCTCCCGCTCTAGCACATGTTGTGGTCCTAGCACCACCAGTACAGGGTCCTCCTCCCCGGTCTATGAATAGACTGAAGATTGAGGGATTGATGACCATCATAGAGGAGAAGCGTCTATCGACTGATGGTGTCATTGATAGGTACCCGGAAATCAAGAGCTTCCTGAGGTCGCATAAATTCCAGCTCTTTCCCAAACCTCATGGCCCGTACATTCTGAGTTGGGTCAGAGAATTCTACAGTGCTTACAATGCCTTGATACCACAAGGGAAGAAGTCGGTAGCCAAATTCAAGCCGGTTGACTATGTAGTTGTCAGGGTCAAAAGAGTAAAGTGTGATAGTGAAGCTATTACTGCAGTCCTGGAGTGCCTAAATGATATTGACGATGACTGTCAGCACATGATTAGGACAAAGACACTAGAAAATATGAAGAGGTGGTTGGCTCCGCTAATATCAGAAGGTACTCCCAAGTGGCTTGAGATTGGAGCACCTATTGAGTAGAAGGATCTAAACATAGCTGCAAGGTTCTGGTTTAGCTTTATCAACATTACTAATATGACATCCCAAAATGAGTCAATACTCCGTCATGCCAAGGCAGCCTGTCTGGGCTGATGAGATAAGGTTAAATCTGGGGATGATTATTACATAAGAGATGATGATGAGGGCCAAGCAACGCTAGACTTCCCTTACCTTTCTGGTATTGATCACCGAGCTGTGTAGATGAGCTCGGGTTCCTAGAGATGAGAAGGAGGATGTGGAAGATTTCACATCCTCTACTGACATCAGGAGAATTGAGGCAGAATACTTGTAAGACGAGGCCAAGAAGAAGAAGGCAGCCCCGGTGGATACTTCCTCGGTTGTGGATATTCAGACACTACCTCCAGAGGCAGCATTACCTACTCCGGCCCCTGAGCCTTCAGGTACATTTAGTGTTGTTCCTTCTAACACTACCAGTTCCTCTGCTGCTCCATTGCCTCCCAGATCTGGTATTACTGTTGCTGCTGCCTTCCGACCTCCGCTCACTCAGGCTGCATTACTATGGATAGGGCAGCTAGCCCATTCGGCTGGTTGCCGTGCTACTAGACTTAAGGCCTCTATTTAGGGCATGATTCAGACAACCTTTGCTGATGCTGTGACACCTTTGGGTGCTACCATTGATGCCCTTACGGTTATGATAGTAGTGTTCGAGCGTGGCTAAGGAGCCACCGAAGAGGTGACAGCTTTAAAGGCTGCTATTACTACGCTGAGGAGAGATGTGGACCGTCTGAAGTCCACTGCCATGTCTATGATCTTCGGGACGGTGGAGATCCCAGACATACCAGTTGAGACTGATATGCCTCCGGCTACCACCGGAGATGATGTTCAGGTTGAGGAAGCAGCTGATCCCGAGTTTGAGGTCGAGACAGATGAGGAGATGCTTGAGGTTGCTGAGGAGGCTTCTTACGAGGGCCTTACAGAGAGTGAGGAGGCCATGATATATGCAGTTGTGAAGACTTCTTTGGCAGATATGCCATTGGCTGACCCTAGTGGGTCCTACTACTATTGATGTGACTCCGGACACTGATGCCCAAGATTAGAGTGTTGCACCAGGCACTGATGCCCCGACAGATGGAGCGACTGTTTAGACAGTTACCTCCCTCTCTGTCCCTTTTTATTGATTTTTGGATATTTTATTAAATTTGAGGACAAATTGCTTTTGTTTTGTGGGGGGGTAGGGGGTGGGGTGAGGCCCATCTTTTATGATTATTATTTTGTTTATATATTGGGATTTTGAACTATAAATTGTGTTTAGCACTATTTTTGTGGATGTTTGAGCTTGTGGCTCCTTGTTTTAATTGTAAATGATTTTTGGACCCTTCCAAAAATTCTATGCCACCTCTTGATTATGTCTGAATGTGGTTGTTCTCTTGCAAATTTGAGTATCGGTCTTGATCAATACCGATGACTTGAATAGTGCTCTTAATCGAACAAAAATAAATGTGCGGCTACGATGAGGCCAAATGAAGTTGCATAGACAATATGTGAACTTTTTGCATCTCATTGTGACTAGCTGGTTATCGAATGAGTCTCTTGTGATGATCATTGCACACTAGCAAAAGTGTGGAGTCTTGTTTGATATTTGGTGTTAATGCTTTGTGTGATGAGCTTACCGTGAACCATGTGTGATAACACCTAGAATTTTCCCCGTTGGTCCGGTTTACTATGTGATGCAATCTCTTGAAATGATCTTAAGCAACTTTGATGAGTGTGAAACAATCTAACATTAGACCTCTTTTGTGGCCAACCTTGTGTGTGTGTGATCTTTGCTTGAACACCCTTTGATCCTTACCTTTTTTCTTGGAAGAAACTTGATGTAGATTATTACCTTTCTTTATCCCTTCACCCTTAATCCTCATGAGATGTGGTTGGTTTGAATATCCAACTTAGGCTTTTGGCCTAAGTTGGGGGTGTGGTGAAAAGAGAAGGTAAATCAAAAAGTGCAAAGAAGTCCCCCTTGATCCATGATTGTGAAAAAGATGGAACCCCTCTATACAAAAAATAAAGGAGAGAAAAATAAAAGAAGAATGAAAAAGAAAAAGAATGAAAAAGTTGTGGAATAAAGTTGTGAAAATGTAAAAAGAAATGGGGTGTCCAACAGTCCATGGAAAGTGAATAATGGGGTGACTTATGAGAATAAATGATAATGATGAGGAGAAGGAAATGAAGTATTGTTCATACCACATTTCATGAGGATAACAACCACTAAGCCTAAATGACCATACCTTTATACTCAACCCCGTTACAAGCCTTGAAAAAACCTTTTTTTTAAATCTTGAGTGAGCTGCAACTAGTGTTGATTAGAAAATATGGGCAAACTTATGGGTAGAGTCATGCATGTGTTCATCTTTGTGAGTGTGAGTGTTGAGTATGATTCCGGAGCTATAAATTGTTGAACCATTGTGTGTGAATATGGAATAATTCTTTGTGTGAGGGCATTTGAGTACCTTTGTTGAGCTTGAACTTGCATTTGAAGCAAGTACTGTGAACTTGAGAATCTTTGATAATGGTGAGTCACAACTTGAATCTTTGAGTACACAATTGATCCTTGCATGAGTAAGTTGAGTCTTTTTGTGTGCATTCATGATTGAGCCTTGTGTAGCATTATTTGAGACATCCTTTTTGAATTGCTGAACTTGAGGACAAGCAAAAAGTTTAAGTTGGGGGTGTTGATGAGTCCACAATTTGGACTCATTCAGGGCTTTATTTGGATAGATTTTGTGTCCTCAAATGCTTGTTTTGTGCCAATAACTGATATAAAACTCTTGATTTCTAGGTATTTGGATTGAGGAACAAAGCATGGACACTAACTTGCAAAGAGGAACGAAGCGAGCTGAAAGAGCGAAGAAATGAAGGCTTGGTGATTGCCAAGTCCCTTTGGCGAGTCACCGAATGGCCATTACCTCGCCTAAAGTTCCAGTGTGCTAAGCCATTGTCACGACCCGGGAGCACCCCCTAGTCGTAACCGGCGTACTCGACCTCGAAGAGGTCAAATACAAGCCTCTTAGCATTCATTCATCGCATAAAACTAAAAACCATAAGGAAATTAAAAACTTTCTTTACCAAGAAAACATTTCATAAAAAGTAGCAAGCGGAAGACTTTCTAGACTTTATACATGATGTCTCAAACCATCTAATACTTTAGAGTATAAAATTCGGGACTAATCCCGTACACAACTTAAACAAAACTAAAAAGACCTAAAAGAACATATTGGGTATTGTCCTCGAATCTATGAGGACTCACCAAGTCTTCATCTTCAACACTTAGAAACCTATCAAAGCCATGACATGTCATCTTCTCCAAATCCCTACACTTTAGTCCAAAAAGGGAAAGAAAGGGGTTAGCACAATTAAGTACTAAGTATGGAGACCATGCAAGAAAATATGTACAACGGACATTTACAAGAAATGTATGCTTTCATGTCCTTTGATAAAACCTTTCCTTTACAAATATAAGAGATATAATACAAGTCATCATTAACATATTAGACCATAGCCAACCATACATATACTTAACATAAATCCATATACAACTCATGCTTAACTTTAGAAGGACACATGTCATTTCATTACCATAGGACCTCTACCTAATATAACCTTAAGACACACTTGAGTGAGACAAGAAGTGACCGCCCACACAATCCTCTTCAAGCACACTTAAGTGTTCCCCAAGATTACCTTAGATAAGGACTTTATAGGCAAAGTGCATAATCATACCCGATAGATAGCATATTAATGAGATGATATGTATAATGATGCTTACATGAAATAAATCATATTTAGTGGGGCATAGTACATGTGTGGTGAGTGACCATCTATATAGTATTTCCAAGGCCTACCACCCCCTTGGAGAGGCGAATGAGGTACAAACCCCTCAATGTGGTTACCCGGGCCTACCACCCCCCGAGCTAGGGACCAAGGTACAAACCCCTCGATATGGTTATACGGGCCTACTACCCCCCGTACTAGGCAACCAAGGTACCAACCCCTCGATATGGTTATACGGGCCTACTACCCCCCGTACTAGGCAACCAAGGTACCAACCCCTAGATATGGTTATACGGGCCTACTACCCCCCGTACTAGGCAACCAAGGTACCAACCCCTCGATACGGTTATACGGGCCTACTACCCCCCGTACTAGGCTTGGTCGACTCACAACACTTATATAGAGAAAATCATATACATGGGTCCATTTCATCATCATTTCAATAATTATATAACTATTCGATTCATAGGACGTACATTGGACCTTCCATTTCCTAAGGATTCTATAAATGGGCATTTTATCAAACACATGATGGGCTATTGTTCATGTAAATGAAATCATGTACTTCAAGAGTACTAAGTCCAACCAATTTCGAAATACATATAAATCAGCCCACCAACAACATACATATATATATCAACCTTCATAATTTGATCATGGAAGCATGAAAACCATAAACATCACATAATAATTCCATTTCATGATAATATGCAAAATAGACCATAATAGGATCATCACAAGATCACATAAACTCATTCACATCATACCTTCACATATAGCTTCACATAAAACTCATTCACATCATACCTTCACATATAACTCATTCACATCATACCTTCACATATAGCTTCACATAAAACTCATTCACATCATACCTTCACATATAACTCATTCACATCATACCTTCACATATAGCTTCATATAGGACTTTACATCTAGCCTCATATGTGTATAATAATACAACAATATAATAACATTCACATAATGCCCTTCATGGCCTCAATCCACAACAATACAACAAATAACCACCTCCACCAAAGGTGGATCAAGCCAATCAATAACAATATTATTAATACTAAGAGATCAAGCCATCTCACCACCCTTTTCAAAGGCCATAAGCCACAATACTCAATTCCATGCCAATTATACAATATTTATCAAGTTTGATCAACTTACCCTCTTTCCATGGCTATCTTCATCATCCTCATCTTCCAACAATTTAACAATACAATAACAATGATAATAACAACAATCAACTATACAAGCTAAGCTAAACAATATCCAATAACCAACATAAAGTCTAAATCCCAATTTATGACCATTCAAGGCTACTACCTCACATTATACCATTCAATAACAATTTCTAGCAACTCAACATAGCTAAGATCATATAAGAACAGCCCACATCAACCACTCAATAATCCTACATCAATTACTCAAAATCATTAAACTCACTTTAGGCTAAATTTAAAGAATTTGAGAAGACATGGGTTCACAAATATTTCTTTCTTAAAACCATAAATAATCATTAATAACCACATGAAACATCATTTGAAATTATTTAATGCAAGAACCCATGCTTAGAATTCGAAATAGGATTTTTGTGTATTTGAAAAACCTTGAAAACCTTTTGATTGGGCTCCTTGAAAGAAAGAATAATCAAGGATAAAGGATCCCCATACCTTAATCTTCAAGAACCAAACGAAATTGGTGAAGAAATCAATAGCCACCATCCACCCTAGCTCCATCTTTCACCTTGAGCTTCCTTGGGGTTTTGAGAGAGTTTTTGAGAGAGGGAAATGTTTTTGGGATGGGAATGAACTAATGGTATCTAGGAATTAATATAAGTCCTTTGAAAAAAAAAGGTCCAACACTTAGAAAAATCAGGCGGGTGAACAGTGATTTCCGTCTCTGGAAATTGCCATTTCCTACCGGACAGATTTTACGAAAATGGACATAACTTCTTCGTCCGAACTCCGAATGAGGTGAAACGAAGTGCGTTAGGTAGCTAACTCAAAGGGCTTTCCATGGATATGTTATGGGCCACCAAATTATTTGTGTGCTAGGCGATATGACCCTCCAAAGTAGACCCTCGAAAAAGGCTTCACTTGGAAATTTCGGATTTTGATACGGTTGCTCTAAAATTTGGGTTAGACCCATTTCCCACTCAATTTGACCCCCTAAACAAGAATATGAAGTCGGATTTCCGAAAAACGAAACGGATCTTTTTATATATACTAAACAAGTTTCCGAAGCACATTTTAAGAACTTTTTGGGTCAAATTCAATTATAATCATTTCATTAAGTTCTCGACTCCAAACTCACATGTGAGGCTCTAGTTTCACTAGTTTCGTTTTTAGGGTCGTTACATTATCCCCCACTTAGGAACATTCGTCCTCGAATGACACTTTAAACACATAAGGGGTAACGACTCAAGTAAACAGTCCATCAACATGCATACAACAACAATACAAATGCATAAATATAGGAGGAAATATCAACTCCACATAGAAAGTCCCACACAACTTCATGCAATTCAAGAAAGTAGGCACAACATCTACTAACTCCTTATGCATCATCTTTACCTTTTCTCATTTCTCATTTCATTTCATTGGAGGTACTTCCTTCTCCAAATCATCTCATGCACATCATAACATCAAAGGACACAATATGCAATTTTCTCATTAAAGCACATCATGCAACCTCCTCCAAAACTCAAGTAAGCATGCTCACATTATCACCTCATAAAGCAAATAGACAACTTATGCTAAATGCACATCATGCAACTTTCTCATAGAAGCACTTTAGGCAACATCATCAAAACACTTTTAAACATGCTCATAAGTCAACTCATGCAACATTTAGGCAAATCATTATAGATGCACATCAACATGAGGAACATAAATTTATGAAAACTCATTTTCTCATTTAATAAGAATTCATTTAAAACATGCATGACATAAGGAGACCATGGAAAAACTCCTTTTCACATAAGACTCCAAAACATAACCCAAGTTTCTAGGAACTCTTTGTTTTAGGCTTGAGTAAACACATATAGAAGTAGGTAAGGATATCAACACTTCCCAACAACTTCACTACTCAACATACCATCCCCCACTTAAGGGTAAACCCAACTAAGGTCAACCTTAACATCTCATAAAAATCTCAATGAAAATACCATCAATCTTACCAAAACCATTCTTACCCAACTCTTTAATTCACTAAACCTCTTGTAATGAAAACATCCTTCAAGCCTAACTCATAAACATCAACCACACTTGAATACCTTATCATCTAACCACATATTTCCCCCACTTAGGAGAAACTCTTACTAGTTCTTTCAAATTCACCTCCTTCCATCCTAAGGTCGGATCAAAACAATACTAGGTTTTTATACTCATTACACCTAGCATTTCTAAATCACCACACATTTCACAAATTCCTTCAACACATCACAAAACTTCCTCATGACTAAGCCGGATACTACCAACAACACACATAACCAAAGGAATCCCATTTATACTAAAGTCATCACCACAATCTTTCACCTCACACCTACTAAGTCACCAAGTCAAAGTTGGCATCACAACCAACATTCTCTCTCCCTCAACCCTTGCAACATTAAACTTCCTCAAAGGTTACACTCAAATGACCATCACCTACGGAACAAGGAAAGACATTATAGAGAGAAACTCCACGGCACGACTAAAAGAATGTAGAAGTGAAACTTTCTTAGCACCCAATAGCCTCCTATTCATAATGTGGCGCGCTTCACATTATGAACAAGACTCTACTAGATGTGGTTTTGAGACAACCTAAGACCATCCCGGAAACTTATGCTTTGATACCAAGTTTGTCACGACCCGGGAGCACCCCCTAGTCGTAACCGGCGTACTCGACCTCGAAGAGGTCAAATACAAGCCTCTTAGCATTCATTCATCGCATAAAACTAAAAACCATAAGGAAATTAAAAACTTTCTTTACCAAGAAAACATTTCATAAAAAGTAGCAAGCGGAAGACTTTCTAGACTTTATACATGATGTCTCAAACCATCTAATACTTTAGAGTATAAAATTCGGGACTAATCCCGTACACAACTTAAACAAAACTAAAAAGACCTAAAAGAACATATTGGGTATTGTCCTCGAATCTATGAGGACTCACCAAGTCTTCATCTTCAACACTTAGAAACCTATCAAAGCCATGACATGTCATCTTCTCCAAATCCCTACACTTTAGTCCAAAAAGGGAAAGAAAGGGGTTAGCACAATTAAGTACTAAGTATGGAGACCATGCAAGAAAATATGTACAACGGACATTTACAAGAAATGTATGCTTTCATGTCCTTTGATAAAACCTTTCCTTTACAAATATAAGAGATATAATACAAGTCATCATTAACATATTAGACCATAGCCAACCATACATATACTTAACATAAATCCATATACAACTCATGCTTAACTTTAGAAGGACACATGTCATTTCATTACCATAGGACCTCTACCTAATATAACCTTAAGACACACTTGAGTGAGACAAGAAGTGACCGCCCACACAATCCTCTTCAAGCACACTTAAGTGTTCCCCAAGATTACCTTAGATAAGGACTTTATAGGCAAAGTGCATAATCATACCCGATAGATAGCATATTAATGAGATGATATGTATAATGATGCTTACATGAAATAAATCATATTTAGTGGGGCATAGTACATGTGTGGTGAGTGACCATCTATATAGTATTTCCAAGGCCTACCACCCCCTTGGAGAGGCGAATGAGGTACAAACCCCTCAATGTGGTTACCCGGGCCTACCACCCCCCGAGCTAGGGACCAAGGTACAAACCCCTCGATATGGTTATACGGGCCTACTACCCCCCGTACTAGGCAACCAAGGTACCAACCCCTCGATATGGTTATACGGGCCTACTACCCCCCGTACTAGGCAACCAAGGTACCAACCCCTAGATATGGTTATACGGGCCTACTACCCCCCGTACTAGGCAACCAAGGTACCAACCCCTCGATACGGTTATACGGGCCTACTACCCCCCGTACTAGGCTTGGTCGACTCACAACACTTATATAGAGAAAATCATATACATGGGTCCATTTCATCATCATTTCAATAATTATATAACTATTCGATTCATAGGACGTACATTGGACCTTCCATTTCCTAAGGATTCTATAAATGGGCATTTTATCAAACACATGATGGGCTATTGTTCATGTAAATGAAATCATGTACTTCAAGAGTACTAAGTCCAACCAATTTCGAAATACATATAAATCAGCCCACCAACAACATACATATATATATCAACCTTCATAATTTGATCATGGAAGCATGAAAACCATAAACATCACATAATAATTCCATTTCATGATAATATGCAAAATAGACCATAATAGGATCATCACAAGATCACATAAACTCATTCACATCATACCTTCACATATAGCTTCACATAAAACTCATTCACATCATACCTTCACATATAACTCATTCACATCATACCTTCACATATAGCTTCACATAAAACTCATTCACATCATACCTTCACATATAACTCATTCACATCATACCTTCACATATAGCTTCATATAGGACTTTACATCTAGCCTCATATGTGTATAATAATACAACAATATAATAACATTCACATAATGCCCTTCATGGCCTCAATCCACAACAATACAACAAATAACCACCTCCACCAAAGGTGGATCAAGCCAATCAATAACAATATTATTAATACTAAGAGATCAAGCCATCTCACCACCCTTTTCAAAGGCCATAAGCCACAATACTCAATTCCATGCCAATTATACAATATTTATCAAGTTTGATCAACTTACCCTCTTTCCATGGCTATCTTCATCATCCTCATCTTCCAACAATTTAACAATACAATAACAATGATAATAACAACAATCAACTATACAAGCTAAGCTAAACAATATCCAATAACCAACATAAAGTCTAAATCCCAATTTATGACCATTCAAGGCTACTACCTCACATTATACCATTCAATAACAATTTCTAGCAACTCAACATAGCTAAGATCATATAAGAACAGCCCACATCAACCACTCAATAATCCTACATCAATTACTCAAAATCATTAAACTCACTTTAGGCTAAATTTAAAGAATTTGAGAAGACATGGGTTCACAAATATTTCTTTCTTAAAACCATAAATAATCATTAATAACCACATGAAACATCATTTGAAATTATTTAATGCAAGAACCCATGCTTAGAATTCGAAATAGGATTTTTGTGTATTTGAAAAACCTTGAAAACCTTTTGATTGGGCTCCTTGAAAGAAAGAATAATCAAGGATAAAGGATCCCCATACCTTAATCTTCAAGAACCAAACGAAATTGGTGAAGAAATCAATAGCCACCATCCACCCTAGCTCCATCTTTCACCTTGAGCTTCCTTGGGGTTTTGAGAGAGTTTTTGAGAGAGGGAAATGTTTTTGGGATGGGAATGAACTAATGGTATCTAGGAATTAATATAAGTCCTTTGAAAAAAAAAGGTCCAACACTTAGAAAAATCAGGCGGGTGAACAGTGATTTCCGTCTCTGGAAATTGCCATTTCCTACCGGACAGATTTTACGAAAATGGACATAACTTCTTCGTCCGAACTCCGAATGAGGTGAAACGAAGTGCGTTAGGTAGCTAACTCAAAGGGCTTTCCATGGATATGTTATGGGCCACCAAATTATTTGTGTGCTAGGCGATATGACCCTCCAAAGTAGACCCTCGAAAAAGGCTTCACTTGGAAATTTCGGATTTTGATACGGTTGCTCTAAAATTTGGGTTAGACCCATTTCCCACTCAATTTGACCCCCTAAACAAGAATATGAAGTCGGATTTCCGAAAAACGAAACGGATCTTTTTATATATACTAAACAAGTTTCCGAAGCACATTTTAAGAACTTTTTGGGTCAAATTCAATTATAATCATTTCATTAAGTTCTCGACTCCAAACTCACATGTGAGGCTCTAGTTTCACTAGTTTCGTTTTTAGGGTCGTTACAGCCATTAAGGAGAAAATCAATTTGGCGATAGAAAGGAGCAGTCGGCGAGTCACCGAGTGGTTTCGTGATGCAGTGTTGGATCGCCCAAAGTTACAGAACTTGACGATGCTGAAAGCCAAATCACAAAGGTGATGAACTTGGTCAAAGGGCGGATCTTCGAGTTGATCAGCGATCCCTACTTATTACGCTGAATGGTCCTTCGCAACATATTTTTGTCGACTATAAATACATTTTTTGAATATTTAGTTGAGTATCAGTTTTCATAATATAGAATTTTTCAGTTTTAAGTTTGAACTCTGAGTTTTGAGACAAACTTTTCCTTAGCTTTGAAGAATTGAAGTTTTCCATTTTTGAGAAATTGGAAGTGGGTCTTTGAGATTCTTCAATTTGGACCTTTGTAAAGACGAAATTAATCTAACCCAATTGATGGAAACACAATTTGGTAACGATTTTTTTTTATGATGTTTAGCTAAACCCCAATTCTTGGGGTGTGATTATGGGTTGATTTAGCGTGTGGGTATTGCTAATTGTTAGTTTAAATGCTGTTTAGAAGTGATTTCATTCAGTAATTGTGGTTTAGTTTAAAGGGTTGTAGTTGCAAATGCAATTCTACCTTAGTGTTTTTGGCTTGCTTGAGAGAGAGGTTTTAAAACCAAGATTACTGAATTGATGGTCTGTGGGTATTAGGTTGTCATGGGTTCAGCTTGAGAGAGTGAATCCTAAACCCTTTTCCACACATTTAGCTTGAGAGAGTAAATGGACTAAAGCGAAGGCTGTTCTTATTTGCTTGCTTGTTGGTGTTTGAGAGAAACCAACTTGATTCGGGGTAGATTGTTCGAGGGAAAGTTTGTCCCCACTTAAGTGTAGCTTAGTCACCGATTTACAGCTATTTACTAATAGTTGCAATTACCCATTTGTCTATATTAGCCTATAATCCAATCACATCCCAAGAACTTGTCTCAATATTTGTTAATTCATGTTATTTGCTATTGTTATAGCTGATAGTTAAAACCAAAACCCCTTTATTTGACATTCATGTCACTCCTAATTTGAATTATGCTTTTATTCGTAAATATCTATTCCTATGATTGACTTGAACATATTTGTACTTTACTCTAGAATCGTAAACACATACCACTCCCTGTGGGATTCGACCCCAACTCATTTAGTTGGGTTATTATACTGACTAACGATCGTTGACACTTAGAATTGGATGAAGTGTCCTAATGCGTGAAATCAAAATGGTGCCACTGCCGGGGAGTGGTGTTGGTTAAGATTCTTTAGTTAAGTTGAATTTTGTTCTTAATAGTTATAGTCGAACTTACTTAT
Source organism: Solanum okadae (assembly GCA_036553675.1). Classification (NCBI taxonomy): domain Eukaryota; kingdom Viridiplantae; phylum Streptophyta; class Magnoliopsida; order Solanales; family Solanaceae; genus Solanum; species Solanum okadae. Next base: position 19,864,374 of record CM071686.1, on the reverse strand, counting down.
TTCCAGTTTTGGTTTTCGTGTTGCTTGTTTAGCACAAAATAAAGGAACAAGTCTTGTAGCAACGACAAACAAATGGACCACCCTCATTTGAAAATGATGATGCTTAGGGATAACATCCTAAGTTTCAGTAAATTAGAGAGTGAGTCAGTTTACGAGTTGTGGCAACGGTTTAAGGCTCTCTTGCAGCAGTGCCCAACTCATGGAATTCCAGAAAATATGCTTCTGGAATGCTTCTTAGAGGTCTTGGTCCAGAAAATAGAAGTGCAGCTGATCAACTCTTTTCGGGTTGTTTGATACAACAACCCTATGAAACAGTAGCCCAACTCTTTGATGGCATGATTAAGACCAAAAAGGAGACAGAAATAGACTAAGAATTGGCTGCATTGTTGACTGAGCTGCATGTTTTGGCCAAGAAAGTCATGGAATTGGAGGTAATGTCCAAAAAGAAGGACATGTACATCCTCCCTCACGAGCGTTGAAGGACGAAGAAGCAAGAGGGTGGGCAAATTGAAGAGGTCCTCTCACTCATTCTACACAAAGTCAAAGAGCACGACAGAGTGTTGGAGGAGATAAAGGAGAAAGTCTTAATGCTGAATTATATGACAACCTCTCATTCCATGTTCATTCAGCTACTAGAGTCCCAAATGGACCAAGTGCCGTCTTGTCTCTACTGAGAGCCAGAAGAAGGGTTGCCTTATGAAAATAAAGCAAACCACACAAATGGAATTTAAGTAGGGACTTGCGTCGTGCCACGACGTTAACTAAGGTGCTTCTCGGGAGGCAACCTAAGTGTTTATCGCTTTATTTTTGTTTTAGAAATAATCGTGTGTTGATTTTGCAGGTTGAAGTGTAGAATGTGTTTGAAAAGACAAGATTGGTGAGCAAAAGTCCCATCGGCGACTCGCCGAAGAGGTCGGCGTGTCCGACTTGGGCCGCCGTTGGACTCAAGGAATTCTAGGGTTTGAGTCTGTAAAACTCGGTCAACCCAGGAGCAGATTGGTGTATCGCCGACCAGATCGGCAATCTCGACTTTGTCCACCGTTTGGACCCCCACAATAACTGGAGGTCCTGTAAAACTAGAAGAGGTAAGTACCCACTTGGCGTGTCGCTGAGTGGGTCAACGAGGAATACTTATGTCGCCGAATGGGCGAGAACTGGACGATTTTTAAGGCCAAATGTTCAAAAGTTAATACTCTTTCATTTTCCGTCACTTTTCAACTTTCCAAAATCACACCTGCACTATAGTATTCTATATTTTTGTGTTTTTACTGTATTTTAGTCATCAAGTTTGTGTTCAGAGTTGGATTTATTTAACGCCTAACATTTCAAAGTATTTATTAGGCTTTTAAGGTTGGTTTTCCAAACCCGAATCCTTATATTTTAATTTTTCTCATTCACAAGTGATAGTGCTGTGTGCTAGACCTCTCTGATCGTAATTGTATATGTGTGTGCTTGTTTTAAATTCGAATATCTTGCCCATAATGCCTTTATTGCTAATTGCCTAAAATTTTCATGCTTAAAAGTGATTAAAATTGTGGGGTTGTTCTTGCATGTTGTTGGGTCTAGTCGGGTGAAGTCTAAGTAACCCGCATTTGTGCCAAATGATGTATTTTTCCCAATGATAGAGCGGTTGACGTCATTCTTAAGGGCAAAAGTCGTCAAATTACCAAATTTGGCCAAATCGAAAGAAGTCTGAGTATCTCGGGGGCATGGGGGTAATGGGTCTGAGTTTAATTAGAAGAGTGCATAGTTTGATTTAGTTTTCGGGGGCTGTGGGGTTGAACTTGGACGTTGGTGTTGAAAGTAGGCACGCTGGGTCGTTCGGCGAGCTGGGTCGAGCTCGCTAAACCACTCGGCGGTTCACCAAAATCCCCCTTCTCGCCTTTTATTTCATGCTTAATTATAAGTTGGGCTTTGTAACTTTCGGTGAGAAGTCTGAGATCGCCGAGTGCACTCGACGACTCGCCGAAAGTCCTTCTTGATCCCCTTTCTGCGCCCCTAACCCCTAAAATGCACTGTAACTTTCGGTGGACTAATCCTTACTCGCCGAAAGCTGTTGGTGATTCACCAAAAGGCCCTTCCATCGCCGACATGCCATTTGTCTGAGAAAATTTTGAGCCAATCCTTTCAGCGAGCCCGATCTGGCTCGCCAAAGTGATTCGGCCACTCGCCGAACCGTTCGGCGAGTCTGTCTGCACACTATTTTTCTGCAATTTTTCGTGAACTCTTTCTGACAGTTCTTAATGATTTTTGCAGACATGGCTAGACCAAAAGTTGCTGGTTAAGACACGCCACCCCGCAAGCGGGCTAAGGGAATAAAGATCAACGAGGATGCAACTGTATCCAAGGCGAAGGCCACCAAACTTCCCACAACAGGTGGGAAAGGAAAAGGAAAAGGGAAGGCACCTGCGTCACAAGAAGCTAACTCTGACAGTGACGCTATCTACGCCACTCACCTCACCACTTCTGAGAGTGAGGGTAAGCACCAAGAGCATCATGCTACAACTTCTGAGTCTGAGGATGATGAGTTAGTAGCAGCACAAAGGGCAGAGTTGCGTTCCAAGAGGCTGAATGATCTGTCTAGGATCAGGATGTCCCAGGCCACTACTCTTTCTCCCGCTCCAGCACATGCTGTGGTCCTAGCACCACCAGTACAGGGTCCTCATCCCCGGTCTATGAATAGACTGAAGACTAAGGGATTGAGGACCATCATAGAGGAGAAGCATATGTAGACTGATGGTGTCATTGATAGGTACCCGCAAATCATGAGCTGCCTGCGATCCTATAAATTCCAGCTCTTCACCATGCCTCGTGGCCCGTAAATTTCGAGTTGGGTCAGAGAATTCTACAGTGCTTACATTGCCTTGATACCACAAGGAAAGAAGCCGATAGCCAAATTTAAGTCGGTTGATTATGTAGTTGTTAGGGGAAGAAGAGTAAAATGTGATACCGATGCTATCAATGCAGTCTTGAAGTGCTCAAATGATATTGACGATGACTGTCAGCTCATGATTAGGACAAAAACACTAGAAAACAATAAGAGGTGGTTGGCTCCGCTAATATCAGAAGATACTCCCAACTGGCTTGAGATTGGAGCACTTATTGAGAAGAAAGATCTAAACATAGCTACAAGGTCTGGTTTGGCTGCATCAACAGTACCATTATGCCATCCCAGAACGAGTCAATACTCCGTCATGCCAAGGCAGCCTGTATGGGTTGCATCATTGATGAGACGAGGTTAAATCTGGGGATAATTATTACATAAGAGATGATGATGAGGGCCAAGCAGCGCTAGACTTCCCTTCCCTTTCTGGTGTTGATCACCGAGCTGTGCAGATGAGCTCGGGTTCCTAGAGATGAGAAGAAACATGTGGAAGTGATTCCCATATCCTCTACCGACATTCGGGGAATTGAGGCAGAATACTTGTAAGACGAGGCCGAGAAGAAGAAGGCAGCCCTGGTGGATACTTCCTCGATTGTGGATATTCAGACACTACCTCCAGAGGCAGCATTACCTACTCCGGCCCCTGAGCCTTCAGGTACATTTAGTGTTGTTCCTTCTAACACTCCCAGTTCCTCTGCTACTCCATTGCCTCCAAGATCTGGTATTGCTGTTGCTGTTGCTGCTGCTGGTGCCTTCCGGCCTCCGCTCACTCAGGCTGCATTACTATGGATGGGGCAGCTAGCCCATTCGGCTGATCGCCGTGCAGCCAGACTTGAGGCTCCTATTTCGGGTATGATTCAGACAGCCTTCGCTGATGTTGTGACACCTTTGAGTGCTAACATTGATGCCCCTGCGGCTAGGATAAGTAACACGACGTACTTGACCCCCGAAGGGGCCCCGTACAAGACCTTAGCATAATCATGACATAAAGACATAGAATAATGCGGAAAAATTAAAACTTTTCTTTATAATCAAAGTAATTTTATAAAACAAACAAGAGTCTAGACATTGTCTCATTTGACCATCTAATACAATCGAATAGGGACAATACCCTTACAATAGTTTCTAAATGAAAATACTAAAAGAAACTCAAAGTAAACTAGTTGTCCTCAAAGCTTTAGGACTCACCAACTAAGCTTAGGGAAACTAACTAATCCAAGCTTAAACCAAGAATACCACCACCAAGGACCAATCCCTACATTTGTAGAAAACATTGAAATATGGGTTAGCACACCACACTATAACCCCTTTATAAGTCTACTTGTGCAATTTACAAGTGAAGTCCCATACCCCCACTCACACTAAGTAAAGCTCATTAGGAAGTCATTAGTTTAGTCTATGTTCATATTAATAATAAAGCATACATTCATAATCATCATATCATAGGAGAGACATACCATGCCCACTCTCAAAATCTACTTGTGCAATGTATGAATGAAGTCCCATACCCCCATCCATACTAAGTAGAACTTCTGGTGGAACTATAGTACCTAACTCATGCTCTTATCATAATTCATATTCTTATCATATAGGGATAATCATACTTATTATATATACATAAGGAAAGTCATAACATAACAACAATCCAATCAACATATATCATACCTTCATGTCTTACCATAGCATAATGAACCAACCCACAATCCTTTTCAAAGCTTACTGGTGCAATGTAAAAGTGAAGTCCCATATCCCAACTCCTACTAAGTCAACTTATCAAGAAATCACAAGTATAGTTCAAGTCATATTCATTATCTTATTTCATAGGGAGAAGTGCATTAACCGACATAGACCATGTGAGCTACATGGAATCCGGTGTCATATAACCCTACATCGAAAAAAGGCGTCCTACTTGCCTAAGGTAAAACTAGCCATATATAGCTATAATGTGGATCCACTAGCTAATACCTATGCGGGCACATAGTTATGGGATATGGAGATTACTTCTAGAAACCCGACCTATTTTACTTGCGGGAGAGTTTCCATCTCATGAGAGCATATGTAGAAGACCCGGCCTAAAACTAGCGGTAGAGTCTCTACCTCATTAGAGCATATGTAGAAGACCCAGCCTAAAACTAGCTGGAGAGTCTCTACCTCATTAGAGCATATGTAGAAGACCCGGCCTAAAACTAGCGGGAGAGTCTCTACCTCGTTTGACATATCCACTCGGTGCTAAGCATTATTCTCCAACTTATACATAGTTAGGGTGAATTACACTTTCATATGTGAAGAAGTACATTACACTTCATTCAACCCAACTCGTAACATAGCTCATTGATACAACATGGTGAGAACTACCTTTCACCTTAGAATCATCATATAATCATCCAAGACAATTCATACATAATCATGTGTAGTAGTAAAGGAAACTAGTCTTTCAACAATACCATAATTCACACATTAGTCATTGGATCTTCATCATTCAAGTGGAACATAACTTCATACATAAATACATGAAAAGTAAGCACCTCCACCTTTCAAGTGGATCATTCCATTCATATATAAGAATATTAAACATAGAGTACCTTCATACATTGCCTTAAAGGCTATACTTCAAGATTCAACACTTACAATTTATCCTTCAAGTGTCATAGATCATGTCTTGCAATCACACTTAGAATTACTACTTTAAGCATGAATCAAACAAGACTAATTGACTAAATTAACATAGATACTATTCTAAGTATTCACATTGCATGAACAAACCCATTTTATGCCTCTCTTGGATTGCCCAAATAAAACTAAGGCAATTACCAAGGGAGCTTTTAAGGCCCTTAAATTGATGTATCTTCCTTAAACCCTCCCTTGGACTTGCCTTTAGCTTTTTAAAGCTAAGGCATAAGTCTACAAGGGAGTACATGGCAGTAGGCGCCCACATGCACACGTGCAGTGTCTAGTGTACTAGGGCAGCCCCCACATGTAGTGGTCCCCCTCACTTAGTCCTTAAACCCTCACATGGGTTGCCTTAAGGCATTGGTTCAAGGAACCTTTTAAGGGTCGTGAACTGCTTCAAGTCCCTTGAACCCATACGTGAACTGCCAACTTTGCCAAAAATGGCTAAGGCAAAGTTCACGAGGCCCTTCAAGGACAGTGAACTGCTTCACCTCCCTTGAAGCCTCAAGTGTACTGCCTTTATGCCAAAAATGGTTAAGGCATTGTTCACAAGAGCTTCTAATGATAGTGAACTGCTTCACGTGCCTTGAAGCCTCTCTTGAACAAATGCCTTTTGCCCACACGGCTAAGGCAAAGTTCAAGGAAGCTTCTAAGGGCAGTGATGCCTTTCGCCTTCCTTGAACCCTCTCTTGAACTTATATTTAGTCAAATTTTTTGGACTATTTCATTACTCAAATTTATGCATAAACTTCTAAGATTCATATGTTAGGCTCTAGATTCACCTACCAATTTTTCGGGTTGTTACATTATCTCCTTCTTAAGAACATTCGTCCGACTATACTAGACCTGTCTTATCAGATATCATCATAGAATCATTCTAACCCTTGTGCTCTGATACCAAGTTTGTCACGACCCAGGGGAACCCCCTAGAAGTAACATGGCGTATTGAACCTTGAAGGACTCCGTACAAGCCACTTAGCTTTCATAACTTAAAAAATAAAACAATAACAATAAAATACATTTCCAAGTCTAAAAGTTTTTCATAAAATAAAGTGGAAGTCTAGACACTTGGTCTCATCATAGCCATCTATTACAATAGTGAATGAAATAGGGGCCTAGCCTATACAACTTTTCCAAAAGGAAAAGTACATGAATGTAACAACCCTCAAAATGAAGTAGGGTAAAGTAGAGCCTCACATGGGTTTTATGCATTAATAACTTGTTAAAATAATGAAGAATAGCCTTTATAGTCAGTTTTAAAGAGTTTGGAAGTCAAATGTCAAGGGACGACCAAGACGTTCAGAAACTAGTCTTTTACGTGTTGGTGTGTTCTAGTATGTTGCTGATGTTTTTATGTGTTGTTTGGAGTCTAAAATCAGTGGAGGTAACCCTAGTGTCTTAATTAATGTTTTTAGGGTCAAAACGTTTGGGTACGAATCCCCGGGACCACCCTAAGGGTCCCCGAGGAGGACCCCAACCCTTGGCCAAACAAGCTGCCAAGGCAGCTTGAAGTTGCTCATGGAGGGAGCATGTCCGTGTTGCGGAAAAGCTCCACCAAGGGCCAAAAGTTTGGTATGTGTCGCAAACATGTCGCGGAATTTTTTGTCTCGAAATTTAATTTATGAAAATTGTGGGAACACCTCCGCGTCGCTAACTTGTTTCCCGACGAAATCTGCGAAACTAAAACTCAAGTTTGACTTGTTTAAAAGGTTCAACTAAGTGAGGGGTATTTTGGGTAATTATTATAAATGGTTATTCTACCTATTTTAGGGTATTTTAAGTTGGTTAAAATCCCAAAACCTAGAATTAGACCCCATTCTTCAAATTGACCCTTCCCTCTCGAAATAGATTCTCTCAAAAACTCCATTGAAGACCTTGATGAAGCTCAAGCTAGAAGATGGGTGTTCAACTGATTTATTCTTCAATTTCATGGTTCTTCAATAATTATGGTATGGTAAATGTTGATTCTTGAATAACCTCCCATTCAAGGAGTTCTATCAAAGATTTTCAAAAGTGATTCAAAGACCAAAATTCCCAATTTTCAATCTAAACATGGGTCCCTTGTCAAACAATTTTCTAAATCATTATATTGATGAATTGATGTGGAATTAAGGTTTTTAAGATAATTTTCAAAGGAATTATTGAAGAACCCATGATCCCCAAATTCTCAAAAATTGGCATATGATGTGGGTCTTTGTGAATATGATCTCTATTGGTGAAATTATGTTTAGATTAGATTGTATTGATGTTTCCTATGATTATCTATACTTATTCATGTTGAATTGTTGGTATATTGATGAGTTGAGAATTATGGCCTTATGGTCAAAGTTATGGGTTGATCCCTTTGTTTATAGAATTATACTTAGATTATGTTTATGTTATTGAATTACATTGTTGATTCCTATTGCTATCTATGTCAATTGAGTATGAATTGTTGAGGATTGATCCATGGTGATCATGGCTTAGAGAATTGGTAAGTTGACCTAACTTCTAGTCTATAGTATGAGAATTGATGTTGTGTGGTTTGGTCCACTTATGGTGGCGGTGTTTACTTCTTGTATATCTATGCATGTTGAGATCATGGCCTTGAAGGCAATAGATGTGAAGTGAATTGATGATTATGATGCATATGTTTATGAAGTTGTTCTATGAAGGTTATGTATGAAATCCTCAATGCTAGCATGATGTTAAGGTGTGTTGATGATGAGGAGTATAATGTGAATGATAATGTTAGGGATAAGGTGTGGTCTACATGATTGATTATGTTAAGTACTATTGTGGAATGACCCCTACCTATATAACCCCTATATGAATGTTTGATCATATACATGTTAGGAGTACCTATTCAATGTTGAATTTGTTCTTGTCTCCTATGATGAAGTGTGGGTGTGTGGTCTAGAATCCCTAAAGGCTTTATATGTGAATTGCTCATGATTTGGGGACATTGTGAATGTGTTGTGATCCCTTGAAGGGAAGTGCACTCAATATCAATTTTGTTGCTATTATGTCACTATGAGGACCAATATGCACACACACACTCTACATGTATAGCTATGAATATGATGTGTTATGGTGTCTATTGAAAGGTTAACTCTTATATATACCCTTACATCTTATTATGCATGCAAAGTGTATGATTAGCAAGGTATGATTATGTGTTGTATAAAGGTGTTTATGTGAAAGGCTTTCTCACATATGTACACACACATGAATGAATGAATATGATTTATGATAATCTAGTGAAAGTGAGTCGCTTGAAAGGTTTCCTCAATTGTACTCTAAACTAGACTATGCTATGAATATGGTATGACTATGTGAAAGGTCATTCTCACATAATGTAGGTTCTATGATGAAAGGTCATTCTCATCTTAGAAACCTTTCAGCTAAATGATATGAGGGATTAAGTCCCTAAAATATATTTTATGAACTAATGTTAAATAAAGGCTTAAAGATGTTTAAAAAGGGAGTTGGAGCATAGCACCGAGTGAACATGAAAAATGAGAGTGGGGGCTTCACGCTTAGCAAGTCCGGCTTTCCACAAGAGAACCTTTACGTTTAGCAAGTCTGGGTTCCCAACATAGATGTTGTCTCATGAGATGGAAACCTCCATGCCTATTAAGTCAAGGTTTCTAGTAGCAATCTCCTTGTTCCATAACTACATGCCCCCGTAGGTCTTAGCTTAGTGGATCCACTAGATAGCTATTATGTATGTAGGTCTTACCTTGGAAAATAGTACCCTCTCTTTTCGGTGTGGGAGTAGAACACCGGATTCCATGTAGCTCACATGGTCTATGTCAGTTATGGCAATGTCTCCAGAAATTTAAGAAATGAACTAAGATAAGAATATGAACTCTAGTCATGATTTCTTGAAGAGTTACTTAGTGTAGGTAGGACTATGGACCCTACTTATGCATTGCACAAGTGGACTCTAAGAGAGGTTATGATTAGGCTCTTTATGTAATGAAGACTATGGTCTATGTATGTTAATATGAAAGCATGTTAAGGTTGACTTTACTTATGTAAAGACATGAAGTATGATTATGCATCTGAATTACACTTATGACTTCTTAATGGGTTTGCTTAGTATATGTGGAGGTATGGTACTCCATGTGTACATTGCACAAGTGAGCTTGTGAAGGGGTTGTGAGGTTGGTTTACCTATGATATGAACTAAATGAGTGATGACTAATGATGTAGTAAATGAATGAGTCCTTATATGATGTTATGACTTGTTGAATATGATGTGCCTGGTCTATGGTGGCTTCTTAGGAACACTTGGTGTGAGTAGTATTATGGGATGCTACTTGCACATTGCACTAGTGTGACTTGAGGGTTGTCTTAGGTGATGGTTCCTATGCGAAGACTATGTCTTATGGTGTGCTTATGACTCTATGAATATATGTGGTTGGGTTGATGAAGGCTATATGTAAGTTCACCCTAGGTAACCTTAAGGTGATATATTGCACCAAGTATTCCCTAAGGGTTTCTTGAGGAAAGGAGTTAAAATAAAAAGGAAGGTAATGTATTGTATGCATTGACTGTGCCTAAAATGTTATAAGTGGCTCTATGTGCTATTATGAATGGTTTCCGTGTGTATGATGATGTATGTGGTTTATATTGTGCCTACTGTACTAAATGTTCTTAAAGTTTCTCTAAAAAGGCATGCATGGTTTCCAACTAAATGTCCCTTTTAGAAGCATGTTTTTGCATGGTTATCATACTTAGTGCATTCTTGTGCTAACACCATTCTTCTTCATCTTTTTACACCAAGTGTAGGTGGTGGTGGCTATAGTGCCTTTCTTAGAAGTGATGAGCTTGGCTTACTAATCCCAAGTTCGGGTGTGTCCTTAAAGATTCAAGGACCTTTATGTTAAAGAGTTTCCTTAAGTTCAATATACTAGATAGTAGTTTCTTTTGTATTGTAAGGGTTGTGTCCCTCTTGTATTGTAGTTATGTTTTAAGATGCCTACCTTGAGACGTAGTACTTCGATTTTGTATTAAAGGTTTAAATGAGGTGACTTTTTAAGTCTTGTGTTATATTATGAAAAAGTTTTAAATTTTCCGCTATTTTTTTTATGATAAATGCTATGACGAATGCTAAGGGCTTGTATAAGACCTCCAAGAGGTCGAATACGCCGGTAACGGCTAGGGGGTGCTCTTAGGTCGTTACAATGAAAGACACTAGACATATAAAAATTCATCCTCGAACCATGAGGACTCACCAAGCTCGGGAAAACAATCAAGTCCAAGCTCTAGCCAAAAGAATGATCACCTCGAGTGCCGGACCCTACACTTGGGGAAAATGTAGGCAAAAGTAGGGGTTAACAAAAAAATGCACTAAGTATGATAGCAATGCACGAAAACATTTAAAACATGCTAAAATGGACTTTCCATTTCATGACATGCAATTTAAGAAGCTAAAACATCATATGAGAGATAGTTGTAAATCATAAGTCATATCATCATAGTCAACATAAGCTAGCATCATCTTTATAACTATGAACACCTACGGGATACTTTTTCAAGCATGCCTTCGTTCATTATTAGTCTTGTCACTGTGGGAATTATCCTTAACCGACATGAGGCCATGTGAGCTATAACATGATCACCCGGTGTTACCCACACCGAAAAGGGTTGTCCTACTTGCTTAAGGTAGAACCATGTTTTGATATCTTAGGTGGATCAACTAGCTAAATATCCTACGGGGGCACGCAATTTATGGGATACGGAGATTAGTACTAGAAACACGACCTCTACTAACGGGAGAGTTTCCATCTCATGAGACCTCTTCTAGAAACCCGACCTTTACTAACATGAGAACTTCCATCTCAATGTATATATCCACTAGGTGCTAAGCATAATTCCCACAAAATACTTATTAAGTATTACTTAATTAATGTTTCATGGAAGGATGTCCTTGACAACCAATCCAAGTTAGTTCATTAGGAAAGCTCATTAGATCATGCGTTAGAAAACCTTTCACCATCCATGTATACATTTAAATCTTAGATTCAATTAGGTGAGAAAGCCTTTCAACCTTAGAATCATCATTATGTGAGAAAACCTTTCACATCATGTTCATTATGAGTTCATGAGAATAACATTTCAATCAGCACACAACAACAACAATACAGTCATTAACACTTCACTCTCAAAGTGTTCTTAAAGCATTTACATAAACTTCATAACACATGCATAATCTCATACTTTTCCTCCTTGAGGTTCACAACTTACTTTCAATCAACACATCTAGAATCTAAGCATTAGACGTGGATGTAACGACCCAAGGGTACCCCCTAGATGTAACATGGCACATCGAACCCCGAAGGACCCCATGTAAGCCACTTAGTATATCACAACACAAGATAATATAAAAGTACGGAAATTTAAAACATTTTCAATACAATTGAGGTTACATAAAATGAAGCGAAAGTCTATTACACTTGTCTCAAACCATCTAATAGGTGAAAAAAGTTAGGGACACATCACATACATACGTTCTAAGATAAAAGGAAGACATAAAAGGAAAGGGTGATCAAGTCCTCGATGTTATGAGGACTCACCATACCTTTTCTTCTGGACATACTATGAACCTAGCCAAGAGGATGGAAGTCAATATCGCCGAACCCTACATTTGATAAAAATGTAGGCAAAAGTATCCATTAGTACAATAATGTACTAAATATGATAGCTAGCATAAATCATCAACATAAGCACAATGGAGGCATTAGTCAACATAACACACATATACCATAATCATGAGGGACAATAACATAAGTAATAAGTATAAGAGACATCATCATAAGACATAGGCTATAGCATAAGAGATAATAATCATAACTTGTGAGCATAAGAGATAACATGATAGTCATAGGCATAATCAATGCATTTAGAACAACATAGTGTAAGAGAAACACTTCATAAGTCACCTCCAGGCAAGCTTGTGCAAATACATGGATAAAACCCCATAATCCCACCCATGCTAAGCAACTCACTTTAGGTCCTCATTCATATTTATCACCTTTTTGATCTCATCCTTAGCTCATTTCTCATAGACAAGGGAACATTCACCTTTAGTGTAACATATCAAGGAAAGCAACTATAGCGACAACAAATTTAGGCATACATCATACAAGTAGTCATCATATCAAATCATACTTACAATGCTTCCTTGAAGTGTCCTTGGTTCATCATTCATGTTCACATTCTTATTGTGATAGTGGAAAAGCATAAGTGGTAGCATAATAAACATATAAATCATCATAACATAAGAGAATATACCATGAATACCCTCAAAGCATACTTGTGCAATGCATGAATAAGACCCCATAAATTTCATCCATGCTAAGTAAAGCTTCTTGAGTAATCATAGTTCATAATTCAAATTCATGTTGTGGGAATTAGGTTTAACCAACATAGACCTTGTGATCTTAACATGGAATTTGGTGACTACCCCACATCGAAAAGGGGATTCTCTACTTGCCTAAGGTAGAACCGTACTCTTAGCTTAGGTGGATCCAATAGCTAAGTAACCTATGAGCGCATGTAGTTTATGGGATAAGAAGATTCCTACTAGAAACTCTGTCTAAACTAGCATGAGAGCTTTCATTTCATGAGGCTTCTTCTAGAAACCCGACCTTTACTAGTGGGAGAGCTTCCATCTCATATTCAACATCCACTTGGTGCTAAGCATTATTTCCCACGGACTTCATATTAAATCTTGACTTATGTTCATATTCATGGAATAATATCTTGACACTCAATCCAACATAATTCATAAGATAGCTCATAGATCATGCGTGAGAATATCCTTTCATCGTCCATGTCTTCATATAGGTTCGATAGGTGAGAAATCCTTTCAAGCTTATAATCATCATATTGTGAGAAAACCTTTCACATGATATCATATTCATACATAACTGTGTAAATGAGAATATCCTTTCAACAACACACAACAAGATCATAATCATAATAACTTTACTATCAAAGTGTTCTTAAAGCATATACACAACCTTCATAAAACATGCATAATATCATATCTTGTCCTTTCAAGGATCAAAGTTCATATCAAATCAACACATCTAGAATGACTACATCAGACATGGATATAATCGCAATTCAAGTAATCCAATCACTATATGCATAATCTCATTTACTCATAATATAGGTCATGTGGGTAAAGTTCTTCCATAATCATACCATATACAATTCAACATACTTTATAGCTTCACTCTCAAAGCCTAGTATTCCTAGTTCATTTAGATTAGCTTTTACCCTCAAGACCCTAGAAATCACATTCATACTACAAGCCTTACTCTTAAGCAATACATCACATGATCATCATATATGCCTAATTCTCAAGACAATCTAACTACATGCTTCATTCTTAATCAATTTTAATCATATATCATCACATAAACTCAATCTCAACACTATTAATCATGATTTATCATATAAGTCCTCATCTAATCAATTCATGTCTACAAGATTTAGTTTTAAGAAATTCATACCCAGGTGCTCTAATCTCAAGCAATTCATAAGGTAATTCATCAATCTTAGAAGGTCACATCTAAGCCCTCAATTTACCATTTCATGGCTTAAGATTAAACTATATCAATTTCATCTTAGAATCTTAGGTTAATCAAGAATACATGCATAATCATACTAAGAACATATAAATACATCATAAAAAATCATTAACAACCATTATCCAATCAATTGGATCAACTTACAATAATACCCACAATATAGAAAGGAACCCTAACTAGAATTGGGGATTCATATTCACAATTGGGGGAAAGATGGGGGCTTCATGGATGAAAGAAATCCATGAATGAATAAGCCATCATACCGTGATTATAGAGCCTAGAAAGCTTGAAAAAATGGAGTCTTTACTAGCTTGACTCTCTTCTTCTTCTTCTTCTTCTTCTTTCTAGAGAGAGGATTTTTGAGAAGGAATTGTGTTTCTTTTGGGGTTTAGAAATAATGATTTAGGATGACTTAATTAAGGGTGTAAAGTATTTATATAGGTGGTATAAACTAAGGTAAAATGACACCACTTAATCCCTTATTAATTCTGGAAAACCCCAAAGTGCCCCTAACTAATTCCTCAAAACAGTTTACAGATGACCACCCACGACCCCACGACCACGGTCCATGGATGGACAAATGTGGCATGCTGGTGACCCATGGGTGAGTGTTTGTGGCCTATTTCTGGGACCCTGACCCTGGACCCCTCACCCACGGGGCGTGGGTGGACCAGCGGGGCGTAGGTCCCCTTATAGGTCACTACCCAGGCAACTTCACTAGGGTCTTCCTGAAGGACCCAATGTTGGTCCTTGGGGGTCGTACCATGATGTTCTAACACAAAAACCTATATTCTAAGTACGGGGAATATATTCATGACTCTAACCCTGACGTTAAGCTCTAGTTTAGCCTACTAATTTCTGGGGTATTCCAATGGATATCATTATAATTCATGTGATTCTATTACTTCATGCATCAATTCATAAAATTCCTCTTTCATCGACAAAGACCCACATTATAAGATCACTACTAAGAAACATGGGGATTTCATGGGTTCTTGGGGATACATCATAAAAACCATAGCAAATCATAAATTCATGCTTATAATAACATAACTCAACCATTAGAACCAAGTTT
Organism: Solanum okadae; assembly: GCA_036553675.1. NCBI lineage: Eukaryota > Viridiplantae > Streptophyta > Magnoliopsida > Solanales > Solanaceae > Solanum > Solanum okadae. Next base: position 19,849,157 of record CM071686.1, on the reverse strand, counting down.
GAAAGGAACCCGTGACTTTTGAATCAAATTCTTACAATGGGGGATTTCTATCTTTCTTTTGAAATGAGATTTTGAAGGAACTCCATGGATAAAAGATGTCCATGGATGAAATCTATCATACATTAACAACAAATCCCAATGCTAAGCATCAATGGAGGAATTGAACATTTACCTTGATCCTACCTTCAACTTCCTTCTTCTTTTAGTTTCTAGAGAGAGAAATATTAGAGAGAAGATCTTTGGGGGATTTAATTTGGGTTTTGGAATATATGACTTAATTGGGTGAGTTTTGGGGTAAAAATTACTTATACAGGGGTCCTAGGCTTGGGAAAAATGACATAACTTTGAGTTAAAACAACTGGGAAAAAGACCCAAGAAGTCCCCTGACAGAAAACTGCCGAAATGGCATGATGGAGGCCTTCACGGGTCATCATAATCACCACGGTCCATCAAATGGGGTCGTGAAGAATTTCAGCTTGATAGTGCTTCACTATTTCGGGCATAACTTTTTACTCCAAGATGCGAATAAGGAAAAATCGGTGGCATTGGAAAGAGGAATTAGCGACCTTTAATTTGATTGGTTATGACCTACCTAATTCGTTTTTAGCCAAGAGATATGATCATTTGAAGATGACCCAAAACTGTAAGTCTAGGGAAAATCCCTTCACATGAGGCTCCACGGTTCCTACCATGAGCCGTGGTTTCTCTCGTGGTCATGGTCTAGTAGCTAGGCAAACTTCCCCTTAACCCCTAAAAACTAAGTCATCTCCAAGACACCTCCCATGAGCCATCTAGGCCTTCACGAGCCATGAAGTGGCTCCTGTTGAGGAGGACAACTTTGGGCAGCCTTGGGGAGCTATTGCCTCACCCCCATGGGTGGTCCCACGGGTCGTGCTGAAAACCATGAGCCGTGAAGGCTCTCGTGGGGAGGTTGGAAGTGCATAGGGAACTTGGGCAGCCTTGGCTGTTTTCCTTGTCTCTTGCCCTCACCCTTGGCTTGTTTCCCTCACCCTTAGCCCTAGTTTAGCCTACTAGTTTCTGGGGTATTACACTATCAAAACAAGTTAAAAGTAGGCATGAGACTCACAAATATTTAAACAGAAGAGAAGGGAATATTCACTCGAAATCAAAGAGTAAATATACGAAATTAGCAAAAAAATATGCCCTTGATATCCTTCACACAACCCACAACCAAAGGTAGGGTAATGCAAACTCAGTTAATGCATATTGTTAAGATAAAACACATATTAACAGTACCTGGAGACCATGCAATAAAACACTATCCATATATTCCAAAATATAACCCCCTAAGAGACAAAAAGGAAAAACAATAGACAAAAACTAGAAACATAATCTATATAATCTGGGAAAAGAAAAAAAAACCTACACTTTGAAATAGACTCAACAAAACATCGAAGTAATGATTTCAAACGAGCAATGACAAATACAATAGACGAACTTAAAATATTAACGTCTTGATTCTTTCTTTCTACTTGAGGTGAAAGAACAAAAACGTGACATGGAACATTAAACATTAACACAGAGTCATGATAAGCAGAAACAAACTAAAGTAAATAAAGCATTTCGAAAATTGATCACAACAAAGCAATGATTTCTAACACAATAAAAGTAGCAATAGCCCAAAATGAAACATCCATAATCTATACATGAACATTTTAATCTTTCTTGGGAACGAATAACTAATAACTTAATAAGAAAAAGAATGCCATTCCTTTGTGGAAACTAGAGAGAAAACATAACAAAACAAGCAAATACTACTATACCAAGAGAAGAAAACGAAGTCTTAAACGAGCAAAGAAGGTATACAATCTAATAAGCCATACCAAAGGGTAAACTACAGTTAGAATTGAAAAGAACATTAAAAAAAATGAAGAAGTATACCTTTTTAGGAGCAGGGAATCGAGACGACAACGAGCTTGGATGAGCTATTCAACCACGAATGAAACTCAAATGAGATTTTCAAGTAGTGGGTGAGAAAGAGGAAGGAACATAGGTGTATTTCTTATATGATTTTTGTAGCTGATAATCCTTTCTATATGTGAGTTATTTCCAACCTTTTACACTAAAGAAGAAATGGATTTTTATTGAGGGAAATTAGGGCACGATTTGTGGGGGGGGGGGGAGGGATTTTAGATACGGATTGGGCCCGTTTGAATTCCAAAGTCTATCCAAGGATGAGGGACATTGTGTAATATGTGGCTAAGTGTCCAAATAAAGCTTATATGTCATATTTGCAATATAATCCTTAATGTACTCTTCTTCTGATATCAAAGTAATAATAAATAGATTGATGTAATATGTTGATGGGTCTATTGATGATATTCTTGCAATTATGATAATGATGATGACTTATCGGGCAATAATAATGATAATGATTTTGTTGAGATTGAATGATGTTGGTGCCTCACGAAGAAATGAGGATGATGCCTCAATGGGTAGTGACGATGATGATGACTTTATAGTGCTGAATAAAGATAATGCCTCACTTGGAAATGACGATGATGCCTCACTGGGCAATGAGCTGACGATGGCTTTAAGGTGCTGGATGAAGATAATGCCTCAATGGGCAATGACTTTCTGGTGCTAAATGAAGATAATGCGTCACTTGGCAATGACGATGATGCCTCACTGGGCAATGAGTTGAAGATGACTTTTAGGTGCTGGATGAAGATAATGACTCACTAGGCAATGGTGATGATATCTCACTAGGCAATGACCTAAAATAATTTTCCGTTGCTGGATGAAGATAATGCCTCACTAGGCAATGATAATGACGCCTCACTAGGTAATGAGTTGAAGATGACTTTCCGGTACTGGATGAAGATAATGCCTCGTTCGACAATACAATATAAATGACTCTCTGGATGAAGATATTATCACTATCGATAATACGATGTAAATTAAGATCCTCCAGAATATTTCTAGCAGTTGGAAAAATATAATATTGATTTTCTTTGAGGTTTTTATTTGTTCTATTGTCAAACACTTGTATGTCCATAATGGATCTCGCCTTGCTGGGAATTTAAGCGAGATAATGCTACTCACATTCCAATTTTCCTTGGTATGAGAAACATGAAAACCTTTGCTGCATCCAAACAAAAATTCTTAGTTTTAAATGAACTGGTTTGTGTTGATATCTTTGGTCGTCTGCTCCTTGTCTTGCTATCCCCAGTTGATTTCTCTGATTTCCCGCTTCTTGATATATAAGACACAACATTTTTATGTAAAAATATTTGAAACATAAGGAGAAAGTCTTTAAGAAAAATAGGTTTCCAAAAATCTATATTTCTAAAAGATTATTGCAAAGTGCCATGTCACGTCAAGCTTAGTGAACGACTTTAGGTCGATACTTCAAGGTTTATTTGATAACTTGTTAGAAATACTCCTAAATCTCATAATGGTATTGGGGATCAATTTAAGTTACTTTCGAACTCTTGATCATATTGGAGGTATTCAAAGTTTTCTTAAACTTCTGATTAGGCCTGGTGAAAATTTTAAGGTCATCCTCAAAAATTTCTGTCCCAGTATAATGCCTTAGCAAATCTATAACTGTCGATGAATGAATCATGGAATTTTTGAGATCTTCTAACAAATTATGTCCCAGTTGCAACTCTTAATGTAACTTCAATCTTGACTTGTTGGGGATATCTTCTTCTTGAGAATCGTTGAGTCTCTCTAAAAAATTCTATCCCAGTTTCTATGGTAAAAAAAATTAGAAATCTTATGAGAGATATAACTGAGCCATTGTGGCGCCTACGTTTCCCATTGAGGAAAGAATCTGTTCAAGCGTAGTGATAAACGCTCAACCACAGCTCATTCAATAATCGGTGTGGGAGATCGTAATCTAGTATATAACCTAACGAAGAATTGGGGTCGAACCCATAGGGAGCGGTACAAGTTCAAATTCAGTTATGAAGTTACAAATATAATATAATTGGTGGTAGGAATAGAAATTATCGAAAACATTTAGTTAAATTGATAGGGATGACAACAAATGTCAGATGGGGGGAATTAGTTTGTAAATTAACAACTAAAACAAATACAAAAAATAGGGGTTTCAACAAGATTAAGAGGAATTGTCCCGATGTGATCGATTATAAGCTAATTACGCTATATGGGTAATTGAAATTTAATAATAATGTGAGGAATCATTATGGGTAGGCTAGACTATAAGTGCAATAGTTTTTTCTCGAACAACTATTACGGTTCAGGCGAGTTCTTTCGAACATCAACAAGCTTAACACTACAAAACAACCCAAGACCTTAATATACCTACTCTCTCAAGCTAGATAGGTAGGAATGAGTCAAGATTTGCTCTCCCGAGCTGAACCCATAACAACCCACATGCTACAATTATGAATAGATAACCTTGGTATTAGAACCTCTCTCTTGAGCAAGCCCAAAACACTAAGCTAAAATTGTATTTGCAACTACAAATCATAGGTTACTACTCAGCTATAAATCAAACCCACTTTAAAATACAATTTAAATCATTAAACAAGAATACCCATAACCTAATTAGACAAATAAGCACATTATAAATGATTAATAACATTTCAAAGACACTTCATCAAATTCTAAGTGTCAACAATCATTGATCAATATAAAACCCAACTAAATGAGTAGGGGTCGAATCCCACTAGAAGCGGTACGTGTTTCATATTCGATTAGGCAGTATGAACATGGTCAAATTAGTCATAGGAATAAAAGTTATCGAATAAAGACATCATTCAAAGCAAGGGGTGACACGAATGTCAAATGGGGGTTTTGGTTTTGGATTTGATTATCAACTACAAACAGTCACAAAAAATACAAATTAACGATAATGAGACGGGCTCTTGGGATGTAATTGATTATAGGCATTTATAGACATATGGGTAATTGCAACTATTAGAAAATAGCTAGATATTAGTCACTTAGGCTAGGCTATAGTGGATGTAAATTTTCTCTCGAACAATTTACCCCGAATCAAGTGATTTCTCTCGAACATCAACAAACATGCAAAATAAGACCATCCCACAACTTATTCCATTCACTCTCTCGAGGTGAATATCTGGGATTGGGTTTAGGATTCACTCTCTAAAGCTGAACCCAGGTCAACCCAATACCCAAAAACCATCGATCAAAAACCTTAGTTCTAAAACTTCCCTCTCGAGCAGGCCAAGAACACTATTTTTTGTACCCTTACGTATTTGCAGTTCAGATTCCTCTGTAGGATTTTGGGATTCATAACTCCCACTTGGACCGGGAATCATTTCTTGATCCATTGAATTATAAAGTATGTTTGACAACATTATCTGGTCTTCTGAATTCAACATTTCGTACAGAGGCTCAACTTTATCTATTCAAACCTTTTTGGGAAAATCATTTTCAAAAAATTTGACATCTCATGATACAATTTCAGTAATGCTTCTATCCTCCAGTTCATCGATGAACACATACCATTTGGAGCGTTTAGAGTACCTTATAAAGATACATTTCTTTCCTTTTGGACTTAGTTTACCAAACTCACCAAAACGATCTTTAATGAATGTTGAGCAATCCTATGGTCGTAGATCATTTAGGTTTGTTTTATGACCACTCCAAAGTTCATAAGGAGTGGAAGACACTGATTTAGAAGGCATTTTGTTCAATATGTAGGTCGCAGTCAATAATGCATCTCCCAATAAAGAGATAGACAAATTAGCCTGCGCCATCGTTGATCTTGTCATGTCTAATAATGTTCTATTCCCTCTTTCAGCTACACCATTTTGTTGAGGTGTGTAAGGGATTGCTAATTGTTTGATAATACATTTTCAGTACATAATTCTTCAAATTGTTTTGACAAATATTCACGTCCTCGGTCAGTTCTTTAAGACTTTATGCTTTTATCTAATTGATTTTAAACTTCATTCATATATCTTTTAAAGCACTCAAGTGTTCAAGATTTATGAGAAATCAAATAAACATAACCAAAGCGCGTGAAATCATCAATAAATGTAATGAAGTATGTAGCACCAAACCTTGCCTTCACATTCATTGGACAACAACTATCACAATGAATTAATTGAAGTGGGAACTCAGATCTTTTAGCCTTCCCAAATAGTTTATGCGTAATCTTACCAACAAGACAATTTTCACAAGTTGGCATATCAACTTTGGTGAAAGAACCTAAATGCCCTTCTTTTGCCAACCTATTCATTCTAACCTGCCCTATGTGACCTAATCTTGCATGTCAATTTATAACATCAATATCATTGTTACTTGAATAATATGCCATTACAAAACGGTAAACATAATAGTCATAAGTTGAAGGATTACAATATAATACGATAAAATGGTCATAAAGAAGTATAAAACCATATAAAACATTATCTAGAGTTATTCTAACACCATTACGACTAAAAAAACAAATCAAAACCAATGTCTAAAAGAACAACACATATACTATGTTTCGTCGAATCTCTGGAGCATATCGGACATCATGCAAATTCAAGGAACGGCCACCACGCAAGTTCACTTTGCAAGTGCCTATACCTTTGACTTCAATCCTAGCATTATTTCCTACGTAGATCCACCTTGATTTAGATGAAACTCGACGAAACTCCATAAACTCCTCTCTATCTCGACTCACGTGGTCGGTGGATCCTAAGTCTAGAATCCACATAAGATAAGATTCAGTTAGTAAAGAAGTGCAAGAAACATATGTAGCACTTAGATATGTGTTTAGAAATGCTACAATTTTGGACTAGGTACATTCACGAGTAAAATGCCCCAATACTTGGCAATTGTAGCACTTTATTTTACTTTTGTCTCTTTTCTTGAAAAACTATTTCCTTTTCTTGGAATTTGGCTTATTCTTTTTTCATAGAGGGTCCTTTTCCGATCTCTTTGTGTTTCCCCTTTATTTTCCAATTTTTCTTGCGCTTGAAGCCTGAAGATTTTGTACCACTTGACTCTACCACAAAGACATTAAAAGCAGCTTTAGCAACACCAAGGTGCTCATCTTCAAGTTCAACATGGCGTGCAACATCAGAAAGAGTTTTGATCTTATCATTATGGGTCAAGTGAACTTTCAAATTTTCACAATTATTGGGAAGAGAACGAATCACTGCCTGAACTTGTTGCTCATCTAAAAGAACATGGACAACACTCTTGAGTTGAGTTATCATGTTTGACATTACTCTATAGTGTTGTTTGATATTTTGATCTGGATGTTTTTTGTAAGTGTCAAATTTTATAGTCAACTGTTAGAGGAGGGTTACAGACGTACCCCCACACATTCCTCGCAGATGTGCCCACATAACATGAGCAGTTTTGAATTCCTCATATTCATGTATGAGGTCATCAACCACAAAACTAACTATTATTCCACGTGCAGTGGAATTAGCTTTTTTCCAAGCTTTGTAAGCTTCTAGTTCCCTTTTGTGTTGTGCAAAATTACCCTTTTCTAGTTGATTCAAAACATGGTTTATACCTTTCAGAGCATTTTTGCTCTTCCAGTACATAAAATATTTTACGACTCCAAATGTCGTAATTGTCACCGTTATGTTTTTCACCTTTGTAAGTCAGCAATGATACTTTTTGATGTCATGTATGTTTATAGATATAATTAGGCAAGAATTTTTAATCATTTATGCATGTGAAGTACACATTCAACCAAATCAATTCCCATAAAGGTTTCATATATAAATGTAAAATCGAAAAGACACGTAACCATCCAATCATCACCTACGAATTAAATATTTAACAAATTTGAAACTAACTACTGAATGTGTACAATAATATTTTTCAGACTATAATCACACATATTTGCATGTCTAAAAATCAAACACCATATGACAATGTGCAATAGAAAAATTATCCACTTATCCAAAAAAAAAAAAGAGGATAAAACTGAAAAATTAATATTAAAGCATATTCAAGGATGTTCATCACATAGATTGTAAAGTATAAACAACACTACTAAACTATGATTATGGTGTGAAATTTTACCCACTTAACTCCTATTTTTACCGTAGACACCCATAATTGTTCATTATCCCCAATTTTGATACAAGTTTCATTCAGTTCATTCTTCCAGTATTCTGGTAAGGAATGACACAAAACATCGTATGCTTCCCTCTCTGTAACTTGAATGACACTTTCATTAACCTCTTCAAATTTCATGACAAAGGATCTGAGGAAGTCTAATAAAAAATCAAGAGGATCTATCTTCAAAGACAAGCTTTTTTAGATTTTTTTTCCCCTTTGAATGGCCCTTTGATTCCTTAACAGATTCTCTGTTGCCCTTGGAACACCAATTGGTATATTTTCTCGCCCTCGAAAACTTGTCCTAGACGACGTGCTCTTCTACATTGTCCTTTTTCTAATCACTGATTTTCAAGGAAAAATAGTCACAATTTATTTCTTATCAACAATACAGTGAATGTACATGGAAGTAGCGAATTATGGGATAATTAACGATGGCTCTGATACCAATGAAGGAATTTTAAAGGCAAAACAACAACAAGATGTGTACCTTGTAACTTGCAGCAGTATTCCTGATTTTGCTACTTTAACAAGATTGCACTCAAGTTCCTCTTTGAATCACTAGGAAACAAAGTTTTATTCACAAACTAAATGTCCTTTTATAGGATGCCTTTGATCTATGATTGATATTGCTTACTGTTTTTGTTTTTGTTCTTTTTGTCTTCTCTTTTTACGTTTTCACGTTCCCCACAATGTGAGTCCCACTAGGAGTCTTTTAAGGGGAGGTTGAACAGTTACTCTGTTACTGTTCTCCCTTATCCTTATAAAAGGATTATCCAATTAATTAATTTATCAATTAATTAAATTGGATAGGGCAAAACAAATTGGGTCGGGTCGGTCCACATAGGCAACCCATGACCCAAAACTTACATCTTCCACTTTGCACATGGTGGACAAGACCCAAGCCAACAAAATATCAATCAGACACAAAATTCATACGACAAATAGTTCGTGGTGAGCATGGAGATCTTACCTTTAAGGTTTTACAAGCCGTACATAGGAATCCTATCACATGTGAAAAGAATTCACTACTATTTTAAGGACAATATTATTGACAATACCCTATACGTCATTCACTACTTCAGTAGTTACTTATTCGATCCCTCAACCTCTTAAAGAGATGAACTTGAGTTATTGTTTTAACTTTATACACACAATTACACTCTAGTGTAATCGCCGGCTTATGTATCCATGTTGAATTGTTTATTTTAATCATCTTCCCTTTCTACTCAAATCTATCAGTTCCTTATCAACTGCTTTCCTAGACATGAATTGCATTTCCGAATCAGTCATGGCTATTAGTAACATGCTAAAGTAGCAACACCGATCGAAACTTTAAGTAATAGTAAAAGGTCAAAGGGTATTTCATTCAAAAGTCATTTTACCCTTCCAGGGTCTCACACAACAAAGAAGGAGGGAACCTGATAACAGCAAGGTTAAGGGATATCACAAATAGAGAATTGAATATTAGAATGCGGAAGCACAAAGAAAAGAAACAAAAAAACTAACTAAAGATATGGGAAATTCGAAGGAAAGATCCACGAATTTCCAAGGATTAGATGTTCTAAGGCCTTGAAAAGATCCAAGTAACAACGTATAGATTTATGGAAGAAATCTAACGCCTTTACTTGAGAAAACGAATCAAAACGATAGATTCGGATCTTGACCGCTTTATGAGTAACTAAAGACAATAATTAGTATGTAGAAACTAATCACCTTCTAAAGAATACCAAAAAGAAACCAAAGATATCACAAGAAGAAATTACTTTATACCTTAAACTATGAAACTAGTAAAGGTTTAAAGATAAATTCTCAAAGAACAAGTCACAAAGGTTCAAAGAACTCTCTCAAATATTATTAATATCAATCTAAATTGTCTTTAATGAATAAAAAGGACTCCTATATATAGGAGAAGGGGGGAAAAACGTCCAAGACCCCTTATGCCAGACCCTAAAAAGACAATTACAAGGAATCCTACTCTAGAAAGGAAATAAAGTAACCTAACTAAGAACAAATTTGGTACTTCTAGGAAAGCATTAAATAGTACTTAGGAGACCATAAATAGACTAAGGAAAATATTAATAACCTATATATAAATAAAGAAATAAGGTAAATCCCAACTAGGAAAAGAATCTTGACAATCTTGGAAAGTTTGACTAGTCTTCTCTCAAAACTTGGGCAGAAAGCAACTCTTGTTGTGGCTGATTTTTGGACTTTTCTTGACCTTATTTGCACGAAATTGGACCTTAAAATTCCTCATCTTGGGCTTGAATTTGGGCCACCAAATAATTGTAGCATTTGGACAATTCCTCTCCCTTGGGCTTGAGCTCTTCTTCCCCAATAAGAAACCTTTGGATCAGCGATTGAAGCCCATTGAGCTTATCATTGAACTCCTTGGTTTGAGATCTTGTTATGGGCCTCCTTGGAGTTTCTAAAGCTTCATACTTGTCCTTCAATGGAGTAGAGCTTCCTTGGATGCTATCATTCCCCTCTTCTTGAAGAGAATTCGTCCTCGAATTCAAATCTGCATCAAAATGGGAAAGATCAGAAACATTAAAAGTAGCACTAACTTGGAACTCACCAGGAAGATCAAGTTTATAAGCATTGTCTCCAATCCTTTCAAGGACTTTGTATGGCCCACTTCCTCTAGGATCTAATTTGGACTCTCTTTTGGAAGGAAATCTTTCCTTTCTCATATGCACCCAAACCAAGTCGCCAGGTTTAAAAACAACATATTTTCTGCCCTTATTCCTTCGCAATGCAACTTCCTTATTCTTCTTTTCAATTGCAAGCCTTGTTTGTTCATGGATTTTCTTCATCAGATCAGCCTTCTTCTTACCATCAAGATTAGCAAAATCATTAGTAGGCAAAGGCAATAAATCAAGGGGGTAAAGGGGGTTGAATCCATATACAACTTCAAAAGGAGTCTTACCAGTAGAAGAATGGAAGGTCCTATTATAAGCAAATTCTACAATAGGTAAGTAATCTTCCCAAGAAGTCAACTTTCCTTTCAAAACAGCCCTTAACATGTTACCTAAGGTTCTATTAACCACTTCCGTTTGCCCGTCCGTTTGTGGGTGACAAGATGTAGAAAATAGCAATTTAGTTCCTAACTTTCCCCAAAGAATTCTCCAAAAGTGACTTAAGAACTTGGCATCCCTATCACTAACAATAGTTCTAGGTATTCCATGCAATTTAACCACTTCCTTTACAAACAAGTCAGCCACATGAGATGCATCATTAGTCTTTTTACATGGGATAAAACAAGCCATTTTAGAAAATCTATCTACTACCACAAATATACTATCCTTACCATACTTAGTCTTTGGCAGCCCCAATATGAAATCCATAGAAATATCAATCCAAGGGGAATTAGAAACAGGTAAAGGAGTATAAAGACCATGCGGCAATGTTCTAGACTTAGCCTGTTTACATTCAAGACAATAAGAACACACTTTTTCAACATCCTTTCTCATGCTAGGCCAATAAAAATGTTCAGAAAGTATTTCCAGTGTTTTGGGTACACCAAAATGTCCCATTAGCCCTCCACAATGTGCTTCCCTAACAAATAGTTCACGCAATGAGCAGTTAGGAACACATAATTTATTTTCCTTGAATAGAAATTCATCTTGAAGATTAAATTTCTCAAAAGGACCTAACTTACATTCAGCAAAAATCTCACCAAAATCAGAATCATTAGCATAGAGGAACTTGATTTGGTCAAAACCCAACAACTTTGAAGTAAGAGTAGAGATCAAAACATACCTTCTTGAGAGTGCATCAGCAACCACATTCTCCTTTCCTTGTTTGTAAGCAATTACATAAGGAAAAGTTTCAATAAACTCTACCCATTTAGCATGCCTACGACTAAGCTTACCTTGACTCTTCAAGTATTTTAATGACTCATGATCAGTCTTGACCACAAATTCTCGAGGCCACAAGTAGTGCTGCCATGTAGCTAACGCCCTTACCAAGGCATATAGCTTTTTATCATAAGTTGAGTAGTTCAATGTTGCTCCACTTAGCTTTTCACTAAAGTAGGCAATTGGCTTGGAGTCTTGCATCAAAACTGCACCTATGCCCTTACCAGAGGCATCACACTCAATTTCAAAAGACTTAGAAAAATCAGGCAATTGCAAAAGAGGAGCAAAACACAATTTATCCTTCAGCAAGTTAAATGCATCATCTTGTTCCTTTCCCCATGTAAAAACCTTATCTTTTTTAATAACTTCAGTTAAAGGAGCAGCAATGGTGCTAAAGTCTCGCACAAACCTCCTATAAAAACTAGCAAGTCCATGAAAACTCCTAACTTCAGTTACACTATTAGGTTTAGGCCATTCTTTTATTGCCTTGATTTTCTCATCATCTACTTCAACTCCCTTAGAACTGACTACAAAACCTAAGAAAACCACACGATCCACACAGAAAGTACACTTTTTGAGATTAGCAAATAAGCGTTGATTTCTAAGAACTTCAAAAACTTGTTTTAAGTGCTCTAGGTGTTCATCCAGATTTTGAGAAAAGATCAAGATGTCATCAAAATACACCACAACAAATTTTCCATGGAAATCTTTAAAAGCATGATTCATTAGTCTCATAAAAGTGCTTGGTGCATTAGTCAAGCCAAAGGGCATAACTAACCACTCATAAAGTCCATATTTGGTCTTAAAAGCAGTTTTCCATTCATCTCCAGGATTCATACGAATCTGATGGTAACCACTCTTTAGATCAATTTTAGAAAAGATTTTGGAACCATACAGTTGGTCCAACATGTCATCAAGACGAGGGATAGGATGGCGATACTTTACCGTTATCTTGTTGATAGCTCGACAATCTACACACATCCTCCATGTTCCATCCTTTTTGGGGACCAATAGGACTGGAACAGAGCATGGGCTCATACTCTCTCGAACAAATCCCTTTTCAAGCAATTCTTCAACTTGCCTTTGTAATTCTTTGGTCTCTTCAGGATTGCTCCTATAGGCAGGCCTATTAGGAAGTTGAGACCCAGGCACAAAGTCTATTTGGTGCTCAATCCCTCTCAAAGGTGGCAATCCCTTTGGAGTGTCATCAGGAAAAACATCTTCAAAATTCTGCAAAAGAGAAGAAACACTATTTGGCAAAGAAGGAGTTAGTTGTTCAAAATTAATCAATACTTCTTTGTAAGTAAGTAGTATTATGGGCAACCCCTCTCTCCTAGCATTCAAACACTCCTTGGCTTTTATAAAAAGGCTCTCATTTTTCTTTTCCTTAGCCTCTTTCCTCTCACCAAAATATTTTATTTTGTTACTCACACCCTCTTTTACCTCTTTACTTAGATCGCTGCCCTCTCTCTCTTTCTCTCGGCCATCTCTTTTTTTTTCTATCTCTTGGCCTTTTTCTTTTCCCTCAAGCTCACTTTTTACCTCTCCCTTTTGTTTTCCCATTGTTTCCCTCAATCGTTTTTGATCTTCAAACACTTGAGAAGGAGATAATGGTGCAAGAGTATACTTCTTACCATTATGCAGAAGACTATACCTATTCTTTCTCCCATGATGAGTAGTATCCCTATCATACTGCCAAGGTCGGCCAAGTAAAACATGACATGCTTGCATTGGGACTACATCGATCACAAAGAATTTCATCTTCATACCTACCAACATTGAATGAAATCATGCATTGTTTGTTTACTTTTACTTCTCCACAATCATTCAACCATTGGAGCCTATATGGGGTAGAGCGCTTCATGCATGCAATTCCTAGTTTATCCACCAAGTATGAACTCACCACATTTGCACAACTTCCCCCATCAATAATCATAGAATAAGTCTTCCCTTTTATCCCACACCTAGAATGAAACAAATTCTCTCTCTGCCCTTCATCAACACTACCCAAATTGATAGTCATAATTCTCCTAACCACCCCAATTATACCATCATTAGGCAGTTCCAAATCATCTTCCTCACTTACACCTTCTCCCTCTTCTTCTTCCCCCTCACTTTTTTCACTCTCATATTCTCCATTCTCTCTAAGTAGGATGGTTCTTCTACTTGGACATTCATGCATCATATGCCCCCTTCCATGACATTTGTGACATTGAATAGAACTTGAAGGTTTAGAAGATTTAGGATTAAAGGTTTTACCTCCCTCCTCAACTTTACCTTTACCTCTATCATCTTGAGGTTTGGAAGGAGCTTTCCCCTCTTGAGTTGACCATGGCTTCTTCGAGATAGTGTTTGGTCGACTTCTCCATGAGTTATTTTGCCGCTTTTTCTCAATTTGTTTTTCAACTTTTACAGACAAATCAACTAACTCATCTAAAGTTACATATTGTTGTATCTCTACTACATTAGCTATTTCTGTATTTAAACCATTTAAAAATCTAGCTATTGTAGCCTCTTCTTCCTCCATGCAGTTAGCTTGGATCATAGCCATATCCATGCTTTTGAAGTACTCATCCACTGACATGGAGCCTTGCTTCAAATGTTGAAGGCGAGACTGTAGATCTCTTTGGAAGTATGATGGAATAAATCGCTTCCTCATTACCCTCTTCATCTCTGCCCACGTAGAAATAGGTGGTAGCTCCTCTTGCAATCTGTCTCTAGCAAGCTTTTTCCACCAAGAAGCAGCATAATCAGAAAACTCAACAACAGCAAGTTTAACTTTCTTACCCTCAGAGTAGTTATGACAATCAAAGATGGCTTCAACTCGTCTCTCCCAATCAAGGTACAAGTCTGGATCCCTTGTCCCCTTGAAAGATGGCATCTTCATCTTTATACTATTTATATTATCATCTTCTACTCTACCTCTTTGTCCCCTCCTATCTCTTCTTTCTAGATTAAATTCAACATCAAAATCATCATTATCATATTCAGGATTTACAAAAGGGATATGGGGTACATTCCTTCTAACTTGGGGTCTAACATTATTTGGGGGTACAATATTATTCTCGCTCCTAATTGCAGCTATGGTGTCGTTTTGCTCGATAATCATATCCCTCATCTCTTGAAATTGAAGGGTCCATCTCTCAAATTGTTGGTGCATAGCTTGAAGGGTGAAGTCGTTCCTTCCTTTGACCTCGGCTTCTAAACGAGCCCTTTCCTCATCACCACCTGAAATAGACATCTAAAAAAAAAGAATAAATGATCAAGTATCACACTTTTAATATGGCTTTTACCCTCTTTTAAACTCACCCACACTTGCCTTTTTCCACTAAAAATAACCTTTGAACGAGAATACTTTGTAGATTTATAATTAAACCAAAACGTGTATCAAGTTCGTAGTAATAAAGTATGGAATCTTGGGGTACAAAAAGAAAGTAAAGAACTATTCCTAGAACAAGTAGGATTTAGTTGAAACAAAACACGAATAAAAAGGAACTTATTTTAGAATTATAAGAACAAGAAAGAAATTTTTTTTCCTCTAATTCTTAAAGATCTAGAATTCCCTCTTCTTGATACCTTCTTGCTTGGAAATAAATTAATGCAAAACTTGGAGAGCAAGTAGTAAGATTTCTTGAATAGCAAGTAATAAGCTTTCTTGGGTATCAAGTAATCAAATTTCTTGGAGGACAAGTAATTAGATTTCTTAGAGAGCAAGTTATAACTTTTTTTTTTTTTTCTATTCACGCTACTGTAAATTTTTTATTTTTTTTTGCTCTAATATAAGAAGAAATCCCAAGATTTATCAAGAACGGAATCTTGATAAAACCGCTCTGATACCACTTGATAACAGCAAGGTTAAGGGATATCACAAATAGAGAATTGAATATTAGAATGCGGAAGCACAAAGAAAAGAAACAAAAAAACTAACTAAAGATATGGGAAATTCGAAGGAAAGATCCACGAATTTCCAAGGATTAGATGTTCTAAGGCCTTGAAAAGATCCAAGTAACAACGTATAGATTTATGGAAGAAATCTAACGCCTTTACTTGAGAAAACGAATCAAAACGATAGATTCGGATCTTGACCGCTTTATGAGTAACTAAAGACAATAATTAGTATGTAGAAACTAATCACCTTCTAAAGAATACCAAAAAGAAACCAAAGATATCACAAGAAGAAATTACTTTATACCTTAAACTATGAAACTAGTAAAGGTTTAAAGATAAATTCTCAAAGAACAAGTCACAAAGGTTCAAAGAACTCTCTCAAATATTATTAATATCAATCTAAATTGTCTTTAATGAATAAAAAGGACTCCTATATATAGGAGAAGGGGGGAAAAACGTCCAAGACCCCTTATGCCAAACCCTAAAAAGACAATTACAAGAAATCCTACTCTAGAAAGGAAATAAAGTAACCTAACTAGGAACAAATTTGGTACTTCTAGGAATGCATTAAATGGTACTTAGGAGACCATAAATAGACTAAGGAAAATATTAATAACCTATATATAAATAAAGAAATAAGGTAAATCCCAACTAGGAAAAGAATCTTGACAATCTTGGAAAGTTTGACTAGTCTTCTCTCAAAACTTGGGCAGAAAGCAACTCTTGTTGTGGCTGATTCTTGGACTTTTCTTGACCTTATTTGCACGAAATTGGACCTTAAAATTCCTCATCTTGGGCTTGAATTTGGGCCACCAAATAATTGTAGCATTTGGACAATTCCTCTCCCTTGGGCTTGAGCTCTTCTTCCCCAATAAGAAACCTTTGGATCAGCGATTGAAGCCCATTGAGCTTATCATTGAACTCCTTGGTTTGAGATCTTGTTATGGGCCTCCTTGGAGTTTCTAAAGCTTCATACTTGTCCTTCAATGGAGTAGAGCTTCCTTGGATGCTATCAGAACCATTCTTTCATAGACCCATTGATCGCTTGACACACGTGGTATGAAACACGTGCTATGATGCTTTCACCTTAGATTGTTGTATGTGTCTCATTCTTTTGATTATCCAATATCGTACAGACCTTAGTCTAAACACTTCTACATGTTTAACTCTAGTTTCTCTCTTCAGTGATCCTTAAATTCATCTTTTTAAAGAAACTTTTTTCTGGCTCATAAAATAAGTCATAATATGGAGGCGATACCTCATCTCTTCATGTTCTCGGACGTAAGAGGTGATTGCTCATGCGAGAGAGCCAATCTCGCGACTTATTCGGCACACTTTATTATTTACAAATTATCACATGCATATTATATTTGAATATAAATTCAATAGTATTATATAGAAGAGAATATTATAACAATCAAGTTATTTTACAATACTGAAATATCATCATATTCTACGCAAACTTAGAGCCTTAACATGTTTTTCAAACAAGTTTCTAGAGATGGCCTTCGTAAAAGGACCAGCTATCATTTCACGTGAAGGAATGTATTGCAAAGTTATTTCACCACTTGCCACTACATCTCTCACAAAGTTATACTTTATGTCTATGTGTTTGGTCTTGATGTGATACTTAGGATCCTTCGTGTACGCGATAGCCGCTTAACTATCACAATATAGAATTATGGGACTCTTAAAATTCTTCGCAATACTTAAATGCTCAAAGAATCTCTTTAACCAAAAAGCTTCTTGTACTGCAGACGCACAAGCCACAAATTCAGATTCCATGGTTGAAAGAGTTGTGCAGGTTTGTTTCTTACTTTTCCATGAAATAGCACCACCATTTAGTAAGAAAGCATACCGGATATTGATTTTCTATCATCCCGGTCACCAGCCTAATCAGCATATGTATAACCTCATATGAATAAATCAGATCCACTATAACACAATGAATGATCTACAGTTCCCTTCAGGTATCGGAATATTCTCTTTATTTCTTTCCAATGATCTCTTCCAGGATTGGATTGATACCTGCTAACTAGACTCATAGCATAACAAATGTTTGGGCGATTACACATCATAGCATACATCAAACTCCCGACAGCACTAGAATAAGGAACTCGAGACATGTCATCCTTTTCTTTTTAGTCTTTGGACACATTTCAAGGCTTTAAGTTTCACCCCTTGCTATAGGAGTATCCATGGATTTGCAACTATTCATTCAAAAATGTTCCAATATTTTCTTTATATAAGTCTCTTGAGATAAACTCAAAAATTTCTTGGAACGATCTCTTTAGATTTGAACACCCAATATATAGTTTGCTTCACCCATATCTTTCATATCAAATGATTTTGAAAGACATGACTTGACAATTTACACATACTCCAAATTATTTTCAACTAATAAAATATCATCTACGTAAAGAGAAAGAATTACAAAATTTCGATTGGACCTTTTCACATAGATGCAATGTCTTCATCGATCATGGTGAAATCAGATGACATCACCTCCTTATGTAATCTCAAGTACCACTGCCTTGAAGATTGCTTTAGGCAATAAATTGATCTTTTTAATTTACAAACTTTCTTTTCTTGACCATTAACAACAAAACCTATTGGTTGTTCCATGTAGATTTCCTTGTTTAATTCTCCATTGAGAAAAGCGGTCTTCATATCCATTTGGTGTAATTCTAGATCTAAACGTGCAACAATAGCTAAAAGTAATCGTATGGAGGTAAGCTTTACAACTGGTGAAAAAATTTCCTCATAGTCTATTCCAACTTCTGGAGTAAAACCTTTTACCACCAATCGTGCTTTCTGTCTTTCTATTGACCCATTTGATTTGCGTTTAACTTTAATAATCCATTTATTTCCAATAGTTTTACGTTTCTTAGGAAGGTCAATTAGATCCCAGACTTTGTTGGTTTCCATGGACTCTGATTCTTCTTTAATCACTTTTAACCATTTATCCCTTTCAGAGCTCGATAAGGCCTCAGTTACATAATTAGGTTCATCCAATTTTGTAGTAGATACCAAGAAAACATCATCCTCAATCTCATAAGATCGGTTAGGTACAACTTTTTTTGTACTTTTACGTATTTGAAGTTCAGATTCCTTATAGGATTTTGGGATTCATAACTCCCACTTGGACCAGGAATCATTTCTTGATCCATTGAATAATCAGTATGTATGATAACATGTCATGACCCAGGGGTACCCCCTAGATGTAACAAGGAACATAGAACCCCGAAAGGCTCCATGTAAGCAACTTAGCATATCATAACATAAGAATAGAACAATAAAGAGTAAAAATGCATGTCAAGTCCAAATTTTTCATAAAGGAAAGCGGAAGTCTAGACTTGTCTCAATGTAGGCATCTATTACAATACTTGAATCAAATAGGGACACAGCCCATACAACATAGTCCTAAAAGGAAATACAAGAAAATAGCTACAAATATAACATCCGTCCTTGAATCATGAGGACTCACCAACAAGCTAGGAGAATAAGCAAATCCTAGCTTTAGCCACAATGATGACCACCGTAAGAATCGGACCCTACACTTGTGGAAAATGTAGGAAAAGCATGGGTTAGTACAAAAATGCACTAAGTACGATAGTCATGCATAAAAACCACGAAAACATGCTAAAAGGGACATTTTAGTTAAATGCATGCAATTTACTATGTTAAAACATCATTATGAAGATAGTGAAAAAGCATAAGTCATAAGCATAGTCAACATATAGATCATCATAACATAAGAGAAACATACCATAAGTACCCTTAAAACATACTTGTGCAATGCATGAATAGGACCCCATAATCCCACCTATGCTAAGTAAAGATTCTTGAGTAACCATAGTTCACAATTCATATTCTTGTTCATATTGTTGTCATAGTGAGATTAAGCCTTAACCAACCTAGACCATGTCAGCTTAACATGGAATCTGGTGTCTACCCCACACCGAAAAAGGATTGTCCTACTTGCCTAAGGTAGAACCATACTATTAGCTTAGGTGGATCCACTAGCTAAATAACCTATGAGGCCACATAGTTTATGGGATAAGGAGATTGATACTAGAAAACCAGACACAACTAAGGTAGAAGGTCTCCATCTCATGAGATGCATACTTTGGGAACCCGGACTCAACTAGTGTAGAAGGTCCCATTGGGAAACCGGACTCTACTAGTGTAGAGCTTCCATCTCATATTCAATATCCACTCTGTGCTAAGAATTACTTCCCACAGATTACATATTAAGCCTTAACTTAAGTTCATATTAATGGAAGAATGTCTTAACACTCAATCCAACATAATTCATACGATAGCTCATAGATTCAATAGGTGAGAATAGCCTTTCAACCTTAGAATGATCATATTATGAGAAAACCTTTCACATCATATCATATTCATACATAGATGTGTAAATAGGAATATCTTTTAAACAATACACAACAAGGTCATAATCACAATCACTTTACTCTCAAAGTGTTCTTAAGGCATATACATAAATCTCATAATCATGCATAATTCTCATACTCTGCCCTTCAAGGATCAAAGATCATATTCCATATACACCTCTAGAAATACTACATTATACATGGATAATAACATAATAGAAATAACTCAATTACTACAAGCATAATCTCATACTATTCTTCTATTATCAACAAACCACATCTCAAGATCATAATTGAGAAATAAGGGGATTTCATGGATTCTTGGGAATTTCAACATAAAATCCATAATAAATCATCAATTCAATCATAATATAAAGTAATTCAATCATTTGAATCGTTTTTGAAAGGAATACATGACTTGGAGTCAAACCCTAGTTTTTGGGGAATTTCTATCTTTGAAATTGAGGTTTTGAAGGGGCTCCATGGATGAAATATATCCATGGATGAAGAGCTACCATAACTTAGCAATGAAATCCAATATATTTGAGAAGAAAACCTTGCTCCTTGAACCCTAGATCCAACTTCCTTCTTCTTCTTACTTGAAGTTCTAGAGATATAATATTTGGGGAAAATCGGTTTCGATTTGGGATTTTGGAATAATGAAGAAGATGACTTAATTTAGGGGTCTAAAATTATTATATAGTTAGTCTAATTTAGAATAAAACTATGTCACTTAATATTAGTTAAACCGGAAAACTCCCAAGTGCCCCTAACTAATTCCTCAAAACCGTCTACAGGTGACCACCCACGACCCCACGACCAAGATCCATGGATGGACCCATGTGGTGTGCCGGTGAACTGTGGGTGGGTGTCTATGACATGTTTCTGGGACCCTGACCCACGACCTCTCACCCTCGGGGAGTGGGTGGACCAACGGGGAGTAGGTCCCCTCGTAGGTCACTGCCCAGGCAACTCTTTTAGGGTCTTCCTCAAGGACTCACGGTTGGTCCTTGGGGGTCATACCTTGACGTTCTAACACGAAACCCTTTATTTTTAAGTACGGGGAGTTACATTTACGACTCTAACCTTCATGTTAAGCTCTAGTACTAGTTTTCGGAGTTTTACAATATCTCCCCCTTGGGACATTCGTCCACGAATGGCGATCTAGACACTTTACGGAAGTAAAGACTCAAGAATAGCAACCCATCATGCATGAAACATCAAAATAATGCACAATTCAAAGGAAGAAACTTCAATCCCGTCTCAAACATAAACAATGCATCACAAAGAAGTAGGAGCTACATCTAACAACCCATCATACATGAAAATCTAACATTTCTCATATTCATAGGAGAAACTACCTTCTCCAACTAAAAGCATGCTCAAAACAATATCATTGAGCTAATATGCAATTACTCTCAAAAGCATACTAAAGCATGTTCATCAATTCATCTCATTAAGTCAAATAGGCAACTCGTACTCAATGCACAACAACATGAGGAAAATCAACTATAAAAACTCATTTTCTTACTAAATATGAATTTCATCAAGAACATGCATAACATAAGAAAATCATGGAAAAACACATATAACACACATGACTCCCAAAACACCAAAACTCAAGAGGAACTACTTACCTCAAGCTTAAATAGAAGTAGAAGGAAAGATATGAGGATATGGGGACTTCATATCGCCCTCGGCCTCCCAAGTAGCACCCTCAACTAAGTGACTTATCCATAAAACCTTCACGGAAGATATTTCCTTGTTTCTCATCTCTTGACTTGCCGGTCTAGGATCTTTATCGGAACCTCTTCATATGAAAGACTTCCGTCAACTCTCAATCCTTCTAGGGGAATAATGGATCTCCAATACACTTCTTAAGCATAGAAACATGAAATATCGGATGAACCGGGGCCAACTCATTTTGCAAATCCAACTCATAGGATACCTTCCCAATACGTTTCAAATTTTGATATGGGCCTACATATCGGGGACTAAGTTTCCCTTTCTTACCAAATCTCATCACACCCTTCATGGGTGAGATTTTCAAATAGACCCAATCATTAAATTCAAATTCTAGATCCCTTCTTATCACATCGACAGAAGACTTTTGTCTACTTTGAGTCATTCTCAACCTCTCTCTAATGAGCCAAACTTTCTCAATTGCTTCATAAACTAGCTCGGGGCCTATCAAAGCATCTTCACCCACCTCAAACAAACCAATTGGAGACCTACATCTCCTACCATACAAGGCTTCAAAGGGAGCCATACCCATGCTTTAGTGATAGTATATAGGACGTCATGCAACATCAAGGAACGGCCACCACGCAAGTCCCCTTTGCAAGTTCCTATAACTCTGACATCAAGCCTAGCATTATTTCCTATGTAGATCCACCTTCATTTAGATGAGACTCAACGAAACTCCACAAACGCCTCTCTATCTTGACTCACGTGGTCGGTGGATCCTGAGTCTTCAATCCAAATATGATAAGATTTAGTTAGTAAATAAGTGCTAGAAACATATATAACACTTAGAGATGCGTTTAGAAATGCTATCTTTTTGGGCTAGGTATATTGACGAGCAAAATTCCTCAATACTTGGCAATTGTAGCACTTCATTTTACTCTTGTCTTTCTTCTTGAAAACCCATTATCCTTTCTTGGAATTTGGCTTCTTCTTTTTCTTAGAGGGTCCTTCTACAGTCTTTTTGTCTTTCCCATTTCCTGTCCAATTTTTCTTGCGCTTGAAACTTGAAGATTTTGTACCACTTGACTCTGCCACAAAGGCATTAGAAGTATGTTTAGCAACACCGAGGCACTCATCTTCAAGTTCAACATGGCGTGCAACATCAGAAAAAGTTTTGATGTTACCATTATGGGTCAAGTTAACCTTCAAATGTTTCTAATTATTGGGAAGAGACCGAATTGTTGCCTAAACTTGTTGCTCATTTGAAAGAACATGGCCAACACTCTAGAGTTGAGCTATCATGTTTGACATCTCCCTAAGATGTTGTTTGATATTTTAATCATGACGCTTTTTGTAAGTGTCAAACTTGATAGTGAACTGTCGGAGGCGGGTTACAGACGTACCCCATTACGTTCCTCACAAATGTGCCAACATAGCATGAGCAGTTGGGAATTCCTCAAATACATGTATGAGGTCATCAACCACAGAAATAACTATTATTCCACGTGCAAGCTTTGTAAGCATCAAGATCCCTTCTGTGTTGTGTAGAATTACCCTCTTCTGCTTGATTCAAAATATGATCTATACCTTCCAGAGCATTTTTCTCTTCCAGTACATACCATATTTTATGACTACATATGTCGTAATTGCCACCGTTAAGTTTTTTACCTTTGTTTAAGTCAGCAATGATACTTTTTGATGTTATGTCTGTTATTGAGATATAATAGGGCAAGAATTTTTAATCAATTATGCATGTAAAATATATATTTAAGCAAATCAATTCTCATAAAGATTTCATATTTAATGTAAAATAGAAAAGACACATATGCATCCAATCATCATCTACAAACTAAATATTTAACCAAAATTTAAATCTAACTTTTTGATGTGTACTAATATATTTTAGACTATAATCACACATATTTGCATGTCCAATAATCAAACACCATATGACAATGTGCAATAGAATAATAATCCACTTATCCAAGAAAAGAGAATAAAATTGAAATATTCAACTAAAGCATAATCAAAGATGTTCATCACATAGTTTGTAATGAATAAACAACAAAAAGTAGTATTAAACTATGATTATGTTGGGAAGTTTTACCCGGTTAACTCTTATTTTTACCGTATACACCCATAATGGTTCATTATCCACAATTTCGATATAAGTTTCATTCAATTCATTCTTCCAGAATTCTGGTAAGGAATAATACAAAACATCGTATGCTTCCCTCTGTGTAACTTGAATGACACTTTCATTAACCTCATCAAATTTTATGACAAAGGATTTGAGGAAGTCTAATAAAGAGTCAAGAGGATCCATCTTCAAAGACATAAACTCTTTTAGATCTTTTTCTCATTTTCTTCGAATGGCCCTTTGATTCCTTAATTGTCTTTGTGTCGCCCTTGGAACGTCAATCCGTATGTTTTCTCGCCCTCAGAAATATGTCATACGGCGAAGTGCTCTTCTACATTGTCCATTTGCTCTTCGAGAACTCCCAATTGGAATAATTCGATTTTTTTCCTGTTCAGCCATGTCTGAAATAGGAACAAGAAACAATAAGAGTGACTGAACCATTCAATATGACAACATATGCCACTTTCATTTGTAAAAAACACACAAAAGAAAATATTTAAGGAACATAAAGACTAAACGAATAAACAAGACCAATAAAATCCTAAAAGGACACATATTCTTTTTCCAAAAGAATAATCCTAAAAGAACACAACTTTTTGAAAAAAAACTTTTTTTTCAGCTCAGCTTCAAAAATTCATATCTCACTCGTTGTAAATATGTTTTTATATTATAATATATTTTCGGAAAGCTACAAATGAGTAGCTCATGAAATATTATGTTTCGAACCAAAACACTGTACACCTAATTTCCAGATCGCTACAAATAGAAGCAGTTTTTCCGAAAACAGTAAAAAAAATAGCAAACTTTTAAAAATTCATATCTCACTCGTTTTAAATGTGTTTTTTTACTATAATATATTTTTGGAAAGCTACAAAAAAATAAGTTTGTACCAAAATTATTGTACAACCAATTTTGAGATTATTACAAATAGAAGCAATTTTTCAAAAAAAAAAATTACACAATTTCTTTCTTTGTAGGACAAGGAATCCTATCTACATTATGAGTCAAAATCAAATACAATTTTGAATCGTATTTACCATATAATTAATCCACATTCAAATAGCCTTAAAAAAACTTAACATCTTCCAATTTTTTCTATTCAGTGATTTTCAAGGAAAAATAGTCACAGTTTATTTCTTATCAACAATACAGAGAATGTACATGGAAGTAACGAATTATGAGATAATTAACAATGGATCTGATACCAATGAAGGAATTTTAAAGGCAAAACAACAGTAAGATATGTACCTTGTAACCTACAGTGAAAGTCGTTGATTTTGCTACTTTGACAGGATTGCACTTAAGTCCCTCTTTGAATCACTAGGAAACAAAGTTTGATTCACAAACTAAATGCCCTTTTGTTGGATGTCTTTGATCTAAGACTGATAGTGTTTACTATTTTTGTTTATGTTCTTTCTGTATACTCTTTTCACGTTTTCATGTTCCCCACAATGTCACTCCCACTAGGGGCCTGTTTGGAAGGACACCCAGGTAATTGGATTTGGTGTAATTGGGTGTAATTACACTGTCTGTCCTGTTTGATTGGACATGTAATTAGTTGGTCAGCAGGTAATTTATGTAATTGACAGGGGGTAATTACACTCTACAATTCACAGCCAGAGGCTGTGAATTGATATGTAATTACCATTTGATTACTTTTTTATTTCTATTTTTTTTGTTTTAATTTTTTTACTTCTATTATTTTAAGTTTTTTTTTTTTTTATTATTCTAAAAATATGTAAACGTTTATTTTTTATTTTATATTATTATATTTCATTTCTCAACCTTACTTTACGTTATTTTATGCAATTTTTTTGTATTATCTATTTCTTTATGCCATGCTTATTTTCTCATTAGCATAATTTTATTAGTACTCTAATTTTTAAATTAAAATAGAATTTATTGTGAAGTAAAGTTATATACTTATGTTTTCTTTATTAAGAAAAAATAAAAATAAATCATATTTATGCATGCTATGTTTAAATTTGTTATAAGAGTATTATGCTAAATTTTTTATTTTCAATTTATAACTTATGTTATATTTTCAGTTTCATTTGTTTTAGTAATATTGAATTCACATTGCACATCATTGTTTAATTAGACTTGATAGATTATACTTTTATCAAACATTTAATAATTTATGACATTTTATTTATATATTAATCTTTTTATCAAACATGCATTTCACGATGTTCGTAGAAACTTCCTACTTTTAGTTTTTACGATCAATTCAATTGAAATATATTAATTTGAAAAAATATAAATCAATTATTTTTTCATAATATTAGTTAAAGAAAATATGTTTATTAATTAATATATTTTTCAAAAAGAATATATATCTTAAATATTTAATTTAATGTCATTTATAAAGTTTCTTATTTGTCTAGTATAAATTTTAAATAATTAATTTTTATTTTAAAAATTGAATATAATTTTATGATTGCAATTGTGCATCCAAACAGAACATGTGTAATTACATTGTGGCATCCAAATAGGACATGTGTAAATACAGTGTAATTACACTGTGGCAACCAAACATGTCAGTGTAATTACTAGACAGTATAATTACTAGGTTGATAATTACTACCCTAGTAATTACACCAATTTCAATGATCAGGTGGCTTTCCAAAAAGACCTTAGGAGTCTTTTAAGGGGAGGTTGAACAGTTACTTTGTAACTCTTCTCCCTTATTCTTTTAAAAGGATTATCCAATTAATTAATCAATTTGAATAGGGCAAAATTGATTGGGTTGGGTCTGTCCACATGGACGACCCATGACCCAAAACTTACATCTTACTTCTCTGTTTCTTTACTGATCACTTGTTTTTCTTGTTTCTCACCTTTTTCCTCTCCTCTCTTTTTGTGTTAATTATGTGCCTTATCTTTTGAAGAAAAAGGACAAGGATTATTGGACAACTGTTTTCACGACCCAAAAATCAAGTATGATGGCACACGTCTTATCCAACCAAGATTAGTCAACCTGAATAACCCTCTACAAGGGTAAAAGAGGAAGTAAGAACAGAAACAAGGAAATAAGAAAATATTACGCGGAATCCATAAATATTAACATATAAATTTCTCCAAAACTTGTTGTCACGTGTACAAGTGATTAGATAATAATACATATTTGATGAAAGAACAGTTATGACATCTTCTGGAGCAACTAGTAGGTACCTCACGTACTACTAAGTGCAAGTCTCAAATACTGATGCAGAAGGATGATCAGGTGGTATTGAGCCCATAACATATACAAGTCACAAGTGTAGAAAAGTAAGGGAGTGAGTACCAAAATAACATCGGGTACTTAGAGAGTATACCTAGCTGATCCTGAACAAAGTGGTGTCGAACACGCTAAGCCCTAACACACCATCCGAACCTCCAAATACTACAAATATAAAAAATAAAAAAACTCATTCTAGACATTGCAATAGTAACAAAGAATATAAGTAACTCAGCAGATAAGCAACACCATCTAACTTCCAACAATATCAATTCAACTTTCCTTGATTTCCATTGTCACGATAATAACAAACTCACTCATAGACATCAATCATTGATAAATGCAAATGTCATAGAAAATAATGCATGTCTATTCTATACATACACACCCGCTGCTCAACGGCTAGTCGATCGGGACCATGAAGGACATACAATCCATCCACTTGAGATCATATATATGTTATCCTACAAAATTTTGAGAATATAAGAAACACTGTGATAGCTATATTGCAACTAACTAATGTCCCTGCAATTCCTCCATTTGCTTTTCAGAATATGGATTTCAACTTTCCTGCAGTGCAGGATATAGAAATTTGCAGCCATCACTAAGGGAAATCACACTTTACAGGGCAGAATCATAGCTGAAAATGCACCACATCCGATCGAGCATTCAAGTAAATCATACATTTGTGCCTGGAGTTGTAATCCAGAATATGCAGATATCGACATGAATTTAGAAGAGCTTATTGAGATGTAGAAAACAGGTGCTAGTATCGGATATGTTGCTAACAAAGAGTTAAATCCACAAACCCACCAACTTGAGTCATACATTTGGCACGATGTTTGCTGGTATCCCTTATATAATCTTAAATCTTTAACTGAAAAAGAGTTGGTTATTTTAATATATACATACACACTATGAGTGAAGGGGTAGAGAAAAATTTTGTTGTTCGTTTTAGCTGCTCCTAAAATATAGAATCCATATAATTGGAACTACTGTTGGTTTTCTTGAATTTTATTTTTTAGTAACTAAACTTTTTTACTACTTGCTCAAAATTCAAATGAAAAACAGAATAAATAAATAAATAATATCTCAAACACAAGATACATACATGACCCCAATCCAATAATCAATCTCCTTTTTAGTAATCAGAGACCGAAATCCAAATTTCTATTAGAGGCCTAAAATCTCAATAAACTCTTATGTATTTAATGTTTTTAAAAAATCCTACACTTTTAAATGCAAATTACTACTTAATATTTTTTTATTAATGATTTCTTCAAAAAAAAATAAAAATTCAATTATAAGATTTTGTAAACTCAACATTGAAGAATATTCTTTCACCAAGACAATCATTACATGAATTGTTAACATAACTCTAAAAGTAAGAAGTTGACAAATTTCTAAGAGTTAAAACCATAGAATATTATTTAAGAAGTTAATAACTTGATATACCCACACTATTATGCTGCTTGTAATGCTTGGAAATTTAATAACAAATAGATAAAGAATTTACAATTCACCTTGTTCAACACTTTTTGACTATTCATTCATATTTTTGACAAAGTATTACTCTAACTGATGAAAAAGTTGAAGGCGAGTATAAATGAAGTTAAAAAGAATAAAATAATGTGAGAGTTAACGAAGAGAATATAAGAAAATAGAATAATATTTTCTTGATTCCTTCTATTTGAATAAGATTAAACAATAAAATAATAATTTTAAAAAATATATTTCTTATCATAAATAATCAATTTTTTCATGAAACAATTAACACACAATTTGTCCTCGATAAAAATTTGAGGCCCCAAAAGGCATATGCCTTATTTCTTTAAGCATAGAGCGCAACGATATCAAATTTCCCTTTCTTGTGTTGTATTGCCCATGTGAGTTCATCTTTCCACCCACATACTCTATTTTATATTCTCATCCATATAAGCATATGTACCAAGATCGTAGCAAAAATAGGAATAAGAAAACGTGATGTGCAATCCCTTGTTTCAAGATGAGTTTGCCTTAAGGATCTTGCAATTAATTGATAGTTTGAGTCCATAATAAAAATTTCTAATCTCTCATTTTCAGCTTGAAACCATCTTTTCTGGAATTAATTTATTTATGCAAACACTATATATATTAAATCATTCTACTCATATATCACACTAATTTACGCCGAGAAAATGATACCTGTAAAAATACACATATCTGTTTCTTAAATAACTATAATGTCCATGTTGTTACAATATATTTTTGAAAAAAATGTTCGACTACAGAATAGAACGCTAGTGAGAAGTTCATTTATTTTTCAAACTGCTTTGGTAATATGACAAAAATATATTTAAAAAAATCTAGTCAGAAAGCAAGTTAGAAAGATAATACAAGCAAGCTCACATGCGAGATAATTTGAAGAAGTCATGTGCAACCTTCGAATTATCACAAGCGCTAGAGAAATGAATGAGGGAAGTCCTTTTATCTCCATTTACTTCTCAAAATTCTATGTCATGGGGACATGCCATTATTAATATATATATATATATATATATATATATAACTTAAAAATAAATGAATAAATAGATATTATTAACTTATTTATTCATAAGGCTACTTATTTTTTGTACTTCCATGGATTTCTTTGTTCGGCTCTTTGTCATGGTCTTAATATTTTGAATCCAACACTTTTTAGTTTTTTTGGTAATTATTATTTAAAATAAATTGGCTAAATTTGGTTTGATTCTATATAGCCAAGACTTGAGAAAGATTGATTTAATTGAGGATGATTCTTAGCTTGTATGACTACCTTTCCTAACTCATACCTTCTTATTGGTAATTGAAATTATGGTGTTTACTAGTCCAAAATGCATTGTGTGGTTAGTATATATTACCTAGTTTTCATGCTTATTTAAAAATCTAGAACTTGCCTTGAATGTGGTTTGAGGCGAAATTCTAGGTAGATTTTGGGTTGAGAAATGAAAGTAGGTCTTTCTTGTTAAACAATTGCCTAAATAAACCTACCTTATTGAATTTTATCGCTAGCTATCCCCCTTTGGACCTAATGAATTATCTCTTCTTTGTTGATCGCCCATCCTTAAAACCATTTTATTGTGATATGCTCACCCTATTTCCTTTAAGGCACTTTGAGTATTGACACTACACCATTTTAGGTCTACAGCAACACTAATTCTGGACTACGTTTGTAAAGTGTTGCCTAAAGTACTTTTGAGAACGCTTTTAAAGCGTAGCCAAAGTTTTTAACTTTTAGCTACGATAATATTGGCAACACATCAAAAGTGTACTCTTTAATGGTATAAGCTACACTTTGTAAGTGTTGTTACAACATGATATAATTGGCAACACCTATTTACATATATGGCCACACTTTTAAAGTGTCCTATTTTTATATTGAAAAAACAACACATTATAAGTGTGGCCTTAAAATTTTCACTAAAATATTATATTCCCTCCAATATTTTTAACTCTCCTTCCCATTTTTATTGGCAAAAATAAAAATAAACATCAACTTTCATCTTTCATTGAAGAACTGATCCAAAGAGCTAGTTGAAGAGAGGTGAAGAACCAAAGAGCTGGATGAACTGATTGTCTTCTCTGATTCTCTTCTCCGACACTGATTTGTGAGAAAAACACGCTGAAGAGTTGAAGTCGTCGAAGAACTAAGTTGAAGAGTTGAAGAGTTGAAGTCATCGAAGAACTGATAGCTGAAGATGTCTTCTCCGGTAACGATTTCCTCAAGTGTAAGTACGATTCTCTTTTCTGATACCTATTTCGTCAAGCGTAAGTACTAAAACAGTCTTCTTGTTAGCTGAGGTGGTTGATTTTTTGTTTTGTGTTTAGAAGAGAGAATAAGAAGGAATTGATTACTTTGGGGTTGTTGGCAAGATGAACTGAAGCTAATTAGTCTCTCCGTCACGCTTTTCTCTCAAATTTCTCACTGAAGAACACAATTTCTCTCAAATTTTGTGGGTAAGTGCCCGAATTGAGACTTGAGAGAAGTCTATTGGTGGAGTAGTATGAAGAATGGTATTGCAGAATTCGTGGGTAAGTGCCCAAATTGCCAACAAGTCAAGGTAGAGCACCAGAGGCCCGATGGCATGGTTCAAAACATAGTTCTTCCAGAATTGAAGTGGGAGATGATCAATATAGACTTCATTACAGGTTTACCGCGTTCGCGTATGCAACATGATTTGATTTGGGTGATTGTAGACCGAATGACTAAATCAACCAATTTCTTACCGGTAAAAGACTACTTTTACAGCAGAGGATTATGCCAACTTATACATTCAAGAGATATTTAGACTTAATGGAGTTCCGGTGTCTATTCTTTCAGATAGAGGTGTGTAATTCACCGCATAATTTTAGAAGTCTTTTCAGAAAGGTTTGGGTTCCAAGGTAAATTTGAATACTGCTTTTCATCCTCAAACTGATGGTCAAGCAGAGTGTAGGATTCAGACTTTAGAGGATATGATGAGGGCTTGTGTGATCGACTTCAAGGGTAGTTGGGATGGTCACTTACCTTTAATAGAGTTTACTTACAACAATAGTTATCACTCTAACATCCAGATGGCTCTCTATGAGGCTCTTTATGGGAGAAGATGTAGATCTCCTATTGGATGGTTTGAAGTTGGTGAAGCTGGGTTGATAGGACCAGACTTGGTTCATTAAGCTATGGAGAAAGTGAATACTATTCAAGAATGGTTGAAAACAGTGCAGAGTCATCAAAAATCCTATACTGTTAGGAGAAGAGACTTAGAGTTTGAAGTAGATGATTGGGTTTATTTGAGGGTTTCACCCATGAAGGGTTTTATGAGATTTGGTAAGAAGGGGAGGCTTAGTCCCCAGTATATTGGTCCTTACAGGATATTGTAACACCCAAAAAATTAATAGGAAACTAGAGCCTTACGTTTGAGTCTCTAAATTTGATGCATGATTTAGAGTTGAAATATATCCCCCAAATTTGACCAAGTATAAGTTGAACTGAGGGTTCAAGGAAGGTGAAAGGCATCACTGCCCTTACAAGCGCTCTTGATCTTTGCCTTAGCCGTGTGGGTAGAAGGCATTGTTCAAGAGAGGCTTCAAGGCACGTGAAAGCCTTCACTACCCTTAGAAGCACCCTTGAACCAATGCCTTAGCCGTATAGGCAGAGAGGCAAGTTCACGTGAGGCTTCAAGGCCCGTAAAAAGCCTCCACTGCCCTTGACGGCTCCTCGTGAACAAATACCTTAGCCATTTTGGCATAGAGGCAGTTCACGTGAGGGTCCATGATGCGTGAAGGAATTCACTACCCATGGAGTGCCTTTCGTGGTAATGCCTTAGTTGCGTGGGTAGTATGCATGTTCATGCTAGGGTCCACGGCAGGTGGAAGCTTCCACTGCACGTGGAGACCCTTGTGTACTAATGCCTTAGCTTCAAAAGCCAAAGGCACAAGTCCAATGGAGGGTCCACGGCACGTGGAGCACTCCACTGCCCGTGAAAGCTCCCTTGGTACTTGCCTTAGTTTTATTTAGGCAGTCCACGTGGGGGGGGGGGGAATGGGTAATTTTTGTAATTTTTATTTTTAAGTCCAAACTAAATGGGAATATTTTATATGATTTTTAAATATATATTGATAAAGTATTTTAAGTCATTAAACACCCAAACAAAATCACTTCCACAAAGGCCCAAATCAAAATCAAAAGTTCATCTTCCTCACAATATTCTCTCTCTAAAAACCCAAGAAAAAGAAGAGTAAAATTGAAGATTGGGCTTGAAGAAATCAAGGGTTTTTCATCAAATTCTTTCAATATTCATCATCAAGGTATGGTAGTTTTCATATTTGGCTAGATTCCACCCATAGAGCCCCTTCAAAACTGGATTTCAAAACTTACAATTTTCCCCAAATTCAAGGGTTTTGTTCGAGTGACTTGGGTTCTCTTTAAAAATGATTTAAATGGTTGAATTATGTTAGGTTATGATTGAATTGATGATTTATGATTGAATTATGGTGAAATTCCCCCAAGAACCCATGGATCTCCTCTAGTGCTAAATGGTGATCATAATGTGGGTTAATTAATTTTAGAAGTATGTAAATGGGTCTTGTATGAATTAATTGAATTTATTGAATTATGTTATTACCCATATCTAATGTAGATATTCTAGATGTTGGGTCGATTATGATTCATGATTCTTGAAGGTTGAATTATGATAATTGTACATGAATATGAGAATTATGCAGTGCTTCTAGATTTATGTTTAGAATGAAAATTATATGATTATGGTGTAATTGTGGTATTGATTGAAAGATCAATCTCCCCTATACCATTACACCTTATTATGCATGAAATATTTATGACTATGATGATCTTGTTGTGTTGAATGAAAGACTATTCTCATGAACACACTATGAATATGATGTGAAAGGTTTACTCACATATTGATGATTCTAAAGTTGAAAGACCATTCTAACCTAATGAATCTATGAGCTATTATGATACCATGTTGGTTTTTCTAGGGCATTCTTTCATGAACATGAATTTAAGTAAAGACTTAATATGAATTTAAAGGGAATCATGCTCAACACCGAGTGGATATGAATATGAGATGGAAGCTTTTACGCCAGTTAGTCCGGCTTCCCAATGGGTTCCTTCATGCCTGTTAGTCCGGGTTGCCAAGATAGTTATCTCTTGAGATGGAAACCTTTTACGTCAATTAGTCTGGGTTTCTAGTAGCAATCTCATTATCAAATAACTATGTTCCCACATAGGTCTTTAGCTAGGGGATCCACCTAGAAGCTAATACATGAGTTCTACCTTATGAAAGTAGGACACCTCTTTTCGGTGTGGGGGCAAGACACCGAATTTCATGTAGCGACACCGAATTTCATGTAGTTCACATGTTCTATGTCGGTTAAGGCTATATTTCCCTACATGACAAGAATATGAACTATGACAAGAACATGAACATGGGCTATAACTATGGCTTCTTAAGAAGTTCTACTTAGTATGAGTGGGGATATGGGACTCCATTTATGCATTGCACAAGTAGGCTTTAAGAATGGATATGATGTGGTTCTCTTATGCTATGAAGACTTATGAATTATGCATGTATGATATGTATTGTTGCTAAGAGTGACTTCACTTGCTACAAGTATGAAAATGAATGTTTCCTTGTATATGAGTATTGGCTATGGATGAGGTCAAGGTATGATATGTATGATTATGTTGACCTAAAAGTGGTACTTAGCGTTAGGTAGGATTATGGGATCTTACCTATGCATTGCACAAGTATAGGTTAGGGTTGCTTATGAGATTGTTTGACTTATGTTTCTTCACTAATGTGCATGATGACTTTTAAACTTGATAAATGCATGGTTTCAACTAAATATCCCTTTTGAGCATGTTTTAAGGATTTTTATGCATAGCTACCATACTTGGTGCAATTTTTGTGCTAACCCATATTTTCTACATTTTTCTGTAAGTGTAGGTTCCAGTCGTTGAGGTGTACTTCTCCTTTTGCGTAAAGCTTGGATTGATTCTCTCCAAACTTTTGGTGAGTCCTCAAGATTCGAGGCCGAGAGTTCTTCATTTCTAGTTTCTTCTACTTTTCCATTTGAGACTATGTTGTAAAAGGCTTAGACCCTTATTGATATTCGATTGTAATAGAATGCTTGTTGAGATAATGTCTAGACTTCCATTTGGTTTTATGAAAAGACTTTGATTGTAAAAAGTTTTAATTCTGCATAATTTCTATGACTTTATGTTTATGATATGCTAAGGTCTTGTATGAAACCCCTTCGGGGTTGAGTACACCATGTTACATCTAGGGGTATCCCTGGGTCATGACAAACTTGGTAACGGAGCACAAGGTTTAGAATGATTATAGGATGATGTCTCATAGTCCATAAATAGTAGAGTCTTGTTCATGAGTGTGAAGCGCGCCACACTTATAAATGAGAGGGTATAAGATGTTTAGGAAATTTCACTTCTTTCATTTCTCTTAAGTCGTGCCTTAGAGTTTAACTCTATGAAGTCCTTTTCCTAACCCTTCTCTTGTGTCTATAGGATATGAATACAAGAAGGGAGAACG
Organism: Solanum okadae; assembly: GCA_036553675.1. Lineage (NCBI taxonomy): Eukaryota > Viridiplantae > Streptophyta > Magnoliopsida > Solanales > Solanaceae > Solanum > Solanum okadae. The sequence goes on along the minus strand of CM071686.1, from coordinate 19,813,860 downwards.
TAAGAAGGATGGAAGAGGAGAATGTGAATGAGGGAGTTCCTCCCCAAGGTCCCCAAGAGCCTCAAGTTCCTCAAGCTCCTATGTATATGACAAATGTGAAAATAAGGCTGGCTCTCCAAATATAGACCCAAGCCGTGACAGACCAAGTAAATAGGGATACTATAACTCATGTGAACCCTAATGTGAGCACCATGGCTTCAAGGTTGAGAAATTTCACAAGAATGAACCCTCCTATGTTCTTTGGTTCCAAAGTGGGTGAAGATCCTCAAGAGTTTGTGGAAGAGGTCTACAAGATAATTGATGCTATGGGGATGACTTCTATAGAGAAAGCGGAGCTAGATGCTTACCAATTGAAGGATGTGGCTTAAGTGTGGTATTCTCAATGGAGGAGGAATAGGATGGTAGAAGCGCGTCCCATATATTAGGAGATTTTTAAGAAATCATTCCTTGATAGGTTCTTTCCCTGAGAGAAGAGGGAAACAAAGGTGGAGGAATTTATCAACCTTCGTCAAGGAGGTATGAGTGTTCAAGAATATTCTCTAAAATTCACTAAGTTGTCCAAGTATGCTCCGTCTTTGGTGTCGAATTCGAGGGATGAGATGAGTTAATTTGTGAGGGGTGTGTCTGACTCAATTGAAGAAGAATGATGTGCGTCCATGCTCCATGATAATATGGATACCTCACGTCTAATAGTGTATGCTTAACAAGTAGAGGAGTCAAGACTTAGGAAGAAGAATAGGGAAGTGAAGGGAGCAAGGACCGATGCTGGGAATTCTTCCAAATGTAAGTTTGATGGTCAAGGTAGACCAAGGTAAAGAGAAGGTTCTCCAACTAAGGTTCCTCTAGTTCTCCGATGGTCAACAAAGATAGGGTGCCTAACCCTAAGCCTCAAGGAGGAAATAGTGGTGGGTCTTTTATGGTGAGACCTACTTGTGCTAAATGTGGTAAGAAACATGATGGTTAGTGCCTTGTTAGCACAAATGGTTGCTATAGTTGTGGGAAGAGTGGTCATATGATGAGAGATTGTCCCATGCTCAAGAATCAAGGAAGAGAGGGCAGGCAAGTCCCTCCTATCGATTTAAATTCCGATGCTCCTAAGAAAAACTGCTTCTATGCTCTTCAATCCCGAGGTGACCAAGAGAACTCCTCGGATGTTGTGACTAGTATGTTACAAGTCTTTTGTATTGATGTATATGCATTATTAGATCCCGGTGCCACTTTGTCCTTTGTTACACCTTTAGTAGCCATGAAATTTGAAATAATCCTCGATGTGTTAGTAGATCCTTTTTCTATTTCTACCCCGGTTGGTGACTCAGTGGTAGCAAAAAGAGTTTATAGGAGTTGTCCTATTTATTTATTCCACAATGTTACCTTGGTGGATTTGGTGCAGTTAGACATGATAGATTTTGATGTGATTTTGGGTATGGATTGGTTGCATGCATGTTATGTCTCTATTGATTGTAGGACTCGGGTGGTTAAGTTTCAAATTCCAAATGAATCCATTTTAGAGTGGAAAGGGGGAAATTCTATCCCTAGAGGTCAATTTGTTTCTTGTATCAAAGCTAGGAAAATGATCTCCAAAGGGTGCATTTACCATATTGTTATGGTTATGTATGTTGAGTCTGAAACCCCTTCCTTAGAGTCGGTCCCCGTGGTGAATGAATTTCCAGAAGTCTTTCCAGATGACTTGCCCGGCATTCCTCCTGAATGGGAAATATATTTTGGCATTGATCTTTTATCGGATACACAACCCATCTCTATTCCTTCTTATAGAATGGCTCCAACTGAGTTGAAAGAATTGAAGGAGCAACTAAAGGATTTGCTAGACAAGGGTTTTATTCTTTCAAGTATATCTCATTGGGGTGCCCCGATATTGTTTGTTAGAAAGAAGGATGGATCTGTTAGAATGTTTATCAACTATCGTCAATTAATCAAAGTGACCATAAAGAATAAGTATCCCCTTCCGAGGATTGACGACTTGTATGATCAACTTCAAGGGGTAAACTATTCCTCCAAAATAGATCTTCGTTCGGGTTACGATCAACTAAGGGTAAGAGGAGTCGACATTCCCAAGACAACCTTTAGGATTCGGTATGATCACTATGAATTTGTGGTTATGTCATTTGGGTTGACGAATGCCCCGACGACATTTATGGACCTAATGAATAGAGTGTTTCGACACTATCTTGATATGTTTGTGATCGTGTCTATTGATGATATTTTGATCTATTCAAGGAGTGAAAATGAACACATGAACCATTTGAGGATTGTATTGCAATTCCTTAAAGACCACCAATTATATGACAAGTTTAGTAAATGTGAGTTTTGGCTAAGGTCCGTAGCCTTCCTTTGTCATATTGTGTCAAGAAATGATGTTTAGGTAGATCCTAAGAAGATGGATGCGGTCAAGAGTTGGCCTAGACCTCTAACTCCTACCGATATTAGAAGCTTTTTGGGTTTGGCCGATTACTATAGGAAGTTTGTTGAGGGTTTTTCCTCCAGTTCTTCTCTGTTGACGGCTTTGACTCAAAAGAAAGCTAAGTTTGTGTGGTCGTAGGCTTGTGAGAAAAGCTTCCAAGAGTTGAAAGATAGACTTACTTCCACTCCGGTGTTGACCTTATCGGAGGGTACCGATGGTTTTGTTGTAGATTGTGATGCCTCTAGAGTGGGTTTGGGATGTGTGCTTATGCAACATGGTAAAGTGATTGCCTATGCTTTAAGGCAACTTAAGGTCCATGAAAAGAATTATCCAACCCATGATCTCGAATTAGAGGCGGTAGTATTTTCCTTGAAAATATGGAGGCATTATCTATATGGGATCCATGTGGATGTTTTCACCGATCACAAAAGTCTTCAATATGTGTTTAGCCAAAAAGACTTGAATCTCCGACAAAAAAGGTGGTTAGAACTTTTAAAGGATTATGACATGAGTGTCCTTTACAACCCCGACAAAGACAATGTAGTTGCGGATGCCCTAAGTCGATTGTCCATTGGTAGTGTGGCCCATGTAGAGGATGAGAAGAAGGAGTTACTTTGTGATGTACATAGGTTGGCCCGGTTAGGTGTCCAACTAGTGGATTCCACCAAGGGTGGTGTCACTGTCCACAATGGGTCCGAATCATCCTTTGTGATGGATGTTAACGCAAAGCAAAACCTTAATCCCATAATTGTTGAATTGAAAGAATCGGTACTTAAGAAGTCCGTTGAGGCTTTCTCCCAAGAGGGAGATGGGGTGCTTAGGTACCAAGGTCGATTATGTGTTCCGAATATTGATGGCTTGAGAGAGAAAATTCTAGAAGAGGCTCGTGGTTCTTGGTATTCTATTCATCCGGGAGCCACCAAGATGTACCGTGATCTACAAGAAGTCTATTGGTGGAATGGTATGAAGAAAGATATAGCGGGTTTTGTGGTTAACTGTCTGAATCGTCAACAAGTTAAAGCCGAGCACCAAAGGCCCGGTAGCTTGTCCCAAGATATAGATATCCCCACTTGGAAGTGGGAGGATGTGAATATGGATTTTATTGTGGGATTGCCTCGTACCCGAAGGCAACATGATTCTATTTGGGTCATTGTTGATAGAATGACAAAATTCTCCCACTTTATTCCCGTCAAGGTTTCCTTTTCGGCGGAAGACTATACCAAATTGTACATCAAAGAGATAGTGAAGTTGCATGGGGTTCCTTTATCTATTATTTTAGATCGAGGTACTCAATTTACTTCACACTTTTGGAAGGCATTCCAAAAAGGGCATGGTACTAAGGTTAAGCTTAGCACGACTTTTCATCCTCAAACCGATGGTCAAGCAGAACGTACCATCCAAACCGTAGAGGATATGTTGAGAGAATGTGTTATTAACTTCAAGGGTAATTGGGATGACCATCTATCATTAATAGAGTTTTCCTACAACAATAGTTATCACTCAAGTATTGCCATGGCTCCTTTTGAAGCATTGTATGGTAAGAGGTGTAAATCTCCTGTTGGTTGGTTTGAAGTAGATGAAATTGCTGTAGTTGGTCCCAAACTAGTTTATAAGGTCCTTGATAAAGTTTGACTCATTAGAGAGAGGTTGAAGACGGCCCAAAGTCGGCAAAAGTCTTATGCCGATGTTAGAATAAGGGATCTAGCATTTGATGTTAATAATTGAGTCTACTTGAAAATCTCACCCATGAAAGGTGTGATGAGATTTGGTAAAAAAGGGAAGCTTAGTCCCCAGTATGTGGGCCCATATCAAATCTTGAAATGTGTTGGGAAAGTTGCATATGAGTTAGACTTACCGAATGAGTTGGCTCCGGTTCACCCAATATTTCATGTTTCCATGCTTAAGAAGCGCATTGGAGATCCGGTATCCATCATTCCTTTAGAAGGTTTGGATTTGATGAGAGTCTTTCCTATGAAGAGATTTTGGTAGAGATTTTAGACCGACAAGTTAAGAGGTTGAGAAACAGGGAAGTAGCTTCCGTAAAAGTTTTATGGAGGAATCATTTAGTTGAGGATGCTACATGAGAGATCGAGGACGATATGAAGTCCCGCTATCCTCATATTTTTCCTTCTACTCCTATTCAAGCTTGAGGTAAGTAGTTCCTCTTAGTTCCTAGTTTTGGGAGTCATGTGTGATATATGTGTTTTCCATGGTTTCCTTATGATTATGCATGTTCTTGAGAAAATTCATGTTTAGTAATAAAATGAGTTTTCATGAATTGTGTTCTTCATGTTTATTGTGCATTTGAGTATGAGGTTACATATTTGACTTCATGAGGAGAATTCATGAACATGCTTTATTATGTTTTATGAGATGTAATATTGGCTCCATAAGGTTGTGTTGATCATGCTTTTGTTGGAGAAGGTACTTCCTTCTATGAACATGAGAAATGTTGAATTTCATGCATATTGGGCTGATAGATGTAGTTCATACTTCCTTTTGTTCCATTATTCATATTGAGATGGATTTGAAGTTTCCTCCTTTATGTGATGCATTATTTTGATATTTCATGCTTGTTGGGCTGCTAGTCTTGAGTCTTTAATTCCGTGAGGTGTCTAGATCGTCATTCGAGGACGTATGTTCCCAAGGGGCAGATAATGTAACACCCAGAAAATTAATAGGAAACTAGAGCCTTACGTTTGAGTCTTGAAATTTGATGCATGATTTAGAGTTGAAAAATAGCCCCAAAATTTGACTAAGTATAAGTTCAAGTGAAGGTTCAAGGAAGGTGAAAGGCATCACTGCCCTTACAAGCGCTCTTGAACTTTGCCTTAGCCGTGTGGGAAAATGCATTGTTTAAGGGAGGCTTCAAGGCACGTGAAGGCCTTCACTGACCTTAGAAGCACCCTTGAACCAATGCCTTAGCTGTATAGGCAAGGAGGCAAGTTCACGTGAGGCTTCAAGGCCCGTGAAAAGCCTCAACTGCCCTTGGAGGCCCCTCGTGAACAAATGCCTTAGCCATTTTTGGCATTGAGGCAGTTCACGTGAGAGTCCATGAGGCGTGAAGGACTTCACTGACCGTGGAGTGCCTCTTGTGGTAATGCCGTAGTCACGTGGGCAGTATGCATGTTCACGCTGGGGTCCACGGCTGGTGGAAGCTTCCACTGCACGTGGAGACCCTCATGGACTAATGCCTTAGCTTCATGTAACCCTCCTTAATATGCTAGGTTAAACTAGAGCCTAAACTTAAGGATGAACGTCTTGAATAAGAGTGTTAGGAGTCAAGGCCAAGAGACAAGTGCCATGGAAAAAGGGGCAAAGCCAAGGCCAAAGGCCAAGGCAGCCCCTAACCTTGAGTACACTGCCAAACCCTTCACGAGAGGGACCACGATCCGTGGTCCTCACCACGGCTCGTGAAGGGGGCTCGTGAAGATGCCTTGGCCACAAAAATGTGGCCATCACTTTTCCTAGCTACTGCATCAAAGTTCACGACCATCACCACGGTCCGTGGTCATGACCACTACCATGGGAGGTGCTCGTGAAGTTTGCTTAGGAAAATAGCCAATGGCCTCAAGGGCAACGAGAGGGACCACGACTCGTGGAGCCCCTCGCGGTGATGCCTTTGGCGTGTGAGCCTTGTGTCACCATGAAGGGGCTACTGCTTCAATCTTTATGAGCAGGACCACAAGTCGTAGTCCTCACCACTACTCGTGAAGATGGCCGTGAGCCTGGACGTGGGTCTTTAAGTGAGGGTCATTTAAGTCTTTTACTATTTAAGTCCAATTAAAGTGGGGGTGTTTTGGGTATTTTAGGGGTAAAATATATATTGATTTTAAGTAAAAAATTCACATGACTTAGTAATTATTCACAAGCACCCAAATATTTCCCCAAAATCCTCTCATCTCCAATATTTCTCTCTCTAGAGTTTCTCCATTGAAGAACACCAAGAACTTGAAAGTTAGGGCAAAAGAATCAATCTTCTCAACTCCAATTCGTGGGTAAAACTTCAATTAAGGTATGGGGACCTTGATTCATGGAACACTTTTTTCCATGAAGCCCTTCAACTTTAATTTCGAAATTTAGGATATTGTTCAAAAACTAGGGTTTTCATTATAGCCATGGATTCTTTCTAAAAATGATTTTATTATGTTAAATGCATTATATTATGGATGATTTGATGTTTAATGGTTATTTTTATTGTAAAATTCCCCATGAACTCATGAACTACCCCATGACCCCAATTTTATGAATTGTGATGGGTGTATTGATACAAGATGATTAGTATGAGTTGTTCCTATGTTAATATAGTTATTGAATCTTGTTTACTCATGGTTAAAGTAGTATTTCTAAGTGTGATTGTAAGACTTGGTTCATGAAGCTTGAAGGGGGCAAATTGTGAAGGTTTGTTCATGATTGATGAAAGTTGTATGTGAACTTATAATTCACTTTAAAGGTAAAGATCTTATCACCATTGTGTAAATTGAGGTATTGTTGAAAGGTCAATTATCGCCTTACTCTTTACACATATTCATGTATGACTTGTCTAGGATGGTGATAACATTGTTGTGTTGATCAAAATTCTATTTCTCATGAAAACACTATGAATGTAATGTGAAATTTCTACTCACATGTTAATGACGGTTTTAAGATTGAAAGTAAATTCTCACCCTTAATAAATCTATTAGCTATTTTGATGAATTGTATTAAATGAAGGGTAGAGCATTCCTTCACACATGTAAATGCAATTCAAGACTAATTATGTATAATTTGGGAAATAATGCTTAGCACCGAGTGGATATGAAAAATGAGGTAAAGGCCCTTCCGCCAATGCTATAGGTTGGGTCATCCAAGTGAACTCATGAGATGGCAGCTCATGCAATAGGCTGGGTTTCTAGAAACAATCTACCTATTCCATAACTATGTGCCAACATAGGACTTTAGCTAGTGGATCCACCTTGAGGCAAAACATGTTAGTTCTACCTTAAGCAAGTAGGACACCTTCTTTTGGTGTGGCGTTACATGACACCGGATTCCATGTAGCTCACATGGTATATGTCGGTTATGGCTATTCATCCATATATGATAAGATGATGAATGAGACATGAACTAAACTATGACTTCTTGGTGAGTTTACTTAGTAGGAGTGGGGGTATGAGACTTCACTTTTACATTGCACAAGTAGACTTAGTAGGATGTTATGGGATGGTTCCTTTATGTTATGATGAGATATGAATGTATGCATGTATGTTGAATGGATAGTTAGTATGAATGACTTTCCTTATGTTCAAGTAATGTACATGACCAGTTCCTTATTTATGACTATTGCTTATAATGATGTCAAAAGATGGTATGTATGGATAAGGTAGCCCCAAAGGAGTACTTAGTGTGGTTGGTATTAGGGGATGCCAACCATACATTGCACAATTGTTCTTTAGGGGTTACTAAGGTAGTGTCTTTACTATGTAATGAGTATAAATGTGATATTAGCTTGTGTTTGTGTCATGACCCGAGAGCACCCCATAGTCGGACACAGCGTACTCGACATCTCAGAGGTCTTATACAAGCCCTTAGCATTCATCATTGCATATATTATAGAAAAATAGCAGAAAATTAAAACTTTTACTTTGGAAGTTCAACTTCCCTTCATATATGAAAATTAGAAACTAACTTTGTCACAACATACAATCTAGACATAGGAGTATAGAAATTGGGACTTAGCCCTTACACCAATAGGAAGTCTAGAATAGGAAAATACAACAATGTCTTCCAATATAACAAAAAGACTAAAAAAGCTAGAACATAAGGGTCTTGTACTCAGACTTGAGGACTCACACACTTGGAGAAGCAAATCCAAGTATCTTGAGAAATATCCTTGAATCTCCTCAAAGACCCGGACCTACATTGTTTGGGAAAAAGGAAGAAAATATGGGTTAGTACAACACACGTACTAAGTATGGCTACTATGCATAAAAACCATTAAAACATGCATAAAAGGACGTTTTAGTTAAATACATGCTTTTGTCAAGTAAAAACCCATTATGCACATAAAGTAAACATCATAAGCCAAACCAACATAATATCATCCCAACATGTAAACAATCCCAAGCAATACTAGTGCAATGCAAAGGATAGGATCCCAAAACCCTATCAAAACCTAAGTATCACATTAGACAAGCTACTTCATGCATACTTCATAATATCATGTTCATCATAATCATACCATAATATGAAACCCATAATGTTCAAAACATTCATACCTAGTTTACCATACATAAGTCATGATCAACATAACCATAATAGAACACTACTACCACCATCTTTTAAAATCCCACAAGTGCAATGTGTAAGAGAAGTCCCATACCCTCCCTTCCACTATGTAGAACCCCTTAAGAAATCCCTAGTGAGAGTTCATAACATTTCATTCATTAATTCATTAATTTAATTTTACATTTAGCGAAAGGTTGCAATAACCGACATAGATCATGTGAGCTACATGGAATCTGGTGTTCTACTCCCACACCGAAAAAAGAGGGTTTCCACTTGCCTAAGGTGAAACCTTCCATACATAGCTATCTAGGAGGCTCCACTAAGCTATAGTCCTATGTTGGCACATAGTTAAGGGACAAGGAGATTGTTACTAGAAACCCGGACTTTCTAGATGTAGAAGGTTTCCATCTCATGAGACAACACATACATTGGGAACCCATGTGGGAGGTAGGACTTGCTAAACGTAAAAGCCTCCATCTCATTTACATGCCCTTTTGGTGCTAAGCACCTATTCCATTTAGTAATCATCTTTAGTCATTACATAAGTTCATATTTGCCTTTACTAGACTCTCATGTAAACATCTTATCATAATAGCTCATACGTGTTCATAAGTGAGAATAATCCTTTCACTTTAGAAACACTAGCAAGTGAGTAAACCTTTCACTTTAACATTACATTATAATCACGAGAACTACCTTTCAATCATATAACCATCATACCATAACATACATACATGCTTCATAGCTAATTCAAGTGTATAGGGTTAAGGATGAGGAACCCATGTCATCATCATCACAACAACACAATAGATATATCATCATTACTATATAAGTTATTCATCTTTCATACATGAGTTCAATGAAGAACCAACATTCATACCTTCTTGCCCTTCATGGGACTTAATACTTCAATCACCCAACAATGCATAACCATCACATAATATAAGGTAATTCATGAAGTAATAACATACCTAACATCAATATAATAAATTGATATAATCATCATCTTTAACCAATCTACCACATTAAATCCATGATTTATGAAATGGGGAAAGAACATGGGTCTATGGGGATTTCAAATGCACAGCAATAATTAGTCATCATTATACACAATATTAACCCTAAATAATCGTAATTAATCACAATTGATTCATAAAATTCGTTTTAGAAAGAGACCCATGTGTAGGAGTAAAACCCTAGCTTTTTGGGGAACTTTAGAAAGCATAATTTGAGAGGACCTCTTGGGAAAAGGTTTCCCAAGAGTGAAAAGGAACCATACCTTGTTAATATTGAAATAATTATGGAGAAAATATCAGTTCTTGTGCCCTACTTGAAGCTTTGACCTTCTTCAATGGTGTCTTGAGTTGAGAGAGTTTATGATTTGATTTAGTGTGTTGAGTTAGAATGACTTAGGTTAATGGGGTTGGGGTCTTATAGTTAGGTAATTAAATCACTAACCAACCCCCTTAACCCCTAGTTAGATAACTAACTCGAAAGTGAACTCCCAACTAATAACTAAAAAGGTGAAAACTGGCATCATCTACGTTGGCCATCCACGGACCGTCAATTGATTAATGGTCCATGGTTTGATCTCGTGGTTTGGGTCTGGGAGTGTAAATGTTGCAGGCCTCTAAAAAAACTAAGTATGAACTGACGTGCATGATCGATGGGGCTTCAATCCATTGTCGGGGGCGTCAATGGGCATCCGTAGGTCACTTCCGAAAAAGCTATTTTTTTGCAACGGTTAGGGGGACTGTTTTGGGGGTCTAGTTTCCAAAAGATTCAATTGGTTAGTTTAGGGTCTTTTTAGCTTAAAAGGGTCATTAACTAACTAACTAAACAACCTCATAAGACCCTAATCAATCAACTAAACTCCAAAACACCAACCTAAAACTAGAGGGCTGGAAAGTTGGCAGCACCTATGCTAGCCCATCCACGGACCATGGATGGGTTCACGTGGCATGGACTGCCTTCGTGGTTCTTGACTGTGGCTTCCCTGTTGCAGGGAATCAAGTCTTGATGCAGGCCTGATCCATGAACCCAATCCACGGGGAGGGGATCAATTGACGGCTAGTCAATGGCCTTCGCAGGCCAAGCTGTTTTTGCAGCTTTTGGCCAAACACTTGGGTCCTCCTCAAGGACCCCTTGGGTGGTCCTTGGGAGTCGTACCCGGATGTCTTGAATTTAAAAATATTATTTTACCTATTTAAAACCTTTTTACAAGATTAGAGCATCATACGACACTCCCAAGCCTTCCCAAGGCCTAAGAACATCTACTAGTTCAATTTCACTAGATTCCCGACGTCAAGGTCGTTTCTTGACGTTTAGACTCTAACTCTTCCAAACTAAGTTAATTACATTAATTTAGGTCTAGAAACATCATTTTAACTATTTTTAAGTGATTATTCATAAAGTTAGTCTCTAGCTTAGGTCATTGGATTTCCGGGGTGTTTCAATACTCCCCCCTTAGGAATATTCGTCCCCGAATGACACTTTGACCTTTTCTAGGGAAGACAATGACTCAAGACTAGCAGCCCAACAACAAGCAACATCAAACACCATCATAGCATCACATCACATAGGAACTTAATCCACTACATCATTATGCACCAAACTCATTATTTCACATAACTATAGGAGGAACTACCTTCTCCATTTCAATGAGCATCATTTTGGGCATTTAGAGAAACAACATAATATTTCTTTATCAAGCATGCTCAATACAACTCTCATGAAGACAATATTCTCATACATAGTTAGTATGAACATACCATCTTATAAAAGATACATTACACTTGCATGGTCATCTATAAAGTTCATCACATCTTAATAGAACACCCACATGAGTAACCTTAGGCTCCTACTTGTGCAATGCATAGGTAGGGTCCATAGTCCTACCTACACTAAGTATAACCTTTAGACCACCATGATCATACTTAACATAAGGTCATATTATCACATAAACAATCCAACATAATACAAATCTCATATTTGATTCATTAATAACCAATATGTATAAGAGGAGGTTAGTCATGAACATGAGCTCATATTAAGGAAAACCAACTGTAAAGCTAATTCATTTTAAAGCATGCATCATTCATAATCATCACACTAAAAATGGAACTAAAACCATGACTATCTTAGAAGTCTACTTGTGCCATGTATGAGTGGCATCCCATAATACCCTTCACACTAAGCAGGTCTCCTAGAGTAGGCATTAGTCCTAGCTCATGCAACACATTCATATCATACAACCTAGTCATATTTCATATAGTTCATATCATAGGTAAAGCCAATCATAAAATAATGCATAAGCATAGGAGCAACATCTACTCCCCATTAAGACATGATCAATACCACACAAAGAAAGTAGGAACTACACCTACAATTCATCATGCATCATACACATAAACATTTCTCATGTTCATAGGAGGAACTACCTTCTCCTAATCATGACATGATCTTTACTTTTTCATAGGTTCCATGTGCAAGTACCTTACCAAGAGCATTTCTTTTAAGAAGGAATTCTCAACTCCCTACCACTTATGCTCCTAATTCTGTTTTCAAGAAGTTTAATTGGCAACTCATACCAAACACATCACAACATAAAAAGTCAACTCACCAAATTTTCAATTTATTGCACAACACTAGTTTTTTCATGCACATGCATCATTTAAGGAAGTTATTACAACTCATAGGCACACATCAATAATATTGACTAGGCACACCATTACACCTTAAGACTGAGCCTATACCAACACTTCCAAACATCATAAGATCACATACTACAAAAAAGGGGAACTTATCTTTTCTCTTTTAAAGAAAGCTCAGCACCTCAATATGGGATCAAAATGCCCTTTCATCATAAGCATAACCAAGCATGTTCATTAAATTACCTCATTGAGTCAAATATGCAATCACCATACGAAGATGCACAACAACATGAGAAACATGTAATTTACCAAGAATCCATTTACATGAAATAAAAATCTCTTCAAAAGCATGCATAACCTAAGGAGATCATGGAAATTCCTAAGATACACATGACTCCTAAACATAATCAAGTCCAAAAAGGAAATCCTTGGACTCAAACTAGACTAGGGATAGAAGAAAAGATGAGGACATTGGGACTTTTAATCAATGTTGTTTTACAAGCACATGACCTTCCCCTTGGGAATGAGTCCTTTTTTTACAACAACCTCAACATTAAGCCCTTCTCACAAATTCAAATTTTACCAAGGCTCACTTTTAACCTTTCCGGGCTCTAAATCAATAGAGGTTTAATAACCATGCATCCAAATCCTACCAAGGTTAACAAAAGTAACTCTATGGGACAAGGAATTTAAAGGACACACATAACATTCAAGACTCCAAAATCATAGAATGAGTCAAGGAAAGTTAATCATTTTTAAGCTAGGGGAGGAATAGAAGGGAACATAAGGGTATTGGGACATCTCATTGGCCCTATGCCTGCCAATTAAGTACCTTTCACAAGGACCCTTATTAAAATACCACTCCTCACATTCACATAGTAGCAATTGCTTACTCTCCTACTTCTTAACCTTCAGGTCTAAGATCCCAATTGGCACTTCCACATTAGAGAGGTTCCTTATAGGCACTCTTGGTCACTAGCAACCTTACCAACACCACTAACATCTCATACGAACCTACCATCCAGAATTATAATTCCTCGAACTCACCACAGTCCACGAGGTGAGGATTTCAAGTAAACCTAAACATGAACATCCAAAATGCTCAACTTTTCATATTCATCACTCAAGGGGATTCTCTAGATGAAAAAGTTTAAACAAGCTTAGCTTATGAAATCAAAGACACTCAATATCCTTACAATTTAAGCACATTGTCCCTCATATGGGGTAAGCCTAGACAAGCTCTTTACAATATCACTCTCATAATTTCTAAAGTCAAAACAAGTCATAGTTAAGTCTCCACATTCCTTACACAAAAGGGTTCTCAACCATAGAGGATTTCACTTCTACCCTCATAAAAATGAGTTTACTAATTCAACATCAATAGGTACCACTCAAGCACCACTATTCATCAAAGTTCATCTCATCATAAGGCTTATAAGAACTAGGTTGGGTTATACAATTCAACCACCTAGGGCCATAACTAAACCCATGAATACTAAGGGTAACCCAAAAGTTCACCATATTCTCTCACCAAGTCACAAAAGACAAGTACTTCCGGAATTAGCCCTACAAGGTTCATCACTTTAAGTACTTCATCTATAGAATCTAGGGAATCTTCTTCCATCTTTGATCCATAAAAATTCCAGATTTTAACAAAGCATAAAACACATATTAGGAACCCTTAAAATCCACTACCACTTATTCTAGAGACTTAGGGGTAGACATTCTCTCTTGGTTAATCCTTAGGGGAAACGTAGAAGGGTTTTGACCATGAAACCTTTTCCTCTTTCACTTAGGTTAGATCAAGACAACTCTAGACCATTTAAACCCTTATCATCACTTTTTGGTGGAATTTTCCAACCAACCATGCCTAGGTATTATCTAAGCACTCTTTTCAAGTGACCATACTTAAGATCAATCTTAAAGGACAAATAACCTCTATGTAGTTGGTCAACACCTACACTTTACTCCCTTACTTCCTCTAGGTAATGCACACAATCCTCAAGTAAACTTTGAAGCACACATAATCCCAACCTATGGCATAGACTTTCATTTTCCCCTATCTCCACTCTATGGTAGGTTCATTTGGGAACTAACAATTTACTACAAGGGTTCTATCATCAATTTGCACAACCTCACAATAATCCTTACTAGGTAGGCACACTATCTTCCCCTCTTAGGAGCAAACCTACACAAGAACTTCAATTCACCACAAGGACAACTATGAAGCATTACTCATACAAAAGGGTAACTTTCAACTCTCATTATTTACCACATTCCTTCAAAACTCCTCAAATCTACACCATAACTTTCTACTATCATTGCACATAACCATAAAGCAACTCATCATCCCAAAAAGGACCTCATTCAACTATAACAATTCTTATCATGCTAGAACTACACCATAATACAATTTTCAAATATACCTTCACATAAGCTCATCTAGTCACAAAACCATAACAAGCATCAAAACTCACCTTTTTCTCCTTCAAACCTTGCAACATCATCCCTTCCAAGTAATCACATCTAGAAGACCACCGGACAAGGGAAATAAGAGAGAGATCATATGGATTTAAGCTCTATGGCATGACACAAGGGTAATGAACAAAGTGAAACTTCTACCATCCTATAGCCTCTCGCTCATAGATGTGTCGCGACTCACACCAATGAACAAGACTCTACTAGACGTGGCCTTATGTGACTATGAATCCTATGGACCATTTCATAACTTTATGCTCTGATACCAAGTTTCTCACGACCCGAGAGCACTCCCTAGTCGGACAAGGCGTACTCGACCACTTAGAGGTCTTATACAAGCCATTAGCATTCATCATTGCATATATCATAGAAAAATAGCGAAAAATTAAAACTTTTACTTTGGAAGTTCAACTTCCCTTCATATATGAAAAATAGAAACTATCTTTGTCACAACATACAATCTAGACATAGGAGTATATAAATTGGGACTTAGCCCTTACACCAATAGGAAGTCTAGAATAGGAAAATATAACAATGTCTTTCAATATAAGCAAAAGACTAAAAAATCTAGAACATAGGGATCTTGTCCTCGGACTTGAGGACTCACACACTTGGAGAAGCAAATCCAAGGATGTTGAAAAATAGCCTTGAATCTCCTCAAAGGCCCAAACCTACATTTTTTGGGAAAAGGGAAGAAAATATGGGTTAGTAAAACACACGTACTAAGTATGGCTACTATGCATAAAACCCATTAAAACATGCATAAAAGGGCATTTTAGTTAAAGACATGCTTTTGTCAAGTAAAAACACATTATGCATATAAAGTAAACATCATAAGCCAAACCAACATAATATCATCCCAACATGTAAACAATCCCAAGCAATACTAGTGCAATGCAAAGGATAGGATCCCATAACCCTATCAAAACCTAAATATCACATTAGACAAACTACTTCATGCATACTTCATAATATCATGTTCATCATAATCATACCATAAGATGAAACCCATCATGTTCATAACATTCATACCTAGCTTACCATACATAAGTCATAATCAACATAACCAAAAGAGAACACTACTACCACCATCTTTTAGAATCCCACAAGTGTAATGTGTAAGAGAAGTCCCATACACTCCCTTCCACTATGTAGAACCCCTTAAGAAATCCCTAGTGAGAGTTCATAAAATTTCATTCATTCATCTACTTTTACATTTAGGGAAAGGTTGTAATAACAGACATAGACCATGTGAGATACATGGAATCTTGTGTTCTACTCCCACACCGAAAAGAGAGGGTTTCCACTTCCCTAAGGTGAAACCTTTCATACATAGCTATCTAGGTGGATCCACTAAGCTATAGTCCCATGTTGGCACATAGTTAAGGGATAAAGAGATTGTTACTAGAAACCCGGACTTGCTAGACGCTGAAGGCTTCCATCTCATGAGACAACACATACATTGGGAACCCATGTGGGAGGCAGGACTTGATAAACGTAAAGGCCTCCATCTTATTTACATGCCCTTTCGGTGCTAAGCACCTATTCCCTTTATTAATCATCTTTAGTCATTACATAAGTTCACATTAGCCTTTACTAGACTCTCATTTAAACATCTTTTCATAATAGCTCATAGGTGTTCATAAGTGAGAATAATCCTTTCACTTTAGAAACACTAGCAAGTGAGTAAACCTTCACTTTAACATTACATTATAATCATGAGAACTACCTTTCAATCATATAACCATCATACCATAACATACATACATGCTTCATAGCTAATTCAAGTGTATAGGGTTAAGGATGGGGAAACCATGTCATCAACATCACAACAACACAATAGATATAGCATCATTACTATCTAAGTAATTCATCTCTCATACATGAGTTCAATGAAGAACCAACATTTATACCTTCTTGCCCTTCAGGGGACTTAATAGTTCAATCACCCAACAATGCATAACCATCACATAATATAAGGCAATTCATTAAGTAATAACATAACTAACATCAATATAATCAATTGATATAATCATCATCTTCAACCAATCTACCACATCAAATCCATGATTTATGAAATTGGGGAAGAACATGGGTCTATGGGATTTCAAGTGAACAACAACAATTAGTCGTCATTATACACAATATTAACCCTAACTAATCATAATTAATCACAATTGATTCATAAAATTCGTTTTAAAAAGAGATCCATGTGTAGGAGTAAAACCCTAGCTTTTTGGGGAACTTTAGAAAGCTTAATTTGAGAGGACCTTTTGGGGAAAGGATTCCCAAGAGTGAAAAGGAACCATACCTTGTTAATCTTCAAAGAATTATGGAGAAAATATCAGTTCTTGTGCCCTACTTGAAGCTTTGACTTTCTTCAATGGAGTCTTGAGTTGAGAGAGAGAGTTGAGAGAGTTTATGATTTGACTTAGTGTGTTGTGTTAGAATAACTTGGGTTAATGGGGTTGGGGTGTTATAGTTAGGTTTAGTTAGGTAATTAAATCACTAACCAACCTCCTTAACCCCTAGTTAAATAACTAACTCGAAAGTGAACTCCCAACTAATAACTAAAAAGGTGAAAACTGGCATCATCTACGTTGGCCATCCACGGACCGTCAATTGATTAATGGTCCATGGTTTGATCTCGTGGTTTGGGTCTGGGAGTGTAAATGTTGCAGGCCTCTAAAAAAACTAAGTATGAACTTACGTGCATGATCGATGGGGCTTCAATCCATTGTCGGGGGCGTCAATGGGCATCCGTAGGTCACTTCCAAAAAAGCTATTTTTTTGCAACTGTTAGGGGGACTGTTATGGGGGTCTAGTTTCCAAAAGATTCAATTGTTTATTTTAGGGTCTTTTTAGCTTAAAAGGTTCATTAACTAACTAACTAAACAACCTCATAAGACCCTAATCAATCAACTAAACTCCAAAACACCAACCTAAAACTAGAGGGCTGGAAAGTTGGCAGCACCTATGCTAGCCCATCCACGGACCATGGATGGGTTCACGTGGCGTGGAATGACTTCGTGGTTCTTGACTAAGGCTTCTATGTTGAAGGGAACCAAGTCTTGATGCAGATATGATCCACGAACCCAATCCACGGGGTGGGTATCAATTGACGGCTAGTCAATGGCCTTCGTAGGCCAAGCTGTTTTTGACAGCTTTTAGCCAAACACTTGGGTCCTCCTCAAGGACCCCTTGGGTGGTCCTTGGGGGTCGTACCTGGACGTCTTGACGTTAAAAACATTATTTTACCTATTTAAAACCTTTTAAAATATTAGACCATCATACGACACTCCCAAGCCTTCCCAATGCCTAAGAACACCTACTAGTTCAATTTCACTAGTTTCCGGACTTCATGGTCGTTTCTTGACATTTATACTCTAACTCTTCCAAATTAAGTTAATTACATTAACTTAGGTCTAGAAACATCATTTTAACTATTTTTAAGTCATTATTGATAAAGTAAGGCTCTAGCTTAGGTCATTGGATTTTCAGGGTGTTTCAGTTTGATATTGAAGATGCATGTTGGTTTCTAAACTTCACAAATGCATACTTTTCAAATAAAATGTCCTTTATAAAATATTTTAAGGATTTTATTCACGTTTCCATACTTAGTACTTTATGTGCTAACCCCTTTCTTCTACATTTTAATAAGTGTAGGTTCCAGCTAGGTGACATACACTCTTTTTCTTGAAGAAGACTTGGATTGCTTATCTCATGTTGTGGTGAGTCCTCAAGTTCTAGGTCAGATTAGTCATTTCGTAGTTTTTATTGTACTTCTTATATTGAGACATTTTTTTTATGTAAAGGTCTAAGTCCCAAACTTTGTATTCCTATGTTTAGATGGTAAATGAGACAAAGTCTAGATTCTTATGATATTTTTTTTAATGAAAAGTGAAGTTAGACTTCGATTGTAAAAGTTTTAAATTTTTTCACATTATTTTCTATGTCTTATGTTATGATGATGCTAGAGGCTTGTATGAGACCCTTTTGGGGTCAAGTACGCCGTGTCGCATCCGGGGCTAGACTCGGGTCGTGACAAACTTGGTATCAGAGCATAAGGTTTTGGGAATAATATTTAGCGCGCCATACTTATGAATGAGAGGCTATAAGATGTTTAGGAACTTTCACTTCTTTCATTATTCTTTAGTCGTGCTTTGGAGTCCTAACTCTATGAAGTCCTTCTCCTAACCCTTTTCTTGTGATTATAGGCAATGAATACAAGAAGGGCTCAAAAGGAGAATGTGAATGAGGAGCTTCCCCCTCAAGCTCATCAAGACCTTCAAGTTCCTAATGATGAAGGGGCTATGAATAATGTAGAGATAAGGGGGGCTCTCCAAACTTTGACTCAACTCATGACGGTTCAAGCTCAAGTTGTCACCACTCAAGCCCAAGCCATAACGGCCCAAGCCAACCGAGAAGTTGGGCCCCGGGTAGAGCCCAATATGAGTACCATTGCCTCACAGTTAAGAGATTTTACTAGGATGAACCCTCCTATCTTCTTGGGTTCCAAAATGAATGAAGACTCACAATAGTTTTTGGAGGAGGTCTACAAGATAGTGGAGGCTATGTGGGTCACTTCTATTGAGAAAGCCGAGTTATTTGGGTATCAATTGAAAGACGTAGCCCAAGTATGGTATACTCAATGGAAGGATAATAGGCCTTTAAGGGCGGGTCTCATAAGTTGGGAAGTATTCAAGAAAGCATTCCTTGATGGCTTCTTTCCAAGAGAAAAGAGGGAAGCAAAGGTGGAGGAATTTATCAACCTTCACCAAGGAGGTATGAGTGTCCAAGAATACTCTTTGAAATTCCCTAAGTTGTCCAAATATGCCCCATCTTTGGTGTCTAACCCAAGAGATGAGATGAGTCACTTTGTGACCGGTGTGTCCGATTCCTTTGAGGAAGAATGCCGTGCGGAAATACTCCATGACAACCGGGATATCTCAAGGTTGATGGTATATGCTCAACAAGTTGAGGAGTCAAGGTTTGGGAAGAAGAATAGAGAGGTGAAGAGGCCAAGGCCCGACAATGGAAATTCTTCTAAGGGTAGGTTTGAAGGTCAAAGTGGACCAAGGTTCACGAAGAGGTTCTCCAACCAAAGTTCCTCCAATGCTCCAAAGACCAATAAAGATAGGGTGCCCTAAGCCTCAAGGATGCAATAGGGGTGGATCTTCCATGGAGAGGCCTACATGTGCAAAGTGTGGTAAGAAGCATGAGGGAAAATGTCTTGCCGGTATGGGTGTGTGCTATGGATGCGGAAAAAGTGGGCACCAATTGAAAGATTGTCCAACCCGTGTGGCCAAGGGGAGAGTGGGCAATCAAGCCCCTGCAAGTGGTTCTAATGCTGATGCTCCCAAGAAGAATCACTTCTATTCCCTCCAATCTACAAGTGATTAAGAGGGGTCCCCGGATATTGTTACCGGTATGTTGTAAGTATTTTGAATTGATGTTTATGCATTATTAGACCCCGGTGCCACTTTATCTTTTGTTACCCCTTTTGTGGCTATGAAATTTCAAGTGCCTCCTGAAGAGTTAAAAGAACCTTTTTCTGTGTCTACCCCAATAGGTGATTCGATTGTAGCTAAAAGGGTGTATAGGAGATGTCCTATCTCTTTGTCTCATAGAGTCACTTTGGTTGATTTGATAGAATTAGATATGCTAGACTTTGATGTCATCTTGGGGATGTATTGGCTTCTTGCTTGTTTTTCTTTCATTGATTGTAGAACTCGAGTAGTGAAGTTTCAATTTCCAAATGAGCCTATTTAGAATGGAAGTGGGGAAATTTAATCCCTAGAGGTCAATTCATTTCATGTCTAAAAGCTAGTAAAATGATTTCTAAGGGGTGTGTGTATCATATTGTTAGGGTTATCGACATTGAGTCCGAGACTCTTTCTTTAGAGTCGGTCCCCGTAGTGAGGGAATTTCCAGAAGTCTTTCCTGATGACTTGCCCAGAATTCCTCCCGAATGGGAAATAGACTTCGGCATTGATCTTTTGCCGGATACTCAACCTATATCAATTCCCCCTTACCAGATGGCTCTGGCCGAATTAAAAGAATTGAAGGCACAACTCAAGGATTTGCTAGACAAGGGTTTTATTCAACCAAGCATATCTCCATGGGGTGCTCTGGTATTATTTGTGAAAAAAAAAGATGGGTCCCTCAAGATGTGTAGTGATTACCGCCAATTGAACAAGGTCACTATAAACAATAAGTATCCTCTCCCTAGAATTGATGGTTTGTTTCACCAACTCCAAGGGGTGAGTTACTTTTCGAAGATTGACCTAAGGTCGGGCTACCACCAACTTAGGGTGAGAGAGGTTGACATTCCTAAGACGACCTTTCGTACAAGATATGGTCACTACAAATTCCTAGTCATGTCTTTTGGTCTAACAAATTCCCCGGCGGCATTCATGGACCTAATGAATAGGGTATTTAGGCAATATCTTGATTCATTTGTGATCATTTTTATTGATGATATTTTGATCTATTCAAAGAGTGAGGGTGATCATATGAAGCATTTGAGGATATTATTGCAAGTCCTTAAAGACCACCAATTACATGCTAAGTTTAGAAAGTGTGAGTTTTGGCTAAGGTCAATTGCTTTTCTTGGACATATTGTGTCGGACAAGGGTATTGAGGTTGATCCTAAGAAGATGGATGCAGTCAAGAGTTGGCCTAGACCTTTATCTCCTACCGATATTCAAAGCTTTTTGGGTTTGGCTGGTTATTATCAAAATTTTTTTGAGGACTTTTCCTGTACCGCTTCTCCATTAACGACCTTAACTCAAAAGAAGGCTAAATTTGTGTGGTCGAAGGCTTATGAGAAAATCTTCCAAGAATTCAAAGGTAGGCTTACCTCCGCTTTGGTGTTGATCGTACCGGAGGGTACCGATGGGTTTGTGGTATATTGTGATGCTTCTCGAGTGGGTTTGGGATGTGTTCTCATGCAATGGGGTAAAGTGATCGCTTATGCTTCAAGGTAACTCAAGGTCCATGAGAAGAATTACCCGACTCATGACCTTGAATTAGCGGCGGTTGTTTTTTCTTTGAAAATATGGAGACATTACTTATATGGGGTCCATGTAGATGTGTTTACCAACCACAAGAGTCTTCAATATGTGTTTAGCCAAAAAGATTTGAATCTCCGACAAAGAAGGTGGTCAGAACCTTTGAAAGATTATGATATGAGTGTCCTTTACCACCCCGAAAAAGCTAATGTGGTTGCGGATGACCTAAGTGGATTGTGCATGGGTAGTTTGGCTCATGTAGAAGATGAGAAGAAGGAATTGGTTCGTGATGTGTATAGATTGGCCCGGTTAGGTGTCCAACTAGTGGATTCCACCAAAGGTGGATTCATGGTTCATCATAGTTCCGAATCATCCTTTGTATTTGATGTAATTCTAAGCAACACCTTGATCCTATTTTGATGGAGTTGAAAGAATCAGTTCTCAACAAGTTTGTTGAGGCTTTCTCCCAAGAGGGATATGGGGTGCTTAGGTACCAAGGTAGATTGTGTGTTCCAGATGTTGATGGTTTGAGGGAGAGAAATCTAAAAGAGGTTCATGGTTCACGATATTCTATTCATCTGGGAGCCACCAAGATGTACCGTGATCTACGGGAAGTCTATTGGTGGAATGGTATGAAGAAGGATATAGCGGGTTTTGTGTCCAAATGCCCGAATTGTCAACAAGTTAAGGCCGAACATCTAAAACCAGGAGGTTTGATCCAACATATGAATATTGTCACTTGGAAGTGAGAGGAGGTTAATATGGATTTTGTTGTGGGTTTGCCTCGTAATCGAAGGCAACGTGAGTCTATTTGGGTCATTGTTGATAGGATGACTAAATCAGCCTACTTCATTCCCATCAAGGTTACTTTTTCGGTGGAAGATTATGCTCAGTTGTACATCAAGAAGGTAGTGAAGTTGCATGGTTTGCACTTTAGTGTAATAATTGCATATTTGACTTCATGAGGTGAAATAATGAACATGTTTTTCTATACTTGTGATGATATGGCTTAAGGGCTCTTTATTGATTGTGTTGAGCTTGTTTGAATTGGAGAAGGTAGGTCATCCTAAAATGGTATGAAATGAGGAGTTTTGTGCATGTTGGGTTGTGGATGTAGTTCCTACTTCCTTGTAATTGCATTGTTTATGTCTTAAGATGGAGTTATTGTTTCCTCCTATGAATTGTGCATTTTATTATGTTGTATGCATGATGGGCTGCTAGTCCTGAGTCTTTATTTTCGTAAGGTGTCTAAATCGTCATTCGAGGACGAATGTTCCCAAGGGGGAGATAATGTAACACTCCGGAAAATGCTAGGTTAAACTAGAGCCTAAACGTGAGGATGAACGTCTTGAATAAGAGTTTTAGGAGTCAAGGCCAAGAGACAAGTGCCATGGAAAAAGGGGCCAAGCCAAGGCCAAAGGCCAAGGCAGCCCCTAACCTTGAGTGCACTGCCTCACCCTTCACGAGAGGGACCACGATCCGTGGTCCTCACCACGGCTCGTAAAGGGGGCTCATGAAGATGCCTTGGCCACAAAAATGTGGCCACCACTTTTCCTAGCTATTGCCTCAAACTTCGCGGACATCACCACGGTCTGTGGTCATGACCACGACCATGGGAGGTGCTCGTGAAGTTTACTTAGGAAAATATCCAATGGCCTCAAGTGGCAAGGCCACTGCCTCAAGGACCATCAGAGAGACCACGACTCGTGGCTTTCACCATGGTTCATGGATCCCCTTGACGTGATACCTTGGGCGTGTGAGTCTTGTGTCACTATGAAGGGGCGACTTCCCCAATCTTCACGAGGAGGACCACGAGTCGTGGTCCTCACCACGGCTCGTTAAGATGGTCGTGAGCCTGGACGGGGGTCTTTAAATGAGTGTCATTTAAGTCTTTTACTTTTTAAGTCCAATTAAAGTGGGGGTGGTTTGGGTATTTTAGTGGTCAAATATATATTGGTTTTAAGTAAAAAATTCACAAGATTTAGTCATTATTCACAAACACCCAAATATTTCCCCAAAATCCTCTCATCTCCAATATTTCTCTCGCTAGAGTTTTTCCATTGAAGAACACCAAAAACTTGAAGGTTAGGGCTCAAGATTCAATCTTCTCAACTCCAATTCGTGGGAAAAGCTTCAATTAAGGTATGTGGACCTTGATTCATGGAACATTTTTCTCCATGATGCCCTTCAACTTTAATTTTGAAATTTGGGATATTGTTTAAAAACTAGGGTTATCATTCTAGCCATGGGTTCTTTCTAAAAATGATTTTACTATGTTAAATGCATTATATTATGGATGATTTGATGTTTAATGGTTATTTTTATTGTAAAATTCCCCATGAACCCATGAACTACCCCATGACCCCAATTTCATGAATTGTGATGGGTGCATTGATACAAGATGATTACTATGATTTGTTCCTATGTTATTCTAGTTATTGAATCTTGTTTTATTCAAGCTTAAAGTAGTATTTCTAAGTGTGATTGTGTGACTTGGTTCATAACCCTTGAAGGGGGTAAATTGTGAAGGTTTGTTCATGACTGATGAAAGTTGTATATGAACTTGTAATTCACTTGAAAGGTAAATATCTTATCACCATTGTGTAAATTGAGGTACTGTTGAAAGGTCAATTCTCCCCTTACCCTTTACACATATTCATGTATGACTTGTCTAGGATGGTGATAACATTGTTGTGTTGATCGAAAGGCAATTTCTCATGAAAACACTGTGAATGTAATGTGAAAGTTCTACTCACATGTTAATGGCGGTTCTAAGGTTGAAAGTACATTCTCACCCGTAATGAATCTATGTGCTATTTTGATGAATTTTATCGAATAAAGGGTAGAGCATTCCTTGACACATGTAAATGCAATTCAAGACTAATTATGTATAATTTGGGAAATAATGCTTAACACCGAGTGGATATGGAAAATGAGGTAAAGGCCCTTCCGCCAATGTAATAGGTTGGGTCATCCAAGTTAACTCTTGAGATGGAAGCTCCTCCGCCAATGAAATAGGTCGTGTTTCAAGAAACAATCTCCCTATCCCATAACTATGTGCCAACATAGGACTTTAGCTAGTGGATCCACCTTAAGGCTAAACATGTTAGTTCTACCTTAGGCAAGTAGGACACTTTCTTTTGGTGTGGGGTTACATGACACCAGATTCCATGTAGCTCATATGGTCTATGTCGGTTATGGCTATTCTTCCCTATATGATAAGATGATGAATAAGACATGAACTAAACTATGACTTCTTGGTGAGTTTACTTAGTAGGAGTGGGGGTATGGGACTTCACTTTTATATTGCACAAGTAGACTTAGTAGGATGTTATGGGATGGTTCTTTTATGTTATGATGAGGTATGAATGTATGCATGTATGTTGAATGGATCGTTGGTATAAATGATTTTCCTTATGTTGAAGTAATGTACATGACCAGTTCCTTATGTATGACTATTAATATGAAGAGGTCTAAAGATGGTAAGTATGGCTAAGGTAGCCCCAAAGGACTACTTAGTGGGGTTGGTATTATGGGATGCAAACCATACATTGCACAAGTGTTCTTTGGGAGTTACTAAGGTAGTGGCTTTACTATGTAATGAGTATAAATGTGATATTAACTTCTGTTTGACATTGAAGATGCATGTTGGTTTCTAAAGTTCACAAATGCATACTTTTCAAATAAAATGTCCTTTTTATCATATTTTAAGGATTTTATGCATGTTGCCATACTTTGTACTTTATGTGCTAACCCCTTTCTTTGACATTTTGATAAGTGTAGGTTCCAGCTAGGTGACATACACTTTCATTCTTAAAAAAGACTTGGATTGCTTATCTCTAAGTTGTGGTGAGTCCTCAAGTTCGAGGACGGATTAGTCATTTCTTAGTTTCTATTGTACTTCTTATATTGATAAGTTTATTGATGTAAAGGGCTAAGTACCAAACTTTGTATTCCTATGTTTAGATGGTAAATGAGACAAAGTCTAGATTCTTATTACTTTCTTTTATGAAAAGTGAAGTTAGGCTTCGATTGTAAAAGTTTTAAATTTTTCAGCATTATTTTCTATTTCTTATGTTATGATGATGCTAGATGCTTGTATGAGACCCATTCGGGGTCAAGTACACCATGTCGCATCCGGGGCTAGACTCGGGTCGTGACACTTCAAAAGCCAAAGGCACAAGTCCGAGGGAGGGTCCACGGCATGTGGAGCACTCCACTGCGCATGAAAGCTCCCTTGGTACTTGCCTTAGTTTTATTTAGGTAGTCTACGTGGGGGGGTGGGGCAAACGACTATTTTTTGTAATTTTTATTTTTAAGTCCAAATTAAATGGGTATATTTTATATTATTTTTAAATATATATATATAAAAGGTATTTTAAGCCATTAAATAGACAAACAAAATCACTTTCACAAAGACCCAAATCAAAATCAAAAGTTCGTCTTCCTCACAATATTTCTCTCTAAAAACCCAAGAAGAAGAAGAGTAAAATTGAAGCTTGGGCTTGAAGAATTCAAGGGTTTTTCATCAAATTCTTTCAAGATTCATCATCAAGGTATGATAATTTTGATTTTTGGGTAGATTCCACCTATAGAGCCCCTTCAAAACTTGATTTCAAAACTTACAATTTCCCCAAATTCAAGGGCTTTGTTCGAGTGACTTGGGTTCTCTTTAAAAATTATTTCAATGGTTGAATTAAGTTGGGTTTTGATTGAATTGATGATTTATGGTTGAATTATTGTGAAATTTCCCCAAGAACCCATGGATCTCCTCTATTGCTAAATTGTGATCATAATGTGGGTTAACTGATTTTAGAAGTATGTAAATGGGTCTTGTATAAATTAATTGAATTGATTGAATTATGTTATTACCCATATCTAATGTAGAAATTCTAGTTGTTGGTTTGAATGTGATTAATGATTCTTGAAGGTTGAATCATGAGAATTGTACATGAATATGAGAATTATGCATGTGCTTCAAGATTTATGTTTAGAATGAAGATTCTATGATTATGGTGTAATTGTGGTATTGATTGAAAGATCATTCTCCCATATACCCTTACACATTATTATGCATGAAATATTTATGACTATGATGATCTTGTTGTGTTGAATGAAAGGCTATTCTTCTGAACACACTATGCATATGATTTGAAATGTTTACTAACATATTGATGATTCTAAGGTTGAAAGACCATTCTTGGCCAATGAATCTATGAGCTATCATGATACCATGTTGTTTAGTTCTAGGGCATTCTTTCATGAAGATGAATTTAAGTAAAGATTTAATATGAATTTAAAGGGAATTATGCTTAGCACCGAGTGGATATGAATATGAGATGGAAGCTTTTACGCCAGTTAGTCCGGCTTCCCAATGGGTTCCTTCAGGTTAGTTAGTCCGGGTTCCCAAGATAGCTATCTCATGAGTTAGAAACCTTTTAGGTCAGTTAGTCTAGGTTTCTATTAGCAATCTCCTTATCCAATAACTATGTGCCCACATAGGTCTTTAGCTAGTGTATCCACCTAGAAACTAATACATGAGTTCTACCTTAGGCAAGTAGGACATCTCTTTTCGGTGTGGGGGAATGACACCGGATTCCATGTAGCTCACATGTTCTATGTCGGTTAAGGCTATATTTCCCTACATGACAAGAATATGAACTATGACAAGAACATGAACATGGATTATAACTATGAACACTTATGAATTATGCATGTATGATATGTATTTTTGCTAAGAGTGACTTCACTTGCTACAAGCTATGAACATGAATGTTTCCTTGTCTTTTAGTATTGGCTATGGACGAGGTCAAGGTATGATATTCATGATTATGGTGGACTAAAAGTGATACTTAGCATTAGGTAGGATTATGGGATCTTACTTATGCATTGCACAAGTATAGCTTAGGGTTGCTTATGAGATGGTTTGACTTATGTTTCTTCACTGATGTGCATGATGACTTTTAACTTGATAAATGCATAGTTTCAACTAAATGTCCATTTTGAGCATGTTTTAAGGATTTTTATGCATAGTTACCATACTTAGTTCAATTTTTGTGCTAGCCCATATTTTCTACATTTTTCTATATGTGTAGGTTCCGGTCATTGAGGTGTACTTCTCCCTTTGTGTAAAGCTTGGATTGATTCTCTCAAAGCTTTTGTTGAAGCCTCAAGATTCGAGGACGAGAGATGTTTATTTCTAGTTTCTTCTACTTTTCCTTTTGAGACTACGTTATAAAAGGCTAATACCCTTATTGATATTCGATTGTAATAGATGGCTTGTTGAGATAATGTCTAGATTTCCATTTGGTTGTATGAAAAGACTTCAATTGAAAAAAGTTTTAATTCCGCATCATTTCTCTGACTTTATGTTTATGATATGCTAAGGTCTTATATGAAACCCCTTCCGGGTTGAGTACTCGGTATTACATCGAAGGGGTACCCCTAGGTCGTGACAAATATCTAAGAGGATTGGCAATATAGCTTATGTGTTGGAGCTACCGTTAGAGTTAGAAGCAGTCCTTCCGGTGTTTCACATTTCAATGATGAAAAAGTGTATGAGAAATCCTTCACTTATTATACCAACTTAAAATATAGGTATTAAGGACAACCTATCCTATGAGGAGACTCCCATTCAAATTCTGGATTGTTAGGTTCACAAGTTGAGAACCAAGGAAGTAGCATCAGTCAAGGTCTTATGGAGGAATCAATTTGTTGAGGAAGCTACTTGGGGGGCTGAGGAGGATATGAAGAAGAGATATCCACATATCTTAGATCCCGGAGAAATTCCCAATGAAGGTACTAATTATTTTTTTAGTACTTTTTAAGTTGAAACGTTGTGTTAGTTTGCATGTTGAATATTGAAGTTGGGTGTTAAATGCTTCCACCCTTAGTTTTATTTTAGAGTGATCTCGTTCGAGGATGAATGTTCCCAAGGTGGAGATATCGTAACCGCCTTATAAAGAGTTAAATTTAGAAAGAATTAATTTGGAAAGAGCCAAATCTAAAATTTTACAAGTTATGCTTAAGTTGTGAGTTTTGGGTCAACTTTAAACGACCATAACTTTCAATACAGGATGAGTTAGTTGCCCATAAGATATTAAATGCAAGGTCTTGGAATCTTTTTTCCAATACCACCTAGTTTGCTAATTTTCTAGCTCGTATGAGGGAGTTATGCCAGTTTGAAGTTAGCCTGTCCAGTTAAGGAAAGTTACCCGAAAATGTGAGGGGTATTTTGGTCTTTTCCTTACCCAATCAGATTAAAACGTTTTTAGTAAATATTTTGGGCTCATATCTAATTTGGGTCAGTTTTACAATCCTAAATTGTGCTTAGGGTTATAGAGGAGAATTCAAGAAGAGAAAAAGAAGAAACAACAAGGTTTTCACGATTCAATGATTTGTTTCGCCAAATCGAGGTATGTGAGTTTCTCAAAGTGTTGGGTTCGTTCACACACACGCCAATAATTTTATATTCAGCAAAGTTTCGTTCTTGAAGTTAAATAATTTGAGTTCTTGATTTGTTTCTTGAAAGTATTGTTTCCGTTCTTGAATTATGATGAGTTTGGTTAGTTATTGAGATAAAAGTTAGTGAATTGAGGGTGATTTGGAGTAGATGATTGTGTACATAAGTTGAGTATTCGAATCTAAGTGATTGGGAAGGAAACCATTCGATTCTAGGTGAACTAGGGTCGAAAAATGAGTAAGAAAAGATCAGGTAGAAAATAATGTACTATGCAGATCTGTTCCTTAGAATAAAATTTTCCACTCTGCGTCACGGTGAGATAATGCGGACACCACTATTTCAATAATTATTTTGGGACCAAATATTATAATTCATCTCCGCGTCGCGGACTTGTTCCCCAGGCAGTGTTTTTCAACTGTTTTCTCATGGTTAACTATTTAAAACTAATTTAATCATCACGATATCCTTCATATCATAAATCTTAACCTTGAATTCATAATTCAAATTCAAAGTAGAGTTAAGAGTCAAGTCTTGAGAGTTCTTCGAGTCATTTTAAGAAAGTTTTTTTGTAATACCCGAAAACTAGTAGGCTAAACTAGAGCCTTACGTGAGAGTTCTAGGGATTGATGTGAGGGTTAGAGTCGTATATATGACTTCCCAAAGTTATGATTAGGTGTTAGGGGTTAGAGCGTCACGGTACGACTCCTCAAGGACCAACTAAGGGTCCTTGAGGAGGACCCTAAAACAACCCCTAGAGTCTTTCCAAAACAGTGCACCTTTGGAAGGACTCACGCCCAGTAGATGGACCCACGCCCCGTGGGAAGGGATCGTGGTTCAAGACCCAAAAATGTGGACCGGCAAACCACCACCCACGGATGACCAACACGGCCTGTGGGTCGGGGACTCGTGGGTGAGGTAGTGTACTCCTTTAAGTTGGTTAAGTTTTGGGGTTAGGGAATATTCTAGAATTAATTAGTTATTAAGTGGTATTGTTTTATTAGTAATTAGACCACCTATATAAAGATAATGTACCCCTAAATACATTGACCCTAGTCATTATTTCAATTCACCAAAGAGACCCAATTCCCTCAAAGAAATTCTCTCTCTATAAAGTAATGAAGAAGAAGAAGAAGAGAAGCAAGCTAGGTCAAATTCCTCCATTGTTGCATGCTTTGTGAGGGCTTTATAATCAAGGTATGATAGCTTACTCATCCATGGATTCTTCCATCCATGGAGCCCCCTAGATTTTCCCAAATTGTGAAGATGAAATCCCCAATTAAAGCTAGGGTTCCTTCCAATATTGTGGGTTAAGTTGAGTATGATTCCAATTGAGTGGATAGTACTTGTTTATGATTGATTTTGTATTGAATAATGCTATTATAATGATATTATGTGTTTTCCATGGCTAACACTAGTTTAATTAATGAAATTCAAGTAATGTGGGTTTGTGCCTTAAAGAGGGAAATTGAAGACTTAGAAATGATCTTCTAAAATTGATGATGTCTACAGTAATTGTTCAAGACTAAAAGCAAGAAGACATGAATTGATCTAGATTATAGTATATATATTATGGATTATGACCAGTAAAGATTGAAGTTCAACCTTTATTATGATTTATGACTAGAGTCACTTAATAATGAAGCATGTGTTTAGAATACCTTGAAATCTAGGTATGAATGATGATTGTAAGAAGTAAAGCTTTAAGAGTAAGGCTTGTAAGGGCCATGTTGATTCCTATGGCTTTGAGAGTAAAGATAATATGTTGAATTGTATATACTTAAGAACACTTTAAGAGTGACGTGTCTATGATAATGATATGTTGTTGTGTTGTTAAAAATACATTCTCACACACACACACCAATGTATGAATATGATATGATGTGAAATATTTTCTCACATAGAATGATTCTAGGTTGAAAGGCTTGCTCACATAAAATGAATAAAAGCATTTATAGACTAGAATAGCTTGAAGTTGTCACCTAAGTTCCCTTTATGAATATCTTGACTTGGTAAGATAAGACCATTTCATGGTATCTTAGGATTGAGGAATAATCTCCTAAGGGTAGCTTGCACTAGTATTATAGAATGCTTGCATGGTAGCATGAATTTGTTAGGCCAAGACCATTTCATGGTAGCTTAGGATTGAGGAACCATACTCTCCTAAGGGTAGCTTGCCCTAGTATTATAGAATGCTTGCATGGTAGCATGACTTGAGTTAGGCCAAACCATTTCATTGGTAGCTAGGATGATGGAATAATATCCTCCCTTGTATAGCTTGGACTTGTATGATAGTATGTCTTTCCATGTTAGCTTGGTCTACTCCAATATGGTGACTTTTCCTTGGTAGCTTGGTCTAGCCTAATAGGGTTCTATTCCTTGGTAGCCTAGAATGATAAATAGTAATCATTGATGTATGATAGCCTAAAGTAGTACTTAGAATGGGTAGGATTATATTATGAGGTCTTATTGATATATTGCACAAGTATAACTTAAAGATACTTATGACACATGTCTCTCATGTGTTGCATGATTATCTTCGATTGAGTAATAAGTACTTTTCCTTGGTAGCCTTGAATAGGTGAATTATTACCAATCATGAGTAATGACTTGTTTTGGACTAGGTAAATATGTACTCTTCCATGACTATTATGAACATGAGGGACAAGTCCCTAATATAAGTAGCATGTGTATGATGAAACTAGATTACTTCAAGGAAGTATTGTAAGCATGTCCTAATATGAGATTTGCCTATATGATATATTCTTAGCTTTGATTGTTGCTATAGTTCTCTTCTATGATATGTTGGACTAAAGGTGAAGATTCTGTTGTCGATGAGAAGTAAGATAAGGATGAGATCATAAGATGGTAAGTATGTATATGATGACCTAAAAGTGATACTTAGTGTGGGTGGGATTATGGGGTCTCATCCATGCATTGCACAAGTATGCTTTGAGGTTACTTGAGAAGTAGTTCTCTTATGATATGAAAGACTAAGGGTTGACTAATGTTTATACGATGCCTATGTTGGAGATTATGCTTATGACTATGTTATTGTCTCTTATGCTTATAGTTTATGCTTCATGAAGTACCTATTATGATTAAGGCATATGGCTTATGTTGACTAACCCTTATGTTTTGCTCTTATGATGTTATGCTAGCTATCATATTTAATACTTTTGTACTAATAGATAGTCTTGCCTACATTCTCATCAATTGTAGGGTTCAACGATTTTGAGTTTCCATTCTTGAAGATAGGTTTCTAGAAGTGCAAGGAGTTGAAGACTTGGTGAGTCCTCATAGCATTGAGGATTTGATCACCTTTCCTTTGTGCCTTTTATTTTTCATGTCTTGAGACTATTGTTTGGGCTGTGACCCAAGAGTATTCAAAGTTGTATTTGATGGTTTGAGACAAGTGTAGTAAGACTTCCACTTTGCTTTTATAAAGACTTTGATTGTATGGAATATGTTTTAAAATTTCCACACTTTTCTATTATCTTATGTTATGGTATGCTAAGGGCTTGTATGAGACCCCTTCGGGGTCAAGTATGCCATGTTAAGCTTGTTTTAACACTTGAGCAGTTGGGTTTGAGGAAGAATAGAGTTGCATTCATTTTCTTCAAAAGGATATATGGGAACTAAGTATTCCAAAGAGTAAATGTTTCACATTTAAGCAAAACAGGAAACACCGATTTCCAAAAGAGTTCATGAGAAATTTTCATTATTATCTCTTTTTATAGAAATATTTTTGAGTAGTAATCTCAAAACACAGAAAGAGGAAATCATTTCTTTAAAACATAATAAGATAAGTATATTTTGGGAGTAGTATTGAGCAATGATATGGGATAGAGTTCATACAACTCACAACTTCCATAAACCATGTAGCCAACATTTGTAGAAAAGGGTCATACTTTTATGATGATTCCTTAATTGATTTTTAGCATAGACTAGTGGATCCTCTTAGTTAGTAGGTTCTATACGCCGGCAATGTATAGGATACTTCTGGCAACATGGGCTAGACGTTGTACCATCACATAGCTCACAGTGATTGTTTTCAGTTAGAGAATCTCCCAACAATGTTTATTTTGTATTCTTGCATACAAACAAAGTTTATATTATGTTTTTTAATACACTGAGTTGTTATCTTCTCTTTTAAAGTTTTTCTTTATACTGCATTATTTATATTGCTTTATATTGAAACGAAATTGAGTTGAGTTGAGATGAGGTAAGTGTTTCTTGAGTTCTAGTTCAAGCTTATGTCATCTTTTAGATTTCCCCTAGCATGCTCGTACATTCCATGTACTGACACCATTTGACCTAAATCTTTTATGATGCAGATACAAGTAACGAGGATCAACATCCAGTGCTTCGTTGATCTAGTTGATCTTCAGGGTTGTTGGTGATGCTCCTTGCTTCCGGATGATCCCCTGTTTAATTGCAGTCATTTTATTTTGTTAGTATGATGTTGTGGGTCTTGTCTCGACGTCCATCTCACTTAGTAGAGGCTTCATAGATAGATAGACATAGTTCATAAGTCATTTTCATTTCAGCTATTGATGTCTGAGACTTGAGTTACCACTTTGGATAGTGAATGTTTCTTAAATATTCTGAGTTAGTTATTTTGAGTTAAAGTTTTACTTATAAATTTATCTTATGTTGAGTAAGTCATCCGCTGAATGTTAAGCCATTCCAAGGGTTGGCTTGGGGTCAGTAATGGTTCTCGAGTGCCAGTCCCGCCCTAGGTGTAGGCTCGGGGTGTGACAATAGTACATGTTTTACTTAGCTATTTTGAGTATGTTCATGATATGCTAGATTCGGGGTTATCTTGGGTCACTCATAATCCTAGGTCCTGTATTTTGTCAAGGGCATAGCCTTGATGCGTGACAACCTTGGTTAAGGAAAAAAAAGTGCAACTTTAATCCACAACCATTACTGTCTTTCTACAATAATGGTATCGATTTGGTTGATGATCGGAGATTACAAAAGTATATCGACCGTCTATGATAATCAACGTTACCATTAATTACCATAGATGTCCAACCACTCTTGGTGCTTCATTTCGACACCAACGAATATTCAACTAAACACTCTATTTTGTGCTCAGAGAAATCCATTCAAGGAATTTTCCAATTCCTTGACCGGGTCTTGAAAACCTGGATGATCCCATAAAAAAAGAAAAAAAATAGAATATACAAATACGTCGTACTTAAATAAGTATAATCAACACGGAGTAGCTGGGAAATTGGAAAAATAAGGGCGCAAGATTTTGACATCATAATTTTTTTTTATTTCATTTTTTCACCGGGCTTGGACCATGTCTCCCGAACAATCTCAGTACATCAAAGTAACTTCAGGAATTTAGCATTGAAGATAAGGATAAAAGAATATAGGTAGCTTTCCACCCTAAGTAAAACATCTAAATAGGATGCAGCTCATCCCGATCTGTCTCCGGTCGTAACTAAGATAGATCGATTAATCTCTGAGAAGTCCTTCCAAATTCGGGTAAGAAATTTGCACCTGACTGTGATAGCCCTCTCGATACCTTATTGGAGCTTTGTAACTAGTGGCCGGTTTCCCGTCGCGTCAGCCTTTTCTCAGTTCGCGAAGCCCCAACGAGGAAGGTGTTAGTGCTTTATCATTGGGTCAATAATGCTAATCCCTCTTTTTGTGCTACTCCTAGGGCGGGAAGAAGATAAGAAAACGTGAAGCGGTAGTGGAGGTTGCTGTGAGGAGATCCTTGTGCCAGTGAAGATTGCTTCCAATGATCGGGAAATAAAAAATATAAAAAACGTTCGAAAGTAGGGCTATTCTAAGCACAGTGAGGCAAAGCGAGTGACATGTATACAATACCCAGTAAAGCAAGCCAAGTAATGACTATCTATAACCTCTTCTTTCATTTGTCCTGAAAACAAGCTATTTGCAATCATAGGAATAAAAGAAATGGGTTCAGACCAAGTGATAGACACAAGGGTCCTGGTACTATCCAGGTGCGAAGACCCCCGGAGGTGACTGCCATGAGCAGAAATCTCAGTCACGGGTGAATCAGTTTTACTCTCCTTTGTCGGGTGAAGGGTGGTTCAAGCGCCTGCTTCGGAGCTTCATCCCCACATCTCACATATTGGAAAAGGCAAACAAAAAAGGGGAACTCAGTCAATAGACAAAGAAAAAAAGGGATATGTTACACAAAAACAATCCAATGTTTGTCTTTCTAAGGATTTATTTTCTTGTCGTAGTTCATATTCAGGAAAAATTCAGCTTTTTCTTCTTACTGTGGAAACAGAATGCTCTACATTCAGCAACACCACAGTGACCCCGAAGCGATCTTCTTGTAGTTGCTCACCATTACTTGACTTAGAAGGACGAACATCTGGGCAAGGGAAAACGCAGTGCGCCTGGTGCAAATGGCTTTCTTTTTTCATGATATACCAATCAGAATGGAGGGTCCTACTTACGTACATGATTTTTAGAATCACTATGTAGGGGGCGGTCAACTTGATGCGAGAGAGGCATGAGTGCATTTCAATCTTGTGGTGTATTCGTTTGTAGTGAGTAGGGCCTCCAAAAAGAGTACGGTACATAGGAGGTTGGTTTTTCTCAACGTGGTGTATAGCATGAAAAACCTTTTGATACAAGATAGGGCCGTTCACATGAAAGAAAAAAATGAATTCTTTCTTATCTTCTTTCCCGAAAGGGAAACAGAAAAAGGGTCTTATAGAGGGGGGGTCGATAGGTGGCAGTTGGCAAGGAACTTGATCCCCCCTAAAAAATGGGAGAAGCCGCGATCAAACTCAAATTCTGGAAATAAGTCGGGGCCCTTTTACCAAGTCTACCAGATAGAAGATGATAGAAGGCCAACTATCGTTGCCTTGCACAAGATTGCCGGGTATGAATTCGATTCTAAGTCGGAGAATCCCCATGAATAGGGTCTTATTATAGAATCCGGCCTGAGACCTAAAAAAGCAAGGTCGAAATCCATCCCTCCTTTTCCTGTATTTGACTAGTAGGGCTAATGAACGACCCTTTGATCTATGTCGTGTTCAGCCAGGTCTGATTAGAAGTTCCCAAATGAGTGGAGCGAGGGGCTTTAGAGGGAAAAAAGGGGGGGCGACATGAAGGGAATGAATGCCTTAATGGAATGGAATTCGAGATCCAAGTAGATTAGGTTAAGGCAAGTATGAGTTCAACCCTTTTCTCATGGGGCCAGGATCGATAGCTGTTCGACCTGAGGAAAGTGCAGTCAAATTCAGAATCCCCAATGTCTTGGTCTTTACCTTCGCTTCAAGGGACAAACACCGCCCAAAATATCTCCTTATTGGCCGGTGTAACTCGTCTCTAAAGACGAAATCGGGAAAGAAGGAACTGGTGAGCCTTCCCCTATACTAGCTTTGTGGCGTTTTTCATCAAAGAAATGACTCTTTTCACTACGTTCAACTCCTTCGGTGTCCGTTTTAAAGATAGGATAGCGAGGCATGGAAACTTTCTGCTATGCTCATGCTATTATAGGATATAGGAGAGTGACTGTAAACACACAACTTGCACCGAAAGCCCTAAGAAATGCATAGGAAAGAAGGTCATATTTACCCCAAAAAAAGTGATTCAAAAATGGATTTGACCTAAAGTTTAAGGGTATGTCTGACCAAAGATTTTACCTACCCGATAGGGAAATCCTGGGATTTTTTGGATGTCCCAGAAATAAGGCCTCCAACTCTATGTTATAGCCTTCATGCCCTCGATCCGATGCTCCTCATTCTCCCACTTGGCTTGAAAATGAGATAGATGCTGTCTGTTTGGTCTTGGGGAGAGCCCGACAACCCCATGATGAAGAAAGTAGCCTTTTCAAAAGCCTTTTTGGCTAGGGCATTGCTTTCCTCAGCGATTCGGTTGAGTTGCTTTTCCGTAATACGTGAAAGCTTCTCATCTGTGGTGCTAGTCCAACAATCTCGTGGGTGAACCAAGACATGAAGAAGTGCAAGTAGAGTCTGTGCTTTGGTGGGCACCAGGCATCCAGTAAGAAGAAGTAGCTCCGCCAACAGTGCACGCAAGCTGCTCAGGAAGAGCACAACTCTAACTAGCGAAGGGAGGTGATCAGCTCAACCTTTTCTTCTATGGCTTCTCCTCACCCTGATATTGGGAGAGTTTTAGAAGTCCTAGATGAGAATAAAACCTCTTTTAGAGACCTCCAGCGCTCAGGTGCGCTTAAAGTCTTATTGCCTATATCTTATCTTAAGACGAGGTCGCCACCCCGCCTGCTTTAGTCTTAAATAGGGCGCAAATTGAGCCTACCTTATTATTAGAGAAAGGTTTGGAACGAAGTAGCTCACCTAAAAGGAGAGGTACGAAGTCACTCAACTGAAAGGAGAAGAAGAAAAACCAACGTTTTGGATTTTGGCATTTCTGTCTTCAGACGTGGTATAGGACTTCTGTTTCGCGCAAGATTAGGAGTAAGTCGACCGATGGCTAAGAGGAATCTCTCCTTTAAAGCAGTCCCAGTCCGGCCCTACTTTCTCTATAGGTAAGACTTTCATGAATAACATGCTCACACACGGGGTTGCTTTCCCAGGTCTCACTGGTGTTGCCTATAGGTCATGACGTGCCTTGAGATGGCCGTCTCCTGTCCCCCTTCCAGTGGGGAACCTGCTCCCTGGTCGTCGCTCTGCTGCATCTGGCCCGTCCTCTAGGTACCGACAAGCGCACATTCATAGGCTGTTAGCAGGATAAGGCGACTATCTATGATCTTTCCCCTCAAGCTAGTTAGGGAACTACCTTCACTCCGCACCTTATCATTAGATCCAAAAGGTAGCAATCCTAGGTAGAGAAAAGCGATAGGAAGGTACCCATTCCAGCTCGATTGAAAGGAGATATCCACTTTCCTCGTGAATTGCCTTCTTCGAGGATGATCGGGGGGCATAGGGCTTTTTTCTTCTTTTATTTGTGTTGATCTGAGCACCGTTCTCTGCACTTATAGGTAAGCATTTCAAGTAGATAAGATCATAAAAGAAGAAATGGGAAGGAGTACTGCCATTATGCGCTATTATTTAAATCTGAAAGTCAATCATTCCCAACTTTGATATGAAGGTATGGGGGAGATCAAAAGGGAGTATGTAATAGGGAGGTGTAAGCCTCGAAAGCCTTTGGTACTTCGGTAGGGCGAGCAGCCCTTAAACCAAAAAAAAGGGAGTCTCTGACTTCCTTCCCCTATTATTTTTATGCATTTCATTCTCTATTTGTCCGGGTAGGGAATCCATAGGAAGAAACAGAAGCATTAATTCACCCGAGGAATGCCTTTATTTATGCCTGGCCACAGGTTTCATCATTCTTTAGTTTAGCTCAGTACAGAGGAAAGATGGAGCAACTTAACCCACCCAGTCCTGCCTTTAGGAAGGAATGCAGGAAAGGAAAGCACTTGGAAGAGGCCGGACTTTGGGGCAGGGCGAAAGCTAAGGAAGGCTGTTTCCAAGGGCGGCAGGCAGGATAAATAAGGTGTGTAAGGCAGGGCCAAAGAAGGTAGCATGGCTACTAGCGGCGAGACTACATGCTTCAATTTCATAAGTGGGTAAATGCTTTTTTTGTGTTCATACCAGGATCCAGGGAAAGGCTTTTTGCTCACCCCGCGAAAGGCGCATGGGTTGACTCTATTTCTTTCTATGAGTTAGCATGTGAGAAGGAAAGACTAGTGCTTAGAAATCCGGCTGACATTGAACTTAAACTAGTTGCTTAGTAGCTCCTCCTACATACGAGTAGGGAGATCCTGAACTAAGGTATGATTCCATTTTCCTTTGACGACAAAGAAAGTTATAGTAGCTTATTCCATTTGGAAGGTTTTTTGTTTAAGCCTTCTTCGAGGCATGATCAGGGGGCATAGGGCTTTTTTCTTCTTTTATTTGTGTTGATCTGAGCACCGCCCTATCGAACTATTGGGTTGAGGGACCTAACCCATATAACTTTGGAGTAGAGTCATTTCCAATAGCTTCAGTAAAGCTCTAAAAATATGAGAAATCTCACCCCGCGAAAGGTGCATGGGTTGACTCTATTTCTTTCTATGAGTTAGCAGGTGAGATTGAAAGACTAGTGCTTAGAAATCCGGCTGACATTGAAACTCTAGCACTCCCGCCATGAGACGTAGAAGCAAAAAAAAGAAAAAAAGAGTGAATAGGGCTTATGGATCATCAACACACCGGCTAAGAAAAAGTACGTAAGGGATATGCCTTCCAATTTTCATGTCTTAAGTACGAGAGATTTCTTCTGTTTCATCGATTTTGTTTTGATCCCATCTTTGTTCCGAAGAAAGTGAGTCTTCATATGGCAATTGTCACTGCTTATGGACCCGAACCTGGGTGATCTATCCATGACCAGGATGAAGCTTGGGTGAAACTAAGTGGAGGTCCGACCGACTGATGTTGAAGGGGTCAGTCTTTTAGTTTTCCCAGATTATAATATCAAAGGAGGATGTTGCAGATGTCGGGGGAGGACACGACTTCTTCTAAGGATAGAAGACCACTGGAAGACACCCAAGACTATAGCATGTCGTGAAAGAAGCACACTGGACGGGCGTGCTTCGACCGTGTCTCCGGGGCACAATTAAATGTAGATATCATGAACGCGAGGTGCAGGATACCAGGCCTAGAAACCCTGTTGTAGGAAGCTACTTTCTCTCTTTGAGTATAATTATTAGATATGTAATAACGCTTGTCTTGATTTAGTACGTTTAGCTTGGAACTATTAAACTTTACCCGATGACCTAAGAAAAAACCAGTCTTACCTTTGAATTTTTCTCTGATATCTATCTTTTGCCTTAACCACATCAAAGAGGAATTGAACCTCTTCTAGTCTTATTCCACTTCTTAATCATCCTTCATTTCACTAATTCGTATTAACATGGACCTAAGATGGATTAGATAGGTTTTACACTTTTCTCAAAGAAATAGGAAAGGTTGGCAGTTCAGGCTTCAGATGGAATTCAAGGAGAAATTCAATAAGACAGAGATGTTTCGTTTCCATTTTTTTGGTTAAAAGCATCGCATAGTATAGTGATAGTGCCCGGTCCACAGCTGCGGAGTTTGCCTTCCCTTGAAAACACCTCCCAAAGGGGAGGTTTATAGTACAGATGTGCGCTAAGGAATATTATTAGTAAGACAGGTCTCCCCCCTACCTACTCCCTAACTTGCTCTCTTTGCTGCGAATTCCCTGTGTTAAGCTTTTCCTTAAGAGACGGGATAAGAAAGAGAGGGAGCTCGTGGCTGTATATTTTTTATCAAATTGATTCCTAATAGGAACAGGATTGGCAAATGTCACTGTGCGTAACACATTTAATTGGAAGTGGAATGAAGATAATGTGCTTTACTCTTTCATTTGTAGCTGGGGTAGAATGCAACAAAATATTACGGCTCCCCTAACACATATTATTCCCCCTGATTAAGACATCACTTAGCAATCTGAAGATAACACATTTCAATCTTATATATCAGCTTCCGAAAGGTTAAAGTTTATAATGCATCGGTGAATATGAAATGCTGAACATCTATTACATCCTTATTTTGAAGATCATGAATAACAAGAGGAACTTTGATGAAATATTTTGTTCAGTCTCCTTTGATGTGTCCTCATCTTAGTTAAGCACATGCACCATTGCCTTCATATAATGTTATTGGAATATCTCTTTCCAAAGGAACGTCAAATATTTCTTAGATATGTTTATTGATCTTAACCAAATATATTTTGACAATCACTCAATTCGTGATCTTGTCTATGTAGACAAATTTTTCGTTTGATTCCTTAACGGCAACAACTGGGCACTGACAGACACTTTCAATAAAGTTGATTGTCTTGTTGAATGATTTGATATTACCATTGATTAATGTTTCAAGCACACCTAATCCAATTCTAGGTGCAAACGATTGTTAAGCAGTATAAAACCCAACAAAGAGTTGGGGTAGAACCCACAGGGAGCGGTACTTGTTCAAATTAGATTTTGAATTACAAATGTCGTTTAAATAGTTATAGGAATAGAAATTATCGAAAAGAACATGTAAACAAGTTAAAAGGGGTGACAACAAATGTTAGATGGGGTTTTTTGTAACACTCCAAAGACTAGTAGGCTAAACTAAAGCTTAAAATGAGGGTTAGAGTTATAAATGTACCTCCCCATACCTTAAAATATTGGGTTTTGTGTTAGGACTTCAAGGTACGACCCCCAAAGACCAACCAAGGGTCCTTGAAGAGGACCCTTAGAGACTGCTTGGACAGTGACCCATGGAGGGCACCCACGCCTTGTGGGTGAGGGGCATAGATCAGGCCTGAAAAATCAATCTTGAGAACCCCGACCCACAGTTCACCAGCAGTCCACATGGGTGGACCCACGGGCCGTGGTCGTGGGGTCGTGGGTGAGGCCTGAAACTGCCTTTTGGCAGTTACACTTAGGGGGATTATGGGGTTTTCCGATTTTAGTTAATATTAAGTGACATCGTTTTATACTAAATTAGACTAACTATATAAGGTATTTAAGTCACTAAATTAAGTAATCTTCCTCATAATTCCAATTCCCAAAAGAAAGACCCAAGCCCTCTCAAAAAATTCTCTCTCTAGAACTCCAAGGAAGAAGAAGAAGGAAGGTGAAGCTAGGGTTAAAGGAGCAATTGGCTCTACTGTATTTCATTGGAATTAATTGCTAAGGTATTGTAGTTGTTCATCCATGGAGTCCCTCCAAAACTCAATGTCAAAGATAGTAATTCCCCAAAAGCTAGGGTTTGACTCCAAGTCATGGATTCCATTAAAAAATGATTATATTGATTTAATTACATTATATTATGATTGAATTGATATT
Organism: Solanum okadae; assembly: GCA_036553675.1. Lineage (NCBI taxonomy): Eukaryota > Viridiplantae > Streptophyta > Magnoliopsida > Solanales > Solanaceae > Solanum > Solanum okadae. The sequence continues at coordinate 19,771,751 of CM071686.1, read as the reverse complement.
TTATTGTGATTTTATGATGAAATTCCCATATTCCCAATTTATGACCTTCTGATGTTGTTGAATTGATAAATGAAGAGTATTATGATATTATGCTTGTAGTAATTGAGCTATTTGAATTATGTTACTATCCATGTTTAATTTAGGAATTCTAGATGTGTTGATGGAATATGATCTATGGTCGTTGAAGGGCAAAGTATGTGAATTATGCATGATTATGAGATTTATGTATATGTTTTAAGAATACTTTGAGAGTAAGTGAATATGATTATGATCTAGTTGTTGTGTTGTTGGAGGTTATCCTCATTTACACACTTATGTATGAATATGATATGATGTGAAAGGTCTTCTCACAATATGATGATTCTAGGGTTGAAAGGCTATTATTACCTATTGAATCTATGAGCTATAGTATGAGTTATGTTGGATTGAGTCTCAAGACATTCTTCCATGAATATGAACATAAGTCAATACTTAATATGTATTCCGTGGGAATAAATGCTTAGCACCAAGAGGATATGAATATGAGATAGAAACTTTTACACTAGTTGAGTCCGACTTTCCAAATGGGTTCCTTCTACCTTGGTTCAGTCCGGGTTCCCAAAGTATGTATCTCATGAGATGGAAACCTTCTACGTTGGTTGAGTTTGGGCTTCTATAAGAAATCTCCTTATCCTATAAACTATGTGCCCTCATAGGTATTTAGCTAGTGGATCCACCTAAGCTACCTTAGGCAAGTAGGACAACCCTTTTTTGGTGTGGGGTAGACACAGGATTCCATTGTAAGTTCACATGGTCTATGTCGGTTAAGGCTTATTCCCCATTATGATAATAGTATGAACAAGAGTATGAATGATGAGCTATAGTTATACAAGCAGTTTTACTTAGTATGGGTGGGATTATGGGATCTTATTCATACATTGCACAAGTATGCTTTGAGGGTAAGTATGATATGCTCCTCTTATGATATGATGATATATGAGTTGATTATGCTTATGGCTTATGCTTTTCCATTATCTTCAAAATGGTGCTTTAACTTAGCAAATGGCATGCATTCTACTAGAATGTCCCTTTTAGCATGTTTTCATGATCTTATGCATGACTATCATACTTGGTGCATTTTTGTACTAACCCATATTTTCCTACATTTTTTCCCAAGTGTAGGATCCGGTTCTCAAGGTGGTCCTCATTGTGGCTAGAGCTTGGAATTGCTCATTTCTCCTTGCTTGTTGGTGAGTCCTCAAGATTTGAGGACGGATATCTTTATTTAGTAGTTTCATTCTTGTATTTGACTTTTGGATTATGTTGTATGGGTTGTGACCTTATTTGATGGAAGTATTGTAATAGATGGCTAATTGAGACAAGTCTAGACTTCCGCTTTCCTTTGTGAAAATTTTGGACCTGAAATGTATTTTGAAATGTATTTTTACTCTTTATTGTTTTATGCTTATGTTATGATATGCTAAGTGGCTTACATGGAGCCTTTCAGGGTTCTATGTGCCTTGTTACGTCTAGGGGGTACCCTTGGGTTGTGAAAAACTTGGTATCAGAGCATAAGGTTTAGAATGATTCTAAGATGATGTCACATAAGCTACGTCTAGTAGAGTCTTGTTCATAAGTGTGAAGCGCGCCACATTTTTGAATGAGAAGCTATAAGATTATTAGAAAACTACACTTCTTTCATTACTCTTAAGTTATCCCTTAGAGTTTAACTTTATAAAATTGCTCTCCTAATCCTTCTCTTGTGTCATGAGGAAATGAATACACAAAAGGCTAACGCTAGAAGGGTGGAAGAGGAGAATGCGAATCAAGGAGCTCCTCTTTAAGATAATCAAGCTCCAGTTGATCCTTTGCTTGAGAATGTGATCCATGGGGAGTTTAGGTCTACAATCAAAATGTTGGCTCAAGCCAATAAAGAAGTTGTAGCTTTGGTGAATCCTAATGTGAATTCGGCTTCTTCAAGGGTTAGGGATTTTGCTAGAATGAACCCTCCCGAATCCATGGTTCTAAAGTGGAAGAGGATCCCCAAAGTCTTATTGATGAGGTTTATAAAGTTCTTGCTATTATGGGGGGTGTCTTCGGAAGAAAAGATGGAGTTGGCCGCCTACCAAGTAAAGGATGTTGCTCAAGTATGGTATAATATGTGCAAAAGGGAAAGACCCGTAGGAATGAGGCCAGTTAAATGGGAAACGTTCAAATCGGCATTTCTTAATAGATTCTTTCTCTTAAAGCTGTGAGAAGCTAAGGTGGAGGAATTCATTAACCTTCCTCAAGGAAGTATGAGCATGAAAGTGTATGCCCTAAAATTCAGACAACTGTCTGAGTATGCTCTGGCTATCGTGGTAGATTCAAGGTATGAGATAACTAGCTTTTTGACAGGAGTGTCTGACTTGGTTAAAGAACAATGTCGTACGACAATGATCCATCATGACATGGATATCTCAAGAAATATGGTGTACACTCAACAAATTGAGGAGTCCAAACTCAAGAAAAATAATAGAGAGGTGAAACGAGCTAGAACCGATGATGGTAACTTCTCCAATGCTAGGTCCGATGAACAAGGTCAACCAAGGTTTAGACAAAGGTTTTCCAACCAAGGATTATCTAGTGCTCCAAGGGTCATCAAGGATAGGGTTTTCCAACCCTAAACCTCAAGGAGGTAATAGTGGCGGTTCTTATGTTGCTAGGCCTAATTGGCAAAATTTGGATGAAAGCATGATGGTAAATGCCTAGTTGGCTCGGAAAGTTGCTATGGTTGTTAAAAGAGTGGACACAAGATAAGAGATTGTCCAATTCTCAAGGTTAAGGAAGAGAAGATAAACAAGATCCTCCAAGCGGTTCACACTCGAATGCCCAAAAGGAAAACCACTTTTATGCTCTTCAATCCTGAGGTGGTTTGACCAAGAGAGCTCCCCAGATGTGGGGATTGGTATGTTAAAAGTATTTTCTATTGATTTATATGCCTTGTTAGATCTTGGTGTTACTTTGTCTTTTGTGATATCTTTTGTGGCCATGAATCTTGAAATACGCCCCGAAGTGTCAATAGATCCTTTTTCGGTCTCTACCCCGATTGGTGATTCGGTAGTTGCTAAGAATGTTGATACAAGTTGTCACATTTTCTTGTCCCATAGGGGTACTTTGGTGGATTTGGTGTATTTAGACATGTTAGACTTTGATGTGATTTTTGGTATGGATTAGTTGCATGCATGTTATACCTATATCGATTGTAGGACTCATGTGGTTAGGTTCCAATTTCCAAATTAGCCTATCTTAGAGTGGAAGAGGGGAAATTCTATGCCTAGAGGTCAATTTTTCTCTTGCCTTAAAGCTAGGAAGATGATCTCCAAAGGATGTATTTACCATCTTGTTAGGGTGAGGGATGTTGTATCCAAAACCCCTTCTCTAGAGTCTATTCCGGTAGTGAATGAGTGCCCAGAAGTTTTCCCTAATGATTTGCTCGGTATTCCTCCCGAGCGGCAAATAGATTTTGGTGTTGACCTTCTTCTGGATACGCACCCTATCTCTATTCCTCCTTATAGAATGGCTTCGACAAAGTTAAAAGAGTTGAAAGAGCAACTAAAGGATTTGTTAGACAAGAGTTTTATCCGACCGAGTATCTCTCCATGGGGTGCTTCGGTGTTATTTGTTAGAAAGAAATATGGGTCTCTTAGAATGTGCATCGATTATCATCAATTGAATAAAATGACCATCAAGAATAGATATCCTCTCCCGAGGATTGATGATTTGTTTGACCAACTTCAAGGGGCTAGCTATTTCTCTAAGAATGATCTTTGTTCGAGTTATCATCAATTGAGGGTGAGAGGGGTTGATATTCCCAAGACGACCTTTAGAACCCGGTATGGTCACTATGAGTTTGTGGTAATGTCGTTTGGGTTGACTAATGCTCTGGCGGCACTTATGGACTTGATGAATAGAGTGTTTAGGAAATACCTATACATATTTGTGATTGTGTTTATCGATGATATTTTGATCTACTCAAGGAGTGAAAATGATCATATGGACCATTTCAGGATTGTGTTGCAAGTTCTTAAGGACCAACAACTTTTTGCAAAGTTTAGCAAGTGTGAATTTTGGTTAAGGTTTGTAGCTTTCCTTGGTCATATTGTGTCAAGCAACGGTATTGAGGTAGATCCTAACAAGACAGATGCGGTCAAGAGTTGGCCTAGACCTCTAAATCTTTCTGACATAAGAAGCTTTTTGGGTTTGGCCAATTAATATAGGAGGTTTGTTGAGGGGTTTTCCTCCATTACTTCTCCGTCAACAACTTTGACTCAAAATAAGTCTTAGTTTGAGTTGTCGGAGGCTTGTGAGAAAAGCTTTCAACAGTTGAAAGATAGACTTACATCCGCTCTGGTGTTGACCTTAGCATACGGTATGGATGGTTTCGTGGCATATTGTGATACCTCTAGAGTAGTATTGGGATGTGTCCTCATGCAAAATAGTAAAGTGATTGCCTATGCTTCAAACTTAATGTCTATGAGAAGAATTATCCTACCCATGATCTTGAATTAGTGGCGGTGGTATTTCCCTTGAAAATATGGAGACATTACTTGTATGAAGTCCATGTTGATGTTTTCACCGATCACAAGTCTTCAATATGTGTTTAGTCAAAAGAACTTAAATCTTCGACAGCGGATGTGGTTAGAACTTTTGAAGGATTATGACATGAGTGTCCTGTATCACCCCGACAAAGCTAATGTTGTAGTGGATGGACTTAGTAGATTGTCCATGGGTAATGTGGCTCATATACAGAATGAAAACAAACAATTGGTTCGTGAGGTGCATAGATTGGCCCGACTAGGTGTCCAACTAGTGAATTCCACCAAGGGTGGTGTCATGGTCCATAATGGCTCCGAATCATCCTTTGTGATGTATGTGAAGTCTAGACAAGACCTTGATTCTTTATTAGTTGTGTTGAAAGAGTCGGTACTCAAGAAGTTTGTTGAGGCTTTCTCCTAAGGGGGAGATGGGGTGCTTAGGTACAAAGGTCGATTATGTGTTCTGGATGTTGATGGTTTGAGAGAACAAATTTTAGTGGAGGCTCATAGTTCTCGGTATTCTATTCATCCGGGAGCCACCAAGATGTACCGTGATCTACGGGAAGTCTATTGGTGGAATGGTATGAAGAGAGATGTTGTGGAATTTGTAGCCAAGTGTCCTAATTGTCAACAAGTTAAGGTTGAGCATCAAAGGCTGAGAGGCTTGTCAGAAAATATAAGTATTCCCACTTGGAAGTGGGAAGATGTGAATATGGACTTTATTGTGGGTTTGCCTCGCACCCCAAGGCAACATGTTTTTATTTGGTTCTTTATAGATCGAATGACAAAATCAGCCCACTTTATTCCCGTCAAGGTTTCTCATTCGGTGGAAGATTATGCCAAGTTGTATATAAGAGAGATAGTGAAGTTCCATGGGGTCCCTTTATCTATTATCTTGGATCGAGGTACTCAATTTACTTCACACTTTTTGAAGTCATTCTAAAAAGGGTGTGGTACTAAGGTTAAGCTTAGCACAACTTTTCATCCCCAAACCAATGGCCAAGCGGAGCGTACCATCAAAACATTAGAAGATATGTTGAGGGCATGCATTATAGATTTCAAGGGTAATTGGGATGACCACTTGACATTAATAGAGTTTTCCTACAATAATAGTTATCACTAAAGTATCGGTATGGCTCGTATTGAAGCTTTGTATAGTAGGAGATGTAGGTCTCCGGTTGGGTGGTTTGAATAGGTGAAATTGCTTTCATAGGTCCCGAGCTAGTTTATGAAGCCGTTGAGAAATTTCAGCTTATTAGAGAGAGGTTGAGAACGGCTCAAAGTAGACAAAAGTCTTATGTCGATGTGACAAGAAGAGATATAGAATTTGAAGTTAATGATTGAGTATTTGAAAATCTCACCCATGAAGGGTGTGATGAGGTTTGTCAAGAAAGGGAAACTTAGTTTCCGATATGTAGGCCCATTTAAAATTTTGTGACATATTGGGAAGGTTTCCTATGAGATAGATTTGCCAAATGAATTGGCCTCAGTTCATCCGGTATTTCATGTTTCTATGCTTAAGAAGTGTATTGGAGATTCGGCATCCATTATTCCCTTAGTAGGGTTGGGTGTTGACGAAAGTCTTTCATATGAAGAGGTTCTGGTAGAGATCCTAGACCGGCAAGTCAAGAGATTGACAAACAAGGAAATATCTTCCGTGAAGGTTCTATGGAGAAATCATTTAGTTGAGGGTGCTACTTGGGAGTCCGAGGCCGATATGAAGTCCCGATATCCTCATCTCTTTCCTTCTATTCCTAATCAAGCTTGAGGTAAATAGTTCCTCTTGAGTTTTAGTGTTTTGGGAGTCATGTGTGTTATATGTATTTTTCCATGATTTCCTTATGTTACGCATGTTCTTCATGAAATTCATGTTTAGTAAGAAAATGCGTTTTTATGATTGATTTTCCTCATGTTGTTGTGCATTTGGTATGAGTTGTCTATTTGACTTCATGAAATGAGTTGATGAACATTCTTTAATATGCTTTTGAGAGTAATTACATATAGGCTCCATGATATTGTGTTGAGCATGATTTTAGTTGGAGAAGGTAGTTCCTCTTATAAATATGAGAAATATTGAGTTTCATGCATAATGGGTTGTTAGATGTAGTTTCTACTTCCTTGTGTTGCATTGATTATGTTTTAGGTGGAGTTGAAGTTTCCTCCTTTGGATTATGCATTATTTTGATGTTTCATGCATGTTGGGCTGCTAGTTTTGAGTCTTTAAATTTTGTAAGGTGTCTAGATCGTCATTCGAGGACGAATGTTCCCAAGGGGGAGATAATCTAACACCAAAAACTAGTAGGCTAAACTAGAGCTTAACATGAGGGTTAGAGTCGTAAACGTACCTCCCCATACCTAAAAATATATTGTTTCATGTTAGAACATCAAGGTACAACCCCCAAGGTCCAACCAAGGGTCATTGAAGAGGACCCTTAGAGGCTGCCTGGGCAGTGACCCACGGAGGGCGTAGGTCCGCCTAAAAAATCAAGCCTCAGAACCCTGACCCATAGTTACTAGCATGCCATGTGGGTCCACCCACGAGTCGTGGTCGTGGGTGAGGCCTGAAACTGCCTTTTGGCAGTTACACTTAGGGGGGATTATGGGGTTTTCCCGGTTATAGTTAATATTAAGTGACATCGTTTTATAATAAATTAGACTAGCTATATAAGGTTTTTAAGTCACTAAATTAAGTCATCTTCTTCATAATTCCAATTCCCAAAAGAAAGACCCAAACCCTCTCAAAAACTTCTCTCTCTAGAACTCCAAGGAAGAAGAAGAAGGAAAGTGAAGCTAGGGTTTTCTGCTCAATTTCATTGGAATTCATTCCTAAGGTATGGTAGATCTTCATCCATCGATAAAATTCATCCATGGTTCCTCCAAAACTTAATTTCAAAGATAGTAATTCCCCAAAATCTAGGGTTTGACTCCAAGTCATGGATTCCGTTCAAAAATGATTCTATTAATTTAGGAACTTTATATTCTGATTGAATTGATGTTTTATTGTGATTTTATGATGAAATCTCCCAAGAATCAATGAAATCCCCATTTTCCCAATTTATCAATGTGTGATGTGGATGAATTTATGAAAGAAGAATATTATGAGATTATGCTTGTAGTAATTGAGCTATTTGAATGATGTTATCAGCCATGTATAATGTAGTAAATCTAGATGTGTTGATGGATTATGATCTATGGTCCTTGAAGGGCAATGTTTGTGAATTATGCATGATTATGAGATTTATGTAGATGCTTTAAGAACATTTTAACAATAAAATGAATATGATTATGATCTAGTTGTTGTGTTGTTAGAGGTTATCCTCATGTACACACTTATATATGAATATGATATGATGTGAAAAGTCTTCTCACAATATGATGATTCTAGGGTTGAAAGGCTATTCTCACCTTTTTGAATCTATGAGCTATAATATGAATTATGTTGTATTGAGTGTCAAGACATTCTTCCATGAATATGAATTTAAGTCAAGACTTAATATGTAATTCGTGGGAATTAATTCTTAGCACCGAGAGGATATGAATATGAGATGGAAGCTTTTACACTAGTAGAGTCTTGCTTTCCAAATGGGTTCCTTCTACCTTAGTTGAATCCGGGTCCCAAAGTATGTATATCATGAGATGAAAACCTTCTACCTTAGTTGAGTCTAGGTTTCTAGAAGCAATCTCCTTATCCCATAAACTATGTGCCCTCATAAGTATTTAGCTAGTTGATCCACTTAAGCTAAGAGTATGGTTCTAATTAGGCAAGTAGGACAACCCCTTTTCGGTGTGGGGTAGACACCGGATTCCATGGTAAGCTCACATGGTCTATGTCGGTCAAGGCTTATTCCCCATTATGATAATAGTATGAACAAGAGTATGAATGATGAGCTATAGTTACTCAAGAAGTTTTACTTAGTATGGGTGGGATTATGGATCTTATTCATACATTGCACAAGTATGCTTTGAGGGTAAGTATGATATGTTCCTCCTATGATATGATGATATATAAGTTGATTATGCTTATGACTTATGCTTTTTTATTATCTTCAAAATGGTGCTTTAACTTAGCAAATGTATGCATTCTACTAAAATGTCACTTTTAGCATGTTTTCATGATTTTATATATGGCTATCATACTTAGTGCATTTTTGTACTAACCCATATTTTCCTACATTTTTCCCCAATTGTAGGGTCCTGTTCTCAAGTTGGTCCTCATTGTGGCTAGAGCTTGGAGTTGCTCATTTCATTCTTGTATTACTTTCGGATTATGTTGTATGGACTGTGACCCTATTTGATTCGAGTATTGTAATAGATGGCTAATTGAGACAAGTCTAGACTTTTGCTTTCCTTTATGAAAATTTTGGACTTGTAATGTGTTTTTACTCTATATTGTTCGATGCTTATGTTATGATATGCTATGTCGCTTACATGGGGCCTTTCGGGGTTCTATGTGCCTTGTTACGTCTAGGAGTTACCCTTGGGTTGTGACAGTTTTTGCTTGCAATTATCTACTATAACGTAGTCAAACAAAAGAAAATAACAATGTAAAAGGAGATTTCTTGGGATATGATCAATTATAGGCAAATTTCGCTGTATGGGTAATTGAAACTACTAATAAATAGCTAAATATGAGTGTGTAGGTTAGACTATGATTAAAATAACATTCTCTCCAACAACTACTTCGATTCAAGTGATTTCTCTCGAACATCAACAAGTTTAACAAATAAGAATAGCCCACGGGCTTAATACATCCTCTCTCTCAAGAAAGATGGGTAGGGTGTGGTTTAGTATTCACTCTTTGAAGATGAACCCACATTAACCCAACACCTACAAACTCTAAATCAAAAGATTTGGTTCAAAAACCTCTCTCTCAAGCAAGCTAAGAACTCAAAGTTAGAATTGCACTTTCAACTACAATTCATAGATTTAAACACAACTAATGATTAAACCCACTTCAATATAACATATAAATTAGTAATAATCAATACCCATAAGCTAATTCAACCCATAATCACATAATCACACCCCAAAAATTGAGGTTTTAGCTAAACATTATAAAAATATAAAAACAATTACCAACTAGATTATCCATCAGCTGGGTAATAGTATCCAAGCCTTTACAATGTTTTCCAAAGATTAAATTCAAAAACCCACTTGCAAATCTTCAAAGTCTACAATGGAATTCTATAACTCAAAAGAAAATTTTCTAAATGATAACAAGCTTTTTTTCCGATCTTAAATTCTCAATTCAAAATTCAATTTATAGTTGCCCAAAATTTTTCCTGTAAACCCATAAAGTGAGGTAAGTTGGGATCACTGAGTGGTTTGTTGATCGGCCCTTTGCTCTCTTCCATCACCAATTTGCATTGGTTCTGAACATCCTCTAGTCCTGTAACATAGGGCGATCCATTTTGTCATCACGGAACTGATCAGCGATTCACCGGTTGTCCATTTTTGTCGCCGACTTGGTTTCTTCCTTCAGGATTGGCACGCTAGAACTTTAGGCGGTCTGGAGAGCCACTCGGCAATTTTCCGAGTAGTCTTGGCGATCATCAGGATTGCTATACTCCACTTTTTCAGCTCTTTATTACCTATTCGTCCAGTCATGTCCTTTCCTTACTCCTTAGCCTTCATAGCTGCAAGTCAACACTTTAACATCAGTTTAGAGTATAAAATAGGCATTTGAGGATACTTATACTATCAAAACAAAGCCCTAAATAAGTCCAAATCTCGGACTCATCAACACCCCCAACTTAAACTTTTGCTTGTACTTGGTAAAACTCAAGATTAACAGTTCAATAAGGATGCCTATGAATAGTGTTGCATAAGACTCAATATAAATGAACACAACAAGGTTCAAATAACTCATACAATGATCAATTGTGCCCTCAAATATTCAAATTGTGACTCAACATTATCAAAGATTCTCAAGTTCACAATAGTTGCTTCAAATGCAAGTTCAAGCTCAATAAAGGTACTCAAATACCCTCATACCAAAGATGATTCCACATTCACACAAAATTTCTCAATAATTTAATGTCTCGAAATCACATACAACTCTCACACTCACAAAAATGAACACATGCATGACTTCACCCATAGGTTTGCCCTTATTTTTCAATCAACATTCACTACAAAAAATGCAACATTTAGAGACGGATGATATCCGTTGGCACTTGTTAGTGACGGACTAGTTCATTGTTATACTTAGATAGTTCGTTGCTAATTTCATAATTAATTTCGTCATTTCAAATAAATTCGTGATGGAATTTCTGTCACTAATCTGTCACAAAAATATTCTGTTATTTGAGCCAACATATTTTCCACTAAAATGTTTCGTTGCTAATCCGTCACCAATACTTTTTTATAGTAGCGACCAAATCCTCATTAAATTTGTTGCTAAATTTTTTATTGTAAAATAGTTTTATTTATTTATTTTAAATATACATTGCTGAAATAAATTAAATAACAATTACTAAATACTTCTAAAATAACAAACATTCATATAAAATAATATTTAGAGGGTTCAAAATTTGTATATAGCAAAATCCAAATCACATACTTTCGGTGTAAAACATCAAAAGCAATTTGTCAGCTATTCTTAAGAGAACCTATATTTATCAACTATAGTTATCGCACAATTTGTAATTTTCAAAAACACAAACAACATCAAAAAATTAAAGCTACAGGAGACTAATTAAGGGATGCCCTCATCACTTGAAACTAAGGGATCAACCTCGTCCTCATTCGTAGTAGGAGGAGGAGGCACCATGGGTGTCACAAGTGATAGATTGACAATGTGAGTAACCACTTGTTGTACCCGCTCCATAATAACCAAAAGAAAATGATTAGTAAGAGCAGGAATCATTTCCTTCACAAACACATCCATATTTCTTGTCGATGTTGATTGAGAAAATGAAGGTGCTACAGATGATGAGGCACAAAGATTCTACCCGTGGTAAGTTTTTTCTTCAGATCCAAGACCGTGTATTCTTTTCTTCCTTTCTCCCATGGCAGCTTGATAGTATGCTTTATATTGATCAATATCAGATTGAGAGGTTATTTTTTCCCGTAATATTTCATCATATTTTTCATGTATTAAATTGAGATAAAGAGAAAACTATTAAAGATTAGGAATAAAATTTTAATAGAAGGAAAAGGTAGAAACATACATAACCTTTTAGCTTAATTAAATGTGCTATACTTTTTGGCCAACTTAATTATATATGAAACTTGTCTCAGAAAACGTTACACACAATGTATCCTATCTATGTGACTTCTCTATCCTTCTGTGGTTTATCTATCCTGTGTAATTTTATCTATCCTTGTGTGACTTATCTATCCTTATGTGACTTATATAAAATCACAACGTTGTGTGATTTTATTCTGATGTTTCTCAGACTTGTAGATTGCAAAAATCACAAAAGAGGGAGTAACAATTTCTCAGCCATACTCATTGATGACTTTCTGGAACTTCTCTTCTTTCAAGATTCCAACAGGGAAGATGACTTCTCACAAAAAAAACCATACAGGGAAGATGACAACCTATTTGAAATTTGAAACTGCACCCTCTTCTCATAGTTGGCATGGCTCTCAGTTACTATTACTCTTCCTGATTATGTGGTTAAACTGTGTATTATTTTTTTTATGACAAAAATGACATCATGGGATCTAGAAAACACGGATAACCTTGATTAGCATGTAAAACTCTTAATGCTCCAATGATTTTTGTGAACTGTAAAAAGATCAAATAATGGACATTTAATGATGGACTAGGTTAACACTTGAAGAAGAGAGATATTTTTAGATGTGGCATGTTTTTGTGGAAGAAACAATATCAGATGCAATGTGGGAGTGTTCTGGTAATTTGTTTTCAACTGACTTATCTATAAAATAGAAAAGTCAAAAAAGAGCACGGGCAGTTATGAGGTGCCAGGAGTTGAAATAGCACCATAATATCTCAGTTCCAAATGAGCCTAAGAATGATGTTGGACACTCCAAATTCACAGAAGAGCATTAAGAATTATTTGGCATACCATGGCTTTATCTCAGTTATGGAACACTATCGTTTCGCCTGGTTGATATATTTTCTCAGTTCATGGTAGTAGTACACACCCCGGGTTTATCTACTTTTAAGTTGTGTTTCTTGGACTCTTGAAAAATTTGTCACACTTAGTGTTTGATCCTCTGAAAATGCCCTATTTTTGGAGGACCAACACAGTCGGAGACACCTTTTGAAGGGATGAAACAAATTTGAAGAGAACTAACACAATCCTCATGAAAACCAAAACAAGACAAAGATAAGGAAAACATGTTGTGAAGTTCATATTTAAAACTGCAAATGGTAGGCATTTTCTGACATAATCTAACCAAAATTGAGACTTAAATTCGATTCAAATGTAACGTTAAGTAGTGAAAGGAGAGCAAAGTCGGAGCATGAAGAAAGAAGCAACCAAATATCATTGAATCGAACTCAACTTAGACGTTAACACTGAAATTTAGTCTTATCTCGACTCAAGTGCAAAGATGATGAAAACAACAAACAATCGTTTAGTTAGAATGTGAGACCCTTTGGTTCTTCCGCATAGTATGTGTATTATTGCATGAGTGTATGAGGTTTATATGACTTGGTGTATCATGTTACACGAATAAATTTGCATAGGGGTGGTAAAAATGAAAGAATTAAACTAACGTTATGGGTCAAGGATGCCCTTAAACAAGTTCAAGTTAAAGAATGTCTCTTCTAACACCCCACCCGTTCGTAAGGTTTAAGTTAACCCGTACCTTTAGGGTAAGACAAATAGTATCTTTTATGCTAATTAGGATGTTTTATAAGGTGATATAGTCTCCCAATGATCGTAAGTTAGGTTTTGAAGTCAAGCAAGTTGGGAAATAAAAGTTGACAAAGGTTAGAGTAAGTTTCTTTAATAAACCTTCTGAAATTTGGGTTAAGTATCTCGGAGATTTTCTCCCAATATATAAAGCTTTAGAAGAACCCCAATATATGAAATTGAATGTCTATGAGTTTACTTTCCAACGCACTAAACCATTTGTCCATACGACTTCAGAATTGAGAGATATTCAGATTTTAGTGAGACAGCACAAGCAGGCATGTGAAGGTGGGTCCCTCTCCCCTATGTTGGTTTAGCTCTATAAGATTTGGTTTCCCTTCGTTCTAACTCATTTTTTTCTACCAAGATAAGAAGAAAACAGTCCTAAATCCTCTTTAAAGCTTCCCCTATCATCCAAGCAAAGATCTACAAGATTTCAATGTGGTTTCACCATCGGAACGTTCATAGAGATTGTGTTACTTCTTTCCACCTCGTTGGTTGTGATTTGAAGGATTCTTCATGGTGAAGGAGTCTCATTTTTTATGTGGTGTTCCTGCTGTTTGGAGGTTATAACTCTCACCCTTTGTTTTATTGAGTGAGTCCAAGTTATAGCTATTCTATAAAAGCAAGAACACGAATAGATAGCTGGAAAAATCGTATTTGGATAGTTACGTGATGTTCGGCTGTTTTGAGGTACTTTATAATATTGTTGTTGCTGGAATATCTTTTGCAATGCTTTGTATGTGTGTGGTTCTTGTTGATTTGAGTCTGGAAGAGAAGAAGAAATATAGATGGATATTTAATTGTAACATAAATTAGTGTAACATTGGTTCTATTATTGCATTGCATTTTTCAAATTATTTCTTCTTGGTTCAACGTCCTGCGCTTAAGGAGACCATTTGTTATTGACAAGACATGTTAATGTACTGCAAGCTCCATCAAGTTTAAGTTTAGGTTTTGTCCTTTTAAGGGCTAATTACATATGAAGTGAAAGACATGACTCCAAATGTAATTATTGGATGAACGTATAGGATGATGATTGGAAACGGCGATTTCAAGTTGTTATGGTTATATTGAACAATTATAGGACTATATTATACATATTGTTTATGGGTTTAATGGTTTGAAGACTCGTGGTTAGGATTTGGTTATGGTTATTTTAGGTTGGAAAAGAGGGGTGTGGCAATATGCCGACTTTTATTTGTTGTGCAGGCATACTCTATTTGGTTGTTGTTGACTATTGCATAGGCCTCCACTTGTTAATAGCTGCTGCAAAAATGTATGTTATGTCATTAATTTGAAGTTGTAATTTGGAGAAGAGAAGGTAATGAAGCATACATTTAAAAATGGTTTGGCGAGCTAATCACTCTGCTAGTGAGCTCTAAATTGCTACTTTGACCCTGACGTGTTAATATTCTGCCTGTAATGGTTGTGTGACATGATTTTCTGTAGACTACATACTGTAGGGAAGGGGGTACAATCCATATTGATACAACAAGACCTAGAATTGAGGTATGTTAAGGCAAAGCACTGTACTTCCTTTGAGCACGAATTTTGGAATCCTAAATCGTCAAATATTGTTTTACTACTCTATTACTAGAAAGACCTTTTGTGAAAGGCATTGATATTCCAGCTGGTGTATTTTTCTGACTACATTATGTTGCTATTCCACTCGTTTGGTTAGATAGGGTATTTGGCGTCTTTATGTCATTTTGTTGATTCTCTTGACTATAAGTCCATGTGTACAAATTATTATTCTTCTTTAGGTGTAGTAACTTAAAAAGATTAGAGATAAACAATATGAATCTGAAATCAATCCTCCTTCCTCGCTAATTTATATTTTTGCAAACTTTAAAATAAAACGTCAATCTCCAAAACTCTTAAATGTAAATAGTAGGTTTAAACTACTAAAGTATGGGTTTTTCTGAAATACTTTCTTTTACAAACCACTAAGGAAACATATATAGATACTAAGTGAGGAACATTAATCTCTTTATGAACATCCTCAAGTTTAAGTTGCCTTTCTAAATCCAAGTTAAGTGTTCTAGTTTAATCTCAAGTATATAATTTTCACGAGATATTTACATGTGATACGAAAGTGATTACGAGATTATAAGGACAAGTTTACCAATGATCCAAGATTGGCAACATGATTCAGGTAACAAATGCATTACGGATCCATAACACTACATTATGCATTCTACTTCCAAGTTATAATCGGAAGTTATGGGGCCTATTGCCTATATTTATACGTATGATACACAAATGGCCACAAGTTAGGAAATATGATCCCGGTTCGGTACCAGAAGGCACCACCATTGCCAGCACTTGGTTGGGTATGACATGCATTTTCATCTATATATATATATATATATTCACGACATACGATTATGCGAGCATACCATGCATATTTAATATATATTCAGTTTGATGTTAGCCATGGGGCTACTAGAGTTTCTGTTTCAGGTGGTATCCTTATTCCCCTTTTTACAATAACTATTTATTATTCTATTTTTTGCCTTACATACTAGTATATTTTTATTCGTACTGACGTCCTGTTGCCTGGTATGCATTTTGTTTCGTGTGTGCAGGTCCAGGTAGGGATTCTGAATGACCCCTCTACTAGGATTCGGGGTTCAATTGTGAGTTGGTAAGCTCCACTTCTTCCTGGAGCTTTCATAGGATGTTACTTTTATTGTACAGTTTGGGTATAATTAGGGCCTTGTCTCGACCTGTGCTTATGTCACTCATAGAGGCTATTGTGGACACAATGTTCTAAGTTTCTCTCTGCAGCTTCTAGTTTCCACCCACATAGGCTTGGCATGTATAGATCTGTATGTATGTGTGTATATCTTCATTGTAGCCTTGTCGGCTAGTTAGTACCTTATTATCTTTGGCTTGTCTACCTTCGTCTATATGACTTATCGATATTCAGGTTATGACCTTAAGGGTCCAGTCATAGTATTTTTGATGTTCTGCTGCTTGAACTTCTAAGCCCTCAGTTGAGTCAGTTGGTATGTTTATGTGGCTAACTCGATTGCTTAAGGTGTCGAGTGCCAGTCACGCCTTCTCTAGTTTGGGGCAGAACAAACTTGGTATCATATCAGGTCGTGTCTCAGGGAGTCCACAAGCCGTGTCTTGTAGATTCTTGTTTATGGGTGTGTTGTGTACCACACTTGTAGTCAAGAGGCTATAGGGGATTTAGGGCTGGTTACATTTCTTTCAATTTATAGATCATATACTATATAGCTGAGTTATAAGTACGTATGAAATCTGAATCATGCTTTGTGTTTCACATACGCTCAAGAGGATTTATCGAGGTTCTACGGTAGAGATAGTTTGTTATCAAATTTTTTCCGTGATAGGGCTAGAGATGCTCGACTTTGTTATTGATATGGCCATGGATTGGTGGAAACCTTATTATGTTGATGTCGTCTACCAAGATAAGACTATTAGATTTCAGTTCCCAGGGGAAGTAGTACGACAATGGAAGGCTAATGGTGCAATGCCAAAAGGCAAGTTTATTTGCAATCTTTAGGCAAGGAAATGTTTGCCAATGGCTGTACTTATCATACTTTTCGAGCGAGTTTAAGATATTGATGTTGAGACCTCGACTCTTCAGTTATTATAGTGGGCAATGAGTTTCTAGGTGTATTTCCAAGTGAGCTTCTTGCTATTTCCGTGGAACAAGTGACAAATTATTCTACTGATACATTATGAGATGCTCTGCCGATATCAAATTCCCCATTTAGAATTGCACCAGCAATATTGAAGGATATATTAGATAAGAGCTTTAACAGGACTAGTGTATCACCAAGCGGTGCACCAATGTTATTTGTTCGGTAGAAAGATGAATCATTGTAGAAGTGTATAGACAAAAAAAACTGAATAAGGTGACTATAATGAACAAATATCCACTACAAAGGATTGAAGGGTTTTTTCGACCAACTATATGATGTTGGATGCTTCCCAAAGATTGATTTATATTTAGGGTACCACTATGTACTTGTTCGAGAGAGTAGTGTTTCAAAGACAACTTTTAGTATTAGATATGGCCATTTTGAGTTTCTTGTAATGTCTTTTAGATTGGCGAATGACCCAACAATATTTATGAACCTGATGAATAGTATATCCATGTCATTCTATACTTGTTCGTAATTGTCCTAGTTAATGATATTCTGGTACATTTCATTCAGAGGCAAATCATAGAGATCATCACTAAGTAGTTCTTCAGTTACCCCAAGGTTAGAGATTGTAAGCTAAATTCTCAAAGTATGAGTTCTAGTTGTATTTAATGGTTTTTTTTGCTGGGCCATATTGTATTAGATGCTGGTATTCAAGTATACTTACAGAAGACTGAGGTCGTGAAGACTTGGCCTAGACCTATAAACCTGATCGAAGTTTGAATCTTTCTGAGGATTAGTGGAGTATTATATAAGTTGTGGAAGGAATTTTTTTCTCCACTTTCAGCACCCCTAACAAAGTTGACTTAAAAAGAAGTTAAGTTTCAGTGGACAATAGCCTACGATGGGAGATTCCAAGAGCTGAGATATCAAATGACTTCAACACCAGTTCTGACCCTACAAGACGGTCAAGAGGGCAATGTAATGTATTATTATGCTTCAAGAATAAGGCTGATTTATGTTCTGAAACATTAAAGAAAGATAATTGCTATGCTTCATGATAGTTAATGAAGAATGAAAAGAACTACTTGACCTACGATTTCGAGTTCACTGCAATTATTCATTCCTTGAGGATTTTGAGGCATTACTTGAATGTCTTTAATGTGGATATTTATACAAATCCTAAGAGCCCCCAGTATATTTTTAGACTGAAAAAGGTAATTCTACAATAGCGCAGATGGAATGAATCGCTGAAAGTTATTGATGTGGATATCTTGTATCATCCAAGGAAAGTAAAATATAGTAGCGGATGCCCTCAGTTGTAATTCTATGGGTAGTTTATCAACTTTGGGAACTGAGAACAAAGTGATGGCCTAAGAGCTCCATCAACTAGCTGGTTTGGGGTTATATTATAAAGCTCCAATGACACTAGAGTCACAATTCAGGATTGGGTAACATCATCTCTAATTGTGGAGGTGAAGGCTTGACAAAGTGAAGATCCTAGCTTAGATCAGCTCAGAGGCAAGGCTTAGCAGGAAAAAAAATCACCTTTGATAGAGCATGAGAGACAGTCTTCAGATTCAGAGATCAGTTATATGTTCTGAATGCCACATGGCTTCTATTGAAAAATATGGGACATGAGAACCATTCTCGCTTCTCTGTTCACATAGGAACCATGAAAATGTGTCATGGTATTAAGGATATATGTTGTCAATAGGGAGATGTAGAGCATCAGAAGCTTAGTTTGCTAACTCAGGAGATAGTTATTCCATTGTGGAAATAGAAGGAGATAAATGTGAATTTTGTCACATGTTTTTCGCATTCGCGAGGGAAGATCAAATTCCATTTGGGTGATTATTCACAGGTTGACGAAATCAGACCATTCCTATCTAGTCAGGACTACCTTCTGGTGAAATATGTTGGGATGTACATTAGAGAGTTATTTATACTCAATTATGTCTCAGTATAGATTACTTCAAATAGATGGACACATTTTGTAGCACAACACAGAGATCCTTGTTGAAGGGTTTGGGGACTCAAGTTAATCTTAGTATGGATTTTCATCTTCAGATTGATGGCCAAGCCGAACGTATAATCTAAATGCTCAAGAACTTGTTATGGGTATGTGTGCTAGATTTTCGTGGAAACTGGTAAGATCACGTGTTACTGGTTGAGTTTTCTTATAATAACAACTTCCAAGCAAGTAGTCAGAAGGTAAAGTTTAGTAGAGATCGGTTGTAGATATCATAGAGTAGTCAGAAGTCTTATGCAGATGTTTGACTACGAGACTTAGAGTTTGATGTAGAAGATTGGTTTTTCTTCAAAGTATGGCCTATGAAGGGTTTCATGCGATTAGTCAAGAAAGGAAAGCTGAGTCCAAGGAATGTAGGGCCATATAATATTATTCGGAGGATTGGTAGGGTGGCTTACGAGTTTGATTTCCCTTTAGAATTTAAAGCAGTTCATCTGGTGTTCCATGTATCTAGTTTATAGAAGTGCATCGAAAATGCTTTGAATTATGCCCGTTGAGGATATTCTTCTCTCTACAGGCTTGTTTTATGCTAAGGTGTTAGTGGCTATTTTGGTTTGGCAGGTAAGAAAGATTTGGACTGAAGAAGTGGTTTGTATGAAAGTGTTATGGTGGAATAACAACCTTGAGGAAATAACTTGAGAAGCCAAGGAGGAAATACGGAAGAATTACCCCTAACTATTGATGACTTAACCTGAGTTGTTTTTCAATAATTGACAATTATTCGTGTACACAAACTTAATTGGATTTTAAATACCTCAAAAATGCAGTTTATATGGATTGTCGCAAGCTAGATATACGAAGCCTTGTAATTAGATTTTAAAACTGGATTTAAGATTTGAGGACGTAATAAATATAGCCTTGCAAATAGCACAGTAGCAACAAATAATACAGCTAAGAGATTGTTCGAATCCATTCGCGGACGAATGTCCTTAAGGAGGGGAGAATGTGAGACCCTGTGGTTTTTCTGCATAGTATGCGTATCATTGCATGAGTGTATGAGGTTTATATGACTTGGTGTATCATGTTATAAGAATAATTTTGCATAGGGGTGGTAAAAATGAAAGAATTAAACAAGCATTATGGGTCAAGGATGCCCTTAAACAAGTTCAAGTTAAAGAATATCTCTTCTAACACACCGCCCGTTCGTAAGGTTTAAGTTAACCAGTACCTTTAGGGTAAGACAAAGAGTGTCTTATATGCTAATAAAGATGTTTTATAAGGAGATATCGTCTCCCCATGATCGTAAGTTAAGTTTTGAAGTCAAGAAAGATGAAAAATAAAAGTTGACAAAGGTTAGAGTAAGTTTCTTTAATAAACCTTCTGAAAGTTGGGTTAAATCTATCGGAGCTTTTCTCCCAATATATAAAGCTTTAGAAGAACCCCAATATATGAAATTAAATGTCTACGAGTCTACTTTCCAACGCACTGAACTATTTGTCCATACGACTTCAGAATTGAGAGATATTCAGAATTTAGTGAGACCGCACAAGCAAGCACGTGAAGGTGGATCCTTCTCCCCTATGTCGGTTTAGCTCTATAAGATTTTGTTTCCCTTCGTTCGAACTCATTTTTTTCTACCAAAATAAAAAGAAAACAATCCTAAATCCCCTCTAAAACTTCCCCTATCATCTAAGCAAAGATCTTCAAGATTTCAACGTGGTTTCACCATCGGAACGTTCATAGAGATTGTGTTACTTCTTTCCTCCTTGTTGGTTGTGATTTGAAGGATTCTTCATGGTGAAGGAGTCTCGTTTTTTATGTGGTGTTGCTACTGTTTGTAGGTAATAATTCTCACCTTTCATTTTATTGAGTGAGTCCAAGTTATAGCTATTCTATATAAGCAAGAACACGAATAGACGGCTGGAAAAGTCGTATTTGGATAGTTACGTGATGTTGGGCTATTTTAAAGTATTTTCTGATATTGTTGTAGATGGAATATTTTTTGAAATGCTTTGTATGTGTGTGATTCTTGTTGATATGAGTCTGGAAGAGAAGAAGAAAAATATATGGATATTTATTGTAACATAAATTAGTGTAACGTTGGTTCTATTATTGCATCGCAATTTTCAAATTGTTTCTTCTTGGTTCAACGTCTTGCGTTTAAGGAGACTGTTTGTTATTGACAAGACATATTAATGTACTGCAAGCTCCATCAAGTTTAAGTTTAGGTTTTGTCCTTTTAAGCTCTTATTGCATATGAAGAGAAAGACATGACTCCAAATGTATATATTGGATGAACGTATAGGATGATGATTGGAAGCGGCGAGTTCAAGTTATTAAGGTTATATTGAAAAATTATAGGGCTGTATTATACATATTTTTTTATGGCATTAATGGTTTTAAGACTCGTAGTCAGGATTTGGTTATGGTTATTTTGGGTTGGAAAAGAGGGCTGTGGCGATATGCCGAGTTTTAATTGTTGTGCAGGCATACTCTATTTGGTTGTTGTTGACTATTGCGTAGGCCTCCACTTGTTAATAGCTTCTGCAAAAATGTATGTTATGTCATTAATTTGAAGTTGTAATTTGGAGAAGAGAAGGTAATGAAGCATACATTTAAAAATGGTCTGGCGAGCTAATCACTCTGCTAGTGAGCTCTAAATTGCTACTTTGACCCTGACGTGTTAATATTCTGCCTGTAATGGTTGTGTGACATGATTTTCTGTAGACTACATACTGTAAGGAAGGGGGTACAATCCATATTGATACAACAAGACCTAGAATTGAGGTATGATAAGGCAAAGCACTGTACTTCCTTTGAGCACGAATTTTGGAATCCTATATCGTCAAATATTGTTTTACTACTCTATTACTAGAAAGACCTTTTGTGAAAGGCATTGATATTGCAGCTGGTATATTTTTGTGACTACATTATGTTGTTATTCCACTCGTTCGGTTAGATAGGGTATTTGGCCTCTTTATGTCATTTTGTTGATTCTCTTGACTATAGGTCCGTGTGTACAAATTCTTATTCTTCTTTAGGTGTAGTAACTTAAAAAGATTAGAGCTGAACAATATGAATTTGAAATCAATCCTCCTTCCTCGCTAATTTATCATTTTGAAAACTTTAAAATAATACATCGGTCTCCAAAACTCTAAAATATAAATCGTAGGTTTAAACTACTAAAGTATGGGTTTTTCTGAAATACTTTCTTTTACAAACCACTAAGGAAACATATATAGATACTAAGTGAGGAACATTAATCTCTTTATGAACATCCTCAAGTTTAAGTTGCAATCCAAGTTAAGTGTTCCAGTTTAATCAACAAGTATATAAGTTTCACAAGATGTTTACATGTGATACAAAAGTGATTACGAGATTATGAGGACAAGAGTACTAATGAGCCAAGATTGGCAACATGATTCAGGTAACAAATGCATTACGGATCCATGACATTACATGCTATGCATTCTACTTCCGAGTTATAATCGGAAGGTATGGGGCCTATTGCCTATGTTTATACGCATGAGACACAAATGGCCACAAGTTCGCGAATATGATCCCGGTTCGGTACCGAAAGGCACCACCATTGCTAGCACTTGGTTGTGTATGACATGCATTTGCATCTATATCTATATATATATATATATTCACGACATACGATTATGCAAGCATACCATGTATATTTAATTTATATAAGG
This sequence comes from Solanum okadae, assembly GCA_036553675.1. Classification (NCBI taxonomy): domain Eukaryota; kingdom Viridiplantae; phylum Streptophyta; class Magnoliopsida; order Solanales; family Solanaceae; genus Solanum; species Solanum okadae. The sequence continues at coordinate 19,749,068 of CM071686.1, read as the reverse complement.
TTTTATGTCAGCCATGGCGGCAACCAGAGTTTTTGTTTCAGGTGGTATCTTTATTCCTCTTTTTACAGTAACTATTTATTATTCTATTTTCTGCCTTACATACCAGTACATTTTTATTCATACTGACATCCCATTGCCTGGGACGCATTTTTGTTTCGTGTGTGCAAGTCCAAGTAGGGATTCTGAATGACCCCTCTACTAGGATTCGGGGTTCAATTGTGAGTTGGTAAGCTCCACTTCTTCCTAGAGCTTTCATAGGATGTTACTTTTATTGTACAGTTTGGGTATAATTGGGGCCTTGTCCCGACCAGTGCTTATGTCACTCATAGAGGCTATTGTGGACACAGTGTTCTGGGTTTCTCTCTGCAGCTTCCAGTTTCTAGCCACATAGGCTTGGCATGTATAGATCTGTATGTATGTGTGTATATCTTCATTGTAGCCTTGTCGGCTAGCTAGTACCTTATTATCTTTGGCTTGTCTACCTTCGTCTATATGACTTATCGATATTCAAGTTATGACCTTAAGGGCCCAGTCATAGTATTTTAGATGTTATGCTGCTTGACCTTCTAAGCGCTCAGTTAAGTCAATTGGTATATTTATGTGGCTAACTCGATTGCTTAAGGTGTCTAGTGCTAGTCATGCCTTCTCTAGTTTGGGGCGTGACATATAATGGAAGGAACATTAACAAAGAAAACAATACAAAAGAATACTTCAGTAGCTTGAAACAGATAGTGTTTTTTGTGATTGCATCGGACCTATTTTAAAAAAATTGCAAGGCTTAGTAAAGTTTCTGAAGTCAAGTACATTACCACATACAAGATACTAATTTTGACATCTTACAAATTCCTTGAACCATGTAGAGAAATTTTCTTCAAGGCTCTCATGAATTTGACCTTGAGATAGATTCGGAAATTCTTCTTGCAAATGGTTCATGAACATACTTCATCATAGTAATATAAGTAATAGTCGTGAATAAAGATATGTTCATATTACTTAGAAAATACCACTAACTTTTGTTACCTCACAAATGGCTCAACCTCCTCATAATTTAGTAAGATATAAGTTTGGGAAGCGTTGATTTCTTCAAGGGATAAATCCTTTTTTTGCTTCTCCCCATAGTTGACCTGGATGGGAGAATATTGATAAATTTCCTTCAAGATCTTCCACAACACCACCATCATCATTAAGTTCCACATTATGATTACGTGTCATGACATGAGGTTCAAAATAATGAGAAAACAATTCTGTTGACTCTATCATCAAGTACACTTCACAAATGGAACCCTCAACACTAGCTTTATTCCAATCATCCTTTTAAGAGTTCCCATATACCTAAATAGAGAAAATTTATGGACCATTACATTAGAAAAGGAATTTATGGTAAACTAGTCATAAGTGACATAAAGTTTCACGTTTATCTTACAAAAGGGTACATCCATCGATATTGCATTGGTCGAGCTATCCTTGCTTCATATGAAAGGTGTACATAAAGATGTTCCACGAGCCAAAGAACCCAGAAGGAAATATACGTTCTAACTTGCATAAGATTTGTGGCATAACTCTCTCTAATCTCTCCATGTTATCCACTCATAGAGTGGTGGAAGTAAGATCTTTTTAAAATAAGCTCAGTTCTGTAGGTGTCTGTCACACATTACTAGGAAGTAGTTCACGAAAAGCAATAGACATTAGTCGTTGCATGGACACGTGACAATTGTGACTTTTCATGCCAAATATCCTTTTTGCATTTGTGTCTGGAAATCTACCCAAATTGGAAACATACCCATCTGGAAATTTTAAGCCTTTCACCCAATTGAACAAGATAGCTCATGCTTCCTTGTCTATTGTATATACACCTTTGAGATATTTTCCACTACTGTCTTTTGCCAATTGAGGTCAATCACAATATTCTACCATATCATGACGTGATTGTGGCTTGTCTTTGGTTTTGTCATCAAAATTAAGAACTATGTTAAACACATTATCAAAGACATTTTTCTCAATATACATGACATCAAGATTATGTCGAATCATGTTAGAACTCCAATAAGGTAAATCCCAAAAGATGCTTTGCTTTTTCCATACACAAGACTTACATAATCTTCGATTAACTTCTTTTGCAATTAACTCTGCTACTTTTCTAATGCCCAAGTCACAAATTTGGTTCAATAATTCCGCTCCTGTTCTATAGGGTGGTGATGATCTTTATACAGTCTTGCCTTTAAGAAAGTTCTTACGATCTCTCCTAAATGGGTGATTTTGGTCGAGAAACATCCTATTATAATCAAGTCATGATGTTTTTCTACCATGTTTCAATCTAAAGGATTGTGTTTCCTCTATACATCAGGGATATGCTAACTTACCCACAGTACTCCATCCCGATAACATAGAATATGTTGGAAAATTACTGATTGTCCACATTAAAGTGGCCCTTAGTTGAGAGTTTTGTTTTTTTCAGATGTTAAATGCTTCCACACCTGTCTACCACAACATAGTCAATTCTTTTATCAGAGGATGCAGATAAACATCAATTTTATATTTGGGATTGTTTGGCCCTGGAACTATAATTGTTAAGAACATATAAGCCACTTTCATACACATTCCTGGAGGTAAATTGTAAGGAGTGACAATCACTGGCCATGAAGAGTATTTACTCCCAGACTGACTAAATGGTTGGAAACCATCACCACATAACCCCAATCTTACATTTGTTAGTTTCGCAACAAAAAAAATGATTAGTTTTATTGAAGTGCTTCCAAGCCTCGGAGTCTGATGGATGACGCATTACACCATCCTCTTTTGTATGCACTTGATGCCATCTCATGTCAGCAGTAGTAGCAGGGGATGCATATAATCTTTGCAATCTAAGAATCAAAGGAAAATAACACATTTCTTATATGGGACCAATTTCCTTACACGAGAGCCGACACGACGCTTGTATCTCTCATGGCCACAGAATGTACAACATGTAAGGTGTTCATCATTACCCCAATATAACATACATCTTGATTCACAACAATCAATTTTTTCAACCGGCAAACCCAAGTTGCACACTAGCTTCTTGGTCGGATAATAACTATCAAGAACCGTGTTATCTTCAAGTAAAGCCTCTTTCAACAATTGCATCATTTGATTAAACCCTCTCTATGACATATTGTTCTCCATTTTAATATTTAACATCCTAGAGACAAGCGCAAGTTGAGAGAGTGAGAAGAACTGGGATACAATTTTTGATCAGCTACTTGTAGCAAATCATATAATTTTTGAGAGACGGGATTAGGATCTTCCTCCATGAAAGGTTCACAAGGAAGAGTTGACTGAGGTTCAATATTGGTAGAAGATTGCCAACTTGAACCTTGGGGAAAGTTGGGAAAGTTGGGACACGAGGCATCTAAAACTATCTGTCGGTATGGATTATCATATGTTAATTCAGGTTGAGCACTACCATGCAAATCTTGACCCAAAGAAATCTCATTGATCACATCTTTTTCCCCTTGATGCTTCCAAACAAAATAGTTATGAACAAATTCAGTCTTATAAAGGTGATGTTTAACGATTTCAACATCCATGAATCTAAAGTTGTGACATTTTTTACATGGACATCTCACTTTGTCACCTCTCAAGCGATTCTGTTGTAAACATGCAAATTGGATAAATTTATTCACACCTGTTATGAAACTAGAGTTTATAGCCCCTCGACCATATAACCTCTCATACATCCAACCATGCTCTAGATTATTCATGTTCCTATTAATGCTTAAACAAGCAAAAATGTTACAAAAAAGCACTAGTTGATTGACCAAAAGGTACTCTAATTCATATTTATTAAATATAGTCAAAATATACAGATCGAACTAACAAAAACAGTTTCTGAAATTTCTCACTAGGAAAGCTGAAAAAAAGCTTACTAGATAATAAAGTATTATTTTTACAATCAAGTTACTGAAGCATTCTTATTCCAATCAACATGCTAAAGCATTCTAAGTCCAACCATCTTACTTTAGAGTATAAGATGTACTTTCTTTTATAAATAAGGAACTAGTAGTACAAGCATACAAATAACAAAACACCAAACACATAGAAAGAAACTAAATTTGACTTAAGAACATTGAAAATATTTATTTCAAAAAGACAGTGCATAAGACAATCATTGTACAACAATTCTTCTAGCAAATAAACCCAATGAAGAATATAAAGTCTACAATATATTTCTCCAGCAAATAAGACAAAAGAAGTTAGAGTTTAGAATGAATTCATCCATAAAAAACTAATCTCAAAGAACCCACAACAACAAAATAAGAATTCTCTAGATTTCCACTTGTCTCGTAAAAAAATACTCTAACTTGAATAGTTATAACACAATGACATCAAGCTTCTTCCTAATTTAATTCAGCAAAGTAAATACCTTGATAGTTAAATTTTGAGCTAAATTAGGGGTAAAAATAAAGTGTAAGGCTTACTTCCAGTTAATATCAACCAGATCCTCAGATTAGGGTAGAACAGTAGTGCCTGCAATATTTTAACATCGGATTGTCTTGGTTATTAACAAGAACATGAAACAATAACAGAACACGTAACAACTAAACACTTAATATGAATGAGTTGTTGTCTTGAGTTGTGTAAACACTTACCATGAGTTCACATCAACGTATTATTGTCTTCAACAACTAGGCTATATAGGAACCTGATGCTTCAACCAACTCAATTTTTTTATCTCTCTCTTTTGCTTTTTTTTTCTTATTTCTTATTTCTTGTCTCCATAAATATTTGAATTCATGTCTTATATAACTATGTGCTTCTAGGAATAGATTGTTGCAATGTGCTAAAATGATAGTTTACGTAATCATCTTCATAGAAAAAGATGAAACTTTACTTGATTAGTAATCATAGCATCTTCTTTATCTATACTTTGATCAGTTGCTTTCATTGTCTTTTGTGTTTTCGTGTCCTACAGTTCAATCCTTAAAATAGAACTTTTGTATGCCCAATTTTAGGCATTCAATTTTTTATTTGTCAAGTTGGGAGAAAATATTAGAAAACTAAAAGCAACTACAATGGGATTATGTAAAGTTTCAATTGTTGTAAGACTTCTAAATAAATAGTGGAACATTATCTAAACCCAAACAAGACGAAACACAAAAGAAGCTAAGGAGTGCTGGAAATGAATTGATGACTTTGAATTATTACAAACCCACCAATTCAGAAGTAAATAATGAACAAGAAAAACTGAAACATTCAAAATGCAAAGTTAAGAACTAAATTAAGAACAGAACTATGAGAAATATGATCTTAAAACAATGAGCTCGGAACTTCAAATGAACCCGAACAGCAATCCATCCACTTGAGAATAAAGAAACAAGATAAGCTGCAAAATAACTTAATTGCTTATGGATGGAATGTTACAACTTGATATACACGATTTAGTCTAACAATATCCTAAGCTAACTCCACAAATGGGGAGATAAAGCTAATCCTAATTAACAGCTAAAGACATAGTAAACAGTAAAGAAAAGTAGTTACTAAAAAACTTAAACCACAGTAACTAAAGACTTATACTGCAGTAACTAGTAAACACTAACTAATGCACTGCTACGCCCCCCGCAAGGTAGGTAGTGTGCAAAAATGCCTAGCTTGAACATGTGTCTGTCGAAGGCTGGTGGCCTTGGTAAGAGTATCTGCTAGTTGGTCCGCAGCGTGTATATGGACAACTTGAACTTGCTTGAGCTGAACTTGTTTGCGAAAAATATGGAAATCCACCGCAATGTGTTTCATGTGACTATGAAAAATTGGATTGACACATAAGTACGTAGCACCAACATTGTAACAGTAGATAGTTGGGACATTGTGAAGTTAAGTTGCAGCTCAGCCAGAAGGTTGGTGACCCAGTTTGTTTCCGCAAAGGAACTTGCAACTGCCTGATATTCAGCTTCAGTGGAAGAATGAGCAATCGTTCTTTTCTTTTTGGAGGACCAACTCATAGGATTTCTGCCCAAAAACAAAAGATAACTAGTAGTGGAAGCGCGATCACTAGCGTCTCCAGCCCAATCCGCATCAGAGTACATATGTAAAGAGAGGGAATTATGGCTCATCAAATGCAAACCAAAATGAATAGTCCCTTGAAAATACCGTAGTCCCCATTTGACAACTTTCTAGTGAGTCTCTAAGGGAGTTTGCATAAATTGTGACAAGTTGTTTACTGAGAAACAAATGTCTGGACGAGTGAAGGACAAATACTGAAGCTTCCCGATTACCCTCCTATATCTGGTTGCATCTGCGAATAATCCACCATCTTCGACCTTGAGTGTTTCAATAGCACTCATAGGCGTTTTAGCAATTTTGCAATCAATATTATTCTCCTCATGCATTATATCACTGGTATAATTACTCTGTGACATAATAATACCATTTGTACTTCAAAAGACTTCAATACCTAGAAAGTAGGTGAGCTTGCCAAGATCTTTTATAGGAAAACAGGTATCAAGGGAAGAAATTACCTGATTAACAATTTAAGTGTCGCTGCCAGTAATGATAATATCATCTACATATACCAGTAGGTACATAGTGGCATGAGAATGGTGACAGATAAAGAGGGAACTGTCAGACTCAGATTTGATGAAGCCCAACATGAGCAAATGATTCTTGAGTTCATTAAACCATGCTCTGGAAGCTTGTTTGAGTCCGTAGATAGCTTTATGAAGACGAAAAATATGAGTTGGATAAGTTGTATCTTCAAACCCCTGAGGTTGGGCCATATCAACCTCTTCATCTAGACTTCCTTGAAGAAATGTGTTATTAACATCAAGTTGACGGATAAGTTATTAAAATCAAGTGGACGGATAGGCCAATCAAATTTGATGGCAATAGAGAGGACTACACGAACAATAGTAGGTTTGACTACAGGGGTGTCATGAAAATCAACACCGGGACGTTGGGTAAATCCCTTTGCAACCAATCTAGCTTTATAGCGATCAATAGAACCATCAGCCTTTCACTTGATTCTGTACAACCATTTACAAGCAACGACATGTTTAGACAGATCACGTGGCACCAATTTCCACGTTTGATTTTTACACAGTGAATCAAACTCAACTTTCATAGCAGTCTTCCACTCTATGTGTTTGGTGACCTGATTAAAGGTGGTGGGAGTGAATGGAGGTTTTATTTGGGCTATGTAATAAAAAAACTTTTTTGGTTTATGGATATTGTGTTATGAACGGGTGATGACTCGATGTTGAGGTAGATAGGAAGGGGGTGGGGTAGGCAAGGTTAAAGCATATGTGTTATGTTGTGCCAGTTGAGTTGAGCGACGAGAGTAAACAAATTGAATAGGAGGTTTTGGTGGTTGTTGATTGGATGTGGATGGTAGTTGAGTTGGTGACAGGGGTATAGAATGTGATGGGGTTGCAGGAAGAGAAGAAAGTAGAGGAGAAGAATTAGGAGAAGTACATGAAATCGCAAACCCTGTTGAAGCGCAGCTGGAAGAGACAGTCTCATGCGTGTGCTTGATGGTATCTGCATTAGGTAAAATAATAGAGAGCGGTAAATCTGTACAAGATGTTGGAAAAGATAGAGGAGACCTAACCAGGGTGGGTTCAACCAGGTTTTCCCAGGCAAGAGTTTTAAAATATGAGGAAAGCTTTGAAAACATAGTCTGAAAAGGAAAAACACTTTCAAAAACTGTGACATCTCGAGACACGTATATTTTGGAAGATTTCGGATCAAAACATTGATGACAATGATAATTGGATGAAAACCCCAAATAAACACAAGTCGTCGACCTCGGCTCTAATATATTCTTCCAGTATGGCTTGAGCCATGGATAACAAAAGCATCCAAAAAATTTTAATTGGGTGTACTTTGGATGTTTACCAAATAACATATGGAAAGGTGATTGATTTTTTAAAAGTGAGGTAGGTAAGCGATTGATGAGATAAACCACGTGTTGACAGGCAAAGGACCAAAGGGTCGGTGGGAGCGAAGCTTCATAGAATAAAGTTTGTGCCGTTTCAACAATATGTCTATGTCGACATTCGGCAAGAGCAACTCGTTGAGGGGTGTATGAAGGACCTAAAAGATGTTCGATACCTTGAATTCTTAGGTATGTATCAAGGCTTTTATATTCTTCACCACCATCAGTAAATAGATAAAGAACTTTCGTATTAAAAATACGTTCCTTTAAAACTTGAAAGTTTTGGAAAAGTTCTTTAACCTCAGTTTTTTTGCTCAAGGTATAAAGCCAATTGTATTTGCTATATTGGTCAACAAAAATACAGTAGTATAATTTTTAGTCAATTGATAAAACTGGAGAAGGCACCCACAAATCACTGAAAATGGTTTGGTACATGATAGCGTAAGTTGTTGAAAGGGATCCCGATGAGCTTTATTTGATGAACAAGAATTACAAACTGAATTTTTTTCGCATGAACAAGGAAACGAGAATTTATTTAAAATAAAATTTAAAACACTTGCATGGGGATGACCCAATCGACGATGCCAAGTGAGACTGGAGGAAGAATTGGTGCAGGCAACAAGTACTTTTGCTGAAGGCAGGAAAGGTGAAGTGGGCCACTCATAAAGACGGTCTCTACTCCGACCGTGCACCAAAGGAGTCCGTGTCTTCAGGTCCTTCACACAAAAATGAAACGGAAAAAATTCAACAAAAGTGAGATTATCTTGACAAAACTTAGAAACTGAAAGTAAGTTGCGTTTAATGGTAGGTGCACATAGAGCATCAGAAAGTTTGAAAGCGTTATTTGAGGCATGTAATTGAGTTGAACCAGCGTGAATTATTGAAATTTTGTTACCATCACCCATGGAAGCCTACTCCATCCCATTGCCAGTGCCGTTGTTGGAGCGATGAGGGTGCCGAGAGTTGGGATGACCAGAGTTGGTGGAAGTAGCAGTTGCAGTAGTAATCTGGGTTGGAGTCGTTTTAGACTCTTCATGGCGAAGGAACAACTCATGATCCAATAGCTTTTCATAGAGTTCTTCATAAGTAATAGTGAAGTCACGAGCCCGAATTGTAGTGGAAATCTCACGAAACTCTGGGCCCAAACCACTTAGTATCTTAACAATAAGTTCATAGTTGGTAACTGGGGCGCCAGCAAGAGAGAGTTCATCAGAAATAGATGGAATATTTGCAAATATTCGGTGACTGGTTGGGAATCTTTAGTGAGTTGCGTAAGTCGATCACACAAACTGAATATTATACTACTGCATTTTTTTATTTTTTTTTAAGATGCAATAGTTGTGGCAACTGTGGGATCAACCGATGCCATAAGTGTGTTCTGAATAAGTTGGTCTTGGCAAAACCAAAGAGAAAATGCAGGATCGCACTAGGGACTGTGCTAGTTGTGATCTTGCGAGAGGGGGAAGGAGCAGACCCATATAGATGGCCATATAGATCATGACCATGCATAAGCATAAAAAATTGTACCTTCCACATTGAAAAGTTTTGGCTGCCAAGTAATTTGATATGCAATTGGGATGCCAGATTAAATTGAATGATTGTCACTCCGATTTTGGTATCTGCGGTGACAACTCGAGAAGTATCACCCAATGATGGAGGTTGGTAGAGAGAAAAAAATTAGGGTCTTACTCGTTAGAGTTTATTGTGGCTCTTAATACCATAAAGAAACAAGATAAGCTGCAGAAGAACTTAATTGCTTCTGGCTGGAATGTTACAGCTTGATACACACGATTGAGTCTAACAATATCCTAAGCTAACTCCACAAAATAGGGAGATAAAGCTAATCCTAATTAGTTGCTAAAGACATAGTAAACAGTAAAGAAAAGCAGTTACTAAAAGACTTAAACCACAGTAACTAAAGACTTATACTTCAGTAACTAGTAAACACTAACTAATGCATTGATAAAGAATAGAGATAAGCCACATCTATTATGTTGGAAGCAGTAAATCAAACCAAAGGGATGCCTAGATTTGATCAAATTTTCACCACTTTGACAAAAATGAGAATGAACAGTAGAGAAATTAAACTAATAAGCAACAACGCCATTTTTTTGCATCAGATAAGCTACTACATCAATGAACCTAAACAACCAAACACCACAACAATGTAACTACCTCATATTTGACCAAATCATGATTAATTCAACGATACAAGAAAACTAAGGCATCATACATGCTTATAATTGACACAATATCCGACATATACGTAGTTATCTCAGGAGGTAGCAAAGTAGAAAACTAGATTAACTTTTTGGAATAAGATTAAGCCATTTTAAAGCTATGCGAATGAACCCAAAACAACATTTCATCCATTTACATACCACGGTTCAAAGGTAAGCAGAATTGAAGCTTGAGACAGGAGCTTTCACCTGAGGCAGAAGATCACCTGAGGAAGAAGCTTGAGAAGGAGACAGAGCTTTCACCTGAACTAGATACCAAGTTGAAGAGTATGTGCAGAAGCCATTGTTAGATAACAGCCTCTAAAATGCTCACCGAATCAGAAGTAATGGCAGAAGCTCACCTTTGCAAGTTGATCCACCTTTGAAAGCTGATCTACACCTTTCACCTAAGGATGAAGGAGACGGGAGAAATTTCACCTTTCACCTGAGACGGGAGCGATTTCCCCTGAGGAGACGGGAACTTTCACATGAGCTTCCCTTTGCACTAAGAGAAAAATATATTTTTTAGGGATAATGTTTTTTTGTTTCCTTTTTTGTTTTCTATGGACTGAAGACTTAGTTAAAAAATTGCAACAAACTTTGCGACGGATTATGATATCCGTCGCTACTAAATAAATATATTTATTTAAATTAAATTCTCACGACTGATTTTTCCGTCACTATATAATTTAAATTCCATAAAATATATTTATAATTCTAGCAACGCTTTCTCATCGCGGAATATTAATAAATTTGTCACAACTACTTTGTTGCAAAATCCGTACCGAAAATTAGCGCTCCATTGTTTCCCGGTATTTTTTAGTGACTAAAAAAATATTCCGTCATGTAACACCCCGTAAATTAGTTAGTTGAACTAGTGAGTTCTAGAGCCTTTCGTGTGAGGTTTGGAGTGTCGTATGAGGGTTAAAACTTGTAAAAATGACTCCCCTACTTAGAATGACATGTTTAGGGGTTAAACGTATGGGTACGACTCCCCAAGGACCACCCAAGGGGTCCTTGAGGAAGACCCCAACACTGCCCAAAAAGCTGTCAAAACAGCTTGGTTCACGACCTCAATTCACTCCCCTTAGATTAACCTACGCCCCGTAGGTCATGGGCGTAGGTCAGGGCCTGAAACACCCTGCAAAATATAAGCCTCAGGTACAAACCACAGACGCTAGTCCTATCCACGGTCCATGGATGGAAGGGCGTAAATTCTGCCAGTTTTTCAGCTTTTAGTTTAAAGTGAGGAGTTGAGGATTAGTTTAGTAATTAGTTTAGGGGTGAGGAGGGGCGATTAGCTAGTTAATTAACCTCCTATAAATAGTTAATAGACCCTAAACTAATCACTTTAACTCATTCATCTAAAGACCCAAAAACTCTCTCCAAAAATCATCTCTCTAGAATAGAGAAGAAGAAGAAGAAGAGAAGACGGCAACAACTTATGGAGATTTTCCCCATTGATTAAAGATTTTTTTAGGGATTTGATTGAAGGTATGTGAAGCTTGATCATCCATGGGTTCTTCCACCCATGGAGCCCCCATAGTTTCCCACCAATTGTGAACTCTAAAACCCAATTCTAGCTAGGGTTGTGATTACATTGTGGGTAGGGCTTGGGTGTGATTCCAATTTAGTTGATATCACCCAATTATGATTGAATTAGCTTTTTTTAATGATATTATGATGAATACATGTGATTTCTATGGTAAACCCTAATCTAAGTTGATGAATGTGATCTTTGTGGGTTTATGCTATTAGAGGCAAAATTGAAGGTTCTAAAGTGATCTTCCTATTTTAATGTCTTGGATACTAATTGATCATAGTTAGGATAATCCAATCATGAATTGAACTAAACTTCATTGAATAGGAAGGATCTTGAGTTGTAAAGTTAGAATGAACAATGTGATTGAATAGCTTGTAATTTAGACATCGATCATGATAGAATGAAGTTAAGCTTGAAAGTAGGGCTGGTAGCCATCATTGTTAGGGATTTGGTGGTAAAGTCGATATGAGGTGATCTTGATTGAGTATTCTCTTACTCTTACAAACTTAGGCATGAATTGCTAGGAGATCCAAGGGTTCTCTCACATAGAAGTATTCTAGGTTGACTTAATAACCTAAAATAAATTAAATCATGTTAATATAGAATAGCTTGAAGTTGAGGCATATGTTTCCTTCATGTATAGCCTGGCTTAGTAGAATAAGACCAAGGTTGATAGCTTGGGATGGAGGATTTATACTCTCCTAAGGAATATCTTTACTTAGCATTGTAGGATGCATGTCATGGTAGCATGAGTTAGAAGTAGTTATGGTAGCCTAGGATTGAGGATTTATACTCTCCTATGGGTAGCTTGAACTAGCATCGTTAGGATGCTTTCATGGTAGCATCACTTGGTTAGGCCAAGACCATTCAGTGGTAGCTTTAGCATTGAGGATTTATACTATCCTAAGGGTAACTTAGGATTGAGGATCCATACTCTCCTAAGGGTAGCTTGACGTTGCATTGTAAGATGCATTTCAAGGATAGCTTGAGTTAGGTTAGTCATGGTAGCTTGGGATTGAGGACTCATACTCTCCTAAGGATAGCTTAGGGTTGAGAATCATACTCCCCTATGGATAGCTTGCATTTCTATTGTAGCACACTTGTAAGGGTAGCATGACTTAGCTGGTTTAGGACTATTTCATGATAGCTAGGATAGGACGCTTTTACCTTTCCTAGAGTAGCTTGGACTTAGCTGTTAGTGTGTCTTCCAAGGTAGTTAGCTTAGTTTAACCTAGTTATGTTAGTAGAATGATAGCATGGTCTAGCATTTTACGGGGTTATTCCTTGGAAGCCTTGAAGAGGTAAATAGACTAGAGGGATTAGTCCCCAACTAGTGAACATTCATGGTAGTCTAAAGAAGAACTTAGTGTGGGTAGTAGTATGGTATGCTTCCTACACATGGCACAAGTATGACTTGAGACTAGTTGTGAAGGGTTCCCTTATGTAGTATGACTTAGCTTGGGTTGTTGCCATAGTTGCCTACCAAGATATGATTGACTAAGGTGGTAGTTCCCTTGTCTATATGAAGCAAGATTTTAGTAAGACCAAAAGGAGGGTGAATATGACTAAGATGATTTCAAAGCTATGCTTAGTGTGAAGGGTAGTATGGGATGTCTTTCATGCATTGCACAAGTGTGTCTTGAGGTTCCTTAGAAGTATAGTAACCTTATGGTAGAAAGACTTATGACTTAACCATGCATGTAGACTATGATTAAAATGACTAAAAAGGTATACTTGGCTTGGGTGGTATTATGGGATGCTATTCTTGCTTTGCACTTGTATGCTTTTGAAGTTACTTGAGAATGGTGCTATTATGATATGGATGACCAAGGGTCAATTATGCTTATATGATTATGACTTGTCTCCTATACTCATTAACTATGTCGTATGTTGACTTATGTTTATATGATGCTTATGTTGGAGACCATGATGTGACTATGATGATTATGCTATGAATATGTTATTATCTCTTATGCTTATGTCTTATGTTGACTAACCATTTGAGATGCTCTTATGATGTTTTGCTAACCTTCATACTTGGTACATTTTGTACTAATGCATATTGCCTACATTCTAATCAAATGTAGGGTTGTAGGCTTGAGTTGCTTTGGAGGCTAGGTTTCAAGGATCTAGAAGTGATGAAAATCTTGGTGAGTCCTCATAGCTTTGAGGACAACATCCAATTTACCTTTATGTTATTTCTTTATGTTGAGAGTATTGTATGGGCTGTGTCCTAAGAGTTTATTCTAAAGTTGTATTAGATGGTTTGAGGCAAAGAGTGTAGAAAGACTTCCTCTTGTTGCTTTTATGAATTATGACTCGATTGTAAAAGTTTTAAATTATTCTGTATTTTCAATTCTAATACCTATGTTATGATGCAAAGGTCTTATATTAGACCCCTTCTGGGTCGAGTAGGCCGTGTTACGTCTAGGGGGTAACCTTGGGTCGTGACAAACTTGGTATCAGAGTATAAGATTTTGGGAAAATTTTAGGATGTCTCAAACCATATCTAGTAGAGTCTTATTCATGGGTGTGAGTCGCGACACATTCTATGAATAGGAGGCTATGAGATGCTTAGGAAAAATCTCACTTCTTCATTCTCTTGGTCGTGCCATAGAAGTTTAGCCCTAGTGGGTCATTCTTCTAATGTTTTCCTATAATTTTTCTGGTTATGGAAAGTACTAGGGCTAATCCTAGGAGACAAGGAGAAGATAATGGAGACCAAGAGATTCCTGCCCAAGCTCCAAATAAAGTTCCTCCTCAAGTTCCAAATGACCCTCCAATTGGGAATGCCACTCTTGAAGAATTTAGGACTTCTATGCAACTATTGGCTCAAGCCTTAACGGTGCAAGCCAATGAGAGGTGGTGGGTCAGGCAAACCCTATAAAGGGGATGGGTGCTTTTAGAGTAAGAGAGTTTTTGAGAATGAACCCTCCGGAGTTCTATGGATCCAAGGTGGAAGAAGATCCAAATGGGTTCATAGAGGAGGTTTATAAGGTGGTAGCAATCATGGGGGTGTCTTCTATTGAGAAAGCGAAACTAGTCGCCTATCAGTTGAAGGACGTCCCCAAATTTGGTATGAGCAATGGAAAGATAGTAGGCCGATAAGAGCGGGCCCTATAGAGTGGGAAGCTTTTAAGTTGGCATTCTTAGATTGGTTTTTCCCCCAGGAATTGAGGGAAGCTAATGTTAGAGAATTTATCGACCTTAAGCAAGGTGATTTGAGTGTAGAAGAATACTCTTTGAAATTCACCCTTTTGTCTAAGTATGCTCCATCTATGGTAGCAAGCCCTAGGGATATGATGAATAGGTTTGTGACGGGAGTGTGCAAGCTTGTGTCAAAAGAATGTCATACGACAATGCTCCATGATGATATGGACATCTCACGCCTTATGGTATATGCTCAACAAATGGAGAGGGATAAACTTTAAGAGGAAAAATCTAGAGAGAGAAAGAGGTCTAGGATGGAAAATGATAAGTCCTTTGAGGCATATGTTTCCTTAATGTATAGATTGGCTTAGTAGAATAAGACCAAGGTTGATAGCTTGGGATGGAGGATTTATACTCTCCTAAGGAATAGCTTGATTTAGCATCGTAGGATGCATGTCATGGTAGCATGAGTTAGAAGTAGTCATGGTAGCCTAGGATTGAGGATTTATACTCTCCTATGGGTAGCTTGAACTAGCATTGTTAGGATGTTTTCATGGTAGCATGACTTGGTTTGGCCAAGACCATTTCATGGTATCTTTAGGATTGAGGACTTATACTCTCCTAAGGGTAGCTTAGGATTTAGGATCCATACTCTCCTAAGGGTAGCTTGACCTTGCATTGTAAGATGCATTTCAAGGATAGCTTGAGTTAGGTTAGTCATGGTAGCTTGATATTGAGGACTCATATTCTCCTAAGGATGGTTAGGGTTGAGAATCATACTCCCCTATGGATAGATTGCATTTATATTATAGCACACTTGTAAGGGTAGCATGACTTAGTTGGTTTAGGCCTATTTCATGGTAGCTAGAATAGTACAATTGTACCTTTCCTAGAGTAGCTTGGACTTACATGTTTGTGTGTTTTCCAACGTTGTTAGATTAGCTTAACCTAGTTGTGTTAGAAGAATGATAGCATGGTCTAGCCTATTATGGGGTTATTCCCTGGTAGCCTTGAAGAGGTAAATAGACTAGAGAGATTAGTCCCCAACTATTGAACATTCATGGTAGTCTAAAGAAGTACTTAGTGTGGTAGTAGTATGGGATGCTACCTACACATGGCACGAGTATGACTTGAGACTAGTTGTGAAGGGTTCCCTTATGTAGTAT
The DNA here is from genome assembly GCA_036553675.1 of Solanum okadae. Lineage (NCBI taxonomy): Eukaryota > Viridiplantae > Streptophyta > Magnoliopsida > Solanales > Solanaceae > Solanum > Solanum okadae. Next base: position 19,733,084 of record CM071686.1, on the reverse strand, counting down.
GACTTAGCTTGGGTTGTTGCAATAGTTGCCTTCCATGATATGATTGACTAAGGTGGTAGTTCCCTTGTCTATATGGAGCAAGCTTTTAGTAAGACCAAAAGGAGGGTGAATATGACTAAGATGATTTCAAGGCTATGCTTAGTGTGAAGGGTAGTATGGGATACCTTCCATGCATTGCACAACTATGTCTTGAGGTTCCTTAGAAGTATAGTACCCTTATGGTAGAAAGACTTATGACTTAAGCATGCATGTAGACTATTATTAAGATGACTAAAAAGGTATACTTGGCTTGGGTGGTATTATGGGATGCTATTCTTGCTTTGCACTTGTATGCTTTTGAAGTTACTTGAGAATGGTGCTATTATGATATGGATGACCAAGGGTCAATTACGCTTATATGATTATGACTTGCCTCCTATGTTCAATTACTATGTCTTATGTTGACTTATGTTTATATGATGCTTATGTTGGAGACCATGATGTGACTATGATGATTATTCTATGAATATGTTATTATCTCTTATGCTTATGTCATATGTTGACTAACCATTTGAGATGCTCTTATGATGTTGTGCTAGCTTTCATACTTGGTACATATTGTACTAATGCATATTGCCTACATTCTAACCAAATGTAGGGTTGGAGGCTTGAGTTGCTTTGGACGCTAGGTTTCAAGGATCTAGAAGAGTTGAAGATCTTGGTGAGTCCTCATAGCTTCTAGGACAACATCCACTTTACCTTTATGTCATTTTATTATGTTGAGACTATTGTATGGGTTGTGTCCCAAGAGTTTATTCTGAAGTTGTATTAGATGGTTTGAGACAAAGAGTATAGAAAGACTTCCGCTTGTTGGTTTTATGAAATATGACTCAATTGTAAAAGTTTTAAATTGTTCAGTATTTTCAAATCTATTACCTATGTTATAATGCAAAGGGATTGTACTAGACCCCTTCGGGGTCGAGTGCACTGTGTTACGACTAGGGGGTACCCCTGGGTCGTGACACATCGCCAATTCGTTCCTATATCATAACTCAACAAATTATTTGTAATTATTGCAACAAAATGGCTATTTCGTTGTGAATCCGTTGTTATATACAATGACGGAATATAATTCATCGCTAATATCCGTCGCTAAACATTATTTTTTAGTAGTGATTCATTTCAGCTCACTCAAGATCACAAAGGTCTTTTCAAGGCTTGTAACGGGGCTGAGTGTAATGATATGGTCATTAAGGCTTAGTGTCTTCTACCTTCATGAAGTATGGTGTAAACATCAATTTCCTCCTTTTCTTTAAAATTCATAACATGCTCATAATCCACCCCATTATTCAACTTCATATGACCCACAGGATAACCCATTTCTTTTGCAATTTTTACTACCTTATTTCATAATTTTTTTCGTTTTCATTTCTTTCTTCTGTTTCATTCCTTTTTCTCTTTTCTTTTTTATTTTATTTTTTACATGGAGGGATTCCATCTTTTTCAAACAAACCATACTTCAGGAAAGATATGGGTGAATGGATAAAGAGAGGTAAAAATTGCTCAAGTTTCTTCCAATAAAAGGGTAAGGCTCAAAAGGTGCCAAGCAAGGTTCACACATCTCAGAAGGTTGGCCACAAAAGAGGTCAATTGTCAAGTTGGTTCACACTTCAAAATTCTTGCCAAAGATCATATCAAGTGCTTGCATCACTCAATCAACCGGACCAACGGGGAAAATTCCAGGTGTCATCACACACAATGATCAAAGTAATCTCATTACACAAGGCATTGGTATCAATATCAAACAAGATTTTACACTTTCTAGCTAGTGTGCAATGCTTATCACGAGATATTCATTTGACAACCGGCTAGTCATAACGAGATGCTAAAAGTTCACATATTGCCTATGTAACTTTGTTTGCCTCATCGTAGGCGCACATTTCTTTTGTTAAAGTAGGAGCACTATTCAAGTCATCGGTATTGACCACAATCGACACTCAAGTTTGTACAAGAACAGCCACAATCACACACAAAAGAGGTGGCAAATTTTTTAAATTAGGTTAAAAACCAATATCATTCAAAACAATGCGCCACAAGCTAAAACATCCACAACACAATTCAACAACCAAGATATATATATCAATAAACCAAATATGCCCAATATTCACAAAACAATCACAATAGGTAGGTGTGAACACCTACCAAAACTTACAGATTTTTACACAATTTTTAATACTTAAATATTATTATTTCAGTAGGGTTAATAAAAAAAATCTGAAAATTACAACAAATTATAAGCTCACTTTATGTTTGTTTAATAAATAAAGCTTCTGAATTTAATGTATTTGTCTTAATCCTCCAACTTTTAACTAGTCTAAAAATAATTATAATAGTATATATTATGAAAAAGTAGAAAAAAAGGGGAAAAAAACAAAAAGAAGAGTCCTAAAAATTTCAAATTACCTTACCCTTTATCATAATTACCCCCAACTTCCTTAACTTATTTTCCTAAAATCCTCCTCCCATCTAGCTTATTTTATTTTTATTCTATTTTGATTTAATTTTTTTTCCTCTTGCACTACCTTTTTCTAAAAATTTAAAAAATAATTAATTTTTTTAACATCACACGTTTTACTATCTTCTTCTTTATATTTGTTTTTTTTATTTATTTATTATTCGTTGCTTTGCTAATATTATTATTATCATTTATTTACTTTATTTTCTTCCTTTATCTCACCCATAAATTCTCAACTAAATTTTATTTCCACTCTCTCACGTTCCTTTTAATTAGCACCAGACTCACACCCAAAAGTAATATAAAAAAAACACACGCTCAGATATACAAAAAACACAAAGAAGAGACGATAGAGAGAAAAACACAGAGAGAAAAAGATGACAAAAATGAGTTTTTATTTTGAGAATTAAGTCTGCGTTCGACGTATCGCTCAAGGTTTCGAATTCTTGGCTCTTTAAAGTTAATACATAGTTATTAACTTTGGAAATCAGTAGATCGTAGCCATTGTTTTGTGGTGCATAAATTTTCACAATGAGGTAACTCTAAATTCTCACATGATTTAAATGAAATGCTTTTACAGAAATTTGATTCCAACAATATGAAGTTCTTTGAATCGCATGTTATTATTATGTAATATCAACGTGTGATGTATGTTGTGAATTGTTTTGAGTATTTAATGTAATGACCCAAGAGCACCCCCTAGCCGTTACATGCGTATTCGACCTCTCGGAGGTTTTATACAAGCCTTAGCATTCATTCATTGCATAGATCATAAAAATCACTAAGAATTTAAAACTTTTATTCAATAAAACCATAAGACTTCAAGAGTCATCAACATTTGAAAACATCAATACGCAAGCGAAACTACTAAGTCTCTTTAGCCAATCTTAGACAAAAACTTAAAACGTACTAAGGGACACGGCCCTTTACAAGTGAAATGACTAAAGTGTCTATTACAACGACTAAGAAACTTCTAAACATAATCCTCGAATCTTGAGGACATACCAAAGACTTGGAAAAGTGAAGCAATCCAAGAAACTCCAAAGCACAATCCCCTCCTAGTTACCACAACCTACACTTGTAGTAAAATAGAAGAAAGGGGTTAGTACAACACACGTACTAAGTATGAGGATATGCAAAACATGCTAAAAAGGACATTTGTTTGGAAGTTATGCTTTCATGCCATTTTGATAAAATCTCATGAACATCAACATAATAGGCACCTCACAAGTCACAACCAATAATACAAAGTCATATGCTTCACAATACATCATAAACATACATAACCCATCTACCTTTACCTTCTTGCCTTGAACCTCCACCTTAAGTAACCCTTAAGCAATACCTTTGTGCAATGTATGGGCAACGTCCCATACCATCACCCACAGTAAGGCACCACCTTAAGGTCACACAAAGTGCACTTACCATGCATACTTCAACCTTCACCAATTAATCACATAAGACATATAAGCACATAAGACAACAAGTCACTTCATAAAACTAAAACACTCGTCAAATGTCATCCCAAGACTCACCTAAGTAAGACATGGTGAGGCAGTCCATACTACCTCTCCATACCACACCCAAGTGATCCTTAAGGCTACACAAGACAAGATCCATTCACATCTCAACATAAATCGTTCATTCAACTTAATGCATTTAGACAACTTCATTCACTAATGACATAAGATCATCACATACATTCGATTCAACATAAGCACTTACATTCAATTCATTATGACCCACTTTCACATTAACATGCTGAAAGACCAACACTTTCATTAATTAGCCCAATATGACTCATTCAGTCATTATCATTACTAAGACACACCAAGATCTCCCTTAAATGTCTACTTGTGCAATGTCTAGATGATGTCCCATTCCACCACCTATCCTAAGTAGTACATCCTTAAGAGACCCAAGTTCATTCATTCATTAATGTGAGGGGAGAGCCTTAACTGACATAGACCATGGAGCTTGACATGGAATCCTGGTAGTAACCCTTACCGGATGAGGGATCCCCACTTGCCTAAGGTAGGGTCATTCTTTTAGCCTTTACGTGGTAGAAACCACTAGCTAGTCCTATGTGGGCACATAGTTAAGGGATAGAAGGATTGCTTCTAAGTACCCACATCTCAACTAACGAAGGGGATCCCATCTTAGGGGTTGCTACTAAATACTCACATCTCAACTAACGAAGAAGTATCCACCCATCTTCATATCCTCTCGATGCTAGACATTACTCCCCCACGGAGTTGGACATTCATTTCATTCATTCATTTAGGGATAAGGATTGCTACTAAGTACTCTCATCTCAACTCACGAAGGAGTACTCATCCTAACCCATATTCATTCATTTAAGGATAAGCATTGCTACTAAGTACTCTCATCTCAACTCACGAAGGATTACCCATCCTGGCCCAACATTCATTCATTTAGGGATAAGGATTCCTACTAACTACTCTCATCTCAACTCACGAAGGAGTACCCATCCTAGCCCAACATTCATTCATAAAGGAAGCTTTTGGATTCAAAGATGAGAAAACCTTTCATCTAGGAACCCCATTCATTTAAAGGAGTACTTTATGAGACTATCCTTACAATTGACCCAACTTTCATTAATTAGCAATACCTCCCATTCTTTTCATTCATTCTCACATTCTTTCATTCATTCTTCACTAGGTGTGAGAGTAGGTAAACATAGTATATCCTAACCTCACCTTCATTATAAGTCATTCAAGAAGACAACAACCAAGCATAACACATAAAGTCTCTACACAAGGTCACCTTTCATGATCTTAGACCATACACAAATTCACATCATATCACATTACCTTCACATAATCAACATTACTCAAAACAACAATAATCCAACTTTGCCTACAAGGCCATGATCACAATATGCTTATAAAGTAAACACCTCCCCACTTTCAAAGGGATCAAACCTCACAATTCTAACATCTACAACATATATATAAAAAATACTAGAATCAATAATATATTCACAACTTCATCATCATCATAAACCTTAGGTCACAATTGCCCATTCAAGGCCAACATCCAATATAACACAACTGACCATCAATTCCTCATAATTCAATATAGAACAATACATAAATCAATAGCCCATAACAATCTACACATTAATAACACATTGTTAGCTCATAATCAATAGACCCACTTTAGACCCAAAAATTAGAATTTCAAGATATGCAAGGGTTCATGGAGTTTTTTATCTTAAAACCATCAATATTAACATAAATCATCATTTGAAATACCTTCATGCAAGAACCCAAGCTTAGAATTGAAATTGGGGTTTTTAGTGTTATTGGAAAACATTGAAATCACTTTGATTTGGCTCTTTGATTGAAAGGAGAATCAAAGATAAAATCCCAATACCTTTGTGATTAATTTCCTTAGGAATTTGATGGAGAAATTAGTAGGGACCCATCCCCTAGCTTGAAGCTTTATCAATGTCTTCCATAGAGTTCTAGAGAGAGAACTTATTTGAGAGGGAAGGTTCAGTTTGGATAATGAGGTCTAATTCTAGGTTTTGGGGTTTTAACCACTTAAAATACCCTAAAATAGGTAGAATAACCGTTTATAATAATTCCCCAAAGTACCCAAACTACCCCTCACTTCGTTGGACCTTTTAAACAAGTCAAACTTCAGTTTTATTTTCGCAGATTTCGTCGGAAAACAAGTCTGCGACGCGGGGGTATTCCCACAAGTTTCTGGAAATTAAATTTCGAGACAGTAGAATCCGCAACACGTACGCAACGCGGACCAAAACTTTGGCCTATGGTGGATCTAGTCCGCGACGCGGACATTCTCCCTCCATGAGCAATTTCAAGCTGCCTTTGCTGCTTGTTTGGCCAAGGGTTGGGGTCCTCCTCGGGAACCCTTAGGGTGGTCCCGGGGAGTCGTACCCGAACCTTTTGACCCTAAAAATATTTATTAAGACACTAGGGTCACCTCCACTGATTTTTGACTTCATACGACACATAAAAACATGAACAATATACTAGAACACACCAACACGTAAAAGACTAGTTTCTGAACGTATTGGTCGTCTCTTTGACGTTTGACTTCAAACTCAACTAAACTGACCTATAAACTCATTTTTAAAAATTTATACAAGTTTATAACCTACTAACACGCATGTGAAGCTCTAATTATCCTATTTCATTTTGAGAGGTGTTACATTTACGAATGCTTAGGAAAACGTAGTCGAAGACGTTTCTTGCTAAGAGAAAAAAAATTAAAAAATATAAGATTATCCTACTATTTTTTAATTATTATTATCTTATGCTCTTTAGATGCAATTTATATTGAAATTGGTTTCGTGATATTTAGTTTTGAATAGTTAATGTTTCTTGCCGCCTAGTTTTCTTTTAAGAAAACTTTGTTGAAATTATTTGTAGACTTGTTAGATTAGGATATAAACTAAAACTTAAGTGATTAGTGATTTAGAAAAGCTATGTGGAATATGTTTCATTTTTTATATATATTATTTTGATAAAAACTAATTTGCCTTTAGAATAAGCGTAAAATGATTATCGTTTTAATTCGAATTGTTTAGGTATATAATTAAGAGGAAATATGAATTCTATTTAGGGTTTCATTGTCCAAAGAAAAAAAATGGGAGGTGAAAAACGAGAGAAGCGGAAGAATAAAAGAAGAAATTAGAAAGAAAAAAAGAAGGAGAAAACGTGAAAAAATGTATGGACAAAAGGTGAAAAAAAAGAATGAAAAAAAAAACTTATCAAAAACAAAAAATGAAATATATAAAGAAAAAAAAAAGAAGAGGCAGAAGTTGAAACTTGAAAGTATATAATAATAATTAAAAAAATAGAAGATAAAAAGTTGAAAAAAAGAAGAAGAAGGGAAACGTAAAAAAAATATAGAAATAAAGGAAAGTAAAAAAAAAGGAAAAAGAAACGTGAAAAATAATTAATTATAAAAAGAAATTATGAAAAGAGAGAAACAATATATATATATATATATATATAAAATAATTAGAAAGTGAGCATGGAAAAAAAATTATTAGAATTTTCTTTCTACAACTAATCTGAATCCCATTATATTTTATTTCCTATTTTAAATCTAACTAAAAAATACATTCCTAAAATTACTCAAACTCAAAAAAAAATCTCAATTCCACACAAATTCTAATTCCTAACAATTAGATACCTATATATTTTGTACCCACACTAACACAATAAAAATATAAATACATAAATAAATAAAAAGTTACGGATGTTTCAAGATTTGTAAATATCCATTTCTTAACTTTACTTTATTTTGTTTGAAAATTTTTATGTGCGTATACATATTTTTGATTAATGGACATACATTAATAAAATAAGGTGATTTTAAATAGGTTTAAAATAAATCAAAGAATGAGGGTAAATAACTTTTTATTATTATTGAATTAATAATATACTATCCAAAAATTAATTTAAGTCATATATAATCAATAAAGCGATCGTGCTAGAACCACAAGACTCGAGAGGTGCCTAATATCTTCCCCTCGGTCAAAAAAATTCCTTACCCAAATTTCTAGTTCACAGACTAATAAAATAAAGAGTCAAATTTCCTTTTGATTAGGGATTTAATTAAGGTGACTTGGAACACCAAAACTCAATTAAAAGTAGCGATTCTAAATAAAAAAATAATCTCTTTTCAAAATGTCACTTTAATTGGAATAACTCTTCTTTCAAAAACTATTTGTTTAAGGAAAATAGGGTCGTGACAGATGGTGACTCCGCTGGGGATAACCAGAATTCGAGCTTATAAATATTGACTTATGTATGACTTTTTCAATTGTATTTATTCATATATATTTTTTGATAATGTATTTGTTGGCTTAATCTGCTTATTGTCTACTTATTTATTACTTTACTATTATTTGATCTGCATATAAGTTATATGATATAACTGACTTCTCTAGAGCACCTATCTGAATCTTCCACAATACCATTACAGGAATTGTGACTGCGCACCCCACTTCTTTCAAGATAGCCAGTGGATCTTTGGTTCATGGTGAAGGATTATAGTCACACGTGTTTAGGATGGGGAGCACCCATGCACAAAGCCGGAAAGTGCTGCTACTGGTACGTTGCTACTCCCCAAATCTAGTTGTCCACTAGGTTTACATTCTGTCTAGATACCTTTCTCCATTAATTTTATCCTTCATAAAACTGAAATCAGATATTTTCATCCCTAGTGGATTCTACTTATTTGAATCATTTGCATTTTGACTTATTGAGATTCGACATAGGAATCGGATCCATCTAGGATGAATACCCTAATTTTATTTGACCACCTAAACTATTTTATACGCTACCTGAAAATGTATATATTTGGTAGCCCATTGCATATAAAATCAATGAAATGAAAAAACAAACTTAGATTTTTACATTAAAAAAAAAAATACATAGAAAAAAAAATTACAAAAAGATTTTCTTATTTAAGAAGTTCTTTCTGTTTTTTTTTTTTTTTTTTTTGCATTTTTACAAAAAGAAAAGATTTATCACTTCTAAAATAAAATCACAACGATAGAATTTTTTTTATTTAATATGTATAATTCACAAAAAGAAACTTCAAAAGTTTTATATCACTATAAATGAAGAATATAGTTGCATTTGTCAACAAATTTATAATCTTTCAAAAAAAAGTTGTTAAACTATCCAATCTGGACGAACTACGCTCACTGAATTCTCACTTCAGTGAAATACGTAGGCAACCCTCTTCGGATTTGGTGATCCTTATTTAAAATTTGAAAAAATAAAAAAGAGGCTCTTAATCCTTATTTTAAAAAAGAATATTTGAAAAAGGCAAAAGTTTGTTTATTCCTTCTAAAAATAGGGGTTTTACCCCTTCTTCAAAAATAAAATAAAACAAAAGTTTTAATTCATATATCAAATTTTTTTGAACTACGTTTGACCTGATTCCTTTTTTGACAAGATACGTAGGAAACGTTATTTTGAGGTTCAATCCAATCAAGAAAAAATATAAAAAGTCATCATCACGAAAATTGGGGCAAAAAAAAGGAGGGATAAAAAAATTCCTTTGGGTACAACATTTTTTCTATAAGAATTTATTTTTTAAAATTTAAAATTTTTTTTTTTTACTTGGTTGGTACCAACATACTAAGGAGTGTGCATACGAAAAAAAAAGTGTTAAACTATTTGGCAAGACATGTCAACTTTAGACTTCTACTGGTATCTCGAATGTTATCAGTTCCAGTATGTAGACCAAATAATACAATGCAAGCAAAAGTTCCTAGATTCATGGAGATATAGAACATATAAGTTATCATGCTTGCATATCCATCATTTGAGTCCCCAACAATTATTCAAATAATTACATATCCGATTTGGCATATGGACGAATATGCAAGCATATGTTTCATGCTTGTTTGAGTAATAGCAATGAGATTTCATGTAATACTTGGGAAATTATCTTGCTTAAGTTAAGACTAAAACAAATTCGACCTCATTATTTCAAATGCATTGTGTGGTGAGCTATAGATTTCAAAATTCAATGGCATGCCTTTGTTTATCTAGAACTTGGCTCGAATGTGGGTTGAGGCGAAATTTTGAGCAACATTTAACTTGGGAAAGCATTATAGGCCTTTTTTATTCGATTGTACCTTTTAAGCCTACCGAATGACATGTTCTCCATAAAACTTTCATTTTGAGCGTAAATCCTTTTTATTTGGATAATCATATTTTAACATATATCTTTTTGAATACATAAATGCATTATAATTTGGTCTCACCTCCTTGAGTCCACTATCAATTATCTACGAAGTGCGAAAGATCTTGAGAAAAGATTATAGACCTTTTTATCTGATTGTGCCTTTCAAGCATAACGAATGATATGTTATCCATAAAACTTCCATTTCGAGCCTGAAACCTTTTTATTTGAATAATCATATTTTGGCATATATCATTTTGAATGCATAAATGCGTTATACCTTGGTCCCACCTCCTTGAGTACACTATCAACTATCTATAAAATGCAAACATCTAAGTTGGGTAACAAAGTGAAAAAGTCAAATATGTGAAAGTCCAAAAGAAATAACAAAGAAAAGCTAGAATGAAAAAAAATGAAAAAAAAAACTCCAACGAAAAGAAGAGAAAATGAGAAGAAAAAAGAAAGAGAAAAATAAATGAGAAGGAGGTTTCAAGAAAATAAAGGTCAAATGCAAAGATGAATTTTTTTTTAAAGCATTGTGCAAATTTTAAAGAGTAAATAGTCACTTTATCCCAAATAAATATCCTACCTTTTCCTAAGCCTACATTACAAGCCAATGACAAGTCCTATTTGATCTCATTTTTTGTGTTCTCACATTAGTGGATACTTACATGAGGGTATCCAAATCTCATGCATTGAACATCTTTCTCACATAGTGCATATGGTATCCCAATCTCATGCATTGAACATCTTTCTGAGTGTGAGTGACTTTTAAAAATGTCCTACGATCTAAATTATTCTATTGTGTGAAGTAGGATTTTCATTTGTTGCGAGGGCTTTTGAAACATGAGGATATGAATAATTCTATCCCTTAATTTATGCAAGATGAATTGATCTTGTAAATACTTAAGTATTTTTGAGATACCTCATATTTGTTTGAAAGTAGTTGAATGTGGTTCATATGCATAATACTAATTGTTGGTACCAACTAAAGTCAAGACTTTAACAAACATGAATAGATTCTTTTCCCAAAAGATTTTTTAATAAAAGAAATCAAGAAAAAGAAGAATATTTTTTGATTTATTGAACTAAGTTAGACCTGATTCCTAAGAGGATACGTAGGCAGCCCTTCATTGGGGTTCGGTCTAATCACTCAATAAAAAAATAATCATGTTTTTCAATTCTCCATAGGCTGAGACATGATATTGTGACCTATGGTGCGTTACAACAAAAAAATAAAGAAAAATGAGAGAGTCTTATGAGTAAAAACCCTCACAGGCACCATAAGACAATAGTAAGCTGAGAGAAGGAGATAAGAATGTCTTATTGGTGAATAACCACGAAGGGCACCGCTGATCAAATGATGACATTCCGTCTTGGCATGAGCACAATCAAGATAGAAGTCAGGCTATAGACTGAAAGGTACAACATTGTTTCGTGAGATTCAGACAACTTAGAAGGATCAAACGTGCATGTCATGATTCATTAAAGTCGTCATGTACTTTCAGATAAGATTCTTTTCATTCCTTTTAAATATTTACTTCTTCATTTCCTCTTTCTAAAGATATAACTTTTATTTCATAATCCTTTCATTTGTGTCATTTGTACTTATGTTCGGTATTCTTTGAGTCTCATTCATCATAAAATCATGTCAAGTGGAAAAATAAAATTAAAGCCTCAAAATTGACTACGGTATTTTCAGTTGAATGTTGGGGGCATGCACAACATTGACTAGGGTTGTGAACCAATCAAGATAAAAAATATCAAAAATTGATACAGTGAGAAAATCGATAAAGCAAGAGAGTTGCTTTGGAAAGGATGGACCACACAACATGCACAAGATGGTAGTGGATGAAAATGTTCATGATAAGTGTTTCAAGGGAAGATAAGGACTGTGAAGTATCTTCAAGCTATTCACGTAATCATCAATAGAATGAACCTTCTAAGCGAGACGAATTCAAAGTCAAATTCCACGAGATATAGGAAGTCACAAACCAACAACCATTTGGAAAAATTAACAAAACATTCGTTGTTTCAAAACAGGTACAAAGAAAAATCGTGCAAGTAATTCGCAAGAGACAAACGCCACGACGGTAAATTCTTGAATCCCTGTCTCTCCTACAATATGTACAACAATAAAAAAGATTATTTTTCTTAATAAAATTGCCCATTTTATTTCAATTTTATTTCATTTTTATTTTTTGTTTGTTATTTTATGTTTGGAAAATGTACAAAAATAAAAAAAAATAAAAATATTAAATAATAATAATAATATAAGTAAAAATAAATATATAATACCTATTGTATTTTCCATGACTTCACAGGGCACAATAACCCTGGTTGCATATAGGGCACAATAACCCCTATTTTGCTTCTTTTTTTATCATGTCTTCACACGGCACAATTACCCCTATTGCATATAGGGCACAATAGCCCCAATTTTATTTTTCATGTCTTCACAGGGCACAATAACCCCTGGTTGCATATAGGGCACAATAACCCCTATTTTATTTTTCATGTCTTCACAAGGCACAATAACCCCTGGTTGCATTTAGGGCACAATAACCCCTATTTTATTTCTTATGCCTTCACAGGTCACAATAACCCTTGGTTTCATTTAGGGCACAATAACCACTATTTTATTTTTTTCATGTCTTCATAGGGCACAATAACCCCTGGTTGCATATAGCGCACAATAACCCATATTTCATTTTTCATGTCTTCACTGGGCACAATAACCCCTGGTTGCATATAGGGTACAATAACCCCTATTTTATTTTTCATGTCTTCATAGGGCACAATAACCCCTAGTTGCATAGCACCCCGGAAACTAGTGACTTGAATTAGTGTGTTGTAGAGTCTTGTAGTGTAGTTTTGGAGTTTTGTATGACGGTTAAAACTCATAGGAATGACTCTCGTACTTAGATGACATGTTTAGGGGTTAAACGTACGGGTACGACTCTCCAAGGACCACCCAAGGGGTCCTTGAGGAGGACCCCAACATTGCCCAAAAATCTGTCAAAACAGTTTGATCCACGACCCCTATTGACGCCCTTTAGATCAACCTACGCCTCGTAGTTCATGGGCGTAGGTCAGGCCTGAGTTGTCCTGAAAAATATGAGTCTCTAACCCAAACAACGAGACCAAACCATGTCCAGTAGACCCACCCACGATCCGTGGATGGGGGTCTCGTAGATGCTGCCAATTTCTAGCTTTTCAGTTTTAAGTTGGTGATTAGGAATTAAGTTAGTTAATTAATTAAGGGCTTAGGGGATCGGGTAAGTAGCTAAATAACCACCTATAAATACCTAATAAGACCCTAAAACTAAGTCATTAGCTCATTCATGTAAAGACCCCAAAACTCTCTCCAAAAATCATCTCTCTAGAATAGAAAAAGAAGAAGAAGAAGAAGAAGAAGAGAAAAGGGCAGCAACTTAGGTCGAGTTTTCTCCATGGATTCAAGATTGGTTTAGGGCTTTGATCAAAGGTATGTGAATCTTAATCATCCATGGGTTCTTCCACCCATGGAGCCCCCATAGTTTCTCCCCCAATTGTGAACTCAAGAACCCAATTCTAGCTACGGTTGTGATTGCATTGTGGGTAGGGCTTGGGTGTGATTCCAATCTAGTGGATATCACCCAATTATGATTGATTTAGCTTTTATTAATGATAATGTGATGATTTAATGTGTTTCTATGGTAAACCCTAATCTAAATTGATGAATGTGATCTTTATGGATTTATGCCATTAGAGGCAAAATTGAAAGTTCTAAAGTGATCTTCCTATTTCAATGTATTGAATAATAGTTAGGACCATTTAATAATGAATTGAACTAGACTTGATTGAATAGGAAGGATCTTATCTTGTGAAGTTAGAATTGAACCTTTATGATGAAGTATTGACTAGAATCACCTAGTAATGGAAGATGTGATCAAATTACTTGAAATATAGGTATAAAGAAGAGAATAAGAAAGAAACCTTGAGAGTACGGTTTGTGATCATGATAGTTAGGGCTTTAGGTTGAAACTACTGTGATTAACTATTGATGTAAAGGCTTTGAGAGTAGAGTCTAAAAGAGAATAGAAGTCTAATAGATTGAATTGTGGTGAAAGGCCTATACTAACCTAACCTACCTTATAAATTCTTGATAGATGAAAGTGATAGAATCGCTTGAGCATGAATGGGTTGTCAAGGACATCCTTCCATGAAAGATGAGTGTTAAGCAAGGCTTAACAAGTAAACCTTGGGGTGTATGCTTGGCTTCAAGTGGATAATGACAATGAGATGGAGTGTCACACAAGATAGGGTTCGGACTTCAAGAAGAAAGGAGAGCCACACCTAGTTGATGTAAGGACTATCCAAGTTAAAGGGGGAACTCTTACGTAGTAGAGTGTTGGTTTTTCCAAATTTAGGTCTCATGAGATGGGATCCTTCACATAGTTGATTTAAGATTCCTAGTAGCAATCTTCATATCCAATGAACTAAGACATGCTTGACAAGCATCTCATAGTGTTCAAAGCATAATGAACTAAGACTTACTTAATGAAGTACCTCATAGTGTTCAAGAGTATAAGAGGACTTAGACATGCTTAAGGTAGTATCTCATAGGTCCATGTGAAGAAGGAACTTAGACATACTTAAGAGAGTATCTCATAGTGTTCAAAGTAAAAAGGGATTTAGACATGCTTAAGTAAGCATCTCATAGTATCCATGCTACTAGTGAACTTAGACATACTAAAGGAAGTATCTCATAGGGTTCAACCTAATAATGTACTAAGATGTGCTTAAGAGAGTATCTCATAGTGTTCTAAAGTTAAAGAGAGGAACTAGGTTCCAAACCTAGAAGGGTTAGTATGAGGACTTAAAGGTAGTACTTAACATGTATAATATTATAGTGTGCTATGCATGCATTGCACAACTATGACTTAGGGTCGTCAAACAGAAGTCTGGAGATAGGATTGTGCTAGAGTTGCCTTTCCTAGTTATAGTTGACTAAAGGTGAGAGATTTCCTTAGTTATAAGAGTTAAGCTAATAATGAAGCCAAAGTAGGGTGAATATGACTAGGATAACTTCAAGTCTAGGAGTACTGTGAAGGGTAGTATGGGATGCCTTTCATGCATTGCACAAGTGTGTCTTGGGGTTTCTTAGAAGTATGGTACCCTTATGGCATAGAGAAGCTTAAAGAGTTAACCTTGTACATAGACTGTAATTGAGATGACATGAAGACCTAAGTCTTAAATGTGAAGGTGGACTATGCCCAAGAATGACCAAAGGGAGGTACTTAGCTTGGATGGTAGTATGGGATGATATGCATGTATTGCACAAGTATACGAGGTGGCTTGTGAGATAGTTCTCTCGTAATATGAAGGACTTAAGGTTGAAGCATGTAACCATGAAAGTCTAAGTAAAGACTAGGCCATGAACATGATGTATCTCCAATGCTCATTAAATATATATCTTATGTTGACTTGTGTTTATATGATGCTTATGTTGATGATTATTCTATGGCTATATTGATTATGTTATGACCATGTTATTATCTCTTATGCTTATGTCTTATGTTGACTAACCATTTGAGATGCTCTTATGATGTTGTGCTAGCTTTCATACTTGGTACATTTTGTACTAACGCATATTGCCTACATTCTAATCAAATGTAGGGATTGGAGACTTGAGTTGCTTGGAAGATAGGTTTCTAGAGGTTGCAAGGAGTTAAAGATTTTGGTTAGTCCTCATAGCTTCGAGGATAACAACCACATTACCTTTATGTCTTTATTTTCATGTTTTTAGACTTTGTATGGGCTGCGTCCCAAAGATTTTTATTCATGAGTTTAAATAGATGGTTTGAGACAAAGGTTTTACTAAGACTTCCGGTTGCCTTGTGAAAAATGACTTCGATCGTAAAAGTTTTAAATTGTTCCGTATTTTCAATTATGTTACCTATGTTATGATGCAAATGACTTGTATCAGACCCCTTTGGGGTCGAGTACGCCGTGTTACGTCTAGGGGGTACCCCTGAGTCGTGATAATTTAGAGCACAATAACCCCTATTTTATTTTTCATGTCTTCACAGGGGACAATAACCCCTGGTTGCATTTAGGGAACAATAACCCTATTTTATTTTTTATATCTTCACAGGGCACAATAACTCCTGGTTGCTTTTTGGACACAAATCTCCCTTTATTTTATTTTATATTTATTGGGTACAAAAATAAAAATGTATTATTTTTATTCCTAGTATAGACTTTTATAGCTTTCATCAATAACTCACAAAATTTTCTAGTGCACATTGGGGCAGAAAATTTTCTTTCATTTGTTTGTTTTGTTTTATGGCATGCATGTTTCTACGTAGTACACAAATTTGAAGTTCAAGAATGAAGTCCTCATTTTGATTAGAGAAATGAAGAATTTTAGATGTCCATGACATTTAGAGTTGCTTTCGACCCATGTAACAACTCAATATATCATGAATCATCTACCCAAGAAAACAAGCATTCAACAATATCATGCGGAAGAGCGTCAACGGCTCAAGTCAAATCATAAGTTTCAGGTCTTAAATTCAAATATCAAGATCAAAGTTCAGAATTGATGTACCTACACAAAGAAGGTGAAGCGTACACCGAAGATTCAAAACGAAAACTCAGGAGTAGTGGAGTAGATAGGATCTTGTATATTTCATTTCTCTCCTATTGTATTTTTCCCTTTAATGTAATAGCTGGAGCTACGAACCGGAACCTCGACAAAAACTCACTCAACTACCTAACTTATTCTCCCGTCCCATCATATATTTGAACTGCACCTGAATCCTTATGATTAACTCAGGGCACAGTCCAGCCTTTTCTCTTTTATTTATTTTTAGATTTTTGGATAAATGTCTCAGTAAAAAATTAGTCACATTGTTCACGTCTTTGCATGAACTCTTCATGTTTCCAAGCAAAGAGGGGCATACTGTGAACACCTAATTTTTTACCAAAACTTAAAGATTCTTACACCATTTTTAATACTTAAATATGATTATTTCAGTAGGGTTATATTTAAAATAAAGAAATAAAATCTGAAATTACAACAAACTATAAGCTCACTTTATGTTTAAAGTTTAATAAATAAAGCTTGTGAATTTAATGTATTTGTTTTAATCCTCCAACTTTTAACTAGTCTAATAATAATAATAATAATAATAGTATATATTATGAAAAAGTAGAAAAAAGGGGAAAGAAAAAAAAGAAGAGTCCTAAAAATTTCAAATTACCTTACTCTTTATCATAATTACCCCCAACTTCCTTCACTTATTTTCCTAAAAATCCTCCACCCATCTAGTTTATTTAATTTTTATTCTATTTTGATTTTTTAATTTTATTTTCTTCTTGCACAACCTTTTTCTAAACAATAAAAAAATGATAATTTTTTTTTAACATCACATATTTTCCTATCTTCTTCTTTATATTTGTTTTATTTTTATTTTTATTTCTTATTTGTTGTTTCGCTAATATTATTATTATTATTATTATTATCATTTATTTATTTATTTACTTTATTTTCTTCCTTTATCTCACCCTAAAATTTTAAACTAAATTTTATTCTCCACTCTCTCACGTTCCTTTTAATTAGCACCGACTTACACCCAAAACTAATATAAAAAAAACACACGCTCAGATATGCACATAACACAAAGAAGAGACGATAGAGAGTAAAACACAGAGAGAAAAATATAACAAAAATGAGTTTTTATTTTGAGAATTAAGTCAGCGTTCAAGGTATCACTCAAGGTTTCGAATTCGTGGCACTTTAAAGTTAATACATAGTTATTAACTTTGAAAATCAGTAGATCGTAGCCATTGTTTTGTGGTGAATCACGTTTCACAGCGAGGTAGCTCTAAATTCTCGCATTATTTAAATGAAATGCGTGTACGGAAATTTAATTCCAATAATATGGAGTTCTTTGAATCGCATGTTATTATTATGTAACATCAACTTGTGATGTATGTTGTGAATTATTTTGAGTATTTACGAATGCTTAGAAAAACGTAGCCGAAGACGTTTCTTGCTAAGAGAAAAAAAAAAGATTATCATAAAAAAAATTAATTATTATTATCTTATGCTCTTTAGATTCAATTTATATTGAAATTGGTTTTGTGATATTTAGTTTTGAATAGTTAATGTTTCTTGCCGCCTAGTTTTCTTTTAAGAAAAAATTGTTGAAATTATTTGTAGACTTGGTAGATTAGGATATAAACTAAAGCTTAAGTGATTAGTAATAAAAAAACTATGTGGAATATGTTTTAGTTTTTTTTTTTATATATTATTTTGATAAAAAATTGTTTACCTTTAGAATAAGCGTAAAATGATTATCGTTTTAATTCGAATTGTTAAGGTTTATAATTAAGAGGAAATATGAATTTTATTTAGGGTTTCATTGTCGAAAGAAAAAAATATAGGAGGTGAAAAACGAGAGAAGCAGAAGAATAAAAGAAGAAATTAGAAAAAAAAAAAAAAAAAGAGAAACAACGTGAAAAAACGTATGGAAAAAAGGTGAAAAAAAATAATGAAAAAGAAACTTACCAAAAACAAAAATCGAAATATATATATAAAAAAAAGAAAAGAAAAAAAAAGAGGCAGAAGTTGATACTTGAAAGTATATAATAATAATAATATAAAAAATAGAAGATAAAAAGTTGAAAAAAAGAAGATGGGAGACTTAAAAAAATATAGAAATAAAGGAATGTTAAAAAAAGGAAAAACAAAAGTGAAAAACAAATTAATTATAAAAAGAAATTAAGAAAAGAGAGAAACAAAAAATAAAATATATACAAAAATAATTAGAAAGTCATCATGAAAAGAAAATTACTAGAATTTTCTTTCTAAAACTAATCATGAATCCCATAAAATATTATTTCCTATTTTAAATCTAACTAAAAAAATACAATCCTAAAATTACTCAAACTCAAAAAAATCTCAATTCTACAC
Source organism: Solanum okadae (assembly GCA_036553675.1). Taxonomy (NCBI): domain Eukaryota; kingdom Viridiplantae; phylum Streptophyta; class Magnoliopsida; order Solanales; family Solanaceae; genus Solanum; species Solanum okadae. The sequence goes on along the minus strand of CM071686.1, from coordinate 19,713,921 downwards.
AAATTCTAATTCCTAACAATTAGATACCTATATATTCTCTACCCACAATAACACAATAAAAATATAAATACATGAATAAAAAAAGTTACGGATGTTTCAAGATTTGTAAATATTCATTTCTTAACTTTACTTTGTTTTGTTTGAAAAAATTTATGTGCGTATACATATTTTTGAATAACGGACATATATTAATAAAATAAGGTAGTTTTAAATAGGTTTAAAATAAATCAAAGAATGAGGGTAGATAACTTTTTATTATTATTTAGTTAATAATAAATATCCAAAAATTAATTTAAGTCATATATAGTCAATAAAGTGACCGTGCTAGAACCACGGGACTTGAGGGGTGCCTAATACTTTCCCCTCGGTCAACAAAATTCCTTACCCAAATTTCTGGTTCGCAGACTAATAAAATAAAGAGTCAAATTTCCTTTTAATTAGGGATTTAAATAAGGTGACTTGAAACACCAAAACTCAATTCCAAATGGCGACTCTGAATAAAAAAAATAATCTCTTTTCAAAATGTCACTTTAATTGAAAAAACTCTTCTTTAAAAAACTATTCGTTTGAGGAAAATAGGGGCGTGATAGTAGGTATGGAAATACCTCACTCCACCGAACAAAAGTAAGTTGTTCTCCTCAAATTAAACTAAAACAACATAATAGTCAATAAACCAACAGAGAGAGGTAAAAAGTCATCCTGCGAGGCTAAGCCTGTGGTGAAGTCTGCATCTCAGTCACTCCATCTGTCTGGGCATCAGTGCCCGGTGTCACACTCTTAGGTTGGGCATCAATGTCTGGTGTCTCATCAACCTTTGATCTACTGGAGCCTTCCATGGTCGTATCCCTCAACGAGGCCTGAAAAATTGAATCTACCATAGCCTCCACCAAGTCAGTCGGTCCCTCAAAAATTGTTTCATCTCGAAAACTTAGCTGCTCCTTATTAGTCTCATCCTCAGACTCTGCAGCCGCATCATCAGCTCTACCCTTTTTTTCGGTGGTAGCCAAAGGCACATCAGAATGAGCTGGAATATCTATGCTCGGGTCATTAGGGATCTCTATAGTCCCAGAAATAAGAGACATATAAGTGGACTTCAGCTGGTACACATCTTTCCTTAACTCAACAATCGTGGCCTTTAAGGACGTCACCTCATAAGTAGCTCCATGGCCTCTCTCACACAACTCTATCCTCACTGTGAGGGAAAAAATGGAAGCTCTAAAAGGTGTCAATGCAGAAGCGAGAGCTCTCTCAATCATATCAGGAACCGCAACCTCTAGGCATGAGGCAGGCACATCAGCATAATGGGCTAGGTTCCCCGTCTTGAGCAGCAAGGCCTGGGTGATCGAAGGCCTGGAGGCAATGGTACCACAGCAGATCTAGGGGCAGAGAAGCAGGAGAAGTACTCGGGGCCTCAAAAGGAGTGGAGTTAGAAGTACCTGAAGGCCATGTGGCCAGAGTAAGCATGACTGCCTCTACAGGTATCACATCAATATCATGTCCCAGGGAAGTGTCCAGTGGGGCTGTCCTCCTTCTCTCAGCTTCATCATTTTGGTACTCGGCCTCAATATGCCGGATGTTAGTAGAAGAGGTGGGTATCACCTCCACATCCATCTTCTTATAACGAGGAACAAGGGCCAGTCATTACAACTCGGTTATCAACAATGAAAATCGAAGAGATATGTGGAGCTGCTTGGCCCTCATGGCCATCTCCTGGTCAATGATAAAACCTATAATGAGGTGTTTCCTATAAATAATAGATCCAAGACAGGACACCTTTGGGTGGTGAAAGATAGACTCATTCTTGAATCGCATGTTCGTGCTGCTAATAAACCCAAACCAATACCTCGCCGCCACAATAAGATCCTTTTTCTCTATTGGTACTCCAGCTTCAATCCACCTTGGGGTGTTGTCAGAAATAAGGGGTGCCAGCCAACTCTTGAAGTCATCCAGAGTCTTTGTCTGGATCATGCTCTGGTAGTCATGCGTGAAGTTATAAGTACATCCCGACACGACATTTATGCCCTCACTATCACATTTCACCTTCTTTCCCAGAACAATCACAAAATCAATAGGTTTGAAGGAACTGGACTTCCTCTTCCCTTGTGGCACCAAGTCTCCGTAGGCTGAGTAGAAATCCCAGACCTAATTAGGTGTCACGACCCGGGAGCACCCCCTAGTCGTAACATGGCGTATTCGACCCCAAAGGGGTCTTATACGAGCCACATAGCCATTCATTGCATTCAATACTGAAAATAGTGCGGAATAATAAAAAAAAAACTTATTTACATCCACACATTTAAACTTCATTAAAACAACTTTAAAAACACACAGCGGAAGTCTAAGTCTCACATGGCCATCTTAGACACAGTCGCAAAACATAAGTAGGGACACGGCCCTTTACAATCAAAAGAAGTCTATTACATGAACAAAAGAACTTAAAAGTCTTATCCTCGAATCCATGAGGACATACCAAGTCTTGGAGGAAAGCAATCCAACACTTCAAACTAGCTAGGAGGGATCACTTGCCGGAACCTACACTTATAGTAAAAATATGAAGAATATGGGTTAGTACACAAAATGTACTAAGTATGATGACCATGCAAAACGTACTTAAAAAGGGACATTTTAGTTAGAAACCATGCATTATGCCAACTTTTTGAAATATCATGAACAATAGCATAAAGGACATACAAGACAAGCATAACATCAAGTAAGTCATAATATCACCTTTAAACAATATCAACATGAAAACCTTTACCTTGGACCTTCACCTCAAGAAACCCTTATGCTATACCTCGTGCAATGTATGGATGGCGTCCCATACCACCATCCATACTAAGGCACCACATTTAGGTCACTTAAAGTAACTTATCATTCCTTTCTTTCACCTTTGCACAATATTCATACATAAGAGGTATATCATTAATTAAGACATGACAAGGGAAAATAACTCGTAATATAACCCAAGTATAACATGCATAACATATTAAGCATTTAAGAGCCAACATTCTTTAATAACCTCATTTAGGGTACATTCATGTCACAGTCATTAGGATTTAGAGAAACTCACTATGACCCTCTCCAAGCCTACTCGTGCAATGTATAGGTAGCATCCCATACTACTACCTACACTTTGTAGAACCTGTCAAGAAACCATAATGAAATCTCACATGATGGGAAGTAAGCGTTTAACCGACATAGACCATGAGAGCTTGTCATGGAATCCGGTGTCATAAGTCCCCACACCGTAAAGAGGTGGTCTACTTGCCTAAGGAAGACCGGTATATAGCTTAATGGATCCACTAGCTTCCTATGCGGGCACATAGTTTATGGGATAAGGTAGACGATCATTGAAACTCATGCCTAACTGTCGGGGGAGTTTCCATCTAACCAAATCCGCTCGGTGCTTAGCCTACATTCCCATAGAATAGTTCATTACTTTGACATCATCACACATGAAAGGGTGCCATAAGCCTACCGATTCAAGGTACATTATTTAACACATGAAAGGGTGCCATAAGCCTACCGATTCAAGGTACATTTAGGAAAGCTCATTAACTCCTCTTGAAAGGGTGCCATGGGCCTACCGATTCAAGTCTCATCATTAACCTTTATGGAAAGGTGCCATAGGCCTACCGAATCCAAGGTTCATTACTTATCATTAATGGAAGGGTGCCATAAGCCTACCGATCCAAGGATTCAACAATCAACAATATAATCATTTATACAAGAAAAGGATGCATAAGCCCTACCCATTCAAGGTATACTTTATATTGAAGAATCCTTCATATTATATCATCAACATTCATGAGTGTCATCAACACATCTCATAACTCAAACTTTAAAGCATCGATTCATCAATTCTCCATAGTTGGACATTTTGTCAAACACCTTGAAGGCATGTAATGAAATCAAAGAGCATGGAAATTAGGGTAGTAATTATGCAACCAAACCAGTGAACAACCTACAACAACACATTTACATTCATAACATGATCACATTATCTTCATTGAACTCTCATTCATACAATGTCATGATAACACTTCAATTTCTCATACTATGCCTTTAAGGCCATAAGCCTCTCATACCAATACACCAACAATACACCATAAAATAAGCATGAGTAATGACATACTTCAACAATCTAAAGACATTTAAACACGTTCGATTCATATACATTCATTATCAAGCAACCCACTTTATAAAGGCATAAACTAGGAATAGAGAGAAATCATGGGTTCATGGAGTATTTTCGTCATAAATCATCATTTAAATACTAATACAATCATAATAAGTCATTAATAACCATTTGAAAACGTTTGAAGAAGGAACCCATGAGTTAGAATAAAAACCCTAGGTTTTGAAGAACTTGAAACCTTTGAAAACTAACTTTGAATGGACTCTAGGGTGAAAGCTAACCCTAGATGAAGGATCACCATACCTTTGCTATGATCTCCCACGAAAATTGATGAAGACACCACCTTCAAACCAAGCCCTAGCTCCAAGTTCTTGACTTTCTTAAATGGAGGATTGTAGAGAGGAAAATGTTTTTAGGGAAGGGAATGAACTAATGGTATATAGGAATAACATAAGTCTTTTAAAAAAAAAAGGTCCAACACTTAGAAAAATTTTCAGGCGGGTGAACAGTAATGAACAGTAAAATTAGCTACAGGAATTTGCGTTTTCTGCCGGTCAGACTTTACGAAAATGGGCATAACTTCTTCGTCCGAACTCCGAATGAGATGAAACGAAGTGCGTTAGGTAGCTAACTCAAAGGGCTTTCCATGGATATATAATTTTCCACCTAAATAATTTGTGTGCTAGGAGATATGACCCTCCAAAGTAGACCCTCGAAAAAGGCTTCACTTTGAAATTTCGGATTTTGATACGGTTGCTCTAAAATTTGGGTTAGACCCATTTCCCACTCAATTTGACCCCCTAAACAAGAATATGAAGTCGGATTTTCGAAAAACGAAACGGATCTTTTTATATAGAGCTAAACACGTTTCCGGTAACTTCCGAAGCACATTTTTAAGAACTTTTTGGGTCAAATTCAAATATAATCATTTCATTAAGTTCTCGACTCCAAACTCACATGTGAGGCTCTAGTTTCACTCTATCATTTTCCGAGTCGTTACATTAGGAATGTATGGACCCCGGGGTATAGTGAAAATCTCGAATTTGTGGGACTTGAGGGTGCTCCATATCTACGGATACCTGTCTACCACACCATATGTGGATAACCTCTTCTCCTCAATAATAGTCCTCAGTCCCTCCGCCTTTAGTCTGTTGAGAGACCGGGGAGAAGGACCTTGTACCATTTGTGCTGGGACCATAGTCTGAGCGGAAGCTGGAGGAGGAGTTTGAGGCATCAGGATGTTGGACGGATCGTGCATCCCTTTGGAGCTAAGTTCTGCACTCCTGGAATGTAAAAGATGGTCATCATTAGGCTCAGATATAGAAGCCTGAGAATCCTGGGACTCTCCCTCATTGTCTGATGAGGTGAGGTGAGTCCCATAGACCCCCTCACTGTCGGAGCTGGTCTCCGGTGATTCCACAACAGGCGCCTTGCCCTTTCCTTTGCCTTTTCCTCCCTTTGTAGGGAGTTTTGATGCTTTTTCCCGGGATACAGCTGCATCCTCATTTATAACTACTCCTCGTGCCTTCTTGAGGGGTGACATGTCTCTTCTTGAAACTTTGGGTTTAGCCATTCCTACAAAATAATGGAGAAACACCTTAGAAAAGGTTCAAGAAAAATGCAGAAATTTAGTTGCAGAAAGACTCACCGAACCATACCATTCGACGAGTCACCGAGGTGCTTTGGTGTGCCAGATCGGGCTTGCAGAAAGTACCAGCACAATTTTTTTTCAAAAACCAAGACAGATCGGTGATGTTCAGGGCCATTCAGCCAATCGTTGACACCAATCGGCAAGCTAGAAATGGCTCACCAAAAGTTACAATGTATTTTAGGGGTTAAAGGCGTAAAAGGGCGATCAAGAAGACCTTTTGACGAGCTCAGGCTTCTCTTCTGAAGTTACCAAACAAACTAAACCAATTATGGAAATTAAGGGTGATCTTAGGGGGACTTTGGTGAACCATCAAACCACTCGGCGAGCTCGGCTTAGCTTGTCAAATGGCCCAACGTGCCAGTTTTCAACCCCATTTCTCAAAATCAAGCTCACACCCCTAATCCAAAATTAAACACATACACCCTTACATTAAATTTTTACCGATACTATCCATGCCCTCGGGGTACTCAGACTTCCCCCAATTTTACCAAAATTGGCCATTTGATGACTTTTACCCTTAAGAATGACGTCAAACACTCCATCATTGGGAAAATTACATCATATATCACAATTAGGGGTTACTTAGATTTCACCCCACTAGACCCAACACATTTACACCGCAACCCAACAATTTAAACTCGATTTTACAAGTAAGAACATGGGAATCAATCAATTTAAGGCAATTAGGCATGCAATTTAATTCATTACAGGCAAACCAACACTTAAAACAAGATTATAACAACTACCTAACATAAAACAACAACAAGTTTACCTATTGCATTTGATTTCAACCACAAAACTGAAGAACGGGGTTCGGAAAACCAACCTTTATGCTGAATTCAAAAGTTGTATAGCTAGGCGGCAAAGTTACACAATTCCGATCAACGAATACACAAAAAGAGCGGGTAAAAACAATAAAATATTAAAGATAAAAAACTAGGTGCGAGGGTACGAGAGTTAAAAAAAATGAGAGAAGATAAAAGATTTTGAAATTTTAAACCATTTGGCCTTTAAAATCTTTCAGTTCACGGCACCTTTGGCGGAGTAAGTCATGCTCGCCAAACCCTTCGGCGATGCGCCAAGTTGTATTTTACCGCGCCAAGTTTTACGGACTCCTAGCAATTCGGGGGTTCAAATGGCGAACCAAATCGGGCTCACCGACCTGTTCAGTGAGTCACCGATTGAGCATGTATCCCACCGAGTTTTACAAAGTTCCCTTTCAATCTTGGTAGTTCAATTGGCGGTCCAAGTCGGGGCCCGCCGACCTGTCCGGTTAATATCGATGACAATGGTTAATATCAATCAATTAGTGTTGATTATGTTTTTGACATCAACATATGTAGTTGGATCAAACCATTCATATTCAATTAATATAATTTATGTTAATGGTGCTTCACAATGTTCCACTTGTATACTCCAGTGACGTAGCGAGAAATTTTATGAAGGGTGTCCAAATTTTGGATAGTGAATGTGAAAAAAATTGATGATTTAATGTACCAAAAAAATGAAACCAAGAAATATTTATTTAAATATAAGGAAATTTTAAATAGAATTAACAAATGTATTGTAATATGACTTGCTGGGACTGACAGTTTGGTCACCTAGTCATTCGTTTAGTTTTATGCGAGTTTTAGCATTTTTTGAACCTTACATTAGCTTTGATCAAAAGTTTGAGAAAATGAGCTCTGAATCAATTCTCATAATTCCATCAGCTCTAGAGCGGGTCATTTTAGGCTAGTAGCATGGTTAGCAGACTCTCGACGCTTTTCGTGTGGGTCTGTGCGATTAGGAATTTTAACTTTCAATTTAAGGCCTAAGTTTGACTTTAGTCAATATTCTGAGTAAACGAGCTCGGATGAGAATTCTTTCACCTTGGTTAAGTCCTGAATATTGAGTTTGGTCTAGAACAACCCTTCTTTTTGATCCTGAGGCTTCTGGGATGATTCCGAGCCCTTTTGTGGGATTTTGACTTCAAATAGAGTTTTTGGGTGGGACCCAATTTTTTCAAAGATGACCTCATATGGGAATTTTAACTACTCCATTGAGTCCAAAATATCAAATTTGATAGTGTTGCATATCTCATTTGTGTGTATGGGATTCCGAACGAATTTAGAATACCCAATCAATGATTTTTGAACTTGCCAAACCAGTTGATATGCATCATCTGGTGCAGGTCACTTTTGACCTTTGCGTTCGCGAACCCTTGGCCACGCTCGCAGAGGTTTGATGACTTGAGGGCCGCATTTGTAGAACCCTAGCCACGGTTGCATGGGCCCATATTTGTGGAGCCGCTGCCGCGTTCGCAGGGATTTGGTTCGCCTTTGGCAGCGTTCGTGAGGCTCGCATTTGAAAAGGGGAGTTGCGTCCAGTCTTACAATAAGACATGGACACGAAGGCAACCTTAGTTATTAATTTGAATTGACGATTCCTTGGTCGTTTTAAGTCAGAATTGAGTGATTCAAAGTTCTACACATCTGTAATTGTAGAGGCTATGTGGTGGGGTGATCAATTTATGATGGTGAACCTCCGTTTGAGGTGAATTTTAGATCGAAGTTGTTGCCCCAAGCTTCTTTTTAGTTTAATTATGGCGTCTTGTTGCATGTTTTGTTGTTCGATGTTCCGGACCTCAGTTTGTGTTAAATTTTGGAACACATGTTCGAGGCATAGTTTAGGACCTCCTGAGTCAATTCTGGAAATTCTGAGTTTATTTAAATTTGCGCATGAGTGTAACTTGTAGGCTTTTGGGGTTACAATTACATTTAATTTAGTTGTACTTAGATTTACTTTCAATATGCTCATGTTCTTCTTTTCATACACATTTTGACCTATGTGTCTAACTTCTATTATTTCAGAGTGTTTTTACTTTTCTTGCCCAGTTGGCTTGTGATGCCTATTGAGTACCTTTATTTTGATATTAATGTTACAATCTACATCTTTTCGTGATGCAGGTTCTAGTACCATCTACCAATGGTGATCATTTGTGCCATCTTTTGCACCTTCAGATAAAAGAGATGAGGGTGAGCACTTGGTGTCCTAGATCTGTCTATTTCCTTCAGTTTATGTGTTACTTATTCTTTTGCCTTTGAGAAGGCTTGTTGTGGTAAACTTTTGGGACATGTATTTGTTCATATTAGACAGCTCTGTACTCATGACTTCCAAGTTTTAGGAGGATTTCTATTATATATAGTTTTTGGTTTGTTTCGTTTCTATGTCTTTCTTATTGTTGGTTTTATTTTTGTTTAGTTCTACCATTGTACTCATTACTTTTTGTTCTGGTACGGGTTGGCTTACCTACTGATGGGTTATAGTAGGTTCCATCATGAATTAGGAATTCATGTCATGACAAGTTGGTATCAGAGTCCTAGGTTCAAGTGTCTCTATTGTACATAACTAATACCTAGTAGAGTCCTACGGATCAGTATGGAGACAATCATTTCCTATCTTTGTAAGGCTACCATGTGTCTTTAGGAATTCTTCTCTTTTGTATCATTTTCATGCAACGTGTGTGCTATTGGTTTTTTTATATCTCAATTGTTTCACTCTTTTTGTAGGATGGCTCGTACGCGCTGCGTGACTCAGGGTAGGGGTAGACTTCCTTTGCCTTGAAAGGGTGTAGCACCACCGCAAGATAGAGAGTGGGGTCCAGAGCCCACAGTGGACCCTCCAACAAACCATGTCCCAGAGAAGTCTGTGGCTAGGGGGCATGCAGCAAGACCCACCTGCAACTTTAGTACCTGCACCAGCACTAGGTCATCATGATTATCCTACAACAGAGGCACCTCCGGCCCAGGTACCACCTGGGGTGCCAAGCTTGTGATTGCAGCTGGAGCTATGCTGCCAGAGGAGTAAAACATGTTCGGAGTGTTCTTGAGGCTTCCACCTCTATGGATTTCTGGTTATATGGGTGAGAATTCCAACAAGTTTCAACTACTTGTCGGGAGTGGCTTCATACTTTTGGTCTAGTGGAGTCGAAATGAGCCTACTTCATTGTGTATTAGTTGGATGGGCCATCCAATTAGTGGTTGCATAGCTTCATCGAGACCAGGACAACTGGGTCTCTTTGGTCACTTGGACCGAGTTTTCTGAGGCCTTCTTGGAAGGTTCATCCCTCACAGCTTTATATAACATCTTTGAGATCAGTTCTCTGGATTGGAGAAGGGTTTTTTGACCATGTTTGTGTACGAGGCAAGGTTTCACGAGCTCTCCCGTCAAGCTACTTGTAATACCTCTGTATTTGACAGAACTAGAGTTAGAAAGAAAATTATTTTTGGGAAGATCAAATTTGGAAATTTTGGCAAGTTATGTTAAGTATAAATGTTGGGTCAACTTCAAACGGTTATAACTTCCAGTACAAGATGAGTTAGGTGGGCTACAAGGTATCAAATTAGAGGTCCTTGATTTATCTTTCCAACGCCATCGAGTTTGCTAATTTTCAAACTCATATGAAGGAGATATGCCCGTTTGAAGTTGAGCTGTCTAGTTAAGGAAATATACCCAAATTCAAGAGAGGTATTTTGGTCTTTTCATTACCCAATTGGTTTAATACATTTTTAGTAATTTAATTAGGGTCTAAACTGATTTGGTTCAGTTTATGCTTTAACACATGAAAGGGTGCCATAAGCCTACCGATTCAAGGTACATTTAGGAAAGCTCATTAACTCCTCTTGAAAGGGTGCCATGGGCCTACCGATTCAAGTCTCATCATTAACCTTTATGGAAAGGTGCCATAGGCCTACCGAATCCAAGGTTCATTACTTATCATTAATGGAAGGGTGCCATAAGCCTACCGATCCAAGGATTCAACAATCAACAATATAATCATTTATACAAGAAAAGGATGCATAAGCCCTACCCATTCAAGGTATACTTTATATTGAAGAATCCTTCATATTATATCATCAACATTCATGAGTGTCATCAACACATCTCATAACTCAAACTTTAAAGCATCGATTCATCAATTCTCCATAGTTGGACATTTTGTCAAACACCTTGAAGGCATGTAATGAAATCAAAGAGCATGGAAATTAGGGTAGTAATTATGCAACCAAACCAGTGAACAACCTACAACAACACATTTACATTCATAACATGATCACATTATCTTCATTGAACTCTCATTCATACAATGTCATGATAACACTTCAATTTCTCATACTATGCCTTTAAGGCCATAAGCCTCTCATACCAATACACCAACAATACACCATAAAATAAGCATGAGTAATGACATACTTCAACAATCTAAAGACATTTAAACACGTTCGATTCATATACATTCATTATCAAGCAACCCACTTTATAAAGGCATAAACTAGGAATAGAGAGAAATCATGGGTTCATGGAGTATTTTCGTCATAAATCATCATTTAAATACTAATACAATCATAATAAGTCATTAATAACCATTTGAAAACGTTTGAAGAAGGAACCCATGAGTTAGAATAAAAACCCTAGGTTTTGAAGAACTTGAAACCTTTGAAAACTAACTTTGAATGGACTCTAGGGTGAAAGCTAACCCTAGATGAAGGATCACCATACCTTTGCTATGATCTCCCACGAAAATTGATGAAGACACCACCTTCAAACCAAGCCCTAGCTCCAAGTTCTTGACTTTCTTAAATGGAGGATTGTAGAGAGGAAAATGTTTTTAGGGAAGGGAATGAACTAATGGTATATAGGAATAACATAAGTCTTTTAAAAAAAAAAGGTCCAACACTTAGAAAAATTTTCAGGCGGGTGAACAGTAATGAACAGTAAAATTAGCTACAGGAATTTGCGTTTTCTGCCGGTCAGACTTTACGAAAATGGGCATAACTTCTTCGTCCGAACTCCGAATGAGATGAAACGAAGTGCGTTAGGTAGCTAACTCAAAGGGCTTTCCATGGATATATAATTTTCCACCTAAATAATTTGTGTGCTAGGAGATATGACCCTCCAAAGTAGACCCTCGAAAAAGGCTTCACTTTGAAATTTCGGATTTTGATACGGTTGCTCTAAAATTTGGGTTAGACCCATTTCCCACTCAATTTGACCCCCTAAACAAGAATATGAAGTCGGATTTTCGAAAAACGAAACGGATCTTTTTATATAGAGCTAAACACGTTTCCGGTAACTTCCGAAGCACATTTTTAAGAACTTTTTGGGTCAAATTCAAATATAATCATTTCATTAAGTTCTCGACTCCAAACTCACATGTGAGGCTCTAGTTTCACTCTATCATTTTCCGAGTCGTTACATTAGGAATGTATGGACCCCGGGGTATAGTGAAAATCTCGAATTTGTGGGACTTGAGGGTGCTCCATATCTACGGATACCTGTCTACCACACCATATGTGGATAACCTCTTCTCCTCAATAATAGTCCTCAGTCCCTCCGCCTTTAGTCTGTTGAGAGACCGGGGAGAAGGACCTTGTACCATTTGTGCTGGGACCATAGTCTGAGCGGAAGCTGGAGGAGGAGTTTGAGGCATCAGGATGTTGGACGGATCGTGCATCCCTTTGGAGCTAAGTTCTGCACTCCTGGAATGTAAAAGATGGTCATCATTAGGCTCAGATATAGAAGCCTGAGAATCCTGGGACTCTCCCTCATTGTCTGATGAGGTGAGGTGAGTCCCATAGACCCCCTCACTGTCGGAGCTGGTCTCCGGTGATTCCACAACAGGCGCCTTGCCCTTTCCTTTGCCTTTTCCTCCCTTTGTAGGGAGTTTTGATGCTTTTTCCCGGGATACAGCTGCATCCTCATTTATAACTACTCCTCGTGCCTTCTTGAGGGGTGACATGTCTCTTCTTGAAACTTTGGGTTTAGCCATTCCTACAAAATAATGGAGAAACACCTTAGAAAAGGTTCAAGAAAAATGCAGAAATTTAGTTGCAGAAAGACTCACCGAACCATACCATTCGACGAGTCACCGAGGTGCTTTGGTGTGCCAGATCGGGCTTGCAGAAAGTACCAGCACAATTTTTTTTCAAAAACCAAGACAGATCGGTGATGTTCAGGGCCATTCAGCCAATCGTTGACACCAATCGGCAAGCTAGAAATGGCTCACCAAAAGTTACAATGTATTTTAGGGGTTAAAGGCGTAAAAGGGCGATCAAGAAGACCTTTTGACGAGCTCAGGCTTCTCTTCTGAAGTTACCAAACAAACTAAACCAATTATGGAAATTAAGGGTGATCTTAGGGGGACTTTGGTGAACCATCAAACCACTCGGCGAGCTCGGCTTAGCTTGTCAAATGGCCCAACGTGCCAGTTTTCAACCCCATTTCTCAAAATCAAGCTCACACCCCTAATCCAAAATTAAACACATACACCCTTACATTAAATTTTTACCGATACTATCCATGCCCTCGGGGTACTCAGACTTCCCCCAATTTTACCAAAATTGGCCATTTGATGACTTTTACCCTTAAGAATGACGTCAAACACTCCATCATTGGGAAAATTACATCATATATCACAATTAGGGGTTACTTAGATTTCACCCCACTAGACCCAACACATTTACACCGCAACCCAACAATTTAAACTCGATTTTACAAGTAAGAACATGGGAATCAATCAATTTAAGGCAATTAGGCATGCAATTTAATTCATTACAGGCAAACCAACACTTAAAACAAGATTATAACAACTACCTAACATAAAACAACAACAAGTTTACCTATTGCATTTGATTTCAACCACAAAACTGAAGAACGGGGTTCGGAAAACCAACCTTTATGCTGAATTCAAAAGTTGTATAGCTAGGCGGCAAAGTTACACAATTCCGATCAACGAATACACAAAAAGAGCGGGTAAAAACAATAAAATATTAAAGATAAAAAACTAGGTGCGAGGGTACGAGAGTTAAAAAAAATGAGAGAAGATAAAAGATTTTGAAATTTTAAACCATTTGGCCTTTAAAATCTTTCAGTTCACGGCACCTTTGGCGGAGTAAGTCATGCTCGCCAAACCCTTCGGCGATGCGCCAAGTTGTATTTTACCGCGCCAAGTTTTACGGACTCCTAGCAATTCGGGGGTTCAAATGGCGAACCAAATCGGGCTCACCGACCTGTTCAGTGAGTCACCGATTGAGCATGTATCCCACCGAGTTTTACAAAGTTCCCTTTCAATCTTGGTAGTTCAATTGGCGGTCCAAGTCGGGGCCCGCCGACCTGTCCGGTTAATATCGATGACAATGGTTAATATCAATCAATTAGTGTTGATTATGTTTTTGACATCAACATATGTAGTTGGATCAAACCATTCATATTCAATTAATATAATTTATGTTAATGGTGCTTCACAATGTTCCACTTGTATACTCCAGTGACGTAGCGAGAAATTTTATGAAGGGTGTCCAAATTTTGGATAGTGAATGTGAAAAAAATTGATGATTTAATGTACCAAAAAAATGAAACCAAGAAATATTTATTTAAATATAAGGAAATTTTAAATAGAATTAACAAATGTATTGTAATATGACTTGCTGGGACTGACAGTTTGGTCACCTAGTCATTCGTTTAGTTTTATGCGAGTTTTAGCATTTTTTGAACCTTACATTAGCTTTGATCAAAAGTTTGAGAAAATGAGCTCTGAATCAATTCTCATAATTCCATCAGCTCTAGAGCGGGTCATTTTAGGCTAGTAGCATGGTTAGCAGACTCTCGACGCTTTTCGTGTGGGTCTGTGCGATTAGGAATTTTAACTTTCAATTTAAGGCCTAAGTTTGACTTTAGTCAATATTCTGAGTAAACGAGCTCGGATGAGAATTCTTTCACCTTGGTTAAGTCCTGAATATTGAGTTTGGTCTAGAACAACCCTTCTTTTTGATCCTGAGGCTTCTGGGATGATTCCGAGCCCTTTTGTGGGATTTTGACTTCAAATAGAGTTTTTGGGTGGGACCCAATTTTTTCAAAGATGACCTCATATGGGAATTTTAACTACTCCATTGAGTCCAAAATATCAAATTTGATAGTGTTGCATATCTCATTTGTGTGTATGGGATTCCGAACGAATTTAGAATACCCAATCAATGATTTTTGAACTTGCCAAACCAGTTGATATGCATCATCTGGTGCAGGTCACTTTTGACCTTTGCGTTCGCGAACCCTTGGCCACGCTCGCAGAGGTTTGATGACTTGAGGGCCGCATTTGTAGAACCCTAGCCACGGTTGCATGGGCCCATATTTGTGGAGCCGCTGCCGCGTTCGCAGGGATTTGGTTCGCCTTTGGCAGCGTTCGTGAGGCTCGCATTTGAAAAGGGGAGTTGCGTCCAGTCTTACAATAAGACATGGACACGAAGGCAACCTTAGTTATTAATTTGAATTGACGATTCCTTGGTCGTTTTAAGTCAGAATTGAGTGATTCAAAGTTCTACACATCTGTAATTGTAGAGGCTATGTGGTGGGGTGATCAACTTATGATGGTGAACCTCCGTTTGAGGTGAATTTTAGATCGAAGTTGTTGCCCCAAGCTTTTTTTTAGTTTAATTATGGCGTCTTGTTGCATGTTTTGTTGTTCGATGTTCCGGACCTCAGTTTGTGTTAAATTTTGGAACACATGTTCGAGGCATAGTTTAGGACCTCCTGAGTCAATTCTGGAAATTCTGAGTTTATTTAAATTTGCGCATGAGTGTAACTTGTAGGCTTTTGGGGTTACAATTACATTTAATTTAGTTGTACTTAGATTTACTTTCAATATGCTCATGTTCTTCTTTTCATACACATTTTGACCTATGTGTCTAACTTCTATTATTTCAGAGTGTTTTTACTTTTCTTGCCCAGTTGGCTTGTGATGCCTATTGAGTACCTTTATTTTGATATTAATGTTACAATCTACATCTTTTCGTGATGCAGGTTCTAGTACCATCTACCAATGGTGATCATTTGTGCCATCTTTTGCACCTTCAGATAAAAGAGATGAGGGTGAGCACTTGGTGTCCTAGATCTGTCTATTTCCTTCAGTTTATGTGTTACTTATTCTTTTGCCTTTGAGAAGGCTTGTTGTGGTAAACTTTTGGGACATGTATTTGTTCATATTAGACAGCTCTGTACTCATGACTTCCAAGTTTTAGGAGGATTTCTATTATATATAGTTTTTGGTTTGTTTCGTTTCTATGTCTTTCTTATTGTTGGTTTTATTTTTGTTTAGTTCTACCATTGTACTCATTACTTTTTGTTCTGGTACGGGTTGGCTTACCTACTGATGGGTTATAGTAGGTTCCATCATGAATTAGGAATTCATGTCATGACAAGTTGGTATCAGAGTCCTAGGTTCAAGTGTCTCTATTGTACATAACTAATACCTAGTAGAGTCCTACGGATCAGTATGGAGACAATCATTTCCTATCTTTGTAAGGCTACCATGTGTCTTTAGGAATTCTTCTCTTTTGTATCATTTTCATGCAACGTGTGTGCTATTGGTTTTTTTATATCTCAATTGTTTCACTCTTTTTGTAGGATGGCTCGTACGCGCTGCGTGACTCAGGGTAGGGGTAGACTTCCTTTGCCTTGAAAGGGTGTAGCACCACCGCAAGATAGAGAGTGGGGTCCAGAGCCCACAGTGGACCCTCCAACAAACCATGTCCCAGAGAAGTCTGTGGCTAGGGGGCATGCAGCAAGACCCACCTGCAACTTTAGTACCTGCACCAGCACTAGGTCATCATGATTATCCTACAACAGAGGCACCTCCGGCCCAGGTACCACCTGGGGTGCCAAGCTTGTGATTGCAGCTGGAGCTATGCTGCCAGAGGAGTAAAACATGTTCGGAGTGTTCTTGAGGCTTCCACCTCTATGGATTTCTGGTTATATGGGTGAGAATTCCAACAAGTTTCAACTACTTGTCGGGAGTGGCTTCATACTTTTGGTCTAGTGGAGTCGAAATGAGCCTACTTCATTGTGTATTAGTTGGATGGGCCATCCAATTAGTGGTTGCATAGCTTCATCGAGACCAGGACAACTGGGTCTCTTTGGTCACTTGGACCGAGTTTTCTGAGGCCTTCTTGGAAGGTTCATCCCTCACAGCTTTATATAACATCTTTGAGATCAGTTCTCTGGATTGGAGAAGGGTTTTTTGACCATGTTTGTGTACGAGGCAAGGTTTCACGAGCTCTCCCGTCAAGCTACTTGTAATACCTCTGTATTTGACAGAACTAGAGTTAGAAAGAAAATTATTTTTGGGAAGATCAAATTTGGAAATTTTGGCAAGTTATGTTAAGTATAAATGTTGGGTCAACTTCAAACGGTTATAACTTCCAGTACAAGATGAGTTAGGTGGGCTACAAGGTATCAAATTAGAGGTCCTTGATTTATCTTTCCAACGCCATCGAGTTTGCTAATTTTCAAACTCATATGAAGGAGATATGCCCGTTTGAAGTTGAGCTGTCTAGTTAAGGAAATATACCCAAATTCAAGAGAG
Source organism: Solanum okadae (assembly GCA_036553675.1). Classification (NCBI taxonomy): domain Eukaryota; kingdom Viridiplantae; phylum Streptophyta; class Magnoliopsida; order Solanales; family Solanaceae; genus Solanum; species Solanum okadae. The sequence continues at coordinate 19,696,734 of CM071686.1, read as the reverse complement.
GTATTTTGGTCTTTTCATTACCCAATTGGTTTAATACATTTTTAGTAATTTAATTAGGGTCTAAACTGATTTGGTTCAGTTTATGCTTTACAAAATTACGCTAGGGCTTTGAGAGAAGAGAAAAAAAGGAGAAAAGAGGAGAAAAGCCAAGGTTCATCACATTCTTGAGTTTCGCTTGCGGATTTTGCCAAGTGTTAATCCCTACGAGGTATGTGAGATCACATAGCGTTGGGTTCGTTCACCCACACGCCAAAATGTTTTATTTCAGCGTATTTACGTTCTTGATATTAGAGTAATTGAGTTCTTGATGGATTTTTGTTGATGTTTCTATTGGGATCTTGATTGTTGAAGTTTTGAGAAGTTCTTGAGTTAATTGGATGAGATTTAAGGTTATTTATTGAGTAGATTCTTGTATACTTTGGTTGGGTATTCAAATCTAAGTGTTTGGGGAAGAAACCAATCAAATCTGGATGAATTATGGTCCAAAAATGAACAACGAATTTAGTCCAATGTTTTGGGAAAAAGGGTGGGTCGTTGCACCACTCAATGCGCCCCACATTAGTTTCTTTAGGATGGGCTCTAGGGTAGTATTTTCTTTGAAAATATGGCGCTATTATTTTTATGGTGTTCATATGGACGTGTTCACCGATCACAAGAGTTTTCAGTATGTGTTTAGTTAGAAAGAGCTTAATCTTAGACAGGGGAGGTTGTTGGAGTTATTCAAAGATTATGATATGAGTATTCTTTATCACCCAGGTAATCCTAATGATGTTGTTGATGCCTTGTGCAGGTTGTCTATTTGTAGTACTTCCTATGTTAAGGATGACAAGAAACAGTTAGCTAAAGATGTGCACACACTTGCGCGATTGGGAGTTCGTCTAATGGATTCCAATGAAGGAGGAGTAGTGGTGATGAATGAGGCTGAATCATCATTAGTGTCCGAAGTGAAAGATATACAAGACCAAGATCCTTTTTTGTTTTAATTAAAGACAAATGTTCATAAGCAAAAAGTGATGGCTTCTGAATAAGGGGTAGATGGGGTACTGAGGTATCAAGGTAGATTGTGTGTACCCAAGGTGGATGAAATCCAAGAGAGGAACATGGAGGAAGCTCATAGATCTAGATATTCTATCCATCCGCATTCCACAAAGATGTATCATGATTTGAGAGAAGTCTATTGGTGGAGTAGTTTGAAGAAGGGCATTGCAGAGTTTGTTGCTAAGTCCCCGAATTGCCAACTAGTCAAAGTAAAGCACCAGAGGCTAGGTGGTATGGCCAGAATATAGATATTCCATAATGGAAGTGGGAGATGATAAATATGAATTTTATTACAGGTTTACCACGGTCTCGCAGGCAGCATGATTCAATTTTGGTGATTGTAGATTAAATGACTAAATCAACCCATTTCTTACCAGTAAAGTCTACACATTCAGCAGAACATTATGCTAAATTATATATTCAAGAGGTAGTCAGACTTCATGGAGTTTCGGTGTCCATTATTTCAGGCAGGGGTGCACAATTTTGGAAGTCTTTCCAGAATGGTTTGGCTTCAAAGGTGAACTTGAGTACAGCTTTTCATCCATAGACTGATGGTCAAGCATAGCGCACTATACAGACTTTAGAAGATATGTTGAGGGCTTATGTGATTGATTTCCAAGGTAATTGGGATGATCACCTACCTTTCATTGAGTATGCCTACAATAATAATTATCATTCTAACATCCAGATGGCTCCTTATGAAGCTCTTTACAGGAGAAGATGTAGATCTCCTATTGGATGGTTTGAAGTTTGTGAAGCTGGGTTGATAGGACCAGACATAGTTCATCAAGATATGGAGAAAGTGAAGGTGATTCAAGAGAGATTGACAACATCACAGAGTCATCAAATATCCTACACAAATGTTAGGAGAAGAGACTTAGAGTTTGAAGCAGATGATTGGGTTTACTCGACAGTTTTACCCATGAAGGGTGTTATGAGATTCGGTAAGAAGAGGAATCTTAGCCCCAATATATTGTTCCTTAGAGGTTATCCAAGAGGATTGGTATTGTAGCTTATGAGTTGGAGCTTCCGCAAGAGTTGGCAGCGATCCATCCGGTATTTCACATTTCCATGTTGAATAAATCTATGGGTGATCCTTCTCTTATCATACCTATTAAAGATATTGGTATTAAAGATAACTTATCTTATGAGGAGATTCCTGTTCAAATTCTTGATCGTCAAGTTTGCAAGATGAGGACCAAGGGAGTAGCATCAGTCGAGGTTATGTGGAAATATCAGTTTTTTGAGGAAGCTACTTGGGAAGATGAGGAGGAAATGAAGAAGAGATACCCACATCTCTTTGAGTCCGGACGAATTCCAAATTAAGGTACTAATCCTTTTCTTGGCATTTGTTTTAAGTTGGCATGTTGTATTTAGATTTTGCTTGTTGGGTCTTTGAGGTGAATATTTGATCTTACACCCTTAGTCTACTTAGAGTAATCACATTCGATGATGAATGTTCCCAAAGGGAAGATATTGTAACATCTCAATATTTGAAAGAACTAGAATTAGAAAGAAAATTATTTTTGGAAAGTTCAAATTTGGAAATTTTGGCAAGTTATGTTAATTATGAGTTTTGGGTCAACTTCAAACGATCATAACTCTCGGTACGTGATGAGTTAGGTGGGATACAAGGTATCAAATTAAAGGTCTTTGAATTATATTTCCAACGTCACCTAGTTTGCTAATGTTCAAGCTCATATGAGGGATATGTGCCCATTCGAAGTCGGGCTATCTAGTTAAGGAAAGCTACCTAGATCTAAGAGGGGTATTTTGGTCTTTTCATTAACCAATTGGTTCGTTTTTAGTAATTCAATTGGGATCTAAACTGATTTGGTTCAGTTTACGCTTTACAAAATTACGCTAGGGCATTGATAGAAGAGAAAAGAGGAGAAAAACCCTGGTTCATCGCGTTCTTGAGTTTCACTTGCGAATTTTTCCAAGGGTTAATCCCTACGAGGTATGTTAGATCACATATCCAAACATGATTTATTTCAGCATATTTACGTTCTTGAAATTAGAGTAATTGAGTTCTTGATGGATTTTTGTTGAAGTTTCTATTGGGATCTTGATTGTTGAAGTTTTGAGAAGTTCTTGAGTTAATTGGATGAGATTTAAGGTTATTTTGAGTAGATTATTGTATACATTGGTTGGGTATTTGAGTCTAAGTGTTTGGGGAAGAAACCAATCAAATGTAGACGAATTAGGGTTGAAAAATGAACAAGGAATTTCGTCCAGTTTTATGGGAAAAGGATGGGACGCTATGCCTCTCAGTGCACCCCACATAAATGTCTCTAGGATGGGCTCTGGGGTGCTGCGCCACTCTGTGCACCCGACATTGATGTCTCTAGGATGGGCTCTGGGGGCGCTGCGCCACTTAGTGCGCCCCAACCTAAGTTCTGTAGTTAAGGTTCTGGTGCCCAGCGCCACTCAATATGCACGGGTCTCTAGGTCTTCTACCCTTTCCCACTTCTTTCCGTTTGAGTTTCCTTGAACCATACCTATGTTTTATAGTTTATTTCTACACTCTAAGGTACATATCAACATCAAGAAGTCATCCATAAACTTGAATCATAACCTTTAATTCATAAATTCAAATTCAAGGAAAGTTAAGAGCCAAGTCTAGAGAGTTCTTAGATTCTTTTTCAAAAGTCTTTTACAAATGTTATAAACTTGTTTTAAATACTTGAGCATTGTGTTGAGTAAGAGTAAGAGTGAAGTTCATTTTCTTCAAAAGATAATATGGGAACTAAGTATTCCCAAAGAGTAAATGTTTTCACATTTAAACAAGAGAGGAAACACCAATTTCCAAGAGAGCTTTTGAGCTAGTTTTTGAGTAATAATATCAAACCACAGAAAGAGTTATGTTTTTAAAACACGTGACATAGTTACATTTGAGCACCGATTTTGGGACGAGTTTGAGTTCAGATAATTCAAAGTCTCCATAAACTGTGTAGCTAACATGTGTAGAAAAGGGTCAGACTTTTTAGATGATTCCTTAATGCTTGTAGCATAGATTAGTGAATCTACTTAGTAGTTAGGTTCTATACCTCCGGCAAGGTATAGGACGGCCCTGACAGCATGAGGCAAGATGTTGTATTATCACATAACTCATAGTGATGGTTGTCGGTTAGAGAAACTCCCAAAGAGATATTTTGTAGTCTTATATACACAGAGTTACTTGTATTTTCATATA